>JAPJYX010000031.1:15180000-19980000 GCA_030503985.1 Himalopsyche tibetana
TATGTGCCTATAACGAAATTTCATCTTTGATCATTAATAAACACAATAATTATTATAACTAGCTGTAACCCCGTTGACCTCAACGGGGGGGATTTTTGTTGCATTTTTAAGTATTCAGAAAATTTACTGGCGTGAAAAATAAATTACAAACCTATTTATTCAATAAGCCAGAAAATCTAAAAGTAAAAGAAATATATCTCGGGGCATATATCGACAGCCCTGCCCTCCAGTATTTAAATTGTATATAATATAATTTTAAGAATAATTGAAATGTTTAAGTTTGCTAACAAATATATTTCATAGGAGAAGAAATATACATCGGGACATATATCGACAGCCCTGCAGTATTTAAATTGTAAATTATTTAATTTTTAGAATAATGTTTAAGGGGGCTGAGGGGAAATTGGAGACAATCATAGAGACGGACGGACAGCGGACATTATCGACTATTAATATATAGATATAGATTTGAGTAAAAAGTTTGTTAAGTAAAATAAACTGTTGCTCTTATGCGTTGTAATTAGGGTATCCAATTCCGGAGCCTTTTTCCAATCCCGGGATTTTTGGATTGATTTATTTTGAATCCCGAGATCCTGGGATTGAGATTTTCTCACCGAGGAATTTGAAATCCTCAATTTGTTATACTTTTTCCCGGAATCTCAAGGAAACTCGTTTTTTTTTTTTAGCTCACCGAGGAATTTGAAATCCCCGATTTGCCAATTTCGGGTAAATTTCGAAAATTTCCTCAAAATTTCTCAATCCCGAAATCCCGGGATCGCGACCATCTCAATCCCGGCATTTCGGTATCAGAAAATTGAACGGGATCCCGGATCCCGGGATTGGATGCCCTAGTTGTAATACAGAAATGAAAACATATCGACTGTGGAAAGGAAAAAAGACGTAACCCACAGTTTTTTCAAAATAGGTTTTTTTCGATAATCACAATGTATCAAACATGATACACGTTCTATCAAAAAGATGCAAGCAGAAAATACCGAATCAGTATCTAAATTTAGCTTTAAGTATTGAAAAAGATAACCTCGTAAAAAATTAAAACCAAGAATAATCATTGTAAATCAGAAATAAAAGTTTTTCCTAGACAATTTCTTTAATTAATATTAGATTATGTCAATTAAACACCAGTTTAGACTCCGTGCACTTCAAGGTTGTGTATAACTAATAATTTGCATATGGTTCAAAATCATCAAAACACGTTTTTTGCGCCTCCTGTAAAATTTGGCATGTGTGAGTTACGTCTTTTTTCCTTTCCACAGTCGATATGCTAATAAAACTTACCTGCTTTGCCTTCGTTTACTATCGCTTTGCACGAAACTAGCGCTACATATTATGTGCTGTAAAGAAACGGTCGGCAAACTGGTGGTCCGTGAGAGAATTTCGGTGGGCCGCAGAGAAATGTAGACATTTAAATATTATTTAATCCACAGCAAACTACCAAAAAACAAGTGAGTTACACAAGTGAACGATTCAAGGCTTATCTCAGTTTCGCGAAACGTATTCAACATAAAAAATATATGTTGGGTTATTACAGAAATTTTTGAGTATATTATTTTGTGTATGCTTGATTTAATGCAAGTATATTCTTACATCTTAACAATGTATTTTAAAATTGCTATATAGTAAAACGCCTCACCAATCTATTAAAAGACGATACTCTCAAGGCAAAATTGTATTCCTCTTTAGCAAAACCTCAAGTTCGGCTTTTCATAAAGAGTGAATACTTCATGATTTGTGAAAAAGTGATGAAAAGTCATATTAAATTCCCCACAACATATGCTAAAATACAGGTACAATTAAGGTCTCAAATTCCGGGATTCCATCCAATTTTGTGGTTGTGTTAGTATTAATCCTGGGACTTCGGGATTCAGGTTAAGAAGTGAAAAGTCCGTTAAGTCCGGTAAAAAAATAATTTTGCGATGGAGCCACTGGCAATCGTACAATTTTTGAAATCTTTTTGAAATGAAATCAGAAAAGCAAGCGAAAAGGTGTTCAACGTTATTTTTGAGATTATTTTTAAATCTTTCAATTTCTGACCGTTTTCCTGAAAGCCCACATCCCTAAATAATTGTGAATTACCGAAATTATCCAAGAATCTCGAACAAATGTAACACGATTTTACGGCGAATAACGATTAAATCCCGGGGTCGAAAAATTGCGAATCAAATATGCATAGTCATGTTTCAAGCAAGCAGGAACATTAATCACATTAAATATAACAAAATAAATATTACAAAACCATCTTTATTTTTTATATTCTGTTAATAATAATAATATTATTAGCTTGTTTTTAAAGATATTTAAAAAAATTAAGTACCTAATAGGTGGTCCGCGGGATTTAAAATTATGAATTTAATGGTCCGTGAGTTTCTAAAATTTGCCAACCACTGCTGTAAAACATGGAGCAACCACTGTGCTGTTTGTTAAAATGCATACCCACAAAAATCAATAGCACACCAAAGCCAAAATGCGACGTTCATGTTATGAATACGAAACTCTTCGAAGCTTCCTGTCTAATGGTGGTAAACAACTTAAAGCGGTGTCTCGATGCAAGATGTTATTGTTAATATAAGACTCGCGAGTAAGTTTGTCTAGATAAATGAAAACTGTCGACGTTACACGTACCCATATTATGTGAGTTAATGCATACGTAAAAAGCTGCTAAAACTTGCAAATGTTATACTAGGTCAGAAAACTTTTTTTGCCTCCGCTAGATGGAACGAACTTAAGTAGTTTGAATAAATTCCATTTAGTAAAATATTTATTCCACTATACATTGAGCTATGAGCTTATGGATTGCAAAACCGATGTAACTGAATAAAACACTACGGTATTTCGGCAATACCGAAAGACCGATTTCAAGAATGAAAAATACAAGATTTAAAACTTAGCGATATTGGAATAAAATTGATTATTATAATTATTGTATTTTATGACTGTACTTGAGAGTTTTTCAGTCGTAATTTTCATATTGAAAAATTAGTTAAATCAATAAAAAAAAATAAACTATTTATAATAAGATGGACGCATTGTATGCTTATGATGTATTAATTTATGAATATCAATATTTGATATTAAATATTATACATGTACACACACATGCGCAAAGAACATATCGACTGTGGAAAAAAAGGACGTAACCCAAACATACCAAATTTTACAGGAGGCGCAACAAACCTGTTATGATGATTTTGGGTTATAGGAAAATGACGTAATATACACAAACTTAAAGTGCACGAAGACTTGACTAAACTGGTGTTCAATTGACAAAATCTAATAATTATTAAATAAATTGTTTAAGAATAAACTTTTTATAAATCTATTTTGACAGGTCCAAGTTTTTCCAAACTTAAAAGTTAAATTTAGATACTAATTCGGCATTTGCAGCTTACGTCATTTTGATAGAACGTGTATCAAGTTGTATACATTGTAATTATCAAAAAAGCTGTTTTGAAAAACTGTGGGTTATGTCCTTTTTCCTTTCCAAAATCGATATGCTATATACGTGAATTCTATTCGATTTGAATGATTGATTATAATAAACATATAATACTAACAGCGTATCTAAAGCAAACATATATTTAATAGATCTTATTAAGCATATCAATTACACCACACATATATAATGCACTCAAAGTTTATACATTATTCATTGCATAATTAACAAAAACATTTTACATGTATACAGATCATACAAACTAGTGCTTAATTACCACGCGTAATATATAGTACACGTGGAAATACTGAAAATACACATATGTGTATAAACAAGACTGCGAAAGATAAACTTCTCACGATGCGAAAACATTTGCTGTATACTTTTCAAATATTGAGAAACACACTTTGACTTTTATTTTTCGACAAAAAGTTTAAAATATAAATTTAAAATGTCTGTTAAGAATTTAAGCAATACCGTAAATAAGTAGATTTTTCTACGAGAACTGTTTTTTTCTAAGAGAGTAGAGTTAGAAAAATAGAGCTAGGAAAGGCCTAGTGGTTAGTTAATCGCTCTCGCTACGCTCGTTTTTTTTAGAATAGGATGAATGGAGTGGGAATTTCAAACATCACACACATCCATATCGACTGTGGAAAGGAAAAATGACGTAACCCTCAATTTCCAAAAACAGCTTTTTTTCGATAATCACAATGTGACATACAACTTGACACACATTCTATCAAAATATAGAAACTGAAAATGCCGAATAAGTATCTAAATTTAGCTTTTATGTTTGAAAAAGATGACCTTGTTAAAAAATTAAAACCAAGAAAAAACACTGAAATAAAAGTTTTTCCGAGGTAATTTTTTAAATCAATATTAGGTTATGTCAATTAAACACCAGTTTAGAAGTATACGTGTACTTCAAGGTTGTGTATAATTCATAATTTGCATATGTCACAAAACCATCAAAACACTTTTTTAGCGCCTCCTGTAAAATTTGATATGTGTGAGTTACGTCCTTTTTCCTTTCCACAGTCGATATCTTTGGACAGAAATCCATAAACCAATTAATAAAAACTGTCCGTACTGGTATTCGAACTCCTGACCTCCGTAACCGAACCCAATGACGTTGACCACTCGACCACGCAGCCGACATTGACAGAAATTGATGATGAATAATATAGCAATATTAACATTTATGCGTGTAATATACAGTTTTGAATTTAATTAAACGCATAAAACACAACATGTAATATATTGTTGATTAAATTGGCATAAACTTGGTAGAATTCATTGTAATGAGGAGAAAAAAAATCACAGTATTTTTGTTATACAAGTACTTACAATCACTTTTAAGGTGTTTACTGTCAATACTTATAAAAATAATAAAAGATTTTATGTGGGAAAAGTACTAAAAATCTTTTATTATTTTTATTTATGTAATATGGTTGATAGCTGTTTCGGCTTGTGCGTTCTTCTGTGATTTTATTGGCATTTACTTGATAAAACTCCGTTGTAACACGGTAAAAAAAAGTATTTGGTTCTACAAATTTGAAAAATGAATTTACAACTGTTTCGGCGTATGCCATTGTCTTGTTTAAACATAGTTCTGACGATGGCATACGCAGACATAGACTATAAACTGATTTTTTAATAATATAATTTATACCTTTTTTTAGAACTAAGCACTTTGCTATTTTTTACCGTATAACTTCTGTGATAGAGAAATAATTTTAACAGATATTTCTGTTAATTAAGTATTTCGACTGAGGGTGCTTGATGGAATTTCAATATCAAATTTGAATTGTTTGAATTTTGCACTCTTCCATGAGTTTTGTCGCTAACGACCCGTATATATAACTAACGTAAATATTCCTATGTCATATATTATCTGGTCATTAATATTTTCAAAAATCCCCATAATTATAAAAAACCCACATAATTCATTGACACTTTTATACATTTAATTTTCGCTAATTTACATGAATAGCCTTTTAACTTAGTGATCTACTTATATTTTTTGTATATAAACGATACAAACTGTTTACTACGCGTCAGTTCAAGTACATCCGTGCACTTGGAATGCCTGAAGATGCCGAAAGGCGAAACCCGGCTCGTTAGCGACAAAATTCATGGAAAAATACAAAATTCAAACAATTCAAATTAGATATTTCTGTTGCTAAAAACATGTTCGCTAAATGTTGAAAAGTGTTTGATTGACACGTAATTGATGATACTATTAATTTTCTCTTACCGTTTGTTATATAAAAATGAATCTTATATCAAATTGCTAAAGCAAAGGCAAACTTTAGTTAATACTTCTCATGTTTTTGATTTTATAAGACATTCCTTGTTAAATAACTTGAGTATCTATTCAATGAATGTCTGTCGAAATATTTTGAAAGTATAAAACACATTACAAATAATATATTATTAAATTATAATAAGAATTATTCGACAAAAAGTCTTAACGAAGAACATGGATACGGAATAAGAATCAGCAGTGCTTATCGTAGTTGTGAAAAAAATAACTATTGATTAGACAACGAGAAAAACGCAAAATTTCCGCGTATACCCTACGGTAATAGTTTTCTGAATCGAAAATTAAATACGTGACAGTGCTAAAAGGCGTAATACTACATCCTTTCGGAAAAGACGTTGTCTCCAAACGCTTTGTCTTCCCCTAGGAATGCAATTCTAAGGGGATGCACTCATGCACGAATGACGTCAAATGTTACATGAAATAGCACACCACCTTAAAATGGCGAGTATATATTTACATTTAATAGTTTGTTTAATTTAAAAACGGCCGAAAAGTATATACAATAAACAGTGCAAATTCCAAACATCAATTTTGATCACACGGGCTAGATGGCTTGTTAATTTTGTCATTGCTTGGCTTTTGAAGTAATATATCAAATATTACTCAGATTTAAAATAATTGATTATTGCTATTTCCTTATTAGGTCAATAAACACTAATAGATTATTTCAACCGAAGTTGATCAATGAGCAATGACTGTAAGTAAGTCGATGAATAAATCCTTAAAAATTGTGAGGATTTAATGGCAAATAAAATGAGATTGATGAAACGATTCATTTTGGTATGGATATTTCTACTGATCGAGTAGCAGAATATTTTTTTAACGTCTTCTTTTGAGGAGTCGAACTCTTGGTTATTTGATTTTGTGACGTAAACAAGTAGTAAAACATATAAATGAATGATGAGTGACATCTGTAAGTTTCTGGTTGAAAAATGACCCATCTGGGTCAGACATCAAAACATTTAGATACAATAATCTCTTTTATATTTATAGAGTAGTATTTTCAAAATTTACATAGCGTAATTTTTAAATCTTAAAAATTGATGAAATTAAAATGTGGAGCATATGGCCGAAAAGTTTTTCTACGAGGACTGTCGCTCAACTTCTTTTTCAAAAGAGAGTAGTGAGGATAGAAGAGAAGGCTAGAACAGGAATGGTGGTAGGATAATCGCTCTCGCTACGCCCAGTTATTGAAGGATTGGAAGGATGGAAAGGAATTTTAAGTCATTGAAAAAAAATGCTGTTCGTAGTAGGGCATCAGATCCCGGGATTCGGGATCCCGTTCAATTTTCTGATCCCAAAATTCCGGGATTGATACGGCTGCAATTCCGGGATTTCGGGATTGAGAAATTTTGACCAAATCCCGAAAATTGACACGATTGGTAAATCAAGAATTTCGTATTAAAAAAAACTAGGTTTTGTGATAATCTGGGAAAAAGTATACCAAATCGAGGATTTCAAATTCCTCGGTGGGATAAAAAAAAAAAAAAAACGAGGTTTGGAGATAATCCGGGGAAAAAGTATAGCGAATTGAGGATTTCAAATTCCTCGGTGAGAAAATTCCAATCCCGGGATTGGATACCTTAGTTTGTAGCGAGAGTCAACGCTAACCGCTGCGCCGTTTGACCCAACAATAAAAAATGATTACAATCAATAAAAGTTTTCAACATCTTGGTTAAATTTATTTTCTGTTGAAGACATGCCATTTTTAGAGTAACATGGTGGCATATAACTGGTATGAAGTACTTTATTTAAGTTAAAAAAGTACCTTAATAATCCTGATCTATTAAAGATTCTAGGATAATAATATGATTGAGTGTTCTTAAATGCTCGAAGATTGTATTAAAAAAAATAATTCACATTAAAAGATTATTTAAGAATACGCGTTATATGTTTGATTGCTTACGTCAGCAATAAAGTGGTTCACCTATGTTTTTCCCGCATGACACACTTTCTCCCCACACATAATCCATGTGACAAATCTCGCCAACAAGAAATGTGCCGGAGGAAATTTATCTTTCGCTAACGATGATGCGAACCGAGCACCGCAAAAGTGCTACCGGCACGCCGTACAATTAGTTCTATTAGCGAATAACCGTGTATGGCCATAAAACTACTATAAATATGATAGAAAAAATTTAGACCTCTTTAGATAGATTTTTTTTGCTTTTTCTGCGAATAGTTTATTAACTACACGATTCGAAAGACACGTCGTTATTTTTAAGTTGAGCTTGTCACGTAGTCAAGAAATAATTGCTCTTGAAATTTTGTTCACGTATTTGAATACAAAATTTGACAAGCCTGTGGAGACGGAATCAGAAAAATCTAAAGACTACGACATTTTTTTTAAGAACTATTGTGTATTAAAACCATAAACGTCCAAAATGTTGCACCTGAAGACTGACTTAATATGATCTGATCCAAAAGGTATAGTTGTTTACAATGGTTTCATCTTTCATCAATCTCGCCACCCATTTCCTAACCTATACAATATAACACGAATCGCTGAGCAAGAGTTCAACAAAGTCGAAGTCTATATTGGATCCCGATGCATTCCTTTTTTTAACACTCTCCGAAAAGCAAGTTTGAGTGATTTATAAAACCAAATTATTATTCCATACCTTTTTATAAATATCCTTAATATTTGACATTGATTAAATCATAAAAATAATAAACGTTTGCCGAAGAATAATAATGATTTCAACCTAAAGTTTATGCGTAATGTTTAGTTTAAATGATGGAATCGATTATAAATTGTTTACATGAAAAAAACAGTGCAAGGAAAATATTGCGTTAGTTAAATAAAGGATGAATCTACAGCCCAAAAAATCTTGTTGATTACCCAAAATTGTAAAGTAACCTTCTATTGATTTGTAAATACAAAAAGAGGGCGTAGTCACGTCTAGGGCATCCAATTAACCGGATTTCGGTTTGTTTCAAATAAATAAACCGGCTAACCGGTTTCAACCGGAATTATTCTCAAAAAACTAATTGTAGTACCACACAAGCCAATATTTCAAAACAAAAAAATATAGGGCATTTTGATTAGTAAAATATCAACTAATTAGGTGTATAAAAGAGTGGATTAACTTATTTTATTGTATTCTACCTACTTCCTTTCCTAATGTGAAGCACACGGACTTCAAACGAAGTTTATCTAAACAATAGCTTTTTTTTTTGAGAACTGCTTGTTACTCAGTTGCTCAACATTTCTTTTTTAGATGCAAGTAGGGATATAAAAATACGGTTAGAAAAGAACTAAAAGTAAACAAATTGATTTCTCTAAGCCCCGTTATTTTAGAATTGGAATGGTAGGAGGGAATATTTAAATTACAAAACACGCATGCCTTCCGATGAAAAAATGCTGTTTGTACTGGAAAATCTGTGAAATTCTTCACGGAAGTCAACAACGTTGACCACTGCTCGACATATGAATAGTTGTATAAAAATCCATTGTACTAAATGTGAAAAGAGGTTTTCTATAAACCCCAGTTAACCGTAAAAAATAAACCGGCTTTCGGTTTTTCTTAAAACTGAAAATAAACCGGTTAACCGGTTTTATTTTAAACCGGGTTGGAAGCCCTAGTCACGACGTATTAAACTGTTTTAAACATAAACCAAAAGCATTCACTGAGGTTTTGCTATGTTTACTATTTAATTACTCAGGAAAGTAATTCTAAAGTAAAAAAGCTCCATTGTTATTATGATTATTATTATATTTGGTGAATTAGAATATTTTCAACAAATGTGTTTTATTATAAAAGGACGAATAAATTGAATGGTTTTTTTACGGTATTAATCATATCGAAACAAAATTTTGTATTTTTTTGTTATTCACAGATTCAATTGTATTGTCTGAGATAAATTTATTTTTTCAAACGTGGTTACTAAAAATAATTTATATACACAGGAGTGCAGCAGTTAACCCCGGCCACCCCCCGATGGGGGAAAATTGAATGGTGTGGGGTAATTGAGTGTTTGAGAACACACCGCTGAAGGTGTCTAATAAATCTAAGGCATACGCGTCTTCGGTTAACCTTTCTACACCATTGCCCCATAAACCATACTATATATTACTAGATTAAGAAGAATGCGTTTATATAGATTAGCTTAACATTTCGTTGTTAGCGTCACGGGAATGGGCTTATTGGTTATTGAGACTTTTATATCACCTAAATTATTTTAGTTGGCTTAATGTGGTATTTCTTCAATTTAGAATTTTTTACAAAAGTGTGTTTGTGTATAGTTAAAGCTTATTTATTATATATGCTTTTTTAGAGGTTTATTTTTCAATTTAGCAACACTTGTTCTAGCGACAGCCAATTTGACATCTGACAGCCGATTTATTCTCAGTTTGGTTTGCCATTTCACTACGAATAGACTAACGCTAGAACAACGCTTGCAGATTGTACAAATTGATTCCAGCCAGAACGTTTAATGGAGAATAAACAGTAAATGAAGAGGGCTATAGATTCATTATAATCGACATTTTCGTTCTCAAATTGAATGGCATCAATGTGGAAGACATTGCTGTGACTCCAATAAGATATCACACAGCGCGTGCTATAAATCAACTGCCGACGGAAAAATTGTTTCTAGTTCAAAAACAAAGCCTCTAATAAAACAAGCGATATAATATACAGATTGACATGAGAATTCTGTCATTTTCGAGAATGATGATTATATTCCTGTTGTTTATTTTTAGGTAAACGTGCTTCCAGTAGCGGATTACGCAATGAAATTTGGAGCCCTGTTCAAATAACATAAAATTGTTGCAAAATTGTACGTAAAGTAATATAAAGTATTAAAAAAAAATTGAGGCCACTAAGATTCGGAGGCCCCAACCACGCGATATCTGCCCTTATGGGGTGGGGTTATCCACCTCTGTGTGCTTTTCTGAAACTTTATAATGATATTTAAAATTGCTAACAGAAATCAATGTAGTTTGCGCTTGACGTTAGCTAACAAAGCTATGCTACATTTGGGCGAAAGTTTTTTGATTTCTTCGAAGATCGACTAAAGCCTATTTTACTAAGGGTATGTTTCTGGGTTTATACAATCTATAATACAGTACTTTCGTAACTTTAATAACTAAAACTTCTTGTAATGTATGGCCAGTCAATATAATTAATATGTTTCTTAACTTTGTTGCCAGGGCTGTAGAGTGCTTAATATCATAACGTATCTGGATAACAATTTTAGTAATTAATAGTTCAGTTAAAAACCTTTTACATGCAAAATAGTCCTGTCCAAATAAATAGTGGTAATTTTACTGTAAGCCAGCGATTTCCAAACTGGGAGACGTGGACTATTGCAAAAGAAGACGCAGTCAGTTAAAAATATTTATTTAACCTTTGAAACGTGTCTTTATTATTATTATGCAATACAGAACGGGGAGGTGAAAGTATTTTTTTTAAGAGAGACATAATAACATAATGTTTGGAAACCACTGTTGTAAGTAACTACGAATGTCAAGCCAACTTTTATTTTATTTAATTAAAAGAAAAGATTCATGAAAAAGTATAAAATATTGTGGCTTTCATATGTGAAATCAAGGTTTCAAATACGTTACTACGTTGCTTTATCAGTCAAAATATAGATTTTTAGTCAACGGCTTAGATGGATGTGATATTTTATTATGCGACCATCTACTCCAGGCATGGGGAACCTGCGGCCTTTTGGCTACTCTGGTGCGACCTTCTGGCCAATTCTATAATTCTGTAAATGTGTGTAAATTCGTAAATTCCTGACATAATCTGACCGTAAAGTCCTTTTTCCGACCAAAGATTCCCTAGTAAGTGTTTACTGCGGCCTTATGTCGAATCAGAAAAATAAATGCGGCCTTTAGATAAGAAAAGGTTACCCACCCCTGATCTACCCCCTAACCATTTCTAAAAACAAGGTGCCGAGAAAGAGAGATTTACTTAATGCCAGTATTCTTACTACAAAATCTTTTTCTCTTTAGCCCTTCGGAAGAAAAAACTTAAACGACTGGCGAAAAAGCAGTTATTTTGTAATAAAAAATCTGTTACGATAGTTCATTTGCAAAAAAAAAGATTCGAAATCGACCAATTTCTGACAACATAGCTCTGCGTGAAATAACATAAATCACGACTTCACAGCCCTGATTATAACCGAAAATTTCACATACCAATAAACTCGAGAAACTTCGGATACTTGATACACATTTTCTTGGAAATGAGGTAAAGTGAAAAAGTAGATTTGAAAAAGTTATAACAGATTTTATTCGTTGACATATTTCACTGGAACACGTCAATCGCAAACTTAGTTTATTCAAGCGTGGCTAAAACGGAAAGAAAACTTAAATTACAAATTATTATTTAATGCCGTAAAAAAAATGTAAATTGATCTAAGCGGAATTCTACGAAAAATAATGTTAAGGAAACTTTATTCGGGAATTTGGTAACGTAATAAGTATAAAAAATGTCGTAGCTAAAAAGAGAAAGTTTAAGTTGTAGAAAACTATTTTAAGTAAAATATAACCATTCGGACATGTTCACACCTTCTGCGGCTAGACGTCTGGTTCTTTTCCCCGTGGTGTAACGTTATGCGTTTTTTCAGCGATTTTCTCGTGAGCAGTTATCCAAAACTCGTCGGTTTCCACTTAAATGTGCTGAAAGTCTAGTTTGCGTTGTTGGCTATCAAGTCAGCGTGATCTATTTCTTCGACAAGTAAACAGACCGCCTCGTCTCCACAACATTAAACGACACTCCCAGAGAATGTGCCCAGCATCATATAGCACATTTAATATCTAACTAAGCCTGAAGATCTTCGCCGCAGATCCACCGTGCTCAAAAATGAATTGGTTAGTTCAGTGGTTTTGGCGCTTTGTAATGTTCATTCGATATTTGATATTAAAGACATTTTTTATGTTTGACGCCCATTCAGCGATGCATCCCACAGCATCTGCAAAATGCAATATTTTCACAATAAATGAAAAGTCGATCAACATTTTTTAATTACTTAAAAGTCATTAATGGTTTCGGAATTTCGATTGCACGGTCAAGTAGGACAAACGTCTCAAACAGGTTATCAATTGTCAAGACAGTACTACATCACTAAAGTGGGAATTTAAGAAATTACACTTATGGATAATAAAGACACTTCTACGCTTACCATGGTTCTACTGTAGAAATATTTAAACTTATTTAACTCAGGTAATTAATTACTTAAGACGCGCTGATTTGTAGTTAATTAATACAGAAAATTGTTAACGGTGTAAAATTTTCTTCCTATCGATTTAGGTTCAGGTCCACGTACCGAACGTGTCCTTTAACGAATTAACTTTTCAATATATTTGTGGAATTGTTTTCAAATGAATGAATGTTGTGTATGATTACATTGTCTACCTCTTATCCAATAATAGGGCGAAGAAAAAACTTATTCTTAGCCTCATTTTCCATCGCAACTCTCACCAAAATGGAGGAGTAAAGCATTTAAGCAACGTATCAGTATTTGTAAATTCGGTTCCATATGCTATATATTGCGAGTTGTAAAGATTAAGCCACAAATGATTTAAACATGAAATAAATCATGGATATATATATATATATATATTTTTTTGATAAAGAAACGTTTTTCAAAGTACAAAGGATTTTTTCTGAGAGGAAGCAATTGTTTGATAATTTATATTACAAAAAATACTTTATATGAAAAAAATAACATTCTTGCTCTAGTCAAACGAAGATGGGAGAAATAAATAACAAATATGTCCGACATTTTTGCTCTCAATTATTTCTAACAAGTGGAGTAGGCACATTTTTTTTCACGTCGTTAGCTCACAGGTTTTGTTGTTGGGGTGATTAAGGTTGGCCTTTGTTACTCAAGTTGAACAAAAGCGAAATGGGCTGCGGAATATTTCACACACAAAATTTTATTCTTCGCAATTCGTCATTAATATTTATTAAGATTCTGCTTTATATCAATTAACTTGAAGTTAACAGGGAGGCAAAGTAAGTTCAAGGAAATGAATGAAGGACTTATGATTAATTTTAATTAGTTAATGTTATTGTTTGAAAACAATTTTTGAAAGTCAGAACAAAAGTCTTCTCATTTTGGCCTATTTATTATTAATCAGTTCGCAACATGTTTTCTATTACGAATAATGTATCTTTTGATAAACAGTTGAACTTGGTTATGACGATCACAGAAATAGCGAGATTTCGGAAGTAATGAGGAAACATTTGTTGACATTTTCGTTTATAGTTTTTTCCATACATTTATTCACTTTTATAACGAGCTACTTCTCGGGAATACCGAGCATTAATGTCGTCAAATTTTTTCTTACAAAGTTTCGATCGTTTAAAAACAACATTTTCGACCCGAAGCAATACAATCCGACCGAGCAGTTAGCTAGACCGATGCCGCCGGGATCGGATAACAATTGTGACAATAGTTAAGTTTAGTGTCTAAGTACCTAATTGGTGTTTTCGCTGACAACATTGAAAGAGTATCCACGCATATGGTTGAAATTGCTTGTAAAAAATCCAAGCTTTGTGAAGTCAGTAGGTACCTACCATTCCAGATACCAGATAATTCATGTCTTCGTGTGATGGGTATGTTTGTAAGCATTTAAAAATACATATTCTCTGATATAATGAGTAATGCTTACAACGAGAAAATTTGGTAGAACCCATCTTCCTCCTTATAACCAATTTCGACTGTATGCATATATATGAGTATACATAGATAAGTCACTTAAATGTACACTCATTAGTTTCATTTCGTAGATCGTTTTATTCGATTGTAAAACTATAAAGATTGCTTTAACTTCTTTGCAGAAAAATAACTTCTCATTAAGAAACCAGTGCAAACTTTATAATCTCAATTAACATTTTTATCGGAGACTTAAAGCAATTTTTATCACCGCATAAATCTAATGCACGACTATAAGTTTTCAGAATAAATGGATTCAGTGCAGCTAGTGCTGCATAACGCCATTAAAGTTTCCACAACTGTCTTATTACAACCCGAGAAAGTTGTTTTAGGCATAATTCAAACGACTGCAACCTATTTTTTATTCGCTTAAAACATATTGTGTTGGTGAAAATCTTCGACGAATAAAACAGATGCGAAAAATATACTAATCCATTAAATGATAGACAAGTCGGCTACGTAACAATCTTTTATTTAGCATCAGTCAAACCGCATTCTTAAAAATATATATTTTAGAAAATTAAAATGTAAGTGACATTAAATAAGCCGTACGAAATACAGAAAAATTCTTGGCAAATGTTAACCGTACCAAATAAACAAATCTTGCATTTTTCGTTGGACACTATTTCGCGGGGCACAATCCTTAGTAATAGTTAAAGCATCCAATCCCGGACCTTTTTAGTGATACCGGGATATCAGGATTTGCAATTTTTTGAATCCCGAGATTGATCATTCACCATAAAATCGTGTCACAATTGTTTGAGATTTAAATTTTTTTAGCTCGCCAGCTCATTTCAATTTTTTTACTCGCTGTCAGATTTCTAAAATCTGAAAATTTACGGATTTTCCATTATTTGAAAATATGAGAGATTTTTTTATTAGCTACCAGCGACGCCAACGTAAAAGTTATGGGATTCAACGTATTTTCACTAACGGATTGGAGACCTTAGTAATAGTGTCAGAATATAACAAAATTAGATATTATTTAAGTTATGTTTTGAAAAATTAGCATACCTCTACAAAGATAATAATCAAATATCGTTGAATGACAATATTATTTATCGTTCCTATTGAACTTGATTCTTTGTTATGTTTTACTTTATTAACCCATTATATCCCGGTAGGTATAAAGACGGTCGTGCACCTCGGCCGCGATTTTCTTTGAAATAATAAAACTTAATAAATATATATTTTTTGGCAATATATTAATAGTATATCGTATAGACTTATCAAATAAATACACGTTGTGTCATTTGCTCCGCTATGTATCCAGAAAATTCAAAACCAAATGTTTCACAATATGTTCGTAAACGTACTGTTAGCGAAGCGTTTCGGTAATATAAGACAGCTCTTTTTAAAATCGATATTACATTGACTATAATACAAAATATGTAAAATTTAAGTATAACATTGTGATTCTACGAGTTGCCGCTATGCATATAAAAAGTCTGAATTATTAAAATCGTCGAACATGTCCGGTATAAGTGGGAGTAAAGTAGATTGCCGGCACTGCGCTTACGGAATTGTAGACCGTATATATACGCTCGTGGCACATAACCGGTTAAAGCGAACTATTCTATGTGAAATTATAATGGAATATAAAAGTATACTACTTTAATGTTGTATGGATGAAAAATATTTTATACTTACATGTCACTGTCATGTATTATTATTGGCATCGTTTGGACTCGGCGTGAAATTTCGAAAAAGCTCTTTCTCGTTTCGAGCGAATGTCACATTTAGTTCGCTATTTCTTCTACTAAAAACGAATAAAGTTATAAGTGTGAGTATTAACCAAGCAATGTAACAGAACCATTATGCCACTTCTCAATAAAATAAACGCAGTTTGCACGCGACTGAAGCTTTACAATGGGGAAAGTTTTCGTTCAACAGTTGAAATGACACGAGTGGTGTTGGGCGCGATAACCGTATATACATATAACATAACACAACAGCTGACTTAAAATCATAGATGAATACTTTGTGTAGAAAATTAACACATTATATTTCTACGTTTATATACATAGATATATCATTAAACCTGTTTCAAAGCTTTAACATTTACCGCTAATTTTCGTTATGCGCATTTGACTTTTCAAAATAAATACTTTGATTACATTTTTTTTAAACCATGTCCGCTCCCAATGTGGAGCATATGAACTCCTAATAGAGTTTATCTCAACAGAAGTGTTTCCACGAGAACTGCTTGTTACTCAGTTGCTCAACCTCTCTTTTTCCAAAGAGATTAGGGATATAAGGATAGGGCTAGGACAGGATTAGTGGTAAGCTAATCGCTCTCGATACGCCCCGTTCATAAGATAGGATGGGTGAGAGGGAGGAATTCAAGACATCACATACCATCCATGCCTTTGAACAGAAATTCATAAATCGATTGAAAAATCAATTAACAAAACTGTCCGTACCGGGATTTGAACCCGGGCCCTCCGTAGCCGAAGCCAACAACGTTGACCACTCGACCACACAGGCGGCGCATTTGGCTTTTCAAAATAAATACTTTGATTATAATTAACGTCCTAAAATAGATTCTTGAATGATCTTTCATATTTAAACGTCGTTGGTTTCGGTTACAGAGGACACGGGTTCAAATCCAAGCACAGATATTTTTTTATAAATTTTATGTGATGATTTAAATTTCCTTCCACCTTTCCTATCTTTAAAAAACAGGTGTATTACCAATAGTCCCGTCCTAGCCATATCCTTCTATCCATACCCTCTTTGAGGTTGAGCAACGGAGTAACAAACAGTTCTCGTAAAAAAATCTTCAATTGAGATACCGCCATTAGTTAGCCATATGCTTCACATTGCGAACGGATATGGATAAAATAAAAAAATATGCAGAAAATATTTTAGATTTATTTTTACAGCCATTATAGTATTGAAAAATACCAGTTTGTTTACACTTTTTTCCTCAAACCATTCAAACATATACTTACTGCAAAATAATAATATGCGTATGCTATCGGTTCAAAATGACTTCTATTGAAATAAATTGTATGGGATATTAATTTATTCTTCTCTTCAGAAATATACGGAAAAATCCAACGATGTATTATATTATATTTCACGTGAGTATGATTTAAGCTGTTTGTTTGCCGCTGTTTGACGGTTTTAAAAGATGATTTTAAATAAAGGATATCAATGCTTTCAAGCAGTCCAATTAATTCGAGAATTTCCCATAATGGAACGCCGTGCTTTGTTGAGTTTTTTTTTTTTTAATTAATTCAATGCAAATGCACTTTGTCGACTGAATAAAAGTGCATTGAATTGTGATTGACGAAGGGAACTATATAAAACGGATTTCGTAAACCTGTAAACTCAATCGTGTAAGCGTGAGTGAAAGGCAGATGTCCCTCAAAGCTGTCAATAAAAACGTTTGTACGTGTTTGATTAGTGCAGTGAAAAATTTTTTCGTCCGTGAACGAATAGAGGCGTCATAATTTTTTTTTTTTATGTGAACGAGAATTTTTTTTAATCTTCAACTATGGAAATATTAAGAGTCTTGTATCGTTTATTTTAAACATTTTAATTTGCTTGTTTTTATATTTAAACATCACTAATTTTAATGTTATTTTTTTCGTGTTGTACGTTTCACATAAAAAATAAATGTATTTGCTTACAAAAGTTAAATTAAAAATGGTATTGACTACGTGCATTTTTATTTGAAGCAATTAAAATTTAGGTACCTAACTATAAGATTTTGATTGAGGAAAGAGAGACAGAGATTTTTGAAGCGTTATTGGGGCATGACCAAATAAGGTTAGAAACCACTGCTCTTTAAAATGGGAGTAGAGTGAGAAAACAAATGATTCGTTGATAATGCTTGAAGAATCGTTAATTTTCCTACTTTTACGCTGTTTTTTCTAAAGCAAGAAGAGTTAGAAATTAAATAAATACAATAAGATTTCAACCATAAGACGTCCAGGGATATTAATTGAATGAAACAATTGTAATAACGAATTAAAAAGGATAATCGATCCGAAACACGTTCATAACAGTTATCATATATTTTTTTTAAACACTGAACGAAAATGAATAACTTTTATTAGAATATCTTGAAGACGCAAGAAAAAACGATAAATAAATAGCATAAATATATATTGACAAAGCGATGAATGAGTACAAGAAAAATGTTATTCGGATAATAATGGTCATTGTTATGGACCCATGGCCATTTCGGTGTACCATACAAAAAAATGTATGATACACCGAAAATTATTTGAAAAATCATAAAACAAAACTTAATGCTTTCTTTTGTCTTCACCTCGTTAAACTTTTTAAGGTATCAAAAACAAAACATTCAAAAAATACAGTAAAAACGACACGACTGTGAATTTTTATGCGAATATAAAACGACGTAACATGTATAGAAGTGCAGCCATTTTCCGAATCTGTTCCTTTAACACGGTTTTTAACACCCAAACACGCCGAAGTAATATTGAACTATAGTGCGCACGCAGGTGTTAATAACTACTAAAACGTAGGATGGAATAAACCAGCCGGTTTAATTTCGCCTACTTCACATTTGTTTAATATTTTCAGGCAAATTCCCTTTCATTTAAATTGCTGTCCTCGACGAGAAATCTGAGCGTAATGCATGAAACAATTAGCTTACACCCTCTTAAAGCTATAACTTATTTCTAGCGTTTATTTTCGCTCAAACGCAGGTCATGCAATCTGGGTACTTATAAGCGGAATTTTAAACGTTGGCTTAACCCCTTTCGCCCGGCCGTGCGTTAAATTGCATACCCAGCCAGAAAACAGATGCGACCGAATCGGTGAATATTACAATGCGAAAAAAACAAGAGAGGGTTAACTGAAAATGAAACTGCAATATCCACAAACTATCGTGTTCCTACTATTGTTTTTGGTTGTTTGTAGTATGCATTGGTTTTAAAATATTAGAGCATAGGTTCCCAAACTTTTTCAGGTGGCGACCCCTTTTTGTAAAAGCCATGTGACTAGGCAACCTCTCCCAAGGAATTTGAAATCCTCGACATGCTATACTTTTCCCCCGGATTGTGTCCGAGACTCCTTTTTTTGTTATTTTTAGCTCACCGAAGAATTTGAACTCCTCGATTCGAAAATCGTTAAAAGTTGGCGACCTCCCAGAAAACCCTTCGCGACCCCCAGGTTGGGAACCCGTGTATTAGAGAGAAGAAATTTTATGACATCGATGTTGATATTGATTAGCTACTTGTTTTTGTCATTTACCTGTGAAAGATTGTCAAAAGCTTGTTGTATATAAACATAATTGGTAAGAAAAGTATACAAGAAGGGTTTTTTTTAATAATTTAGGAGTTTATCTCAATAGAAGTTTTTCTACGAGAACTGTTTGTTACTCAATTGCTCAACCTCTCTTTTCCCAAAGAGAGTAGGAATAGAAGCAAAAGGCTAGGAGAGGACAAGTGGTTAACTAATCGCTCTCGATACGACCCGTTCATAAGAGAGGATGAGTGGAAGGGAGGAATTCAAGACATCATATACATCCATGCCTTTGAACAGAAACTCATAAATCGATTGAAAAATCAATTTATAAAACTGTCTGTACTGGGATTCAAACCCGTGAACTCCGTAGCAGTAGCCAACGACGTTGACCACTCAACCACACTGGTGGCAAATCTGTGAAGATTGGCCTTGAACTTGAATTACGAGACTAGCAATATTGGCTCTTCCTGGAACTATTAATTTCTTTTTCTATTACTTCGCCGAGATGAATCAGGGCCGGACAAAATAGCTCGGCGGGCCGGTGGTTGCCCATGTATGAATTATAAATAATATTTTTTGATTAATAATAATGATATATTTTATTTATTATTACAATATTTAGAAAAAAAAGGTTCGTCATTATAACTTGTTGTAAACAAAGTTTGGACGATTCAAATTTAAAATACAAATATTAAATGAAAAAACATATTTTGCTTCACCAGCATGTCTTTCAGAATACGATGATTTTATGTAAAAGAATTTCTTACTTGAAATTCATTTAAAAACAACAAACTCGAACGATAAAAAAGTCTACATTGTATCATAAAAGTAAGAAAACGCATCATGGTATGCAATCGATACTCGTAAAATAATCTGAAATGCAAGCTTTACTGACACTTAAATTTATGCTGTAAAACACAGCTCTACTATATTTTCTAGGCAAGAGGCTAAGTATTATACTTTTATATATTGTTGTACAGACGTAAGGTCAAGAGCTGTGTAAGTCTCTGGAGAGCCCTAGCCCTGCTTTCCTCTTCTTCATAGAAGATAGAACCATACCCGACCGGTGGGATTCGGTCGGGTATAGTTCTAGCCATAGAAGGTACTCGACGAAACTGAAAGATACTGACATGTCTTCGGAGAAAGTTAAGCAATGGGCGGTGACAGGTATTCTTGAAACCACTGTGAGAAAGTCATATCCTAATGTGAGGAGCGGTTTTGTCTAAGAATAGACTGAAAGAAAAATAGCTAGTTAAGCCACAGCAAGAATAATTTGGTTATCACTAGGACTTCCATCCCAGTTTAAACAAAAATCGGTTAGCCGGTTTATTGTCCGTTTTAAAAAAACCGAAACCAGGTTTATTTTGTACGGTTAACTGAAGCTTAAAGAAAATTTTCTTTCCGCCTTGAATATAATAGACTTTTATATAACTATATTCATATTTCGGGTCCGCGGCGCAGTGGTCTATTTCGTTAACTTCCTTAAAGTATCTCACGAGTTCAAGTCTCAACAAGTATAAACAGTATTTTTTTATTCGTGTGATGGCTAAAAATCCATCCTATCAGTAGCGAAAGCGATAAGCTAACCATTGGTCCTGTGTTGGCCACATCCTGCTATCTCTACTCTCTTTGAAAAGAAAGAGGTTGGGTAAGTGAGTGACAATCAGTTCTCCTAGAAAAAACCCTTGTTTAGACAAAGCGGACGTGTTTAAAAAAAGTGAATCCACTAATGCACTATTTTTTCATAATTTTGATCATTGGTTTGTGTGGTAGTAAAATAGTTAGATATCTTGGGAAAAATCCGGTTTAAACCGGTTAGCCTGTTTTTTATTTGAAAAAAAAACGAAAACCGGTTGGTTAATTTGTTGCACCGTAAATCAATTATTCTATAGCTAAGTTTAAAAGTGGTCGTCTTATTAATTGATGAGTTGAAATTTACCGAGTAATGGGGTATTGTCGTTTACAATTCACGTACGTTATATAAAAAAAGTATTTTTAATATTGCAACCGACATCAGATCATGTTCTTGAATGAGTCTTGATGCCAATTGCTGGTCGCACATTGAAGAATAAATCAATCCAGTTTTGCCTAGATAATACAATTATTATATCAGTAGATTTTTTCAAGTGATATTACATGAAATTTGCGAGAATAGTTCAATGAAATAATTTCATAGTAACAGTGTGAAAGGTAGTGTATTTATAATTGTCTATACTATTTACCGTTTTAATCAATTAATCATACGTTAGAAAAAAATAACTTGATTAAATGTTTTCATTGCAGTATTTGAACAGTAATCGCGATAGACTTTTTTTCATAATGCATAGATTTAAAAATAATGTTTCTAAATCTGCTAATAATTCAATCTGTCTCTCAAAAAAATAAATAATGTAATTAAATTCAATATTTTTTTTAAACATATGCTAACTGCTGAGAACAGACATGCTAAGGAAAGTTTGACACTTATTCTCCAGACTCCACCGATGAAATTCGACGAGCACGCCTTTCCGTTCATCGAACTATGTCAAGATAAACTGTTGAAGTAAGTTAAGTATTCACCTCGGCACATGCCTTTAAGTACCGAAAACTTTACCAGTTGTGCAAAACAACATCCAACCTGCTCGCTGGGAATTGAAATCAATAACAATGTTCGCATATCGAAGAGGTTTCCATAAGCCAAAGCTTTGTCTGGAATAACAATGACCGGTCCAAATAAGAACAGAAATTGCTGGCAGACGGCACTTATGAGTCCAAAAAATATTTATTATCACTCTATCTATAGTATTATTGTATCATATTAAAAAAAAAAACAATTCGACGATTACAATAATATGATATGACATAGAATGACACAATTGTGAATAAGAATGTTGTTAACAACACTTCCGAGTCAATAAACTTCTTCAATTCTATATTGATGGTTCATTCATTCGATTTGTAGCACTGCAAAACAAAAATCAATGACTCGTGATTCAATACCAGTTGGATACTTCACCGATAAACTATGTTCTCACTCTGCTATTATAGAATAGCAGTGTCAGTTTGGGAATGCACATAATTTGAGTTTCAATTCAAAAAAGATTCTCTGCGATTTATTAATTTTATTACGATGCCTGTAATTGGAGCAAAGAGTATATAATTTGTAACAGTTAAAATATTTCCACAAAGCAGAATAAAAGACTGTTTTTCACTACAAAGACTATTTTGTTTTACTATATTTTTATTAAAATAAAAGAACTAGGTTAAAATCTTTTGATTTGGCATTCCAACAAAGAATATGAAATCAAAAATAGTGTATCATTCTTTCCCCGCTAGCTGTTTTAGATTATTTCGCTATGTATCCTGTCTGAAGGCGTGAGCGCCATTGATAAAATATTTAAACTCTTCTTAGTAAAATAATTGTCTTAAAAGATATGCGATTAATAACGACAGTAATAACAAAAGTTGAATCGAGCGAAAACTGTCGCCTACTTTGCGATGTCGAGTGACTTAATATATATAAAACAGTTCTTGTAAAACGGGTTCTGTTCAGAAGCTACATCATTAAGAGTCCATATAGTTGACTTCGTGTTGAAAAAAATATTACTGATAAGTAAATAAATATATTTTAATTTTATTTCAAAAAGTAATCGTGCTTAAAATTCTAAACCACAGGGACCTGAAACTGACGATATTTCTTCTAAGAACAATATTTTATTAAATTATTTAACAACACAATTTTTAACCAAAGAAAAGTTTATTCCACATTCATTTGGTTCTTCTATAATAAATTGAAAACTTTCAATGAAACAAATATTTTTATTGAAAATATTTCAAATAACATTTCCGCTTTTAAAATATCTACCAAGGCTGTGGAGTCGGAGTCGAAGTGGCGGTATTTTTGCCGGAGTCGGAGTCGTGGAAAATGAGCGGCTCGATTTTTTTTTGAAAAATATATTTAATGATGTGTATTTAAACAAAATATTCAAAAGTGTTAACATTTAATGCTTGGCTGACTAAAGATGATCTGATGGTATACATATATTATATATATAAGTTAAAATGAAATAATTTAAAAATTTCCTCGGAGTCGGAGTCGTCAATTATTTTAAGGCAGAACTCCACAGACCTGATATCTTCTTCAAGAGATTGCAATTTATGTAGTATTCAAGAATGACAGTCTGCCTTAAAATGAGAATATTCTTCAAAAATTAAACTGAAAAGATATTTGAGAGTTTACTTTTTCATAGTGATAAAACAACTTTGGATCGAGGCTACAGAAGAATATTAAAAATCCAGTGTATAAGATACTGTAATGTATTTTATTCTAGAGTTGATCTTAAGCGACTTTGTTAAATGAGACAGTATGAAAATATTATGGAGGTTACTCCAACAGAAGTTATTATAGAAGAAATGCTTTAACTCAGTTGTTCTAATTTTCTTATTACTAAAGACAAAGGAATGAAACATTGGGTTACAGTCTGTAGTATTAGTGGTTTGTAGTTGATCACTCTAGCTTTGCTTCGTATTAATAACTAAATAGGTGTGTTGGTTTTTTTAAATATCAAATACACTCATGTATTTCACAAATCGATTAATTTAAGTGTTACTACCGGAATTAAAAGAAGTTGATTTTTTTTTATTAAACGTGTTAAAATATAAATGTAAAATACACATAATTTTTGAAGAAAGGGTGCAATTTTAATGCTGTCTTCATTAATTTTATTACTCCGTGTGTGGAGCGCTATATTCGTAATATTACCAAACTGTGCTGTGTGCTTTAGCTCGGCGGGATATTCAATTTGGTTGTTAAAAACACATTTGGCAATGTGTGTCGCATGGTTAAGAAAATAATTAGCCCTCTGCTTTCTGGCGGGAAACGCATTATGAATTTACATGTGGAATCAACTCGTGGAAAATGGTACAATTGCATTTTGAGTAAATGGTTTGTTGTCACAGAAATTTTACCGGAAGTAACTTCTGATACTTTAAAAAACTTCTCCGTTTTAGATAAAATGTCGACAAATTAAATACTAAACAATAATATTGAGAGAGTTTGATGGTTAAAATCGCTTTTTATTGGTAATGACGACCCATCTTATCGCTACTTGAAAGAAACAATGAGATACAATACAAATTCTAGTTTCAGAATAATTGAACATGAAGTTTTGTGTTGTACTTTTTAAATAGTGAATTATGGTTATATTTTATTTATTTCATGGCATATGATAAAAGATAATAATAGTTTTTTTTCAATACTATTATTTTTTAATTTAAGATTTCGACTGAAGGTGCTTGGTGGAATTTCAATATTAAATTTGAATCGTTCAAACTATGAACATTCTCACAGATTTTGTCACTAACGACCCGGGTTTCGCCTTTCGGCATCTTCAGGCATTCGAGCGCACGGATGAACTTGAACTGACGTTTAGTAAATGAAAGTTTCGTGCGTATATAAGAAATAAATGCATAACTGAGTCCAAAGCCATTGCTGGCGAAGAGGATGAACTCATGGGAATGCCAACAGATTTGAGTAGTAAGTAGTTTCAAGAATTATATTATTTGTTTGTCGGCAAAGGTTTTATGATTATATGACTTTATGATTATATAGGGTATAGAAGTGGAGATGCGGGAAAGTTTAATATTTCATTTAAAATCGGAAGACTATGCAGCTGTGCTCTATTTATTTCTAAAATTTCTTGGAAAAAGAGCTTATGACTGTATTTTGGTGTAACATTTTTATCCCTTGTTCCTGATTGTCCCTCCGAAATTAAGTGATTAGCAAAATTAGACGTGTCTTTTTTCAATCTAAAAGCTGCCATATGTTCTAAAACTCGGATGTTCAGTGTTCTTTCTGTTTTGCCGATATAAAACTTTGTACAACAAGAGCATTGCAATCTATAAATCCCGGATTTATTTAAGTAATGTATTTTATCTTTATTATTAACTAATAATTTGCCTAAAGAGTTTTCACAGTAAAAAGCAGGTTTAACACTATCAGCTAGCTGTTTTTTAATTTTAAGACTTGTATTTCCTAAATAAATGATTCTACGCCAATACCTAGTATGATTTATGTCCTTTGACACTATACCTTTAAATAACATTTTTTCTGCAAGTTTAGTTTGTTTTTTTGATAAAAGATTGTCTCTTATCTACAAATTTAAATTTCACTGATGCTTTGAAGTTACAAGGCAATGTAAATAATTGCAAAGATAATTTTTTTCTTTTAAAGAGGACATTTTTAAAAATTATATATCTTGGTGTTTCATTTAATATGTTGCTTACTACTATAGTAGCGGTATACTGAATTCATTATAGCGCGACAGCGTGTGACAAAAACGTCGAGGCGAGGTAAAATAGACAATTTTATTAATTAATGTTTTTAAAATTTTCATCATTACCAATTTGAATTCATATTTTTTTTCATTCTTCTCACCTCGGTTTTAGCCTTGCTACGTACCTGCCAACGACTTGTGAATAACCTTTAACCTACGCCTGCCTTCAGTATCTCCTTGCATTTATTTGAATTAGTGTTTCGTCCAAACATGAGGTGTGAATAAAACGTAGCTAAATTAAAGAACGAATACTTAACGTTACAGATCTTCATTCAAGGCAGCTAGTTAACGAAAATGACAAACCAAGTCCCAGGAAATAAAACTGTGAAAATTCAAAATGAAGCTCTCAGAATCCTTCTGAATCGGACGACTGTTGAATACGCTTGTTGAACTTAATAATTCTTGTGATAAAACAAAAGAGGCAGCAGTACGTTAAGTAAATGTTATATCAGTGAAATTTACGATACTAAGAATTTTTTAGTGTACATTTTTGTGTAAACAAAACGGGGCCGTGTCTAGCGCATCCAATTCCGGACGCTCTTTTGATCCCGGGATTGAACATTCAACATGAAATCGTGTGTAAATTCGAGATAAAAGATTGAGAAATCTTGGAATTAAAAAAAAAAAAAGAATTATTATTAAATTAAATCGAGGCCCTAGTAGCGTCAGTATGCATCATGCGACCTTCATGAGTCATAAAGAAACTAATAAAATGGTGGCCACATCGCAGATAAATTAAATGTAAATTAATAAATTTATTTATAAGAACTCTGTCAGACTGCCAGTATTAGTTTGAATAATAAAACTATAAAATATGTAATAAGAATCATATTTCAACTTTCCATGTGTTTGTATTCAGAGTGTATAACACAGTGGTTCTTTGACGGGAAATGTTTCTATTTTGACTTGATTACAAAAAGAGTATATTAAATGAACTAAAAAACAACCTAGTTATTAAAAATTGTTATTTTTTATATGTATAATATATAAATGTATATTTTTTCAATAAAAAGTATCAGGCAATAAATGTGTTTTTTCATAAATAAAAATAAAACGGAATCCATTTTTCAAGGGGTTGCGATACAAAATAAGGTTAAGAGCCGCTGGGCTGGTATAACATAATGAAAAGTAAAATTATTTAGCGCGGATGTTTAATAAATAAAAAATATGTATTCAAATTAAACACAATATATGCTCTGTTTTTAATACAAATGAATATTAACATTTTTGTCTAGAATGGCTTGAATAAATTACGCGAGAATATTCCGTTTTAACGAAAGTAGCAAAGCGAAATGAGAAATCGATTATGAATACAATTAGTGCCCAACTCTTCAACAATAAACTAGTCTAAATTGGAATTAAATTGCTATTGGTTGTATTAAAGAGAAGGTAGAATATCAAACCAACTGTTTGAATACGTGAAATTAAAAAAAAAGATTTTGTTTTATATTTTTTTCCTATGTTTTTAAAACTAAATAAATAGTGGTTGATGCTTTGTGTTAAAGAACAAAGAACCCTTGATTGAAAAATTTTAAACATTTATCACATGAATAATTAATAAACATACATCTGTTTCGTAATTAGAAAATACTGAATCATATGCATACTTTGATAGAAGTTATAATATACATACAACAAAATGTAATACATATTACAGTGGAACCCCCATTTAAACTACCCCGAATTATGCGCTGGCTTAAAGCATTCGCCACAAATCCCCCAATTGCACTGTTGCATTCCATTGTCGTTGCAACGAGAAGGTCGTCTGTGCGGCACATACAGTCAAATACACGTATAGCCGGACGACTGTCTATGTATTGGATTTTGGCACGATTTGCATTTTATCACTTATTAACTAAATATTTCGTCTTTATATTTTTTCTTTGCAAAACTAAGGGAAATCTTAGTTTTGCATTCTTTGTGGAAAAACTCAAATCTCTAATTTTGTATGAGATTCAATCCTCCAATAACACTACCCCGAATTACGCTGTCCCAACTTTAGTGTAAATTACTGTATTATGCTTGAACTTTCGTCACCCGATGTGTCAATGTGTTCTATTGTACTCCATAAATCCATAAATTAATCATATCGACTGTGGAAAGGAAAAAGGACGTAACCCACAAATATGAAATTTTACAGGAGGTGCTAAAAACGTGTTTTGATGATTTTGTGACATATGCAAATTATGAATTATACACAACCTTTAAGTGTACGGATACTTCTAAACGGGTGTTTAATTGACATAAACTAATATTTATCAAAGAAATTGTCTCGGAAAAACCTTTATTTCAGTGTTTTTTCTTGGTTTAAATTTTTTACCAGGTCATCTTTTTCAAACTTAAAAGCTTAATTTAGATACTTATTCGGCATTTTAAGCTTCCATCCTTTTGATAGAATGTGTGTCACATTGTATACATTGTGATTATCGAAAAAAACTGTTGTGGAAAATTGAGGGTTACGTCCTTTTTCCTTTCCACAGTCGATATGCTATGTATTAAAAAAATTGTGATGTATACAAAAATCAATATATTTATTAAAAAAGAGTTTTGTTTGGTCGTGGTAATACATATCCATTTTCCAGTATTTCCTGGAAGCGGATTCCATTACTTTATATGGCTATATATAGGCTTTATATAGTTCTGAGGATGGCGAAAGCCGAAATAGCTATCAACGCATAAAAATGATTAAAAACTGTAGAATCAAAATACTTTGATATTTTTACCCTCTGATTTTATATGGCCTATTAATATCAATTTATATGCTGAAAAAGACTGTCCCACTTTACATGAGATATAGAGTGGTATTTTAAGAAGAGTGCCAAGTCTGTTTAAATCGATTACTTCAACAGAATAACATTAAGCATATTATTACGGCAATTTGACAAAACACAGTACAAACAAGCATTAAATTAAATGTAGAGGAATTAACAATGTTTTAAAATTTAAATAAAAAATTAAAAACATACAATACCTGTTTTTGGCAAAACATTAGATTATTAAATTTGTTTACCATGTTAGCTCTTTATTTAGAATATACAGGATTATAATAAATATAATCTTAACAGAAGTGTTTTTAAAAGAACTACTTAATCAGTTGCTCATCCTCCTTTTTTAAAGATAGTAAGGATAGAAAAATAAAGCTAAGACAAGACAAGTGGTTAGCTAATCGCTGTCGCTACGCCATGTTTTTAAGATATAATAGGTATTGACAGAGACATGTAAATTCCAAAAACTGTCCGTACTGAAATTCGAGCAAGTACCCGTCGTAGACAAATCCAACGACATGACCACTCGACCACGGCAGACGAGAAAAATTTATAATAAGAACGATATTAAAATTAAACATATGTCCATCTTGGACAAATTAATAAGTTCATCATAATAATTAGGCCCATTAGAAGTAAAGTGAGCCAACTAGTTCAATGGTTTTTTTTTGTTGACTATAACACTATTTGATTGAGATAACACTATTGCAATGTGTATTAACTGAGGTTACTTCACTTTTACGATACGATAAGACGTGTAGAATATTACAATACATCTTACTTATTTTTTATAAAATACTACTTGGATTACTTCACCTCTAATAGACCCATATCATCTGCAAATCGGTAAATGTACCGGCGCCCTCATAAGCAGTATTTTTTTTTATTGAATAAATCAGTCTTCGTTTTAGTATAATACTGTTTTTAATAAAAAAATATCTGAACAAATAATGACTAATTATTACTTGCCGTGTATTTAATTTCTAACATGTTGACTATAGTATATTTTCTCCAATAAAAGTCAGTAAAAACAAATTAGAATTCAATCATTTTTAAATTTATTTTTATTTGGTCATGAATATGATCAATCTTTAACTCAATATCAATAGCTGGTTGGCCTTAACATTTTCTATGCCGATATAATCGAAGCATTCAGCATACGATAATAAATTAATAAAATTAAATGAATGTTTATTCATACCATATATAATGTAAAAATGCAAAATCTTACATTTCACGATTATGACTTGGATTGGTGAATACAGCCCCCGTGCCACGTGTACATAATTCAACCCCTAAGCGATTATGCTTTTCCATAGCTTGCAGGCTATATGAGACGAGAATTTTCCAAACAACTGGTTGGCCTTTTCATTTTTAAACGCAAAACGTCACGAGTGGTTTTTATTCTCATAAATTTAGACGGAAAATGAGCTGAGGAATATATTACGGTCAATTTCGCAACGACCTGAGGAAATAATTTTATTAAAATATCGGAAATGAAAATGAGATAGGACAGGTTGTAGTAAAAATTGGTAATAAATTTCCATATCAATCATTAGTATTGTATATACCTTAGTATTTTTGAAGTGAATGAATACAAATACGTATTTATAAAATGGATAAATAGTCGTTTTGGCGTGAATCCGTGATAAATAGTGGTTATGTCTAAGGTTCACAATGAATTATAAAATACATAATATTGATAAAGAAAAATAGTTTTGATGAAAGCATAATCCGAATTACCCATCAACCATATCAGTGGCTTAGTTTCATAGTTTTTTTTTTAAATCCATATCCGCTCCCTATACGGAGCATATGGTCACCACGAAGCTCCTCCATAATTCTCTATCTCCAGCCAGTCTCCTCGCCTCCTCCCAGGTCATCCCAGCGTCCCGTAACTCCACCGAGTACATCCTGTGGATAGTCATCAGTGGCCTTCCACGACGCCGGGATCCATCCGGCCGGAAGAAGAGACAGGCAGGGTTCAGGCTCTCTTCAGGCATCCTCAACACGTGTCCAAGCCAGGTCCACCGCCGTTTCTTTATTTTGGACGTGATAAGAGGCTGGTTAGTCCGCTCTCTTATCTCCGTACTCCGTATAAAAGTTAATAGTTTTGAGAAAAAAGTTTTGACGCATCGTTTTGACGAGTTGTAAAAAAGTGATAATTATTATTTGTTTCGTATTTTTCATAATTAATCTCAATTCAATACAAATTAATGCCCACGTTTACAAAACCATAAATGATATGTCGAGTTGCATTTATATAAAACTGATTGTTTCTATTTATTTATTTTCATATACATACGTCTTGCCTACGCAGAGAAAACTTTTGTTTTATTTATATTTAGTGCAGATATAGAAGAGAGGTATTTGTATATGGTGGGAAGTATATCTCAAAACATCAAATTTTTGACTTATCGTTCTATGGAGCACGGCCATTGATATGGTTAATGGGTAATTCGGCTTATGCTCTCATCAAAACTATTTTTATTTTTCTTTATCAATGTTATGTATTTTATAATTCATTGTGAACATTATACTTAACCACTATGTATCATGGATTCAAGCCAAAATGACTATTTATCCATTTTATAAATACGTATTTGTAAAACGAGAATACTTTAATATGACCTGAATATAATAGATTTCTAACAAGTAAATTTCAATTTAATCAACATTAAAATAAACTAAGGATTTTTCAACATTTTTTTAAATATAAATATCATAACCATTTCATTTTTGTGAGTGGAGATTTACAGATGGAAAAAATATGAATTAAGTAAATACTTAGAACAAGCTAGATTCCGACCTGATAACTTAACTTAAAATAATATAATATAATTTAAAGTATCGCATTATCTTTGGAGTATTATTCCAGTTTTAAAATTGAGTTCATGAAAGTTGAATGAGTCGGGTGTATTATAATATTCTAAATTACTTAAAGAATCGCAAAAGTGATTTGAGCTGAGTAAAAATACACATTGCAACAGTGTGATCTCCCTAAAATTAAAAAAATTACATCCAAAAAAACACCAATTAAAGTCGTGACTATGAGTTTTGTGTATTTGAGAATAGGTCATAATAATTTATTGTATGTATTTTGTTTCTTTGAAATTTTATTCGTTTTAAAAAAAGCGAAAACATAACAATGTAAGTCACAAGCTTGATTTACGATGAATAAGCAATGAAAAGTACTGCCACATAAGTAAAATTTTACAAACAAAATATATGTAGGTTAAGTAACTTCGGGCTCATGATATCTGAATCTGTACAAAGGTTACACTTTAAATTGACTCAACCCTCGGGTAACATCTGCATCATATTCAAACATATCATCTGTATCAGAAGTGTCTTAGGAAAGTTTTGAAAGTGCTAGCAGTAACTCTTCGAAACATTTCCAGATATCGGAGTGTTTTTTTCCGTTCGTAGTCTGGGATTTAAAGAACTTGACTTGAGCACTTCGGAAAGCGAAAAAAGTACATATACAAGAAAAAATAAAAACTTTAGTGAGTTCAGAGGCGGCAATGTAATAAAAATGCCCATACGGAAGTAAATCATTTTTTTTATTCTATCACACATACTTATCAAAGGTTCCCGGTAAATTGCTCGAATGGAAATTGCTCGAATAATAAGATAATCAATTTGTTTCCGTTTGTTCTGTCTTAGATCAGTCTTCTATGTTTTCTGGAAATATATAGAAACAGTTTGAGTAACTAATTAATAAGCAGTTCTCGTAGAAACACTTCCGTTGAGATAAACTCCATTAAAAGATCATATGTTCCGCATTTGGAGCGAACACGGCTAAAATAAATACTTACGAAAATTATTTTTATATTTCACTCTCTAAACAAGTGTCGCGCAAGACAAAAATGAAATTCGTAGAAAAAGTCGTGAAAAATCGTTTAAATAAATAACCAAGCAATTCGAATAATTTGTAATTCGAGCAATTTACCGTCTCCCCTTATCAAATGTTCAATGAATCAGGGGTGCGGATATTGATTATATCTAAGTAATGAAATATTTACTTCTGTCAAAATCAATTTAATATGACATGTACGATATTCAATAAAAATACGTGGAAAATATTTAAAATTAGCTTTGGGAGATTTTATTATAAACAGATGTAAAATTTTTGTTATGTATTCCTAAAAAGTGGCCACAATGTTAATCGAATCGGTACATTCAGAGGTAGGCTGGTGCAGGACGAACCTCTTGTTAAATTTCATTTAAGCGGCAAAGCTTCTTGTTAAATAAACAAAAAATTAATACCTAACGGCAATTTCTAAGATACATTTATTATCTTAGTTGGCTTATGTATAACGTTTAAAACATGGAATTCGATACTTTTTGATCCTTAAAAATACGTTCATCAATGGTTACTAAGAGGAAGACACTCGGCCACAGACACCAACACAAAAAAAATAGGGACCATTTACCCGACGAAAATTGGGAAAAGCTATGGAAATCATTGTAATTGGAATGTAATTTTGGATAGCGTTTTTAATAAATTACATAATTTTTTAATGTTATGGTTACATAATGTATGTAATGTTCTTTGTTTAATTTTCATTTGAAATTTCTAAAATAAATATAAAAATATGTATATTTTGTTTTATTTTCTATGCATTATATGAAAAACCGCCTTTAGTTCTATCAAAATGATATTCGAATATAAAATAAATAATATACCTTTTTTGAAAATGCTCGAAAAAAGTGCGTTCCAGCACCTTTTTTTTAAAAAAAAAGCACTAGTTTTAATATTCCCAAAAATACCACAAATAGTTTTTAAATTAAGCGAGACCCTTGCTAATGTATTAAAAATCCACCACTGAGTAAATTATTCAATTTAAAAAAAACTATATGAAAGATATTATAAAAAGTTTTTTAGGTTAACCCCCATTTTAAGGTTATTAATCCGAGGGATGCATATCGAAGAAAAAAATCAATTCAAGAACTGTATTAAAACGTTTCAATGTGTCTGATAGATTCGATCAAATTTAGAACTAAAGACATTTGAGATATCGATAAATATGATTACAAATAAAAAATACTTTGTTATATCCGTTTCATTAATCTAATTCTAACCTATGTTAACTGCTCTTCTATATTATTTATATGTTTTTCAAAATTTATTCCTTTTGTAAGAATTGATATGGTTTTTAAAAATGTCTTTTTCAGAATCTTCATTACTGCTGATTTTGTTGAAGTACATCATTGCTTGGAAGCGGGAAAAACACCAAATCATCATTAGGATATTTACTTTAGTAATGTAGTGTTTCACTTTGTGTAAAAATTTCCCAAATTTTAATTGTGTTTATAATTGATATCGTTTGCCACTAAGATTTATTATTCTTTGATGATGATATTTTAATTGTTATGGGTGTTAAGCATTTTAATTTTATGTAATTATAATGTAATTTGCTAATCCTTTAAATTGTTAATAGTTGCTTACACCTTTTTATTTCAATTTAAATTTGTATAAATATCACTGTTTATATATTTTTCTTATCAGTTGATAATGCTTGCGATGAGCGAAACCGGTCCTGATCTAATAAATTTTATGTGGAAAAAGTACTAAAAATCTTTTATTATTTTTATTATAATGCCTTTCCACCAAGTATTGACAGTAAACACCTTAAAAGTGATGATTACAAATGATCAATTGAGGTACTTCATATTTTAAATTGGTTTTGGTGAGATTTGAAGCAGGAACCATTCTATCTTTTACTGCTTAACAACAGCAGTTGACCATTAGTACTGATAAACAAGAGTTAAATTATTAATGTGCCTCAAATAACTCTAAGCGATACGCTAAAGAGGCTGTAAACTAAACTGTTTGTTGGACATATTATTGGCGAATTTTCTAAATTGTCTTTCTAGGAAGGACAATATGACATTTTCCTTGTGAAAGACATCAAAAGCTGCGTCCCAAAATTGGACGTGAATCTTGCGTATTCAAGTGCGCCTCTGGAGCGTTCGGCACTGATTCAAGAACGCCTATCGCCCAGTGAGGGTCGTATCTCGATACAGCCTTTACGTGACGTCACATCCTTTTTATTCCGATGAAATCCAATTCCGTTTTATCGCTCAAATAAAAGGGAGGTCAGGACTTCGTAGACTTGGCGGTCAACCAACACTCATATGACCGAAAAGGTTTTATTTGACCCCACGGGTAGCCTAATATTAAATTTTAGATATTCATGCATAAATAAAGTCTATTCATCTTTGGTAGCCGTATTGGTTTTTCTAAGAATAGTTTTGTTTTGTCGAGTTGTATTTAATGGAAGAAGCTAAATAGAATTGATCTCAACGTTATATAATGAAAATGTTTGGGAACTTCGTTTCCGCTCAAACAAATTTTATTTAATTTACTTGCCAAAGAGAAGGAAGTATTCAGCAATAAGATTTGTGTATCGTATAATTTTTTTATATTTGAATTTTTATTCTCTATTTTTCCCAATCGTATTTAATAAGTTTTCAGTTTCATATAAAATAATATTTTCCAAACGTGTACATTGACGTTATCTGTAATTTTATTTTCTGTCCCTGTTTAATAGAAAAATAACAAATGACTGTGACAGTACTTTTGTTTTGATATATTTTCTATTTATAAAGTTAAGTTTTTGTCATTAGCATACTTTACAAAACGTGGTCTATGGATTGAATTAGTATTTAAAATTCATTAAAATACATGTAAATGTGTCAATGACTTTGTATACATAACTATGATAACAAACAGTTTATATTCCTAATATAAACATCTGCTTAAATAAACATTTATTTATTCATTATATGCACTCATTTTTGGCTTTTACTTTGTTAATGATAATTTATACTTAAATGATTTTTGATGGAATAGTTTGCTTTGCTAAGAGGTCTTCAACTTTTTATTTAAAGTTTATTTATCTTCAATTTATTTGCTTAGTTGTAATACCAATTGTTTGTCATACTTTGTATTGTATTAATTATCAGTTGACAATGCTCACCATGAGCGAAACCGGTCCTGATCCAATAAATTTTATGTGGAAAAAGTACTAAAAATGTTTTATTATTTTTAATATAATGCCATTCCACCAAGTATTGACAGTAAACACCTTAAAAGTGATAAACATCTGCTGTATCATTTCAGCTAATTGAAATAAATTGAATATAATTTACTTAATGTTCTTACTGTTTTAAGTTGGAATTCAAACTGTATAATTATATTGAATTGATACTGAAAGCAAAAAGAACCATTTACTTTGTTTAACAATTATTTGAAGTAATTAGTCGTAGGGGATCTATCGATATAGGCTTGGTCATCAAGTTCGGAAAATTTACTTTTTGGTCAAATCACAAAAAAATATTTTTTAATAATGTGTTTGACCATAGCAGTCTTAAGTTCCAAGCAGTGCTGTAGAAAAAACAGCAAATCATGAGCGGGCCTATGAATCCCAAGGGAGCCGGTAAATTGCTCGAATAAAATTCCTCGATAGTAAATTGCTCGAATAACAAGTTCCTCGAATAACTAATTTCTCGAACGTCAAATGCTCGAATTCAAAATTGCTCGAATTTTTTTATAAAAGTTTTATAAAAGCTTAAACATTAATTGCTTATTCTTTAAAAAAATATTTATGCAAGACGGGGAATAAAAACCATAAATAAAAAAAACAAAATCGGTCACTCGGCCACACATCCAAATGTAAATAATAATAAAAATGTAAATAGTATTTTTTTATATTATATTGCTTTAGAGTGAAATGTAAAAATAATTTTCGTAAGTATTTATTTTAACCGTGTTCGCTCCAAATGCTGATCATATGACCTCTTAATGGTTTTTTTTTGATTTATGGTTTTTATTTCTCGACTTGCATAAATATTTTTTTAAAGAATGAGTTATTCATGTTTAAGCTTTTATAAAACTTTTATAAAAAATTCGAGCAATTTGTAATTCGAGCATTTGACGTTCGAGGAATTGCATTCGAGCAATTTACGGGGAACCAAATCCCAGCCTCTACTTACAAATTGTATGGCGGTTATACGTAGATCAACACTAAATTCCATTTTATGAGCTTATTTTTCGTTGAATATAGCATGTATGTTTAAAAATTTCTTGTATGGATATTCTGTGATTCGTTGGTGTTATTAATTTACAATTAACGATACATTGGAAGGGCCATATATGCAAACTAAGTAATGATTGCAAGAAATATAGCGAATAGAAAGATATGCGATGTGTGGTAGAGTATATTTATTTTAATGTATCGAAAAACGCACAGTTTTAATTATCTATTATCTATTTACTATTACAATTTATTTTAATAAAAACTACGTCTTTTCTCATTGAATAATGGCAATTTACCAAGTAAATGATGATTTAATCAATAACAATATAAATAAAAATAATGAAGTGAATTGTGATACCCCAGTTTGACTTACTGATTTTGATTACTGATATGACTTGAGAAATCCTATGGAAAGATTGAGTAACGAACCAGTGTGCAGAGATACATTTTGAGATTAATATTAATTGATTAAAATTCCAATAATGACGTTGGGTTTTTTAATGAACTATCCAACCTCATATTCTGTATTGAAATATTGTAAACAAATAATTTGAATAAAATGATTTGCCTTCTTTGTTTGCTTTTGTTCTCCAAGATTTTTATTTAAAAACCTTAGAAAATGTGATTTTTTCTAATATTGAAAAAGATTTGATTGAAATGATATATAATTACAATATAAATATATATTTCCTACAATATAACAAAAATAAATGGTTTCATAATGATGCGATATTACTTTGAACATTATGAATCCGGACCGCTCATCTGAAAAAAGTACCTGTTTTCAACTTCATAGGATGACTTTTACTATAGAGGGCTTTGTTTTGACGCCTTTTTTTGCATATTTTTGAAATTAAATGAACTTTGATGGAATAATGTGAGGTTAACTGATTAATTTTCTTGCGGGGAAGAGCGGACGGTAAATTTTCGTTTAATCTATGTTATAAGAAATTCCCGTGATGTATCAAGTAAAGCAGTAACCCAATTTTGATAATTATGAAAATTAATTTGATCGCAAATATTTTGAAACGTTTTTTGATCATGTGTTCAGTTATGCGCTGACGGCGACTTACATTATTGTTTAATTTTGTTAAGTTGGGGTTAAGTTGATAGAATTTCCCTTTTATTCAAAGCGTGGTAAATTGGCATGAAACTCCCAACGTCACAATCTGCCATCTTAAAACATTATGCGCATTATATGGCAAGGACAAAAAAAACATATTTTTATTAACTTAGTTAGCATTGGTCGCCAGCATCTCTTGTATTATGAAGCGACTGACCCACTCGTAAAATGACATGCAATCATCCGTTCAGATGCGAACATTTGTATGTCAATATTTATGTTTTACGACTCGATGAATTCGTTTCGGAAATTAAATACATAGTTTGTATATGAACTGAGGTACGTAAAAAAATGATGTTCAATAAATAAGGATTGCAATACCGTGGGAATATTTACTACGGTATTTCATAATAAATACTGGTACCAAAAATATCAATACTACTGTTAGAAAAAAAGTTTAAAAAAACACGGCTAATTAAGGTACCAATACCGGGCGAGTAAATTGAAAGTGTTATTTCGATATTTTATATCATAATCATATGCGAATATTTTTCATAAATAACTAACAGTTTCTTAATAATTCATAAATGAAAGTAAGTTTTTTTTTTTAGTTTTTTTTTATTGAAAAAAAATATTTGACATTACAGCTTACGCCAATGCGTCAAATACTTTTAAGTTGAAAGATCATACGAGATATACTCGATGAGAATTTTTAAAAGTCACATGAGATAAAATCAAGGAGAATTGACTTCACAAACACCCATGTCTTAGATCTCAAATTAAAATTGAAAAAAATCCAATTTTGACATTGACCTTACCAGGATTCGAACCTAGACCCACCTGGTCGGTAAAGCAAGCTCTAACCAACTAGACCACAGCGGGCGAACCTTTCATCTCAAGTACAGCTGTTAGCAGATTAAAAATATTAAAATTCATCGTAAAAAAAATAAGTATAATATAATTTAAGATTTAGACTGAAGGTGCTTAGCGAATATTAATTTTGAATCGTTTAAACTATGTACATTTACACAGATCTATGAGACACACATCTGTGTGAATGTACATACTTTGAACGATTCAAATTTAAGTATTAAATAATATATTTATATACACTCGACATTCGATTAAAGCTCATTTTTAACATCGAAATACAGATATTATTGCGTTTAAAAAAACGTTATTTTGGTATTGAAGAAACGTTATAAATAATGCAATCCGCATTCGGTTATATCGATTTGAATATTCTTGGTAATAAACAATAAAGAAATATTCTTGAGTTTATATATAATGTAAAGATCACTTCTTCACATTCTTCGTAATGGATTTTTAAAGCGTTTTTAACTGATGAATTATGAGATTTTGAGCAAAGATCTCGAAACCCCACATCCCTAAATAATCATGAAACCCGTAATTCTGCAAGAATCTCAAAACATTGTGACACGATTTTATTGTGCAGGATCGAAAAATTATGAATCCTGAAATACCGGGATCACAAAAAGGGTCCAGAATTGGATGTCCTAATCGGTATGATATAAAAATCTCGCGAATTGTTGTGTTATTATTATTTTTAATTTCTTTGCTTTCTTTCATTTTAAATGTATTATTTTTAATTTAATTATTCAATAAAAAATATGTTAACCAATGTATTTGTACACGAGTTAATATTTTAGGTATGGCACGTGGTAAGAATTACAAAAAATGAATTGCGATAGTTTCTCGTAAGTCTAAAAGAATCTAGCAGAACAGTATTTACGAGGTAATACAATATTTTATATTGTATGTTTTGAAATAATACCTGATTACTTTTTAGGAAGGTTAATTAACTTTTTTAGGCTAATAAAAAATAGTCGGACTTTTCTGCGATTCTTGGACATAAATCTTTTGTACGTTACTAGTTTAAGATTTATGTTACTTTTTATAGATATATCTTCAACTAAAATGAAAAAAAAACCTTTATTTGAAATGTCGTTTTTTCTTATTGTTTACTAAGGAAATTTTAAAACAATTTATTCGCTTGAGAGTTTGCCATCGTAATAGTACTTCAACCTATAACGCGTGTCAGAATAACAAAACTTATAGAAACGTTCAAAAGTTGTGAGCTGTAAGGATCATATTATATTTTATTTTTGTTTCATTGTGTCATAACCACGGTAGTAAAATAATATTATACATTTATAAAAAAAAATGTGAAAATCTCAGAAGATAGATATATTCAAATACATTTGGGAATATAACATTGATAGACGAAAACGGGTGATACGATATTCCTTTCGTAGATACCAAAATTTAACCAAATATATGTACAATAAAACAAAATTATTGATATTACTATTATCCGGAATGCATAAAATCCTATTAGACGCAATAACTTTAATGGGGTGGCTTTTTTGGGTCCGATAAAACAGATTCCGTTTTTGCTTCTCGACTGTTATCTTCGGGTGAGATCGTCAATCTTCGCGAACCTTCGAGGATATGTTTATTGCGGTCTCCGACCTCAAGGAGACCCAACTTTTTGTATCTCTTCCCAGTTTGTAATCTGCCATTCTCTGGATGCGATTTTACCCATGGAATTACAATGGGATCACAGTTTTTGAATTCCGAAATTATACAAATGGAATTTAAACTACGTCCAAATAATTTGAGTTTTTTTGTATTCTGAGAATTTAAATCGTTAAAGTTTTCTCCACGTCTTAGTGCTTTCCTCAATTCATTTTTAACACTAACTCAGTAAAAACACATTAAAATCTTTAGCAGCTAAGAAAAACCAAAAAGGTTATTTCGGGATTGATAATATATTTTTATAATGATTAAGTAACTTTTAAAGCCTTCGCTGTCAATTAAATAGAATAATTCTAATTTTCTTTATTAGGATAAGGATCGAATAATCCAAATGTCAGTCACCTGATTCAGTTAATTCTATCAGTTGAAAATATTCGCGATGATGTGATTAAGCTGTCAAATTAAATACATTTTCAAAAATCCACCCAATAATCAATCAGTCGGAAGATACAATGATGAATTTGACTGTGGCTGCAAATAAAAAAAACTCCAATGTAAAAATACGTCTAATATGATATCACCAGAATTGGAAATTTTTGATATGAATGCTTTTAAACTATTACTCAAATTGAGATTAAGTTGCACGCCTCGAAAATTTATTCTTAAAATTTGGAACATGAACCAAATATTAAGATTTTAGCTTCGAAAGTTGAACCTCAAAGAAATCACTAATGCATATTTGATATTGTATTTTTTATGATACTTTTATGTAGAGTGTTTTATTCTAACCATTTTTTTTCTTTTGGATATCAAATTTATGGAGCTTTAAATACTCGGGCGTCTAAGTAAGTTGGAAGTTTTTATTCGCTTACCATTGTTGCTGACGGAAAGGCGTGATCGCTACAGAGGTAAGAAATCATTAGCAACATTCTATATGCCTCCCTTCATACTATGTCCACGCATGTACACATACATGCGTATATACACATATAGTACACAAGGAAGTCAACCAAAGAGAGTCATTTTCATGATGCTAAGTTCGTTCTTAAATATTTATTTCAGACGAAACATAAAATCTACGGTGGGCCATCGAGCAGAACTGCTCTCGTTCTAAAACGATTCTCATGTATTGTCTCGTCATAGTTGTGAAAATTAGAGATCGTTAGGTTATAATGTTTTCCTGCCTTGCTGTGAATTTTAATCAATAAAATTGTGTTAATATACGATAGATTTACTAGCTTTATTTCAGCGGCACGCTAAAGGCGCAGCACTTTAAATAACCTGTTTTGTGGCATGCAATTGTATTTAGGTTGCCTACCGCTGCACTAAGCAACAAAGATATTGTGAATCATGACTAAACAGATTTGGTGTTGATTGCAAACATTCATTCAGGTAAAGTAATCTCGAAAAGAAGAATAATTGAATAAATAAAACATACAGCAAGTCAAAGTTCATAGAAGAAGGTCGTTTGAAAGTTAAGTTTTGATATTATGTTAAAGCGTTCGATTATACAAAAATTATAAACATATATTTGCTCCTCGTGTTGGAGCTTTGAAATAGTCTGCAGATTAAATTAATGCGATGCCTAAAATTAACGAATAAAAAAAATAATCTACTGCTCCAATTTATTTCCAGCTTGATACATAAAATAACAATAAAACATTCATTTGCTATTGTATTCGAAAAAATAGTTGTTTACGTTTTTCTGAAAAGTTTAAGCATATTTCAGTTTTTTTACTGGCTGGCTGTAAGCTTTATCAAATAATAAATTTAACGGAGGATTTATTTGTATAAATTTTAAAAGTTTTAGAGATTAACTATTTTTGCATTCGTCGATACGTATGAAGTTTGGTTGATTTACACTATAGCCAAAATACATATGAGTTGATAGACGTGTGTAGTTTGACAAAGAAAAGGTGAACTCTCACAAGACAATTTAACAATATTAAGAGAAACCTTCAGTAATACTTAGACTTACCATGCAAACAATGAGCCAAGAAGAGAATACACAGTGTTGAAATATCGCATTTTTATTAATTAACATACGGGTATATTTAAATTTTCACATTTATAAAATATTGCTCAAGTTTCATTGTTTTACTCAAGTATACATTCAAAATAATATTGATTTTGATCAGTTATTAACGTTTTATCCAAAAATAAATTGCTTTCTACCCCTTCTAATAATATATCGACTGTGGAAAGGAAACAGGACGTAACCCACAGTTTTTTCAAAGCAGCTTTTTTTCGACAATCACAATGTGTCCAACTTGATTCATGATGTAACAAAAGGATGTAAGCTGAAAACGCCGAATTAGTGTCTAAATTTAGCTTTTAAGTTTGAAAAAAGATGGGCTTGTGAAAATTGAAACCCTAAAAAAAGACTGAAAAAAAGAATTTTTCTTGAGAATTTTTTAAATTAATATTAGATTATGTCAATTAAACACCAGTTTAGAAGTCTCCGTGTACTTCAAGGTTGTGTTTATTTCATAATTTGCATAAGGCTGAAAATAATTTTTAACTAACACGTTTTTTGTGCCTCCTGTAAAATTTGTTATGTGTAGACTATGTCCTTTTTTTTCCACGGTCGATATATATAGACGCTCATTAAATGACAACAAACTTTCAATGACAAATTTAAATTTAAATATTCACCGAAAATACAAAGTAATAAAAATGTCGAAAAAAATGTGTTAGAGTTGTTTTAATTAAAATTTTAAATAAACACATATATGGTAAACACTAGTGTTAATGTTTTTTTGAACGATTTATCATTTTTTGAAAGACCGATTCATGTATTTATCACTCCATGTTTGCAAACATAACTAAAAACGTGCTGTGGGGCGTTAGTAAAAAAAAACTAGACGTATTATACAGCTGAAAAATGATTTTTCTTTCGAACTGATGAAATAAATTCACTTCGAAATGAGTATTTTATGCAAAACGGAATAATAAAGCAGAATGAATTTCACGATTCAATCAGTCGTGGTACGCTTTTTATTCATACCTCTCAACAATGTCCGACAGTAGTAGTTATGGCTTTGCATAATGTCCATTTGAAATTGAAATTGATTTTTGCTGATGAGTTTACAGTGATTATGAAACGTGTTTCTTCACATCTTCAGATGTTAATTTTATAATGTAGAATTCAATTTAAATCAACTAGCACTTCCTCCGAAGAAAGTAAGATTTATGAGTAATTTACAATTGAAATTGAATGTTTGAAAATAAAAAAAAGACAATTTCAATTAAATAGAACATATTTGAGGAGAAAAAAAAATCAAAAAGTGATTTTTCACAAATTTTGAAAAATGCTGTTCAGTTCTGATAGTCCATAATAAAATCTATGAACGGAAATCACAATAATGGTTCAAGAAAAGTTTTTTCCTATAAAAATTAAATCATAAAGTTGACACATTCAAGCAAACCATGATTTCTCCAACATTCAAGTCTTCATTTCCCAAGCTCTGTAATTGTGTAACAAATCAATTTTTGAATGTTTGATCCTCATTTTATGATAAGAATAATTGAGGTTATAAATTTTACAGAAAAGGATTGAATCGCTATTATCAACATATGCGTTAATAGCACAGTCAGTAAAATATCAAAACAATTAGACTTAATGTTATATTCAAAATGAATTTATACAAGACTGCCACTAAAACCATTGATAATATGAAAATTAGAAGTCGTTACTTTGGTTGTCTTCATTTGTTACTCGCTGAAAAAAAATATACGTCTATATTAGGGCATCCTATTCCGGACCCTTTTTGTGATCCTGAAATTTCGTTATTCACAATTTTTCGGATCCCAGGATATCCCATAAAATCACACGTGTCACAATTTTTTGAGGTTCTTCGAGAATTGCGGGATTAAAAATTATTTAAGATGTGAGTTTTCAGATTCCCGGGATTAATCACTGAAAAAAAATTGAGAAATTTTAAAATAATCTTTACCAGATTTCGATTTTTTTAGTTCACTTGCAGGTTTATGAAAATTTTGAAGGGTGTCTGATTTTAACATACTGGGAATTAACGGATTTCTCAAAATGATAAAAAGTAAGAGTTTTTTCAACCACAATCCCAGGATTTTGATATAAAAAAAATTGGGCGGGATCCGGCATCCCGGGATTGGAGAGCATAGTCTACATAATCTTATCCAATGCGGTATTTCTCACTCACCATGCACCGTGTTAAATTAAATAACTTTTGAAATCATTTTATATAACAGTTTATGAATTATTACTCAGAGTATGTCTTTTGTCGTTAGTCTTGCGATGATAATTTTATCTATTGAATCAAAGAATTTACTCGATCCAACAGTTATAAAATACCAACAGTGTTTGACATACATTTAAATGAATGTCGTTCCTTATACGTATCAAGTAAGTACGCAATCGTGGAAAGTTTTTGAAAAATGATTTTCCTTCATTCCACAAAGCGCTGGCTTTGCTCCAAAAGTTTTCCACAAATTTTAAAAGACTGGGGACAATGAATCTTTATGATGGACGGTTCTTTTTATTCCTCGCTTGTTTTGACGACTCGAGGTTTTATTACTTCAACATTGTAAAACCCCTGATTGTGATAAACACAAAGGGATAACTAGTGAATAAAACTCAAAGATATGCATCATTCTATTATTATTCACAATAATTATTATTCGTAAAATCTACCGGTCCATCCCATGTTTATTAATTGCTTGAACACCCCTTTTACAGGATTTATACAGTGAATACAAACATTTTGAGTATTTAAAGTTTTTTATTTATGACAAATGATTCTTACCCGTATAGCTCGGCTATCGTAGTTAAATTTTTATCAAGTTTAATTTATATTGGACACGTATTATCTAAATAATTTTGTCGTTACACTATTTTGACCATACTATTAATACCATTCTGAAAATGATATTTTGTTGGTAAGCCGTTGCGTTGAAAATATTTTGTAGCTTCAATTCTGTTTTGATTTTTATTGTTTTTACTCAGAATTTTATTTTATTCAGAGTTTATTATTCCCCAACACGCAATTATAATTTAAAATATCAAAAAGTATATACATAGCAAAGAATCTTGAAAAATATTATACTACTGCTAGAGTCTATTAATAATGGTTTAATTATTGACGCAATTTACACCATAAACAATATATATGCGACACCAGCAGAGCAATTACTTAGTTTTTTTTTAATAACGGAGTAGTGATTGCAGAACTGCATCAAATCGAGAAAGTTTAGTCGAGTCATCGCGAAATTTACCGCAGCGTGATCGTCGATACAGAAAGGATGAATGGTAAAACTGTTTTTCTAAATTCAAATAGTTTCCAACAGTAATGGCAAATAGATATTAAAGTACCAATGATCTTAATCCGTTTGACTCCAAAATTGATAAAGATTTTGAATAGATATTAACTAATTCAAATATCGCAGCATTCAGGAACTTGCACATTGAACGTATTTGGAAAGAAAAAAGTTAAATAGATTTGAATTTAAAAAAATATAAAAACCAGATCAGTTTGTGCCAAGGAATGCCATCGTAATGAAATGCTGAAACTTTTGTGACAGTATTAAGAAGAATATTAATGATTGAAAGTTACAGAAATATTCGTGTAATTGAAAAAATTCGAATCGATAAAGTATTATAGTAAAAAGTTATCCGTTGATTAAGATATAATGTTTGTCTGAAGTTGTTGATCTTGGTTAAGATTTGACTCCTCTTTCACCTTTCATTCACATATAACTTCTATTGCACTGCGTGCAAGCAAACTTCTTGGGTTTATTGTTAGACAAAGCAAACCATTTGAAAACCCAACTGTGTTTCGGACGCTTTATGTTTCTTTGGTCTTAAGTAAGCTTGAATATGAATCCATCATTTGGAGCCCATATGAAAGTTCATACAAGCCGAAATTGGAGAGAATCCATAAGAAATTTCTAAGATATTATTATTTCAAAAAAAATAAATTCTTCCCCTTTGATAATTCTTTAAAGGAATACTACCCCACCAAATTTCTTTTAGGAATGCTATCATTTCACTAACTTGAAGCTCGAAGATCGTTTTCAAGCTTAAAGCATTTTTCTCTTCTTTTTCGGGGCCGAGTTAATAATCCTGAAATTCTCATGACTATTAATTTACATGCTCCCAATTTATTCTTACGTGGGCGAAACAATGAGCAAAAACTTTTATTTCTAAAAACTTATACCTCGCTTAGGAGGTATGAGTCACCAGTTCCAAGGACCGTTCGATTAATCAACGCATTGCCTAGAGAAGTGGACATTTTTAGTGATGGTATTTGTGAACTGTTTGATAAATTTTTCTATTGTATTTCTTGATTTTTTATGTTGAATTTGATGTACTGTGTATTTTTATTTTATATTTTGTCTTATTATATTTTTCAAGTGCATGGCGAATTAGCGTCAGCTGTTATGTCATGTACTGTAATTTTAATTTTTAACAATAAATAAATAAATAATATAAATTGAAATCTGCTGTGAAGGAAGAATTTACCCACTATCGTGCTCTGAGATTGATATCATATTCCAAAAAATACATATGGTAAAAAAAATACCACTGTAATTCATTTTTAAATGCATCACACCTCTAGTTTTTAACTCTAACAAGTCAAAAAATGGTATTCTGAGATAGTTGGATTTAAATATTCAAATAATCCTGACTAAACGTGATTCTTTTTGAAATGCATGATTTTGATTGCTTGCCATATTGCCTTAGTATCTTTCTTACACTTATTTTGTTCAGCACAGTTATCTGACCAAAAATGTACATTTATTTTTCATGTTATGACATACAAAAATACAAATTTCATTTAATCCTCTTGTTGCAGCAACTAATTATTTATTAAGGTCTGTGAACAACTTTAAAAAGTTGAATAATGATATTTCGAACCATTCTTCATTATTGAAATGACTTGTAGTATTCTAAAACAAGAATTGCGATATATTGTACAGTAAAAGTTTTTAAATTGTTTTTCAAACGAGTTTGTGTTGATGGTATTATTATTTTATTCTCTCTAATTGCTTTTTGTTTTTGTTGATTGAAATATTAACTACCTGTTATATAGTTGTTCAATTCATGACGTATTTACCTCGTCTGTTTTTTGCAAACATATTATGAGCCCGTGATATATGTATTACAAAAATATTGAAATACAAAGCGCCTACTGCATGGATGAACATTCTATAATATCGAATCATTAAAGCACAGGCCACCCAACCTTTATTTTATCATACGGCTTATTAACATGGCCTATACAATGAAGTGAATTCTTTTATGCATGTAATACAATAGAGTTTATAATATTTCATATCGAAATGCATTTAAATATTGTACATGATGGTGGAATACAAAACATGTTATGATAGTATCACGGATAACAACGCATTTTTTAACAGAAATAATCGCTTAGAATCACTTTTTTCCAAAATAAAGAAAGTACAGATTTTTTTATACTAATTATCCCGTAAATCAATACCAGCAATCGAGCATTGTTATGTTTTACTTTTCAATACGCGAGATTTAATAATGCAAATTTTTCATTAGTATTACAGTGCCTGTAAGTTTTTCGAATATTGTTTTGTCAAGAATGTAATAATTTGGTCAAGATATTTGTAAGTAATACATCTATTTTTTTTTAAAATATGAGTTAATAGCAATTTCGGCGTGCGCCATCGTCAAAACTATGTTTAAACTTGCATATACTCAGATATGTATACTGCCTTAGAAGAGACACACGATACATCTTGTTATTTACTCTAACCTCCTAGTTTATATTACAATTATTACATTAATTAAACTTGACTTTAGTGTTTCTAAGAACGATAACAAGTATGAGGTTATTCAAGGTATATTAGTTAAAATTAAACGGGTATTTAGTATGACTTACATTAGGGGTTTTAGTAACGGTGATGGATTGATGATTTTTTGTTCATTTAAGATTTAAATATTTCAATTCAATTGTCAACATTAAAAATCGGTAATAAATCAACGAACGCTTGATATAAAAAAATACTTCCAATATTTACAGGGTCGAATGTGTTTTTTTCTTACATTATCAACATCCCTGTAATAGACAGATCGCTATACAACACCTACAGTATATAGTTGTACATTTTTTTACGCTTGGCGTCTATGATACGAATACCCTTCTCAATACCTTCCCTCTAAGCATGTCCAATTTCTTCCCGTATTTTTTGATAAGGCCTAAAACTCCAATACGTATGTCACTTGAGGTCAGAAAATAGTTATGTGAAGCTTTATTTCGGTATTGTTCGTGAAAAATCTTGACCTTAGTGTTTTCGTACGTCTCAGTAGAGTTTGGTGTATTTTGATAAACGTCATATATTTATTGTTATAAAACACATATAAGAGCTATTATTTCTTGTCAAAATAAAATCATCTTCATAAAAAGGGTAACAATTTGGATTTTTCATAATACAGACTCTTCAATGATTTTTAAAAGTAAATCGAAAGCAATAAAAAATCACTATTAATTTAAATATTTTTTTTTGCAATTTAATTGTGTAAAATCATTATAAATAAAAAATCATAAGATCTAAGATACTTTAATATCTTCGATAGATTCGGTGGTTACTTTGTGAAAGTTCATTTTTATTATAAAATTAAAATTGGTAATCGAATTGTGTTACAGAATGTGACACGTATTTCGCTTCTTTGTGGCGAAAAATTAAAAAGATTACTGCTATCAGAGCTCTTATTTATTCCCAAGCAATAAAATATTTACTTTTATTATAGTTATATACGTAACATAGGCAAAGTTTGATTTTTGTGTTGCGAATATATTAAAGTAAGTAATTGAGAGATGAAGTGAGCCAAATAGTAAAATGGTAAAACTTTTTTTTGGAATTTTAAGTACAATCACGTCTTAAATCGATGTTTTGTGGGTTGTATATTTTTTACGGATATGACAGTATTGCAATGTGTATTACCTGAGGTTACTTCACTTTTACGATACTTCAAGACTAGTTTATTGTAGTTTATTTTTTTCTTATATGGCTTTCTTTTGTATAATATTAACCACTTGGCTCACTTCACTTCTGATGAGCCCAATTGATAACAGTTTTATTTTACTGGATGCATAACTAGATGTGACAACCGTCAGTTTGAGAAGCATGATTTATACATATGATAAAAAAACAATTTTATTATTTTAAAAATATATTGCAAAAAAATGCAGAAAAAAAAAATCCCCATCAAAAAATGTTTTATTTAAATATTATTTTGTTTTATTTAATATTTTAAAGGTTTGCACAAAAGTGAAAAATAAATTGATTACTCTTTTTCCTGCCAACGATTCAAATTGTGTTGCAGTACGTTTGAAGCAAGTTTGTCATGCAAAAACGTTAAACATTGCCTCAAGGGAGAACATTATGAGATACGAAGCGCCAAATAAGTCACTGTACAGCGAAAAGGCGTCGTCGAGCCATCGGTGTGTGGCGCAACGTCGGAAATGCACTTTTTTATATTAGCATCGTGCCGGCAGTTTCCTGTTATGGGAAACTAAACTATATTTCATACTAAAAGAAGATGCGTTGTTGAAACTGGCTTTTTCCCACAATGCTTCATACATTACACGTTGCTGTAAAATATTTCATTACATTTTTATTGGACATAACAAAGACACATAGTTCAAGTGTTGAGCATAATAACAGCGTAGTAAAAAAATACACATATATTACCCATTTGTTTTGGATGGAATAACTCACTTGAGTTAAATAAAAAGAAACCAACTGCAAATTTTCCGAATGGAGATATTAAACATTAAAGTTTAGACATGGTTACTTAAATTAAGTCATAGACATCATTACATCACTTGTTTATTAAGCATAACAGATAATTTGTGAACGTTTCCTGTATCAAAACGAAAAATATAATTACAAATTTCATTTTAGACCTCATCTGAATATTTTTAACTCCCTTAGTGGTGGGTAAAAGATGTTGGGTTTTTGTTATACAGTCAGTTGAATAGTCATTGGTTTGAATGTTAAAATTCATCGGGCGACATAAATTTATTAGTTGACATTTAATACAAAGATATTTCTGTATGTGAAGTGGAAATAGAATATTGCTTAACATAAATTTGATAACTTTGTTATTTCAATTGTTGTCTAACAAAATGTGAATCGTGTTTCGTCTCTTTAAGAATCATCATCAGACCATCGCAACGTTTACGAATAAAAAATAATTTTATATTACAAATGAATTTTCACAAAATCACAGCTGAATCTATCGAAGATAGAATGTTTTTTATTTTTAAAAAATTAGAATACCATTGTATAACTTTATATGAATATGAAATAATTGAAATTTAAGATACAATTTTCTTGATTTATGATGTTATAAAATTAATGTAAATTTCACCGATTATATCATTTAAAATGCCAGCAGCATTTGGCATCTATAACCTGTATTAATAATTTTATATTCACGTATTTCGTACCCACTTGACTTAAAATTAAAATAATATTGAAATAATCAAAATATTAACTATTCGAGAATACAAAGAAGCTGTAACACATAAATCATGAAAATGGACGACGCGTGAATGGGAATCTAACGAGTAAGTAACATTCGCCTTCTTTCACTGCCTGCGTTCATGATAATCAAACATGTGTACCTCACTTTAACTTGACCATCTGATGTATATTTTCCAATGTTTTGCATCAAGTATAATCCTTTGTATTATTCACTACTATTTACTATGACTTCTCCAAACACTATGGTCAAATAATTTCAATAGTTTAAATTGTATTGAAAGCCCAATAACCAAATAAAGCAAATAAACTTAAACCAAAGATGTCTAGACAGGACTCAATAGCTTAGGGAATACCCCTACAAATATGATACGATAATAAATTCAGTTATAACAAATTCAACAAAATATAATTCAGAATAATTTTCAAAAAACAGGTTTCAGTAAACGTTGATTTTTAAATTAAATTTACAGTAGATGTAAGAAGAATTTTGGGTGCTTTATTCGGCGACGTAAATGCAGTATCAGTTTTTGCAACTGAAATTTGTTCTATTTGTAATTACAGTACGAAATACGTTTTGGGGTTTGTGTATTTAGTAGTGCAAATACGGGAAATTTTTCGTCAAAGGGCAAAGTTGTAAAATTTAATTTGGTGTAAAAAGTGTATTTTCAATTAGTAACGCTTTTGCCGTTGGGAAAGAATTTTAGATAACCTAAAGTGCACTATTTTACTCAAACGTTTTTGGAAATTCCATATAGAAAATGTAATACAAAGTTCAATTTACCAGATAACTATCTTACTAGAAACAAATATTTTCTATCCAATCAATAAGCCTCGCGAAAATCGTAAGAATATTTGTTTGTAACGAGTATAAAGCCCTTTAGATAGCTTATATTATCTTATATGACAATAAATAAAGAAAGCTTCGAAGCTCGGTAAAAATTTACAGTATTAATTGATTTGATCAAACGATTAATTTTCTTAACTTTTTTGTTTTTAGTTATGTTAGTTTTTTTGAGACTTGCTGATCGTCAAAAGCTCAACGAGGTAAGTAAAAAGTTTTCTTTTTATTCTCAAATATTTGTAACGTAAAAAAATCGATAGAGTTTAAGGTATAATAATGTTTAATTTTAAACCATAAAAAATCTTACGACAGTTAAGAAAAACAATAAATTAAAAGAACGCGATCAGAAAATAAATGCTTTAGTAAAACATTAACACTCGAATTAGTATTAGTTGTGGAAATATATGAATGATATTGACACAAATTTAAAGACACTAGTTTGATGTCAAAAACAAATATATTATTTTGTTGAAATTATTATTCACAAAATTAAAGTTTATTTATCGAAATACATAAAGCGATTAAAGTTTCATATCAGTTTTAGATTTGTGAGTTTTCAACGAGACGAGAGCTTTTACGTAAGGAGCTTAAATAAACAAAAGTTTCACTGCACTTTCGTATACTGAATTACTAAATATTGTATTATTAAACAAAGTGTGTGCTATGTTATTCATTATTATCTATGAAAGTTTTCATCAATATTGTAAGGTTAGAAGTGCAAGAATTAAATAAGTTTCCTGAAATATTACATATTTTTTTACTGTCAAAAAAAATAATGCATAGGACTTATATTAACATGGTTAAAATTTCTATATAACGTACTAATAAAAATTATATAGGTATCCGTTAAAACCAAAAGTTTTTTGTATTTCTTATACTTTTTTAATTTATTGAGATATAAATTAAAATAAGAAACAAGATAGTGGTTTAAAGTAAATGTGGTGGAGTGTTGTTTGACGATCGTCAAATCATCGGACAGCATACGTTGAAACGGTCGGATTTTTATAGTTGCGTGCATGTCATACGCAATATATTGTTCAATAGCTGTGACTCTTGTGTATCTAGTAATGTAAATACGGTTTTTTAAATTAAAAAATACTACAGCTAATGCCAAGGCGCCAAATATTTTAAAATCAAAAGTAAGATCAAACTCGATGAGAATTTTCTGTTAAAGTCACTCAAGACAAACTCGAGGAAAATTGACATCACAAACATCAATATCTAAGATCTCACATTTAAAACTGAAAAAATCTAAATCTATCATCTACCTTACTGGGAATCGATCTCAGATCCACCTAGTTGGTGAAATAAAGCTCTTTCCAACTAGACCACAGTGGGTGGATTATTTACATACATTTCATTAGGCTTAATATGGACGCATAACCTGCAATGCTAGCTTTTTTTTTTTAAATATTTGTATAAGAAAAATAAAACCATTAAACGTTTTAAAAATCTTGAAATCCCGAAGTTTCAAACTGTATATATGATATTAAATTATTAGCCGAAGGTTAAAAGTGAAAATACTGAGACTGCAGAACAGCAGTAGAAATTATATTTGAAACACGCAATAGCAAAATACATAAAGACAAATTCGCTTGTTTCTAGTTTTAAACTACTCTACCGGTGAATGGAAGCTTATGAATTTTCTGGTTGTGAAACAATGGCCACTTGTTACGGCTTTTATTAAATGTTTATACTATAGTTACAATCCTCTCGTTCAAGTACTATATCCACTAATGAGATTTTTAAATAAAAATGTAGTGCAGTAAAACTCACGCTGAAAAGAGCAACTCCACATCATCATACATAATAATGATTAATTAGTTTGTTGTTTTTAAAAACTGTTGCATACAATTGTTTAACGTTATCTTTTGAATATTGAAAATTTACAGTGGTCTCCTAAATAGTACCTGCAATTTTTTTTAGAATGTAGCTTAACTTTGCAACAAAAATTGTTGTGAACTAAATACGTAGCTATTTTTACCATATTACAATAGAGTTCTGCCAAGTAAATGTCAAGTCAATCAATAAAACATAATACTTGATCATTTTCCAATACGGTAGATTCGTTCAACGAATTAAATAAGAGTCAAGAAAAATCGTCGGTAACAATATTATTATGAATATTTTGACTGCTTAAAAAAATTTAGCTACGACGAAAGCTAGCCGATCCAGCCGAGCAAATAAGGAGAATTATAGGTATGCAGAGCAAGTAGCCTTGTTTAAAATTACACGTAGTTAGCTCATTTTTATTTGCACGATCGGGCAGTAAGTTTATTGCATGTCGTGACGTCAAGGGTAGGCATGAGACAAGAGAAAGGTTCAGTTTCCACCGGAAGAGATCTGCGAAGGCTTTTAGGGTGTCTGAAAGCTTTTTAATGGGACACATTCACGAGTCGGGTCTAATAAAACAGTGCACATTATTTGCGGCGTGCCGGGACGACTCTTTTTTTGGGTATTTCTGCAACCCTTTGTATAGAAAGAAAAACGAATATTTTCCCCTCGTATAGAATACCCCTATTGAAGTAAAAGCATAATAAAAAACATAGAATAATCTTTTGTTGCATGTTGTGAGTCCGTGAATTTTCATATCTTTTGAGAATTCAAATATTGTAGTGAGTAATATTGTAAATAAAGATACGATGCTGCAGATGTTTAAACTAGATTAAAAGATTATTTTATAACTGTTTTGATTAGTGAATTTCACAACCATTAACTTTGATATAAATAATTTGATGTAGCATTTGCTATGTAGAGCCTAATTGTAATAAGGTGTGTAATATCTCAGTCCTTTTTTTTAAAGGTTCCCGAACTCCCCTTTTGTCATATTTTTTCTAATTCATATCCGTTCCAAATGTAGAGCATATGGCTTGTTATTGGAGGTATCTCAACTGAAGTTTTAATATCTATGACTTCTAACAGACATCGAGAAATCGATTGAAAAGTGCTGAACCCGTTAAATTCGTCACGGAAGCTAAAAATGTTGACTACTCCACCAGCAAGCCGATAAGTAAGTTATTATAAAAAAAGATATAATTAATTGCTAAATATTTTTTTTAGCAAAAATTACCTCAATATAATAATTGATGAGTCTATTTTTTTCAATTCTTGACGTGTCATCTTTTGATAGTATTTCAATAACTATATTTTTTAAGTCTTTTAGTTGAGACGCATTCAATTAATGATAAGAAAATAATGTAAACTCAAGATATATTTCTACGAAATGAGGCCATTATTTTTTTTAATAATTTGAAATTTCAAATAAAATCGGTATTTATAATATCCTTTAAAGAAATATTGACATTATAAAATTTGAAAACCATGCTAAAACGATTAGATTATTGGAAAACTTAAGTTCTGCAAGATAAAGAGAGTTGATTAAACTTTTTGAGAATCATCTTTCCAGTCATAATCACACTTTGCCTTCGAAGCTCGGCCTAAAAACTTTCCTTAGTAACCTAAGTAAGCAGTAAATATTTTATCAAGGAATCTCCGGATAACATTTCGGCATGGCTTTATTATTAAAATTACAGAAGGAATGATTCCTTTTAACAATAATAATTATATTTTACACTAATGCAAGTGATTTGGTTTTAATGGAGAAAGACGAAGGAATATCTCGGAAGATATTTCTTTTGTTATTAGAGTACTACAAAATTTGTCATTGAAAATTCTAAGAAGTTTTTCATACGAAAGAAGCAATATCATATTGTTGAATTTTATAAGCGTATAATTTATAAAACGAAAACTGTAAACATCATACATCCAAAACAATATATAATATTATTGGCAATCACATTTTAAATATGAAATGGAGCGAATTTTATAAAATCTATATTCAGAACAACCAATAAAACTTTATGATTTAAACTGAAGGTGCTGATCAAATTTCAATATCAAATTTAAATATTATAAATTTCTATACACTTAGTTTTTGCCTTTACACTTAGATTTGCCTTTCGGAGTTTTCAGGCATTCAAGTGCACGAGGTAACCTAAACTGACATTTAATAAATAGTTTTATTTAAGTTTGATCATAAGCAATTGATTGAAGAGTTTCCATACAATGTTGCTGATGATATTAGTCATTTGGATTTATTATGTTGGTATAATTTATTAAACACAACTTTTATCATTTTTTAGATTAAATTTATGGGAGATTAAAGGACCCGTATTTTGAAACACAAACCCATGCGTCGATTATAAAACAATTTATGAAAAGGCACATAATGAGACTCGGCCCCTAGTCAGTGGATAACGCTATTACGACTGCTCGGAAAAAGACCCGGTTACTGTATTTATTAAAGACAAAGATTTTTTCTTCTCACCAATAAATTTTGTCACCGTCGCTGTGTTTACTGTCAATACTTTGTGGGAAAGCATTTTATTCAAAGAATACTATAGTTATATCCGAAGCTTTGATTTCAGATTCAAAAACATTATATCTCTGTATACTTTATTATATCACTCATTATCATAACAACACGTTTTGTTGCTATGAACTATTATAACTTGGCCGGTGGGAATCAAAGTATTTTTGTAAATTATATTTTATGATATTTTTCAAATAATGAACGCAAAGATTAAGTGTATAATTTTGATTTAAATCAAAATTACAATAATTAAAAGGTGAAAAATTTTATAAGTGTGAAAAAGACAAGTAGATAAACCAATTACTTTAAATGAACTAATCAAATTTGTTTGATCAATATTCTGTAAAAAATTGCTTTGTTGTATCTTGCAGAAAAATATAATAATTGCCTTGCAGATTTTCTTTAATAACTTGTTGGTCAACAAAATCACGAGAAATGCTAATGGAATTAAGGAATTCATTCGCCTTTTTTTAATTAGCAGTGAGTGTTTCTTTGTAAATATTAAATCTGAGGCTTGAGTCAAATTATGCACCCTCACTTGATGCACGCAAACACTTTGGCGTTGTATTGAATTTATAAACATGCTCAATTTCATTACAAATATTTTTCTTTTAATAAACTAATTATTAAAGATGTGAATAAAGCACCAATGACAAAGAATATGCGAATTGTAATGAATGTAATTAAATAATAATTTTAAAAATCAGTCAACATAACTTAAACGTATTATTTTTTGCTTTATTCATAATAAAATATATGCAGAAGAATATACAACGAATGCAGAAGAATATACAACATATTATGATTGCCTGTGTTTGAAAAGAATAATAAAAACGGTATATAATCTTAAATCATGTTTGGTCCGTCGTTAAATATATGTATTCAATATTAAATCTGTCCGCAATGTGGAAAAGAAGTCAATAGATTGAATAAAATATGTATTATATTATATTTATGAAACTGTCCGTACTGGTAATCGAGCCCGTGAGTTCCACAAACGAAGCGACGTCGACCACTCGACTTGAAAATAAATAACTGTTGATTAGTTTAAATTTAAATAATGACATCTTGTGATTATAACCCAATTGAATCATTTATCTTGATACCATCATGTCATTAAAAAAATATCTGAATTTTTTAAATTTATTTTTGCTGGATATATTCCACCATACTTTCGCTTCAGAATTTCTCCTTATTTTCGCTCTTCTTTCTCATATGTTATTACGGCATTTTTTGATTTCAACGAATAAATTAAACCTAAAGAAATATGAGAAGGTCTTATAAAAGAAGAAGGATTTGAAGAAGAGGCGGTTTTGGTAAAGACTCGTCTGTTGCTGCAATTGATCTAGTCAGTTTCGAATATGCTTAACAAATACCCTCTGACCATTTTACAGAGCCAAAATTTACCCACTGCTGTATTCGTTTTGAAACTGTAGAGGCTTTGTAGAGAATGTCCAATCTTTATTTGCAACCTATATTTGCAATATACATTAGCTTAATTATAATACGTAATCTAAGTAAGGTTCTCAACCGTCCAAGATTGGCCTGGATTGTCCAATAATAGAAGTTGCTGTCCAGAATTCTAGGTACATTATAGTGAGTGGACTATTTGTGAAATAACATAATTTTTCAGTTTTGGGCAGTTTGTCCAAGTATTGTCACATAACAAGTTGGCAATCCCAGATGTAAGTAGAAGTTTGATTTGGCTTATTTTTCCATTTAAATGTCGGATAATTTATAAAACTTGAAAATGTGGGCTAGGCCGATTGTTTTTCATTTATGCCCACTGACATATCTCTGTGATGTATAATACTTGTAACTGAAACAATGCCACTTGAATACTAGTGACTAAAGCCAAAAATGAAAGATGAATTTGCAGTATGTTGTTGACAAAGTATTCAATGTTTTGTGTGATGGAAGAATATTTTGATTTAATCATAAAGTATACGCTGTTTGTATACGTTTTAAATATACACTCAACTGCAGCACTAAATAAACCATTATCAACACTCTTTATTCATCTTCATCAGGTGCTATGATCTGCTATCCTAAATCAGTACCGACATAATACAAAGTAATTGTCGTAATAGTGTAGTAATTTGTTGTATTATATTATTTAGGCATATGACAAGATGGGAGTTAAATATTGTACGAAAATCTCAAATTGGGGTAAAGTTTATGTGTTATAATATAATAAATTACAATAATAGGCCCCCAGTGAAATTTACTAGATTATAATAACTCATAAGTTTACCAGGAAAATTTTGTTAGCCGCAATTGGGAAACCCCCGTCGTGTGGAATACTTCGAATGAAGAGTTAAACACTTCTGGTTCAAAGTTTTCGCATAACATTAGTTTCTGAACAATGTGTAATTGATTAAAATGTCTGAGCAAAGAACAGTTTAAAAGTTAATGTTTACACTCTATTAATCACCAAAGAGGCACAATTTTAAATGCAAATGAATCTAATTTATAAAGTAACGAAATTTTATCATCATCAAAAAAGTGTCGCGGTTTATCAGCAACTTTTGATAAAGTGACAGTCCATCTATCTATCCATAGTTAGTTGTTCAAGATCAACACCATCTTAAATCAGGCGTCAGCAACCCTTTTTGGTAAGTGGTAAAATTTAAATAAAACTTTACTTTTAATAACATGCTTAATTGGTATTTTCATTTATTAAAAACAATCGTTTAGTGAATAATAAAACAAAAATTATTGAGTAATTTATAATTTTAATTATAAAAATACAAATATATGCAGTTATAAGTGTTTTTTTGTAAGAGTTATTTTTGTTATCAATGTCTTCTCTGATGCTGAATTTGTGACGTCAATTAATTTAATTCTTGCTTATAATTACAAATTTTCGATAACTAATCTGAATCTGTTTTAATAAAAAAAATATTAGAAGTAGAATCTATCGCGAACAAAAAAATGACGAAATGATACCCATCACGAAAGGACGATTCTCTTCGGTTTTTTTAAAACCTTTTCGAAATGTCTTGAATTAATCCGTCCACAACGTTGAACTTTTGAAATTGATCATCTTCTAAATACTACGCGAATCTAAAATAATTCTTTCTATTTAGTCGAGCTTTATTATAAATATAAAAATAAACGTGCTTCTTAAAATGTCTTTTATCGAATCACTTGAAATTCTTAATTCTTAAATTCTTCTTGATAACCCACGGCTCATAGGTTACCGACGACTTCCTGAGATAAAAAAGATCCATATAGATGACGTTAACAGAAGTATATTTTCAACGATGTCCATTTTTCCATATATAAAAGGAATTAATCTTGAAGGATTAACTTTTCTCTATTTATGTTTACTATACTATAAATATAATCGGGTGTGAATATCATATCAACCAAATAGTTAGGCATTGTTTTCTTGTATTTCGTAAGCCAATAAACAAATAAATATATGCCATTTTGATCGATTTTATAATAAACTTTAGTTTAGTATATCATTGATATATTTCGAGAATATTAAGCAGTAAAGTGATATTAACGATACCTATAGATATAAATTATTGAAAAATCACTCAACACAACAAAAGATTATATAACATATAATATTAAGGGATTTTTGTGCGTAATAAAATCCCAGCAAAAACAAGTTAAATATATTTACCCGTATAATAAATTGAAAGGATCAATTTCTTCGCCTAATTTCGAAAATAATAAACCAAAGATAAACAGTCGCGTGGGAGGATGTTTGCTCAAATTAAAATGAGAAATGTTTCATGCTTATCAAAGGATGACACAGTACAAAATTGTGTAGGACTATTTATAAGGGTATTTTATTAAAACGAGTGAAGCTGAGAATATGGTAATATGTTGGTAAAATATTTTTTGCTAATACTGCATGCATCAAAATGTTTATGAGATTCTGTAGCGATATTAAAAAATATATAAATGAACGCTTAAAAGATGCCAATATTTAACACAAACAAATTATAACTAAATTTAAGTTTTGCAAAAATATCACATACCGTGACTAATTTTCTACAACCACGAATAATAACTTTTGTTAGTTTTGATTTTTTTGATGTAATGAATTCAGAATTGTAATGCACACATATTCCTTAAACTAGTATTAAGAAAAACATCATGCTTTATTTAACTTAATACAAAAAAATGTGCTATGTTTGGCATGAAAAGAAGATGGTGCTAAGATGCAAACGTCTTAGCTCACTTTCTTATTAATTTCTTCAAAGATTTCTAGGACAAAATAATTCCAGTAGTGTTTTATAGCGATCGCGGTAGAATAGAGTACATAAAAACTTGTACTTTTTGAAATAAAAGTTTGTAGAAAATTACCGATGGTATACGTAGTTAAATAAATATTCGATAAATAATTTAATGTGTTTCTTTTTTTATGTAAACGAATAGTCATTTATTTAGAAGCGCGGTATGTTTATGAAATAACTATCGGCGAATGGGTATTTCTTCTAAAATTAAGTAAATTAAAATAAATCGTTCATCCGAATTATTTATGATAATTGATTTAATAATAAATCTTCTGTAGTAAACATCATTTAATAATTAAATAGTTTTATAACACTGCTTTGCTGATCAAGAATTGAGATTCTGTATTTTATATTTTTCATCTAGAGTTTTTGAGTAACTGTTTGGTGAAATATACTGTATATTGTATTTCAAATACTAAAAAATAACAAGCGAATGTGTTTTTTGATAGGTAAGTTTAATATTAAAAATATTTAGTACTAATTTTTTATATTCCTATTTTTTGTTAATCAAATCCTGTTAAACCATAGCCGTTAAGACTACACGATGAAGAAATGCAGACTTATATATAAACGTATGATATAAAAATCTGTAGATTATCATTAAGAATATTTAGATGGATGAAATGTTCAAAGACGTTGTGAGTAGGGTATCTAGTCCCGGACCCTTTTTGTGATCTCGGGATTGTCAATTTTTTAATACCGAAATACCGAGAATCCCCACATTAAAAATTCAACATAAAATCGTGTATAAATTGGGATTCGGGATTATATTAGTATTTTCGGTCGGCGATTTTATAATCATGAGATTTTTCAAACAATATCATGTAAATTTAAAAAACCCAGAAACTTGTGGATTTTTCAAAATTACCAGCGTGGGACCTTTTTTTTTAGCTCTTCCAAGAATTTTAGAATCCGAAATCCCAAGAATTTACGGACTTGCCAAAAACAGCGCGACATCCGTGTTTCATTTTCTCAATCACGAATCCCTGGATTAGTACTATCGAAATACCGGGATCACAAAAATAGACGGGATCCCAGGATTGGATACCCTGGTCATGAGATACGCGTATCGTTATTTTAAAAATGTTTGTAGATTTGTAAGTAAAGCGAAAAAAATAAATGCATACATGTTGGAAAAAAGATTATTTGAGCAGGCACTGTACATAGTTTCAACCATTTTTTATCGCTAGGGGGCCTAGTTCTAGTAAACACGTTTGTTTTTTTGTATAATGCGGGTGATCCGCACATCCCATCAGCGCAATCTGTTACATGGTTTAATGCGAACCGGGCCCTGAAAAAAACCGACCGAGAGTCCTTAAAAGCTTTTCAATTAATATCTCGGTCGTTACCGGAAGCAATATGCACCGCAGGCTACGAAAGCTCCGAATAGAGGAGCGGTGAATTCAAACCAACTGTAATTAATTAGGTCTAATGATTCGTGGAAAAGATTTTTCTTTTTGGCGTCGAAAGGAAACGTTACAGCGCTTTCTTGGCGTTGAAATTGGGATACATAATGATTTTGACGCGTCGGATAATTAAATTGTTACCTTATTTTTCCTCACTTTCCAGTATTTATAATACATACTTATTTATATTATATATATATATATATGAACCGTTTTTATTTAAGATTGCAGGCTTTGATGTTTAAATGAGTCATTAGATTAAATCTTTGTATCCACACTTTCATGGTTTTCACTTTGAATGCTTAGTGGAAAAGAATTATATAATATTAAAAAATAAAAACACCCGTTTGAACTAATTCTGCATTTATTAAATATGATCGAGACCAGTTTAGCCGTTTTCGACTAAATAATAAATGTGAAATTAGTAGTAGAAGAGTTAGTTACAGAAGAGTATTATATTTTTAAAATTTTAATGCCTTTCCACCAAGTATATATATTGAAAAAACTAGAATATATTTAAATCAATATTGAAAAATATACATAATTTAAATTCGAATCAAATATTCTTTTATTTTAGAAAAAAACAGTAAAAATTTCTTTAAGGTTATGAATTATGATATATCAACAAAACTAACGTAATTGGTAGTTCACTTTTAAGGTGTTCACTGTCAATACTTGGTGGAATGGCATTATAATAAAAATAATAATTGTTGGTTTTTACTTTGGTAATGATAATTCATACCTAATTGGTTTTTGTCATAATAGTTTCATTGCTAAGTGGTCTTCAACTTTTTATTTATTGTTTATTTTCCTTGTATTTTACTTCAATTCTTTTGCTAGGTTGTAATACCAATTGTTTGTCATACCTTGTTTTTATTAACACTTAAATTTTGTATAAATATCACTGTTTTATTGTTTTTCTTATCAGTTGACAATGCTCATCATGAGCGAAACCGGTCCTGATCTAATAAATTTTACGTGGAAAAAATACTAAAAATGTTTTATTATTTTTATTGTAATTGGTAGTATTTAACACTGAAAATACCAAAAAAGTTTGAGCATAGGTAAGAAAGAAAACATAAATTAATAAGCCGTATTTTTATTATGAAATAATGATTTTCTATTGTATCAAATTGAAAAAAGAAATATATGTACTGAACATATAATAATGCTTGCTTAACAATTCAACCTTTAACATATAAATTTATAAATGGCATAAATATGTCCCATTGGCATGGTGATAGTCAGTACACACTGGCTATTGAATAAAAATACCCAAATCAAAAGAGCTCGCCCACCATTCAATCAAAAAAAACATTAGACGTTGGGTTTGTATCTCAGAAAAGCTGTATATTTTTTCTAATAATGAAAAACAGAATATAAAATCCAATCGTACATAATATTGATATTTATTTATATTATCGAAAACATTGGATGAAATCATTTTTAATACATAATTCGGGCTTTACTCAGTGAATAAGTATTTACAATTCATCAAAAACATTTGCAATTTTTTTACGGCATTTCACGAATTTTTCACTTTTTATCCTCTATCTCTAAATCCTGAGATTTATACCACGATTTTGGGATCACAACATTGGACGGGATCCCAGGATTGAATATCCTAATTCGTACTGTAATTTGAACCCGTAAGATCCGTCACGGGAGAGAGCGACGTTGACTTTTACACCACAGACCCGTAAATTGTTTACTAAGTCGTAAACTATTTTGAAATGATCACAATCGAAAACTTTTCGGTGTATAAAAATAAACAAGTATACTAAATAGAAAATTTAAATTAACTTTGATTATTCCACGTATTGTGTTACTAACTGTGACACGTGTTTCGCCTCTTTCAGAGGCATCTTCAGACTTACTATCGCAAAGTTTGCTTAAGTAATGAAGCAAGATTGATTCTAACATTTTAAAATTATAAAATTAAAAAATGGAGGTTTGGGTTTTTTTCCTTTTAAGAGGAGCAAGGAGGGGGGTGTAGAATCGAAATAAAACAAACAGATAATGATACTAATGATACTAATGAGTTGTAATCAATCAGATTGGGATTTTTCCTTTTTAAGGGAAGCAAAGAGGGGATTATAAAATCGAAACAGTGCAAACAAATTTAATCATACTACTAATGACGTTAAACATTACAAACTATTAAACTAATGAGCTACAATCAATCAGCTAGGTTTGTGATTACTCTATTAATTGGAAACAATTTGAGTAACGGGGAACCACCTGTGCTATTAAGAATATTATTTAATAATATTTCTTTTTTGTTAAGAGTTTTATTAATTTCTAAAAATTCTAAGCTATTCATCTTTAAACCCTTTTTATTTACTCGGTGGAGTATTTCTAAATTACAAATCTGATTAAAATTATGATTATTTTCTATTAAATGATTGGCAAACTCAGCAAAATTGTTACTTTTTAGACATCTTATATGTTCTTTAATTCTAATATTAAAGTGAAGATGCCTCTGAAAGAGGCGAAACACGTGTCACAGTTAGTTAGTAACACAATACGTGGAATAATCAAAGTTAATTTAAATTTTCTATTAAAATGAACTTCCACAAAGTTACCGCCGAAACCATCGAAAGTATTAAGTATACTAAATAGTATTATGTAAAATTTATTTGGTTAGTGTAATATGTATGGATAAATTGTATTTTTTATGTAAAGGTTTATTTGCGGACCATATTATAAGTGTTGACTAAGTAATATTAATTCTGTCTTAATATTATTATGAATACGATTGTTACACCAAGAATTGAATGTTTACTATGTTATTGTAAACCATGCTTAAATTAATACTCTTGCTATTTTTTTACTATTTCGTAGTAACTCATACGTTATAAATAATTCGATCTGAATCGCACAAGATGATAATATGTTTGCGAAAAATTGATATTGGAATAAGCAGAAAATTATAATTCATTCTGTTTTAATATCTCTTGTTTTATGTGAATATTTCCGATAGTGTATTCTACGCGAGGAGTGTATTCTACGCGTTAAGAAGAGAATCTCGAATAAATAAACAGGGTTACTAAAAATCGGTTTTTAAGTTTGCTATTCAATTTAAAAAAAAATACTTGCGGAATATTTAAATAAAACTAACGATGTTCGATACCCAACTAATGTATATGTATATTGATTAATACAAAAAAAAATATGAAACATAATAAAAAAAAAATTGTATACTAATTTCACATTATTTATTAAATATCAGAATCGGTTTTGCTCATCGCGAACATTATCGACTGATAATACTTATCAGATGATTAAAGTTTTTTTGAGTACAAAAAGTTCTGATCTTGAATAAATAATTTTGAATTTGTACAAAAAGATATTTAATTTTTTTAATACAATGAAGAAGTTAAAAGTAAGAAAATATTTATATCGTTATTTTTTCATAATAAATCATTATTAAAAATTCTCTAATCACGACACATTTTGAAACGCCTAAAACATAGTTTTTAAAATAAATATTAATTATTGATAAAATAGCAACATTGTTCAACCAATAAGTGTTCCCCAACTTTGAACTTGTCCGTTTCTTTACAACTACATGACGGGGTACAAGAATGTGTTTGAACAACTGGCCATTTTCCTTCAGGGATAAATAATCTTTTGGTATTTTTTCAGATACGCCAGTTGTATCCGTCACGATCTGCTATGAATCTAAAGCATTTACTGAACATTTTGTGTACCAGATATCCAGAAGTGTCCTCTACCCAAAATCTGGTTAGTTAATATCTATTAGTGTACTGAAATAAATTGTTCTTCTTCATGTCGCAACATTCCGCAATGGAACTTGGCCGCCTTTATCAATCTCCTCAGCTCCATTTGATGCTCCGTCCTCCTACGTCAATTGCTGACCTCAAGCACTCGCGTGTGACACCCAATCTATCCAGCGATGTTGCGATCTTCCAGTGCTTCATCTTTCCTCAGAGGTAGTAAATGTGAGAGATTTTATTAATTTACATTTATCCATGCGTGATATACGTCCAGCTCAGCATAGGAGTTAATTTTTTTAAAAATCTGGAAATGTCTGGCTCACCGAAAAAGGTATTAAGCTCATGGTTGTGCCAACGTCAACAGGTACCATCCTCGATGACTGCACCAAAAATCTTTCATTCAAACACTTGTCGCTTTCGAGAATCTTAAGATTTAAGTCTCTGAACCATACGCCAAGACTCGTCTCATGATTGTTCTCTAAAGATAAATTTTTGTATTTCATGATGAACGGAAGGATTTGAATTGTTGTTGCTAAGAATTCTCCTTTAGATTTGAATACAAAGAGCTAAAAATATTGTACGTGATCTACCCACTAGACTCTTCCAATCTTGACAAAGGACATGATCGCTCTTTCTTTGAAAGAGCTTTGAAATAAATTAGCGGTTTAAATAAATGCATCTATACAATACCATGCCACTTTTGACTATAATAAATAGATTAAATGCATTATATTTTCATCAAAGGTTTCCAACATAATGTCAGGTTTAATTTTTATTAATACATTATATTCGATATTTTAAATGATGCGATTATTTTAGAAAAAATGCTTCGATGACCTCATTTCTGTCACATCTTCATGTATCATGTATTAACAGCTAGATATTCCGTTTGAAATGATTTTTTCAAATTTTTTAATAGTATAAAATCAAAATTCTACGTATTTAGATTAGACGTGGTTAAAATAACATTGGTATACAAAAATTGGTTACAAATTTTCTTTTTTATAACCCTGTAGAGGGAGCAGAATAAAACACTGTAGTGATACATTGCAGTCAAGAAATTTGTTGGTCTGACGCGTTTCATGATTTACGGTTTGATAAGTATTTCACTTCTGCTTCGTAATAATTCATTTTTATTTTGGCATTGGAAAGAAAATATAATTTACGAGAAGACGTGGACACGAGTGTACTTATATTGAGATTTCGATCTCAAAGATTTATTCTTTTTAATCAACCACTCGGTTCACTTAGATTACTTAGAAGAAATTGAAAAATTACTATTATGTCACGTTCTAACTCCGACTTATTTTGAGATCTAAGAATTAAATCTTTAAATAAAATTGAACTTATGAATGCTCTCCCAATTGTGTATTTGTATTTAAGAAAATTAACGATACTTTTTTGTGAATTAATAAGTTATTAAACATTACTAGTAAAAGCTAGCATTTTCTTATGGTCAAAGCAGTTAATTTCGTTCAGTGTAATGAATGATTAGGTAGTGCGAACACAACAAAATATCTACTTCAAACTGCTATCAATAAACTATGAAAAAACGACTTTAGCATCATGAAAATGACTGTCCTTGGTTGGCTTTAGGGCATCCAATCCAAATTGGAAATTTCAAATTCCTCGGTGAGCTAAAAAAAAAAAACGAGTTTTCGTGAGATTCTGGGAAAAAGTATACCAAATCGGAGATTTCAAATTCTTCGGTGAGCTAAAAAAAAAAAAAACGAGTTTCCGTGAGATTCCGGGAAAAAGTATAGCAAATTGAGGATTTCAAATTCCTCGGTGAGAAAATCTCAATCCCGGGATTCAAAATAAATCAATTCCGAAATCCCGGGATTGGAAAAAGGCTTCGGGATTGGATACCCTAGTTGGCTTCCTTGTGTATATTAAGGTCTGCACGGGCTGAAATTTTAAAAATTATCCGGTCCGGTCCAGAGTCTAATACCACAATTGTTACCCGAACCCGACCCGAAGCCCGGATTTATACTCAACAGACCGAAAAAAACCGTTTTTTACACATTTACTACAATTTACGATTCTCTGTAGAACTAGTTATAATTAAAATTATCATGGATAACTTATGACACGAAGATAGTATAAATTCCTTACCCGGGCCCGGCCCGAGCCCGAATCTCAATTGCGCTTACCCGCCCAAACCCAGCCCGCGGTCCGGGCCGGGTAAGAGCCCGCGGGCCAGGCTCGGGCCCGTGCAGACCTCTAGTGTATATGTATTTATGCGCATGTGTGTGTACATGTATGCACATAGTATGAAGGGAGGCATATGTAATGTGATTTGCAAATGAATGCATATGGAGTCCTCGTTAACTGGTTTTTCTATGGATTTATCATCTCTGTAACGATCACGTCCTTTCGTCGGCATGACCAACCGTCTTTTAGTCGTATCGTAATCCAAACCTCTCTGAAATCAGAAATTGAGAAAATAGTTGACGAGATATAATTTTGAATTTCATAAATTAGATATACATTTATATTATATAATTGTTTTTTAAGACATGATATGGTAACTTATATGGTAACAAAATGTTAGAGATACTTCAATAACCAAATCTTATAGTAAAAATAATAAAACATTTTTAGTACTTCAACTGATCAGTTGAAAATGCTTACCATGAGCGAAACCGGTCCTGATCTAATAAATTTTATGTGAAAAAAGTACTATTTTTTTTTATTATAATGCCATTCCACCAAGTATTGGCAGTGAACACCTTAAAAGTGATCAAATCATATAGATTGAATTTATCTGAAAAAAAATTATGATAGTTCAGTGAAATAGAATAAGATAATGATAACCGATTTATTTTTTCAATATAATATTGTATTTTTTGCAATGAAATTATTTAAAAAATAAAAGGGCAAAAAAGCAACTCATTTATCAATTTACGTGGTTGCAAAAAACCCCGTTACGCAATATCATATGAGCGTAATTCTAAAAGTTTTTTGAGCTTATTCAGGAGTGTTTTTTATGAACATATTTCGACCCACGACATTGTTAGCCAAAAATAAATTTCGGCTCTGCTCTCATTGGTCTAGTTTCAATATAACTTTTTATGTGCTTTTTATATCACGGCTTATAAAATATTCAATTTGAATGTTGAAGTGTTTACCTCTGTTATATAATATTATTCATACAATTTAGTAAAAAAATGTTCAAATAATATAATAATATACATTACATTTTGGTTGATATTGTAAGTTATTTAAATATAAGATATAGGTCACAAAGATGTATCTATGATTTCTTTTCCCTTTCAGAGATAACTTTGAAAAAAAATTCTGTGTAAAAATGCAATATTTTTGACTACCAAAAGACTTTTCTTATAGTACAGTAAAAAAGCTATTCTGACATCATCTTACCGTTAGAACTATTCATTATGATATTGGGATGTTGTGATTCCTGTATATCGGCATACTTATTGTGAGTAAATAATATTTTAACATAAGGAATTTTCAATTTCTGTAAATATGTTAAGAAAACTCACATTTTTTGTTGATGTCTATGTTTGCTCCTAATGTGGAGCATATGGCCTCCTAAAGGAGGTATCTCAACATTTTTTTTCTATTCTCAGTCGCTCAATTTCTCTTTGTTAAAGACAGTAGTAGGGATCGAAATATAAGGCTAGGACAGCACTAGCGGTTAACTATTCGCTCTTAGGTGTACCCAGTTATTAAAGGATCGGAACGGGTGTGAGAGAATTTTTAGACATCACAAACACTCAAGCCTTCGAAAAAAATCGATAAATCGAAAAAATGCTGTTTGTACTGGGACTCAAACCCGTGAAGTCTGGCAAGGAAGCCCACAACGTTAACCGGTGCGCCATAGGATCCACACTATTTTCATTACTATAAACCAAACTTGTGACATTCAACAAAATGGAAAACTGGTTTTTTCCATAAGAATTACATAAAGTATAATTGATTTTTACGAGTGCTAGGCGACCTATACATTGGCCTATTCGAGAAAATATCGAGCTCTCTTTCACAGTGTGATGTTTTTTTTACATTTCGAAGATATACGTATCGCAAAATTTATTTCAAATCGTCAAAACTTAAGACGTCATATGATCAAACTAAACTGCCACAGAAACCTACATATATGTGTCTTTTGAATAAATTTACATTGTTTTATCATTTGAATATTTTTTATACTTATAAAACGATTTTCTCTATTTGATTGTTATTTGTGTACTAGTTAGTAAAATAGTGTTCATATTACAGTTTTAGTCAAATATTGAAATAAATTTTGTTTGAATTGACAATTTAATGTTCACGTGAATAAAATAAAAAAATATATGTAGCTCTTTGGATTTCTTCAACTGTAAGCATTTAAACGAGGACCGATATCTTCTTTGGATGTGCTCACAGTTATCTAACATATTTTATTTGTCAAAATCTCTGCAGTTAAACTGTTATTTAAATATTCTTTACATTCAGTGAACGTTCTTGATTTTCTTTTTACAAAAGATTTCTGTCAATCTTTGTTATTATAGTCAAACGATTTCTTCATTCAATTTATTATTTCTCTTATTTAATATTTCATTATTTTATCAAAGTAATGTTTGAATAATTCAATCATTTAGTAACAATTGATAAGAGTAGTTGATGGGAATCCAATAACTGAAAATTATAAACTGGAGTGCCTGTATATAATAAAGATTTTTTTTAAAAATCGGGATATGTTAACCCAAATATTGACTGCTACGCACTAAAGTGAACTAAAATCAAAACAAAAAAAAACACTTTTAGGGTGTTCACTATGAATACTTGGTGGAAAGGCATTATATTAATAAAAACACAATCTTCCTTTGTATTTATATACATTAAAATGATAATAAACAAAAATGGAAGGTTATGTTTTTATTAACAAAGAATATTTTAAATAAGGTACACTTAAAAATATTGTTCCATGTTTACATATATTTAATTCCCTTCTAAAAAACGATACCAGTCACATTCATGCCACAAAATTATGGAAAAAGAACATGATTTATTTTTTAAATTTCGGTAAAAGTCTTTGAAAATTACGTGTGGAAAGAAAACAGTTGGGAAGCCCTGATTTTCATGCGTAAATTCTTCATTTTTTTATGCCATACGTGATATAAATTTACCTCGCCTCGATCTTTTGTTTACAAGGTGAGTTTGCGGAAAAATTACGTGGCGCGAGGTACAATTGATAATATTAAAAAAAGCTGTAATGAAAGCTTACGCCGCGTAAAGATCTTTTCAACTCAGCCGGGTGCTTTTTTTTAAATCACGTAAATCTAAGAAAACGGATTTTTTAACGATACACAACAGCCAATAGAAGCGTGATGTGAATAAAGCTCTACGGTTGGTTTTATTTCTGGAAAACATTTCTGAAAAGCTATAAGAAAAATTGCAAATATAATATCTCTGAGAAATATATTTTTTGATACCATAGCGTTTTGATTGAAGTAACATCTAAAATATCTAGTCAGTTATTTGGTGTCAGGTCAAGACATCAAATGACGTAGACACAAATGGTGTTGTTTGAGTGTGTTTGAAGTGTTAAATACATTTTATTGGGTATCAAAAAAAAGACGAGGACATAGCACAATAAAATTATTTCATGATTTAAAAATGTAAATAAAAATAAATTTAATTGGTGAAAGAAATAAAAAATACTCGGTAGACAAAAAATAAAAATAAAGGTTGCGAAAAAAATATATTATATGAAGACAAAATGATATTGACAAAAACGTGCAATACATTTTTATAAGCAGATATTTGCATAGAAGTAGTATTAATTATCGATTAAGTATGCATGTGTCAAAATAAATATTTAACATAACAGCTAACAATGGTCAAGATTTTTTTTTATTTTGTTATATAAACTCTATACAAAATTTATTATTTGAAGTCACTCGAGATTAACTTGACAAGAAATGATAAAGCGAAAACTCATCTCAAAGTTTGCGAAAATATACATTATCATTGAAGTTTGCAGCCCATAGCCATATATCAATATTTTCAATATTTTAATATTATATAATACTACTATTGAATTATATTACAACAAAACAACCTATTATTTTGACAACCGTATCGAAGTTGCAATATTCACCGGCGCTGGCTCATTTTATTTATTAATATAGACGAATAATTGAATCTTAAATAAAATATATTTTTCTTAATAAATTGATTTCAACTGTGGTAGGGTTTTTTATTACATATATTGTTTTCAGCAGTTTTTTGGAGATCGTTAATAATTTAATTGTAGATATTTTTTTTGGATTTTTATGATGGTTCGCAATTCTCTTCATAATAATATCTTCTCTGTTGTACAAATATAGATTTAATTAGTAATAATTATTAATAATAAAATGATGTTTTATTTTAACGTAAGCGATACGTGTTTCTGAATTTGGATTATATAAACATGGTTTTAAAGAGAATATTTCTTCTACAGTTTTATGCTTTTGCTTTAAGAGCTCCGGAATGTCTTTTTTCCAATGGACGTGAAAAGCTTGCAGAACTTAAAAAGGCTAAATTATGTTGTATAGCAAAAGCTGCATCCTATTAAAATTACTAAAAATTAACGAGACCGCGAAAGCTTGAAGATTCTCATGAATTGAGGTCAATCTAAATTAATTTCGTTAGTGCTTGAAAACATAAAGTATGCGGTACTGAGAGTCTAATGAGAAATCTCTCTGTAAAGGGCTACTCATGAAAATTTATTCGAAAAGCTTTTCAAGTAAACAAAAAGAACCCTTTCATGCTGTAACTTGCAGAAAAAGTTGCACAACACGAAGGAATCGTCCGACATTTTTTAAAAACCGCAAAACTCCAAACACCACCAGTTGCGAAAACTTGGAAAAATAATTAATGTCAAACTGAATTCAGCAATAGAATCAATGGATAAAAAACCAACGCCGAGCGAAAGAGTTTAATTATATGGGGCAAAATATGAGAATTTATACATATTTCGTAGCACTATTTTTCCATGCTACTCATTACATTCAATAAAAGGGGTCACGGAGTGCTTATTTTGTGAACAAATACAGGAAAACCCCCTTTACACTATAGTCGGGACCGTGTAATTGGGGGTGTGAATCTCATACAAAATTAGGGATTTGATTTTTTGATTTTGACAGACGCCTAGCTATGAGTGTATAGCCTGGTACGTTTTGAATACACAGACGCTAGCCAACATTTAACGGTATGCGTGGCACAGACGACCGTATCTTAGTTACGACAATATAATGCGACCGTGCAATTGGAGGATTTGTGGCGAACATTTCAAGCCAGCGCGTAATTCGGGGTAGTGTAATTGGGGGTTCCACTGTAGTGGGTCTTTTTACCTTGTTAATGAGTCTAATGAGTCAGTATAACTTTGATGAATGGTCACTAAGAGACGTTCAGTATTGTCAGATAATTATTTATATCTTCTCTATTCACATAGAGTAAACCAAGGTATTTCGTTTGCTGTTTATAATGAATGGGGTCAGTAAATGTTGTTTTATTTTTTAAATTTTTAAATCAAAAACAAAACACTATCTAAAAAGTAACTAATAACAATTAATTAAGCCGGGTCTTATGTCGCAGCGGTTAGCGTTGTGGGCTTCCGCGCCAGACCTTACGGGTTCCAGTCCTAGCACGAACGGCGTTTATTCGATCGATTTATCGATTTCTGTTCGACGGCACGAGTGTTTGTGATGTCCCTCCCACCATTTCTGATCCTTTTACAACTGGGCGTAGCGAGAGCGATTAGTTTACGACTAGCCCTGTTCTAGCCTCATCCTTATTACTCTCATTGAAAACAAGAGAGGTTGAGCGACTGAGTAACAAACAGTTCCTGTAGAAAAAAATATCACTTTTAGGGTGTTCACTGTCAATACTTGGTGGAAAGGCATTATTTTAATAAAAACACAATAATCCTTTGTACTTCATTCCACTTTATTTAATATGTCAGGACCGGTTTCGCTCATTGCATCTCAGTTGACAATGCTCGCAATGAGCGAAACCGGTCCTGACATATTAAATAAAGTGGAATGAAGTACAAAGGATTATTGTGTTTTTATTAATAAAGAAAAAAATATGTTGAGATACCTCCATATGCTCCATATTGGGATCGGACATGGATAAAAAAAAAGATTAAATAAATAATATTATCAACTGTAAAGTACGTGTTAACTGACAGTTCATGTTACGTTTCTAAATTAAAAGTATTTTTGTTCTTAAAAAAAAAGTAATCTTTCAACCAAACACATGCATTTATTTTAAAAAATAACTTTGTTTTTTTTTATTTGAGATATAACAAACGGTCATCTTATTCAGAATATGAGTTTACTTAAAACAGACGGAAGTATTTCAACGCTTCTGAAAGAAAAATGTATTCACTGAAAATTGAAATTGCTACAAAGTCTGATACTTTGCTTTTCCATTTTCCACAGCGCCGTTATTGCATTTTCTCTTTTTTATCGCATGCACTCGTTATCTTGAGGAATGGAAGAACCATGCGACACGCTAATATAGAATTTGAAAAAATATGTTTAAATTATATTATATTAAGAGTCCCCTGTGTGGTCGAGTGGTTAACGTTGTTGGCTTCGGCTACGGAGGGCCCGGGTTCAAATCCCGGTACGAACAGTTTTTATAAATTGATTTTTCAATCAATTTATGAATTTCTGTTCAAAGGCATGGATGTATGTGATGTTTTGAATTCCCCCCTTTCACCCATCCTATCCTATGAACGGGGCGTACCGAGAGCGATTAGCTTACCACTAATCCTGTCCTAGCCCTATTCTTCTATCCTTACTCTCTTTGAAAAAAGAGAGGTTGAGCAACTGAGTAACAAGCAGTTATCGTAGAAACACTTCTGTTGAGATAAACTCCATTAGGAGTCCATATGCTCCACATTGGGAGCGGACATGGTTTAAAAAAATAAATATTAAGAGGTATTCGCTAACATTTTTTTAAGCCATTATTATTTTATATCTATCTATATTATCTATATATATAAAAATGAATGTTTCTTTGTTTGTTATCTATACGCTACTATACCGTTAATCCGATTGCGATAAAAACTTTAGTGAGTTATTGTGCGGATACCCAAATAGGTTTCTGAATTAAAAAATTTGTGTGTTTCATATAGTTTAGCGACGGTTTTTATGTTTTCGGTGTGGATAGTTTTACTGAGATATCAAAAACAACTTACGTTCAAAATAAGCAAGTTGTTTATGATTCCTTAGTTACGTTTGATACGCGCCATGGTTACGTCAAACAATCAAGTGAATTTTTAATAGTCGTCACAAAGCATTTCTTTCGCTGTGAAACAATTATGTCACCCAAACGACTAACTATTAGTTGATGTACACTTCAAGTGTGAAAGAAAACGGCACCACGAGCTTCAAAAACAGACGAGCAATGGGAAGTAAGTTTAAAAACAATTAGCAACATCCGATTGCGATGAAATTTTTGTGAGTTGTTGTGCGGACGCCAGAAAAGGTTATGAATCAGCGGTGGGCTACCAATGCGTTAATTTGTTTGTTTGTCTGGTACCTTAAGATCTATTCATATACGCACCAGACAAAAAAAAACAAAATATATCCAAAAGCACTTCAATATACATAATTAAAACACAAACACTTTCTTTCTTTGAGTGGCATTGCCAGGTCAGCTAGTAATATATAAAATCTTAATATGTGTAGATATCATTCAGAGGCTTAGTGGAAAATTTGTTTTAAATGTTTTAATTGTATTCAAATGTGTTTAGTATTTACGCACATGTATATTAAATAATGTATTAATTATACATAATACACGAGGATTACAAACAGGCTCATTAATTTTCGGTATCTTGTCAATAAAATTATTATTAATGTATAGCTCAATGAACTTGCATATTTGGCACAAAATTTACTTCTAGAATTAAACTGATTTTTTATCTGTTGAAAATCATTAACAACTCATACCAACAGCGAGTTAATAAAATTATCAGATGTATCGTGAAATGGCGTGTATTTAGAAAAATTAATAGACAACTATGTGACAGTGTAAATCAAGGCTTTTTATCCATGTCCGCACCCAATGTGCAGCATATGGCTTCCTAATGGAGGTATCCCAACAGAAGTTTTTCTAAGAGTTGTTGTGCGGACGCCAGAAAAGGTGATGAATCAGCGGTGGGCTACCAATGCGTTAATTTTTTTGTTTGTCTGGTATGACACAGAATTACAAAAATCATCAGTGGTTCAGTGAACGTGTTATATTAGCAGCAAAAAACAACAATGTTAATCCATCAACTTCAGGCTTAAAACGAAATACCATGCGGAGAGACAAAGTATAAGTCCATCAACACTGTAATGAATCATGACGAAATTGACAATAATCCAACAAAATTATTAAATTCACTTGATCTGCCAGACATGCCGCCACACATTTTAACATTAAAAATTTGCGTACCTATCATTCTTTTCCAAAATGTAACCTCGCCACTTTGCAATTGTACCAAGCTTTCAGTGAACAAGATAATGAACAATATCATCGAAGCTTAAAATTTTAAATGTAATTTTTAAAAGGGACGATGTACTGTTGCCAAGCATCCCGATGATTTAAACAGACATGCCATTCGAGTTTAAATGTTTTCAGTTTCCGGTGCGACTCTTATTTGCAATGACCATTGACAAAGCACAGAGACAATCGCTACAAGTGTGTGGACTAAATTTTGAAAATTCATGCTTTTCACGTGGACAGCTGTATGTGGCCTGGTCACGCGTTAGAAAACCTTCAGATCTATTCGTATACGCACAAGACAGAAAAACCAAAAATATCCAAAAGCACTTCAATAAACACAATTAAAACACTTTTATTATTTGAGTGGCATTGCAACGCATGCCGGGTACTCGCTAGTGTATTATAAATTTGAATACTTTGATTTTTTGCATTTCTGTGGCTTAGCCTATTGAAAGTTAATATTTTTCAAATTTTACAGACGAGTAAAAATAAACTATAAACTATAAGCGCAAAAGTCAAACTCACATTCCAAAATAGCCAAGAAAAACATATTGTTTACGAAGCTTGCAAAAATGAATAATTAAGGAACTCTTTAAATATTCATCATAGATAATAATTTTCTATGGAGTTTTTCATACTAAGAACCTAAAAGTTAAAAGTGAATATTAATATTGATGTTTTCCTTCGTTTCTATTTGGTGTACAAAATTTTACCAAAATTTGAAGCAGTCATTGAGAATAGTCAAAATACCTCAAATATGTACTGACGATAGGCTACATAGTTCTAAGCCTCAGATTTATTAACGTATCTTTTGAAATATTGTTATTTTAATTCAAGTGTTTCAGAAAGCAAACTCTAGTTAGTACGATCATAGTGGTTAGGCGTCTATCGTGCCTGAGGGCACGTCTTGATGCCATGCAAGAGTGGTACTCTTCGTTCGCATTTGTGCCAACCCGCAGAAATAAATCGGCATGATCGTCCTTATCCATCCAATGATTTGCATGCTGCAGAAACCTCGTTGGATGAGACTCGTTTCGATAGAAATATCGTGACTTTACTTAAATTATATTCCTCGCTGAAGGAAACAAGCTAAACAAGGATATTTACAATGCACGTATTTTTTTTCCCGAACGAATTTCATTCATTGTAAAAAATATTTAATTTAAATACACGATACCCGAAGAATAAATCAACACTAATGAAAGCTATTAAGATCAACAGTAATTAAGAATAATTAATCGAGTAGAACAGAAGGTAGAAATGAAGAAATGAAAAAAAACCCGTTCCGGTTTACGAAATTGTTTATTTAAGGACTGCAATCACACATTAAATTTAAATTATACAAAATTATTAACAGATAGCACTTAATCGTTTGAACACCGCACAAATAAATCATTAATATGTCCCAGAGATACTTCATGATTTTGAGAAAAATAATTTTGCCTAATAAACACTCGAATTCGATATTTTAAAAACCTGTATTGACTCAGTATAGATGGAACTACACATATTCATCAAAATATGACTTATATTCTATAAGAATACCAAGTATTTGACTTTTTAAATGTCTTGGACATCCGTGTTCGCTTGCATATGTTCCGAACACACGTGTCCGCTTGGTATTCAAGTGGTTAAATTAAAACAAACAATAAATAATAAATGAAGTTACAGATTTGAAGGAAAAAAAATCACTACGGGCACATATTGAATACCCGCGCGCGGGAACAAAGACGAGTACAACATATACGTTACAATTAGTTTTTGTCTAGGTTGAAATGGATTAAATTTCACTCTCGGCGAAGAGCGGTGATACACTATTTGCTAAAACTATTTTCTGCTTTGATACAATGAGGAAGTAATGATACATATTTAATATTAAAACAATATTAATATGTAATAAGCATTTAACAAAAGCTCTGGTTGAATGTTATTTTACCAAAAACAACGTATGCTCGTATAGATTCCTAAATGAGATGCCTGTTTACTAGTTGAACTAAAGTTAATGGTGTAATAATATTTTATTCTCTTATCAGTTAACAATGATTGTCATGAGTGAAACCGGTCTTGATCATGTTAAATAAGATAGGAATTAGTGAAAATGAGTATAGTACCCACAGATTTTTTAAGGCAAATTGAGGAAATCTAAAACAATATTTTTTATTAAAACCCATGTCTGCTTCCAATGTGGAGCTTAAAGCCTCCTATGGAGGTATTCAAATATTTTTTTTTCTACGAGAACTACCGAGTTGCTCGACTTCTATTTTTTCGAAGAGAGTGGGGATAGAAAAGATGATACAAGTGGTTGGCTGTTCACTCTCTCTATACCCCGTTATTAAAGGATTAATATGGTAAAAGGAGAATTGAAAAAAAAATCTATTCGTACTGAGATTCAAGCCCGTGAGGTACGGCAAGTCAACGACGTCGATCACTGTGCCATGGGCCTGACAAAACACAGTATTAAAAAACATCTTATTTATGTTTTAAAAAACACTGTTAACTAAAAGTCTAATCCATCAAACTACGAACATGCTTAATCCCTAAGCAACGACAAGTTGAGCACCCTGTCGGTGATACTAAAAAAATCATAAATAATGAAAAAAACATTTTTCATGATGTGATTAAAAATACCCGTCACGGCGACGACCGGCTGCTGTGTGAAGTCCGCGCTTGTTTACGCTCGACCTTGTCTTAAAACTTTTCCTTGCTTTCGGAAAAGCATGATAGAAGAAAACAGTGAAAAAACTAGGTCCTCAATATAAGTCGCAATCTATAGTTTTTTTTCCGATACTTTATTCCTTAGAGTTTGTTTGACTTGATGATTGACTGACGAAGGGTTCAACAACCCAATAAAAGAGAAATTTAAAAATAAAATAAAGTTATATCGGGTAATGTTTTTTTGTTCTTTCAAATTGGCTGAATGTCGTATTCAGTAATGTTACATTTGGCTTTTCTTTTAAGCATTTATATAAACTAGCTAAAAACTATTTCCAGAATGGGTGGACTTGATACCAATAGTATTTTTCTCTGTACAATTATGTTATTATTAATAAAAAAATAATAATTTTGCGCCAAATATTTTTAAATTAAAAGATCACCCGAGACAAACTCGATGAGAAGAGAATTGGCATCATAAACATCCACATCGTAGGTCTCAAATTTAATTGAAAAAATCTTATTGTGGCATTGAACTTACCAGGAATCGAACCCAGACCCGCTTGATTAGTAGAGTACCAACTAGGCCACAGCAGGTGACATTAATACTAAAGATTAATATTTTTTACCAAGTAAAATTATTAAGCTTTAATTTTAAAAACTAAAAAAGTATAAATAGGCAATATAAAACATTTTTGTATAATGAATGTGGAAAGGCAAAAACATGTAAAAACACAGGGGATTCGGAAGTGTTCGAGCGAGCTCATTGGTTGATTTAACTGAGGCTGGTGAATCTATTGTGAAATTTAAAAAATATATATTTTCAGATGAAATCAGTACTTACTTGAAATTGTTTTTAAACATATTTATAAGATATGAAGTATACAATAGTACATTTTAAGTGATTGATTTTCATTATTTGAAAGTAATATTGACAATTCTTTCATAATATAAACACATAAAGTTACATTCGATTGTTTCAATAATTATTGTACAACAGTGATTTTATTTTTTCAGACAAAAATTTACCCCTTTCCCAGAACACCGTCTATAGTCCCTGCCAACGAAATGATAGCCAACCTTTGGTATTGATGGTATATCGTCAAAAGAATATGTATCACTGAAAAAAAAAGCTCCTAAAAGCATGAAAAAACTTTTCGGATAGCAGTGTGTATATATAAAAAACTGAAAATCTACATCGACTTTAAGTGAAGAAAGGTGAGAAAAATAAATGTATGTTTATAAATTGAAGTAAATACTTTGAAGCAACTCTTTTGAGAATTTTGAATTTTTCCTAAATTTTATAAGATGGAAGATTAATGATACTATAAATTAAGTTGAGAGCATATTTTAAATAACAAAATTTAGTAAGTATAATTTAATAACATAAAAGCTTCTCTTGTATTTTAAATGTTAACAAAAAAAGTAAACTTCGAGATTCTACAGAACTTATTTTTTCGGGTAGACTTGATAATAATCTCATTATCAGATACTCTAAAAGTAGCAAATTAAAAACAAAACTTATCTCGATCTTTGCACGAACAAAACCTTTTAAAAATAAACGGAGCCTCTTACGTCTGAGGAAATAAATTCAATTGTGTTTTCTATAGTAGTTAGGCTCTGATTGTGAAAGTAGATAAGTGTGAAATTATAATGTAAGATGAGGGAAAGTTTTCCGATAAGCTTTCAAACTCTATTTGAATATTAAGCTTCAAAGTTTCACTGTATGATGAAAAACTTTAAATTAAGTTGTAATAATTATTGTTTCTCATGTTGCTGTAATTGTTGTCAATATAGTAAACTTTGATGTGAGAATATATAATCTATTTAATTAATCACTTTTAGGGTGATCACTGTCAATGCTTGTTGGAAAGGCATTATATTTATAAAGACACAATATTCCTTTGTACTTTATTTCACTTTATTTAATAAGTCAGGACCGGTTTCGCTCAGTTTCTACTTTAAGTTGCCACTCGGAATTTATTAATCTTGTATGTCTTTTTAATTATATGTTAGATGTGTTAGACATTTTAATTTTGTGTTATTTTAGAATCACTTATAATGTAATTGGTAATTTCTTTTCAATGGCGATTGTTGTTGTCACCTTTTAATTTTTGTATAAATAGCATTGTTAAATTATATTTCTTATCAGTTGACAATGCTCGCAATGAGCGAAACCGGTCCTGAAATATTAAATAAAGTGGAATAAAGTACAAAGGAATATTGCGTTTCTATTAATATTTAATTAAGTCGATACTGGGAATTTTAAATGGCATGTGAATGTATTTTTTCTAAAGGTTCTTGTAATGTCATGACTTTATTATATTATTTTGTGCTTTGTCTACATACAAAAAAAACGATTATTTAAATCAAAAAAAAATAGAGAATTTTACAAAAACGTAAACTAAAATACGTTTGTAACCCTCTAGTTGAATCGTCACAGGCTTCATTTGCGGTTCATGGGTAAAAATCAAAGCTTGGACAGTTTTACAAATTGCTTTTTCAATCGGTTTATGGACTTGTAGTTGAAAGCATGAATGTCTGTGGCATTTAATTTCCTTCTCATTCATCCAATCTTTTAGTGGCTCAACAATCTAGATAAGTCAACCGCTAGTATTTTTTTTAGCCTTATTCACACATCGTAAATCTATCATAAAAAAATAGATATTAACCAGAAGAGAGTTCAGGCAAAAAATCGTATTTTTTTATTATCCCACCACCCGTTATATGTAGGCTGCCTTCAATAGCGCAATACGATCAAAAAACAAACGAATTTACTCCTCGTATTATTTAACCGATACAGAGCTGTACAGGACCTATCTTTTAATTATGCACTGTTGTGTGAAAAAATAAAGATAAAAAAGAGAGTGTGTCTTGCTATTAGTTTAAGTGATATTAAGTATCCTGTGTATGCGTATGCTGAAAATCCACTGCGGCGGAAAAAAATATCTACTTCGCGTTGAATTTAAAGAGGAGTCAAGAATATCTCGTTCCCCAAATTTATCGAATGCCTCAAAATTTCCCTTGGTTGAAATCAGGTCAGCGTAGCCTATTGGGCTGTAAGAAGACGAGCTACAGCAAACAGCTCTGCTCGTTCAGCATTCATCTCATGGTAATCCCACAGTAAAAATCGTTTAGCTAAATCAGCTTCATACTAGTTCCATATCAACCCATAACCGGCAATACAACTTAAGCGACACGATTCGGTAAATTGCGTTTTAATCCAATAATTGTTCAACATCGCCTAAGACGCCAGTAACAAATTTTTAAGAACGTTATCTCATTCGATTGATCTTTTTTAGGGTCTGTGTATTTTAGTGTTTTGACTTGTTATCGTTTGTTACACGTAAAACCCCGGTTGAGAAGTAGTAGATAACATCAGAATTAATCATAAATTAATTACTATTTACTAACCGTACTTAAGGAATTCCTTTACCGAAATTGATTTAAAAAAACCTTCTCCTGTGAAATGTGTAAATTGTCTGTGTCGATATTCTGCCTATTATGGGTCGATATACTCTATATCATAGGTTCCCAACCTCTTTCGTGTTGCGACCCCTTTTTATAAAAGCCATGTGAATAGGCGATCCAATTTGAAATCCTCGATTTGCTATGCTTTTTTCCCGGACTGTCTCCGAAACTCACTTTTTTTTTTTAGCTCACCGAGGAATTTGAAATCCTCGATTTGCTATACTTTTTCGCCAGATTGTCTCCGAAACTCCTTTTCCTTTTTTTAGCTCACCGGGGAATTTTAAATCTTCGATTTGCTATAGTTTTTCCCCAGATTGTCTCCGAAACTCCTTTTGCTGTTCAAATCCAAAATCGAAAAAAGTTAGCGACCCCCAGGTTGGGAACCCGTTCTCTATATTATATATTTTGCAACGTGTTAAAGCAATGGAATCCTTCTTTACTTCTGTTATGTTCCTGAGACGTATACCAGTGCAAAACGTAAATTGAGTTCAATCTAAAATGAATAGAAGGGTAATTTTAATAAATATCAGACGGTATTCTATGAGCTATTTTTGAAAACTACATATCTGCGGCGCTTAATTAAAATAGTAATTGCGCCGCGAAAGCCAACGTAATTTCCGGGTTACCAAAAAGCGTCGACGTTATACGCCATTGCCCTCTGTAATATTAAATTAAATCTTAGGCTCTTATCAGTTATTCAAATAGTTTTAGTGGAATTCGCACGTTAGAGGTCGTAGGGGGGCGTTGCGATACAATCACCTCATTTGCGTACGATTTTCTTAGAAGAAACTCTAGTACAAAGAGAATTAATGTACCTATGTAGGAATTGTGAAAACCAGCGTAAAATATCGTTAAGCTTGCGATAATACGGCTATAAAATCTTCTTTAGCTCTCGCGGCTCGGAGACTAGAAAAATACTTCTCTGCCGATGGGGATCGTTTAGGGACCCCAGCGGTTTCCTCATTATTGGCATTATTCTTATGAGTTTCAAAAAAAATAATAGTCTTAGGGCTTTAAAATATATCTCTCTGCATCATTCCTCATACATTTTTTTTTTATAAAAATCCGTGGTTTTTTATAAATAGTAATATTTTAAGTTGCGCGTAAAAAAGACGTCACCCCAGCACACATATGAAATTACAACTGACGAATTTAGCCCAGATATCTTACGAACGATCGTTATCACGGGCGCTTATCGCGTGATCGCGTTGTCGCGTATTTATATAAACTACAAAAGGTCCAAAACCATATTAAAATAGATATTGTAGAAAATGTGGGTATTGGGGTCGCATTTCTTGAGCTTAGAACCGGAAAGGTTAGTAAATTTTATAGCTTGTCAAAGATGAAAAGATAAATAAAATATGTGTACATATTTGTTTCTTTCAGCTTATACTAGGAAAATATGAGAATTTATCAATTCTCGAGAATGGAAAAATGAATGTTTCTGATTATTTTATGAAGAATCGAAAAAAAAATATTGTTTGTTGTCCAAAGAAGTTCTTCACCTTCACAAGCCTATCATTAATTAGGGATACCAAATTGCTTCGGTTGTCAATATATGGCGCGTGAACGTGAGTGAGTTCAAACGAGTATTTTTATGTATTTAAGTAGACTTTACTTTTAACTTTTTTTTTCATCCATGTACGCTGCCAATGTGGAGCTTATGGCCTCCTAATGGAGGTATCTCAACAGATTTTTTTCTTCGAGAACTGTTTGTTACTCAGCCGCTTAACCTCTCTTTTTTCAAACAGAGTAGTAGAGATATAATAACAAGGCTAGGACAGGACTAGCGGTTGGCTAATCGCTCTTGCTACGCTCGGTTGTAAAAGAATCGGAAATGGTAGGAGGGACATCACAAACGAACAGAAACCGATAAATCGATTGAAAAAATGCTGATCGTACTGGGACTCGAACCCATGAGGTCTGGCGCGAAAGCCCACAACGCTAACCGCTGCTCCATAGGACCTGATTTTTTTTTTTATTATCACACTGCGAAAAAAGTAAACAAATACTTATCCCACTACCATTCGTTTTGTCTTTACAACCCTTCAAGGTATGTGAATATTTTTCCTTGACAGTTTCAGAGGGTTGTTAATTTAATATTGTCAGATGCCTGAACGCTCTTAAAACTCCCAAAAAGCAGCATAGGATGGCAAAGAAAAGTTCTGGTCTTGCCTGCAAGAATTTATTTTGGACCAAAACTTCGACAGGTTTTGCCTGCAAGTACTAATAGACAGTGATTGACATAATGAAGCAGGGAACAGGGTGGAGTGAAAGTAACTACTAACTACATGATGCAGATGAGATACTTACTACATCGGCTGTAACACCACAAAATAAGTCTGTTTTTTTTATATGCCTGCTTAAGATTTAAAAGCACTGGGAATTATAAAAAACACCGTTCACCAAGTCATCAAATTAATCAAAAAATAAAAATGAATTGTACAATTTTTCATGTTTTATTCATTGTAGAACAGCATAAAAACGAAATATATAAACCTAAAACGGTGTGTCTGGAAATAATCGCTTTCACATTTATGCCTTCATGAAATATGCCAGTTTCAATGTCAATGCTTTTTAGTTATTTTCAGCGGACGTACACTAGTTGACTGCCTAAATTTCCCTTTCCAGTAATAATTAAAAAAATAGAAAAAGCTAAAATATATTTTAAAAACAAATAAAAAACAAAATATGTATTTTCTTCAAAGACCTCATTTCTAACATATTTTTTATCCATGTCCACTCCTAATTTGGAGCATATAGTCTTCTAATGGAGGTATCTCAACAGATTTTTTTCTACGAGAACTGTTTGATACTCAGTCTTTAACCTCTCTTTTTTAAAAGAGAGTAGTAGGGATAGTCCCCTGTGTCCCCTGTGTGGTCGAGTGGTTAACGTTGTTGGCTTCGGCTACGGAGGGCCCGGGTTCAAATCCCGGTACGGACAGTTTTTATAAATTGATTTTTCAATCGATTTATGAATTTCTGTTCAAAGGCATGGATGTATGTGATGTCTTGAATCCCCCCCTTTCACCCATCCTATCCTATGAACGGGGCGTACCGAGAGCGATTAGCTTACCACTAATCCTGTCCTAGCCCTATTCTTCTATCCCTACTCTCTTTGAAAAAAGAGAGGTTGAGCAACTGAGTAACAAGCAGTTCTCGTAGAAACACTTCTGTTGAGATAAACTCCATTAGGAGTCCATATGCTCCACATTGGGAGCGGACATGGTTAAAAAAAAAAAAAGTAGGGATAGAAGAGTAAGACTAGAACAGGATTAGTGGTTAACTAATCGCTTTCCCTACGCCAAGTTATTGAATGACCGGAAAAGCGGAAGGGAATTTTTGGACATCACAAACATGCTGAGCGAAAAAATGCTGTCCTTATTGGGACTCGAGTCCGTCAGATCCAGCACGGAGGCCAACAACACTTAATCAGGCCATAGGACCAGACAACATTAAACATTTCTAACATAAACCAATAAATAATCCATGCCAAAAGTTTAGCAATAAATAGCTAATAGCCATTCGCATCTAAAATAATTACTGATTTTAAATTTTATATATATTAAGTGTAACAAACAGGAAGATGAAAGGGTTGAATGAACGAGGGTTATCAGTTATGATAAATCAAAGATAAGTATATTTTATTAGATTCGCAATTATTTAAAATACATATAAAATAACGCATTTTAAAGTATTACACTGAGAAATAATTCTAATGCAAAAATTAGCAATAGCCGATGATCGAGCAATGAAAATAATATTATAATTGCAAGCGGTCATCTACCGGAGTTACCCAATAAAGTCCTTTATAACTAATACATACAGACAGGATTTATAAAGTTTACAAAAATCAAAGCATAGTTTGAGTCTATTTTCAACAAATGAATTTAATTTTGAATATTCTTTTCTTTATCATCTTTATGCTCGTCGATTCCGATAATAAAAAATGCCGATAGTCAATGCCATACATCGAAGGATTCGAAAGTGTTCATACTGTGACCATACTAATTCAACGGTAAAAACCTTTATTTTCTGTTTATTGTAAGTTCAAAAAATATAGATACAGATCATTCAATAAACCAGTTTTTTGAAAAATAAAATAATACATAATATATATTTTCATGCATAAGCAGATAAATAAACAATATATCTCCAATAAACAAAATTATACCAAAGATTATAAAATAGTGAATAAAATAATTTGATAAACACAAAGCAATGCAAATTATTTTTTCTGCACGGTATATTGTGTAGAAAAACTTGCCGCCTGTGTGGTTGAGTGGTCAAAGTTGTTGGCTTCGGCTACGGAGGGCACGGGTTCAAATCCCGGTACGGACAGTTTAATAATTTGATTTTTCAATCGATTTATAAATTTCTGTTCAAAGGCATGGATGTATGTGATGTCTTGAATACCCCCCTCTCACCCATTCTATCCTATGAACGGGCGTATTGAGAGCGATTAGCTTACCACTAGTCCTGTCGTAGCCCTATTCTTCTAAATCCCTATTTTCTTTAGAAAAAGAGAGGTTGAGCAACTGAGTAACAAGCAGTTCTCGTAGAAACACTTCATTTGAGATAAGCTCCATTAGGAGTCCATATGCTCCACATTGGAAGCGGACATGGTTTAACAAAAATAAAAATATTGTGAAATGATTTCCACTGTTTTTTTTATTTCATATGAAAACTATATTTAGCCAAAGATTAGATAATATTAAAGCATGTCATGAAATGTATTTATTTTTTTATAAATCTATAATGAATTGAAATTGAATTTTCTACTGAATTTCAACACACCATTGCAAGGTTCTAACTAGCGTTCTCATTTGCGGCGCCGAAAATATCTATGAGGCAAAATTTTCCCCCGTAGAAGACGAATAGAGGCTCCCCAGTTATATAATTATTTATTCACAGCGCATTCGCGGAATTAGGAACGTGCCTTAAACTGGGCTCTGAATTATAATTTTGTCACTTTTCATGCAAAAGGGGCACAACTAAAAAAGTCATGTTTGGTTAACTACGTTTTGGCAAACGTTCCTGCGTGAAATTTTGGAACGACGCTTCAGAGATTTGATAAATTTCTTTCGGTAGATATAATTTGCCGTGATGTTTATCGCAAAAGTTGCTGGATGAAAATATTAAATAAAATCGTTGCTTTTGATTGAAAATGCTTAACATTTTTTGTTTCTAGAAGAAAGTGAGAATAAAGAATGATAGTAGTACACAGATTATTTAGTTAATGCGCTTGATTTATTATGTGATTAACAAATAAATACAAATGAAAAGATTAGCGGATATCTGGGAGATGTCGAGTTAACATTAAATAGAATCCCGGGATTGATCGCGTTTTAGACACTTAAAGAATTTCGTGATTTACAATTATTTAGAGATGTAGACTTTCGAGATCCCGGAAAATATCAGAAACTAGAAGATTCTAAAGTAATCTCGAAAGTAAAGTCAAACACCTTTTTTTTAAGTCGATTACTTCAAAAACCTGTGAATTTACGAATTTCACTATTATTCAATAAAAAGAAAGCTTTTTTCTGGCTCCATCCTTTAAAAAGATACGACTGCCAGTGACTCTAGCGAAAAATATTTTTGACTGGATTTAACGATTTTTTCACTTTTTATCCTAACAATATCGACTGTGGAAAGGAAAAAGGACGTAACCCACACATATCAAATTTTACAGGAGGCGCTAAAAACGTGTTTTGATGATTTTGTGACATATGCAAATTATGAATTATACACAACCTTGAAATGCACGGATACTTCTAAACTGTTGTTTAATTGACATAACCTAATATTAATTAAAGAAATTGTCTAGAAAAACCTTTATTTCAGTGTTTTTTCTTGGTTTTATTTTTTTACAAGGTCATCTTTTTCAAACATAAAAACTAAATTTAGATACTTATTCGGCATTTTCAGCTTCCATCCTTTTGATAGGATGTGTGTCAAGTTGTATACATTGTGATTATCGAAAAAAAGCTGTTTTGGAAAATTGAGGGTTACGTCCTTTTTCCTTTCCACAGTCGATATACTAACAATCAATCAATCCTGGGATTACAAGGTCGTAAAATTAGTCAGGATCCAAGGATTGCAGACCCTAGTTAGAACACTCATTGTACCATTTCACGAAGTTTTCAATTTTTACCCTAAATCCAGAAAACCCGGAATTGGTACTATCACAATTCCAGTAATTTGGGATCACGAAATTGTACGGGATCCCGAGATTAGAGACCCCATTACTTACCAAATTGCGTTAGTTATATGATGATTAAATAAAAGTATTTATAATGTTTTGACTGGTGGATTATATCAATCTTAAAATAGTAACACTTTTTTGATTTAAATGATATAACTGATAAACGAGAAAATACTGTTGACCATCGCGTAATTAACGTAATTTTTTTCAACGGTCAAACTACTCTTCAAACACCTCTACTTTATAGACCATTATATGAGCATCCTAAAGTTTATCAAACAATTACAAGTTAAATAAACCTCTCTATATTTATTCAAAGTTTCAGTAAAACTTGTTCCAAAGCTCGCTTAGTTGGCTACGTTTAAACTAAGCTGAACATAATAGAGCAAGTAAGATGACAAGTTGCTATATTGCATACGCCTATTTCGTTTGGGTAAATAATACTGTATAAAATAGAGGAAATTGCATTTATGCATTTTCCATATTATGATTACGTGTTTTAAAATTATGCATATTTGGACACATTGTTTTGAAAATTAAATTATGATTAATAAATTCATATTCATAAGTTGACTATTTTTTAAGGGTCAGTGTAGCGGTCTTCAGCGACACCTGTAATAAGAATAAATTATTACGTGACGTATTAAACAACATCGTTTAATTGATAAAATATACCTTAGTATTACGATTTCATTTGAATAAAGCATTTCTAATTATTCTATTACAAAAAAAATATCTATAAAAAATGAACAAGGAGCCAGTGGCGGGCTAAACAGTGTCCAAAGTGACTGTTTAAAAACATTCGTGTAATTAATAAAATCTTGCTTAATGGGATTTTCAAAACATCCTAGTTGAGTAAAACATAATTATATTCTAATAAAATATGTCTGTAAACAATGACAAAGTAGCCGGGTATTTTTTTTCAATAAATAATCGCATCTCAACCTGAACGTATCGTTTATTTTTTTAAAATTGTAGTAAGCGTTAACGAAATAAAATACATTAATACTGATATTTCAACAGTTTTCTATTTGACGGTTATTATTTAAACATTTTATTACCTATGAATGTCCAATAAAAGCTGAAAAAGTTAATATCAATGTATATGTTTTTGTTAACATTTAATATATTGTGTTTTGCTTGAGATGCGTTTATCTATTGAAAAAAATACCCGGCTCCCTGGGCATTTTTACAGTTAAATTTTATTGGAATATAACAGGGCTGTAGAGTCACGTGAAAAAAAGACGACTCCGACTCCAGCTTTGAAATATTTGAAGACTTCGACTCCAGTTTTAAAATAATTAACGACTCCGACTCTCGAATTTTTTAAATAATTTAATTTTAACTTATATATATGTATACCATCAGAACGTCTTTAGTCAGCCAAGCATGAAATGTTAACACTTTTGAATATTTTGTTTAAATACACATCATTAAATATATTTTTCAAAAAAAAGTCGAGCCGCTCATTTTTCACGACTCCGACTCCGGCCAAAATACCGCGACTCCGACTCCACGACTCCAACTTCACAGCCCTGGAATATAATAATAAAGAATGCTTAACTCATCGGGGATGTTTTGAAAATCACAGTAGGCTAGATTTTATCAATTCCACGAATTTTTGTAAATGGTTACTTAATAATAATTGGTTTTGATTACAGGTGTCGCTGTAGACCGCTACATTCACCGTTAATGTTACATATTTGAACTGTCAACTTAATAAAATACACGAAACATTGCGTTATGTAATATTTGTAAAATCATTTTTAGGGTGTTCACTGTCAATACTTGGTGGAAAGGCATTGTATTAATAAAAACACAATATTCCTTTGTACTTTACTCCACTTTATTAAAAAGGTCAGGACCGGTTTCGCTCATTGCAAGCATTGTCAACTAAAAAAAATTATAAACGGTGCTATTTATAAAAATAAAAAATTGAAATAGTTCAAGTTATCAGTTGAGAATGCTCGCAATGAGCGAAACCGGCCCTGACCTATTTAATAAAGTGGAATGAAGTACAAAAGAATATTGTGTTTTTATTAATATTTGTAAAATCTGTCTCATAAATACCTTATTTAAGATATATATATATAATATATTCTTTCAACGTTTTAATCAAGCTATATTATAAAAAAATAGAAAGAAAAACACATGTTGACCAAAAACAGTTTTTTTGGTACTGAAATATAGCCTGTGTTGAAATCTTAATGCGAATCTCAAGTTATTGGTGTTTATATGAAACATTTTATGTGATATTTATTTTTTTAGTTTTCTTTACGAGCTGTTATTTCATTTGTGAGATAGAAGAAAATAAATGAATTTAGATGCAATCGTGGCCGAGGAGACATCCGTTCAATACGACCTTTAAGTAGAAAATAAATATATTCAGAAAACGGTGCCCGGAAAAGTGAGCACCCGAAATTACCGCATAAATAATGTATAACTTACAAATAATTGCTAGCATATTTTACAACGTGGAAGCAATGATAGTTTGGTCAAATAATAATAATTTCCATCTATGTTATAATTACAGAATTTTTGGAATTCTATGAAGTATAGGAACGAAAAGGAAGAAAAAAATAGTGCTTTGTATACAATTTGATAGCTTGGTAATCTATTTTAATAGTTTCACAATAATATAACAAAAAAATCCATTATTAAATGTTTAAGAGATATGTTAGTATTAAATACAACGAAGTCGCTAATTTTGTACAAAAACGTATCTTAATTATTAACAGTCTTGGGTTTTTTAATGAAATGAATTCAGATAACCGATACACAGAATATGTTAAATTAACTCCAATCGCAAAATATATTTCATTTCGTGCTTTATTAATCAGCCAATTGGTGGTGAAATGAGCCAAGTGGTATTTAAGAAATAAAATGAGATGCGTTGTAATATTCTACACGTTTTAAAGTATCGTAAAATTAAAGTAACCTCAGTTTATACACATTTCAGTATTGTTTATCTCCGTAAAATTAAGATATGCAATCCACCAAAACACCAAGTAAAGTCGTTATTGTACTTAAAAGTCCAAGAAAAAAGTTGAAACATTTTACTAGTAAGCTCACTTTACGTTTCTAAAGCTTATTTAATGTAATAATAACATATTTAGAAGATTATATCGTGACGGGTCTTTTGGCATGAAGAAGAGCTTAGTATCGATGAAAATGTCTTTGCATACTACTTTATAAACTTCATCATATATGTTGAAGACACAACTATTCTAGTGGTGTTTTATAGCGATGAAAGCAATAACGGTAGCGGTAGAATTAAGTACATTTATGTCTCCTGAAAACTTATAATTTTTGAGATAATATGTTACGGAAAATTACCGAAGACAATGCATAATACAATATTACAATGGTCATCTTCTGGCATATTTTATGGATCCACGAGTGAGACAGCTAGATATAAATGAATCAAGCTTCCAATAAAAAATGATCACTGTTGCTTCTTTATTAAAAAAATAGGCTCACTCAACGTTATCTTATTGTTGCTATCAAAATGTATTTCGAGGCTTTTATCTTTAGATGTGTAAGCTCTGCTCACGTAGTATAATTTTACATGTAAGATTGATTGGCACATGTCTCTCAGTGAGGGACGATGATTTCTGGATATTAGTTAAAGTGATGTAATTCCACTTTAAGCTGCCGTGCGTTGAATTCCGAGAATTTTCGAATTACTGCAGCCCTAACCGTCGTCACGCCGGTCGGATATTAATCCCCTTCGTTGCCGCCGAAGATATTAATGTACGAATTATGATTGTTTCATATGTAGTTCGTATAGCATTATATTGCTCGTAAACTATTCTCATTCTCGAAGCAGGTAAACACATTTGAAATATTTGTTACAGTAATCAATCAAAGCTGCTACGAATTGTTTGAGCGATGTATCTGAAGGTACTGAATAATACATTTAAATACACAAGTCAGCTGTATCGTGTAGTGATCAACAACTTTAAGTGTTTCTTTAAGTGTACACAATAATAGTTACGCCACTGCACTGTCACAGATACTTAAAAATGACTACTGAGTGAAATAATGAGAGTTAAAGCAGAGTTTAAGGGTGAGCACAACTGTCTGACACTAACATATTTACGTTAGTGTAATTAATAAAAGCTTGCTTAATAAGATCCGTATTGTGTTAAGCATTCCTAATTATCCTATTCCTCTAAAAGTTATCTGTAAAAAATGAACAATGACCTTGTAACTTTACGGTTGCGAGTCGTGGCACATTAAAAAAGCACAGAGTATACTGTGATTTGAAAACAGATGCCTTCGCCGAATTCTAGGAGTGCGGTGGCTTGACTTTTTCAGATACACGGTGATAAGAGAACGGACTACACAGCCCTTAATCATGTTCAAAGTGAAGAAGCAACGACGGACATGCTTGAATGCTGCGGATGCTTCCAACCAACCGGATGGATTACGCTGTCGTAGAGGGTCACTGAGTACCACCCCTAGGATGCATTCGGTGGAGCTACGGGACGCTGGGATGACAAGGGTGGAAGCGTGACAATTGGCGGGGGACAGAGGCTCTCGGAGAAATTATGTGGTGGTAATATGCTCTGAATAGAGAGCGGATATGATGCATCTCAACCAAAACGCATTATTTATATGTTCATAAAATATGCAAAGTATGCTTATCAAAGTCAAATTGGGGACTGTTTTCTTTTTAACTAGACTAGAAGAGCACTGTTAAATGACTGGACGCCAATTAATATCAGAAAAGTAATAAAGAAAATAATTTGTTTATACTGCTATTAATTATTGTTATTAAGCCAAATATGTTTATCATTCAGGATAAACTTTATCAACATTTTATAAGACTTTCAAGATTAATTCGGGGAAAAGAGCCATCACGTACACCTATGTCTTATATCTCTATTTTAAATATAACAAATGTTATAAATTTCATATTTACTTGAATTTAAGCCTTCCAAATCACTAGGGAAAAGCTATTACCAACTAGACTAGACCAAAAAAGCGACCATGTGAGGTCGTCACAGCAATGCTTTGCGACTCTGTTGAAATTATAAAATCCCTCTAAAAATATCACATATACTAAATACCACATTTTGAAATTAATATGTTTCTTTAGTCAAAACACTAAGCGGACCTTTCATTTAAATTAAATTTACCAAAAATTAAACATGCGTGATGGTTATATTTATATATAAATTGCCATTTTAATACAACTGGATAACTCTGTTTTTACCATTTTCAATGAAATTCAAACGTTATTTGATTAACATACGACCATACTATTACTCATTGTATAAAATAAAGATTCACAATTGAGTTGTTTTTAATTGGGAATGATTAAATAATACATTTAAGAAAGAAATGTGACATCGTATTATTTAATAGCTATTAAATTACTCATTTCTAGAATCAAGGTGGCGATATATACAAAAATATTATCTAGTCAAATATAAAATAGAATAAAAATAGCTTGTGGTTGACGTATTTTGAATTTGAATTTGACATTAAGTTCAATAATGCTGTTAACTGTAAAATATAAACAAGCATATAAAGAAGTGGCATTATTAAGAGTGTCTTGGATAAGTGTTGTCGATGAGTATCGTACTGGACGACGAGTACCAAATGGAATGGGATTTTTCTACATTTTACTATGGTATATAAAAGCTAGTTATTTCTTTACTTGTAAGCATTCTAGTAATGACGAACCACGTATATATTGTATTAAAGATTCAAACAACTGTGAATGATTTTGTCAGCGTGAAATTGATTGCGAATCTCGAAGTGGAAAAGCAATGAAAAATTACAGCAAAGAATGTCAGATCTAAAAGGCTTAGTGCTTTGTTGAGCGGAATGAGATATTGAAAGCTTACATCCAGCATTAACTGATACCTAGGTGATATTTTAAAGTCTGTGTTTCGCTTTAAAGATACATTGAGCCGAAAGAAAGCAGTCCTGAATAAATATTCCTCCATTCATCTGTTCAAATGCCTAACATTTGTCAACGTTATTGCTTCGTCATTTGGATGGATTAAAATGCGGTTAAGCGCACCTTTTTTCGTCCGCTCTGTACAGCACTGTTGTATTATTCATGAGCACTGGGCTTGGAAACTTTTCGTAGAATTTATTTTGTTTTATATATCGAAAGATATTGTTTTCCGAAGCAAGCTGGTGGGAACTATCGGAAAATGCTATAATATTGATGTTCAAATTTATACTAGATTTTCGAGCCTAACGTTAATATCGTTTTTTTATTAGAGTCAAGTAATATTCAATATAATATAACGTGTTTTATATTATCAGATACGCCCGAACAGCTGTAATTTTGTTTATATTAAAAATGTTTTTTACTGTATCATTACTTGTTAAAACAATTAACATTTGCTGTCAATAAAAATTCATGTATTGTGTAATATTTCGTCTCCGTTAATGTAACGAATAGAAAGAATTATGTCATTGATTTCATTAATAACTATAAAAAACTATTAAGGTATCTATCATAAGCATCTATTCCTGATCAGTTGGTTCCGTGGAGCAGCGGTCTAATTCGTTGACTTCGGTGACTAATCTAATGGGTTTAAGTCCCAGCACGAACAGATTTTTTCAATCGATTTAACTATTTCTGTTAGAAAGCATAGGTGATTGAGATGACTAAAAATTTCCTACCATTCTTTGAATTATAAAATAACGAGGCATAACAAGAGCGATTAGTAAATAACTAGTTTTTTCCAGGGCTGTGGAGTCGGAGTCGGAGTCGTGAAATATGAGCGGCTCGATTTTTTTGAAAAATATATTTAATGATGTGTATTTAAACAAAATATTCAAAAGTGTTAACATTTCATGCTTGGCTGACTAAAGATGATCTAATGGTATACATATATATAAGTTAAAATGAAATTATTGAAAAATTTCCTCGGAGTCGGAGTAGTTAATTAATTTAAAGATGGAGTCGGAGTTGGAGTCGTCAATTATTTTAAGGCTGGAGTCGGAATCGGAGTCGGAGTCATCTTTTTTCACGCGACTCTACAGCCTTGGTTTTTTCCTAGCCCATCCTTCTATCCCTACTATCTTAGAAAAAAAGAAGTTGAGAAACTGAGTTACTGATAGTTAATCAAATTATGTTGAAATACTAACATTAAGAAGTCATATGCTACACTTATTCTGTCTTCAGAAGTGTATCGCCTATTCGAGGATCATTATGATTTCTGTAAACTTTAATTGAATAATTACATGTAAAATAAATTTGTGATAAACAGTCATTCAATTTAATAGTACTAAACATGATATGGAGTCATCACATTGCATAATTAACTGTGATTTTAAACTAGATATAATAAAGTTGCTTAGTCAATATATTGTGTTTTTTTCATTGGAAAGTGTACATATCGACTGTGGAAAGGAAAAAAGACGTAACTCACACATCAAATTTTACAGGAGGCGCAAAAAACGTGTTTTGATGATTTTGGGCCGTATGAAAATTATGAACTGTACACAACCTTGAAGTGCACGGAGACTTCTAAGCTGGTGTTTAATTGACATAATCTAATATTAATTGAAGAAATTTTCTCGGAAACACCTTCAGACTTTTTTTTGGTTTTAACTTTTTACAAGGTCATTTTTTTCAAACTTAAAAGCAAAATTTAGATACTAAGTCGGCATTTGCAGCTTGAACGTGTATCAAGTTTGATATATTGTGATTATCGAAAAAAACCTGTTTTGAAAAAACTGTAGTTTACTTCTTTTTTACTTTCCACACTCGATATATTAGTGTAGTTATGAAAGTGGTAAAACAAGCTATCAATATTATGTGAGAATTTTCTACAGAAATATCTATTCTAGATATTGTTATAGAAGTTATCATAAAATATCGATATAAATATATGAAAAAAAAATAAGACGGTTGTCGACATCTGGCCCGCAAAAGCCTTCAATTTTGTGAAACGATTTACCCACCTATATTTTATTTTATTTACGAATGAGGCAACTTTACGCTTAAATTTTACGTTTTTTATGAGCTAATATAATTTTTTTCAATTTGCTTATGTAAATTATGAATATTTGGGGTCAAACACCGTCTATTTAAAAATCCTATTGTGTTTTTAATTGTTTTAGAATAAAAAAAATACTTTTTCAGCAGTGTAATTTTAAATATTTTACATAATTTTCAGACACGACGGCTATTTTTTATTTCTCAACAACCAAACTCTGTTTGCCAAAACCAAAAGTTTGTCAGGTTTGAATTTTATTTTTCAATGCTTATTATAATGGTTTTATAAACCTGATCGTTTTAACTTTATTTTAAGTCAGGGCTTTGGAGTCAGGTAGAGAAAAATAGTTCCTACTCTGAATTGATTTTTCCAATCATTTCCGTTTAACTTTTATATAATTATACCATCAAACCATTCTAGTCACTGGAACAATTCTAGTAAAATTTTAAATAACATTTCATCAATCAATATAATAAAAAGAGTAATAGATTAAAGTCGTAAGATTCGACTTTGATTCCGGAAAAAAAACCCGATTAACAGCCCTGTTTTAAATACAAAATTCTTCTTAGATTAGTTGCAAAAAAATGTTGAAAATTGATAGAAAAAATGCTGTTATACTGAGACTCAAGCCCGTGAGATCTGGCATAGAAACCAACAACGCTAACCATTGTGCCGTTGGACCTAACACTAATTTGATTTTAAATAGAGTTTTTCCGGAAAACCAAAATGCACCGCACGATGCAGGGTTGCGTAATGCGTTACTGAAAGAAGACTATATAATATTTAAGGATACGTTAGGGTCTGGAAACCCCTCCCTATTCGGAAGAAATTTTAGCCTGCTGTGTACCGCCATAATGGCATCCCGACCATTGCGCGCGGGACCCTAGCGCGCCGGCATTAGCGCGAAGTACAACCCCGACTTCAGCGCGTGGGATTTTAGCCCACCGACAGTAGCGCGCAAAATAATATTATTTTGTATTGTGCTCATTTAATGAAATTTACCTATCTAAGATAACTTTTGATTGAAAATTACATCTTATTTAAAATTAATTGGTACTTTTATAAACTTCCATGGACTTTTCAAAAAACTCTACATTTACATAAAAAAATGTACATTTATAATAAATTAATATATGTAAATCTAAAAATAATAAATTGCGCGCTAGCGTCGGCGCGCCAAAGTCCACGCGCAAACGTCTACGTGCCTCGCCGCACCGCCAGAATATATAACCTTGAGGCATTTTAAGCCTTTAATAAGAAGCTGATGTTTTTTTCCATTATAAATAATTCACAGTAATCAATATTCAAGACAACATGTTTTTGGCATCATATATACAGCAGACGACACATGGCGTCTAAATCTGCCAAAAATTTGTGTTTAAAGATATGCTTAGTGTTCTGTTAATCTCTTTGTCTGAATGTTCAAAAGTCAAACATAAAAATCATACCAAAATGACAGAGCGGTCAAACAAACAAATATTATACCAAGATTGCTTTGTTACTTGGCGTAAGTAAAATATTGAATAAATAATAAATTTAAATTGAACTGTTTCCAAAGTATTATTTAGATGATAATTTGTTTATTTATGAGACTTATAAAACTGTCTTAAACTATACAAAGTGTTCACTGTAAATAAATAATCAAATATGCTTCTCTATTATACGAGTGAAACTAAATCAAAATTATAGATTCACTACTAATTTTTCCAGGGCTGTCAATTTTCATTACCAACTCTAAATCTATATTTATGTATAAAGCATTGCACTTGATTCCCAGCTTAGCAAATATTTTTTGACATCATAAACTCTAAGAAAAAATGCACCACATACAAAGGTGTAAAAGATGGTGAATAAAACAGTATTTAAAATAAATCTTGTCATGACTAAATGCAACAAACTTAAAGTTTGATTTATTTCTTTGTTTGCATTTTTTCTATTAAAGTCATATTGAAGAATTAATACAAAACGTTGAATTTATTAACATAATAATTTCTTATCGATAAGAATTGACACCGAAAACTTTAAAAGTGATTTATCTGAGGTTTTTTAAAATAGTAAATTTATTTGTTTTTGAAATTCGGACCTGGTGCCGCTTTGCAAGTTATCCAACGTCCCATTTAAGCTCATTACACTTTCGAGAACTTAGAAACTTATTCGAAAACTTCTGTCACTTTCAAAAATTAATTTAACACGTTTAACTAATTACCATCTCTGATATTTTGGTATGTCTCAGTTTGAGAACTTAATGTTCATAATAAAATTGCTCATTTGATGTTTCCTGTGAGAGGTATTAGTAACCGTTTATGTATGAGATACATGATTAAGGTTCGATCTAGTAACAGGGTCTGATTCAATTCGGACACATTAAAAATATAATTGTATAGAGTTAGCAAAGCAAAGCTGTCAAACCAAATACAAAGCTGGAAAACATTGTTGGGCATTAGACCCTAATATATTATTCCATATAAGAGTTTATTGAATCAGTAATATAGAGAAATATATGGTCATACGTAAAGTAAATTTTCAAAATAAAAGCATAAAATAACTAAACAAATATATATATAACATTTTAAGATATTCAACGAAAACAATGAACTTCACTTAATTATTTTTCAAAACATTATCATTTGATATCGTGGTATTATACAGAATCTAATTAAAATACCAGTCTCACAATGCACACTTATTAAGCAAAACAAATTTTGTTGTTTAAGCGACTATTTTTTAAATTTTATTTGTGGTTACTCAACTATATACGTATATTATTTTTGTTGTTTATAAGGTAAAATGCTGAATCTGCAACCAGAAAAGTGGTCAACGTCGTCTTCTATGATTGAGGTATCAACTGATTTAAATCCCAGTGTCGACACTTTAATAAACTGATCTGTCAGTTGATTTTTTAAATTGTTTTCCAAATACGTTTATATATATATATATATGATTTTGATATTATCTTCCACTCCTATTGTCATAAAAAAACATATCAGAAGCGATTATTTAAATAGTATAACTGTTTTATATTCTTCCCTTTTTTCATACTCTTGAGTTGAAATAAATCTACTAAATAATAACAAAACCTCGTAGACAAAGCCGCATTTGGAGTGGAATAAGTTAACCAAAACTTGTTTTTTAATACTAAAAAAGCGGGATTGAAAAATGTCGGTATTTGAATTTGTCGAATCGAATTTTGAATGTATATCACACTATCACAACTGAGAGAAGACAAATCATTGGAAGACTGCTGGATAGATGGAGTGTCACAGGACCTGCAACTAGCGGAGGTCAGTGACTGTCGTAAGAGGGCATACAATCGAGTGGAACGGAAGAAATTGATTGAGGTGGGCAAGGCTCTGGCCGGATTTTAGCGCCAACAAGAATATATAAACAATCACATATTTTAGTAAAATTATTGATTGCGTTGAATTGAAATATTTTACATCTGCCAAGAGCTGTTTCATTATTGATAGGTTCCACAATTGATGAGTTGTTCAAAGATGTATTATTAATTTAAGAACCCGAAAGTTATTAATAAATATCACTGATTAATGATATTGATAAATAGATTTAGTGACGGTATTTTATATACAATATTGAATTTACTCGCTTAGTATTGCCATCACAATTGACCGTATTTTGTTTGCTTTCTTTAAGCTTTTTTCTTAAGCCAGCATTGAAATATTTGTCTAGCGGTGTAATCACTAGAATATACTTGGCAATATAATGATATTTAATTATTTTCTCCAATTAATATGTCACAACAATTTGAAGCATCTTTGATTGGCTCAATGTGTCTTGTTCGCCTTTACCAGCGATGTTTATTATGTTTGCATTGCGATAAAAATAACGTTTTCTTTACAATTGTAACACAATGCAACGCGAAATTTAACGTTTGAAATCCCTTGAGAACAACAACGCCAAACATTTCAGACCAAAAACCAGAGCAAACAAAAATAAAACTTGTTCAAAGCAAAACAAAACATTGAGACATCATTTCAACATTCACGACAAAAGAGTAATGCTCGCTTGAACAATACGAAACCGGTGAATTCTATTCAGTGCAAGTAAGCGATATGTTTATTGGTCAAGTTGGTTTTACACTTAAGCGGAAATGTATGCAATAAGATGACTTGAGGTCCATTTTCTTCTGGATTTGTGTACATATTTTTCAGATACCAAGTGAAGGTACATATAACGAAGTTGCTTTGCGTAGCGTGTCTTACTTTTGTAGTAGTGCTTCTGCCGTGAGTAATCAAACTATCATTAATTTCTTTACACTCAACGATTGCTAGTAATTTATTGTATATAATTGTGTAACATTTAAGAGAAAGCTTAACACTTTGTGTTAGAGTTCTCGTAGAAAAACGTCTGTTCTGTCTTAACACTTGGAGCAAACATGAATAATAAAAAAAATATATCGATTGATTTGATCAATTAGTATTTTTTTTCAAAACGTTTTTTATTTTATTGGAATCGAAAACATAATTTATTCATTCCTAGTAACATATTAATTTGTGTGTAATTTATTTTATTGTGCCTAACACATATAGAAAGCAAACAAATATACACTTATTTACCTGTATATAGTATGTCATTGACATGAATCTACACATGCCAAAACGTAGAGAGTTTATGTGAAATAGGGTTACGAGGCACCCTTCTCTGTTGTATTCGTGTTTAATATATACGCAAATGATTTGGGGGCGCTCATATTTGTGTCAAAAGCCATGAATTATAGAAAACTACTGCATAACCCGTATCAAACTCACTTCACTAGATTTTGTATCCTCAGGCTCAAAGAAACATTTGATTTCAGAGTTAAACATACTAAAATATTAATAACAAGTATACAATTCACATCATATTATTGACGAGAGAAATCACAATCAAGCAATAAACAAACCGTAAATCTAGGGTTGTAATATGTTTTTCTATTAATTTAATGTACACCCAATCTGTTTTTACGCGAAATATTGGTTCCAAAAATTAGATAAATATATAATTTTTTCACTTAATATAATATCGTACGCGATTTTTTGAACGTACGGGTGAAACGGAACGAATTTTTTGGGGAATCGATGGCCCGCGATGAAATTTCATCCGTCCCGTGGTGTAGAAAAAACTTCTTTCGAGATATTTCAATTAAGAGGCCATATGCCCCACACTGAGAGCAGAAATGGATAAAAATGGGATATTGACTACAAGCCAAATGAAAATTATAGCCAAATAACAAGAGATAAAGATATAAATGTAAAATACTTGTCGAATTGGCATCTAGAAAGTGTAGTGGTCTCATACTTTGTCATTAATTTACAAAAAAGCAGTATTTGAAAGAAGTATTTCTTTATTCTATTCCCTATATAAAGCTATTAGCCGAGAAAATTTTTAATAAGACTTAAAAAAATGCGATGAAAAAAAAGAGACAGCTCCTAAAAAAATGGTCAGGTAATATAAAACCAGGTTTATAGGATTCACATAGTTTCAGTAGGTAAGTAAAGATATGAAAAAAACTAAATTTATTTCACGAAAACAATTTTCTTTTTATTGGTTGGAATTGTTCATACCAGGTGAAAATCCAAAATTGTCTTTAAAGTAAAAGAGGAAACGGTTTTTTGACCATAAAAATTAAATTTATTCGTCTTTTTTTTGCCAGGAATCCATTATGGGATCTTTTTTTATTACTCATTGCTTCGAATGGCACAGGGTCGAATTTGACCGTTTCGTGCAAGTATTTTTCTCGCCTCATGTAATATGCAGGTTAGTTGTCACGAAAACAGCTTCGTTCGATGGAGCGTGAAGGGGTTAAATGGGATGTGAAGACATTGCCGAAAACACTGCGCCGTAAGCTGAGCGTCTGGCGAGGGGGTTAGATTTGATTAAAACATCGAATAAGATAGAGCGATTCCATTTTATTTTATATCATGTGATTTAAAACGGCAATAAATATTCAATGTAGGCAACTACAGCACTATAAATTCACTTTACTCTTGAACATATTCGGAATATCAATGAAGTTTATTTTTGTTCAAACCATTTCTTTTTATGCCATGTTGAGCTATAAGTGCATTTTATTCAGTAGTCAACTTATTTTTTATTGGAGAGAGTTATGTATCGTTTACACCTGGTGAGTACGCTACCGAACGCATAGCATAGTACTGGCCTAGTGAGCTGACGAGTGAAATGAGCAAGCGAGTGAATTAAAACTCTTTCAATTTCCTGTGCCGTTGAGACACCCCCACGACTTATAGCACTATACCTCACATATTCGTCGTGTTTGAACAGTCGTTTGGCGAGTATTGAGTGAAAATTTTACTGAAAACATTGTAATAACGCAGTATTTGTTTATTTATTTGGAGAAAACAAAATAGTCAAACTCTTCGAAGTATCATTTTTTTTGTCTAAATTTCCTTCGTATCGGTCTTAAATTCATCTTTCAGTAACTCTATAGTTGTAAATATGATTTGATTGACATATTACTTGATTTTTTTTTCATGTCGAATTTAACGAAACGCAAGTAAAAATGAACTGACTCCCTAAAAAGTTATATGCCTGTAGAGGCTTACTCGGGAAATATTCCTGCTCGACCGAGTAGTTGGCTGAAGAAGCTTGACAGCGTATTCGTTAAATGTGAGGGAGGCTTTAGATAGAAAGATGAAAATATGACACGGCTGCTAACTTCTCTCGCTACATCTTGTTTTGTTACGATTGTTTAAGTGTGGGAGAGAATTCAACATAGACATCAATATCTTTGAACACAAATTAATAAATCGATTTGATTTTTTTAAAATAAAAGTGTCCATACTGGGATTTGAGGACCAATTCGTTAACCACTCGGCTTCAGACCTACAAAACAAAATATAGCGAGATAGAATTTCGACAAAATTTCAGTTGATATACTTGCTTTTAATTTCCATTATCATTTATTGCAGTACTCTGCAATCGCTGTGCTATGACACAGTGCAGGAATTTCAAAACTTTTTCTGCAATTGAACACTTCGCAAATCTGAAAATTTCGACGAAAAACTCTCGTAGCCTTAAGTCTTATTTAGAACAAACCGAGAAAACTAAAAATATACATTAAAAAACCGTTATTATTTAATTAGTAATTATTTTACAAACATATTACATTAAAAGTTCATTGCGTCAAAAGATTAGGATTTAGTGTAGCTTTTCCAAAGCTACAATCAATCTTAATGCTACTTTGAAGTATAAAAAAGATTTCATATCAACAAAAGCTCATTTCATCAAAAGTTTTAAAAAGCTTAACTTAATATCGATGTTATTTTCACGTTTTGAAGAGCTTTCGGAATATAAAAAGTTCATTGCGCCAAAAGCTTTATAAAACATAACAATTTAAAAATATTTACTAAATCTCAATGCTGTTTGGTTGGCTAACACTAAAAGCACATTTGATCAAAAGTCCTCTTAAAGCTTTGAAGTTCTTAAAAGTAGAGTCGAAACATTACTTAATATTGTTGCTCTTTTGTAGATTGAATAAGCTTATAGAATACCTGGAAGTTATGTTGGTGTTATGAAATTACTCTTTTGTCTACTTTAAAATTTAATTCATTCATGCACATAAAAACAATAAAAATAATTAGATTCAACTGATGAAATCAAAAATTGTATTTTTTTGTGTATAATCCTAAAATTGAAAGATAAAAAAAATAATTAAGTACAAAGTTGATTAGACTTTAAAGTTAAAACAACACAGACTAACTTTCCCTTTAGAATTTATGCAAAGATATGCTAATGTTCAACACGTATTTTCGATTTAACACAATTTTTATTCAATTTCTATTCAACATTATCTTCTGTAATTGGATACTTGACGTTGTGGATATCAGTAAAAATCATCATCAGCCCCTTGTTAACTTAAAAAAAAGCAATATTGTCAAATCAAATTTACTATTTAATCAGATTATAGGGTGTTCACTGTCAATACTTGGTAGAAAGGTATTATATAAAAAAACAAAATATTCCTTTGTACCACTTCCACTTTTATTTAGCAAGATCAGGACCAGTTTCAGTCATGAACAGCATCATCAACTGATAAGAAATAAAATTGAACAGTGTTATTTATACGAAACTAAATTAAAAGGTGCAATAAACAATTGGTATTGAAAAGAGTTTACAAATTACAATACAAATTATGAATAAGTGACACTTAATTGACTCAAATTTAAATGTGAAATTTAAAATAACTCTAAGATTAAGCGAGCCCCTTGTTAAAATACTGGCAGCCCACCACTGCATACAGCTCGTAAGCCGATGATAAGTGTGCCGTGACAAAACAATAATTAAAAACACACCATTATTTCTGCTTATGACTTATGTATGTATTTATTATAAATAAATGTGTGTCGTGGGAAAAAAGGTTTGCAAAGCACTGCTCTGCTGATATAGCAGATATGGTGCCAGAAGCGTGCTTAAACTATGAGCTATTTTTTACAATTTGTAAATTCAAATATAATGCTAAAGAAGAAAAAGTGTTTTGTAAAACCAGTTTTCAATAATATTGACTTGAAACCGGAATTGCTTGAAAGGTAAGCGCAAATTTTACCGTTGGGCTAAAAGTACTGACGTTAAACGTGCAACGGAATGTTTTAACGACGAGGCCAGTCGATTAACAATCGTATTAATTGCAAGTTCGTATAGGAAAGGGATGGCAAATAGGATTTGAGCGATGTGCCATATTAAGCATTTTTTTGTTCAATTAGTGATGAGTTTTATTTCTATTTAGGAAAAAAAATATCATCTCATTTCCAAATTATTAAAAAAAGTAAATAAAAGAAGTGAGTTACATACACACTATGAACACAGAGATTTGAACTTTCCATTCGAAACTTCCCTCGAAGTCGAGCGTGGCATACTGGTGGCCTGCCGTATCATCAATTGTCATGTCCTATACATCAACATAATTTTTGCAAAGAATTCATATTTTGCTAGCAATAAACGTTCATTCAATAAAATAGTAATAAAACCATTTTTTCGTCAGTCACGTATTTGTCATCACTGATATAGGAAAAAAAGCGACTGCGGAAGGTAGAGGTAAAGTCGTTGCTCTCGCTAAACACTATTTATTGTATAATCTATAATAAATCTATTTATCAATTATCTTTATACCAATTTGTTGATGATTTCACGAACATAAGACAGCGAGAAAAAAACGGTAGTGCCCACAATCTAAAATTATTGCCATCAAATATACACTTTTTAGTTGAAACTTTTTCAAATCAAAACCATTTCTATTGATGATATTAATTTTTAGTACTGTTTAAAAAAAACTGTCCCTTTTACAATAAACCATAGACCGTGCGACGGCATTGTTACATAAACAATATAGCGTTACCACTTGACCACGGTGTTCAGCACATTTAATTATAAACACATGTTTGTAAACGAATCTAATAAAAATAGACCGTGTAAAAATAATTGAAGATAGCTTTTAGCTAAATATAGAAAAATACGAAACGGTGATTTCAGTTTATGTGTTATGTGTTAAGTTATTAATTTATAATAATATAGCGTATGTAATGTAGCAAAAACATTTTTTTTCTAGACGAAGTGGATAAATAAGGATTCAAGTGATGTTAAAGTGTGTAAGGTCTTTACGTTTAGCACCATTGTAACTTATTGTAAATAATTGATTTGTTTAAATAAAAAAATCAAGTTAAAATAAATCTCATCCAATTTGAAGCTATCTTCATATGACCGACAATTTCCTAAAACCACAAGAGAGTGTTTAAATAATAAACAAGTTTTCCTTTCCTAAATTTATAGCTTTACCTTCAACTAACGAAAAACGAACATACATGAATTTTCCGTATAAATAAATATGCAGGGGCAAAAATAGGGAAAGCACCATTATATATTTTTTTTAAATATAAAATTACCGGTGATGAAATATATACATTGCCGATAGTCAATTGATTGAAAGAGAATGTAAATTTGAAATAGTTGTACACGTGAGATATAATCATCATTCCCATATTTGATCTTATATTATATTTTTTGAGTAATCCGAAATTGAAAATTCACTGAAACATTTATTTTTATGTAAATTTGATCGACTTAATTTAAAAAATATATATTTTTTAGATTGAGTAAAAAAAGAAAGGTCTACGTTTCTTATTAATTTCTAAAATACTGGTTTTTTCAAAATTAAATGTGGTAACGTTTGTTTTGTTGAATTAACCATTAAATATCTATTGTTAATCTTGACACCACGTTGAAATAAAAAAATGACTTAAATTTATTCATAGATTCATATTGTATATCAATTGAGTACCAATAAATAAAAAAAGGGCATACATTTGGCTAACAGCATTGCAACAGTATAATAAAAATCACTCCGTGGCCATATTGTGCGTGAGTATTTATCGTAATTTTAAAATTTAAAACTCGTACCGCTTACACGGAAAATACCGGTAAAAATCAGTACGCAATTTAGCACTCCCTGAACAAACATTCGTATGAAATTTCAATGAGGGACCTCATTCTCTGGCAAGTTTTCAAGTCATGAATCGAACGAATTGGCAAAAGGTTTTGTGAAAGGTTAACCTAGGATCAAAGAAGCGGCCATTTGCGGGAGTTATTAACGGTTTTGGATATATCACGGGGGCCATCCTTAGGTCTGAAATCAATTGCCCGGTATAACGTATAGCAAATGTATTTGCAAAGTTTATCGTCTGACCTTTGTCTAGTTTTGTATATGCTTTGATATTATGTTGTTTGCTATTCTAACTAAAAAAGGACCACTTTAGAATGGAACCGTTTTCTATGATTGCATTAACATATCCAGCAAAAACTAATAACTCCACTTTTTAATGTAGGTAGTAAATGACGTTTAAATAATAATAATAATAAAATAGTAGCTAAAAAAAATACTTCAGAGAATACAAACTGAAAATAATTGATTAAAGTTGAATTAAATGTATCGGTTTCTACGGATGATTTTGTGACTAATGGAAGAGTGTAAAACATTTTAGAAAGAACAGTTTTTAATTTAACTCATATATAAAAAACCTTATTAATAGAACTAAATATGATGCAAATTGATAGTTCTGAGTATAAAGCAAATTGAAAATTCTACCTTTAAGAATAAAGCCTTTTGTCTCAAAATTTTATGTTACATAGATAAATATGCTAATCTGACACAAATAACCATAGAACATATCAGTACACGAAACGAATTTTTTTAGAAAAATGCATGTTTTTCTTTACAAAAAATACTTTATATAACTGAGTGATAAAACTCAAGATACGAAATTTATAAACATAAAAATAATATTCGATCGAAAGTCTGCATAAACGGCGACACAGATAGTGTCTCGTGAAGCACACAAACTACAAAAAAAAGTTAAACTTCGCAAAATTCTTTGTTTTATCGCCAATTATATAATCTATGCTCGTCAATTACGATAGTGTAAGGTGCCAATGGTCAATTCTGAGCCCTTGCAAAACAGAAGGGTGTCATAAATTACAAAAAAAAACTAAAAATGTGTAAGCTCTTTACTGGCTTCGTAAGTGTATGGACCGCTTTTGGCAAAAAGCATATTCAAGGCAATGAATCATAAAATGCGTTAAAATATGTATAATTTGTGGGAATTTATTATATTACTCAGAGTACTGATATACTGCAAATTTAACTTTGGACAAAGCTTAAAAGCTTTCGTATGCAAGCTTTATTGCTTTCAATTTGTAATTTTAGGGCCAAAGAAACGAATCTCGATTTTAAGAGGTGTTGAGTTACATATGGTACTGGATATAAAATAACATATTACATAAAATAATAAACAAAAATAGGAGAAGTAAAAACAAAGATATTTCTATTAGTATGTTCTGAAATCAAATTTATAAAACACATAAACTCGTTAAAAAATATAAAAAAATAACAAATAAGTCAGAAAGCCAAAGTAACCCTATTAGACGATAAGAAAATATATCCATATTTTTTCCATGCCTGCTCCCAAGTGGAGCGTATGGTATCCTAGTGGAGGTATCTTAACAGGATTTTTTTCACGATAACTGTTTGTTACTCAGTCGTTCAACCTCTTTTATTCAATGAAAGTAGTAGGGATAGAAAGGTAAGGCTAAGACAGGACAAGTGGTTAACTAATCTATCGCTCTTAGTTATTAAAGGATCGGAAAGGGTAAGAGAGAATTTTTGACATCACAAACATCCATGGATTCAAATAGAAATCGAACGAAAAAATGCTGCTCGTACTGGAACTTGAACCCGTGAAGTCCGGCACGGAAGCCCACAACGCTTACCGCTGCAACATAAGATCCGACGTTTATAATTTGCATCCGCTTAAGAATAAATAACAGATTATTTGGGGAAACCTTGTTTTTTGTCTTTCCTAAAAAGTAGAGAAAAATTGAATACGTTTTTTTACCTTAATGGGGCTGGTTTAAGGTTTACATAAATACCGAATCTCTATCTTCACAAAGGTACTCAACGTTGTACCCGCTACCAGCTCATGATAAATTACAGTTTACAGTTACAGTAACGCAGCAGCGTTGATATGCACTATATTGTGCTGTTTGTAATATGGGATTGTCTACAAGTTGAGATCTCTTCCCTATCCGCATAGTGCGAAAAAAATATTAAATGTTATATAGTTCACACTGGTACTCTCTCTTTATTTTAAATACGTATTGAAAATATTGACATCATTCTATCTGTCAAGTCATATTGAATAGCATTAGGTATTAAATCATATACGCTGTGAGTTGTGACCAATGTAAATTAAAATATTGTCTATTACATTTTTAACAACTTTTTCGTTGACAAAAACGGTTGCTGTACTTGACAGAGTGTGTAGGATGTAATTTTAGTAACCTTGTCCACAATTGATGTGGTCTACTGTGCAAATTTATACTCGACTAACCATTGTGCATAATCGAGTTTTAAACCAATCGCACTTTTGATGTAACAAACCGCCGCGCTGGCCCACCCCTAATGCATATTTCAAATGAATTATCTCGCAATATGCCACTATTCCCTATAGAATATTTCAGGGTTGACCACATTTTTGTACTAATTAGTGTATTCATAAAGAATACATTATTTATATTAAAAAGATTTGCAGTAGTTTCAATTGATAAGCAGGATAGAATTATGGGAATATATCAACTACATAGCCGTGTTTTATTTTAATAAATATAATCTTTCAATCAAAAATGTGTATTAATTATATGTGACTCAATATTCAATCTCGATTGAATATTGAGTAACAGACAGTTCTTGTAGAAAAAATCTGTTGAGACACTTCCATAGGGAAGCCATATTCTCCACGTAAAGAGCAGACATGGATATATATTTAAAAAATACTCATACGTTTTGTGTTTCAAGCAACACCGATAACAATTACTTTGAATTTTCGACAATAATTTAACTAAAAAAATGCACTTGAAGAAGTCTACAATTACACATGATTCTATATACGGCATTTATTTAATTTTACTAATATAATAAGCTGACCAGATTGTTTATTCGAGAAATTGGAAAATTGTATGGCATCGGTGAGAAAATCACGAGCAATAGTTTCGTTGATTATAACTAATTATCTTACGAAAGTCCGCCATCACAATATTGCACGTTGCACGCAACTGGTGAAAGTTTCATAAAGTCGTAGAAGTTAAGTCAACCTCTACTTCGCCGTGCTTAGAAAGCTAACTTGTAAAACATCTTACAAAATTGAGTATGCTATTTAATGAACTCAATTTAATAACATAAAAAGGAACATTTTTCAAAAGATCTGATAGTAATAATTATAGTAAAATATATCACAAACATGGTTAACAAGTCATTTTGAGATTTGAATTACTACTGTACTAGAACCACGATCATAAAATTGTGTCAATATGTATTTTATCTTCAGCGGCACAAACGCTAAGCGGATGATCCTTTCATGATTTTAAAACAGCGGTAAGGTTATCAAAAAAAAATATTGAAAATTACTGACTAGAACACATTAATTGAGAATCGTATTTTTTTGTTCACAAATGAGTTAATGAATCAATCGGTAGTGGAATTTGTTTCATTGGTGATTTTTTTTCAGATTCTTATACACAAATCCCAAGTCAATTATTTTTGTTATACTTAAATCAGCGCTTTCCAAGCGACTTTTTATCACGGTCCACCTTCCAAAATTTTTGTAATTCTAGAAAGAAAAAGCTTGTCAGAAAATGAATATTAAATCAAAGAATTGTTTTTATTTGGTGTTTTTTTTATTGAAAAATACTATGCGTGATTAACACAAAAATAGTTTGGTATAATGTATGTGATTAAAAGTTAATACGAAACAATACATAAAAAGTGTTTTTTAAAGGATATACATCGAATTCTCCGTTGAAAAGTATAGCTTGTCCGTAATTTGTGACAAATTTATGACAACGATGTCGTTTAAAATATATTTGTTCTCGTTGAAGGAGCAATGCTTAACAATACTGATTTCGCAATATACTATCATATAGTTGTTATCTAATGAAATTTGTACGCATACTGAAACCTTTTACTGCTTTTTATGAAGCCTCCGGGTGCCCGCAAGCCATGGGAAACGCTGAGTTGGAGGAAGCAATTCTATAATATACATAAATGTAATATTTGTTATATTGAATAAAACTAGTGCACCCTATTTTTGATGCGTTTTGTTAGAGGTGTAATAAATAATTCATAAGAATAATCCCACAATATTAGATCGATCGCGGAGCATTGCTTTGATTGCTGCGTGTTTTTTGTTTACACTAAGCTACAGAGGCCGGCACCCCTGCGGCCAGTACATAACAACCGACCACATTTCATCGTGTTTTATTGGTTCAATGTTAAATACGTTTGAAAAGCCTACCTTTGTGGAAGCCGCTGTATTAAAAACCGATCGTAATAATTTTTACGCCGACAAATAATTGCGTTGTTTCGTTTTATGATATGCCATTAATCAATTATTTGCTCAGTGGATGATTTGTTTTTATTGATGGAAATTTGAAAATGGTTCCACCAACGTCAAAATTGTTGATTTATTCAGTAATTAACATAAATTTTTGTCGTTAATGATGTTTTCATTGAAATCATTATTTCGACCTATACTCGGCAAAAGAACTTAAGCGACACAATTCGTTAAATTGCATTTTAAGCCAATAATTGTTCAATATTGCCTAAGGTGTCAGTGAGAAAAGATAAATGATCGTTATTTATTGTTGAAAATTAAAATTACAGTACATGACATAACAGCTGACGCCAATTCGCCATGCACTTGAAAAATATAATAAGACAAAATATAAAATAAAAATACACAGTACATCAAATTCAACATAAAAAATCAAGAAATACAAAAGAAAAATTTATCAAACAGTTCACAAATACCATCACCAAAAATGTCCACTTCTCTAGGCAATGCGTTGACTAGTCGAACGGCCCTTGGAACTGGTGGTTACGATTTTCTACCTATTTCGGGTCGATTTAATAAAATTAGTATTTGAAATTATATCTATCATATAAATTCAAAAATATTTGTATGAAAAACAAACGTTTAGCATTATCTTCTCTATACATAATCGCACCTACAATATTTCAAGCCACTAACCAGCTTTAGATCGTTGATCGTTAGGAGTCCGAGAAACGTCATTTGGGAAACACTGTTTTTTTACAGTTATACATTTTAATTAACTAAATCAACATCAATCAAATAAAGTTAAATTTTGTTTGTGTACCAAGATATCTGTTAAATGTCCGTTCACTTCAACACGTCCGATTCTAAAAATGAGACGGAATAAAATCGACAAGTGTATGACAAACCCCCTTTTTAATACGGTTCTACGAACTAGAGTCTTCCAATCCCGGAATCTCGTTCAATTTTGTGATACCTGAATCCCGGGATTGTGACAGTACTAACCCCGGGATTTCAGGATTAAGAAAGTTGCGTGAGGGCTAAAAAAAGGTGACATTTTATTTTTGTATTGCTCTTCGAGTGACTATTACGGCGCAAGAACTGTTTTTTTTTTGTGTCTACCACATCTATAGCCGATTTCAGTTAATTAATAAACCCACCCTAAAGGCACCGAAAGTTTCTTTTTTTCACTCATTCTACCTTGAAAAATGTTATCCTTTAAATTTTCCCCAGCCTCCCAGGTTGAGATAGTTACTACTTGATTTTTTCTAGATTTTATATCTATCTTTACTCAAGCATCTGAATAACAACAATTTCAATTGAAACATCTTTATATTAGACACTTTATTATAAGTTTATGTGCTCCGCATTAAGAGCGAAGATAACTGAAAAAAATGATTTAAAAATGATTGAATTGCAACCAGTATTCGAAAGAGAACTCCTGTTAAAATTCACTTTGAAGAGAACATATTGACACGGTGGGGTTATTGGCATCCGCTTCCACTAGCAATTTTGTGAGGAAAACTGGCAGGATTTAAAAAAAAGGTGTAGCTAAATAAATTGTGCTTAAATTTTGTTATCAGGTAACCCGTAATATCATTTTTTTATTGTTAATGACCTTAAATGGCAACATTGTTTTTTGATACCGATGTGATTTTTGTTTTTTTCTTTCTTGCTCTTGGGGACACGAACCGTACACATCGTGTGTGGGGATTACTTCCCGGTCTCTGAAAAGTGGTTCCAGAGACATTTAGTTGTAAATTCACTCGCAGTTCTTTTTCTTTTGTAGTTTTGTTTTTTTTCGAAATGAAAGAAATAATATTTTTCAATAGTAATAATTAAAAATTTTGTTTGTTAAATATTCTATGTAAAAAAATATCTGTGATTGCAAGTTCTTAGATAAACGTTTTCGTGTTAGTAGAGCGATGTTTGATTTAATATCTACTACCTACCTGTGGACTCCGAGTTTAGGCTAGCGGTATTTGTCGTAATGACTTTTATTAGTGGGGATTTATTCTTGGAGTTTAACATCGTGAACAATAGTAAAAAATTCTAACAATAAATGAAACTCGCTCTAAATAAAATTACGAGTAATGTTAATATACTATAGTTAAAAGTAGGAAAGGAAAGTTTGCACCGATTCAACTTTGATTGTATGTATTTCCTCTAATTACCTACTTAAACGTACTGTAAAGTTTTATCGATCATTCATTTTGTGTGTGACTGTTTAATTATGTTTTCGTTAAATTAATTAAATTTTTAAATTAAATATTAACGCAACTCGCCTGAATTGAATTACGAAGTGGCTATGATAAACACGTGTAATTTATTAACCAATATCAATTTCAAAGTCGCGTACTTTGTAATATAGGACGAATTAAAATAATGTAATAATTCAATTTAGCGAAGCGTGGGCTCCGTCAACCAAGTCGAAAATAACCTCAAATTTCATGCGTACCAACATATCAAATTATTCGGCATTTTAGCTAGTACTGCGAATTCTGTATGTTAGTTGAATTTCAGTTTTACAGGGGTGTTAACATGCAAAATTAATTCTAGTGGTGTTACTGCCACTACATACGCACGTTAATTTATACGTAGAATAGCTGTAAGGAAGTTTTGTCGTGTGCGCTTTGGGAATATAACAATATATAAGGAACAATAGTCCCTGTTTGTTTCAAGTCATAAAAGCATTTTATTATTAGTCATTAGAAATTATTATATCGTGTAGAAAATTTTATCACACCCTATTAACACTCTACGAAACTACAGTTTGTTAAACTTAAATATTCTTCTGCAAAGTTGAATTATTTTAATTGAAAATATATTTTTGGACGGAGTGAATAACTAACTACTAATAAAAATAAGGTCAGAAGGTTTAAATTGGTTAAAGTTATATTTTTTTTATATAGTTGATAGCAATTTTAGCTTTACAAAAAAAATAATACCATAGCATAACTTTTAATCCAGTACCCATATATCTACATCGTTTAAATAAAGGCCCTAAGCTAAATTCAATAGAATAACTAAGTATAATCAAATTAATGACTTTGTTATTTTTTAAAATACAATTTAGGATATTAGAATAATTGTGAAAACGTATAGTGTATTACTTCTAACCTATTATGTATAGCTTAGTTAATGTAATTTTAAACTTTTTGTTTTCCAACTTGAAGCTATACATTTAATTACTATCATTGTATTTTTATAAGATATGAAATATATTTTATCTCACATAAACAAAGCAAATATGGTTATTTTTACTAAAAATATGTTTCGTTAATGATATACATTATGTTTAATGATGAAATACGAATAAATTCGGAATTTATGTAAAAATATCGACTACAAAATTGTCGGTGTCCTGTAAAATTGGTCTCGTGTGGAATACATTGTATTATTTTATCAGCGATACGTATTTTAAATACTGATACCAAAGTGTTCCAATTTATCATTTATATCTTATGTAATTATATCAATATTAAGAGATGTAATGTTAGCATAAAATAAAGCATTTTGAACTTAGTTGAAATGCTTTTATTTAACAAAAAAATAACTAAAAAAATCACAAATGTTTGAACAACTTTAGCTTGATTTTATTTTAAGCGAATAAAAGTAGTTGATCAAATTTCTGAAAAAAAATACTATACTTATATAGCAAATATGATTAAATATATAATCTAATATATTTCCTCTGGGAAAAGTTTTATAAATAAAATAACTTTATATTATGTATCATTCTCTGTCACTAAACTTTTTTAAAAAAAAAAATATTTGGAGTAATTTAATGTAGAGTAAAAAAATGCGTATTGAGTTATTTATACCAACATGGTTATAGCAAAATCGTTTGACAAACACAGATTTATTTAAACTAAAATTCTCTGAGACTAAAATACACACATGTTAAGTCAAATAATATTAAATAAACAGTTAAACAGTTGTAATATTTACGATATTATAAAAATATACTTTGTTTGATTGTTCGTGCTTGAGGATGGATAATATTTATAGTAATTCCGACTTAATTCTCATAACAACGAAAAATTGTTTTACTGGTTATTTAATTTTATAAAATTGCTGATATTTTGCAAAGTGGAGAAAGTTCAGTACTAGTAGTTGCCAGAGACAGGTGTCTTACACTTTTTTAATTGGTAAAAGAGACACGTTGAGAAAGGGTTGAAGGTACCAGGTTGGCAGGTGAGTGGTAGCAGATGAAATCCTTTTCAATTCAGCAGTACAACAACAATCGGAAGAGGTTTTGCTTGAGATTTGCTTAACACAAAATAAACTGTTGAATGTAAAAAGAAAACAATTTGAATTAAAGGTGGGCAATGCGTCTAAATATAATTAATAAAAACACAATATTCTTTTGTACTTTATACCACTTTATTTAAAAGGTCAAGACCGGTTTCGCTCGTTGCGAGCATTGTCAACTGCTGACAATGACAATGCTCGCAATGAGCGAAACCGATGCTGAATTTTTAAATAAAGTGGAATAAAGTACAAAAGAAAATTGTGTTTTTATCAATATCATGCTTTTCTACCAAGCATTGACAGTGAACACCCTAAAAGTTAAACTACCTAAACTTATTTCCTGTTTGAGACAGCTAACGGAAATCGATTTAAATGAATTATTACCTGCTGTGGTCTAGTTGGTTAAAGCTTGCTTTACCGATCAGATGAGTCTGGGTTCAGTTCCCGGTAAGGTCAATGTCAAATTGGATTTTTTCAATTTTAATTTGAGATCTAAGAAATGAGTGTTTGTGAAGTTAATTCTCTTTGGGTTAATCTCATGTGACTTTTTCAAAATCAAATTCTCATCGAGTATATCTCGTATGATCTTTCAACTTCAAAATATTTGACGCATTGGCGTAAGCTGTAATGTCAAATATTTTTTTTTTAATTCAATTATTTAAAAAAATAAATAATGTAAGCATGTATTTCAATTAAATAATATGATTTAGAAAACAGTAAAAAATCTGTATATAATCCATTTCATCCTCGGCGGGAACTAACTAAAGTAAATGTTTTAATATCTTTTTAATGTCCATGATAGTGTTTTTTTTTCTTTAAATCAGTGACTTTACCCCGTGCTGTAACTAAAACCTGGGGTTTTTTTTTATAATGTTAATTCCATCTGTTAATAATTTGGTATAATGTATTTTTTTTTGTTGATTGAGATTCCCTAATAAATAAATTACGTGAACCTGAGTGTCTTCGTTTCTTACCATCAGCTTGTACCAGATTGGTTATTGATAATTAATGTTTGTCTTAATTGCTTTTCATTAGTGCTGATTTCTTTTACGGGTATACAATTGTGTATTTAAATTAAATATTTCTCGTTATAAATGTAATTCTCTCAGGAAATTTAACGTTCTTTGTTACAAGACTTGTAGCAAAACGAGAGCGATAAAAAATAGTGATGGATGTCAGGTAACTGAAATATCTATGAAAGCACTACGTCTAAACTTTAGTTGTATTCGTTAAACGGTGTTTGATCCCTCATTTGTACCCTAAGTGATGACACCAACCCTCGTGTTCATGTTGAAAGTTTGAGGTTTATCAAATTTATTTTTGAAAATTTTGTTCCAGGAATTTTGACAAGAGAAACATATAAAATAATAAGTCACATAAATTACCATGGATATATGAAGACCAGAGAAAAAAGTAGAATAAGAATTATTATTCTACAATATAAACAATACTTACCAGGAATCAAACCCAGACCTGCGTGATCGGTAGAGCAAGCTCTAACCAACTGAGCCACAGCAGGCGACAGGTTGTGATTAGGGCATCCAATCCCGGGATCCCGTTCAATTTTCTGATCCCGAAATTCCGGGATTGAGATGGCCGCGATCCCGGGATTTCGGGATTGAGAAATTTTGAGCAAATTCTCGAAATTTACACGAAATTGGCAAATCGCAGATTTCAAATTCCTCGGTGAGCTAAAAAAAAAAAAACGAGTTTTCGTGAGATTCTGGGAAAAAGTATACCAAATCGGAGATTTCAAATTCCTCGATGAGCTAAAAAAAAAAAAAAACGAGTTTCTGTGAGATTCTGGGAAAAAGTATACCAAATCGGAGATTTCAAATTCTTCGGTGAGCTAAAAAACAAAAAACGAGTTTCCGTGAGATTCCGGGAAAAAGTATAGCAAATTGAGGATTTCAAATTCCTCGGTGAGAAAATCTCAATCCCGGATTCAAAATAAATCAATCCCGAAATTCCGGGATTGGAAAAAGGCTTCGGGATTGGATACCCTAGTTGTGATCGAAGACTGGGAGTTTGTGATGTCAATTCACATTATTTCCTTACCTCACATCCTTCTGATTCTTTAATAACTGGGTGTAGCAATAGCGATTAGTCAACCACTAACAAGTTCTGTTTTAGCCTTATCCTTCTTTCCCAAAAAAGTGAGGTTGAGCGACTGAGTAACACACAGTTTTCGTAGAAAAAACTTCTCTTGAGATACCTCCATTAGGAGACCATATGCTTCACATCGGGAGCAGACATGGATTAAAAAAATAAAAATAAATAAACAATACATCTTGTATTTCGAAAAGGTTGCATGAGATAACTTTTTTTTATCTTGCAACTATTATGATGCTACTACGATCCATGTTTTAAAAATAATCAGAAAAGCATTGAATTTTGTTGTATTAATATAATGTTGGTATCGCGACAAAAGCGCTGATACCAAAAGCGCCGCGACATAAACGCCTACGATAAAAACAAATTAAAAATGAGATTTTTTTTTAATCCATGTTCGCTCCAAATGTGGAGCATATGGCATCCTAATGGAGGTATCTTAACAGTATTTTTTTCAACGAGAACTGTTTGTTACTCAGTCGCTCAACCTCACTTTTCTCAATGTGAGTAGTAGGGAAAGAAGGATCAGGCTAATATTTAGAAGGATAATAATAATAGTTTACGACCATCATCGATATTTTCGGGAGTTTTATTAGATATTTCAGGTATTCCATTAGAAAACTCAGGTATAAATCTACTTCGATGCATGGAATTAAATATACTATTAAATTTAATATTTTTTTGGGAGATTTCTCGGATATTATAATTATTCCATTAGAAAGCTCAGGTACAAATCTATGCATCAGATTAAATACGTATTATTGATATTTCGATTTTGTTTTGAGCACTAAGTGTTAAAAGCTGTTTATTTTTAAGATACTACTCTTACAATTACAACGGACTTAATTTCAAATTTCACCGATTATTGTGAGAGTGTTTCTATCGATAAACAATTCAAAAAGCAATAAAAGGCTTGTTAATATATATTTTTTTATTATTTTTTGTCTATTAAAATGACTTGTAAGTTCTGCAGATATGATAAAGTGGAGTCAAGAAATGGTAATGACAACATTGTATGTTATTTAACCACTTATTTGTAGGCTTTGAAAGCAAGAAAATTTTAATTGCACTGATACTCAAGTGAATAATTGAATACACTTGTAAGGATCTAAGAAAGACGTAAGCTTATTAGAGTATTTGTTACGTTACAGCGCTTTTGTTATTAGGCTGAATATGTGGCTGCCTTAAGGTGAAAACATACTGCTACACGCCACGCCACATGACGCGGTCTCACCCGATGTATGCCGTGCACACTTGTAACACGAGACGCCAAGAAATATCTACGCCACTCAGCTTTAAGCGTCTGGAAGTCTGGTCTCGTGACCTCCAATAAATTCGATGACGATTTAGAAGAAGATGTGATGAAAATGTTTTCTATTTATCTTCCAAATAACAAAATGAATGAACCGAAGATATTGGATTCACGAAATAAATTAAAAAAGAAATAGGTTTGGTAAATTTCATACCCTTTTTGACGACTTGGTAACACATAACAAACGATTCCTAATGTATTTTCGAACGAATAAATTGCAGTTTGAGGAAATAAATAAATAAATTAAAGTCGACACCATTAAACAGTGTAGAAATGTTTGTGGGAATAATCATACACGAGAAAATCAGCCATAAGTCTTAGCTAAGTAAAAATACGTAATAAAATTATTCATTGTTACAAAAAAATCTAGCTCAAACTTAAATACATATTCATATAAAAATGACAATCTCGAAAGCCTAATCTGTCTAATGTCTCTTTGTTGAAAATATGCAAACAAAAAGTAACAACAACTTCAACATCACTCTTCGAGCGTTTGACAGTAACTGACGCATGTGATCACGTGTTATCAGGACATACTGGAACACACTGGTCATACCACGTCAGGTGGGCTATTTATCTCCACCACAGTCAATACAATATCTGGATCGCTTGGATTGTGTGGGGTGTGACTGCATCGCGTTGCATTGGATGTTAGCAGTGCGTTCCTGTTCCATACAATACAATAGAAAATATGTAGCTATGATCTCATCCAACTCGCTTACGTGTTGTTGGGCGTTGGCAGTATGTTTCCACCTTTATGCTACGTTTAAGATGGGCGAAGTCCATGCGAATACGATTGGAACGCGGTTTAAAGTGAAATAACGCAAATCGAAACGAAGTGGCAGCGCTATCCTAAGTGACTTTGATTCGCTTTGCCTATCAACAGTCGACATCGCATATGTATAATGGCCTGACATTTTAAAAGTTATTGTGCACTTACTTGTTGAACCAATATATTTTTATTTTGAACAATGTTGAAAGGGGGAATGGAGCGAAACATGTTTGAAACCCCTGGCCAACGATAGACAAAATGATATTTTTTCTGGAGTGAAGACAGAAAAATGTTTTTTTTCGTTTTACATTCAAATAGGGTTGAAATAAACTTCGTAACATTACACAAGAATGGAATCTCTTTTTTTCCGAGAGTGGCGCTAAATATGACTGTCTCACATATAAAATAACAACAGCCAATTAATACTGATTAATTTAATTGTTCGCTTAATACTTTGCAAATACATCGTGATTTGTTTGTCAGGTAAATTGTATATATAATCATATTAATATATGTTAGTATTAGGTAAAAAAATAAATATATTTACGTATCAAGTGAAATATTAAACAAATAAAAAGTGGTTTGAATATATAGTTGATGTAAACCACGATATATTATTTTAGATGGATTCGGCGGTTACTTTGTGGAAATTTAAATGGTTTGGAGTTTTTGGAAATAAATAGAACCATTAAAATACAAGAAGCATTAGTAAATAACGTTTAAAATAAGATAAGCTGATCAAAATTGTTAAATTGATTTTCATTTGGATTAACCGTACCTCATCAAAGTCACTTTTAAGGTGTTTACTGTCAATACTTGGTGGAAAGGCATATAATAAAAATAATAAAAGATTTTTAGTACTTTTTCCACATAAAATTTATTAGATCAGGACCGGTTTCGCTCATCGCGAGAATTATCAACTGATAAGAATCGTTTGCCACTTAGATTTAATATTCTTTGATGATGATTTTTTAATTGTTATGGTTGTTAAGCATTTTAATTTTGTGTAATTATAATGTAATTTGCTAATCCTTTAAATTGTTAATAGTTGCTTACACCTTTTTATTTCAATTTAAATTTGTATAAATATCACTGTTTATATATTTTTCTTATCAGTTGATAATGCTCGCGATGAGCGAAACCGGTCCTGATCTAATAAATTTTATGTGGAAAAAGTACTAAAAATCTTTTATTATTTTTATTATAATAAATAAGTAATAAGTGTTATCATTGGTTGTATCTTATACCCTCCCTGGGTTCAGTAGAAAAAGTTGTTTACAACTGACATTTCTTTTGATATATAGAGCTAAAAAAATTGAAACAATTTTTAGGTTATTCGTAAGTCTTACGATCAGAAGATGCTTCTCAAACAAGCGAAACACAAGTCACATTTTGTAGCACACCAATTTGAATAAAAAATTGTCGAAATTAATTTTATATCAAGATATAGTATTTATGAAGATATTTACCATGATCTTTTTAATTAAATTTAATGATGTTAAAAAATAAACAATATTTTTTAGAGCGCTTTTTGATAGAAAATTTCATGTTTGTTTATATTATTTACTGTTTGAATATATGTTAAAAATGCTAACGGTTTTCATGCTCGTTAATTAGCATATAATGAAAAAAAGTGTCTGCAAAAATGAACTCTCGCAGAGTAAGATGAGTAATGGCTTTTGAAGTCAATATATCATGTTTGAAAAGGGTATTCATTTAAAATAAAAGACACAACTAAAAGTCAAAATAAACCACGAAATCAATTAATTAACCTTCTAATCCTGCATAACGATCTGTAAAAGTGGCGCAGCCTCCGCCTGTCACTCTGCCAAATCACGCGTTACTTCCATTCATGCCCAATTAACCGTCCATCCTTCGCATTATACTTAATTTCGTTTGTAAAGACAGTTTCTACGTTCGATTAGACGGCACTTTTTCATGAGCTTTAAGCTCACTAGAATGATTGAGACATTTAATACACTTCAGCACTGCAAGAAGAACACTATTGATGAACCATACTTTATTGTAATAAAATTTATTATTAAAACTAATCAAGTAAATTGAAATATTAAAAAAAATAATTAATGGTTGAGAATAAAATCAATTACAGAATTTTGAAACTTCTGTTACGACCCGCAACGGCTTATGTCATAAAGTGAATTATAGTCGATTTACTAGACTACTTAGCGTGCACCTGTTTTGTGAAGGTAAGCACATGTCTCAAAATTTTTAATATCTATATATTAATAGCCGATAATGTCCGTATGTCCGTCCGACCAGATTTCACACCTTCCAGTCTCCACTTTTTTAAATAAAATAAAATAAAATAATATAAAATAAAATAAAATAAAATAAAATGAAATAAAATAAAATAAAATAAAATAAAATAAAATTAAATTAAATTAAATAAAATAAAATTAAATAAAATTAAATTAAATAAAATAAAATAAAATAAAATAAAATTAAATTAAATTAAATAAAATTAAATAAAATAAAATAAAATAAAATAAAATAAAATTAAATTAAATTAAATTAAATTAAATTAAATTAAATTAAATTAAATTAAATTAAATTAAATAAAATAAAATAAAATAAAATAAAATAAAATAAAATAAAATTAAATTAAACTAAATAAAATTAAACACAATGCAACAAAAATCTCACGTTGCTGGGCAACGGGCTTACAGCTAGTTATATATAAATACGTTAATTTTAAATATTTTGAAAATTGTTACGTTTTAATTTCTCCTGGTTTAAAATTTTGTACGTGATTGTTATGCCACGTGTCAAATAACGAAATTTAAGAATAAAATATCGATTAAAGAGAATATGCGAAAAATTAAATACCAAGGCTGTGGAGTCGTGAAGAAAAAAGACGACCTTAACTCCGACCGTAGCTTAAAAACGACAAATTATTTTAAAGTTTAAATGTTAAATAGCATGCAGTGTCGTCAATTTTGACTCTAGCAACATGAATAAATATTTTTCTTTAGAATGATCAAGTTTTTTTTGAGCATGAATACAGTAAAAAAAACCAACCCCACAGTCCCGCTTAATACACAGAAAATAGGTATTAGATTAAGTGCAAAGAAGGTTCAATGAGTTTCCGAAACCCACACTATGGCTTAAAATTAAATGATTCAGAAATTCACGAAAAGCTCATCGTAAATTTTGCACTCTTGTCAAATGCTCATGTTTAGTAAATCGAATCGCGCAATCCGTTAATAGCCAAATAACATACTTAGGGAGACAGAATCACAACTTGTTATTCACAAGGCTCGCCCATACATGTTCATTTTAACGTACAATAAAACATGTTAACTTTAAAGTAATCACTGTTTATCTTGGTGGAAAGATATTGTATTTATTATAAAAATAAAACACTTGTTTATACTAATTCTGCAAATAATCACGACCGTTTTTGCTCACCAAGAACATTTTAAACTGGTACAATATACATATGGTTAAAATATACATTCAAACATGGCTATTTATACTCAACTAAGAAAAATTAAGAGTGTAACAGACAATTGTTAATAGAAATATGATAAGAATTCACATATACATACACACAATTTTAATAAGTGACACAATGTGTATATCTTGTATGTTTAACAATTCTTACAAATCATCATATTAATTTTCAATCGCATCAAAGAACAATTGAGTTAGATAGAATACTAGCAAAAAAATCAAAAGTATTTCTAAGTCTGAGAATTTTTAAAATATAACAATCAAGTTAATAGCAATGGTCGACAATTAAACTGATTCTTATTAAATTTGAATCGTTCAAACTATGTACATTCTCACAGATTTTGTCACTAACGACCCGGGTTTCGCCTTTCGGCATCTTCAGGCATTCAAGTGCACGGATGAACTTGAACTGACGCTTAGTAAATGAAAGTTTCGTGTTTATATAGGAAATAAATGCATCACTGAGTCCAAAGCCATTGCTGGCGAAAAGGATAAGCTCATGGGAATGCCAACAGATTCGAGTAGTAAGTAGTTTCAAGAATTATATTATTTGTTTGTCGGCAAAGGTTTTATGATTATATGATTTTATGATTATATAGGGTATAGAAGTAGAGATGCCGGAAGGTTCAATATTTCATTAAAAATCGGAAGACTATGCAGCTATGCTCTATTTATTTCCAAAATTTCCTGGAAAAAGAGCTTATGACTGTCCGTATTTGGGTGTAATATTTTTATCCCTTGTTCCTGATTGAACACGTGTCCTTCCGAAATTAAGTGATTAGCAAAAGTAGACGTGTCTTTTTTCAATCTAAAGGCTGCCATATGTTCTAAAACTCAGATGTTCAGTGTCCTTTCTGTTTCTTTTCTGTCAAACCCGGGTCGCTAGTGACAAAATCTGTAAGAATGTACATAGTTTGAACGATTCAAATTTAATATTGAAATTACACCAAGCACCTTCAGTCGAAATCTTAAATGATTCTTATTAAATTACGTTGAATAAATATGGAATTGGTAAAAATGAAAATGGAATGTTTTATTTATTTAATATAAAACATGTAATAACTTTTGCCCCCGTTCGACAACTTAATTACGCTGTACAATGCTTAGTTTTGTAGTTTTAGTTTTTTTCCGATTTTTTTAGACCTTATAAAATATCAGCTATAAGAGAAAAATTTTGTGTTTATAAATGAATTGTTATTTTTATGCCCGCGATTGTCAATTTATAGTTAGACCGGTATAATGAGAAACGATCTGCAAGGTGAAAAACGTCTCGGGTGTCAGCGAAAAACATTTCCTTGTGCTTTGTGATGGATCCTTTGCTAATGTTCGACAGAGGCGCGATCTCTCCGAACATGTCTCGTCTAATTTCAGACTGTGATTAATCGGTTCACGTCCACGAATATGAAAATCATTTAGTCAAAAAATAGACCGAGATTTTCAAGATTCTTTATTATTTATTCTTCAACTTTAATTTTACAAATTCCGCAATATAATGATTTTTATAAATAGGTTATTTAACAGCTAAAGCGAGTTTTACTGCCAAAAACGTTTTTCTTGTTTAAAAATGTATCTTAAACGTTAAATCGATTACGTAATGATAAGTTTTAAGTGTTTTTTTTTTATAAGCGTTACAGGTAGGGTTGCCAAATTTCTTGCAAGTGAATCCAGAACATTTGTCCTTTTTGCTGACTCTCAAATCCAAAACACCAGGTATTAGGGTATCCAATTCCTAAGCCTTTTTGTAATCCAGGATTGATTAATTTTCAATCCCTTACCCTACTTTTTCCCCAGATTATCTCCGAAACTCGTTTTTTTAGCTCTTCCAATTCCAAAATCATGAAATCAATTTTCGGGATTTGCTCAAATTTTCGAGAAAATTTAGAACTCATCTGAGATACAGGACAGCAAATCCAATTCTGGGACAGTTCCAGCCAATTCGAGACACCTGGGAACCCTAGTTACAGGATAACATTTAATAAATGTATATATGTTTTGTTACCGTTTTATTTCTAGCGACTGCAGTATTATATTATATATATATATATAAATAAATAAAACATAATCTAATCTACGAAACTGCTTTTTGCTCAACCTCCCTTTTACTAAGAAAGTAAGGGATAAAAAATAGAGGCTTCAATACCGGAAGTATATATTAATAACAGGTACTACAAAATACGGCTTATTGCAATATAAACAATACTGGGCGAGTATCTTAGAACTAGTGTAATGAGATTTCTTATAAACTACTGTTATTAACAAATATATCATAATTATAAACGGGCGATTTTAAACTTTCTTAAAATAACAATACACCATTGAAAGGGTAATTATTTCCTAAGCCTGTCAATATTAATATATGTCTAAGACAATTAAAAATATTTTAACCATCGCTAACATTAGGGTTTATCTACATTGAAAACTAGGTTTTAGTTCATTTTTGACACCGAATACCACTATTTTTATCTAACCAACAACAGTATGTAAGTATTGAAAAACATCACGAATACCGGAATCCCGGTTACGACAATACCGGTATTGCAACCCTAGACAGGATTAGTGTTTAATTAATCGCTTTTGCTACGCCAAATTATTTTAAGATTGCAAGGGTAAGAAGATATTTTTAGATATCACAAACATCCATGTCTTCTAACGGAAATTGATAATCAGTCTGTGGCTTCAAAGATAAGCTAGGCATATATAGAATAAGGGATGAGCTAGAATAGTTTTACCTAATTTAGGCCGGGATCGAAAGAGTTAATAAAATAAAAACCCTATACGGGTAGACTTAAATAAACGAACATTAAAAATTGTAATCCAATACACAAATTAACATGATATTATTTTAACAATGCCTATATTCTCAATCAACATCTATTTGTCATTTTAATATATTTTCATTTTTTTCATATGTTAATAAGACAATGAATAAATTAATGGTAACTTATAAACTATCTATACAATTATTTTCTGAGAGTTTTCAAGTCTTGTTACAAAGTAGGCGTTACTTGAAATTGAAAATGAATTTATAATGCGATTTCTTTGTAAAGCGTATTTGATTTTAAAACGATTCCGAACGAGCTGGAAGCAGTCCAGAACTATCCGACATTATTCATGACAACACTTTGCTTGCAGTGGCCGTACAATGAACAGACTTCCCAAAAAGTTGTACCACTAGCTACGGTCTTATTGGGCATGGTTTGTTGTAAAATATTTACTTGTCTATTGTGACTCCATCGTAAACAAACTAAATTTTAAAAACAAAAACGAAATCGTTGATTTATTTAAAATAATAAAAAACGTTTTTAATGAACACATTTTAGTGCATAGCAACCACTTACAATCACTTGAAAGGGCGTAGCACTACGGTTTTACCATATCCGCTCTCAATGTGTAGCATATTAAGTTTTTATCAACATAAGTGTTTATAGTAGAACTGCTTGTTACTCAGTTGATCAAATTCCCTTTTTCCAAATAGAGTAGGAATAAAAAGATATAGCTAGGAAAAGACAAGTGGTTAGCTAATAGCTCTCGTTATGTTAGGGTGGGTAGGAGGGAGGAATTCAAGACATCGCATACATCTATCCATTCGAACAGAAAATCATAAATCGATTAAAAAAAATAATGTATAAAACTGCCCGTACTAGGGTTCAAGCTCATGACATCCGTAACTGAAGCTAACGACGTTGACCACTAGACCAACACGCTCAACATATAGGAGAAGAATTTTGTAGTGGTTTTACATTGATATTTTGATCTTAATTATTTAACCGAAATTAACTTACTTCGAAATATACAAGTGCAGTATTGATTTATTTTTGTAGTATTTAATTGACATTTACTTGAAAAAACTCTAAAACTATTAAAAAGCGATAAAATAAGTTGATATATCTATTTCTACTAAACGTCTTTGTCAGAAATATGTTTTAACTGAATTTATATTAATTATATATAATCGCTTACAAGAGATACACAATACATCTTCTAATGAATTCTAACCTTCTCACTTTTATGTTAAAAAATAATAAATAACAAAGAACCAATATTTTTTTTGTTTTTTTCTAAAAAAAAAATCCAGTATAGGATTATAAAATAATTTTAAATGCAAATTAGTTTTAATTTCAATGATAATGTCAAGCTTTTTGTTTTGGTGATAGATTAATTAATATTGGTTTGCTTTTATTTATAAGAATACAATTATTGTTTAGTGATGGAAAAATCGATAAAAAAATAAATTCAAACGTTTTCGTTCTATTGTAAAAAATGAGTATAAGTGAAAAAGGTTGAAGGTTAAATTTCTATCCAACTTAAATGTAATGATGACAAGTCAGTAGCTGTTTTGGTTTCTCCTATTCACCAACCACTATTAGCGTTCATTGAATAGATTTTAATCGAAAACCATTTTGAAATAAAATGAATTGCCTTTTCAATATTGAAAATGCTTGTCGAGTAAAATATACAGACAAATCAAAATATGATCGATGATGCTTTATTATTTATGATTAGTTGGCGATGAATTAGAATTTATCAAAAGGAAACAGTAAAGGTTTTATTATTCACGATGCGGCAGAGAACACTAGTGATTAAAAACACATCAAAAGCCTTACATACTTTACAAAAGAAATTTTATCTATTCAACCTGATTGTTATTTTCTAATTAATAGTTGTACAAAGCACCTATTATTGTAAAATCCATATTTTTACTAAACAAAAACAGTGTTCAAGAATCAACCAAGTCTAACCTTCCGTCATTGCATCATCACATAATTTTACCAAATAAAATAATGTATTTTTCTGTGATAATAAAATTTTACTCATGATATTGTTAATTTTAAGTCATTTGAACTACCAAACAGCTGCTGTTTACTTGCCTTAAAACTTGAGTACCCAGACGTTTAAAATAGGACCGAGGAGCAACGGAGTACAAAGTGACACGAGAGTGTAATGTTTGCATTGCATTTATTGAAATATTATTATAGATTACAATAAATATCAGCTAGATATTATTGGTATTTGGTGAATTTTTGAAATAAAAAGAATCTTGCAATGCGAGTGCACTACATAAGAACCCAAAGGTTAAACCAGCTTATTATATATCGAGCAAATTTAAACTAAACACTTCCAAAATAAAACTAACGAAAGCACCCCTCTAGTAATAAGATTTATTGTATGACCTTATGTATAAATAAATATTAGTGCTTTTAAAATTAAGTTAATTTTAATACAGAAGCAATCAAGTACACCTACCTAAAGGTATGATTGCGCTAGTCGTTCTCGTCTAGGGTATCCAATCCCGAAGCCTTTTTCCAATCCCGGGATTTCGAGATTGATTTATTTTGAATCCCGGGATCCCGGGATTGAGATTTTCTCACCGAAGAATTTGAAATCCTCGATTTGCTATACTTTTTCCCAGAATCTCACAAAACTCGTTTTTTTTTTTTTAGCTCACCGAGGAATTTTGAAATCTCCGATTTGGTATACTTTTTCCCAGAATCTCACAAAACTCGTTTTTTTTTTTTAGCTCACCGAGGAATTTGAAATCTTCAATTTGCCAATTTCGTGTAAATTTCGAGAATTTGCTCAAAATTTCTCAATCCCGAATTCCCGGGATCGCGGCCATCTCAATACCGGAATTTCGGGATCAGAAAGTTGAACGGGATCCCGGGATTGGATGCCCTATTCTCGTCGCAGTCGAGCTCGCGAAAATAATTAATTAATGTGGCTGATTTTATTATCGCAATATAAAATGACGTTCTTGGATTAAATATGTTATTTGAGATTTGTGATGTCACAAAATTTTAAGTATAAAAACGCCTCCGCTTAGAAACGTTGCTTTAAATCAATTTTTAAACAAAAAAGTGAACGAATTTATTTCACAATGAAAAGAATTTGAAAAATTAAGCAAACAAAAAGTAAATACATTTATAAATAACAAAAGCAAATGTGGTTTATTCATGACGGTTTATAAAAGTATTTTGTTTCTCAGGATTGAATTTAGCAGTACGAGCTTCATGAATAAGAAGGAAGAAGGCAGACAGACAGGCAGTCTTTCAAATGATATATCACTTATATCCCACGGGGAAAAAAAGCTTAGTGAAAATTTTTGTCTCGAAAAAGCTTCACATTTGATTCAGTATTTATTCGTTAACTCGAAATAAGATGTAAGGAAATAAAAATCTCGACAATTTTTTGGATGAACATTATTATATTGTTTTCAACCATTTATGAAGTCAGCAAGTTTTTTTTAACTCGATCAGAAATTTAAAAAAAATCTCACCGTCACCCGCTGTGAACAAGTAACCTACGATTTAAGGTTGTATGTACATTTTACTAGTTGGCACAGTTCACCTCTTGAGCGCTAATATTATCTTTTATTTTTTTTATTATTAAAAAATTCAAAAACTAAACAATTCACCTAAAACATATGGTAAATCAACCATCTCGTAATGATTACAGTAGTTTTGAAATATACGTTTACGTTTTCAAAGATTTCTATAATACAACTTTGAAAGATTAAAATTTACAAACTTCTTCGCTTAAAAGTTCTGAAGATACTTCAATACTAAACACGGATTGTCAATGTAAACTCTCGCAAAGAGTTACGCTTAAATGTTCTATGATTATGCTTTCACGACATTAAATATATTATTGATTCATGCTACCCCGTATCATAAAACTCCTGAAAGTTTATCTAACCAATACTTAATCAAACTTGAATTAATTGTTAAGTAAAGCCTTCAAGCCCTTTCTGTTGTATTCTCGAACAATGGTGCGAGTAACTAAGAACAACTCAAGGAACTACTTCAGTAACTGAAACGGCGAAATTTCTATTTCACTTCAATGGTCTAAGTTCGTTTGTAACTTTAATTTGAGCTAGATATATTTTAGTTTTTTTTAATTCAATTAAATTTTAAGTTCTTTGACAACTTTTAACGTTTTGGCTGCCGTAGTTAAAAGTTACAGCTAATGCCAATGCGCCAAATATTTTATAAAGTTGAAAGATCATACGAGAAAAAAAAAGTGAGAATTTTAGTAATGTAAGTCACTCGAGGTAAATTAACATCACAAATAACCATGTCTTAGGTCTCAGATTTAAATTTAAAAAAAAATCTAAATTTGACATTGACCTTACCGAGAATCGAACCCAGGCCCACTTAGTTGGTAGAGCAAACTCTAACCAACTAGACCACAGCGGAAGATTATTGACGAGATAACTCGTCTCTGGGGTGTTGAGAACGAACAATTTTACGAGATATCTCGTCTGTGGTAACCACCGAGTGAATAATATTAAAAAACAGTATTTAGTATAATCACACTAAGTAATATGTTGATATTTATAAAACGTAGACGATTAGTTTCCCACTACGGCACAGGTTACAAATCTATTCAAAGTCACGACCCCTTTAAAAGTCAAATAATCTGCATAAATTTACAATACTTTTTTATATTCAGCTGACTTGGCGAGTCTATGCGTATGCGAATGAAGTCAAATGCGAAACTGCGTGTTTTGAGTTAAAGGAATCTTGGTTTTGGCAATGCTATAAACATTTTTATAAGTGAAACAAAGCTCTATCTGGTTCATAAAACCATTAACAAGATACGGTTAGGTATTTCTACAAATAATATTACAATGTTAAAAGGACAAAAGCTAATCACCGGTTATATTATACTATAATGAAGTTAATGGATTTCTGTTAGAAGGCATCGATTTCTGTGAACTTAAAAAAAATCCACCTTCTATATTATAACAGGAAGTGGCGAGAGTGATTAATTATCCACTAGTCCTGTTCTAGCACTATCCTTATTTTTCTACTCATTAAATAATAAAGGTTAACCTACTGAATAAGACACAGCTGTAGAAAACTTTTGAGATACATTTCACATTGGGAGCAAACATGGCTTAAAAATATCATTATGGGAGAACTGTTTTAGCCTTTCAGAAAATTATCAAAAAAATTGAACTTATAACGTATTTTATTTCAGCAATTTAATTTGAAGTCTATACGTTCAAATTAACGCTTAGTTTATCAAAAGTATTATTATCAATTCTTCATACTAAAGAGTCGATTAATGTTTTTATGATAAATTGTCAAAATTAGACTAAAAAAGCTCTGGAAATAATATACTTCATAGTATCAAAGATTAATTTTGGTAGAATATGTATTGTATAATATAATGTTTTATCGAGACGGACTTAGTTGAGAAAACAAAACCATTGTGAATTAATAATTACTAGTTTATAAAGTTTGTACTTGGAGTGTTATTATGTATGGGCGGCTTTAAGTTGATAACTCAATAATGCCATATATATAATCTAGCACCTGTATTTGAATTTTAAATCAGTCTATTAACAAGTCAAAGTTTTTGACAGAACTAATAACGTAATGAATATATTATGATATCAAACAGAATAGATCGAAAAACGGTGTTAAAAACTTGCGTAGTATCACGCCGCAAAAATATCAATAAAAATTATTCTTGCGTTAAGCGACCGCTAAAAGTTGTTTACACTCTATAGCCACAAACGCACAACTCGATAAATACAAAACGAGCTTTAAAAGTTTTCCGAAGCGGCAGCCTGCGATGAAAACATAGAAAAAACATTGACAATGGTTTGTGATTGAGTGATTTTTAAAAAATTCAAGTTATTTTTTCAATTTTTATTTTTACACTTCTTCGCTCTTTCAAAGTTTGTAGGAATATTTATTTATTTGAAAATCCAAACAGTATTTTCAGATATTTTTTTTTCATTATATCGTCGTAAGACTGGTAGAAGGCAAAAAGTCAAAAAACCTTGTTTTGAGATAATCTTCATTTTCGACAATAATGAAATGTTAACATCTCTATTCACTTTAACTTATTACTTATCGTTTTAAAAACTTCTTGAAATTTGATAATGAACGAATTAAATTCACACATTCAAACGTTTTGAATTATTAATAGTTTTTTTGTTATCAAATGATAGTTTTAATTATAATTGACTTAATAATATTATGTTCAAATTATGTAAAAATATAAAAAAATATAGCTGATTTAGTGTTTTTAAGAGACAACGCGTTAAAATGAATCTATCTGCATTCATATCTCAAAAAAAACAGCTGGTTTGACCTATCACCTTTTGCCAGTATCTTGAAGATTTGTTGTGTTTTTTCTCGTAGGAAAACATTTCGAATAAAAGTGTTAAAAACAATCTCATGTAGAATTGAAAACATAAGCCGTTATTATTGATAATGGGTAAAATTTTCTTGTCCTGTAAGTCCTGGAGGTGAGCGGTTCTGTTCATGTTCTGTCACATTTATATACATATTTAAAATAATAATTGTAGAACTAAAATACGGTGATATTTTTTAACTTAATTATACTGGAGTTATGTGAAATTAATAACAATTAAGGCAATCGCAATTATTATTTTCATATAATTTAAAATTGTCTTATTGAAAAATAAATATCGGAAAATTTCATTGTTATAAATAATAGATTATTATTTATAACAACAAATAATATTCTTAAAATTTTATTTGGATTTTTATATAAATGTTATCTTTAAAGCAAGTTTTTTTATTTAATTATATTTTATGATCTGTATTTACTTGCAAGTTGATTTACTTAACTAAACAAAAATGTGATCTTTATATTTTAATATTTCGATGTTTTTGTTTACGAATCGACAATAACACACATTCATAAATAATCAAAAAAATATTTGCAAAAGTCCAAAAAAATCTTTTAAAAATGTTTTAAGTAGAATTATGTACATCATTTAAATATATAATATAAAATAATGCGAAGGTAAAATAGACGGTTCAATAAATAACGATTCAAAATAAACGTTTTACGAATGTAATAAATATGACATAGTTTTTGATAATATGGACATTTTTTCGGCAGAATTATCATATTCTATGCGCAGTTGGGTATAAAACATATTTTGTGTATTCAGTACCTTTACCATCGATAATACTTGGCTATTTATTTTGGGTATCAAGAAACGTTATATAACGTAGCAAAACAAACATGTATATTATACTGCAGAAGGTCTCTTTGGTGAATTTATTAAGAACAAACAGCGATATTTGCATAAGTATTGAATTTGTTTTGCATGATTTATGAAACAATATAATAAAGTAATTTATTTCGGCTGGCAAACATGTGGGTACACGATGAAAAATGACAAAAAAACATCGAGGTTTTTCCAATATTTTATTTTAATAAATATGGGCCCATTATAGGTGAAGTGAGCCAAGTGGTATTTTAGAAAAATAAGTTAGATGCGTCGTAATATTTTACATGTCTTAAGGTACCGTAAAAAAGAAGTAACCTCAGTCAATATGTACACACTGCAATAGTGTTATCTATGTAAAATAAAAATATGCAATCCACCAAAGTACTTAAAAGTCAAAGAAAAATGTTCTACTATTTTACTAGTTGGTTCACTTCCCCTCTAATGAGAGCATGTTTTGATTGTTATAATAAATTAAAAAGGTATTAATTAAAACAAAATATAAGCTACAAAGAAGTATTTCAAAACTATTTCAAAACATTATGCATGAAAAATTACTTTTCCACTAAGGATCAAAACAGTTAACGATTGACTTGAAGCATTTGATCCATCTGGACATATTACACTTTTGTCAAACCGAAGAAAAAAATATTAGAAAAAAGAGCAAAAGCAAATAAGGCATCATTTGTTGTATTAACAGTAGTTCATATTTTCTTTATTTATATTTAAGTTTTATATTCTGTTATAATATGAAAATCTTTAATTGTGCTCATTGGTGAAGTACTCGAATTCGTAAAGCTATAGCTGTTAAACCAAAATATGTTTCCTGCGTACTCATTGTTTTTGAAGATTAAACGATTTATATAATATTTAATTTGTTTTGTCCAATAAGCTTTCAGTATGAAATATATTTGTCATTTGACTAGGAAACTCCCGAAGCCATTTGACAGAATCTCGACCCCCATTTGCGGAACACTGTCGTAGACGGCTTAAAAAAGCTAAAAATCATATCGATATTCTGTTTATTATGTTACGAAAAAAAGTTTTTTTCCGCTTTACGTGTTTTCTTATAAAAGTTTTTTTAAAATCATCTCTTTTTTTATTTTGTCAGCCGTGGACATTGAGGACAATTATTTCCCCGGAAAGGTTTTCTGTTTCCTTTTGAGTACGTCTTGAATTTAAGCAGTTTAAAAATAATATCACTCGTGATATTTTCCCTCGAGATTTCTTTCGTCGCGATTGACTGATTTTGATAATTTTTCATATTTTCACTGTCATTATTTGGAAACTCTGTCGATAAAAACTTGTTTCATTTTTAACGGCGTGTCGCTGTTTTTTGCTTGAGTAAATAGTTAAAACCAAGACTCTAAGTATTCATTATGTTTTACTTTACTGATGTTCGATTTTTACGTTTCAAAAGTTCGGTATAAAGCTTGTCTTTCTTGGTGATTTTACTTTTCAAATAGAAAAAAAAACATTTTTATCATAATATAATTTTATAAATTGAAGATATTTTGATCGGTATGCATGTAATAAATATAATGTAAGTTTTTGTAGGCCAATGATGCACAAAGCGTACTTTAAGTGGCACTGAAAGCATTTCTAGGTGGCACTCTAAATTTTTTAAGAATAATAATAATTATAAAATGGTTATTTTTTTTTACTTTTATTATTAATTCTGCTATTGTAACTTTGATGAGAATCATAGAAAATTATTATACTACTTAAGTTGATAAAAACAAACATTTCTTTAACCACATACATGTACTTTTTACATTTACATTATTAGTAAGCGGGTCACTCTAATATTCCGGGTTTGGAGCTCGCTGCTTCAAGTCATCCATATTTTAACATTTGCAACTGTTAATAAATACTTTAAGTGGAATATATTTCATACGTATTGTGATTGAATATTATTAATACTGTCAAACTTGTTTGTACAACACGGCAAAGAAATAAATAATAAAGTTTTTGTTGAAAATTTATTTTTATAGTGACTGGTGCTTTACAAATTAAACACTGGAAAAATTTCTCTAGACTTAAAAATGGTGCGTACTGTTGGCGTAGACCAGGGATGGCGAACAAAAGACCCGCGTGAGAAATAATCTAACCCGCTTGAACTTTTAGAAATTTCTGTTTTTATTTAAAGCCTTAATTATTCAATCTATGTGACCCGCGACATAACTTTTTTTTTATTTTTTTAAATCAAATTAGACCCACTTGCGAAAGAGGTTCGTCATCCCTGGTGTAGGCCATGGGCGTCCAACCAATAGATCGCGATCGACCGGTCGATCCCAAAGCAAAATTTGGTCGATCCCGAATGATTCCGTGAATTTCGAAAAAATATATGATTTAAATATAACATATACAAAAATACTAAAATTGAATTATTTTGTGAGCACATACCTATCTAATGATATGTATTTCTCATTTCTAAGCTTGAAGAAGAGAAAAAACCCTACTAAATAAAATTTCTTATAAGAAACATGTTAGAAGTCGATCGCGAGAAAACATAAGATTGAAAAATCGATCCCAGGGCAAAAAAGGTTGTACACCCTTGGTGTAGGTGAATACAGTAATACTAGAAACAGTAACTCCACAAGCATTTTATAGAAGTCCTTGAGTACATTTGAAACTTTAATCATACTGCGCAGTTGAGAATAAAAACAGTATACTGTAGACACGAGTGAGCAATAAATAACACAATTAATTACTTTGTTCATGGCAAAAACAGAAATATTCCTCTATTTTGATCGTGGTTAAAACTTTGATGGAATATAAGAAACACCTTAAATAGATTGGATCTTACAATTACGAAAATATAGCTTTCCGCAATTAAAGTGAAATAAAATTAAAAAGTAAATATGCCACCAACTAGCCCTGAAAAATTCCTCCTTTGGCGGAAGCTTTAATGGAGAGTTTCCCGACCGGAATTCATTGGTCAATCAGTGGTGAGCTTTGACCACGTGACCGCAGACGGTGCTTCTATTACACAGTTACCCACCCAATTGATGAGAATAACTTAGCAATTAAACCTAATGCATCATAGTTTCACCATAATATCGAGATAATGAAATATTTGCACTCAAAATAATTAAATTGTATTGAATTATAGTTTAATTAAAATGTATTCAATACTATCGTTATTCTAGCAGACACGTCAAAGTAAAGGCCACAATAATTTAGGTCAAATAACCCTAGAAGAGTCTTACTCTAAGAATGGTTTTTCTTTGGTGATGATTCCACGTGCTTTTTATTGATACTACGCATTGATTGAATTATTATACGTTAATAACAAATTAAAAGTCCGAGTGGCTATTTTGACGTGAATACGTTTTTAAAATTACTTCTGTATTTAATACCTAGTGATATAGTATTTATTACGGTGTATAGGTAGGCAATTCAAAAAAACGAATGATAACAAAACTGGGGGATACAGTTTGATGCTGCAGCTTCATATCTATCATCGCTATCCAAAATTTAATTGCACCACTGGAAAGCTAAAGAATCAAAAAAAATAATGGGCTATATAAGGACTGTGATATATCGCGTGGGGTGGAGGGGAAAGGGGCATCATTTTGAGGTAATTTTGCTGCGTATCGAGATTTCTATTTACTATAACTTTTGACTCAAAGAAGTAACGATGTTCGTTTAAGTTTAAATCGTTAGCTCTCGACAAAATCTATCGATTAAAGATAAAAAAAACAGTGTAATATTGTGACTGTGAATATAATTAGGTGTTAAAAAAATATATATATAATGTCGGGCTTAACGCGTCAAAAAGCCAAGTTGAAATACAAAATTCGCATACGGTTGGAAAGAGCTTCTCAAGAGAAATCGAATGGTACAATTAAAACACCATATGTCCGAGTCAAGCAGTGCCGGCAACGTAAAAATGGGGCGTAATATCACTTATTACGAGACGTATTCACGTAAAACACACGGCCGTGTCCATGACACAGCCACACCCCATTTTTTATTTTTAGTTTATTAAACTATTTTTTTTTAATATTTTATCAAATTATTTAGCATTAAAACTAATGCTAATGCGCCATTTATTATTTTTAAAAATTATACAACATAAACTCGATGAGATTTTTTTGTAAGTAACTCGAGATTAATTGACTTCACAAACACCTAGCAGTCTGATCGGTAAAGTAATCTCTAAGCAACAACCAACAACGGGAGAATGTAATTTGTCATATAATCAAAGATCATATCTCGGTATCTTTTATTTAGATATTCAAATCGATATACAATGACTTATTTTTCACGATAAATTTAGTGTGCATAATACATAATTCTTTTCAAAATAAGCCAAACACCTGTTACACGTCGTAACTATGTGACATATGGAAGTACAAAAGTTGGAATTGTAATCGTATCATGGAATTCAATTTCCCCCAAATAACCGTCAAATACAAAATAAAAATAGCTGCGTAAATTCCATTAAATAATCTAAAACACAGGCAATTATTTTTATGTTTTCTTCAAAACGAATTCATATAAGATAGTACTTACGTATGTAGTGATTTCTTACGTCTTAATTGATGAAAACAATTAAAAAAACACACACCGTGTGATAAATGTATTAAGTGTACATAATTTGTTTGATTCATGTGTTCTTACTGTAAAACGAAAATTCATATTATAATTATACCTGTTTCAAATTAAAAAAAAAGGCTTCGCAAAATTTATTCAATTTTAATAAAATAAACATAAATCAATATATTTTTTTCTTTTTTTTAATAGTAACTGTCATATTAAATATCAGTAAGATATCACCAATCGTATTGCAAAAAGCAATCAAGTCTTCTTTGAAAATAAATTAATCAGACCGTAATATAAGATTTATGAATTTCTGTCTCGTGCTGCAATACAGAATGATTAAATTTCTAACAAGCTTCGATAATTGAATTTCTAAAAGATATTTTTGAATCTTCTCTGTCTAAGCTTTTAAACAAAGACAGGCGAGCTTTAATCCTTAGATTGTGTGTCTTCGACAGATAATCTATATTTAAGAGTTTTGGTCATATTTCCATCACACAAACAAGATCAAACTTTAAGCTCCAAGCTAGAATAAATATTTACTGAAATATTGGTTTACTGCTTAAAATATCTTTTTAATTGTGTTAACTCAGATAAATTTATTACAAATGAAACTGAAAATGTGATAAACGTTCTTATAGTTGTTTTCTCGTTGAATATTTTAAATTATTTCACACCATATTTTTTTAAAGTCATGTCCGCTCCTAATGTCGTAGCCTATGAACTCCTAATGGAGTTTATCTCAACAGAAGTGTTTCTAAGAGAACTGCTTGTTACTCAGTTGCTCAACCTCTCTTTTTCCAAAGAGAGTAGGGATAGAAGGATAGGGCTAGGACAGGACAAATGGTAAGCTAATCGCTCTAGATACGCCCCGTTCATAGGATAGGATGGGTGAGAGGAGAGAATTCAAGAAATCACATACATCCATGCCTTTGAACAGAAATTCATAAATCGATTGAAAAATCAATTTATAAAACTGCCCGTACCTGGATTTGAACCCGTGCTCTCCGTAGCCGAAGCCAACAACGTTGACCACTCGACCACACAAGCGGCACCATAGTTGTAAGAATAAAAAAAATCGCACATTTTCCGTGATGCCTTAAATTGCGCTTTAATTAATTTTACCAAGCCTTTAAGTTTAATAAACTATTATAATAACAATGAAAAACACATTATTACAATTTGAAATTTACGTAAGCAGATGATTTCTGAAAATGATCACAATTAAATAACGTATTTCCATGTCAAATATGGCCTACTTATGGACGAAACATGTCATTTTTGTCATAAAAAAATCCAATACCTTATATTATGTAAAGTAAAAAACCTTCGGGGTAAAGGTGTATTTAAAAAACACATTATTTTGTCATTAGTTGATAGTTTCTCACGCTAAGAGGTTTTTAATACTCCCTTAGTGTAAGCACGCTTGACCCCATTTAAAATTGAGTCTTTTCCACTGGAAAAGTATCGATGAAAGCAGACTTATAAAAAAATACACAGTTAAAAAAGTCATTGACATTATAAGAAGTAGTGTTTCGTTGTTTTATTACAGTCCCGAAAAGTAGTTAAATAGTCAAGTATTCAAATAAGATTTTTAAAAATATTGGTTTCAATAAGACACATCTTACATATCGTTGGTAATTTGGTACAACCTCGTTTCTCAAAAAGTACAAGTTTTCAGTGAAAGAGAGAGACACATAAATCATCCATATAAAGCGAAAAGCAGCTAACTAACATTTTTTTTCAAAAATATGTTATTCATTTCTTGGTGTTCTTGTAGAGGTTTTATATCAAGGTTTTATATTGCAAATGTTGGGCATTATCATCCGTACCACCAGAGCCTTTTCGGGAGTTAAAATTCTAATATTAATGTACAACGCTTTGGTTCGAAGCAGACTTGAGAGTGGGTCAATTGTTTGGGTCCCAAGATGCTCGAAATATACCCTTATGGTGGAGAAGATTCAGAAGAAATTTTTGAGACTTCTCTATATGATGGTGTATGGATATTACCCATGGCTTTATCCAACTGACTTTCTCTTAGGCATGCTTAACTTCAATAGCTTGAACGTTCGAAGAGAAATGTATCTGGCCATATATTTCTTTCGACTTATACGAGGCCAAAATGAGAATTCCACCATTCTTGAGAATGTGAATCTAAATGTCCTTGATTATTTTTTGCGAAATCGTGGACATGAATTGTTTGTTCTCCCAAGGTGTAAAACCAACCTGCCAATAGGGATGCCACTGGGGAGAGCTTTAACGGTGTTCAAAAATAGTGCTTTGGATGTCGACATATTCCACGTAGACGTGGGTGAGTTCCGACGAATACTATTTTTTATGTATTAAAGTAGAGTTCGTCGGAGCTTACTCAGTTGACTTCCTTGCCACTTTTTTTTTACTGCTTTTAATATTGAATTATACTATTTTTTTTTTCTCCATTGTAAAAGTTTTCAATTTATAATTTGTCAACCTTGTACAATGTTAATTAAATAAATAAAAATAAATAAATATCAGTGCAGAGAGTGGCGAAGTGATATTCTGAGTACGGAAAAAGATTTAACGAAATATAGAATTTGTTGTACTCTTGATCTATTAGCTAAATAAGAAATAATGGATAAGTCATTTGTAAAAAAATTTCGGGACTGAAAAGTAAACAATTTAATCGAATTATGTTTTCGCGAATAGTGGATAACGTACTTGTCCAGTTTTAAATAAACATTAAATATTGTTCAAGAAACCCAATTTAGTCTGGGAAAAACTTTATCTGCCCATAACTAAAAATTATCATTTTGTCACTTTTCGCTTTGTAGAGACGAAATGTACTATTATACCTCTGTTGGTATTGCTTTCTATTGCTATAAAACACCACTGGAATGGTTTTGTCCTCAATATATTTGAAGAAGTAAATAAAGAAGGAAAGTAAGACGGTCCATCCATGCCATTTTTCCTTAATGATACGACATGACTAAATATTTTTTTTTCCAAAGTTTTTGTGTAAGTTTTAATACAGCATAAACTTTTTTTTTTGGATACGAGTTAAAGTTATATGCACGTGCTGATATTCTGAATTCATTACATCAAAAAACTCAAAACTGACAAAAATGGAGATACATACTTGTAGAATAAACGACGATATAATATTCGTTTATGCTGTAATGCAACAATATTTTTTGAAACCATTTTTCAAAAATAAATGCTGGAAATAAGATGAATAGATGGCCTCAGGTGAATAAGTTTGGATCATATCCGCCAAACACCTCTTAGCCACGTCTACTGTTGTGAAAGCTCCATTTCGTAAATTCAAACATCTCTTTACTGTCAGTAACGAATGAATATGTCGCCCAAGGCATCGCAGCGCTCATAAGAAATTTAACTGATGTGTATGGCTAGAAGTTGCCTCTGAAAAGTATATTACGAAGCAGCATCTATGAATAAGTTTATGGCATCCACAAATTTGATTTGTTTGAAAGCTTAAAAACCGCAGAAACATAAGTTTTCCGCAAAGTAGCTTTTCACCACCAAGTAAATTGTTGAAAGAACGGTGAATGATTAATGTTGTATTTACTTTTTGAGTAAGATAAAATCAACTAACGACATGGTTTTTTATAAGTTCTATTCTTGGGGACGGGTAAATAATACTATTTATCACTAATGGCTTTATTTGATATTAACAAATATTTCAATTAATTGTATTCAATTACTTTCAAGAGGCGTACACAACTAATAACACAAAAATAGCAATAGTGTGTTGCAACATTAAATAGATTGTTGTTTAATGTAAAATTTAAATAGGAATAAGCTTTGTTAGATCTGTTTTAATATACAAATATTAAAAATATATCACGTTTAATGAAGTAATAAACACGCACCTAGTTGTATATGCCATCGCAAAATACATTTTTTTCTTTGTTACTTTAAAGTTGACAGAGAGAAAATAAAAATAATTACCCAATCTTTATTCTTTCGGTTATGCAATAATGCGTTGCCACAGCATCCCTTATTTCATTAAAATGCACACTCGTATTCTCTATTACAATCAACGTTGAATGCCTAATCTACTAACAAAAACACGATCCTTTTGTATCACAAAAACATATATTTCTGCCGCAATCCTTTGTTAAGCACTTGATTAAGTTGTTGTTTTTATGACAGGTATAAATACCAGAATTTTTCCAAATAAACCAAAACGTTTTCCATGAGAACCCTATTAATATTCAAAGTGTAACCTTTGAAATCCGTAAATAAATAATAATAATAAAAAAACAAAAATAAATAGACTAAAAATTATCTATTAATGAAGCCTTTCTTCGTGATAGCTCTTGAATACGGATATCAAAATAAATTCTTTGAATGGACCATATAAAATTCACCAACTGATTCGACGTAAATCCCCCACGTTAAATAATCTAACGTATCATAGTCCTCCATAAAACATGTAAAGAAGTTGGGATATCAAAATGTAAGGTATGTATGTATCCGTTCTACGAAAAAAAGGACAAATATTCTATTGAGTTTTCTAACTAATTCAACAATAAATTGTTACGAACGAAAATATTATTATAAAATCCTTGCGATGAGCAAAGCTTGTACAAATCATTTAATGAAATTTTATATATATAGTGAAAACGATGTGTTTTATTTGAATACTTATAATACTTTCCCACCCGAATGACTTGGCAATGACCACATCAAAAAGCGGCCAGTTAAATTGTAAATAATTTTAATTGCAATAAAAATAATAAAACATTTTTAGTACTTTTTCCACATAAAATTTATTAGATCAGGACCGGTTTCGCTCATCGCGAGCATTATCAACTGATAAGAAAAATACAAAAACAGTGATATTTATACAAATTTAAATTGAAATAAAAAGGTGTAAGCAACTATTAACAATTTAAAGGATTAGCAAATTACATTATAATTACACAAAATTAAAATGCTTAACACCCATAACAATTAAAAACTCATCATCAAAGAATAATAAATCTAAGTGGCAAACGATATCAATTATAAACACAATTAAAATTTGGGAAATTTTTACACAAAGTGAAACACTACATTACTAAAGTAAATATCCTAATGATGATTTGGTGTTTTTCCCGTTTCCAAGCAATGATGTACTTCAACAAAATCGGCAGTAATGAAGATTCTGAAAAAGACATTTTTAAAAACCATATCAATTCTTACAAAAGGAATAAATTTTGAAAAACATATAAATAATATAGAAGAGCAGTTAACATAGGTTAGAATTAGATTAATGAAACGGATATAATAAAGGTGATGATGCAAATACAACCTGTTCATTTAATAAATTAGAGTTAGGTAAAAATTTTTGTCTATTTATTTCTAAGATCTCTTGTTTATCAAGTTTTAACGATTTATTGTTGACATGCAGGATTCTAAAGTTTTTAGAGATATCAAATGTATGATTATTTAGGAACAAATGGTTCCCAAATGAAGATAATTCATTCCCTTTACGGGAGCAGGCTAGATGTTCTTTAAATCTGATATTAAAAGCTCTTCCCGTTTGACCAATATACCTGGCTCCACAAGAGTCGCAATCAATTAAATAAATGCCACTTTGGTTAAGAATATTAAGTTTATCTTTAGAATTTACTAAAATGCGTTGCAAGTTAAAAGAATTATAAAAAATGACATTAAAAAGGTTTTTGTTGAATTTTCTTGAAATCTTTTCTGAAACTCTACCCAGGTAGCTCAATTTCACCCACTGTTTCTCAACGGCAGGCTCCTTAATCACCAAACTAGAGCTTACATTTAGCAAAGCTAGTTTTTTGTGTTTTTTAAATAAAAGACGATCTATTAAATCCGAATCATAACCATTATAATCATCATAATCATCCTAATCATCCTAATCATCATAATCATCCTAAATAATCATACATTTGATATCTCTAAAAACTTTAGAATCCTGCATGTCAACAATAAATCGTTAAAACTTGATAAACAAGAGATCTTAGAAATAAATAGACAAAAATTTTTACCTAACTCTAATTTATTAAATGAACAGGTTGTATTTGCATCATCACCTTTATTATATCCGTTTCATTAATCTAATTCTAACCTATGTTAACTGCTCTTCTATATTATTTATATGTTTTTCAAAATTTATTCCTTTTGTAAGAATTGATATGGTTTTTAAAAATGTCTTTTTCAGAATCTTCATTACTGCCGATTTTGTTGAAGTACATCATTGCTTGGAAACGGGAAAAACACCAAATCATCATTAGGATATTTACTTTAGTAATGTAGTGTTTCACTTTGTGTAAAAATTTCCCAAATTTTAATTGTGTTTATAATTGATATCGTTTGCCACTTAGATTTATTATTCTTTGATGATGAGTTTTTAATTGTTATGGGTGTTAAGCATTTTAATTTTGTGTAATTATAATGTAATTTGCTAATCCTTTAAATTGTTAATAGTTGCTTACACCTTTTTATTTCAATTTAAATTTGTATAAATATCACTGTTTTTGTATTTTTCTTATCAGTTGATAATGCTCGCGATGAGCGAAACCGGTCCTGATCTAATAAATTTTATGTGGAAAAAGTACTAAAAATGTTTTATTATTTTTATTATAATGCCATTCCAACAAGTATTGACAGTGAACACCTTAAAAGTGAATTTTAATTGCCATTTAAAACTGTATTTAAAGAGACTTTTCATCTACTTTTTGAGTGACATGTAAATAATATATTTTTTTTTTAACCATGTCCGCTCCCAATGTGGAGCATATGGACTCCTAATGGAGTTTATCTCAACAGAAGTGTTTCTACGAGAACTGCTTGTTACTCAGTTGCTCAACCTCTCTTTTTCTAAAGAGAGTAGGGATAGAAGGATAGGGCTAGGACAGGATTAGTGGTAAGCTAATCGCTCTCGACACGCCCCGTTCATAGGATAGGATAGGTGAGAGAGGGGAATTCAAGACATCACATACATCCAGGCCTTCGAACAGAAATTCATAAATCGATTGAAAAATCAATTTATAAAACTCCCCGTACCGGGATTTGAACCCGGGCCCTCCGTAGCCGAAGCCAACAACGTTGACCACTCGACCACTCAGGCGGCTGAGATGAGGATTAATAATAATACATTACTTTAAAGTTGTGTTAAAACCTTCTCCTTTTTTGTTTTTTTTTTACTATATCGTCTTATAAAACTCACAAATTGATTGGAAATTCCTTCAATTTTATTTCTTAGAAGACAAAAATGGAAAACAGTATTCATTGCTCGTCAGTTATGATTTATTAGATGTCTGCACACAATAGTAAACGGTTTCAAAATAATACTATCTCCTAATGTGGAGAATATAGTCTCTTGTTGAAGGTATCTGAACGTAACTTTTATAAGAAGAAGATTTGTAGGAGAGTATAGGTTTGAAAATGAGAGTAAGACAAGATTATATGTTATCTAATCGCTTGGAAAATGATTATTGGAATAGTTGGATAGAATTTTAAAACGTTACAAACACCTATGCCTTCAAACAGAAATCGATACATCGATTGAAAAAATACTGCTCGTATTAGTACCCAAACCCGTAAGACCCGCCATTGAAGCCAAAGGCGTTGACTGCTGCGTCACGAACTCAAAAATAGAGACATTCACAAGCTTTTTTCATTTAATCAAATTTAAGTAAAAAACAAGAACTTTATCGTTGTTTACTAAGATCATCGTGTTTCCTGAAAGTTTTTGGAAACGCGTCGTATAATTGAAGTTTCTTGGTGCATGTCATTAGATCTGTCACTTCAGTATTGTTCTTCAACTTTAATTATTTCTCTATTTGTGCGTACCTACTAGTCGACGAGTCTATGTGTGTAAAACTAAATCCCCTGTCCACATTGTCCTTCGCCTTAGCGAAAACTTACTCGAAAACTATCTGCTAGTGACAGCCATGTCTAGGGGCTGACACAGGAATGTACAGTGCGTAACGGTTAAAATGTGTAAAGCAAGCATATCGGAAAGTTACTACTTTTAGAGTGTTACTTAGTGGAAAAGCATTATATTAAGAAAACAAAATATTAATTTATACTTATTTCCACTTTTATTTATCAATATCAGGATCAGATTCGCTTATGGCGAGCATGATCAACTGATAAGAAATATAATTTATTTACAAAAACATTTCAATTTGTTTTGTATAAATAACACTGTTAAATTATATTTCTTATCAGCTAACAATGCTCGCTATGAACGAAACCGGTCCTGATCTTGATAAATAAAACTGTACAAAAGTACAAAAGAATATGGTTTTTTTCTTACTAGAAAATTACTTGTTTTACAGACAAGTTGAGCGTAGTTATGCAGATAGTAAAATTCACATTTTGCGGGTGAAAAAAACGATTCTGAATTATTTTTTCAATCATTTCCGTTTAAATAACATATAAAATCAAATCATTCTAGTTAATTATAGTTAATTATAGTTTTAAATAATAAAACATGTAGGGATCATATGGACTTATAATCGAACTGCCTATTAATCAGCCGTTCAACCATGCTTTTCGGAAAAAATATGGATATGATGGTAAGGCTAGAATAGGACTTATAAGCAGTTAATCGCTCTCACTACGTCATGTCATTAAAGATCAGATAGATTAAAAAGAATATCGCGCGTCATATATTATATATCCATGTTTTGGAACACATTTTTTTAAATCGAAAAAAATATTAATAAAACTCTCCGTTCTAGTAAATAAGAGCACGTGAACACCGTAAGCGACACCATTAACGTTGACCACTCAGGTACACATCAATAAGTGTTTTTTTTATTACTTCTGTATAAATCAGCCAAACTGTTTTTAAATTTAAAAAAAATGTCAATACATTGTTCGAATATAAATCAACATGGTAAAACTCCGTTAGAATAAGAAATTATAAAATTAATTGCTTATTTTTCATACTCAAACATTCCTTTATTTTGTAAAGCTTGTTTTGTAATGAAATAATCGAGTTTACACATGTACGGTAACATGTTTATTTGCGTTGGAAAACTTGTGATGGAACTTGTAATGGCGGCGTTTCCGAGAATTTCGAAGTAAAGAATGTAAGCAACGCGAAGAAAAAATATGAAAGTTTCTTAAAAACAAAAGATAAAACAAATAAAAGTAAATGTTGACTTAATTTTAGAACACTTTTTTTCTTTCAAGTACGCATTTTTTTATCGAGTTACTTCATTATCAGAAGGAAGACTAACTCACGCCGTATGTTTTTCTTTTCCTAAATAGCTGTATGAGTTTTCTTTCAACTCTTTTACGAAACTTTCATTTATAATGTGGACAAAAGTATAAACTTAATGTCAATTATTTCTGTTGAAATATATTCGACCAACAAAAGCACTAAAAGTTTTGCATATGAAGTGGTACACGTTCTGTACTTTTCCGAAAAAAGATCTTGCACATGGCATGCGTTTTCTACAGATCTCACTGTTTGTGTTAGCTGCTTGCAACCCAGAGAGTATGTTTTCATGAATTTATACGCCCACTGCACACTAATATTATTTCAAGATAGTTTTGTAGAAATATATTAAATGAACGTTGAAGAATAATATTAAATTTGTGTTAAATGTTTTGAAGTTTTCATTATATGATAATTTTTTACTTTGTTCGATATCAATATGAGCAGAAAGTTAAACGATTTTTTTTCTTTTACTGAATGTGATGAGTGAGTAGTGTATAGTAAAATTACGACATTCATTAATTTTTTTCGCTTAAGTATAAAAATGGCTTGACTTTTTACTTCAGGTAGTCACATAAAGATAAACACTATAAATTATCTCAAAAATAAATGTTATGATCACCTATATCAGCTATAGCTCTGCATTTAATTTTGAGTACTTAACATATTGTGTTTATTGTCAATTCTTAGTGGAATGGCATTATATTAAAAACAAAACACTTGTATTTAGTAATTTTTTAAAACATAATAAATAATTATTTGATTAAATATCAGGACTGGCTTTGCTCATCGCGAGATTATCAACTGAATTGACTGATAATGCAAAAATAATGTGAAATCAATGGTCAAAATTGTTTTACCTTTCCTTTAAAATCAAAACGATTTTTCTCTGATAATACCTAAAGTTATCAAAGTGTCCACTGTAAATTCTTGGTAGAAAGGCATCATCAAATAAATTTAATGATAATTTTTGTAAAAGGCGAAACTATTTTTGGCTATCGTCAAAATATAAAATAAAAACAGCCTTGAAGTGCACGAAAACTTATACAATAGTCTTTTATTTACTAAAATAAATTTTATTTTAATAAATTGTTTAAGAAAAACTTTCGTAAAGGTTCATTTTTTTAGTTGGAATTTTCAAACTTGAAAGCTTAATTTAGTCAAAGAAGAAGATCTATAGAAGTCTATTAGAAGCTGAAGAAACTATCTCGAAAAAACGTATGGCTACCTAATATTGCCTTACTACAGTTAAAATCCAACGCAGTAGCTTATTTTTACCTTGTTGCATGTATTTAAATGTTTAATTGCCAACAGAAGTATCGTATAGAAGCATAGTTAATCAAAACGTATTGTAAAATTTGGTCTTCAACTTCTCTGTTGCTCAATTAGTCTAGTGTGAGTAAATCAATTGATTCGATATTGATTAAACAGCATTCCAGCACTTGAAGTTTCCATTTCAATACTCAGATCTTATTGAATGGACATTGAGGTACTGTCAAGTATTCGGCTAATAAGAAGCTTCATTACCAAAGAACAGGGTCTTCCAAACTATGTATCGCGAACCTATATTAATTTTTTTATGAGCTATAAACTCAGAGGCGGTATAATATTTCCTCATCATACTTCAAATTCTTTACCTCTATTGAATGGTGAATGGAGGTAACGAAGGGAATTACCCCAACTATTGGACTAGCCATTTCATTTCAAGACATGGCAGTTTGAAGCAAGCTCTTCAAGCTCAGCCAGATATACACAAAGACGTACACGTGTGAAGTGATTCAAGATGTTGATCACTGTTGATCAATGGGAGCAATTAATCAAGTCAGTCCAAACAACTGTCGAAAATAACAAGCGACACTGACTTGGTAGTTACGAAGGCACACTACTTAGATGTCAGTAAATTTAAGGCGTCATACGGAGAAAGAGAAGACATTTATAGGGCAGGGATGGCGAACCTTTTTGGGTCCGCGTGCCAAAAATCCTCAAATATTATTTCTCGATTGTGTGGCGTGCCCATGCAGTATTTTTTTTTAGCAAAATAAAAAATACAAAAATGTTTATTAAAACGGATTATTTAATGATTTTTTTTTTTTTTTAATTTGAAAATTATTTTTTTGAACTTGGAAGTCGTTCGCGTGCCATCCTAATTCTCAAACGTGCCACCTCGGGCACGCATGCCGTAGGTTTGCCATCCCTGTTATAGGGCAATTTTTCGCTCACTAAAATGCACACCGCCAAATCGTCGTCAATTGTACCCGAGACTATCCAAGCACAAAACTGAACAACGCATTACGTTCACAGTTGTACACAGATATATTGCAGTGGCGGGTGGTCGAGGGAGTTCCATTCAATAAAAAAAGTATTTATAAAATGGCGTATAATTATATATTTAATGCAATGAGGATCAACAACAATCAAATCGAATTTGAATATTTTTTTTTTTTTTTAATTTCATACGTTTTATCATCATCAGTGTCATTTCATCTTTATACGGGGAACTGTGGAGCCGAGCTCCAATCTCCCTTTCATCTAAGGTTAAATATATATATTTTTTTCTTCTAATTTAGATGTTGTGGGCCCATTTCATTTAATTTATTCTATTTACTTTTTTTAGAATGCTTTGGGTTTGTCTGTTTTTTTTTTTTTTTTGTACATTTGATTAAAAAAAAGAAAGGAATGGGGAGAGAAAAGGTAACATATATAGGAAAAAAGTGGAGGGAAGGGAGCAAAGGTAACAATTTAGAGTAGGGTAATCCGATGTGTTTTTTTCACCAGCCGTGTGATTGCGGCAACCAGGCATGTCAGTGGTGGGATCGGAGGGGAACGTTTTATCACTAACGACCCGTGTTTTATATTTTGGGCATATTCAAGCATCCAACTGCACGGATGAAATTTAAATTTAAAGAATCATTGATACAAACGAAAGTTTGAAACATAATTGAATTTGATTTTTACCTCCTACTCTTAATCTAAATCAAATCCTGGGTAATTAATAACAAAACGTAAAGACATGTACACAATTTGAATTGATATGAAATCCAATTAGACGCTTTCACTCAACATCCAAAATTATAACAATTTATTCAGGAAATTTTAAATGGCCTTCACCCACCACAACTTCGTTCGATCCTTAATGCAACCGAAAACACTATAAATTTAATAACCCCTGCAATATAGGTAAATATACATAGAAATACTTACAACACTGTAACGCATATTCGAAACACAAATCGGATAATCACCCCTGATAAAAAAAGAATATATTCGTATCTTTTATAGATGTTTTTTTAAACTTAATAATATACTTGTTTGTAAAATTGGTAAAATGAAATATGGAATCCAAATACGATACTTTAATTATTTGCCTATCTGTCTTTTTTCGGTATATTTATTTGGATAAACAAACTATTACAATAACTTATTTTTTTATTACGTTACATATTTTATGATTCACTAAGCTGTGTACTGTGTTAAACCAGCTTTCTTAAATTTGAATGGAACTTTCGAAAAGTGTTTAAGAAAAATAAAGTGTTTTTGTCTATTTTTGTCGTGTCATCCTGTGGGACTTTGTCAAGTAAATATTGAAGAAAATTTCATTATTGTACGATCCCTAAGGAACTTGTGGGTAACTTTTACCCTAGGGCTGTATTTGGGACGTGAGTGAATTTCATTCTTAGGTTAAAAGAAGCTTTTCAACAGTGTGTTCAGCAGTTTGTCAAAAAATAAAATGCATTAGTAATTTGTAGAAATATTTTGTTCCAGTTTATTTTTGTCAATCTCAGCAGTAAATAATTACAGTTATTAAAAAAAAGGTTATAAAGTATGTCAGTATAAATTATATATACTGACCGTAGCGGAATTAACCGCCCAGTACTCCTTCTCTTATCCTTTCCTTGTATACTTACTCTCTTAGAAATAAAAGAATAGTTTGAGCGAAAATGTAAAAATCAGTTTTATAGAATGTTGACAATTGAAATAAACTTTATTAAAAGTCTACATCAGCAATACTCAATCTTTTTTTTTGTCTGAGCCACATGCCAGTTTTTGTTACATCACGTGAGCCGCCGCATATTAATTGTAATAATTTAATAAGCCATATACTATTAACTATATATAATATATTGACGTAACATAAATGTTAGTACATACAAATACGAATGTATCCAGAACATTCATTCATTTACGCAAAGTCTTGCAAACAATACCAGATATTCGAAAAAGCATCTTTTGCTTTGGGCCACACAATTTTTTTAATTTGGCTACAGGTTGAGAATCACTGGTTTACACGCTCCACATTAGAAAATGGAAATGGTTAAGTATAAGTTTATTAGAACCCGTGACTATCGTTACAATAGCCGACGATGTTGACTACTGAACCACAGACCTGACAATATGTCGATCGAATAATAGAGTTCTGTTCGAAATCATGGATGTCTGTGAAGTCACAGACACAATGAAATACAGTATTACTAACAAAAAAATATTTTATTGATGTGAAAATTGTCTTTGGTAAGCTTTGAGAGAGATCGTCAAATCTTGGTGTTATATAAAACAGCGATCATATAAATGGTTGCATACGTATTGTTTTTTTGGGAATATTTCGCGATCCCATAAATACGCCAATCGACCCATTTTCGGGACACGACTCATATGTTATCTATCAACCGCTGCAAAAATGATTTCGTAAAAGAGAAGGTGAACACCTGAGTAATAAGCAGTTCTCGTAAGATGTATTTGAGATAAGCTCCGCTAGGAGTTCGAATGCTCCACATTGGAAGCAGACATAGTTAAAAATAATGCTCATTATATTATTCCAATAATAATAGGACCTGACAAAACTCCATGTTACAAATAAAGTGATGCGGTAGAACTGATAGTCTTGAAAGTTCACGCATATTATTATTCGGCCCCTTAGTGTCAAATAAACGTTACTCAAATTTTGGTGTTTTTGAGTTACATACATATGACACAGTGGCGGTTCCTGACCTAAAATCTTTGGTGGGCTAGAGAAAAGCATAGCATTGTATACTATTTACGAAATTGTGCATGTTTGCCTTGTACATTAATCTACAAGCAAATTAACAAATACTACGACACTACTGCAATGCATAAATTATTATATAATAAAATCAATGCTAATGTAACTAAGAAATAATAGAATAATAATCAGAACCTTAAATTCGTGTCTTTCAAAGTGAAATAACAAGTACAAAAAGCAATACAGAGCTGTCACTGAGATTCAATACCTGTCACTTTCATACAATACAACGATATTGGTATTTGTGTTTCAATGTATGAGTATGGGTGTCATGGGCAGATTCAATTTAGCCCCCAACGAATGAGAGATGCTTGTTAATTTGAAACACAGTCGTGTGATTTTGATGACGTTTCCGTACATACAAATACAAAAAAAATCTAATCGTGCTTGAATGCGCCCCAGTGTAAAGAAATATTGCAGGATATTGCCTGTGATTGCGGGCTTGAAAGCTCTAGCCCCTGAGCCGTTAATACATAGGTGTTGCCAGACTGACGTCACGTTGCCTGTTCTCTATGAATTATTTATAGGGTTATTGTTTTTTTTATGCCGACTCAGTTTAAAATTGTAGTACAAAACACAATCGAGAATGTTATTGTAGGTAGACATGGCATTGTCTTATATTGACAGAGGAAAATTTAAACAAAGACATTATATTCATTCGGGAAAGGTTAGTTACGCTTATAAATGTATTTATTTTGTTCAGCGGCCAAATTGCTGTTCATTTTTATTCAGCCATCTAAAGTTTTGGGTGAAAAATGCAGGTCGGGCTTAGCCCACCTAGCCCAGCACCTAGAACCGCCACTGATATGACACTGGATACGAAATAATATATTACAAGTGACAGAGAGACAATGTTATATCAATAAGAGCAGTGAACGCAAAAATACTTCAATACGTATCTATATATTAAAGTCATGAACACATTAGAAAATAGAATAAAACATCAATTAGATTACTGAGAAAACCTGTTTATTGACTCTCCTGAAAAGTAGAGAAAAACGAGAAACGTTTTTTTTACCATAAATGGCTGAATTGAACAAGCTAATGCAAATCATGCAATTATAACTGTAATTAATAATAACAGATTAAAATAACAAAGTATTTTAGCTCTACAGTTTTTAGTAATTTTATTCGTTGATAGCTATTTCGGCTTGCGCCATCGTAGTTCTGACGATGGCGCAAGCCGAAATAGCTATCAACGAATAAAATTACTAAAAACTGTAGAGCTAAAATACTTTGTTATTTTAATCTGTTATAAATGGAGTTCTACCAAGTAAATGCCAAATCAATTAATTAAGTAATTAATAATAATTATAATTAAGTAATTGGTAATGTTTTTTTATATTCTGTCATTGAAATCATATAACTACACCATGTTTTAATAAATCAATGAGTTTTTATTAATGATGATAGGCGGCTTTGAAAAGTTATCAGTTTATAAAGGTTTCTTCGTTTTGTATTTAAAACATTTTTAATTCATAAACAAACATGGAAAAATATTCGCTTTAAAGATATATGAAGCGATTATATAAAACAAAATCTCACTTTAGTTTTAATATTCTTAGACAGCGATTTTGTATTCAAATTTTCTTGATGTATTGTTTATGCATTGTTAAACCGAAATAAAAGCCGGAGAGAGTGCGAAAAACATGACATATAAAAAAATGTTTTAAGAATGACAAAATGTTATTTTTCCGAAACGCGCTGTATCTATAAATATATTTTATTTGCATTTTATGAAAAAAAGAAATGGTCGGCATTACACTCGACTAAACATCTTTTAAATAAATAAACGGTTCTCAGAAATATTTCGTGAAATATGCAAAAGGTGGCGCTTTATTGAAGGAATACGCGAGTGGTGAGTGACTTTTTGAGGTCGATAAACTGTTCCACTATCTGAATATTTCGGGTGAATCCCGAGAGGATCCAATATTTCAAATATACTACCAAATGAAATGAAGAAAATCTAGCTTTTTTGGAAGTTATTTGAACCCGTTTGGAAATAAACTTATACGAAGAAGCTTTTCTATTTTTCGAAGAATTTTCTTTTTATTAAATACGGTGATGCCATTTTATTTCGGTCCATGGGCAGAAAAATAGTTTCTTATATTAATGGTATTACAACATGTACAACTAATAATGAAAACTATGTTTTTTTTTTCATTTCTTGACTTTTTTTACAGCCTACCGTTTTTATTTAGAATAACAAATTATTTAATTAATTAAGTAATGATTGTAACGCTAAGCTTATTTGATTAAAAAAATGTAAATTTAGATTAATAAAAAACAGAAAAAGAGGTAGATTTAAATCATTTTTGACTGAGAGTACCACGAGATTTTTAAATAAAAATACTACTTTAAAGAAAACTTTAATGTGGAATTATTTCCGGAAATTGATAACAGTAGTATTAACTAGGGTATCCAATCCCGGGATTGATTAATTTTCAATCCCGGGATAGGAATTTGCTCATAGAGGAATTTGAAATCATCGATTCGCTATACTTTTTCCGCGGATTATCTCCAAACCTCGTTTTTTTTTTTTTTAGCTCACCAAGGAATTTAAAATCTTCGATTTGGTATACTTTTTTCCTGATTGTCACAGAACTTCGTTTTTTTTTTAGCTCACTGAGGAATTTGAATACCTCGTTTAGTATACTTTTTCCCAGATTGTCACAAAACCTCGTTTTTTTTTAGCTCACCGAGGAATCTGAAATTCTCGATTTGCCAATTTTCGTGTCAGTTTTCGGGATTTGCTCAAAATTTCTCAATCCCGGAATTTCGGGATCAGAAGATTGAACGGGATCTCGGGATTGGATGCCCTAGTATTAACTTGAAGACTAAGATATAAAATACAAGTAATGATAGAGAATCGATCAGCTGAAAGCAATCTAAATCCACTATCATGAAAAATTGCAGTGAAAATAATATATTATACAATTACACCGAATAACGTACTGCGATGTAGTCACTAATATTCAATAGAAGATATCATCACGAGAAGATTCTGTTCCAGTATTTAAGGAAATGCTTCAGTTACGCGTCATGCTTTGCTGCGTGCTCTGGATAAGTTCAATATGAAAAAATAAGATGCCGGAACTCACTTTAAGCTTTTTTAATGAATATGTTTTAATCGATGTCCATTGATTCTATAAAATAAAATCACCTGCAGTTAATTATTATCTTTCATCGTTCGTATATATTCATATACATTAATTTTAGCACATAAGTTATTTGGTATACTTACTTGATAGTGCTGTCGTATGCTAAATAATTTGAGTCGTATTTCTATACAAATAATTGATAATAAATATTTAAAAACGGCTTATTTTAATCGATATTTTTTTTCATGCTCCGGCTTCGCTTCTGCTCCAGGTAAAACACTAAAAACTGCTTCACACTCTAAAGATCTACTGTTCAATTATTATTTTTTCGATTTTGGGATTAAATATCATACTTTGAATTGAAATACGTTGAGTCACTTTCGTATTTTATTAAAGCCGAAATTTTAAATGACGGTAAATTATAAAATACTTAAGAAAAGAGATGGAATATTAAAACAGTCAAAGTATATAAAAATGTATGCATACTCGTATGTTGAGGGCTTAAATATCTTGTGTTTGAATAATATATGTGCAAAGCTTATACGCAACGCAGTCAAAATTTTATCGTTTTTTTTTCATTGATGTTACCCAGCCCATCATACACCGCACATGGCGACTATTTAATTTCGCCTGACGTCAGATTACACCCCTATTTTAGGAGAGAGTATAGCCTTGTGAAATATGAATGTAATAAATTCTGTGGCAATGCTGCATTTCCAACTTCATCAACTTTTAGACAAACAATGCTGATGGCAAATTAATATAAGATTATGTTGATTATTTTATTTTTTGAGCACACAAACAACGTTGGTTTATAATTTATTTATTTTTTGATCCGAATTAACTTTATACGGGTCAAAAAATAAATAAATTACATTGTAGTTCTTAGTTTTAAGTGTAAAAATATTTTGTGCAGTATTGCAGAAATCAAATCAACTTTAAAAATGATAGTGAAAATGTAAAGCTTATAAAGCTCTAATATACGAAAGTTAATACAAATATTTCATTAAGTTTATTGAAATGTTTTTAAGATTTTTTAATAAAATCGTACATCGATAAAAGAGTTATAGTTTATAAATAAAAATGCACAATTAAAAGTTATCTATTGTATAAATATCAATAACTACGATGTAAAGCAAAAATCGTAATTTTTCTCAAACTTAGTTGTAAATTACTTTACTTCGGATAGTCAGAACCGATGATTAAAAAGTTTACTGAAATCAGGTAGTTATTTGATATTTTAGTATTTTTTTTTTAAGAATAAGCAAGTATATTAAATTATTTATTGACTGTTGAAAAGTCGAAATAAAAAGGGCCTATTCTACAACCTAACTTAACGAAAGCTTCCATTGAAAATCTATACTTAGCAATATGGAATATAATATTATTCATACGTTTTTCTGTCAAAATTGGCTGTGTATATATATATTTCTTTTACTGGTAATGTTACTCTGTTTTCCGGGTTTCTATATAAAAACAACCGATATTGCCTATATTCGTCTGGTTATAACATACTTTTTGTTGATTATTTCTGTTCTCATAATATTTCAATTTGATTAATTTTACATTCTGTAAACGTCACTTTGATGATATCAGCAGTATATATCGATTATTAATTTATTCCGTTATGAACATATTACCACCATTTATCACTGTCGTATTATGACATTGATTTTGTTGAAAATCGAGCAAAATGATTTCTTTTCATAAGTAAATATTTTCTAGATTATCCAGTCAACTCGAATAATTCCGATGATTTTGCCGTCATGCTTAAAAATTCTCGCGGCGTTTTATTGAAATTACGATATAATGCTGGTTTAAAAGAGTTAAAATAATGTAAAGGGAGAAGCTGGGCAGGATTGTACATTGTAAATAGCAGTGCGGAGCCTATCGCGGCTTATGGAAATCCGTTTGGATGGTTTATTTTTTCCGGGACACATTTCGTATTCCCCCAACATCCCCACTGCAAGGATTATTCCATTAACAAATAATAATAATGCTCACGGAATGTGCGATGATAATGATACAGCTTTTTTTCCTCGGTATGATTTTCAATTGTCGACAATTATTCGGTCGAATATAAATATATTTAAATGTACAACAGAACAGTCAAAGGTGTTTGATAAAATATTCATTTCCAAATTTGAATCAATTATTTATCTTAATTCCTTTCGTTATCTTGAGACGTCTTCAGGAATTCAATCACAGGGATTGTTTTAAATGATCACAATAGTTTGTATCGTTCATATAAAAAAGAAATATGAAAACTACTACACGCTATATATCTAACAGTTATATTGACGTTGATTTGTATCTATTCACATATTTATAATAATGACGACAAATCTTAATTGGAAAAATTAGTATTATTTTGAATTAATGGTAGTTGGTTGTAAGAATCAATTATCTTTATAGGACAATTGAATATCTACTGTAGAAAGGTTTTCAATGTCATAAATCATTTTTTTAAATCCATGTCCGCTCCCAATGTGGTACAGATAGCCTCTTTATGGAGGTATCTCAACAGAAGTTTTTTCTACGACAACTTTTTGTTACTCAGTCACTCAACCTTTTTTTTTTGAAAAGAGTAGTGAGGATAGAAGGATAAGACTAGAACAGGACTAGTAGTTAAGTAATCGCTCTTGCTACGCCCAGTTGTTAAAGGATCGGAAATGGTAGGAGGAACATCACAAACACCCATGCCGTCGAATAGAAATCAATAAGTTGATCGAAAAAATGCTATTCATACTGGGGCTCGAGAACCCTTGAGACCTGGCACGAAAGCCCACAACGCTAACCGCTGCGCCATAGGGCCTGACAATAGTGTGAACAATGATTAGAAATACATTCATTTTTGTGAGTAAAATATAATGCAAGCACCATATAACGATTTTATTAGAAAATAATGATTTAATAACGAGAGGTATGAAAAAAAACATTACATTACTTTTACTTATATAAATGGTCGTGTGCACAGAGGCACTGTCATCTTTTGATATATTATATTATTATTACTATAAAATGTACAGCCAATAATCTATTTTTGCGTTTTACAGATGATAGATCTAGGCACACATTCTGTGAAAAATATGTATATTTTCGTGAGTTTTTAGTATGACAAATATCAAACGACGTATGATTGTAAAAATTAAATGATTTTAGTTGAAAAAGATATTTATGATTAGATAACTTGTATGATAAGTTTCGTAACAATAAATGGCAACTCATTTCATTTCAAAGATCAGCAGTAAGCTGTCTCACACAGGGCGTACAATATAATATATTTTGAGAAGCTTTGCACACATATGGTGGGTGTAATTAATCATTCTACCAGATAGAAATGCTGAATTCTTGATGCTCAACTATAAATGTTTGTCTTAACTACATCGTACGAATCAATAAATATAATAACAACGTCGTTGGCTTCCATGCCAGACCTTACACGTTCGAATCCCAGTACGAACCATTTTTATATCGATTTATGTTCAAAGGCATGGATGTTTGTGATGTCTAAAAGTTGTCTCCGTCTCTTCCAATCCTAAAATAACGAACGTAGTGAGAGTTGTTAGCTTAGCACTAGTCTTGTTCTAATCCTATCATTTTTATCCCTACTTTCTTGTACTAAAAAAAGGTTGAGTAACTGAGTAACAAGCAAGAGTGAGTTCTCGTAGAACAATTGTGTTGAGTACCTCCATAAGGAAGCCATATGATTGACATCAAGAGCGGACATGGATAAAGAAATAAATATCGTGGAATGTTTAAAAACGTATAATGTAATTCAAATCCACGATTTATTTAACACGCCAGAAGTAATTATAAATATAATAAAGCAAAAAAAGCAGTAAGCTTAGGCCGCAGAACTTGAAGCTGTTTCCAACGACAAGATTTGTTCTTTTTTACACTTTTTCATTTTGAGAAGTGGCGCGCGACAACTGACAGTATTGTTTTTTTATTTGTTTAGTATTTATTATTCAATGAAAAAATAATTTTTAATTATAATGTATTGAAAACTTAGGATGGGTCAAGAGTAACAAAGCTAATGTAATTAATAATGTAAACGTTAAAAAAGATCAAAAATAAATAGTGCGTTATAGTTGAGAATGTTGAGATGCGAGTTTTTATTGAAAAAATACGTAGTCACTGCTTTAGCACACCACTGGCTTACCGTTTATTTTTTACATATGAATTTTATTCGAATATAATAATTAAAAATGATTAAGTCATCTGGGATGTTTTGAAAATCACATAAGGCTATATTCTATCAATCACACGAATATTTGTAAATAAGTCACTTAAAATTTTGCCTTAATTATTAAAGGTGTCACTGTAGACTGCTTCTAAATAAAATTCATTTTAATACAGTTAAAAATAAATACATAATAAGAACTCCTATCATATTAATAACATCAACATAAGATTAGTGCAATTCTTTTCATTTGATATTCCCTTCCTAAATTACTTTTGCTGTGTAATTTAATCCTGATACCACTAAAAACAACCATTCACGGTGTTATTATTACACATCGTGAAGAAGGAAGTGGAGTATCTGTCAGTACAAATCAGCTAATGAGTTCTCTTTACTTGAAATACAGCATACGATATATATAATATGACTTCGAAATCCCGAGATACTGACTAATTTGACAATCCGTTACTTTCGGGATTAAGAGATTCACTAGAACATGAAAAAAATCCGATTTACTACCATATATTTGAATAATAAAACAATTTCTCAGTTTATTTATATACATTTTATTTTGTATAATACCTACATATAAAATAAAAGAATTGTAGTCTTACTGCCTCTAATATTTTGTAGCACTCGTAGAAAGGAACAGACAGTTAATTTTGTGTTATATTCAGTTGAAATCATCTATTTTTAGGGCGGTATAAAAAAATAATTTTAATTTGAGATCTTTGATATGGGTGTTTGTGATATCTGTATCATACTCAAATTGTTCTCAAGCAACTTTGACTTTAAAAAAATATGACACCAAAGCTGTTGGCAGTAATAACAGTTATTTTTTATTTTATATCAAAATTAGTTATACATAAAATTATGGTAAATGATCAATCCCAGTATTCCGGGATTAAAAGGTTGTGAATCCTGAAATGCCGGGAACACAAGAAGGGTCCGGTGTTGGTTATCCTAGTGGCTACTCACTCATCAATAACAAACGGCTTTCTTCTCCTGTGAAGAATTTTTCCTGAATTTTCTTACCCCACTATTTGTTAACTTTATGAACGACAATGATACAGCATCAGGCTTTATTTCCAATTCAACTGGAAAGCGATTTGTAAAAGTTTTGTACGTCGCATCGCCTGCATTATGCATTTTCTTTTCTGCATTTACATTCAATTCTGAAATGCGCTTTTCTTTCAGACTGCGAACAAGTGAAATGCGCTCACTCTGTTTATATAGAACTTTTTGCTACATAAATTTATTCGCACTCGTTCTTCAACAACGAAAAAAAAACATTTCATTTTTATTTTTGCACTGAAAATTCAAAATATTGTGTATCATTGTTTTAAATTTAAATATTCCGTAAGCGCAAAAACCTTTAGCAAAGCTCTGGGGTAATCCGTATGTATTTTATTGAATTGAATTTTTTTGGTTCTAGTCACAATAATTTTGTAATACCTTTTTTATAAATTTTAGCATCTTTATTGATAGAGAAATTTATGGCAATTATAATGTTAATCTTAAGCGTCAGTCACTTTTAGGATGGTCACTTTCAATACTTGGTGGAAAGGCATTATATTATTGTGTATTTTATTAATAAAGCGTCAGTAATGACCGTCTTTTGTATTAGATATATAGTTGTTAAAATCAACGAAATTTGTTATGTTACAAAATAATATTTATAATGTGTTTACATACATATGTATATATAGAAAATAACAAAACAATGCAGATTATACAAAAACGTAAATATAAATACGTGTATCAAATAACTTCAAATTGAAATTTATTGAAACTAGAGATAGAACATGTTTCTACATATGATTTAAAAAATTAGTGGGGTAAACTTTTCAGCATATTCACTATTAAAAGAAAAACAAATTATTTAAGAGCAGCACAATCAAACTCGTGAATCAATTTGGATGTGGCAACACACTGTATTGTAATTACGGATATTAAACAGCTTTATAATATAACCATAGCGCTGAAAAATTGCCATGTACGAAATGTTTAATTTTAAATTAATATTATACAATTATAGGAAGGCTATTGAATAATTTCGTTGTCAGTTTCAGGTTCCAATGTAGGCTTAAAGCGTCTGCCACGCTTTGTGTTTGCAAGGTTATATATTTGAAAAAATTAATCAAACTTTATTGTTGAGTGTATACGGGTATTAAGAAATATATTTCCATTACAAAGTTACCGTTAAACTCATTGCTGTAACGTTATCTTATGTACAAATCTTTCGTACGTTTTTAAGTCTTGGTCGTTTATTATAATAACCGTTGCTGCAGATCAATTGATAATGCCGAAGTAAAAAATGGAAAACCGGCACTAAAAAGTATCGAAGTAAAAAATCAATATTTGTATTAAATATTCGTAGCATTAGAAAAAAAAATGCCAGATTGCGTAAATCCTTCATATATTTTTCAAAGCAATAACTCCCGACGACCAAGATTATTGCCCTGAAATTTCATTTTTCTTACTTGATACGCCCCCAGATTAAAATAAAATGTATGAATGTTAGGTAAGCGTTTTGATAAATTATAGGTTATAAATTTGGAAAATGTTTCAAGGAATAAGTGGATTTTAGGAATAACGCGTGTTTCTTATTACTTCGCCTCGTTTTCACTTTCTTTAATACTTAATAATTATTCAGAAGTAGTTTTTTTTTCTCTAAGAGCGTTGAATGGTTTTTAGTTTAATCGCGTATTCAAGCCATGAAAAACCTTTTTATAAACTTGTACAATTATTCTTGTCTGCATTTGAAACAAGACTGTATTATTTGATATAAAAATGAAATTAAACTTTTAAAAGTCAGGAAATTTCAATCAGAACGAAAAATGTATTTATAAATAGATTATTTTAACTTTCTCGTAAGTCACAATGTGTATTATTGTGTTTTTGTTTATTGCTAGTCTTACATAGAATTCTTTTCGACTTTTTCAACCAAGATCGCTTCCAATGTGGAGCATATGACTTTACTACCGATTATTTCAACGGAATTAGGTTCATGAAGACTGTTTATAAGCCGATCACTATCAATTCTAAGTATCACTTTTAGGGTGTTTACTGTCAATACTTGGTGGAAAAGCATAATATTAATAAAATCACAAAATTCCTTTGTACTTCATTCCACTTTATTAATTAGGTCAGGACCGGTTTCGCTCATTGCGAGCATGTTGACAATGCTCATCATCAGTTGACAATGCCAATGACAATGATATCATCAGTTGGCAATGCTCGCAATGAGCGAAACCGGTCATGACCTAATTAATAAAGTGGAATGAAGTACAAAGGAATATTGTGTTTTTATTAATTCTAATTATGTCTGGATAGAAATTTTATTAAAGTAAAGAATTATTAATTACGCATTACGCAATAATCGTTGTTAAAGAGAAATAGTTCTTTAAATTGTTTTTGAAGAAAAAATCGAACATATGCTAGGCGAAGATGTTTGTCATCTTTTCATTCCAACTGACTTACTTCAATCCTAGAAACGAGGTGAAGGTAAAGTATTCAACTAATTACTCTTACTTTGGTACGATCTTTTTATCCTCACCATCTCAAAAACGTAAATTTAGGTGATTAAATAACAACAACTTGTCGAAAATCAATTAAGATAGTTTATTCATACTTTCGATGGTTTCGGCGGTAACTTTGTGGATGTTCATTTTAGTAGAAAATTTATTTAGCAACAAAGAAATATTATTAAATAATATTCTTTATAGGACAGGTTGTTCGCCATTACTTACATTGTTTCCAATTAATAGAGTAATCACCAACCTATCTGATTGATTGCAGCTCATTAGTTTAATAGTTTGTAATGTTTAACTTCATTAGTAGTATGATTATATTTGTTTGCTTTGTTTCGATTTTATAATCCCTTCCTTGCATCCCTTAAAAAGGAAATATTCCAATCTGATTGATTGCATCTCATTAGTATCATTATTTGTTTGATTTATTTCGATTCTACACCCCCCTCCTTGCTCCCCTTAAAAGGGAAAAAAACCCAAACTCAATTTTGTAATTTAATAATTTTAAAATGTTAGAATCAATCTTGCTTTATTACTTAAGCAAACTTTGCGATAGTAAGTCTGAAGATACCTCTGAAAGAGACGAAACACGTGTCACAGTTAGTAACACAATACGAGAGATAGTTTATGTTTATAACAATCAAAATGCTTCAAACAGAAATCGGTCATTAAATAAATATATATTATCTATATATATCCACGACACAAAAAGGTAACTTGAATTTGATATGTATTTGAGATAGCTATTGAAAATAGTATCACATTTCCTTCTACGAAATTCAATCAGGAATTATTTAACTGTTCTTAACTGTACAAAGGATCCTTTGTCATTATTATTTTATAAATATTGCTCAGATGTACCTATATTAATCAAATAAAACTTGAATTTCATTTCTAAAAGGATAATCAAATCAGAGGTACCTTGCTGTAGTATAAAGGTGGTGATATCAATTACTATATTAACACGAGGAAGAGAAATAAGCTTTTGTGATGATTTTGTGAAGAGTAATATGAGAATGAACACGACTATAATAGCTTATGATAGAATTCAGTAAGATACAACGTTGTTGACGCCTTAGATTGATTTTTAATGTCAATCCATGTCCGCTACGATAGAGGTATCTAAACACATTTTTTATAAGAGAACTACATGTTAGTCAGTTTCCAAATCTAATATTTTTCTTAAAAGAGTAAAGATGTGGATAGATCAGGACTAGTAGTTAGCTAATTATTCCCGCTACGAAACAATATTTTAGAAATCGATAAATCGAAAAAAAAATGAAATCCTGTTCGTACTTGGATTCAAGCTATTGATGTCCGTCGCGAAAGCCAACGACGTTGAACACTGTGTCACGGTCTCGATTTTTTTTATTTTAATTTTTACTACAAACAATGAAATAAAGATTTCGACTTTCCACTAAGTTAATAAATGACGCCCTTAAAAAGTTAATTACTTTTTTTGTTTCTGAAAAATATATTGCAGCGAAGAAAATGTTCATTCTAAACATTATTGTTAATATATTTTGAAAAAAAATGCTGTTTTCTTTTATAAATATAATATTATGCTAATTATAATTTAAACGAACCTAATGAAACGTCGTGTATATAAAACAACAAAAATAGGTTGACTATTTCTGAGGTATTCAACTTCTCTTCCATTCTTTCTTGGGCATATGCTCATTCTGAATGGTTAGGCTCAACCGAAAGCCATAACAGTAAACGAAACGCGATATTTCCGGCCCCGCAGGGCTGACTCGGCGTCATCGGTCCCCGATGGCAAATTATTGTGGCCGTAAACAGTTATGTTTGCCGTTGTGGTCAAAGTTAACGCTTGACCACCTGAAAATAGAGAAAGCCGTTGTTTTTATTGGTATTGTTTAGGTGTAAGGTTTCCATTTCCACTTTTAATAATTTGCTGCAATTCCCTAATGGCATCTCAACCAAGAAAGTATTCGTTAAATATTCTATTACTCTTGTAATGAAATTAAGAAAGTTCCTGAACTTTACTAACGCAAGTAAAAATTGACCTAGAAGACTTTTAGTGCTGAGAGAAAGATGAGCTTTGAGTATCAGTACGTACGTAAACACGTGTTCAGTATTTGGTGTTTAACCTTAAAATATTTTAAGCAAAGTTAAAGACTGTGTAACTTAAGCTTTTATAATAATTAATAACGTCACCCGAACATCAATGTAACGCACATTTTAGACTGTATTAAGTTGAGTATGGAACATTGTTGTAAACAACATGTCGCACATTTTGCCATAGTCAAAACTACACAATTCTGTATTTTGACAGAGCTAGAGCAAATTAAAATTAGGGCTGTGGTCACGGGAGTGGAGTCTGGACGCTGGAGTCAGGTACAAAAAAACGACTCCGACTCCAAAGAATTTTTTTAATAACTTTATAATATGAAATTTTTATATAACGACTGTTGAAGGGAAATAGGACGTAGTCCACAGTTTTTTAAAAACAACTTTTTTTTCAATAATCACAATGCATACAACTTCATACACATTCTATCAGAAAGATTTAAGCTGAAATTGCTGTATCAGAAATGAAGAAAAGACTAGGAAAAAAGAGCCTATTGAAATTGCGATCAAGAAAAAAGTCAACTAACAACCAGTTTATCAGTCTCCATGCACTTCAAGGTAGTATATATTTCATAATTTGCCTTCGGCTCAAAATTGTCAAAAAACGTTTTTTGTGTCTCCTGTAAAATTTCCATAACAATTGTCCTTTTTTCTTTCCACAGTCGAATTGTATAGCATCATCTTCAGTCAGCCTAGCATACATTGGCAACACTATGGAATATTGTGGTTCGGATAAACATCATTGAATATGTTTTTTTTAATGTGTCTGAGTCGTAAGATTTATCCGACTCCGACTCCGGACAAAACCTGGACTCTACAATCCTGATTAAAATATGCCCCTTGGTAGATCAACGCTGTACATAACACAAGTTTTTTTTCAGCTTCTGTAAAATCACCAAAATTTTATGTGCAGCGTTGTTCGCGTGACATTTTCAATTGTTGGAAATCTAGTTGAGTCGGTATGTGGTTAAGGTGTTAAACCTCCATGATATACAGTTGCATGATCAGAATTTCGATTAGACAAATGAAAATGTTTATTCATACATTTATTTACATTTTCGCTGCCTAAAAAACAGGCCGTATGAAGAGCGTTTGCAAAAAAAAACAAGTAATTTCTGTTTATCATTAATTATATACAATTAAGAAAGTGGTTGAGCGATTGAATGGCAGCAGATAACCTCCATTCACCCCTTTTATGCTCTAAGTTGAGAACAGACGTGGTAATTAATATATTCAAATAGTTTTCATGAACGATTATGACGACCTTCAACTGTATATCTTATGGGGACGAAATTAAAACGAACGCAAAGCAACTTGGTGCGGCACAAAAATATCAAATGGTCTTGACCGCTGTAGTATCTTACGTTACAAACAGCACCATGTGATCAGTATATTTGATATGTTTATTCGCTTTAAACCGCGTTCCAATCGTGTTCGCAGTGACTTCGCCCACTTAATACGAAGCGTAAAGGAAAACAGTCGTAAGGTAAAGCGTCCAAGGACCACAATTCGCTGAACGGATGGAGTGTCACAGGACCTGCGAGTGCTAGAAGTCAGCGACTGGAGTAGAGGGCGAAAGATCGAGTAAAGTAAATAAGATTGATTGAGACGACCATGGCTCACCCTGATCTGTAACGTCAAAAAGAAAATAAATTAAATATTGCGATAGCAAGTAGCCATTTTCCCTATTTATTATTTAAATTTTCTTTTTTTATTACTTGTTTGCTTTATGAAAAAGTAATTAAAATACTTAGAAAATAAATCATTATTATTATTTCTCTTCAATGACAGTGTCAGAAAATTTGAAACAAAGTTGTACATATTTAAATAGTTTTCATAACTCACAAATGAATCTCCAAATGAGAAATTGAGAGGCTGTGATGGTGGTGTGACGGGTAACTTGATTCAGTTATGTTTTCCAGACTATTTTAATTAGATCCGATCGTCGTGCTTTGCTGCAATTTTTTTTATTTCATTTCATTAAGTAAGTTTCTAATTATAAATATTGAAAGTTATTATACAGCCAGGAGAAGCAATTCAACGAATGATACCATGATTAACAAATTTCCATTTATTTTAAGAAACAAGCAATAGCAACCTTCCTAGATTAAGATTCCAATTGGTCCGAAAAATAAATTTGTGCAGATGTATATTGTCACTTTTATTGCGTAAAACAATATTGTTTCCATATTCTTGGTAAAATCGTACCATGAAAAGAATAATTACATAGAATTAAAAATACCAATTTAAGTCCATTTACTTTTTTAATTTATAGGCGCTTTATCATTTTTTTTATTGAATTCTTTCACAATACGACGGTGAAATTGCATTAAATCGTTTACAATCATATTTTTTTGTCTAGTTGGTACAGATATTTAAACACCATGACATCAATAGTTCTGATAATAGCACTTGTCTTATCATTTTATGCATGCAAACAATACACATGTATATGTACCTTCACTCTACAAGCAGAAGTTGGTGATAGTTTTGGGTCAATAGTAAATTTGAAAAAAAAGTCTTATGGGTAAAGACTCTATCCCTTTTTCACTGCAAAAGAATCATTGTTTTTTCATGTTAACTACCAATGTGGAGCATATAGACTCGAAATAAAGTTTTTCTCAACATAAGTGTTTTTAAGAAAACTGCTTGTTAGTAGTTCTCAACCACTTTTTTCCAAAAAGAGTAGGAACAGAAAAATAGGGTTCGCTAATCGTTCTCTCTGTGTCCTATTTTTAAGATAGAATGGAGGAATTTTTTTAGACATCATATAAACCCATGACGCAAAAAATATTGTTCGCACTGGGACTCGAACCCGTGAGATCCGGCACGGAAACCAACAACGCCAACCGCTGCGCTATAATGCGCAGTGAAAATTTCCTGCCTTTAAATCGGCGTTAACAGAAATAACCGATACTGAAAATAGTTTTTTTTTATTATCAAACTTATACAATAATATAAATGTACAAAGTGAGTTATTCCAGACAAAGAATTGACATTCAAAAATTTCATTGTGTACTAAGTATATTTTTGTCAATTTTGTTACGTAACATTACGGTGACATGATTTTTCTATTTTTTTTTTACCTGAACTCGTTGTATCTGTTATATGTGATACTTAAAACTATGTTATTAATAAAGTATTTTTGATGTTCAGCCCTGTTCTGCAGGGTTTATGAAGGAGAACGACAGAATGCCCATACAAATAAGAATGAACGCGCACAAACTCCAGCACATACACTACCGCAAAACACTCACATTTCTCATACAAATCCTTCATATAAATCTGCGCCAATTTTGTTTAGGGTTTTCAGGTGGTTTTCGATCTCCAAGCATCTATTCACTATTGTCTGATCATATTGTCACTTGATAAATGGGAGACTGTGTCGTTTTCAGAATCTTTATTTCTTTTTATATATTGAGTATTCGATTACACAAAAGGGACAGTTTTTTTTCGTATTATATCCAAAGCCAAAAGAATGCGTTTACTCTTCTAATATTGTTTATCGTTTTATCTTATCAAAGTAAATGATGAGAATTTAACTCTTTTGTTTACACTCAATATCAGTATTTGTTAACGAGTTTTCTTGTTTATTTTCCCTATTTAAAGTCTTCAGAAGACAGAATAATTTGTAAGGCAGTAAATAGCTAAGAAATTTGCAAGAAAGATAACGAATATAAATTATATACTAAGTAAAGACTTGGCATATACAATACCCACTTTAGATAGGAAAATGAAAACTGGCATTGCAGAGCTTCATACAAAATGTAAAATATATAATATTATAGTTACCGAAAAAGTTTTTTTTTAATTTAAGTGAAAAGTCTCAGAGATTAAGAAAGTAGAAGCGAGCACCCTGTTGCGTCAGTGGTAATAGATAGACATTGGATCTTGCTGGGTCACGTACTGTGGATGCCTCAGTAATGCCTAAAACCTGCTTGTTTCTTCTCTCGACCGGTGGTATTCTGACGCCCTGAACGACCAAAGCGTACAATCCATATGATGTGATTGCTGGAACTGAACGATGCTGGAATGTCATGTGAGGAGGTCAAGCAATTGGTGGGAAACTGGGAATCAGGAAAAAATCGTGTGGCAGCCATAAATGTCACATAGGGAGCGAATATTGTAAAAGAAGATGACATTAGCTAAATTCAATTAGTTTATAATATAATAAAGATCATTTACTAACAACATGCACTCTTTCTGATATATTTATTTTTATCCTTGATGATCGGATATAAAAAGATTGGAAATGATCTCCAGGTAAATGTATAAATAAATGCCAAACGTGGATTTTTTTATATCAATTAAAAATATTATCAGATATTTATACATGTTTTAAGAATACGATGCTTATTATTATTTCCACAATAAATACAGAATAATCATCAAAATCACGTTTAAATACTAAAAAAATCTTAATATAAATACAGAACAAAATGTAAACCACGTTTGATAAACACAACGAGATGAAAAAGTTTTAAAAATATCATGAACGTTTATTGAGTTATATTAGTTATATATCTATGAAATAATTTGTCTAACATCGTCAAAAATATGACTTAGGTTCTGAAAAATTTGGGTACTTTATTGCTTTTTGGTGCATTTTTTTGAAAATGCCTCCTGATGAACAAAAATAGCTTGACTTGTACACATACTTAAAATTGCATTTATACATGAGTAAAAAATTGGCACGAGTCCTGTATAATCTGTTTGTTGAAGAATCTCTATTATCCAGGTTTTACATCGGTTCAGAATTTGAATGGTGAAAAATATAGCGCCCTAGTTTACACTCTTTAAATGTAAAACATATTTTATTTTAAAATCACAACACGATGTCGAAGTAATTTGCATTTCAGCGAAAGTTAACGCTTTCCAGTGATACGTTTTAGTTTCCTTGACTACAAATAAACAAAGTTTGAAGGACAAAACAAGACAACTGCTTAAAAGTGACGATAAATAAATTTCGCACCACATTCAAATTGATCATTTTGTATTCTGTTGAGATTCTTAAATTGAGTTTGTTTTGTTTATTTCATGAAGTTTAAATATAGAAACAATCTGTTGCTAAGAAAAATGATTGAATAAATAAAGATTAAAAATATTATCGAATGATATTTACGCTGTCAAATACTGAGACTTGGTTTTAAGTGAGGTATACAAGAGCAGTTGAGTCATATGGCGCAGCGGTTAACGTGTGGGTATCCGTTTCGGATGTCACAGGCTCGAGTCCAAGAACGAAAAGCATTTTTTCGATTGATTTATCGTTTTCTGTTCGAAGACATGGGTGTTTGTGATGTTTAAAAATTCCCTCCCACCCATTTTGATCCTTTAATAACTGGGCGTAGAGAGAGCGATTAGCTAACCACTAGTCCTGTTCTTTCTATCCCTAGTACTCTCTTTGAAAAAGAGACGTTGAGAGTTGAAAAACCTTCGATAAGAGGCCGTATGCTAGGCATTGGGAGCGGACATGGATAACATATACATTAAAAAATACAAGAGCATTGGACAAATAATAAACCTAATTAAATTGTAGTATTTCAACACAGAAAATAATGATACAAGCTAAAAATTATGCAAATTATTTTTCTATAATGCTACATGATATTGTCAAGAAGAAACAAATTTTAAGAGGTTCCGAGTTACACAGATTGTTAAAAAAATAGACAAAGAGATAATGATTATTTTTAATACACGTGTCTTCATTTGCCGTTTGTCATGATAATTATTCTCGTTACAGTATATTAAAAAGGTTTTGTTTTGGCATTATTTCTAAAAAGAAACGTGTCAGTTTAACGTTACGCATTCATGGAGTTTTATTATTTGATATGGGGTAATAGAATTGATATTTTAATAATCTTAACACATATTTAAACGTAAAAAATACAATAAATATATCACAGTCATTGTTGGATTAGAGTAATTACTTAAATACTGTTGTCTTTTTATGAAGTAGTCAAAGACTTGCAAGTACGACCGTTCAACTTAAAACAAAAATATATGGTAAATAAAAAAAGGTGATTTATCATAATGTGAAAGAAAGTAGAGAAGCCGGTAGTGACCCTAAAGATTTTATTGAAAACATGCTTATAAATTGGTTAGAAAAGATAAATTTAATTAAAATTGAAAAAAAATGACAATGTTAATGAAACAACCATTGTATTTTTATTTAAAATGCGACAAAAAAGATGCTATGATTCAAGGTATTAAGGGACCGTATCACACTCTTATTGGTTGAAAATATTGCTGGTAATAAATTAAAATAAACAATGATTCATTGCTCGAAGCACACAAGAGGCTTAAAAACGAACAATTGTTGCAATATTTTACCTTCGTCAAGTTCGTGGTACAGTGGTCAACGTCATTGTCTTCCGTGACGAACCTCAAGGCTTCAAGTCTTAGTACGAACATCACTTTTTTCATAAAGAACGTTTTCTTAAAATAAAAAAAGGTTCAGAAATTCTGGAGCTTGCCGAAAAATAAATAATAAATTGTGAACTATTTTATTAGAATATGTTATGGTTTATTGCCATAAAAAAAAATGATTTTGGGTAATTTTCAATATAGAAATAACGGTATTTTGGAAGTTTTTAAACCCGTATTTCGGTAGTAAAAAATAACCATGAATACCGAAATTGAAATACCAACTTCTGAATACCCTTTAAACAGATTTGAAATTATTAATCGCTTGATCGTTAGAGTCACAATGTTAAAGTATAATAAAAAAGAAAACAAATTTATCGACTGGTCATTCGTTATTCTGACAAGAGGTGCAGAAAATGCTCGAAACTCCAATCACGTTTTTAATAACGTAACGTAAGCGTAGATGTGTGTGCTAGAAAAAGTTTTCATTTTGGCTGTGTTTTTTTTTTACAAAGTTTCGTGATTTAAACAATATTATGATTTTTTACAAAAAAATCATCTCATCACAAGTGTAACATTCGTTCGATGTAAAGATTTCTATTTATATGCTATATATATAGTTTAACCAAAAAAGAAGAAGGTGCTGAAAAATATGTTACACAGCCACTTATAAAAACTTGTTTGCTGTCCTCCCAAAGAAAGAAACATTAACTGACTGACAAACTTTCGGGAAAAGGTATAGTAGTGTGTCTTTTCAAATATATTTATTTCATGCACACACCTTAAAAAAGAAATTGAATTGGTAGCAAAAATTCTGTTCCTGTAATAATTTGGTGCATTATCTGTCTTTTTCCTATGGATTATCTTTAGTTTAAACAAATAAACACTTACACCAACGATTGTAAGCAATATTTAAATGATTATTCTGCGAATAAAATGAACAGCTTATAAGGTATTTAGCTATTGAAATAAATTATAAGATGACATTTATAACTGAATTTTACAAATTTCGTTAGGTATTACTGTCTTCATTAGAAGAGCAGTCGTTTACTGTAAATAACTGTGTTTATTTACGAAAGTTTTCGAAATCAATTCCTGTAAATAAGTCAATATGAAACCTATTATTTATCCCCAAGCTTTGAAAAATCAAGTGATTAAAAGTGCGATGACAACTAAAAGAGGCAAGCTTAAAAGGTGCGAATTTTTAGGGTGAATCTAGTTATGTACTTAAAATTTCTGGCATGATTGAATTGAGGTTTGGGTGGGGATTAAATTATACCAAACATGCTTTTTGAGTCAAAATTATAAGACTAATAAAATATCAACAATGTTTAAAATTGACGTAAAAAAACCTCTTGGTTGACAACGGAATCATGACCATTTTTTTAACTGATCAATTTATTGAAAAAAGCATGCGTACATTAATTAAGCCCATGAGAGGTGAAGTGAGCAAAGTGGTAATTTAGGAAAAATAATATTCTACACGTTTTAATACATCGTAAAAGTAAATATTGCTCAGTATTTTACACACTGTGTTATCTCCCTAAAATAAAAATATGCAATCCACGAAAACACCAAGTAATGTCGTGATTGCACTTACAAGTCCAATAGAATTGTTTTACTATTTTAGTACTTGGTTTACTTCACCTTTTTAAGGCTCATATTATATTAACAGGTGAAGTGTTTATGTTACGTTATACGCAAAGAAAGTTTTCTCGTTAAAATCAGGACAGTTATTTAAATGTAATGAACACTTTTTCATTGTTTTAATGTCATTTCACCGAGAATTTGTCTTGTTTCGTTGGAGTGACATCTAGAAAATGAAGTTGTAATTGTGCGCGGCTTTGTTCAAACTGTCGCAATTTATTTATTTTAGTATTTTAACTTTCAACAATTACGTTGAAAGTTTATTAATACAGCTGGTTAAACGTTTTTTTGTGTAAAAGTCTAAACATTATTAATTAGAAATAAACTGAGCTTAAAAACAATTATTAATATAATACAACTGCCCAAAGTTATGACAAAAAACAAATATTTCGCTGTAATTTCGATCAAATGTTTTCATTGAGATTTAAAAAAAAAATTAAGTACGTCTTACGTGGACGAAATCAAAACGAATACAAAGCGACTCAGTGCTGTACGAAAATATGAAATGGTCTTCTCCGCTATAGAGTGCCCTACGTGACAAAAAGCATGCCGCGATCAGTTTATATGATAATTTGATTTGCTTTAAGCCGCGTTCCAATCGTGTTTGCAGTGACTTCGCCCAAGTAAGACTTAGCTTAATGAAAAACAAGAAAAATACAATCAGTATAAAAAGTAATTAAATGCTTTGAGGGATAGGCCAAATAAAAAATACTTCAATTCTTTTTTATCCATGTCCGCTCCCAATGTGGAGCATACGGCTTCCTAATGGAAGTATCTCAACATAAGCTTTTCTACGAGAACTGCTTGTTACTCGGTCGCTCAAACTCTCTTAATGATAATGCTAGAACAGGACAAGTGGTTAACTAATCGCTCTCGCTACGCCCAGTTATAGAAGAATCGAAAGAGTGGGAAAGGAATTTTTTAGGCGTCATTCAGACATTCGATTTTACCTAAAATTAACCATTTTGAGCCCTCAAAAATGCGATTGTCTCCAAACACCACTTAACAATTTCACATTAAAATCCATCTCTGTAATAAACTAAAGTTAGACAATGAATTCATGTAACAGAGAAACATTCTTGGTACGGGTGTATTAGTCACAAAATTGGCCTTCCGTATGCCAGCAGACGTTTTACATAACATTGTCTGCATATTTGTACCAGAAATGAATTCAAATGAAATGTTTTTTTGCTCGCTGAACGGTCTAGTTAGGGTGCCGCTTTCAGAGCGATTGACGTGTTACTTGCCATTCCATTTTCTCTGGCCACCAACCGACGAGGGTGTTTTTTGGTATTCTTTTAATACCCTGTCAGGGGTTGAATACATTCCCTTTAAAATTTATCACCCGTTCGAAATGAATAGTAATTAACGCGAGAAGTTTTAATGGCATGTGTGTCATTGACATCATCAAACTATTTACGTATTGAAATTTGATACGTTTTTCGGACACATCACATCCATTACTGTGACACTAACGGAACCCTTATTTCATTGACCGCTAATACTTACTGACAAGATTGAAGGGTCATTTCCGGTGGTTCGAGCCGTTGCTCAAAAACAAAAATGTTAACGGGATCAATAAGAAGCTCATATAGTAATTTGCTATATCATCACAGTGAAAAAAACATTTCACACTCGATAATGTACAAAATTATATGAACGACTCAGTGGTGATCTAACACAAATTTATGGGATTCAAGTATCTGGTTTGGACATTTTAATACATATTAATATTAAGTTTATCACTTTTAGGGTGTTTACTGTCAATACTTGGTGGAAAGGCATTATATTAAAAAAACACTAATAATGCTCGTCATAAACGAAACCAGTACTGATCTTGCTAAATAGAAGTGAAAGTAGTACAAAGAATATTGTGTTTTTTTTAAATATATAATTATCCATGTCCGCTCCTAATGTGGAGCATTTAGCCTACCTATAATATAATGGAAGTATCTTAACAGATTTTTTTTACGAGAACTGCTTGTTACTCAGTTGCTCAACCCCTTTTTTTTCAAAGAGATTAGTAGGTGTAAAAGAATAAGGCTAGGACAAGACTAGTGGTTGACTAATCGCTCTCGCTACGCCTAGTTATTGAAGGATAGGAAGAGTGGGCGGAAAATTAAGACATCATAAACAACCATACCTTCGAACAGAAATTGATAAATTTACCAAAAAAATTCTGTTCGTACAGGGACTCGAGCCCGTAAGATTCAGCACGGAAGCCAACAACGCTAACCACTGCTACATAGGATCCGACATTTTTAAATTTAACATTTTTATCTGTTGACTGTAAATAATCGGTGCACAAATATTATTTCTATAAAAAAATACACTTTTTAATTTGTTTAAGAACACACGTAAATTAATCAAATTTAAAACAGTCTAGAAAGAGTAAATTTATTTGTTAAACTTCCTGAAATGGCATGACAAGTGATTTTTATTATAACCGTTAATCCGCTTACAAAGAATCATCTATTAAAGATTTAAGTTGAAATGAGCTATTTATTAAAGTAGATACATATGTTCATATGCGTAGATGAACCATACTGCACACATGTGATTCTCCAGCAGCAGTCCAAAGCCAATATAAACAGTTCTGAAAATTTTGAGTATCTAAAAGAGGGCAAAAGATTAAAATAATAATTATATAAAAAAAACAGATCAAAAAAATGTTAACTGATCAGATAAGCATAACCCCAATTAATTGCAGCTCGAGGTTATTAAATCAACCACCAGTGTCACATGTAATGCCTACGAATGAGAACTAATACCACCACAAAAACAAAACAAAAACCAAAAACCACGCACCCGCCTACGCCCAGGTAAATCCAGGACGCTACGCGGGAAAAGCAACATCAAAATACAACAGATGAAAGGGAAATTGGAGCTCGGCTCCACCAGACCCAGAATTTGATGTATAGATATCAAAAATTGAGTATCTTGTATTATGACCTCAGTTTAAAGTTTTGACGAACAATTTACTGCTATACACGTTTGTGTTGTTATCAGCATTTTTAATCAAACAAGCCCTAACTGCGATGGAATGGTTTCCAATTTAGCTTTATTCAATTTAAATTGTAGATTTTAGACACATGTATGTGTACGTGATGTGTTTTCTCTCATTGTAAACAAAAGCTTTAATTTATAATATAATATTTTTAAAGCTTATACGAGCCTACGAGTGGTGAAGTGAGCGAACAAGTAAAATGGTGAAACTTTTTTCTTGGATTTATAAAGTCTTTACTGGATGTTTTGGTGGATTGCATAATTTTATTTTACAAAGATAACAACCGTTGCAATGTGTATTAACTGAGGCTACTTCACTTTTACGATACTTTAAGAAGTGTAGAATATTACAACGTTATTTTTTTCTAAAATACCACTTAGCTTATTTCACCTCTAATGGGTTCATATATAATATTATTATATTACAGTAGAGAGGCAGTGTACTGCATCTAATACTTAGACGGTTCATATTTAAATAATGAAATTAAAGTTTTGCAAAATCTTTAGTATAAAGCTTATAATAAAACAGGCTTGACTTCATTTTCTCTACTTTGAATGTGGACATGGCACAAGACAGTGATATATTTTGAGTTTCAGTAAAAGCTAAAATTAGTCCCTATTTTCATACACGGTTGAACATCTATTTGCTTCAACGTTGTGTATCTTCGGATCCCCTTAACAATGTGTAAAATGGGGGTCACCCGCTTCAGGCCTCCTCAAACACGGATCCCGACCTTATTTCACGCCGCCGGCAATCCATCTTTCCCGCGGTCCGACCCTCCTTTACAAATATCTGACGGTTAGACCAATGGCCCCCCCCTACGCTTACAGCTGTACTTGGAAATGATTCATTCGCAAACATGGCGAAACGAAGTACAAGTTTTCGCAAGTTTTTAAAGGAGAAACGATGCGGTTTTGCGCGGGGTTGAGTAATGGCGTCCTTGTGTTTCAGTTACAAATGATCGCGACATAAAATTGTTTTGATCTTCATTTCTTGTAACGCACTTTTACAACTCATATTTTCGGGCTGAATTTTTTCATCCACCAATTAAAAATATATGCTATGTTAAATGAATTTTAAAAAATAATAATATTGTTTACCACTTTTTCTTAATTAAAGGTAAAGCAAAAACTGATATGTAAAAAAAAGTCAATGAAATGTATTGAACATAATACAATATTTATTTGAACACTTCTACTTCTATTGTATTCTAAATTCTTAAATGTATTGTATTCTAAAATGGATCAGTACCAGCTTCTCTTATGGAAAATATTATCAACTGATTATCAATTAGCGTTACAGTGTTATTTATAAAAAAGTTGTATTAAACAATTGATATCGAAAACATTTGTTTTGTTTGATTATTTATTACACATATTTTAATTATTTATTTTTGTATATAACACTGTAAAATTAATTTTTCTCATCTTTAGATAATGCTCTTCATGAGAAAAACCGGTCCTGATATTTTAAAATAAAAGTAAAAATAGTACAAATGAATAATGATTTTTTAAATATAATGCCTCTCCATTAAGTTTTGATGACAGTGGACACCCTTAAAGTGATGAGTGAAATGTATATTTATGACAAATATTGTGATGTTAACTACACGCAGCTAGCTGGAATTTGAGCTCCTCTCTGTAATTGTAGATATTACTTGTCATACGCAGTTTTAGTGATAATCTTCTCTAAACGGCGTATATTGTACCGCTAGTGTACATGGACATGGATTGAAAAAAAATGATAAACGCTAAAAATACCATTAAATCATAAAGTATATAATGATATAAAGAGTGATATATGTTAAGTTTATTTTAAAAAGTAAAAAGGCGTTTAAAACATACCACAATATGAACTTATCGAATAAATCACTGAATTTCTATATTTCACGTGAAACATATCATCAAAAGTTCTTAAAAACGCAAATCTTGTTTCGACTCTACTGACAAGTACCATTTTCAGACAAAATGTAATTTTCCTTCTAATAACGAGACACAATCGTCCCATCATTCATCATAGATTCCGTCACTGCAGAACGCTGTTGATGATCGTCTATATCAAGGGTCGGCAACCTTTTGTTGTAAAAGTGCCAAATATTTTACGTGGGGCCGCACTTGGGTCACATGCCGTTACATTGTAATGACATGTGTAGACAAATACTTTAGTTTTAAAATCTTGCGGGCCGCTAGTTTCCGACGCCTGGTCTATATGAATTCTGCGGAACGAACTTGGAATAGCCAAGGAGGAAGTGTTGGTCGAATACTATCGATGGTGTTCGATGTGGTAAAAAAAATACACTATTTGAAAAAGCAAACTTTAGTTTTTTAACAAAAATAAGTTTGCTTAATTTAATGCTCATTATCTAGCCAAATATTTGGGTTAAAAACAGCTTTTTTGGATGACTTGTTTTTTATTTTTATTTAATCATTCTTCTCTTCTAATTCTGTCCGCTTATATCAAATCAATAAATCTGATTAAAATAACAATTCAAATATAGATTTGTTTATACATTTTTATTATTATGAAAAGATTTTCTATTAACGTATTCCGCAAAAAAATGTGTTTTGATGTATAAACATTAGATCGAAACCAGTTTATTTCAATGTTTGCTTTTGTACTCAGTCGAAAGCTCGAAAGCTTATGTCAATGTAATCGGATATAATATACGGAAAACTTTTCGTAGGAAGATCGCTTTTTTATTGCCAAAACTTACTCAATTATTTATTATGCCGTGTTTTGAAGTAAGCGTCATGGAATATAAACATCAAAATTCTACGGAAGAATATATTTCTTCATCACTTTCCTCTTTTGTTCAAGAAATGGATTAAGTAATTAACAAGCATTGATGTTCTTCCTAAAGATTTAAGTGCTTACAATGCATTTTTTAAATTATTTCAAAACATCATCAAAACAATTCACAGTGCTGAGAAAACATTAAACCGAAATAGCTGACTATTCGCCAAGTTATTAATGTTGTATAGCTAACAGTTGAGTTCGTAATTTAGTGGTCAACGTATTTGGCTCCCTGTTGGATCTCACTGGTTCAAGTCCCAATACGAACAGCACTTTTTTCAATCGATTTCCAAGTTTCAAAAGATGGGTGTCTACGATGTCTAAAAACTCCCTTCCAACATTCCAATCTTTAAATAAAGGCGTAGCGATAGTGGTTAGCTAAGCACTAGTTTAGTAATAGTCCAACCGTACAAGCTTTACTGTAGTTTTTTACTAGTTCATTATGACTAGGTGCGGCATGAAAATATCAAATGGTCTCCACCGCTATAGTGTCTACGTGACAAACCACACGCCGCGATACGTTTGTTTGATTTGCTTAAGCCCGCGTTCCAATCGCGTTAGTAGTGACTTCGCCCAGGCAAGACATAGCGAATAGGGTAACCAATCCCGGAGCCTTTTTCCAATCCCAGAATTTCGGGATTGATAAATTTTCAATCCCGGGATTGGGATTAGCTCACCGAGGAATTTGAAATTCTCAATTCGCTATACTTTCCCCCAAGACTGTCTCAGAAATTCGTTTTTTTAGCTCACCGAAGATTTTTTTTTTAAGCTCACTGAGGAATTTGAAATCTTAAATTTGCTATACTATTCCACCTGATTTCCACCCGATCCCGGAATTTCGGGATCAGAAAATTAAACGGGATCCCGGATCCTGGGATTGAATGCCCTAGTAGCGAAGAACAAAGTGTGTGTCATTTAACTAATTTGCTTCTAGCGCGACTTTTTGTGGCTCTTGGGTATGTTGGTCAATGTCCAAATCCTTATTCTAAAGCAAATACAAACGATGAATAAAAAAAATACGCTTTGGGCTCACTAAATCTCATTTAAGTATATAATAAATATTATAAAATGCATTAAAAATTAAACAATATTTTTAAAACCTATTCTTATTAGGTAAAATACGACTTCAAAATAGCACGTCAATTTTGCTCGTTGTATCATTATAGCACAATAATTGTGTGGAAATGTCTACATCTATCATTATTCTTGCAGCCTATTCAAAATATTCCAACAGCCTAAGCAAACAGAGCTTCGCATGTCGTCGGCAAAGATTTCGACAGTAATCCTCGCTCCGAGAGTTTCGTATTGAAACCAAATTTCTTTGTACTGATTTTGCATAAATATTCACCAGTGACTATAGGCTTCGTACCGAAAGACTATTTATAACTTACTTCGAATTATTACATCAATTTTATTTAAACGCTCTATTTTTTTACCATAAGTCCGTTAATAATAATGAATATCGATAAAATAGTATATTGCCTGTGCGTAAAACATATCTGCTTTCAGTTTTTCGAAAGCTTTTATTTGATTGGTAAAAGTACAGATCAAATCGATGATCTAATATTGAAAACAAGATCCGTTGTTTAAGTTTTACATGTAAAAAATATAATTTGAACCATAAAGTAAATCTTCAATATTGAGATGCCATAAAGTTTTAAAAATAATGTGATTTATTATTTTGTCATAGCATATTTGGCATACATGACCAGAATAAAAACATGTTTTCATTAAATTTGTAAATCGCAACAATTTTAGAGAAAATGTTAAAAATTTAATGTCAGGCACGTATGAAAATGTTAAACTTCATTAAAAGGATATAAAAGTTGCAACTTTACATAAATACTTGATAATAAAAAAACTTTAAGCGATAGCGAGTTTCGCATAGAAATTTCTCTCTCGTTAGAATCGAAGTTTTACATAAATGCCATGTTATTTTTCCCAGTAAAGTAAATATTGAAAATCGAATGTCAGAAAAACTAAAAAATAAGTTTGTCATTTACGCAGAAGCTATACAAAGTTAATTGCATCTTTTTAACTTGTCAGAAAAAAATATTAAGCTTTACTAGAATGTATTTATTAATTTATATGAATTCATTGAATATATTATTAATGTTAATTTAAAATAATATATTGTAATGCATTTCTTTATAAGTATTGTTTTTGGCAGACGGTTCTGGTATATAAAAGAATAAATGGGCCCTATAGATGTTAATTGAGCCAACTAGTGAAATAGTAAAGCTTTTTTCTTGGACTTTTATGTACAATCACGTCTTTATTTGGTGTTTGGTGGATTTCTTATTTTTATTTTACGGATATACCACTTTTGCAATGTGTATTAACTGAGATTACTTCACTTTTACGATACTTTAAGTCGTGTGGAATATTACAACCCTTCTAATTTTTTTTTCTAAAATACCACTTGGTTCACATAACCTCTAATGTGCTCATTAATATACTATCATTAAATTGAAAAGTTTTTAATGGCAATCTGTATTAACTTGTCTATTGATTTGGTATGAATGATCTAAATACTTATTTCAATTCGAGCAATTTGTAATTCGAGCATTTGACATTCGAGGAATTGGTTATTCGAGCAATTTGTAATTCGAGCATTTGACATTCGAGGAATTGGTTATTCGAGGACCTTGTTATTCGAGCAATTTCCATTCGAGCAATTGCATTCGAGTAATTTGTATTCGAGCAATTGCATTCGAGCAATTTACTGGGAACCATGGGCAACCACCGGCCCGCTTAGCTATTTTGTCCGGCCCTGATTCATCTCGGCGAAGTAATAGAGAAAGAAAGAATAGTTCCAGGGAGGTATTACATAATGGGATGACACGGGCGCTTGGAGTGGCTCCACTCTACTAGTTCATGATCACCACCATATAAGAAGTAGCAACGTGTTTTATTTAATTTAATATGACTTTATTATGTTCAATAATTTGGTGCGGCCCTTGTCTCGAAGACAGAATGATAATTTGGCCCCAGACCAAAGAAAGGTTGCCCATGCCTGAATTACACGATTGTTTCTTAATAATTCACTCAATTTTTTTTCTTTATCATAGGTATCGCTGTAGTGTATCGACCAGCGATACTCAACCTTTTTTCCATCTGGTTTTTGGAACATTATGTAAGTCACAGAATATGAATAGTGTTACATGTTTTTTTTCATAATAAAGTGATATAAAATAAATTTAAGTATACAAAAATACAAATTATCCAAAATACTCATTCGCTTAGGTAAATGTTTGCAAAAAATACCAGATGGTCAAAAAAATATATGGTGACTATGATTGTTTTGAGCCTAAAATAAAATATTAATGGGCCACAGGTTGAGTATCGCTGGTGTTGTAGATCATTGCGCTCACCCCTTACGTATACGATAGAGTTCTGCACGGGCCGAAATTTTACAAAACTACCAAATTACGAAAGACTTAGGCACGAACCGGCCCGGGCTCGAGTCTAATACCACACTTGTTACCCGAACCCGACCCGAAGCCCGGATTTATACTCCACAGCCCGAAAAAACCTCATTTTTTTTACAAATTTACAACAATTTACGATTCTCTATAGAACTGGTAATAGTTAAAATCATCATGGCTGACTTATGACACGAACATGGTGTGCAATATTTTTCTGAAGAATAAATTCCTTACCGGGGCCCGGCCCGAGCTCGAGTCTCAATTGCGCTTACTCGCCCGAACTCGGCTCACGGGCCGGGCCGGGTAAGAGCCCGTGCAGACCTCTAGTACACGAGCTATCATTCCTTATGTTAATGTCGTGGTGCCGGTCTATGACATCATAAAGCTTAAAAAAAATGTAACGTGCTTTTATAAATATCAATTATGTTATAGGAAAATGATGTGAAATGTATTAGGTAGCTTAAGTAATTGAAGAAGCTGATTTACTTAAAAACATTTAAAAAAACAGTGGATGTTAAAAGTACTTCCCTCTAGAAATTATATAAAATGACTCACAACTGAGGAATTTTATCTGTATGACTTAAGCAACAATACCTGAATTAGATCCTGGCGGTAAAGTCCTATCCTTCTCATTTATTCAAGTCTCTTTCAGAGGACAATCCTCGAACGCCCACCCATTTGTTACTCCGTGACGTCTAACGACCCGACGCCGGCGTCAAAGCTTTACCTTTAACTGAACCAACGTCGCTAGAGCCTTATTTAAATTCCACTTGGTAAGAATGCAAAGTAATCTGAGCCGCTTTATTTAATAGAACTATTTTTTTTAAAGAAGAGAGGATATTGTGTGTATGTTAATAAAATAATTTTATTAACAATCATTCACACACAATACATTTTTTTTTACACTATAACACATACATATAGAACATGAAATATTTTATCGGGATAGCAGCCTCAGACGAAATATCTGCTAAAATTTTTCGTGCTCAATACGCCAGAGATGATTAATATTTTAATAACAAATTAAATTAATAATTGCAAATTACAGCCGGCGTGCTAGGTAAAAACGTTCTTTTTTCTGTGGCAGCCAAAAGGCTTAGGCTTTTTTAAATTTTATTTTACAAAAATAAGTTTTTAGCGGAAAATACAAGCGGTTGCTTAATTTTGTTAAACGTTCACAATAACAATAACACGTATTACAATAAATATCATTTTTTTACTTAATCCATGTGCGTTCCTAATGTGGAGCGTTTGGCCTTTTAAAAGTATCCTGGGTATCTTTTCAGAAGTTTTTATACAAGAACTTCTCAGTTGCTCAATCTGCTAAGATTAATATCATTTTTTTTCAATTCAAATTTGAAATCTAAGACATGGGTTTTTGTGATGTCAATTCTCATCGAGCTTAGCTCGAGTGACTTACACGAAAAATAATCGAGTATATTTAGTTTTTTCTTTTAACTTCAAAGTATTAAGCGCACTTGCATTCGCTTATATGTAAAACATCTTTTTTAACGAAGAGATTAAAAATATAAATAATACGACTAAGACAGGATAAATAGTTAGCTAATCGTTCTTACTAAGCCGTTATTGAAATGGTGTGAGAGAATTTTAAAACATCACAAACACCCATGCCTCCCAAACAAAATTGATTGAAAAGAAATCCATTTGTATTGAAAAATCTAACCGAGAAATTGAAACTGCTTTTGTGGATTCTAGTCGAGACAATAAATAGTGCGACTGTTTCCTCAAGTAACATTGCAATGATACAGTAACTGTGCAAGAGCCAATTTAAATTTAAATTGATTTATTATCAAATTATCAGCGCCAGTTCCTACATTTTTAAAATGTTTTTTACGCTTAAAACGTCTTATACAAGATATTACTTTTAAATGAGACCAAAAAGAGTTGACACCCCCCAGTTTCTGTCATATTGTTTTCAATATCCAAAAAACATTTATAAGCTTGCTTAGAGACATGAAAACAAGCACTATTCCGTTGGTAATTACTGGAAAAATAGTTTATTGGAGTCTATTATTTTCTCCACACATTGTGCACTATTTTAAAACAAAATATTAATCGCTATTAGGTCACCACAACTATATAGGCAGTGATATAAATTTCATTGGGATCGCTTCAGTCGGAAAAGGTGAGTCGCAAAAACCTTGTACGACCCAATTAGAAAATTTGCCCTTTCAAAATATTTCTATAGCAGATTGGACTAACTGAATTTGTTTGAAATAAATCCTTGGTCCTTTTGCAGGTATTTTAGCATAGAAAAAGGTTGTGGCGGGTCAAGTTAAGCCTTGTCAGCTTAAATGAGTGGCCAATAATGATTTAAGAACTTAAATTTTACCCAATATGCTAATGAGTCGATTATTATTAAGATTGTGAACCATGATTAAAATTACAAGAGAAGGAAATTAAAATAATGAATGTAATTATCTATAGTAATCTGATATCTCCTCCTTAACGATGTCTACGGCAAGTAAAATGTATACTTCGTAAGTCCTTCTACACTCGATAAACACAGTAAATTGGTTCCACGAAAATGACGGTTTATCAAAATACAACAAAACAATAATTTTGAAATTAAACGAGGGAGCGGCTTCAAAACAACTATTGTGTTTATTTGTAAGACATAAGTGATAATTTAAGCTCCACAAAAATACTATAAAGCAAATAAAAACATGAGTGAAAAAAAAATCGAAATATATACATGGCTGAAAATCATCATTGATTCATTTTTATTCTTATCGATATAAATATGCATATGTTTTACAATTTTGATTGTAATTTAATAAACATTCAACTTGAACTTTGCCTGATTTTTTTAATTTCTATCCACTGTTTTTACCGCTTTGTCAAAATTATCAATGCGTGTTAAACAACGACTTATTTTAACTATAACCTTTTATTGAATAACCTAAAGTTTTAAAATTTTTAGTCTAGTTGTTAAGATGAAAACAATAATTTAAAATTTGACAAAAATAAAGTATTGAGATAAAAAAAAATCAAGACAATACGATTTACAAAGAACTAAAATATATAAATAATATCGGTTCCTAATTAGCGGTAAAGAATTATGTCTTAACGCAATTATGTTAAAATTGTATTTAAAAACTAGGAAATAGTTATTTTTATCCAGATATATAGACAAATATGAACGTTATAAAATTAGAGAATGCAAAGATCAGCGTTTGAAAGTTTTCGTGGGTTAGTATGTGAAATATGTTTCTTAATACTGACATATCAGAATGAAAACGATAGCTCGCGTAGCAACAGTTGGTTCGATTGAAAAATAATGCCACACAATTATAATAGTGAATCACTTACAACTTTTCGACTATCGGCATCTATTTTTTTGTGTTAGACAGTGTCATGATTCGCTTTTGTATAGCATCTCAAGAATGTTGTAAGTAATATATAGATATTGGTTTTAATCGAGTTCATCTACGTATACCTGAATATAAAAAGGAACTTAACTTATTTATTTAGCCAAGTGGTCAATGCTACGAGTGGAGAATTTTGTATGGTTAAGGGTTTAAGATTTACCTTCCTACTACTGACAGAGACCTAGAATAAACGATTGTATTGAAAGACAATTAGCTAAGTAATAGTTTTTTTTTATTTATTTCGTTTAAAGACAAGTTAAGCTACTAACTAACGAGTCAGTGAAGTGAGCCAAGTGGTATTTAAGGAAAAAATAAGTTAGATTCGTTATGTAAGTGAAAGAAGTTTAGTAAATACGCGCTGCAATAATGTTTTCTCCTTAATAAAAATTAAAATAAAAAATCCACAAAAATACTAAGTAAATACGTGATTGACGTAAGACACAGTTTGGAAAACAAAGTAATCAAAAAAGTGAATCATATTTTTATACAATGTATTCAAGACCAAATGGTTTAATAAAGTTTGAATAGTTAAATCATTATTGAAACTACAAACAAACTAAGTGTCTTGGAAGCTACTGCCTTTTTCAGAATACATTTCGACGCTTTTAAATTATCAAACTTGTCAAACAAACTATTCAAAAAAATAGCTAACTCTCACCTGGGATACTTAATACTTAAAACGCGGTCTCCACGGTTCACTTTTTAATTAAAAAATAAAAGCATAATAAATCATGGTGCGCGAAAAAATGGTCTGAAATTTCAAATAACAATGTTTAGCGGAGACGCCCTAGATTTACGAGCACGCTTCCTATGCACATTTATCAAGCGCTGTAGAAAAATATAGTTACTCCGTGACTTTTTTGAGGGCAAAATGAAAATATTTCCTGCATTTACCCACTGCTAATAAACTGTGCCGGCAATTCGTTGTGCATTTCTATAATTGAAATGGCACTATTTAGCAAACAAATAATGACCATTGTATTGACAAAAACATTCGAAAAAATTATCTGTGAATTCAAATGAAAGCTATTTCGCACTAAATCATGAGTTTCTAACCGGTGGGGATTTTTTTTGCATCAGTACGTTATTTGTGGTGCATCATTTAAAGAAAAGTGGTATTGTGTAATTTATTTTAATTTATTAGACAAAATACAATGTATGTAGATCTAAGTTCCAAAACAACTTAGAAAACACGATTTTTTGCAGGTTTCATCTTGTTATGTACATCTAATATTGCGGAATTATTACAATTATCAAAAAATATATGTTTATATAAGCTAAAACAGTGAATTTACTTTAGTACACTAGTAAATTAAAACAACATGATTATGTTATGTCCGAATCCTATTTTTACTAACACGGCTTAAAAGTTATAATTGATAATCAATCCCGAGATAAAAAAGTGCCAAGTCCGAATTAGATAAAAAGTTTAGAGATTTGATGCCGCAATAATAACTGCTAGTCTACCCACTTAGATTATAATAATACAGGTAATTATATGCTGCACATGAGAGAATCGTGAACACTAACATGACTTATCCTGAATTAGCTAAGTCACTGTTTACGTATAGTTTATTTGTTATAATACTGACATAATTTTTTTATTATTGTCAAAATTTATCATTATCAGCAGGAACCTCATAAAGCGTCACAAGTTTTTTTCAGGCTGGGGATAGGAGCAAAAGTAGCTATTCTATATTTGCGACCCAATGCAGCAATGGATGAATTAATGTATGTTCGTAATATTTCACTGAGGAGAAAGGACGTAAATCCAACCTCCTGCTCCCCAAACAACGTAGCATACACTGTCAATCCACAACTGACATATTGTTATTTCCTGCCATGTTCTCTAATCTATATATTTCTATGATTTATTTATTTCATTAGAAATTCTAGAAATTTATTACAATTACATGAAAACATTTAAGCACTAATATCTTCTACCATACAAAACAATGGAATATAGTATAAACATATATATTTGTCTGCCTGTCACAAGAATATTTCCTAAACGGTGAATAGTATCAACGCGAAATTTGTACAAGTACTCTGGTCGCTATATATATATATATATATATATATATATATATATATACATATATATATATATAGGTCAACTGTGATTTTTCAACACTCTTTTTTTAAAAAAATTATCGTTGTTTGATTAACTTTTCCGGTTCTAAGCTCAAGAAATGCGACCCCAATACCCACATTTTCTTAAATATTTATTTTAATATGGGTGATACAATGTTTATAATTAAGGTATTCTTACATCATAGTTTTTTGGACCTTTAGTAGTTTATATAAATAAGCGATAACGCGATAAGATGATAAGCGCCCGCGATAAGCGATCGTTCGTAAGATAGCTGGCTAAACTCGTCAGTTGCAATTTCATATGTGTGCTGGGATGACGTCTTTTTACGCGCAACTTGAAATATGATTATTTATTAAAAAAACACGGATTTTTATAAAAAAAATTGTATGAGGAATGATGCAGAGAGATATTTTAAAGTCCTTAGACTATGTTTTTTTTTGAAATTCAAAAGAATAAGGCCAATAATGAGGAAACCACTGGGGTCCCTAAACGAGCCCCATCGGCAGAGAAGTATTTTTCTAGTCTCCGAGCCGCGAGAGTTAAGTATTTTAGATGAAGTGTGAATCACGACAATTTTTTAAAAATATATTTTCGTAGAGACACCATAGAAATTTATTTATCAATAGATTAAATTTTTTTTTGAATCGATATTATGAAAATATCGATCAAAATATAATGACTTGGTATGTACCGATAGAAATCCGGAATAACGCTGCAGTGTTCAACCAGAATATGTCACACGCTGCTAAATGCTAAATGAATGTTTTCTCAAAGATAAACCTATTTAGGAACCTCTGTTATATCAGGCTAAGAGCCGCCCACTTCTTTTGAGCCGATCGTTACAACGGTAGTCAAAAGAAATTAGAATAAACAATTGAAATATATTCAATGAATACTTTGCAAATTAAAACAAAGTTTATCAAATATGTACCTGAATACAAAATGTACCTTTTGTAAAATAGTTTAACATTCAATGTAATTATTAGACTGGGTTAGATCACGTCCTCTCAACATGTGCGTCGCGTAACACAACTGTCCCATCAATATTAAATTTGGCTGTACAAATATTTACCACTTTACTTTATTTCTCTATACACAGTAAAGGCAAATTATAACTGCAATTAAAATTCAATTCACTGTGACAACATAGAATAACCGTTTAAATGGAAACAAGTCAAAATTTAAGTTGAAAATTTGTACGAAATAGAAAGATTCTTACTAGCCATAGAAAAATAGTAAATATAATTCAGAAAAACACATAATAAATTTAAAAATACTGAAAAATATATTTGATAACTTTGTATTTAAAAAAATCGCCATTTTCACTACTGTATTCGTGAGAAAATCATTTTTTTCGATTGGCTTAATGTCACGCTCGTTATCACTGGGTATCAATATCACACTGGCTCATTATTTATGGACCACGTATTGACCATCTGTCTTATTTTTCGTTGTTTTGTGAATTTATCCAGATTGAGGATTACATCCATATAAAACATGTTCAATTTAAACATTTTCCTGAAATGGGTTATTCGGAGTTTTGGTGTAAAATAATATTTACTTTTTAAACATGTCCATCACATCGTGATCTTATAAAATCTTAATGGAGAATCTTAATGTTAGTTAAATTGAGAGATTCTGTCAAAAAGTAAGGTGCTTGATCTTATTTGTTCGATAAAGAAAAAATACACGTCCTCATCATTTAGTTTTAAATCAAATATAGTATGTATAGAGTTGAAAAAAAAACGATGAAATCACGTGCACCTTTTGTTATCTGTTAACCGATTAAAAAAATGTTTAAAAAAGTTCATAGGGTCGAATAACTTATTTCCTTAAATTGAAGATGTTATTGATATGATATTCAAAAAGCGAAGAAAATTTTACGTAAGAAGTATAAGACGAGTTTTTCTTTCCCCTCAATGTAGAATTATTAAAAAGAGGTTTTACAATTAAAGCTCCAAATGAAAATAAAAAAAATCGGAAGTTGTTTAAGAAGCTACACTAGTTATGAGATTTGAAATTAAATTTCCAGGGAACGAGAGAAAACTCATCAGCGTTTTATTTTTATTTTCCTCTTTTGAGTAACAAATAATTTGTGGTTGATGCTGCATTTTTAAGTGTGCTGGAAGTAAAATATATATTAGTTTTCTAAACCTATTGTCAAATTGAAATGGGTTCCGCTAATTAATTATGTTGGGAACGGCTGTACAAGTTAAACTAAATTAATACCTGCGTGGCATACGAATAAAAGTTAGATAATTTACGATACAGGCTGTCTGATAGTTTAAAACATATAAACTAAAACATTTGTAGCAAAGTAGTTCAGGTGAATCCTGGGTCAGACAGACAGAATTTGAAGTAAGTCTACAATGGTAGACATGAAACAAAAAGTAGCTTTGATAAAAAAATACTTGGAATTCAACAATTTAAAAGTGACTTTCAAAACGGTAAACCAAGGTGAATAATAAAATATTAACGAAAACTAAATATTCAAATCTTTGCTTTAATTGAAATTTATTTATTTTTGTTTACAAAAGACGGTTGTGTAAGATTATTTCAATTATATTTTAAAGCGCTGTAACCATTGAGATTAATTTACTTTGAAACTAAATTCGTGCATAATATTCAAAGTCATAATTAAATTAAATTCATTCATCCACATTCGTACGTAAATGTCACTGTTCCAATAAATGATAAGTATTTATAAATAAACTATTTATATGATAAAAATCCATTCATTGAAATGTTTACGTGAATGTTTCGCAGAAAATAGTCTAAGGGCTTCCAACTTGTGTATAGAAAATGATTTTATTGTGACTACTTAACATGTATTTAAAAAAATAGTGTTATCAACGATGAAAATCATTTTTAATAGATTTATAAATAAGATTTTTTTAAATAAAAAAATAGCTAATACGTGTTTAAAAATTAATTATTTTAGACCTGACAAATTAAATGATAGTCATAAATTTTAATATTCTTATCATAAAAACATAACCGACGATTTATTTATATAAATTTTGTAACGATGTAATTGTTATTCGAAGAAGTTATATAATTTTATAAATATAAAGCAATAGATGAAATCGTCAACAATATTATTATCTCAAGCTCAGAATATACCGTTAGACGTAAGCTATCAATTAAATTATGCCGGTTGTTTATAAGTAAAACGATGGTTTACTGTACATAGCAACATCTAGTTAGTTTGTCATAAATATACACTATGTAATTAAATAAGCAATATGCATACTCCATAGACAACAGACATGACGCCTGTGTCCTAATCAATATACAGAAATAAGGATAAAACATCTTTAAAAATGTTTGTTTAAAAGTATAAATTAAAACTTTGTACTAGTTATACGTATGGAAATAAATTAAATAAAAAACAAATTCCTTTGAATAATAATATTATTTCGTTGACATTATTTTAAAAATATATCTTAGTTTGAGAAGAATTCTTTGTACTTGAATCAACTTCATATAACATAATATTTTTGTAATTTAAGATTTCGACTGAAGGTGCTTGGTGGAATTTCAATATTAAATTTGAATCGTTCAAACTATGTACATTCTCACAGATTTTGTCACTAACTTTTCCAAGAAATTTTAGAAATCAACAAAGCACAGCTGCAAAGTCTTCCGATTTTAAATGAAATATCAAACTTTCCCACATCTCCACTTCTATACCCTATATAATCATAAAATCATATAATCATAAAATCATATAATCATAAAACCTTTGCCGACAAACAAATTATATAATTCTTGAAACTACTCACTACTCAAATCTGTCGGCATTCCCATGAGCTCATCCTTTTCGCCAGCAATGGCTTTGGACTCAGTGATGCATTTATATCTTATATAAAAACGAAACTTTCATTTACTAAACGTCAGTTCAGGTTCATCCGTGCACTTGAATGCCTGAAGATGCCAAAAGGCGAAACCCGGGTCGTTAGTGACAAAATCTGTGAGAATGTACATAGTTTGAACGATTCAAATATAATATTTTTGATTAAATTTCACAGAATACAATAAAAGCGTATATTGATTTAATCCCGACTATGTCAACATTGTTAAATTGTACGAAATTAATTGAGATGAGTTTTCGCAATCGTTGGGTTTCCCTTTTTTCAGGATTATGAACGTAATGCTGAAAGTAAATTTTGAATTAAAATTACACTAAATAAGAACATTGTATTTTTTTTGTATTATACGTCTTAATGGAAAACTATTATGCTTTGGTCGTCGCATTTTGGGATTCTAAAGTCTCGACTTTTTTTATGTCCCGGTACGTGTATGAGCACAAACTTGTCATGTCCTGATAAATTCTCGTGTTTTGAGACCGTAGAGTTTCAGTCATTTTAATCAAAATATATTTAACTGCATTTTTCTACGCACAAACACTGTAGTTAACTCAATATTTTTAAACAGACATTTTTGCTTAAAGTAATACATTTGATCAGGGGTAGTCAACCCTTTTATAGCAATCGCCCACCGGTTCCACAGTAATAGTGATTTAAGTATATTTTAAAACTCCTATCGCCCAACATGTAATCTGAAACACCCACTAGTGGGTGGTAAGGACCAGGTTGAATACCACTGCATTAAATAATTCATGTTATTGAGAATTAGCATCTGTCAGACGTACGTCTAACGGTAATGTTCTATTTTCGCAATAAACGGTTTTTTTTTTTGAAAAGGCCTTTTTAAATTGCTTTCCGAAAATACAAATTTTTTGCAAGATGTAGAGATTTTCAAACTATATTAGTATTGAATGGATATAATCTTCTTTACATAAGCTTTATTTGAAATTTCTAAATTTCTAAAAAAAACGGTTTTTGACACTTTCACGTCTATTTTGATTTAGCTGTCTACGATATGTTTTTGTTGACTCTTGCTGTTTCTGAGATTGCTCTTAGCCAGCGTTTCCCAAAAAGCAAAATGCCACGTCACCAATTTACTAAAATAAATATGTACATTTACTATATAATTTCGTAATACCTCTCATTAATAAATTATTGGTACATTTGATTTCTTTATAGGTTTATAAGAGTAAATTTTTTGGTTTTATAATATATAAAGACTGTATGGACATAAATATACTGTTTTATTTTACCTATAAAGCGACAGTATATGCCATAAACAAATTTAGTAGGTCACGAAGGAGAAATATTAAAGTAACCCGGTCGCGGGGCAAAAATGTGTGGGAAACGCTGCTCTAAGCAATTTAAAGTGTTGGGGAATTTTCTCAGTTTCTTATGTTTGGTCTAGTCGATTTTTTTAACATCGTATATTTAACATAATCACTAAAATAAGTTTGGTTAGAAAAAAGTACGCTGCTGGATTGACAATATATTTGATGTCACTTGAAATAAAACAGAATTAAAGCTTATTTACTAAGGTATAAACGAAAGATACTTTTTAATTAATTCGTTATAATCGGGAAGATTAAAGATGTAAAAAAATAATTACGAATAAACGTAAACAAATAAAATCAAACTAACGTAACAATCTTGAAAATGGCATAGATACACAAAAAATTACTCCTGTCAATGGCCCTTATACGGTGTCGATAAAATTAAATATAAATTGCTCTCGCTCAAATAACAATCCATTATCTGCTAAACGGCACAATTTAATTTGTTTTATCGGTTTATTTTCTTTTGAATTGCTTGTTTTAATAAATAAAAGGCTAAATACTCAAGAGAGAACACTCCGCGCTTCAAATGCGAAGTAGAGAAAAGGCATTGGCCCCCTAGGGGTTGAAACCTTTTTTGTTCTTTCATTCCGCTTGGATTTCAAAGAAATAACCTTTCTATTACACAAAAAACACTTCCATAAAAACCCCTCTTAACTTGATGCACGTGTTACTGTTTTGTATTGGGAAATCGTCGATGTAAATAATTTGTTTCTCGCACACTTTCATAATATAAATAATCGGTAATTTCCATCGCTAGGGTTGTTAAAATGTCTTTAAGGTAATAGTTTGTACTTACGTAACCCACTGTTTAAGCTTCTGTTTTTATAATGAAGGTACACGGAGCCTGCAAAGCGGGCTCTTAGTTCCCTGACTTTATAAAACATGTAGGGTGAGTAATTAGGTAGAAAACGAACTTTTTATTACTGCCTTGTATGTACTTTACCTTATATAAATTTGTTCAAAAAAAGTTTAGAATCAAGAAAACAATTTTGAAAAACTCTTTACAAATACTATTTGTAGATGTAAGAAAGATTTTTTTATTGTAATTTTCTCTAAGCGCGTTACCTGAAACATCGATTTGCTTGTAAATATTGAAGAAGTCTTGATTCATAGATTTTATAGACAACAGCATTTTTTAGATTTATGTTTGAAAGCATGGGTGTTTGTGATGTATTAATTTCCCTCACGCCTTTCCTATCTTTCAATAACTAAGCGTAGCGAGAGGTACAATAAAATAATTATGTGATATATTTACGTAATAAAAATAAAATCGTTTTTGACGTGAAATATTCTAAATGTCTACAAATATAACGGGCCTGAAATTATTTTCCTTAATTTATTTCAAATCTATCAAGTCATAACCCACAAAACCTTTTAGATTAAATTATTCTCAGTTTTTTCTGATTCTTGTTTTTTAAAGATTTTCCAAAAGCAATCTTTTTCAGGACGCTTTTTTATACGTTGGGAAAACTTTTTTAATATATCTTCATATTTTAAACGTACGATTTTCCAGATAACAGTGTTTTCCAAATTCAACTAGAAAAAAACATTTTCTCGGACAAATTAATTCTTAGTTTGACATTTTTTTTTGAATATAAAAACACTTTCAGTTAACATAAAACTTTTAATGTAATTTATGAATCGACCGTGCTTTATTTCTACCATACCCGTTATATGTATATATCCAATTTTTAATACACTTACTTCCTTTTGATAACTCAGCGAAAAATAGGCATGCGGTATAAATATGTTCAACGTGAGCCAAGTTTGTGAACAGTTTCTTGTTCGGCAAATACTTTTTCTTTATATTAAGTTGTGTATTTTATGGTTTTGTCATTTTGATTTCTTACCAAATTTTATTAATACCAAGTTCTCGCAAAACGAAGCAAACAAGTAACAAGTAACAAGCTCAATGTAAAACCTCTCGTTTAAGAAAGTGTGAAATATGGGAAAGGGTATTTTCAATAGATTCATTGTTTTTGTTTCAAGTAATTAAAAAGTAGTAAATAATATAAACACATACGAAGCTATTTAATTGTACACTTAAGGGATAAAAGCAATTGACTTTAAGCTCGTAGATTTAAATCAAGCTCTAAGCAACCCCTCATATTTTTTTAAAATGAAAGCATTTTACGAAGGTTTACGGGACGTATATATTTAATCTAAAAATTATTAAAATAGTTTATTTTTTATTGGAATATATCATATTATAATGGTTAGTTAGAAAAACTACGAACTATTTATAATTATTAAACGTATAAACTGAAATATCAGAAATCTGTCTCAAAGTATTTTTAATTTGTTTTCATTGTTATAAATGCATCGGTGAACAATCATTTGGTGTTCGTCTTGATATATTTATATTTGGATGCATATGAAGCAATTCTATAAGAAAAAATAAAGAATATATATTTTGCACGTGTTTTTCAGTAATGTTTTACAATAAAGTACAAGGTTAGTTAAATTCTTTTTAAGCTTTTTAAAAAATAATAATATCCCTGTTTTGCACTCTGAAAATCTACTGTCAGTAATTGTGAGAAGTGTTTTCCAAAGTGTTTACAATTTAAAGCCTTCATCTCAAATTACGACGAATAACACTTGGTTAGAATAAACACACACATATAAAATGGATATCCTGGAATAAAAAATCATTAAAAAAACTTGTAGTCTTCTTTGCAAGTTTTATAATTTCAGTAGCTAAATACAGAAAAGAAAAAAAAATATTCATAATTGCTTTTAAGATTGAAAACCAACGTTTTTACAAACATTTTATTTATGAAAATATTATATGTATTTGGCGTACTCATTTTTTCAACACTTACATAAGATAATATAGTCTCAATTGTTTTTATGTGTTTTGTTTGTGATTCGTTCGTAATTTGTTTTTTATCTTATAAAAGCATTCTTAATTCTTTCAATTTATTTCCAGTATCAATGATGTAATTTTATTTAAGATTTGAAAGAAAATTCGATAAAACATTATTATAGTTCCGTACTGCTTTCCGTAAAGAAATTCACTCAGGCTCGAAACTCAGATTGGCATGTTACCAAAAGATAATCTCGGATAGCCCTTCATACGATGTATCTTATACTAATATATTAAAATCTCTTTGTTGAGCCTAAGCGGAACATTGATTGCGAGTAGACTAGAAGTTTTTCGTCAGTTAAGAACCTTTTTTTTTAATCTGCATTGGCTTATTATATGTGCGAAGCTTGTGAGGCTTCGCTGAAAAAAATCGATAAGCATATCAGGCTACTTTTTCGATTGGCGGATAAGATAGTGAGAATTGTATAGCAGCATATATTCAATTTAAATTTATATCATTAGTCTTCTACTGGTTGTATTGTTAGTTTGTTTTAACACATGTTCCACTTCTTTAATACTTGAAATGAATTCAGCTGCAGCTTTGTGAAAATGAATTTTTGATACAAATATAAAATGATAAGTTGGTTTTTTCACAGGTTACGTATTCAGGAGTGTCTTCATTAAGTGATTGAGCATTTCATTATCTCTGAATGATACCCGTTTCAATAATTAATTGTATTTTATTTTAATAAAACATTTTTACTAATTGTCGTTGTCGAGTAATATAACTCAAAGAATTTCGCCCTTTTTCTTATTCACGATCTTAAGATCGCTATAAGAATCTCGAATAGTTATTTTTTATGTTTTAATTAAGTAGTGTATTAACGGTTTTGATATATTTGTCTCCAAGGACTTCCTTCACAACTCTCTCCAAATCCTATGTCGCCCGCTGTGTTCTAGTTGGTTAGAGCTTGCTCTTCTAATCAAGTGAGTCTGGGTTCGATTCCCGGTAAGGTCAATGTCAAATAAAGATTTTTAAATTTAAAATTGAGACCTAAGATATGGGTGTTTGTGATGTCAATTTATCTCGAGTGACTTACAAAATAATATTATCATCGAGTTTTTCTCACATAATTTTTCAACTTCTTAAAATATGACAAAAGCGTGTAGCTAAAAATGTTCATTGATTAATTCGTAGTCTAAAATAACTGAATTAATCTGAAACAGATAACTAGGGTAGGATTGTAACTAAGAAAAAGTTATTAAAAAAAATACAAATATATAGTTCATTGAATTTGCAACTCGGCAAAATGATAGCTACGAAAGATCAGTAGCTATCAGGTACGTCCATACAGAATATTTCTATGGACGAATCAATATTGTGGAAGCATTTATGTGTATACATATATATAACAGACTGGTTCTAAATTGAAATATAATAAAAAATTCCTGAAATATGCCAATTCAATTGAAAGTCAATTGAAAAATTCGCGAGTGTGAAACGTAAAAACTTATAATTAAAATGTAACAAACGTTTTTAATCCCGTGAGATATAGTCGATCGCAAGCAATTATGTCCATATAATGTTAATGTAATAACAACAAAAAATATTAATGTGATGTTGAAACGTTGGACAGCCATAAGCTAATCTACTATTGCATTGAAAACCAACGTCAAGTTCCTGTCAACAGCAAAGTAGAAATTTGGAAAAGGTGACACTTTCATGTATCGTTATATTCGAAATACCGTATAACGATACATGAAAGTGACGTGCGATTGTACAAATGCCGCAAGTTAACTGTGACTGTTTTTTCTTTGACGTAAGAAAAACGATATTTCAAATTTACGAAACCTTTGTCAAAATATGACTCGCAGAAAATAAATCAATGTACGACATTTTATCGACTTTATTGAGACTTTTGTGGTGACACGATTGAATGTTTTTGTTATGTTGTGTAGCATTTTATTGGGGTGGGCTGTCGATGGATACTAGAGTTATTTAGAGCTAAAAACTGCTTCAAAAGAGATTTTTTTGCTATTTTTTTGTAATAATGAATATCATGTCTACAAATTTAACAAAATACGACATGTAAAAAAATATATAACACTTAAAGAGCGTTACTTTTCTTGGATGTTTTGTTGAAAAACTAAGTCCGTTAAGTGTTTCTTATAAAAGATTTTTTTTTTTGAAAAGCATTATGTTACTAATTTATAACTGTCGACATACGACAAAAACACCGTTTTAGCCGTTTTTCAGTTATTTCATAACTGAACACTTGTTATAATGATATACTAACGTATAAACGTCTTCTCATTAAAACTATATATAAATAGTTTTTAAAGGAAGAAAAAAAAACCTTTTTTTCGGCCAGCTTCACAACCTCTTTTTAAATATTGATTAAAGGTAGTAGTAAAGTTGTTTCATATTTAAGCTACGTGTCTATAATCTACAAATAAAATGGTAGAATTAGAATTGACAATACAGCGAAAATGTAGAAAGAAAAACTGTAAGTCGATAGGAGATGCTGATGATAAACATATTTTTGTAGTAAAAAAAATAATTTATGTTTTTTATGACAAATACTTGTTCCAGTTTTCCAGTCCAAAAAGAGTAAAGAGAAGGCTTAGACAACATTAGTTCCTTTTTTGGGATAAGGTGAATTGGACGAAATTTTAGACATTTTTGATAAAAAATGAATAAAAAAATACGAAACTCTCCGTGCAGGAATTCGAGCTAAAGCTTTACACTAGAGCACCGTCGTCCACGATTAGGTGACGCGTGTTGTGGTGACTAATGTGCACAAAGAACACACGACACCAAATCATGGACGATTTTTCGCCAGTGTAAAGCTTGCCAGTGAGTCCGGTAACCAAAGCCAACGACGTTGACCACTCGGTTCAAAATATTATGAAATATAATATATAAAGCTGCAATTTACATTTGTTTAATCAATTGATTTTTTAAAAATATTGAACTGAATTTCTGAGTATGACAAATAATTTAATATCAAGTAATGTTTTGCGTGCTTAATTAACACATAAAACGCAATAAATATAATTATTATATTATTAACTTGTTTTTGTTGGAAAAAAGATGAAAATAAAAAAGTCTCAGATAATAAAAAGTATATTTATAAAAAAACATTTTTTTTAAAGCATTCATGTCTGGTGATCTAAGTTAAATATATTTTAGGAAAACAATAATTCATATTTTTTCTGAGATCATAAAAATCCTCACGTTTTTGTCCATTGTTTTAACCTCTGCGATGCGTGAATTAGAATTCAGCTATTAATTATGAGCTGCGAAAATTTCCCCGGGGTCTTACTTAGCTTGCTCCAATACAAATATTTCGGTGTCATTATAAACACTAATAAATTAGCGATGAACACAGAACGTATGCAAATGATATTCTGGCGTATTTATTTTTCATTTAAAACTTGTGTAATGCAAATAAACAAAGTGATACAAGTATTTTCATTAAAGAATTGGTTTGTATTGAAAAATAAATATATTTTTGAAAATAATATTGAGCTTGAGTTTCTTTATGATCCGTGTATAAAGTAAAGTTATGAAAATAAATTTTATCAAAAATTATAATAAATATAGTTAAACGTGCCATATCACTTCATGTTCAAGGTTTTAAGATTCTCAGCTCATCCGATTTAAAAAAAAAAACGCTTTGTATGTTAATTTTTAAATTTCATCTGAAGATGTTTGATAGAATTTTGAAATGAAATTCAAAATATTTCAAATTTAGATAATTTACAAACGTTTTATCAATAGCATCCCGAGTTTTGACATTTTCCAGAAGTCATTTCCATGTTTTGACCTTTAATATTGCCTTTTGACGATAATTGAAGAACTACAGAAATTTTTATTGTTTATGTAATTATTCTCCCAATTGATATAACGTTATAAAAACCAAACAATTAGTGAAATTAATACATTTCGCAATCAAAAGCTTAAGACATAAGTAATATATTTTTTTTATATTTCTATCCATAAACGACAAACGAACTAAAGCGACACAATACGAAAAATTGCGTTCATGCCAATAAATTTTCAAAATCGCCTAAGGCGTCAAAGACAAAAAATTTAGAGCGTTATCTCATTTGCCTGATCTTTTTTTAGGTCCTGTGCATTTTAGTGTTTTGACATGTTATCAATTGCGTAAAGTGGACCCCGATTGAAAAACGGTAATCTAGCAAACTGAAAGAAAACAATTTAATTATAATATGAGGATATCCTAGTCAAGGAAATCCTTAAATTTAATTAAAAATACCATCTGCAAAATTTATAAACTGTCGGTTCCAATTTTCTGCCTATTACGGATATACACGCTAAAGCTATTATATAATATTTACCAAATATCAGTTCACGTTCACCCGTGCACGTGCTTGAAGATGCTGAAAAACGAAAATCGGGTTGTCAGGGTATAAATGTACAAAATTTGAAGGATTCAAACTTAGTATATGCTTTTTGTATTTTTTTTTTACGGCTAGTCAATGTTTAGTTTGCCAGCTGGGTAAGTTGTTATGGGAAAAATATCAACTTACCTCACAACTATTGCTAAACACGAAGAAAACATCGATACACATTATTTAAGCCATTTGTCAAACACCATTGGTCAATTTTATGTTTTTAAAATATAACAATAATTTAAAAAAAATGCTATGTTTTTCCTATATAAAGATATTTTATTACCGCATAGCGAAAACGAAATTTTAAATCATATTCAAGATTTATGTTCCTGCCCAGCGGGCTAAGGTGGACCTATAGCGAACTAAAAGGTCACAAGATCGATTATTATCATCGCCAAAAGCCATAAATCTCTATATCGATACAAAAGGATAATAAAAACAAACAACGGAGCGTTAAACTGGTAAACGTTTGACATTATTACAAAATATTTGCTATATTTTTCACTACACCTTCAAATGAGATTTCATATTTTTAAATTAAAATTTTATTATTATACTTTTAATGCTTAGCTTACGTGGATTATATCAACATCTGTGACCAAATTTAACTTTTTGATGAAAAGACTAAGTATAGTGGTCGAAAAATGATTTCAGTTTCCTTTTTGATTGGATAGGGTTGAAGTCAAGAGAATGAGAATTTTTATGATGTCTTTTATATGTATATGAAACTCCCTCCACCCCCAGCAACGGCCATACATATGTGTCCAACAGACGTTTGTTTCCTATTTATATAAATGGATTGGAGTCGGTTCTGCTCATCACGATAATTAATAACTAACCTGCTACCAACGTTCCCTCTAATTTTTATATTGTGTGTGCGAACCGTCAACTTCTGTGAGCAGTAAGTCAGCAAAACAAAAAGTGCGTGCAAATATAAAAATTTGGTGAAACAAACTTATTTTTACAATATCTCTTTGTGCGGCCTTGTGCGGAGATGGAAAAATGTGTGCGGGCACATTTTGGGAGGTGTGCGCGCGCACACGCTCACACCTTAGCGGGAACATTGCCTGCTACTATTAAAAAATACGGAATCATTACAAAAAATATTATGACTTGCCACCAAAAATTGACAGTGAAAACTTTAAAAGTGTTATAAATGAAATTTGATTGGAAGTTTCAACGAGAATAAAGCGCGTAGAAATTCAATAAAAAAGTCATTAAAATATAAAAAAATAACATAGTTAAATTTGCAATTTACCAACGCGATGCGAATATTATTAAATTCATTTAGAGGTTCAGCGATTATAAATCGAAATGAATTGGAGTGTAAATAAAGAAGTTGTAAAATTAACCTAACAGATAGAAAAACGTTAAAAGTAATTTAAATATTACTCCGTGATTCCGTTTTAATTCCTTTCCGTGTCATTTAACATCTTTCTGTTGTTGATAATCGCCGTTTTTGTCACACCGGAAGAATTGCGTAAGCTTTATCGCTCGGATAAAGCGGTCTTTAATTCTTTTTTTTCATCGCTTCGCTAAAAAGATTGAATAAAAAAGTTGTTTAACGAGACACAAAAAGTGAAATCGCAAATAAAATTAATTAAATTTCTAATCACAGTATTGTCAAGAAAGTTATATTGTATTTTTATGGTGAAACAACTTATTATAATTATACCTTTTTGTAATCCAATACCGTTATTAATATTTAAATAAATATATTATATAAAAGCTTTTTATTTGAAATTAATCTTCTCAGACACAGTTTTATATTTTTAAGATATTTTTATTGTGTATTTAATAAGCTAGTGTTTCCCAAAGTGTGGTACGCGTAACAAACAACTAATATATTTTGATTGCTATTATAGTATATTGACATTTGACGAGATTTTATAGGCCCGAGCTCCCACAACCCCTTTTGTGATGACAACTGGCAGACATTTAAAAGTTTTACTTCAATTAATTGTGTTTAAAAAAATATCATGTAACCAGTATAATCGATTGTTTTTATTGTTCATGACCGTAAATAGCAACACTTTTTTTGTAAACCCGAAACGATTTTGCGTTTTTTTCTTTCTTGCTTTTTGGGACGAGAACCGGACACAACGTGTGTCGGTGCCTCCCGCTGCTGGAACGTGGTTCCAGTGGCCTTTAGTTTAAGCTCACTTGTTTTTTTTTGTGGTTTTTGGGCAATACGTTATTCATATAATGGCGTATCGAAAAGCTCGTCGTCCAAGATTGAAGAAATAATCTTTTTAAATCTTGACGATAATTAAAAATATATTTTTTGGTTGTCTGTCGCGCTCGCAGATTGTAGCATATTTTTTTCTTAAATTATCTATAACTTCATTTGTGCAATCTGAGTTTTAATTGTTAAAATGTAAATTATATTTTTTAATAATTTTGTGTGATTTAAATAAAATGATTGCAAATTCTTAATAAACCTGATTCTGTAAAGCCGAGCACTGTTTTTTATTCCTACCTCCTTGTTATTATTCGACTAATTGTTTCAACTGCTGTTTGCCTAATTAATGACTTCCATTAGTGTGGATTTATTTTTTGGATAATAAAATCGTGTATTAAAATAAAATATTTCTCACAATAAATAATAAAATAAATTACGAGTCATGTCAATATGCATTATTTTCGACGAGGTGTACTCGGTGTTTCAAAAAATATAGAAGAAAAGTTAAAGTGTCAAAAGTTTGGGAAACACTGTAATAGGCTTTACGCGGGAATACAATCTTAACAGTTCTTAATGACTGTTTAAATATCCTATCAATTCGTTTGTTAAGAACAATAAAAAGAGAAACATATTTTTTCAGCTCACTGTAACTGAAAAAATAATTCAGGCATTATTGAATCTTACATCTATTCTTCTTCTTTGGCCATGTTCGCTCCCTATGCGGAGCATATGGCCGCCACGCGGCACCTCCATGTTTCCCTGTCTCCCGCCAATAGCTTTGCTTCCTCCCATGACATGCCAGCATCCCTCATCCTTCAGTTCCGCCGAGTACATCCTATGGATAGTACCCGACGGACGTCCAGGACGCCGGAATCCCACCGGTCAAAAAAAGAGGCAGGCAGGATTGAGGCTTTCCGGAGGCATCCGCAGCACGTGACCCAGCCAGTTCCAACGTCTCTCCATAACCACTAACGTGACGGGACGCTGTCTTGTACGCTCCCTTATCTCTGAATTCCTCACAAAATCAAACCACCTCACCCCCATTATCCGACGCAAGCATCTGTTCTCGAAGCTCAGTATACGATTTTTCTGAGTCTTCGTCAGGTGCCATGATTCGCAACCGTAAAGCATTACCGGCAGAATGCAAGCGTTGAACAAGTGGCATTTGGTTTTAATCGAGTACAGCTGTGTGTCCCAGACAGTCCGCATTGAGTTAAATGTGGCTCCAGCCATTCCTAAACGAATGGCGAGGTCGTTTTTTTCCCCGAAGACGGTAGTACATCTATACCGACTGTAAAAAGGCAAATATCAAATGGCAATATACACAGAAAAAAAACGGTTTTAGACCCAAGTCGATATATTAATTAAGATAGATCCTGAAAGTAGACAAAGGCTAATGAAATGATGTTTTTTAAACTCTGTCTAATATTAATTAAATAGGCTGATCAAGAAAATTCTTCGTGTAAGTCTCTATTTCGGGTCGAAATATTTACAGACCTTTCCTTTATTCAAACTGAAAAGATAAATTTAGATAAGAATTCAGCATTAGCAGCTAAAATTCTTTTGACGAAACTCATATTACGTTATATACATTGTAATTATTGACAAAACTGAAGGCTTCATACTCTTGCCTTTCTTCAGTTATTATTAAGATAATATTAAGTGATTTTTCTCCCAAAGTGCAGAACTATCCCAGTCATGAGAATGCCACCACTGAAGAGAGTTTCAGCATCGTTCAAGGATATTGCTTTGAATTTTTACATAATCCGCGTGAGTGATTTCAGAGAAAAGTTATTTCAACAGTTTAAAGCAGAAATTGTTTAGTAGAATTCCTTTGCCAATATGCATTTAATTTGTTTTTGTATATATTATATTATATATTGCGTTTTAAATGGAAATTTTCGTCGGCTCCGTGGTTCAGTGGTCAGCGTTGTTGGCTTCCTTGACGGATCTCGCAGGTGTGAGTCCCAGTCCCATACTCTTCACATCTAAGATTTTTTTTCGAATCCATGGGTGTTTGTGATGTCTAAAAACTCCTTCCTACCTTTAAATTCCTAAAAGAAATGAAGCGTAGCGAGAACGATTATTCAACCACTAGTCCTGTCCTAGACCTATCATATTTATCCTTAATTTCTTCGTAAAAAAAATGGCATTACAATGCCGCTGTGACAAATATTTTGAAGTTGAAAGACAATACGAGGTACACACGAGGAGAATTGACATAACAAGCACCCATGTCTTAGATTTTAAATTTAAATTGGAAAAAAAACTATGTTTGACATTAACCTCACCAGGATCAGCAACTGAGTTCTCATAAATAAGCTTCTGAAAATATATATAAGATACTATAAGTAGTTGAGGAACTGTGTAAGTAGTATAGAATTTTCTTAGAAGAAAAAACTTTCGCTCAGATGCCTTCATTTGGAGGTCATATGTTCCTCATTGGGAACAGACATGGATTAAAATAAATATGGAATAAGTGATTATGCGCACTGCGAACAGAAAATTATGTTAAGTATGAAAAACGGTTACACTATCCATACTCAAAACTGGCTAACCATCAGTGCTTATAGTAGTTTTTATACCAAATAATTGAAAACTAACGATGGATTTTATAAATAACTAGCTGGTTCCCGGCAAGTGTTGCAATTTTACTCAAAGAAAGAAAGTGTTTGTGTTTTAATTGTGTTTATTGAAGTGCATGTTTTCTTTTTCTGTCTGTTTGAAGTTTGACGTTTGCTGCCGATTGTCTATGGTATGACACACGCGCCAACTGCTGTAATTTAATTGTACTACGCCTATAACCTTATGGCAGACATACAAACATTGATTTTTCTGTATAAGACCGACTGTAAGCTAATTTTAATAAGCCTATAACCTTCGCGCAAGTGCAAACAAAAAGTTTGTCGAAGTTGTAATCGGATGAGCGGTGTAGAAACGCATAAAGTACCAACAAACAAACATTCATTTTTATATATATAAATAACATTTTCTATTTAGGCTTTAGGAATAAATTTACGATTCTAATCTAACAAAAGAAAAAAATGGCGTTACTTTTATTTGAAATACGTTAGTATTTTTTTATGTATTTGTAACATTATAACCTCATGTATAACATTACATACTCCGGAATAAATTTTAAACTTATTTTAGTGCTTTTGAACACGTAGCTACTTAATATTTTATTTAGATTATTTAAGATTCGATTGAGCTTTGAATTTCAAGCACGCGCGTATTAAATCTAATCCAAAGTCATAATGATTGTATTGTTACGCTCCCTAATACGACTTTACATTTCAGATGAAGCCAGATTTGCATACTGTGACAAGATAAAGCATTGTCAAAAAGCAGGCTTCATCAACTCTGCTCACAATAAAATCATGTACGTGTTTCAGATACACGTCTGCTTAATTCATTAAATTGTTCTCATTCAATTATTAGAAGAGAGTGTTTTAAAGATCACGCAACTAATAAGTTTTTCGTCTGCTGCTTTTAAAAATGTTTAAAATGGTTCCGGGAGTTCAAAATAACGGTATTTGTTTCAAAGCGTCTAGCAGGCTGTTAATCGATATGTTTGTTTAACATTTATAATTAAAAGCAAAACTGCAATGTATGTTTACTGTAAATGACTATAACAATCTCATTTGTGTAAGAAACGCTTCAATTATTTTCGTATTTTATTTTTATAAATGAAGGAAAATAAACAGGAAATTGCCATAAGATCAATAGTATATATAAGTAAAACATAAGGTAGTCACTTTCTTATAATAATAACAGATTATACATTTATTTGTGGTAACATTATATCTATTTTAATACAAATTTATTAACACACGGTTGAAAAATATTAGCATCGAAGGCTCAAGCAAAAGCCTAACTGACATAGCATGCGGAATTCCTCACATGTTGACTGACTGCTGTATGAACTCGTAAGGACTACCTTTACGAGAGATTGTAAACTATCAGGCAGTAATAAGCCACGTCTCCCTGGAATATAAAACAATCATAATATAGTTATACTGCAAAATAAAGGACAAATTAATAATTATTTTAAAGGAAGCATCTATGTGCCAAGTTCTACAATCTTCTTTGGACTAAAACAGTTCCAGAAGTTTTGCGGCCACATCACCGACTGCCGATTCACCAAGCCTTGTTGAGACTCTTCCTAAAAATTTGGCATCGGACCATCGTACTATGTTATCACTGTCTATCATGTCTAATGATAATTGCTCAATCACCTCTTCAATATGAAAAGCACTCAATAACATAAAGACAATAATCCAATATGGATTCTAAAAACTATTTACTTTATATACACTTAAATTATTATGAACATTTTTTGAGAACAATGTTCTTTTATTCAGTTTTTTAATCACAACATCTAAATATCTTTTATTGTAGGAAATGACAGTTTTAATCTAATGTTTTCTTTTTTTTTTAAAAAGACTGTCTTTTGTTATTGTTTAAGTAAATATTAAAAATATTCGGCAGTACACACGATGTTAAGCAAGGAAATCATTAATATTCTAATATTTTAAAATATTGTTTTTCGTAAACATGTTTCGCTTTGCGAAATAATTTGAACCTTTTTTTAGGTACAATTATTCTTTCTTAACGTTTTCCCTTTTTTTAATGGCAATATAATTTGTATTATGGGAATTGTGTTGTTTTTTTCACTGCTGCTTTTATTGCCAATTAAAAAAAATATTGTGTTTGCGAGGTTTTTTCCGGCATGATTTCCCATGACCGATCGCAAACCTTCCAACTTTATACCACGTGGCTTTAGCTCTGTTTATGTCGAATAATGACCCTGTAAGACTATTGAAAAAATGTCTATGAGTTTTGATCATATAATACGTAAGATGTATTCTTAATAATAACGTGAAGATAGCATGCAAGGTTCCCAAAATTCGCAAGAAGTTTAAAATTCCTAGTTGTAGAGTTGATACCTGACATAAAGAAGAATTTTTTTGGAGTTTCGTCCAATTCGTTTGGGCTGTCAATCGTTGCGATGGGAACTTTGATTTTTTTGATAGATTTCTAGCCTAAAGTCAAAATATATTTGATGTTTTTGACTCTTCTCACACGTACAAGATTGCCAATTTTGTTGGCTTCTCGTAAAAAAATAACCCTACCAAACAGAATTAAAGAATGAAATAAAGTTATATCATAAGCCATAAATAAGTAAGTTATATCGATGAATAATTCAATTTTAATATATTTATTGCTTTGTCTGCCAGAATCACTGTTGTAACCTCTGGCCTAAATCCGTTACTATGACTATGTTGTTTGAAATATTAATGCATTATAAACCCAATATAAACAAATACCGTTTTACAATACAATGCACACACTGACAGCTTACTCACATTATAGTACACAGTAGTCAAACACTGATATACATACGTAATTAAAAAATATAAATAAAACTTCAGTTTTAAATTATATTATATCATTATAATTGTTTGTACGTGCCTTATCTCATCTAAAATAACGTGAAATTGTATTTGTATTATCTTGTTTAAAATTAACATTATTTTAAGTCTTGGTAGAAAATTATTGTTATAGATTAGTCAAAGAATCTTGGGATTCTCAAAACAGTGTGGATAATAAAATGATTTAACTATCAAAAATAATTATAGATTTGAAAGGTTTGTCAAAACAAACGAAAAATTATTAGTGAGAATAGAGAAACGTATTCATTTCTACACGAAGTATTTATTATATAACATATTGCAACGAAAAAAAACGTTAAAAGATATCAAGCAAAATTAAATTGTAATATAATTCCATTAAAGATCTTGTTTCAATATATCAAAGTTGTTTTTAAAAAAAATATACTTTTTTTAAATTCATGTCCGCTCCCAATGTGGAGCACATGGTGTCCTAATTGAGGTATCTCAACAAAAGTTTTCTCAAAGAGAACTGTTTGTTACTTAGTCACTCAACCTCTCTTATTCAAAGAGAGTAGTAGGGATAAAAAGAAATGGCTAGGGCAGGATTAGTGGTTAAATAATCGGTCTCGCTACACCCAGTTTTCGAAGGATCGGAAAGGATGGGAGGGAATTTTTTAAAACATCACTAACACCCATACCTTTTAACAGAAATCGATGAATCGATTGAAAAAATGCTGCCCTATCTGGGGCTCGAGTCCGTGAAGTCCGACACGGAAGCCCACAACGCTAACCGCTGCGCCATAGGAATCGACGAAAGTGACAGTTTACATATTAGTAAACAATTTAAAAATCCATAATGTTTTAACATTCCCGATTTAGTTTTTTTGTATGGAATATGGATATAGAATTTCTTTGTTGGACATTGTTTCGTAAAAATTCAAAATGTCACTTTGACTAGCGTGGCGATGAAATTGGTTTCAAATCGAACCCTGCTGATTGATATCAGTATTTTTTAAAAATACATATAAAAAGTGTTACTATAACAGGAAGACCCCAATCCAATAATTGAGTGTTTTTTTCCTTAATATTTTGGATATTTTAAAATCTTTTCAAAGTATGAAATATTCATCTCAAATGTTGTATTGGAATCGAGCTGACACTGTGTTTCATACAACAATTTTCGTCTGATGTTATCGGTATATGATTTACACAGTTTTGCCAGTCGGATTTCATTTTACTAATTTGTTACTTTCATATTTGCTCTAAATGTTAACTATCAATTTGGAATGGTAAAAAAATGTGTACTACAGTGATTAAATGAATCGATACACATTAAGCAGATCTCTTATAACTTAGAAATCTCAAATGTCACTTTATATTATATTATTTGAATTCTCAATTTTAAATTGTACCGAGTCGTGATTTATGTTTTAATTATCTTAAATGCGCACCGAACATTTAATTGTATCTCATATCCCATGTTATTTGTCCAATTTTCCCTGTCCATATTATGGGTCCATTAGAGTTGAAGTGAGCCAAGAGGTATTTTAGAAAATAATTAGTTAGATGCGTTGTAATATTCTACACGTATTAAATTATCGTAAAAGTGTCCTAAAAGTAAACCTCAGTTAATACACATTGCAATAGTGTTGTAAAATAAAAATATGAAATACACCAAAGTAAAGTTATGACAGTACTTAAAAGTTCGAGAAAAGAGTTTTACCATTTTACTAGTTGACATACTTCACCTCTAATGGGCCCAATATCAGGCAGATTCAGGTAAGTATTTTTATGTCGTGTAAAAACAAATTAAACAATTAAATCTTTGAATGATTGAATCTTTTTGTCGTATATAATATTTAATCTCTCTCCTGATTTCAAAACTTTTCCATCGACATACGAAATTCATATTTCAATGTGCTTTGCATCAACTGATGGAACATTTTTTCTTAAATGTTTATATGTTATAATTTATTTAAAAATGTGAATTGATTCAAGTACTGTACTAATTGCTTATATGTATAATCATATGACATGTTTTATTTATGTTGTCCTGGATGCAACTGTTTCGGTGAACGAGTATACACAATGATATTCAGCATTAGTGAGGGTCATAAATATTGGTCAACGTTAAACCTTAGTAAATTCTATGACAACGCAAGCGTGGAGGCTATCATTACTCATTGTTTGCTAACTGCAGATAGTGTTTCGAAAATCAAGTATTTGTATTTATCATTTAATGCTTTAAAAAACTCGTTGCAACGAGGTTAAGATTGCATCACTTTGTTTCTAAACTTAAATACACTAAAATTATCTAAAATAAAATAAATATGAGAAATGTTTATGATGTTGTAGTTCCATTTGCTGTGTACTATTGTAATTATGACACATGCCTTAAATAGTAAGTTTAATATTACAATAATAACGTTATGTTATTTTTAAATAAAAATCAGCTCACAATATCATAGAGAGGATTACTGGTCGATACTTTGAAAAAAAAGACAAAAGTCCTGGACAGTTTAGGATAACTTAAGAGCTTTCCCTTAATCTTTTTTGTGGAATGAAATAAATCGGTAAGTAATACATGCAGTTTTTAATTGAAGCTTATTGCTTCTAGAATTTTCAGCTAAAAACTTCTAGAATTTCTCTATGGCATATTTGCGTTGCCATATACTTTTCCGAAAACTTTTTCTTTCTAAATGATTCAGCTAGTTTGATCTCACAATATCTGTATGAAATTAATAAATGATAAAACTTCTCCAACGTCCGTTGAAAAGCGTCAGAAGTTTTAGATCTAACACCATTTTCTTTCTAATTAAAAAAATACTTTCAGTATAAAGATTTATTTTTCATAAAAGAGAATTTAATAAGGTACTATAAAAAATCTAGTTCATTTACTCAAATGTTCAGTGCCATCTTATTTGGGTGCGGTGCCAAGAATTTGAACCCAATTACGAATCCTTGAATAAAATGTAAATACATATTTATAAATTTAAGATATAGTGTGAAAATATATATGTAATGTCCAAATTTTCCTCTCATCATAAAGTCATTAAAGACCGGGTGAAGAGTGAGCGATTAGCTTACATCTAATCTGGTTCTAGCCTCGCCATTATCTTTATTTTCAATCCAATTAATAAAGATTAAGCTTCTAGTAAAAAAGCAGTTTTTATGTAAAAATCTTTGCTGAAATAATCATTACTATAACTTCATATACTCCATGTTGGAGGTGGTTAAAACATCTAAAATATCAAACGAAATAAAATCTTAAAACTTAAAAAACTCTTGTTTCTTTGTATTGTATTATTTTTTGAATTTGCCATTTACTTGGTAGAACTCCATTATAATAGGGTAAAAATAGCAACGTATTTATTTATACAATTTTTATATTATTAGTTGACAGCTATTTCGGCTTTTACCATTGTCAGAACTATGGCGATGAGTTCTGGCTATGGATATAGGTTCTGTTGATGGCGAAAGCCGAAACAGCTATCAATTAATAATATAAAATTTTTAGATCTAAATATGTTGCTATTTTTACCCTATTGTATTGTGTTTTTTTCTAGTCAAATAACTTAAAACGATTTTCAGTCGCATGATTGTTTCGTTTTTCAAATTACTAATTTTTTTGCTTAATCAGTAGTTCCATAGTTCTAAATTTAAAAAGAATATATGTACAAGTAAAATGGTAAGTGAAAATAATTACAATAAATATGTTTTCATGCTTTGAATTTTACAAAGCTTTGCAATGTAATTTGGTCCCAAATAAACATTGCCGGTGTAGGATGAGAAAAATTCTACCTGAATATTCCAATACTAATTGCGGAGCTGGCTTGAAAAACGACTTAAATTGACTATAAATTGTTTGAATTATTTAACTACTTTGAAAAGAAACTTCACGTCAGTACGATTCAAAGAAATAAAAAAAGATATAAAAACGCTCATAAAACTGATGCCAATTTGTTTATTCGTAATATATTTTGTAAGTTCTTTTAAATGCGTGTTTTAAAAAAGTATTGTTTTCAAATAAATTACTAATAAAAATAATAAAAGATTTTTAGTACTTTTTCCACATAAAATTTATTAGATCAGGACCGGTTTCGCTCATCGCGAGGAAACCGGTCCTGATCTAATAAATTTTATGTGGAAGAAGTACTAAAAATCTTTTATTATTTTTATTGTAATGCCTTTCCACCAAGTATTGACAGTAAACACCTTAAAAGTGATAAATAAATTACTACTTTATTGAGATATCGTGTCAACTTGTGACAATGTATGATATCTTTCTACCGTTATATATATATAAAAAACATTTAATGAGTAAAATATGAATGAAAACAATATACCATGATAATAAAGTCTATACTAGGTAATAAGTAAGATTTGATATTAAAATAGTAATTAATTATTGAATCAAAATGCTTAAAACACAGTTTAATAATAATAAACGGTCCACATGAAAAAAGGTATTCATTTACTTTGGCGCACAACGAATCTGTCAGGAGGGCTGATTTATGCATTTTCTAATTGTCCACAGGGCCGTGAGTAAAAGCGTAAAAAAAATGAAAGTACTTTTCAGAATTACACAGACTAGACATACATACTCCGGTCACTTTTTCTATTTATTAAGTGATTGATTGAAATTATTAACAAATCTATAGTTATTTCTAACTGTACATGTTGACAGCAAGCATTTTGACACCGAGTTTATTGTTAAAATATGTTGGTCGAAACGCGTCTTGTGTATACCTGATGAAGTTATTTTTACTGAAAGTGAACAAGAGTGATTTACACACCTTCAACACACAATCAATAACAAGTATCGAGGGAAGTTAAAAACTCTCACATGGGATATTAGAAATACTATTTCTTTCAGAAGCTTAAAGCTTGGGATAAAAAAATACCAGATCAACTTTTTCTTGAACGGAGAAAAACACACGTTTCTTATAAAAACTCAGTTTTTATTATACGACCATAAAGAATTTTTGCAAATTAAGCTTTGTGTTTACGATACTACTCTTAAAATACATGAAAAAAGTTATTGTGGATCAATGTGGTGTGCTTGACCATTGATTTACAGATCTCAAATAGTGTGTTTTCTGTGTTTTTATTTACATTTACTAAGAACATAGAGTTTTATTTGAATTAATCGACAAAAAAAGAACATTGACTGTGATTTTGTAAAGAAATATACATGTTCAGATAATGCCATTATGCGTCATTCATATATGACACTTACGTGACACAGCTGTCACAAGCATACGCTGATTGCACCTTTCTGTTTCACCTGCTAATTTTGCGCGGTGTCGCCTGCATCTTAGCATACGCTTAGTCTAATGTTTCTTCAATAACTGTATATTTTGATACAAAAAAGTAGGGCCGTGGAGAAAAGTTCTCTCTAATTTTTCTATTGCTGTGCGGACCATCAATTTCTGTGGAAGTACATTTTCAGCAAAATAAAAAATGTGCGCAAAGATAAAAATTTGGGGAAACAAACTTATATTTACAATATTTCTATGCGCAGCCTTGTGCGGGGATGGGAAAATGTGTGCGAGCACATTTTAGAAGGTGTGCGCACGCACACGCGCAAACTTTAGCGGGAACATTGTTGTGGAGTCGATTGTCAGAGTCTTTAAAAATGAGTGCCTCGAAAGCTTTATAAAAAATATATTTAATGATGTGTATTCAAACAAAATAGTCCAAAGTGTTGATATTGCACGCTTGGCTGACTAAAGATGATCTGATGGAATACATATATATATAAGTTTAAATGAAATTATTGAAAAATGTCCTCAGAGTCGGAGTCGTTTTTTATTTTAAAGTTGGAGTCAGAGACTTCTTTTGTTACACGACTCCACAACCTTGCAAAAAAGTGAATATAATAATTATTTTTAATATAATACACACTGTCAAGCACGTAAATTAATGAATAAAAATAACCTTGTTTCTAATCAGAGTCTTAGTTAGCAGTACCATTAAAGATTATTTTGTTGAAAAATATAATATTTATTATAACATTTATTTTAGCTAACCCTTTTTCCAAATAACGCACTCATTTTTATTCGTATTTACAATTACCGAAGCCTACCTGTGAAGTTGAATAAAAAACAAACATTGACCATTTTTATAACGGTTAGAGCTCTCTATAAAAGTAGGCACTTGCTTGGATCAGCTTGTTTTTTTTTAAATGAATGAACCATTTAGTACAAATCTAAATACAAGTATTGCAGACGATAAAAAGAAGTTTATAAAAATTTCATATAGGTTTCTAATTCAATCTGTTTGGTCAACAACCATATAAGTTAATTAAATGGTACACACTCTTATCTTGTAAAGTGCCTTCATTCAAAAGAACTTAAAATACATCAGTGGTTCTAGAAAACATGAAAAAATAGGTGCTATTACATTTTTGAAAATACTTTGATTTAGTTGCTAGCTGTAATCATAGAAAGAAAAATATAATGAAAATATTCTTCTAGATAGTTTATTATATGCCAAAAATTAACTTGTACATAACATGAAACCATTAGAAGTGAAGTGAACCAACTAATAAAATGGTAAAACTTTTAAGTACTATTACATATTTAATTGCTGGTTTGGTATACTGCATATTTTTATTTTACGGAGATAACACTATTGCAATGTGTATTAACTGAAGTTAATTCACTTTTACGATATCTTGGGACGTGTAGAATATTACAACGTATCTAAATTGTGTTCTTCTGAAATATCACTTGACTAATTTCACCTCTAATGGGCTCATATAGGGAACGGGATTTTCTTGATTCTTTTTAAAATTCAACGCGGAGTTGATCGTTTTCCGTAAACCAATACACAATATACTAAATATCACTTAAACTTTTCATTTTATTCTCTCTGTGTATGGCTTAGAGATCGGTCACATACAACTATGTATCGGGCTTAAAAATGACGGAAATAGGGTATTATTTATTGACTGATATATTTATTGAATGATATAGCGTTATAGACGTAAAACAGCGGTTGCAAACACATAACGGTCGATGATAAGACAGTCATATTGTAAAGAAATATTCAGCGTACACCATTTGAACCTAGAAAAGATAAAGAGATACAAGTAAAACTATAAAAAAATTATAATGTACTTTTAAGTACAATTACGACTTTACACGGTGCTTTGGTGAATTGTATATTTTAGGGAGATAACACTATTTTTCTGGGCACATTTAATTTTTTACGACACATTGGAATATGTGGAATATTATGACGCATTAAAGTCAATTTTTCGTAAAATACCACCTAGCTCACATCACCTCTCATGGGCTCATTTCGGACTGTGAAAATATCAGGTGTTGAGTAGTTTTTTTTTTATATCGTAATGCAAATAATTGTAAGGAATGTTCCACAGTATAAGTTTTTAATCGGATTATTGGCCTATCTGTGTAAAGTATTTATTAAGTAAAACAAACAACTTTGGAGTTTAACTATTCGACAGCTGTGTGCTATGTCCATTTGTACAATTATCATTGAGTCTTTTGCTTTTGTACGCATAATATGTTTATACATTGTGATATTTGAGGCAATCATTTCGCATATACGTAAACATCGCAACTTTTGACATCACGTAAACTTGACTGCAAAAGAATACCCTACAATGCAAAACGTCCTTGATATTATTGAGTCCCGGAAAAAATTGTTCACCAATTAATTTTCAAGGTAAATTTAATGTACAGTGAAACCCCGATTCTACGTTTTCCAAGGGACCGGAAAAAATCAACGAATAATGCGGGAAACCGATAATGCGAGAAATCTTCTAATAATACCGAAAAATGTTTAATTTTTAACCTGAATTGTTTTCAGTTTCTCAGCTAGAGTTCTAGTTTTCTTTATGTAGGTATTTTAGTTTTGACTTTTGAGTTGGAAAAATTCGCGCAACCAGATGCGATGTAAGACTATTTATGAGTCAAAAAAGAAATTATCAACAAAAATGGTCAATCGGGATCGTAATTAGGACAGGATGATAATATTTAGATGATAGATCGAGGAAATCGGTAAATCGAGGAATGATTAACGTGGAATTATTAAACATTGTTATTACGAAGTCTTAGTTGAGTAAAAAATAAACGATCCATGCAATAAAACGAAGATAGCGAGAACGAAAGATCGGGGTTCCACTGAAAAAGACTAAATACGAGGCAAGACTATGTATGAGAAATATTTATCGAAAACGGTCAATCGGGATAATATTTGTGACGGGGCCAAAGTATTTAAACGATAGATCGAGGAAAACGGTAAATCGGGGAACGGTTAATGCGGGATTATTTAACATTGTTCTTATGGGTGTTTGGCCGGGACTATGAAAAATAAACGATTAATGCGGGAAAACGAACAATGCAAGAACGGTAGATCGGGGTTCCACTGTATATATAAGAAAAAATACTTCCCTATACTATTAAGAACTGATTTTTGATACTATTGAAGAATCTGTTGAAGTATTTATTACAATCAATTTTCCTGACTTTTTAAAATGTATACTTGCCTCTCCAAGCAGATCAGAAAGATTTTAACGTTTACTTTTATATAACACTATAACGTTTATGAATAAATCGAAATTATGATTATGATAAATATATCGCTGAAAAAAACTTCCGTTGAATTCCTGTATGAAAAAATACCTACTATTATATTCGTGCTATGGAAATTCTGAATATTTATTACAAGAATTTTTTCCTAAAATTGACAGCCTCAAAGCAAACTAATACAGTGAAAAATCGCCCAGACATCAGCAGTCCACTTGAACCGACACTAAAAACGTATAATTCATCGATCTCCATTATGTTTACTACCCACTCGTTAAATAAATTCTCTAATATATTAAATATTATATTGACGGTGAAGTTATTCAACGTATAAATTATATGGTAAACAAGTTGGCACATTTTCAGTCCGTTCGATCGATGGTTGTATGTTTTTTACTCGTAAAATTGTCGAGAAACTTTGTTCCGTGATTTCAACAATTTGCTTAAGTAAGTTTTTATCGTTTTCGGTCGATTTTTTCTCTTGAAGTAAAAAAAAAATACATTTTTACAATCATAATAATTATGTGTCGTTTTTGTTGACGAGAGTGTATTGGCAGTTTACTTTAAAACGGTTTCAATAAAGAATTTACATATTTTTCTGTTCATATAAGAATTTTTTGAATTATATAACATTGATAACGATCAGTCTATTAAGCCAGTTTTTCTACTGTGGTCCGTAAATATTTGCAGTCAATTTCATTGAAGCTTAATTTAATTAAAAAAAGTATTTTAGAATTTTGGATAAGGCGACAGCAAGAATACTCACCTATTGCAAAAAACTTTATTGTACTTTTTTCTCTTGCGACTACATATCTATGTAAAACAGCATTTTCTTCATTGTTTTTATTTACAAATAAGCAAAAGTCATACCTTTCAACAAAGACTTTGGAAAATATTTTACATTACACATGTAACCGCACCCATCTGATTAAACTGTTGTTCTCAGCTTCATATTATTTGCTATTTTTTAAAATTCGTTTATAAGTTAGTTTCTAATTATTGTGATAAAATATCAACGTGTATTTAATAAATAATGTCAAATAAAGATTTCGACGACCAAATTAAAAAAATATATATATAATTCAGATTTAGGAGTCCGTGGCATGGAAAGGTTTAGAAAGCACTGAATTATGCAATGTGAGATGGTAGAACGATTCTTTGTTAAAATGATTCTATAAAATCTACGTTTAAATATATGTATGTAGTATGCTATGTTAACGAGCATAACAGGTAGTATCTGAATGATGGTTGTAGTGAATGATGATTATCTGCAAGTAAAATCTCTCAAAGTAAACTGCAACCCCGATCGACAGAAATTAAATTTAGTAAATCCAATCAAATTTGTAATTCAAACTTTTCAGTTGATAATGCTCGCAATGAGCGAACCAGTCATGATCCAATAAATTTTATGTAGAAAAAGTACTATAAATGTTTTATTATTTTTATTATAATGCCATTCCATCAAGTATTGACAGTGAACACCTTCAAAGAAATCAATAATTATTATAATATAGAATGGGTTTAAGAATATTGCGTCGAACTTAAATAATATTAAATTACCCACTTGACATTATGAGCCCACAAGAGGCGAAGTGAGTCAAGTGGTATTTAAGGAAAACTTGAGTTGGATATGATTTAATATTTCACATCTCTTAAATTATCGTAAAAGTGAAGTGAGTTCAGTAAATACTCACTGCAATAGTGTATCTTCCTTAATTAAATAAAAATACGCAATCCACCAAAACATGAAGTAAAGTAGTGATTGAACTTAAAAAGTCCAATATTTTTTTTTACCATTTTACTACTTAGCTCACTTCACCTCACGAAGACTCATTTGTAATATCTACGCAACTACTCCATTAAACTCAAAATTTAGATTTTTACGTTATCTTCATAAGCTCATAACTCGATAATAGAACAAAGTAGCGTTTTCGTAAGAAAAAACACTGCATACAATTTATTTATACTTTTCAAGTAAACGTTTTGCGTTTTTTTTTTAATTAAGGTTTTTCATTGAAAATTGGTATTAGTAATTTCACTAATAAATAACAACTAATTTTCACGGCAAAATACATCGATACTTCCTCAACTCTTTGGAAAGGAAAGTATTATCCACAAGTGGATTATAAAGTGATTGATGGTAGAAAATTTAAAATGTAAGATATAACATTTTGAAAGGAATTCAAATTTGTTTGTTATTCAGGCAATCTTTTACTGAAATGTTCAAAGAGCACCGATGAAATAATCTCTGTATAAGGAAGGACTGATACATTTTGTTCATGCAATACAAGAGAGACTTCTAAAGAAATTTATTAACGAATAAGTTATTTTAACAAAAAAAACATGTAAAGCACTTAAAACATCCTTTGTAATTTTGACAGTTTGTTTTTACAATTATTTGAATTAACAAAATTTTGATTTTAATTCATAGAATTAAATGATAAAATTCTTAGTTAATTAAAAAAAGACACGTGCTTCTATGGCTTAAAAGAATTTTTCGAGAATATGTTATATTATTAACGGAATTGTATAAACCGTGTTAGCATTGATTAAAAACCTTCAATTAGTTAAGAAAAACACAATATTCCTTTGTTATTATTTCCCAAATTAAAATGTTTAGCACCTCTTACATATTAAAAATAACATTTTAACTTGTGTGAGTTGTGAGTCACTTATTAATAATTTATACTATAATTGGTAATTTTTGTTTTTTACTCCTTTTTATTTCAATTATTTTTGTATAAATAACACTGTTAAATTCTATTTCTTATCAGTTGACGCTTGCCATGAGCGAAACCTGTCTTGATCTTGAAAATTAAAGTGAAAATAAGTACAAAGTAATATTGTGTATTTCTTAATGTAATTAATGCCTTTCCACCAAGTATTGACAGTGAAAAACATCATAAAAGTCTTCAATTAGTTTAAAATAACCTTTAATTTTAGAGTGAATTTGTTTTAGGAAGAATTTTGAGATACAGAAGAGTACCCTTTTTATAAATATCTAGGAGTTGATCAAAAATGAAAGGTGTCCGTGTGACATCAATTTTATATCTAATTTTATAATCTGTATCTGATTAGAAATGTCAAAGAGGTTGAAACACTTGAAAGAGTTAATGACAGAAAGATTTGAAATCGAAAATATGAACGATATTACGATAAATAAAAATGAAGTATTCTTAAAGCTTTTATATTTTTTTGTCCCTGATATTTTATTGTCATTCAAATATCTATCCGTGATGTATTCGGAAAATTTCAATATCAAATCCAAAGATTTTTATTCAGCGATTTGAGAATTTTTAGACAAATGTGTCTGAAAAATTTATCAAGATAAAGTCAGCTCCTAAACGAGGATATTTTAGGAGAACATATTATTTTAAATAGTTGTGAATTTTATTCAAATAAAATACCGTTCATATCTGATTTTTTCAGTGAGTATTTTTAATGCCAATTTTTCGTCTCTCTTTAAAAAAAATATTCTTATTGAGTTACGCCCGTATGACATTTCAAAATATTTGACGCATTGACATTACAAGTTGGTTGTTGATTATCCCACCACCATCCGTAATGTGTACGTAGCCGCTATTTCACGACCGCCTTCCATAACACAATACGATTAAGAAAATAAAGGAATTTACTCTTTATATTCTTGGCCTAATAAAAGGAACCTATCTTTTACCCATGCACTGTTGTACTTAAAAATAAATATATAAAAAAAAAAGAATGTGACTTGTTCAACCATTTAGTTAACGTGATATTAGATATCCTGTGTATCCGTATACTAAGAATCAACAATGGAGGAAGAGTTTAATCTACTCCGCGTTGAATTTAAAGAGGAATCAAGAATATCCCGTTCTCCATATGATGTTGCAAATTTATCGAATGCTTCAAATTCTGTAATGTTTCTTAAAAAACGTATAAACATAAAAGAATACAATACATTCAAATATTCTTTAAATATAATGGTTAAGATACAAGCTTTATACCTGTGATCGATGAAAGACTCACCGGGTAGAAATACACAAAAAAAAACAAGAACTATTTTTACTTTTAAGTTATATGAAGTCGTATTAAGCTTCAATCCATAAAATATTTTTTATGACTTACAAAATTTAAATTCTCATATAAAAGATATTATAGAAAAAAAAATACATTCGCTTACGAATATTTTACTTTGATAGTATTTATTATGTGGCAGACACATTCCATATAAGAAAAAATCTAAATCAAGACCCATTTTTAGTTTATCTCTTCACTATGCGTAAATGTTTGATGATGTATTTCGAATATTATATTTTATTTACAGAAGAGTTTTTTAATTTTTTTTATGTTAAAAAATTGCGAAAAAAGTTTCATTTCAAAAAGCAAAAACACACATCAAATTTGGAACAAATCACTAGAATCAACCTTAAAAAATAAAACAGATTCTTCTACAGGTTGTATTAAGCTACATCAAAGAATTTCACAACACGTTTCACATCGTTCTTTTACGTTGGCCTAAGGCAATATTTTTTATTCGTATCGAACATGAGCGCAGTACCAGGCTGTATTTACAAGGATGAAAAATTGCTATATTGAGATAGCGCGTTTGATAAATGGAAGTACTGCTACATTTTCCGCTCGCCGTCCAAGGGAGGGCAATTTGATCGAGGATTAAAAACCCACTCCGGCCCTTTTATCCGACACATAGGACGGATTGGACAATTCTTCATGACAGATGTGAGTTTTTTTTTATATTTCATACGCTTTTTATAAAAAATGGAAAACGTTTTTGAATTTTGTTCGTTGTCTGTAAATTTTAAACGTTTTCAATTCTGCAAGTAATTAACAATATGTGAAAAGTTTTTTTTGAAGTGAACCGTTTTTTAAAATAAGATCTCAGCCAATGGTCGGCAAACTCATTAGCCAATTGAGCCAAATATTAATTTATGTTGAGAGCCAAATTGTTATTAACTTGATTATGGTACTCCTAACCTAGCTTTCGCTTAAATAGTCTTCAATCTGATTGAGGTACGTTCGCTGAGAACGCCCCTTCCAATTCATAGTTTTAAAACCGAAAACCGACTTCTGCGTGTGGGAAACGAAGTCTCAATCGCACTATATGTACATATTTTGTGGAAGAGCCACACTCACGAGGCTAAAGGGCCGCAGTTTGCCGACCAATATCCTAGGATCGTTAAACATATGCTATGTTTTAGATTTTTTCGGAAGGTATAAATGTCTGTAAAAGTTTTCCTCGTAGAAACACTCGTTCTATCGTCCGCTGTGGTCCAGTTGGTTAGAGCTTGCTCTACCGACCAGGTGAGTCTGGGTTCGATTCTCGGTAAGGTCAATGTCAAATTTAGATTTTTCAATTTAAATTTGAGACCTAATACACGGGTGATTGTGATGTCAATTTACCTCAAGTTTTTCTTGTATGATTTTTCAAATTTAAAATATTTGGCGCATTGGCATTAGCTTTAATGCCAAACATATTAAAATAAAAAAATCTTCTCCTAAAATATCTCTATAAGAAGGCCATATGCTCGACATTAGAAGCGTCGATATAATAAAAAAAATAATAGTTTTGTTACTTATAATTGGATGTCGATAATTGTGTTTTCCCAAGAAAAGTACTTTTGTAAGCCATTTTCATTTCAGTTAGTGATATTCCTAATCCGAGATATAATGCAATATGTCATTTGAATGTCCAAATTGTCATTCATTTACAATATGTGGTTTTGTTGAAACTTCACAGACCAATCAACCGCGATACTAAAAGTCAACAAGTCAAACATACAAAAACATGTCGTGTTTTTGAATGTCAATGTTTGGAATAAATTATTGAAATTTATTCGTTTTGCTCGAACATTGTTTAATAATGAAACACACGACATGGACGGTTTTTTTGACGAAGTAAATATTCGGTGAACATTTTTACGTAATACTTTATTCTTTTTTAGCCCTGAATAAATTATGCGAGTACTAGAGATTCTCTGTTTCTCACCAGTATTTGAGACCAGCGGTAACCAACTTTCTAGACTTAAAGGACCATTGAACTCCTTTTTTAGAATTGGGTAGACCGTGCAGTGTTCTTTAGTAAAAACAAATGAATAATGAAGATAAAAATCACATTTATATACCAAAATGATTATTACTTGTAACGTTTATTATGTGATTTTTTTTACTCCATATTTATAACATTCGTAAGAATTTTAGGCTACAATGACGCTATTGCAACAGCTATACGAACTGTAACTGAAGCTTTCAATCCCGAAACTCCAGGATTTTAAGATCCGGGATCTCGGAATCGGAAACCCTAGTTGTAGTTTGTAGAGTTGTTATCATAGCGTCATTGATGCATAAAATCCATATTTTCACTTTAGGAAATCCGTGAATTCCCAGGATTTCAAAATCACTGAGAAAATTTTTCTCAATCCCGACTTTCTGCATGATTGTATGGTGAATGTTCAATCTCGAGATACCGCTATTATTAAAAGGGACCGGGATTGAATGCTCTAACTGCAACCAACCATTTGATTAGGGTTTTTCTGTATAACAAGGAGAACGGTATGCCAATTTCAAAATTAGTCACATTTTTTTGATTGAACAGAATAATGCACGGTTAAAACATCGGTTCCATGCAGCTCTGTATCAGACCGTGAATCAGCGGCCACATACACATAACGGGTTGTGGTAGAACAACTAACTTAATAATTTCAGTCGTAACAAAAAAATAATGTAAATATTTCACGTTAATTGCTTTTAATGCCCCTGATGATAAGGTAAACAAACATAACCTTAATTATTTTAACATCTTGCTAAATTACTAAATACGTTTAATTTGGTAAAAAAAACAATATATAAAACTAGCTTGAGCGTACTGTATTTTGTAAGTATTTTGCAGCAACAATGAACTTAAATAAACATTTTTTTTTGTAAGCTTCTGTTGCTAATAAAAATATAAAAAAGCTAATAGTTCCCATCTATCTATCAAAATAACGTTCTCTTGAGAATTATACTTATGAAAAATGATTTATTAGGCTAAATTGGTAAAGTAAAAAATCAATCCAAATAATATTTCGGACATATTTTTCAGTATTCTTCAGGGGATGATATAATACAATACAATAGACTTTGACGTAAGCTTGTTAAAAAAAAAAACAAAAGGTAATTAATTGAAACAAATAGTACAAAGAAAATATTTTTCCACTTTTTCGCAAACACAGAAGAGAAAAGAATTTTCTTCGAAGAAACTGCAGTCGCCATAGTAACATTTTTATCTGTCGAAATAAAATAAAATGCTGACAAGGAATGACTCGCAGTGACCCTACAGTGTCTTTTTCGAACACACAACTTATACAACTTTATCACCTGATGTTTCACAGTTTTTATTTTTGTAAAGCATGTTCGAAAGCGATACTGTTTTATTTAGATCAGTTCTCGAACAGCAAATGTTTATTTGGATATTACTGTTTTGACATACATATAAGTAATTGGACTCTTACAGAAGAACTATTCAAAATTAATTTCATAAAATGTAAACAATATTATTTTGTTATAAGCACAATAAAAATGTAGTCGGCTATAAATTTCGATCAACAAAAAAGTTATCACAACTTTACAAGATAAATACCGCTCCAATTAAAGTCATCTATTTTTATAAAATAGCGTCAGTATTAATGGTAACCGGATAAAAAAGAACATCACAAAACGTACAAATGTATGGAGTCTTGGAATGAAGAATGATGTCTTAAGTAATGATGACATGTACAGATCATCGTAATGTATATCCTTAGAAAACACTAGTATAGATATGTTTTACAATCAATTAGTAATCTCTATATCGTATTAGATACAATAAATAAAACAGCAATCGTGTATATCAATAACACTTTCAATCTGAAATTGTCGTAAATACACTTATATTCGACGATTATAATAGTCGCCATTGACTGATAAAGTAAAGCGCACGTTATAACATACTGTTCTGAAATTATTACCTGTATAATATTCAATTAATCTATAATATTTTTCCAATAAATAGTTAAGAATAAGCAGGTATCATTCAACTAAATGTTCTATGTTCTCATGTTCTGTTTTATCATGATCTGTTTATTTATGGAACCAGTATTAATACAAGGACTAAGTTGATATCATTTTGGTATTAAGAGTAATTCAAACTATAATTATTATATTAATAACAAGCAAATTTAACCTAGATATTGTGATAAAGGTAATGCTTTCATTCAATAAAATAAGCAGTTTATTGAAACATCACGAAGTGATAGCTTAACCTCTTCAATATTAAACGACCTACCTTATACAGATTATACCTCCAAGGAATTATGCGAAGCTTTAATTTTGCTAAGTAATTGTTTGATCCAAACAATATGAGCTTTCTATGTGGTAAGTGCCGAATGCGGTCTTTATAACACGCTAGAAATGACCAATAATTGAACAACTTAATTTACCGCTCTCTCAGCAATTTCATATTAGATACAACTTTAATAGCTGGCAGAGATTTGACACTTTGACTTTAGTAATATACAGCTGTCACTTTGTACAGTGATATTGGTTAACAAATATGTAGTTTTTAACATTGATTTAAAAAAAAAAAACAGTTTATAAAAAACCACTCGTCTGTTTTCGGATAGAAATTGATAAAAAAAATATATCGAGCATTAGAACCCTGAGTCTGGCCACAGAGTAAATCTATGAACCTGGTATTGCTTTTTATTGTAAAAAATAATTAAAAAGTGTTACGGTACAGGGCAAAACGCATTCAAAAGAGACCTAGAATAGAGATGACCAAAAAATCGAAAATTTTCAAAGCAAAATAAAAATTAAACTGCGAATATTTATTTAAAACATTAAAAAAGACGAGAAAAAAGGTGATGGAACGCAGTTTCACCCTGTTTTACGAAAAAATCATTTTTAAACTAATAAAACGGATGACAAAAAATTGGTACAAGAAACATGAACACCTTTTTGCTAGTCATACATAACTTTGTATAAATTACCCCTGTATCGCTTAATATTTCATTATTTAATAATCTTGCGTTAAGAGATCTAGTCTTAATCTTAAATAAATAGTGTAGATTTAGTAAAAAAAGTGTATTATTTTGTAATGCAATGCCTTTCCACACCTTAAAAGTGTGAGACATTATTTTTACTATGCGTTCAAAATAATTAGTTCTACGTTTTAAATAATAGGCGTAGAAGAAATAGAGTAAATTTTTTTATTTTTAGCGGAATTCAATTTATTTATTGTATATTGACCGAACTCAATAAATATAAAAACAGAAACATTTTTTTTATATTCTATTACCGTGTTCAGCAGTGTAATACGAATAGAAACATGAACTAAATGTGTCTTCAAATTACTGTTAACGTACCTATGTTATATCAAACATATTTGATTATAAATTAGTTGATAAGGCTGGGTAGATTAAATCTTAACAGGTCACTGGCTAGAATTGGTATTCATACATCATTAATATAATTAATCAATTAAATTGTATTCGTATTAATAAGCAATGATTTCATTCATCTATAGTTCATAATCATATATAGTTGTAGATGTTTTCAATAAATCGAAAATAGTTCTGGATTTTATTAATACATTTTTAAATGTAAACTTTTTGAATTAATTTTACATTGTGATATATGAATTCCCAACCAGTAGTGAATTATTCCTGGGGTAATTTTTGGATTGATAGATGCTTGATTTTTTTTATCTTAAAATAGCTGAATCATTGAATTACGCTTCAGCTATTTTTTTTAAACCATGTCCGCTCCCAATGTGGAGCATATGGACTCCTAATGGAGTTTATCTCAACAGAACTGTTTCTACGAGAACTGCTTGTTACTCAGTTGCTCAACCTCTCTTTTTCCAAAGAAAGTAGGGATAGAAGGATAGGGCTAGGACAGGATTAGTGGTAAGCTAATCGCTCTCGATACGCCCCGTTCATAGGATAGGATGGGTGAGGGGGGAATTCAAGACATCACATACATCCATGCCTTTAAACAGAAATTCATAAAACGATTGAAAATCAATTTATAAAACTGTCCGTACCGGGATTTGAACCCGGGCCCTCTGTAGCCGAAGCCAACAACGTTGACCACTCGAACACACAGGCGGCTATTTAAATTAATTAATTGAAATTATTTAATTACATTTCAATAATTTAAGGTTTCAACTGAAGGCGCTTGGTGGAATTTCAATATTAAATTTAAATCGTTAAAATTATGTACATTCACACAATTTTTGTCACTAACGACCCGGGTTTCGCCTTTCGGCTTCTTCGGGCGTTCAAGTGCACGGATGAACTTGAACTGACGCTTCATTTCAATAAATTAACAATATTATACGTATACCTACACAACACCACGTAAACTATCTTGGGAAGGAGGTGGAGATTTTATTTTGAAAAATAGTGAAACGGGAGAATGAAGCAAATAAAATTGGGCGCTCCTGCTGTGAATTATCTTTTTTCAGTATAACTATTTATTAAAGCTGTGGAGTTTTATTTTTATAAATCATTTGAAGCACGTGAAACTCAAGAAGTTAATTAATGATTTATATTGTTTTTATATCTGCTTTAAACTGACTTTTATACTTGTTCCACTTCTTCTAAGAACATTATGGTAATACATGTATCTATATTACAGTGATTGATTGTACGCTCAAGTTATTAAAAATAATAGAACATTAAATCTTTTTTACTTATCTTTCGAAATGGAAATAGAAACGACTCGCTGCTTTCAATAATAACATTACATGTAAATTTATTGACTCGCGCGTCTAAGAGTAAACTTTCTATTTCGTAAGACTCACTTGGTGAATACAATTTAACTTTCTTTACTTAATATAAAGTAAGCAATTATCGATCAATTCTGATAAAATATAGAAATACTTGTTTTTTATAAGAAAACATGAGTTAATCAATTTTGTACGAGTCGACGATTTTAACAATTCAAACATTTTATACACATAGTGACAGTGTTATACTTACAGTTGACATATTTTATATTATAATCAATGCAATATCAATTTTCAAAAGAGCTTCCTTGTACTATTACCGAAACGCGTCGCTAACAGTACGTATACTGAAATATTGTGTAACATTTAGTTTGGTTTTTTTTCTGGATAAATGGCGGCGCAAATGACACAAAATGCACTTATTTGATAAGTCTATACGATATACTGTTGACATATTGCCAGAAAATGTATATTTATTAGGTTTTATTATTTTAAAGAAAAAACCTACCAACATATAATGGGTTAACAGCCAGGGCTTTGCCTTCTGACATCTTCAGCCATTCCAGTGCACGAATGAATCTTAACTGATTTTTATGAAAGTGTTAAACGTTTAAACGATTTAAGTTTAATATTCGATAATTCAACAATGCGCCTCAACCTATATCGTAAATTATAAAAAAATGTTGTATATGTACATGACACCGAGTTAAAATAAACAAAAATATGTTTTTTTTTTAGATATTCTTTTATATTACACAATAACACGTTCTCCAATAAACAGTATATTCCTTTACGACAACCTTATCCTACCATCGATCTGCTAACTTATTGAACTTTCCAACCATCCACACTTCATAAACTTTCTATGAACTGAATTTTACGACGGCCCACAAAAACTTTTATACCCAGTTTTTATTCCATATCTCATGTTTTTGTTATTCTGGCACATCACGTTTTGAATGCTGCAAACTGACATGTATTTTATTAAAATAAAAACAACTTTTACCCAGGGAAATCAAAACTAACATGAATAAAGAAATAATATTAAACAAACATGCATTTCATCTCTGGTGGGTCAAGCAGTGATTTGTTTTATTTATTTGTAGTATTTATACATAATAAACCATCATTTTGATTTCTTTGCCATAGAGTCGTATTCTAGAAGAGATTAGCGCATTAGGAGGGCTGACAGTAATAAGTAAAACATTAGTATTTTTTAAATTTATAATGAGTGTTTTTTTATGTAGTCTATTGCAGAAAAAATCTTTAGTATTACTTATAATGCTAAGAATAATTTACGGGACGGTGATATAAAGATGTAATCTGCACTGAAACTAAAAATTTATACAAGAAACTGAGACCTATACAGTTTCAGTAGATAAAAAAGAAAATTTACGGATTACGAGTTTGCTGTTATTGGTCTGACTTAATGTACGGATAATTGATGGTGACTTAATACAAAAGTATAAAAACAATTTAACTCACGTGATACCGTATTTAAAAAAATAAATACTCATTTGTATTTCATGTAACTAAATGTCGATAGTGGTCATAATGAGTAAAAATTAACCTGATCATTTAAAATAAACGTGGAATTAGTACAAATGAGAATTTTGTTTTTTTTTATATTATGCCTTTCCACCGTGTATTGATCATAGGGTATCCAATCTCGGACCTTTTTTGTGATCCCGGGGTTTCGAGATTGACAATTTTTCAATTCCGGGATTGAAAATTCAACATAAAATCGTGTATAAATTAAGATTAAGACAATTTTTGGTCGGCGATGTTTCATGTCGATTTCAAAAACGCAGAAATTTATATAAAAAATTATAAATTTCCCAAATGAACAGCACGACACCTTTTATTAAGCTCTTCCGTATTTAATTTTCTCAATTGCGACAGTACTAATCCCGCGATTTCGGTATCACAGAATTGAACGGGATCCCGGGATTGGACACCCTAGTTGACAGTGACACTCTAAAAGTGAACTGCGCTACCGTGTTTTTTGAACAACAATACAATATTGTTTTTTCTTTTTAGTTTCTGTAAATTCTATCGCTTTTTTAAAAAGTAAATCAATCGTGACGCAAAAATAGCAGTAAACGTGTCAGGAAAAAATAATAAAAAAGATGAAAGACGTTTTAAGAACAGACAGACAACAACGACTGATGAGTCGTCACATAGTTCAGAATAATCAGAAACTAAATCTTCTAACGTTTAATACTGCAATGGTGATAATTTTAAATGTATTATATTACACACAAAACTTTTAATACCATCTTTAAATAAATTTTACTGCGACAAAAAATAATTTAATATAAAAGTAGGAGAGTAAGTCGATGGTAATCTGTTACCAAAGAAGTATGGTAACCGTTTCAAGATTTGACACGTACTTAGTACTGATAAATCATGATCTAAAATGACAATGAAAAATCGTCAAACATGACATTAAACAATTTGTTAATAAAGTATTTTTCACTTCCAGAATACGATAATAAATAAACCACAAACAAACTATGCTTAGAGTGAAGATAATTTTAGAGCTTCTGTTAGATTATTTACAAAGACGGTGGTTTTACGAGAAATGATTGTATATAAAGGATATTTTTCTAGAAATTAAAAATTCTAGAAATTTTCTTCGGCTTGGGAATCGGAAAAGATACATGTCAGATTATGTTTATAAACGTAAAAAAAATGTTGCACTTTTTTATCCATGTCCTGTCCCAGTGTGGAGCATATGGCCTCTTAATGGAGGTATCTTAACAGAAGTTTTTCTATGAGAACTGTTTGTTACTCAATCGCTCAACCTTCTTTTTTCTAAAGAAAGTAGTAGAGATAGAAAGACAAAACTAGAACAGGACTAGTGATTAACTAATTGCTCTCGCTACGCCTAGCTATTGAATGATCGGAAAGGTGGGAGGAAATATTTAGACATCACAATCACCCATGCCTTCAAACAGAGATCGATAAATCGATCAAAAAAAACGCTGTTCGTGCTGGGACTCGAACCCGTGCTAAACAACGCTAAACGCTGCGCCATATGACCCGACAGCACTTTTTTAGTTTAACCAACACAAGTTTACTTCAACAACAAGAGATACAATTTTTGGTGCTTCACGTTACTAAATATAAAATTCGTAAAAAAATGGTAGGTTATTTTTTTATCGATGTTTCCGATATCTTCTGCCATTAATTTGATCTTGGCTGTTATTGTTGAATACTTTCTAAAATTATCTAATGTGATTTCCAAATAAAAAAATCTTGCAAAAGCTTTTAAAAGATATTTTGTTTTTCGATATCTCATTCTGATCCCTAGAAAAAGACTGTGGAATAAGAACAAAATTTAGTTTGAAAAAAAATAGAAAATTAGTGTTTTCTTTATATACACAAGAGTTATTGGGTCTGGCCACATATTTAGAAGCATTATTGACCTACGCAGCGTTTAAGTTTTGCTAAATTCAAGCTTAGCTGTTAACATGGTCATTTATATACTCCACTATCTACAAATATATAAGCGCTGTCATCTACACATTGGGTAATGTCCAGAGACTCTTTGGTACAAGAAGCCCCATACCACTTTATACTTGAGTAATGATCTCTCCGTAGAGTGGATAATAAATCGATTTCTTGCTGAAAAGACCTGGTATTTGAATTAGTATAAAGCTTTAATCAGTTTCGTATAATGATAAAATGAAGCAGATAACTTTGATGCAATAAATATTGCTACAAACTGAAACTATCAACCCTACACCATATAAATGACACGGCTTGCAACAAATCTGTCATATTATCTTTGATAACGTTGACAAATTGAAACTCAATAAAGTGTGGCAATTTTCTTATTAAATCTCTATCAGATATTGCATATAAATTAATATAGACCTCTTATTTAAATTAAATTACATATTTATTCATAATAAACTAGTAAAATGGTAAGACTTTTTTCTTGTAGTTTTAAGTACTATCACGTCTTTAACTCAAATACTTGCATTGGTGGATTGCATATTTTATTTTACTTTTGCAATGTGTATTGACTGAAGTTACTTCACTTTTATGATACTTTCAGACGTGTAGAATATTACAAAGCATCTCAGTTGTTTTTTCTTAAATGATGAGCCCGTTTGATGTGAAATGGCGGTGGACATTGCAAGTGGCTTACATTTTTTTTCCGTAATAGTGCAGATAGTTACCTTTTAAAAGACTATCACATGACGAAATTAATAATTAATGGCTTCAAAAAGAGATTAAAATGGAAATCGTAGTTTTTTTTATACAATTACATGAATGGAGGATGTCTTCATAAAAATGTGCATTTTTGGTCGGATAACTGTGTTGGGAAAAATAGTTATATCTAAGGTACTAAGGCAAGGTAAAGTATTAAGGTACTAATGTAAGCCATCAAAATAATACTGTATAAAAAAGATTGACTTTATGTAATATTAAATCCAATTATCTACGAATGTAATTTTTTGTCTTGTCATAGTATAAAACTAACGGTACGATATGTTAAATATGCTTTCAGAGACAATTCTCATATAACTGTTTAAAATTTTAAGACATTTAAAAATAAAATAAAAAAATGCAAGTAATAAATTTGTTGATAATCTTAATAATAGACTAATAGATTCGTATAGTATTTTCAATGGCCATTAATAATTTAATTCTCGTGCATTGCTTTTACCAGCGTCCTAAATCCTGTTGAGTCGATCTTGCTGAGCCGGATGTGTGCTGTTGATCATTATCGTTAGTCAAGTTATTTTGATTAAATTCCCGGTATCTCTGAAATTTTGGAAACTTTAAGACATATATATATCTCCATTCGATGTGTTTCCCGTTCAAATATGGCTTGGAATGATTAATTTTAGCTTGCTTAATAGTATTATGTTACAAATAAATAAACTGTATTGAAACGTTAAGTTGTATAACGTGTTATACATTATACACCCTTTGAACAAAATTGGTACAAAATTTTGAACGAGCCCTAAAATTTCTGATAAAAAAACTGATTTCAGGATTGCATTAAGAAAGAAAAAACTCAAATCAGATTGACCGTGAAGTTAATGATTCTTCAAATCGTGAAAAACCCATTGTATTTTACACGTATAATCAGTGGAAAATTAAGCACATGGAAAGCCCCAGGCGTAATTCAATTCAGAGAACACGAAAGCTCAATAAACGAATTAATTTGCAAAAACATTTTTATATAAAAAGTCAAAAAAATCAAAGTTGTGAATCCATATATTATTTTTTGTGTATAATGTTTCGTGTTTTTCATAATAGTGACAGTTTTCAGTTAACAAATAAAGGAATTTCAATTTTTATAGTTCTTTTAAAATGTTTTTGACTTTTTCAGATCTTGTAGGATTAAAAAAATCACGTTACATAATATTTAAACTCGACGATTTAATATAACTCGTTACTATTTAGGCCTCACAGAAAATATATGTATACCTTTAAATGCTTTTTTCTCATCATTCACGTATACACACTGTTTCTCTTTTTTTGTCTATGAAATTTTCATCTTGGGCAAGCGATGTGTTGCTCTGTGTGTTACAGACAGTTAGTTAAATTAAGACACATATTTTTGAATATATTATTTACTGTCGAGTTAAATTGTATACAAAATTTTATTTTCTATCATTTATTCTTTTTTTTCAGGAAGTCGACTGCTTTGCTGATTGTCGGATTTTGAAAATAACATAAAACAAATGGTTAATAAATAATAAAAAGCCATACAAATGAATAAATATTTAGTGGTTATTTATATTAATGTTTACTCCAAGATATAAATAAAGATACATTTTCAAAATAATATTACATTGATAGTTGAAGTAAATAGGTTTGATTAGTAATCAGATCTCTATAGAATCTTCAATAAACACGCAAGGAAGCATTTGATTAGAAGTAACGTGATGGGCAGAATATATTATTTATATAACCGATATCCTATAATACGTGAGAAATATTAAGCTTTGTCAACATAATTGTGACCATTGAATTCAAAGAAAATTATTTTAAGACACATGTTATGTATAGAGTAAATCTACTTTGATAAATCATTTCAGTCGGTCAAATTGGAGCACACTCAGAAAATTAAAAGTTTATAACTTAGTTAATATTAGATCTTTGACTTCCTATTGATTTTTGATAGACTGTATTAATAATTATTTTGATAATACCAGGTGAGAGTTATGTATTATTTCATTTCCTCGATGATTAAAGGACGTACAAAATAGCACCTAACTAATGTATCAATATTTATATTACTTGGTCCTGAAAGTGTTACTTCGAAACATATGAGTATCATGTCTTCTTGGTAAGCTTTTGATGTTCAAAAACTTGGTAAAACTTTGTGTTTTCACTTTTAAAATGCGTTACCATTAAAAACAATACACATTTGAAACTCTTGTGAATTTAAACCTTTTAACGATACAAGTTAAGCCTTTTAAGTAGGCTCTAATTAGAAACTCCCCTTGGCACTTTATTTTCAGTGATATTCAACATTATACATTATTCTATATGCAAGCAAAATTTTGGGTGAATATATATTTCATACTCATTTTTGCTATAGTCAATGTTTCTATATTATTTTATTAATAACAAAATCATATTTTGAGAAAAGCCCGAATAAAAATCACTTGTGTTGTATCAAAAACCGTTATTTGTTATATAAAATATTTTTCATAATTTTAAATATTTTTACAGTACGTATCATTAGCTCATCTAACCAGTTTGTTGTCATCCAAGTCATATTTTTAACTTGCCAACTTTTTTTGTAAATAATCGTTTTTATAATTAATTCATGCAAATTTATGGCGCGTCAATTACGTACGCCAGTGGTTTCCAATCTTTATGTTACTGTGCCTCCTTTTGAATAAAAAAATATCTTCGCGCCTCCCCATCCTTTATTTCATATAGTAATAAAGTCACGTTTTAAAGAGTAAATACATATTTCACTCTCCGCGCCTCCCTTTGCAATAGTCCACGCTTCCCCAGAGAGGAACGCCTCCCAGGTTAGAAATCACTGATGTACGCTTTGCTAAAAATCAGTTCAAGTCATAATGCAAAAGTAAATAAATTTTATTTTACCATTTCCGCACAAAGTGTTAAGCAAAAAACCTCCTAATGGAGTTCATCACAACAGAAAAGCTTATATGAAAACTATTACTCAGTTGCCCAACCTGTCTTAAAGGAAAGATTAAGTAAGGGCAAGACTTGTGGTTTGCAAGTATAGGTAGGAGAAGAGAATTCAAGAGATCACATAAATTGTCTTCGAACAGAAATTCATATATTTATTGAATAATCAATCTATAAAAACTGTCCGTACTGGGACTCGAACTCGTAACCTTCGTTTTCTAAGCCAACATCGTTGAAACTCGACCACGCAGCCGAATACTACAAATATATATATTTTTTGATAATAAGTCTGTTAAACCCTTTAATCATTTTTACAATTATTTTAGAAAAAGTTGAAATTTTTACATAACTAAAATTTTAAGGGAACATTTTTCATTGAAAAAATGCATTGTTTTCAAACTTATAAATATTTCAACTTCGTCAGACTAACTGAACAAAAGCAGCTGCTTCTCTAAAACTTTTCACAAATCATTCGTATAAGAAATCATCTATTTTAGAGTTAAGTATAAGTGAATAGCGTTTAAAATATAAGTTAACTTAAATCCGTAAATGCTTAGTTCCAACCACAGCATGATGTAAAAATAGATATCTAGAATGTGTTATTATTCTCATTTAATTAAATACTAGTGACTGCTAATTTAACGAAGAATGCTAAATTTTAAAGTATAATATTATTCCATAAATGATGTACAAAAAAATAAGTATAGCGATGGAAAGCGATAAAGATAGTGGTAGGATAAAGTACCTTTATGTGTCTCATAAAAACTTGTACTTTGTGAGATACGAGGTCGAAGAAAATTACCGACAATACGGCCTCCAAATGGAAGTATCTCAACGGAAGTTTTTTTTTGCGAGAAATGTATGTTTTTCAGTTGCTTCGTCCTCTTTTTCGAAAGTAGTGGAGATCGAGAGATATAGCTAGGACAGGACCAGTGATTAAATTGCTCTCGCTAGGCCTAGTTATACTACATTTGTATGTTAAGATTTCCTTTTAAATATTTGACATTACAGCTAATGCCAATGCGTCAATTATTTTTTAATTGAAAGATCAACCTGATTTTTTTACAGTCACCTAAGATCAACTCGAAAAGAATTGATATCACAAACACCCACGTCTTAGATCTCAAAAAAAAATCTTTATCTGACATTGAATTTACTGAGAATCGAACCCAGAAATACTTGACCGGTAGAATTAAGTTCTTACCAACTAGACCAGTGCTTCCCAACCTGTGGACTGCGGCCCCTCAGGGGGCCGCAAAATTCCGTAGAAAGTATAAAAATCTATTTAAGTCTATCAAATCGGTTTTTCCTATATTGGAGGCCGCCGGATTGGATTGGATAGAAATTGGATTCTGGGGGAAAAGTGTAGCAAATCGAGGATTCCGAATTTGTCGGTGAGCTAAAAAAAAAACGAGTTTCTGTGACAATCTGAATAAAAAGTATACCAAATCGCAGATTTCAAATTCCTCGGTGAGCTAAAAAAAAATAAGACGAGTTACGGAGACAATTGAGGAGGGCCGCGGGATTTAGGGGGCCGTGGAACGAAAAGGTTGGGAAGCACTTAACTAGAGCACATAGCGGGTGACAAATTTATTTTAGACTTGAAAGGGTAGAAAGAAATTTCTATACATCACAAACATCCATTCCTGCGAACAGAAATTGATTTAAACAACGCTGTCCGTACTGTGATTAGCACCCGTAAGACCTGTAACGACTTTGGCCACAGCGCTGCGGATCTAATAAATAAAAAAAATACTAAAGGCATAATCATTCTTTAATTTGTAAAAATTATAAATACCAACAATATTTTTTAATTACTTATAATTTTACCAAATCATTTAAATGAAATCGAAAAATTCATCAGTCTTCCAATGAATACAAATTGACATTGCGTAACACGCTGCTTCACAGAGACTTGAAAATACCTACCATCCGCGAGTTCGTTCGTAAGATATCTCAAAAGTTTCACAGCAAAGTAGGAAAACATTTTAACCCAACGATATCTAATCTCTACAACTATGACGAGACACTGCCTGAGAATCGTTTTAGACCGAGAGCAATTCTGCTCGACGACCCTCCATAGATCTTATGTAGTTTGACTTTCCTTGTGCACTGTATGTGTGTATGTATGTATGCGTATGTGTGTGTACATGTACGGATGCAGTGTGAGGAAGCATATAGAATGTGATTTGCAAAATAGTGCATATGGAGTTCCCGTGAACTTCTTATCTCTGTAGCGATCGCGCCCTTCTGTCTGCAAACGATGGTAAGGGGATGCAATTTACAATTCTTCAAACACTTTATCGATGAAGGAGACTAGAAGAACCTTGACGTTAGCGCGTCCTGGTACTTGAAGCTCCATAAATTTGATATCCAAAAAAAAAAAAAAAATGTCGTCTAAAGTTGGCACTTTTAGAACGAAATTAGCATCACGAAAATGACTCTCTTTGTTTGACTTTCTTTGTGCACTGTATGTGTGTATGTATGTATGCATATGTGTGTGTACATGTACGGATGCAGTATGGGGAAGCATATAGAATGTGATTTGCAAAAGAATGCATATGGAGTTCCCGTGAACTTCTTATCTCTGTAGCGATCGCGCCTTTCTGTCTGCAAACGATGGTAAGGGGATGCAATTTACAATTCTTCAAAAACTTTATCGATGAAGGAGACTAGAAGAACCTTGACGTTAGCGCGTCCTGGTACTTGAAGCTCCATAAATTTGATATCCAAAAAAAAAAAAAAATATTGTGTCATTGCCGGAAATTTATCTTAATGACCGTTAAAAGAAAAATCATACTTTTGTCTACATTTTTTCAGTTCGTTAATGGATGTTTATTTCTTTCAAAATTTTAATAAGGGAGACGCATTCAGATGATTATTATAATGAAATTAAAACACAAAACCGTGAATATGCAAATACTCTGAACAGTTATTTAAACTTCCTTTTCGAAAATTGTTAAGAATGTAGCTAAAACTTTTCCTAAAAAGATAGCATCGTTTCTTTGAGAGATAAGCTTATTACAAGACGGAAATGTTAAATCGGAATAAAAATTTCCCTCAGTAATTTTCTCGTGAATATTTCAAAATAGAAAAGAACTAGTAATCACAGTTAATTTGAAACTTCGCAGAACTTGCAGTATCTCAAAAGTTTCCGTGAACTTATGAAATTTTCATTCGGATATAAATTTACCGAAGAAATCCTTTTCATATTAAATGACTGTCTTTTTGTCTTCTAACTCACATTGATTAAAATAAATGAACATGACATATATTTTATATTCCATGCACAATTTCAATAGAATTAAACTAACATTTAGAATTTAAAATGATTATACCGGAATATGATGTTATTCTTGAATTTTTTTTTGCGACAATCGTGTGTTATGGCGTATTTCATACTCCCGGGATTCAATTACGGGGTTGAAAAATTTATTCTATTTGAAGTATCCAAACAAAATATCTATCATATAAAAATATGGCATATTTGATTAGATTAAAAAATGTCACAATTGTCTGAAATTAATAATATAAAATTGTGAATGGTGTACAAATGACGTTTTAAAAGAGTATGTCTTAATATTTAACACAATTTTATTATAACATAACACCCGACTGGCAAACCGATCAACGCTGTCAGATTTTTGTTTGTTCATTTGTTATTCGTCTTAACCTCAACCTTTGTTCGTAATTCTCTACTAAGAGAGGCGTTGAGCGACTGACATACTACTAGTTATCTTGAATCCCATAACTCTACACATTGGAAGCAAATAATACAGTTAAAAAAGATACTTACTAAAGCGGAGTAACAATGAATAACTACGGTTATCTAAAATATAGTCATTTCAATTGATAATGTAAAGTCTGCTGTACAAAACATTTGATTGGATCGAAATACATATTATTCAAAAATTCACATGATTTTATATTATTTATTATTTCATGAATAGTGTTGAAGAGAGTATTGACGGAGATTGTAATAAGTCAAGATTGTTACGTTAGAGTAAAACCAAACTGAAAAATGACAACCAAATTGTGAAACCTACTGATTGCTGTAATAATCATTTTTTGACCACGTCCCATTCAAACGTGGAGTGGTATAATGAAGTTTAGCTTAACAGAAGAGTTTATGCAAGAACTGCATTTTACTCAATTGCTCAACCTCTCTAAGAGAGTAAAGATATAAGTTTAAGGCTACAACATGACTAAAAGAAAGTTAATCGCTCTTGCTACGCCACATTTTTAGATTAAAATGGATGACAAGAGGAACTTAACACATCACATATACCCTGCATTCGAACAGAAATCTATAAATCGATTGAAAGATCAATTTCAAAACTGATTGTAATGGGATTCAAACACGGGACCTCCGTGTTCTATGCCAATGTCATTGACACTCGACCGCGCAGCCAGTTACATTATTTTAGTCTTATTAAGAAGTTTAAGAGCCAGTTCATTTTTTACTTTAGTCTAATTAGGTAGTTTATAGTTGGGAAATTTTCTCAATAATAGTATTTACATTGAAAAAATGCCAAGTGCATACAATTAGGGTATCCAATCCCGAAGCCTTTTTCCAATCCCGGGATTTCGGGATTGATTTATTTTGAATCCCGGGATTGAGATTTTCTCACCGAGGAATTTGAAATCCTCAATTTGGTATACTTTTTCCCAGAATCTCACAAAAACTCGTTTTTTTTTTTTTTTAGCTCACCGAAGAATTTGAAATCTCCGATTTGGTATACTTTTTCCCAGAATCTCACAAAAACTCGTTTTTTTTTTTTTTAGCTCACCGAGGAATTTGAAATCTTCAGTTTGCTCAAAATTTCTCAATCCCGAAATCCCGAGATCGCGGCCATCTCAATCCCGGAATTTCGGGATCAGAAAATTGAACGGGATCCCGGGATTGGATGCCCTACATACAATTGATTGATTGTTCCCACTGTTAAAGTTTTCTGATATTTAATATTTCATATAGTAAAGACTTGAATAAAGAAAAAAAAGAATAATTCACAACGTTTAGATAATGTACGTTAAAATAAACTAGTTTTGTGCACACTTTCAGGCAGTTAAAAAGGCTGTATAAACCTTCACCAGCCACCGGCAGCACTTAGCCGTAAGCGACCATGAAAATTAAAAAGTAAGTCATTTCCGCCAAAGTTAAATCAAACAGAATATTTAATATTGATCAACCGATTTGTATCACAATATTGTGATATATATTTAAATTTTATCATGAAATATTCGCAAGAGAAGTTTCTGGTACTGTTTTTAAATGAATGAACAAAATCAGACAGTACGTATATGAACATAATATTGTTGAACTCTTTCACAAGAAGAACACGCCAAATCTTTGAGTTTATTTCAACCAATTGAATTCCACATAATCTACATGCGAGCTTTTCTCTTATCCCCTTTCAAAATAATAATATATGCCTGCCCGATTTTCATACAGTTTAATAATTTAAATTTACGCAGAGCTTATATGCTTAACCCAGAGCATCGGAGCGTATTTTTAGCAAGAGGCTGCTTTAATTTTCTTTTGTATTTAACAAAAGCACACGCCCAACTAACAAAATCTTAGAATAATAATCTAATACTTTTATTCTCACTATTTAAAATTAAACTACCTCAATTACAATAGAAAATTCTCGTTAGCAAAATCTATTTAATCTTGATTTAATTTAAATTGTAATCTAATTTAAAATAGCTACTAATGCTGAAATAATTCACATCTGCTATGAAATTATTTAAATTTTATTATACTCAAAGAATATTAAATATGTAAGAATGTAAAATATGGCATGGTTAATTTTTTAATGGTTAAGGTTTAAAAATATAAATAGATTTCATTTATAATGTCCATGATATTTTACTATAGCAACTCAAAAATGAAACGAGCCTTAACCCTAAAAAGTACAAACTTTTGTTTCGGCTTTTACTCAGAACACAAATCGAGTTTACCTTTTATTCTTATACCCAATGGTAAAATACATATTTACACTTTATATTGTTTCAATAGATGTCTTGCCTACTCGTGCTCAGCCATAATAAAATTAATTCGATCAGAGTAAGCTAGAGTTTTGGTAGCCATTGATTTTAGACAGTTTTTAAATACAATTTTAACAATAAAAAAACATATTTTATCATCGTTTAAAAGTTTTAATATCATCAAATAGTTTAATTGAAAATTCTGTAGTAAATTTCTGTAAAATAAATACTTTATGAAAATCATGTTTTATGCCTCTAATTTATTGGTGCTTTTCAAGTGTTTTTGGATAAAAATATGTAAAGAAAACTATTGAAAAAAAAATAAATCCTGCAATCACACTCACCTATTAGAAAAAGAAGAAAATCATGCATTTAAGGCTAAAGATTAAAAAATATATGGTACAATATTGAACCAGATACTTTAACAATACGATATGTTGGAAATTGGCAGTTAGAGACAGACGTTTTCTTTTTAAGAATGTTCTGAAACTGAAGAGTATCTATAAAAAAGTACACATGGAAGTATTGAGAAAAAAGAGCGAATCAGCTCAGCTGTAAAGACCACTTTACCATGACGTTTACCTTTACGTGACGACACCAATTACCATGTTAAAGAATCAAGAAAACACCAGAAAGCAAATCATCTCAGAATCGTTTCATGTACATATACGGAAATCGGTGAAAGAACTAAAATGGTTAATAAGAATAACAATATAAAAATTGTGTTTAAAAAATGTAAAATAAACTTCTGAAATAGTGTGTGATTTTCTTGTTTTACCTATTCAAATGAAAAATTTCTACGAAAATTTTAAATATAATGTTTGATATGTTGATTTTTTCGCTGACGTTTAAAACAAAAAAATAAATTATCTAAAATTTATATTTTAAATTTGTAGCGATCGAAAAGTGAGTTCAGTTCCCTTGAGTTAATCGCAAAAGGATGTGTAAAATAATGCAGTTGAGGGTCTGACAGCATCAATTTTTATCCTATTGCATATGCGGCGCTATAAAAACATATCGAGTTTTCAATTCTAAAATTTTCCTGATGCGGAGTTAACGAGAAAACTGTTTACGGAATTAGCAAATAAAAGAGCTTTTTCACGATGATTCCATTTCCTGTTTCCGATCGTTTATTTTAACGACGCAACTTTTTGGCACGAGTTAATCCATTTTGACACAGAATTGTTTTATGAAATTTCACAATGCGAGTAAAAGAGTATTTTTTTTTCTTTTTGTTTAAATATTAAGATACGAATTCATTTATAATTATTTGACATTGAAAACTTAACGCCAATATTTCAATATATCAATTTGAAAGTCCGCTTTCAATATGGAGCTTATGAACTCTTAACGGAGTTCATCTCAACAGTATATATCACTTTATCTTTTTTGAATAGAATAGGGGTAGAAAAATAAAACTACAACAAAACTAATGATAAGCGTATCACTTTCGTTACGTTCTGTTTTTTAAACATCACAGAAATTAATGCCTTCGAAAAGAAAATCATAAACCAATTGTAAAATCAAATAATAAAAACTGTCCGTATCGGGATTAAAACTCGTGTGCGCCTTGACTGAAGTCGATTACGTGATTACAATATGTTATCAAATGAATTGTTATTTCTTTAAAAAAGATTTAAACACTAAGCGCAGCCTTTTGTCATTTTTTTTGTGGAGATCGAACTCTAAAACGGATGATAATGTTAATATAAAAATTGACCACTCATACACTATAGATAGTGTGATACATATTTTTCATTCTTGAGAGTATTTATTGAAGTCAATATCGAAATAAACAGTGAAAAACATTTAATCAATCAAGAAGAAAACTATTGCTCATAAAAACAGTAGTACAAAATACGATATTATTAAAATGTCACATTTGTAAAAACAATAAATACATATTCGTACAATTTATTTTGATTTAGATATTTACTGTTTTCTTCTAGAAAATATTTTTTTATTTCATAAGATTAAAAATAAACCAATCCTTCTATTTTGTATGAATATCTTACTTAAATTTTCGCGAATTCTTTTGGACTACCGAGAAAATCTTGGTTAGGGTATCCAATCCCGGGATTGATTTATTTTGAATTCCGGGATCCTGGGATCCCGGGATTGAGATTTTCTCACCGAGGAATTTGAAATCCTCAATTTGCTATACTTTTTCCCGAAATCTCACGGAAACTCGTTTTTTTTTTTGGCTCACCGAGGAATATGAAATCTCCGATTTGGTATACTTTTTCCCAGAATCTCACAGAAACTCGTTTTTTTTTTTAGCTCACCGAAGAATTTGAAATCTCCGATTTGCCAATTTCGTGTAAATTTCGAGAATTTCCTCAAAATTTCTCAATCCCGAAATCCCGGGATCGCGGCCATCGCAATCCCGGCATTTTGGGATCAGAAAATTGAACGGGATCCCGGGATTGGATGCCCTAGTTAAGGTGTATGTTCACTCAAATTTGAATACGGAAAAGGAATAACAGATAAATACATGTAGCCTTCTTAGTAAAAAAAATGGAGCAGCAAAATAGTTTTGCATAAAAACACTTTTAATAACTATTATTTTAGTATTTATTAACTCGTAGATCGTTTTTAAAAAAATGTTACTTACATCAGAATGAGCTTGTTAAATCTGTAACAATTGCTCTGAAGAAATAAGAAGCACTTTAATTAAAACTTTTGTACGTCACCCTTCTACTCTCAAGTTTGGTGTAGGAGTAAATACATCTCGCTTAGTTTTTATCTTGTACTCTTAACAACTTTCAACCTTCACACGGTATAACGAATTAATAAATCTTCCGTGTCTACGTAAAGCATGAAAAAAGTACGTCATTTTTGACGGTACAATTACCATAACAACGTATTTAATTTTGTAACATATTTTTCTAGCTATATATCACAAAGATATATTTTATGATACTATAATGTGTTGGCGTAAACAACAACTGAGTAACAATATAAATTGAAGATCTCAAATGAAAATTGGCCCACCACACAGTTCACGCTTTTTTTAATTATCCGATATAAGAATTCTTTAATAACCATAGTTCATAAGTGATAATAATCTTAATCAGTTTCTCACTTACACCACGAAATAAATAAGCCCATTTTCAGTAAGGATGTTTTTCTGTTATTTGTTAAACGACCTTTGTGCTTTCGTCAAAGTATTCAAACCTTCTAATTTGTAAGAATGAAAAATAAAAAGCTTCCATATAAATATATACACTTTCACAAATCAAAAAAGTGTGTTGTTTCACTGGAGTTAGTAAAAAATGCTCACTTAAAATTTTATTTACTCAAAACTATGCTTTTAGGCTTGGACCGTTTGTCTTTTGAGCCCCTCACTTAAAAATACATACAAAGCTATTTTTTTTAAATGTTTTAATTAAATCATAACAAATTACGTAGTACGTAGTAAAAATTACGTAGCACTGTATTAAAATAGTTCTTTTACCAGTTGATAATGCTCTTCATGAGCAAAACCGATCTAAAATAAACGTGAAATTAGTACGAAAGAGTGTTTTTTTCTGAATATAATGAATGCCTCAACACCAAGTATGGACAGTGAACACTTAAAATTAATACTGTTTGTAAATTTTCCACTTATTTTGGGTTAAATTGACACACATTCACTATCGCAAATAGCATTATAATATTTGCCATATTCTGAAATTCTATTAGTTCTAGTTCAATTGCTCTGCGAAATTAATAGATTAGTTCGATCTACACAAACTCAGACACGTTATGGCTGTACATAAATATAATAATTATTCTTCGAGAATTGTATATTTGAAATCCTCATTGCTTAATCTTTAATATGAAATATTGATTAACCGTTTAAAATATTTTACTAGTACGAGACCTTGAATATAAGCAAAATACTTTTCAACTCTATACTATTTAAAGTTATACAAAATACCACATACCCTTTGGTTTTAAGCAAACGGAATATTAGATGCGTAAAACTCCACCACCCGTCTTGTCTGTTTTACACATTATTTCAACAACATACAAGACGAGTCGATGAATAATTAATCAAATGTGCTAGATTTCATACTCATGCAAAATATTGAATCATGTTATGAATGAGTTACCATCAAATGTTATTTTCGAAAAGAAGTTACATATTGTTCACCTAACATAAGTATCATTTACTTATGCTGACATTTTGGTCTGAGAGATCGACTGGTCGGAGTTGAAGTATAGCCAATGATCGGAATAAAAAATGATTTTTATGAATTGTTATTTTTTTATTATTTAAATATAACATCTTATATTAAATATAACCTACAATTGATATACATCTTACCATTTTTTAATATTTAGGCATACTAGTAAAATTTATTATTTTTTGCAAGTGATTACTAAAAACATACAATTTTATGATTTTTTCGATTGATTTTGCGGTAACTTTGTGAATGTTCATTATTATTAAAAAAAGTAACAATTTTTTTATTCCACTTGTTATGGTACGTCAGATTTTTTAACACAAAAAGTGGAATAACAATTTCATCAAATTTAATTTAATATTATATTTGAATTCTTAATTTTTTTTAAACTCCTAGACATTTTGTTACGAACGAGGCGGTTTCACCTTTTAACATTTTCTAACCTTTGTGAGTACAGGTGAACTTCAACTGACGTTAGTGAAAAAAAGTGTACACAATTTGAATGATTTTAAATTAAAATTCCACCCTCAGTGGAAATCTAAAATTCAAAAAAAAACATGCATATTTTCCCGCCGTGGTCTAGTTGGCTAAAGTTTGTTCTACAGGTCAAGCGGGTCTGGGTTCGATTCCCGGTCAACGTCAAATTTGGATTAATTCAATTTCTATTTTAGAACTAAGACGTGGGTGATTGTGATGTCAATTCTCATCAAGTTAATTTCGAGTAACTTACAAAAAATTCTCATCGAGTTTTTTTCGAATGACCTTTAACTTAAAAATAATAAACGCATTGGAATTTGCTGTAATGCAATGTATTAAAAAAAACAGAAAAACAATAAATAAGTAAATATAGTTATATAAATATATAATTTACGAAATTGATGACAAATTTCAGTTATTAGTTATTCAATAGTTTTGGTCACAAAAACTTACACCTAGACATCATAAAAACAGTTATTATATTTGTTTCTTCAAAAAATTCTTCTGGCGTGTCTATTTGCTGAAAAACTGTTTTGAATAACGATTGCAACCTTGACATATTTAAGAATTAAAAATGCCGAATGCTATTTTATCTAAATAAATACTATGTAAGCATCTTTTTGGCACTGTATTTCTTAAGTACCGTATACCATAATCAGTTTCCACACACAGCGTTATATTGTGGCGCAATCAATATGAACGTCTAGTCCCTGAAGATCTGAGCTGGATTAATGTGTATGACCGCAACCGGTTCCACGTCAGTTGCAGTCAGCTGCAAAGATAATATTCATCTTGGCGCTCGGAAGACGACGGAGACCTCAGTAGGGAATCCTTGACGCCTCGTTGGAAGTGTGTTTCATACAATACTCGTACGTTGTAGATTTTTATCAAGGTACATTACTATAGAATCAATTTCAGAGTATTTGTAATCATCATTATTTTATAAATTATATCGACTGTGGAAAGGAAATAGGACGTCACCAACACACAACCAATTTTAAAAGAGAGACAGAAAACGTTTTTTGTTGATTTTGCGCCAAAAGCAAATTATAAAATACACACAACCTTGGCACTAGGGTATCCAATCCCGGAGCCTTTTTCCAATCCCGGGATTTCGGGATTGAACCCCTTTTTTTCGGGATCCCGGGATTGGGGTTTCGGGATCCCGGGATTGTGATTTTCTTACCGAGAAATTTGAAATCCTCAATTCGTTATACTTTTTCCCAGATTCTCACAGAACCTCGTTTTTTTTTTTTTTAGCTCACCGAGGAATTCGAAATCTCCGATTTGGTATACTTTTTCCCAGAATCTCACCGAAACTCGTTTTTTTTTTAGCTCACCGAGGAATTTGAAATCTCCGGTTTGGTTCATTATTTGGATCGCGGCCATCTCAATCCCGGAATTTTGGTATCAAAAAATTGAACGGGATCCCGGGATTGGATGCCCTACTTGGCACGGACACTGATAAACTGGTTTTCAATTGTCTTATCCCAATATTAATTGAATTAATTATTCATGATTTTTTTAAGCTCTAAAAAATACTTCAAATGTATATTGATTTACAAAACGAAATTCAAGATGTATTTGTCAACCGTTTTGGAATGAACCGGGTTTGCAAATAATTGCCTTAAATGGGTATTTACTCTTCCGCGGGCTTCGTAAGCTTTATGTTCGATCTGAAATGCTATTGCTATTTCCTGTAGTGTTTTAGAGTTGAAGCATATGTATATTATATAAAATTATTATTAATTTAAGAAAACTGGTATACACATAAAATCAATTGGAATCGGATGTCACGTTGTGTGTGCTTAAAGCTCTGCCAGCCTAATAATGTGGTGTGGATATTGGCTTTTTTTCTTTTTATTCATTTATTTCTGTTTTTACCACATATTCGCAAAGTTTACTATATAAAAAAAATAAAGCATTTATTGTCAATTTAGATGTCTGTTTAGCATGTATCGCAAAATACTACAATAAAGGTCTCTTGTGATCACCCATATCTTGTAAAGAAAAACTGAGGTTTTTTTACTTGAATTTACACATGAAAATTACTTGTAAAAACTTCGTAATAATCAGGTTAAAAAAAATGTTATAAAAAAATAATTATAAAATGTATTTGATAGCAAATTAGATCCAACAATATTTTACTATTTATTGTAAAATCAAATATTCACTTTTTATTTGAATGAATTGTCCCAGGTAAAATTAGTTTTTTTGAAAATGACTGAACTCAATTTTAATCATACACCGTCTTTCAATCAATAAAACATATTATAGTAAAGTAAATGGAATGAATATTATTTTTTCGTATTCAGTATAACTTGCTAGATAAGAAAGATGATTGTTTTTTGGGAAATTTAAAAGGTGGAAAAATACTATTTCTCAATAATAATATGATGATTAAACAAGTCTGTAGTCAAATTATTAAGCTTTTGTTATCCTACATGGGCTGAATATAATAAAATTATTGTGTACTGCCTTAATAACTTCACTAGTATATTTCCAACGATAATTTCACGTGTCTGATTTAATAGGCTAGACTGGAAGCGATAATGACTGTCTATTGTATTATTTCTGTCTGCAAGCTCTAGTCATGTTTAATAATAATTGAATTATACCATTTACTATTTTACTAAACCATGTCAAACAACTAACGAAGCAAATTAGTCATCGAAATAACGTTTTTTGAAAACTATTTTACGCATTCGCGTGAATACAATATAATACGTAATATAATTTTGTATAACTATTTCTTTTTAATGATGTAATGTTTCGATTTGAACTTTAAATCCTTTCAAAAGTTTTAGGTGTCGATGAAATTTTTATTTATTATAGTTCTGGCTACAAGTGAAATAAAAAAAATATCAGGTTTATATTGTCAACTTGATGTCACATTATGACTTTTCAAACTTATGACATGTCTCCATGACATATTTTAACATAATAAAATAAACTTGCAGCCGCAATATTTACCGAAATTGAAATTCAAGATATACAAGTAGTAAGTGAAGTTTACGTCAAGGAAAGCGTGGTCACGTACAGTCTAACCAAAAGAGATAGATAGATTCAGAAGTAAAAGCTTCTAAGTGTATTCGTAAAACGGGGAGCTTTTCAAATTTCTACGTCGTGACTACATGCTAGCAGTGTGCATTACGTAATTTATTCAAATGCACGTTTCTGTGATGCGTTTTAACCCTCTTTCACTTTGATGGCACAAGTTTGTTTTAAATTATACGAAACGTAAATTATATCCGGATCAATTTGTCATACAAAATGACTTTTCAGTTTGACATTATTTTATGCGTGGAAAGTTTGGTGGTAGTTTTGAAATTTTGGAGATATAATTTTATAGTAAACTTATCATATAATTGTCATGCTTCTTTCAGTCGTAATAAACTAAATTAAGTAAAACAATGTATCATTCTTCTTTACGCTACAGTCCACAATGAACATTGGCCGAATCAATAAATCTCGTCCATTCCATTCGATCCTCCGCCTTCCTATGCCGGTTAATTTCCTCCATCACTCACAGGACACTCCATTCATCCAGGAAAGTCGCAATCGTCTAAAGCTTCGTCTTCTTCCAAGAGTAGAAAATGTGAGACATTTTCTCAGTTAACTTTCATCTATGTGTGATAAATATTCGACCCAACATAGGTGTTGAGTTATGACTAATCTAAACTTGTCTGGCTCACCGTAGAGGCTATTATAAGTATGTTAGTATGCAAACGTTGTCAGATGCTATTCTCGCAAAATATGTATACAATGGGTACAATACAATAATTCAACATTTGCTTGTACTATTCAAACATTATTGTTCATCTAGTGACAATTTTATGACGAGCTGAGTTGTGAGCAAATGTGTATTAGGTTCTCGTAATATTTAGTTGAAGCGTCCACAGATTTGAATCTCACTAGAAATAGTTTGACTAAACGATTTTTCGGACCAAAACAGTTAAACGAGAGTGATTAGTTTTCCAGTTTCTACTCTTGTTTTCATTTTAAAATAAATATTAATAAAAGGAATAATATAAACCAGTTCTGGTAAAAAAAAACTTCTACAGATTATCCAGTCAGAGTTATGCTTGAAGTCACTTCATGATTTCAACATAAATAAATAAGACTACTATTACAGTTCTCATCCTCAGACGTATATATAAATTATTTTTTCTGTATAAGAGTCGAATACACTTGACAACAATTTCACTAGAAATTCGTTAAGGAAATTCACTGGCGTGAAAAATAAATTGCAAACCTATTTATTGAATAAGCCAAAAAATCTAAAAGTAATTAATTCTCTAACTGGATTTTTTTATGAATACACCCAATTCTTTAAAAGAACTAAAATACACTAGGATTGAAAAACAAAATATGCAAAAAGCTATAATAATAATATATATTCATAAAAATCATAATTGAGCTGCCCTGCTGAGCTGCTATATCCAATATCGACAGCACTGCAGTATTTATAATAATTTTTAGAATAATTCAAATGTTTCAAGTATGCAAACAAATATATTTTGGAGAAGAAAAAGAAGACCCCTGAACATATGTATATCGACAGCCCTGTAAATGTTTCAATTAAGCAAACAAATATATTTTGGAGAATAAAAAGAAGACCCCGGGACATATATCGACAGCCCTGCAGTATTTATATTTTATTATTACTATAAACTAAAGCTTATTTATAACTTAGTATTTGTATGCAATTTTTAAAAATTATAATCACTTAAAAATTCTTCATTCTAAAAAATACACTGCACGAAAAAAATATGCAGTATTAATTATTCCTGAATTCTTAGATTAATTCAAATGTTTATGTATGCATGTGTAGTATGCGTATTTTGAAGTTCTTAGAATAATTCAAATGCATGTTTAATATATATGATCAATTTTTATCTGGCGTTTACCTCAACGGTAAGACGTTTCGTTGATAATCCAAGGTTCCATGTATTGAATCCGAACCCCGGCAAAAAAAATGTGATACTAAAGGTTCAGCGATTTTTCACAACACAAAATTTGCTTCTTCAAATGTCAGTGTAATGAAAAAATATGTCTAGTATGAATAAAAAAATGGCGACAGCGGGGCAGGGGGAGGGGAAATCTTTCTTAACGTCATCGAACAGGCGAAATCACGGACCGACAGACCTTCCTACCTTTCTACACTCACTCACTCAATCACTCACTCACTCACTCACGCAACATTATCAACTTTTAATATATAGATATTGCGTAAACATAAAAAATAGCTTTTTAAAAAAATATATGAAATCACCATAATCTATAAAGATTTTAAATTATTGTACAAAATTGAAAATAAAATAATTTCTCGGAAGGTTTTCAAACATTGTCCATTAAACATGTGAAAACATCCTGTCCCAACCGCCAAGCGAGTTTTTTAGTATAGACTGAGCTTCTGCATTAAATATTCAGCAGTACATTTCACAACTGGAAACATGATTCGGAGCTTTTCGAAAAATGGCTGGATTTTTTAACATATTAGATCTTTTTATCCAATAAAGGAAGAAGCTTTGTGAAAAAACTTTTTGCTTCGCGTATGTGGAATCCTTTTTTGAAAAAATTGAATTATTCGACACCATGTAAAATATTGATACGGACTTCTTCATCTCAAAATTTGAAAGTAAGTATGTTGTTTCATATTTCCCTAGGAGAAAAAAAAGATTTCTTAAAAAAAGTATTTTTTGTATTTAATTTTTGAGAATCTTTACCTTCTTAGAAAGCGAATTCCTTTATTATTATGAGTCATATTATAATAGATAATTTATTTGTGATGTATGATATATGCGCCTCAAAAGAGCATACTCTATTGTTATTAGTGAAAAATTCTTTAGCTGATTCAATAAAATAATATGACTTTCACTCACCTCTAAAGTAATGGTTAACTTAACTTTATTTTACTAAATTAGTTTTTCTCCTTAAAGCTTTTTAAATGTATTAAATTAACGTTAAAATGATCTATACACCAGAATATAATATCCCAGAATCATGTAAATAATATATATTAAAATATTATATTATGGCTTGGATAGAACATTCCTTATTTTGTAAGGGGTTTTTTTTCTTTTCAATCCATGTCCGCTCCCAATGTGGATCATATGGCCTCCTGATGGAGGTATCTCAGCAGAAGTTTTTCTACGAGAACTGTGTGTTACTCAGTTGCTCAACCTTACAAAGTGAGTAGTAGGGAAAGAAGGATAAGGCTAAAACAGGACTAGTGGTTGTCTAATCGCTATTGCTACACCCAGTTATTAAAGGATCAGAAAGATTGAAAGAGAGGAAATGATGTGAAATGACATCACAACCACCTAGTTTTCGATCACAACTTTGAGTTAAATAATTCTCAAATTCACTGTGATCTTACCAGACCTGCGTGATCGGCAGAGCAAGCTCTAAGCAACTGGGCTACAGCAGGCAATTTTGTAAGGCGTTTAATAGAACTAAATTTATTTATTTTTTGCTGAAATCGGTGATTACTTTGTGGAAGTTTATTTTTAAATTTAATTAATTTGTAAGAAAAAACCAAAACTTTTTTTTTGTAATTTATAACTCAATAAATATAATCAATGTTTCGTTTATTCTTAAACTCTGTAAAGTTCTGTCAGAAGATGCTTCTTCAAGAGTTGTCTCATTTTGTAGTACAAGACGTGGAATAATAAAATTGTGAAATTAAGTTTTTTAATATTTTTTTGTTGCCTAATTCTGAATGCACATTTATTCATATACGTTTGAATGTTTCAAGTTTTTAAAATAAGAACAAACAATATAAATTGATAGTATATTTATGTTAAAATAATATGTATCATTCGGTATGAGATTATTTAATATCTATCGGTATGAGATTATTAATATTTAACAGCTATCACGATATTAATAATTCATACACAAATGTGTCTGGCATATCGATACTTTACTTCAGTACAGGTTTATAAGCCACCGTAAATTGCTGAAATAGTTGGCTAATAATATAAATAATATATGCTCTCGGGCATAAAAATCTCAGTATTTGCATTGTGGAGGTCATTTGAGATTCCACTTATGTACAACGATTGATAGGCTTCTCCGAATTTTATTCAAACAAACACAACCTTCGTGGAATCTAAAGCTTCAGAACCTTCTCTGGATTTATAATTTATTTCATCCGAAAACTCAACTTGTATTTGTTGAAAATAATGTTAGATAATGATTCACAAAGAATGAACGTATACATATGTGTTTTGTTTTTAAAAATGCATGTTATGTTGTTACCTCATTAAGGCCCCCTGTCGTTCCCAAGTCTTTTGTTTTCTTTGTCAAATACGTACTTTTATTATTTGAAAAATGATTGATTTGTATAAAATTGAACATTATGAAAAACAATGATATCTACAATATAACAATTTTTGGATTTCAAACAAATATTATTTTATATATGATTGATAGCTATTTTTTGCTTATGCCTTCATCAGAACCATGTTTGAAATTAAATTTATTAATCTATGTGTTTATGTATACTGGCACATAAGAAATACCCAATAAATCTTCTTCGCCGTTCTAAAATCCTAATTTATACTGCAAAATATTATATTATATTTGATAAATTGATTTTAGTGTTTTTCGAAACTATAAAAAATATGGTATTACTCAAATTAAATAAGAAACAATGTTTAAACATTGTTCTGATAAAAACATCAATCGAAAATTTATAAAATAATATTTTTTTAAATTGATAGTTATTCACCTTATTCATAATGTAATTTTAGTTGAAATTTGAATATTTGAAACGCAAATTGAGAGAAATAAAAACGTGAAATCACGAAACGAAACGTTAATTTCGAGTACGTTTATTCGCTTAAATCTTAATTTTGTAAATCATATAATATAAAAATCTTTTATTTTAACTTCATAAAATTTTGTACCACAATGAATATAAAATTCCTTTGTTGGGTTTTCAGTGAGTTTGTTTTAAAGATTAAACATCTTAAGTCATTATCACATAATAATTATGCGTGTCTCATTATCAACGACCTTGTTATTATCACGTTTTCCCATTAGTACAGACATTCATTACGTAAAAAGACTTATTTTTTATATGCGTCATAATCATAAAATTGCTTTGTACATTTCTGCTGATTCAATCCCCAAGCAACCAAGGTTTCATTTCACGTTTAATGCATTTACGAGATTAATTCTCGGGTTTTTCCCTTGGTACTCATTTGGTCTTAATTTGATCGTTTGCTGCGGAAAGTGCTATGAAAGGTACTTAGCAGGTACACATGTATACATACCAACATTCGAAGTATTTTTTTGTTATCTGTAGAAATGAATTACAAAAAAGATGTTTCTCCTTAGGAATTAATGAATCCTAAATTTGAAATATTAAAAATCCAATATTATTATGTCCGTTCCCAATGCAGAGCATATGGATTCCTAATGTTGTGAATCACAGCAAAAGGGTTTTTAAGAAAACTGTTGGTTAACTGCAATTAATTAAAATAACCACTGACATGTCGGGGCGCTGTCTTGTACGTTCCCTTATCTCCGAATTCCTCATAAAATCAAAACCTCGTTAGTGGTTATGAAGAGGATTTGGAACTGGCTGGGTCACGTGCTGCGGATGACTCCAAAAGCCTCAATCCTGCCTGCCTCTTCTTTCAACCGGTGACATTCCGGCGTCCATACTATCCATAGGATGAATTCGGTGGAACTGAGGGATGCTGGCATGTTATGGAAGGAAGCAAATCAATTGTCGGGAGACAGGTAAAAGTGTAGGTGCCGCGTGGAGGTCATATACTCCACATATGGAGCGACTATGGTCAAAGAAGAAGAAGAATTAAAATAAATAATAGCAAAGAGAATAAAAGGATAAGGCTACGACAGAACTATAAGTAAACTAATCGCCAGTTTTTTTATATATAGAATATCTGAAGAGGGAAGAGAACCATGACAAAATAATTATATATCAGTTTTTAAAAAAAACTTTCCGTACTGAGATTTAAGCCCATGACCCCCGTGTTCTAAGCTAATGCCAGTGAAAATTGACCACGCAACCGATACATATTTATTTAAGCAATTCATTTTATAATGTGTAAAATGAGATTGTGCCCAGAAAGAAATGCTGTCAGCATATAACGTTTAATCGTTTATAAAAAAAACAATACTTGTTTAAGTTGGTTTTTGATGGCAAAATCTTTGTTGAAAATCCACGAAAAATATCATTCGTCATTTACTGTCATGTTCGTAAAGCACTGCTAAAAGGAATGTAAAGATTTCACTTATAAAATAATGTTTATTATAAAGCAATACGTGATGTGTAAGTTCTCGACAAAGCTTTATTTCTTAAGCTCTTGTTCCTACTGCTAAACTTATTTCCCGAGTAACATAATACGTGCGTCGGTAAACGCGGAGACGCCTGACACTAATTATTGTTATGAGTGTTATTTGTTCAACGAAGACTGTGAAAGGATTTCATAATGTGACGCACTGGTAAAGAAATCTTTTCAGAATACTATTTGAACTTTGTATATAATAAAATCATTGTATTTTTTTTTGCATTTATAAAACTTATAATTTGTTTCCACGTATTAATTGTATAAAGAGTAAACAAATATATGTGCTACAAAAAAATAAATAAATTAAAAAATCTTAATAAAATTATATTAGAGTTAATTTTATACGAAATAATACATTTTAGTAATTGTTAATTGCCTGCAATGTGGTTTAAATAGTCTCCTTTTGTTTTACATAATAAAATTAATATTTTTTAAAATAAAGACTACCGCCTGCTTGGTCGAGTGGTTAACAGATTTATTAAATAATTTTTCAATCGAATAATGAACTTGGGTTCAAAGGTAGGAACGAATGGCATGTCTTGAATTATCTCCTGCCACCCATCATATCCTAAAAACATAGCGTAGCAAGAGCGATTGATTAACCACTAGTCCTGTCCTAGCTCTATCCTTACTATTTTTGAAAAAAAAGATAGTCTTAGCAACTGATTAACAAAAATTTATTGTAGATACACCTATTTTGAGATAGTCTCTATTAAGAGTCCATATGCTCTACATTGGGAGCGAACATGGTTAAAAACAATAAAAAAATAAAGAATACTTATTTACGTGTCAATAAGATAACAAATCAGATAAAACTCTTTGCTTGAATTTTTTAATCGCAGACTGAAGAATACGTTAAGAAAATTTTGGCTTATACTCTTTAATTACTCAATATTTTTTAATTCGTACAAGTCGCTAACGAGCCGGAAATCGTCTCTTATCATTTTCAGGCGTTTAAGTTTCTCCACTCAAAATTTGAATGGTTAAAATTTTATATTAAAAATTCTTCCAACAACTTTTAGTCAACATCTTAAATTATACTATTAAAACTTCCCCCACGGTGCTTAAAACACTTCCGATATGTTGCTGGCCCTTAACACCAAGTGAAAAAACATGTTTTAAAACCCAGGACATACATAAAAAAAAACATGTTTTTCACTTGGTTCTTTAAAGACTAGCAACATATCGGAAGTGTTAAAAAAAATAAATTGCTGTTTTTTACCTAACAAGTAAATGTCAAATCAATCGATGTAAGGAATAACTTATTTTTACCTATAAAATATTTGTCGACAAAATTCAATGGCAAATCATTGTTTTCACCTTTTCCCCTCCAAGGACGAGCGTGACCATATGGTCACAGTTAACACCGTTGTCTATTTATCCCATAATTCATCCCTTTTCTACCTGAATATCGTTGTTTTCACTTATATTTGGTTAAGAAGGGTACAGACTTCAGTTGATCATCAGCCGCGGGGACAGAAACGGCCACCAAAAGCACATGCGATTTTTTTGAATTTCCGTTTTTTTTTAATGAACTTTTTAAAACTGTTTTATCAAAACATCAAATTATTTACAGTTCTTTTGCTTATATATTTGTATTGAAGTTATGTTGATCTAAAGAGGTCAAATTGTAAATATTTTTTAAAATTTCACGTTCAGCTATATTTCAACCCCGAATGTTTGCTAGCCCATACGGTCACGCTCGTCCTTACTACTGTCCGTACGCAATATTACACGGTAATAAAAAGATGAGCATAACCATAAAGTCATCCGGGGTTTCTATAGAACGACTATAGAATGCTTTTTTTTTTTAATTTTTGTTAGGAATAAAAGTTATCCGTGACTTCAATATGGCTAAAAAAACATTTTTTTTATCGAAAAAAAGTTCTCGTCTCTGGAGAGTTAACCCTCATAAACAATAATTTATAAATTCTGATTTGGTGCATTTGATAAGCCAATTTGTAAATGACAGTATTACTAAGATTACTTTATAAAGCTTACTATTTGTTGTGGCTTATTACAACACGCACACGTTTCTGCGCACGCCAAAGCTTCGTACAGTGGCTTCGTGTTGGGTATTTTAAAATTACGAGCTTTTGTGGCTTCTGTCAATTTGTTTGTTCGTCTGTTACTGCACGTGGTAAGTGTACCTTGCGCAACGTTACTTTAAAGGATTTGTTTCGTTTTAACAACATAGTTCTGACAAATCAACACAATTTTCACTACTTAACTCGTATTATGATTTATTTATTTTTAATACTAACTTAATTTGAGAGTTTTTGTAAAATTGAAAAAGGTTTTTTATTTTATATGCTGAGTTTCCTTTTTTATAATCACTGTAACAAACAGTCAAAAAATAAGAGATATGTGGCTAAAAAAAATATCATTTTAAATCCGTTTTCACCCTGTAGCTTGCCCAATCTGAAGCATGTGACCACCATAAGGCATGCTTGTTATTTATTCAAACTAAGATCTTATAAATTAACATATTATAAAAATATTGTATGTTTTTTTTTACCATTTCCGCTCCCAATGTGAGCATATGGACTCCTAATGGAGTTTATCTCAAAATAAGTGTTTCTATGAGAACTGCTTGTTACTCAGTTGCTCAACCTCTCTTTTTCCAAAGAGAGTAGGAATATAAGGATAAGACTATAGCAGGACTAGTGGTAAGCTAGTCGCTCTCCATTCATAGAATAGGATGGGAGGGGGATTTCAAGACATCACATACATCCATGCCTTCGAACTGATATTCATAAATCGATTGAATAATTAATTTATTAAACTGTCCGTAATGGGATTCAAACCCGTGACCTCCGTAACCGAAGCCAATGACATTGACCACTCGACCACACAGGCGGTATAGATATATAATACAAAGTGATAAAGACTTGTTAAAAACTGATAAGCCGTGATACACGCAACTGGAGTATAATTTGCTTCTAAAATTTATTTTATATGAAATATAAATAATGAAAACTTCGCAAAGTTGAATTACTTCTACTTCAAACTGGGTTAAATTTTGTTACGAATTTTCAAATGTCAAAAATAAATTATGCATCACTTTTCCGTAGATTTTCTGAAAGTGAAAATAATGAAAAGCATGTTTGTAATAATTAATTAAGGTTTTCATTACATCAGTCAAATAATTATTTATCATTGGAAATATACACTTACTGACTTTCTTAATAAGAGAAATGTGAAGCTATCTATCTAGACAATATAGACTTTATAATAATGAATTATGAAGTCTACTGAATTAAACTCAAGTTTAATTTCTTATTGATTCTTGGTATCAGCAAATACCCAATTTGAAATTCAGTACAAAAATAATGAACATATTGTTTTGAAATCTTTGCTCTGAGCGTTAGCAAGATAATAACAACATTGAAATAAGCTTTTGCCATCTTCTGCTTCCTTAGTGATTTCGTCAAAGTTTGAAAGAAATACGCTCAAAGAGTGATTGGAAATTAATTTCGAATATTATCAAAGTTTAGTTAATTGTTTATTTGTTATTCATAAAGCTATTCTGGATAGAACATAAACAAATTAAAGATTCGTTTAAAAAGTTGACACCATTGAAAACTCTTGCTTACTATATTTCTTAATATTTTTTGTTTAGAAAGGTTATAAAACAATGTCAACAATTATTATTTTGAAAATGAAAATTACAATAAAAAAATAAAATATTGTTGAGACCGTTAAAAATTAACGAAATTTTTGTGTTATTCATCTACAGTATACGCATGTCATAAAAATATGAGAAAAAATTGAACGAAAGAGAATAGGTTGAATGGTTTTACTTGAAAAATCAATTTGGATTCAATTTGTGATTCAATCATAAAAATAGTTTTAGTAAAACACATATTTTTTCAATTGATTTTGCAACACTTGATATCAAACTCCATCACGTTTTTAAATACTGAGTGTTTGTTAACATTTAAAATGAACGCGCATATTTCAATGTGAAAATTAAAAAAAATAACACTTTATACCCGATAAAACATTTCCTCCTAAAAAGAGTTCATTGTAATTTTAGAGCTATAATTGCAAATCAGCATCTGTGACACTTACGTAAAGTGGACGTATTTTATTTTATTAAATACATCGAAGATTTTGAAAAATTGCTTCTTTTCATATTCCTTCTGTTCTCAAGGTATAGATATTCTCAAAGTGTAGATGTATTGAACTTTGACCGGCATACAAGTATTTTGTATGTCGTTTTTTAGATAATGTCACGACTTTGAAAGAGTTGAATAGCGATAGCAGAAATTAAGAAACATTGAAATTGTTTTCATCTTCAGTTACGATTTAAGCTAGAAAATTTAAGTTGCCCAAGGTTTATATACCATTTATTATCCTGGGTGTCCTTGACGGCACGATTAAATACTGTGATTAAAATTACAGCCATTGACACAGAGACAAAAGGAGTTGAAGGACGTTAATTGATAAATATCTTCAATATATACGACATATATATTACGTATTTTATTATTCCAATGTAATGTTTTGTCATTTTCTGTATTTTTGTGTTAACTATTATCATTGTTCACAAACACATAGTTAAGAAATGTTCACTTTTACTGTGTTTACTGTCAATACTTATTGGAAAGGCATTATAATAATAAAAACACAATATTCCTTTGTACTTCATTCCACTTTATTAATTAGGACAGGACCGGTTTCGTTCATTGCGAGCAATAATTGACAAGTTCACATCAGTCGACAATGCTCGCAATGAGCGATACCGGTCTTGACCTAATTAATAAAGTGGAATGAAGTACAAAGGAATATTGTGTTTATATGAATAAGAAATAATCAATGCTAAATATTAAACAGTCTCTCAACTCAAAAACTCCGTACTGTTAAATTCGTCTTTTTTTCTTAAAACCATGTCCGCTCCCAATGTGGAGCATATGGACTCCTAGTGGAGTTTATCTCAACAGAAGTGTTTCTACGAGAACTGCTTGTTACTCAGTTGCTCAACCTCTCTTTTTCCAAAGAGAGTAGGGATAGAAGGATAGAACTAGGACAGGATTAGTGGTAAGCTAATCGCTCTCGATACGCCCCGTTCATAGGATAGGATAGGTGAGAGGGGGGAATTCAAGACATCACATACATCCATGCCTTTAAAAATAAATTCGTAAATCGATTGAAAAATCAATTTATAAAACTGTCCGTACCGGGATTTGAACCCGGGCCCTCCGTAGCCGAAGCCAACAACGTTGACCACTCGACCACACAGGCGGCTAGATTCGTCTAGCGATGCATAACTTTATAAAAATATATTTTTTTAGAGAATCTACGATATATTTTCATAATATTGTAGAATTAACATATCGCTACCCTAAAGCAACAGTGGGATAAAGCGAAAATACTAGTTTTAAGATAATTGAACTTTAAGGTAAGTGTTGTACTTTTCAAAATAACGAATTATGGTTTTATTATATTTAGTTTCTTTATCGATTTATGATAAATGATAATAGTAAGTTTTTCGTGTACTTGTATATGTATCTAGTTATTTTACTAATCTCGCTAATGCTTTGCAGTTACAGGGCAATATCAATAATTGTAAATGTAAGATTTTTCTTTTAAGTGAGGCATTTTCTTTAAAAATTAAAATATTTTAGTATTTCATTATCAAGGTTTACCTTTCAGCAAGTAATTGGCATAATTATCTTAAAATCAACTTTTTTCACTTTATCTCACTGTTGCTTTATGGTAGTGATATCTGAAAGCAAATATTTGCAATTGGTGTACGATTATGAAAGACTATTATATTTTTTAAACCGTATATCTAGCTGATCGCTGCCACAGACGAGATATCTCGTAAATTTTTTCGTGCTCAACAAGCCAAAGACGAGTTATCTCATCAATAACTAATTGAATTAATAGTTGCAAATTATAGCGGGGATGATAGGTAATTACTATTAATTATCTACGGCAACTAAAAAGTTTATTTAATATGAAATACTGATTGTTGCCTGATTTTTCGCTCATTTATTGCAGTCCCAGAATTTAGTATGAAATAATTAGTATTGATTTATTCACCCAGTATTAAAATTCTTCACCAAAACTATATTGTCTCATGTTATTTATAACACACAAAGGGGTGCTCACAATTTTCAAACTAAAAATATAAAACACCTAACGTGTGTTACATTATTTTGATGAAAACAAAGATTAAACTATCATTTTTTTCAATTGAGCAGTTTCTAATTGGTAGAAGGTCTGAGAATAATGAAAACGGGTACCGCGACTCCAATAACGTAAAAAGTTTTGTTCTATAAAATTTAAAGACATCCATATGAAAAAATAATGATTTTGAATTTTAAATAAATAAATGTTAAGTTATTCATTTATATATATTATATATATATATATATGATTTCGAAATCCTTAGTAGGTCAAAGATTTGCAAGGATCGTTATTAGTTTGATCTAAACGATGTCAGCATGTTTGTAAAATATTAACAGTTTTTAGTATGTTGTTTATTATATTTCATGTTCTTTCGTTACCTAGGTTCTCAAGTAAGTTCATGTCAATATTTATTTTGTAGTTCCAAGTAAAACTTTCCTCGGAGTTAGTTTATTGGAATTGTTTCACTTGGGTGACTTTCCTCTCACATCATGTCGCGTGTGAGTTGAAAATCTAAATATCCATCCAACTTTTACCACGCAGTTATATAATCAAGGCGCTCATAGTTTATTAATCTTTTTATAATTGATCAAAAAGTTTTTTAATGTATATTTAAATTGTGATTTTCTTCTTGCTAAGAAATATAATATGTCTAAGATATAATTGAAAGCTAGGAAAACTTTTACAGCAAAAGGTTATTTTTAATGAATTTAAGGAAAAATGTTTTGTTTTTATTGGTTTCATTGGTAAATATATTCAAAAGTTGTTTATTAAGTCACTCATTGTCGCTTAGTTGGTTAGAGCGTTCTCTACTGATCAGACGGGTCTGCTTCTGATTCCCGGTAACATCAATGTCTTTCTTTTTAAATTTGAGACCTAAGACGTGATGTTTGTGATGTCAATTCTCCTCGAGTTGATATCGAGTGACTTAAATAAAATTCTCATCGAGTTTATCTCATATAATATTTTAATTTAAAAATACTTGGCGCATTGACTGCAATGCCAAACTATTTTTTTTAAGTAATATAAATAAAAGTTGATTTTCGTAATATTTCTACCATTTTTTTTTGTGATAGGCTTAGTTTCGATGCGAAACAAACAACATTCAACACTAAAAACCTTGAAAGTTTGTAACTAATTACTTATTGAGGGTAATATATTTTTTAACACTTCGTCACACTGCTAACCAACCAAACGAATGATAAAAACATAGTTTTTATTTATTTTGGCGAAGAGCCAAAAACCTTAGCAGCAGCCAGTTTCGCATCTAGCCAAATTAATTAATATCTGATACACTATCTAAGTGGTCGTTAACCTGGTTCCTACAACCGAATGTGGACAATTCAAGGTTTTACGGTGAGTAGTAGGGCTGTTTTTTTCTGCAGTCACATTTTTTCAAAATTACAATACTTTCTTTCTTTTCGAAAAATATAAAACAGTGATGTTTTTTCAAATATCATACTTGAATAGTTTTGACTGTCCGTCTTCAGTGGAACGACGATTGACAGAGCATCTGATTGAAAAACGATATGTTTAATTTGAAAACAATCTTTTAAGTATGTACCATAGTAATTAATGCCAACTAGTAAATAAACAAAATTGAATGAAACGGACACTAGCAAAGTCTTATATCCTTTTTTTTTAATATTGCTAGTAAATTAAAAGACTGCGTATCAAATATATGGTAAGTCTGTCAAGACTCAAACGAAATAAAAATTTGGCGCATAAGTTTCAGAAGAGACTAATGAATAATTATGTCTGATCAGACAATTGTTTTGAATCGATATATCTTGCAAGCAAATAAAGATTTGAATTATAAGTTTTTTATTCAAAGGCACGTCTGTTTTCACTTAAATTAGGCGAGAAATTTCAAAAAGGTATATGATATACTTTAGTTTATAGTCGTGTCAAAATATTCAGATAATGCTTTAATATTATTTGATGAAAACTTTTCCCATTTTTTATACACTAGCAATAAAAAGTTTTAATAAGTAAAATATAAAACAAACTCCTACAACGTTGGCCATTTGATTGCGCGATATATTTTACTTATTAACATAAACGATTTCGATGTTTACTTTGTTATTATTTGAGTTTAAAATAATGGTAAATATAAATTTTCATACACTGTGCTTCTTGCATGATAATAATATTTGAATTTAACTAGGTGCATTGAAAGATTTATCTTACAATTTGTTTTAAGAAAAAATACAATATTCCTTTGTACTTTATTTCCACTTTATTTATAAAAGTCAGGACCGGTTTCGCTCAAAGCGACCATTGTCAACTGATCGGACCATTATGAACATGTGTTTTTTCTAAATATAATGCCTTTCCACCAATTATTGACAGTGAACACCTTAAAATTTACGATTTTTAGTTGCGAACGTTGCAATTTAAAAAATGTATCAATTGATACATAGTCTTGGCATTTCAAATCAATGACCGTTAAAAATATTCAAATTTGCAAAAAATACAAAAGCTTCTTTCTCATATAATATATGTATGAGTCTAAAAGTCTCCAAATTTAGGAGATATATCTCATGCAGATGATACTTTTATTACCTACCATGCACAATATGTTATATTATCTTCTACTACTGTGAATTATGTGCTATTTATTTAATTACATATTAAAACGGTGGTAAAATTGAAATTTATTCAAACGAAACCTGTACCATAGGAATCCTTATAAAAAATAACTAAACAAGCACTGTGATATTTACGCAGCTATATTTTTTCTGACATCACGGTCCGTTGCCTGGATCATGTCTTCCGCAAGCTTGTAGTGTCCATATTATATAACAAGCCCTCGTTCAATTTCATAAACATTTTTTTCATAAATGAATAAATTATATCGACTTTGGAAATGAAAAAGGACGTAACCCACACATATCAAATTTTACAGGAGGCGCAAAAAACATTTTTTGATGATTTTGTGACGTAAGCAAATTATGAATTATACACAACCTTAAAGTGCACGGAGACTTCTAAACTGGTGTTTAATTAACATGACCCAATATTAATTAAAGAAATTGTCTAGAAAAAACCTTTATTTCAGTCGTTTTTCTTGGTTTCAACTTATTACAAGGTCATCTTTTCAAACTTAAAAGCTAAATTTAGATACTAATTCGGCATTTGCAGCTTGCATCCTTTTGATAGAACGTGTATCAAGTTTGATATATTGTGATTATAGAAAACATGCTGTTTTGAAAAAACTGTGGGTTATGTCCTTTTTCCTTTCCATAGTCGATATTCTTGCCATATTATGATAAAATCACATAAATTTAAATTTTATCTGTAATAAAGTGTCGTATTATTTTTTTCCTCTTTGAATAGAATTTCTCTTAGTATCCATTGTTTCAGAGTCACTAAGTTTTGTTCATTATTCGACTGGGCTCTCAAAAAAAGGATTATATTATAGATACACTTAAAGTGTGTCATAAAAATGACTTATGGGCGTGATCTCAATAATATACAAAATTGCAATGCACAATAAAATAAGTAGAAAGATATTTCTATCGCTTTACTAACAAGTTATCGTCAAGTGTTATTAAAATATATTTTTTTTTAACCATGTCCGCTCCTAATGTGGAGCATATGGACTCCTAACGGAGTTTATCTCAACAGTTTCTACGAGAACTGCTTGTTACTCAAACGTTTAATATTATAGTGAAAAGTGACAAGAAAGAATCAGTTTAAAACACTTCTAGTAAGTACGTCATCGAATTATGTGTGTTTTGTACGGTATTTTTTGTGTTTTTGTTTGAGAAAAACTTTTTTTTTGTTTCGGATAGAAAAATGTGAATTCAGCTGTCAAAACTCGTGAATCAATTTAGTGTTTATTAAAATAAATGCAATAAGTATAAAAAAGTGCTTTATTTTCTAATATTTGCACATTAATTGCTGCATTGAAGTTCAGTTCAATAAATAGTTCAAGCATTGATATTTTTAAGTATATAGAATAAATTTAATCACTGAGAATGTTTTTTGATAAAGGAACATTGTTATAAAAACAAATAATATAGAAAATGGATTATTTTCATTTTTTTTAAACCATGTCCGCTCGCAATGTGGAGCATATGGACTCCTAATGGAGTTTATTTCAACAGAATTGTTTCTACGAGAACTGCTTGTTATTCAGTTGCTCAGCCTCTCTTTTTTCCAAAGAGAGTAAGAATAGAAGGAGAGGGCTAGGACAGGACTAGTGGTTAGCTAATCGCTCTCGATATGCCCCTTTTATAGGATAGAATGGGTTGGAGGGGGGAAATCAAGACCTTACATACATCCATGCCTTCAAACAGAAATTCATAAATCGATTTAAAAATCAATTTATAAAACTGTCCGTACAGGGATTCGAACCCGTGACATCCGTAACCGAAGCCAACGACGTTGACCACTCGACCAAACAGGCGACGGTAATTTTCCCACCTAACAAAAATCATTATGTAAGCTCTTTTCGTGTTTTTTAAAGTTATTATGCTTTATTATCTTTAATAATATTATCCTGATTTCTTAAAAATAAATGTGCATAAAAAAATGTTTTTTACATGTTTTACTAGATTATAAATTGATCCCGAATAGGGCTTCCAGCCCGGTTTAAACCGAAACCGATTAACCGGTTTTTTTATGTTATTATAAAAACCGAAAACCGGTTTATTTTGCAACCAGCATATTTAAACGGGGTAATTGAAAACCTTTGTTGCCTTACTATTTTTATGTCGGGTCTATGTAGCAGTGGTCAACGTCGTTGGGCTTCGTGACGGATCTGACAGATTCAACTGCCAGTACGAACCAGCATTTTTTTATTCAAAGGCATGAGTGTTAGTAATTTAAGTTTTCCCTCCTTCCATTCCAATCCTTAAATAAAAGGACGCAGAAAAAGTTTTTTAAGTTTTTAATAACATAAGTGGTTGAAAAAAAAAATCTTATTGGTTTGTGTAGTACTGAAATGGTTTTTTGAAAATAGTTCCGGTTTAAACCGGTTAACCGGTTTATATATTTTAAAAAAAATCCGAAAACCGGTTTGTTGATTTGAACGGTTTATTGGATGCCCTAATCACGAGCAGTTTCGCTCATCGCGAGAGTTTGTTGTGACTCAGAGCTATGTATACTTTGCCAAGAAAATCGAATTCACAAAATTACTCTTATCCCTTCCTTCTTTGTTACAAGCTCCATTAAACTTTTACGCAAGTTTGTTTCGTTTCTTTTTGTACATTCCAACCATCTCAGTCAGTCTCCTTGCCCTACTTCTTCGCATTGATATATTGACAAGCCTCTTGGGTGATTGATTATTTCTCGTCCTTGAGACATCACCTGCATAGTTTTACTAGTCAACCTTCTTTCAGAGAGTTTTCACAGGAAAATAAGTACAAAAAGTACTCATTCAAAATTTTCTTTTTCTTTTGAATTGCTGTAATTTTTGTTTTTTAATACAATTCACAGAAAATTCTAAAATTCTAAAGAGGCGTCAAATACCTCCAAACGCCGCTCTCAAAATGGAGAATATGGACTCTTAATGTGGGAGTCCATTAAGAGTGTTATCTCAATAGAGGTGTTTCAATGTTTCAATCTGTTTATTACTCAGCTTTTTCAACCTTTCTTTTAGAAACTAGGAATAAAAACATAAGACTAGAATGTGACTAGTGGTTAGCTAATCACTCTCGCCATGCCCGTTTTAAGTATTGGATAGGTGTAACAATTTCAAGACTTCACATACATCCATGTCCTTAGCCGAAATCTGTAAATTATTTGAAAATAGCTTTATAAAAAAATAACATACTGGGATTTGAGCCCGTGGCCTTTGCAACCAAAGCCAACGACGTTGACCACTTGATTACGTAGCCAATGAATGGATCATGATTTAGTTAAGAGATCTTGTGTTTAAAAAAAAATTCAGTCGTAAATTCTAATTGAGTTTGTCTCAAATTTTGGTATTTCAAATAAAATACCAGTATTCCAAATATTAATACTAGCCATACATCGTTAAAAAGGGTCACCAATCTTGGAACCTATCAATATTGATACAACACTTGGCAGATTTAAAATCTTTCAATACGTTGCGAATAATTTTGTAACGTTGGTTAATTTTATATGCAAATTTCAGTTTAAGATAATTTTCAACACCAGTATGCCAGTGTTTTTCAATTTTCAAAACTGGTATTTCAGTATTGGAAAAACACTATTATTACCGAATTCCCGGCTTCGGCAATACCGGTATTTTAATACCTATAAAAGAAGTAATGACATTTTTGTGGGAAAAAAACACTTTTGTCCAAATCAATTATATTAGTAAATTATTTGATTAAATTCTAGCATTAATAATCACAATTATCATAACCATAATATTCTTCAACAATCACAACCAACCATACAAGGAAAGTCATGACCAACTCCATTAAGACTATGCTAAACACGGCGTTGATATAAATGAATAAGATATCTCATGAACTAATTTCACAGTAAAGTAATCACGCAAGTAGAAATTATGCCTCACTTTTGAATAAAATACGAATATATCATTTCTAATAAAAGTATTTGCAGATATATAAAAAACAACGATCACAAAAGCAGAAAAACTAACATTACACGTTTACCGTAAAAATAGAATAATATATCATTTTTTTGCTGTTGATATTTAAACAAAGTTTTCAAAAAACCTGGCAAACACGTACGTCTTCTTTGGATACTGATTTATGATAGAATTTTTTTGTACGGTTGATACAAAGCTCAAATGAGTTTTATATATCACACATTCCGTTTAACCACTGTACTTTTTGTTGTTGTAATAATTGAAAAACACATGCGAAGACAATCCTGCTGGCTGGGTAGTTATCAGCTCTCTCGTATGTATACACATAAAATCTCATGCATTTGCATATAAAAACACCGCTTCCCAGCCGTTCATACTTGTTTACGGCGCAAAAAGATGGTAAAATTTCCCAAAGTCTTGCAACATTACATTGCCGAAAAATATGTAATAAAAGATTCCTCCACGTTCAAGCTGAAATGAAAACACCATCAAAATTGTAATAAAACATCGGAGTTGCCTTTCTCTTCACCAAACATTTGAACGGCGAACATTTGCGCTGTGTTTTGTTTCAATGACGCCATTTTTTTCCAAATAAAAACAAAGCTTCTATCCCGTGTTCTTATCTCATAAACTAAGATAAATCATCGCAGAAAATATAAAGCTTGGTACGTACATGTTTTAATACAAATTGACTACATTGTTAGGATGTATAGTGAGTATATCACTGTAAGAGAGAGACAATTAATCAAATCAGTGTTGTTTGGGAAAAACCTGAAAACTGATTTTTGAAACGCTGTTGCAAACATATTTTCAAATAAAGAATGTATAAAAAATGCTTGCGAAATTTCCTTAAAACTGTTCTTAATTCTGTAAAAATAGGAGTAATCGAAATTGTAGTAGTGATATTTTTGTTTTCATTTACTTATTTCATACATTAGTATATTTTTGAATTGCCCACTTGTAAATTCAATATTTTTCAATTATCAAGTTATGTTCAAAAGCACTTCTAAAAAACGCGCTTTTTTATAATATCACCAAATACAAAAAAACAAGTAAATAAATGTTCTATGAGTCACACTCACTACTAATTGTCTTTTTTATTTTCCGAACTCAAATTTTGTCCGATAAAATTAGCCTTGAATGATGTTATCACATCTCTTTATTAAAAGCAAGTAACTGTTAAACGTTTAAAAAAACTCAATATTAGAAATATATCTAAATTAATACAAAATTAATTAATTCAAAAGATCGTCAGAATATTTAATCTACATCTTAAGTTTAATTGTCATTGATTAGGAATATATTGAAATTTTTCTTCTCAGCGAATCGTTTTCTGTAGAAGGTTGACTTAATTATAATACTTTACAATATTTATTCGTCAATGTGTAGAATATTGAGCCTTGTTTGCGATGTCATGAAAATTTTAGACTTCAGACACCTATTTATGCCCTCTATTTTTCAATGCACTATTGCTTGATGTAATTCATATTGCTCACCACTGAGAATGTATATGAAATATGCGACATTTCTGCATATTTCAATATGCAATATGTATTTATTACCGAAATATTGTCTGTATTCCTTTTACATAACAAAGCTATATTTAGGCTACGTAAATATATTTTAACCGTTAACAATTTAATATTAAACTGCGCTACGAAATTCTTCAGTTCAGTTCGATAAACCATTTCTTTCGTAATGCAAACTAAAGTGCAGCCTTTTCCATTCGAACACACTTTCCTCTGAGTAGTGTTTTTCCCAGAATTCCTAAATAGATACCCGCAATAAAAAGCGCACGTTTTATGAGGGTACGAAGTCAGTCGGTCAGCGAAGTGTAGATTCCACCCCCCAATACGTTTTGTAGCTATTTTGACATTTTGATTACTCTACGATTTTCGAGAAATAAAACTTTGTCAGACAACTAAATATCAGCTTTGAAGTTTTGAATTAACAGACCGTTTTTTTATATCGATCGTTTATTTTATTTAACGATACTTTTTTGTTATTTGTAAAATAATTTAAACGAATTTGGAGATTGTTCAACTTTGAAAATTATCGTGTCTACAGATCTAAAAAAATTGAAATGCTATCATTTTACAAAAACTATTTAGTGTTGGAATTTTAAGGGCTTATTAACTAAGCAACAAGGATTAAGAAAAAATATGATTATATAACTTTGGAATTTCTGTTATCATTATTGGAATATCAGATATGTGCATTTATTTATTGTCAAAAGAATAATAGATAGTTTATTCCCTTTCAAGCTGCCAACATGTTCAGCTATTGAAATATTAAAAAAAATAAACCATAACTATTATCTATTTTGTTACGAAATTCGAAAACAAAAATATTAAGACATTTTAACATTGAAATATTATATCGGTTTGTCGAGAATATAATTAATATTATACAATGCCTTCCTTCTGTTATATTTTTTGAATGAAATTTTATGCGCGGTTAAAAAATGTATAGCGGTATCAATTACACGAGCTTTCCTAGAGATCAAAGAATATTATTATATTTTTATCTTCCAAAAAAGAAAACGATACAATTTGTATACATTTACAAATATTGCGTAACATAATATGTTGTATATTATAACCGTTTAAGGAAAATACATAACAATTTTATCGAAAAATTATTCAATAACATATATATGATTGAAATCCTTTATATTTTTTTAATGGCAAATTATTCTTTAGCGAAGTATAACTATGTGCGATTGGTTCAGTAGAAGCCCTGTAAAAAATCATTTTACATAAAGTAAAAATGGATAGCTTTGTTGGAATACTGGTTGTGTTATAAGTTATAACATATGTTTTGATTTTTTTGTCGCCTGCTGTGGCCCAGTTGGTTAGAGCTTGCTCTACCGATCACGCATGTCTGGGTTTGATTCCCGGTCAGATCATAGTATATTTGAGAATTAATCAATTCACATCATTTTCTTTACTCCCATCCTTCTGCTCCTTTAATAACTGGGTGTAGCAATAGCGATTAGTTAACCACTAGTCTTGTTCTAGCCTTATCCTACTCTTCATTCTTTGAAAAAAGTAAGGTTGAGCGACTGAGTAACAAACAGTTCTCGTAGAAAAAACTTCTGTTGAGATACCTTCATTAAAAGGCCATATGCTCCACATTGGGAGCGGACATGGATTAAAAAAATAAAATGATTTTTTTAGAAGCACTTTCAGAATTGCATTGTTTAAGTCAGGCATGGGCAACCTTTCCAAGGTCAGGGGCCACATTATAATTCTGTCTCCGAGTCAAGGGCCGGACCAAATTATTAATCATAATAAAGTAATATTAAATTAAATAAAACACGTTGTTATTTCTTATATGGTGGTGATCATCAACTAGTAGAATGGAGCTTCTGCGAGCGCCCGTCTCATCTTCACTATTTAATCCCTCCCTGGAACTATTAATTTCTGTCTCTAATAATTCACCGAAATGAATCAGGGCCGGACAAAATAGCTCGACGGGCCGGTGTTTGCCCATATATGGTTTAAGTGTATTAACCACTGTTCTTCTAAATAAGTTTATTATAATAAATTGCAAAAATGGTATTGCTTTAACTGCATAAGTAAATTTATAAGATCGTTTTTATTTTTGAAAAATAGGGTCAATAACCAATAAAAATGTTATGTCTTTTATCATTTTATATTTGTTTTTCTTTGTTTATTGATTACAAGAATATGCATCAAATCAGCTAATTTATTGGAGTATTAATAATGACTGTTAAACATAAATGCATATACACATTTCGAGGCAAACCCCAGTAACCAGAAATTGAAAAATTGGAGGTGTTCCAAGATTCTTTGAGGGTTCACTGAAATTTATTTCAGCACAACACTTGAATCTGTGGCTGGGGAACATAACTGCAATGCAACTAAACAGAAGGAATGCAGCAAGTAACTTTTACAACAATTTATACAATTTTCTAATATCTATTGTTTTATTATTATAACATAAGATTGAGATGCTAAATAAAAGCTAATATGTACTCAGGTTAATTGAATTTATGGAAGAAAAACTTTGTTTGATAAAAAATTCAATTAATTTTCAAGAAAGCGTGTACAGAAAGACAATACAGGTTATATAAAAAATAAGTAAAAAGAATACAAATGTTATTTGTATAATTCCTCAAGAATGATTTTCAAATATTACACCTTCATAGTTATATACATACTTTCTGCATGTTAATGAATAAAATAAATGTTCCAAAATATTTTTGTAATTTAGATAAGCTATTTTTTGAGATAAAACATGCTTTATGGAAATAAACGGCCTCTATTAAATAAAATTTAGGTACTGGCAAATAACCTTAATGCATTTTTTCAACTTGATTATCATCTGAGATGAGACTCTAGAGCACGGGTTCCCAACCTGGGGGTCGCGACCCCCAAGGGTTTTCTGGGGGGTCGCCAACTTTCCCCGGTGAGCTAAAAAAAAAAGAAGAGTTTCGGGGACAATCCGGGGAAAAAGTAAAGCAAATCGAGGATTTCAAATTGTTCGGGGGTCGCCTAGTCACGGCTTTTATAAAAAGGGGTCGCCACCCGAAAAAGGTTGGGAACCTATTCTCTAGAGTCTAGATCAGCCATACTCAACCTGCGGCCCGCGGGCCACATGCGGCTCAGTAAGCCCTAATGTGCGGCCCAGTAAGCTCTCCATCGGTGAGCTAAAAAAAAGGAGTATACCATAAATATGTTGCGGCCTACGTAGAGAAGCAAATATCGGAATGCGGCTGGGAATGCGGAAATTTGAAATTTGTTCAACCTATTCCCATACAATGATATAATTTGAATGCAAAATTCTAAGAATTTGCGAACGCCAGGCCAAACGTTTGGTTGAAGGGCAGATGCTTAACTTGAAAAACAGTGATTAAATTTTCAACATATTTAAATTAAAATAAATTAAAAATGATATCAAAATTTTTTCTATGAAAAATAAATTATCATTAATTGCACAAATTGTTACACATTATATTTGAAATTATAAAAATATAAATCGTTTATTTTTTATTCTATTTCCACTCCTAATGTAGAGAATAAAAGCTGCTTATGGAGTTTATCTCAACAGTTGTTTTTTCTAAGAGAACCCCTTGCTAAGCCTCTCTTTTTCTGAGAGAGATATTGGCTTATTGTTCTCACTACACCCCATTTTTGTTAAAAGAAATCCATAAATCAATTAGCAAATCCTTACGCGGTGGGATTCTCGATATTCATTTTCAACAAGATTTCATTGATCACGGATGAGACCTAAAAATAAGCGAATTCACTATTTCAAAAATACTATATGGGAGAATGAGTTAAAACAAAACGAAAACTAGACAATAGTTCACCACTCAATTTTAAAATTCTACAACCTTCTATGATCGACAATTAATTGCAATGAAATTGGTTTTTATTAAGAGAGCGGTTGTGTCGATTATATTAACTGTTAAGCTCTCTCCATATGTTCCAGACATTTAATATTGAAATTAAAAGCTTATTACATATATTTGAAAAAAAAAATGAAGATCGTAAAATCATAAGAAGTTGAACATCACTGGTCTTTGGTTTTGGCTCTTAACCTGCTACACAAGATTGCTATCCGTTTCACGAGGAGCGACTGGAGTACGGAGGATGACATATATATTGCCCATTTCTTTTTGCGTTTTACGTTGACCAAAATAATAACAGTGGATCTGTTTGAAGATATGTAATTAAACTTTAGCATTAGTTAACTAGAGTGCAATTTTCAAATTAAGTTCAACCATATTTTGTTCTTTGCTGCTTTGACGACCAAAGGTTTAACTCAAAGTTAATTTAATTTTTTTTGAGCAAATAAATGCTTGTCATCACGAATCTTATCATTAATTATTTTAAACTTTAGTATTTACTTAAAACGAAAATTGAAATCATTGCGTTAAGTCTATCGACAAGCTTTACTCTTCATTTAAAGTTAAAAGTTTATTTAAACGTTAATAGTACGTTGTCATAATTTTACAGCATTGATATTTGTTGCAAAGCTAATTTCATAAACATTTATGGTAATTTATTAATAAAAACACAATATCCCTATGTAGTTTATTCCACTTTATTAAAAAGGTCAGTACCGGTTTCGCTTATTGCGAGCATTGTCAACTGATAAGAAAAATATATAAACAGTGCTACTTATGCAAAATTAAATTGAAATAAAAAGTGTAAACAATAATTGACAATGAAAAGAATTTACAAATCACAGTATAAGTGAATCTATAATTACACAAAATTATAATTATAATTATTATAATTATAATTATAAAATAATAACACTTATAACATATAAATAAAAAATTATCAAAGATTAATAAATTTTAAGTGGTGACTGATGGTAAATTTAAACATAATTAACTGTAAATTAATTGTAAATAAACCTTTTATTTCAATATAATTTTGTATAAATAGCACTGTTCATATATTTTATCAGTTGACAATGCTCGCAATAAGTGAAACCGGTGCTGACCTTTTTAATAAAGTGGAATAAAGTACAAAGAAATATTGTGTTTTTATTAATATGATGCCTTCCCACCAAGTAGTGGCAGTGAACACCCTAAAAGTGATTTATGGTAATATTAAAAATGGATATAATTTAATAAATAGATACATCAATTCCAAAACCATCGTCTCTTTATGATTGAGAGACAATAACTGTCAAAAAAATAGGATAGGTCTCCAAAAATATTCAAATAATGATACATCATGCCATTATATCACTTTTTTTCTAAATTATATTTATTTGGTACTATTTGACAATATCAGTATGATTATCTACAGCCAAACACATTGATTTCAACTTTTATGTTAATATATTCGTAAACCTTGCTTTTGAGGTAAAATATAATGATGTTCCTTAAAGAAGCAAAAAACGAATAACAATTTGTAATACAACTAGTAGAGAAACAAATTTATCAAATATCATTTTCTATTATATTATTTTTTATTTGATATAATATCAATGTTGTATACATAGCTTTTTAAAAATTTACTCTCTTTTTAATGTGTAATCCCTGATTTCTAAGATATTGGTGACTATCTTCAAATGTAATTCGTTAATTGAGGTTCAACATCTTATATTGTATACAAAAATATTATGGATTAGATATGAAAATATTCTACTCCACGATCAGTGGAAAAAAAAATCGCAGTATAGATATATATGGGCTACTTAAAGTTTGTAGTATAAAATAAAACTGAATTATCTCCATAATCTATTGGAATGGTGGATTCGATTTAGCGGAATCTCATTTTCAATGTGATGACTAGAAGGAATATCGGTTCTCCGTTCAAGTAGGCACTAGTGCCTGGCTCTACGACGCTACGATGCTGCGACGCTACGATGAACGATAACTGAACAAAATATGGCGGTTATGTAAAGATTACTCTAGATATTTGCGTACAGGTTGATTCGAAAAAATAATTATAAGAATTTAAACAAGAAATTTTAATATTATAGCCATAATTTGTTTTTATAATAAGATTCGGAAATGCAATACAATGAGAGCAAAATAATTAATATTTATTTTTTTAAATTTAGTAATTATTGATTGCATTATTTATTTTTAGTGTTTTTTAATAATTTATATAAATAAGTTAAAATAGTTTTTAATGTGCCATATTTGCATTTTTTTTTAATAAAAAAAATAAGATATTTAAATAAAAAATACCAAAAACACCCTTCAATAGATTTCTTGCCTTTAAACAGTATTTTTTAATAACAATCTTATTTATAAGAAACTTATTATTTCCATTTAACTTTTGTGGACAAAAGAAATACTGTTACAAATAACAATAACTTTATTTCATGTCCGTTCCAAATCTGAAGCATACAGTATCCTAGTGGAAGTATATTGACAGAAGTTATTCTACGATAACTGATTATTACTCAGATTCTCAACCTGTCATTTTCAAACAGAGTTAAAATAAGAGCATGAGGGTAGGACAGGATTAATGGTTAATTATTCACTCTCGCTACGCTTCGTTAACTTTACGCTGGGACCAGTAGATCGGGAATTTTAGATATCACAAACACCAATGCCTTTTAACAAAAATCAATACTCCGATCACGGGAACCAACGACCTTGGCCACTAAGCCACTTACCCGACACGTTGAGGCCCATAAAATGTATTTTAATAGCTTAAATGACGTACATGACGAAGCCATTAAATCAATTCATTGAAGAGTTTTGACAAAAACAATTAGAATTATGAACCTAACTAATTAGTTTCATAATTCTTAGTTTCATGAGTCTTTAGTTAAAACATTCATTTTTAATCGGTCGCTTCTGATGGTCAATAGCTTGTATATGCAATAAATTCACAGACATATAAAAGTATTTTCGATGTTTATTAGGATACCCTGTATCAAAAAAAAATACACAATATTTTAAATCAACGAAATCTCATACGGATGCCAAAGTTATAAATAACAGCAATAAACGTAAGGCGTATCTTAAAACCCAAAATCTGGGCATTGTAAGAAATAAAAATATATATTTTTTCTAGTAATATACGTAAATTATTCCCATCACAGTTATTCAGCCCTGCCAACCCTATCTCTTATCGTCTCGCTGACGTATGAGGGTGCAAAACCCTTTGTTTTTAATGCTTACTGAGGTGTTTTTATTCCATGCGTCGTATATTCATATTTTTCCACCATTTTGCAAAGTAAGTACACGAATGTTTTTCAGTTTTAATCAAAATATATGCAGCCGAAGATTTATTTTATTGTGTTTTCTTTACAACGCAGTGTTGTGAGAACATATTATTATAAATTATAAAGATCTGCATTCTAAAGAGCTCAGAAATGCAAAAATTGACACTCTTTATTCAACAGTAAACATACGCAAAAACTGTTATATTATATGAATAAAAACAAAATATTCATGTCTACTTATATTTACCAACTTTTCAATTTCGCTCAAGGTGAACATTATCAACTAAGCAATCGATAAGCAATATAATTTGACAGTGTTATTTATACAAAATTAATTAAAATAAAAATATGTAATAAGCAATTGGCATTGAAAAGAATTTACAAATTATGAATAACAGAGATTGAGCGACTGAGTAAAAAAACAGTTCTCGTAGAAAACGTTTTTTTGAGATACCTCTATTAGGAGGCCATATGCTCCATATTGGGAGCGGAAAAGGATTATTTTGTATGTGTTATTATATTTAGTATAAATTCACCACTTGCTTACAGTTGATTAAAGTGAATTCTGACTTCTTATATAATATAATACATAATGTGATAATTAAAATAGGTATTTTATTTTTTAAAACATAGGAAATATATTTTCCATTGATATATTCATCTTTGCGATGGTTATATTTTAAATATATAACTGAGTTATCAAGTAGAACGCTGCTTGATTCAATTAGCGCCTGTCACCTTTGATGAAGCCAGTTAATTTATTTCGCATCACTTCTTTGACTGTCATTTGGAATATTTTACTCCTCGAGGCAGTCACTCAGTGGCTAATTTTATAATTGATTATACTGTAAAAAAGTTTTGTGCAAACTGTTAATTAGGTGTAGTAATTAAGTGTAAATATAAACTCTAAGACTTTTATTTTCATCTTGCTATGTAAGTTTTACAATTTATTTAACAATTTACTAAATTTCAGTGTATTGGGAAGTTTAGTCATAACTAGCTATTCTAAAGTATCGAATTTTTTCATGTCCCGAGACACGAGACGTACAGTTTTCATGTCCCGAAAAACCTTTACATTCTGCAATAATTAAAAAATATTTTATTCATGAACATTTCCTTTTAAGATTAAGCAGAAGATAACAATTTTTATTGCGAATACTTATATTGCTTTTAATTACATACTATTTGAAGGATTCGTTTGATTTTGCAGATAAATCCATTTTCTTGAAAAAATCATTCTCAGTATTTTAATGGTACTTATTTAAAACTAACATCTATCACACGTACTTATATGTAAGCCATCCAATCCCGGACCTTTTTTGTGAACCCGGGATATCGAGATCTATAATCTTTCAATCCCGGTATTGATCATATACCATAATATCATGTCAAAATGGCTTGAAACCATTGCCGAAAAAAGTGAGTTTTTGATTTAGTCAAAGGAGATGATTTGACAGATTTTAAAATTATTCGTAGACCATAGAATTTGGAGACCTTTTTTTAGCTCCATTCTCTGAATAAGTTAAGAATAAACAGATTTCAAAAATTACTTAAAAGTGTGAGACCTTTTTTAGGATTAATACTAAGACAATCCTTGAATTACGGTTTCCCTGAATCCGGGGTTGGAGGCACTAGTACAGTGGTCATATTTTATGTTATTAATGAAATGAAACATTGTGAAAATATCTTACATTGTTTATTTTTGTTCAAAATGCACAAAAGTTATCAGGGTAAAAAGATTCTCAAACAATATTTGTAAGTCGGTTGGATTAATGCAAATGTCCCGGGAATTGAGACTAGCAAAAAGCATCGATTTCCCAGGAATTTATCATAGGGTTATCCCGCCGGTTTCCAGTCGAGATGATAGTCAGGTGTGAAAATTAATCTTTTTTGTAATGACGTAAAGCGAAAAAAGAAGAAGAATGTTTTTTGTCTATCTTTCTATCAATTAACAAAAAAAAGGGTTTGTTGTTTGTTCTTTCATGCAAGTTTTTAGACAGAATGCATCAAACGAAAAGTTAAATAAACACGCAAAAAATGCTTTTTATAACCGACCACTTTATTGATTAAATTGTACATTAAGATTAGAAGGAATTTTTCGAAAAACTTTGCCCTTTAAAAAAATATATCTGTTTTTTATTTAAATGTACACATCACATTGAACAGTAAACGTTATCATTTCAATGTAATTCTAAATACTGTGTTATACCTTTATCAATTTTTTGTCGAAAATGAGTTGTTATGTTGCCACTGTATGCTAAGCTGACTTAAGATGATCTGATGGTAAAAATATATGTAAAAAACGGAAATATTTGAAGTAACGGATTCGGAGTCTAAGTCGTTGTCGTTTTTTTTTACCCGACTCTACATCCTTGCGGTATACAACCTTGACTCACTCCTTTCTTACTGTAAAAATAATCTGCTAATGATCAAAAAACAAGCGATTACTCGTTTTTGAAAAAATATACTATATTGGACTCCAATTCGAAGAGTTAAACACCTTAGAATAATCAATTAAACATTTAACCGCTGGAGCTTTGAATTCCCAAAATGTCTGTATTAAGGAACAAGCATTTACAGTCCGTTTCCTAGTTCGCCAACCTTTAACGAAGCTGTCTTGCTCTCTTGGGGTTTTCCAAAGGATGTAATGTGTTAAACATTGATTTACGGCATTAAGAACTAGCTTACTTATACTATACATAAAATCAAAGAGATAGTGTGCATTCGTCGTTGAGATTTTTTGAGTAACAATTTCATAATAAAAATAATAAAACATTTTTAGTACTTTTTCCACATAAAATTATTTAGATCAGGACCGGTTTCGCTCATGATGAGCATTGTCAACTGATAAGAAAAACAATAAAACAGTGATATTTATACAAAAGTTAAGTGATAAAAACAAGGTATGACAAACAATTGGTATTACAACCTAGCAAAATAATTGAAGTAAAATTTAAGGAAAATAAACTACAAATAAAAAGTTGAAGACCACTTAGCAATGAAACTATTATGACGAAAACCAATTAGGTATGAATTATCATTACCAAAGTAAAAACCAACAATTAGTGTATATAATAAATAAATCTTAATGTCTGTCAACCAAATTGAGTTTGGAAAATCCAGTAGAGTTCAATCCAGCAAAATTCATTCCTGCTGTTATTTATTTAAATTATTTATTTATTAACAGCTTGTATTTGCAAATAAACGTAACCATAACAACTGTTTTATTTTAATCTTTATTACGTTACTAAGTCCTATTTTAAGACGTATGGTTGTTTCACACATCCTTAAACTGTTACTGCATAAATAAAATGTTTTTTTGTGGAAAAGATGTTTTTTTGAAATACTTATTGCGATTTATACAACTCTTCAATTCAATTTTATATACCTTTCTAGTGACGCATAACTTTTATGTCTTAAAATACCGACGAAAAAAAAATTTGGCGAGACAAAAAGTTGTATGGGAGATTGGAAAATGAAAAGTTGTTGAAATTAGTGTAGAAAATGTTATGCTTTAAACTATAGGTAATATTGGTATTATTAAACTTGACCTTTCTAAAAATAAAGCACATTGATATCTTTACAACTTATTATAACGAAGTTCTACCATATAAATACTTATTCAACCAGTAAGATAAAAAATATAAAGAAGCAAAAAAATATCTAGTAAACATTTTTCATTATTATGTTATGTTCTTATGAAGTAAGAATTAAATGTATACATTTTGGTTTAAAAGGTGAAAAGGGTATTGAAATCCTGCAGTTATTTGTAAGATTGTTTACCAAAGGGGGAATTGATAAAAAAATAAACGACATCGTCTGAAAGAGCCAAAAGCTCGACTCAACGTCGGATTGGCTGTAAACTTAAAGTGTCTCACTCGTTTTATCAAAAAATCACTTGGAGTAGAGACACAAAACACTGTCGAGTGATATGGAGGAGCGATATTTTACGCAGAGGTAGTAAAATACTAACACCAAGCTTTAGAAACATTCTGCCTGATCATAATCATGTAAGTATCCATTTATTTGAAGAGTATATTGCAATGAAAAAGAAACGTGAGATAGTCATAATAAAGTCATGCGAGTATAAGAGCCCATAATAAAATACTCATAATGCAGATTCAGCGTATTTTTTTTTGAAAGACATAGAATAGTTTTAGTTTGATATGTAATATAAGTGATTAAGTCTAAAACTTATGAAATATTGACACCCGTAGCATCTCGCCATTGTCCTAAATGATTTTGATTTTTCAAAAGTGTTGTTTTCAGTTGTAATAATATATTCGATTTTTTTTATATATTACAATATACTTCTTTAAACGAAATAAAAGGTAAAAGGAATGTCATTTATGTTATTTATCCCAGCATTTTTAAATATGTAAATTTAATATTATAAATAAATTTATATCGTTTTACATAAAAGCATGAGAATGAAACTAACATAAAGGCAATTCCTTAAATGTTCACTAATTTTTGTCAATCCTTAACCGTTTAGAATAATCCTCACTTTAAGGGTGTTCACTGTCAATACTTGGTGGAAAAGCATTATATTAATAAACACACAATATTCCTTTGTAGTTTATTTCACTTTATTTAAAAAGTCATGACTGGATTCGCTCATAGCGAGTATTGTCAACTGAATAGAAAAAAAAAATAAAGTAATGTTTGATTTTAAGAAGAAACAATGCTTATTGAAATTTATTGTATTTTATGGAGTGGATTAGTTATGATGGAATGATTATAATATAATAATCAATAAATTTATATTTCTTTATCCTAATTAAAAATCAATATCACCTTCAACGTAAAAATCAACTAAATATATGTTTATATTAAAGTATCACTTGGTCATTTAATATTTATATATTATTCGTATTTTTTTCCAATCAAAGAGAACGTTTAAATAGTGTTAAATATCGATTTTTGGTGGAAAAGCATTATGTTAAAATAAAATCTTGTGGGATTAAAAAGTGAACGTATTCAGAAATAAAAATGAATTTGTGGGTAATAATTAATATGATTTAAGAAACTTAAAATATTTATGGTTCAATAAAATTTAATTTTTAATTTAATCTAACGCATATTTTTTTGTTTTAATAAAACAACGTTATTTATATTGCGTTCAACGCTTCTGAAAACGCTTTCTCTGTACTATTTTGCGGAGGCAAAGCTTGTACTGTTTCATTTCCTTCTATCTATCAACTTGTGGAGTAAACATTCGCCCATCGTTTTGCAATTAGACTTCTCGTAGATAAACATTCCAACACAAATAAATAAACACTTCTCTTCTTGATGAGGATCCCCTTTTCTAGAAACTGATAAACAATAAAAGGTTTCAACAGTGCACACATCTATGTATATCAAGATGACGAGTATTTTTTTTCTCAGCTATTTAAAGAGTTCGTAAATTAAAAATTTATAAACATTCAGTCAAAATTTAATGTTGTAAATTATTATTTATTTGGACTTCTACTCCGGTTATTGTTTTCAGAAGTTCATAGTTTACATACGAGACTAACTCCTCCATGCTCATGATGCATTCATAGCTAGTTGAGCCATTAAATCATTCAAGCATTTTAAGCATTTATAAATAAAATGAGGGTGAAAATTAGACCTAGAATATATTTTCAAGCATATATACATTTTTTATTATACATAATTATTTTTAGCTTCTAACATAGGTTAAAATACTGTCAATAAACAGTGAGACTGAGATGCCATCATGGCAGGGAACGTGATTTTTTAAGATGGCATGTTACGAGTTAAAGTTTATACATAGCGTAAAGTAAAATTGTACGTACACGTAGATTAGTGGAAGTTCTTTTTACGAGTTTATCAAAATGTTGTGGTAAATGCAAGTTTTTTTTGTAGCCAATTACATTCTATTTTATAAACTATTGTGTACGTAACATAAATGCAGAGTAGATAAGAGGCGAAGCACCTAGTATGACATTATTAAATTGATAATAATAAAATATATGATTATAATTGGGAGAGATATATAAACACTATTCACAAAAAAATACATTTGCTGCCCACGAATAATGGAATAATGCATACATTGGTTTTATCGTGAAATAGATTGCGCATCATTGACTGAAAGTTTCGGTCTACTTTTGTAAAAAAATAACTATGAAATAAACGCTATGACTTAACACAGGCTTAATATATAACTGCTAGAAATCAAAAACTAATTTATACTAAATATATTTTTATTAAATAAGATCATGACTAGTTTCGCCTTCAGTTAACAATGCTCGTCATAAGCGAAACCGGTCCAGATCTCATTAAATAAAAGTGGAACTAATGCAAATGAGTATTTTATTTTTTGAATACGATACCTTTTCATCGAGTATTGACTGATGTATCTGCTAGGTGAAAATCGACTATTTAATTCTGCATGATTGTATTTGCTATCATTGTAAAATATATGGCTATTTTTCTGTGCCTCCAAAATTCCTTATTACCAACCAATTGGATCACTCTTTCTCAAATAATGCTTAAATCCATACTAAATTCTTTGGAAAGACCCCCTAGCAAGAATCCTTGAAGATCACCGTGGACCTGATGCGGTGACTGAAAAAAGGTTAATATATATATTAAATCTTTTTTCTTTCATTAATTTTGTAACGATAAAATCCTTATACGTTTACAGTATACGTGCTATAAAAGAACTCAGATTAGAAAAACAGATACAATTCTTCATGTAGAAAATTTGGGTTTTATCCCAACATAATTTCACTTTAAAGGATTTCTTTTTGGAATAAATTGAAATGTCACATTATGATCAAAATCAGTTACTCCAAAATCGACTTTCAATAATACGAAATATAGTTTGGAAAAAAACGTACCCCATCCGGCGAATAAGGGTAAAAGCGGTACTTCCGGGGAAAGGAAGTTAGAACCTTTTTGGAAGCTTGAAAGGTTGATAGTGAAACACATACACAAAGAGAAACTCAAATATCAGGCATTTACAAACTTTTCCAGTATTATGAATGTTAGTTCTTGATTTTTTTGGTTGAAGCAATATTTTATTGTATAACAGGTTTACGATTTTTTTTTAAATTTTACATAAAGATATTTTTGTTTTCAAAAGAGATTGGTTAAAATAAAAACACGGTCACATTTTTTCTGTAATAGTTCACTTGGATTAGTCTAACAATAATTTTAAATAAACACAAATATTTTGTTAAATCAACAGTTTTATTTCGATTCTTATTTTAGGCGTTGAAAATATTTTCATTACCTCCTTCCAAATCAATTGCTTTTTTTCACATCTGACATTTTCACACAATCTTAAAAATGTCAACGTCTTATTATCATTCTCGCTTTCTTTCTACTCAATAAAGTAAACCTAACCTTACCTAATCTGTTGTTATTTTTTCGACTATTGCTTGACAAGTATACTAACATAACCTGAGTTATAATGTATTTTATCCTGTCTTTCACTCGTCAGTAAGATAATACACTTTAATTTATACATTGTCTAGCAAAACAACAGTGAATTGTTGTGATGTAAACTTCACCTAAAACTTCTAGTGAATTTGTACATTGGCAAGATTTCACACTTTAATAACTATGACACCTATACAATTTGAACAACTAAATGTTATAGTAAGCTATTAGAGCTCAGCGAGAAAAGTTGCCCGCCACTGCCAGCGTAGAGAGCACCGCCGGACATGCAAAGTGTCCGGGACACCTCCATCCTCGGCTCGGTCACATTTGATGGCAGCCCTTTCACATGGCCGGTTCATTGTTAGTTTTCTTTGGCGCCTCTTTTCCAAATGTAGTTTTGTCGGGAAATCTTCAATCATTCTATATTTTTTAAGAACGGACCGACGATAACAAGGATAACCTTTTTGGGTTCGTTTTAATGGCGGGGGATGTTTTTTTGTACAGCAATACACTATTGCAGACTGTTTATTATTTTCATTATTTCACGCTATTCTTCGCAAACGTCTACTGAAACTCGTTGATTGGAATTTAAATAAAGCATTTTCTAAACTATGCTAATCATTTTACTAAGCAATGCAAAATAATAAACACTGATTATGAACATCAATGAAACAGAAGAAAAATCGACAAAATACATATTACGAGCGTTGAATGCTATTTTAAGCAATATATAATGATGAATAAAATGCAATAGTAGGATACACTCTTAATTTAAAATACGACCAACACAAATATCATCGAACAATGACACTTATATCAATATACTATTCATCTAATAGTAACGAAAAACACTATGATTGATAGAAAAATATTGTATTGTATTTCATTTTTATTAAAACGATATAACCACTTTGTTTTAGTGTAGTACAAAATTTCATCGTCAACGATATAAAGCCCCTCACGCGTCAAAAACTTAATTGTTCAGAGAATACAAAAAAATGATTTCTGAGAGAGATTCTTATTAAAAACTTCAAAAAGTACGCTTTGTATTTTTAATTTCTCCTTGTTCACCATTTCAATCATTCGTTAATAAAATAATAATCCTTTGTACTTCATTCCACTTTATTTAATATGTCAGGACCGGTTTCGCTAATTGCGAGCATTGTCAACTGATAAGAAATATAATTTAACAATGCTATTTATACAAAATTGAAAAGTTATACACAACAGTTGGCATTGAAAAGAAATTGCCAATTACATTAAAGTGATTCTAAAATAACACAAAATTAAAATGTTCAACACATCTAACATATAATTAAAAAGTCATCCCAGATTCATAAATTCAGAATGCGATTGAAAGTAATTACAAACATAATTAAAATTTGGGAAATTTTTGACAAAGTGATAGTAATTACTTTCAATCGCATTCTGAATTTATGAATCTGGGATGACTTTTTAATTATATGTTAGATGTGTTGAACATTTTAATTTTGTGTTATTTTAGAATCACTTTAATGTAATTGGCAATTTCTTTTCAATGCCAACTGTTGTGTATAACTTTTCAATTTTGTATAAATAGCATTGTTAAATTATATTTCTTATCAGTTGACAATGCTCGCAATGAGCGAAACCGGTCCTGACATATTAAATAAAGTGGAATGAAGTACAAGGATTATTGTTTTTATTAATATAATGCCTTTCCATCAAGTATTGACAGTGAACACCCTAAAAGTGATCAATCATTCGTGTTTGTCGATTTCTCATTATTAAAAAAAAGATTTAACAAATGATAGTTACATTTTAATTATGATGTAGTCGTTATAACAGAATATTCAAAGACATATATTTAATTAAATAACAGTATTTACTATCACATGGCAGATTTTATCAATCGGTAAAAAAGTTGAATCTCTCTGCTATTTCATAGTTTAACTCAGTAAGCGATGTAGCGATTTGTTGAATACTCTTAGTGTTATCACATAATAAATCAATAAAAACCAAATCATCTATCACACCCATTGTTGTTCAAACGCACGAATGTTTGTGATGTCTAAAATTTCTCTCCCACACTTCGAATACTAAAATAACGAGAAATACCGAATACGATTAGTTAACCACTAGCTTCTGCTCTTTATTCCTACTAGGGTATCCAATCCCGGGATCCCGTTCAATTTTCTGATCCCGAAATGCCGGGATTGAGATGACCGCGATCCCGGGATTTCGGGATTGAGAAATTTTGAGGAAATTGGCAAATCGGAGATTTCAAATTTTTCGGTGAGCTAAAAAAAAAAATAACGAGGTTCTGTGAGATTCTGGAAAAAAGTATAGCAAATTGAGGATTTCAAATTCCTCGGTGAGAAAATCTCAATCCCGGATTCAAAATAAATCAATCCCGAAATCCCGGGATCGGAAAAAGGCTCCGGGATTGGATACCCTAATTCCTACTGCTTTAGGAAAAGAAAGGTTCAGCAACTGAGCATGTTGGAAGCGGACATGGATTAAAAAAATCTCTATACTTTTGTTTAAATGGATAGTTTGTTTTGATCCTCACTAACAAAAAAAATAGTATAGAAAAAAAATCGACGGAATTTTTAATGCGCTTATTTGATTGAAATTAAAATAAAATATATTGATTGAAAATTAAGTAAACAACCGTTTTATTTTAGTATATTTAATTTAAATCAGTATTATATAAAAACAACGTAGTTATTCCGGGATGCAATGTCATCTGTCAATAGCTTTGTTTTCTTGAATGGCATGCAAATACTTTTAAGCTCCATTGAGCTTACAAATGAGGTTCTTAAAAATCATCTTAGCTAATATCTCTGAGCAAAATTTGCCTGACTCGTTCACGAATCTCTTAAACATACAATGAAACTACCTAAAAATGTAATCTTATTGATCATTTGTATTCTTCTATGTTCTGTAAAACTTTTACAATATACAAAAAAATGTGACATTTTTAAGCATACCAAATTTTAACCAAAAAAATATTTAGTAACTAAAGATTGTTAAATAATACATTTTGTACCTGTACATACCACATAATTTATTATAAACAATATGTGTTTCAAAATAAAAATCAGAATAATTATTTATAAACAGAATAAAATACAACCGTACGTAATACAAAAGCTTGAAAAAATAACGTCTCTTTAACTGTATTTATATTATTTATCATTTTATTGTGATCACAAACAAAGATTCTATAAACTATCTTATTTTATTCCACAAAAAAAAACCTAATATTTTTCGAAGAAGAGAAACGTGAAATATTTTCGGCGCCCCGCAGCGATGTTGATATATTTGGCCTTTTGTTCCCATTACGGACCTGCGTTGGCATAAAATGTGTCTTTTGGTAAGGAAAATTTTCGTTATTGAAAAGCGTCGCTTTGCTTTTATAAGCCGTTAAAAGAATACGAAATAAGACAACATTTTTTTTTGTTCTGAGAGCTACTATCTGACAGTGCTTCCTTAATGAAGCGTTTGAATGTACACAAGTGCCCAAGTAAAATGGCTGTCTTCTGGTAAAGTGCTTGGCCGCACTTAACTCATCAGTGAGGTGACGTCATAATATTAGTCGACAACGTACAATATATGAGGAATCTGGAATGAGGAAGAGCAAAAACCAATAAGTCTGCAATATATTTTTTCGGTATTAAAAAATTCATATACTGCTAGTAATTTAACATATTTATAATATAAAACATGCAAAATAAAAAAAAAGCCAAATTATATGCCGAGTCCAAATAATTAAGATGTTGTAAGCAAATGCCGATGTGTCCAATTTAATTTTAATTTTATTCAATGTAACAAAGGGTTGATCAGATTAAGCAAATAAACATACTGTTATTGATTTGGAATACAATATTAGGCAGAAATAAACAACAGCTAATAATTGAAGTGGAAGATACAAAAGCGTCGTTTACTATTAACATTTCAAAGTAGAAATATCGGTTTTTGCTTTTAGAAATCTCACATGCAAACAATATTTTTTTAAGCCGTAGTAACTCAAATCATGGATCAAATTAATGATCTCCTGATTTAGCACGTATTTCGACGAGAAGTGATGTTAAATCAGTCACTCAACTCTTATTCAAAATTTAGTTATCCTTCTAAAAAACCTTCTTTCTCACCTCATTCCACATTATTTACTCAATATCAGTACCAGTTTCACTTATTCCGAATATGTTTTAAAATTTATAGCTGCTCTCATCATGGAGCATACGGCTTCTTACTGGAGGTGTATCAACAGATTTTTTTCTTTGAGAACTGTCTGTTACTCAGTTTCTTCTACCTCTCTTTTTGGAAGAGAGTATGGATAGGAAAATTTGGCTAAGCCAGTGCTAGTGATTAATTAATCGCTTTCACAGTGCCTCGTAAATTTAAGTATTAGTAGAGTGGGAAGAGAATTTTTAGACATCACAAACGCCAATGCTTTCGAATAGAAAGTGATAAACCAATTGAAAAAATGCTGTTCGTATTGGGACTAGAATCCATGAGATTTGTCACAGAAGCCAACGACGTTGACCACTACTAAGGTATCCAATCCCGAAGCCTTTTTCCAATCGCGGGATTTCGGGATTGATTTATTTTGAATCCCGGGATTCCGGGATTGAGATTTTCTCACCGAGGAATTTGAAATCCTCAATTTGCTATAATTTTTCCCGGGATCTCACGGAAACTCGTTTTCTTAGCTCACCGAGGAATTTGAAATCTCCGATTTAGTATACTTTTTCCCGGAATCTCACAGAAACTCGTTTTTTTTTTTTAGCTCACTGAGGAATTTGAAATCTTCAATTTGCCAATTTCGTATAAATTTCGAGAATTTGCTCAAAATTTCTCAATCCCAAAATCCCGGGATCGCAGCCGTCTCAATCCCGGAATTTCGGGATCAGAAAATTGAACGGGATCCCGGGATTACGGGATCCTGGATCCGGGGATTGGATGCCCTAACCACTACGCATTACCAATGAACTATGTCGTAAATTGAGCATGATAATGCTTTCAGTGAATGAAACTGGTCCACATCTTTAATAAAGTACGTAGAATTCGTACGAAAAAATGTTTTATTTCTTAAAATACTGGGCAAAGTAGACAAGCAACATATTTCAAAAAATATAATTTTATTGTGCAAGTATAGAATCAATTACAAATGTATTTCCTTTAAGCTTTCAGTACATCATTTAGTTGTAAACATATTTTTCTTGATTGGAATATAATAATTGTTTAAGCGTATATTACATTCAACTTAATCTATTTCGTTAATAATAATTCAGTGTGTGAAATCATAAGACTACCTAGCACAGTTTCCGATCTCGAGATGATCTATAATTGAACACGTAAACATTGAAATTAATCCGTTCTAATAAATTTTCAGATAGCAGAAACCGCTATCCCGCAGCCGTTATATGTTCGCTTATAGAAAACAATCTTGAAATTACCTTAACTATAAAATAAAAGGATTAACTATTTTTAGCAAAAATAATATGATTAAACTTTGCGATTATTTTATACTTTACTTTGTTAAAATATTTGGCATTACCAGTGGCGGGCTATCCTATAAGCAAATGAGGCAAAAGCTTGGGGCTTCCTAATTTTAGTGGCCTCAAAAATAGCTTATATTATAAAACCCATATACTTTTAGTTCAGATTTCTATATATTTTAACTATTTTACATGGAGTTTTTCTGACATTTTTGTAATTAAGGATTTCGACTGAAGGTGCTTGGTGGAATTTAAATATTAAATTTGAATCTTTCTAATTATGTATATTCACAGAGATTTTGTCACTAACGACCTGGGACCATTCAAATCTGTAGGCATTCCCATGAGCTAATCTTTTTCGTCAGCAATGGCTTTAAACTCAATCATACATTTATTTCTTATATAAAAACGAAACATTCATTTTCTAAGCGTCAGTTCAAGTTCATCCGTGCACCTTAGCGCATGAAGATGCCGAGAGAGACAAAATATGTGTGAATGTACATAATTTGAACGATTCAAATTTGTCATTTTTATGTTATGCTAAAAACAGGACCTCCAAATTTTATTGTGTCTGAGGCCTCTCGTATGCTTAATCTGTCACTGGGCATTTCCGATAATGCTAATGCGTCAAATATATTAAAAGTTAAAAGATTATACGAGAAAAACTCGCTCACAAACACCCGCATCTTAGGTTTCTTATTTAAATTTGACATCGACCTTCCCGGGAATCAAACTTAAGCCCACATGATCAGAAAAGCAAACTCTAACCAACTAGACCACAGCGGACGACAATATATCTGTCTGTAACTAATTCTGACACACCATTTATGTTTATGCTATATTTTTTAATGACGATAATTAAAACGTTGAAATACTGATTTTTATTTACTGGCCCCGTATTAAGATGCCAATAGGTGGTACTTTTTTTAAAATATAAAATACCGGTATTGATATACTCGTCTGGTATTATCACTAGCCGTGAGCGCCAAGTTGCCAAAATAATACAGTATTTTCAACATTGAAATTTTTATCTCGCTTAATTAAATATCTCGACAATACACATGCGCTATTTTTGCATAAAAGCAAAGAAACAACAAACATTTAAGATATAAGCTAAAAACTCATTTTTTTATGAATTTTGCATGCTATTATTTATCAACATCGTGTATAATATTATAACATACATACATATATAAATTACCATTTATATAGCAAATCATCGATAGAATATCGTCACTAAGACTACATTTTCAACAAACACGTTATTTTATACTATTTATTTATTTTCCTATCAAATTTATTCAAGTTGTAGTTGTTTTTTTAAATGTTATTTTTATAAAACATCACTTGCTTATTTACGAAAAATCCATAAAATTATCTGCTAAATTCCAGTTCTAATCATTCATAACAAAGGCATAAAGTTTCAGACATAAATTAGATTTAATGCTGCCGGATTAAGCTGTATCTGAAAGCAATTAGCTAACCCTTTATAATTTATGTTGTTTCTGTTTTAATATTGCAATTAACGGCGTTATAACGAATATTAATGACATTTATGAATTCGTGTTTTTGCGGAAATTGCAGTAAATAAATAAACAGTATCAATCTCATAAATTATTGTTTTTTTTTTAATTATTCACTTACTTACACATAAAATACTTTCAAGAGTACGAGAGAAACTTTTGGATGATTGTATTCACCATACGAGCACTACGTCTATCCATTGAAATGACGCTTTTAAAGTATTTAAATTAAAAATGTTTTGCTACAATATATTTCAAGCACATTGATTTATAATCTTGTCATAGTCTCAACATATCGAAATTTAAATTTCAATGAATTAATTACCTTTGGTATTTTGCTTAACGATAGAAAAAAAAACACCGTTCTAGTTTATTCCTCGAGTTGTCAGAACGAAAATCATACATTTTCGTGGAGTCTTGGTTTCAGTTATGAGACTATTTTTCTAAATCTAATTATTGTAGATTATATCTTTTCCGTTTCTAAGCTCAAGAAATGCGACCCCAATACCAACATTTTCTTAAATATCTATTTTAATATGGGTGATACAATATTTATAATTAAGGTATTCTTATATCATAGTTTTTTGGATCTTTTGTAGTTTATATAAATACGCGATAACGCTTATCAGGTGATTAGCGCCCGCGATAACGATTTTTCGTAAGATAACTTAGAACGCTGAGAACACTCGTCAGTAGTCAATTCATATGTGTGCTGGGATGACGTCTTTTTTACGCGCAACTTAAAATATGATTATTTATTAAAAAACCACGGATTTTTATAAAAAAAAATATGAGGAATGATGCAAAGAGATATTTTTAAGCCCTTGGACTATTTTTTTTTTTGAAATTCATAAGAATAAGACCAATAATGAGGAAACCACTGGGGTCAAAAAAGACCCCCATCGGCTGAAAAGTATTTTTCTAGTCTCCGAGCCGCAAGAGATATTAACCCCTTAAGAAGTGATGTAAGCTAAGTGGTATTTTGATATTAAAAAAAAGTCAGATGCGTTATAAAATTCTATCTGTCTTAAAGTATTGTATAAGTAAAGTGAGCTTAATACACACACTTTATTATAGTGTTTTTTTCCGTAAATTAAAAATATTCAAACTACAAAGGACTTGAAAGTCCCATTGAAAATTATTACTATTTTACTATTTGTCTCACTTCACTTCTCAATATCTCATATCATTTTATTTACAGTTTATAGCTGCATTGATGTTGATTTACCTATCTTTGAGGATGATTGTTTTTGTAAGTAGTAAATACGAGCAATCACTTTTAGGGGGTTCACTGTCAATAAATACTTGGTGGAAACACATTATATTAAAGAAACACAATATTTTTTGTACACTTCCTCTTTTATTTAGCAAGATCAGGATCAATTTCGCTCATGACGAGCATTAGTAACTCAGTTAACCCTCCAAGGACGAGCGTCACCATATGGTCACACAAAACATCGTTGTCTATTGATCCCACTATTCATACTTTTTCTACCTGAATATCGTTGCTTTTGCTCATATTTGGTTAAGAAGGGTACGGACTACAGTTAGTCATCAGCCGTGGGAACAGGAACGGTCTTCAAAAGCACATGTGATTTTTTGAATTTCCGTTTTTTTTAAATTTACTTTTTGAAACTGTTAGATATTTTTTTATAAAAACATAAACTTATTTACAGTTATTTTGCTAATATATTTGTTTTGAAATTATGTTGATCTAAAGAGGTCAAATTGTAAATATTTTAAAAAAAAACACGTTTAGCTATATTTCAACCCCGAATGTTTGCAAGCCCATACGGTCACTTTTGTCCTTACTACTGTCCGTACTCAATATTACACGGTAATAAAAAGATGAGCATGATCATATAGTCATGCGGGGTTTCTATACAACGACTTTGCGTTTTTTTTTTTTTTAATTTTGGATAAGAATAAAAGTTATCCGTGACTTCAATATGGCTTAGAAAATATTTTTTTTATCGGAAAAAAGCTCTCGTCTCTGGAGGGTTAATTTGATAATTTTTTTCATGAGTGAAACCGGTCCTGATCTTGCTTAATAAAATTGGAAATACTACAAAAGAATAAGTGTTTTTTTTAATAATAGGGGGACCGGAAAGAAAACCATTTTTTTAACATGCCTTGTTTGAGATTAGTCTGTACCTGGACATGGGCACGTCAACATCTGTTTAAGTGTTCCATTCGACAGTAGTACTTCTTGGCATTATTTTTTTGGGTCATAAATTATTTTTATTGTTAAGGGCAAAATAAGCAAGCCGGAGGCAACCGAACATCACATAAGGTATTTTATGCTACTTTTTTACGATCGAGCTTGGAGTGCGACCATGACAACCAAAACTATTTTTGAAGTTTATGGAGCAGTTATAACAGTAAACCGATGCCAGTTTTGGTTATGAAGGTTTAAATCTGATGAAAGAAGCTTAGCAGACGCCCCGAAATCAAGGCACCCATACAAATTGGACGATGACCATTTGAAAGCCACAGTGGAAGCCGATCCTCGATTGACTACTGAGGAATTATCACAAAAACATGCTAGTCCATAGTCTACAGTGCGAGATCACTTTTAAAAAATCAGCAAATGCAACCGGATAGGTGTTTGGGTTTTTCACGCGCTCTCCAATATGAACAAAAATGTGCGAGTGAATATTTGCAAAGATGACCCGTAAAAAAAATACTAATTTAAATTTTGAAGATTTTAAGCATCTCTCATACTAGCCAGACTTTGGCCCTTCTGATTTGTATGTTTTTTGGTCGATGGATCAATCACTTAGGGATAAAAAAATGTACAGGACGTTGAAAATTACTTGCATATACATTTCAACTAAAAATCTGAAGGTTTTTATAGAAGGGGAATTAAAAAGTTGCCTGAAAGATGGCAAACAGTCCTAGATAACGATGTAAATTATACATTATAACAAATTAAATAATTTGTTTAAAATAAATCAATAAATGTTCATGATGTTAAAATAATGGTTTTCTTTCCGGTCCCCCTAATACTAGCAATCTTGAATCAGAAATTATTTTCAAGAATTCGATATATTCCACACTACAATCACAAATTTATTTAACAATTCAAACTTGGATTCAATGTTAATCTAATAAATATAAAAAAATACGTTATTTTTTGTACAAAAAACTTATACATCTGAATCAGTTTTTAATTCTTTACGCCGTATGAATCATTGTTAAAGATCTGATTGAGCATTTAAAAAAAATAATATTATTACGGCACGTAGAACTTAAAAGCTTCAAAATTTGAAAGTCTGTTTCCGATCTATTTTTTTCCGTTACTTTACTAGGCCAAGATTATAGTAATAAAATGGCTGTACATATATATGCATGCTCCTGATTTTCGTCATCACGGATCATACCAAGATTTCTCCCCACCAGTATTAATCATAAAAGTAAATACATATACGGAGTGATATTTATTTTTTCTTTTATTTTCTGTTTAACATTACTTTAATGCTGTTGATCAAGCTTCATTTTCTTTGTTCCCATATATTTTTTGTAAGTTTAAAGCATACATTTTTAGTTGTTTTATGAATGAGTTGGTATTCCCAAAAAAACAGTAGTTTTTTTTATGTCGATATGTGATTTTTTCAACTATTCATATTAACCAAACAAAAAGATTACTTAATCGCGTCATATTAATCTTACAGAACACTTATCATACAAAATGCTTAGTATGAAAAAGTATTACAAATTGAAAAGCATTGGTGTAAAGCAGATTTCTTTGTGGGTTGTTTTGATTATTATGTTTATACAAGATAATTTACAAAAAAAAGAAACACATTTGAATTTATTAAACTATCAAATGTCTTATAGCAAAATCCCTAAATAATTAAGCGACTCGAGTGCTTGCCGGCCCTTTATACATAATGCGCACATGCCAGTCCATATATTATTTAGCTAAATTATGTAGCGTGTATTATATTAATGGGTCCCAAACGAAGTGTAAAAGGTTACTTCTTATAATTCTAAGCATAGTCGAGGGCCGATTTCAGCTTACATATTGTATAAAGTGGGGCAATGGGCCGAGCTAACATAAGCGAATTTGTCAAAGTTAGGCACTGGTTAACTGCAAAATAAATGGTAACGCAGTCGAAATAAAATACCCTTTTTATTTTACCGAGCCATAAGCAGAATTAATGTTTTAATATTTAATTAAAAAATATATTTAATTTAATGGTGTTCTAGTAAAAAAGATAAACATTTCATGAAATGAGAAAATTCTACTAAAATCGTCTTCAAAAACGATAATAAAAGTTTAAGTTTACTTATAATTAAAGTTAAATTAAATTTATTTTTAAGTTTAATTAAATCCATCGCAAGCAATTCGATTTAAGATCAACCTGGATGCTAAGTGTGAAATAAATGTCTAATTGTCTCGTCATATATTTGTCTAGGTATATTTTTTAATTTAAAATTACCTCACGTGTCATTCAATAAAGTAAGATATGATTCATCCTTTGTAGGTTAGTTTAACGACTTAAAAAGAGTTAGATTAAATAAAACTTATTTGGTCGCAAACAAACATTATTTTATATCTAAGAAAACCACAGTACTTATAATATAATATAACATTATTGTCATTAAGACTTGCTTATTTGTTTTTTTCAGATAAATATTAAATAAGGTTCATTGCTGATTCCTATAACTCGAGCAATATTAGTTCACGGATGCATTAAGAAATTGAAACAAAAATGTGATATGATGTTATAAGGTAGTCTGTGCTAGAACATACAATCCCGGACCCTTTTTGAAATCTCGGGATTCACAATTTTCCCAATCCCAGAATTTTGGTATCCGGGATTCCAATAATGGAGCTAGGGCATACAATCCCGGGATCTGAGATGCCGTTCAATTTTCTGATCCCAAAATCTCGGGATTGACAAGGTCGCAATCCCGGAATTTTTGATTGAAAAATTTTAAGCAAATCCCGAAAATTGACACAAAATTGGCAAATCGAAGATTTCAAATTCCACGGTGAGCTAAAAAAAAAAACTAGCTTCTGTGAAAATTTGAGGAAATGTATACGAAATTGAGGATTTCAAATTCCTCGGTGAGCTAAAAAAAATAAATAATTAGGTTTGGAGATAATCCGGGGAAAAACTATAGCGAATTGAGGATTTCAAATTCCTTAGTGAGCTAATCCCAATCCCGAGATCCCGGGATCCGGGATTGAAAATTAATCAATCCCGAAATCCCGGGATTGGAAAAAAGCTCCGGGATTGGATACCCTTATTGGAGCCCTTATTCTATAGTCTTAATAATAATGTGTATACATATCGACTGTGGAAAGGAAAAAGGACGTAACCCACAGTTTTTTCAAAACAGCTTTTTTCGATAATCACAATGTGTCAAACTTGATACACGTTCTGTCAAAAGGATGCAAGCTGCAAATGCCGAATTGGTATCTAAATTTAGCTTTTCAGTTTGACAAAGATGACCTTGTAAAAAATTAAAACCAAGAAAAAAGACTGAAATAAAGGTTTTTCCTCGACAATTTATTTAATTACTATTAGATTATGTCAATTAAACACCAGTTTAGAAGATTCCGTGCACTTGCAAGGTTGTGTATAATTCATAATTTGCATATGGCCCAAAATCATCAAAACACGTTATTTGCGCCTCCTGTAAAATTTGCCATGTGTGGGTTACGTCGTTTTTCCTTTCCACAGTCGATATAAAAAAGCTTCAAAAATTCATTGAGAATTATTTTTTAATCTCTCGATTCCTCATTTTTTCGCCAGTGATCAATCCCGGGATTCTGAAAGTCTAGATCTAGAAATAATTTGGAATTCCGAAATCCCAGGATAAAAAAAGGTCCGGGATTGGATGTTTTAATTGTCACTTATAATTATACCGTGTCTTCATGGGACAAACAAATTATAATTATAACGCATTTTATCTTAAAGTGCTCTGCTACATTAATATTTGAATTGCTCTCCGTGTATGTTATAATACAAACGATAAAAATTGACTCAAGCCCTACATGCGGCAGGGTATAAGTTACTCTACTTAGACGTCAAATATTAGTTTACCAAGAATACACGTGGGATTAGGCTTAGTGTTCATATCAAGCTAGGTAAACCAACCTACAGAATTGACATTTAGCCTACCTTAACTTGATTTATTTCAGTGATATTTGTCAGATTCTGTAGCGTCTATTTTAACGAACGAAAAACGCAAACATACGCCATCTGTCATTTATACATGTGGTGTAATTTGTCGTTAAAATTTTACAAATTTTAATAGTCTTCGATTTCAAAACTAATTTTTAACAGTGAATTAAAATCTTTGAATTTGAATCGCTTAAATTTAATATTGAAATTCGACTAAACACCTTCAGTCGTAATCTTAAATTATATCAATATTGCTAGTACAGCAAGATTGAATGAACTCTATAGTAAATTAGTGTTAAAGTTTCGTGTTGGCTGTATATAAACACGATTCATTTATTTACTAAGCGTTAGTTCATCCGTGCACTTGAACGCCTGAAGAAACCGGATGGCGAAACCCGGGTCGTTAGTGACAAAACTTGTGTGAATCACGATTTATATTTTAAACAGTTGGAGAGAAATACATCTGGCTTCATATTTCTCAATTAATAATTCTACTGTTTGTACAAACGACATATTTTTAATAATAGATTGCTATATCGTATGAATGTATACATATATCAGCTTGAAAAAAAGTTTACACGAAGTAAAAAAAAGGTCAACTGTGTTTGCAATATCGGGCGAGTAAATCAATATCGTTACTTATTTCAATATTTCATATAAAATATTGCAATTAAAATATACACCATAATCATGATTGCCGGATGCGTGGTCGATTTCAACGTGGTTGGATTAGGGTTCGGGTTACGGGTTCGAATCCCAGTACGGACAGCTTTTATAGATTGAATTCTTTTCGAAGGCATGTATGTATGAAATGTCTTGAATTCCCTCTCCCGCCCATTCTATCCTAAAACAAGGCGTAGCGATAACGAATGACTAACCACTATTTCTGTCCTAGCCCTAACCTTATTTACCTGCTCTCTAAAAGACGCAACTCAGTAACAAGTAGTTCTCGTAGAAACTCTTATGTTGAGATAAATTCCACTAGTAGTCCATATGCTCCACATTGGTAGCGATCATGTTAAAAAACAAACGGTTTCTAAACATAATTTTACATCACTAAAAAGTTCATCAATTCTGATAGCTACTAATATTGAACACACGTAACAATTCAAAATATGTGATGATTACCATACATTTAAAATTCGATATCCGTTAAATATATTTTTACATTTTCAAAATCGACGAAAACCGGCATCCCGGTTTTGGTAATACTTGTAATGCAATCCGTATCCTCTTCTTATACAGAAGTCTAAAAAAAATCTGACAAAAGATAATGTGATAGTTTTTTAAAAAGCTTACACATTACTGAACATATTTCGTATTGACAAGAACGAGTTCAGATTATTATTATAACTTTAAACGTTTTGAAGTAGATTGAGTCATAACTTGTACGGTGAACAATAGTATTTTTTTTTAATAAAAACAATAATCCTTTGTACTTCATTCCACTTTATTTAATATGTCAGGACCGGTTTCGCTCATTACGAGCATTGTCATCAGTTGACAATGCTCGCAATGAGCGAAACCGGTCCTGACATATTAAATAAAGTGGAATGAAGTACAAAGGATTATTGTTTTTATTAATATAATGCCTTTCCACCAAGTATTGACAGTGAACACCCTAAAAGTGAGTATTTTTTTTATATGTTATGCATACATGGTCGCATTCCAAAAGTTATTAACTTTTTTATAATTTAATGTTTTTTGTTATATATAGATAACATTTGCATCAGTGCTATAGTCAAAATATTATTAAGTACAGCCACAAACACAAATGATAATAATATAATATGAGTTCTTAAGTTGTTTTACCAAAGAGTTTTTCAAAAAAGCTGCTAACTCGATGAAAATTCAAATTTTAAAAAAACTTTCCTCTCGTTTAAAAACGTTTCAACACTGAAAGTTTCTATATGTATTTTTTATCATATTTTTTTTTGCTCAAAATTTTAAACACAACGTTGAAAGCTTTATAATTACTTGTAATTGAGAGAAAAAATACTCTTCATTGCGTTATTTTAACGGAACAGATTTTTATGAATAAATGAATATTTTAAAAAATTGTGTACGTTGACTTTATTCCTTCAACGGGGCAGCGTTAAATCCGTCTTTTGTTTAGCGTGAGAACTTTTATTTTTTTATGAAAATATTTTAGTACATTCCGTTAAAGTATATTTGAGGCAAATATTTATGAATTCATTACACACATTATATTATTTGATTTAGTCGTCAATCAAAAACTTTTTTTTGTCAAAGAGATAAATAAGAATCAGTTTGTGCACTTGAACACCTGAAAATGTCGAAAGGCAAAACTTGAGTCGTAAGTGAATGTACATAATTAAAGCGGGTCGAATTTCGTATATAAATTTTACCAATCACCTTTCGACGAAATCTTTAAATAGAAATTAATGTATTTGAAAATTAATTAAGTTGCAATTGTGTTAAAGAAAATTGAAAAATACGCAAAAACAACTAAAACAATATCGATTTCACGGATGCTTTTAACGTAATTGTAATAAAATAATTAGTATGACATTGATATTCTTTACGACTAAAAATAAGTTTTGAATAAGACGCCTGAGAAATCTTGTGGTAATACGATATTCTTAAAGTAACAAACAGGTATAGAAGGCTGTAGAATAATAAACCATCCCGTTCTATAATAATCCACCCCGAAAACTTGCGGCCTGGTTAATTGTTAGAGATTTTGTCAGGTTTCTGCGTCTACACGGAAGTTGCGGGTAGAGTATATAATTCAACCTTGAACTAACCATCATATTATCAAAAGATTACTTCAAATCTTCATCTACTCGAGAATTCTTTAGAAATGAATCCTATTCACAACATTATGATATTAGCCAAGTATTTGTAATAAAAGGTTGATTTTACGGGACACGGAAATGGAAACTTAAAATAAAACCATCAATATTTTTATTTAAATATTGTATAAATATATTTCTGAAAGTAAAATATTATTATAATTTAAATCTATTGAAGAGAATAAATTTTGAATATTTGATGAACATGAATTAAATTTCTTTTATATACATGAATTATTTTTTATGAGTAGCAGCAATCCAATTATTAAAACGGGACATTGGAGCTTACCTTTTTTATTTTCTTCACTTAATAAACGTACAATATCAAAACTGAAAAACAAGGAATTTTATTGACTGGTCTAATAAACTTTTCATTGCATAATTTTTCTCAATAGTGAAATACTTCAGGAGGATTTAATAAATATGTTATATATAACAATTATATGGCTTACAATAAGCATTTACTGTAACCTCTTCGAGTCACTTTCTATTATTGTACAATGTTAAGATACATAAAATATGTAAATTAGCATAAAAATATACGTAATGACCCATAATCGGCAATAAACTTAAGCGACACAATAAGGTAAATTGCGTTATAAGCCAATAATTGTTCAATATCGCCTAAGGTGTCTGTGACAAAAATTTTAGAACGTTATCTTATTCGGCTGATAGTTTTTGGGGCCTGTGCATTTTAGTATTTTGACTTGTTATCGTTTATTCCACTTCAACTTAAAATAAAAAAAACGCTAATCTAGAGAACTTTAAGTAGTCATTATAATATAAGGAAAGACATTGACCATATATCACTTTTTAAAAACCACATTAAAAGAATTCCTTTATCGAACTAAGTACGAGAGTAATTTAAAAAAAACCATCTCCTGTAAAATTTATATGTTGCCAGTTACGATTATTATGAATGGGTCGATATTATAAATCATTGACATAAGTGACAATGCCAGAAATTGATATGTACATCAAACATTCTCATATGTTCACAAACAATATTCTACAGGTCGTGTAATAATTTTTGACACGTTCTTTGCTTCTTTGAGAAGCATCTTCAGAAAAAATATCGTACGGTTATTGATAAATCTTAAATAAACATTTTGTAGAATCTTGTTTATCTGAGACAACGTGAAAAACCTCGTAGAAATCGAAGAATGAGTAATTAATTCCGCATAAATGACTGGCTTTAAGCAGCCGTAGTATTGGCGGAACTGAAACACGTTAGCCAGACAGTGCGAAGTATTACTGTTTTAAATTTTCTATCACTGACCAATTATTATACTTTTGTATCTTGAGCTTTATTTTACCATATTGTAAATGCTTCTTTTTCTCACCAAAACGTTCCTCGGTACAAACATAATCTGGATAAAATCAGATTATTTAATATAAATGTCTCATACAAAATAATTTTCGTAAGATAAGATTAAAAAATAAAGACAATATAGAAATAATACTGAACGTTTTCAGTTGGCATATTTTTTTTTGTTCAGTTGGAAGGATATCATTTGAAGTTTACGAGAATAAATTATTTGATACAAAAAGAAGTATTAAAGTCCCGGAAATTTGAAATATATTCGTCAACAAAAAGTAAAATTTTGATGACTCTGATAAACTTAATCAGCAAAAATATGACTTTGTTCCTGTAACACACCTTTTGAACATCAGAGAGAGTGAAATAAGGACGGTCCCACGTTTCAATTAAGTGCCAGGAAATTAATGAGGCTTGAAATTTTTCGCGAAACTCGCCGGGGAAATCCGTGAGCTTTTCCGCAGGCTTAGTTTACATAGCTTTTTGTTTCTTGGAAATTTCTTTTTGGTATGGGTATTTGTCACCGAAACGAAATAAAATGTCTAGATGTCGATCAATGACAACGGAGTCTATTTAAAAAAGGAATAATATAAGTTTTTAGACATTAAATAATTATTCTTTCTTACGCGAGAATGGTAAGGCAAAAAGGAAAGAATCAAACGGTAATATAAATGAAATAAAGACAGAATATAAAGAAAAATCCCTAAGAACAATTTTTCATTGGAGATAGAGGCTGACTTATCAGCTATGTAGTAAACACTTTTGCAGTTAAATAATATTAAGACCTTCAACAGTTCAAATAACTGGATAGACCTAGTTCAATTGAATTCTGTTTAACCTGTAGTTTGAATCAACTCTAACCAACTTAAAAAAATAAGCTAAGTCAACAAAAAAACAACAAATTCCTCTTAAAAAAACTGTTTATTATTTGTTCACTTGAGGATTCGAAGAAAATTCCGTCGTAGCACTGAGTACACTTATTATTGTAAAAAGTTTATTTTTATATTAAAAACTAAAAAAAAAATAACTTCTAATGACTATATTTCTTTAAGTATATATTGATTGTTATAAATAAATATTTTACGTAAATATATTTCCATGTCTTTAACGATAGTACATAAAGTCTAAACATCAAAGTAAAAACTACCTTTCACAAAACATTATTCATATTTTTTTATGAGTATCGTTTTGTATTATAGTGCCTTTGAAACGACACTAATAATATTGAAAATACTAAGAATATTTCCATGTTCCTCTATCTGAAACAGAGCTTCCAAGTCACTACAGATTATATGATATATCAGTACCTTCTGAACATCTCGATACATTTATGTAAAAGTCATTTCCAATTTTATATAGTAAAAATGTATTTGGTATAAAATCTAACAAAAACCAAGACGCAGATATTTATTAACTTTGAATCTCATTTGATCAGCTCAATTTTTTATTCTCATTCAAATCTCAAAGATATAATAAAAAAATCATAAAGATCAAAGTTTAGCGGTGCTATTCTGACGTATACAGTATTTGTCTCAAATTTATACAGAGGGCACAAATACAATTACGTGCTGAATATTTCAGACCGTCCAAAATAAGTGTATTTGTGCTGGAATAGCACTGTAGGATTTCAAATGTTAAACTCAAAAGATAATTATGGACTTGAGCCAAAGCCTATCTGGTCTTAAAGTCTTTAAAACCTAAACATATAACTAACATCGTTCATAGATCAATTTGTCTCTTAAGTGCGTTAGAATATGCCTAAATGCACAAGATTGCAATCATTTTTAAGTTTTCCAGCTCTAAGCGCGTGTTGAGAGCGAAATAAATAATACTATGTTCATATAGTCACTCTTGTTATAAAAAAATACCGCATCTTATATTCTTTTCTATATAAGCCACCAAGAGATGAATTAAGCCTTGTGGTATTTTAGGAAAATCTGAGTTACGTGCCATATACTATTCAAAATGTCTTAAAGCATAAAAAAGTGAAAGCTGTCTTTAAACAACGGAAAAAAATGTGAAGAAAACCCGTATATATAAAAACTTTACGATAGTGTCCAGGAAAATCATTAAGCAGAATAAGATGAAAAACCTTTAAACAGAAAACGTAGTAAAATCAAACATTGAATCAAATATAACAGCAACAAATTTATTACATTCTAGCAATGCCGAGAATTTCGGAAGACCTTTGCATTAATATGTTCTTTTGAACAGATATTTTTTTTACGTATACATCAATTTGTTGTTTATTGTGGACATCACAAAAATGAAACAGGAAACGATCTTTGATACTGTTTTGTTTCTTTGTTTGTATGTCACGGTAGAAAGCACAAGATAGATTACTCATGCAATGATGTATTTTTTTTACTATTTGTGACATTTTTCTGAAATACAATGAAAATAATACAAAAAATCGTTTTATTTATATGTAAAGATAGCAAATATCTTGGCCGGGCTCGTGGTTGAGTGGTCTTTTTTGTTGTCTTCAGTTGCAGAGTTCACGGGCTCGGATTTCAGTACGGAAAGATTTTTAAATCGATATTGATTTCCGTACGAAAGCATGGACGTTAACGTAAAAAAAGCAATTAGCTTATTATTAATCCTATTATAGATCTAACCTACTATCCCAGCTATATTCGAAACAGATATCATGTAAAACAACTGAGTTACAAACGCTTCTCATAGAAAAAAAACTGTTGAGATAAACTTCTTTACGAATCCTCCGTATTTGATGTGGATATGGATTCAAAACAATATGAATTAATTTCAAATTGTAAATTTAAAGTAAATCTGTATTTTTTTCCCTTTTGAATTTTCGACAAACACCGTGGAATGACCGCAAACTGGCGTTCAGTATTTTTTGTTGACTAATATTGTGATGGTTGTAATATTTTTTCACCAAAAAAATGTTTTTAATATCGCTTATGGATTTAACTAATTTAGTCCGAATGATGTGCGCAGCACAGGATTACCAATATAATAATTTGAGCTAGGGATTCTATGTTAGGACAATCCGGGAAATCGACGCTTTTTGCCAGTCTAGGTTTCCAGGAAATTTAAATAAAATAATCCAATACATGGGACTTAAAATAAAATTGGTACTAAATAAAATTCATTCATTCAAAACAAATATTTTTTAAGAAACTTTGAACTTTGTGAAACTTTGAAGAAAGGCAAAAAAAACTTTTAAAATCTTTCTTTTATTTTATAAAAAAATGACCATTGATCGTATGTTTGATAGACGCTAGTTTGCAATAATAACCATACAATTACCGAACCAATGTATTAATTTTTTAATGTTATGATTTCATCAATAAGTCTTTCAAATTTAATAATACAATAATAATAACAATATATACATTTTTTGCAATATTTAGCTTTAGCAAAAAAACGTTTGCATGAATTTTTACCGACCATGTTTATGGTCATAAAAAAGAATGCTTCTGTAATTTATGAGTAGAAATATTACTTTAAATATTTTTTTATTGAAAAATAAAACTGTACTGCAGTTTAGGGACTCCGGGACATGACAAATTTATGTATCGTGTTCCGTAACTTGTAAAAAGCCGAGACTTCAGTATCCTTCATTTGAACGATGGAGATATTTATCTTAGACTGTAAAAAGTAAAAAACGTCTTAATGATACTAGGTTAGTTTTATGAGCACGAGTGCGGAGTTGCAAATTTATTTGGACGGTCGCAATGGAATGTTAAAAGAATTAAATAATACAATAATCTTTTTGATTGCATAAATAATGGTACGGTAATATAATATATCATAGGTTTTAAAGTTTAAATATAAGTATATGCGTTGCACGTAACACATTCGAAAAATAAATTGGACTTGCAGTGTAGTTAGTATAAAATGTACACAAAAAAACATAACACGATTTTATTTCAAGTATTGATCTAAATTTATAATGATAATGAGGAAAACGTTGTTGCTCAAAGTAACTGCAAATAATATGACAGACTTTGAATGAGACAGCTCTATGAAAAAAAATATATTATATGAATGAAAATGTCTCTTCCGACAATGCTTGGCTTAGTTTATCGCAAATAGTTATTCTGACTGAATTCTTTTATAACGTAAAAAATATAACATCCTACTTTTTGTTGAGTTTTGAAATACCGATGTACATATTACTACTGTAGAAGAATCCCGAGGCAATAGTGTACCAATGCACCAAATTTAATACAGCCAACAAAGCATTTACATGTATCGAGTAAATGGATTTAAGCCATTCAATGCATTTATATAAACTATCAAGTATTAATTTTAAACTGATTCTCCGCTTTTATGCCATGCAATATGATTCTTATATATAATATTTAAATTATGTTTGAAGTTTGACGACAAATTCTTAAATGTTAAATGTGTTTACCTCGCGATGTCAACTGTCAATTACAAATATGGCGAGTCTTTCATCTTTTCATAAACAATCAACAGCTAAATACCTCCAGACGTAATTACCAGCTCGTTAATTAATAATTCAAAGAATCTGAAATAATTGTCGTTAAGTGATACAATGTAAATATCTTTCATTTGGGAGTTTTTTTTAATCTTCCGCTTCTATTGGACTGAGAAAATTTGTATTTCTCGATTTAAAATGAATTATTTTAGTAACGATTATTTGACACTATCGATTTTGTGAAGGTGAAATACAAAAAAGTCATATTAGCAAACGTTAATTGACTGTAGTCAGGCAAAGGGAATCAACCCACACAGACCAAATTTTACAGGACGGACGATAAACATCTTTAACGATTTTGCGCCGAAATCAGAATATTCAATAAACAAAACCTTGAATTGCATAAAGATATATAAAATGTTGTTTTACTAAACTTATGTATTTATTATCAATTTTATAAGCTGTTTAAGAAAACTCTTTGTGCAGGACCTTTATTCTGGTAATAATTTTCACATGTATATTCTTTTTTCAAACTCAAAATCTAAATTTAAATATTTATTCGGAATTCGCAGCATGTATCCTTTAGATATAACTGTTTTAATTTGTGTAAATTGTGATTATTGAATATTTTTTATAATTGTTAATTTTTTCGGTACTTTACTTTTTTTAAATAATTATTTTGTTATTTACTTTTGAATAGATTTCTTTCTACAACTTTGGTGAAACAATCTATTTAATTTAACTTTTAAAACGGAGAGAATATAATAAAGAAATAAGTTTGGAGAAAAATAGGTCTGCTTCATTTGCTATAAGCCACATTTTATGAGTGGCAGGCACACTTTTATAACCACTGTCAAAAATGAGTAAAAATTTGTTTAATTACTAGGAATATTCATACAGTCGAAAAAAAATACGTCAAAAAATATGAGATAAAAATAAAAGATTTCAATTTTTGACATAATATTATTTGCAAACCCATTATAAACAAACCACTTAATACAAAAAACTAAAACTAATTTAATTTGTGCTATAAAGAAAAAAATAAATATAAATTAAATCCTCAGCACACTTTAAATGGCGTGTAAACGGAACATAAGGTAGTTTGTTTTTAAAACACCGTCAGGCTTTTCCCGGCAGAAACTTATCATTACAATACTTTGTCACACAGCTTTTTTTAAGCGACGTGAGCTTTGTCGGAATAAAACTGATGTCTAGTATTTTAAGCAACTTTATTTGCATAATGGCGTGTTTTATTCAATTTAGTTACGGGGTTGTTTGTCAAATACTTTGAGTATGTTTTTACTGATAGTTATTAGCCTTTCCAGACAATTTTTAAAGTTTAAACTGTTCTTTTGAGCTTTTTGACAAACGCATATTATACCGTATTCAATGTTTATATTATTATAACAAAATGTAAATTCTGGCTGGTCTATAAAAGAAATTAAAAGATTACTAAAATTAAAAAAATGATAACATTCCTAGAAGCCACTAGTTTAGTATGAATGATTATAAAAAAATATATTCTTTCCATATAGTGATCATCGTTTACTATTAATATAATGTATTTGAATGAACCAAGTTAAGTGACATATCAAGGTATGTGAAAAGTAGTAATCCGTAAACCGAAAATGAAATGTAACTCGTGAGAAGAGTAAAACACGGCGTCATACAGGGAGCGAGCAGAATGTTTTCAGGTACAGTTTGGCCTTATTTTATCACAATTCGGTTCATAGCGCTCGAGTTTTTAGGAATTATTTTTTTTCGGGGCTTGGTGGTGGACAGATAAAAAGGACTTGGGACTATATCGATAGCGTAGGAGGCAAATATTGTCTAGAATTAGATTTAAAAAAAATAGATATGTGTAATCCTTACCTTATACATCACAATTACAACAACTTATACTTTGCCAGTATTTAAATAGTCTTATAACCACTATAAAAGTAGAAAAGTCAGAATTTATTTTTAAAAAAATAATAGCCGTAACTTAAAATTTGGTGAGGTTAGATTAATTTTTTTTTGTCAACAAAAAACTGACGTTATGATTAAAGTACAAATTATTAAAAAAAATGGCTTTTCTTCATAAATAAATTTTTATCCATGTCTTTTCGAAATGTGGAGCATACGGCCTTCTCAACAGAAGTTTTTCTAAGAGAACTGTTTGTTACTCGGTCGCTCAGCCCCTCTTTAGTTTTAGTTCTCAAGTAATAGGGGTAGAATGATAAGTTGAAGGATCGGAAAGGTTGGTAGATAATTTTTAGCTATCATACATACATACTTACATACGTTCAAATATCAGATAATATCTAAAAATGTTCTCTAATTCTAAACAGATAAATAAATACAATTCATGAAAAACTACAAACATAAAAGCGAATAAAAGTTTAAAAAAATCCTTTTTTTACATAAACGAATATTAAAAATGAAAAACTATAAAAAGAACGTTGATTTTTTATTGTTACCCATCTTTTTATGGTGCGAGAGACAGACGTACATATTATATATCATAAACATTATAAATTCATTGTTTTTTTGATTGAATAAAAAGCTTGTGCCTTAATATCATTTTTCCCCCATTAAGCAAGCATTAAAATAGGAAGCTTATATAACTGCCCCCAATGGCGTTACTAAATTTTTTACAATTTTTTTTTTAAATATTCATTCCGATGATGAGATTCTCGATACCACCTGATTAAAATAGACCAATAAAACAATCAATAAATGTAGTCAGGCGTATATAAATACAAAATGGACATTTATTCAAAAAACTGCTACGTTTAAAATTAAAACATTTAATGTATAGTTAAAGTTACACATTTTATTGAGCATCGCAAAATTTTTTGACTTACATATTATACAATATTAAACGATACAAAGTTATATTTATACTTCATAAAAATACGTTAGACACATGAAAAGTTGTGACAAGTGATTGGTAAAAGGAATATTTAATGATTAAGTCACAGTAACACATATAATTAACACAAAATATTAAATTGCTTACATACAAAAAATCGTTAAATTGATAGAATCTAGCTTAATGGAATTTTCAAATCATCCCAGTTGAGTTAAACATTCATTATTATCGAATTGTAATAAAGTTTATTTGTAAAAAATAGACAGGGAGCTAGTGGCTAGGGTATACAATCCCGGAACCTTTTTCCAATCCCGGGATTTCGGGATTGATTAATTTTGAATCCCGGTATCCCAAGATTGAGATTTTCTCACCGAGGAATATGAAATCCTCAATTCGCTTTGCTTTTCCCTGAATTCTCAAAGAAACTGTTTTTTTTTTTTAAGCTCACCGAGGAATTTGAAATCCCCGATTTGGTATACTTTTTCCCAGAATCTAACAGAAACTCGTTTTTTTTTTTAGCTCACCGAGGAATTTGAAATCCCCGATTTGGTATATTTTTCCCAGAATCTCACGGAAACTCGTTTTTTTTTAGCTCACCGAAGAATTTGAAATCTTGAATTTGCCAATTTCGTGTAAATTTTCGGGATTTGCTAAAAAAAATTCAATTCTGATTTCCCGGGATCGCGGCCATCTCAATCCCGGAATTTTGGGATCAGAAAATTGAACGGGATCCCGTGATTGGATACCCTACTAGTGGCGTGCTAAAGCATGAACCTCCTATATTTTTTCAATAAAGAATCGCATCTCAACCAAAACGTACTATTTTTTTTTTGGTAAAACAATTGTGATCATTTGTGTAAATTTTTAGGTTTTTATGTTATTAATTTAATATTACAGAAAAAATGTTTTAAGTATGAAAAAGTATGTATTTAAATAGTAAAAATGAATATTATTTTAATTATTAGGAACCGTTTTATAACTAAAAGTAATATACTAAAGAAAATGTCAGTAATATCTTAAATTTTTGAATAGACATTTTTTTGAAAAAAAATACTTTTTATGACCCTCTCACTGAAGACGCGTTTCTACGTCATACTTTCGTTTTAAATGAAGGTGACTCACTGGACACCCCTCATATTTCAAAACACATTAATATTACGTTTTATAAGGTGAAAAGACCAACAATTTTTAATTGTTAATTGCCCATTACGCGCGAAAAAATTAGCCATTATTTTTAGAATTTTAAAGAAATCATTGCAAATTACAAATTAAATGCGAAGTTTCATTTCATTAACGGGCTGTAGCGCAGAGCATCAAATTAACTTATTATTTACTTAGCTCCAAATGGGTCAACAAAATGAACAGATTTAATTAGATTTTATAATAAAACATCTTGAAATCACGTTCAAATAAAAATTCAAAACAAGATTTTGTAATAAGAGCTCGTTCCGTATATATTTTGTCAGAGGTGGCTAACTTCCAGTTAAGTAAACTTTGACTTCTTTAGTTAAATAGAGTTTACAATTTCAAATTTGTACTCCTTCCTTCCTTAAATAAAAAAAGCAATCTGATTTCGCTTCTTATAGGAGTAAATAACTATTATTTGTACTTCAATAAAATACTTAAATCGAAAAGAAAGTTGTAATGATATTATTTAAACTTTATTATTTTTAATATTATATATGACGGATTTTTAGAGCGTATTTTTTTCTGCCAAAATCGCATCAAAATATTAAGTGCATAACATTTAGAAAAATAAAAAGATCTTTTGAACTTATTCCCCTTTTTATTAACCATGATCAGGACCGGTTTCGCCCATGGCGAGCATTGTCAACTGATAATATATAGAATTTAACTGTGATATTTATATGCAATGTCTGTGATATTTAATGTCTTGTGGTATGTGCGCAACTCACTGCTTCATAGAGATATAAAAATACAAACGATTCGCTAGTTTGCTGTGAAATCTCTCAAAAGTTTCACGGCGACGTAGGCAAACATTATAACCCAGTGATCTCTTATATGTATTATTATGACGAGGCAATACATAAGAATCGATGTACGCATAAAATTAGCCCTAAATAATTTCAAGCACAACCGATGAACATGGTTCTCCTCAATTTTCTTTTATATATATATAGATAAAAACAAATGTCATGGAGAAGTGGAAATGTAGAACTAAATGGGAAGGTATACTAACCAAATTACCTGTAAACATTTATATGGGTATATATATTATTATTTATATTTAACTAGCTTCACTGTAAATTGTTTACCTCTGAAACGATCACACCCTTCTGGCAACAGCAAAGGAAAATAAATAAAAATAATCAATATTATCAGCAATGTAAAAGACTCGAAGAACTTTGACACTAACGCACACTCAGACGCAAAACTCCATTAGTTTGATATCAAAAGAAAATAAATCTCACACAATGCTGCGAGCTGGTATTGCATAAATAATTTTATTAAAAGAAGTCCATTTTTATGCTTTGCTTGACAACAATTTTAGAAAAGTAGTTTCTTGTGTAAAGTAGTAATAATAAAAGTTGCCGTATCTTACTAAAAGTATAATTATATTTATCGGTTTTACTATATATTATAAAATTGGTAAGTATTTAATATACAAATTTGTTGTAATAGTTTAAGGAATATTTGTTGGTAGCAAATAAAAAAATGCCCTTTTAATTATTGCATACAAATATTTTTTTTTCTACATATCTGAAGTTGAAAGTTTACAAGTCTCAATTTAAGGTGGTATTTTATTTTTGTGAATTGTTTGTATTTATATAGTCAAGCAGTTATGAAGAGCATTTAATAAAAATTTATAAGTTATTAAGTATTGATTTTTGAAAACCAAGCCTTGCCATATACTTATAATCAATCGAAATTTAAAAGAAAAAAGTGAAGTTTTTATGCTTATACTGATCAAATATTAAATTTATACTGACCGTTTGCTTAATAAAATATTTAACATTTAAATACTGACTAATTATATATGGCAGTTCCAGCTGCGTGGTCAAGTGTTCAACGTCGTTGGCTTTGATAACGGTGGTCAAGGGTTCATTTCCCAGTACGTACAGTTTTTATGAAAATGATTTTGAATCAGTATACAGATTTCTGCCCAAAGGCATAATGTATTTGATGTCTTATATTAGATATCCTTAAAACCCACCCTATCATAAAAATAGACGTAGCGAGAACGATAAGCTAACCAATAGCCTGTTCTAGTACTATCATTATATTCCTACTATTTTTGAAAAGAGGTAGGCTTATATACTGACTAACAAGCAGTTCTCGTAGAAAGAGAATTTATGATGAGATAAACTCCATTAAAAGTCAGTCATTGGGAGTGGAATAAAAAATATTTAGTTAAACACTGCCCGATTAAGTATGAGTCATTTAGAAATTGACGATAACAACGAATGTAGAATGTAGGAAGTAAACCTCAGTTTTTTTCAAAATTGCTTTTTTTGATAATCACAAATCAAAAGAATGTGTGCTGTAAATGCCGAATTTTCATCTAAAATTAGCCTTAAAGTTTGAAAAAAGAGCCCGTCAAAATTGCATCCAGGAAAAAGGGCTTTCATATTGTTTTTATTTAATATTTTGACATTGTCGTCCCTCCTGTATAATTTATTTTGTGTGGGTTGATTCCTTTTACCTGACTACGGTCGATAAGAAGCCGAGCATTAAGTTTACAAGAAGAAAAATATTTTTTGCAAACATAGTAAGTCCTTGAGCTAGTCACACAGAACAAGCAACTTCTTTTTAACATCGATGTCCTGTACGTTTTAGTTATGTTAGATGTAAAGGAAGAATACCGAAAAAAATATAAAACAATTGGCTTAAAGTGAATGATTTTATTTTGTAGATTTAATGCTTTGATTTTAAAATCCAATTATTTCTTAAAATAAATAGTAAAAGTTTCAAGCTTCAGTTAACTTAAATTAAATAAAAACTGATTCATCAACATTTTTTAATAAATACATATACTGAAACTTTTCTCAGCACAGATACAAAAAAATCTTACAAAAACTGTTTCAGATTTTTTCTGTTTTGTTCATAGAACTAATATCAATTGGTGGTGACGGGTTTACATATTTATGAGTGTTACAAGATCAAGGGAATTCACCGTTGAAATGCCTCATCTTTTTGAGAGGTTGAAAAGCGATGGTTACTCCAAGTGCACTTCTCAAAGTCAATCCTTCGACAAATTTATCGACGGCACTTTTACCCATTGAAAATTCTCAAAGCAAAAAACAACAGAGTGTTTCATAAGATTTTTTTAAATTGTTTTACGAATAATATCAAAACACCCTGATTGTTTCAATTTAAAGATATGTTCTATAAAACATGTCTTTAATTTATTCTTGATATCAGTTATTTTTATTTATTATAATAATTATAACCTAAACATAAACATCCGAAAAAAGATATTTTTTGAATTAAAAAAAAAAGAATAATAAATGTGATATTTATTACAACTTAATGTTTATATATTTTATAAGGAACAAATATATTTCCAAAATATTTGAGGGTGCGTTAGGCTAAAATGAATTTTATCATATAGTTTACTATATAGAATTAAAATTTACTTACTACCGCTTCATAGAGAACAAATATTAACAATGGATACGCCTATTGATAGTTATTTCAGCGTAACGTTATGTCTGGTCTGCGCAACGGTTAGCGTTGTGGGCTTCCGTGCGGGACATCACGGGGTTGACTAACACACAGTTCTCGTAGAAAAACTTCTGTTGATATACCTCAATCAGCAGGTCATATGCTCGACATTGGATGCAGACATGAATAAAAAAAAACTTTATCGTAAGAAATAAAATATGTTTCAATTTTGAATCTTTGTTTGCAGATTATTATTCTAAGCACTTGGAATCGATTTAAAAAAAAAATCGTGCAAATCTAACGTGGATAACTGCATGACATATAAATTTGATACAGAAGAAGCAATACGCATGTAAAAATATTCTCGCATGTTTACAACGAAATGAAATTTAATTATCGTGTTGTTTGTGTTAACTTTGTTGCGATGCATTAAATCCATTTTGTGATTTTAGTGAGTATAAAAAGTGAAATTGATTAACTTAGCTTAGCTTAATCCAACATGTTAAGACTCGTTTGAATAACCATAATACGTGTTAAAACGCATATAAATGAATTTAAAAAATGGGTGCGTGTACTTATGTACGCGCGTCAGAAGTTATACTTCTTTGGCATCATTAAAATACAATTTTTAATTGCATGCGAATAATTAATTTCAATAAAATAATAAAAGGACTGGAGAAGGATAGTCAACACAGTCAATAAATCTCAGCTTAAATTTGAAAAATTAAATAAACAAGGAACGAAATCGACGTGTTCGACGGAGTTCGCAAAGCCACTCTATTGCGCAATTACACACGTGACAAAAATAAATACATTTAATACATAAATAGACATACACAGATAGACAGACAGATAGATACATAAACAAACAGAGATATATAATGTTAAGTAGGGGTGGTTTTATAAGGTCTAAGAATACATAACGTTTTTAGGTTATAAAATAAACAATAGTATCATATCAATAAATAATACATACGGATAGTTACCCTCAATTATATTGATGTATTTTAAAAACTATATAAGCAAAAATTTTTTTTTTTACTAGTAGGTAGTAAATAATAATAATCAAAATATTCAATTTCAATAACTAATGAAAGAGCGTGCCAACATGCGTGACTAACTTCAACCTGTGAATTGTGTGTGGCCGTGATGCGCGCGCGCATCTTAAAACTTCACTCTCCATCATTTTTGCATAACGCGCCTAAAGAAGTATAACTTCGAAAATATATTTATTTTTAACAATAATAAATGTAATAAATCGTAATTATGGAATCCAGTGGTTTTGTATGTTTAAAAAAATCATCCCGAAACTTTGTGTATTGATTTTCTTATAAAACAAATATAGAAACAGATAAATCAAAATAGTTTTACATTTTTTAATGTAGTGCTTTTTGTAGACGAATGAAAATACAGAAGTAATTGTGCGAGCTAATTCATATATGAATATATAATCGGCTTAGTTTTTTTCTGCCACACTGTAACGCGCCATTTTTTTCGTGAAATATTTCTTCAGGAAAAGTTTATCTCAGTAGGCAGGTGCGCTTTGTTATCCAAAGACATCCATCAGGAAAACAATCGGCGGGAAACTTTTGAGAAACGTTGATAGATGGGACGTGAAAATTGTTGAGAACTTTTTTCGACATCGTGTCGGTAATAGGATTTTCTGCCTTATCAACATCACGCCTAATGTCAATGAAAATTCTTTAACTGTGATGAGATAGTAATTGATAATTGTTAAAGCACAGACTTTTAACTTTGCGGGACGTAAAGTCTGGCAATCTGATTGAATCCAAATTCCTCTCAATAAATTTATTGTTGTGTTTTTTTTCATTAAAATGGATAAAAAATCTAATTTGAGGATTGAATTCATTTAATTCTGAACAAAGTTCTATTTTGTATTTATCTTATAAATATATTTTCAGCAGAAGTTTTCGTATTCCTAAAATTTTGGTCAATTAATAAAAACGTTTTGTTTTTTGTACATAAAATATAGATAAAATTGTCGTGTTCTATGGCGCAGCGGTTAGCGTTGTAGGCTTCCGTGCCGAGTCTCACGGGTTCGAACAAAGTACAAACAGCATTTTTTCGATCAATTTATCAATTTCGAGAAGAAATTCTTCAAGACTTGGTTGCATGTAGACTTTCCAATCCCGGGTTCCCGTCCAATTTCGCGATCCCGAAATCCCGGGATTGGTATGGCCGCGATCCCAGGTTTTTGGGATTAAGAAAATTTTAGCAAATCCCGAAAATTTATATGATTTTCGAAAAAAAACTAGTCACGTTGATATTTTGGGCAAATCGGCAGATTCCTGGGCTTTTGAAATTGGAAATGAAATATTGAAAAATTCTGACACCAACACTTTTCTCAAATTATACACGATTTCACGTTGAGTTTCAATTCCAGGATTGAAATTTAATCAATCCCGAAATAACGGGATCACAAAAAGGCTCCGGGATTGGATACCTTAGTTGCATGCGCAAATAATGAAGTTAATATAAAAAGCATTTACGAGTTGAATTTAATTTTCTTCTCCATAAGACAAAATAAACCTTATAATTTCTCTTAGATGCAACCAAGTCAGTATGACCGACGGGGGCGACCGATCCGACTGTTAGTCGTATAGTCTGGAGCATTTTCTAACAATTGTTGTTCATGTCTGGACATTCCCAAATGATGTGATTAACTTCCTAAATATTCGAAAAGAAGGTCGCTTCGATCGATTCTCACAAATTTTGCGAAGCAGTGTCCAAACCATATGACGATTACTTTATATCGATTAAAATAATGAATTGTTTTTGGGCCGTATTTTAAAACATAATACCAAACAGTTTTAACTCATTCGCATCGGGGCATTTTTGCGAAATTTTGCAAAAAATTAGGTACTTTTGAAAAAAAAAAAAAACTTTAAAACTATTTGACATTCAAAAAAATAATTTGGACACCAGTTGTGCAACACTTTTGTTGCATAATACTTTATATATTTTAGCCTGCTTTTATTAGCGATACTCATCTTTTGTATTTTTTAATATAGAAAATCGGGTATTTGACATAGAATTATATATTTCATCGAAAACGTAATAAATAACAAGTCAAATAAACATTTACTCCTGTTTATTTTATTTCAAAACAAAATTAGAAAACATAAAAGCCTATTTTTAGCCTACAATTGCTTATATTTTGGTGGCCTATTTTTTAAAGTTTTATTTTAACTGTCTGCTGATTTTTCATCGCCGAAATCACCGAATAAAAAAAATATTTGTGCATATATTTTAATATTTTATTTTTTAAATGATGCATCAATTATTTGTTACGCCATCTGCATAGAGAATCTAAAACATTTGTCGCATTGGATGTATATATTTCAACGCGTAAGTCAGACCGGCGAAAAGACTCGTATACGAGTCATCCGTAACCAATTGGAGCAGAATACTACTATAGAAATTGTTTTGTTCACCACAATAAACATTATCTTTTAGTCTACTATTCATTTCTTTGTTATTTAAAAGTATTTATACATCAGTGCATATCTGTATTTGTCTCATAATATTTATGAAGCCATTAAAACTTCGAACAGAATAAAAACTTACATCATATATCTTCTCAAATATTTGTACTTGTGTGAAGGTTATTTTCCTACATAAATGGTGTGTGAAATGAAAATCTAACATTCGTTTCCGAATAAAAAAACACGATGAATGTGAAAAATAGAGGTATGTGACACTTTTTGCTTCGTTTGAATAATGTAAAATATATCATTGCGTTTTACTTACGATTTCGTCATATTTTGATAGTTCAAGGAAACGTGAGACGAAATATTTTTACGAATAAATATGTATTTTGCTCGACTTGTCATCCTAAACCTTTTCGTTTTAACAAAAAATGTTATAAAAGCGAGTTAAAAATACAAGTATCTCCTAAATTCAACATTATTTATTCGTCTACGGACATACTTTTGTTACAATCGTCTACCAACTTATAATAATATAAAATAGTAAAGGAAATTCTGTGTTCTGTAAACTGTCGCTCATGTTTTTTTTTAAAGTACATACGTTTTTGAGATTACGTCAATGTTCTGTTTTTTTTGTTGATTTAATGATGAATGAATTTCCATTATTTCTTTTTAATTGAGAAGTACAAAACGAGTAAAGTAGTAAATGACACATTAGTTTTTGTGACAGTTATACTATTATTATACACAATGCTTACAACAAAGGTACTGGAGCTAACTTTTGAACAAGTTTTTTTTCTTATTCGTACTCATTCCCAATGTGAAGCATATGGCTTCTTAAATAAAGATATTTGAACAGAAGTTTTTTTATGACAACTTGTCACTCAGTTTCTAAACGTTTCTTTTTTCTCGAAAAGAGTTAGGATATCAAAACAGGGTTATGACATGACAAATGGTTAATTAATTGCACTCGTTTTACTTCGTAATGTGATTTGAACCCGCGAGATCCGTCACAAAAGCCAATGCCGTTGAACACTGTGCTATGAGCCCGACTGTTAAGATAGTATCTTGTAAATAAGAGAACTTATATGAAGCATTACACCACTAGTTCTGGTCACTGAGTAAGTCTATGGACGTAGTATTTTTTGAATTTTACATTAAAAAAGAACCTGAGAAAAGAACAAAAAATGGTTCCCATGAAAATAAATAACAATTTTAAAGCACAATAAAATAAAAAAAAAACGATTTTTGGTTTGAAATATTAAAAATTATGAGAGAAAAGGTTCAAAAACGCCGTTACACCACGTTACGTGGGAGAAAAAGCACTGAATATATTATATATTGAGTGACTATGTAACCAACCAATAATACTGCTATTTTTTAATAATTTGAGAGGATGTGTTGCAATGTTTTATTATTTAAATAATTTGAAATATTTGAATCTCCTGTCACCCAAAAGAAGTCTCCAAATTCAGTTCTTAAGACAACAATTGCGATTCGGGTTTCAACTTTCCGTCAATTATGCATTCAAGTGCACACATATTATTGCCTTCAACTCGCATGAAGTAAACATTCAAATTTCTTTATGCCTCAAATATAATACTTAATAAATTATCATGTTCTCAGTGTGCTTCGTAAATTTCGATATTGTGTAAAATAAAAAATATTTTGATATTAATGTTGAGCATATACAAAAAAGGATAAATATATTTTGTTTTAAGCTTCCTTACAGTAAACGTGATACTCCAAGAAAAAAACCTTTGCAAATAAACGTGAGGAAATATATTTACTTAATTATCACAAGGCTGTCAAGTAGTTCTGGCTATTCCAAGACTGTTTATTAGGCACGTCCCTTTGCCGACATCTTGGCAATAGAAAATAGTATTCTTTTCATAATAGAGAGGTACTATGAAGATCAAAGTAACTTATTTTCCGGGTATCTTTCGATATAAACGTAACGCGGCATTATAGCGACAATAAGTTTTTTCATCGGCTCAATATTTGACGTAGTTACATATTATGTGGTTGTTATCTGTAACACTCCAATTATTAATACTTTCGATGGTTTCGGCGGTAACTTTGTGGAAACAGAGCAAGCAAATTTATTCGCAACACAATTTATTTTCTAAGAGTAACAATTTTTCTGAGTTTGCCAATCATTTAATAGAAAATAATCATAATTTAAATCAGATTTGTAATTTAGAAATACTTCACCGAGTAAATAAAAAGGGTTTAAAGATGAATAGTTTAGAATTTTTAGAAATTAATAAAACTCTTAACAAAAAAGAAATATTATTAAATAATATTCTTAACAGCACAGGTGGTTCCCCATAACTTAAATTGTTCCCAATTAATAGAGTAATCACCAACCTAGCTGATTGATTGCAGCTCATTAGTTTAATAGTTTGTAATGTAGTCATTAGTAGTCATTAGTAGTATGATTAAATTTGTTTGTTCTGTTTCGATTTTATAATCCCCTCTTTGCTTCCCTTAAAAAGGAAAAATCCCAATCTGATTGACTGCAACTCATTAGTATCATTATTTTATTGCTTTATTTCGATTTTACACCCCCTCCTTGCTCCTCTTAAAAGGAAAAAAAACCCAAAAACTCCATTTTGTAATTTCATAATTTTAAAATGTTAGAATCAACCTTGCTTCATTACTTAAGCAAACTTTGCGATAGTAAGTCTGAAGATGCCTCTGAAAGAGGCGAAACACATGTCACAGTTAGTAACACTATACGTGGAATAATCAAAGTTAATTTAAATTTTCTACTCCAATTATTGATTGAAATACCCATGGTTTTTAGATACCTAAATATCGGTTTTAACAGATATAAAAATACCGATATTTTGGTACTTAAAATAAAGGCTGTTGTCGGAGTCGGAGTCAGGAGTCGTTGAGTCGGTGGTTTTGTCAAAAACATATTTGATGGTGTGTATTCAAAATACAAGAGTCCATAGTGTAGCCACTGCGTACTAGGTTGACTAAAGGCGATCTGATGGTATACATATAAGTTAAAATTAAATGATTGAAAAAGTCGTATTTTTTTCGCCGACTCAACAGCCCTGCTAAAAAAGAATAAAAAACGAATTTCGAATGTATAGAAACCATCATATATTTTAACAAGACAGTTTGTAATTAACTGAAATATTCTAAGTCTACTAAAAGTTGTATCAATATTGACAGGCATAATAAATAAGACAATAGATTTATTATTATTCTGAGAAAGATATTTATAAAAAAATATTCATTTAAATAATGCGTATTAATATATGATATATCTTTAAGTGACTGTATTTTAAAGAAATATTAATTTTGATATACATACCCGCCTGAGATAATTATCTCAATACACGGTATTTTTGTCATGATTTAAAATTTAAACAATTGTTTAATACTGGTAACGATATTTGAAAAAGCTGGTATTGCAATTCTAGGGTACATATTTTTCACAAAAAGATCATTTTATATTATAGATTAAAACCCTTTGAAATTAAATGATCAATTGTTCAAGATTAAATTAAAGCGTTGATGGCAAACGTTTTGTAAAGCATTAAAAAGTCTGTTAATTAACTTAATTTTCTCAATTTCATAATATTATATTCAAGTATATGTGACATGCTTTCCACAGAAGCAAAAACAACATCGAGGTATTAAACTTAACGATTGGATGCGTTTAATATTACATTATAAGTTTATGTAACATCGCTAATGTATTAAGTTAAAATACAAACTTTACATGAGATTACATTCATAAAGTAATATAATTGAATTGTATAGTTATATGCCGATATATAAATCTATCTTTGAAAACGTACATTTGTTGTATACACGCACAGTAATAAATATCATGAGCATCACACATTGACCTTCTAAGAAATATTCAATAAAAAAATGTACACTTCCATGGTATAATGTTCTTACTTCTCATCTTTTTACTGATTCTAAGTGTTTAGACAAAAAATGTCCTAGACTAAAAAATATTAATTTCTGATTGACAGATTTTATTTCCATTATAAGTCGAGCTAGCTTTCAAATTGTCAGCACTTAAAATTGTTTAAAGGAACAATTATGAATATAAAAATTTTGAGACAAAAAAACGGACAAAAAGATGGGGCTCAAATAAATAGCTGAAATTGAGACTTTTTAAATTTGGAAATTTGATGGAGTTTTTGAGTCAGCCGACGTGAATTTTTCGCAAACCTTCAGCGGTAGTTTAGTGACTATTTAATACTCTACAACGGGCTCCAGAAAGTTTTCAGGTCTGAATTTATATTTTTATTAGAATATATATTATTTTTTATATACTATGTAGTGGAATTTATATATTGTTTTGTGTAATTAAAAAAATAGAATGGTAACTCTTGGTTATTTAAGCGTCTCCATTGCTTAAGGCTCTTAATTGTTTGTGTATAGTATAGCACAGGCGTGGGGAACCTGCGGCCTTTTGGCTACCTTGGTGCGGCCTTCTGGCCAATTCTAAAATTCTGCGCATTTTGGATTTGAAGATCCTTGAAAGACCTAAAAAAAAAGGTCCCTGGGCTGATTGGTATGATTTTTTCTGGCCAAAGATTCCCTAGTCAATGTTTACTGTGGCCTTATGTCAAATCAGAAAAATGAATGCGGCATTTAGAGAAGAAAAGGTCCCCCCTCTGGTATTGCATAACTATTTAAAACTAAGCCGTTGCATGTTTGCAAGTTTAAATGACTGGTCACGTTCTTTTTACAATGTGTATGATTTTGACTTTAATATTTCCCGATTAAAGCCATACGGAAAAACGATCTATATTTATATATACACATATATATTTATCCATGTCAGCTTTAACAGTTGTTAGCTTCAGTGCCAGATCTCACGGGTTCGAGTCTTAGTACAAACAGCATTTTTTAGATCGATTCCTGTTCGAAGGCAAAAGTGTTTGTGATATCTAAAAATTCCCTTCCACGCTTCCACTCCTTCAATAACTAGGCGTAGTGACAGCGATTAGTTAACCGCTAGTCTTGCCCTACCCTTATTCTTCTATCCTGACTACTCTCTTTTAAAAAGAAATGTTGAGCGACTAAATATTTATATAAAGACATTAAATAATGTAGGATTGAATGAAACATTTTCATTCAATACAATAATAAAAATGATTGTGCGAAAAAAATATCTAATATATTATAATAAAGAAATAAAAGAAATAAGGATATTGTATCATTGAAATCGTTTTTTCGTTATGTTAACAACCTTTTTATGGAAACCTTCAGTCAGATTTTGGTACAATGTAATCAAAACAAGCACTGGTGAGAGAATTGATATTGTTTTATTGACAAGGGTATAACGCCATCTGTTTGGAAGTATATACATTAAAATTACCACCTACGGCAGTGAAAGTCAACTTCCGTGATAAGTCACAGACATGGAATATTTATTCCCGAATCAGATATTTTTTATTTATCTTGCCTGAGTCTAATGAGGTGTAAAAAATCTTTTATATACATTTTTGACACGTTTTCCTATCGGTGTATATATTTTTTTGTAAATATTTGAATACTAAATTCCTCTTCGTATGTGTACATCGATATAAATATAAACAATTCTTAAGAAATTTAATCTAAACATTTTTTTCTTAATCGACCTACAGATTTACACTTGTTTCAAAAAATGATTTGTTTTATTCAAGATAAAAAGCTTCAGGTCTCAAAAAAAGAGACTCAAAGTTCCGGAAATTACTGATAATCGAGAACATACTTAAGAAGTAGAGAAAATTCAACCTCTTGACTGTAATCAAATCTTTCATTCATTGAAATCATAAGTCACTTTTAAGGTGTTCACTGTCAATACTTGGTGGAATGGCATTATAATAAAAATAATAAAACATTTTCAGTACTTTTTCCACATAAAATTTATTAGATCAGGACCGGTTTCGCTCATCGCGAGCATTATCAACTCAATATTATCAACAATATTTTTGATGTGCTTCATTTATTTTTTTATATTGTCAGTCATACTATTGAAACAGTAAAATTTTCCAATCGGTCATAAATTACTGTATGTCCATATTTTACAACCCGATAAGAATTGCTATTCATAGTTTTCTTTCATGAAAAAAATATTTGATATACGACACGTGTTGTTAGTTTGAAAGTCTCGAAAATCGAGACATGATGTATAAATTTTCCGTGAAATATTTATCGGGAAGTACGAACTCACAATTTTGGATTATTTGTGTTTTTTATTCTTTATATTTACATGCTGAAGCTATGTGGAGCCTTTCAAACGAACTCATAATTTTTCTATGATTATTTATAATGGTAAATAAAGAAACGTTATCTATATTTCTTATTCCTATGTATTAACACTTTAATGACTACTGCATATAAAAAATAGCATAATGGCTGTTAATTTATTTCTTTAAAATATCTTGTTATAATTTATAGATATGATTATAATGAAAAATGATATGTAATAAATTTTAAAGTTGATTAAGCAATTTCATTTATTGATGCTTAATCCAAAAACAAGTAGATACAATAAAATAAAAAAAAACTCGTAGCATGCAGGAAATTGCTAGTCTTTTTTTGTACATGCTCAAAGATACATACAATTATATGAAATATTGAAAGATATTTATTTATTTCGTTATGAGTATTAACGATAAGCCGTTAACATCAGGTAAACAATTAAAAAAAAAATAAAAGATCCAAATAATCAAAATATTAAAAATGTTATTAAGGTAATAATATCACAATTATAAATGTCGTGTAACGACATTATTTATAGATTTCTTATGAAATATTTAGAGCTGACAACAAAATATAATTGAAGGCATTTTGCATCTTATAAATAATTTGACTATAATATCTCCGGGATCAATTTGAGGAGATAGCAGCTTCTAACGTCAAGTCAATTCTAACGATGTACGTCGCAAATATCTTAATTAACATCTGCATTAATTTCTCGTTCAATGTATTTACAAAATACATTTCGAGGAAAATGAGAAATTTCGAGGCATTGACAATCTGCAAAGGAAATGAAAATTTTCAAAATTTTTCGTCGAATTATCGTTATTACAAGAATAGCTTTAGATTTTATTATCAATGAATAAACACTGTTAATTTTAAATTGATAATCATATCAATATCATCTTTTACTAAACGGGAAGAGTGACCTTATGCTGCTGTGATAGTGTAAGTTAAAATGGATAATTTGAAATTTGATACAATGTGAGCTTGGGTTTTCAAATAGCTGCTACAAATAATTTGTAAACACAGTATGTGTACGTATGAATTCACCTATTGGTGTATACGTTTTCAGCTTAAGTAGTTACAGAATACAAAAAAGAATTAATATTCATATCAACTAAATATACAGGTGGACGTTAAAATAATACTGTGTGCAATCATGGGGATGTCAGATTTATAGTGTTGTGTGCACATTGACTGTCACCTGATATAACCTTTTATAACATTTCTATTTCGTAATATTTAAATATATGCAATGTATTTTATTTTAAATTTAATTATTAAAAAAATATATTACAGCTAATAGAAATGCACTAAATATTTTGAGAAATAAAAGATCATACGAAAAAAACTCAATGAGAATTTTCACTTATTTATGTACATCACATCAATGCTTGTCTTAGATCTCAAATTAATATTTTTTTTTTCACTAACCTTACCCAAAATATAATCCAGACCAGCTTGATTAGTAAAACCAAACTCTTACCAATAATACCATAATTGATGATGAGTTGACAATAACATATGCTAACTTTTATCATTCGAATTGTATAAAGTGTGGAAAGATTGCTGTCCAAATCAGAACTCCTAAGTTGTATTTGGATGTAAGCAGAAAAAAATCAATATAATTTTATTTAACTTAATAGTTTTTGAGTATTTAGCGCAGTTCCAATAAAATAAAACTTTCAAAATTGTTTTATATACGCCATACATTGGTCAGTAAATTAACAACATTTAAAATAATTCAGATATAATATGACGTAAGGCTGTTAATTTAGTAATGCGATATTAATAGAGATACACAATTTAACCATATTTCTTTAGATTTGTTTATTATATAGTTTATAGATTATTTAAAAATATAATGGATGATTTGCACTTACACGGCTCTATTTTACTAGATTTATACACCTATGCATTTTTTTATTATTATTAAATTGTGGTAGAAATCTTAGCAATACAGTATATAAAACTTGTCTTTAGCATACTCAGCAGCTAATAAAAATCCATATATTTAAAAAAAATATCTTTATGTTAAAGATGGATTATTACAACGGTTAGATTTATTATATATATCGTTTTATATTGGCAAGATAAAAATCAATCCTACAAAAAACTCAAATATCGCTACCCTAAAGCAACAGTGAGATAAGACAAAAAATACTATTTTAGAGATGATATCACTTTCAGGTTTGTGTTGTACTTTTTAAATAGCCAATTTTTATTTTATTTAGTTTTTTTTACAGTTTATGATAAAAGATAAAAGAAGGTTTTTTTTGTATACTGTTGTCTATATCTAGTTATTTTACTAATCTCATTGATACTTTAACGTTAAAGAACAATGTCAATAACTGTAAATGTAAGATTTTTCTTTTAAATAGGGCATTTTCTCTTTAAATAAAAATAATATTGTGTTTCATTATAAAGGTTTACTTTTCAGCATTTGATTGCCATACTTGTCTTAAAATCGACTCTTTTTTACTTGATCTCACTTTTGCTTTATATTATACTAACGATATGTGTTTTGTTATGAAACATATAAGCTGTATATAAAATAGATATACCGTTTATTTTTTTTACCATGTTCTCTTCCAATGTGGAGCATATAGAAGTTGACCACTCGACCACACATACATGTTTTTTAATATACTCTAAAACTACTAAAGTTTGATTTATGTACTTAAACAAAATAAAACTATAGATATCTAACATAACATACACACATGTCAAATGATATACGAAAAGTATTTTTAATGAGTTTTAAAAAATATATTTTTAATTGGCACGGTGATTATGGTAATTATATTATATTTATTTTTAATTACAGTTGCTAGAGTTAATTTAAATTTTAATGTACCTCGGAATTAGAAAATAAGTAAATAAATTTCATGCAAATTTATAATCTTTCCATCCAGTTTGTCAACATCTCATTCTTGGTTTATGTTCTTTTTAATATTTATAAGCTTCTAATCTTCAGCAGGCACAAATCCGAAAGGTTAACAATCGCTGATTATAGACCTAGGGAAGGATTGTACTAAACATTTTATGATCGTCAGCTTTCCTTTTATAGTTTCACGTTTTATGATTTCAATTCAAGCCTTTATACGATTTTAAAACCAGTTCTACTCCCACCTTTCCAAAAATTAATGTCGTAAAATGGCGCTAACAATTTAAGTATTCCCCGCTAAAACATTCGGTAGTAAAATTTTACAAACACATTGATAATAATTAAAATTTTCATATTTTTCTCCATTTCGATTTAAAACAAGCGTTTTTATTTGGCTGTGATGATAGGTTGGGATTTTTATTTCAGAGACGTTGCAGGTTGAACCATACAAGTCAGTTATAAAAAAGAAAATAACAGTAACCATAAATAAATTCAACTAAACGTTGCCCCTTGAATTAAAATAAGAACGTATATTTAAATATATATGAATTGAACATTCAATGCAATCTGGTTATTGATTATTACACAACTATCCGTTATGTGTATAAAACCGCTGTTTCACGTCTACCTTCTATAATGCAATAACAATAAAAAAGAAACGACTTTACTCATACTATTATTGGCCCGATTGGCTACACTGGACGTTAGTTTAAATCATGCACTATTGTGCTTAAAAAAATAAAAATAGATGAGAATGTGACTTGCTGTGTATCCGTATACTGAGAATCCGCCGTGGCGGAAGAGTTTGTACTACTCCGTTTTGAAGTAATCAAGAATAACCCGTTCCCCATATGATGATGCGAATTTCAATAATAGTAACACCTTTTCCACTAAAAAAATATCATTAATTATTTTATTATGATACTTTTGATTTTTAAATGCATTTTTTTAAATCGCCTATGTTAACAAATGAAGCATACTAATAATTAAACATTATAAGATGAAACTTTGGCATTCGGAGAGTGAACCACGATAATTTTTACACCATTCTTTTGTTTTTTACGATCGAAAATGGTGAAAGCATCGTGAGTATCAGAGCTTTGAATAAGAATGAATAAATCTATGTTTGTATACATTTCGGGTGCGTAATGCAATGGTAAACTTTGTTGACTTCCGATTCAAATCGTAATGCCTGTTGTAATTTTTAAAAATTAATTCTCACCCTCACAATCCTTAGATAATGTGACGTAACGAAAGTAATTAGCTAACCACTAGTTTTCTCCTAGCTCTTTTTTTCTTTCCCTACTTTTTTCGAAGAAAGAATGGTTGAACAACTGAGTAATAAGTAGTTTTTGTAAAAAAAAAAACTATTGTTGAGATATCTACATCAGAAGACCACATGCTTGACATTAAGAGTGGACAAACATACATTTAAAAAAAAGCATAATTTGGTTCGAACCCTTGACGACGTACACCAAACAATCCTACAGATCCCAAAAGCATTTTTACTCGGAAACGCCACCCGGTTTTCAGAAAAAAAAGTTTTAGGTAAAACTTAAATACATATTTCATTCACTTTGTGTTAAATGGCACATATTATTTTTAAAAATATGTCTTTATGCGTTTCTTCAAAAAAGAATTTGATATATAAAATCAAACGACGTCGAACAGTCAATCCAGATGTACCTCAGTGACACTTTTTTCGTGGGGTATCTTAGGTACAACTATTTTTATCGCTCGTATTGGATGATAAGAAAAACACTTCATAAAAATAAATAAAGCCCGGTTGTTTATAAAGACAGATAACTCTGCCGCTTGATAAGTGATAACTTGATAAAAAAGACAAAATTTATAACCGATTGTGCTTTTTTATTTTTTGTACAGTCGTCTCCTGGGGGATATCATTCTTTCTATTTAGCCATACTCCCTTTAGTGACTTTTTCATTTAATATTATTTACCATCAATCAAAATGATGAATGTGCTATTTATCTCTGGATAGTACGGCTCTCTGCAAACCGAGAAGACGGAGGCGAGAATTTTTACAAATTCAGCCGTTTGCTAAGTCATTCGAGATATATTAAGATTTTATGTATAAATAGAAAAAAAATAATATAGAACTTCTCAGAGTTTTTTAAATTTTTTTTTTACCTTTAGATTTATAGTGTGAAATATATGTAATCCTTATTAAATATCTACATAAAAAAAAATCAAACGAGAACTAGCTGAAAGTCAGTCGCTCTCTCAAGTGAGAGGGTAAACTAAAACGTATTGGATTATAAAAGAACGAAGAGTAAGCTAATCGTTATTTATGTAGGTACGTGCTTAAGATGAGGATAATAGACGAAAACATCATGCTTTAATAAATCTCATAAATTTTATGAAACAAAGCATATCGCTACCATAAAGCAACAGTGAGATGAAGTGAAAAAGTCAATTTAAAGATAAATATGCGAATCGATTGCTGAAAGGTAAACCTTTATTATGAAACACGGAAATAATTTAATTTAAAAGAAAATGACACATTTATAAGAAAAATCTTTGATAACAATTATTGATATAGCCCTGTAACTACAAAGCATTAGCAAGATTAGTAAAATAACTAGATACAGATAAATAGTATACAAAAACATACTAATATCTTGTATCATAAGCCGTAGAAAAAAATAAATTAAATGAAATTATAATTTTTATTTAAAAAGTGTTGACTTTTAAAATTTAAAAAGACTTATCCCACTGTTGCTTTGGGTAGCAATATTTGAAATTTACAGAGGATTGATTCTTATCTTGCCAATATAAAATGACATAGACAATTAATCTAACCGTCGTAATAAACCATATTAAAAATGAAAAAGTTTAAAAAATAATAATCTTGATTGATGGAGACTTTTTAGCTGCTGAGTATGCTAAAGACAAAATTTTTATATGCTTTATTGTTTAGTATTTTTGGGTCGATAAAGAAAAAAAATGTTTGAATGTACATAATTTGAACACTTCAAATTTATTATTGTTTATTTTAATTCTTATAAACGAACCAATGAGGCACAAAAACATAAAATTTCAAAGCAAGGCTGCAAAGTTCAATGCCGAATGACATTTATGTAAGACCAAAATTACATAAAATTTAATCTATTAGACTATTTCTAAAGCTCACCCTTTATTTATAGTAGGTTTTAATTTATGTCGCTAAATATGATTTTTAAAATACGGTCTAAACTCTTGCCCCGAATCGTATCCGGGTATTTTTTTAATTAGTTCACATAAAAATGAACGTTGGGGTTGTTTCTTTATAAAGTTTATCAAAAAAACGGACTGAGTAAAAGTTTATCATAATTAATGGTGGTTATTTTGCGAAATTTTCTGTAATTTATTACTTTAATAATCAACGTAGATGTTCGTTTTTTTCAGAGCTTGAAAAACATTACGATTATATGAAAAGTGTTTAGTTTTACGCAGTGGCGGATTAACCCATAAGCGCAAGAGGCGCGCGCTTGGGGCCTCTAAATCTTGGGGGCCTCAAAGATAGCATATATTATATAAACTCTTATATTTTAATTTTCGTTTTAAATATTTATTATTACTCTACGAAGAGGTTTACAGCACTTTTATGTTATTCGAAAAGCAGGAACTCCAAAATTTATTGCGACTGAGGCCTCCAAAGTGCTTAATCCGCCACTGGTTTACGGATAAAATATAAAAATAAGCCGGAATAAAGGGCTGTGGAGTCAGAGTCGCGGTATTTTGGCCGGAGTTGGAGTCGGAGTCGTTGAAAAATGAGCAGCTCGATTTTTTTTTGAAAAACATATTTAATGATGTGTATTTAAACAAAATAGTCAAAAGTTTTAACATTTCATGCTTGGCTGACTAAAGAAGGTCTGATGGTATACATATATCGACTGTGGAAAGGAAAAAGAACGTAACCCACAGATATCAAATTTTACAGGAGGCGCTATAAACGTGTTTTGATGATTTTGTGACATATGCAAATTACGAATTAAACACAACCTTGAAGTGCACGGAGACTTCTAAACTGGTGTTTAATTGACACAATCTAATATTTATTTAAGAGTATCTCTAGGAAAACTCTTTATTTCAGTCTTTTTTCTTAGTTTTAATTTTCTATAAGTTCATCTTCTTCAAACTCAAAAGCTAAATTTAGATACTAGTTCGGCATTTTCAGCTTCCATCCTTTCGAAAGAATGTGTGTCAAGTTGTAAACATTGTGATTATCGAAAAAAAGCTGTTTTGGAAAATTGAGGGTTACGTCCTTTTTCCTTTCCACATTCGATATGTAAGTTAAAATAAAATTATTGAAACAATTCCTCAGAGTCGGAGTCGGAGTCGTTAATTATTTTAAAGCTAGAGTCGGAGTCGTCTTTTTTTCACGCGACTCCACAGCCCTGGTTTATATTTAAGTTAAACATTTAAAATATAATAACCTCTATGTCTAATTTTGTTTTAAATGATAATTCAATAGTAATGTCACGATTCAAATTCTTAGATAATCTCAATAATGTACGTAGTATAGGTTCGTGAAATACTTGAGTACCTATACTATAATGTCAATGTTGATACTATATTAAGAGATTTAACAGTCAGTACTAATCGGTGTATTTACCTACTCAAATATTGTAAGCACTCTCTACAGTCTTGATTTAGAATTTAACCAATAACTGCACAGATTGTGTTGAAGTAGTAATACAATACTTAGCGGTCGAAACTTTCGACTATCAACCATAGTTTGTAATAGCTACTATTATTTTAGTTTATGTGTATGTTATTCTAATGGTATCGAGCTTTAAACACGAAGCTTTTCAACTGATTTGCTTAATTTCGTACATACATGAGGAGCAAACATTCAAAAAGTGTTTTGTCACACAAATACAAAGCTTGGAAAATGATGATTTAAGTGTTGCAAAAGTGACGGTTTGTATGAATGTGTCAACTTTATGATTTCATTTTAATATGAAAAAAACCCTTTTTGAACACTAATATTGATTTCCATTCATAGGTTTTATTATGGGCTATTAGAATTGATATAAAACGCCATTTTCAAAATTTGTGACAAAACACTTTTTGAATGTTTGCTCCTCACATATTTAAAAAAGACACATTCGCTCAACCTCTCTTTTTTAAAGAGAGTAGTAGGTATATAATAATAAGGCTAAGACAGGACTAGTGGTTAACTAATTACACTCGCTACACCTAGTTATTAAAGGATCGGAAATTTTCTGTTTGTACTGGGATTCGAACCCGTGAGATCAAGCACGGAAGCCCACAACACTAACCGCTACGACATAGCAATGTTTACATTTGCAAAAATCTTATTTAGCTATAGTATTGCAAGAATTGCCTCATGTTAGTAAAGACCTAGACTTTTTCGACGTGATTTAAGGCAACTTGTTTTGATCTGCTCTAAATGTTCGGTAGCAAATTAATTAATATAATGTAAATTTTCCAGGGCTGTGGAGTCGTTAAGAAATAAGATTACTCCAACTCTGACCATAGCTGAATACACAACTTTAATTATTTTTAAGCTTAAAAGCAGGCAGTGGCACCGCTTTTAACCTTAGGATTTTGAATAATTTTTTTTAAAGGACTCGAAGATATTTGTTTTTTTCGAGCACGACTCCAGTTGAAAAAATCTGACTCCTCAGCCCTGATGTTTTTCAAGTGCACATTTATATTTTTTTAATGTTGGGAAAAGTTGTATCTTTTAACAATCAAATTAATTAATATATTGAAAAAAAATATTTTAGGTTAATGAAAGAAATTACTAAAATATCAAATCTTAAGCTTAATTGTATTTGAATTAATTATAAATTGATGTAAAATAGACAAATAAATCAATGAAAGGATTGAATCGTTAATCGAGCACAAAATAGACTAAAGTTAATCGATATTTTCATTATAAAACCAAAGAAATCGCTGTTAATGAAAGAGTGACACGTAAAGTCATTAGGTAAAAACAGTATTTTTAAGCACCAACTTGGGAATCATTTTTATAAATTATTGTCGCCCGCTGTGGTCTAGTTAGTCAGAGCTTGCTCTACCGATAAGGTGGGTCTGGGTTTGATTCCCGGTAAGGTCAATGTCAAATTGGATGTTTTCAATTTTAGTTTAAGATCTACGACATGGGTGTTTGTGAAGTTTATTCTCATCGAGTATATCTCATATGATCTTTCAACTTCAAAATATTTGACGCATTGGCTTAAGCTGTAATGTCAAATATTAAAAAAAAAAAGTGAAAAAAAATACAAGTAGTATTTTAAATATAAATAAACAATTGAAATTATTTGAACTTTTAGCTGTTAAAGCAGTTACATGGATGTTATTATCCGTATCGAGTTTAATATTTAAAAAATCATATCCACGGGATTTCGTTTATTTAATAAGGACCTAGCTGATATTATCCTTCATGTAAATCTTCCCTCATATCGAAAGACCGTTGTTTACCAAGTAAAGGCCTACGGGATCGTCGCTAATGTCGAAAAACGTCATAGACTCTAATCATAAACTTTTTAATACGTATAATACAATGATAAACATAATTTGTTTTGATTCTGTCTAGTATATATTAATAATGATAAATTTCTGTAATTTAATCTCAATAAAGTGTTATACCAGTAGCATTACTAAAAAATCTGGGCATGTAAAAGATATGAAAAAGATAGAAAAGGACGACTTGAAGTTTTAAATCCTAGCTGTTGACGGATTAAGGATAGTTTATGTCTTTTTCCGAGAATTTTTAGCTTGGGATAACAAAAAGTTGCTTTTACTGTAACTGGCTAAAGTTGACAATGTAAAAATTGACAAGCTAATTAATACATTTTGTTAATCCATGTCCACTACCAATGTGAAGCATATGGCCTCCTAATGGAGGTATCTCATTTTTTTTTTTCAAAGTGAGTTGTAGGGAAAGAAGAATAAGGCTAGAACAGTACAAGTGGTTGGCTAATTTCTATTGTTACACCCAGTTATTAAAGGATCAGAAGGATGGGAGGAGTGGAAATGGTGTGGATTGACATCGCAAATACCCAGTCTTCGATCACAACTTTGAATTGAATAATTCTCAAATTCACTGTGATCTGACCGGGAATCGAACCAAGACCTGCGTGGTCGTTAGAGTAAGCTCTAACCAACTGGGCCACAGCAGGTGACATACATTTACTTAGTGCTTAAGTTATCTGTAACATATAGATATATTATTTAAAAAAAACGATTTAAAAAAAAAAAGTTTTTTGTTAAGTAAATAATATTAACGATTCACAACAGTGTCTTTATTTAATTAATGAATATTTCGGTATCACATTATCGTCAAAACCATTGTGATAATGAAAAACATATTCTTACACTTTTTTAATAAAGATTATTGTGAAAGAAAATACTATTTTTATTAAGTTTTTATGATCATGCCACATCGTTCAAGCGACAATCAGTGTAAATAAATAAACAAAAATCACGTTCTTTGTAGAATTTAATTTAATAAAAATGGTATTTTCGTTAGGTTTATAATTTTACGTATACGGTGTTCTCCGCAGTTGACGCGACTATACCGAACTCACACATGCACACATATCGCACATACATACATGACCATATATATCCAAGGATTACCTCAACAATGGTTATCAGCTGTGTGAGGATCTGGGTCCGGTGATTGATATATTTCAAAGAGGAACAAAGGCCACAAGAGGGTAACACAAGATGACCTGAAACTGATTGCGTAGGGTATACAATATTGCGTAGATTATCTTCCTCAAACACCTTACACTGGCATATCTTATAAGTGGCTTAAAGCACAAATAATAATTTTTCTCAAAATTGTATTAACAGCTTTCCTTGACAATTTTTAATATTATAATTAGGGATTGAAGTACCGGAGGAATAAATTAATAATGGTATTATTAAAAAAGCCCATTTTATTTTGTGATACCGAAATCTTGAGATTGTGATAGTTATATTACCGGAATTTAGGAATTGAAGACAAATTTCCCAGAAAGAAAAAAAAATTGAAATTCGCTATCGCGCTAAAAAATCCATTTTTTCATTTTGGGAAATTTGTAAATTTTACATAATCCCGGAAATCTCGGAAATAATCTGAAACAATTGTGACACAATTTTATGGTAAATGACAATCCCGGTATTCGACAAATTGTGAATCCCAAAATCACAAAATGGGTCTGGGTTTGGATACCCTAGTTATACCGCCACTACTGATAACCATGACTTGAAATGAGAAAAGAAATTTATTTATAATGTGTGTGAAAATTTCTGCAGGTGTCATGTGGTGGTCAAATTTCATGTTCAAAGATGTTCCGTTGGCAATTTATAATATCTATGTTATGGATATATTTTTACTAAAACACTTATTATTCTTAAAATGTTGTTTCAACTTTATTCTATAACATAGTTTATACAGTTTATAATAAATCACTTAATCTTATTAAATCAAAATAATATCGATGTGAGTATTGAGAAGTTTCTACTAAGCTGTTCGGTCTTTCGATTTTAACTCTCAATTTAAACTGAAGAGAATGAATTGGATATTGGTTAAGCCCGTTAAGTTATGTCATAGAGAATTAACATAGCACAGAGGTTAATGTCGTGTATACATAACGTCTAAGCTAAGTACAAAGATGCTCAATAAATATGAACTCGATATTTAAGAACCACCCTATTGCAAAAACGTTGAGTCTTTCAAATGCCAAGCATTTCCGTGGATTTAATACTCATCTAGTTTATCCGCATTGAATATTGGAGTCGGGATTATTATTCAACCGGAAATCTTTTTGTTATAATGTCTTTTTATAAACCCGTACAGTGGAATTCCTTACGAAAAAAATAATATTAAATACCCCTGCTTTTGAGATAAAAGAATTAAATGCAAGCACAGGCTTGGGTTAATACTTTGAAATTCTGTATTTATTCTTTTTTGTCGACAAAGAAAAATATAATGATCATGAGCATTTTTTTCCTTTTTTTATAAAATGAACTTGAAACAATAAATTTCTCCAAAAATATTCATATAACTAATTAAACTGAGACTAATTTAGAAGCAGTATGATTTAAAAATAATAACTGTTGAACGTTACCAACTACAGGTGAAAGCTATGCAAAAATATTTTTCCATTACCGAGATCGTAAAATGTGACTTTTATAACGTGGCCGATGCGCCATTGTGACTGTTTAGGGAACTTATGTTTTCTTTCATTTCTTCACATCTTACTCCCTTTATCATTATTTAAATGTATGATCGACAAAAAGGTAAAGTGCTTACTCATTTAAAAGAAAAGTGTGATTTCTTAAACGGCCGCATCAGCCAACTTATATAAGTTATAGATAAGAAGATACAGATACTCCAGAAGGCTACGTTATCGTAAAATTATACCAAATCTGGACAGTATTTCAAGAATAGAAAAGCATCATCAGTTCTAGCTTAAGGTTAAAGCGAAATAATATTTACCAAGATTAAGACTAAATAAACGCAAACGGGGTCTACCGAACAACTCATATTAATTATTCAATAGTTTGCGCTAAGACGTTGTTTGACACTGCTCTATCAGCTTTTTGATTGATTTCTCTAATAATAATCTACGATCACAAGAGCTTTTGTAATATCTAGCATGCATCAATCTAATCGGAGATGCATCAGATACCTAAAATACAAAGTTCTTGATTGCATTTCCTGCAACTACGACACTAAAACTTTAGCAACTCACGAGCCGATTGAAATTTATAGATCGATGTAGCATTTACCAATGGAAAGTTTATTTCCATCGGCGTATAAAAAGTTTTTATTTCTCAAAGCTTCATTTAAGTTTATGCTATTTGTTGGGTTCGTAGCACAACGTTCAACGTAATTGGCTTCCGTGGCAGATCTCACGGGTTCGACTTCTAGTACGAAGATTATTTTTTATGGGTTCATTAATTTATGATCGAAGGCAAGAGTGTCTGTGATGTCGAAACAATCATTTCCAACTTTTTCATATCAAAATAGCGTAGAGCAGCGAGTTATATTATTCTATCTACACACTCTTAAAAAAGAAGAGGTTGAGGAACTGAATAACAAACAGTTATTGTAGAAAAAAAATTATTGTAGAAAGCCATACAAAATTATTGTGGAGCATTTGGCCTCCTTATTTGGGTATCTTAACATAAGTTTTATACGAGAACTGGTTGGTACTTAGTTGGTCAACCTCTCTTTTTCAAATAGAGTATGAATATTAGGATAGGATTGATGGAAAATTATTCGCTCTTACAACGCCCATTTTTATGATATGATGAGTTGGAGGGATTTCTTGAAATTATATATGCATGCTTTTGGATAAAAATCAATTATCAAAAACTGTTTATACTGGGATTCGTGAATTTCGTAACCAAAGCTGACGACGTCGATCACTCGTCCATTCAACCTGCAATTACCAGTTCAATATAACAACAAACGTATTCTTCACTTTTAAGGTGTTCACTGTCAATACTTGGTGGTCATTATAATAAAAATAATAAAAGATTTTTAGTACTTTTTCCACATAAAATGTATTGGATCAGGACAGGTTTCGCTCATTTCGAGCATTATCAACTGATAAGAAAGATATATAAACAGTGGTATTTATACAAATTGAAATTGAAATAAAAGGTGTATGCAACTATTAACAATGAAAAGGATTTACAAATTACATTATAATTACATAAAATTAAAATGCTTAACACCTATAACATACAATTAAAAAATGTAGTCTTATTTTGCCGTTATTTAATTAAAAATGGACATCACGTTATAGAAAACTACCAATTACAATAAATCCCCTTTTCGCAGCCAGGTATTCATTTATAGTTGTGAACGTTTTGACAAAATTAAAAATGATGTTTTTAACCTTTCTGCGTTACTTATTCATTTGCATTAAATTTTATTTTTCAGGGGGTGCGATATGTCTTTACGCTATTCTACCATTTTCGCAGACAAAGGTCGAGAAACTGAGAGGTCTTATAGTGGTAAACAAAATTTTACCACAGTTTTGTTTGAGAAAGCCTGCAAGTGTTCACAAGTAAAGCTGATATTGTAATTAGTGCATCTCCTGGGCTAACCGCTGTTTCGGTGGAACTCTGATGCAAGCTGCATCCGTTCATCGATCGATTGTATTCGGTTTGGGAGTGCTAACTTTGTTTATTGGTTAAATTAACACGTCAGTATAAAATCAACATTCAATTCTGAAACAATGTATTGTAAGCCGTCGCGTGAAAACCGATTATTGCATTAACTAGTCCTGTATTAACACTAGAATGGTTATGTAGAATTTATCCCATTTGGTTGATGATGCGAATCTATGAACAGTAAGAATCATGCATCAATTGATTTAGAGCAGCCATTCTCAACCTGCGGCCTAATCAGATCTTATGTGCTGCCCAAAATAATTATAGTCACCAAATATTTTTAAAAGATAGTTAAAAGTTTGACTCAATATCACATTAATTTTTGAGTAAACGATTGAATATTTTGGATACATTGGTATTTTTGTATACTTTTTACATATTTTTTATTTGTTGTCTATTGTTATTTTTTACTATGAAAAATACATAAATGTATACATATGTATATATTTACATAAAAAAAATAGTTTTATTTTGACATCATAATACATACAAATGTGTGCAGTATAGTATGTGTTATATTTACAGTTTACTGTAAATATTTTGCGACCCACGTAGAGAAGCAAAAATCGGAATGCGGCCCGGAGGAAAAAAAGGTTGAGTATGGTTGATTTACAGCCAGTAAACTGAAGCATTAGAGGTCTGCACGGGCCGAAATTTTACAAAATTACCCGGCCCGAGTCCGAAAAACTAAAACCCGACCCGGCCCGGGCCCGAGTCTACTACCACACTTGTTACCCGAACCTGACCCGAAACCTAGATTTATACTCTTCAGCTTGAAAAAAACTTTTTTTTTTACAAATAACAACAATTTACGATTTACTATGAAACTAGTAATAATTAAAATCATCATGGCTAACTTATGACACGAACATAGTCTGAAGTATTTTTCTGAATAAATAAATTCCTTACCCAAGCTCGGCCCGAGCCCGAATCTCAATTGCGCTTACTCGTCCGAGCCCGGCCCGTGCAGACCTTTACGAGGCATGGATGTTTGAGATATATTTATAAAACGAGACAAAAAGAATACTATATATGAACAAAGATTTATTTTTTATTCGTGCGCGTTGTTAAATCTCGTCTTTAGTAATCAAATAATAGCAGTGTATTTTAGTTCAACATTTTTTTTATTGAGTTTATAACTATTTTGGGTTGTGCCTAGGGCATCCAATCCTGGGATCCCGTTCAATTTTCTGATCCCGAAATTCTGGGATTGAGACGGCCGCGATCCCGGGATTTCGGGATTGAGAAATTTTAAGCAAATTCTCGAAATTTACACGAAATTGGCAAATTGAAGATTTCAAATTCCTCGGGAGCTAAAAAAAAAAAAAACGAGTTTCTGTGAGATTCTGGGAAAAAGTATACCAAATCGGAGATTTCAAATTCCACGATGAGCTAAAAATAAAAAACGAGTTTCCGTGAGATTCCGGGAAAAAGTATACCAAATCGGAGATTTTAAATTCCTCGGTGAGAAAATCTCAATCCCGGGATCCCGGAATTCAAAATAAATCAATCCCGAAATCCCGGGATTGGAAAAAGGCTTCGGGATTGGATACCCTAGTTGTGCCAGAGGCGCAGTCAGCTGAAAAAAGTACTATTAAAATGTATTGGCATTTTTTTTATTGTACTATAAAGGAGTTCTAAAAAATGCAAATTCAATCGATTTGTTATTGTTGTGAAATTGCACATTGCTGTTAGCTTTTCTGCTAAGAGTTGTCCTTTTATACAATAAATGATTCTCATCTTTCAAGAACAGATTGAACGAAAGATAAATTGATAAAATGTTACACTATTAAAAAGGCATTATATTTAAAAGAAATAAACACTCTTCTGTACTAACCACATAATACATAATATGAGGGGAAGTGAACAACATAGAAAAATGGTAAAACCCTTTTATTGGACCTTTAAGTAAAATCCCGTCTTTACTAGAGTTTTTAGTGGATTGCATATTTTTATTTTAGAGAGATAACACTAATTAAATGTGTATTAACTGGGCTAAATTCACATTTACGATACTCTAACACGTGTAGAATATTAAAACATATAACTTATTTTGTTATAAAATACCACTTGGCTCACGTCACCTCTAATGGGCTCATATGATCAGAGAAGTTTTCGCTACGGTTCTGATAATATTAAATCCATAATGTTATATACAAGATTGATATGCACAGATACTTCTAAACTGGTGTTTAATAATCTAATATTAATCAAAGAAATGGTCTAGGAAAAACTTTTATTTCAGACATTTTTCTTGGTTTCAATTTTTTACAAGCTCATCTTTTTCAAACTTAAAAGCTAAATTTAGATACTAATTCGGCATTTGCAGCTTGCATCCTTTTGATAAAACGTTTATCAAGTTTGATACATTGTGATTATCGAAAAAAATGTGGGTTACGTCCATTTTTATTATTTCCACAGTCGGTATGGAATTAGGAAAAAAGAGGGTTTTATTTTTGGACTATTAAAAGTTTTACTGCTGAATGAAACATAATGATATATTTAGAATTATCATTAAAATAGAACAAGCCTTGATATAACTCTATTAAAATGGACGATAAAATGAAAGCTCACTTTGTCGAGTATTATAACAAATTGTGATGGATGGTAAAAAAGCATCACGTTTTTTTTTTTTTGAAAAAGAGATGTTTTTTTTTTATATCCGAAGGAAAGCAAAACATTATTTGAAATGAGAGAAGCGATAATATTTCTGGCAAATCCCTCTGTGGCACAATGTGTCTTCGATTAATCTTAGTTATGAGAGATGCTAACCTAAAATATTGTAACGGGTTACCAGAAAATCCCGGAAATTTTTCAAACCACCCCAACCCGTCGAATCGTGTTGTATTGTTGAAAACATCACATTTTGATTGATCTATTCGATAATTTTACGCTTTTTTATAACATTATTTTTTCATATTTCCTGATGTCAAGCAAAACAAATACTCAATATGATGAAGACTGACAATTGAATTAACTGAAATTTAAAGGGAACACAATTTGCTAAGTTTATTTACTGTCCGTACAATAAACAAAAACTAAGAAGTAGTTAGTTATTTACTACTTTTTATAAACAAAAAGTAAGTGAACCGTAATAATTAAGATTTGTAGCGAATAAAAATTAAATTATACAATTTTAGTACGTAATGATTAAAACGTTATTTATCTTTACTAAAACGCTTCACTTGAATTATATAATAAATACACTTTTGATCAAAAATAATTCTGAGACTCACGTTTAACAGATAAGTTAACTCTCTAAAATTTAAAAAACTATTCTTTTTTCCATCTATATCACATGGTTATCCCAAGATTCTCTGTTCCCCGCCAATCTTCTTGTTTCCTCCCATGTCATCTCAGCGTTCCGTAGCTCTGCTGAGTACATCCTATGGATGCTCATCAGTGGCCTTCTACGACGGTAAAATCCATCTGGTTGGTAAAATAGACAGGCAGAATTCAGGCTTTCTTGAGGCATCCGCAGCACATGTCCAAGCCAGGTCCATCGCTGCTTCTTCACTTTAGACGTGGTAAACTGTGTAATATAATTAGTCCATAGTCCAATTTCGTAATCGACAAACGTGTAGTGTCAGTTTCTCATATAAAACTAGACAGATGCGTTTAAAATAAATTATTTAATAATACAAACAAATATTGAATTAAATTGATATTATTATTGTCGTCAGTGTTTTTATGCCTATAATATAAAATTAAATTTAATAAGTTTGCTAGTCCACTTGCTGTGGAGTAAACTGTGTAAACGTGTTTTGTTTAAGCGGTCAACGATATTCTGTTTGATGATGTTTCGTAAAAAGGACGAAAAACGCGTGAAATTGCGTAATTAAACAAGTGGAGTAACAATATAATCAAATTAAGTTTTATATCAAAAATGATTTCTAACAAAACCCAGTTTTCGCATAATCAATTGAAAATACATTTTATTATAATATAAAATTAAAAATAACTGAGATTATTCCATTTATTGTGCTACTACCTATGACACGTGTTTTGCCTCTTTCAGAGGCATCCTCAGACAATCTCACTTTCACAAAGCTTGTTTAAGTTCGAATGATTTTAATTTTAATATTCTAACATGATATATTATAAAAACAAAAACAGGAAGTAAAGAGAGGAGGATTGGAAACAAACAAACAATAATGATACTACAAATGAAATTTACATTACACAATGATGCTAATGACACTAATGAGTAACATCAATTTGGAAGAGTTGAAACATTTTATTCAACTACTGTATTAAACTGAAACTGTCATGCTATCTTTAAAAGCGTTTAACTGCCAAAATTTCTATTTTTAATTTAAGAAAATAAATATGTTATTCACAGAAAAACACTCATATTATAACGGTCATATTCGATGTCTGAGTTTATGTAACCTGCCAACCGTACAACGTAATCAAAATAAATTCTTTGTATGTACCCCCTGTAAGTTTTCTTTCCGTAACGTGGCCGTATGAACATTTATGTTGGGTAATGAACGCCAAAAATAAGATAAAAACGAAAAAAGTCTCAACAAACCCAGAAACTAATCATACAAAAAGGTTTTCAGTAATCTAGCCCCCTTGTTTCGTGAGAAGCTAAGAAGGGGTAGGCTATCTGTTTGGACGTCGCTTTTGCAGGAATGGGAATCATTTTTTTCGACAAAAATCGTAGTATTTTTTTGCGAACTTGAAAATTGTTGAGTGAAATATACGACCGGCGTTTTATATAATCGTAACATTGCTGGTGTGTAGTAGGTATGTGTTTTTGTTATTATGAGATCGTTTTTGATGTTGCGGTTTTATGATGAAGAGTAATATGGGCGGAAGCAATTGTTTGGATTATGACAGTAAATTTAAAGCTTCGTTCAATGATACGTAGCTTTACGGATACAATTATACTCGCTAGTAAAAAAATAAATATTTAGTTACGAATCACTTGAATACCAAGCGGACACCGGTGTCCGGAACATATGCAAGCGAACACGGATGTCCAAGACATTTACAAAATCGAAGACTTGGTATTCTAATAGAATATAAACAATATTTTAATGAATATGTGTAGTGCTGAGTAAATATTTAAAATATTGAATTTGAGTGTATATTAGGCAAAATTATTTGGGACATATTAATGATTTATTTGCGCGGTATTCAAGCGGTTAATACTATATTTTGTTTATTTGATTTAAAATGCTAACACGCCATTATTTAAAATATTTAGTTTTATATTATTATACAGTGTCTATTATATTTTGTAGGGTCTTATGGCATAGCGGTAAAGATTGTTGGCTTCCGTGCCGGATACCAATACGAACAGCTTTTTTTAGATCAATTTATTCTCTTCTGTTCGAAGGCATGGGTGTTTGTGATGTCTATAATTCCCTCCCACCCTTACAATCCTTTAATAACTGAGCGTTACGAGAGCGATCAGTTAATTACTCGTCCTGTACTTTACCATTACCCTTTACTCTTTGATTTACCCTTCTATCCCTACTATTATTTTCGAAAAAGATAGGTTAAGCAAAAGAGTAACAAAATGTTTCTGCCAAGATTCCTTTGTTGTAAAACCATATTCTTCATACTGAAATCAGACATGGATCAAAAAAAACCTCGTGTTCACGTTTTTTAAGAGACGAAATAGAAATAAAACTTAAATTGAGGACATATTTTTTTTCATATTTCTATGTTGTTTATCTATTGATTTCTAATTCAATAAATTTCTTTGAATAATTCATGTACATCATCAAAGTTAGTAATATAGCTTAAAAGTCTTCAGTTTACAATAAAATTCAGACAATTTAGATTGAATTTTAAATATGTCAGACACAATTTGTGGGAAATAAAAAATAAAGTTCGAGTACTACATTTGCTTACTTGAGAGTGAGACTATCAACTTTTTTGACTGGAAAAATTTAAGTACGGGCACGTAAAAATGGGGTTTTACTGTACTATAATAATATCTGATATCTCTTTTATTTTTCGAAGGTATAATATTTCCTTTGTATATTTTTTTTCTCTACAAAAATAGTAAAAATATTTGTCAATAAATATCTCCGAAATATTTTATTATTTATTAGTAACGTTTGATTTTTTCGATTGATACTTCATCAAAATTGTTAATTTGATGTAATTTTGTCTACCACCTGTTTTTTGTTTCATGTGAATTAGAGTGTCACATTTCCATTTAAACTTAGATTTGATAAGTTATTTTTGTATCTTTATAAAACGTTTACTAGTTGAATAAATCTTAAAATAAAAACAACAAAAGTTAACGATAATGGAAATAAATAAACTTGACATTTCTTTTTAACATAATATTATAATTAACAACGGCAATTTTAAATTTGGTCAGTAACTATGATACATGCATAATGGGTATGAAACTAACACAATAAATGGTAATTTAATTAAAAAAGCTGCTAGACAAAAATAATAAACAGTCAATTAAAAATAACCTTCAAAAGTATCTTAGTCAGATAAGGTTAATTTGTGTTGGGTAAGGTTAATTGAATATTTATTTTACATACTGGCTGTTTTGTAGAAGAGCTGACCTCTAATTTAGTTACTGATCATGGATTCTGACTTTAAAAATATATTTTTAAGTTGTTCAATGTCAATATTTAGTGGAAAGAAATATTTAAAATACAAACAGACCATTATGTATGAATTCAAAGATTTGATTTATATAAATTATTTTTTTCAATGTACTCAAGATTTTTTTAACAAAAAATGAATTTTCGCAACGTCAAAACCTCTTGTCTACACACTAAATTCTAAAGTAATGAGACATACGGAGTGTGCAATTAGTTTATCAACTGCTTGTACAACTTAACTAATTGAAAACTGGCTTTATTTAAGAACAATTTAATGCACTTCTATCATTTGAAATCTATCGTTTCATGCTGCTGAATAATATGACACGCTTATTTTGTTCTATAAGTTCTTAGCGAGTGGTGTTGGATACAACGTTATGTACCGTGAAAAGGTAAAGTTTTGTTTTGTTTTTGTCTTAGTCGTGTCATGTTATCCTTATTCTTTCCCAAAAAGAGAGTTTGAAGGAATAAATAGTAAAAAGTCCTCCTTGAACAGCTTCTGTTGAAATACTTCCTGTAAGAGTTGATATGCTGCACATTGAGAGTAAGCATTTTAAACAAATCAAGCTTAATAATTTCAGCTACATTGGAAAAATATATTTTTGGTTTGCAAAAAAAATGTTTGATATACCGCGTTATTGTTTTCTCATAAGAATTCGCCGAAAGAAAATGACAATACACATCGGGCAAATGCGAATCTGATATCAGCTGTCACAAGGCGGAGTGGATGGGAAGGCTTTTTTTTCCTCTGTTAATTATAGCCTCAGAGAAAAATAACTATCCCTTATTTTCAACACAATGCCAATATATTGGGATATAATAACGGCACGTCTTGGGAAATCATTAATTTAGTTCAAATATATTGATTTATACCCTTTCTTAGAAATGGAACCATTTTTCTATATTAACGTACCGCTAAATATAACATAAGTACATATTCGTTATACTTTCGTGGTATTGATTGATATTCAATAAGACTTAATATTTTACGAAAAACTATATAAAGATATATAAGAACCTTTCAATAAAACTTAATCCTACACTTTATTGTAATCCATTTTGTTATTATTTTATGGTTACAAAACATTTTTTAAATTACTTCATAAATATACCAAATTAAGTGCCTTGCATTGCAACCAAACTGAACAAAAATAGTCACGACTTTAAAAAACCTTTGTTATAGAGACATTTAAACAAATAAATTTTATCTTGAGTACGACAAAACACAAAATACTTAGTTTCACCATCACTGATTAAGTAAACCTATCGTTACTAAAATACGAAGATCGATCAGCTGACATTTTACCAATGTGTCACGTGTTTTACATGCTTTGAAATCGTCAACCAGTTCTTAAGTAAACGACGCTATACCAAATGGTAATTAATCTTTGATTTGACAAAACTATTCCTAGTTTAATAACATCGTGCTTGATTTTTTTTTGTTTTATCATAAAATTACTGGAACTGCATTTGATAGAGAAATTATATTATGATTAAATGAAAAAATAAATATGAGGTATTATTTCATAGAGTTCGTGCACAATTTATATTCGTTAAATATATCTTATTAAATCGTTTATTCGTATATTTTCTATCTATATTTGTATCTGTTGAAATACATTCATTAAGAAGCTATATTTTTCACATAAGGATCGGACATGGATAAGAAAAAAAAGCTTGCCAAGAAGTGAGTTCTGGCACCGTTTTTTTTTTCTTAAAAAAACATTGAGTTAACGTATTAAATACATTGTTTATTTTAATAATTTGGTATATTAAGTGTTCGAGCTTTATTAAAAGTCTAAGAAACTTATTATTTTAATTGAGAATATATTATCAACTTTATTATGTAAGAATTTTTAATATTAAATAAATTAATTCATTTACCTTAACCAAGTACTGAAATCCAAGGTAGATTCGCAGTTATTATGAATAAAATTTTGCCAAACTCTTGTTGATGCTGTATTAAAATATCTTTCTCTCGGAGCGCGTTATATTAAAGACATTTCGAGGCCTCAAGAGCTGAATGAATAATCAAATTGAATTAAGGTTTTGTGACGCCTCTCGCATTTTCGGAGCGTAAATGAATTATTTCTGGAAATACGTTCTGATGATGTTGACACACGCCCGCCAAAGAAAACGTCATGTCAAGTGGAAATAGTATAAAGCAACGCATGAAAATTAATAAGTCATATTTGGATTTGAATAATATGTGTTCGTTGGATCCGTTTATGCATACAGATATAATACAGAGTAGAGATGTCCAAAAGGTAGATCGCAAGAAGTTTTACGATTTAATTGAAAATAAAAAAAATAGCTACATAGTTATAATTGCAAATATGACAAACGTTTTGAAATATTTAAATCACATGACATAAAGAACAGAAAATTATTACTCGGCAAACGCCTCTGACAAAGATTTCAAATTTTGATGAAAAAAAAACAGAATTTAAGCTTATATCTCTATCAATAGAAACAACTGAATATGATTGAAAGTAAACCAAAAAAAGATTATACACTCATTTATTTGAGCAAGCTAATTTCCAATATAAATAAAGATTGAATATATTATAATATCGACTGTGGAAAGGAAAAAGGACGTAACCCTCAATTTTCCAAAACAGCTTTTTTTCGATAATCACAATGTATACAACTTGGCACATATTCTTTTAAAAGGATGGAAGCTGAAAATGCCGAAAAAGGATCTAAATTTAACTTTTAAGTTTGAAAAAGATGACCTTGTAAAAAATGAAAACCAAGAAAAAACACTGAAATAAAGGTTTTTCCGAGACAATTTCTTTAATTATTATTAGGTTATGTCAATTAAACACCAGTTTAGAAGTATCCGTGCACTTCAAGGTTGTGTATAATTCATAATTTACAAATGTTACAAAATCATCAAAACACGTTTTTTGTGCCTCCTGTAAAATTTGATATGTGTGGGTTACGTCCTTTTTCCTTTCCACAGTCGATATATTAACAGACAATGCATACTTTGTGTGAAGATAATTTAACTTCGAATAACTTTTCAGCTTATGAGAATAAGGTTGTTCTTGATAGATTATAATATTAAACATTAAGTAATATGCTAGCAATACGCTACTATCGATGAAAATTTTTAATTTTCAATGTTAATAATCAGCTTTCAATGGGGTATATAGTATTTTTTTCATTGAATTGGTACCAGCCTCTCGTTATTTGTCGGTAAAAGGAATATTTTAATAAAATAAAGTAATTTTTTGAAGTGCGACAAAAAGTGTCTTAAGTATTGGTATCTCTTTGTTATAATTAAAAGTCCTATAAAAAAACTTATGAAAATATTGATGAATATTTTATTAACCTGACACACGGTTAATTTGTTTCAAAATAGAGTATTTTTAAGACAAATATTATGGAAAGTCACTATATTACGATCGGTGAAAAATCACGGATATTGATTTCGTCCAATTAAGAATTCACATAGTTTTATAGATTGTATGAAAGATTTTTGGTCCTGTTTGCAAGAATGACATCTGGTGACTGTGACACAACCATGAGCTTGATGGTCGTCAGATTTGTTAAAACTCAACGAATACGCTGGGCCGGACACGTATCACGCATGGATGATAGTACACTACATCTATCTATCTACAAAAGTCGCACATTTGATACTCCTGAGAGGAGATTTTGGATGACTGTGACTTTGCTGAATGGATGGTGTGTCACAGAACTTGAAAGTGTTGGAGGTGAGCAACTGGTGTAGGCAATTGGAAGACCGAACCGGCTGTAGAATACTGATTGAGGCAGCAAAAGTTCAACCCGGACTGAAGCGCCAGAAAAATAAAAATCTGATAGAAAGTAGGTATTTGAAAAATGTTTTTTTGTTCATTTCGATCGTTCATTTTCGTAGATCGCAATAAAGTGTGTATTCAAAAAGCGGATCGCAAAAATGACATAGTGGGCACCACTAACGTAGAGTAATCAATCATACAGAGATACAATACGCGTCATTTAGGATTTCAACACAACACAATTCTATGCGCCTGAAAAGAAAATGTTTTTCTTTATGAAAACATTTAATTCACTCTGTCTGGCTTTAATTGCGTTATTGAACAAGTCAATGACATCCACTAGTGGGTATGGTATTTAATTAAGCATTTACAAATGAAAAAAATACCAACAGCTAAAGTCTTATTTTATAATTTAATACTTACATATGATCATTACTTTTCTCCCATGTAACGCGATGGAACGGCGCTCCGGCACATTTTTCTCAAAGGTACCATGTATTTTCGACACAGGCTTATAGCGCGTATGTAAATTATGTTTATTTTAATTTAAAACGTAATTTATTAGTATTTGAATCGTAAAAAAAATGTAATTCATAAAAGTTTTGTCATTAACGACCCGGGTTTCGCCTTTCGGCATCTTCAGGCGTTCAAGTGTACGGGTGGACTTGAACTCAGTCAATGCCAATTCAAAATTTCTCTATGATTTTATAAAAAATATTGAATACCAGAGTTCCGGGATCCCACGATAGAAAAAAAAAATTGAATCTCGAATCGCTGGAATTGAAAAAAAGGTCCGGGATTGGATGCCCTAGTCTTGATCATATTAAATAAAAGTGGAATTAATTTAAATGAGTATTTTATTTTTTTAATATAATGCCTTTCCACTAAGTATTGTCAAGATCGACCCTAAAAGTGATTTTTTGCATTTATCTACAAATTTTAAAGACTGAACAGCTATCAAATGAAATGAAATAAAATGAATGGAAAATCTGTCTTCACACAAACCTCATCTTTTGCGTTCGCAAACAGTTGAATGAGCAGAAAGAAAAATCTCTACATAGTCTTTATTGGCTATATATTATTTTGTAAAAGTAAAGCTATATCTGTTTAATGCATTAATTAATATACAAGTAAGGCATAGAATATTGTTTACAATTAAGCAAAATAATAATTAACGTTTCTAAAGAAAGTGAAAATGCTATTTCAACAGTCGTAAATATGGCATCCAATTCCGGGATCTCGTGATCAGGATCTTGTGATCCCGAAATTTTAATGTACTAAAAGTTCTAATTCCGGGATTGAGCATAAGGAGTGAAAAAACCTTGAAAAGTTTTTAAAATGTACTTAACACACATTTTTAATTTAGGGAAATCCGCAAATTCCTAGATTTTTGAAATCGGTCACTGAGTAATTTTTTTTGAAACGAATCAGAGAGCTAAAAAAAGCAAATTCCATGATTTTTAAAATCGCCCAAAGAGCAAAAAAAAATTGAATCCACCAGCGAACTAAAAAAGTGTTTCTCCTTCTTTTCTACATTATTTTTAAATCAGTCAATTTCTGACGTCTTTCCCAGTGATCGATTCTTAGATCCCAAAAATCCACATCTCGAATTGATGGTGAATGATCAATCCCGGGATTTGAAAAATTGTGATACTCGAAATTTCAGGACCACAAAAAGGGTTCGGGATTTGATGCTCAAGTCATAAATCATTCATTCAAACATCAACTCTCGCAAGTAAGTTATTGGGTTTTAAATCAGTATTTAACGTATGTGGTTTTATAACGATATGCCGAAAAAAGTCAAGTCAGCGACGTTGATTATTCTTCGTGGCATAAATATGTGTGTCTATTTTGCATTAAAATGTTATGATATATTCCACTCTTCCACTGCGAGATGAATAATGATGTTGTCACAGTGAAAATATTTGCCTAAAGATAAAATTATAGGTAATTAAACTAAAAATATATAAAAGTAAGGTTGTGACCAACCTGAAAATTTAATGGAAAAAAAATGTCTGTAATTTTGTGTGGGTTTTTGGTACAAAAGCCTCGTTTCTGGTATCAGCATAATTGGAAATAATTTTTCAATTATGTAGAACTGAAAAACGATATACAATGTCTATAAGCCCTCGCTATTAAATGTGTATCATTCGAAATTATTTACAGGTATCAAAAGCCATTCTGTCTTATTAAATTTCCTGACCTATGTCAAAACGTAAGCTCTCTGAAAATTTCTTCAGCGATATATTAGAGTTACAAATGTAACTTAATTTCATGAAATTTGTGAACACAAGTTTGAATATGGAACACGTTTTGCTAAGATATTTAGTACAGTATAATTATATCATATAAAGGTACTATTTTGTTACCTTTTTCGTTAGCTATTAAATATTTTCAACTGTTTTAATTTAATGTGAGCATATATATATTAATTGTTTACAAATAAAGCAATATAAACAAATAAAATTCAATATAATCGTTTGAGGAAGACAAAACATTTGTTGTTTTGATTAAAACCTGCTAGCCTTGTTTAACAAGAAAAGTATGTTTATATAATGTGAATTAAATTAAAAAACCTTTTTCCTTATTTCTTAAAAACAACAAAATTTTAACGAACCAAACATTTATCGTTTGTTGACATAATAAGAGAACGGTGTTTTTTTTAAACAATATAATGATTTCCTCTGAATGGTGAAGTAACTTCTCACAAACCATATTTGTTGAATCACATTTATATATTTGTGTTTCTATGTGGTGATTTTTTTTAAAATTATGTCTTTTAGTGGAGCATTTATTTAAACGATATTCAGGAAGAACTGGCTTAAATTATGTTGTTTATCAATCTTTTTCAACAATGTTTAAATACAGAAAACTTGAGATAAAAACAAACTTAAAGTTGTTTTACTATTTTATTTCATAATCAGATAAACAGGATGGTAAAAAATAAGATTATCATATTCTGTCATACATTTGAACAACTCGAAATAAAGGAGTAGAAAATTTTTTGTTCGTTGGTTTGGCTGGCGCTTTTGTCTGACTAGGTCCATGACTGGCTTAATAACCAAAACCCAAGCATCTCCACATCCAGTTTGTCTGCACTAGAGGTCTGCACGGGTCCGGACCTGGCCCACGGGCCGGGTTCGCGCGGGTAAGCGCAATTGAGAATCGGGCTCGGGCCGGGCCCGGGTAAAGAATTTACTGATTCAGAAAAATATTTCAGAATACGCTCGTGTCTTAAGTCAGCCATGATGATTTTAATTATAACCAGTTCTATAGTGAATCGTAAATTTGTAAGACACGCGCTTTTTTCAGGCTGATGAGTATAAATCTAGGATTCGGGCCGGGTTCGGGTAACAAGTGCGGTATTAGACTCGGGCCCGGGCCGGGTCAGGCCTGAGTTTTTCGGGCTCGGACCAGGTAATATTATAAAATTTCGACCCGTGCAAACCTCTAGTCTGCATGTATGCTAATACAAAATAGTCATCTCCTTCGCTGTTGACCGCGGGCAAAATGCCTACAGGGGTTCCACAAAAAACCTGTATACTCTAGATTTCACACATCATTCTTTAACATTAACAAAAGAATTTATATCGTAGATAACTCAATATTATTAATTTTTGCCAATTGCTTTTTTTGCCGTGCCAATAGCCGTACAAAAAATGACGTAATATAAATAACCCTGTTACTTAGTATATTAATAATACATCGTATTGTGACACTGTTGTTAATCTTGATATAAGTTGACATTTTTTCAGATGAAAATGCTCGTGGTGAACGAAACCGATCCTAATCCTAACTAATAATGGTATAATAATTAAAAAAGAGTGACTGTTTTATTTTTTAATATAATGCCTTTTCACAAAGTATTTACAGTTAACACTTTGAGAGTAATAAAAATTCCTTTTCGTTTTATTTGTTGAAAATGCTCTTTATTCGTGGATCCAGTTCTAAAAACATTTAAATTGTAAAATTGCAAGAATTATTTCGAGTCATCCGTTCTTAAAAGGTATTGACCATACGTTACACGTTTTAAGGGTGGCTTCCCTTAATTCCATACACTGTTCACTTTGAACATTACGCAAATATTTACAAAGGGTAGACATTTGCAATTATTTACAGCAAAATAGGCGCAGTAATTTAACCACCACACTTCGCTGCCACCTAGAACCTGCATAAATCCTTAAACTAACAACACTATATTATTTCAATAGGCAATGATTAACTTTCATTGTTTAAAAACACTGCCTCATTAGAATGCGGCCTAAAAGCGCGCTGCTAAGCCGACAATGAAATATTTGTATGAACTTAATTTGGTACGGGAACAATAGACGACCAATAGCTGATGGCAAAAATTAATTAAACCATGGTAAAAATATCAATGGGAGTTAACAAAATAGTGAGAAGGTTTGACAAGAAATTAAATAATATTAATTAAAGATCAAAACAATTTTTTTTAACCCTTTCCTACTATCCAGAGGCATTTTTTTTATTTGTGAATATAAAAGCAAAATAAGATTCATATATTAGGTTTAAGAAGTTGTAAAATTTATTGGTTACGTATCGAATGTGTTTTTGGTGGTTAGCAGATTAAAAAGGACACAGTTTTGTTTGCGTCATAGTGAAGACATTCGTTTTTGATTGTCACGAAAAAATAGCAAATGGATGCATTTACATATTATTTTAGATTATAGCGTGACGAAATTCAATAGCGGCACTCATTTTAAGTTAAGAAAGGTGGCATTTCGCAGGGGTTTGTAACAGTCGCACATATAGAAACTTGGGGCTCTCATCCAAGCGTCACGCAAGATACCCCACGAAATTTGTTATATTGAGCATGTAGAATTTTGGGCTCCCCCTTTCGCTAGGCCCTCATTGCATTGCCCGACTCTGCTCTAAGATGGCTACGCCACTGGGTTGTTACAATACGTGCACTAAAAAACTCACCATTTTTTGGTTAGATTATAAAATAGTTTTTTGGTTCAAACATGATAAGGCACTAAATTTGAATCGTTCAAATTATGTACACTCACACAGATTTTGTCGCTAACGACCCGGGTTTCACCTGTCGCGTTAGTGACAAAATCTGTGTGAATGTACATAATTTGAACGATTCAAATTTAATATTGAAATTCCACCAAGCACCTTCAGTCGAAATCTTAAATTATGATTAGGCACATTGACAGTTATTAAAAAAAATCCTTTACACTCTTCCAATTCTAAAAACAACGGGTCGTAGTGGTAGTGATTAGTTTACCACTAGTTATGTCTTTGTCTTATTATATCTCTTCTTTGAAAAAAAAAACATCTTAGTAACAAAGAGTTACCGTAAAAAACGATAATGGATTTAAAAAATAAAACATTGTTGCGCACATTGACGGATGCTAAAATTTTATCTTTATGTTAAACTGGCTGACCCGGCGAACTTCGTACCGCCTAAAAGTCGATTCCTTAACTTTTTAGTTTTTTTAATACTTATTTTGCTATTCGGGACGCCCGGTCAGCTAGTGAGATAAAAAAAGAAAAAAGGAAGTTAATAAGTCTACAATTACATTATATCAAAAAATAAAAATTATAAAACATCTGAAATTCTTTTAATAGTCAATAAAAAATTACAATGAAAATTACAATTTCAGATTTCTTATTATGATACCTACTTATTATATCTCATTTTATTTTTACTTATTCTAAATTAAGTTTTATTTTTATTGTAGTACTTTATGGTACACGATATTTTTTGTTTGATTACCTGGCGCGTAAACAAACAGAGCAGATGGTTTTCCAACTCGGGAACAGGCAACATACAATTGACCATGTGAGAAACATGGGTTTTCTAGATTAATACCACAAACACTTAATGACTGCCCCTGGGACTTGTTTATAGTCATATCGAAAGCAAGCCGTACTGGAAACTGCAGTCGTTTAAACTCGAATGGTACGTCAGTTGGAATCATTGGGATGCGGGGTACCAAAACGTCTTCTCCTTTATACTTTCCTTTCAATATGATTGCTTCTATTACGTTATTCAGTAACTTTTCTTATCGCTAATCGTGTGCCGTTACAAAGTAGCGGTTGGTTAATATTTCGCAACATCATAACTACAGATCCAACCTTTAATTGAAGATTGTGAGGCGAAAATCCTGGCGAATCTAGTGAGTTTAAAAATTCCAGTGGATAGTTCACAACATCATCTTCATTAATTGGCGTATCAACTGATTTATATGTCCTCGTTTCGCCAGGAATGTCATCTTGAATTTTGAAATTTAATTCATTTACATCAGTGTTTTAGGCAGCCAGTATAGCTCGTTCGTTCAACCAATCATGGAATAAGTAATTTGAGCAACATTTGGAAACACTTTTTGAATGAGTTCAGCTTTTGATTGAGTTAACTGACAAAAGCTCTCAGGAAAGGTGATGCGGCCAGTCAGCACGTCTATAAGAAATTTGCTATTATCAATATCAATGAGTTGTTTAGAGAATATGTCTCCAGATTGATCATTTTGCAACATGACACGCATATTCTTGCTTAAATGTAATACCTTGACATGTTTCCACAAATTGGAGGACTTTAAACATGCATTCAGTTCATCAGCTTGCGTTGAACGTGGAACCACTGACAATGTTTGCCGAAAATCTCCTGCTAATAAAATCATTGCGCCACCAGATTGGTTTTGGTTGTTCCGTAGATCTTTTAAGGTTCTATCTAAAGCCTCTAAAGATTTTTTATGCGCCATCGTGCATTTATCCCACACTATTAGCTTACATTGCTGCAAAACCTTTGCCATTGCAGAATTCTTGGAAATGCTGCAGGTTGGAGTTTCGTTGCTTTGCATATTCAATGGCAATTTTAGAGCTAAATGGGCTGTTCGACCGCTTTCAAGCAAAGTTGCTGCAATGCCTGACGAAGCAAGAGCAATTTCCTTTGTTGAGCGCATTGTTGCCAATATTAAAGTAATCAAAAAAGTTTTTCCTGTACCACCAGGAGCGTCCAAGAAGTAAATCCCTCCAATTCCATCATTTATTACTTTCATAAGAGTATCAAATACATACTTTTGTTCTTCGTTCAATAGTGGAAGATTTGTTTGAATCGATTCTTTCAAAGTATTGAGATAATACGATTTTTCACGTTGTAACTCTTGATCAATAGCATCGTGCACTGGGTGATTGGGCGCGGCCATCCCCAATTGACATAATAGCTTGTTTGACATCATTAAGCACATCCTCAATGGAAATCAATGCCTCATTGTAAATTTCTTCACTTATTTGTAATTTCGGATTCCCTGTTCTATTGTGTATATTAAACAAAATATCGTCACACAAATTATCTTTGTATTTTATCCACAAATCAATTGGTTTTGATGGGAAGCATGTAGATATGATAATGGAAAACAATGTTCGTATTTTATGAGCTTGTGATGAAATTACAGCATCATTGAGAGTTTGATCCCAATGTGCATCGTTTTCTAACAGTTGCAAACGATGACAGGCTTCTCTGTAAGACACAATTCACCATCAACTGTTCGTAAATGTTGGAATGATGTTGGGCCACGTACATTGACTAATAGCAGCCGTAAATAAAAACATTCATCGTTCCTTGGATGAACGGAATAAATTCGACCTATTGCATCGGTTGAATATATACCTGGGTATCCTGAAACTGGTTTTCCTTGTTTCCTTTGCAATAATTTCTTTGTTGATTGATTCCAAGTATAATATTTTGCCATTTCAGAATATAGCAGTGTTTGTGCGAAATGATCACTTTGGCACGGCTTGAAAAAACTGGTTAAGATGAGTTGAAGATGCCGAAAGGCGAAACCCGGGTCGCTAGTGACAAAATCTGTGAGAATGTACAGAGTTTAAACGATTCAAATTTAATTACCTATTTCAATATCTTGTTTATCTTCCATTTTTTGCTAGTGATCGCCGACGATACAGTGGGTAACCATCATTTCCAGTGATTGTTTCCGATATTAATGTCCGCGGATAGCGCTTTGAACATTTACCATCTACCCATACACGGTTCATTTCGATTACTTCGTCATTTGATACATATGGTATTAAAGGTCAAATTGACTTTTAAGTATTATTACGAATCGTTTGTATGGGAGCATAGAAAAGTGTTGTTTTTAAACTTTTTCAGGTATTTTTTTTAAATTTTTCTCTCCGTAAGAACCATCCTCGTACTTCAAGCAATATTTAAAAAAAAGAATTAGCGAAATCGGTTCAGCGGTTCTTGAGATTTGCGCTTAGCAACACATTTAGCGATTCATTTTTATATATAGATATGTGTATATTTTTTTGTCATTCTCTTTGAAAAACATTATAACATACGTGAATTTCGTCTAGCCCGCATTCGGACAAACAGAACAAGAGGATGTGTACATAATTAGCTTTTCTTGTTATTGGGTTATAATATTTTTTTTTACCATGTCCGCTCTCAATGTGGAGCTTATGGACTCCTAATGGAGTTTATTTCAACAGAAGTGTTTCTACGAGAACTGCTTGTTACTCAGTTGCTCAACCTTTCTTGTTCCAAAGAGAGTAGGAATAGAAGGAAAGGGCTAGAACAGGACAAGTGGTAAACTAATCGCTCTCGATACGCCCCGTTCATAAGATAGGATGGGGGGTGGGGGGAATTCAAGAGATCACATACATCCATGCCTTCGAACATAAATTCATAAATCGATTGAAAAATCAATTTATAAAACTGCCCGTACTGAGATTCGAACCCGTGACCTCCGTAGCGGTAGCCAACGACGTTGACCACTCGACCACACAGGCGGCGATATAATATGACACGATTAAAAGAACAGCAAACTCATATTATGAAGCAGCTATAATAACATCAGCGGCTACATACACCTGACGATTGATTGTAGAAAACAAAATAGTTATTAAATATAAATAAAAATTGACTTCACTCTTCATTGATTTAGGTTAATGTTAAGCCATTTCTGAAATGTTTGTTGAATGTAGAACAGCTCAATAATTTAGAGTGCTAATAACTATTCACTACATGCACGGTCGAGCATGGCTTGGCCTCATAAAAAAAGATTTAAACATTGGAAATTTTCTTCAAGATATTCTTTCAATGTTTAAAACACATAGTAAAATAAACTTTATTTAAACTGCACTGAATCGATTTACTCTGTGTCTAAAGATTGCAATAGCAGAAGAAGTCTTTTAAGTTTATATCAATATTAGTACTTCAAATAAATACCTGGGTTGGGAAAAACAGTATAGAAAATTTGGACCACGTTACGATATTTCATATAAAATATATAATAAACATAAACGGATGATTATCATGATCAGTTGACAGTTTATTAAAAAAATACATTATTGAAAGGCTCATCAATTCAGAAACCTGCCAATATTCGAACATCGTTTGAGCCCTTGATAATTGAAGTGAGCCAAGTAACAAGATGGTGATTCTTTTTTATTTGACTTTTAAGTATAATCACTTATTTTTGTAGATTGAATATTTTTTTGTTATAAAGAAAATTATAATTTAGTTTGTATTTATTAAGCACATTTCACTTTATTTTTCAGGGGCTCATTTCGTCGTGAATAATTCAACTAAAATTTGATGTGATGGTTTTTATACATACGAAATTCAATTATGGCTAATTTTCAGTATTAAAATATCGGTATTTCTTCATTTGAAAAACTGATATTTCAGTACTGAAAGAGTACCATAAATTCCGAAATCCCGATTTCAGTATTACCACTATAGCAATTTATTTCTTTACCTGTAACTCTGCCGAAAAAGAGTTTCTTCTGTCTATTTTATGGTGACACGTTTGAGTCGGGCGCGTAGAGTGTTTCTTTCATTTCTTTGTGTTCATACACGTTCAATCATGTGTGAAACAAAATTCAAAATCTTCACAAAACGAAATATCATTGAATATGAGAAACAATTTTATTTTAAAGGTTCATTTATTTATAAAAAAATACACAACAATTCTAACGCATAAAAGATTTCCATGATATCATTTGATGTGTCAAAAATATACTTTGTTATGTGATAAGAAGTTTCATATAAGTCATTTCTTTATAATTTAAAAAATGGTTTAGAAATAAGTCTTAAATGAACTACGAAAAAAATACTGTTTTTCTGTGAAGCTATATATTTTTGTGTATTTTTTAAACACACAAATATATAATATACCAATTACTTCTAATCATTAGCCTAAAATATGTTTATTATCTTAAAATCTATACACAATATGTAATATTTACATAATGTGAAATATTATTTGACAAAAGAATAAATACTAAATAAAGTGTTTGAACTTTTTTGCATGTCACGAAAATCATATGTATTAAACCCATAAGTTTATTGAAGGTACACATGTCTATTACAAATTACAAACATTTACTAATTGCAGTGAACAGTTGACTAGCCATAAAAATAGGCGCATTGCTACTAATACGAAATACAGTCTAATGGAAAAAAATATTTATTAAAATAAAAAATTTGAGCGTGACATACAAAATGATTCCTTTTACAAACGTTGAAAAAAAGACATGATGTTTTTTGATCTTCGGCAAATATTATGTAATCCCCGGCTTTGTAGCTGAGAAGCACTAAAGCACTCAATAGCTGTGAAAAACCATAAATTTTGTTATCAAAAAATATTTTTTTTAATAATAAAATGTATAATTTAATCTTATAAAATTTAAATACGGTAAAAATATCAAATTATTTAGTTCTACAATTTTTTATACAATTATATTTGTTATATTTCGGCGTGCGCCATCATCAGAACTATCTTTAAACCTGCATCTACTCGATTATACATATATACTGACTTAGAAAAGATACATAATACATTTTGTTATTTACTCTGATATCCTTATTTATATTGTAGTTATAGTATTAAATGAATTAAACATGTCTTTAGTGTTTTTAAGAACGATAAAAAATATGGGGTTGTTCAAGGTAAATTAGTTTAAATTATACTGATATTTATTATTTGTTACATTAGGGGTTTTAGTAACGGTGATGGATTGATAATTGTTTGTTCAGTTATGATGTCATTGTCTTGATTATTAGTTTAATTTTATACAATTTAATCAAACTGTCTCTTAGTTTTATTTATAAATATTGGTTAAAAAAAACACTCTCGTTGATCAGTTAAGTACTATTATAATATATATTACAAGAAATTTGAAATAAATTATTAAAAGTTTAATCCCACCACACAGATATAAAATAAATTTGTTGCATATTTCAAAGTGTCGAAATTAGGGACATCTATCATAGCTTTTGCTTTGTGAAAGATTGTTTCGTGACAGTGTAATCACTTAGCCATCGCGTTTTAAAAAAAAGTTTTACGTCAGATTTTTCTTTTTAACGAATTTTAATAGCGGCACAGCCTTAAAAAGTTGCCGTGGAAAATCTCATCACGTCTAGAACACAAGGGTGAGAGCTTTAACGCTGTGTGCACACCGTAACGTTAATTTTTACGTAATGTGTCACATTTATAACGAGAGCTTTACGTATTCCTGGTAGTTAATCTAGCTTCGGGTAATATTAAAATTTTTACTAGCTTTAATGAAATATAAAATTTTTACACTTTTTTTTTGTTGTCGTGATACCGGGAAAAACCCCGAGCTTAAAGACGAATCAACAGTAAAATAAATCCGAATAAAGTGTTTTACTTTCACAGAACAGAATTATATTCGAAGAGCACTTTTTTGTGACACGTTGAATAATAAGCTTTTTTAAAATACGAGGGAGAAAAAATTGTTTTGTCGGCGTTTCATCCAATGTAATGAACACTCCCTTGCTGAGTGAAAGATTGGAAGTTATTGGTAAAAAAATTCAAGGTCTTTATGCTCAGCTAAAAATGTATATTTTCGAATAAATGTAATCTCACAAATAAAACAAAATCATATTTTAAAATATTTGAAATCGTTTTTTTGTAACTTGAAGAGAAGAAATCTGCTATCAATTGATAAATAATATCAGATATATATTTATGTTTGTTACGTGGTACAAAACAAATGTATTTAAAAATATTCAAAGCGACTATTTAACTAAGAAAAACACAATATTCCTTTGTACGTATATCTATTTTTATTTACCAAAATCAGGACCGGTTTCGCTCATAGTGAGCATTGTCATAATAAGTATTCACGTTATATTTGTAGTCTTATGAATATAATATAACGTAGCGTATTAATGTATGTTTAACAGTTAAAGTATGTACTTCGTCCATGCACATAATATTATTAAATCAATGTATATATACGTTTTTTTTCTATTTAAGTCAGTAATAATTAACCCTTAAATGCATGATTTTCTACTAAAAAAAATAGTACACAATGGGTGGGTATGATTACAAGAAAAATAATTTAAAAAAAATATATTTTTTTATACAAAAACAATAAGTACTCTTTAAACGCATATAGGCATTAGAGGCATAAACACAATTTTCATACAGATTATCAAAAAACAACACTAATAATACACAATTCAACTACTTAATGCTATCTATAATGATGAACCATGTTTTTTGTATTGTGAAAATTGTATTAAAAAACGGCCAAAAATTAATAGCCTCTAAAACTCCAGCTTGCTCTGCTCGAATGAAGATTATAATGGTTTATCATATGTTATATAACAAGACATCTATCGGAAAAATATGTAAATATGTATTTTACAATTGGGTAAAAGAATAAAAGAAAAAATCGATTTGTGTTTTGCAAGAAAGTCAAAAAAAAAAAGTTTTTACTTTTCATAGTCTCCTATGCACTTAAAGGTTAACGAGAAAAAGTTATTACAAAAACTAAAAAAAGGCAATTTAATTGTTCACAAACTTGAAAAAAATTACGCAAGCACTCATAATGTTTACCAGCCACGCTCCACTGTTGTGCGCGCGCAATCACGCATTTGCTGTCATCTGACATTGTACATAAGTATAAATATCAACGTCTTGATGTCGTTTATGTTTTATTTCTATTCAAAATATTTAACCTGACCTAAACCATACTGCCGTCTGTGTGGTCAAGTGGTCAACGTTGATGGCTTCGGCTACGGAGAGCCCGGGTTCAAATCCCGGTACGGACAGTTTTATAAATTGATTTTTCAGTCGATTTATGAATTTCTGTTCAAAGGCATGGATGTATGTGATGTCTTGAATTCTCCCCTCTCACCCATCCTATCTTATGAACGGGGCGTATCGAGAGCGATTAGTTTACCACTAATCCTGTCCTAGCCCTATCCTTCTATCCCTACTCTCTTTGGAAAAAGAGAGGTTGAGCAACTGAGTAACAAGCAGTTCTCGTAGAAACACTTCTGTTGAGATAAACTCCATTAGGAGTCCATATGCTCCACATTGGGAGCAGACATGGTTAAAAAAAAACCATAATGCTTTGGTTCTCTGTCTAATACACGAGTTATACTCTCACAAGTAATTCATGTATTGACTAGTCAAATTGAATTTGAATTGTAATTATGTAAGCTTCAACTAAAAGTACTATTAATGTTCAAATCGGCGAAATTTAACTTTTCAACTGTGACATAAACTGAATTAATTTCTCTCCCACCCTCATGTTATATTTAGAGAATAGCCTGTCCGAAGTAATGACTATAGTTTGATTCTTGTCGGCATTTAAATCATTTGTTTTTTTTCGCAGTTTTCTACCGATAATATGATTTTTTAACATTTTATTTCGCTTTATTTTTAGTCGTGCTCTTCATATAATGGTTGTGATATTTATACTCAAGACTGCAGTACATTTGCGTCAATATTTGTATTCACAAAGTAATACTTCCATTATTCTGGAATAAAAAATCATCAATATAATTCCCCCAACTTTGCATTGCATTACTAGATGAAAAATATTTGAAAATTCTTAGTCTGTAGAAAAAGACGTTGACAGGCGAGAGGATGGGTTCATACTTAATGAATAGACTACGTAAAAAAAATGACAGGACCTCGTTTTATTCTGCGCTAAAGAGAGCCAAATAACGAGAAGAATTAAATAGAATTTGAAGAATATAAAAGTAATCCACGACACTGAAGTGAAAAAATATTTTTAAGAAAAAAGATTCATAAATTTGCTTTTACACGAGAATCTATTAAATAAAATTTTACTCAACATTTTTACTTTTGTTATGATACTTCCTGTTGAAAATTTTTCTTAAATAAATTTATCTAAAGACCGCCACTAAAAATGATAAAATAGTTATTGTTTTTGACGACCGTATTCAAAGGTAACGTCGCCTAAGTTGGTCATTTAAATGTGAATACATTATCTTTCATGAGGGTTGAACGTGTTATTTTACAATTTAATAAAATGATGACCAAGTGCTTATTAAAATTTTCAACGACAAGTTTACTGCGTTAATTTTATATTGAATATAAAATTGTACAACTCACTAGTGGCGAAAAATATATTAGTATAAAAATGTTAACCATTTATGTTAAATTACTGCCGAGGTGTAATATTCCATGTTTTTAATAATAAGCCATATTAAATTTCGTTTTTCTAAAAAGCAATTATTTAACATGAACTTAACACCATTGATTTTACCGTATTTTAATAATTTCCGTACATTATTCTTTTATATACAATGTTTTAAGCAAATTGTTTGCCAAATATGATATATTAAATTATTTTTGATGTCAATTAGCAAGAAGAATTTTCCTCAGTAAAACATGTGTTAACTAGATTGTTAGCCAAGTGGTTGACTTGGGTAACGGTTCTCTCGTTTTTGAATCATTGTAAGAACAGTTGTATTTATAGGTTTTGAAATTTTAGATTTGTGTTTGAAGTTATTGATATCCCCCGCTACCAATGTGGCGCATATTCCCTCTTTATGAAGGCATCTCAACAGAATTTTTCTAAGAAAACTGTTTGTTAATCAGTCGCTCCATTTCTCTTTTAGAATGAACATAGTAGTAGGGATAGAATATTAAGGCCAAGAAAGACTTGTGGTTAACAATTCGCTCTTGTTACGTCTAGTTATTAAAGGATGGGAAGGAAATTAAGACATAACAAGCACCCATGCCTTCGAACAGAAATCAATAGAAAAAAGCTGTTCGTACTAGGTCTCGAGCCCGCGAAATACGGCACGAAAGCCAGCAACGCTAGCCATTGAGCCATAAAACCCAACACTCTACCCTAAAACTACGAAACTGAACGGAACGGTTTCATAACCATAAGTCTTTCCATACCCATTAAATACTTTTTTTTTCTTTTTTAGATAAAAGAAAAACGGGAGCAACTAAACCGACATGGTAAAAAAGATTAAAAAAAATAGATTAATGATTTTTTGAAAAATGCTGAATTTGGCCTGACATGTTTCATAACTTACAATATTATTTGTACAAAATTTGTTAACCCTTTTATCCATTTTATGTTTATTCCTTAGTAGAAACATATGATTTTTTTGAAAAGAATTTTAACAGAACTGGTCGTAGGTGATTCACTAAAATTATTTATTTATTTATTTATTGTTAAAAATCAAAATTACAGTACATGACATAACAGCTGACGCCAATTCGCCATGCACTTGAAAAATATAATAAGACAAAACATAAAATAAAAATACTCAGTACATCAAATTCAACATAAAAAATCAAGAAATACAAAAGAAAAATTTATCAAACAGTTCACAAATACCATCACCAAAAATGTCCACTTCTCTAGGCAATGCGTTGATTAGTCGAACGGCCCTTGGAACTGGTGACTCATACCTCCTAAGCGAGGTATAAGTTTTTAGAAATAAAAATAAATAATATTATAACCCTTTTAACGATAGAATAGAAGAGTGAGAAGAGATAAAAATGCCAAATCGTCCTTAAAATCTGTAAATTACTAAGAAAAAGTTGGTTGTTGATTATACCACCACCACCTGTTTATGTGTGTGCTGCCGCTGTTTCACAACCGCCTTCCATAAAGCAATAGACCAAGAAAAAAAACGAATTTACTCTTCGTATTCTTGGCCCGATCCAAAACTGCACGGGAGCCATCTTTCAATCATTAACTGTTGTACTATAAAAATAGAAAAAAAAGAGAATGTGACTTGCTCAGTCATTTAGTATAAGTGATAGTAAGTATCCTAAAAACTTAACTATACATTTAAAAATATATATATTACATTTCGTAGTTTTAAAAACTAATATCGCTGTGAAAAAATATACTTATTTTAATGTTTCGAATAAAAAAAAGTCTATTGGTCCGGTATAGTGAATATTAGTCAACCACTGTCATAAATCAAAAGACACTGTTAAAAACTTTAATTTTCACTATTGCAACTAAATTAAATTTTACACGGTCGAATGTTTGATTAGCACGATATATACATGAAACGAAATGCTAAAAAAAATATGCTCGAATCAAAGTTAATGGTTGATAGTTGACTGAATATATTTACCGTCGTTAACTGTATTTTTACTTTTATAGCTGAATTTCACTTATCAATACGCCCTAGTAAAGATGAACAAACAAAAAATAAAAGTGTACTACAAATAGACAGAAATGCTGATGTTGAGTAATTTGAAACGTTTGATAGCAACGGATGACAATGATGATCTGGGAAGATAAAGAATAAATCATATCTCTGAACGGAAAATATCCAAAATTCAGAGCTCCATGCAATAGCAACCCGCCTGGCATTGTAATCTTTTTGCCCCGGGATAGTTTATGGGCGAAGTTTAACCATGAATCCCGCCTACAAGTGCGAAGATCCGCCCCTGGCATTTCGATCTACCGAAACCGAAGTTATGTCCGTCGTTTGGGTTGATAAAAACAAAAACAGGATGATGGATACTCAGTTGGTTTAAAGATGCTACTTAAGAAATATTTTTTTGGGACACTCCTTAAACGGTCGAGTAAAAATCAGTTTGTTTTTTCGAGCGACATATCCTTCACTTTCTATTGCTTTCGTATATTATTTGCCAACAAAAGTAACATATAAAAAGAAAATAACAAAGTCAAGACAAATAGTACCTAAAAATTCCACTTTTTAAAAAGTCCTGTTTTGCTGACCTAGTTATTTAAATATTACATTATTGGAAATACAAAAAAAAAGTGTAATTTTTCCGAACCAATACTTTTCCTTGACATCGATGATAAGTGATTTATATAAAAAGCAATCGATCTATATTAACTTAAATGTTAAGATTTCCCCCCGTTGCAATTAATTTACTGAGATAACAAACATGTCAAGTCCATAGTGTAGGGTCAAAATCGTGGGCTTCCATGAAGAATCGGGTTTAAGTCCTAGTAAGAACGATTTTTTTTTCAATCAATATGTCGATATCTATTCGAATGTATAGTTGTTTGTTATGTTTAAAAGAATCCCTCCCACCTTTTCAATATTAAAATAATGAAGTGTTACAAGAACGATTAGCCATACTTATCCTGTCCCTGCCTAATCCTTTTATCCCTAATCTCTTCGAAACGAAAAAAGCGAGGTTGAACAACTGAGTAACAAGCAATTTTCGTAGAAAACTTCTGTTGAGGTACTTCTATCAAGCAGTAATATGCTCTAAATTGTGAGCGGACATGAATAAACAAAGGAATGGAATTGACTCGGTAGTAACTCACTAGTCATATCCTTTCTTTTGACACAGTTCGAAAAAAAGAGAAGTTGTTTACCTGAGTAATAAACAGTTCTCAGATAATTAGATAATTTAAAATATTCTCAAAGAAACACGTTTTTGTATCCAAGAATTAGAAGATAATATTATGTATACAAAAGAAACTTATTAATAATGGTAAACTCATTCTTATATCTTATATCATAACAAATATCCATATCCCTGCCGTACGGTGCAAAAGCTCACTTATCCCAAAAGTGGTTATAACGTTTGAAAATCGATGACCCAAATCTATGAATAATTATAGGAACTGTATGCTCAAAACACATCACGTTTTATACGTTCGCTCAAATATTCTCTCCGAACGCTTTTCATTTCAAAACACAACGATAAATTTTGCCCTCAAAGGTTTATTCGAGTTGCGAAAAAATCACATCTTTTTCGTCGATTTGACTTTTTCAAGGCGCAATCCCAAGGGTGAATATCGATTTTTCGGGAAAATAAACGTACGCGCTTCTCGCAAGTAGGTTAACTTATTTTATTGTTTTGTTTTTTTCTTTACAAGTGTAAAAGACAAGTGAGTTGGAGCGAAATGATTTTATTTATCCTTGTCTCCTTAAGGTCACGACAGTTGATAAATAATTGAAAAAAAAAAGTTTTTTGGCATTGAAATATGAAGTAAATTTTACCTGCCTTAGAAAATTTTCATTATTTTCTATTCAGAAATTGACAGATTTACAATTTAATAAATAAATTTATTAAATTGTCTTATCTTAAATACATTTTCAAAGGCGGTCTAATACGGTTTTTATAAATTTTAGAGAATGATACATATATAATATCAAAAATATGTATTTCATTTATATAATGGCCAAAATCTTAGTTTTGAAAAATGCCAAACACTCTTCTGATATTTCTGAACGAAAATTAAGGTTAATTTTGAAACCATCCTAAATAATAAACGGTCTTAATGAATAACCCAATCAGTGCACGCTTTGGTGGATAAGTAATATGTATCCTGACAAATATTCTACTTGCATACAATATTAGATAAGATTATACATATAAGTTGAAAATGCTCATGATGAATAAAGCCGGACTTGTTCATATAAAAGTACAAAAGAGTGTTTTATTTTTTAATATAACGCCTTTCCACTAAGTGTTGGCAGTAGGTGAACAATAAATTATTATTTCAAATCATTAGAGTAGACTAAGGATTTTTTGTTAGAACAGACGCAACTGAATACGAATCGTGGTAGCCTGAATAATTTTTAAATAAAAATAAGTATCACGTGCAATTCGAGGGCTTAAGATTGTTGGAGACATACTAATAGGCGTGTTTTAAGTTGAACGCAGGTTCGGCAATGTCATAATCATATTTATTAGAGAAAACTAGATCTCGTACATATAACCAATAACAATATAAAGTTAAGTACATCTACAAATAAAATTAGCATGCAAGTAGCACAAAGGTAAGTCACCTGTTATACTCAAATAAGCTTAGACTTTTTTGTAGATAGAGTCTTGTGATCTTAAACTTACTCGGTTATTATGCTGTTCTAATAAAAGCAACACTATACTATAATATACCTATATTCCGTTAATTTTGTCAATTAATTTAATTCCCGAAATCACTAAGCCATTCAATCCTATTCCATTCACCCTTGATCATTTATTCCATTGATTTCGAGTATTGTTTCAAGTGATTAATTCAGTTTCCGCGTTGTATTAATGTGTAATTAAATAATTAAATTGGCACCAAATTAAGCTCACGATATTTGAAGGCTTAGTATTGCACCCTTGTAAGTTGTAATACAACTACGCGTTTGTAAGTTAAGGGGTTTGTGGGCATTTGAAGCTTTGAGGCTTTGTATAGTGTAGTTAAAGCTCATTGTCTGTATGTAAATAAAGCTTTAGATACAGATTATCGTACTTTAAGTTTTGTAAAGAAAATATATTCGATCATAATTTAGTGCTGTCGAACTTTAAGTTCTATTGATATTCATTTAAAAATATATGTTCTTACGGCACGTTTACCTGACAAGTGATGACTAAGATGAGTACTGAAAAAACTTTGTTATGTTATAACTTACGGTGAAACAAAAACGGTTGACTGGTTATCGTTCAGGTATGACGTGGTAGACATAAAATATGCTATGCTAATGGAAAAAGTTTGTCAAAAAGTTGAATATTAATAAATTTAACATATTATTACGTTCAGACTATTTGTGAGTTTTGTATACATATCCAAAAAAAATAAAAAACATTTTGGCTTTAATATTTTTTTTCTTGTGTGATATAGTTTTTACAATAAGATGAGTTGATTTATTAAAAAAATCTACTCGTAATGATGCTATTAACAAACATTAAAACATTATAATGATTTTTTTTATTTGTCTGAGACGATTCAAAAATTGTACAGAACTAATTTTCATCCGTTACAACTTACAACAATGTTTTGTAAAAAAGTATTTTATCCTCAAAAATATATGTTTCTTTAACGAAAAATTAAACTTTTTAGTCACTTTTTATCACTTAAAGTGTTAATAATTATCCTTTATTATCATGCTACTATTATTTTTTAAATTAAAATTATAATAAAAGAATATTTTGCTTAAGCCAAAATGGAGACCAATTAATGTCTTTCTCAGAAAGTTGTATGAAAATAACCATACATTTGATTTTACTAGAAGCTTCATTATTATTAGACAATACGCATTATCCTATTGATATTGAGAGTCTTATTCAAGTGACGATAGCAATGTTCACATATAACAAATTTGATTTATTTTAGATGATGCAAACTTGTTACTGCGCAGTATGTTCATAATCGAAAGTTGTGCCTGCAACTTATTGGCTTATTTGTAAGGTAAAGGTTGAAGTCTGGCATCTCACCTACCACAAACCTAAACTTTTCGCCTTTATAATTAATATTATATGGTCGTACCCATAATAGAAGAGCAAAGTATTATATAAGATTCATCGTTCTGTGAAAATATTCAGTAGATACGTTAAATAAGTTAGATAAGCAGGGTTTCCCAAACTATGTTCCGCAGAACACTGGTGTTCCACGGATTCTGAATAGGCGTTCGGCGAAAGGTATATTCGAAATAATTAACATACGTACATATAGTTTTGCACTCTTTTTCGTACTGTATACAATATTATTAATTCGTTGAGATGATTTTACTAATTACTAATCCCTGAAATACCGAAGCATATTTCGAAGAAGAAAAACTACATTTGAATTATGGGGTATTAAAAAATATTGTCTATGTGTATATGAAATGATTTTATAAACAATAATTGATGAACATGTCATGTTGTATTTATAACACTATTTTTTAATAACTTTACAAAAAAAAACAAACCATCAATTCAACGATTTCTTTTAACGATTCTCTATCGTTATCATGTAGAGCTAAAAATTCTAAAAATATACTATATATTCTATTAACAAATATTTGACTTAAATACATACATTCAATAAAATTATGATATAATAAATAATTTTAATAAATAAATAGAGTTTTTTTTTTAAATTCTGAAAAAAATATTATTCTAATGCTTTGATATTTTTTTTAGTCAGAAAGTCTTGTAAGTCTTTTTCTCACTTTTATACTCTTCATTAAATTAGATTTCCAGGAAAAGTAAATATTTATAAAGTATCAAATGAAATCAAATTTATTTTATACACGATTTAAAAATAGTTTACTAAAAAATGTTAATTAAATGAAACATGACTTATAAAAAAGTACGCTTCAATGAAAGAAATTTAATGAAAAAAGAGCTTTAACTACCTCTCAGTCAGGTATACTCAACCTTTTTACTCTAGCAGACAACAAAAAAAAATATAGTGATTTCAGGAATTTAAATTAAAATGAAATTTAAGTACTGTCAATCCTCTTTTTACACGAGTGATACGTTCCAGGTAAAACATCCGAGTAAAAGTAAGTAAGTGAAAAGTAGGTTACATTGCATTGAACCGAGTTATTTCACATTTTCACATTTATTATTTCACATTTCTTAAATTATTTCACATTATTTCACATTTCTTAAATTCAATGATTTATCTCAAACATATTTATTATAATGTTTTAGCTTTAAAATGAAACATTCGTTGGCCTACAAAAAAATCTAACGCGCCGCGGTTTGTGCACTCCTGCTTCAAATATATATGCTGACTCGTCGAAATAAAAATTGTTATTGAAAACTTTCAAAATTCATTATGAATATAAAGTTTAAATTTGAAATTTTTGTTCACATCCATTGGTATAAATAAAATAAAAATGTCAATTTTAATTATAAATATAATTGGATGCTACAAATACACCAAGAATTTGTTTATATTTTATCGCTAGTAAAGTGATTTTACAAAATCAGACCCGTGAGCAATATTTGGAAAAACATAACAATTTATTTTACAGTTAAACAATGAAATGATAGGTAATCACAATTGTTTAAAAATACTCAACAAAAAAGTTTTTTATTTTTGATAGCTATAAAATGTTAATACTGATACTACATATATTATCTCTACTTATATTTGGTTGAAATTTATGGTTTTAAAAACATATCGATAAAGTTCTTTTTAGAGTTTTGGTTTTTCCTCTGTCAATCATGAAAAGTCTCTCATCGGCCGACCCCTTTGACATTCAAAACAAACGAAAAAAGATTTTTATTCCAGACAGCCAGGCGGGACTTTTGTATTTAAAAAGCTTTCAACTGCTACCAATGATGAAGTTAATTCGTATGAAATTTATTGGTGAGTAATTTATTTCCTTCTCTTAAATTATAGTGCCAAGCGATTGAGTCATATTTTCGACACCATATCTTGTAAATTATCACATAGTTATCACTAAAATAGCATACCGTCTACTGTTTCTTCAGGTAATCAATAATAATGTTCAATTGGTATACTAATTAGAATGAAGATAATTATTTATAACAACGGAAACAATGTTTTAAAAAATAAAGTAAATATTATTTTGTTTTTGTGCCGTTAGTGATACAATTACTGTTTTCATATTATAACGTATATGATGACAACAACCAAGGTACAAAAATAACAACGATCTTTTTAGTGTGATTAGGATTTTGCTTAATAAATAAATAGTCTTATCGTGTTTTTGGTTCATTTATTTGTCTGAAAGCCCCTTGAAAGCTTTCGAACAACGCCGAACTTGATAGCCAGCTAGTGACGGTGCTGATATTGATGCAAAAACAATTGCTTCGGCTTACCAAGAAAACTTTTCATATGACTTTTGATATTGTTTTCGTCTGATGAGGTTTTCTAAGGCACACCTGGTGCTGCATCGAATAAGCCGATTTATATGGAGATTGACTTAGCTGTACGAATTTTCTTACAACAACGAAAGTCATAATGATATTTTTCAAAAAATCTCTACTTCAATTTTCTAGGTAATTTGTAATATGATCGTAGCTATCTTCAGGATCTACGAGTATTTTGTTGTTTCTCATGTTTCCAAATTTGGAATAGACGTTCTTTATACCAATCATTTCACTTCCATGTGTGAAAAGTGCTGCGTGAATTCATTTTTTTTTCATTTTGAGAATTCTGTAAATTCCTGGGTTTTAAAATTGGAAATCTTGGAAAAAGCTAAAAAAAAGCTTCACGTCTTTCCACTTCATGGAAATCTGTAAATTCGCAGGATTTCAAAATTGCTGAGCAAAAAATTCTCAATCCCGAATTTGTTAACAATTTTATGGTGAATGTTCAATCCCGGGATTGGAAAAATTGTCAATACCGAAATCTTATAATTACAAAAAGGGTCCGTAACTGGATGTCCTAATTATGACTGAGTTGCAATTATAGAATTCAAAATAATCAAAAAACTACAATACCGCTTCTCAGGGCTCAGTTAGTAGACAAAGGTACGAAAAACTAACAAAGCTGGTAGTTGATACGTGTGTTTAATAGTAATTATGCTCCTATACGTTTTATTTTTTTAGCATCAAAAACACAGTTGCGACAAAGTTTAAATACGCAAAGGAAATTGTCACAGAAAGACTAACAAACTTCGCAATTTGTCATTTGTTCAGTTTAACGTACCCTTACGCATTTAAATATAAGCGTTTTACCTCTGACAAAAATTATTATTCCATCAGCAATCCTACTTTTAAGTACTAACCTTCAATAAAAAAGCCATAATTTGAAAAACCCTTGACAAACTGGGCAAGATTAAACGATGTTCAAAAGCCTTCGATAGGAAGACATCAATATTTAGAAAAGTGAAAATGGAACGACGCATAAAAATACACATTTTTAAAGCCTACGTGTTACCCCTCATATCTATTGTAAAAATTGAGTAAAAGACAGTGATACACAATTATTATTTTATTTGAAATCTTCAATAATCATCTTTCGATGCTTAATTTGAATCGTTAAAATTATTACATTCACACAAGTTTTGTTACTTATTTAGAAACTTCCATTTCAATTTCATCGATGCACTTGAACGCCTGAAAATGCCGAAAAGCAAAAATCGATTGATTGAAAAATTGATCGATTCGATTGACTAATCACTTTCTATCGAAATCTTAAATCTTTCAATGTATTTTTAAAATAAGTTTTTTGAAATTTCGTGACATTAAGTGAAATTAATATATTTACATATAACGAAAACCCGATGTATCAGTCTCGCGTAAATTGTTTTCCCACATTTATTTAACAACGATAAATAATCCCTCACTCATCGTTTTCCGATGTATAACGGTGTATGTGATAGACAGAGTTAATTATTTATTTACTAGACACGTTAAATTATATATTAACAATGTTTTGTGTTTTATCAATTACTCTTAAAATGTATTTTAAGCAAAACGTCATTGCATTACCAACGCAAGTAACGCGTCTTTCCGTACGGGTAGAAATATGTTCTGACTTCTATAAATTCACTATCACTTCCTGTTGCGGGTTGAACGATAGGTTTACCGATCGCGCATCACGCCATGTTGACCCTTCAGCGGCCGCAGGACGCATTTTACGACTGTCATAAAAATCCCCGAACCATAAAACGACCCTCGCGCACTGATAATAATTTTTCGAGCGTTTAATTTTATTTTGACCGCAGTTTATTTGGGATTCGGACAGCGGTGTTGTATTATGGATGAGTTAATACTATTGAAGATAGTGGAGGATTTGGTTTTTTAAACATTGCCTTATATTATGCTGAGATCATCGGGGTGTATTTTCACGTTTTTTTATTTATTTAATTTTAAATTATAGTACTGATACCAAGTCTTGGACAGTTGCTCGTAAGATATCTTCCTCTTAAACTGTTGACACGACTCTGAACACTGCTTTAGAAAATTAAACAGATGGGAATGCAGTGGTGGGTGAAAGAAAAAAAATAATAATGGACATTTTTTTCATTAAATATTTAAATAAACAACCTTCTCCACATAAAGCAGACCTGCCTAAATCATAATTGAATCATCTGAAAAATGAAAATTACGTCTAACAATGTACTTGGTACTTAGAGTAAGGTAAGCAGGTAAGTATAACAACAATGTTCGTCCAATAGAATACGTTTCGTATGTAAATACCCTGAAGGTTTTCAGGTGAAATCACGTTGAAAGCTCTCGTCAGCTTTGAGCTTAGCTTTGTCATTTTGTATCCGCAACATACTTCAAGACGTCGGTCATTTAGAGCTTTGCAAACAAAGCCAGTCAACGCAATATTTAGTAAAAAACAGGCATTTCATTTGGATTATTTTCGTTACTCAAAATAAAGAAACATAACATAATGTTTAACAAAATTTTGACGTCTTGTGAATAAATATATGCCAAGTCCCTGACACATTTAACGTAAAGTATTTTTTGCAAATCTTTTTCAGAATAAAAACAATCTATAGAAAGTTGTTCAATAAAAATGTTCATCGTTCTTTCTTGAGTAAATATGTTGCTGCTGAAATTATATAAATTCACAGCACAGCGAAAAATCAAATTTTACTGTTTTTTTTTTGACTTATTAAATCAAGAGTTATTTTTTTTGTTTTTCAAAGTGATACTGAATATCAAAGCTTGAGGTATTCATACTGGCACATGTTATTGATGGGCGTACTATATGCCAACAGAATTATTTGGCAAATTCTGTCATAATTGTACATGAAACATTAGCTTGAACCTTGAAAAGGGTAATTTTGTAAATAAAATCGTTTTTTTTATGACTACTGAGTCCGACTGTTCGATATTGAGATTATAAAACTCTTAAATCTTGATAAGAATTAACTGGGAATTAAATTAATAGAAAATTTAAATTAACTTTGATTACTTCACGTATTGAATTGTTTTTGCCGTAATGTAAACCGTATGTGCCGTAGATTTTGTAGGAATACTGGTGTTGAAATATTCACCCAACATAAAAACAAGTATGTTCAAACGCATAAGTAATTACAATACTACAACATCGATAAAAGTTATTCTCAAAAATATTGATGAATATTCAGCGAATATAGTGTAAAAATGTGCGCCTTCTTCTTGGTACAAAGTGCCATCGTGTCTTATGCAACCATTCTGTGTTAATCAAATGTCAGAATAAACACAATAAATATATTACGTATATAGTATATTAAAAAAATATATGACTTGTTATTGATGTTATTCAAAGGAAAAAAAGGTTCAAATTCTTTTCCAATACTATTGACAAACGATGTGGTTAAATCTTTCCAGGTTGTATGACTGTGCTAGCATAGTCGAATTTGGATGACTGTATTGACTTGTATTGTATTTCATGAATTGTCTTATGTAATAATTCTCAGCAAACTAGTAAGTTATACAAAGAGAGTCAGTCCAAGAACTTACAATGAAAGCGAGTTGACGTTCTTGAGCTGTCGTTGCAATATGGCAGACCAGAGGGATTGCATCTTCCAAGGGGCGTTAAACGTGTCCTGGAGGCATGCCAAAAAATAACTAACACCATCACATTTGACTTGTTAGTCTCTAACCGGCCATGATAAATAAGATTCAAAACTATTCTCGCTGAGCAAGTTGATTTTAGGGCCGAATCGTAGTTGTGGGTAACATGAATCAATAAACACGTCTAAAACGATGGGCTCTTAACATATAGAGTATACACAAGATACTTGATATCAATTAGATTTATGTGGCTAAACGAGTCACACCCTTTTTATTTTTTTCATTTTTTCATGTTAGTGCAAGGTGTTATTAACGGAAGTTTATTTTTGTGCTGTGGAAAAACGCTAAGATTTTCCGAAATCCCTAAATTTCAGTGATTTTGTATTCGAAAAAAAGGTACCACGCTGTTCATTTAGGCAGAACTGAATATTCCTGGGATTTTGGATGAGAAATTTTAAGGGAAAACAAAATAATAGTATGGGGGCCACAAAAAAGTAAAGATATTCAAAAAAGTCCATGGGCTCAAAAAGGTTGAGAAAAACTACACTAGTGCATAGTTCAAAATCAATGTCGTCCAGCTTTCTTCGTACCATTAACGTGAGAGATAGACATCTTATAAAACATAAAACGTTGGCCGCATATACACAAAGGGTTGTATTGGGAAACCAACTCACAGATATTTAAAGAGTGCGTAGCCTACTTTAACTAATTTGTTTGCTGTGGTCCGTTTTCGTACGGGCCCAATAGGCCACGCTGACCTGATCTCAACCAAAGGCAGTTTTGAGGCATTCGATAAATTTGCAAAATCATATGTAAAACGGCACACTCTTGATTCCTCTTTAAATCAAAGCGCGGAGAAGATTTAACTCTTCCGCGATGGTAGATTCTCAGCATACACATACACAGAATATTTAATATCACTTAAACTAAATGGCTGAGTAAATCACATTCCCTTTTTTCTTTCTATTTTTATTTTAAGCACAAACGAGCATGGTTAAGAGATAAGTCCCGTGTATCGGGCTAAAGATATGAAAATTAAATTTGTTTCTTTTCTTGATCATATTGCGTTATAGAAGGCGGATGAGAAACAGCAGCTGCATACACAAAACGGATAGTGGTGGGGTGATCAACAACCAACTTGTAATTTGATTATGATGGTGAACAGTAGAAGTTTGAACTTATTATTACAATTAATATATTATGAAAAGTCCAAAAATTTTGCAATCTTGCGTTTTTAAATCAAGATTACCAGTGAATTCGTAAAGTTTTGCCAAGTCAACGTATAAATAAATAGATTCAGTCAAACATGGGAAGCATTTTAGGACACACTATTTGTATGATAATTGTTAGCTGTCTCTTTATCTGAATGATCTTACAAGAATAGTTATAATGGTACTTCAGGATTTCCTACAGGAACTATGTTTGTTTTATGTAAATCAGGACTAATTCCCAAACCCGTAGGATTCGTCGGGGACTTATCCGTTATCAATTTAATCCCCCGATAACATTTCCGTAATAAGTTCTCTCCACCTAATCACTTTCCAAGATGACCGCATGGGGGAGAGAAATTCGTTTATGAATTATTGATGCGTCTTAAAGGACGTTTTCCGCCTGATTTCATAGCCTTCAGGCTTCGTTGAGCTTAACCCTTTAACTCTTTCACTGCTAGCGATATTATCATAAATATTTATTTAATATAATTTTCACAAAATAATGAATGCGTAAAAACAAACATAGTGGACAACGTAAATCCCTGTTATTAGAAAATTCTTTTCAATGCCAATTGCTTAATATAAAATTAAAAATAACTTAGATTATTCTACGTTGTGTGCTACTACTGTGAAATGTGTTTTGCCTTTTTAAGAGGCATCCTTAGACAATGTAAAATCTGAAAATGGCTCTGAAAGAGGCAAAACACGTGTCACGGTTAGTAGCATAAAACGTGGAATAATCGAAGTTATTTTTAATTTTATATTTAAATAAAGTTGCAATAAGTTACCGTCGAATCCACCGAAAGTATTGCCAATCGTTTATTACATTTTTTTATTTCAATTTGTTTTGTTTAAATAACACTGTTAAATTTCAGTTCAGTTGATAACGCTAGCCATGAGCGAAACTGATATTGATTTTGGTAAATAAAAGTAGAAATAAGTACAAAATAGTATTGTTCACTTTTAAGGTGTTCACTGTCAATACTTGGTGGAATGGCATTATAATAAAAATAATAAAACATTTTTAGTACTTTTTCCACATAAAATTTATTAGATCAGGATCGGTTTCGCTCATGATGAGCATTGTCAACTGATCAGTTTTAACTTAAATAGACAATTTGTTGCACGTTGATTGTATTTGAGTAAATTGAAGAATTGGTTTCAAACATTTTTTTAGGTTAGTTTCAGAATACTATCTTACATTAATGATGAACGTTGTTGGCTTAAATTACGCAACTAATGGGTTTTTATCCCAGTACGACTGAGACAGATTTTTTCAATCGATGTATTCGAAGTCAACCGATAACACACATTCAATTCTTAAAATGAGTTGTAGAAATAGCGATGAGCTTACTACTCTCTTGGAAAAAGAGAGGTTGATCAACTGAGTAACAAACAGTTCTTTTAAAAAAAATATATGATTCATATTAAAAGCAGTCCTAGCTTAAAAATAAAATATATATTGGTAGAAAAAATGAAGGTTATTATAATTATTGTGTTGACCTTTGTGACATTAAAAAACAAAAAAAAATAATAGACATTTTTACAACCCTCTCCTAAAGTAACGTTCTTTTTTTTTAATTGGTTCCACGTCACTCTCGTTACTCGCTGACGCTAGACGTAGGCAATGTTAGTCAGTTCAGGCTCATTATTTTGGGAACACTCACAAAAAATAATTATATTCAAGTTGCTCCTTAGAGCATAGCATCACGGCCACTTCAATGAGAAAACAAATAAGAAAAAATGGGTTTATTTTAACTGATTTACTTTTTTACTTTCAGAATATTTTTGATCATAACTTTTTGACTATTTAAATGATATTTAAGTAACTTAATTGACTTTCATTATGTTGTACTTTTTTAAATCATGTTGATAATTAATATATATAGATTATATTGTAAAACATATCTGAGGCGTATATATTTCTTACATTGATTACATAACATACTATAAACTAGGATTAGGTATGACGTGTTGGCGGGCAAAGGACACACGATTAACAATTTACATTCGTTTTTTAGGCGGGGTTTTTATCAATAGAAATTAATTTGATGGCGAGAAGGCACTCATCCTATTTATAATGATATTCGCTAATAATTCACGGCTTCTACATTTGACACATTTATTCAACGTTTCTTATCTTAGTCGTAAAAATTATCATTATTTTACTTAGTAAATTATTAGATAGGTAACAAAATCTGCCGGCTAAATTTGGTATGCGATTGAAGGTGTTTAAAGAACGCCTTGAGGCTTACCTGCTCGGACCAGATATACTGCAGCAAGTTATCTACGCTAGTTTGGTACTAACGGTATGCGAACACTAATTGGCTTGTAATTATCAGTAGTTTATCGCTATGCAAGTCTTACTCTCCACATTATGTTTTCCCAATGCAAATTACTTTAAGTCTCATAGTGATCGTCCAGTTCATTGGCCAGACAACTTCAAAACTTCAAATTAGAGTTGAACCTTATTATTATGCAGTTATGCAAAAAAAATGTGCTCTTTTGCGTCCAGTTATCAAATAATTAAAAAACAACAGTAACAGATTTCTAATGGTAATAGAATTCTAGAGAATTTAACAGTATGTTAATTAGGCTATATTTTTCAATGTAAGCACCTATTGTAAAAACAGATAAATCTTGGACACAGGCAAATAATGCTTTATTTAAATTGATAATTTGAATATTGCCTTTTCCACTCATTAGAAAATATGTTTAGAGCGTTCTTACTAAGAAACTTGACGACTAATAGATGGACTCGAAAATTATGATTATTACACCAAATAAAATAATCGTAAAGAATAACAGATACAAAAAGTGTTTTCAACTTAATACAACTATGTTATTGACTATATCGAAACAGCTGAATATTTTATATATTATAAAATCCTCAGGTAAGAATAAAGATTTATATTTTGCTTAGATTAAGTCGTTAAAGAGACGTTGAAAAAACGAAATGATTTATTGTAGGTTTTTACTTAATTTTTTTAAATTATTTCTACAAACTGATTCTCTTTCACTGCTTTTGGTATAGCAAAAGTTCAACAACTTCAAAATGTCTTAAATTATATTATACGAGCATTGATCAGAGTCCATTTATATATCGTCTTGGACGATTTATACTTCTATAATTTCAACAGGTGATATACAATTGTATGAGACAACGTATTGAATTTATTGACATATTTTTTTATTCATCAAGCTGAATACTGAAATATTCAATAAAGCTTATGAAAAATACTATTTTATGCAGTCGCCAAGCAACTAAAACAGCTTTAAAGATTTTTGAGACATCAGCTTATCTTTGTACACAAAGAAATCAAAACAGCCTTGTCCGCTTTGCCTTGTTTAAAACAAAACAGAATTTTCTAACCTTCATAAAATATGTGATGGAGAATAATAAAAAAATAAAAATAAAAACAGCATTAGATATTAGATGCTGTTGTTATTGTATTTTCAATTTCAATATGCATAAATAATAATAAGATATCAGCTTTAAGAAAACGTTTATTTTTAGCATTAAATAAACTTTTGAATAATAATGAAGATAAAGAATTTATTGGCGTCATATTTAAAAGTTTAATTTAATGGGAGCTTGGATTACTGTGAAATAATTGGCCACACTCCTCTTGAATTCATTTGAGAAAAATATTTTTCATCGCTGATTTCATGTATAAGCATATTATTTGCAATGGTGCATACCAAAAGTAAATCGCGAATCTAAAATTAACAGAAAAATAAATCATACGTTAGAATCTTCATTAAATATATTCATATTAATATGTTTTACAAACGAAAATATTTGATCTCTATCGAAATGAAAAATATTAAGTTTATTCTGTAAAAACTCGGCTTTCAGAAAATTTGATGTGTGAAATATATTGTTATCAATTTACATTGAACACTTAGTGCGTAAATCAAAATCATTTCTTTCAACATCAAGGATGTGAGATTTCGAAAAATATATGTCTAAAATCGTTGCTTGTTATTTTTTATTCGTGAATATCTAAGATGTATAGCAAAAGTGGACGTAAATAATATTACCTGTGAAATCGAATTACATGAAACAATTATTGTAACATTGTGTTGTTCATTTTTTAAAGAATAATAATATAATCTATTGACAGATCTCATTTCAATCAGCACGTATGCAATAATTATTGACACAATATCGAAAACAATTTTCAATTATGATATATTGAACAAAGTTGTTTGCATTATTCAAGCGTAATACAAAACATCATCATCGTCTTGGAAAACTTCCAGGAAATGTGTACATAATTAATTCCAAGAGACTCTATCTCAGTGCTGAAAGGCTTCCTTTATTAATTTAACACCTTAAGTGACAGTCCGCTGATTGCATTAAATATGCTGACTTAACACTTAACACCATATTCTCGGGGGATATTTACTGGATTGTTTAGGATTTTGCATTATTAAAGCAAGCCAGTTGCTATTTGGCACTCCAGATTAAATTTCAACCGTGTGAATATGACATACGTTTCAACATATATGTATGTACTAATATCGATATAATACTCGGTGTGATTCTCGATAAACTTTGATACTCTAATGTTGTAATTTGACCCTTTAAACATCAACAAAATCTAACTTCGTATGATAGCTAAAGTGACAATTCTAATAAGCGATGCACATTTTAATTAGATAGTTTATTAAGACTACAAACTGTATAAGCTAAATTTTAAAAATTAAAAATATATATCACTAAATTATAAATGTTTTTAAGTCTTTTTTTAAACCATGTCCGCTCCCAATGTGGATCATATAGACTCCTAGTGGAGTTTATCTCAACAGAAGTGTTTCTACGAGAACTGCTTGTTACTCAGTTGCTCAACCTCTATTTTTTCAAAGAGAGTAGGGATAGAAGGATAGGGCCAGGACAGGACTAAGCTAACCGCTCTTGATACGCCTCGTTCATAGGATAGGATGGGTGAGAGGGGGGAATTCAAAACATCACATACATCCATGCATTTGAACAGAAATTCATAAATCGATTGAAAAATCAATATATAAAACTGTCCGTACCGGGATTTGAACCCGTGCCCTCCGTGGCAGAAGCCAACAACGTTGACCACTCAGGCACTAAATTTTAAGTCTTTGCTTTATCTTAAGCAATACAATTTTCGGATGCCATTCCAGAATAAACATATTTATAAATATTTACTTAAAAATCTTTGTTCTGTGAAAAATAATACACAATGAATAATATTTTAATAAAATTGTGGAAAAAATTATGTAATTTCTTGAACACATTGTGTAAGCCAGTGTATAAAAAAGATGCCACGTGGGGATAATCTCAAGGAGAGGCATCTTAAACACAAAGGGATGAAGATGATTATTTAGTAGACAAGTGTAGATTTACGTTTTTAACCCCATTTTCATCAGCTATCGTTTGTTTGAAAAAACATGTTTTATATTCCGTTATCTACATTCTAAAACGTAATTTAATTAAATATCTAATCTATTGACGTATTGATATTCAGAACACGCGTAAAAAAACTCTTAGAATGAAAATATCGAAGGATGAAAATATTTAAAATATTGACAAATCGTCTTTTTTTTCACTGACAGATGTTCTTATATTAAACGGTTGCAATACCTGAATCACGATATTCATAGTGTTTTTTTAAATACCAAAATACTGGTTTTTTAAATGAAAAAAAACCGGCATTTCGGTATAGTAATTTAACAAGAATTACAATTTTGATGCATAGACTGTTTTCTTTTAATTTAAGATTTCGACTGAAGGTGCTTATTGGAATTTCAATATTAAATTTGAATCGTTCAAACAATGTGCATTCTCACAGATTTTGTCACTAACGACCCGGGTTTCGCCTTTCGGCATCTTCAGGCGTTCAAGTGCACGGATGAACTAACGCTTAGTAAATAAATGAAACGTGTTTATATACTAGCAACACGAAACTTTAACACTAATTTACTATAGAGTTCGTTCAATATTGCTGTACTGACTGAACTTGAACTGACAGTTCAAGTTTATCCGTGCACTTGAAGGCCTGAAGATGCCGAAAGGCGAAACCCGGGTCGTTATTGACAAAATCTGTAAGAATGTACATAGTTTGAACGATTCAAATTTAGATGGTTTTCACTGAAATGAACTATGTTAAATCTGCTAAGAGTTGCATCTATATTGACTGGTATCAAAATTGTCGTATGATGATGTTTTGCTATTTTTAAAAACCTTTATATTTTTTAATGACGGTATATGAAAATTTTACTAGCCCGTTATTGTGATGCTTAATAAATTATAAAGTACCAATATTAGCTTGGTATTGTAAACTCTACCCATATTTTTTTACATTTTAAGTGAAATCATTTTTTTTTATCTATGCCAAGTCCCAATTTGGAGGAGCATATGGCCTCCTAATGGAGGTATCTCAAAAGATTTTTTTTTCTACGAGAACTGTTTGTTAGTCAGTTTTTCACACAGAACAAAGACAGGACTTGTGGTTAGCTGATCGCTCTCGTGACGCTCGTTTTTAGGAAAGGAAGAAAAGAAAAAGAATTTAAGACATCAAATACACCCATGTCTTTGGACAGAAATCCATAAATCGATTAAAAAATCAATCAAAACTTGTCCGAAACCGTGACTTCCGTGCTCTAAGTGAACGACGTTCTTGACCACGCAGTCGGCAATCATTAACAAAGCATATTTAAATAGATGAATATTTTGTTTTTTTTTCAGAATGATTATAAATTTGGCAAGACTTGCAGATTTGACTAGCGTGAACGTTTTAACCACCACTGCGTTCCCGCGAGGAAAGTTCGTAAACATATTGCGTGGGGTACCTCGTGAAACATTGTCGCGTCGCTGCCTCACGCAATAAATAACCATTAGTAAACTTTTTTTTACACGTTATGCCTATCGTACAAGGATAACGGCTTCTAAATAACTCGCAATACACAAGTGGCCCACTTGATGTTTTGTGCTTCCGTCTTCATTTTATTCCACAATTTCTGGCATTTTTTTTCGTAACCTGTATTTTTAATTTGTTCCGTATCGTTGTTATATAAAAAAAAACAACATATACACATTTTTGTACTTATTCAATATTTTGTATACATTTTCATCAACTGATATTGCTCACGACAAGTGAAATTGGTTCTGGTAAAATAATCATTTTTACTGTAATTATATATCTAGATATCAACTGTGGAAAGGAAAAAAGACGTAGCCCACAGTTTCTTCAAAACGGGTTTTTTTTCGATAGTCACAATGTATCACACTTGATACATGTTCTATCAAAAAAGAAAAGGATGCAACCTGCAAATACCGAATTAGTATCTAAATTGAGCTTTTAAGTTTGAAAAAAAAGACCTTGTAAAAAATTAAAACCAAAAAAAAAGACTGAAATAAAAGTTTTACCTAGATAATTTCTTTAATTAATATTAGATTACGTCAATTTCAACCAGTTTAGAAGTCTCCGTGCGCTTCGAGGTTGTGTATTATTCATAATTTGCATATGGCCCAAAATCATTAAAACACGTTTTTTGCGCCTCCTGTCAAATTTGGTATGTGTGGGTTACGTCCTTTTTCCTTCCCACAGTCGATATGTATATATTATAAAAAAAACAACATATACACATTTTTGTACCAATTCAACCCTTTTTATAAATTTTCATCAATTGATATTGCTCACGACAAGTGAAATCGGTTCTGGTAAATTAATCATTGTTTTTATTTTAATTATATATCTAAATCTATGTATGTAGATATAAAAATTTCACATGCTGTAATATGATACGTAATTCTTGACTTAAATTGACTAACTTGACTAGGTTTTACATAAAATGCGTAAACTTTGTAGAACTACATTGTAACAGGGTGAAAAATATGACCAAAAAAATGTCAGTTCCGTATCGCTAATGAGGCCGTTACAAGATGATAATTATACTTAATCACTTAAATTTAAATTAATTTACTTTGAATATTCCCAAATTTGTTATCGTTACGAGAAACACAAACATAAATTCATTACATTAAGTATTATATTTTACAAAATAAGTTAGAATCTTAGCAAATGTGGAAAGTTGGTTGCAAATATCTTTTAAGCCTTTATATATAGTTAAATTAATGTAAGTTTAAACAAAGTTCTGATGTAGACGTTAGCCGAAATTAGAAATGAGTATAATAAACCAACTTAAATAAACCAACTAAAATATCCATGGAATAAGATGAAAATATTTTCAAATAAGTAGCCATCAACCAATCAACCATATATAAAATACTATTTGTAGAGCTAAAATATGTTTTCACCTTAATCCATATTCCGTTTCGTAACACTGATCGACGACGATGATGAGCTACGTTGCTAAAAACTTGTTTTCTATAGGCTTTCATAATGCTCTTTAATTAAACTTTGAACGTGTTCCGGTGAAGAATCATTGATTAGCTTTGAGTTTAAAAATTTTTTATAATTTTTAAAACAATTTTATAAAAAATAACCACTCATTTATGAAAACACAGACAAAAATAAATAAACCAATGGTAAATTTATGATTTCTGTTCATCGAACAAAGAAAGCAGTTCAAGGCTCTCATAAGCCTTACGGGCACTCAAATTTCCTCGCGTCACTCCAAAGTGAGCGGTGAAGAGAACGACACCGAAGCCAACGACGTCGATCTAGATGCGAGGGATAAAGCTACGCCTGAAAACTGAAAAGCGACGTCTCTTCGGACACCGTGAAATCTATCTCTTTGTGATCGACTAAATACGTCACACCAGAGCTGGCTTAAGAGATGAACTGCTTGTAACTGAAATATTATTTTTCCATGTTGTTTATCGAGGCACAAATTTCGCGATTTATTTTTGTCATCTGTTTTAGACTGAATAATAATTTAAAAAAAAGTGATTTTTCTTTTTATTTTTAATGAATAATCATTTGTATTAATTGAGCCCATGATAGGTGAAGTGACCCAAGTGGTATTTTAGAAGAAAAAAACAAAGGGAAGTAACCTCAGTTAATACACATTGCAATTGTGTTTGCTATCTCTCTAAAATAAAAATATGCAATACACCAAAACACCAATTAAATACGTGATCAAACTTTACAGTCCAAGTTATTTTTTTTATAATTTAATTAGTTGGCTCACTTTAACTCTCCAGGGTTCATTTTATTTATGTTAAAAATAAAACACTCTCAATATTAATTTCACATTTTTTTATAAAGATCAGAACCGGTTTTGCCCATCACGAGAATTTTAATTGATAAAAATATATCGTCAACTTTCTGGCAGAAGTCGGCAACTAACAAAAATTAGTGTTCCCGGTAAATTGCTCGAATGGAAATTGCTCGAATAACAAGATAATCAATTTGTTTCCGTTTGCTCTGTCCGTTTGTTCTGTCTTAGCCCTAGTCTTCTATGTTTTCTGGAAATATATAGAAACAGTTTGAGTAACTAATTAATAAGCAGTTCTCGTAGAAACACTTCTGTTGAGATAAACTCCATTAAAAGATCATATGTTCCGCATTTGGAGCGAACACGGTTAAAATAAATATTTACGAAAATTATTTTTATATTTCACTCTCTAAACAAGTGTTGCACAAGATAAAAATGAAATCCGTAGAAAAAGTCGTGAAAAATCGTTTAAATAACCAAGCAATTCGAATAATTTGTAATTCGAGCAATTTACCGGCTCCCAAAAATTAGTGTACAAAGACATTCTTTGACTTAAATTATTTGTCTAAAATAACTCAGTTGCTGCATTTATTATACCAATTAGAATATATATATATATATGGCCTAGTCAAAATTGATTCAGAGATTTTCAATTATGTGTAATAATTTTAAAAACCATTAGCTTACGTCTTGTTAAATATAGCTTACTTTACCGACCAGGCGGTTCTGGGTTCAATTTCCAGTAAGATCAATGTCAAATATATATTTTAAAAATTTAAATTTAGCCTAAGCACGGTTGTTTGTGATTTCAATTCCTCTCGAATTAATCTTAAGTAACTTACGAAAAGTTTGCTGTAATTCCTAATATTTTTTTCTATTTTTTTTTTGTTTTTTTATGAAAAACTAAAAAATGTTTCTGATCTACTTTTTGAATGTCAGTTATTTATATGAATTTCGAAGTAGGTAACGGTTTTGATTAACTCCTCTTGTAGTGCGATTCCAATTGGCCCTCTTTTGTTATGGTTTTTAATTATTTTGCTTTAATTTTGCAATAACGGTATTTAATATAAAACAGCGGTTTTTATAATACATATTTGTCCGGAATTGCAATCCCTAGTTGACGTCAATCAGCTCTCATATTATAAATAACAATTGTCAATTGAAACAGAGATGGCAATTGTTTTTAAATATTTAAAAAGTGAAACCAAATTAATCAGAAGAGAAATATTTTAACTTAAGTCCCATCAAAACAATGGTTAGTTAATGAGTAATGATTAATTATTTGAACTTTTAAAAATGGAAACCATCAGTACTACCACCAGGCTAAGCAATTAGTATTGCATTGGCGTGCCGGCCCTGCATATTGCAAATGAGGGTAGGGGAGCATCTCTACTGATGAAAGCTGTAATTAACGGCCTAATCTTAATTTACTTTGTTCACGCTCTTTGCGTTTATTTAGCAGTAGGTGCTTTCAAGGACGGTCAATAGACTACGAGAATGACGTACTTTATTAAATCAAAACAAAATTATCTTATGAAAATTTGCTTGATTTAAATTTCTTGAAATAATAGATAACCACTGTTGATAAATTATTTGAATAAAATGGTTGCATTATTTTTTATTACAGTGGAAATCTGTTTTAAAGTACCGTTACAAAATAATAATTTTGAATCTAAACGAATTGTAAAAATATACATTTTTTTAATTGCAAAATACCCCGTGCGCAGCACTAATAAGTTCCGTCTTTTTATTACATAAATATTTGATAATCGATATTGCAGATTGTGGAAATTAGTATGGTTTTAAATCCATCGGCATCATGAGAGTTATTTAATTATTTAATCACAATTATTCTCTGTAAGTCAAAATACGTAATAAAATATTTTTATTGAAATTTATTTTTTATTTATTAATATTAAAAGTGTGTGGTCGAATTTTAAACATTGCTAAACTGAAATATTCGAGTCAAAAAATAGTTTAAAATTACTTGTAAGTTTATACAAGAAGAATTTTCCTGGAATTTAATAATTTAGTGCCATATCCGCTCACCAGAGTCAGTGAAGCCGTATAAAATATACTGAAGTCATTCAACAAAATACTTTTACATCTTTAATTACAATTTAATTTCGGCAAAATGTATTCATACCGAAAATAAAGCAATGGCCTTGCTAAACTTTGGGATAAAGAAAAAAAATCATTGCTCTCATTTATTGTTTTCTTTTGCAAAAAATACTGTTAGTATAATATATTTATGATGAATTTGAAAAGGTTCACCATAATAATATTACAGCGTACCTTTTGAATGTATTAATATAAAATGCTATTCTAATTCAATGAACATGATCTCGTAAGGTTTTCTTCATTAAGTACAATTTCACAATCGAGCAGACTTTAACATTAAAAGTTTATAACCAATCAATTTTTGTTCCTACCAAAAATAAATTTATACAAAACAACCGTCAAACCCAGCATACTTGTTATCATCCAATAATGTCTGTTCCATTTATATGTAAAGATTTTTCCTTCCTTTAGTATCCTTAAAATGTATTGACCATTTTTTTTAGAACAACTTTGTGTCATTATTTATCTTCGATCGTTTAAATTTTAAAAACTTATCTGTTTTAGATAATTTATTTTATAACTACTACTGCGAATCTTTCAATTCGGGTGATGTTCATAATTTGGTCAGGTACAAGGCGTAGCAATCAAGGTTAACGTAATGTCTAAAAAAAATCCCTTAAATGCTTTCCAATTCTTTAAAAAAAGATGTGTAGAAAGAGCGAGTAGTTAACCACTAGTTCTGTCCAAGACATTGTCTTTTATCTATAGTATTCTCTTCGAAAAAGAAGAGGTTGAGCTAACAATTTCCGTAGAAAAACTTCTGTTGAAATACCTGCATTAGGATGTCATATTTTCCACATTGGGAGCAGATATAGAATAAAAAGTTGTATTTTCACATTTGAATACGAAAATAATTTACCGCCACCGGTGTCCGATTTTAATATGGTGAGTGTAAAGTTAATTTAAATAAAAACACTCTATTGTAAATTTGAAATGTATTTCTACTCTTAAATTGAAAGATAACGTAACTGAACCAGTCATTTCGAAAACACGATAACTGACGAAAAATGAGAAATTGCTTGTCTATTGAAGATAGTTTTACCGTTTTCTCAGTTTATGGCCCCATTTTTATGTTAGTTTGAAAACACTATTCGTGAAGTATGTGTGCTATAGAACTAAAAAAACAGTTACACAGTTTTTTGTCTTTACTTACAAATACGTTTTCTGTCAGTTATGGGATTTTCAAAATGACTATTTCAATAAATTGATTAAACTTTTACCTTAATACAGGGATGCACAACCTGTGATCCACACACCGTTTCATTTTTGTATTCCATTAATGTTTAACCTTAAAAATAAATAAAGTACGTATTATTTTAAGTAAATTATTGAATTTATCAATTCAAGCAAGCTTTTTCTTTGATGAAGCAGAATAAATCACTTCATATAGATAGGTTTAATGATTGTATATGTTTCAGCTTAAAAAATCGTATATCGACTCAAATTCTAAAGAATTAATTAAAAATAATAGAGACTAGGATTGTAACGTTTGAATTATAAATACAATATGTATACAAATAAAATCATTTTTTGTAAATAAGTATACTAAACCCTCTTTTTGTAATTTTCCTCATGTAGAAGAATCTATCTTTCATTTTTCTATATTCACATTTTTTTACACGGTTTCTTCACATGGCTGTTTTGTATGCGTTATCCCCATGTAAAAAGACAATTACGCGTGCTTTAAATTTCATTATTCTTTGCGGCCCGATGCCAGCATATTTTTTTATGCGGCTCGGTAAAATAAAAAAGCTACGCATACCTGCCATAATGCGTCGTTACTTTATCACTAAAAATCTTCAACGCCTCTGAAAAACTCTTAAGACTGAACTCTTTTATACATAAATTTAATCAGTCGATTACTGAACTGAAACAATTGAATGATAAAAAGTTTCAATAATGTATTATTGGAAAGCTTTCCTTATGATGCTAAAAGTTTAATATATTTTATTAATTTGCTTTCACAAACAAAAAATGTGCTTGAGTGACCGATCTGGCTGTTGGCCAGACTGACTTGGGTAATTGTTTTCTTTCATCGTTTTCATACATTTACTCTGTTTTTTTTTGTGTTTCATTGCTAAATTTACAAGACGGCATAATATTAGTAAGCTGCAAAACAATCTCAATTTATCACTTAAAATTCTAAACGTTTAAAAAAAATAAAAAACTTTTTATATTCGTTTCACATGATTCGTTCAAAGATTATTTATCATTGTCTCCTAACAAAAGAATGAATTTTTAATATGATGCCTTTCTATCAAAAACTGACAGCAGTCACCATATATGTAATTGGTCTTAAAAAATCCGTTCTAATTCCACATGTGTAGTAAAATTATGACCAGTTTCATTCATATCGAGCATTATCAACTAAGTTATTAAACAATTAAATACATAAGTCTAATAATAACAAGGTGTAAAAAATAATTTGTTGAAGAATTTTTGAAACATTCTAGCAAACATTTTATAGCTCTTAAGGTCTTGTGTTCAAGTTGGTGGCTGGTACAACATACCATTTTAAAATAAAGAGTAGTTAATTAACTAATATAATAAACTTTAATAAAATCAAACTCTTTAATACTATAAATTTACTACAGCGCTAACATAACCACCCTTTTCACTTAATCTAATTATGAGCAAATAATCTCAAAATATGATCATATGGAAAAATCTCTTAGTAATATTCTTAATGGTTTGTTTTATACTCGTCAGTCGGCATTTATATTTTTTAACTCATATCTTTTTTCGCTTATGAAAAATTTTGGCAAAAAATAAACTGATCGTGATTACAGGTATTTCCATAAAATTAACTGCTGACTAAAAAGTAACTCTGAATTATTCATGACTACCAATTCATTTCATAAGGTAAGTAATTTGCATTGTCAGATAAATTCGTAAAAACATACAAAAAGTAAAGCTTGTAACAAGTAAAATATAAGCTTATCGTGTTAGCCTGTTAGAAAAAGAACCTTTTTTTGAAGCACCAGAGTAAATAATTTCAGGGAAACGCTAATCAACTCGGACAAGCGCCGGTTAGTATGAAATTTTTCACTTCATACAAAATAAAAGTAAACACCTGATTATATTTTATGAAGAGCTAATAAATTGATCTAGGAGTGAATCTTTTTAGGGGTGTGTCAAATAATAGTTAAGAGAAGACAACTATGTACAAATATTTATACTTGTGATATTTTTTAATTGGTTTAAATAATAGGATATAATACGATACCAATAAATTACTTTTACAGTAGATTTTAATTGAAGGCTAATTTCAATCACTCAATTTTAAATGTGATAAGTTGAATGAGATGCCAAAAAGAGGACAGATGAAATTCTTTTAAATTCTATCTTTGTGATTTTGAGGTGAAATCTTTACCCAAGTGGTTTGATCAGTCTCAATTATTGAGTTAAATAATTATTTTTTCCGGTCGTTTTCATAATTCTTGCTTTGTAAAAAAATACGTCCATAAAAAAGTTAATTTTATTATCGATGACACAATAAAAAGTATGAAATAAAATATGTATAGTCCAATTTTTACGACCATTTTTTTGATTACTTGACATGCCAGAATTGTAATCTTATAACAGTCTAAAAAAAAAAAACCTGTAAGTACTAACTAGCAAGTAATATTTAAAGTATCAAACGACTATGATAATATCTAAGGCAAAAGCAATAAAGTCTTTTATATTGTAGTTTAGTTTATTCAACTTAACTGGTCAGAAAAATATCTTTTTGATGTTTATTTTTATAGTTCTACAGGCATTTTGTTAATTCAACTTATTTCTGATCAATGTTTCCTTGAAAGCAATAAATATCATTTATCTTCAGTCCAAAGCTATCACTAATGCTGCTGTTACACAGGACCAAGGATATTCATCGAATTACTTTTATAGATAAGTATTGTTGTGTAGAAACAGAATCATATCGGACCAATACAACGTATAGTTTGCAAAACAAAGTAAGGGTTGGTTCGACAGCTTTTAATCGCCAAGTCTTGATCTGTGATTCGTTAAAGCCAAACCTCAGTCAGTCGTTCAATAGGTATTGATCCTCACAAGTTCTACAATGATTTTTTGTATTATGGCTATTAAAATTTTCTTTTCAAGCACCCGGTAATAAAACTATTAATATCAAAATAGTCTTCATGTATCAGATAACTGTAAAAACGAACGTGTAAGATTATCGTAAAAAACTATAAATTTACCAAAGGTATTAAGAAAAAGTACACGTAAAAAGTAACGACGAAATGTATTTTCGTAATTTTTCAAATAGTTTTTCGATCACCTGGGAATACTATTTTTTAATAGCCAAAGTATTTCTGATCGTTTTTCTCCAATTCCTCGATTAGTAACGGACGATTAATGAGATTTGTAATTAAGCCCACTTTACTTTTAATGTAGAGAATATTAAACTCATGAACTAAGTAGTTTTTTTTTTGTCGAAAACTGTTTGTAACTCAGTTACTCGAATGCCCATCTTAAAAGATAGTAGGGATAGAAGAGAATGGCATGGACGGGACTGGGGATCATTTTATCGTTGTCAGTTTTCTCGCTTAAAATTGTCTTTTTACAGTATTTATTCGCGTTAGATTTTTTTACATTTTTAACACTCTTCCATCGCAAACTTATCGAACTCCACATATGTGATACATGAAAAAAATACGGTATTATATATTTTAATCTACCAAATTACAGATTCGAATGGTTCTGTTTAAAATGTAAATGTTTTAAATCAAAAATCTACTTATTATTTCAACGTATCGAAACTACGTTCTAACTCGTTTTGATGATGTGTTTTTTTTTATATAGAATGAACGTTACCTCATAATATTCTAGATGAAAGCTTTGTGTGATGTGCTCGTTCAATTGAAAATTGATCATTATGTGATTATAAATTTTAAGAATTATTTTTACTCGTGCAACATAACTGTAATTCTACGTATAGTCTTACTAAATAATTATTGTTGTGGAATCTGCATTTAAATATAAAGGGTAGTGTTGTTGTGAGCCCATACCGCAAGCTTTAATGACTTAAAATATGTAACTTTGAAAGCCTCGAGAGCTGAATGCACTGTACTTATTGTCATTTTTGTGGGATGTTAACATGCAGGTATGATAGAAGCATCGAAAATGCACAATAAAGACCGATATATTATACTATCCGAGTCGGAGAAGATCACGAATTGTCTAATAATGTTTTCGTTTATTTAGAATTTATTAAGATTTTCTTCCATTAATAGCATCGCCTAACAAACGTTTTTGTAATATTTTACAATTTAACTGCTTGATTAAAAAGATGCTTCTTACATCAGTAAAAAAGATTGTTTAGCACATACTGAGGAGATATATTAGAGATATATTACTATAAAATAAAATACAACACTGAAAAATCGCCATACTGCCCATGGCGTTAGTTTTATTAGAAATGTAATTTTATGCCATTGATGTTTAAATCAGTAAAATACCAAAGTTATCAATTTTATATCACAATTATATTGTTACAACTGAATTGTAATGATTTACTGAATTTAAAGTTTAGTTAAACATATTGAATGATTATAATATCGACCGGTTGTCAGCCTGTGGCTGAACCTTTTCATTTGAAAAAGATATAAAGGTGGTGTTGAAAACAACAAGAAGTAAATTAATCACTCAATCTTCGCTCCGTTTTGGGATCAGTTAGAGCAGGCTTGGGTATTTTTTTTGGCTTAAAAGTAACATCACAACACAAGATGAGTAGCGGGTGGTAAATTGAGTCTATATTTTTTCAGATATCAATAATTTATTTTTGTAAAAAAAATAAATATTAGAATAAAATATGAGCAATTCTTTATTAGCAAACAGTTAATTAACCGCATGGTGGTTTGTACAAAAATACACGTTGAGCATTAGTTGACCCAAGCTTGGGTTAAAGAGTGGTTCTCTGGGATACAAATTAAATACATTTACTTTTTTAATGTGTTCACTGTCAGCACTTGGTGTGAAGGCATAATATTAAATCATCCGTTGATAACTTTCGCGATTATCGAAACCGGCCGTGATCATATAAAAAAGTGTAGAATTACCACAAAATCATGCTTTATTATTCGAATCAAATATGTTTGGTTTTTTAAAAAAAGCATATCATTTGATATTTTGAATAGTGAAACCAGTGCTGATCATAAAGCTACCTGCGGCGTATAAATGATTCTAGTTTAATAAGTAATTTTATTGTTTCTTCCACGCCAGGCCAAGTTTATTCAGTTCCATCAAATACATTCTATGAATATTATCTGAAAATCTGGAATTACATGAAGAACTCGGGAAAAATGTCGTGCAGATATGAAGTTTTACTAAGATATCCGTAGAATGTTACCCAATTGATTACATTGACTTTTGATGAACAAAAAAATTTAAAAGTAGCAACTTGGTATCTGATTCATCTTCAAACGTCAAACCGTATTATTTTTAATGACTTTTTAAAACGCATTTTTTTTTTGCTTTTTATGAAATAACGATATTGTTAAAATGTTATTTATTCATGAGACCACGCAAATATAGTAAAACCAAACGACGCGTAGTATATAATAGTGTAAAGAAAGGCTATTATTTTATTCAATCGACATAAAGGGACGTTTATGGGATCATAGGTTAGTCTGAACTCAAACAAAATGTATGCCCCTTGTATTATTAACTTCATTTGTTGAAATCGTTTCGCGTCACAGGGTTTATGACCTGCCGAAAGGTTGTTATGGAATACGACTCGTGCAATCAAAACCGCAAAAAATCACAGCGAGTGTGTTGCCAAATGCAGCTTTTGATAATGTCAACCTTGTGTGATCTTTTCGTTTTCACTGTATGGAAATCGGACGTACAAAAGCTTATTTCGTTTGAGCGTATTTCATCATAGTTCACGAAGCTTTTAAAGTTCCACATAACCTTAACAAGTAGGATGACTATATCCAGCATGTATTGAGATTGTATTGTTTCTTTCTTAATGATTTTTTGAATATTTTAAGATTACAAAATCCAGTAACAACACGTCAGTAATCAAAGTATGTATTCGTTATTTTGATAACCTTTAAGGCAAATTTCAACTCAATACGCATTATATAAACTATACTTATCTAAGTAATAAAATAATTGATCATCTTAGAGTCAACAGATATAAAGTGAATGGTATTTAATACATTATCTTTATATTTAAGTATATTGTACCTATAAATAAACAAAGTGGATACGGTTTTTTCTTTAAAAATGCGGTTTCAAAATCATGAATATTCGTGATTGAAGGAAATAATATTAATTTAATCCTTACATTATCATAAAAAATAGTTAAAATAATCAATATCTCTTAAAGGTTTTTAATAAATAAATATATACATAAGAAAAAAATGCTTTTTAATTAGAATTTTACTATGAAATAAATAATTCTAATTAATAGGTAACATGTTGACTTAAAAGATTTAATAAAAAAGCGTTAACAAGAATTTATTTTGGTGGCAAATAAAATTTACATCAGATATCTAATTTGACGCGTGGTCACTACAGTATTTCGTAGAAACAGAAACAAATTTGTCAGTACGCAGTTGCGATATTTTGATAAAAAATTCTCAGAATTTGCTAAAAACTGTTACGTGTGATTAAATTTGATTAACAGAATTTCGGTCACCCTAAGCCATGATATATTGACGTCACCACCAAAGAGCGTAAAACCAAACATTCAAATGTTCGGTTTGAAACGCAGCACGGCACTGTGCCACTGCAAATGGCCTTTAAAAGGCTTTGTAGGTTGTTTTATTTTTTTCCTATATTTTCGAACCTTTTCATCACAATTTTCCTTTGACTTACTGCATTCTCTTCAAAAATTTTAATGACATTATAAAAAAATATGTTTAGGCTTAGATCGTTAAATATACGAACAAAACCTGTAAATGTTCCACCATTATATTAATAAAATAGTAATCAAAAGTACAACGTCACATCCATGTGGTTTAGTTTGGTTTGCTGAACGTGCTAATGACTGTGTTTTATTTTATAACTGATTTAGAAAATTTGACGCTAGAATTAAAAAAAAAAAAAAAAAAAACTGTTACACCTTTGTAGCCTTTCATTAAGTCAGCTCCATGCAATAACAGCATGGCTGTGGAGTCGTGTAAAAAAAACGATTCCGACCCCGAATTTTGTTTTTCAATAATTTCATTTTAACTTATATAATATATGTATTCCATCAGATCATCTTTAGTCAGCCAAGCATGCAATCTCAACACTATGGAATATTGTGGTTTGAATAGACATCATAATTATTTTTTTAAAAAAAAATTCACGACTCCGTCGCCGACTCCAACTCTGATTCCACACCCTTGAATAACAGTGTCAAGCAATATTAAATCAGTTAAAATTATATTAATTGAAAATTTCAAAGAAATTTGTTAATACATTTTAACAGTTAATTAAACAGTACAGAATAAACTATATACCTAGTAAAAATTTATAAATACAAGGTGGTGACAATTTTTTTTTAAATGATTTAAGCTTTGGTTAAGTCGTTTTCAATACAATTCTAGGTGTTATCAAACTGAAACTAAACTTCTGAATCAATAATAAATGACAGTTGAAGTAATAAGAATATCTTAACTACGTTAAAAAGTATGAATGTAATATTGCATTTAAAAAAAAAATCATTTCTGCTCCCGATCTGGTGCATATGACCACGTAATGGAGGTATCTCAACAAAGTTAAACTTAAGACAGGAATAGTGATAAACTTTAAATTTGACTATTCGGAAGTTTCTCGTTATAGAAACTTTTATTGCAATGCTTAATTATAAGTCAATGTAGTCTACATTGAATGCGAAATTTTTTTAAGCCTGAAAAAAATATATTGAGAGAAAGGAAAGTATATATGAAAAAGATTTCATTCTACTATAGAGTTGCACATGCTCATCATGAATTATAAATTTGATGCTGAGTTAAAGTTCTAGGCGTAAAAGCACTACACAAAAAGACACGTGTGAAAATTCAGCACCTGATAGACAAAAATATTAGTTTTTTATATATCTTTCGCGTGAATTAGAGCCTAGAATTAAGCGTAATAATTTATACTGATCCGACCAGCAGGCAATATATAAAAGCAAGAAATACTTGGGGTAATATAAAAACCAGTTTTCTGAGACATCTGCGAAATGAAACTTCTTTCTATTTCTCAAAGAAAACGACCATTTTTTATTTAGTCTCAGCGGAGTTTTTAAGGAAAACACTTTTTGCGGAATATGGAGAGGGTGGGAACGGTGACAATTAATGATTGCCTCAACCCTCTGCAAGATGCCAGATTCTCTAACATTTTGTTTTATTTAGATATTTCAAAAATACTTTCATCACCTTTCCAGTTGCTTTCAGAGTTTAATTTTGAAAATATACACTAAAATTTTTATAACTTAAGCAGGGTAATGCAGATACCCGGCCCGGAGCGTATTTTTTTGGACATTCGATCCTTAATCGTATTTATGAAAAAGTGTCGTGTTTTTTTTTATGTAAATAAAACGGTCATTCGTCTTATTTGCCGGAAGAAATTATCAGTGTTAACAGTATATATATTTTATTATCAAAAAGCATAATGTTAGGCGAAATTGTACTACTTAACATTACGAATATTGTATTAAATTAACCGGGATTGATATTTTGGTTCCATGAATAAACAGATCATGATAAAACAGAACATGAGAACATAGTACATAGACAATTTAGAACACAATCAATTTTTAGTTGAATGATACCTGTTTCTTCTTATCTATTTATTGGAAAAATATTATAGATTAACAGGTAATAATTTCAGAACAGTGTGTATTAACGTGCGCTTTACTTTATCAGTCAATGGCGACTCTTATAATCGTCGAATATAAGTGTATTTAGGACAATTTCAGTTTAAAAGTGTTATTGATATGCAAGATTGTTGTTTTATTTATTGTATCTAATACGACATAGAGATTACTAATTGATTGTAAAACATATTGTTTTCTATAGATATATTGTACGTTTTGTAATGTTCTGTTTTTTCATGTTCTGTTTTATCCGGTAACGGATATTTTAAGTATTGATTAGTGTTGTCTCTTCTGTCAAAAAAATTGAGATAAATTTAAAAAAAAATAGGTTTTGATTAGTGAAAAACAAAATCTGACGTTATGTTAAGAGAATGATATTTTAAACTGATTTTTAATCAATAAATTCATTACAATAATGTATTAAAGATAGTTGCAATAGTAATGACAAAAAGAAACTATTATAATAAAAATACAGAATAAGTCTACGTAAGATTTTTATTTCATGCTTTATTTTTCTAAATTAAAGCTTTAGGTGTTTTTAGGGGTCTTTTCATTGCGGAATAAAGACTATTGTGAAAAAAAGATTAAGAAAAACCATTTTATATTGTACAATGCCGAGTATTTCAAATTTTCAGTTTTAACGATACCGGTTCTGTTGTTAAATATTAATTGTAAAGTTATATAGACGTACATGCTTCTGTTATACCTGAAAATATATTATTACTGTTTAAGCATTATATATCAAAACAATATGAAACTTCAAACATTTTCTTTACTTAACTAAAAAGTTAACGTTTTATCATCAAAGTGGGTAATGAAAATAAGTTTTAATGTTTAACTTTTTGTTGATTTTTCGCACAGCAATTTTCACTCCATATTATCAAATTTGCGTGGGCTTTAAATATTTTCTAAGAAATTTTATTTTCAATTCAAAGAATTTTGTATTAAAAGCTAGTAATAAAATTGTAAACCTCTTGCATTGCTTAGTACCTAATTGTTAGCTTATGATATATTTTGCGACAAACTTAGTTAGTATTACAGTAAGTTATAAGACTTGAGAAAAAGTTACATGAACATGTAATAAAAATATATTTAATTTTTTTATAATAGGTAAATCCAACATAAGTAAGAACGAGTGGGTTATAGAAAGCATTCCTTTTTTGCATGATATGTACAATTTATAAAATGTATGTATTAACTAAATACAGACAAAATCTTTATAGAGTAGAGTTTAGGACAACGCTATAAGAATACTACGTTGTAGAAGACCCATACAAAATTTGAGGTTTGTTTCTTTCAATTGTAGTTTGTGAATTGAACGAAATCAATATTTTTTTAAAATTTCTATACATATAAATTTCATAAAATACGTCTATTGAAGTTAAGGTACAAACAGATATTAAATATATTTTTTCAATTCACGTATATAAAATAAGTATTTATAATATATTAAGTATATTTGTGCAAATTAAAATTTTACCATGAAAATTAAATGTTTTGTAAAAAAAACTACACTTTAGGAGGGACTGCCACATATGCTTAAGAAAACGTCGTTATAGGAAGGGAATGCTACCGGAGGTTAACTGTTTAATTCATAAATTAAAACTGTTGATTATCAATTCTTTGTTAAAAAAGACAATATAAGCATAAAATATAAATATATTATTGAAATCAAACTAAAAAAAAAGTGAATGTTCAACAATTCATATTTCTTATCTCACAAGGGAAAATATATTTGGAATCAAAATGTAATTTAATATATTGGTAAACAAAACGCGCCTATCAATGATGTCTGCATACAAACACAGATACAAGAAATAATATAATATTCATACAACGTTCCAAGTGGTCGTAGGTATAAAATGGGTTAAGAAAATGCGACAAAGTAAACACCGTGCAGGAATGTGAGGAAAATTTTAAAGAAATGAATTATGATTAAGGTTGGAAAAAGGGAAAATTAAACGCTCGGGAAAAGAATTCCGGAATTTCAGCGAGGTTTTTTTTTGTAGTAAAAACTGTGACTTTTTTCACGTTTTTAGATTATTTATTTTAGCAACGATTTTTCCTTGAAAATTTTATTTTTAACAAGGCATTTTTATTATTTTTTTGGCATTTTCATTAGATTTTATGTCTCAATTTTATAACCAAAGTACGTCAATTTTGTAGATCATTATAAAGTTTTAATAATATAAATGTTTTGAATATCAAAATCAACCTTTATAAAAACCACTCCCTTTATTAATCGCGATTAATTTTAATAAAATTATGAAAAATAAACTTGTTTTGATGTTGATAATTTTTTTTTTATTTCCAACCCCTCACTTGTAAAAACATAAAATCATTCGGAAAAAAATATTTGAATTACCTTCAAAACCGTTGCGTATTTAAATACGAAAAAATAAATAGAGATTTAAATGAAGTTAGTCGTCTGGTATCAAAAGCAAAAATATTGTATACATCGTGTATGAAACAGTTCTGTTTTTGATACCAGACGACACAAGTGTAGAAATACAAAAAATAAATACCTTACACAGCTAAAATCACAATATTTTTTGAAAAATTTTGTTCGTAAACAATTATGATCAATACATAATATTACAATATGACAAGTGCGATTAGCTAACCACTAGTCCTGTCCTAGCCCTATTCTTCTATTCCTACTCTCTAAGATGGGTTGAGAAACTAAGTAACAACCAATTCTCATGCGAACTCTTTTGTGAAGATAAATTCCATGAATAGTTCATATGGTCAACGATAAGAGCGCACGTGGCAAAAAAAAAATTCACCACATGCAAAATACTTAAATTAATAAATAATAAATAATAATCTCACGAGAATTGTCGAAAAGTTTCTACGCAGGTAAAATCATTTGCAAGCTTTTTTGCTGAAGACAAACATACAATCTGTATGGTAGTGAGTGCTACATCACGGGATGAGCCGTTTTTGTTCTTGCAAGCTTTCAAATCCTATTCGATCCAATATCCTGCTTTGAAGTTCTTCCAAAACATTCAAAGTGTTTTTATTCCATCAAATCACACAAGAAACTTTCACTCATGACAAAAGAAAGCTTCCAATTTTATGCGCAAATTTAATAAGTGGGCACCAAGCATTTTTTTTTTTAAAATATCATTAACACTTCTTATTAGAAATTCGATCGTGTTGATCGTTGTAGATAATTATTACTAATTAAATTACAAAGTACATCTCCAATAAAATTCTGTGAATGCAAATACAAATGAATTTCTGTAAGATAATTTTTATAAAATTTAAGACAGGTTTAAGTTATACTATTGAAACGTGTTGTCATTAAAAATGTTTTTTGATGCAATTCAATCCTACCAATTTACCGCCACTCATTTATTTATTTTTACATATCGACTGTGGAAAGGAAAAAGGACGTAGCCCACAGTTTTATCAAAACAGATTTTCTTCGATAATTACAATGAATCAAACTTGATACACGTTCCATCAAAAGGATGCAAGCTGCAAATGCCGAAGTAGTATCAATATTTAGCTTTCATGTTTGAAAAAGATGACTTTGTAAAAAATTAAAACAAAGGCAAAAAAGTTTTTCTTAGACAATTTCTTTAATTAATAATAGATTATGCCAATTAATCGGCAGTTAAGAAGTCTCCGTGCGTTTCAAGGTTGTGTATAATTCATAATTTGTATTTGGCTCAAAATCATCAAAACACGTTTTTTGCGCCTCCTGTAATATTTGATATGTGTGGGTTACGTCCTTTTTCCTTTCCACAGTCGATATACTAATTTATTTACTCAAGCGTTTATTTAATTCAGTCACAGTATCTACAATTAACAGACAATTATTTACATTAAGGGTAGCTTTAGTTAAAAAAAATAGTATTGTAAAGAAAACAGACATATTAAAATCCTTAATATTAATGCACATAGTTAGTGATGATGTAAAATAATAAAATAAAATTAACTACAATATGCAAAGCACATATTTTTATTTTCTTGATCTTGATGCCGGTTTTCTTTTATAATCTTGAGAGAATTTATTCAGAGTTCCCTGTGATGCCTTTTGTCAAACGTATACGTGTATTAGACTTGTGTGATACTTGTATGTGTGAGTAGGCTTATATTGTATATATTGAAGAAAGCCTTTTCCAGTTGAACGTGCGCTTGATCTGGCGTCCCAATCTTTTCAAAAAAAACATCACGGGCATAGATCTTTGGAACTATTGCGGGCGGATAAGTGAAATCTTAGATATCATGTGCGCTTTAGATTTCAGAACTATCTCCCGAGGCGCGTTCTATGAAATAATATATTGAGACGTTTCCAATTTCACGTTTTTTTCAATTGCAGTAAAAAAATCAAACAAATGCAACCGAATTAAATAACAATCTAAGAAAATTATTATTATTTCCGGTACGATATTCGAGTTTGGACGTTCTTTCTGTTCGTTTCCGGTGGCCATGAGCTTGAATCGCCGATCGGACTCTACAATATTTTTTTCGGATGTCTGATTAATGGTGTGAATTTATGGGATACATTCCTTTCCATCAAATCATCTTTAAAATGATCGAATCATCAGGAGTGCTAGAAATGTGATTAAATTTAACAACAACCAGTTCTGAAACAATAATTTGCTCTGCATTAGAAATAATACTTATATGGCGTGACATCACAGCAACCGCTCGAGAAAAAAATCAGCCAAGAGAGGTAAAATTTTTTTTTTTTAATTAATAAAACAGTTTTTGTTATGTTAAAATCTAGATTTAGCAAATCAAGTCATTGTATTAACTAATGGTAAAAAAATATAAAATTTAACGGGTGAAAATAATCAAAAGCTCATCCTTGAATATTTATATGACGGTGATTTTTTTGGCTTTCAGTAAACTGCTATTTGTCCGTGCTCTATCATGTCCTTGCCAATATTATTGCCTTCTTTATTTCGGCAAAAAAATCCGCGTAAAAATATCTCTTTTTTATGCAAAAGTCGTCGTAATATATCGACTCACCCTCCCTCGTTCCCCGGTTTTATGATCCTGGTTGATGGAAGATGCTACTCAGCTGGAATAAATGGAGCAGTCATAAAACATACCGTTCGACTCTAAATACTGTACAGTGCGGACGCAATTTACTACACGAAGCGCGGACTTGTCCTGTTTTGTCCCGGGAAATAGTACCCGGAGAGAAATCGATATTACTTCATTCTGTACGTATACACTTATTGTTTTCTTTTTTGAGGAAATATTTTTCTCAACTATTTTTGCTCTCAATGTAATGCACATAGACTCTCTATAGAACTGAATTATCCATAGAAATTGTTTTAGAAAACTGCTTGTTATTTAACTCTCCAGAGACGAGAGCTTTTTTCTAAAAAAAAAAAATTAAGTCATATTGAAGTCACGGATAACTTTTATTCATTAAATTTAATCATTCACGGATGAATTAAAAAAAAAAAACGCAAAGTCGTTGTATAAAAACCCCGCATGACTATATGGCCATGCTCATCCTTTTTTTACTGCGAAAATATTGTCTACGAATAGTAGTAAGGACGAGCGTGACCGTACGGGCACGCAAAAATTTGAAATATAGCTTAACGTGAAATTTTTTTAAATATTTACAATTTGACCTCTTTAGATCAACATAATTTCAATACAAATATATTAGCAAAATTACTGTAAATAATTTGATGTCTTGATAAAAAAATAACTAACAGTTTCAAAAAGACCATTAAAAAAACGGAAATTCAAAAAATCGCATGTGCTTTTGGTGACCGTTTCTGTCCCGCGGCTGATGATTAACTGAAGTCTGTACCCTTAACCAAATATGAGTGAAAACAACGATATTCAGGAAGAAAAAGGATTAATAGTGGGATCAATAGACAACGGTGTTTACTGTGACCATATAGTCACGCTCGTCCTTGGAGGGTTAACTACTCAACTCATTTTTTATCGAAAAAGGTAAGAACAGAAGGATCTGGATAGAAAAGAACAACTTGTCACGTTAAATGTTTTTAAAGTAAAATGGGTGGTAGAATAAAGGAGTGGTGGCTTACACTACAAGCACACAAAACACATCCGGGACCTCCTACCATTTGAGGTTTCAAGCATAAGTGATAACATAAGATAACCATATATTTTTTAATTCAGTTTCCATATCTATTTTCATATTTTCTTGAAAATAAGACATCTAAACTGTATTGCGTCTGGAAATTCCCGAGTGCTTAATGCGCCACTGGGTGGTAGAAAACATTACAGTGCAATGGTAATACTAATTCTGATTATGACACTACAATATCGTTTCATTGGTAATTACTTTTAGACATTCCTGGATTTTTTTAACGTTTTTCAGATGCTTTATATACCTTTTTAGAATGTTAAACTGTCTCGGTTGGTAGCGGGTATAACGTAAAGAACCAAAATATTTATTGAAAATGTAATGAATATTTTATGGGCATACATTCGGCTGCGCAATAAATGTTTCGAATCCCCGAAACGAAAATTGAATTTCTACGCAAATACATCCATGTTTGATTTTATTATTGTTTCTCAAGCACAATCTAAGAAACGAAAAGTGAAAGGAGTTATTTAGCCACTTTTTCACTACTTCATTCTATTATCGGATAAGTAAAAGGGATGCAAAAATCCCATATCCATGAATTTGAGCACACTTCCAAAAATCGCTTCTTACATCAATTATAAATGTTCTTTTTCGAAAATTCAAATACGTTTACACCACAAAAAAAATGAAACGAGCGTGCAAAAACGTCATCCACTCAACTGCAGGATATTTAATTGTTGATACCAAACAATATTTTTAATATCATTTAACTTACAAGGGTCATCACATATTTTTTACGTAATTTCATTCTGTATCACAAACAATTAAAAGTGAAAATGCGATCTGGAATGTTAGCGAAGAGCTTACTTCTTACTACCAATAAACACGTAGTGATTGTCAAGAATGAAGATTATTAGAGTTTTCAGAAGCGAACAACTGGAATTTCATGCAATTCTATTTTAGTATTTATTTGCTATCATTTCTTGCATTTCAAAGTTTTTCATTTTTTTATAGAATTAATAACATTGCTAGTCTTCATTTTAAAAATACGACAAAAAATAACTTTATTCAATTTATTTTTTAATTTCTAGTTACTTTAAATTTGATTTCAAATATTTTGACTACTGGAATACACTTTTATAAAATTATTTCAATTTTTAGCTTTTTAGCTGCCGTAGATAATTATTAGTTATGACCTAGCACGCCGGCTTTAATTTTCAACTACTAATTTAATTAGTTATCGACGAATCAACTCGTCTCTGGCGTGCTGAGCACGAAAATTTTTGCGAGATATCTCGTCTGTGGCAGCCATCGAGTTTAAATATCCTATATATATATATCCTTTATATATATAAAGGATATTTAAGAGCCGCCTGTGTGGTCAAGTGGTCAACATCGTTGGCTACCGCTACGGAGGGCACGGGTTCGAATCCCAGTTCGGCCAGTTTTATAAATTTATTTTTCGATCGATTTATGAATTTCTGTTTAAAGGCATGGATGTATGTGATATCTTGAATTCATCCCTCCCACTCATCCTATCCTATGCACAGGGCGTATGGAGAGCGATTAGCTAACCATTAGTCCTGTCCTAGCCCTTTCCTTCTATTCCTACTCTCTTTGGAAAAAGAGAGGTTGAGCAACTGAGTAACAAGCAGTTCTCGTAGAAACATTTCTGTTGCGATAAACTCTGTTAGGAGTCCATATGCTCCATATTGGGAGCGAACATGGTAAAAAAAATAAAAATGTATATAAATTTATAAATATTTATAAATATTTTCTGGGCTAGAATTTTTTCATCAAGAAAATAAAACATTAAGTTCGCAACTTGTTCGCAAGTCGGAAGGCCTAGGACTTATATTGTAAACAAAGAAAAATATTATAAATCTGAAAGTTATGGCAACAAAATTAAACCAAATATTTAAAAAAGGCTACATCACTTATCACACCAATTAAAATAAGAATATATTTCGCTTTCGAAAGCATGAAAAAGATTTGCCGTCAATTAATCAAGTACCAGAATTTCTTTGCGCCTTACTCATTATACTTCCCATGCAACTTCTTGTGATGAACTCATTTACAGAAGCAGTTAACGCGGTTGGCTTTAGAGCAATCCTTTGGGATAATGCCCGTCTTTAGTAAAAGCTTTTGTCACCGATTTATAAGTAAGAATGGCAAGCATGAGCAAATTTCAAGGATAACTATTTTACTAATAAAATACTGGTATTGAATTTCACTAACGTGGATATTTCTTTGTTTATTAAATAGTTTATAATACAACATTTGCAACTACAAATTTATTGAAAGATTTTTGAATTTTATCAATTCTATTATAAATAACTAATCACAAAAAAAAACATGAATTATTTGTCACATTTAACTTAAAACATGGTTTTCAGACTCTATAAAAGATATTTATTTAAGACTTTTTTCAGTGGTTCGTGATATAAAATGAGTCTCCCACCTAACTGTATAAGATTTCTATGGACTTCAGCAGGCGTGGGAAACCTGTGGCCTTTTGGCAACTCTGGTGCGGCCTTCTGGCCAATTCTGTAATTCTGTAAATTTATGTAAATTCGTAAATTCCCGACATATTCTGACCGTAAAGTCCTGTTTCCGGCCAAAGATTCCCTAATCAATGTTTACTGTGGCCTTATGTCGAATCAGAAAAATTAATGCGGCCTTTAGAGAAGAAAGTTCCCCACCCTTGGTCTACAGTATTTAATAACATACTATTTTAAAGAAAAGTCATTCAACTGAATATTTAGAAAACGTATAAGCAAAAAAAGGATCTGGTATATGGCTATTTACCAACCATCATAATCATCTTCACTTCGTACCCCTTAACGATTTTTTTTATATTTAATTTTTTTAATCAATGAAATATGAAAAATATATCATCATGTATATTTCGTTAATGAAACCAAACTATGGAGGCGGAAAAAATACAAATTATGTTAAATTGTAAGAAATCTAATCTAGATTTTTTTTGAAATGTTTTTTTATTTGTAAAAAAAAATATTTTCTATGGAATTTCATAATACAAATTATAATACATTTCGAATATTTTTTAATAGTTCCGATAAAACAGATTCTCAGAAATACTCTCGGGAATAATGGTTTTTCCAATAATGATTTTGACAATATGCATATTTACACAGAGTAAAAATGTCAAACGGTTTGGTTAAACTAGTTTAATTAATTATTTTTCGGTATTTATTAACACCGTTTTAAATATGTATATCAAAAAATATTCAATAAAAATTAATCAACCATTAAAACGTCAAACCGAATAGTACAAAATAAGCTGGTTTTATCGAAATCAACTGCCAGAAACTCGCATAACATATATAATCATTATTTACATTTAAATTTACCGTTATAAAAAAGGAAAAACATTATTTTATACGTTTGCTATATAGTGTCTTAATTTAATTCGTACACTAATTTAAGGTATAACTACTTAGTAGTTCAGAATACGAATGTATTTGTTTTCTTTTACCTTTTACATATAGTGGTTGTTCAAAACTACAAAAAATATGTTGTATTCATGAAACAAGTGAAAGGATAATTTTAACAAATAATGTTTATGAAAAGTTTGAAGCAGTCAACCAACGCTAGACCAATAAAACGCGCCATAATCCAAAAACTTCATGTTGAAACTTCAAGTTTAACTTTAACTTTACGATTAACATTAAGATTAAAACTTAGACCGTGTTTGAAGCTTGCAAACAAATAAACTTAATTCCATATATAAATATATATACACACATATACGTGCACTCTGTTTCTTAAGATACAATAAATATTCATAAATTGTAATATTTAATTACAATTTTGTAAAAAGGTTAACCATTTTACCGTAGTTTTTTGAGTAGTATATATTTTTTTATTATTTTAAACAAAACGAGTTAAAATTATAATCAAAATGTTAATTATATTTAAACAAAAAAGCACATTTTTATTTTAAACATAACGCTTTCTCTAAAAAAAATACTTATTCGAAAAAAAAATCCACATCTGAATATTGACGGGATTAAATTATTGGGGAAATAATAAAATAAAACATGAATTTCAATAAATTTAAATTTTAACCGAGTTAGTTTTGCAGTTAAACAATACGTAATTAAACAATGGATTCAAACTATCATAAGTTTTAAAAATAAACAATATATTACAATGCTACAAAAATATCTTACAGTCTGGAAAAGGCTCAACATTATTTTCTTGTTAATAATCTGATAAATCGTGGACAAGCGAAATATTGTTTATTTTACCCAAGTGTAAAACCAGACTGTCAATGATTTAAGCACTTGAATGAGCATTATTTTTTTTCAACGACGTTGATTTTTCCAGGGCTATATAGTTGGTCAGAATTGCGAAACCGTGGTAACGCCTTTTTTTGATTAAATGAAAATAAAAAGTGTTTTGCGTTGTATTAGATATTAATAAATATGTAAACTGTATAAAAAATTAAACATATTTTTTAATTTGTAAAAGTGTATACATAACCTTTAGTACACATACTTGAAAAGAATTGAGATTATGACATTATATGTCTCAAATTTTTGTCCAAGAAAAAACAAGTTGAGATAAAAACAACCGGTCTTTATCATTATGAAAAATTGCTGAAGTTTTATCAAAAAGAGTTTTATTTAAATAAAATACATTTCCGAAACCTGAGCAGTGACATCTTAAAAATATTTAGTTTTCTACAGTTAAAATACATTAATATATTGACATATTTAATTTTCTAATTCTGAGTTTTAATTATCAAACTAATTATTATATGTTTCTCACAACTGATTTAAAGTTCGTAGCTTGATTGTAATATAAAGTGAACAGTTTATTATTTTAAGCCATTAATCCACAGTAATCGTTTCAACATTTTCAAACAGTAATACACTTTTGATAAAAAAACTGTCACGCAAAACTGTAACGCTATCGGGAAGTAAGTATTAAATTTGCATGGCAATGTTCCGAAACATCGGCAATCATCGGATGCCTGCAATATCATAAATCCATTCCGACGTTCAATATTACTTCCGATCGCCACCCGATTCTGTAACCCTCGAACTGGATTGAACATTAATCAAAACAGAGTAGTAATGTGTTCTCAACTTGATTCAAACAAAATGTACGTACGCCTGTAATGAGATACGTGATTAGATTCCACGATAACTACACACTACAAATCTTTGTTTGTTTCTATGGCCTCATAAACATATTATCGTTAATTGATTTATTGCATTTAATTATTTATTCATAAATATTGATTAATTTTGCTACAATTCAACCGATTGAAGATCGTGAAATTTATATGTATATTTTATTATTAAGTAGTACAAATCACAACCATAAAACAACACCGCCACAATCACAAATGTCGTGTTTTGAAAATGTTGCTTTGGTAGTTTTTAGCTTTTTTTTATTTGTCTCAACATAAATTAAAACTTGACTGAACAAACCATCATGTTATTTTTAAAATGACACAACCATAATTAAAATATGACTTTTTTTATTATATTCGAAAAGCATACTATTATTTTTGCATTAACCAGATTGCAACTTATCAATGATAAACATATAATAATAGTCTTACATTATAATACAAACTTATCTGCTAGTTAATTTGGCATTTACAGCAAAAAACCAATTCAAAGATGGACGTACAGTCATTAAATTTTGTAATACCAATTTCCGCCAAAATATTAGGACCCTGGTTTTGTTAAAACCTTTAATGAAAGCACGGTATGTTTATAAAATTATGAAAAAATTTACGTAGCATATTTTTCAATTAAAAGTTTAAAATAGTAAACAGCAACCACGACTTCAGATACAAGTCTGCTTTTTTAAAGAAATGTTTTGTATTATAGCTGCTCCTTTATATGTGCTAAATACAAGCAATATTTTTGAAAAAAATAAGTAGTTTTTAGCAATTTGCTTGTCAAGCTAATTAGGAATTCCAACGCAATTTAAAGTATGCTAAAAATATCGAAGAATTTATTTAAAAAAAAATTACAGGAATTAATTGAACAAATAGTTTTTTGAGCTTTAAGCCATTTTTATTTTCGCTCCATATAAAGGGAATATGATCACAACATGTTTCATCCAAAATTCGGTTCAGTTCTTCACCAATCTTTCCACTTACTCCCAGGTCATCTCAGGGTCCTGTAGCTCTGCCGAGTGCATCTTATGAATGTTCACTAGTAGGTTTCTAGTTTCTACGATGACGGTATTAATTTGGTTAATAAAAGAGACAGGCAAGAATCAAGCTCCACGGAGGCATCAATAGAACATGTTCATGCCAGATTCATCGACATTTTTTTTATTTGGACGTAAAAATGGCTAGTCCATAAACTATCATAATCTAAATAAAGCCTTAGTTATAAATCCATGGGCATAGTTCTGACGATAACTTTATACCGAAATAGTTACCAACAAAATTCTTGTAAAACTAAATTATTTGATATTTTTAACATTCTATCTTGTGTGTACATCATAACAATCGCACAACATCATGTTTTTTTTTAAATATATTTTTTTTAATCTGTGTTCACTCCCAACTCCCAACCCATATGACTTCCTAATGGAGGTATCCCAACAGATTTTTTTCTACGAGAACTGTTTGTTACTCAGTTTCTCAACCTTTTTTTCCAAAGAGAGTAGGTTTATTAAGAAACGACTAGGAGAGGACTAGTGGTAAGCTAATCCCTCTCGCTACGCCTGTTTTAGAATTGAGGGAGTAGAAGGGAATTCAAGACATCACATACATCTATGCGAAATTTGTAAATCGATTGAAGAATCAATTTATAAAAACTTTCCGTACTGAGATTAAAACCCGTCACCTCCGTGTTCTAAGTCAACGACGATGTTACTTGACTTATCGGAAATATATTTAGCTAAATCTAAATCTTTGTGATTTAGTTACATATAGTAATAAATTTCATATTTAAAAATCTTTCGGGTGACAAAATGCAATCTTATATATTAATAGCCGATAAGGTCCGTTTGAGTGGGTGAGTGTAAGGTGTCCTGACCTACCAGTCCCCACTTTTTTAAATAAAATAAAATAAAATAATATAAAATAAAATAAATTAAAATAAAATAAAATAAAATAAAATAAAATAAAATTAAATTAAATTAAATTAAATTAAATTAAATTAAATAAAATTAAATTAAATTAAATTAAATTAAATTAAATTAAATTAAATTAAATTAAATAAAGTAAAATAAAATAAAATAAAATAAATTAAAATAAAATAAAATAAAATAAAATAAAATAAAAAAGAATAAAATTAAATTAAATTAAACTAAATAAAATCAAACACAATGCAACAAAAATCTCACGTTGCTGGGCAACTGGCTTACAACTAGTCTATATATTAATAGCCGATAAGGTCCGTATGTTTGTCTGAGTGAGTGGGTGTAAGGTGTCCTCGACCTACCAGTCTCCACTTTTTTAAATAAAATAAAATAATAAAAAAAAAAAGTCAAACACAATGCAACAAAAATCTCACGTTGCTGGGCAACGGGCTTACAGCTATTCTATATATTAATAGCCGATAATGTCTGTCCGACCACATTTCACACCTTCCAGTCTCCACTTTTTTGAATAAAATAAAATAAAATAAAATAAAATAAAATAAATTAAAATAAAATAAAATAAAATAAAATAAAATAAAATAAAATAAAATAAAATAAAATAAAATTAAATTAAATAAAATAAAATTAAATTAAATTAAATTAAATTAAATTAAATTAAACTAAATAAAATCAAACACAATGCAACAAAAATCTCCCGTTGCTGGGCAACGGGCTTACAGCTAGTCTATATATTAATAGCCGATAAGGTCCGTTTGTCCGAGTGAGTGGGTGTAAGGTGTCCTCGACCTACCAGTCTCCACTTTTTTAAATAAAATAAAATAAAATAATAAAAAAAATAATAATAATAAAAAAAAGTCAAACACAATGCAACAAAAATCTCACGTTGCTAGGCAACGGGCTTACAGCTATTCTATATATTAATAGCCGATAATGTCTGTCCGACCACATTTCACACCTTCCAGTCTCCACTTTTTTGAATAAAATAAAATAAAATAAAATAAAATAAATTAAAATTAAATTAAATTAAATTAAATTAAATTAAATAAAATAAAATAAAATTAAATTAAATTAAATTAAATTAAATAAAATAAAATAAAATAAAATTAAATTAAATTAAATTAAATTAAATTAAATAAAATAAAATAAAATTAAATTAAATAAAATAAAATAAAATAAAATAAAATAAAATTAAATTAAATTAAATAAAATAAAATAACATAAAATAAAATAACATAAAATAAAATAAAATAAAATTAAACTAAATAAAATTAAACACAATGCAACAAAAATCTCCCGTTGCTGGGCAACGGGCTTAGTCGTTATTATTAGCTTTATTCATTTCACAAGAATAAATACATATTCATTTTATATTTAACTAAAACTAGTATTTCTGACTGGAAGTTTTGGATAAAGCGATGACAATTTTTGTGTTAAAACACAAAAATCATATTTTTCTTATTCGACTGGTTTTAAACTGAAAAATCTACATACAGCATACGCTATCTTCCCATTGCATCTGCGGCTTTTCCAATCTTTTTTTATCACTCAAAAAAACACAAAGTTGAGATAAATTTTGTCACCTTTTGTGTTATATTTAATTCGTAGTGACTCTGATTGATATATCATAGATTGCTATATCATAAGTATACAAATAGTCACTATAACAACTATATCAAACATTTAAATATTCTTTTACGTGTAATATCACAATTTATTCAATTTGTGAAAGAAACATGACTTTAAATATAACCCGCCTACAAGATAATCTTGAGAGACCCTGCGTCTCGTTTATCGAGAAAATTCTCGGAGACGCGCCAAACGCGATACGTGAAAAAGCTCCAATTACATTTTTCTACGTCTTAAGCACTTGAAAAGCATTAAGAGAAAATTCAAGTTTAAGCATGTAGCTAACGGTATTACTTGAATCTTAATTAAATCCATGTATCTATTTGGTATGATGCATTCGTAATATTATAATCAAATAAGTCAAATATCTTCTGCGTATTCCGCAAAATTCGATTAATATTTCGTTGTGTAAGTACGTGTCTACGCTGAGAAAATAATTATAAATGAAATAAGGAATTGAATAGGATTATTTAAATGTATATATTCAATTGTTTATCTACTTACTTCAATGTTGTTGATCATTCAAGTAAGTATATATTTTTTGTCTTAGTTGAATACAATATTGTCGATTCCGTGGCAAAATTATTAACGTTGTTGGCCTCAGTACCGAATGTCACGGGCTCGCATCCCAGTGCGAACATCATTTTTACAATAGATTTATGTTCGACGGCATAGTTGTGATGTCTAAAAATCGCCTCTCACCATTTCAATCTTAAAACAACGGGTTTTTGTGAGAGTGATAAGCCAACCACTAGCGCTGTCATAGCTCTATCCTTTAAAAACCCACTCTCAATGAAAAAAAGAGATTAAAAAACAACTGATTAAAAATGAGTTCTTGTAGAAAAACTTTTGTGGGGATAGCTTTAATAGTAAGCCATATGCTCCACATTGGGAGCAGACATGCAATAGAAATAATACACCGTCCTTATAATAGTATCAAAAGATTGTTTAGATATTTATTTCGAATCCTATGTTTAACATTTAAGCAAGCATTTATTAGGCAAGCTAGGATAGGACTAGCAAAAAGCTGTTTTTTTTTGCGACGCCCTGTTTTTCAGATCAAATGGATGTGAAATAGTTTAAGGCAGTGATGCACAGCCTTTACCTTCTAGCGGGCCGCATAAAACAAATTATCGTGGGTTCGGGCCGCAAAGAAAAAAAATGATTCAAAGTCCTTCGTTTTTCATACAGAACATATGTACGTTCCATGTAAAACAACCTTAAAACCGTGCAAAAAAGATTAAGTGAATTTAGATATATGGGTTCCATTTTATTATTTTGACCGTGTTATTTCTAAAATAAATAAGCCATGCAAAAAAAGGATTATGAGAACTTGCTTATTAACTCATTCTTGATCTTTGTTAATTTTTAACTATTTTTCTGATTGTTTCTATGAACCGATTTACTCTCCCTCGTTGAAGAAAGAGCTTACATAAATTTATTAAATAAATGTTTTATGTGAAAAAAATATTTTGAGAAAAAGAATTAAGGGCCGCCACAAAATTGAAAAAAGGCCGCGGTTTGTGCATCACTGGTTTAAGGCATCCACGCCTTCGAACTAAAGTTCGTAAATATATTAAACAAAATCAGTTATCGAGAGTATTTGAAATAATATACAATCAAAACCCGTAAACACTTCCGTATTGGCACTTGGCACCGACTTTACTTTTGTCTATTACAATAATAATAAGCTTCATAATATCGCTTATATCCGTAAGCAAATTATTGAGTATAGCATTAATTTTATTTGATAACATTAAAGTGAAATGGGCCCTGGTTTTAAACATTCTTTGTCAGACTAATCTTTGATTTGAAAAAATATTCACAAATACCAACTGCAATCACCGTTACCAAATTTGTTATTAATGTTATAGCTTCTGTTAAAAGACTTACGTTAAATATATCCTTGTGTTTTACCCTCAGAATAAAGACCATCACGTCTTTATAATATGATGAAAGTTGAAAGATGAAAGAAGTACAGTTGAACTAGAAATGACAACCAGAATGATATGTGCAAATTAAATTTCAAGTCGCTACTGTTCGCCGTTCAAGAGGAGTTCTCTTGAAAAACAGACAGGCAAATGTATTTTCTGTTGTATAGTATAAGAGATTTTTTAACTCAAATAAAGGAATTATAAAAACTTTTTTAAGAAAAAAAAATCTCTTTCGGACATACACATGTTTGAATAAAATAAAATATATGGCATAGTATTTCTTCATTAATGTAGTATATTATTTATGATAACAACTGTTTATTTTGGAGACATTCCGTCAAGCACTTGAAAGAATTTCACTGAAAAACTTACAACCCACATTTAAGACTTCGAATCTTTTGGAAAAATGGTTTGAATAAGAAAATTTCAAGCGAGTTCTATCATAGAGTATAAAAACACATACAATTGTCATGTGAAAATGATGGATTTTTTCAATGTCCGCTCTCAATGTGGAGCATAAAGTCTCGTAATGGAAGTATCTCAATAAAAGTTTTTCTACGAAAGCTGTTTGTTACTCAGTCGCTCAACCTCTTTTTTTCAATGAGAGTAGTATGGTAGAAGAATAATACCAGTACGAGACTAGTGGTTAGCTAAACGCTCTCGCTTTGCCCAATTATTAAGGGGTTGGAAATGGTAGGAAGGTATTTTTAGACATCGCAAACACCTATGCTTTCTAACAGATATCGAAGCTTTGCGTTGTTGGGATCCATACCGGATCTTACGGGCTTGAGGGCCAGTACGAACAGAATTTTTTTGATCGATAAAACGATTTCTATTCAAAAGCATTGGTGTTTGTGATGTCTAAAAAATTCCCTTCCCCCCTTTTGATCGTTCAATAACTGGGCGTAGCGAAAGCGATTAGTTAACCACTAATCCTGTCATAGACTCATCCTTCTATTCCTACTACTCTCTTTGAAAAAGAGAGGCTTAGCGACTGAGTAACAAAAAGTTTTTTTAGAAAAACTTCTGTTGAGATACCTCTATTAGAAGGCTATATGCTCCACATTGGAAATGAAACATGGATTAAAAAAAATATTTTTAAATTTTTTTGTACAACAAAATTAATTCAGAAAATATCGAAATTGTAACAACAGATAGTTTTGTACGAAACCGTTTCATATGTACATACATATCTTACAGTAAGCGCTAATTTCAAGTACAAACATAATATATATAATGAAATATCACAGTAGTAGTTGACGACAGTGAAATTCACTTGTGTACAGTTATGATAGGGTAAAGACAAGATCTTCGCTTGCCAATTAGGCATATAAAATTAAATATTAAATACAAAGAAGATTGCATTACGCGAACGAAAGCATTCGACGAGAAATCCCTTTACAAACATCTGGTTGTTGTTTGTCTTAAGTTTCCTTGTTAAATAACAATAAAATTGAAACACGCTAAGAAGCAAAGATTCCTATTGAATACGCAATTCTAAGACATTTCAGAAGGCTTTAATGGGCCTATAATAAATAAAGAATACAGTCTCTTTATATTAAAACCAAGTATTATTAATCATTTTCTCTTCAATTAATATATCCGTTTTATTGTAAATAACATATTTGAACTATTCAAGCAGAGATACGCAAAAAAGTCAACGGTGTTAATTATATTTTATCGATATTTCTTTTTATAAAAAAGCCGAAGGTTAAGTTCTTTATGACAGTTTAATAGCATATCAGTAAATATGTTTTAATTATTTTGTATACATATTTAACTGCTATAAAACTGAGTCTTTGATGATAAGATTTAAAATATAAAAAAAACAAGTTATCTTGCAAATTAAAGAAGAAGACACAGTTTAGTTTAGAATTAAAGAAACAACCCTTGCTGTGTTGGGATGCACATTAAGACCAAATAAAGAAAATAACAATCTATCAACTTTTACTCTACCTGAAAAAACTGATAGACTCCTTGATTAAAAATAGTAGGGGGAAATCGATAAAATAATTTAGCAGTTTGAAATTGAAAACAAAGGTTGTCTTAATTATAAGTGCTTCGTTCAAAAACGTAATTTGTATAGGTGTAATTTAGATTTTCAGAGATTGGTCTGATGAAAAATATAAAAAGGTTTTCATCAAATTGTTCTATTGAAAATCACTAAGCTTTGTATTTCATCGCAATATTATATTACCCACATCTAGATAAAATCCTTAAGAAGATTATATTGTGTCGGAAAGATTAATTAGTTCTTTACTACTCATTAATCGTATTGTTGTGGTGTACGACGTGTTTGGAAATAATATTCCATTTTCTATTTGATAAGAATAAAAACAAAGAAAAAATTCACTGCAACTTATTTAACTCTGATATAAATTAATTACAACATTGCCAAAATGGTTCAATTTATTAGAAGTAAGAATTTCAAAAAAATATTGTTCGATAAAAACTTAAGAATTGTACTTTTAATTGAAAGTGTTGATTTCGATGTTATTTTCTAATGTAATTTGTTTAAATGTAGAGAATGAATAAAATATGATTTTATTTATTACTATATACACCTCGGTTGTCAAAACTATTGTATTCTTTTTTTATATCTTTGTCCGCTCTCAATGTAAAGCAAATGGTCTCTTATTGGGGGCATCTCAGCATAGATTTTTCCACGAGAACTGTTTGTCAGTTAGTCACTCAACCTCTCTTTTTCGAAGAGAGTATTAGAGATAAAAAGATAGGGCAGAGCAGGTTGCAGTGTAGGCAGACTAGTGGTTGGCTAATCCATTTAATTATTATTAGGATTGAAATGATGGGAAGAAAGAATTTTTGACCTCAAAAACATTCATGAAAAATTACTGTTCGTACTGGTAGTAATGGGAGGGGAATATGAGGAATAAATTCTTTTCTTTGGTTGTGGGTTACTCAATAACCAACTTGTTCGTACCGGGATTTGAATCCGTGAGGTCCAGCATGAAAGCCAACGGCTTTGACCACTGAGTCATGGACCCAGCACGTACTGTAGTATAATTTATGGTGAAATAGTATTTTTTTACAAAGTTACAAATTTGAATTTACTATACGTAGTTGATTCAATTTATATTCACTCAGGCGGCAATCATTACAATAATATCGTTATTATACAATTTACACTTTTTTTAAAATTATTTGGCGAATTTCGTTGCTTGTTGATGATAAATGATATTAAAATGTCAATTTTCATTTGTACAACGACGTCTTTTTTATTTCATGAAGTTTTCCTAGTAAGGTCAAACTGTTTTTATATTTTGAAAAATTATGATTTTACAAAAAGAGATTATACAATGACAGAGAATGAACGATGACAGAAAATGAACGATTGTGTTCCCCGTATATCTTATTTTTTTGTTTACGTTTAGATGAATCAATCTGTTAGTTGGATCAAATAGAGCAGAAATGGTGCAACCTTTTATATGAATATTTTTTCCGGTTGATGTATGCATTGAAGTTTATTTTTTTCGACAAGGGTTGATTACATTGAAGAAAATAAATCCAACTTCAGAATTTTCAAGGAAAATAGCTTTTCAGGCTATTATCATGAGGCGAGTTACCTATGCGTAAAAAATATCACGGTGTGTGCCCCCGTGATGTATATTTTTTCGGTTCGTAATCTCGCGTCTGAACCTTCCGAAACCGCATTTGAAATCCTTGCATGCCAGCTGGAGCGAATCCCATGTCTCGTTATCTGCGAGGAGCCCGAAAGCTCTTCGCGGGTTTCCGACCAGCTCCCGAAGCTATTCACCCCCGCCCAACTTTTGCTGGTAGTAGGCGGTAGACCGCTGTTTCGTACAGACGCGTCCCGAACTGAATTGTGCGCCAACTCGATTCTAGCTGTGCTGGATATCGCAAAATCCTTTCACCGCTCGCAGGATTACTCTGTACTTACAAGTGGATATTTAATATGTAAAATGGTACTTTGAAGATCATCGTGTTTTGTGATGTGGAGAAATGACAAAAGTGTAAATTATTTTTTTTAAAAATATCACAAAATATGAAATTTTTAAAACGGATATATATTGTAAACTTTTCTTAACAATAATGAATAAATTAAATATAAAACAAATTATTTGACCCAACATTATTAACAATTACATCACTTTCAAAATGATCAATATCAATGAAACTGAGAAAAATAAAAATAAAGTCATTTACAAGTAAAAATATAAAATATGTGTCAATAATTTAGAAAACGTTTTTTAATTAAAAAACAGCGTATAATATCTAGTTACAGAATACAATATTTTAAATTGAAGTCTGGCATTTTCTTAAAAAAGCATTTTATTCTACTGGGGCTATTTTTTTTAAATAAATGAATGTAAGTATATTATGAATTCGGATTACCTTTTCAGCGTGACTTAAAAATATGATATTAAAAGTTAATCTGTCTATTTCTGTACAAATATAAAAAAACAATAAATTATCTTGTTATGTACTGAAAGCAGTTATGTAAAAATATGTTGTAGAAAAATCTTTAAGGCTTACGGATCATTGCAGTCTCAGAAGAAAACCCGTACGTTGCGAAAATTTCTGTAAGATAAACATTTTTTTTATATTCTATCAAATTATTATGATATAAAAAGGTTTGTTTTTCAAATGTATGTTATATAAAATAAGTCATAGTTCTACGTTAACTCCTCATTTTTCTTTAATTCGTAGAGAACCTTAAAGCTTAAGTATACGTTAATATTACGTTATTTAAGGTATTTGTGATTTTTCACTTATTTAAAATATGAGCGATATTATAAGAATTAATAGTTCTATAAAAAATAAAAAGTAATTTATCAGTTTTTTTTATAATATATTTTAATAACTTGTTTTTTATTTAAATTTTAAACATAAACTTTTTTTAAAACTTTAAGAATATGTTTTTTTTAATGTATAGGAATCGAATGTAATAATATTTTAAAAATCATTCTTTGCTGTTGCAACGTACCCTCAACCATAGTGTGCATCGATTACCTCTTTCTGTGGCAAAAGACAGCTCAAACAATTTAATAGTATATATATGTGGGAGTCTTATTATATTTCACTTCTATCAAATCAATATTTTGGCATAATTTAAAAGATAAAACCAGATATAAATCGATTACATGCTTCATTATTTTTATTTGGAAAATTCCTTAATTTGTGGCATTTGATATATTATATATATACTTAACATTCATGTTTTAAAAAGAAGAAGTTTAATTACGATGTTTCTGATAAATATTTCAAGACTTTTTGATTTCTCTGTAATTGTATTATAAAGCTTTTGCAGTCATATAATTCTTCTAGATTATCTTGGGCTTAAATTCTTCAACGACAGAATATGTATTAATCTCATCGTTTTTTTTTCATGTTCGCTCCCAGTGTGGAGCATATGGCCTCCTAATGGTATCTCAACAAAAGTTTTTCTACGAGAACTGTTGGTTACTCAGTCGCTCCACCTCTCTTTTCCAAAGAGGTATAGTAGTAGGGATAGAAGTATGAGGCTAAGACAGAAATAACAGTTAACTAATCGCTCTCGTTACTCCCAGTTATTAAAGAGTCGGAAAGAGTGGTAGGGAAATTAAGACATTACAGACACACATGCCGTCAAACAGAAATCGATAAATTGATCGAAAAAATACTGTTCTTGTTCGTGAGATCCGGCACGGAGGCCAATAAAGCTAACCGCTACGCCAATGGACTCAAAAATCTCATCGTTATTGAGACCGAATTTATAGTTTTGATATTTTAGTTGAATAAAGCATGCCAATAGAGATATCTCAGTTAAAAGCTTGTGTCGCTACGTATATATTTTAAATATACAAGAGTGAATTTAAAGGTACATTTCTTAACGTTTTTAAAATATATTATTTTTACCTTACTCATCTGATATACGTTTTGAATATTCATAATAATGATTATTTCTTTGTTATCGTAAATGCATCGAAATACATATTTCTAATTTTATATCCATTCACGCTGTTTTAATAAACTTTATTATACTTCTCTGTCAACGCATTTTATCGTACAAGTACAACACATATATAATTTTTTTAAATAGGCCACCACTTATTTATGACAATATTTTCCAGTCACAAAGTTATTTAAGTTGTATTTGGATTGAGTGTTTGTCTTAATTTAGTTATCATTTAATTAGTTTTTCCCTCCGCTGCCGAGCTGTCATGATGCCAATTAGGTTTATTTCCCATTAAAAATGCCAAATATGCAAACGACCTTTCTTCGGAGAATTTTTCTCTCCATATTTTGTTTGACGTAATTAAAATAAATTATGCAAATTCATCTAACGAAAGAGGAGTTTCATAGTATATATTTTAAAAAAATGTTTCGAAATTTAAAAAATCAAATTGACGTAAAGCTGAAAGTGTAACTGCCTTTTCGTTATATGTAAATATTTGCCTTAGCGTAAAAAGCGTCCCTTTTCTGTAGAAACGCTTTTTCGTACAAACGATAGTTCGATGAAAATCTATATAACGTTGTCCCATATTCAAATTCAGGTCTTTATTTATTCTTACTAGTTCCTTATCGTCAACAAATCTTTCTAAGTTAGATAATATTTATTTTGAGCATCAAAACCAAGACAAATAAATGAAAATTTCCAATAAAAATAAATATTTTTTTCAAATTTAAAATAAAATAATATTATTTGCTTTAAATAATTAACGAACACAAACTGAACATAGTAAGGGCTGTGGTTTATTAATTACATTTTATGGCTTTTTATAAATGAAACCACTCTTATTTCCCGTTTAGAAGCCATACTGTAGTAATTAGTATTGAACAAACACTTTATCGGGGTTGTAAAAAATATTTGTATACAATTATTAGAGAATAAAAAATCTTGAAAGAACACTATTTTTAATCTTTTATGGTTGTGATATTATAAAGTAATAAGAAAGGGTAAAGTTGGATGCATTAGTTATTACTCATTAAACCTAAGCCATAAAACCAATTTGATGTCTATTATTTTACATTGTCTTTTGCAACAAAATTTTTCACTACTTGCTATAATATGATGAAATCTTAGATCTGTTGGTTTTTCGAAAAGATGTGTTTGTATGGAAAAATATATTTTTGTTTGTGAATTCATTTACATAATAAAATCATAAATGTGTCTGTGTGCAATGCGCATAACAATCAAGCTCTATTTATATTAAAAATATAAAACTATAGTATACACACAAGCCGCCTATGTGGTCGAGTGGTCAACGTCGTTGCTTTCGGTTACGGAGGTCACAGGTTCGAATTTCAGTACGGACAGTTTTATAAATTGATTTTTCAATCGATTTATGAATTTCTGTTCGAAGGCACGGATGTATGTAATATCTTGAATACCCCCTCCCACCAATCCTATCATTTGAACGGAGCGTATCGAGAGCGAATAGCTAGTCACAAGTCCTGTTCTAGCCTTATTCTTATATTCCTACTCTCTTTGAAAAAAAGAGGTTGAACAACTGAGTAGCAAGCGGTTCTCGTAAAAACACTTATGTTGAGATCGATTTCAACTAGGGCGTTTAATCCAGGTAGAACCGGAACCGGGTAACCATACTTTTTAAAATAACCGAAAACCAAGCTATTTTTAACGGATATACGGTAATTTTAATTCTAAAATAATATTTGATTGATGTTTATTTTTTCAACTTCCAGATGTACTTATATTTCTCAAAAATCGTTAAAATATTTTAATAGTAACTAAGTAACTATTGTAAGTAAATATAAGTAAGGAAAAATACTGTAATCAAATATTTTAGTGATTATCATTACACATATATTCGTTTACTATAAACATTTACTTTGGGATCGGTATATAATAATTGAGAAAAAATACCCGTAACCGTACCGGGTAATCGGCTATTTATGATAACCGGGTAATTCATTTGGGTGCCCTAATTTGACCTGCTGCGGCCGTGTCAGTTAGAGATTGCTCTATCGATCACGCATGTCTGGGTAAGATTCCCGGTAAGATCAAAGTGAATTTGAGAATTATTTAATTTAAAGTTGTGATCGAAGTCTGGGTATGATGTCAATTTACATTATTTCCTCTCCTGCCATCCTTCTGATCCTTTAATAACTGGTTGTAGCAAAAGCGATAAGTTAACTACTAGTCCTGTTCTAGCCTTATCCATCCTTCCCTACTTACTTTGAAAACAATTGAGGTTGAGCGACCGAGTAACAATCAGTTTTCGTAGAAAAAAAGTATGTTGAGATATGTCTCCATTAAGAGGCAATATGTTCCATATTGGGAGCGGACATAGATAAAAAAATTTGACCTAAAAAGAAATATTTTACCACAGCCAATTGTTGGTATCAAGCTCTCTTTTTCGGAAATGGTAATGATTAAAAATGAGGATTTTCATACACTACAATATTACAATGCATCTTTTATGTGGCTTATTATCTTGGTGACATTGGGGTATCCAATGCCGGAGCCTTTTTCCAATCACGGGATTTTGGAATTGATTAATTTTCAATCCCAGGATCCCGGGATTCCGAAATTGGTATTATTTTTCCGAGGGATTTGAAATCCTCAATTGCTATACTAATCCACAAAAAAATTTTCAACTCTTGCAATTCCAAAATCGTATAAATTTTCGGGATTTGCTCAAAATTTCTCAATCCCGAAATCCCGGGATCGCGACCATGTCAATCCCGGGATTTCGGGATCAGAAAATTGAACGGAATCCCGGATCCCGGAATTGGATGCCCTAAAGGCGATGCTATGAATCAATATGAAATCTTTGAATACGTCCAAAGTGTTCGTTGAATGGGTTCTGCGTTCAGAAATGCATTACTCCCAGTGGAAATTTCACGCGACAAGGACCTCAAAATCACTCGAAACCATTCACTGGAAATTTTGACCCACTAACTGGAAATTTCAAAGGGATGGGAAACATTTGAACACTCTATTATTACCGATGCGGTTAAATGGCAGCGCTTTGACCAATGTGATTGCTATTCGATTGTTCAGAATGTCTTTATTGACATTTTTTTATCCACGTTCGTTCCCAATGTGGAGCATATGTAATCTTATAATCTCAACAGAAATATTTCTACAAGTCACTGAAACTCTTTTTTTAATAATTTTTTAATAAATTTAATAAATAATAAAAAAGTGGGGATAGAAGGATGAGGCTACGACAGGACTAGTGGTATACTAATCGCTCTCGCTACGCCCAGTTATTAAAGGATCAGAAGAGTTAGGAGCAACGTTCCCTCTAATTTTCCTATTGTGTGTGCGGACAGTCAATTTCTGTGAGTAGTAAATTTTCAGAAAAATAAAAAGTGTGCGCAAATATGTAGGTATCTACTCAATGAATGAAAAATGTGGAAGATTTGGTGGGATTAGTACAAGTATTTAAGCAAAAATAAAATTTGGTGAAACAAACTTCTTTTTACAATATTTCTATGTGAGACCTGTGCGGGGATGGAAAATGTGTGTGGCCACATTTTGGGAAGTGCACACGCGCACACCTTAGAGGGATTTTTCAGACATCACAAACACCCATGCCTTTGAACAAAAATCACTAACTACTGCGCCATATAACCCGACTAAATCAACACTTACTTTTTTTTAAAAAAATACGCTCATTACGTTTGCTTTTCATTAGAATACTTGGACGTGTATCGTATTCATAGGAGCAACCATGGAAGATTGCGGAGTGTGGGGGAGGTGTGCGGGGCTTAAGTATTTTCTAAAATTATTTTAACTGAGTATTAAAAATAACCTAGTTAATATAATATAATATTAGCAAAACATTCTACTAATATTGTGTTATTAATAACGTAATTGGACAGTTGTGTGGCCGAGTGTCAACGTCGTTGACTTAGAACACGGAAGTCACAGGTTCAAATCCTAGTACGTACAGTTTTAATTTTCAATTGATTTATTGGATTTCTGTCGGAAAGCATGGATGTATGTGATGTCTTGAATTCCCTCCCACTTATCTTATAATAAAAACTAATGTAGCGAGATCGATTATCTAACCACTAGTTTTGTCCTAGTACTATCTTTCTACCCCTACTCTTTAGATAACTTTATTAGGAGACCATATGTTTCGCACTAAGAGTGGACATGGATTTTAAAAAAACACACAAAATTATTACTTTTATTAATTACGCATAAATTATACGTCTGACGTTCTCTCCCTCCTGGTTTTGTCTTAAATGCAAATCATATGTTTGTTCATAAAACTAGCGATAGATTTTTTTTTGGATTACTCCCTCTTACAAGGAAAAATCTTGGTTGCAAACCTGATCGTTTTAATGTTTGGAATTAATTAATGAATATTGCAAATCTAAAAACGGCAACCGTCCGTTGTAATAGGTCATCATATTTATCATAACATCGTCGGTATCTATGGACTAGTAATACACGCTTTACGCCATAAGATATTGTGATGTCTTTTTTTTTTTTGATTACCGAATTACTTATTCATCTGAAGTGATTTAAATATTTCAAAAAAAGCGGAAGTGCATGAACTTATCGACTCTGGAAAAGAAAAAAAGACGTAACCCACACATAACAAATTTTACACGAGAGAGAAAAACTTTTTTTGATGAGTTTGAGCCAATGGCAAATTATAAAATATACACAATATTTTAGTACATGGAGACTGATTAAATAGTTTTTAATTGACTTTATCTGATATTAATTTAATATTGGTAAAGAAAAAACCTTTTTTTCTTTATCGAAATTTCCCCAGATCCTTCTTCTTTAAACTTTAAAGCTAATTTTAGATACTAATTTGGCATTTTCAGCATACGTCCTTTTGATAGAATGTGTATGAAGTTGTTTACATTGTGATTATCGAAAAAAACTATTTTTTTTAAAACTATGGGTTACGTCCTTTTTTCTTTCCACAGTCGATGGTGTATACTTAAAAATCACACCTGACTATGTCACATTACAAAAATATAACTATAAAAAATATAATTACACATACAGTAAACCAAATAATAACGCATTTTTTTAAATATATTTTTGTGTATAAAATCAAAATCCAATTGAAATTTAAATTCCCGTTTGCAAATATTTTTCACATACACTATTGTATTATTTATCCGTCGCTCACTAAACACTTCATAGAGAAATTTAAATAGCATATTTTAAGGTGTTCACTGTCAATACTTGGTGGAATGGCATTATAATAAAAATAATAAAACATTTTTAGTACTTTTCCCACATAAAATTTATTAGATCAGGACCGGTTTCGCTCATGATGAGCATTGTAAACTGATAAGAAAAACAATAAAACAGTGATATTTATACAAAAGTTAAGTGATAAAAACAAGGTATGACAAACAATTGGTATTACAACCTAGCAAAAGAATAGAAGCAAAATACAAGGAAAATGAACTCTAAATAAAAAGTTGAAGACCACTTAGCAATGAAAACTATTACAACAAACCCAATTAGGTATGAATTATCATTAACAAAGTAAAAACCAACAATTAGTGTATATAATAAATAAATCTTAATGTCTGTCAACCAAATTGAGTTTGGAAAATCCAGTAGAGTTCAATCCAACAAAATTGATTCCTGCGAAAAGAATAAAGGCAATATCAATTCTTACAAAATAAAAGCAAACAAAGGAACAACCGGTTTCCGTAACAAAAGTTTGTGTTAAGATGCATCATCAAGGGTCTATTTGCTTCACATCAGAAGTGAACATGGATTTCATTTTTTTTAAGAGTTGATTTAATTTTAAATAGATAATACTTATGTCTAAGCCCTGACATAAGTCCGTCAATGAATCACAGTGAATCAGTGGTAAACGATCAAAACAGCCCTGAATTGTATAAAAATATTAAGCATTACAGCTAATATCAATGCGGCAAATTTTTTGAAAATAAGCTCGATGAGAATTATTTGTAAGTCACTCGAGATCAACTCAGAGAAAATTGAAATTACTAACTAACACTCATTTCTTAGATTTGATTTTGACATTGACCTTACCGAAAATTGAACCTAGACCCGGCTGGTAAGTAGAAAAAAACTCTTACTAACTGTTAATACTTGTACTTTATTTCACTTTACTTAAAAGGTCAGGACCGGTTTCCCTCATTGCGAGCATTATCAACTGAACTGAGCTCGCAATGAGCGAAACTGGTGTTAACCTTTTAAGTAAAGTTTCATAAAGTACAAAGGAATACTGTGTTTTTATTTATATAATGCCTTTCCACCATGTATTGACATTGAAATTGGTATTAAAAACTAGATCACAGTGGGTAACAGCTTATGTTCACTTTCTGTCAATGTGTATTTATATAATTTTGCTGTTAATGGTTTTATAATTGTATTTTTAATTTTTCACAAATAGGCATTACAGATAATGCCAATTCGCCACATACTTAAAAGTTGAAAGATCATACGAGAAATATTCAATCGCCCATGTCTTAAGTCTCAAATTTAAATTTTGACATTGACTTTACCGAGAATCAAACCCAGACCCACCTGATCGGTAGAGCAAGTTCTGACCAACTAGACCACAGCTGGCGACAATGTATCTATCAGTAACTAATTCTGACACACCATTTATGTTAATGCTATATTTTTTAATGACGATATTACTAAATACTGTTTAAAATGTAACGCTTCAATGAAAAAAACATTATTTTACTAATTTGCCTTTTGGAATTTTGTTGTGCATGTAAAGGTTCTTGCAATTTTTTTTCAATTACCTTCTGATAAAAAATCAATAATATTTTTTAAATAAAATTACACTCAGAAGTCATTGAAATGGAAAAATACACTTTATCTCATTTCTTTTTGGCGTTTTTCTAAACTTTTTGTATCCGTTACAATCTCTAATTCAATTTCCCTTTACGAAATGTTTGCACAAAAAAATGCCTTTACCACATATAAAAGGAAATGGAAACGACAAAAACTATTTAATAAAACGTTTTTTGGTCACAGCGTTATGTATATTTTATTCGTTTGTTTACAACATAAGACTTTCCAATTGGGGTTAAGTGAAATATGATAAAATTTTATACAAAATTACGTGAGTCCAAAGCTTATTTTGACGATATTACTTTTATATAAATTCTAATAACAAACACTCTCAAAGTAAACTTTCGTTTCAGAACACTCTTTCGACTGACAAAATAACTTTATCAAAATGATTTCAACAAATTTAGGGGTGAGAAAAAATTGGCGAAATAGTTAAAAAGAGAACAAAGAAGGGATGGAAAGTTTCGCCATAGTAATTTGAGTTTGATACTTTGAGCTACTTAGATAAAAAAATAACTTTTCACGTACCTGTTTGGTGAAAGCGATACAGACATCTAATCTCTATTTCTCTAGTTTAATATGGTATCTCTTATTTTGTTTATATGAGTATATTTTAGCGAATATAAATGTAGATTTTTAAAGATAAAGTTGTTTTGCTCCTGCTATGACCAAAACACAAAGACGTTAACTATTCAAAATTTATAAGGTGGTGGCATGAAAATTATTTTTTAAAAGCAAAATATAATAAAAATGAAGACTATTGTATTAAAAAAATAAAACACTCGTGTGTATTAACGGATTGGTTTCATTCATGCTAAGCATTTTTTTCAACCATATACGCTCCCTACCCGGAGCATATTGGCCACCACGTGTTTCTTTCAAGATTCTCTGTCTTCCTACAATCTTTTTACTTTCAACCATGAAAGCCCAGCGTCTCGTAGCTCTGCAGAGTACATCCTATAGATCAGGGGTAGCCAAAGCGTAGACAGATTAAATTTATCTGTGCAATACCTAACAGTAGAATACTGTGGTTCATAATGGATTCGTCAAATGTGTCGAGTAAACATTTTGTATTCGATGAAACGTTTAGTGTAGTGTAAAAGCTGAATTAGCTTCTAAAGCGAATAAAAAAAAACAATTTTTTACTGAAATATCAACTCAATCTAAAGAATTTTTAGGTCTTTAATTTTGCATTTATTGATTAAAAAAATATTTTTTCCAAAATAACCTTTTTAAGTCACTCGTGAATAGGTTATCCAATCCCGGAGCCTTTTTCTAATCCCGGGATTGGGCACTCAACGTGAAATCGTGTATTATTTGAAAGTTTTGGTGAGTCGTTTTTTTTTAGCCCACCGAGGAATTTGAAATCCTCAATTTGCTATACTTTACCCCCAGATTACTCCGAAACTCGTTTTTTTGGCTCACCGACGAATTTGAAATCCTCGATTCGCTATACCTTTTCCCCAAATTATCTCCTAAACTACTTTTTTTTAGCACTTTCAATTCCAAAATCCTATCAATTTTCGGGATTTGCTAAAAAATTTTCAATCCCGAAATCCTGGGATTTAAATTGAATTGAAAAATCCAACTTACCGGGAATGGAACCCAGACCCACCTGGTCGGTAAAGAAAGTTCTAGCCAACTAGACCATAGCGAGCGATAAAACCTTTGATTCTAGCCATTAGATTAGAAAGTCAAAAGAACGTATATAACTACGCTGAATAAATTTTACAAAAGGCAAAAAAACGTTTTTGGATAATTTTGTATCCAAGTCTTTGTATTTAATTGACACATCTTTGAAGCGCACAAAGACTATTAAACTGGCATTTGTTTACATTATATTATATAATTGAATAAGTTTTTCAAGAAAAAGCATTATAAAAATTCTTTTTCCTTGTCGCAATTTTTACAGGCCCTTCCTTTTTCAAGCATAAAGGCTAAATTTACATACTGATTCGGCATTTGCAGCTTACATTATTTTGATAGAACATGTTTTAAGTTGTAAAAAATGTGAATATCGAAAACAAGCTTTTTTAAAATAACTGTGGACTGTGAAAAAAAAATATTCGATATGAATCTTCAATTGTCATAAATAATAGTTTATTTTAAATAAATTTTCCTTGATATGATAGTTATTCAATCCAAAATATGTAACAGTAACGTTGTGTATGTACGTATGTTTGTTAACAAAAACGTGTCAAATTCTTTTGTAGCATTCAAAGACTGAATAAATGAGATTAAAAGAATTTTATTTTTTTTCCTTTACAAGGGTGTATAAATTTATCGATGTAAAAAATCTAGTGAAAAGATTTTGGCTTTTTTTTATTTAGTAAGCAGAATTTAAGTAGTATGTTTTTCGTGAAAGAAGATTACACGAAAAACATCTCAAAATGGCGTCTGACTAAAATACCTCGAGTCATATATTAAGCGCTTAAAAGCGTACCGGATATGAGATACGATCAAAAGTTCTCGAATATTCTGCGCCGGATTTTATCTAAGGGTATTTTCTCCGAGCAGAATTTCTTTATTTACCCTTATCATGAAAACAAAACAGGCTTAGGTCTTCGGCTGTTAATTGGTGAGACCCACAATTCCATTTATTTTAATTGGGAAAAACTTTTCTTTATCCACGAACTTAAGCAAATAAAAATATCCATTAATATTTTGAAAAACTCTTCCTGGAATTGCTAAATTAATACTCTAGCCGTTGGTTAAAAGTGCTTGTTGGGGCGGAATTGCATTTTTTTTCAATTGTAAAATCTCACGCTTGGACGTCCGAAAAGACCTCGAAAGGTATATGGCTCAACCTGTAAATATTTATGAATCCTAATATTTTTTTATCTTTCAAATTGCTTAAATATTAATTTAATATGAATAATATTTTTTAAACTTTTAATACGATTTGTTGGTATGTTGAGTGTGCTTTTTTATGAGTTACTAGCCGGTACCTGGCAAGCGTTGCAATGCCACTCAAAGAAAGGAAGTGTTTCTGTCTCTTTGACGTTTGATGCCGATTTTATATGGTACGAAACATGCGCCACCTACTGTAAGTTAATTTTAATATGCCTTTAACCTTCCCTAAAGTGCAAGAAAAAAGTTTGTCGAAGTTTTATTGCAATCGAATCAGTGGTTTGGCAGCCCATAAAGTAAGAACAAACAAACATTCATTTTTATATATTAGGTATACATTAATTTGTTTCACCAATTGCCACTCGTTTTAAATACCCACGTCAATATTATACTATATTATTACCTAAAATTTAAGTCTCTGTATAAGTTAAATTGAATAGCATCCTGTATCACTCCACATCGTTGAAAAAGTTGTACGCTTTACATATAATATAATATTTATACTTGTGTTTCATAACGATAACTTTCTCTGCTTCAAGCCATGTAATAAATTCAGTTAAATCACCCGTACTTTTTTTGACGCAAATTCTAAACTTCGTGCCTTTAATATTTGGCTCGTTCGGATGAAGAATTTCACGATTTCTGTATCAAGCAAATGCAAAAAAAAACACACATAATCTAATTAAACTTATTATTATATATAAAGAACACTGGTTGTGTTTACTGGGAAACTCTGAATGTTTCAAATTTAAGCTTAAAGTTCTACAAGGTATTTTTTTTTGATATGATACGCTATACAATGGTTAATTTATGGATTAAAAAAGTCAAACTAATGCTACAAAAGCAAGGTTGTACTTTATGCCTTATTCGAGGAGCAAACTTACTCTCAAAAGCAAGCTGCTCCTCTATACAGCAATTACTCGACCAATCATAGTGTACGGTACTCCAATTTAAACTTACTCTCCACAAACTTATGAAGACTCTTCAAATTGCTAAAAATAAATCACAAATACATATATGTAACGTTACGTGATACTTGTGTGACTTTCTGTTTCATGGAGACTTGAAAATAAAAACTATCCGCGATTTCGTTCGTGAAATATCTCAAAAGTTTTACAGCAAGATAAATAGTGTCCCCGCAAAATGGCTTTACTAAGGATTTCTCACATCTGTGGCGATTACGCCCTTCCATCGGCAACGAAGTTAATGGAATACAAACTAAAAAAACATTAGCGATGAAGGAGACTCGAAAAACTTTGACGCTAACGCGTCCTAATACTCAAAGTTTCATAAATTGAAAATATTGTCTCTTTTTAGAATTTGAGTTAAGAAGAGTATACTAAGAGTAGTTCGAGTGGGTAGCTAATCGCTTTTTTGATGTCTTTGATGATTTTGGGGTCATTGAATATAAAAAAAAGCGATGACTTCTGACCATTCGTTAAAACCGTTTTTTTTTATATATAAACTTTTTTTATTCGCAAAACCATCTTTGTTATACCGTGTGTAAATATAAACTTCCATCAACTGCATATTTAAAAATATGGCTTCCGACAACCTTCCCTGTTTTGCTATTTGTTTTTGTTTTTTTTTAGATTAAGAGTTTGACGAAACTTGTATAAAGTTATATCAAGTAACAAAACAAAGACCTGTACGACATTTAGAAAATAATGGTAGTGGATTATTAAAAGAATACTAGATTATCTTTACGGTATAACATTATATCAAGGAGTTTTTAATAAGGTAAAATTGATACTGTGTATCTTTGCTTAGTGTTATCTTATATTCTTTACTTGATGAAAATTACGTACTTAAAAATTCTTTATCAATGTTTAATTGCAGAAATTTTATTAAAAGAGAATCTGTTTTGGACAAATAACAAAACTTTTTCTCTCCCACAGTGGTGGGTATGGATTATCAAGAAAATATCTTTTCGAAAAAGCTTGAATTCATAATAAAAGTTTGGCATAAATCTTTCCGCTGTACATAATCTCCAAAGCCAAAACTTTTAAGCTTGTTTTTATTCGTAAAGCTCGTAAATAAAGCTGGAAACTATTTTTGTTTATGGTGTTTGATCAGTACTTCGATAAAGGCCGTTGGAAATAATTAAAGGAAATTTAATTAGGGTGATTTGCATAAAGCTTATTACGTGACTGATATACATCTTACAGAGATCTTTTGCAGATATTGTTCTGAATCTCTATTTTAAATCATTTACTGATTATTTTAGATTTATTTTCAGGAAAAATACTCTAACTTTACTAAGCAGTTTTAAATATATTATTTAAGAATTAAATTTAATACAAGTATTTAACATGAAAAAAAGTAAACTTTAATTATTAAACAGTATTGCATTTCAAATCAATTTAATATTTTGTTTCGTATATAATTAAACATATATTGTCATTAGGCGTGGCGTGGCTATTATGAAACTACGGCTCATAACAAAAGAATGACTCTACATATATTGAATTTCAATTCTATTCAACACATATTTTTACACGCTTTGTGTAATTTTTTATGGTTACAATGGACTTGATGAAAATTAAAGTAAAAATACCGCCAAGAATTGTACACACCAACTCTCACAAATTTTTCAATTTTTTCCACAATAAAAAATAAAATATCCTTCTTTTATCTTCATTAACTCGCGTAGTTATGTAACTTTGGTAAATACCATAGCTGACCGACCCGTAAAACTAAAATTAGAAGAATATTTTCATGATTTGTACCTATGAAATAATACAATTGTCAAAATCATTAATAATACAAGCAATAATAAATTAAATACTATTATTTTGATACTTCTGACGACTAAAAATGTTTAATTTTTATACACCTATAAAGCTGAATATATGAATTTTAATTAGATTTTTTAGTATCCTCCATATATATTAATTATATTATATATCAATGTATTAATTATATTTTTTAACTTTTCCAATGAATATATAAAATTAGAAAAAATATCTTGTAACGTATAGTTTATTGATTGGGAAAAATCATAATTATGTTTTTATTAGCTCAAAGAGTGAAAAAATGGTCAACATTTAAGGTGTAGTCTTAAATAACGTCTTGCATTTTTATTATGTAATTATTATTTATAAACAAATTGAATTCTTCTTGTATATTTTCATATATTTGTAATTTGATACATATGTATATATGTGACTTTTCAACATCTTCAGATAAAAGGTTTATACTAAATTTACAAAAGTACAAAGCCACTATATTTATTTTTAAAAACAATCTGTAATATCATCAAAATAAAAATGAAAATTGATTAAATGAATATTATAATATAACAAAGCACATTATAATAGTTTTTTTCGCTTATTCTTGTGAACGACAGATGTAAACATTTCGAAATATTGACAAAAGATTGCCAATAACATCACGATGTTTTCGTAGAAAACTAATTTCAACTTTGTATTTACTTCAAAAACAAGTATGATTCCCTTGGCAATTCAACACCAGAAATCGTCAGAAAGTGATATTATTGCATCTTGTACGTCAATGCATATTTATTATGATTTAATTAAAATCACGGTTCAAGGAACAAACAAAGCAAAAACACATGTATATAAATGTAATTAAATATCAAATATTATTTGTTACCGATTATTGATTTGAATCATTTCTTCGTCTCTATTTCACGAAATTTCATAAACAGTAAAACTTCCCGTGCATAGTTTAATTTTATAATTAAGCTCGTTCTAGGATGTTTTGTCTATATGTATGCAGTGGAAAATAATTCAACTAAATATTATATAAAAATGGCGCTCATTAATGACTAGTGACACTAGCGTTGTTTCGATCGGCTTAAAACATAATATTATAAGTTTTCACTTCTTTATGAATAAAAAAATCGAATGAAAATAAATTTAACGTGTTAATTATACATAGATCGTACAATAACATTTCACTAGATTGTATGTTATTATTTTAGCCGTGGTACTTTTTTTAAAAATATTTTCTTGGTTTCGTAAATAAGGATCGCGTTAAAAGGAAAGACAGAAATAAAAAAAACGCCTGAATTTTACATGTCATTTAACTTTTAAATTAGAATTACATAAACAGAAACCGATACTTAATTTAATCACATTTATTTGTTATTTTGGCTACTAACGTTCATTAAGTGTTATGAAAATAATAAAATTTCGTCGGATAAACTTTTTATGAAACGCTTTTTAATAATTAAACGAGAACTCGTTGTAAGGCAGTTGATATACTATCCTTTTTTGTGGTGGTATACAACTTGACACACATTCTATCAAAATGATGGAAGCTGAAAGTGCCGAATTAGTGTCTAAATTTAGCTTTTAGGTTTGAAAAATATGACCTTGTAAAAAAATAAAACCAAGAAAAAACATTGAAATAAAGGTTTTTCCGAGACAATTTCTTTAATTAATATAAGATTATGTCAATTTAACACCAGTTTAGAAGTATCCGTGTACTTCAAGGTTGCGTATAATTCATAATTTACATATGTCACAAAATCATCAAGACACGTTTTTAGCGCCTCCTGTAAAATGTGATATGTGTGGGTTACGTCCTTTTTCCTTTCCACAGTCGATATAATTTAAAACACAATATTCTTTTGTACTTTATTCCACTTTATTTTAAAAGCGAAACCGGTCCTGACCTATTAAATAAAGTACAAAGGAATATTGTTTTTTTATTCATATAATGTCTTTCCATCTAGTATTGACAGTGAACACCCTAAAAGTGGTATTATAATACAGGATTATACTTTGCGATTTCACTTATAAGAATACCTTTGAGCACTAGCATATAAATCGCTTGAAAAATCAAATAAAGTACAATTTTTTTCATACGGTAACTTAAACTTAACCTAACAATTCGACTTTAAGAAGAACATCACTTATATATTGCATAAAATTGAAATTGAATTTATCACTTCAATTTCATGCATAAAATTTATTTCTTAAAAACTTCCATTTTTTATTAAATGAAAATTTTAATAATACCAATGAAGTTCGCGCGATATTTCTTGAAAAACTATTATAAAAATTTGTGAAATAACAAAGAAGCTTCTCGCTTACCTGTAAAGAAGAAATATAAGGTTCCCGGAGAGCTCTTCCAATTCAATAGATTTATTGAAAGCTTTATTCTACCTGGAAATAGTATTATACCTGGAAATAGTGTGTAATTGGACTTGCCGTAGTTCGTTAATTGGGTTAAGGTAGATACAAACCTTTGCCAATAATTGTCTGTGTGAGAGGTCACATTTTCTTCCTTTCCTATAATCGATACCTTATCCTGAAGACACACTGAATTTTTGAAGGATTAAAAGTTCATTTTATGGTAATAATGGATTTGTTTTCAGATCACAAAGTATATCAAGATTTACAGGAATAGAAATCAAAATTATTGCTGTTTTTGTTTTCTTAGATAAAAAATATATTTTTTGCACGTCATCAAAATGTATTAATTGTATATAGAAATTATTATATAATAAAATACTTTTGTATAATATTTTTTTTCTGAACGCTTAAGAAACTAAAGAAAGGGGAGATGACAACATTTTAACAAAGACAAATATAAGATCACACGCTTTTTGTATTTATTATCTTCAATTACAGTTTAAGCAGTACAATTTTTAACAAGCCAAATCACAACAATTTGAAATAGTATCCACTAGTATGATTATACTCGTGTGTCCTTTCCACAACCACGAACTTATAATATTATGCAATATTCAATGCAAAATACAGTATTTTTAATTTATATGAAACATTTTTGGAACATTTAATCAAGGTAAGATTTAAACGTTTCAATAAAAAAAATCCGAATTCATTTTTACTCGTTGTTTTTCTTTAAAAATTCCTGGAACGTTTTTCATAAAATATTTTCTTTGACTTTTTTTTCCGACTCTTTCGTCTGTTAGTTACTTAAGTGCACTTTTTTATTTTGATGTATTTTTTATTTAAATTTTAAAACAAGTCGAACACTTTTATTATGTATTTTTGTGTGTTTAAGTGAGACCAAAAAAGCAATTTTCATATCTTCCTCTCGATTGTATACATACAATCAATTTATGTATTAATAAAATTTAATCACTTTCATATATGTTAAATAGATGACCTAGACTTCCTAGACCCTAGTTCCATAGAAGGATCTCCTACCAAAACTCTAATTGGTGTTTCTGTTATATCTTCCACCACCTGCTACTGATTTGATCAAAATTATGAAAATGTATCCTATAACATAGTTTCTCCACCCGTGTTTGTGCTCGTGGCCATTTTCGTAAAATTTAAGTATACATTTTATAGGGAATTTTGAGATTTCCCAAAACGAAAAAACGCGAGTTTTTTTAGGTATTTTTATTGATTTCTCAAAATAAACGGCGTGAGAGTTTTTTTTTAGCTCATCCAAAGATTTTGAATCCAAAATCCTAGGAATTTACGAATTTTCCAAAATAAAGCGACGAGAGGCCTTTTTTTATTTTAGCTCTTCTCAGATATTCCAATTTAAAATAAAAATAAAATATATTTTGTCGTTGCCCGATTTTCACCGTGACCTTCCAAAACTATACTGTGGCTCCTGTATTTTTTTTACTCTGTGGCCCCCAGTTGAGAAACCATGTCCTATATTACGACAGCGTTCAGTGTTTATACAAGCAATCAAACAGAACTATGACAACAATCATAACTTTATTTATACCCTTTTTATTATAGGGTCGTCGATTTTCAAAGGTTGGCTATTTATAATATGTACTTCTATTAGTTTTACTGCACAGCGAAAATTTTATGGCATTGGTGATCTTTTACCTCCCGGTATAACAATAATGTAAACATTTTATTGGTTCGATTTTGCCCGCAACTATCTTATCTTGAACTAAGGAATTCTAATACGTGACATCATCAGAGGTCATACATAAATTACAACCAACTGCCAAAATGTGAATAAATACAGTTTCTTCCAATCACACAATCATACGTGTGGTGCATGGTAGGGGTGTGATATATTTAGTCATAACACTATAATTTTAATATTTACAGAGTTTTGTAAGTATTAAAATTGTTTTAACCGGATGGGTGCCATAAACGCGTTTACGTGCTCAATGATTCCGTACCCTCACGCTGATAACACACAGCCACCGAAACGGAACGAAAGCGGACCGCACCATACGGTTGGTATTTGCTTGTGCTTTGTACCTGTCCGCTTCCATTCCGCTTTCGCATCAGTGTGCTAACGCCGTCAAGGCTGTCCATATACATTGAGCGATCGACTTTGAACTCACTACACTAAGTAAACATTATTTTAAAGAAAATCAAATATAAAAAACATATGTGTAAAATTAAAAATATTTCCAATATTACATTGATTTCAAAAAGAGTTTCATCGGACAATCAAAACGCGTCGCTATACAGAATTGCTGAATGCATCACTGATTGTAGAATATAAAATATTTTGGGTATCCCACTTCAGTTAAATCATTTTGTTTTTAAATAACATTTTGATTGAATATGCTTTAAAATAAAACTTACGTAAGGAATTTTGTTTTCATATATAATTGAGTTTAATTATTGTTTTATATTTTGTAGCAACCCTAACGGTTTCTAAAAAGTTAAGTTTGTTTTTTTTCACAAACAGCACACTGTATTTATTTGGTCTTTATCATATACTTTCAATGTATTTCTTAAACATAAATATAATATTTATTCGGTTTTAATTTAAACTTAAACTCCCGGCATTTTAAGGGTTAATACGCATAATATTTTATCTACTGCATATATTAATCTTTACGCTTCAGGAAAGAAAGACCATCTGTCACATTCAATATCTTAAAAGGTCACGCATGCTGAAAAATGTCTTCATCGAAGCATATTTTCATACAAGAAAGTGAAGACTTTAGTAAAATACCTCTATACGCATAGAATGAGGTATTATCATTAAAATAAAATAGTTGAGAAAAATATACATCATATCGTATTATAATAATTTTTATTGAAAAATTCGTACTTTTATCAACAGATTTTATCACAAACTAAAACTAAACTGCTGTAGTTTACACCAATGAATTACTCGACCTTTAATGTAAAATTTTGTCCACATCAGTTTCGTAAACAAAAATTAAGACCATTAAACTATTAAGCAATCACAAATCACACTTGATTCAGGATAAAGTAACATCGAGCAAGATACAATTTTTTTCAAACTGGACATGTTCTATTTAAGAACAAAAATTCAGATAATAATAATAAAAATAAAATATAAACAGTTAATTGTCCTAGAAAATTTAAATTAACTTTGATTATTCCACGTATTGTGTTACTAACTGTGACACGTGTTTTGCCTCTTTCAGAGGCATCTTCAGACTTACTATCGCAAAGTTTGCTTACGTAATGAAGCAAGATTGATTCTAACATTTTAAAATTATAAAATTACAAAATGGAGGTTTGGGTTTTTTTCCTTTTAAGAGGAGCAAGGAGGGGGGTGTAGAATCGAAATAAAACAAACAGATAATGATAAATTTTCTATTAAAATGAACTTCCACAAAGTTACCGCCGAAACCATCGAAAGTATTAGTTAACTGTTCGCTCAAAAAACCGTTAAAATACACGTAAATCATTTTTTTTTATTTAAAAAAGACCAGTACACTGAATTCCCTTTTTACACGATTTCTAAATAACACGATGCAAAAAAAGAGAACATTCATTTAACAATGCGTAAAAGTAATTTGGATTTTCCTCCATCCCTCGCATGTTTTTATTATTTAATACTATGCGCAGAGATGTATGCGGAAAGGGGGGTAGGAAAAATAGTGGTGGGAATTGCTAGACTACAGACTGTATATTTATAGTATATTTGTACACGGTATCGCGTGGAACGTATCTACCGTGTAAATGGTGAGTTCAGTGTACACTTAATAACACTTATTGTATCTATAATAAAGAATGCTTGAGGTACACAGTGCCGCCCGATCTGATTTGTATTGATATTGTTTAATATTCTTTTGAGGTATTGTGAAAATGAGTTTGGTTGTGCCGCTCTCAAACGAATTTAGTGCCCAGTTAATTGTGTGGATACTGAAATTTTTTTCAGATTATATAATTTGTTGTTACTTCTTTTTAACATATAACATGTTACATGCTTGGTTTTTGTAAATAATAATATTTTATTTGTATTCATACTATTGTTTTTTTATTAATTTTAAATAGTATCAAAAAAAATAAACATTTTACCATGTTATAAAATAAACCATGTTGAAACGCATTGAAATTGATTATTATTTGAAATGTAAAATTGCGGATTTTTAATGCTATAAAACGCTAAAATTAATAGTCAAAATGTTAAAATTGTCTAAATCAGATGGTTAAAATACGTTTATGTCTAAATTAAATTCTTAGGATTTTTCTGTAAGATGAAATTTATCGCAACAATCTAAATTTTGCATAATTATTATTTTCATCCTTAAGTAATTGATTCAGACAATTTGAATTATTTTATTATAAAGTGCAACAAAATTGGTTCAACTCTTTTCTAACAGAAAAAACGTATACGCGTATCTTAAACTGCCAAGTCAATATACTAGTTTTATCGTGGACGCTCAAGACGGTCACTCTTTCGGTAACACCAATTAAAGCATTTTTTCCAAAAGCTAGCTGTCAGTGAATGAGTTATGAATGCCACCTGTTGATTGAGTAAGCTACAAAAATATTTATTTTAAATTAACAAAAACTGAGCATGTCTCTCGTTATGGAGGCAAAACTTAAAAATAGTTACACAACAACATGACATGTTACAAGACAAAAACAAAAACTGTTATTTTCAGGGTAGACCCAACATCCACTTTTAATTTTTCATTGCTTCTGGTGGGCTTCAAACGTAGATCTGATATCATTACGCTTACTAATATTTTCAAGAAAGAATAAAGAATAAAGCTCAATATTTAAATGTTGACTAAACAGCCGAAATACTGGGTTTTCGGTTTCAGTGGTAACAGTATACTGCACTTCATGATAATGTTAGTTGAAAGTGAATATTGCATGATTTTTCGCGAAATAATGGAATTTGAATTGTGTTTATGACCTAAAATATTTTAAATTACAGACAGATATTGAAAATTTGCCACATATTTTGAAATAAAAAAAATATACGAGATAAACTTGATTCATAATGGTCGCTCGAGATACATTTGATGAGAAGAGACATCACATACTTCAATCTCTCAAATTTTAAATTGAAAAAATCTTAATTTAATATAAGCCCCACTGATCCCGGAACCGCCTGATTGCTAGAAAAAATCTCTTACCAACTTTACCATAGAGAGTAAATAATATATTGTTTTAATTAATTAATATAAAGCTTTTGAATGAATCTAGATAAAAGCTTTGTGTGATATTAAATTGCTATTCTGACTCAATGACGGTGGTAAATAAAGTAAGCTTGGCTGGTGAAATTAATGTCGAATCTTTTTCACCTGAAATGAAATATAATAAAACGTTTAAGTCCAATAAGGCGAATGCATTCCATGTATCGCACCTGGAAAAGAGAAAAATAAAAATAAAACCACGGGAAACCCCGTTTATTACAGTTGCAGACCGTCAAAGCACGTAGCTTTGCCAATTCTACGAATGAGCTGCCACCTCGTTTAACTCGATGTGCTGGCACTAAAAAGGCGCATTTAAAATAATCGCCATTTATTTAGCGATTTGCTGTTCTGTATTTGCAATTTCGTTTTATACCATAATGTCTATAATACTTCAATAATTTAGAAACCCGTAGATAGGTTATAAAAAAAATGAATTAAGATTTAAAAAAGTATTCTGAAATGTAAAATAAATTTAATATTATATAATTATTCACATATTCAATGAATACATTGTCCATTTATGCAAACAGTGTACACAAGAGAACACATAAATCTTTTGATTTGTCAACTTGTACATTAATTACACAGACATATGTAGTTCAATCAAATGTTCACAAACTTAAAAATAATCACGCTTACCATTCATATCTTGGCACTGTATCTGAGATTTCACATAACCTCAAATATTTTAATATCTTGTTATGATTCTCGCTCTCTTTTCTACGTCATAATGTAACTTCTACTCTGTCTAGCGCTCGTCAGTGAATTTATACACTTATTTTTTTATTCATGACTACTCAAAGTACTACTCTCAGCTAAAAAATGGTAGTTGATGTATACATTACCGAGATTTTACGCTTCAATTGTGACACAAACGTATAATAAAATATGGTTCCTCTAAATCTACGAAAAATAATTACGGCGTAAAAAGAAGCAAAACGAATTGCCAAATTACGAAATATATTTTGATTTGTACGAAATTTGAATTGCGTTGTACACCATCTTAATTTAATGTTATGATGACAGCTTCATCTAACTCATGTTAAATTTCAAATAAATATACTATAAAATAAATTGCACAAAATTACTGTTCAAAAATGTATAATTATATTACACTTTTCGCGACTCAAGTACTACAAGGTTCTATGTAAAAAAAATGACAAAACAAAAATAGCAATGTATAAAGATAATTGTACTTGGAATACTGCCTCATTGTTACTTTTGTTTCGTCAAAATTTTTCACATAGAACCTTATATTAATCGGGTCGCGTTTTCTCTTCACACCTACTGTAGATTTTCTTTGGAATATTGTTCTGAAAACGGAGTGCAGAAAGGTTTATAAGTTAGGTATCTAGAAACGCTTTACAAAAATTTAAAAAATCTTTTTCGATAAATGTTAACTTATCCATTTTTCTATCAGGCAATCCATTTTTTTCTTTCCGCCTTCTCTTTTCACTAGAAAGAGTATTTTGAATGAATTACTTAACATTCATTATTCACGCACAGGGTGTAAAACGGATATTATAAAGTCAAGCAATTTAATATGTGTCGAGCAACAAAAACGAATTTCAACAGAAGAATAATATGTCGGGAGAGATCGATATCTGACACGCGACATTATTTTCCTTCTCGGTGTTTATATTCACAATCTCTTCACGTTTTTCGAACCACCGCGATAGTCGGCAGTTCGCTGTATTTTTTCTTTCGATAGATATGCCACTTACTCGTAAAAAAAACATTGAATGAATTGCCGTTTTTCGTAGATTATTTGCGCTTTAGAAATTGTGTGAGAACAATGTGTGGGTAGTATGAAATACAAAATCATATAACATATAACCAAGTTCATTTTACTGTTGTTCCACTGATATAAGCTTTTTGACCAACATTATTATGTCATTGATATTACTGAGTATTATTATACGAGGTCTATATGCAGTGACGATCCTAGGCAGAGCTTAAAATAGCGTTCTTACTATTTTTATAAATATTTTTTTGAAATTACCTTATCTGCCGCCTACAGTGCTGAGATCAGTAAATATCACATTTAAAGAAGATTTTCACGATAAATTCAACAACTGCTTACCCGTCGGTCATAAAATTATTACCATTGAAAATGTTATTTGTCGGCACTTTTTGTTATCAAAGACATTGAGGCATAATTTTTATTTTAAACTAAATTCGTGTGTCAAAAATATTCATTTAAAAAAGCTGTGATCGTTTGCCACTCCCTTGGACTTGCCGCCCCTAGGCAACTGCCTACTCGCCTATGCCCTCGGAACGTCCCTGTCTATATGGATTACAAAAAAATAAAGGCGTAAATTAGGGTATATTACTGATATATTAAATTATTTCTTTTGATATAAAAAATATATTTTAGGTAGTTTATAAAAATCATTTTTGCGACATTTTGGGTTGAATAAAATAATAATGATATCATATTCCTAATGAATTTAACAGTGCTCTTACTAGTTGTTTCGTCCCTCACAGACCCTCTTTGTGGAGGATACTGGATGCCTACGGGACCCCGCCAAAGATTATGGCCATTATCAAATCCCTACATGAGAATAGTGCATGTTGTGTGAGAATCGGTGACTCAAATACCGAATGGTTTGGAGTCACAACCGTAGTGAGACAGGGGTGCGTTCTTACACCGTTTCTGTTTATTATTATATTTGACTTCATACTCCGCAAGTCAAATCCGCCTGATCGAGGTGTAGCTGTTGGTCCTGGTCTGAAGCTGTGTGACCTTGAATATGCCGATGATGCTGTCATATTTGATAAATCCATTAAGAGCATCCAGAATACTATTGATGGGTTAGGAACTAACGCAGGTCACATTGGTCTAAAAATTAATACTAGTAAGACCAATGTGATGTGTAGTCAAACCTGTCATGACTCTGATAGGACCCTTACCAGCGCGAGACAGATCATCGAGAGGGTTGACAGCTTCAGATTCCTCGGCGTACATATCCCCGAAGACGGTAGTACAAAAAAGGAGCCCGCTATTCGTTTAGGAATGACTGGAGCCACATTAAACTCAATGCGTTCTGTCTGGGACACACAGCTGTACTCGATTAAAACCAAATGCCACTTATTCAACGCTTGCATTCGGCTGGTACTGTTTTACGGTTCTGAATCATGGCACCTAGCGAAGACTCGTATACTGAGCTTCGAGAACAGATGCTTGCGTTGGATAATGGGGGTGAGGTGGTTTGATTTTGTGAGGAATGCAGAGATAAGGGAGCGTACAAGTCAGCGTCCCGTCACGTCAGTGGTTATGGAGAGACGTTGGAATTGGCTGGGTCAAGTGCTGCGGATGCCTCCGGAAAGCCTCAATTCTGCCTGCCTCTTCTTTAGACCGGTGGGATTCCGGCGTCCCGGACGTCCGTCGGGTACTATCCATAGGATTTACTCGGCGGAACTGAGGGATGCTGGCATGTCATGGGAGGAAGCAACGCAATTGGCGGGAGACAAGGAAACATGGAGGTGCCGCGTGGCGGCCATATGTTTTACATAGGAAGCGAACATGGCAAAGAAGAAGAAAAAGAAGAAGAATTCCTAATCATCGGATACTGTTTCTTATCCACGGTTTCTCAACCGAGGGCCACGTGGTCTATAGTTAAAAATACAATAAAAATAAATGCCGTTAAAAATCATCTCAGAGTTTTAGGTAATTGAGACTGAGTTTTAAGGGAGCCACTGCACAGTTTTGGGGAGCCATGGACAAATGACGAGACAAGTAAAGAAAGGTCTCACATTTTTAGCGATTCTGGGTTTTTGAAATTGAAATTCCGGCAAGAACTTAAAAAAAAGTGTCTTTTTATTTTATAAAGTCAGTAAATTTCTGGGTAAAAAATATTTTTAAATGAATTGAGCTGTCAATTAATGGCACATTAACACAATATTGAAAATTAATAAAAAATACAACTCTACGTAAAGCATGTTTCGATTATCTCATCTCTTCTTGCTTTAAAAGATAGCCAACCATATAATACATAAACCAAAAGTACAAGAGTATAGTTTTTAACATCTCTCGTTTAAATTGAATCAAATCAAGAACTTTAAGAGACAATGACAAAACAACATAAAATTACTTATTTATTGTCTATTTATTTATTGTTTCATTTACTATTGATTATATTTAGTATTTTTTATATCTATTATATTTTTTAAAAAATATTATTACTTTAAAGGCAAATGTTGGATCTCTCAATTTTTTTTTGCCGTTTTCCGGTTCTAAGCTCAAGAAATGCGACCCCAATACCAACATTTTCTTAAATATCTATTTTAATATGGGTGATACAATGTTTATAATTAAGGTATTCTTAAATCATAGTTTTTCGGACCTTTTGTAGTTTATTTAAATACGTGATAACGCTATCAGGCGGTAAGCGCCCGCGATAACGATCGTTCGTAAGATAGCTGAGAACACTCGTCAGTTGTAAATTCATAAGTGTGCTGGGATGACGTCTTTTTTCGCACAATTTAAAATGTGATTATTTATTTAAAAACCACGGATTTTCATAAAAAAATGTATGAGGAATGATGCAGAGAGATATTTTAAAGCCCTAAGACTATTATTTTTTTTGAAATTCATAAGAATAAGGCCAATAACGAGAAAACCACTGGGGTCACAAAAGACCCCCATCGGCAGAGAAGTATTTTTCTAGTCTCCGTCCGAGCCGCGAGAGTTAAAAACTATGTCCAAAATATAAAATTACTAAGAAAAAAAACGTTTTTTGCGTTTTTCTTAGAAACAATTTTTTGTAGTTTCGTCTACGTCTCAATAAGCCCCAAAATATTTTACGATGGCATACTAGTGATAAGTCTTAAGCTTCTCGTTAAAAAGATGAAAGACGTACGTCACAGAAAGTTTGATATCAAACGAGGACCTTTACAATTAATTATTTTAATTCATTATAATGAGCTTTCGATTAAAACTCTTTTTCAGTAACTAAAATGTCTATTGCATTCTTATCGCGTGTTTACTATCATTATATATCTCGCATATTTGCTAATTTATTCCACTTTTATTAAAGTTAAGTAAAAAAAAGGTTCACGCAGATTCCAAAGTGCTACAAAAGGCATTCTTGAAGTTAAAAAACAATGGAAGGTATGTTTCTCGAACAAATTCATCAAAAATCACCATTCCCCAACGTGTTCTTGCAAAAAATAATAAAAGGTTTCTTCCATTTTAATCTTGTTTACGAAAAATAAGTTGATTATTAATCAATCCGAATCTTTTTTTATACCGCATTGAGTGCATTCATGTCTCGTGACTGTTAGTGATTGATTAACGAAGGACTGCGTTCAGCTAAACGGGATGCGTTCGCAAAGTAACGAACTAACGGAAGTAGCGAATTAAGACCGACGATGAAGCGACGTTCATCCTTAACTTACTTCAGCTACGGTGAGAAGTGATACTGGTAGCTATTAATAAACCGGAATATACACTACAACTTGTAAACTATTCACTCGTGATATGAGTGTTCTCGTATATTTGCAAAGTAGACGGCTGTTATGGTCAGACAGTTAGTTACAGTGAATTAAATCATTCTAACCGACTTGATATGTAGGACGAACTTTGTGCTTAATATATTTGCACTGAATACAGCGCATATTAAATCTCTTTTGAATGATGGCCAACAAGAAGGATAGTTACTGCATATTAAATATATGAATAGTTACTCTTTCTATATGAGGCTCTTTCTGTATAAAGTCTTCACAACTAAATACATTTTGTATTTCTTCGACTATCAAGTGCAAGTTTGTTTTCCTATTTTAGTTTCTGCATCCATGATGCGTCTTAGTATTGATGACGTTATATAATCGAAGAAATACAGTATATTAATGAGAAGGATAGTTACTGCAAATTAAATATACAAAAAAGTTGCGCTTTATATATGTCTCTTCCTGAATAAAGTCTTCACAACTAAATACATATTGTATTTCTTCGACTATCAAGTACATATGTGTTTTCTATTTTGATGTCTGAATCCGTGATGCATCTAAGTATTGATGACGTCATATAATCGAAGAAAATATACAGTATATTATATAAACCCCTAAGAGATAATGAAATCAATGTGGTATTTTAAAAAAATGAGCTAGAAGCGTTATAATATTCTACGCGACTTAGAGTATCGTAAAAAGAAGTGACCTTAGTGAATACACACTGCAAACGTCCATCAAAACACCAAGTAACAACGCTATTGTACTTACAATTCCGATAGAAAAGTTTTACCATTTTACTTCGTGGCTTACTTCACTTCTTGAAGGCTCATGTAAAACAAAAAATAACATAACAATTTAAGTTAATTAATGTAAAATAAAATAACAAACGTGTGTACAATTTTGATAAATGTATTATGATGCATTCGTTTGTGTTTCATATGTAAAAGTTGATAAAATAATCTTAACATTAAATAAAATAAATCATAATACATAATACATGATAAAATATGTCCGTACTACTGTCCATTTCGCCCAATGATTCAATTCCAATTCGAACAGCACATTTTTCGGCCAATGCTAGCGGCTTATTTTGAATCGCATATTTCGTTCATCCAATTGGAATGGACGTCTTTTTATATTCAAAATTCAAATTTCCTGGCTTAGAACTGAAGCGTCGTAATAATATTAAAAGAACTTTATTTGAAAGTTTGCATTGCTACGTAGTTTTTTAAATAATCAAATATACTGATTCGATTTTTTTGAAGCTTTAATTGTAGGGCTGGGCGAAGATTTTTTGGAGCTGATTTGACAGGTTTTGATCAGTGTCATTGATTCGATTATTGGAAGGTATGGTTATATTTTGCATCCGGCAATGAAATCTTTTTAATTTCTTACATGAATTAGGAATATTTTAATGACGGTATGGATATTTTAAAGAACTATATTTCGACATTTATTTTAAAATCTTCTACTACGAAAAATGATTGTTAGCAAACTTAAACATTATTCCGAAAATTAAATAATTTACGAAATTTCTGCTAATACGAAAAATGATTGTAGCTACTACTTAAAATGCTATAAAAATCCCCCCGTTGAGGGCAACGGGCTTACAGCTAGTATCAATTATAATGGTTAAAATATTTCGACGTAAAGATGGCACAAGAGATGACAGATCTTACGGGCTTAAGTCCCAATATAAACAGCATTTTTTCATTCAATTTATCGATTTCTATTCAATGGCATGTATGTTTGTGATGTCTAAAAATTCCTCCCCACTCTTCTTACCCTAAAATAACGGGGCTTAGCGAGAGTGATTACATAATTACTATAATAGTTCTGCTATAGCCCTATCATTCTATCTCTACTCTCTTTGAAGAAGAGAGCTTGAGTAACAAACAGTTCTCGTAGAAAAAAACTTCTGTTAAAATACCTCCATTAAAATTCCATTTAATCCGGACATTAAGAGTTAACACTTAACATGGATAAAAAAAAGGTTTCTTCAACCTTAAAATCATTTGATTCTATAAACTAGGCGAATATTGGGTTCACATTTTGCCAATTTCTTGTCCAAATTCTTATCATAAAAACCATCCAAAAATTTTTTGAAGACTAACATATATTTACTTTTACCTTGAGTTCTTGTATAAAACCTTACATAAAAAACCGGATCAAATTTATTTTTAATATTAGTTATATTTGAGGAATAATTTTAATTATTATTTTTCAAAATACAATATTAAGCTGCTAATTTAGAAATATAAAAAAGCTTAAAAAATGTTATCTAGTTAATATTTGAAAATTTAATGTAAAGAAATTTTCTTTTAGTTTAAAAAGATTGTAAAAGAAGCTTTGAGTACTCATTTGGAAAAATTAAAAAGATGGTATAAAGGAAACCACGTCTTTAATATTTCATTTTCGCCCACATCGCTTTGTAAACTATATTGATTTTTAGTCAATATTGTTCTCGAAGCCATATTTTTATAAATGTCAAACATTGTCTGGAAAATTTTCAACATACCTGTAAATTAAATGATTGTTTAAATAACGCATAAATTATTCAACAGTCAGGTCAAGTTATTTATTTTCCAATTGCTTACGAGTTAATGGTTAATGTTGTGCGGTTGATTATTAATTATTATGTAATCTCTCCCAAAACTAGATGTTTTTCATATGTAGTTAATTGTATTATTCATATACTAGAAACAATAGTTCTTGTTTATTCTTGATTACGCAGTAACATAACAGTAACATGAAATCAAATGAAATTGTATTGCAAACGAAAAGATTTGCACAAAGCTCAGCTTTTTTGCAATTTTTATAATATGATAAACTAACAATTTAACCACTTGAATACCAAGCGTTAACTGGTGTCCGGAACAAATGCAAGCGAACACGGATGTCCAAGACATTTAAAACATCAAATACTTGGTATTCTAATAGAATATAAGCAATATTTCGATGAATATGTGTAGTGCCATCTATACTGAGTCAATATAGGTTTTTAAAATATCAAATTCGAGTGTATTTTAGGCAAAATTATTTTTCTCGAAAATACGCACTATCTCTGGGACATATAAATGATTTATTTGCGCGGTATTCCAACGGTTAATGCGGTATGCTTAATGAAATTGAATTGTAAACTAAACTAGTTTTACATACAACGTGATAAATATTTCTTATCATGGTTGATATAATTAGAATTAAATATTTCCTCGATTAACTGATTGTTATTTTCCCTGTATTGATGTTGCTGAATTTGGAGTGCCTCTAACAACCGATGGTGTAGTACATGGCGTTGAGTTACGTTTTTTTTTATCATTATTATTTATTTATTTTTATCCATGTCCGCTCCCAATTTTGGCCTCCTTATGAAGAGAACTGTTGGTTAGTCAGTCGCTCAACCTCTATTTTTCAAAAAGAGTAGTAGGTATAAAAGGATAAGGCTAAGACAGGGCTAGTGGTTAACTAATCGCTATTGCTACGCCCAGTTATTGAAGGAAAAAATTTGTAAACATCACAAACACCCATACCTTCAAATAAAAATCTATAAATAAATCAAAAAAATGCTGTTTGTACTGAGATTCAAGCCCGTGAGATCCGGCACGGAAGCCAACAACGCTAACCGCTGCGTCATAAGCCCGAAATTTTAAATTGGTAAATAAAAATAAAGGTGCGTTTTATAATCGAGGAAAAATGATAATTATACCATAAAAGAATACTTTTCAATTTTGAAAACTCAGTATTTAGTCTGTGGGCCGAAGTAAAAATAATTTTGTCGTGCATCAATTTTGAGTGAAAAAAGATATTGACATACATATCTTGGGTGAATTGTGAAAAATGTCGTCTGAAGTTTGAAGTACAAAAGCAAAATCAAGAGTGAAGTATTATAAAAAGAATGAAAAGTACAAAGCACACATTTACTTAACATCTCGAAGACATTTTGTTTATCATATTTAAGCGACATATTTGCAAATTTAACTGGCAGCAAAAGATTTATATTTTGGGTGGCGTAAACAAAACAAAAAATTGTCTCACAATTTAACTATGGAAATATTTATTCGTCTGAAAAATGTCAGTTTCGTTCAATTTCTCAACTCAACTAAATTTTTTCGCTGTAGAAAGCAACGTCTTAAGTTTTTCTTATTTGTTTTTTAACATATTTTTTGAAAGCAATTGTTTTTTACGCTTCGTTGAAAGCGTCGAAACATTTACGAGCGCTTTATTCTTTTTAACTACTTTATTTTGAAATTTAATGTTATAATTATTAAAATATAATTTCTATTTCATTATTACTACAACGAGCTATACCGAATTTTGATTTAAATACTTCTTTTGTTTTCAAGCATTAGCTATTTTATCAATCTCTATAAAATTTGAATTTTATTTATTTATTAAAGAAGCAGTATTTAATGGCTTGCTCGATTTTAAAACTCTTTGTTAATTACAAAAAAAACATTTTTTATTTTGCTATCGCTTTATTTTCGTTATTTAACAGTAAATAAATAAGCTACAAAAAACTACACTGGTCATTATTCTAATGGCGTTTCAGTGTGTTGGTTTTTATATAATAAATAAAAGTTTCAGTTATTAATAATTCGTATATGTGTACGATAACTTACAGTGCTTTATATCAAGGTTTCTCAACAAAGGGTAACAGATATTTTTTTTAGTGTAGCCACAGTACAGTTTGGGGGAGGGGGGCCAGGGAAAATATTGCGAAATCCGTAAATTCGTAAAAAAATATATAAATTGGAATGTCTGAGAAGAGTTCAAAAAAATGTGTCATAGCGTTCAATTTGAGAAGACGGAAAATTCCTGATAGAATTTTATATTCGAAATTTCTGGGTTTTCGAAATTATAAATTCTGTCAAAAAACCTACAAAAAAAGTGTCGCGTCGTTGCGTTTCCAAAATTTCTTATAACACTTATACTTCAATAGTACAAAACAGGTATGAGGTCCATATAAAAAAAAAACTCTCAAAAAGGACCAAGTTCCCAAAAACGGTGAGAAATGCTGCTTTATATAATATAACTAAAATTTAAGCCGTTCAAATTTTGTACTCTTACTAAAGTATACTCACCTAACAGTCATTTTGAGTGTGCTCGTCTATACTAGAGGTCTGCACGGGCCGAAATTCAAAAAAATTAACCGGTCCGAGCCCGAAAGAATCAGACCCGACCCGGCCCGGGCCCAGATCAATTACCACAATTGTTACCCGAACCCGACCCAAAGCCCGGATTTATACTCATCAGACCGAAAAAAAACAGTTTTTTACAAATTTACAACAATTTACGATTCTCTATAGAACAAGTAATAATTAAAATCATCATGGCTGACTTATGACACGAACATTTTCTGAAATATTTTTCAAAAGAATAAATTTCTTACCCGGGCCCGGTCCGAGCCCGAATATCAATTGCGCTTACCCGCCCAAACCCGGCCCGCGGGCTGGGTTGGATAAGAGCCCGGGGGCTAGGCCCGGGCCCGTGCAGACCTCTAGTATATACACTTGAACGTCAGAAATTGTCGCAAAACCATGCCCGTTCGTTAGTAGGGTATCCAATCCCGGGATCCCGTTCAATTTTCTGATCCCGAAATCCCGGGATCGCGGCCGTGTCAATTGTTGAAAATGAAATTGTTGATTGAGAAAATTTGAGCAAATCCCGAAAATTGATACTTAATTGGCAAATTCAAGATTTCAAATTCATCGATGAGCTAAAAAGGTTTTGTGAGAATTGGGGAAAAAGTATAGCAAATCGGGAATTTCAAAATCTTCGGTGAGCTAAAAAAAAAAACCAGGTTTTGTGAGAATCGGGGAAAAGGTATACCAAATCGAGGATTTCAAATTCCTCGGTGAGCTAAAAAACAAAAAAAAGAGGTTTTGTGAGAATTGGGGAAAAAGTATAGCAAATCTGGGATTTCAAATTACTCGGTGAGAAAATCTCAATCTTGGGATCCCGGGATTGGAAAAAGGCTTCGGGATTGGATACCCTAGTCGTAAGTGACAAAACCTACGGAATAATACAATATTTGAAGATTTAAATTTCAAATTTTAAGACTTTTCTAACATACCTAAAGTACTGTCTATATATAATTATTGAAAAACCGTTTACTTTTTACGTTTTAATAAATTATTACTCATCATTGTTATTTTTTAATTTTATTTTAGCTACTGGGTATATAATCGTAAAGTGGGGAATGGAGTAAAAACGGTAGAGGTTTCTTGTATAGAGGTATTCCTTTTTGCGTGTGTCATAAATATACCCAAAAAACCTTTCTATAAGATTTTTGTATTGGGATTTTATGTTTCGCATATTAATGGAAGAAATAATTTCAAAGAACGCCTTAGGCTAGATGAAGAATCTGCTTTGACATAATGCGTATATTTCGATTCCACCGTATGTTCTTTGATAACATTAATACAATACAAACATAAACACGGATTACTGAGGTTTTATTTTGAAAAATATATGATAATGTTTTATTAATACGAAATCAAAGTTAAAAGATATTCGAATGTCCACAAGAAAAATATGTTCTGTAATGCCATATATCAAATATTTATTTTCAGTAAAAGTAATATCGGTGTAGTAGTGTTCTAAAATGTAAAGAAATGATTAAATTCAACGAAAAGAATATACATACATACATTAATTCGAATGCAGTAAGACAAAAAGACGTAACCTACAGCTTTTTCAAAACAGTTTTTTCGATAGTAACAATGTATACATACATCTTAATACACGTTCTATCAAGAGGATTTATTCTAAAAATGCTGAGTAAGAATCTAAATTTATCGTTTGAGTTTGAAAAAGGAGCCTGTGAAAGTTGAGACCAGGAAAAAGAACTTACAAAAATGTTGCAAATTAATTTTAGATTGATTCCATAAAACACCAGCTTATTAAATCTTCGTGCAATTCAAGAATTTGCATATTCAATATTTAGACTTTGACCAAAAATATTCATAAAATGTTGTATGTGCCTTCTGTAAAATTTATTATGTCTAGGTTACGTCCTTTTGAATTGTTTATATTTTTTCCCCAAAATAAGTATACTAATTAGCTATTGAAAGTGACATCGGTGCGTGTTTAAAATTAAATCTTTTTTTTTTTTTTCAGAACGATTTTGTCTAACAATCGACTAAAAAATAGATTTATTTAAAAATATACAACTCTCTTTTAAGAGTGAATAAGTTGTAAAAGATATAAGTTAGAAAGGGAATGATAGGCAATGAATGTATATGATGATTAAAAAAATTAAAAGCAAATCAATACAATTAGTAAATACACGTCGGATAAAAATTCATTAATAATGATTTTTTTATCCCTGTCCGCTCCCAATGGCCTCCTAATAGACGAACTTTTTCGACGAGAGCTGTTTGTTACTCAACCACTCAATCTCTCTTGTTTTGAAAGAGATTAGTGAGATAGAATTATAAGGCTAGGACAGGACTAGTGGTAAACTAATCGCTTACGCTACGCCCATTTGTTAAAGTATCGGAAATGGTAGGAGATACATCACAAACACCCATGCCTTCGAACAGAAATCGATCGAAAAAATGCTGTCCGTACTGCGACTTGAACCCGTGAGGATGCACGGATGCCCACAACGCTAACCGCTGCGCCATAGAACCCGACATGTTAACTATTGATAAATAAATTTAGTTTTGTAAACTATGCCCAAGAATGCGAACTTACTACGCAGGCTTTGAAGTTACAACTAGAAATGTATTTTCGACTTGTTTTTAAAGTTTAAATAAAAATATCATTATTCTAAATAAAGCTTAAAAAGAGTTTTTTAACATTATTTTTTCTCCAGCGATCTTTCGTAGCGCGTGTTTTTTTTCACACCCTTTAGTAAAATTCCAATTATAAATTTATTTTTTGAAAAATTCGAGGAATGACAAAGCACAAGTTCTTTAGTGTCGCATTTTAGGAATTTAATTCCATCAAAAACACATTTTATCTAAGTCTAGCCACTATCATTATTTTTTAATTAAACTCCATCTTGTGATGGCACTGCGTTATTTTACACTGTTTGACTTTTGAATGAGTTTGCCGAATCAATGTCACCATTTTCCCTCTGAAAAGCATCTATAATTAATCGTCTCAAAGCTTCTTCTCAGATGCAAATAGGTACCCTTGTTAAGTGATCTTCAAAGAGTATTCTCAGTTACTATAAATTATTTCTTCAATGCACAGAATACAGAAGAATTTAGAAGCTACATTAATTCGTTAAATAAATTGAGCATTAAAATTTTATCAAAATCTGTTAACACAATTACTTCAAGATTTTTAACCGAGGAAATATGTTACTAAAATATATTTAACTAAATCTATGATTATTTTTGAGCTAATCGTGTTTCAAATAATATAGTTTAAAGATATTTTTCAGTGAACCAACTATTTAAAACTAAAGATTTATTTTCTTTTTATTTGAAAATTAGTATTCAATGTTTATCTGGTAAAAAAAGCCGATTTTTATATAAACAGTTGATTTTTTTAGAAAATTTCCACTCAGTATGTTTGTTTAAACGTATAATACAGTTGTAAGTGTATACTGTAGGCTGCAAATTATATTATAGAGCTAATTTATGTGGTGTTTTTTTTTATATTCACACCTATCCAGTCTAAAATAGAATACGAAGATAGCGATTACTTTTCCTATCTTAAAACCCTCCAGAGACGAGAGCTTTTTTCCAATAAAAAAAATATTTTCTAAGCCATATTGAAGTCACGGATAACTTTTATTCCTATCCAAAATTAAAAAAAAAAAAAACGCAAAGTCGTTGTATAGAAACCCCGCATGGCTATATGGTCATGTTCATCCTTTTATTACCGTGTAATATTGAGTACGGACAGTTGTAAGGACAAAAGTGACCGTATGGGCTTGCAAACATTCGGGGTTGAAATATAGCTAAACGTGATTTTTTTAAAAATATTTACAATTTGACCTCTTTAGATCAACATAATTTCAAAACAAATATATTAGCAAAATAACTGTAAATAATTTTATGTTTTTATAAAAAAATATCTAACAGTTACAAAAAGTAAATTAAAAAAAACGGAAATTCAAAAAATCACATGTGCTTTTGGAGACCGTTCCTGTTCCTACGGCTGATGACTAATTGTAGTCCGTACCCTTCTTAACCAAATATGAGCGAAAGCAACGATATTCAGGTAGAAAAAGTATAAATAGTGGGATCGATAGACAACGGTGTTTCGTGTGACCATATGGTGACGCTCGTCCTTGGAGGGTTAACTCCATCCCTGTACAATTATTTTTTGTTTTAGTTTTTAATAGTGACTCCATTTTCCTTAAATATTCTTGCTAGCTGAAATTGTTTTAAATTGTTACTTATCATAAAATTTTGACGAAAAGAAAATATAAAACAGATTTTTAAATAAAAATTAAGTAACTTAAAATCTCGAAATTTCCTTTTTTACTTGACAAAGTTTGTAAACTGAACATTTTAAGATCATATACATATTTACATTTCTCATTATCAAATATTTATGAAAACACACACAAAATCGTTAAATACACTCGATTCATATCGACTGTGGAAAAGATAAAGGACGTAGCAAATTTTACAGGAGGTACAAAAAACGTGTTTTGATGATTTTCAGCCATATGCAAATTACGAAATAAACTCAGCCTTTAAGTGCACGGAGACTTCGAAAATGGTGTTTAAATGATATAATCTAATATTAATTTTAAAAAATGTATAGGAAAAAGCTTTTTTTCAGTCATTTTTCTTGGTTTCAATTTTCACAAGCCAATCTTTTTTCAAACATAAAAGCTAAATTTAGATACTAGTTCGGCATTTTCAGCTTACATCCTTTTGATAAAACGTGTATCAAGTTAAATACATTGTGATTATCGAAAAAAGCTGTTTAGAATAAACTGTGGGTTATGTCCTTTTTCCTTTCCACAGTCGATATAATATATAAAAAGTTTACTTACTGCTTTATCAATTAATACTCATTTTGAATTGTTATGATAAAGATGTTTTTCAAAGAGATGAAAAATATGTACAAAAAAATAAGAAACATAATCAGTGGAATACCAAAATTATCAAAATATTTTTTATATTAAAAACATAGCCTAAAAAAACCTTATATTGTCATATACCATACATGAAATTTTTCATTTTTCATTCTTAGTGCCTGAAAAAATATTTATTATTTTCCAATACGTTCTGTCATATCAGATAAGATTAATGAACGCTTTGTAAATGGGGAAACAATCTATTATATAATTTACTTAATAATAGTCGATAATACATTTCGACGTAAAATGTAATTTGATTGCTACGAAATAATCTTATGCCTCTGTTTAACGCCAGGAAAATTAATCGTTTGACATGTAGTAACATTGGTGCTTATCTGAAATCAATAATAGTTAATGAACGCTCCATCGATTAGCTGTCAATAAAACTAGGTGCCAAGTATTCATTTATGACGTATTTTACGACAGGTTTGAGAATCACTGAGGTCTGGCACTTGAGGTATGAATGTCGTTAGTTAAATATTTGCTTAAGATGCTGTTTGAAGACGTCAAGGCGAAAACATGTTAACTGACGCATTTGCCAAAAAAGAGTTATATCATGTTCTGTTCTAACTTGTGTGTGCTCTCTCCGGTTATTTAACATATACTGCTTCAAAACGATCACATTTTATTATACAACTTTTAAATGTTGAAGTTGTTAACTCGACTCTTCAATGAAGTAAAAATCTAAAAATTACGGCATGAATATGTTGAACGCGTAATTAAAATGTTCTTGCCTTACGTATGTATGATAAGTCAATCGATGTTTTAGGTGTTCATGGTTAAAACTCTCGCGGCTCGGAGACTAGAAAAATACGTCTCTGCCGATGGGTGGTCTTTTTTGACCCCAGTGGTTTCCTCATTATTGGCCTTATTCTTATGAATTTCAAAAAACAAAAATAGTCTAAGGGCTTTAAAATATCTCTCTGCATCATTCCTCATACATTTTTTTTATAAAAATCCGTGGTTTTTTAATAAATAATCATATTTTAAGTTGCGCGTAAAAAAGACGTCATCCCAGCACTCATATGAATTGACGACTGACGAGTGTTCTCAGCTATCTTACGGACGATCGTTATCGCGGGTGCTTATCGCCTGATAGCGTAATCGCGTTATCACATACTTATATAAACTACAAAAGGTCCAAAAAAATATGATATAAGAATACCTTAATTATAAACATTGTATCACCCATATTAAAATAGATATTTAAGAAAATGTTGGTATTGGGGTCGCATTTCTTGAGCTTAGAACCGGAAAAGTTAACCTTATTTTATTAAGATAACACCATTCCTTGCGTCGATAAGATATTGTTGCTTTGTACTATTGGCACAATAATTGGTAACGAAATCAATGGCGATCTTCTGACTTTTTAAAGGTTAACCTTCCATAGCTCGTCATGTGGAAGAGGTTTGTGATAGCTATATTCGCCAAATTCTTCAACTTTTATCCAAAATTTCTTTTGGCAAGATAAGAAACTATCGAAGTTTCTAATGTAGCAGTTCTTATTTCGACCTGCAAAAAGTCACTCCGTTCCATTAAAATACTTTGAAGTTGTAAAAAAATGTATATTTAAGGTAAAAAATATTAAATAGTTTATGCAATAGTTTTCCTCATTATTTAACGACAATTTTCACCAAAATTAAAAAAAATGCATTAATTAATGAAACACATGTCAATTCGCAAATGTCTTTTTTGTTAGTAAAAAGGTTTTTGCTTTAACGTCTGCATTTATTTGTGAGACATTTACTAATTTAATTCATTTTATGGAGATTTTTTATGTATGCTCGACAAAAGAAGTTATTTTTAAAATAACGTCACATGGTTAATAAGCCAATTAGTAGACTTTTTATTGTTCTATTTTTAAATTCCAGTGGGTTTTGTAAGAAAATAATTGCATATTTCTGCAGAAATTTGCTGAATGTAATTTTATGTTATTTATTAATTCAGACATAGTGACAAAAAAAACTATGTCCAGTAGAGAGCAGGAGAAAAAAGGTAAGATAATCTGTAAGAACAACTTTTTTAAAAAATAATAAGTTAAATTAACATTGTGTAATATGTGCAAACGAGTCAAGTATTAAATCCGAATATTTACTGTGCAAGCATGGAATGAAAAAGTAATGTTTTAACACTAACATCATTGATTTGTTGTTTGAAGCACGAATAAGCGTTTCATCGACTTACAAAGCACTGCTAAGTTCTTTGTGTGCAAGTATGATATTTTTCGTAAGAATTTAAATTAAAAGTGACAATCTTACAATGTAATTACTAAAACTTTACAAATAAAAATTTGCGGTTCTTATAATAAAATTGTATTAAGATTGTAATAAGTCATTCTATTCACTCTATTATGATGTTTAAATCTTTACCTGTTGGTTGTGAGTAATGTCTTTTACTCATTGAAACAAAAACACTACACCTCTCATTCCAACACAACATATTTCGATTAATCGACTGTCCATCTCAATTGTTATTCCTTATGTTTTTATTTACATATATTATAATATTTTGTTTGTAACTAATTATTTGTTGTTGATTTTCCTGAAAATGTCGGAATAGATTTTCAACAACATATATGTAAAATTGTAAAACTAATATCTGTTTGTGAGCCTTTGTTCGTGGAACATTGATATCACTTTACTTTCAAAATGAAAATACCCGAGCTAAAATTTACATTCCTATAACCAAGTGATCGGTATTTTTATTGTTTCTGCCTCCCTCCAATTAAAATTGAGCGAATCAAATACTTCGTTATACAATAGTTCCAAATATGACACTACTTGTGGAATATTTTTTATTTAATTTGCAATAAAAGATTTTCCCCTTTATTACCGCTGAATTATTCGATAATTGACTATTTCCATTGAATTAAATTCTACGCGTACTTAATAATTAAGAAGGCTTAATTTAAGTGATTTGTTATGTTAAATTTCAGCAAATTATCTGAATTATCTATTGATCAACGAGAAAATAAGCTTTAATTATAAGCTTATGAGAAGCCATAACATAATAAGGAGCATACTTTTTTTGTGATTGTGCGATTTATTTATTATAATTTAAATACCAACGATAAGTATAAAGACAACAAATAAATTGATTAAAATATTTGATTTGGGTAATAATTAAAATACATGTCGAAATTATAGCTGCATATGGTAGAACTACTTATTGGTTGGAACCATATTAAAAAAGGCTATGAAAAGAGTATACAAGCTTTGCTTAGGAATGATATCAAATTATTAAAAAACAAGAACCAAGCGCTTAAAAAAAATTTACACCAGTAAAATATTATATCTATAAAATAATAATTTTATGACTTAAAATGATGCAACACTGGCGCACATTTTAACCAATAGTAATAATTATTACTATATTGATAGCCAAAGAAGATATTTCACGGTAAAAAATCCCAGGTGTTTTGAAACGAGAAAAAATATACGCACAAACAGTTATTTATACTAGACTGTTTTGTGTTTTGAGGAGATACTATTAATAAATTTTCTGATTTAGCTTAAGACTCAAAGTTTATATTTTATAGCGAAAATCTCGTATTTGTATTATTTTGATGTAAAAATCATTCAATCCTTAACCCTAATCTTTTATTTACTGATCCTTGAATAAAAAAAGAGATGATAAATATTGTAAAGTAGATATATTTTTTATCTAAAGAACGAACCTTTTAAAACGAAAAAACTTTTTATGAATTTGAAAATGGCTGAAAATGTTTAAAAATGAATTTATTTTTTCGGTAATCTCACTGTTTTGATTTTGTTTTTTTTTTATAAATGAAATATATTTTCACATTGAAACCCTCATCTATGTTGTTAAAAAATACCTCTTGACTTATTTATATGATACTTTAATTATTATACTTACACAATTCCTTTTGAAAAAATAATTCACTCTAGAATTCTGTTTTTATTCCTGTAATTTATACGATGATGCTCACGTGATCCCCTTATGCTTAATTTAGTATCAGATGCTCCACGCCTGTATCACATTTCTCTGTTTTTACATCTTTCGTACTGTACAACATCTAAATTATTTATAAATTTATCTTGAAACCGTTACAAGCTTCTAAGCAAAAAAATGTTTCCGAGATTAATTTCGAGTGAAAAAGTTCATTTATAATTAAAATGTGGCTGCACAGGTTTTCACTTTGCGAAATAAAAACCACGTAGAATTTTATTCAACGTTTTGCACTTTTTTCAGCTTTTCGTTTCAAAACTGCATAAATAATTATTATGGTGGGCTATTTTCCATAAAGTTCACCAGAACACAGTGACTTTGTGTTAACGCATGAAACTTATTGTTCTTATTATTTCACTGTAATTCTACTTTTTTTGTCAAAGCAAACAAAGTCAGAGAAATATTTAACGAACAAGAAATTTTTTTTTTTTTCTGGCATTGACAAAATTTAATACGTTTCTACAAATGTATTTTAATTGAAAATATTTATTATGAGTATTCAGATTGATTACCATAATAATAACTAAAAGCATTTTTTATTTTCTTCCAAGAAGCAAATTCGTAACAAGTTGACAATTCGTTGAGATTTACAATACAAACAAATAATTAATGAACCGGTAGAAGTCCCTCAAGAATTGCTGGGTCCATAGTGCAGTGGTCAACGTCGTTGACTTATGTGACGAATCTCATTGGTTCAGATCCCATTACGAACAGCGTTTTGCTAATAAATTAATATTTTTTTTGTTACAAAGCATAAAGGTGGTCAACGTTGTTGGCTTTGGCTACGGAGGGCCCGGGTTCAAATCTCGGTACGGACTGTTTTATAAATTGATTTTTTAATCGGTTTATAAATTTCTGATCAAAGGAATGGATGTATGTGATGTCTTGAATTCCCCCCTCTCATCATTCCTATCCTATGAACGGGGCGTATCGAGAGCGATTAGCTCACCACTAATCCTGTCTTAGCCCTATCCTTCTATCCCTACTCTCTTTGGAAAAAAAGAGGTTGAACAACTGAGTAACAAGCAGTTCTCGTAGAAAAACTTCTGTTGAGATAAACTCCATTAGGAGTCCATATGCTCCACATTAGGAGCGGACATGGTTTATATAAAAAAAAATTTTGCGATGTTTAAAAATTCTGTTCCACGTTTCTTATCATAAAATAACGGGATTTAGCGAAAACGATAAGATAACCACAACAGTTATCGTTGAAGAAAACTTCTGTTGACATACCTTCATACGGTGGTCATATACTCCACATTAAAATGTCAACATTTTGAAGTTCAAAAAGTGATTAAAATTTAAGCACTACAATTTTCATTGAAAAAATAAAAACTTTACGATGTTAATTAAAAGCACAACAGTTACATTGACAAATGGATGGGTATAAAATAATCCAATAAATCATCAAAAATATTTTCACTCCCGTATTTTACAAGTTTTAATTTTTTTAATGTTATAATATCTGATTTAGCACACTTATAAATTTACTTTTACAGTACAAAGCTTCACTGTACGGTATTTATAAGTATGACGTATCTCTTCTTTCGAAGTGACCACTTTATATATGGATGTATTAGATTCTGTCCTTAGCTTTTGAAATAAAAGCTCCACTCAACAACTTGAAAAAGCTTTTTTATGTTGCCTCCCGTTAATTTATTGATAAAAAGCTTGAAGAGTTCCTCGAAAAAGGTTGTTTCATTGAAACCCATTACTTAGCATTACGTTGAATACGTAATATAGGTTCGCTACATTTTTTTTAAATCCTTCGGGAGCAGAGTTTAGTTTATAAATATTCTTTAGATATCATGATTGTAAGTTTCACTCAAGTGATCTTTTTCTTCGCTAAAACTTTTTTTTTCATTGAATTTAAAAGATGGAAAGATATGAAAATTTAAACAAATATAGGTATTACGAAAACTTTAATATTTCTAAGGTCTTATTATTTTAATCAATTTTGTAACTAACCTGCCAGTATTTTGACGACATGTTTTCTAGAAAGTGCTTTGCATAATTAAATTTATATTTAGTTTGCTGCTTATAAACTAATTTAAGTCACTTATAGTTATGCATTACGTGATTGTTAGCTTATTTCTATAAAATCTGGTAGCTTATTTTTTATGTTCACATATATGAATAATTAAAGAATACACAGGATTTTATATACAAAATGACGACGGATCCAAAGATCGGTTTCAATAGTTTGTATTACAATTTGGAAAATGATGACGAACTAGACTTGCCCGACCAACAATTAATAATTTATCAGATGATTTTATTTGAGTTATAGATTCGTTGAAAAAATAACTGTCTTATTTATATATTTATTTAAAGGATTTCTTGTCACTGTAATATGTGCTTCTTCCAGCATCACACAAATGTCTGACTTGGCTGCCATTTTTATGTAGAATAGACAAGTTATGCTCTAAAAATTAATCATTGTCTGTGTTTGCAAGAATGTACTATAGACGACAGTGGAATAAAACGAATATTTTTATTTATGGTCATATTTGGTCATTACAAAAAAAAAAATATTTAATAACGATGACAAGTCCAACTTAGTTGTTTTGTTTTTTTTTAGTTGTAGAAGTCTGGTTCTGATACACTAAATTCATTTAAATAATATTAACAGTAAATTGATAGCAAATAACCTAAATATATTGTATTATTACACAAGCCGTTTCATAATATGAAATTCTAACTAATTATAAATTCACTTTATACGTAGGTGTCTTTTTCAATTTTTATCTGACAAAAATATAATATGTAATAGATATACACGTTGATAAAAAAAGGTAGTTTTAGTCCACTGTGAAAAGGCTTTTGTAATTTTTTTTTCGTATACACTGATCCCTTTTTTGGTCATTGAAAAATGTAACGGTATGAAAATTCTCAAAGCATGTTGTTAAGATAAGAGAACTCTCCGCAAGAATAAAAGTTGAAAAGTTTCCCTTACCCCTAAATATATAAAATGGTGTTAACCACCCACATTTTTACCTTTGCTTTATACTAAACAAATGGCTTTGTTTTTTTGTTGATAAAAATCTTTGAAAAACAATACTCATATCGTATATTTTAAGATATAAAAAACATAAAAATATTTCGACAATTTTCATCTTTTGCACATAATTATTATTTCAAAATTTTTCGTTCAATGCGATATTAAATATCAGATTATGAAATGAAGTGTCTTTGGAATGATTTCAGTGAGTGTCTGTTAACAGAACTATTTATACCATTTCCAACATATGCCTTTTTTCATACAATACTACTATAAACTACAGTGTCATAAAGTATTATATATTCAATTTTAAATTGTAATGTTTATTTTCGGTAATTCAAAATCACCAATGAAATACGATATTTTGGGCGTGTGTGTAATAGTTATTAAACTACGTAATTAAAAACACTTTAATACATATACTATCATTATACAGTTTTGAAGGACAACGAATATAATATAAATATTAAGGACAAGTTAAATCGATGTATATATATTTAATACATGTTCGCTTTTTATATGAGAGAGATCTAGAAGTTTTTCAACGATAGCTGCTTGCTGATTAGTTTCTCCACCTCTCTTTTCTCGAAGAGAGTGAGAATAGAAAAAAATGAGCTAGGGCAGTACTAGCAGTTGACTAATCGCTCTTTTTATGCCGTTATTTTTTAATTAGAATGGTTAGAAGGTAGTTTTAAACATGCAAACATCCATGCCTTCAACCAGAAATTGATTGAAAAAAGTGCTGTTTGTATTGAAGCCCGTGAGATTTGCTACGAAAGACAACGACGTTAAAATACTGTAAATTTGTCAATTATTATAAGTTTACTTAGGTGTATATTACAATAAAATTAATAAATATTAAATCTAACATTATAAGAAGTACAATATTTACGAATAATTTACAAATAAGTTATTTGATCTGTCCTATAAGATCAGTATTTAAACTTTCGTTTTCAATTTTCAGTATTTACTATTTAGTTTTTTTAAATATTTTCTTCATTAGTTTTTCCGGGTGATGTTATTATACATTTTAAATAATCGTTCATTGTGCGGTGAATATATATACTATCCTAAAAAAATTCATGGTGAATCAATTATTTTTCTATTTTGCTAGAAAGTAAAAAAGGCAAATTATAGATTATAATAAACAGCAATATTTCTGTCCTACTATTTAAAATCTACCATACCTATGTTTATGTGTTTCCAATCTCTTTTATTGTAAGAAAATGTTCGATGACATAAAAATATTCGTGAATATCTGAATCAATCGAGTCTTTACATTTCGACTTTGCTTGTTGTAAACATACTTCATCTCAATTCAATACAATCCTGCGCCATTTTCATCTATTTAGATTTGGTCATGCGTAAATTATGATTATCGTACTTACACAGGGATGATGAAGTTAAGATATGCGTGCTGCAGACAGCAATTGATTGATTTGCATATTATGATTTACTCACGACTTGTAAACTGAACGTAAAAGATATAAAATTGTAATTATTAAAATTTCGATTCGGCTTGAATTGGAAAAAAGTCAATTTAAACGATAAATAATGACAAAGTTACTGAAAATGTTTGATAACCAAACATGTGTAATACGAAATCACGAGAAAATATAAAAATATTGTATAAAAATAATAATTATAAGCCTATCAAGAAGTAAGCCAAGTAGTGAAGTCATTAAACTTTTCTATCACGTCTTTACTTGGTGTTTGGCGAATTGAATATTGTAATTTTAATGAGATAACACTATTATAGTGTGTATTTACTGAAGTGTTCACTTTTACGATATTTAAGACACGTAGAATACGTTTCTAACTTAATTCTCTCAAAAACATTATTTTTTCCTAAAATATAACTTGGTTTACTTCACCTCTCAGAAGCTCAATAGTTTTGACATTAGTTTTCAAATAAAAACACGAAAATATATTTTATTTTCTTCTTTACTTATATTTCATTATGTGATGACTTAAAAACATAATTATATTATAATATTATCATCATATTGCTCATTACCATACCAAATGAATATGGTTTAGTTATTATTTCATTTTATCAAATATCTTAAATTAAAATAAACACGGAAAAGAATAACCATATGAAGATTTTTTTAAAGCTATGTTTCCTTGTTTCTGTAAAAAGTGACATGCTTCAAACATCAAACTATTTTGTTGGTATTTTAATGTAGCAAAAATAAAGATGCTAAACTTTTACAGGGGAATGCAAAATAAATATATAAAAATGAAACGCTTACATTTTAAAAACTGTTTTCATAAAATTGTGAGTACAGTTTATGTTTATACACAAAGAGATGTGTATTTCACCTATATAATAGCCAAAGTTTTAGTTTTCGAAAATGCCAAAAAACCCAATATTTGCATATTCAAACCATTGACCTCGTACCCCAGTAAGTTGAAAGCACATGATTTTTGACCGCTCTTTTACAAAACTATAAAACCCATGTAATAAACACAATATCACATATAAAACTTAAAATGCGTTCGATCGAAAAACAATATCATTTATGCGGACTGTGTTTTTCCGAGTTGCTTAATTTCCTCTGGCAGTAAAAGAAAAAGAAACGACACAAAAAATACTGCAAGTCAATAAGATGTTCTCAAATAAACACGTAGTGCTGAACAAGTTGTGAGAACGATTTCTATCGCAAATCCATCGACAAAATGGCCTGATTATACAACGCCAATTCTTATCCGGACCTTTTTTTATTTCTTCAGGTAAAGTTTTCGTGAACCTTTTGATAGACCAATACCGTTATTACATTATTGTGAAAGAAACAAACCAGTTATGCTTTTTTTTGTTCAGTTTTAAATAATTATATATTCGAACAAAAAAAGTACTCATGGGAGTTTCTTTTTTTTTTAATAGTAATATAGAAGCACGTTGAAAATCATTTTCGATTATATTTTACAGTGGAAAATCTTTTTACATGAAAAAAATCAGCGAAATAAATATAGTAGAACCAAGATGACAAACAGACAAAAGCAGTATAACGAGAATCCGTTAAAATCGTAATTCCGTTTTATAAAAGCATGTTTTGGAGCTATTTTTCGATTAAAGATGAAATTGATTCTTATGCGTTTGTTGATATTTTAAAGGCAGGATGACAAAGATGTGTTTAAAATTAAAATTTGTTGAATGGAGTTATAAAATACATAAATTTAATTTAAGTAAAAACATCAAAAGTAAATTCTACGCAGGACCGGCTCGTGGCGTGTGCAAAGAGTGCGTCGCACACAGTTGCACATGCAGCGTACAAGGCTCATGGCACCGCACTAAGATTTTACCACTATCCACTTATTACTCCAATCCCGGGATCAGGAAGCCCGGGAAGAGCTAAAAATATGCTCTCACGCTGTTATTTTGGGAAAAATTTTGAAATCGACATAAAATTGTTTGAAAAAGCCTATGACTTCAAAATCGCCGAGTAAAATTTTTCTGAATCCCGAATCCTAATTTATAAACGATTAAATGTTTAATGTTCAATCCCGGGATCACAAAAAGGGTCCGGGGTTGGATACCCTACTATCCACTCATTTAGATCTAGTTTTTCGACACTCGCACACAATAGTGGAAATACTCGAGCCGGCCCTGGTTTAACGTTTAGTCTGCAAACAGGGCGGAACGATTACTCAAATTTTAGTGCAAGATGTTTGACGTGATTATCATGTTCAGAACGTTGATTACAATCGGTGACACTTTAAATATGTATAACATCAAGAAAAGCATTTTTCATATTTGACCAGATTTTTGGTGCACTAATCCGGTGTTTTTTAATATCAATCTACTGTACCGAGCTTTGAAAATATACGATGGCGTCGTATACTGAGGGTGAGGTGTTTTGAAGTCGTGGGGAACTTAAAGATTAGGGAATGGACCAGGTAGCACCATGTTATTTCATTGGTTTTTGAAGTGGCTTAAGAACTAGTTGAACTACACGTTGTGGAACAATGTCTCCAATACCAGGATCTCGGATCCCGAAATCCCGGATTGTGTATATACCAATCCCAGGATTTCGAGATTCTATAAATTCCTAAGTTTTTGACATGAGTCAGCGAGCAAAACATTTTGATACCAGCCAACGAGCTAAAAAAAAAGCTCACACTTTTTTAATAATGGTGAATCCGTAAATTCAATTTTTTCGAAACCATAAACCATGCAAAAAAAATTGAAACAAGCCAGCGATTTAAAAAAATGTGTTTCACCTTTTTGTAGATTATTTTAACATCTCTTAGTTTCTGACTATTTTCCCAGTGATCAATCCCAGGATCCAGAAAACCTACATCCCAAAATAATTGAGAGCCCCAAAATTTTCCAAGAATCTCAAACAATTGTGACACGTTTTTATGGTGAATGATCAATCCCGGGATCACAAAAAGGGTCCGGAGATGAATGCCATAGTGCGGATGCCTCCAGAGAGTTCTTGCAATTTCTTCCAACCAGTGAAGTTCTGGCGTCCTGGTTGACCGTCAACATCTATTAACATAGCTTACTCAGTATTACTTAATTAAGGATACTGATATAGTGTGAGAAGATGCAAGCGATTGACAATTAGTGACCTTGTTAGCGCCACGTAGTTACTATATTCTCTACAATGAAAACTGCTATCTTAAAAGAAGTAGATTACTATAAATGGTAACACGTAGAATTTTCCAAAAACAAATATCTTAATGTAGTATTGTTATTAATCTCCACTATGTGAATTGTTCTACTGTGTTTGATATACATATAGAATAATATTCATTGGCTGTGAGAAAAAGCACATAATTATTAACCGTACCAAAAAAAACAAAAAGTGATACAAGTATTCAAAAATATGGCTTAAAATGATAGTGGAAATAATTTGTAAGTTTATGCCGACTATTTAGAGGTGTATTTTTTAATAAACTAATTATTTAATCTAATAAAAAAACTTCACAACTTAAGTTATTTTTTTATTCATACCACGTCTACTTATTTAGTCCGCTCAGACTGTTATTGGATCATCTCGAAGATTATTATTGTTATTTGCAAATGGTAAGAAGTATAATGATAATTTTATTCTAAATATAATTCGACTGTGGAAAGGAAAAAGGACGTAACCCACAGGTTTTTCAAAACAGGTTTTTTTCGATATTCACAATACATCAGACTTGATACGCGTTCTATCAAAAGGATGCAAGCTGCGGATGCCGAATACGTATCTAAATTTAACTTTTAAGTATGAAAAAGATGACCTTGTAAAAAAATAAAATCAAGAAAAAAGACTGAAATAAAAGTTTTTCCTAGACAACTTCTTTAATAAATATTATATTATGTCAATTTAACACCAGTTTAGAAGTCTCCGTGCACTTAAAGGTTGTGTATAATTCATAATTTGCATATGTCTCAAAATCATCAAAACACGTTTTTAGCGCCTCCTGTAAAATTTGATATGTGTGGGTTACGTCCTTTTTACTTTCCACAGTCGATATTATATTTATATAAAATTTTGTTATGGCGATACTTATCGTAAATAACTTATTAACTAGAACAGTTTAATTTATGATACACTAGCCGATTCCCGGAAAGCGTTGCAATGCCACTCAAAGAAACAAAGTGTTTATGTTTTGATTGTGTTTCTTGAAGTGAATGTTTTCTTTTTCTGTTTGTTTAACGTTTGAAATTTGCTGCGGATTGACTATAGTACGACACACGCGCCACCTTACTGTAAGTTAGTTGTATTATAACCTTCGCGCAAGTTCAAGCATACGTTGTCAAAATAAATTGTATGGCAGATATACAAACATTGATTTTTATATATAAGACTTACTGTAAGTTAATTTCACTATGCCTAAAACCTTCCCGGAAGTGCAAGCAAAAAGTTTTTCAATCCGATGAGCGGTGTGGCAACGCAAAAAATACGAAAAAACAAACATTCATTTTTGTATATTAGATTTAAATATTACGAAAAAGTTGACTCATTTAAAATTATGTGAGACTATTTTATCGTAATTTATTACACTTATTAGTTGATACTTACTGAAAATTTACGTTATGTTCTTATGAAAAATACTAACAAATACCGACAGATCCAGGTAAAATTGTCAAAGACACAGACGTCTTTTGGATACGAAGTATTGTATCTAAATAGCATCGGTGTGTCCCGGTGAGGCCATAAAGGAGTTACATAAGACCTCTTTTGATGCGATCCGCTTCCACTATAAGCCAAAATAAATTACACAGTTACTGCTTATACTCCAGGTTTAGTGTGGCCCAGTTAGGTAATGCAGCTCGTGTTCTGATACAAAACACTATGGAATTAACCCAAGAAAGTTGATACTTCACGTAACTGGCAAATATATATCCCTAAGGTATAACATACGTTTGATTATAGTATGCAAATCAGTGTGCTTTTACTTTACGTACTTCACCTTCTTTTCTTCTCCTTATTTGCTACATGGGTTTCTGTCTTCCGATTTCTCGGGTATTACAAAGTTTTTAATGTCTTGATATCCAGATTTTTTTTTATCTCGAATGAACTTCAAGTATTCCTGAGTGGCAACTTGTGTACCGTATATATAATTATCGAGTATTGTTAGACCTGGATATGTCTGTTTTATTATACATCACTCTGACATAGCCAATATTTTGCAAAATTCTACTAAGATCGGACAATTTTATCTACTCAAATACTTATTTTCGTCATATTAACAAGAAAAAATTGACGAACTCTTAATTTTCGTAGCTGACGTATGTCAGAATTTTCAAGCACGCCAGTTAATTATATTAGATTTTTCAGTTTCAATTACATACTTAAATATCGTTTTATTGTTGTTTCGTATATACTAGGGCATCTAATCCCGGGATCCCGTTCAATTTTCTGATTCCAAAATTCCGGATTGAGACGGCCGCGATCCCGGGATTTCGGGATTGAGAAATTTTGAGCAAATTCTCGAAATTTACACGAAATTGGCAAATTGAAGATTTCAAATTCTTCGGTGAGCTAAAAAAAAAAAAACGAGTTTCTGTGAGACTCTGGGAAAAAGTATACCAAATCGGAGATTTCAAATTCCTCGGTGAGCTAAAAAAAACGAGTTTTTGTGAGATTCTGGGAAAAAGTATAGCAAATTGAGGATTTCAAATTCCTCGGTGAGAAAATCTCAATCCCGGGATCCCGGGATTGGAAAAAGGCTTCGGGATTGGATACCCTAGTATATACATTATCAAATCAGATCTTGTTTTTTTGTTATTCAGTATTTGCAACTAAAATAATGTATAAAAATGCATTTTTGACCACTGAGATTAAAATCAGAATTTTAGAAATAAGAAAAGGGAGCCGACAAAAATACTAAATAATTTACATTGACGGTACATATATAGAAAAAAAGTTTTTCATGATAATCATCTAATTTTCGATAAGTTTTACAAAATAAAAAAGAAATCAAAATAAATTTGACCGTATCGAAGATGCTAGAGTAGTATTAGGAGTACGCAAAAGGACATATCTAGTTTATTATATCACAGTGAGACGTTATGTTGCCGATAAGTAGTTAGTTAATCGATTTTTTTCAAAGTGGATAGAGAAGAAGGATAGAAATACACATGTTGGACTTGGGCTGATTTAGAGCAGTTACATGTATTCATTTTTTCGCAGCATTGTTAGAAAAATGAATGCGGGAAAGAAATCATTTCGTAAATGTCAAAACCAACAAATTTTAATTGGGAAATAAACGTAAATTATCAAATATGAGATAAAATGAAAATTTTATCAAGATTTATTTGATGTTACGTTTTTAAATACTCGAAGAAAATCCACAGATATTTCAAATGAGTTTTTTTCATCATATTTATTTCACTACATTCTGACATTTATTATTTTTACTACTTTTACGCAAAATTTACAAAAAAACGATATTTTTTGTATAGCCTGTTTAACATAGTTGAGTCTTTACTTAGCAATTTGAACATTTCTGAATGGCAAAACCAAAAATAGTATAATTCTTTCCATATAGTTTGGTGCAAGTTTTTTTCTTTTCTGTCATCATTTACTTAAGTTAAAAATCCTTTGTGAGCTAAAAAATCACCGAGTTTCTTTAGTGAACCTACAAATTTATATCTTTTTACAATGTGCCAAACTTTGTTCATTTGTACTGCATTACCGAACTTTGTCAAAGGGTTTTTTTTATTCTCACGACGTGAACTGCCCACTACATGACATTTTTTCCTATGTAGTACACCTTTGAGAAAGTAAAACTTTCTTTTAACTGTTCGTCTTCCTTGCAATATACGATTCGATTACTAATCAACTCCTTGTAGAAATTATAGATATTGTAGAAGAACTATAGTTTTTTTATTCATATTCGCTCGCAATGTAAAGCATATGGCCTCGTCATGGAAGTATCTCAACAGGAATTATTCTACGGTAACTGTTTGTTACTCAGTCAATTAAATTCTCTTCTTCGAAAAGGTTATTAGTGATAAAAATGATAAGGCAGGAAAATATTGATGGTTGACAAATCACTCTTAGTACACGCCGTTATTTAAGGATTGGAATTTTGGGAGGGGGGATCTTAATAAATCTCAAAAATCCATGCATTCGAACAGTAATCGAAAAATTGATTGATAAATGCTATTCGTAATGGGATTCGAACTCGTGAGGTCTGGCATGGAAGCTTACCACGTTGAACACTGTGCCATAGACCCGACTGATGATCTCATTTTATTTATTTCCTTTACTAAAGCGCAACTTTTTTTATAATTATCTGAAAGCATCTTGTGTTGTAAAACCATTTCTCTCTTCTATGCTTGCTTATAAGTGACACTCATTGACAGTTTACCAATAAATTTAAGTATCACGGTATAAAATTATTTTTTGATTTCGTTTTCTGGTAAAAAAATCCTAGTTCACCTGTTTTACCTTTAGATGAGTATGGACGTACGTGTATGTCGATGTCATTTTTCTGTTTAAGAGTACGGACGTACTGACACAGTAGTGTCTTAAATAATAAAAATAATAAAAGATTTTTACTACTTTTTCCACATAAAATTTATTAGATCAGGACCGGTTTCGCTCATCGCGAGCATTATCAACCGATAAGAAAAATATATAAACAGTGATATTTATACAAATTTAAATTGAAATAAAGGGAAAAATAATTAAATTGATATAATGCGTTGCAAGTTAAAAGAATTATAAAAAGTGACATTAAAAAGGTTTTTGTTGAATTTCCTTGACATCATTTCTGAAACTCTACCCAAGTAGCTTAATTTCACCCACTGTTTCTCAAACTCAAACTAGAGCTTAGTACTTTGGGGAGGTGATTAAGAAGCCTGCCCCTTTATTTCAATTTAAATTTGTATAAATATCACTGTTTATATATTTTTCTTATCGGTTGATAATGCTCGCGATGAGCGAAACCGGTCCTGATCTAATAAATTTTATCTGGAAAAAGTACTAAAAATCTTTTATTATTTTTATTATAATGCTTTTCCACCAAGTATTGACAGTGAAAACCTTAAAAGTGAACAGTAGTGTCTGTCTGTGAGCATATAGAATATATGCTTCACGTATGAATTACACATATTTACTGGAAAAAAGTCACACAATCGTCATGTTAAAAGAGTCAGTGATGTAAATAAGGTTATTAAAGATCTTTTCACTCCTCGAAAGGTTAAGTTTTTTTTTTTTACATTATTTGTTTCTTGGACAATACAATTATTAACGCTCACAGTATGATTAATAACATTTATAAAATACACAAGTTCTTTGTAAATATAGCGCAAACATCGTTAAGTAGTTCAACAATTTATCTTAAGAATAATAAAATATAAGGTTACGATAAACGCAGAAATTATTCAGGAATAGTTTAAACTAATGTATTGAAAAAACTATAAGGAATGTTACTTACGTTTAATCATAGCTGACTGTGAACGTAACAGTGTCGGTTGATAATCAATGACGGCTTATTACTTTTGAAAATATTGTACTATTGTATATTTCGGTTTGCTTTGAACACCTCCAACAACAATACAAATTCAAATTAGATTGAGTTGTTATGATGACATCATAGATGGCACATAAAATAAATTAAGGGCATGCGTACTAATATACGCCTACAGGTAATACAAATGATGCCCCTCTTGGAATTCCTTGATGAGTTTATACATGAATAACTCCCAGCAACCATCGCATCCATTGTAATTGTATATCATATAAACAACTGTGTGAAATGGTGTTCTGGGATACCATAAAGAGAAGTACCTAGCGTCTAGGCTTTATATGAATATATATATATATATATGCATTGCTTTTTTTGAAGAAACAAAGTTCCAGTACTCAATTCTTGTCAAGCTTTGTCCGTACCCAAAATTGAGCATATGACTTCGTGGTGGACACTAGGGTATACAATCCCGAAGCTTTTTTCCAATCCCGGGATTTCTGAATTGATTTATTTTGAATCCCGGGATTGAGATTTTCTCACCGAAGAATTTGAAATCCTCAATTTGCTATACTTTTTCCCGGATCTCACGGAAACTCGTTTTTTTTTTTTTAGCTCACCGAAGAATTTGAAATCTCCGATTTGGTATACTTTTTCCCAGAATCTCACAAAAACTCGTTTTTTTTTTTTAGCTCACCGAGGAATTTGAAATCTTCAATTTGCCAATTTCGTGTAAATTTCGAGAATTTCCTCAAAATTTCTCAATCCCGAAATCCCGGGATCGCGGCCATCTCAATCCCGGAATTTCGGGATCAGAAAATTGAACGGGATCCCGGGATTGGATGCCCTAGTGGACACATCTCAACAGATATTTTTTTGCTAAAACTACTTTTTTTCAAAGATAGTAAGAATAGAGCTATAGCAAGACTAGTAGTTACCTAATCGTTCTTGCTTTGTTTTATTAATTTTGGGATAACAAGGGTGAGGGTAACTTTTTTTACAAATCACAAACACCAAACGCCTTCGAAAAGATGTTGTTAATATGTAAATTTAAAAACAATTGAAAACAACGCTGTTCGTAATGGGACTCGAACCAGTGAGATTTGTCATGGCAGCCTTGTCTTACTCTGAGCAATCACTGGTCTACATACTATATGCGATTAAAAAGTGTCAAAGGTGGTCCGGTAATTTTGATGAATAAAAGAGACAAATCTGACATAAAAACGCACAAAATCAAGCATTAGCTCCTGGGTTTTGGACACAGAGTAATTCTGTGAATCTTATATCGTTTTTAATGTTAGTGTTAAAATAAAAACAAAATTTTGCGAATATTGATTTAAAACAATAAAAATGTCAAGAAAAAAGATGCCGAAACGCCGTTCCATCGCGTTACATAGTAAAAAATCCCTGTATATATATGTCGCATATTTTAAACCAATAAAGAGTGCACAATATATTACGAAAGTATAAACAATTTTCACTGTATTTAATACATACATTTTATATTTTAAAATATATAGTTTTATTCACGTGAGTTCTTATATTTAAACATAAATATAAATATAAAGATGTGTTGTACTTCCACTTGGTTAGAATATCCACGGCTTAAGTGCACGTGTGGTATATTAAAAGTTGGGGCGTACAGAAACTTTGCCTTCGCGTGTGTACATATAACCTAAAATAATACATCACATATTGCAGATGGTAGTAAGAGTATTGAGTGAAACATTAAGGGTACTGTTTCATGGTTGTCTAGAGTAAGTAGTCAGTTTTACGGTATTAAATCAAAACCTCTTCTTTAATTTTAGGATTAGTATTAATAGGCTTTTTCGTAAATATATTTTAAAAAGTATAAAGGAAATAATTTTGCAGTGAAACTTTAAGTAAGATGTTTGCGTTTACTGTAAGTAATTGTAACGTGTAAAATTGAGCCCTCGAGAGGCTCACGTCTTTATTTGGTGTTTTGGTGGAATGTGTAAAAACTGAGGTTACTTTACTTTTACGATAGTTTAAGACGTGTATAATATTTCAATGCATCATTTTTTTCTATAACACCATTTGGCTAACTTCATCTCTATACGGCCCATATAATATTGAGCAACCGGTAATGTTTCGCTTTTGAAATAAACTTGCTCAAAAATATATAAATGATAATAATATAAGTAGAACAGATTAATTCAATGTCTATTCAAACGTTTTTTTAAATAAAATAAAAAATACCCGTCAATCAATTACAGTCAATTTTCAAAAAAAAAAAATATACACAACAGTTATAACGAATAACTTTCATCGTTAAAAGTTTAAAGTGTGTTTGAAGAGCTACGCCTTTAAACATTTATAATGAATTTGAAAAGCACAAGCTTTTTGTTATTCTCTTTTAAAATAACCTAACTTCTTTGTTCGTGATATTTGAAAGGCTTAAAATTTTCAGCGGTAATATAATACAAGACATCTCAAGCTTGATCAGTTTTATTTCTTAGCCCAGCAAGTGCAATAATCAGAATCGGTTTATGCAAAAATAGTGGCAAAATAGAGTTTTTTTTATTATTTACGACAACATTTTTTTTTATCGAATACTGTTTTGAAATATTTCTTCCAAATCTCTATCTTTCCTTGGTGCTAGAAATTGTCACTTAATATATATTATAAATCGTTAAATACCAAATTTGGGAACATTCAAATAATTTCCAGAAGTGTATAAAAATATGTTATATGTACAAAACTGTGTTTTGATCCACATAAAGATGGCCATTCACCTGGGAACAAATGTCCCGCGAGACGACTCTCTGAATATCTACGTTGTCTCTCGGTAACAATGTCCCAGAACATTTTTTGAACACACGAAGAGTCACAGAAACTTCACTTGTTGAGGTTATGTTGGTCAGTGTTGCGTCCAGATAAACAATGCGAGTAAAGTTAATTACTAATATATATAAGCTTTCTACAAGTAAAATACATTTATTTAATCATTCACGATGACAGTTTTTACAACATAGACAATGTACAATAAGCCATCGAATAATATTACTTGTGCAAAGGCGTTTATTTTCTCAACTGTCACCATAGGGAGAAATTTCTAAGTCGACAAGAAATCTCTAAAATGATGGCCGATGAATTTATGTGCTGCCTGCATATATATAGTAGGCATGACATGATGAAATATAACTTTGACAGTTCGTCAACAGCTGCGCGCGTATCGCATGTTCCGTCTGCTCGGGTCACGTCAAATGTTCTATTATGCTGCGTAAACACATACATTTTATGTTTCTGAATATGTTCTGAAACAATTTATTTCCTAGTGAATGATGGGGGGGGGGGGGGGTATTATACTACGTTAACAAAAAAATGACAATTATAAAAGATTTTCAGAAATATTTATTTAATAGAACAAAATAAATCAGTTTTATTTAAACTTTTTGATGTATTTCGATTGTGTGAAAGAATTCACTTTTTTTATGCTTCAGCTTTTGTTTCTATATTTTTTGTGTGCCAAAACTGGTTTCAATTATATCATCCCCAGTTTTGCAAAGTGGTCAAAGTAATTGACCCAATTCAACAAGAGAGTCGCTCTAAGCTCGTTTCCTCTGAGCCAAATAAACCACCGAAAAGCTCTCACTCTAAGCAAAGGCTTAGAGTTGTATATCAGATTTTATTTTCTCAATTCCGTATGTACAAATTTAAGCAGATGAACTTGTCACTTAAATTGTTAATATCTACGTTGACTACTGGGTAAATATTGTATGAGATTTACGAAGCTGTAAGAAATACAATATTATATTTATTAAAAAAATGTTTTAATATGTAACAGATAATAAGAAAAACTCCTCCACATAAAAACGTGTGATGTATTTGTTATAACAGCTATTTTTAATATTTATAGAGTATATAAGTCAATGCTCTCGTATATGATAAGTCAATATTATCCTACGAAATCTATCGCGAGTGAAAAAATATTGTCAATAGCATGTGAATGTTTTCCTAAGAAGATAGTTTTCATCGTATCACCACGTTTTTATGTTGCCATAAATAACAGTAATAATTTCTATCGTTGAGATTTTGGAAAAGAAGTAAGGAGAAAACTTGTATGAACAGCATTGACCATAAATTATTTTCACATACTTTTTCAATATTCATTTAGCTTACATAAATAAATTGACTTTCTCTTTATTAAAATTACGTCTTCCTTAAAAATAATGACGTAACTCTTTTCTTTTTTTGTTACATATATTGATATTTTAATCATTTAAAAACATACTGGCCGATAAAACATTCAAAATAAAACCGGCGTAAATTGCTAACAATGATAAAAATAAAATAAAAAAATAATCATTGAATATTTATCGGTATATTGTGAAAATTATTCCTATATATAAAAATAATATTATTATGGTTAGGCTCATACAACACCATTTAAAAAAAACATTCAATAAAAAAACATTCTAACGAAAACGATCCGAAAGTATTTTTTTTCAATAAGTTTCCTTACTCTACACTACATTATTAAAAGAATAATGCATTATTTTCTTCTTTAGATGATAAACAATTAAAAAAATATATATATTCTAAAGTGAAGTGCGTTTATAATATTACTATTCAAAGAAAACTTTTTTGAATGGTTATGAGTAATATTTAAATTGAAAATATTTAACAAAGTGTGCTTCTTTTTTATTTCAGATATTATTACTCATAAGACGTTAATTTCTTAAAAAACATATATTTATTTAATGACATAAATTACATTATATTTTAATGCAATTACAAAAATGACGAATGAAAAAAAAGAATAATTTCTATTAGTGATGACTGAAGATGTGTGTATCACAATAAAACATATAGTTATTATTAAAAAAACATGGAGTGGTTTGAATTAAAAATATTAAAAAAGATAATTTCTTATTAAATAACTTATTATAAAGAAAGCATCCGTTGTTTATTAGCTCTATTCTGAAATTAATATTATGAGTTAAATATTATTTGATAACAAAAATTAACTTTTTAATGAGTAATATTGCTGACACTGCAATACTCGTGTGTTTAAATGCATAAGAGATATAATAATTAGTAATATTTCGGCCAATCTATGCCACGATGGCAAGACTTTTGGCGAGTGGCGTGATACTGCTTCTGGCCATACCATGGTCGCTTCTCCTGCCGATAGAACCAGGGCCGACCACTCCACCTCAAATTCAAGGTAAGCCGAAATTTTCTATACCAAATAATTTTTTCTTGCATATTGTTAAAAAGCTGGTAATGTTTTTACATTTAACTATGAATTTTACATTCAACTATTGTAAACGATTCTAGTTAGCAACTCCTTGAAGAGTACAACCTTAGTAAAGCCTTCACAAGGATATGCTATCAACGAGTCCTCGTCGCCCCGTCAAAATCTATTTATGAGGTTGAAAAAGTGATAAGATATTACATTAAACAAATAAGTCTATCCTGCATACTCTTAAAAAGCTAACCATGTGATGTGTGTAACCTAAAAACAAGTCCTCTATGTTTTGTGAAAACCTTTTTTGTGTAGAGGAAGTGTTACAATATCTTGCATATTCATAAAAACCAACCATGTGATTGACTGACAGGTAGTCCTCATAAAACCATTTTTTTATTCAACAACTTTAAGCGATTGTACTCAACAACTTCTCATGTATACTATATCATAGAAAAGTTTGAGGGGGATAGGCTAACAACAAGTCCTCGTTGCTCTGTGAAAGTCTCTTAACTATACCAAAAAAGTGATAAAATATATAAACCAAATAATGACATTTTGCATTTTCTTAAATAGCCAACCATGATATTGACTGACAGGTAGTCCTCGATAAATATTTTTTTTATTTATAAAAATGAACAACTGTACCTTTGCATACTTTTATGTCATAAAAACCTTCAGAGGAATAGACTAACAACAAGTTCTTGTTACCCTGTCAAAATCATTGTATTTTGTCAAATAAGTTATACGATATAGAAAGCAAACAGTTACTTAAAACTTTAATGTTTTGGACCAGTTATACGATATCTTTCATAGTCAAGAAATTGATGAAAAAATTGATAAACATAATGAATTTAAAGAGTAAGTGAACAAAAAAAACATTAATCACTTTCAAATTACTGGTCTAATGATTTTTATAAATATAATGACATTGAACAGTCATAATATACATAAATGTAAGATTTCATTACAGAAATTCAAAAGTGAAAAATGGCTATTGATTCGTCTATATAAAAATAAATGACGACATTCATAAGAGGTTTTTAATTATCCAACATGTTTTATGAGAACATTACAGAAAGTTTCAACATTTTTCTTTGTTTTGCTACAGAAGTTTTTGTTTGCTGCAAAAAATACTTCACCAACTAAGCCAATTTGTGTTTTTAAATAGTCCAAAGATATACCTAAATATACAAAAAAAACTTGTCTACAAGTCTTAATTTTTCATCTACCATGTTTTCATAATAGCAGCGCGGGGCTATTAATTAGTGTCTAACAAGAAACTTTTGAGAAAACTTACTTATCTTTTTACGAAAATAATAACTTTAAAGGCTTTTGTGTTGAAAAATATGTTCCTCCGATTATTAACAAGTGCTGTTAACACAAACCGAAACCATTTTAGAAATAATTTTACTGAAAAAAGGACCAGTATTTTCTTTTTTACGTAAAATTCAATTTTGTTTTTTTAGTTCAGTTGTGTGATAAGAAAAAAATCAATTCAGTACTTTCCTGTTATCCAAAGGCATTTTTTTATTTGTGAAACCAAACTCTTAATAAGATTAATAAACCAGATTTTAGAAGACATAAAATTTTTCATTTTAGTTTTTTAGTAGGAAACTTTATTTGAAACACTCATACAAAAGTAAATTTTAATCTCGTGATTTTTCGGACACATGTTAGCCAGCAGTATTCCGTTTGATTCAGTGATGCCCAAATTGCGGCTCATGATGGCATTAGTTGCGGCCTAAAATAACAAGTAATTTTCATTGAATGTGTCATGTATTTACAGTGGCAGTAAAAATAACAAAAAAACGACTCGAAGAAGAAAATACAACGTTTTAAGAATAATGTACGGACAAGTTCCTACTATTTCATTGAATATTTAAAAAATCGTGTGTTTGATGTGAACAAAGTATTGCAGTACCAAAAGAATATAATGTGATTCGCCACTATCTGACAATTTGACAAAAAGTATCAGGGAGAACTTTGTAAACAAAAAATTGCGTCTTTAAAAAAATTCTTATCGGCTTATCGTCTAGTATAATATATCATTATTTTTAACACTTTTACTCTCTGCGGCCCGTGAAAAATTATAAAATAGATAAATTGGCCCTTCTTTCAAAAAACTTGTGAGAAAAAAAAGGCTTCTTTTTCGATCGAAGGAAGAGTGAAGAGATTTGTTATTGATTGTCAATTCAAATGTCACTGAAAAAAAAAATGAATTATTTTTTGACTATTATTCAAATGCCTCTGGATAACAAGAAAGTACATGTCAATTTAACTAACTGCTAATTATATTAAAGATTTTTGTTATTACTAACTGTGATAAGATTTACGTGATATTAGATATAATAGGGTACAAATACCAATGTATTTAGTTCTACAGTTTTTGTAGAACTTTAAACTGTAGAACTAAATACGTTGCTGTTTTTACCCTATTATAATGGAACTCTACCAAGTAAATGCCCAATCAATTTATAGATATTAGACATGTTATCCAAAATGCCTAATGTAATGTTTTGTGGGAGATTTGATTTTGTTTCTTTTATTTCATCATAAGCTTAATATCAAAGTATTAAGTTAAAAATGAATCAAATAAATTGGTTGAGAACTGTATCACTTTCACAAAAACTTCTTTTTTAACTAACCTGATTTTAATGTATGTATGAATTAACACTGGAATAGAAACAAACCTTATATTAATACAATATCATTATTTAAACCATTACAAGAAGTTCACATTTCTATTTAATCATTAAAATTTCAATATGATAATTACGTAAAATGACTATTTTAACAAGAAATACTTAAACAGATATTATTACATTGAAAAGATTTGGGACGTTATGATCTACAGATAAATTAAAATAAGTTTTAATACAGTTTTGACGACGTAGTTACGCCAAAATAGCTATCAAACATATTCTATAAACATTATGAAATAGGAGTTCTAACAAATTAAAATGAAGTCCTATAAAATTTAATTAATATTTTAAAATCCGAAAAATTGTGATTCTTCTATTTTAGGTGTTATTACATAAAATTAACAATGATTTTCTGATATACTAAAGGGAATCAAATTTCGGACACAATTAAATATTTAAACCTCTGTTATGTAAGGTTAGGTGAGATTTTTTTAGATTTTCCCAAACGCCAGTAAATACTTAAACCAAAGAAAATCTTCATTTCGTGATTTCTTTCACAGAACATTCAAACAGTACTCCTTTGTCTTGAAAAAATTCCACAGCTTCTTTTTGGTATACAGTAGAGTGAATAATTCCATTGTAAAATGTGACTTAGACAAGAGAAAAAGTGTAAAAAACAAGAGAATGAAGTTATTTTAAAATCTCTTTTTTGAATAATGTGTTTATATTCAATGATATGATCTTAATTTTTAATACATACTTATTGAATGAATTTTTTGATGACTATAACTCTGCAGTTATACAAAAAAAAATCAATTAAACACCACCGCCTGTATTTATAAACATTTAAACAAGTTTGCGTTCATTTCATCAAACTATTTCTTGTATGATTGGTTGTTTTAATTTATGTAATCCAACATTTGCATAAAAACAAGTCTTGTTTCTTAACCACACACAAATTTATGATTTTACGATTCTCTTTCTGCCATAATTCAGATACCTTTTTATGATTTTCTTTTGTTTTATTTTCTGCCAGAATGATTTTGAAATCTAAAATGAAACAGGAGAAGAAAAACAAACGTTGGTGGTTATTTGAATAAAAATATTAACGTTTATAAATACGGTGTGTATGTGGCAAGCAATAATTATTATTTCTTTTACAAATTGAGTTGAGTAATTGATTAGAATTGCCTGTCTTCAAAAATGCAGAGTTTTTATTTATTAAATGAAATAACAACCATGTTAGTGTTAATAGAATTTTTAGCCATTTTTTTTTCCTTTCATCTTACTGTTAAATATTATGGACTTTGAGTAAGTGGTGTATTGGTCAACGTCGTTGGCTTCTGCGGCAGAGCACACGAGTTCAAGTCTCAGAACGAATGGTATGTTATTCAATCGATTTCTGTGCGAAGGAATGGGTGATTTTTGTGAGGTTATTTATCGTTTATGATTGTTTTAGTAAAAATATTTCTAAATGATTTCAGATCGGGACTTCTGGTACATAGAAGCAGAAAAAGACCTAGCAAAACGCCTTCAACATTATGGTGATAAAAAAACAAAAGCCAAGTAAGAAAAATTATATTTTTAATTGAATTATCTTATCTTAATATTAAATTATATTTTTAGTTGAAAAACGTGCTTGTTTTTTTTCGTTAAAACGTTTTGTACTATACGTTATTTTTATTATCTCACGTTCATGAATGTAATAATTAAAATTACTTTATTTATTGAATATATCGAAATATGATCTCAATTTACACGGGAACATAAAAAAGTCATCACAGTGTTGAATAGAAGCATAATAAAATAAATTTTGGATATGAAAAGTTGGAGTGGACTTCCAATTAGTTAACTCACTCTTTACGTTTCATTTTTGAGAAAGAATTGAAAGTGGATCAAAATTACTGTGAAATTCAAAATTTTAAATAAAAAGCATCAGTCTTATGAAACATTGATGTTTTAATTTGATAGCGTGAAACTTTCTCTGTGCAACTAAAAAATAAAAGTCTTAGAGCAATTTCGGTCAAAAATTTTCATCGTACATTTATTTATTTTTTTTCTCCACAATTCATATTTTTTAAGTAACGTATAAAACGTTTTATTCAAAGGTAAATAAAAATTGAGAAGTCCTGACTTGTCCAGTATGATTTGTCACGGCGCAATCCATGGACGTACCAAATCAAACATGTCATTTTTTTTTGCAACCGTGTTATATGAAGCGTGTTTTACAAAAAAAATATCAACTATGTATGTCTATATTATTACAAACTTTTTGAACACTTTCTCAAATATAAATATAATTATGTTTATAAAGTGAAGTATGCAATCTGATCAAAATTTCCCCCTTTAACAAAGCTTTGCTTTCAAGCCATTGTAGACGTCAAAGTCCTTTTAAGTCATCTTAACTTATACGAGAAATAACTTTGACAGTTTGCATTGAGTTAATCATTGTTAACAAAATACAATTGGGAGAGGAAATGTGTAACTAAGTATTTCAAACACCACGTTTCCTGAGTGAAGATCGTACTTTGAAAATAAGTATTAGGTAATTGAATATGTTACCCGGTTCAAATTGATAGGCATGATAGCTTTCTAAGACATTACGTTATAACACTGTATATAATTTTCTATGTATACAATATTTGAGAGTATTATTTGCAAACACAACTCATTCCAAAATGGTTAAAAAATGAAACTTGAATTTCATTTTAAAAATATTTTTAGTTTTACATTACGTTGAAATGACATTTTGTATGTTATCAAGCCAAGTTTGAGATTGATTTATAAAAATACCTTGAAAATTTATTTTTATTTACTAAATTACATTCACGGTTCATGTTTCAACAATTTTGGAATGATTCGGGTTTGTAAGTAATACCCTCATTTAATGATGTACTACCTCAACAAATAAAAATAAAATGAATTGAATTGTGCGATCTAGTGATCATATAATAATCAGTTAAGTAAATATATAAATCAAGTTATGTACTGCACGAACATCAAAGTCGTATATTTAAAAAAAATGGTACTAAATTTAAAGAACGGCAAAAACCATTAACTTAATGCAGAACATCTGCGACTCACAGACCACAGTACTGTGCTTCTTTACGGCTTGTTCTACGAAAGCACATAATAGATGTGTATCTACTATCTTAAAAACAAATGCCCGCGAAAAATAGTAGGGGTACGGTGGTTTGATTTTGTTGTTGATTTGAGAGAGCGGACAAACCAACTCCATATCACGTTAAAAATAATAAAAAAGTGACGATGGACATGGCTTTAGACATGGCCTCAAGCTTTCTTGAACCTTACCTATCGCTTTTAAGAGTGACAAAAATCTCGTCGTCGTAGAAGGCCACTGATGACCATCCATTTAATGTACTCAGTGGAGCTACGATACGCTGGGATGACATAGGATGAAGCAAAGAGACTGGTGGAAGATAGAAAATCTCAGACAAACAGAAATAGTAAAAAAAAAAAGTTGCATTGGTTCAGCAGTTTATGTGGAAGATATAGTGATACTTTTTATGGCTATAATAGTAAATATGCATTATCAAAGAATATTAACAAAAATATTCTTTTTTCCATACACCAATTCATCGATGTTCAAGTTTCATTTGAAGCGTTTGAATTTGTTTAAAAACATAAAGAATAAATTCTTTTTAATCAATACAAAGTCTTTCAAAATTAAATTTTATTGCTAAATTTTCGTCAGCTTTTAGCTCAGTAGTAATTATATCAATATATTTTCCGTCAATTGACATTCAGTAACAGGTATACAGAAAATACTTATTTAAATTGATTTCATTTGCTTACAGGTGTATTGTGAAAGTGAAGACGATATTATAATGATTTTCAAATAAAATAGGGCCGTTATCACTTATAGAGAATAGGAGATTTTGCAAGAACACTTCAGCATATAAATCATAGAACTTTGTAAATAATAGTATTGAAATGAGAATAGGTACTTAAAAATATATCTAAGAAACTTAATTGGAATACTGTTCTGGTAAATAATACTCTCTATGCGATTAATATTTTTTTTCTTCATTTGGTTTCCGATGAAATAAACAGGAATTAAATTATATTTTACGTTAAGCTCGTAAGCTACGAACAACAAATGTGGTATTATCAATTCTAATGATTCGTTTATTATGAACACGGTAATCAAAGAAACAAAAATAGTTCACATAAATTCAACACAATGTAAGCGCGGTATAAAGACGTTTATTTTGCATTTTGGTATTTGTTTGTCTACTTGCCAGAATTTAGATTAATTCGGTATGTACATATATAGTAGAAACGTAAACGAAGTATGTTTTTTTTATATTTTTAGGAAAACTACATATACTTTAAGGCTGTTAAACACTTACTTATCTGTATAACATTAAAACAACATTTTAAAAGTTATAAATGTCAATGCTTTCAAGGCGTCAAAAATAATATTTTTTTCGATTTGACAGTCGCTTAATGCGGGTTTTACCTTTTTCTTTTCAAATAAAGATTTTTTTTAAACGGCCACAAATAGTTTAAATACGTATAAAGATAAAAAAAAATATATTTTGAAAACTGTCACACTGAAATGGCAGATGTATTAAAAAAATATATGTTTACCATTTCCACTCTCAGCGTGGAGTGTGTAGAATTGTAAACGAGGTATTTCAAATGAAGTTGTTCTACAAAAACTGCTTGCCGTCAAGTCGCTCAACTTTTCTATTATTGAGAGAGAAAAAATATACATATGTCGATAAAAATTGAAGATATCACTCGTAGTTAGTTAATTGTTCTTACTTTACAATCTAATATTGTGATTGAGATACATCACAAACGAATATGCCTTAAATTTTCAACCAAATTTTAATACGAAAAAAATAGTTTTTTAGGGAAAAAAAACATGCTCTATATATCGACTGCGGAAAGGAAAAAGTACGTAACCCACACATATCAAATTGCACAGGAGGCGCAAAAAACGTGTTTTGATGATTTTGGGCCATTTTCATTTTTATGAATTAAACACAACCTTGAAATGCACAGAGACTTCTAAACTGATGTTTAATTGACACAATCTAATATTTATTTAAGAAATTGACCAGGAAAAACTTTTATTTCAGTATTTTTTCTTGGTTTTATTTTTTTACAAGGTTATCTTTTTGAAAAATAAAAGCTTTATTTAGATACTAATTCGGCATTTGCAGATTGCATCCTTTTAATAGAACGTGTATCAAGTTCGATACATTGTGATTATCGAAAAAAACTTATTTTGAAAAAACTGTGGGTTGCGTCCATTTTCCTTTCCACAGTCGATATCGTTCAAGTAATTAGAAATATGTAAATAAATAATTTGTTTTATAGAGCTAAATAATTTTTAATAAGAAAAGACAATATTAATAATGACTTCTTATTATTCGATTGACAAAAAATGCTTTGCTGGTATATTTAATATATCAAAATTCTCTATATATTTAAATATCCCAGCTTAATTTCGGCTTACGTAGACGACGCCAGTATAAAATGTGGCTTAATTTAAATAGATTAGCGAGGGTATACGCGGCTTGCGCTTAGTTAAAAATCAGCGTCTCTGCAAATTGGTATTTCCACCTCGGCTTCCTTCAAATTTGGTTTTCACTTAACATTACACACGTTCCCCGCAAACGAGGCACGATCGTTTTCATCTTACCCACTAGTATTACAAATAGTTTACACGTTTACCAGAGGTGAGTACCCACTCATGACCCTTTATTTATCGTCATTGTTGTACTTAGCTATCGCGTAACTGCTGTGTAAATATTATTTATAGTTTTTGTAAGAATAGAGTTATAATCTTTACTTCATTTTAAGGGCTCATTAAGCTCCCTAAATTTTGTAGAAATAATATTTATCTACGAACAAAACCACTTTATAAGGTAGACACATAGAAGCCTTAGAATTTGAATATATTCAACGATAATAAGTTAGACTCTAACGATACAAATTAGAATCGTAATTTTTCCCGAAAATTCAGTAGTAAGATTACCGCCCCTATTCAGAATCGTAGAAGTAAAAAATGAAAATATCACAGACTATTATTATGGCAAAATATTTTTCTTCTTAGAATTCGATTGTGAGATGAGCAATTAATTAGTGGTTGATAAACTATAAATACTCATTCAGAATATTGTTTATTTTTCTTGTGTTTTCGATTTCTTGTACCTCCACCACTAATGCAAAGTTTTTAAGCAAAAAATATGGTAACGTACATATGAAAATAGGGAGAGATTAATCTCCTAAGCAATGAACTGGTCCGAACTGCAATCGGATCGTTGATACTTTTTTCAATGTTTAAAAACCATCGCTGAATCAATACGATTATGACCACGATAATTAAGAAGCTCATAATAAAAAGATTAATGTTTTTCTGCCGTTATGATTTTCCGTAGTTAGTTTTCATCAAATAAAAATGATAGTTTTATAAATAATAACAATTCTCAACGACGTGCTTAGTGTTTTTTTATGATCTCGTTAAAGCATAATATCGTTTAAATTAGCTACCATTCATTGTGAAAAAGATATAAAGTCTTTTATAGGCTAGAGGCACTACTTACATTATATTTCATTAAAACACTATTTATTTATTTACAGTAAAATAAGTCAGCGTTTTAAAATTGAAAGATTATGAAAATATGTTTATTGTAGGGATAAATTCAATCGCTCTTGGTAAAATAAGCCTACTTGTTTTAATATTGATTTGTCTTTATCGTCTTATAAAACTTTGATGGATTAAGATAAAAGACTATAAAAACATTCGTGTTGTTACAAAAAAAAAAAATAATACACAATATACCTAGAAGAAATAAAACTAAATAACTTTTTTTTAGAAACAGATCTTCAGTGTTCTGAACGTATAGTATGTTGGAATAGAATGATAAATGAATATCAGTGAATTTATTACTATAACTTATATTTGAAATAAAAAAACCAACTCTTTCTTACATTATCTGAAACAAATACAAATAATTGTTTAAATAATGTTTATTTTGAAACGGTCATGCCTCACATGCGGTGAGTTTTTATCCACCTGTACCTGCATAAACCGCATTCGGAATATTGATCCCCCGCTCACCGAGCAGAGGTTATCTAATATTGGCAAACAGGATATATGCAGGCTTACCTGGTGAGGGTAGCCCAATTTGAATAAATTCAAATTTACGCAAAAATATATAAGCCATTATTACGACCATTTCCCTATACATATATTCAGAATCGGGATGGTTATATCTGAATGGATTTTATTTCTCATATTCGGCACGTCTGTAAAATTTGGAATCGTTTCAAGGTATTTGCGAGAATTTGTATTTATTGAACTCTTTCTGTACATCATTGTAATTGGTTGAATTCGTTACAGTATATTACGGTTTACTTACAGTTTTGCAGTAATTTCCAAAAACTTGTGGCAGTTAAAAAGACGAATTAAAACAAGTAAAGAGGTAGAAAGTGTTGATAGCAAGACTTCTAAAGATTTTACTGAAAAATTTGGTACGTTGATTAGAAGGAATAATATAATCCCAAAATTGATAAAAAAATTAAGCGACACAATTCGGTAAATTGCGCTTTATACCAAAAAAAATTCTATATCGCCTAATGCGGCAGTGACAAAAAGCTTAAGAGCGTTATCTCATCCACCTGATATTTTATTATGTTTTGACTTGTTTTCGTTTGTTTCAAGTGGACCCCGGTTGAGAAACGCTGATCGAGAGAAAAGTTTTTCAAGCTTCTTTTGAGTGTTATATTTTCCGATTCCCCATACCAGTACAAATAAGTTTTTTAAGACTCGGGGATTGAAAAGTTGCCAAGATAATTTTATATTCTTTGAATGTTTTTCTCGCTGGCATGTTTTGTATGAGATTAGACTTCAGATCAAAAATTAAGGAACGTATTTTGATCGTCAAGTCAAGAAAAACCTTTATAACATCATTCATTACTTACATGTTTAACGTTCTGAATCCGCAATATAAACAAATACTTGAAAAGCGTACGCCAAAAGCTTTTAAAATAGAAATATAACTAAGTTGCTATAGGCGCCGGACTAATATTGAAGAGAAACACTATTTTGTGTATTACCACAGCTTTTTTACTATTTCTACTACAAGCTGCAAAACGTTAATAGCACTCAGGTTTTGAAAGCTACTTGATAAGTGTCGCCGTTGAAGTTGTTTTTCAAATATTTTTTTCCATGCTGATAATATTCATTTGAAAAATTTTATATATTTTTTATACATATCGTTGCTCAGAGCAAGTAGGAAAATATTACACTTTTGAATATATCAGTATTGCAATTCTTTATCAAAGATATTGCTTACATACACAATAAACGGGCGCGGCAGACGTGTACTATACATATATCATATTCTAAGAAAAAAAACAATTGTTGCTTGTTTACATTCTATTCATTACAGTTTTTTGAGAAGCGGGTGCTGAATTTTAATATTGTAAATATTTATTTATATTTTGTATGAGAAAAAAATGTGAAAATGTAACATAGTCTTATTTTAATTTGATTATTAGCAATAAAAACATCGTGCCATAATAGGCAGAAAATCGTAATCGACGATGTATATATTTTACAGAAGGTTTTTTTTAATTACTCTCGTACGAAGTTCAGTAAAGGAATTTCTCAGAGGAATTAATACAGCAATAAACAAAGTTATCAAATTTAACTTTATATTAAAAATGCACTCCGTTGAATTCATCACAAGTACTGTATTACTTCCACATAATAAATCCACCCTTTTTATTTGAACGTGAATTTATGTATAATTAACATTAAAGACATGATTCGTTTGAAGGCTTTTGGACATTTTAATTAATGTACCATTGACTGTGTTAATTAACACTCAGCAATATTGCCACCCAACAAAAATATGGTACGATCTTATAACGACTAGAATCTTGGCATATTTGTTTCTTCCTTATTAATTTAAGTACGTCAAGGCGTTTTTTTTTAATAAAGCGTTGTTTTAAAAATATAATATAATATTGAAAAAATGTTGCACTACATACAAGGGCTTGTTGGTTTTCAAAAACTGGTATTTTTTGTAAGTTTGTGACATTCGAAAACCGGTTTTTCAATTTCGGTTGTGCCAAGTTTTACATACACGAGTCTATAAATCAAGGAACAGAAAATTTGGATCTTTTATTTGACACGGAACGATAATGATTTATGTATTTCTTTTTACTGTAGGAGCGTTATAATGTTTGTTGGGGATGGAATGAGCCTCGCAACGGTGACAGCTGCTAGAGAACTCCGCGCTCAAAGAATGCGAGCTGAAGGTGGAATGACTGGAGCGGCTGCCCATCTCGTCTGGGACCACTTTCCTGCCGCAGCACTGGCACAGGTATACATTAAATTAAACAACTATCTGCTAGATACATTTTGAATGCATGAACACGTCTAACTCTCTTACTTTGATATGATAATATCAATCATAAAGGATATTTTGTATTGCGTTTGTTATTTTTTTTGTTTTTTTTTTGTTTTAGACGTACAACTTAAATGCGCAGACTGGTGAATCATCAGCGTGTGCGACTGCTTTGATGTGCGGAGTCAAAGCCAATTACGAAACGCTAGGTGTGGATGGACGAGCTAAGTTTGAGAACTGTTCTTCGTCGTTTGGTGCGAGGGTCTCGTCCATATTGGAATGGGCGCAGCAAGCTGGTGAGAAACATTATAAATTTTATGGCGAATCAGCTACCATATTATTTTAACGTTTACTGGTAATTTTAAATGAGTCTCAAAGCTTGTTGTTTTTGGATTATTATTTAAAAATATTTATTGTAGACGTTTTTAACGCGTAATTTTGTACGAGAAGAATAAATGATTAATGAATAACATTTCTCCATATTTTGTTTGGTTGAATGTGATTTATTCACAATTTATGAATTGAATAATAAATTAGGTGAATATTTTCATATTTTAAATATTTTACTAAGCTTTTGTTTATAACGCGTCTTTATAAAGTATTCTAGCGTTTGATTTCATTCTAAAAATAATAAGATAGGAAGAATTTTTGAAATTCATTTCTTCTTCTTTGAGCTTGTTGTATTTTGCAATAAAATTCACCATGCTACTTTGTCAGGGGTACAAAATTTGACAAATTTATAGTTATTTTTTTAGACGGCGTGTAATTTTAATAGTTACTATATATGTATACATGCGTGGTAATTGAATTTGAGCGTGTTATTCAAATATCTTTACCAAACATTTTAATCAGGGGAGTAATTAAGAGTGGAGCTGTTAATTTGTTAGCATGCTATAATATATTGCAGTATGTCAAATTTTGAGATAAAAATTGATATTGGACACATCAATAATTATTTGTAACTTATTTTCAAAAACCATTACCAAGAAAATCTGAATCTTAAGACCTTTTTATGCAGTTAATGTTTTTTATCCATGTCCGCTTCCAATGTGGAGCGTATGGCATCTTAATGGAAGTAGCTCACTGAAAGTTTTTCTACGTGAACTTTTCGTTACTCAGTCGCTCAACCTTTTTTTCCAAAGAGAGTAGTAGTGATAGAAGAATAAGGTTAAGACAGGACTAGTGGTTAACTAATCGCTCACACTACAGACAGTTATTAAAGCATCGGAAAACACGGAAGAGAACTTAAGCAGATCACAAACACCCATACCTTCAAACAGAAATCGATAAATCGGACCCGACATTATGTTACACTTCAAAATGTTTTATTGTTTTTTAGAACTAAACAGGATGATTCGTGATATTGTCGAAAGATATTCTTCCGGTTGCAAAATATCCTATATTAAAATTCAATAAAATATTTGCTCTATACATCAAATTGTTTTAGCTCTTCTCAAATTACTGTTGTTTTGAATGCAAAAATATAACAACATATTGTTTCATATATAATATTGTATTCATTTTTTTGCGTTCATGGTAAACTGTTTTGGTTGGGTTATCTTGGAAGTACATTGCTTTGATAGACAGAATAATAAAGCCTTACAGCAATGACGAGCTTTCAGAGCTGAGTGGAAATCTTTTTCCTGTCATATTTCGGTAATGTATTGTTGTTAGCCTTGCCTGCTCGGTATATAGAATGGGAGCTTTGATGTTATATATTATAAGGTTCAAGTAGCAGGGTTGGTACAGCCCTAGTTAACTTTTACGTTTATGTACTTCACTGGATAAAAAAATACGCCATTCTAAATAATCACTGCACAACGCGATATGCTATTCGAAGATAGCTTTCAGCAAAAAGTTTGTACTTTAAAGGATTAAGGTGAAAGTGAAACTACGAAAGTTCAGTTTACTTTAAGCACCAGCTAATTAAAAATATGAAGTAATTAGTCACTTTAAATTAAATGCAATAAAGCCAAATAAAAAGTCTCCAAAATTATTGACTTTTTGATAATTTTAAGTATGTTGTGTATCCTAATGACTCTTACACCTGTTATTACTATAAGCAGTACTTTTATTTCCATGTAATGCGGTATAACGGCGTTCCAACACATTTTTTCGTAACTTTTAATGTTTCAAATATTCGTAAAATTTTATTTTTATTTTGCTTTAGAAACTGTTGTTTTTTTTGTCATGGAAACCATTATGTTTGATCCTATCTTAGGTCTATTTTTAATACCAGGTCCATAGACTTATTCTGTGGCCAGACCCAGGGGTCTAATTCTTGATATTTTGTTTTGTTTTGTGAGTGCTCTAATTGACAACACCTTTTCCCAGTAGTCGGGTTTATAGCGCAGTGGTCAACTTGGTTGGCTTTCGTGACAAATCTCACGAGTTAGAATCACAGTACGAAACAAACCAAGAGTGGTAAGTTAACCACTAGTCCTGTCTTAACCTTATTCTTATGTCCTTGCTCTCTTCGGGAGAGTAACAAGCAGTCCTCGTAAAAAAACATCTGTTTTAGATACCTCCATTTAGTAACCATATGCTTGAAATTGGGAACGGACATGGATTAGAAAAAATCTTGACAAGAATTGACCAGAATTGAGAAGAATTGATTGAATTACCATTATTTAAAATTCAATGCGTTATTATGTAAATAATTTACATTAAAAATATTTTTTACGAGAAGATGTATTTTTTACGTTTATTTATTTAAGTTTCACGATCTGCAATCATTGAAATGCGACGCTGTTTTTTTTATAAATTACACAAAAGCTTTTTTGCAATATAATCAAGACTACGACAAAGACATGAAAACCTAAAAATAAAGATAAATTTGCAAATTTCAAAACATTGATTGCCACATTTTTTCAAATTCCATTCAAATAAAAATATCACGACTTATATTTCGTACATATTACACAGAAAAAAAACGAAACAGAAGTTTTTAAAATGGAATATAACATTTTTAGTCACAATAACAGTTTTACTTTGTTTTGGTTTTTATGCAAATAATAACACATAAAAGTTATTTTGAAATCAGTATGTGCAGTCAAACTTTATAAATTATTTTGTATTAACAAATTTAACATACACAGTTATGAACAAATATTCTCTGCGAGTGATAATTTTTGGTAAGTTTTAATGTCATATCTCAATATTGAGTTTGAATCTTCCAAACTCTCTAAACCAGTGTTTCTCAATCTTTTTGGGCCCGTGGCCCCTTTTGAGTGTCTTTATTTTTCTGTGACCCTTCATATCATTGTCTTGTATCATAAAAAGTCAAATTTCAAGAAATTTTACTAGCGTAGGACCGTTTTAAATCCTCAATCGCAGGAATTTGCTGTGTTGCCCAAGTAGCCAGTGTGGGACCTTTTTTACCTGAAAAATCCTGCTTTAAAAAAACACACATATTGTCACTTACGATCCGGATTCATATTTTACAATATCTTCAAAAGTGAACAAGGCGAAATCCGGGTCGTTAGAAACGAAACGTGAGGGAGTGTACAAAATTTGAACGATTTTTTTAATCCATGAATTGGAACTATTTCAACAGAAGTTTTTCTTCAACAACTGGTGGCTACTCAGTCACTCAACCTCTATTTTCAAGAGAAGTAGAAATGGGCGGAAAAGGCTAGACTAGTTAACTAATTGCTCTCGCTACACCCTGTTATTTAAGGATCAAAAAGGACAAATATCCAAGCGTTTAAACAGAAATCATTAAATCGATTGAAAAAACGCTGTTTGTACTGGGATTTTAACCTGTAAGATCCATCACGGGAGGTAACCACGCTGACCGCTACGCCATGAGCCGAACGAAAATTTAATACCGTCGTATAATTATCAAGTGTTATTAATCAAGCAAGCTTCTTACAACGGTTATCAAGAATATGGTATTGATATTGCATTGGGCGTATTTAATATGTACGTTTTTCTCGGAAATATTTAATTAATGTATCCACGTTATGAAAAGCATTCTCAATTCCAGGGTACGTTTATAATTGAACGTTAAATAATAGCCTGACAAAATTTACGACTGAACAAAGCAAGAAAATAATCATTGTTTTTTTTTATGTTACTGTCTTTATAATGACGACTTATTTTATAAATCACAGTTTTAATATTTGTATAAATTTATTGTGCACTCGTTTAATGTTTTACATATACTTGTTATTGCTAAAAGAACAAAGTAAAAATAATATAAGCTTGAAATGAAATGTATTTATTTGATTGACATGCGAAGTATGTCAAAAATATATTTTTTTAAGGAAATACAAAAGACAAAGACAATATTTAAGTACATTTTTTAAAATCATTTTCAACATTACATCAATGTAAATTGTCTGTTGACGTTTTCTTTTCAAGATGACATAGTGTATTATATACCGTGTGCTTTTGACGTTCCGTTGAAGTTTATTTATATTTAAAACCATTTTATTGGAATAAGTTTTTCTCTGGTGATTTTTTTGTTGTTTTTATTTTCTCTTAATCGCTACTTAAAGAAATAAAAATTTACTGTTTCAGTAATATAAAATAATATGTTTTCAAATACAGTTTTGTACGAGAACAAAGGACGATTAACTTTGTTGAGTGATTGCGACATAAAAATAAATATAAAAAAAATATGCTCATTTCATTTTGAATTTATTAACCAGGACCGGTTTCGCACACAAGTTAATAATTCTAGCTATAATCAATGCCGTACTTAGAACAAAGCTAGAATCATTAGAAACAATGCAATTTTACGAATAATAGACAGACAAGACATTAAGACCTCTGCGATGACCTTAAATAATTGGTGTTTGTTTGGTTGCATCTTTGGAGGTTTTCTGGTACAATCAATTTGTTCAACTCTAGTAAATGGATACAAAAACTTTTGATTTGATTGCGGTGGCAATTAATTTACTTTTATTACTCAATGAAATAAATTACTTTTCACTCTAAGACAATGGTTTTTAATTATAATAAAAAAATAAGCATGTTTGATTTTTATTTTGCTATCTTTTAAAAATACGGTTACTCATTATTATTATTAGTAGAAGGGATAGAAGGATAAGACTAAAACAGGACTAGTGGTTAACTAATCGCTCTCACTACGCCCAATTAATGAAGGGTAAGAAAGTTTAAAAATCGGGTTTAAAATTTCGTTTAAAACTGAACATCCGGGTTTTAGAACATATGGCAGCCTTTAGATTGAAAAAAGACACGTCTACTTTTGCTAATCACTTAATATTGGAAGGACACGTGTTCAATCAGGAACAAGGGATAAAAATGTTACACCCAAATACGGACAGTCATAAGCTCTTTTTCCAAGAAATGTTAGAAATCAACAAAGCACAGCTGCAAAATCTTCCGATTTTAAACGAAATATCAAATTTTCCCACATCTCCTCTTCTATACCCTATATAACCATAAAATCATATAATCATAAAACCTTTGCCGACAAACAAATTATATAATTCTTGAAACTGCTCACTAGTCAAATCTGTTGGCATTCCCATGGGCTTATCCTTTTTGCCAGCAGTGGCTTTGGACTCAGTGATGCATTTATATCTTATATAAACACGAAACTTTCATTTACTAAGCGTCAGTTCAAGTTCATCCGTCCACTTGAATGCCTGACGATGCCGAAAGGCGAAACCCGGGTCGTTAATGACAAAATTTGTGAGAATGTACATAGTTTGAACGATTCAAACCTATTCTTTCAAACATATATCGATTAATCAATTGAAAAAAATCTGTTCGTACTGGGACTCGAACCTCACAACGCTAACCACTGTGCCATAGGACCCGAGATATTAATTATACTTAAACAAAAACTTTGAAAATACGGTATTTTTCTACTACAAGAGTGATAGATAAACTCTGTCCACTGAAGTTATATTTGGCTGTATTTAAAAATAGAATTACTGCACGGTAATTAAATTACTTAACGTTTTTTTCTACAGGTAAATGGACCGGACTAGTCACGACAACACGAGTGACTCACGCGACACCAGCTGCCCTCTTTGCCCATTCGCCTTCTCGATACTGGGAGGACGACAGCAAAGTTCCTCCCAACAGTAGAAAATCTTGCAAAGATATCGCTTTGCAACTGGTAGACAATGAACCAGGGAAAAATATTAATGTAAGTGACACTAAAAAATACGACACTGTAATCTTACAATAGAGAAGCATGCAATAACTAATAATTAATATTCGCAGTTCTTATCTTATTTAACTCTTGCGGCTCGGAGACTAGAAAAATACTTCTCAGCCGATGGGGGTCTTTTTTGACCCCAGTGGTTTCCTCATTATTAGCCTTATTCTTATGAATTTCAAAAAAAAAATAGTCCAAGGGCTTAAAAATATCTCTTTGCATCATTCCTCATACATTTTTTTATAAAAATCTGTGGTTTTTGAATAAATAATCATATTTAAGTTGCGCGTAAAAAAGACGTCATGTCAGCACACATATGAATTGACTACTGAAGAGTGTTCTCAGCGTTCCAAATTGTCATACGAACAATCGTTATCGCGGGCGCTAATCAGCTGATAAGCGTTATCGCGTATTTATATAAACTACAAAAGGTCCAAAAAACTATGATATAAGAATACCTTAATTATAAACATCGTATCACCCATATTAAAATAGATATTTACGAAAATGTTGGTATTGGGGTCGCATTTCTTGAGCTTAGAAACGGAAAAGTTAAATACAAAAAAAATAACGACAACGTTTACGCAAACAATTTAAATTATTTTTCAGAATGAAAAGAATGGAAATATTTTTAAAAACATATACACAGATATTTTCACAAGTGTCCTGAATTTACAAATCGTTTGATGACGGTGCCTTTGGTTTAACTTGCAGAATGTATATATTTTTTTGCATGCAAGTACGCAACATGCAAAAAATTGATGAAACTTTTACCCAAAAACCATTTTTTAACCCAATCTCACGAACGGTCGTCGACCACTGCTTTATTCCATAGAAACGTTAAAACTATGTTAAAACAGACTTTATTTGATGGTGAATATTCATAATCAAATTCTTAAAAAAATTATATGTACCAGCTATGGTAGTGTATAACATAAACATATAACAGTATAAATTAATAAAAATATAGCAGTATAATCAAGCAACGCCAAATTTTTTTTTATCTCTTCCTAGAATTTTAGAATCTACTATGCCGCTTGATAAAGTTCTTCAACAATTGAACTCCATAAATATTGTTGATTTTTTTGAAAATGACAATTATCGTTGATCAATTTGTTGCATATTAAAACAAATCTATTATTTATTTCCAAATAGCGTTAAAATAAACGTAATTAAAATTCATTTTACTACGTTTTTTTTACTAATATTGAGAAGTCATTCTGCATTAAAATTGTCAACAGAAAATTTGCTTTGTAATTTTTTTTCTATAAAAACAAAGATCTCTTCCAATTTACGATTTTTTGCTTGATTAAATTACGCTGTCATAATCTAGTTGAAGCGTATGTCATCAATTTGATATTTTGAAAGCCTTGAAGCACACCTTCTGAGAAGGTGCTACCCATTCAGTATGAACCTACCTTAACGAAGGTGTTTAACTTTCAATCTCCTACCCAGGTAATTGGGGTATATTACTCAGACATATGTTAGAAAATGGAAGGTTGTATTATTGTATAATATAAGGGTAGCAAACAGCGTCACACGTACATCTTAAATGTACATACTCCACCATTATATTAACACTTTTATTGTATTTTCCGTAGTTAACAACACAAATAATGTGTTACCCTTTTTGCAGAATATATTATTATATATTAATATATAGACACAAAAACGACGCGTGAAAATCTTTTAAATTTGACATTTGTATTTACTCAAACATGTAGTAATCTTATTTCACTGGTTCTGATAATAAAATATGAGACATACTAATATTTTGTTTAAGATAAAACTCTGTTGCTCGTGATATAAATTAACTACTTACGAATGTTTACATTTTAAGCAGCGTGCATAAGTATAAAAAAATAAAAGATTTCTTTTATCAAATGGCGATAAAAAGTTTGAATTTCCTTTAACGATTCTTTGCTTTGTAAAAATATCATATCATTAATTGAAATTCAAAATATAATCGACAGCAATAGCTATATAAAGTTAAGCGGTGCTTTCGAATTGCAAAACTACGCTTATCGCATTTAAAAATAATATTTTACCAACAAAAATATTCGAATTTAACAAAAAAAAAACAAATCTTTGTTAATCAACTCAATATTGAGAAAACTTCGTTTTCACAAAGCTTTATCTTAAACTGTTTATTTACTTAACATATCAAGTGTTATAACTGATATATTGAGTTTATTTTTCGCTCCGTCGATAGGTAATACTAGGTGGTGGTAGAAGGCACTGGTTGCCAACTGTGGCTCGAGATCCCGAGCAGCCTTCAGCCGAAGGACGACGACTTGATGGGAGAAATTTAGTCGATGACTGGCTCAGAGACAAGAAAAGGCGGAAACTGAGAGCTGATTACGTCTGGAATAAAGAGCAATTCAACGCAATCGATACCAACAAGGTCGACTACTTACTTGGTAAGCAATCTTTTAAGATTTGATTACATTTATATTTTGAGTTTACTCAGTGTTGAAAATAACGTGAATTATCGTTATGTAAGCATTTAAATATGTGCTGAATGTTCTGAACCAAATAAAAAACGCCAACTTTCATTCGAATCAATTCACTTTTTACTTAAAAATCGTTCTGGAAATAAAATCAAAATATTTCGCCATTTACTCGTATTCTTGGCTCAAAATAGAACTGCTTGGGGCCTATCTTTAAACCATACGTTTTTTTGTTGTAAAAAAAATGAAGATGTACTTTTATTTATATTAAGTATCTTGTTTATCAGAATACTGATATTACGTCGTGGCGGCAGAGTTTAATGAAATTCGGATTGAATCAAAAGATGAATCTAGAATATCCTGTTCCCCATATGATGTTACAAATTTATGCAACGCTCCAATGTTGGCCTGGGTTGAAATCAGCGTGGTATATTAGGCCCGTGTAAACACAGCAGCAAACAGCTCTGCTCGTTCGGCATTTTCTCTTAGCAGTCTAACAGTAAGTGTGTGAGTAGCGTCCTGATGATATATGAAAATTGACAAACCATCACTGAATGCACTTTGACAAATATATTTTTAATATGAAAATAAACAATACTACAGTTGCCGTTAGCCAATATTGAAAAAAATAGTCAATAGAAAATTTGTATATACAAGTTGGTTGTTGAGTATCCCACCACTACCAGTTATGTGTATGCAGCCGCAATTTCACGGCCGCCTTCCATAACGCAATGCGATCAAAAAAAGAAATTATGTATTTTTCATATTATTTGCCCGATACAGAGTTGCACGGGACCTATCTTTTAACCACGCTTGAAAGATAAAGATAAAAAGAAAAAAGAGAATGTGACTTGCTTACTTATTTAGTTTAGGTGATATTAAGTATCCTGTGTATCCGTATGCTGAGAATCCGTCGTGGCGGAAGAGTTTAATCTTCTCCGCGTTGAATTTAAAGAGGAATCAAGAATATCCCGTTCCCCATATGATGTTGCAAATTTATCGAATGCCTCAAAATTGGTCATGGTTGAGATCAGGTCAGCGTGGCCTATTGGGCCCGTATGAGGACGGACTACAGCAAACAGCTCTGCTCGTTCGGCATTCATCTCAGGGCAGTCCCACAGTACGTGATTGGCGTCCTGGTAGTCTGTAGGTAATAAATATTATTTTTGGTCGCAGGATGTGTATCACAACTCTACAAACTGCAGGTAGTATGGTTAAAAAATGAGCCGTTATTAAATGATATAATTTTTTCAACAAAGGCATATCATCTCTTTTACGAGCACTCAAAAATAAAGCAAAATATTTGTATAGTAACCTAGAGCAGAATAAGCATGTTTTACATTCGCCTATTGAATGCAGTGTCTTTTTTTTAACAATGCCCACTCACATTTCAATCAAGTCAAATTACGATTCTGCGAAAAATAACGTTGTTAAGGAAATCTGAAAGTCATCCTGTAAAAAAACCTTCCGGGAAAATAATTTGTTTTCCGCGACGTCCACTGTGCCAACGCGGACCCTTACTCACTCGCCATGATTCGACAAAATAATTTGGAATGTCTAAAAGTGTTTTTTTAACAGCTTTTCTCTGTTTGCTGACAAGACATTAACAACATGTAGCGAAACAATATAAAAGTTTTCGGGACCGATTTTTTTTGTTATTTTCTGACAATATCTAAGAACTTTAATTAAGTTTTGTTTTATAATCACTATTATTTAGCTTCTAAGTACATAGTAACTTTGTATATCGTAAGATTGCTTCGTATTATTTCTAGCTTTATGTCTGCTCAGTTCTAGCATTTTATGTTCAGTATGATTTTTGTTTACTTAACGTATCATCAGTTAGCTTTATGGAGCAAATAAAAAACTTCAATTCGACGTCTGGTCGCTGGAAAAGCTAGTGATTACAATACTAGATGAATATATCAATACCTATACATCGGTATTTCAAATATCAATGTAGCGATAAATAAAAATATTCAACAATGCAAAGAAATAACACTGATTGGGATCGAAGTGTTATTAAATATTTTAACGCTAGTAATTTTTCTTTAAATCTGTAACTTCACCCCATGCTTTAACTGTACGTCGGGTATTTTTTTTAAAAATGTGAATTCCATCTGTTAATAATTTTGTGTAATGTAAAATCTTTTGTTAATGCGAATCCCTAATGAATAAATTTCGTAAGTCTGAGTGTATTCATTTCTTACCATCTGGTTGTACTTCATTATTATTATTCATGATTAATGTTTGTCTTAATTGCTTTTTATTAGTGTTGACTTCATTTTAAGGTATAACATCGTGTATTTAAATTGAATATTTCTAATTTAGAATTATTTTCATTTTGATTTTGATTTTGTAAACTTCCATAAAATTCTTGGTCGGACACGACCCGGGTTTCGCCTCTCGAGAGACCAAGAATTTTATAGAAGTTTACAAAATCAAAATGAAAATAATTCTAAATTATTATTGAATTTCCATCAAGCACCGTCAGTCGAAATTTTAAATTGAATATTTCTCTTAATAAATGTAATTCCTTCAGGAAGTTTTAAGTTCTTTATTATTATGTTATAAAATCTTTGTATGTTATTATTGTTTAGTTAATACATGTCAGACAACCATTTTAGTATATTTTTTTATATTTAATCTCTCGCATTATAATTAAATTGCTTAAATATCTAAATCAAATTGGTTTACCTGAAAAATATTTACAGCTGTCGTGATGAGACCCCACTCAATTATTTTATGTTTTAATGTGTTTTACCGAGTAAGTAATAAATACACATAATTTGCGAAATATTTAATTTCATATTTCTAGGTCTTAAATATTTTATCAACATCAAAAAAAACTACATAAAATTAGATTTAACCATACATTGCAGATTCTTAAATTCTTTTCACCGATAGTCGTATACTTTTATTGTATAGAGCAGCTTTAAAGAAAAAAATAAAATATTTCCTAGCAAAGTGAGTGAGATACGGTCTCGGTTTACCCTGGCATAATCTGGTAGGCGTAGTGGAAAAAAAAAACACGACGGGGGTTGACTTTCCATTCAAATCATTTACCCTAAGTTATTTTTATTTATTTTTATTATAGTAGATAACGTTTTCGGGACAAAAATACGTTAGCAAAGATACAGAGATAATCAAAATCCAAATATAGAAATATCTTACAAAATATGACAATTATACGTCATACTTTATTTGGAGCGGGTAGTGATCGAATCATTTTCTGATCCTCGTACAAATTATTTGAAAAACAACAATAAACGTATTAATAAATGATCGAGATTATTAGACCATTTAACCTCTCAATTTTTACCGGAAGATCCTTCTTCTTGGCACCAAAGTCCGGCGTAAACATTGGCCGCCACAATCAATTTACTCCACTGCTCAATCCTCTGCCCTTCAACACTGGCATGTCCTGTGACACTCCATTCATCCAGCAAAGTCGCGGTCTTCCAAAAATTCTCATTTTCTCAGTAATGTGAGATGTTTTGTAGGTTTACTTTCATCCATGTGTGATATATAACGGGTCTAACGTAGGCATTGAGTTTTGACAAATCTTACAATGCTCTATCTAGCTCGGAAGTTCCATGCGCTCAAAATCAAACTATGTCTTGATTGCATTTGTGGTGATATAAATCAAGATTTCTAATGTTCTCATTATATCTAATGAAAGAGATAGCTAAGTTTTTTTTCGTAAAAAATATTGCAATGACAAAAGTTTCCAGTAATTCAAAATATATGCGATCTATAGTTAACAAAATGTTTACTGCAGCTTACCATTCATTCTTTAATTTATTATTAAAACTGATTTTCGTTCAGCCGTTTTTGTATACTTAACGGTCATTGATAAATTTAGATATTTCCTTATTGTCAATTCAATTTGTTGCGTTGAATTATATATCAAAAACTGAGTACTTGCTTGGTATCATAAATGATCCACTTTTTCCTGAACTGTGAACAACACACATATAGTTTTGATTATAAGAGCATATTTTGATCCTTAATTTCATGGAAACGACAAAGTTTTAAGCGACATTTAAATTAAATTTTGTTATTTTGAACTAGTAGTCCAATATTATACCGATATCTCATTTGTCTCTCTTATCTAATTTTATCTCAAGCTCTTCAATTATTATTCTTCGATGTGATATAAAAAATGTTTCCCGAATTACGAAAAATGAAAAAAGAGTATTACAATTTAAATTGCTAGAATATCATAAAAAAACATTATTATGATAATATATTATGGTGTCAGGAATTTAATTTAGCATCACAACATTGCACTCTGTGACACGTCGTTAAATATAAAAAATATTGCCCCAGGGTGAAAAGATACGTGTGAGGGGCGTTATCTTTTATATTGTATTTTCAAGCAACATAAGTACACGTTTTATTTATTAAGAAGTTTATGCAACAGTAGTTTATGCTCGAATTTTTTTAATAAGTGTGAAGGATTTGATGAAAAAAGGTATTTAGGGATTAGCCATAAAATAAACCAGAAAGGTGTTGATTTTCAGTCATATACTACCTGTTTTTAGGGTGTTCACTGTCAATACTTGGTGGAAAGGCATTATATTAATAAAAACAATAATCCTTTGTACTTCATTCCACTTTATTTAATATGTCAGGACCGGTTTCGCTCATTGCGAGCATTGTCAACTGACAGTTGACACTGCTCGCAATGAGCGAAACCGGTCCTGACATATTAAATAAAGTGGAATGAAGTACAAAGGATTATTGTTTTTATTAATATACTACCTGCATTTTTAGACAAATATAAGCCGATAACCCTTCTACCATGAATGTTTCATAACTAAATAATGCAAATAAATATACAATTTGCTTATATTTACAAACATTGCTAAACGCTGTATAGCGTAACCAGCCTAGTTTTATTAAAATATTCTACCATCAGACAAAAACAAAACGTTCTTTATGAAAATTATTTATTACCATTACAAGGTTTCTAGATAAAAAATAAAATTGTACAGAAGTAATATGAATAAATAAAAAACGGGCTTGACATATATTTATTTTGATTCTAGGACATATTTATAAATAGTATTTAGATAATTATCTATAAAATTATATAATCACTAAGGAAGACTATTATATAATCACTAAGGAAAAGCAATTTACATTCGAAAGGTTTTGTGATACAACCATCATTATAAAACAATACAAATTCAACTGTCATCCCAGGTAACCAATCCATAGCTTCACGGAACTGATCACTTTACTTCGCCATTAGTTATCACTTTTAATTTGTTAACTGTTAATTATTGATGAGAAGGCGTTATATTACGAAATAAAAATAGTATACTAATATCACATTATTAATTTTAGATCAGGACCAGTTTCGCTCATGGCAAGCATTTTTAACTGAAATATAAAAATTGTTCTTAAATAATTAATGTAGAATCGTAACGAAAGTGTTAAATTATTGATTTCGATTGCTTATCTATAAAAATATGTGACTTTCTATGGCAATTAGACTGAATTTATATGTAATATCCGTGTACTGAACATCCGCTGTGAATATTAAATCTTAATATAGGTAACACGTTAAAATACAAAAAAAAAGATTTGGTTTTGCTTACATTAAAAACAAGTATTAGTGAACTATTCTCACAACACCGAATTAAAAATGAATGGAAAAAGTTAGAAAAATATGTTGATATGAATTAACAGAAAGAATGATAATAAAACGTGAAATATAAACCGTTAAGTGCATCATTAAAAAATCTCATGTGTACTGAAAGTGATTTAAAAAGCCACTCAACTCAACAATTGGCTTCGTAAGAAGTCAAAATGAATAAAGAAAAGAGGTAATGAGGAATTCCTGTAATATTTTCAATAGATTCATGAATACACGCGTTGATGATAATTTGTTGACATTCATTTGCACAGCTTGCAGATGATTTGTGCGAAAAATCCGGGGAAAAAATAAATAAATTACGATTTTCAATTTCAAACGGCGTCAAAGAGGTGGATTCGTGGAGTCATCAATTCGTTCAATTGATTACGCCATTCCCGGCTACAAAGCGATGCTTGAATCTTTTCATTAAACTTCGCTGCCATAAATCATACCAAGTACAAACAACATTATTCTCATCCACAGTAGTTTCCGTTTATTAAGTAATCTCTGAGTAAACCAATCAATCATAGATTTCAGTAAGCCGAGAGCAATTATTTAACTAGTTGCCGTTGCGAGTATTATCATTTCATAATTTATCAAACGGACTGTTGTTATTTCATTATGATTTTTTGTATTGTATACATTTTAATTAACTTTCATTTGTTATTGGATTGGTTTCAATTAACTTTGTTTTGATCGAAAAATATCACTTGTACACAATTCAATATTGTTTTAAGTAATCAAATGCTTCAATAGTTTGTATACCTTTTGTAAACCATTATTCGTCAAACTAAACGAGTTGGAACACAATAATTTGTCGTTGGTATATTTATTTTCAGCTAAACTTTGCTGCCGTTTATGATGTGCATTTTTTTTTATATTCATTTGAGATATTTTAAATTATTGTTTTTTGTATATCAAACGAAAGACTTTTATCTTTTTGTTTAGATTGAAATTTAAATAAAACGAAAATTAACTAATTGTTTATCAAAAATTCATTTTTTTTCAAATACAAAATAGTTTTATTCACTGTTTATTATATTTTAAGAAATATACCTTAAAAAGTTGAAGTCTTTTATTTTTTACAATTTAACACGCTTCTCCGTGTGAAAATTTTTTTTCGACGTTTTTATGATTCCTTATCACTCTCTATTTGGTTGGCTTTATTCTTGGATTTTTCAAGTGTAAGAAATTCACCCTAAGTATTTTATTTGACAGTTTTCCAAGATGCTAGAATCCCACCAATCGGGAAAAGAAGAAAAAGCATTTAAGGCTTTGCCGACATTTAAATAACACGTATTTGCCAAACCTGATGTCAATTCATATATTCAAATAATAAAAAACTGATTTCCGCACGTTGTTTACAATAACGTTTCTACATAACGAGTGATATATATTTTTTTTGAGTTTTTGAATACTTTGACTTAACTTTGATTGAAAACTATTAAAAATTGGGTATGCCGTAAAAATAAAGTATTTATTTTGTTCAAACACACATTTACCGAGTTTTTTATAAATATATAATAAAATATATATATTTGACTTGTGGTAAATCTGTGATAGTTTTAAGATAACCCACGAATTAAAAAAAAAATCCAAAAAAATAGATATCATAATTAATTACGTTTTAGAAAACAGTTATATTTAATAATTTATCCCGGATTTTTCGATGATTTCCATCGCCACCTGTAAAACAAAGAATGTGAAAAAACTTGAATGAAAACGATATTTCATACAATAGTAAAGTTTTATTTTGTTACTTCTCTCAGAAGAATAAGCGGAATGTTTGCTAAAAGTTATACAATGAAGCAAGTATACGATTTCTTCATTGCTAAAAATAACCAATATTTCATCTCCATATAGTCAGAACAGTACTATGAAGTAGAAGTATTTTATACGATTTTATCAATTAAATTCTATGATTAAATTTACTTTATATCTTTAACAGTTTGAAGTGAAAATATTCTTTTGTTCTGTTTATTTATTGTACTTCTTGTCTTGTTTTGCAGATTTCTTGTTTTTTTGTAGATACCCGCGTGGTCAAAATACCCAGCTATATATAGAACACATCGTTCATCCCAGGAGGGTACTGTCGTTCCTTTTTTGCCTCTTAGTTTCCCAAAAGGGTTAGAGCAGTTTTCTACGACTTATTTATTTCGACACCCCAATTTAGTCACACAACAGTCCTCAGAAAGACTTCCGCCAGAGTTTTCATAGGATAAAAGAAACCAATTCCCGACAAGAAAACACAACAATGTATCCCATTGTACTGCTGCGAAAGTCTGCTCGAATAAAAGTCGAGTTCTCGGTTATTTATTCAGCGGGAAACTGTCCGGTTGGTTACTTAGGGGAAATCTTGAACAAAAGCAAGCTTCAAGAGTGATTATCGAAAATTAAGACACTTGAACCTCTCAAACATAAAATTCTCTTTGCATCTGTCGCTAAAATTGCGTTATTATGTAAAATTTGTCACAAAAATTTATTTTGATGCATTTTAAAGGCCATTTCTGCTGCTTTATGATCGGTTCATTTTAATATTTTTCTAATGCAAAATTAATTGAAAGTTTTTTCACACTTTGGTACAGTACACCTAATTTGTTGAAACTTTATGTTGCTGGCTTGGTTAATGTCGTCATATCTTAGACATAGAATGCTGGCCTCCACAACAAGTTCGACTAGTAGCTTTTAGTTCAAGAAAAAGAAAAAAAATATTATTCTTTTTGACCAATATAATGTTATAATTTCTTCATTCACTTACTTAATGAAATGGCATTTTATAAAAAAAATACGATTTTGTGCTAAAATAAAAATTATTTATTAGAATTAAAACCAGTTTCGCTTATCGCTAAAACTTTTAACTCGCAAAAAAATATATATTACTATAGAGTCATTTATACAAAATAAGAGAGACTAATAAGGGTTTGATAAAGTTTATATTTTTTTTGTATTATTATCTATAGACCTATTTTCACGTTTCTATTACCAATTGCTTGCAACACTCTTTTTGTTTTGTATAAATAGCGCTGTACAAATGTATAGTTTTTATCAGTTGATAATTCTCATGATAAGCGAAACCGATTCTTATTTATAATTGTAGAATGTGTACAGAATGGTGTTTTATTTTATTTTTAACTGTAATAATTAAATAAGATTAAAAAATAACACAATTTACAACTGCCATAAAATGATTATTTACAAGTCAAAAAAATATAATAATATATTAAGTTAGAAATCTCAAATAGAATATTAAATAAAATCAACGTTTAAATGAACTATTGACTAAAATATATCAACCAGTTGTCAGTTAACTGTAACAAGCAAACAGAAAGTTGCGAAATGATCTTATGTAAATTGAATTACTTTGCTGTTCGTCAGGTCTATTTGACTACTCTCACATGGGATTTGCAGCCGACCAAGAGCCAGGTCCTGGAGGGGATCCTTCGCTTCTGGAGATGACAATGACAGCACTTTCGATACTAGAGAAAAACCCGAAAGGATTTTTTCTCATGGTTGAAGGTATGAACTAACTGTTTTAAATCTATTTTATAAAGACAAAAGGACGTAAACAAAAGTTTTTTTCAAATAGCGTTTATAAGATTATAACAATGTTTATAACTTAATACACGTTATATCAAAAGAACAAAAACGGCAGACGCCGAGTTAGTATTTTAATTTATCGTTTATGTTTGAAAAAAAGATAGGCTTATGAAAATTGCGACCAGGAAAAAGGATTTAAATAAAAATTTCTCTTTAATAAATAAATATTACATTGAATTAATAAACACGAGTTTATTATATTAGTATTTGTGCACTACAAGGATGCGTATTTAATATTTTGTCTGTAGACCAAAATCGCAAAAAAAAACTCCTTTTTTTTGCCTCCTTTTTGTGTGTTACGCTTTATAAATATCCTATCATGTTAATATGCTTATTTAAGAAAAATATTAAAAAAACTTTCGTTTACTCAACGAACTCGGTGATCAATCAATCGTATTTAATCGCCGAGAAAATCTGTACTTATATTTCGAACGAATGAGAAAAATCATGGATTCAAGGAATCTATTATAAATCCATGCACGCTCAAACGCAAATAGCCATGATATTATATCCTTGTAATAAAAATTCTTTTGTTCGATAAGTAGGTTAGTCATTCCGTTTAATAACAGTTTTACTGAATTCGTAATGGACGTTTCAGAGAGTGGAAGAATGAATTTTGCTGTTTCATTTTTGTACCAAAAAAACTGAGAATACTGCGTAATGATTCAATAAGCGTGTTATATAATTATAATAAATACAGGTACAGTAATTCAATAGTGGGTTAAAGCTGAGTTTATTTCAGCAGTGCTCAGAAAATAAAGTCTGTAGCTTTTTTTCGTTCGTTTTGAATATTATTATATATTTAACTATAACGTATGATCGCTGCTTCAGTGAGAGCTGATGATCTCTTAGATTGATTTAATATTACTAATAGAAGAATTTGTTTAAAAGACTAGAAAATATAGTGACCGGACAAGAATGATTTTATTGAATTCTTCCTGAAACATCCAAATATAATATGACGCGGGTGGTTCAAATAATGATTGCAACATCATTGAAGATTTTTGCAGTTATTGAAAATTTTAATATTAAGTATTTTCGAAATATTAGAGCGTTTTCTTATTTCTCTTGATTTTTTTTAGGGCCTGTGCATTTAAGTAACTTGTTATCGTTTATTCCACGTGGTCTCCGGTTGAGAAACACTGATCTAGAGTACTGAAATAAGTTGGACAGTGTTATTATTAAATCAGAATGGGCATTGAGTATATGTTACTATTTACTAAGCGCACGTAAGGAATTATTTTTTCGAACATATTTGAAAAAAACTCTTTCCTGTAAAATTTATAAACTTTTGGTTACGATTTTTTGCCTATTACGGGTCGATATATTACAATAAGCGGCTTATTTTTTAAAATGTTCAAATTTCTTTTTATCTCGAATCATAGGAGGCCGCATTGACCACGCACACCATTACAACAATCCATACCGAGCCCTGGATGAAACCCTGCAATTGGAAGCAGCCGTCAGAGCGTCAGTTTCCAGAGCTGATCTTCTGATAGTCACTGCCGACCACGGCCACGTGATGACTGTGGGAGGGCATGGCGCTCCTAGAGATCATCCAATTCTCGGTAAGTGGTAGAGATAGCTTAACAAGTGGTCTGATTTACAAGAACTTTTGAATAAAAAAGGTCAATGGCTTCTCTAGTACCTTTTCGAGTATTTTACTCGGCGTATTTATTTATCCATGAAGTAATTTAAGCTACACTTGTACAGCAATGAGTTACTTCAGTATCTTTATTTATAGAAACACACGTAAAAGCAGAAAGAGAAAACCTTGCTAATAGAAAAATTAAATTAAATTTATGAATACAATAGATGCAGAACAAAAGCATTTATTTCCGAGTAAACATATTTCATCAGATATATCTTTTTACGGATGTAACAAATTTGATTTATTAGTGAATATTTTAAGCTAAGTAAGATATTTTGTTATTCTTAAATATATTTGTTTAGTATTTTGTATGATAGAAACTAACAGCAATTAAATATATTTTTTTAAAAAGCTCGTGTCTTCGTCATGCTTCACCTTGATCTTCATTAGTATCTTAAATCATAGCAGTGGCGGATCCAGAAATTGTTCCAGGAGGGGGACATTCAATTTGAAAATAAACATTTTTTTTTTCATACATTTTTGATACTTTTTTACGCGATATTTTGATTTTTAAAACCGATTTATCAAATCATATGAAAGTGAGGTTTTTTTACGCGCCACTTTCCTCCAATGTATCGCGTAAAAAAAGATTGGGTGTATATAAAAGTAGTCAATACATAATTAAGTAATTATGTATTCTATTAAACATAGTAAACCAAACAATTAAAGAGCCCATTTCAATGTCCGCATTGGTTATGTCGTTAGTTAAATTTAAGAACAATTATATGTCATGTAATTGCAGTTTTAAATCAGTCAAATTATTAAATAACAATCAGCTTTTATCCAATTGAATCTTTTAAATAAAATCGAAAGTATTAACACAACGAAGACACACATGCAGTACAATTCAAATAGTTAGCTTATATAATATTGTATATATATTATAGGTAGAAATAAAAATAGCTTTTTTGTTAGAACGTTTGTAAAATATAAGTCAGCTATTATGGTTAATTTATATTAATCCTATAGATTCCTATTATTTGATAGAAGATAATTTATTGATCTTGAATGAATCTTTTTTTTATTTTTAATACTGAAATGGGTCTTCAGTTTATGTACTTATTTAATATGCTAGGCATACAAATTATATTATACTCTGCTTGCTATCTTTCAAAGACATTCATTTCGGGTCATGAAATGTCTTAGCGTATATAAAGACTATTACGTTCGTTTTATTTTTTGTTGAAATGTATCGATGCGAAATTCAATTACTTTGAATCGAAAGCACTCATAGACAATGTAAAGTTTAAATTGCTTTTGATCTTTAGGAAGTGACGCAAAATCGTCTGATGTCGACGGCCTGCCGTATAGCACAGTGCTCTATGGCAGCGGACCAGGTCACGGCGCAAGGGCGGGACAGTCGGATGCTGAGAAGGCGTCCGCTGATGCTGGGGCGTCAGGGGCAGGCGCCCCAGGGACCGGTCAAACGGATGCAGATAGAAACAGAATACATGCTGCCGCCGCCCCTCGACAATGGGCTACACATGGCGCTGAAGACGTTCCGGTATATGCAATGGGTAAGTTCTCACTATAAATACTAAATATAAAATAATACATTTTCAAAATAGCTTGTGATTAATTTTATAAGAAATTATATAATACGTATTTTTTAGCTCATATATGGGCAACCACCGGCCCGCCAAGCTATTTTGTCTGGCCCTGATTCATCTCGGCGAAGAAATAGAGAAAGAAATTAATAATTCCAGGGAACCAATATAACTAGTCTCGTAATTCAAGCTCAAGGCTAATCTTCACACTTTTTTTAAAATCAGTATATAATATTTATATTATTTCGTTCATTATAAAAATAAAAAAATGTATAAGAAGTAGCAACTTGTTTTATTTAATTTAATATTACTTAAAATTTGAATCGTTCAAATTATGTACATTCACACAGATTTTGTCACTAACGACCCGGGTCGTTGCTGACAAAATCTGTGTTAATGCACATAATTTGAACGATTCAAATTTAATATTGAAACTCTACCAAGCACCTACAGTCTAAACCCTAAATAGTATTACGTTATTATGTTTAATAATTTGTTCTGGCCCTTGAATCGGAGACAGAATGATTATTTGGCCCCAGACCTAGGAAAGGTTGCCCATGCCTGCTTTAGCTCAACACGAATTAATTACCTCGTCTTAAAAATAAGTTGAGAACAATTTTGGCAACAGTACAACAGGGCTTTAACAGTGGAATAAATACTATGCGGTCTATAATTATTCATATGTTGATTGCATTCATGTCAGTCATCGAATAAATATTCCATTAAGTTCATAAATCAATATCAAATTTAAATGAAAGTAAACTTACAAATAAAAACATGGCTTCCAACGCAACAAAAATCAATAGCAATAAAATAAATCTAACAGATAATATAAAACATTATTATCTCCGTATTAATAACTAAATTTTAAAATAGTTTATAGATGATTTTTAAATTACTGCTCTTACACAAAGGCAGTATATATGTATACTGGGAAAACTTTTGTTTGAGTATATTTTCTACTTCAAACCCTTGTGAAAAATTAAAACTTTTACGTGACATAACTATCTATAAGAGAGCTTTGGAATGTTACCTTGGCAGATCGCAATTAATTACGTTGCGGAAAAAAGCTCCTTTGCGTATTTTTCTGGCATGTATTCAAATATTCTGCGATAGCTGAGCCTATCAAAGGTTATTTTTACGAGATAGTGATTGATTATTTTTATTTATATTTCAACCAAAAAATGATTAAATTCCTGACCTTACTAAAAGATACCGGAAAAAATGTTTGCTATGTCACAAAAAACGATTTCCTGCCTACAAAAAAATACGAATTCTATTTAATGTAACGTATCTTATATTATATAATCTCACACTCGTCTGTTCACTTAATATTAAGTTTAGGTTGCAAAGATTATAAAATAACTGTTTGTTATAAAATCTAAAACGTATTCTGTTCGGAGTTTTAATGATTAAAAACAACAAGAACCCATGTCTGTGATACAAATGTATGTAAGTAAAAGTATATTAGGTATATCGATTTAAGATTTTTTTTATTTACTTTTTAATTTACAGTTTTTGAAAAAAATAATTGCATTATTTTACACTTCCTTTACTGCAAAAAAAGCACAATGACAATTATATAACACGACTACAGCAGTACTACATATAATTGTCATGATTCACTCCCATTTGCCTGATGTGTAACGGCTACAAAGCTCCTGGCTTGTGCTTTTTTGCATAGTTAGGGAAGGGTTAATAAAGTTATAAAGCAACAATTGTTTCACCTTCATTGTCTGTTAAGAGTTGAGATTTAATGTATTTACCATTTACATCATGGACGCATACATATTTTTTCATGATTTTATTTTAAATTGATTCATAAAATAAAAAATAATGAAATTCTTTTTAAAAATGTTTGAACATGAAAAAAAATATTCAGTACATACTCATTAAAATACTATTTCACTAAACACAAAATAAATGTTGTATAGAATTGACATTTTTTACAACAAACACAATATTTAGGGTTCTAGTTGAGGTTTCAGTATACGCAATGTCAAATTGAGAAACACAAGTTTACGTCATCGAAATTAACAGCGTTAGGTAATCCCAGCAAAGCATTGTGACAAAATTAATAAGCCCAATTCCTCTGACAATTTTTAAATGCTAAAGCTGCCTTTAATCCTAACGTCAACCAATTGCCATAGAATTACGGATTTAAAAATTGCCCTTGAGTTTTCTTTTAACATATTAAAATATTTAATATTACACAACACGCCATATGAAAATTAACGTTGAATTAAGGTTAATATTTTCACTGAAGAATATTCAATAAATAATATTTCGTTTGTTTCAGCAGTAATGACGATTAAATTACTTCACCCGTTTGTATTTTACCATACCAAAAAAAAGGAGTTTATTTAGTGAAATAAAAATTTCAAAGACAATACAATAATTTAAAAGCAGTTTTATGAGAAGGCAAATAATACACTCGAAACCTTTTCATCAAACAAAAAAAATATTCGCAAGTCTCTCTCAACCAAGCTGATATTATTAATGCCAACCAGGTATTTCACAGAAAACTTTGAAAATCATTTCGTATTTCGTACACGTTTATACATAAACTTGAAAATATTATATTGATTTTAGCTTAAATTGTGTAAGGTTCAGCTTGGTAAAAAAAAGTTTCAAGGACCGTTGGAATCATTGAAACATCCTTCTTATATTGTCAAATGGGCATTGGTAGAAGTTGATTGGTGACAAGTTGACAGGATACTTAAATAAAAACTTTTCCTTATTCAGTGTCATTTAAACTAGACTTTTTTTTTATCAAGAATAATGTATTCATTTGCAATTTTCACGTTAAAAATAAGTTCGATCTCTTCTTATTTACAGCAGATCGCAATCGGAAAGTATCATTTGTATTAATAATTTCAAATAGATCGCTTACGACACTTTGTTTTCTTTTTGGTTGGCTATTCTGCTATATGTATTGTCGATCGTTGTTCAAGCTTCCGAAAAAAAATTTGATTATATTTTAACAAATTTATCAATGAAATTGCCAAAAAGAATAAATGTTAAACTTCGAAAATAAAGGTCAGGAAATAAAAACATGGAACATAACATATATATATATATATATATATATATACTGTCGTATGTGGGTATGGCTGTATTACTTTTTTAACCTTTTATAAGTTTAATGTTGATTTTTCGGAAAATGCTAGAATATATTTTCAATATGTAAAACCAATGTCTGTTTGTTCGTGGAATACCAATATCACTTCACTTTCAAAATGAAAATACCCGAATGAGCTCAAATTTGTCATCCGCTGTGGTCTAGTTGGTTAGAACTTGCTCTACAAACCAGGTGGGCACGGGTTCGATTCCCGGTTAGATAAATTTCAATTTAAATTTGAGACCTAAGACGTGGGTGTTAGTGATGTCAATTTACCTTGAGGTTATCTCCAGTGACTAACCAAATTTTTTTATTGAGTTTTTCTCGTATGATCTTTCAAACTTTAAAATATTTAGCGCATTGGCATTAGCTGTAACAACATGAAAATTATTATACATTGTCTCCGAAATTATCAAATTTTGAGCAGTAATTCGTTTTATTTTTATTTTTAATAAAGTTACATATAAAAAGAGTTATAAAATGCTTTTATGAAGTCGACGATAAATTTTTTTCAGCTACTATATAATTTTTTTTGGAAGTTAACTTTAAGTTTCATCCGTAGGGCTAGTATTTTTTAAAATTTGTGAGAGTTTTTTTCCAGAAGGTGAATGTAAAATTTTGCCGCAGTCTAATACATTCATTCATATTACCAGCCGTGACAGATAAAAATAAAACTTTTCTCGTTATATTATTTTATCAACATAAATTAACGTTTTTTTAAAAGTTTATTTCACATAAAATTACATTTTCTGTTTTGAATTGGAAACTATGATATATTTACTCGTTTACTTTTTAGGAAATTGAAATATTTATAAAACTCTAATATTTTATTTGATTAATTTATACAATTTAAATAATTAATAGAATATAAATAAAGGATATTTTTTTTTTATTTTTTTTTCAAAATAAAATTTGACGTACTTTTTCTTAGACTGTAATGGGTTCACTGCTGAACTTATGTCTTAAAACATTACCATTTTTTACTTTTGTAAGATTTGGCGGTAAGTTAATTTTTCATTTTTCATTAAATTTGACAACATTGTTATTCCACTTTTTTACTATTTAAAATAATCAAATGGTTAAAAATGAATAACTTGGAATTTTCGGAAATAAATAAAATAACATTTTAAGTAAGAAAGTTTTACCACAGTAATTAGTTTTTAATCAAAACTATTAAAATACATCCAGTAGAGAAGAACAGACCCCGACTTTTATTTTGTAATATATAAAATACGATTTAAATATATTTTTTAAGTTATTTATAAACATTACGATAGTCTGATGATAATTTTCAAAGAAGCGAAACACGTGTCACAAATGGTAGCACGAAAACAGGAATAACAAACTTATCAAATTGAATTTTATATTACGGTTTATTTAAGTTCAGACACCTCCAATTTTTTGTGAACTTTGGAATAATGATCAAAGAAACTTAATGAATATGATACGTTTTTATTAAAAGCATACACAATATTTGTTAGAAATGACTAAGTGTTATTTATTAGAATGAAAATATATGTGACCAAAATTAAATTTTAAGTGTATAAATGAAAAAAAATATACCAATGCCGTTAAATATTAGCGAACATTCTTTAAAGATATGTATCCCCATCCCTCGCTTAACACGGAAGACAAGTACTACCATATCTCCGTGTTGAACGAAACCGTGTAAATCGAGATTAAATAATGTATTGAAAAGAAGGTTATATGTAGGTTCTGTTTTTAGAAATATTAATAAAATAAATATATATTACCTTTGAAAATGTATTAAAACATATTGAGGAGCAAACATTCAAAAAGTGTTTTGTCACACATATACAAAGCTTGGAAAATGATGATTTAAGTGTTGCAAAAGTGACGGTTTGTATGAATGTGTCAACTTTATGATTTCATTTTATTATGAAAAAAAACCTTTTTGAACACTAATTTTGATTTCCATTCATAGGTTTTATTATGGGCTATCAGAATTGATATAAAACGCCATTTTTCAAAATTTGTGACAAAACACTTTTTGAATGTTTGCTCCTCTATTATTAAATATAAAATAATATTATTCGATATCACAATCACTAGAAATTTTTGGCTGAATGTCATCATCAGTGCCTCCGATTATTTTTCGGTCATTTTCCGTCGGCCGAATCAAAAAAATCTGTAATCTTTGATTGTCCATCTGTTTTGAGATAGATTCGTGTAAATTTCATAAAATTTCATATCTAGCAATGCATTGTTTCATTTATTGTTGACACTATTTGACAAGATTTCATAAAAACAATCTCCAAAATGAAAACCGTGTGAAACCAAAATAGTGTTAAGCGAGTACCGTGTTAAGCGAGAGATGATTGTATATTTATTTTTACTTAATATCAAACCCTGATGTACATTTTAAAAGTATATACATACATACATATGTGGAAACGGCACAATTATTGCTTAATGATCACAGTCATTTCGCTTTTGACTTTCGCTTAGAAAAAATGCTTAGATACCGTGCATTTTATAAAACTTCAACGTGGCTGAATGAAACCTTTTTGTTTGGTCTAAAAACTGTTGGGTGGGAGATAATTTATTTTTATAAGTATCCATTATTTTAATTGAAATCTATTATAAATTAAAGTGTTATCATCAATTCTAGCTTAGATCATTCAGCCGAAAAAAAGCAACCATTAATCCCGATCCTAGCTGAAATATATACATAGAGATATGGCGTTAAGATGATATTTTATAATACTTATAATTTAAAGTATGAGCCAGCAGTTTCGACAGCTACATATATTGGCGTTGTCTCTAGTTCGAATACTTACACGGCAACATTAAAATAAGAAGGTGCGGCGACCTTTGCGCGCGAGACTCTAGCGCGTGGATATTAGCGCGCAATTTATTATTATTAAATATATACTAGCTGTAAGCCCGTTGACCTCAACGGAGGGGAGGGGGTTTTGTTGCATTTTTAAGTTGTCAGAAAATTTACTGGCGTGAAAAATAAATTACAAACCTATTTATTGTAAAGCCAGAAATTATGATAGTAAAATAAATATATCGACAGCCCTGCCCTGAAGTATTTAAATTGTAAATAATATAATTTTTAGAATAATTAAAATGTTTAAGTTTGCTAACAAATATATTTTGTAGAAGCAGAAATCGACCTCGGCGCATATATCGACAGCCCTGCAGTATTTAAATTGTAAATTATTTATTTTTTTGAACAATGTTTAAGTTTGCTAACAATAATTTTTCGTAGTAGCAGAAATAGACCTCGTCAATTATTTAATTTTTGGAATAATGTTTAAGTTTGCTAACAACTATTTTTCGTAGTAGCAGAAATAAAGCTCGTAAATTATTTATTTTTTGGAATAATGTTCAAGTTTGCTAACAATCATTTTTCGTAGTACCATAAATCGACCTCGGCGCATATATCGACAGCCCTGCAGTTTTTAAATTGTAAATTATTAAAAATTTTGAATAATGTTCAAGTTTGCTAACAATCATTTTTCGTAGTAAATATATTTTATTCAGCTAATTTTCAAGTACGCCAGCAAATACATTTCGTAGAAGAAGAAAAAGACCCGAGGACAGTACGGACACATTTGTGAATTGTAATTTGTGATTATTTTATCGACTATTAATATATAGATATATTCATTTGTTATAAACACAAAATGTATTATATTTTATTATATACATGAAAGTATTATACAATGCTTCCAATAACAATATTTGGAGTTTATATACCCTGTGGTTACCTTTTTTCACTTTTTCTTATTCTTAATTAAGTCTTGGAATTCTAAATTGTAAAATCCATGATTTTAGTATTATTCATCATTAGAACGAATCAAAATCTTTTTTTTCTAACATCACTTCACTTCCGTCGCTAATGGATACTCAATTCCAAGTAATTTCAATTGATACATTGTCAATGGACACAATGTTTATGGATAGGTTTGTAAAAGTACCAATTAATTTTTATTAATATGTAATTTTGAAATCAAAAGTTATATTACGTAAGTACATTTTTTAAATGAGCACTAAACTATAATTGTTTTTTTATTTATTGATTTGGCATTTGGTAGAACGCCATTTATAATAGGGTAAAAAATATCAACGTATTTTAGTTCTACAGCTTTTAATATTTATGAATTGATAGCTGTCTTGGCTTAAGGTCTGACGACGGCTAAAGCCAAAATAGCTATCGACTCATAAATATAAAAAAAAACTGTAGAACTAAAATACGTTGATATTTTTACCCTATTACAAAAAATATTATTATTTTGCGCACTACTGTCGGTGCGTTAAGTAAGGTCCTACGCGTAAAGGTTGGGTGCCAAATAAGAGGTATTACATTAAAATTTCATGAACAAATGTTGCTAAACTATTTACGATAGAGGCCGCCACTTGGTAAACGTATTTGTATTTTCTTTTGTGAACTGTTTTCAGCTTACTGTTAACTAATATTTATTCAACCAATGAAACAGGCGTTAATGAATTGTTGATAAAATCTAGGCAATAGCGGCAAATAATCATACAACTTTTCGTATATAAAGCGCCATTAAGTTACACTACACTCCTTATCTGCAATAAAAGCTAAGTTGGCCAATAAAATCACGCGTCATTGGTACACGAGGTCGATTTCATTATAATGCTGCGGCAGACATTTCGCCGCATAGTTTTTGACGACTTCAATAATAACGCGTCGTATTAAATTCGTATTAGCTCGGGTTTTATTTGGTGATACCGAAATTTATTAGATTTTTTTATTATTGATAATAAAAATGAATCCAGAACACATTGCCCCATTAGACAATTACTGCACTGAACGGCGGTTTCGTACACGGGGTGGTGGAAAAAATAAGCACCAGGTGACATGAATTTGATTTTCACACTTTCAAAATAGACAAGTATAGAAATTCGTGAAATTATTGAAGGATACATATTGTGTGAATTTTTTATGCGTTTCGATAAATAAATGACTAATAGATGGACGTGGCTTTAAATTATTTATTTATTGGTTAAAAAATAAAAGTACAGTAAATGACATTACAGCTGACGTCAGTTCACCATGCACTTTATAAATATAATGAGGAAAAAATAAAAAAACCATTAAATAATACATCAAAATCAACATACAAAATCAAGAAATAAAACCTAACACACAGTTCACAAATACTGTCACTAAAAATTTCCACTTTTCTAGGTAATGAATCGATCAGTCAAATGGCTCTTGGAACTAGCGACTTATACGTCCTACGCAAGGAACATGTTTTTATGATTTATGTATGGTTATGATTATTTTATTTTTATCAATTATGATTTCTCGATATTTTTTTACATCTATAACTAACTTTGCCGGCTCCACAGTGGAGTGGAAAATTGTGTTGGCTCGGTGACAGTATTTGTGACGGTTGATTAAAATACCTACAATTCCTTAACGTTAATCTGGTCCTAAAAACGGGACGTATTAAAAGCGATTTGTTAACTTCCATTCCTGTCCTAGCTATATCCTTCTACTCTTACTGAGTAACAAACAGTTTTGGTAGAAAAGTTTCTCTTGAGATAAGCTCCATTAGAAGCATACATTGGGAGTGGTTAAAAAAATCTAATAAGACTAACCAATTGACTTGTCATCAGCGACAGATTAAACAGGCCAGTTATAAATTTGCATCACTTAAATTAAATGGTTGAGCACGTCGCGTTCTTTTTTTTTTCTTTTTTAAATACAGTAGTGCATGGTTTAAAGATATGTCCCATGTAGTTATGTGTCGTGTCGAAGATATGAGGGGAAAATTCGTTTATTTTCTTGGTCGTTATTTTGTTACGGAAGACGGCCGTGAAACAGCAAGTCTGTATCAATTCTGGTACACAAGTTAGTTGTTGGGACAATCAACAACTAACTTGTGTAACAAACTTGATATTTTAAAGAAAGTCATTATTTCTTCCGCCTTTTCACTGATGTTTTTTTTCATTATTTATAAGGCAAAGTTATTTCTGTGAGCTCTAGATAATAAACCATAGTTTTTACGAAGAAACTTCTTAAAGAGGCGTAACACGTATCAAAATTTGAAACCGAATATGAGTAAATAAGTTATCAATTTTAATTTTACATCAAATCTAACTGTGCTTAATTCATAATTGTTAAATTTTGTTTCAATCACTTCCATCTTTTGCATGTATATGAATATTGAACGTCGAAAGTATTTTCATATATTAATAATGCAAGTAAAGAAAAGATCTATGCTTTGGAAATATTGTGAAACACCTTGAATTTGCTGCATTCAGCGCAAACAGAACTCCTTTATGAAGTGTTTAGATCTCGTTTCAAAGAAGCTCTGTGATTGTTTGAATACTTCCAAGTCTAAAGGAATTCTCTCCTGAGACACTATTACAACAAATTGAAGTAGTGCTGTTGCTATGTGACTTCTTACTGTACAGCATATTAGAATATTATGAAACTGTAGTTTATGTTGTATCTTGACACACGTTGGTATCCTAGATTCTAGAAATAATAACAAACTTGGTAAAGTTCACGTTTTGTATTTTTTTATACGTGTGTAAGTAAAATTTCATTATTACAATTAATTATTGCAAGAAATTTGATTTGCCAAATCATGTTTAATAATGTACTTTCATAATACGTGTGTGTGTTCACAGAATTAGCATAATTAAATGTAACGATAGCCAAAAACTTTGTGCCGAATATATAATAATAATGCTAACGTTTTTATTTTCATTTCTGTTTTTCGTTGGTTTGCACCATTGTTTTTTGGGCACCATGTTAAATATTTTTTTGAGGCTTTTAGCATTAAAAAAGGTTTTAAAGGCGTCGTGAAAATAACGCTTAGTATCCGCGGATTTTATTATCATTCGTGATCATTCAGAGTTTTATCGTTATCATGACATTCTCAATGGTTTCTTTATAGATAATTTGCAATCACGCACGCGTTTCGTTACAGTTTCTTGATCAATTATGTACTTATGACTTTATGAGAAGCTCCAAACCAATATTTTTTTGGGTTTATAATTTATAAAAACACCATAATAAAAATTGTTTTTGAATTAATAATCTAGATTAAGATATCTCAGCCGGGGTCCACAGCATGTTCAAAGGGGGCCACAGAGAAAATAAAATTTAATGGGAGCCACAGCTCTTTTTTGTTTGGTTTTGGGGGGTCACTGACAAATCCATAAATTCCCTGGTTTTTAAAATCGGCCAACGAAAATTTTTCTCTCCATGAGGTAAAAAGAATGGTCCAACAATATTTCATTTTGGTAATTCCGTAAATTTCTGGGTAGTATGGAGCGAATTTTGATTTTTTTTTCCCAGTCCGATGGACGTCACATCCTGAAAGAATGCGTCCCGAGTCTCGAAAAACTAATTAGTACGGGTATGGAAGGCACGGAAAAATTGTTTCAAAAAGGGCCATGGGCTAAAAACGGTTGAGAAACTATGATCTAGAATCTAGATTACAAATAAGTAATGGTCTAATCCAATTTTAATTCAACGTCGTTATATTCATTGTGTATTCGAATGTGAGATCTGAATATCGTCAACCCAGTGTTAAAATCGTTACTCCCAAAGGGTCTGAAATGAGATTCTAAAATTCGCAGACATATAATTATATACGCTTACAATAATAAACGTCGTTTTTTACGAAATGGGTTGTTATCTCAGTTCGTAATATGTACGCTGTAACGATCGGCAATGTGAAATTTCGTGTTGAACGGTACAATCCCTATCTTTTTGTGTCACCACAATACTACATTAACTTTTGATAGTTTCATACATATTACAAGGGTTATTTTGCGTTGGATGTTTATGCGTAACATTTTTTGTCCGACCCCATTTTAATTTTTCACCGATTTTTTTTTATTATTTTATTCTATAGATTTTGTACTTAAAATATTCATAATCACTTTCCAAAACAAGAAACCAAGTAATTATATGCAATATGCTCAGGATTTTTTTTTGTCGGTTGATACGTTTTTCTTAAGCGGATTAATCAGTAAAAATGTAAAAAGAGAACTTTACAGAAGAGAAAAAAAGGACAACTTAACTATGCCAATGTAATGTATAAAAATCAATATATTAAAATCAAGAAGATGGTCGTGTTGTTATTAATAAGCTATAAAACTCATGAACATATGTTACTTACATACTTACACTAATAAACATAACAATAGATAATTTGTACCATCGAGTGGTGAAGTGAGCCAACTAGTAAAATCTTGGACTTTGAAGTACAATCACGTCTTTATTTGGTGTTTTGGTGGATTGTATGTTTTTATTTTACTGAGATCTCACTATTGCAATTTTAGTAGCTGAAGTTACTTTGCTTTTATGATATTTTAATGTGTTGTGTATTGCAACGCATTTGACTTTTTTTTTAATAAAATACTTCACATCTAATGGGCTCATTTAATTTAAGTGTTTTTATTTTTAATCAACTTTCTTTGATCGTTCACAGATATATGTATTTTTTTGTTCGAGTGAAGTTTACGTATATTTGAATACTTTTAATGCATTCACTTTCAAACGATATTTAGACTTTTTATCATAGATTTCACATGCATCTGAGAACATCGAATAATTCAGTTTTTTATAGCTGCAGAAAAAACACAGAAAATGTTTATCTCAAACTATTGAAAATACATTTTACTAAAGACGCTAATTATATTTGTACTAAAGATTAAAATAACAAAGTGTTTTAGCTCTACAGTTTTTAATAATTTTATTCGTTGATAGCTATTTCGGCTTGCTTGAATAGTTCTGACGATGGCGCAAGCCGAAATAGCTATCAACGAATAAAATTATTAAAAACTGTAGAGCTTAAATACTTTGTTATTTTAATCTGTTATAAATGGAGTTCTACCAAGTAAATGCCAAATCAATTAATATATTTGTACTCATGATTTCTAGATTTGGTATTGTTTTAAGGTACAGAAAAAAATGTTTTCTTGAGTAGACATTATTTTAAGTACGTAGTTGTTTTGAAACGATGTATGAGACAACCCTATTAACTTCGAAGAAAATTGAGCACTTCAAATTACAGCGTTACGGACTATTAATCTACAGCAGCCTTCAATTATTTATAATGTCAAAGGTACAGCGACTATCAAAATAGGTACATACAATTTGAAGGCGATGCCTTGCCTATTAAAAGTCTGAAAGGGTCATAACATAATGGTATTTTTTTGTTTGTTTCACAGGACCTCTCGCCACGGTGCTTTTTTCTGGAACCTTTGAGCAGAGCTACATCCCACACGCGATTGCCTATATAGCCTGTTTAGGAGATCAAGCGGCAAGATGTGAACAGCCTGATAACTACACGCAAGTACCACAGGTAAAATTATCATCATGATTGTATTTTTAAATTGAATTTTCTCGCAACCTTTTTCACACGTTGTAGGGCCTCTGTTTAATCCTGTCTACTTCCTTTAACGACGGTGGTAATTTTTAACAAAACGACCAATTATTTAAAAAAACACTTCAAACACAGAGTTTTTTCACTCTTTTCATAAATAAACAGCTTTTTTTTTGCTACATCACTGCTATTACATTTTGCCAGTTGGTTTTTTTAAAATTAACTGCATTAAATGTTTTTTTAAATTTTATTTGATATGTGTATACATATATGTAAATATATTTGTCGGAACCCTTGGTAAATTGGTTAACATCATTGGCTTTTGTTGCAAAGCTTATGAGTTTGGATCCCTGATCGAAATGATTTTTCAAATGACATGGATTTCTGTTCGAAGGCTTGAATATTTTGTATGTTTATATATTTCCCTTACACCACTTATCCGATTGTTAAGATGAAGCGAAACGATAGCGGTAAACTAACAACTATTACTGCCATAACCCTATTCTTGTATCTCCACTCTTTCAGAAAAAAATAGGCTTAGAAACTTAGTAACAATTTATTCTCGCAGAAAAATGTCTGATGAGATAAGCTCTAATATAAGTAGATTGCGCTTGGAACGGACATGGCTTAAAAAATAAGTTGACACTTTTTAAAAAGTTTATTTTATGGTAGTTAGAATATTTTGAAAGAGGTATATTGTTTTAATTATGTAGGGATAACCATGATGGTCCTATTGGGCATCCAGATCTAGTTTCGTCTCCAGAAAATTTCTGTCACTTCAAAAAATTTGCTACTTCTTTTGGAGAAAAAGTTTACCTTCCCTGCCCTCACCATTCAATCCTTAATCACATTAGTTCCAAAATTAAAAGTTATTTTATTAGTGCCATTAGCTATCATTCTTGCTTATTATTATTTAATTGCTTTTTTTTACTTGTAATTATACCAATTCTTTGTATTTAATTAACTTTTATTAATATCTATATATTTGTAATTATTATTTATTGTTGCCTATCAAATTTATTTTAACTGTATCATTGAGGAGATATCATCTTCGGTGTGATGCAGAAAGGAAAAAAAACAAGTTTATCGAATAAAAAAAAAAAATAGAATATTTTGCCAATTCCTGAAAATTAAAGTATCCACATAGTGAAGACTGGTTAAGGTGAAAGTATTTGTCAAAAATATTCTTAAAAAACATAATTGCAAGAACGTGATATTTGCAAAGCAGTTTAAGTATCTCACCACATATTATATTGAATGTTTTTATTGCAGTTATATTCACAAATCAAGAAGAATTTAAATATAATATGCTCTGAGAATTTTGATATTTAAGTTTTTGATAAGCACCTATGCAGTAGCGATTCATATTACAAATAAAATTATATGATAAAGACCAACCAGCTCGAGGAGGAAAGAAGTAAAAATTTCAAATGCCTATAACAATAATAATTGACAATAACCAGTTGATTTTTTTAGAATTTGATTGATGAGTAGAGTATTTATGCTTTACAGTGACACAACAATGCAAACTGAATAAAACTAAGAATAAATAAATAAATAACCGTTTTTTATATTTTTGACTAATAAATCAATATCGTAAAAATAGTAAAGTAAGTTGCAAAATACTTTTCATGAATAATGTAGAGTTGGCATATCTTTCAACAATTTAGATGATAAAGTAATCATCAACGAACTGACTATCTTGATATTTTAAATTGTTTTATTCATTGAAAGTCAATGTGTACGTAATATGGGCCAATTAGAAGTAAAGTGAGTCAAGTAGTATTAAAAAAAAGTAAGATGCGTTGTTATATTATACACGTCTTTAAGTATCGTAAAATTGAAGTAATCTTAGTTAATAGACATTGCAATAGTGTTATCTCCTTAAAATAAAACTATTCAATCCACCAAGTAAAGTCGTTTTAGTATTTAGAAGTCCAAGAAAAGCGTTTAACCATTTTACTAGTTGGCTTAATTGAGCCCAATGACGAAAATCTGTACTTTTATTTTAGAAACAATAAACTTGTACATGATCGAAAATATCAGAGAAACGCTTTTCGTTTTTATTCGTTGCTATTCTTAAAACAAACATATTTGTAGCATTCAAATCACGAAGTTGGGTTTTTTTTCTTATCAATTTAACAAAAACAACAATAAATAAAAACATCGCAGTGTCACGTAAAAAAAAGCCGAACCAAAGTTCGCCGAGTCAGCAGCGCTTGTCCAGAAAACGGCGATCACAAAAAGGTTTATAATTAAATAACTTGTCTATTTTTCGTCCTTTTCCTTTTTGGCGATGTTCGCGAAAAGCCAAAAATTTATTTTTGTACGCAAATAATTGTGTCAAAGTTTGTTATTTACGTAATTATATTGGTTTTGCAGAGAAAATCGTACAATGTGTGTGTCTTAGCAAAATTGGGTACTTAATTTAAAAAGTCTCAAAAGGACAATTTATTTTTAATAATACATGTTCGAGATTTTCTTGAAAAATTTGATCGATTATTTTTGCAATGGCAACTATTGTTTGGTATTTTATTTAAATTTTATCTTTGAATGTTAAAGAGTTACATTTTCGTTTTTGAATTAAAAAAATTGAAATCATTGGCATTTTTATTCCTCTCGAATTGATCACGTTCACATTTTGTGTTTTTCCAGTGAGTCTTAGTTCTAAATCAATTTCATTAAAAGTTCAATGACATTGCTGACGTCTTATAAACCTAACTATTTTCTTAGATACATATTATTGTATTAAGACGCACAGAATACACTAATGATAATTGGGTCGTTATATTACAGTCACATTTAGATACAGCACAAATGCTGTAGTCAAGTATTTATGTACATTTCCAAGCAACAGTGGTCCAGAAACTTGATATAAAATCTTTAGAATATGATATTTAAGTAAAATATACAGATTTCACTGGCATATTATCATATCAACTGAATTTAGAACGTTTATATCGATTGGAATTGAAGATATATTATACATGCATTTTTTGTATTTAATTGATTAAGAATCTTTGACATCAGTTTGACAGGGAAAATAATTAATAGAAAATTTAAATTAACTTTGATTATTCCACGTATTGTGTAACTAACTGTGACACGTGTTTCGCCTCTTTCAGAGGCATCTTCAGACTTACTATCGCAAAGTTTGCTTAAGTAATGAAGCAAGATTGATTCTAACATTTTAAAATTATAAAATTACAAAATGGATTGGGTTTTTTTTCCTTTTAAGAGGAGCAAGGAGGGGGGTGTAGAATCGAAATAAAGCAAACAGATAATGATACTAATTTTACTAATGAGTTGTAAACAATCAGAATGGGATTTTTCCTTTTTAATGGAAGCAAAGAGGGGATTATAAAATGCAAACAAATTTAATCATACTACTAATGACGTTAAACATTACAAACTATTAAAACTAATGAGCTACAATCAATCATCTAGGTTTGTGATTACTCTATTAATTGGAAACAATTTGAGTAACGGGGAACCGCCTGTGCTATTAAGAATATTATTTAATAATATTTCTTTTTTGTTAAGAGTTTTATTAATTTCTAAAAATTCTAAGCTATTCATCTTTAAACCCTTTTTATTTACTCGGTGGAGTATTTCTAAATTACAAATCTGATTAAAATTATGATTATTTTCTATTAAATGATTGGCAAACTCAGAGAAATTGTTACTTTTTAGACATCTTATATGTTCTTTAATTCTAATATTAAAGTTTCTACCTGTCTGTCCAACATAAGACGCTTGACAGTCTCCACAAGAGAGTCGATAGATACCACTCTGTGACGATGAATCTACGCGATCTTTACTGTTCAATAAAATTTTACCTAAATTATTTACTGTATAAAACGCGGGTTCTATATTGTCTGGCAAAAATTTAACTATCTTTGACGAGATGTCTCCTAAATAAATAATTCTACGCCAGTTTTTAATATTATCGTTTGCTTTCTTCTCTCCTGAAAAAATATTATTTACTATGAGTTGTTTAACTTGCTTACGTTTAAGTAAGTTAACTACTACGTCTGTGTTGTAACCATTATTTACAGCTATCTGTTTAATAATGTTTAACTCTAATTCAAAGTTGACTTTAGTGAGAGGGATGTTAACTAATCTATTAATCATTGCATGGAATGATGAGAGTTTTTGCGACCACGGGTGAATTGATTGATGGTGAATGACGACATCTGTATAAGTAGGCTTTCTGTAAATGGCAAATTCTAATCTGTTGCTATTATTTTTCTTTATTGTTATGTCAAGAAAATTTAAGGTTTTTTGTTGCTCGATTTCTAGTGTGAATTTAATATTTGTATGCAATGAATTTATATGACGTAAAAAGGTATCTAACTGTCTATCTGTTCCTGTCCAAATGCAAAAGATATCGTCTACATAACGATACCAAGTTTTTACATTTTTAAGTAACGTGTGATTTGACTTAAAGAGATTATTCTCAAAATAATCCATAAAAATATCCGCGAGCAAAGGTGAAATAGGACCACCCATAGGTAATCCTACCGATTGTTTGTAAAATTTTTTATTAAACAAAAAATAGTTTTGTTCAATACAAATATTAAAAAGTCTAAGCATTTCTTTAACGACGTTGCTATTAATATCCGAAAAAGTTAAAATTTCGCTGACTATATTTTTGCACTCTTCCGTTGGTACGTTAGTAAATAAATTTGTTACGTCGAATGATACTAATTTACAATTACTAGTTAATTGTATGTCTTTGATTTTTTCTGTGAAGTCTATGCTATTCTTAACTGTATACTTCGGTTTAAACACGTTGTAAGAATTAAAAACGTCATTTAATTCACGGGCGATTTTGTAAGATGGAGAACTACTTATTAAATAATATTCTTAATAGCACAGGCGGTTCCCCGTTACTCAAATTGTTTCCAATTAATAGAGTAATCACAAACCTAGATGATTGATTGTAGCTCATTAGTTTTAATAGTTTGTAATGTTTAACGTCATTAGTAGTATGATTAAATTTGTTTGCATTTTATAATCCCCTCTTTGCTTCCATTAAAAAGGAAAAATCCCATTCTGATTGTTTACAACTCATTAGTAAAATTAGTATCATTATCTGTTTGCTTTATTTCGATTCTACACCCCCCTCCTTGCTCCTCTTAAAAGGAAAAAAAACCCAATCCATTTTGTAATTTTATAATTTTAAAATGTTAGAATCAATCTTGCTTCATTACTTAAGCAAACTTTGCGATAGTAAGTCTGAAGATGCCTCTGAAAGAGGCGAAACACGTGTCACAGTTAGTTACACAATACGTGGAATAATCAAAGTTAATTTAAATTTTCTATTAAAATGAACTTCCACAAAGTTACCGCCGAAACCATCGAAAGTATGGGAAAATAATTGTTGAAGATCTCAAATCGTTAAATTCAAAAATTAAAAATGTAACTCTCCAACACTCAAAGATAATATTGTCGGGTCTTATGGCGTAGCGGTAAGCGTTGTTGGCTTCCGTGCCGCATCTCAAGGGTTCGAGTCTCAGTACGAACATCATTTTTTCGATCGGAGGCATGAATGCTTCTTATCTGTAAAAATTCCCTCTCACCTTTCCGAGCCTTCAACAACTGGGCGTAGTGGGAGCGATTAGTTAACCACTAGTAATGTCCTTATTACTCTCTTTCAAATAAGAGATTTTAAGCGAATGAGAAACAAACAGTTCTCGTAGAATAACTTATCTTAAAATACGTCCATAAGGAGGCCATATGCTCTACATTTAACTATGCAAATTTTATAAAACAGTTTTTAAGCCAAACCACGTTTCATTTCATTTGTGTAAAATTCATTGCCTACCAGAGACATTTTGATTCACAGATATCAGTCACTCATAATAAATATAATGCACGCATTTATTTAAAAATATTATAACAATATATTATATGAGCCCATTAGAGGTGAAGTGAGTCAAGTGGTATTTTAGAAAAAAATTGGGTGGGTAGTAATATTCTACACGTCATAAAGTATCGTAAAAGTGAGGCAACCTCAGATAATACACATTGCAATAGTTGTATCACGGTAAAATAAAAATATGAAATCCACCAAAGCACTAAGTAAGGACGTGATAGTAATTAAAGGTTGAAAGAAAACGTTTTACCATTTTACTAATTGGCTCACTCCACCACTTATGAGCTCATATTGTAAGAAATTGTTTTGTTTATTACGACGGGAATAAAAAAGAAAATAAAATCGGCAAACATAAGTTTTAACATATTCAAAGTTCTTAAAATCATGTTTAAAAGTTGTCCCAAGAAACTAATTTTGTATTTAAATGAATTTGTCAAGATATACAAAAAACAACGCAACAAAGATTTTTCTTCGATTTAATTTTTTGAAATAAATTATTCCATTGAAGCGTTGAATTGAAGTTTGAGTATAAGTGGGAAAAAAAGATTGCTTACTACCCATTATTTAGTCTTCCGTTTTAAGCACCCTTAAAATTACTTTTCGGGGTCCATGACTCCTGAATGTCACCGAGCTCTTAACGGTCGATACTTACGAAAGGTCACTATTTCGTAAATATTATTCAGTTTATTTATTATTCTAAAGAATTTTGCTTAAATTAAACTGAGACTGTCAGTCTGAAATTAATTTAAGTTCAAGTAATACCGTTATTTTTTTTTGCTTACACCTAGATATATAATTATAAATTAGAGGCAAATTGCGCAAAGAAACAAATTTAATAAATACCCACTCATTAGTAATTTTCATAGATGTTACCTTATTGTAAGATTTATTTAAAATATGTTGTATGACATGGTATATTTTGTTTTGAGCTTTATTAACAATTCAATATTTTTTTATTATATCATACATATAAAACTTTTCGCTGCGAGTATATTAAAACATTTTTGATGTATCTAAAAATCTTGCCTATAATAATCTAATATAATTAATATCATCGATGGATTCGGCGGTAATATTGTAGAAGTTCATTTTTAATATGAAATTTAATTTAATAACTTTTGTTATTTCATATGTTGTATAACAAAATGTAACACATGTTTCGCCGATCATCAAACACACCATCGCAAGGATTGCGTAATTTTTAGCATTGCAAAATAATTTCTGATGATTCTTTTCTAATAGGTGAAACGTGGGTTACATTTTTTAACAAAACAAGTGGAATAGCAAAGTTTCCACCTTGCAGTATGGTTATTCCATAAAAATCGAACCTGTCGAGCATAAAGCACAAAACTCTTAAAACTACAGCTTTAGAAAAGTGCAAAAAAATAATAATATATATAATTGGTTATTTTCGTTAAATTATAAATATTGTTCAAAAAAGTTTGTTTGAAAAAATAGAACATGTTTAATAGATTTTTTGGTTAAAAATCAGGAAAATTCAGGAAAAAATAAGCAATCGATACCGAAATAACGAAATAAAATATTATTTGGTTTTTACAAAGAACCTCAATATTGGGCAGAATTATATCCGGCACTGTATATGCCTTCGTGTACAAAAGTTAACATATTTATAGCGCACATCCGGTAAGAGTGTTGGAGGATGCTTTCGCGGGTCTCGCTCAAAAGCTTTCCGTTCTTTCCGGCTCCCGCACAATTCGTTCTGCCGAGGCTGACACGCCGTGCAGCTTTTTACTCGAAGCTTCACAAAATATACACTTTTAGTGTTAATCTAATAACGCATGCATTATTCTCCGGTGTTTCCATTCAATATATTGCATGGTCTCAAAGAATAAATGTCGAACAATGTGCAACGCAATTTAAATTCAAATTTCATCGCACAATTTGGATTTTAACGATATAAGTAATACACGATAATATTGCCAAGTCTAGAATACTATAAGAAGGTTTAATGTCATGTTTGGCAGGTTACTCTATAAACCATAAACCCGAGCTTTAGCTATCCCAAGGGTATACAATTCTTCTTTCATAACTGGCCATCCGTTTTATTATAAGTTACGTACAATGTAGCAGCCTTGCCCGCTTTCAACCAATTGTTATTTTACCAAGAAAAAATCTTTTTTTGTCAATGTACTAGCGGCCCTCTACTTTCACGCAATCTTATTTCGTACAATTTGCTATTTTGCACATTGAAAAGAAAACAGTTTTTCAAAGATTTTTGTAGATCATGCAAAAGTTGTTTACTTTAATGCAGTCGCTTACTCACACATTGCCGTCTAGAGTAGCGGACTAATCGTTGTGATCAGGGCCGGAATTTTAATGATGTCGTATATTAATTGATGAATTTTCTTAACAGGTGGCAGCCACTTGCCCCGAAGGTGATACCTCGCCTTCTAGACGCCTTTCCGGAACAGCTGGCGGTGCCCAGCCAGTGGGCGTTGTAGTCGTTGCGTCAAGCGTCATGGCAGACGATTCAGGACCCAGATCCTCATCCAGCGGCTCAACCTCCCTTAGAACATCACAAATAGCTGGATGTTTGGTGGTTCTCAGTTACTTTAACAAAGTGTTTCAATTAGTGAGTGCGTTAATTGTTTCAAAAGCTCAAAGAACTGATTTGAAGATACTTTATAAAAGTCATCAGACGTGAACTTTTGTGACATTCAGTAGCTTTTAAAACGGTGAACAGGTGGATACAGTGTTAAGAAATATAGTTTGTATATTGTATTAGCGTTTGATTAAATTGTACAGTTTATGGAAATTTATTGTATTTTTCATTGTGTATCGACATTTTTAAAATAATGTGATTGAGTATTGATAAAAAGATTCCGATAATTTATTCATAAATTCATATCCATAGATGTTTTTTAATCGAATTTTATGTTTATATTTATTTTCTGTAAATATATAACTATACTGTATAATATTTGGTGATATTGGATTAATAGTATTAGTTTTATGATTGAAATAAATTTTATAAAATACTGCATCAAATCCACGATCATAAATGACAATGACGACGTTTTATTTTATTTTATAGTACATCAAAATTAGTGGTAGCCGTTAAAATCAAAAACCAAACTCTATTATCGTTTACTTTGGATCGATCTGTAAATATTCCAAGAGAGTGTGAACTTTGTCTTTATCTTCTTCCAATCAAATTATTTCCTACCTAGTTTATTTTTTATGATAGCCATTGATTATATTTATTCAGCGTATGAATAAAAAAAAGAATATGTGTTGCATAAATAATGAAAACCAATAACATTCTTAAAGCTAGCAAGACGTAAAAATTTGCTTTATTAAGGATCGAATGCGCTCATACTGAAAAAAGCCAATAGCTATCTATCTTTACAAAACAAATATGAAAATGCTCTCACAAAAAATACAATTTTATATCACACATTACATAAATGCACATTATGTATCTAAATGTAAAAGAAAACTGAACAACGGATCGCATTTTAAGTTAAAAGCATATTTTTCTTCTTCTTTCCGGGGGCCGAGTTAATTATTCTTATGAATATTAACATATTTATGTTCGCTCGCAATTTATTCATACATGGCCGAAACCATAACCAAAAATACTTGCTCTTGGCGTAGGTCATATGATTCACCAGTTTCAAGGACTGTTTGACTGATCCCAGAGAAGTGGATATTTTGAGCAACAATATAAGTGATCTTTAAGATAGGTTTTACTTTTTTATTTTTTGATTTTATATGTTCAATAATAATAACCTGTTTTCCCAGAAAATACTTCATTTAAATTATTAATTATTTCGACCTAATATGAATGTGTTGATTCTTCGTAAAAAGTAATATCTTTTCAATTTAATTAGTTATATCAATACAAAATGTTCGTAGCATTACACTGAACACACTTACTAAATGATAAATTAATAACTTCTGTGACTTTAGTTCATTTAAGTAATTAGCAGAGAAGACAAAGGTTAGATGTCAGAAGAAAAAAATAATGGCAAGAAAGTTCACCCTGATTAATTAACTTTTGCTCGTTCCTGGAATATCATGTTATAAATTTGTCCGCTTACATACATTTTTCAGTTTTTATTTACATATTAATATATTTTTAAAATTTTATTATACATCTTTATAATTATTTACTTTGAAACGTTTTTTAAGCAGTATAGGAAAATTAAAATGATGATATACATATTTACTATATTTTTATTACCATACTGAATATCGTTCGAGTAAAAGTTTATATTGCTTTATCAGTAAATATATTGATTTAAAAAAAAATGAATTCTCTTAATATATAAAATGCATAAAATCAAACCCAAATACGACGGTTTTGGTTTTGAAAAATTCTCTGGCAATTTCGTTTTCTTAAAAAATTCAGATTTCGCCAAAGCTCTCCAAAAGAATATTTATATTCAGGCTTATGTTAAACGAAAGCTTAAATGGCTCAAGTGTGGTTATTTACCTGAAAAGCGCACAGCACTTTTCGATGAACGTATTTTACTTAATTAAATTAACTGCAAAGTAGAAAAATTAGCATAAAAGGGAAAACGGTTTTTTGTTCTCGCCACGTAGGAAGCCAATCAAAATATTACAAAAGGCCTACCTAAGTACAGGCGTTTTCCCGTTGGAATCTAACAATGTGTCCATTTTATGTATTTTGATCTTATGTAGTCAATATTCTTTTCGAAATTTTATTTTTACAGTACAAATATTATCAACTAACAATATAACTGATTTAGATTTTTCTATCATGACTGTCATACAATAATGATATACCGATCTTCTACAATGTAATTAGAATGTTGCGTATAAAACGTGAACATAGATTTGAGATTGTTTCTAATATTTAAAAAAAAAAATGATAATGCCTGTGGAAATATTTGAAATGACTGCGTTAAACAAAACAATACTATTTTGAATGTCACGTATGATTCTTATGTGAATCATTTTATTTAAACGACTTTAATAGAGACTGTAAATTTTGATTATTATATTTACACTAAATTTTATTATTTATAAAATTATAGTAAAAAGGATTTTTTACATATTGATATAAACAAATATCAAATTTGAATTTTTTGAATTTTGTACTTTTCCATGAGTTTTGTCGCTTATGACCCGGGTTTCGCCTTTCGGCATCTTCAGGCATTCCAAGTGAAATTCCATCAAGCACCCTCAGTCGAAATACTTAATTATATCAACATTGCTAGTACGGCAAGATTGACTGACCTCTACAGTACTACGCGTCAGTTCAAGTACATCCGTGCACTTGGAATGCCTGAAGATGCCGAAAGGCGAAACCCGGGTCGTTAGCCACAAAACTCTTGGAAAAGTATAAAATTAAAACAATTCAAATTTGATATTGAAATTCCATCAAGCACCCTCAGTCGAAATACTTAATTATGTCAATAACATATTTGTTACATCTTTAAAAAGGTTGCGTAAACATAGCAGATGGTGGTGGGGTCTGGTTGCCTAAAATATTGAATCCAACTTTTGTTGCCACTTTATAATATTCAATTTCGTAACAATGTTTCTGGAAATTTTCCTCGACCATTTTAATTCCAGAGGTGAATTGTTCAAGGATCGACAAAGGTAAGCGTCACGGTTAGTGGTTTTCCACTTTCTAATCTAGTGTAATCAGGTTTCGGTCTTCTCTTTTACATACTCGAATTAAATCCACCGCAACATCCTGCACGTAAATTCTCCCGTACTTTCGTTTATCGGTATAAAAGCAAGAGTTAATACACCGAGAGGACCAGCGAAAAGGTTTTTTCGTGTTTATTTGTTTGTAATTTAAGTGATCTCACGAGTTCATTATTTAGCACGTTCATTTATGTATCCTCATTTGGCCTGTTTACGTCTGATTTATTAAGTTTTATTTACGTAAATGTGTATACAATTATACTATCCCATGCAAATCAGATTTATGACTAAATTCAAGACTCATAAATCGAGTAAAACCAACGTATGTCTTTATTCATCAGTCTGTCTCTTTGTAAATCTGTAACAGATTTATTTATTATAAAACTTTGAAATATGTTTTTTTTTTATATTATATTTTGTACTCGTAAAGTTGAATTGGGAGCAAATAAAAATACTGTTAAATGGAATTTAATCTTGCTTAATATTGATGAGTGCTTTGAGAAAATGAAAACCGTTTCCTAAGCAATTTTAAATACTCTACGATTTGCAACAATTGTTTTCAAGTTTACCAATAATAACATTTCGATAAAAATAAATTTTGCTGTATTAAAAAAAAAAATCTAGTATTTTGTCTAATGATTTGTCACTGTCGTTTTCAAGCGCCGAAAAGTATCCTTAAACTGATTTACAACGATTTGCTTTGTCAAGTATGTATGTAAAATCATATTTTTCACATTCTGTATTTATTTTTATATTTTTGTTCAGCAAAAAAACAAATGATAGTTGTGTAATAAAATGTTGAAATATAGTCAATGAAAGAGCAACACATAAATCGTACAAACTGAAATAAAACATTACGTCGATTGGCGAATTTCGTCTCTTTTCATTTTCTGCTTCTTGAACAATGTTAAGTGTACTCGTTTGTTGGCTGTTTGAACTCATGGCACTGTCATTTTCTGTTTAGCTTATCAAATGTTTCTTGCAAAGTACAAAATGCAACATATTTTTCCTGTCACAATATTTCTTTATAGACTTTCTTGGAAAGCGCTTCTTTTGTCAAAACATTTGCTGTGTTTTTCAAACAGAGAAAAATATTTTTGAATTTGTATTGTATTTGCGTAAAATAAATTGTACAGTGATTCAAAAAAATGTCATGATACACGAGCATATAAAAAATATAAATTTATGAAAACATAATAAAATCATAGGACACATTATTTTAAACTGATATCACAATTATTAATCAAATAAAGTAAAATTATCACATTTATTTCCATTTTTAACAATGCACAGTGTGATTATGTATTTGTTGACTTTTTTAATGTAAAAAAATCATTTCATCAAAAACCATTACTTATTTATAAATAAATTACCTAGTTAAGTAATTTTTTAAGATAGAATTTTTAATTTTGAATTCTTTAATATGATAACTCAATTGTAAAAATTGTAAATACCACGTGACAATGTATGTATATCAAAGTGTTTTATTTGTAAATAAATATAAACCATAATTTTATTTCAGCTGTTTTAATCAACATCTTGATATTAGACCATCCAATCCCAGACCCTCTCTGTGATCCTGGTATTTCGGATATACTCGGGATTCCTTTATTAAAAATTCACCGTAAAATCGTGCAGAAATTTTTTGTTCGCTGATTTCAAAATCCCAGAAATTTACCGATTTCTCAAAACTTTCACGCGTATTTTCAAAATTTTCTCTGTTTGATGATTTTCAAAAAATTCGCAGTTCTTGTCCTCAATCCTGAAACCCCGGGACTAGCACTATCACAATCCCAGTCACAAGGAAGTGATGCCGGGATTGAAGGCCCTACTTGATACCAAGCGCGACATTCGTTGCGGCAAATCTGTCGACTTAAAAATCTTGACAGTTTCATTGATCAACCAGGCCGTACCTCGCAATTGATAATTGCGTTTTTACATAAGTATGCCCATGCCATAATATCTATACACACATGACAATCGCGTATCACGCAAATGAAGTAAGGCAAAGTCCTGACTCGGCAATTTGCATTAGTTATTTTAACAATTTATAGAAGTTCCGTCTTAAGCTCCACCAGCTTTACTGGTTGATTTTTTATTAATTTTATGATAAAACTAGTTAACTCTATTATAAGCTTGAAAATTTTTAGAGAAAGATATTAAAAAGTTGCTTCAGTCAGTCATGTTAACTTGTTTTTAACTTAGTATGTTGCATTAATATAGTTTGGGGGTCACAACTCACAACTTGTACAAAAACTTTTTAACAACCAAAAATTTATTTAGCAGTTTATTAGTTGGACATGTTTAGTGTGGTTGGAGCGAAGAAGGTTCAGAAGAAGTCATGGTATAAAGCTAATGAAATCAAGTAATCATCGTTTTTAAGAACATTTGGATGTTTTAGTACATATACACAATTTTTCTTGATAATACGAACAAAATTAAACGAAGAGAGATTTCAAGATGAAAAATAATAATTAAGTGTCTAAAATAGTACACAAAGCATGTTACCTAATAAACAACAATAAAAGATGAGATCATGTTACTATTTTAAAACATTTACATTCATAAAAAAACATTTCGCAGAATACCGAACCAATTTTAAAACACGTGACCGGTTAAACAAAATAACTTTTAACAATAATTAATATTGCAAGAAAACACGATCTCCAATTATTTCGAAGCCGACAGCACAAGATCTCTTGTAAGCGCTATAAAGGCTTTGTTGAATAACAATGCAAAAATTTCGTAGCTTTTCAAATTAAGCACCTACACTTCCTGTTCCGATAATTTCATTTTGAAACATTACAAACTTGTACACAAAGAATTTAACATTGCTACCCTTTACAGTGACATTTTCTGTTTGCTTAAAATTTTATATTAATTAATAGCAAAGTTGAATAACCTTTTGGCTTGATATATTTTTAATGAATATATGAATAAACTTCAATAGCTTGAACGTTCGAAGAGAAATGTATCTGGTCATATATTTTTTTCGACTTATACGAGGCCAAAATGAGAATTCCACCTTTCTTGAGAATGTGAATCTAAATGTTCCTGATTATGTTTTAAGAAATCGCGGACATGAATTGTTTGTTCTCCCAAGGTGTAGAACCAGCCTGCCAATGGGGATGCCACTGGGGAGAGCTTTAACAATATTGCTTCGGATGTTGACATTCCCACGTAGACGTGGGTGAGTTCCAACGAATAATATTTTTATGTATTAAAGTAGAGTTCGTCGGAGCTAGCTCAGTTGACTTCCTTGCCATTTTTTTTCTACTGCTTTTAATATTAAATTGTACTATTTTTTTTTCTTAATTGTAAAAGTTTTAAATTAATAATTTGTCAACCTTGTGCTAGTTCTTTATTTAGTTCTTTAAATATACAGTATTTTTAAGCCATATCAATTTTTAATGTATATGGACTCGAAAAAAAGCTGTTTTTCGGCCAATAAAATCTTTATATTGAGATAAATATATGTAATAGGGATAAAGTAAGTGAGGACAATTACAAAGTTTTTAAGTCGCCTTTTCTAAGTCTCGTTATCAAAATCAAATAAGTAGCGAGCACTGAGATAATAAAAAGGAGCATTAATACATACCTTCAATTCACACGCATTCACAGTTTGATCGGAAAATAGTGTAAAAATTTTTTTTTCCGAGATTGCAGCACGTTACTCCGCAAACTGAGAAAGCCGAGGTAACCCAACAATGTTGCAGAACCGACCAACAATTATCACATGAAAAATTTTAAAATATTTTAATAAAACAGTAGCATTATTAATGTGTAGTAACTTGAATGTTATGCTTTTTTTAACCTTAAATGTATTAATACCAATATACTACTGAAATAAATTTTAAGGCTGTATAATATACATTACTTACAAACAAATATATAATAATGTACAATTTACATTTAGAATATATATTTTGTGAAGAGCTTAATTCATATCATTGTATTTGAGGCGGTAAGGCATACCTTACATTAAGTTTTTTTGGCATTTTTAATTGAATTTTGTTCAGTGATTTTAAATGCATTAATACATTTTTTATCCATGTCCGCTCCCAATATGGAGCATGTAGCTTTTTTATATAGGTATCTGAACAGAAGTTTTTCTACGAGAACTGTTTGTTACTTAGTCACTCAACCTCTCTTTTCCAAAGAGAGTGGTAGAGATAGGAGGATAAGACCAGGGAAGGACTAGCGATTTAATAATCGCTCTGTGCTACACTCAGTTATTAGAGGATCGAAAAGGGTGGGAAGGAATTTTTAGACATCACAAACATCAATGCTTTCGAACAGAAATCGACGCTAACCGCTGCGCCATAGGACCCATGGCTAGACATATTAATATCAAAATATCTATTTTCTCAATTTTGAATTTACTTTATAAGTGATTGGAAATTTCCAAAAAATCTGAATAGATGAAATAAAAGTATTTTCCATATATCTATCATTTAAAAAACTTCGCGTTTTGGTAGTCAAACTTACGTTTCAGACGTCATCAAATAACCTTTTTTGAGGTAATGGTAAAATAAATATTTAAATGGTTACCAAAAATCAAGTATTTTTTACCTGTGCCCGAGGTTTGTACATTTTATCAAAAGGCGCTTACAAATTATGCTCTTATATCAGGCCAAGCTGAAGAACACTGAGAAATATTTATTTAATCACCCATGCACTATCAATATTTTTTAAAATTCATTATAAGCTTAAAGTAACAAACAGTTCTCGTATAAAAAAAATATGTTGAGATATCTCGATTAGAAGGCCATATCCTCCACATTGGGAGCGGACTTGAATTTAAAAAAATGTGTAGCCTTAATATTAAACGACTCGAAAGGTGTCTTTCATTCATCGACACACTAAATAAAAATTTAAAAAAGATTTTTTATATCTGAACTACTTTTGCATATTATGATGATAAAGATGGAAAATAAAATACGGTTCTACGATATGCTTGAAAAAATAAATATGACCAATTATTCGACCAAAGATAATTGAATGTTATACGTGAAAAAATAATCCATGAGCCTTGTAGATGATAAATAATGGTATTTTATTTAATAATAGATACCGTTGCACAAAAAGGAATGTAAGTTATTTGTGCTTAAAGCTAATAAATATTATATCACAAAATATACAAAAATGATTACTCTTATGGAGATATAAAATAAATAAATTCAAAAAATGTAAAAATACAAAAGCCCTTCAAGCTTCAAGTACGCTTTTTAATTGGAAAAAAAAATAAATGACTTTTTATATTTAGAAATGGCAACGGAAGAAAAACGATTTTATTGTAAAATATATTATGATGCCAATTTGTGATGCCAAAAAAATATCGTAACACGGAAAAGTTTTCCGATTCAAAAAATATTCGTAGAAGATATTTATAAAAAAAAGCTAAGGTTTGAATAAAACGTGGAATTTCCGACCATGTGAATGAATAAAATAAATTCTCTTATGAACTGTTTTTTATGAAACTGACATTTTCTATCATAATAAAATTTATGTTACGAATTAATTAATACGAATGCTCCAATAAAAGTACATTTTATTAATTGAACACTGTTTTTTTAACGCAAATAATCAAAGTATTCAAATTATAATTAAAACAAAATGTAGTAAGTTGAATTATTTAAGTCTTGCCATTTTACGATATATTCAACATAATATATTGTTGAATATATACGTTCTTAACTGATTTATATAACTTATATACGTAATTCGTATAACGATATACGTTCATTTAATCCAATCGATTTATCCATATGTAAAGATATTATATTCGTAAAAAATATATTTATATAATATAATATATAATATATATAGATATTATAGATATATAATATTTATATACATTACATATATAGAATATATAATATAATGTTTTGTTATATAATGATATATATTTATATTATATATCGATATATATTATATATAGATATCTATATATAATAAATTATATATAATATTACGTATTAATATAACCTTATATGAATTTATAATTAAATAATATTTAACGTATATTAATTTAATTTCGAATAATTAATAAAGTAATCGTATTTTATTTTAATAATACTATATAATATTTAATATTCATCATATTATATATAATTGTAGTTTAATTATAAATATATACTTATATATAAATATTATACATATATAATTATATATAATTACATCTGTAATTTATTCGAAAACAATACATTATATATAATGTATATTATATTATTATATTAATAAGGATAATATTATTACTATAATATATTTGCTATCTATATTATAGACATAATAGATATTAAATATATTATAAATTATACAATAATAATTATATATAATATATATGTAATAGGATTATTTAAATATATAAAATATATTATAATACATATATAATATCATATTATTATAAATATTTATATATACTACTAACTAATTATAATTAATTATAATGTAAGTCATCATTTATTATTATATTTTAATTATAATTAATAATGTTAATATTAATTAATAATGTACTAGTTACTAAAATTATATATTTAATTCTAATATATACATTTATAATAATATAAAAGTATTATATCAATATAAAAATACGTAGTAATATATTAAATTTAAATTATTTATACAATATTATATAAATAATAATCTATGTTTTATTATAAAAAAATATTATATTAATAAGTATAATATAAAAAATAAATTAATATTAAATACTATATAAAAGATTAAGGTATAATGATTATATATAAATACATCTGCTATGTAATATAGTATTACATGTATAATAGCATCTATAGCAATTAAAGCTAATTATAATTATAAATAATATTACATCTATAAATATAAATATTATAGTAATAGATAATGTTATATAAATATTTATTATATTATATTTATTATAATAATATATACAAATAATTAACGTATAATATTAATTTATAATTCAATTCAATTGATATCGATTCAATAATATCTTAAAATACGAAGATATTATACCTCGGTTAATAACGTATATAAATTTTGTCATTTGTATCTTGTTACTTAGTCTAATTCCTATCACTTCATTATGATTTGAAGGTATCTACGTGGTAAATACTTTTTTCTTTTAATTGTCACATTACAAATTTGATGTTAATGATAATGAAATAAATCACTGTCGAAAAATAAAAGCACGTGTATCCCTAAAGTGAATCATAATCATTATCGTAGATTCATATATTTTTTTAAGTAACAATGTATTAATGGTGTTCACTGTCAATACTTGGTGGAAAGACATTATATTATAATAAAAAAAACACAATTTCCTTTGTTCTTTTTTTATCTAATAATGTGGAGCATTTGGTCTTCTTTTTACGAGAAATGTTTGTTACTCAGTTGCTAAGCCTCGCTTTTTTTTCAAAAATAACAGATGGGGTAGAAGGATTCGGGAAGGATAGGACAAGTGGTTAGCTAATCGCTCTTGCTACGCCCAGTTATAAAAAGATCAGAAACAACTACACCTTCAGCAAACAGCATGCATCAGTTGATGATGCTTGTCATGAGCAAAACTGCTGCTGATGTATTTAAATAAATGAATAAATAGTACAAAGGAATATTGTATTTTTTTTAAAAAAGTTAACAATATCATTATGCAGTATTATTTTGATTAATTTTAGAAAAAAAGCTCTTTATATCAAACCAATACTGCGCTGGACAAACTGATAGACTTAATACTCTAGCTAGCGCTAAATCCAAAGTACTGGGATTTCGTTGTAGAGGTGGTTGTCGAAATCCCACAAAGAAAAATAAAAGGCTTTGCATAAAAAGTTGAGACGTTGACATTGTTAAGAAAGGTGATTTGCACATTTTTTCGCAGGAAATGTCAAATAAATACTTGACTCGGGTCACAATCGGGCGTTAATGCGATAAGCGGGAATTCGCGGACCAAGCAAAAGAGAAATAAAACAAAAAAGAGCTTTCGTGAAACGAACGAGGCCATTTTCGAAAACCTGCTGTGTTACGCAAGCTTTTTGTGCTTTTCTTTACTTTTTTTGAATAAGTTATTTTCTTTGACAAAATCTTTTAATCTCACAGCTATTATTTCGACTTTGAACGTAAATTAAGCACTTAACATTTTTTTAACCATTGCATCACATCTTTTACCGACAATATTTGTTTTATAAAAACATACGGTGTGTCTGAAAATTGAAAGATCGCAATTTTTGTCAACGCTTTGGTTGCAAAATACTTTGAAATAATAAATGATAATTAATTGATAATGATATATACGTATGCGAAAAAAGGTATAAGCTATTTAAATACTCGTTGCTTACTAAGGCATCCAGTCTTGAACCTTTTTATGATCCCAACGATTTAGGGAATAAAAAACACTACAATTAAAATGAATCTATAATGTTTGTTATGATATTTGTGGTTGCTAAAGTAGTTTTTTTTTTCAATTTATTTAGAATAAAACAGTCAAAAATACCCTACTTATCCGTAAGTTAGATAAGCTTAGGTTTAGGTAGACAAATCAAATAATCGAAAAATTTGTAAAATAATGAAATTTAAATATAACATTAATTATGGATATTACATATTTATCGTGTTTTATAAAATATTTTAAATTAATTTCATTTTATTTAAAACAAATTTTAAATAAAATTCAGACACTATTTTATTTTTAAGTTTATTTAAATTTATAATCAAAAATGGTAGGTTTTGGTTCATGTAGAAAAATCTTTGGTTATTATTTGAGTTATTTTTATAATAATATAAATTATTTATTTCAAAGACATAATATTATGATAAAAGTATTTTATAGTTCATACAATTTTAGTGGACAAATATAATTATGACTGATCGTAACCAAGTGACTTAGCCGGCTTCGCTTGATATTTGTATTGAATATGTATTCATATATTTACATTTTTTTTACTATCTAATATACCCATAGTTATGAATGCATTTACTGTGGAACCTATATATTTGTTCCTGACGGCCTAGCAAAAATATGAATATATAATGTAACATGCATTGTTATTTGAAAATGTTTTTTTTTAATTTAAGTGTTTTCTATTTCTTTTTATATAATTTTATGGCATTCCCTGTTGGCATTCCCATGGGCTTATCCTTTTTGCCAGCAGTGGCTTTGGACTCAGTGATGCATTTATATCTTATATAAACACGAAACTTTCATTTACTAAGCGTCAGTTCAAGTTCATCCGTGCACTTGAATGCCTGAAGATGCCGAAAGGCGAAACCCGGGTCGTTAATGACAAAATTTGTGAGAATGTACATAGTTTGAACGATTCAAATTTAATTTTATGCATTGTTATTTGACAATATCCATTTTTTTGTTTTTTTATATTCACATTTTTCCCATTGATCTAATATTTACAAAAACCAAATTTTCTTTTAACAGTATGAATATAATTAAAATCAAGATTATACTTAAGTAAACACTGCTTTTTATTTGCACGGAGTACATAAACAATTTGGTTGGAATTCATATAGATACTGTCGGTCACAAAACAACCGAAAAAATGATTTAATTTCCCATCACACGCTGCGCCGTCTGTTTGGTTCGGCGGCCACCGTTTCCGGCCAAAGTGAAACTGCACAACCGGGTATCCGGTTAACGTTTACCTTTTTCCGGACGTCAATTTTTTCCCGTCAACGTAACAAAAAAAAACTGACGGGGAAATTTTAAGCAATTTGTAGTGGAATTTTTTAAAAACCTTTCATTTATGACCTTACGCGATGAATGTTGTAAAATGTGAATCGTGCAATGTCGTCGTTGATTGTTAATTGTTTATTAGTATTCACAGTGGGGCTATTTTTAATTTGATAATAAAAAGAGATGTAGTAAAAAACAAATATAATTTCTTGTAAATACTGAGCACTCTCGTACATTTAAAAACTGTAAAAAGTACTATGAAAGTATAACATATTGCTTTTTTTAAATTAATAGAAGACATTTTTATGAGTAATTAACTAGTTCAACAATATACGATTAATCGTAGAAAATTGGAAAAAAAGCTTTTTCAATAAAGCGTCTTTCTACCGAAAATTGTCTGATAATACATTTAAAGTGATAAACCATTAAACCAATCGCTTTAAAAAGCTGTCATGTATACTTATCTCTAAAGTCTAGACTAGACTAACTAGAGGAAAGGGACGTGTTTATGTAAGAAGACAGCTTACATTTTTTGTATTTAAAGATGGATATATCATGAAAGTATAAAAATCCCCACGATCAGAAGCAATCACGAGCGTCAGAAGCAATCGCCCAAAACTAATATTTAATATAAACTTTATATTTACACAAGTTTTATTGAAGTAAGTGTCAATCCGTGATGGAAACAATCCACTCACTTTTAGTACGACGTCAAACGATTTAACCCATGGTTCTACCTAACACAATTTATTCTTTCAGTAATAAATCTCATAAAGTTTGTATGGTGAGTTTGTATTAGGCCATCCGATCCCGGACCCCTTTTGTTATACCGGGATTTCGGGATTGAAAAATTTTCCGATCCCGGGATTGAACATTCAACATAAAATTGTGTATAAATTGGGATTCGGGACTTGCTCAGCAATTTTGAAATCCTGAGATTTTTCAAACAATTTCATGTAAATTTCAAAAACCCAGGAATTCGCGGATTTTCCAAAATTATCACCAAAACTTCAAACCTTCTTATTTTTCTTTTTTTTACACCTCACTCAACTTTCTCTAATTTTCTCAAACACGAAATCCCAGGATTAGTACTGTCACAGTCCGGTATTTTTAAACCACAGAATTGGACGGTATCTCGGGATTGGAGGCTCTATTTTATATGTTTTGGCAAAAAAACATATTCTCTTTTTTTTTACGTAATAGTTATTCAATAATATATGATTACCACAAATAAATAAAGCATAAATATCTTAAATCTGTTAAGCTTGTCGCATTTGATTTCAGTCACATATATGCATGTATGCACACAGAAAGAATAATAAATCTGTCTTCTGGTAATAAATACTTGAGGAGGAAAGACACGAGTGGAAATCTATTTTATTACTCTCAAGAAAACTCCACGCATAGACCAATATACTAAAGTATCAAATGCATAAAAAGGCCAAAGTTTTCTGCGTACAAAGTCAATAACAACATTATACCCGTGCATAAAGTTTTGTCATGAAAATTTCATTTAATATATCAATAAAAAAACGTAGTGTTGTGAGTTGTTTATTCCAAAAAGTTAACGTTTTCAAACTCGTCAGTCAAAACATTTTTTTTATATTGAAATGTAACGTGTCAAAATTCTGGAAAGCACCCAACGAAGAAGCAAGCGTATTAAAGTTTATATATGAATAATTTATATATTACACTCATTGTTCAATAATATTGTATGTCATTAAAACTTGTTAGTATTGATTTGTGTGAATATTGAAAAATCGATTGGGTGAGTACAAGATTCTCGCTTTGAACAATTATTTTAAGAGAAAACACAATTTGCATGTTGAACAGTTTTCAAAAACATATATGTAGATACCATCAGAATTTTCATAAAATATCTTAGTATGAAGTGATTGCTATTGACCTTTTTTTACTGTTCTCAGTTACCATTTTGATGTGCGAAAAAAATACGTAACTACAATACTTAACCTAAAATACGTAACCGTAATCGGAAGAATTTTAAATTACTTTAACCCTCCAAGGACGAGCGTCACCATATGGTCACAGTAAACACCGTTGTCTATTGATCCCACTATTCATCTTTTTTCTACCTGAATATCGTTGCTTTTGCTCATATTTGGTTAAGAAGGGTACAAACTACAGTTAGTCATCAGCCGTAGGGACAGAAACGGCCTACAAAAGCACATGTGATTTTTTGAATTTCCGTTTTTTTTAATATAATTTTGAAACTGTAAGTTATTTTTTTTATAAAAACATCAAATTATGTGCAGTTATTTTGCTAATATATTTGTATTGAAATTGTATGTTGATCTAGAGAGGTCAAATTGTAAATATTTTTTAAAAAATCACGTTTAGCCATATTTCAACCCCGAATGTTTGCGAGCCCATACGGTCACTTTTGTCCTTACTACTGTCCGTACTCCATATTACACGGTAATAAAAGGATGAGCATGACCATATGGTCATGCGGGGTTTCTATACAACGACTTTGCGTTTTTTTTTTAAATTTTGGATAGGAATAAAAGTTATCCGTGACTTTAATATGGCTTAGAAAATATTTTTTTTATCGGAAAAAAGCTCTCGTCTCTGGAGGTGAATTAATAAAATTGAACTGCTGGCTATGTGGTTGAGTGGTTACGGAGGTCATGAAATCGAATCTTAAGTATGGAAAGTTTTATAAATTTATTTTCAATTGATTTTAGTTATTTCTATGTATTGTATGTATGTGATGTCTTGAATTCTTTTTCACTCATTTTATCCTTAATTTAGGCGTAGCAAGAATGATGAGTAACTAAAAGACCTGTCATAATCCTATCTTTCTTACTCTCTTTGAAAAAATTAAGGTTGAGAAATTTAGTAACAAGCAGTTCTTGTTTCTCCTGAGAATTTCTTTAATACGAGTCAATATTCTCCACATTAGAAACAGACATGGTTATAAAAATGTTTAAGATAATGACTCAGTATGCATTACAGTATTTTGGTATATTGAACTTTGTAAAACATCTTTACTTCGTGCTTAATTTCTTCCTAAACATTATAGATATTTTTATGTCAATTTTCGCATCCATTAAAAAAAAAACTTTCACGATTTGCATTAGATGATAATTATCGTATTTGTAAAATAAAGTATAGTTTTATTGGCTGCCGGGTGGTCAGAGACGGGATTTAACAAGATCATAGAATCTTTCATTCTCCCAATCTTGCTTCTTTAGGAGAGACGTGTGCTGAATAAATGTCGTCACTCAATACTGAAAAGTTTTGAAGGGCGGTTTTATGACTAAATCATGCGGGCTGTGTAGAAGACCTTCCCTATTCGTATAAAAATAAAATGTCAGAGAAATTGTACATGGCTATCTCTATTTGATCGTATATATTTTTTTATTATCTGTCATTCGATTTAATTCACGAGATGGAGAAAAGTTTTAATAGCGTAAAAAGTGTATCAGGTGGATTTCAGTCAGTTTGTAAAATAAATAAATTAGATAACCGTTGTTTTTCTAATGATTTTTGGGTCTGTCATTTGATATCTAACAAAAGTTACTTTGCTCTATTTAATCAGCTGTTAGTCGATAGTTCAATTTTTGAATTCAGTTATATGATCCAGGATGGGGATAACATCCCCTGATAATGTCCATATATGAACAACAATCAAAAAGAATTATCATATATCTGTCAACCCCATCGAACGTGTCGGGTTGGTTTCATTTAGGGAAAATTACAAAACATCCGAAAAGTTCAGGATATCCTGTGAAAAACGAATAAATCTCAACTCATAAAGGCAATGCCATTATTCAAATACTTTTTCAGACCGTAAGACATTTTGGGCAAAATAAACACGATAACGTCAATGTTTTCGATAGACCCTTGCTTCGTGGAGTTGGACCCCGTTTGACCTCACATACCCACCCCGTATATAACTATATATACGTATCACCCAAATAATGATATAATACAATTCTTTAAATTTGTATAGTGTAAGAATACATCGCATTTAGCCGTTGAACTGAAAAAAAATCATACTTTTATAAAAACAAGAAGAAATACAATAAAATTATCAAAAAATAAAAATGAATTATCCCTCATAGAAGGGTTATGAAGATGTAGCGGTTAGAAATGGATAAAAGATGGATTATTGTATTAAATGCAGTGCGTCATATAATTTAATGAATTCAAGTTTTGTCACTAACGACCCGGGTTTCATCTTTCGGCATCTTCAGACGTCCTAGTGCGTGGACGAACTTAAACTGACGATTAGCGAATGAGTGTATCGTGTTTAAATAAGAAATATATGTATCACTTAGTTTAAAACCATTGCTGGCGAAAAGGATTAACCCGTGGTAATGCCTACAGATTTGAATGGTGGATAATTCTAAGAATTATATTTATTTTTGTTCGTCGGAGAAATTTTATGATTTTATCTACTCAGATATAGGGTATAAGACTGGGGATTCGGCAGATATACCTGCTCATTCAAAATTGGTACGCTTTTCAGTTGTGCTTTGTTTATCTCTAAAATTTCTTTAAAAAAAAGTTTATGCGCGTCCGTATTTGGGTGTAACATCTAAATTCCCTGTTTGTCATATTTCACGTAATAAAGATTCGTTTTTATTTTTGGTATTTCAATGTTGTGAAAATAAATAATATCCTCGTACACTTGTATGTCAATTATTTTAGTCTGTCATACTGTCACTTAGATCTATCCATTAATACACCAATACGCCAAAATGCAAAACTCATCATGAGAGCGAAAAAAAACCCATTTAAAAAAGTCCGGTTTAATATCCAAAAAATATCAATTCAAGGTTATTTTTAATTTAAAAGGAAATCAAATAATAACAAAATTACTTATTATTGACATTTATTTTGTAATTGATTATACCGGCAAGAAACCGAGTGGTAAATGACATTGAATTATGTTTCTGTATTCATGGGCCCGAAGAACTGAAGGATGTAGAAAATATTTTTCAAGCGATGTGGTTCTGGAAATAGCTAGTACGAAGAGCAAAAAGAAAGTAATTTAATGATTCAAAAACAAGTAGTTTCCGTAGAACAGTTTTGCTAAGATTTGCTGTTCAAATAATCCGCATTGCGAGCTGACTTCATTTAAAAATATTTATTTTCCAATAACTATTTTTTTAATTTATGTGTCTTTGTATTTTTTTTTATAGAACCATTTCATTACTACTGTACTTATGTTAATCTATTTCTATAGACATTTCTTGAAGATTTATTATAATTGTTTTGTTAAGGGCAACGCTGACTAAATCTTATACATAGATACTCGCTGTGGGTGAATGCTTCTATTGAAAACAACACGATACGTAATTGCTTCACTGAAACATTGCCGAACTGTTTCCTTATAAAATCTGTATAAATAGTTTTCTAACGATCGTTTCTATTCATTATGAGACTAAGAGCTTTTGGATTTTTCTCCACGACAAAACACGAATTAACACAAAGCTTTTTGTTTGAACAAACGCGGAGAAAATTCACAGTATAAAATGAGCAGTGTTCACAAACAAACACTAAAACATAACTTTTTATTGTTCGTAGTACTTACTGCTTAAACTATTCATACGTAACGTTTGTGTAACTAAGTCTTCAACAGTGTTGGGTTTTCAAATACATTAAGTTGCGGGCTCACGATCCCAAATCCCAGGATAAATCTTCAATGCATTGATTTACAGTAAAAAAATAATATATCACAACTATGTCCATCCACAAGTTAAGACACGTGTTTTACCTGCTTAAAAATATCACCGAACAAAAATCGTACGGTTATTGAATACAACAAACTGAATTGCAGTTTCACAATATATGGAAGAACAGTGTTATCATATTTTTTAAGCCATGTCCGCTCCCAATGTAGAGAATATGAATTAATAATGTAGTTTATCTTAACAAGTATTTCTAGAAGTAGAAGACCATATATATTTAATGATTGTAAGAATGCAAGAATAGAACTAGTGGTTAGCTCATCGCTCTCGTTACACCCGTATTTAGGATAAGATTTATGGGAGGAAATTTAAGACATCTTAAGAATCTATTAATCAATTGAAAATAAATTTATAGGTACTGAACGTACTGGAATTCGAACCCGTGATAACCAAAACCGAAACCAACGACGTTGACCACTCGACCACGCAGCTTGTCAATTAAATATCATGTTTTTTTATTCCACAAGTTGTCAAAAAAATTGTGACACGTGTTTAGCCTCTTTAAGAAACATTGTCAGACAACCAATACAAGTTTACTAACGACCAAACTGTATTTTCGTGTCACAATTTTTTACACAAGTAATGAAATAGCAAAGTTATCTCATTTCATTCTCATTAACAATGATCGTTCACAAAGTTACCGGGATATCAATCAAAAATATTGATTTATAGTTATAGTTGTGTATCTAAAAGTGTGGGGCTTATATAAAGAGGGGGAAAGTTAAAAGAAAGTTACATTTATTCACTAAATTCAAGTAAATTGTCAAGTGACAGTCAATACTGTCATTCCAAACTTTGAAAATTAAAAAAAACAGATTTCATAAAGTTATAAAAGCGAGTATAAGCATTGTCTGTGCAGGTTTATTATAATGGTCACATTGGAAGTTGATTCTGACCTTTGGTGTTTTGTTGGCAACGATTAAAATATTTTAAATTACATGAATTAATTTAACAATAAAACTCTATCTGTTTGCCGATGTATCCCTAGAAAATACTCTGTAATAACTTATATAGTTATTTCTATGTATCTCTATCAAATTTCAAATCTCAAATTCGAACTTTGTTTTGACAGCCATAAAAAAGAAAACAAAAACAAACGAACGGGTGTGATTTTTTTGGCGTCAGTCTGTGAAAGTAAACAAAACAAATACAATCTAACAAAAGTGAATTTCTGTTAGTAAACACAATGAAAATAACTTTGTTGAAAATAGAGATCAACTTGAGGAAAAGGATTTAGCAACCACTCATTTTTCGGGCGATATCGAGATGAAAAATTCAAGATACTATAATAAATAGTTCATCTTAACATGGTATCGCAAAGTTTTTAAGTATTTTTTTCGATTTTCACAAAATAACATAATGATAACCATAAAGTCGTTTTGTGTCGACTCAAAAATACAATATTTTTTCTGACATACCCAAACACATCGCCTGAAGGCAAGTGTTCAACAAAGGTAAATAACATTGTAAATATTATTTTTTTTTGTAAAAGGTTGTCGTAATTAATGACGTTTACTTTATTTTATTTTTTTACAAATACCTACGCAACTTTCCTAACAACATAACATGTCATTAATCTGTAAAATAGTTTTCCATAAGTGAAAATTATAGTGCATCTATCGCCTTCACAAAAACCACTCATAACAAAAATGCGTTGATGAATTCTGGTAATTGCGGCTGAAATATTCCAATTACATATCGACTGTGGAAAGGAAAAAGGACGTAACCCTCAATTTCCCAAAACAGCTTTTTTCAATAATAACAATGTATACAACTCGACACACGTTCTATCAAAAGAATAGAAGCTGAAAATGCCGAATAAGTATCTAAATTTAGCTTGTTAATTTGAAAAAGATGACCTTGTAAAAAATGAAAACCAATAAAAACACTGAAATAAAGGTTTTTCCGAGACAATTTATTTAAATAATATTAGGTTATGTCAATTAAACACTAGTTTAGAAGTATCCGTGCACTTCAAGGTTGTGTATAATTCATAATTTGCATATGTCACATAATCATCAAAACACGTTTTTAGCGCCTCCTGTACAATTTGATATATGTGGGTTACGTCTTTTTTCCTTTCCACAGTCGATATCATCATATAAAACGAAGGCACTACTGCACTAAATTAGCAGCATTGTGAAGAGATTAGAGGCATGCATTGTTGAATTGTTCTTCTAAGAATGCAGAACGACTCGGAGCTATAAGGGTTATTCCGCGAAAACTTTCGGTTAATTACTGCAAAAGGTAAAAAGGACTGCAATCAACAAGAGCAGACGAACATATTTTGATTTTAACCCACAATAATAACTCACCACAGACACTACCATAATGTAGTTTTTGGCTTTTTATTTGATGACAATAATGGCGCGGATACTACCAACATAACTATTTTTTTTGCTATCTGCTAATATAATATTTTGTTTTATTCTCTTGGGCCAGGTATGAACCTTGGTCGTCAAAATCGATTTTCTTTGCTCCACTAAGTTCTTCGCCTTCTTTGGTTGATCACTGATACTCTGCACTTGCATTCTTGAGATACTCCATTCAGCACAGTCACGATCATCTTCAGAACTAGAAACTTTGAGTTGAATTTGAGGCATAACTTTATCCATACGCCACCTATTTTTGAACGAGCTGATAAATATGACAACAGATGAACAGACGATAGAAGATTACTTACAATGAAGAACGCTCAGTTTGGGGTTTGTTAATAAAATTATTCACAAACTAATATACTTAAACTTTTGCAGTTAATGAGTTTTCTTTTAATTCAGGTCTCTAACCTACACAACAGAAAACACATTTTGACTATAACGAGACCTTACTAGTAGGGTATCCAATCCCAGGATTTCGGGATTGATCCCCTTTTTTTCGGGATCCTGGGATTGGGGTTTCGGGATCCCGGGCTTGTGATTTTCTTACGGAGAAATTTGAAATCCTCAATTCGTTATACTATTTACCAGAATCTCACCGAAACTCGTTTTTTTTTTTAGCTCACCGAGGAATTTGAAATCTTCGATTTGGTATACTATTTCCCAGAATCTCACCAAAACTCGTTTTTTTTTTAGCTCACCGATTTACCAATTTCATGTCAATTATCGGGTTTTCCTCAAAATTTCTCAATCCCGAAATCCCGGGATCGCGGCCATCTCAATCCCGGAATTTCGGGATCAGAAAATTGAACGGGATCCCGGGATTGGATGCCCTACTTACTAAAGGTGAATTTTCATATTTTTTCGAGAAAGGTAAAATTTGAATCGTTCATGCAATTCATAAAAGCATCTTTGTAGCATAAAACATTCATTTTGGTTTTCCACACGAAATTATGTTCTGTATGTTGACAAACACGACATAATAAAATAAACATAATATTATATATTACTTTTTTGATTGAATTGGCATTTAATTGGTAGAACTCTATTGTAATAAAGTAAAAAATATCAACGTATTTAGTTCTTATTTTTTTTATGAGATTAGTTTATAGCTACTTTGGTGTGCGCCATAAATAAATATAATATTATTTTCCTTCTTTCTTACTAAGTTACGAATTATCATCAACATATTGTATGAAGAAAAGAACATAAATAAAGTGTATCAAATTTAGTAAAAATTCAAGAATACATTTGAATAATATTTTTTGTGCCTAACGTGTTGCAGTTTCTTTCTATGCCTTAAACTATTATTTTTGAAAATAGTGGAATATAGAATGTTTTAAATCACAACATACCTCATATCTTAGATGCGACAAAACAAAAGACAGAACGACCATATTTTCATTCTGTTTAAATTGAATTTTATTAATGCTGTGCACCTTATTTCTATAAGCGTGAAAGAACTCTTTTGAATCTAGAGAATTTCATATTTACCAGTTTCTTCGTTTTATAAAAAAAACTGACAATATTTATTGCATAATATGAATTTGCTTTGAATTTTGTATTTTACACATTTTATATGTATTGCTAATATTTGGTATTTTTACAAATACTGTAGATCAATTTATGTGCAGAATAGGGATATATGCTCTTACTAACGTAATTATTCACGAGTGAAAAAACGTAACTTTATTAGTAAAAAAAATAAACACTGATTTGTTCTCATTCCTCTTTAATTTTAAATGACGAATATTATCAACTGATGCTCGTTATGAGCGAAAATGAGCATTTACAATCAAAGTGGAATTAGTTCAAATGAGTGTATTTTATTTTTTCAATATAATGACTTTCCACTAAGATCACCCTAAATGTAATTTATTTAGATATGAAATCTACTATTACACTACTTGAAATATTGGTTCTTTCTGATCATCTGATATAAGTCATTCAAAATAGTAAATGAGATCCTAATAGCGATATTTTGTTGTGAGTATTATTTTTTTTATATGATTATAACATTGCTTAAAGATTTTTTTATACCAAACTGTATTTCTATACATATAACGGTGAATAAAGTATCACTTTAAATGCTTGATAGAAAAATGTCTAAAATGCAAAATGCGAGTTTTAATTCTGGACGCCTCAATTGTACTCTTGAAATATAAGGAGATAAACAGCTTACATCGTTTATTGAGTTTTGATATTGACTATAACAATATTTCTCAAACTTTTTCGTTCTGCGATTTGCTGAATCAAAACAAGAATTTTTAAAGATTCTAGAAACATATTGCTTGTAGTGACTAAGAATATATTTTTTTTCTAGATAGAGTGTATTGCCAACTCCCTGAATTTCATATAAACTTACAATCTTCTCCAAAGACATGTCACTATGCTTTAGTACCCCCAAGTACATTATATGGAAATTACTGGTAGATTGCCAGAGTCTTACTTAGTCTTAAAAAAGTGGTAAGCAGGGTTAAAGATCTCTGGAGGCATCTGTACACACATTGACGTTACAAAGCGCTGCGTGTCCCGTTACCCTATTTGCAAGTTTCGAATGAAATCGTGACCACCTCATTTCCAATTTCCGAAGTTAACATTTATTCTCAATTACAGTATACAGTTTTTCGGGATCTCTATCTAGTGTCATGATACAAATAAGTACTGGTGTAAGCGGTGAATGAATACCATTTGGTAATAATTGCATGTGACTTCAGCTATTCCTAGCCAAATGACGATGTCTTTCTTTGTGTTACCGTCTTTTAGGATATGTACTAGGATATCCAATCCCGGAGCCTTTTTCCAATCCCGAGATTGATTTATTTTGAATCCCGGGATCTTCTCAATCTGAGATTTTCTCACCGAGGAATTTGAAATCCTCAATTCGCTATACTTTTTCCCCGAAATCTTATGGAAACTCATTTTTTTTTAGCTCACCGAGGAATTTGAAATCTCCGATTTGGTATACTTTTTCCCATAATCTCACAGAAACTCGTTTTTTTTTTTAGCTCACCGAGGAATTTGAGATCTCTGATTTGGTATACTTTTTCCCAGAATCTCACAGAAACTCGTTTTCTTTTTTTTTTAGCTCGCCGAGGAATTTGAAATCTTGAATTTGCCAATTTCGTGTAAATTTTAGGAATTTCCTCAAAACTTCTCAATCCCGGGATCGCGGCCATCTTAATCCCGGGATTTCGGGATCAGAAAATTGAACGGGATCCCGGGATTGGATGCCCTAATATGTACTGCAAAACAGATATATTTTTTATATGTAAAATATTCCAAGCTTCAGACTAAAGGCAACCACTTTTCCTTAATTAACTCTCGCGGCTCGGAGACTAGAAAAATACTTAGCAGGCGATGGGGGTCTTTTTTGACCCCAGTGGTTTCCTCATTATTGGCCTTATTCTTATGAATTTCAAAAAAAGAAATAGTCTACGGGCTTTAAAATATCTCTCTGCATCTTTCCTCATACATTTTTTTATAAAAAATCGTGTTTTTTTAATAAATAGTCATATTTTAAGTTACGCGTAAAAAAGACGTCATGTCAGCACACATATGAATTGACTACTGAAGAGCGTTCCAAATTATCATACGAACAATCGTTATCGCGGGCGCTAATCAGCTGATAAGCGTTATCGCGTATTTATATAAACTACAAAAGGTCCAAAAAACTATGATATAAGAATACCTTAATTATAAACATCGTATCACCCATATTAAAATAGATATTTACGAAAATGTTGGTATTGGGGTCGCATTTCTTGAGCTTAGAAACGGAAAAGTTAAACAGGTTTTATATCAATTCTAACGTGTACTATTTTTATCCATAATTTATTATCATGGTCGCAATTTTTGATAAGATCACATATTTTTTTTAGTATTCCCCATATCAAACAACAAAGCAGCTTCAAATGCAATCTCGTATGCTAGAAAGCAACAAGAGAGACTTTTATAAAAATGTGTATGTTTTCCACACGACTTTTAAGGAACGAATTCAACTTAATTTTTTGTAAGGATGTGCATTATGAGATCTCTTGCTCTTGAGAAAGCGAAGAAAATTGGTTCCACAGCTTTTCCAAGAATACTGGGAAAAGTTATACCTAAGTAATTGTCACCTTTTTTATAGTGCAATCACCAGTCTCTTGGAAAACGTTTGTCATTTCACATGTGAGCCGATACAGTTGTAAAGACGATGGAGGGTCGCTTTGAGACATACTTCAACAATTTTAAGTATATACTGCCTCCGCTTGGTGACTTTTTTAAGCCTCTTCACTACCCAGTTAAGCTTGGCATGTGTACATGAACGTAATACTGGTCACTTGGGGGTGGTTTACAAGTGTGGCCGGTCGGTTACGTCTTGGGGGATTGGTTGGCTTATCACCCGCAGTAACGATCATTCCATAACTCTTAAGCATTTTCTGTGCTAGACTCTATCGCTCTATTGTATCCGCGAACGTTTTCAGTGGTCGTTTTCTGCACATATCTTTTCAACTTTTCTACAATATATTCTTTGTGATACCTTTGGTGTCTAAATCTGGAGATCAAAAGATTCGGCGATGTATAATTTGTTTTAAGTAAATGAGTAAGTTAAATTTCCATCAAGCACCTTCTGTCGAAGTTCTATATTATAAAAAAATGAGTAAGTAACTTTTTTGAATTTGAATCGTTCAAACTATGTACATTCTCACAAATTTTGTCACTAACGACCCGGGTTTCGCCTTTCGGCATCTTCAGGCATTCAAGTGCACGGATGAACTTGAACTGACAGTTCAAGTTCATCCGATTCATCATTTTCTATTCTTTATTTGATAAACACAGTGGTATGATCCAATTATAGCTAAAAAAACTTCCACGAAATAAATGTCTTCAGCATGGTATTTTATTATTCATGACATTTATTTCATAGATTGAATTGTTGTAACAACTACCAGCAACGGCGCTTTGTCCTTAGCTTAAGCTGTTATAACGATAAGCTGGTGATGATATTTGAGTCCATGATGTTGTCTATGATGTTGTACAAAATGATGTCCTTTGATTTCAGAAGGAGCAATACTAGTAAAATAAATACTATGTAGTCCAGGGATGGCGAACCAGGGACCCGCGTGAGAAATTATCTGATCCGTTTGAACTTTTAGAAATGATAAAAACGAATTTCTGAGACAATCTGGGAAAAAGTATATCAAATCGAGGATTTCAAATTTTTCGGTGGGCTAAAAAAAAAAACAAGTTTTTGTGACAATCTAGGAAAAAGTATACCAAATCGAGGATTTCAAATTCCCCGGTGAGCTAAAAAAAAACGAGGTTTGGAGATAATCCGGGGAAAAGTATAGCGAATTGAGGATTTCAAATTTCTCGGTGAGCTAATCCCAATCCCGGGATCCTTATATGTGACCCGTGACATGATTTTTAAATTTTTTAAAAATCAAATTTGACCCACTTGCGAAAAAGGTTCGCCATTCCTGATGTAGTCGATCAAATTTTATACAATTGTGAATTTTTTTTTTTATTAAACTGGTCTAGTTTCAGTGATAAGAGATATATGATTGAAAAATTACACGCAATCAGTTTTTATTTATAGTTCAACTGCTTATAATATATACCATATGTTATTGAATATTTATTTTATGTTCAACTTTAAGTATTCCTTGCCTGGAATACTTTTTCTTAAAAAAAGTCAAGCTCTACACGCCCGTAGATATGATTGAAAAGATTATATTTAAAAACAAACACAAGTTAAATAACTACTGAAGTGCCAGTTAATTTTTATGTTTTTATTTCAAAACAGTACGTGAAAAGAGTTCACTGCTTTATCCACGGAGATGCAACAATTTTCGTTATGGTAATTAAGGGTTTTTAACCCTCTTTCACTTTTTATTTTATCGGAATATTCGTTTTTCATTTTGAGTGGCGCGAAGTTGCAACGTTTAACTGCACAAAGCATCTGAGCAAAAAAGCTTTTGGAATTTCTGAAACGAGAATAATCGCGTAATCATTTTCGAAATGCTGGCGAGATGGGAGTTTTTTTGCAACTTTTGTGTTACCAAAAGTGAGGTTACGAGATGTTAAGTGGTGAACTCACGCGATAAGTTATTTTTTATTGTATTGTACTTACGCGTCATTTGATTGAAACCACAGTCATCCATCTTTAGAGAAAATGTGTCCCTTAATGAGTATTCTAAAAAAGATTTATTTAATTCCTTTTTAGAGAGCCTTAGAATATAAGTATGACACTATCATATTACTTGCTGTAAGCAAAAACACTCTTTTTCTTGGATTTCGAATAAATTCTCGAAGAAGTGTGTAAGAAAGATATGAAAACACGCCACAGATTAATAGTTATGAATTTAAGTTTAAATCGATTCAAAGACTTGGAGAAGAATTGGTGTATTTCTACTTAGCCATGACAATCAGGTTTTGAATAATCAATAGCATATTACGGTGCAATTCATTTGAAAGCGAATATATTATAAAAGTCGTAATAATGAAGCTTTTGCATACTATTCCATCATTAGACTCCGATGAAGTAATTCCGTATTTTTTCCCCATTTTTATGTTTTCAGATATACTCAAGAAGTATTTGCAAAATCAATTTGTAAATAAAATTTAAATACTGGACCGCAGCATGAAATTCAAAAGACGATACAACAACGTTTTTTAAAATGGCTATTGATGAAATGTTTTTTTAAGATTGTAAATTGGAATTTTAGCATAATATGAATAATCAATCATCTAAGAACATATCAATATTATTTTCATACGTACATACATTTATTTATCCGATCCTAATCTAACAAAAATAAGTAAAAAGAGTATCAAATTTAAAAGGGTGACAATTTATAGTAAAGGAGTGTTTCTCTTTACTTCCGCTGTAATAACTGTGGTATAGTTATCTATTATTGTTTTTGTAGTAGAGAACCCTTTCCATCAACCTAATGGATTAGTCGATCAACAATACTGACATTTAAATAATTCATAAACCTGTTTTGTATTTGATGGTCCATACTAAAAATACCAGGCTTAAGTAAACGTGAAACCTTTTTACAAGTCCTCATAAAACGGTTTTATTATACTGTTCATCAAAGCAAGCCTCAAAGGACAACATTTTGATTAACAACAAAACATACGGATGGCGATCCTTCAAAAATATATGTTTCAATAAGCCAGTGAAAGGATGTTTTTTCATCAGCAATCCTTTAAAGTAGGGATAGCGAACCAGTTGACATACATTTAATACCGTACTGTGATTACTCAGAAACATTGCCCGATTAAAAGTAATGTATTCACATAAATATTTTCTATGTTTTCACTTAAAGTTTTGAATCAGAGTCAAATTCAAGAAGTTTTGATGTTTTTACAATAGTCAGAGTTGTAAAAAGCGAGTGATTCCGACACTTTTTATATTTAAAGTTATGTCATTACTGTCAATAAATGTAATATGATTATATCTATAAGTATATTGTATCAAAAATAATGTGTAGGTTAAAATCGAATGTTTGCAATAGTGAAAGACAATCTTCCTTTATCTATTCTTTTCTTATGGTATGATAAAGTTTCTAGGGAAATCTTATAAAAGTTAAACTTCACATTGTTAGATTTAGTCATTTTCATTTTCAATATTTTTTTCTTAATTAACATTTTTTTAAACTAAAAATTTATTATTTTTAAAAAAATGTTTGGCATTACAGTTAATTCTTATGCGTCAAATATTTTAAAGTTGAAATATCATACGAAAAAAACTCGATGAGAATTTTTTGTAAGTCACTCGAGATCAACTCGAGGTAAATTCACATCACAAATACACACTTCTTAGGTCTCAAATTTAAATTGAAAATTCTCAATTTAACTTTTAACTAACCAACCAACTAGACCACAGCGGGCTATATTGTCAGTATTGTCAGTTTTATTTTTCGAATCTCCTTGACAATTAATAAGAATCGCCACATTTTGAGTAAACAGTATTATTTATAAGGCGGTCGTAAAAATGCGGCTGCATACACATAACGAATGGTGGTGGGATACTCAACAACCAATTTGTTTTTATAAATCGGAATTTTATTTCTTTATTTACAAACTTCAATCATATAATATATTCCTAATAAATCCATTTGGAGAATTTATTGAGCTTAGACCTTGTGGTTTTTTTTTAATAAGTATGTTTGCGTTTGATTGTTCACGAAAATAAATTTCTGATTTTTGAGAATGCAAAAAAAAATCTCCCGTTGTGGAAATACTATTTTTTAAGACTCTGCCTAGTTATACGTTTCAAAATACTTATGATCTTATTTTATTTCGAATGAAATAAATTTTCTGAGCATAATAATAAAGCTAAAATAATATCAACAAAAATATATATGGGATATATAATATAATATAAATATCGACCGTGGAAAGGAAAAAGGACGTAACCTATTTAAAGGACCTATTACCCACTTCCCACATCAAAACCACCAAAATAACACCATTATAAGGCAGACAACGCAAATACTTTTTTTGTGTCTGTATTTAGAAGTCTATACAACCGGGGCGAAGCTAGAGATCACGCCTACCAGTTATATTCACAAAACACCAATATTAATAAAAGAAGCGAATTAAATTTTAAGAACCGTTATCTAGTTTGAAACAGTTACAGGTTTGTATTTTGGTTGAAAGTGTGCGTGATACATCCTCTTCTTCTTTAACCATATTTGTTACTTATGTAGAGCATATGATCGCCACGCGGCATCTCCGTGTTTTCTTGTATCCCGCCAATTTTCCTTCCACCCATGACATGACTCGAAGCAACAGTGGGATAAATTGAAAATACTTGTTTCGAGATAATTAAACTCTAAGGTTTCTGTTATACTTTTTAAATTGTGAATTATTGTATTATTTAGTTTATATTTCGGTGTATGATAAAAGCTTTATTTGATATTATTATCTGTATCTAGTTATTTTACTAATCTCATTAATGCTTTAAAACTACAGGGCAATATCAATAATTGTAACTGTACGATTTTCTTTTAGATGAGGCTTAATTATTTAATTTTTTTATTATGAAGGTTTACCTTTCAACAATCAATTGGCATCCTTATCTTAAAATCTATTTTGTTCACTTTATGTTACTGTTGCTTTATGGTAGTGAATCATTGGGCTCCACCGAGTAAATCCTATGATAATACCTGACGGTCGTTCATCCTTTCTTAATGGGATTTCGTATTTTATAAAGAATGTGCTTGAATCTATCCCTAATAATCATAGTTATAATACATACAATATGGTGTGGTGTTATGGTGCGATTAAGAAAGCACTTAAGTAATGTGTGTCCATATTGGTTGTTCATAAATCATGCCCTGTTTTATTCTTCAAACATTTTTTCGTATTCAATTCAAGTCGGTACATCGTTAGGTGGTTTGGTCAGAGTAAACTGGTTGCTGACCCGCGCGCTAAATAATTTTCGCAGTACATCAAAAACACTCGTGGGGGCGGGGGAGAGCTTCCGCCAAATTGACGAAATAAATTCATAAAACCCGTTCCTTTGCATATTTCATAAGGGCTTTATTGCTGTTTGTTATACCATCCGACCCGGAAAATTTTCTTCGCTCAAACATTTTTTTACACTGATATCGCAGAGCGACACAAATGATAGTTTGGTTCAAATTTTTCTGGATATAAATTCTTATTTAGTTTATACATATTTCACAAAAGTATTATTTGAACGGAAATTTATAGTAAATATTTTATGAAGTTTAAAGTTCAGTTAACTGTTACTTTATTAAATAGTTGATAGTTTAAAAATGGATTATCGTAGAACGTCCGACGAAAGAATTAAAAAAATATAAGTCGTTTTGCTTTTGTAACATGTTTAATATGAAGATAAAATTTGTGTTTCAGCTTTGACAGATCAATGTATAAGTAAAAGTAATAAATTAAAATATGTTTAAATAAAATCTTTACAGGGCCTTAGATACCCTTTACTGTAGACTTCACTTTTAACGTTTTCACTGTAAATTTTTGAATAAGAAGCATTATTAGAGATCAGCCTCCGATCTTCGATAAAAAATGTGGAATTAGTATAAAAAGTGTATTATTTTTTTATAACAGATTTACTAAGCTAGATTAATAATAGATGTTTGCGATATAAGTTGATAAGGTTTCAAGTTTTATTTGTCGTATCATTTGCAATATTTATACAAAAGATTTTATACAAAAAAGTATTTTATTTGATATATACATACTCTATTTGTGGAAAAATATATGAAATGTAATACCCTTTTTAACTGAAAGTTTTTAAGAATATAAGATTTTTTGTAAAAAATCTGCCAATTTTACTCATAATAAATAGATTTGATTTTCTAAAAAATAAAATATGTCATTTGTTCAACAAACAAATAAATATGAAAAAAAACTAGATCACCACAAAGTAAAGTATTTATTTTTGAGAGAGACAAGTCAATGTCTTCGAATTAACGCTGCTGTCACGTAATTCTAAATAAAATGTATGTCTTCTTTACTTTCTTCAACAGACGGAAATAATTTTGCGCATGTTTGACCTCTCCAGTTTAATTTCGCGATATTTCTAAGAATAAGCAATACATGGTTTGGTAGATCTTTTTGACGTTTAAAAATCTTACTTAAGCCCTCTTGTCTCGTTCACTGGGACAGTATTTTAGAACTCAACGCAGGACCAGTAAGCAGGACGTTATCGCCAAAGCATTTTTGAAGTACCGAACTTAGCATCACGGAAATCTTAGATCTGACACGAGACAGTCGTAATAATTAATAACATGATATATTTCACATTTTATTTCGAAACACTGATTGAAGTTTTCATAATTATTATGTTCCCAATACATAACATCTTGTTACTAATTTTCTACAATTACGTATGTCAACTTTTGTTAGTTTTGAGTTTTTTGATGTAATGAATTCAGAATTTGAATACACATCTCGTATCTCTAAAAATAATACTTCATTTTGAATTGACAGCATAAAGTTCATCCGTGCACTTGAATACCTGATTATTCTGAAAAGAAATCGCCAAAGTAACATTTACATATAAGAAATTAAATTTTATTTCCAAATAACGCTGATTTATTTTTGATAACTCTCAACGCCTTGTGTAGACACATTTTTTTAGTTGAGGAGGATTTGAGAAATAGTTAAGACTTATTTGTTGTAATGTTTTGAGAGTGGCGAACCAAAATTGCGTAAATTTCTTTTTATTATATAACGTGTGGTTGCCTGAAATATTTTGATAGGTATAAGAACGCTCTATGTAGTGTTTATATGGTTAATTATAAAGTTGCTTATAGATATTAACCAGTCAAAACAAACTCACTCTGCTTAAGATCATACAAAACAAATCTGATAAATAATAAACAAATCAATTTAATTTTGAATCGTTCAAATTATGTACATTCACACAGATTTTCTCTGTGAATCTTTAAACCTCTGTAAATCTGTGTGAATGTACATAATTTGAAGGATTCAAATTTTATATTGAAATTCCACCAAGCACCTTCAGTCGAAATCTTAAATTAAATCAAAAGAAAATATCAATGGTGAGCTGCATGTATTATTCAAACCGTTATTTCCTTATGATTCTGTCAATGAATTTATTTTAATTTTTGATAACTTAAATATATTCATTTTTAACTCAATATAAAGTATATATTTAAAAAAAAATCTTAATTCATTCACAAACCATGAAAAAGTATATTTTTTCTGTATTATTAATATGTTATACAACCTGTGGAATAACAAAGTTATCAATATAATTTATAATAAAATTTAACTTGTTAAAAGTCAATCGTTTGTGGTTTTTCTTTTTTTCCCATTTAAATTTTTCAACTGCAAGAAACTTAATTTTCACGGTACAAAGCTTGTAAATAATAAAGCAGAAAAATTATGCTGAGCAATAAATGAACAAGACAAATAGAAGATATAAGAATACGTTGACTTACTGTGTTGTATAAGGTAAATCAGCAAGTTATTCTGATTATTTACACTTGTTTGATGAAACCGATTCTGCCCTTGAATTACATTTTTTTTTGCAATACAAGTGTCATGATTAACCTTATTTTTGTATTTTCAGATATAACTGACATAAAACAACAACCCATGCGCCGTAAATTGAATAATGATTAGGTTTGTTTATTTTCGGTCCTGCTATTTGATGACTTGATTTAGCATTTTTCAATGGTTTGCATGATTATGCATAACAAGTATATACTCTTAAACCTTCAGTTGTTGCAGCAACAGCAAAGCTTAAAGAAAATAATAATAGGTTCCTGAATATGTCTGAAACTTAAGCGTTACGTTGCTTTGTGAAGAATATAGAATTATAGAAGAAACCTAATTAAATCATTCATGACCGACGGTAAGAGCTCTTTCAAAGCGATTGTGCATATTCATGTTTAACATTTTGCAAGGATAAAGCACTGACAACTATTTGCTGTTGTTATCCAAAAAAAAAGGTATTATAAAAAATTTTACTTCTGTTAAAATGTAAAATAGAACCATACAGCTAATGTTATAACCTATTTCTTTCAGCAGACCGCGTAAAACAAATTATTATGGTTTCGGGCCGCAAGCAAAATGACAATTAAAGTACGCTCAATCTTCTTTCTTATAAGGGATACGTTACATTTTAAGCAGCCGTGAAAAAAAGATGAACGCAAAATATGTAGATGAATGAAAGATTGAATGTGCTATTTCAAAATCTTGCACAAAGAAAATCAGTTGTACTCGTTTACAAAACAAAAATTATTTCTTAGATTTTTACTTAAACTTAATATTATTAGTATACAGCTTGAGAATAATCGGTTCTTATTTTTCTTTAGCGAACCTATATTTATTTATAAACCGATGTATTCTGCTTCATTAACGAAAAAGCTTTCTCACTTTTTTTTATTTTAAATGATTTACTTATGCACTATAAAAATATAAACCATAAAAATTGGATAAAAAATGCATCCCAGCCATAAATGATGAAGAAGACTACATAAAAATTGTTGCATTCTATTCCACACACAATTTTAAGCTTTATATCACAACTAATGATACAAAAGTAACACTGGTAAAGTTTTACAGTTTTATTGACAAAAATCTTATTTTTATGCGTGCAAGATTGTAAGACAATATTTTCCATACTCATTTCACGCAATATTTTGTCTTTTTAGAATGGGTGTGTAGATTTTACTTGGTGATATAGAAAATGTAATATTGAAGTGTCTTTTTTGCAAACGTAACAATCCACTTTAGCGATTGAGCGGCTTAATTAATATTTTTTAGTTTTTCATCTTATATTAAGCCGCTTATTTTCTAAGCACATTTCAGAAAGGCAGAATATTTTATGCATAATTATCCCATTCGAAGAACAAAGCGTATTATTAATCTTCTTGACTGTTATAAGTTGATGAGATTTTTCACGAAATAAGCATTTCTGTTGTAAAAAACGTTTAAGCTGTTATAATAACGCTTTACCATTAAAAAGAAAAACGTTTATTTTACATCACATGAAAATAAATTCTAGACCTCTATTTCAAAATCATCCAAAAAAAATACATCTTTTAAATGATTCATGTCTCACTTCGAATCTCTTTTTTATTAAGTTTTTTAGTCATTAAATGACATGAGTCAAATGACTATTATATTTCTATAAAAGCGGACTTATCTCTGAATAAATACTCTGCCGAAGGTTTTTGTGATATCTAAAATGAGAACAGCCGTGACCAATTAATAAAATTAATCCACTTGTGATAAACTCTACTACTTGGAGTAGTAAGTGGTTTTTCGAGTGATTATTACGAAAGCTGTGTTTTGTATACTCTAGTATGTATTAATCCTTCGCTTTAGAACATTGCTCATTGACGGGGTAGACTTATTGGCCGATAGCTCACTGGAAGAGTGTGATCCTTGACAGGTTTTGGTATGAAAATTCTATCATGCTGGAAAGTACTTTTACTTCAAGTAATACCCTTTTCTGGTAGCTTTTTGAGAGCCATGTTGTCAATGTTGTATTTTTCTAAAGCATTCCTGTCAAAAAACTCTTTGATAAAACTTTTCACGTCACTAAATGAGGTAAAATGATTAGATTCACAATTAAAATCTAATAATTATTTTAGGATCAACTTTATAGACGCTTATATTTTATATCTAACGGTTATATCTTATTGTCCCAATTTCTTGGTTTGATTGTGTTAGGAGCACTTTTATAAAGTAATTTTAACCAACTTTCACGCTTCTCAACACTTTTTCTTAAACGAAGATACGTATGTGTTTAGTTGAAAACGATATGCGATACGACACTCACAGGACGTGTGAACTTTTCAACCGTGTCTTCAGAATATTGAAAATATTTCCACCGTGTACCGCAAATTGAGTAGAACTATTTGCGTAAAATAAAATTGTGTTTAGTATTTGGTTTCCGTTATAAAAGAATGACAATATTTAACATCTTGGACTATATTTCTAAAAAATATATATTTAGTAATCAGTAGAACTTTCTTTGTATATATTCACTTTCTAATATTAAATTTTGTGCCAGAAAACAATTCAAAATCAATAATAATATCTTTACAGATTACAATTCAAATTTTTCAATATTTTTTTAATGAATGAAACGAGAATTTATCATTATATAATATATAAGTTTAAAAATAATAATTTGCATTGTGTTTGATTTGAAACATAATATAAACACACATGATACTTGTGACGTTTTTCAACCAGATGTTTACAATTCAGGTGGCGGTAAAGACATATAAAAAACATAAATTATATGATTGTTTGTGTAAAATGTATATTTATTACCACTGTACCTGAGAATAAATGATATACAGAATAATAACAATAAGTCGATCATTTCTATTCCAAATAGTTAAAGAAACGATGCTACAGCTATTTTCTTGTGATTAAATTCAGTATAGTATAATTACAATTCAATGAATAGCAGTCAATCTATTTGACAGTGATAAATGAATTTTAATTTTTAATATAACTCGTTATATAGATCATGGCATTGACAAAATGATTATCATAATTAGCATGTTTCAATGACAACATAGAGGTAATGTAACATTTCATCGAGGTTCAAAATTATCACAAATGTGAAGTTTTTAGCTAAAAAACTTGATAATTCACGGGCTCCTAGCTTACGAGTCGTGACCCTGAAGTGGGCCGGGACGAGTTTTCTATGGGGTCGCCAACTTATACAGTCAACTAAAATTACCTTTTTAAAAATGCTTTTTTCAATTGCATCGGGGTTGCGGGTCGCATGGCTTTTATAAAAAAAAAAGGGTAAACACCAGAAAAGGATTGGGAGTCTATGTGATAATTGATCGTTTAACAAAAACTGTTAAAATAAGAGATTGAGTTGATCCCCTAGCAGAGACAGCTGCGGACGATGACAAGGTAAGTTTTAATTTATCAGCCTGTCTTTATTTTCATGCCATATTTTTTGGGTACTGTTTACTTAAAATAATGTACTAAATATATATAAAAATACTTCTCACACTTTTTAAAATTCGACATCACGTTCCATAAGTTAACGTGTATAATTTTAATAGTGGTATCGTGCGTTGTACTGCGGGCACTTTGAAAGTTTTTATAGCTCTTTTATTTGTATCGAGTTTATAAACCAAATAATGGCCTGAAAAAACAGGGCGTTGAAAAACAAACACCAATAAAAGTAAAAGAACATAAAATTGACATAAAACTAAAGAGCCAGCTTTTGCCAAATTTTCTTTAGCAAGAAAAATCACACTGCGTTCCTGTCACTACAGATAATTAAATTATATCTTCTTTGGTGGTGTTGAGCCAAGACATAACATATAACGTTTAGTGGCTTCATTCTGCAAGTTATGATAATTTTTCAAATGTAGAAGTTTTTGTGACGAACATCGTTTTAAAAACCTTAAATAACAGAATACCAATAGTAAGTACTTTAAATTCAAAAAATTAAATACTCAATTGCACTAATTTCCATTTTTATTTATTAGGATAATGATCAACTGATAAAAAAATACAATGTTACAGTGTTATTTATGAAAAACTAAAATTAAATTATTAAGGTGTAATAGAAAGTGGTTTTGAAAGTTATTTACAAAATATGAATAAGTGACACTAAATTGACTAAAATTAACATGTTTGACCTCTTAAATGTAACGACAAAACTCATCAAAGAGTAATTAAGCTCAACATCATAAGCGAAACCGGTCCTGGTCTTATCAAATAAACGTGAGAATTAGTACAAATGAGTATTTCATTTTTTTATATAAAGCCTTTCCACTCAGTATTGAAATTGTGTATACGCTATCAAAAACTCACTTTTAAGCAAAATGATTTTGTGTCTATAAAAATGTTATTTTTATATCTTTATCACGTACATAGGGATACATAAACATTTGCCTTCTTTATTCTGAAAAGAAATATAAAATGTTTTTAACACTGAATCGTGTTTAATAATATATATATATCCCAAAAATATTCACGTATATTTTTTAACTTTTTGAATAATGTGTTATTCCGTTAAAAATATACACAAAAATATTTAAAACTATCGTTCGCTATCAGTTCATTGAATGTTGTACTCCATAATCCGGCATATAAAAAATAAGAACTGCCCGTTCCCATAGACGGCGAAAAATAAATAGGATTTTGTTATTCCCTTACGATGCGCGTAATGGTTAACCAATATTTATACCATTTTTACTGGATTTAATATTTTTATATGTAAGATTGTGTGGTATATCGGAGGTTTTAACATTCAAAATAAAATTTTAGACCTCTCTGTTGTGAGATTATTATTTCTAACACTATTCGTGTTATACTGAGAGTATTTTTGTTAGTATATTTTTTACGAAGAGATTGCATTTATATCGCATACCTCATTCACTTTGCATACAAACTGCGTAATAGAATACAACAATTTTTTTTGTCTATACGCATCCAAATTTTTAGTCACTAACGATATGGGCTTAGTATTTCGAATATATTCAAACAATGCACCAAATATCTCAAACGATTGAAATTTTATAATGAATTTTCATCAATCACCATCAGTCGATGCCTCAATTGAAAAAAGTTCTTGGGTTCTACTGTACAAATTATGTTTTGTATTCTTTTCAAATGTATATGTTTTTTCTATTGTATTTATTTTCGCTTTTTTTATCCAGCAAAATGAATAACTTTGTGATATGACTTTGGTACGAGGTCTTGGACTGTCACTGTACAAATTAATATCATTTTAAACTTATACTTATTACATATTTTAAAAAAAATCCTAATCGGTATGATTAAAAATATTAAAATACTTACTCATTAAAAATAACTGATTTGAAAGTCACCCAACATATTGAAGTTGTTTATAACTTGCTTGCTCTAGTAATCGTATCAGAAATAAAATTTTGGCATTCTCAATTCAGTCAAGCTCTTATTAAATGTCAAAAAGATATAAACTTCAAATATTTTTTAGGAATATCATTTTTTACGCCTCGCTGATTGTTATATTGGCAGCGAATTTTGGAAATATCATGTTTATCCAACCATTAACTTATTCAATAAAATATTACAATTAATTGTATTGAAAACACTGAATCCATATCGTTTCACCAAAAAATTACATTTACGAGAGAATTATTATTTTCGTATAGATGTTGATATAAATTTTCTTGTCAATTTATTATATACAAAATGATTTTGTTGTAAGTACGAACACTTGTTCAAGTGATTTATGATAATTTTGATGATTTACGTTAAAGAAGAAAATAGTTTAAACACCATTATTAATATCAGATTTAGAAACATATCGAATCTACCTATTGTAAAAATAAATTTCTCTTTTATTAAATTGAAATTAACACTTAAAAATGGTATTGACTATGATCTATCTAATTCGTGCGGTCTTTAAAAAATAAGAAAATTCTAGAACAGAAATTCTCATCATCCAGATGCCATAAACGGAGCTACAATGACGCACTAGAATGATTTGAACGAACTCAATGAGGTTTATAACTGGAAAAAAAATAGAGAGGCCATATTTTTCAATCTGAAACAAATGTTTTGTTAAAATTTGTTTAATAAATAGTAAAAATAAAATAGAATATTATTTGTTTGATCGCCATATGGTAAAAGAGTTATTTAAGGCACAGTTATGATACTATCATATGATATAAACACATTTGGATATTTATTGTATGCTTTTTCGAGTACTGGTAAATACAAAATCAAAACAAATTATATTTTCTCTAATACTTGTCCCTTTAAATGTGTACTTAAACTTTCCGTATAAATTATTCCCATTTCCGATTTTCCAAAATGATTCTGTCAAGTTGGTATCACATCTTCTTGTGCCCTAGAAATATAAATTTTGTTTTTTAAATAGGAATTGAGTATTTTTGTAAACCACTTGCTGTTAACGTACAAATCATTTCGTATGCTTATTATATGGCAAAATTTAGTAGTCTTTGTAATTACTATTGTACTGCGTTTGATCACTTGAATTGTGTTGAAACCTGTCTTTTCTGGGTAAAAATACAATGTGCAATAAAATTTACAATATATTAAATAAAAAACAACAGGTAAAAATAATCCCACCATTTTGAAATTTGACAAGGACCGGATAAGGTAAGCGAGGAAGTTTTTATGGTAACTTTCTGTTTGCTTTTTACAATGTATTGCTTCTAAAACTGAACAACGATGCCATTGCAAATTTTTAAGTTAACTAAGACAAAAGTACTGAAATAGGTTAATTTACTCGATGCAATTTAAAAAATATTGATTTAAAATATGATTTTTTAAGTTATACTTTATTTGCCAATTTGTTAATTATTATAATTACCAGAAAAGACTGAATTGACAGTTTTGAAAAAAATATGATTTCTAAAAGGAAGCGATGAATACTTTTACAAAACTAGTTAAAATCAAACGACATAGGGAAACTCAGATAAGAACAGTTCGTACAAGATGGTCTTCACAAGCGACCAATTAGATCGCGATTTCTGAAAATATATTTGTTGATTGCATAATTGTTCTTCTAGAGAAGCGATATTACAATCTCTGGAAAATATTGAATAAATTCCTTTCATTGGATCGATCTTTCGAGAGAAAGATGTAAAAAACCAAACAGTTATGTGGTCATTAAAAGAGTCAAACGTGCAATTGAATATTTTCTAGTATTTTTAAATTTAGGGTTTTGCAAAAAGCCATTTTAAATTTATCGAAAAATATGGTGATACCTTCTTAAATGACGGTTTTTTACATGACGTGTTTTTGTCTATACATTGATACAAAACTTTTTTCTTGAATTCATCGTCCATATTACAAAACTCTTTGAATCTTAGCATTAGCATTGGAACATATACTCCGTTTACATATTTGGAAACCGTGACCTTATACTGAAAATATAAATAAATATTGTTTTAACAGATTTTTTTCTCTTCATTGCACATTCGCATAATGTAGTTTATCTTTCTCATTTAAGACAGTATTCTAGTGTAGACTTTTGAAAACGTCGATTCTTTTTTTTATATTATTCTAAAGTTTAGGCATTTGATTCAATTATTTACTGAGTTACAGCGATTTTGGTGACGCAGCAACTAAGCTGGTCCGACCGGAACAAATCGAAACTCAAAACTTTAAGCGCGTTTTTCTCGAAACTACTTTTTTCAATCTGACGTACATAATATCTCAAGTTCTACCAAATCGATTTATTTGAAATTTTGTGTGAACCTTCTATATACATTTTTCTAGAGCCCATAGCAGATTTATATCAAAAATTTTATTTTTACTATTTTTAAAAAATTTTAAGCTGTTAAAAAAACGTAAAAATTTCATTTTTTTTTTCAAACGGCTGCCATTTTCTGAAAAAAATTTTTTTTTACTTCTTCGAGATAGGGGCTCTAGCGAAATTTTTATTCATTAAGAATCCGTTAATTTTTTTTTAAATGACCTGAAAGGTTGGAATCGTGGAGTGAGAACACCATCTTTTTTTTGGACCCCTACCTTTACCAGCCGATAACTTTGAGTTTTGATTTTTTTTTATATATTTTTAAAATATAAATAAACAAATGGTAAAAAAATGGACGGTAAAAAATTTCTTTGTTAATTTTTTACAGAGCTCGAAAAAACAAAAATTCGTGCCTCTACACTAGAATACCCCCTTAAAATAGTAGCAAAAACTACATCATAATTACAGCGATATGTAGCCACAATTTACAGCCCACAAAATATATTTTCCTTCGTGCCGATAGGAAAAAAAATTCTAGAATGTTAAAACGTACTTGTATGTTATTTTGAAACACCAAACAAATAAATAAAAATTTAAACACCAGGGTTAGTTCCACATCTTTCAAAATCGTCAAATTACAATGTAAAAGCCAATTATCTTTTACATCCTTAATAATTTTGCAGTTTCCTTCCGAAGCATTGAAGCGTTTTGGTCCTGAGCAAAAATTTAAGTCGCTATAAGCTTCGTTGTATGGTCCCTGTTTAGAAAAAAAAAATCATTATTCTTACGATATTAATATATGTACATACGAATTAAATATATCATATATTTGATTTTCTGTGCCGAACAGACAATGAAATCGTTTGGTTTCTATATGTATGAGTGTTTATTATTCTAATAGTCTAAACCAGGCGTGGGGAACCTGCGGCCTTTTGGCTACTCTGGTACGGCCTTCTGGCCAATTCTGTAATTCTGTAAATTTATGTAAATTCCCGACACATTCTGACTGCGAATTCCTGTTTCTGGCCAAAGATTCCCTAGTCAACGTTTACTGCGGCCTTATATCGAATCAGAAAAATTAATGCGGCCTTTAGAGAAGAAGAGGTTACCCACCCCTGGTCTAAGCATATTTTGTAAAATAAACAATTTTGTTATGCGGTGTGATTTGTCTTTCTTGATTGATGAATCATAATACCTTATCACTTTTACACTTAAATATGTATTGAGTGTTTTTTTTACATTTACCTAAAATCTGAAAGTAACAAATGTTTCCAAGGCCTACTTTGACGGACATTTTTTTGTATTGGCATTTATGTACAATCTAGGTCTTAGTCCTACTTGAGACATTGAGTATGTATCAAAAGATCAATAAAAACTGATAATAATGTTTTCTATTCAAAATTGTACAATTTTTTACAAATATTTTTTTTAAAGAAACAAACTGTCACGTTAACAACTAAATCAATACAAGAAGGAGAACCAGAAAAACCTTCAATCGGGTGAAGAACAAGCATTATCCAAAAAAAAGATAAAGCAAAATTAAAATAGTAATGTTGTCAATCTCTCAATTGACAACTATTTAATAAAATACTGTCATAGAAATCATTGCGAAAATTAAAAGTTGTCAAATCTTAAATATTTGTTTACAATAAAAACAGATATCTCATCTTAACAAGTGCTTGATGTTTTATAACTTCATATTGTAGTTTAACAGATAATAAATTATTCCCAGGTCTCGGCAACTTACCCGCGGGTCACCAAGTGACCCATTTGATGATTTCAAGTAACTTTAAAATATGATATGAAAATACCCACTGACCCGAATAGTCTTCTTAATAGTCATTTTTTTTTACTTTGACCCCCAGCCGAAAAAAATTGCCGAGACCTGATGTAGACTTTAGTCTGAAATTTTAATTTAGTTAATAATATGACAGAAAAAAAACATGATTTGGTTACGTTTTCAGGTTCAAGCTGAGGAAATAAAATAAGTCCTTACCTTAATACTACAGATATGTAACTATGATTTGAAAAATTATGGTGAAATGAATGCTAATAAAAAGATTTTTTTGATCAACATTTATCTAATCTGTAATCATTGCTTAAATGAAAATGAATAATGGTCTTTTAAATTATCGGGAAAATTTGAATTTTAAAATCAATAGTGCATTATTAAATACAGAAAAAAAATCTTACGTAGTCTTTCATAGAGTTGCATTTATTATTAGCAAAAATAGTCAAAATCAATGCAAAAAACAAAAATTTTACCATGGTCGCTTAATACACAAACGTAAATAAGCCATTTCATGTCAAACATTCCATTTATAGTATAACATCTTTTTTATATTTTTAACTTTTTTATCGTATCATAACTTATATAATATCTGTACCTCAGAGCTGAAAATCTGGAAGTCACATCTTTGTCATTTTCTAGCGAAATATACAGATTTCAACTCAAATTTGCGTTTTTATTAATGTTGAAAACATGAGATTCACAAGATTTTTATGGATTCAAAAATACCTACTTCTAAATCTACTGAAGTTCATTTATTCTTAGAGATAAAATATCGGAAGTTCAACAAAAAATACTTATATAACACTTCTGTAGTTTTATAAATTATGGATTTAAAAAAAATAGGTTTTTCTATTGAAATCACACATTATTTTGAGACTTTCTTACGAACTACTACTTCACTTTTAAGGTGTTCACTGTCAATACTTGGTGGAATGGCATTATAATAAAAATAATAAAAAAAAATTAGTACTTTTTCCACATAAAATTTATTAGATCAGGACCGGTTTCGCTCATGATGAGCATTGTCAACTACTTTGGGGAGGTACAGAGGGACAACTTAATCAATTCTTAAAACTTATAAATAACGTTAACCCGCATATTTAATTTACAATGGAGTTGGGGTTGAATAAAATAAACTTTTTGGATTTAACGATCGAGATTATTAATAATCGGCTTTGTTTCAGTATATTTAGAAAAGATTCATACAGCGATAACATCATCAACAATTCTTCCAGACATCATATCTCGCATAAATTAGCAACCTTTCATTGCTTTATTCATCGTCTCTTGTTGATTCCGATGACTAAAGCTAGTAATGATCTTAAGTTAAATACGATAAAACAAATTGCGATGAATAATGGTTATGATTCGGATGTAATAGATCGTCTTTTATTTAAAAAACACAAAAAACTAGCTTTGATAAATGTAAGCTCTAGTTTGGTGATTAACGCACCAGCTGTTGAGATTAAGATTTATTTATTATATACACTAATTGTTGGTTTTTACTTTGTTAATGGTAATTCATACCTAATTGGTTTTTGCTGTAATAGTTTTCATTGCTAAGTGGTCTTCAACTTTTTATTTGTAGTTTATTTTCCTTGTATTTTGCTTCAATTCTTTTGCTAGGTTGTAATACCAATTGTTTGTCATACCTTGTTTTTATCACTTAACTTTTGTATAAATATCACTGTTTTATTGTTTTTCTTATCAGTTGACAATGCTCATCATGAGCGAAACCGGTCCTGATCTAATAAATTTTATGTGGAAAAAGTACTAAAAATGTTTTATTATTTTTATTGAACTACTACTTACTACTCGGTTGCTCAACCTACCGTACCTCACCTGCCTGGTTGACAACCACATGTCATAATATGGATTATACAGGCACTTGAAGAAGAAGGGAGACAAAGAAAAAAAAAACAGCATTAAAATACATAAGAAACATAAATAAAGCAAGATCGCTTCTCTCTGTAAAACATAAAAGTCCTTTTTTCGTATAAAATTGACATACAAAGATAGAGCAACGAATATAAGTGGGTGAAACTTTATAAATTGCAGAATCCCAAGTCTTTTTTACTTGAAGCCGTGCGCACCGTAAACGAAACCCACGAAGTTTAATCCATGACATCTTGCGTAGTTTTGTTTTTAGAGACATTTGACCTGCTCTCCTGTAAAATATTGCCAATGTGACTTCCAGACATTCAGCTCTAAGGTACAGGATATCATTTACCGCTTTTAAAAACACATTATTGTAGTTTTACAGATCTATACGAGTTTTTGCTTTGCTTGCATAGTCTATACATTGGTCGTCTAATGTCCACTTTTTGTTTGTTATGCAACTTTTTATGCAGCTAATATAGAGTTGTCCTATTTTACCGAGACCCATCGAGATACTATGATAAATAATGAGTTTTTTTATTGTAAAATGAAATTACGTGTCATCATACTGTATACCTTTGTTTATTTTACGATGTTTTCTCCCAATGTAAAGATTATGGACTCCCAGTGGAGCTTATCTAATCTCACCACTAATTTTTACTGTAAATATAATTTATTTCATAACTCATGGTCGGATATTGGAGTCAGATGACGTGGAGTTGGGTGTTTTTCCGGAGGCGGTGTCGGTGTTAGTTAGAGTCGAAAAAAATGGAGATAAATAATATAAAGATATTGGAAAAATTATAATTCTATTCATAATATTGATTTGGGAAAATTTACGAGATCTATTCTAGTGACTCACATGATATGATGGTATACAGATATGATTGTAAAAATCAATACAAGGTTTGAGTTGGTTTATTTTTATCTGACACTACAATCCTCGTTGTGATGAGTGTCTTTGAAGCACAAATGATCATAAATTCAAAGTTTTTAGGGACCGTGTTGCGAAAGTATTTGAAGTATGGTTATGTATGTCGCCTGCTGTGGCCCAGTTGGTTAGAGCTTGCTCTACTGATCACGAAGGTCTGGGTTCGATTCCCGGTCAGATCACAATGAATTTGAAAATTATTCAATTCAAAGTTGTGATCGAAGACTTGGTGTTTGTGTTTGTGAATTCACAGCATTTCCTCTCCTCTCGTCCTTCTGATCTTTTAATAGCAGGGTATAGCAATAGCGATTATCCAACCACTAGTCCTGTTATAGCCTTATCCTCCTTTCCCTACTACTCACTTTGAAAAAAGTTAGGTTGAGCGACTGAGTAACAAACAGTTCTCGTAGAAAAACTCCTGTTGAGATACCTCCATTAGGAGACCATATGCTCCAAATTGGGAGCGGACACGGATTTTAAAAAAATCTATTGATCGTAGCGTAGACAGGCTGACGATAACAAGGTAAGTACATTCGACTCCTTATAGAGTTCCTAATTATAGAGAATTAATTCAATAGCGAATTACCCCTCATAGCGGTCCCTTCTGTAGCGTAGTTTTTTAAAAAAACGATATATTTTTATAGTCAAATTAGAACTTCAATAAATAAATTATATTATAAATATTTTTTTTTATTTAAAATAATAATTGGTGATAGTTGTTTTTGTCTGTTGTAAACAAACAAAATGCATGGCCGTTTAATATTTAAAAAATGGGAACATGTTTGATTGCTGATGTCGTTCAATTCTCAAAATATAATTGAAAAAACTTAATCTGAATTTTTTTATGGGTGCCTTGTCCCCTATAACGTAGTATTCATATAGCGAAGTCCCAATTTCTACGCTAGAGGGAGGTTGACTGTATTTTGATATGAATAGCCTGCTTAGTGAATTTTCGTGCCATATTTAAAATTAGTTCTTTGTAATGAATTTACTAAATATTATGTATATGTACATATGTTTATATATTATACTATTTTCGCTCCCATTGAAGTTTATCTCAACAAAAATGTTTTTCTAAGAGAACTGTTTGCTACTTAGTTGCTCAACCTTTCTTTTATCAAAGAGAGCAGGAATATAAATATAATACAAAGACAATATTAGTTGTTAGTTGTTGTTATTATAATATTAGTTGTTGTTATATCTACATCCGTTTTATGATAAGATGGGTGCGAAAAAATTCAAAACATCACATACACCCATTGAAAATCGATTTATAAAAGCTGTTCGTAATGGGATTCGATCGCGTGACCTAACATACTTAACCAGCACCAGCGACGTTAAACACTCGACCACGCAGCTGGTATCCACAGCATCGATATAATATGATATCAAATATATTTCTCAAACGCTTTTAAATTTGACATCACCAAACAAAAGTGCTTACTTTTAATAATGGCATCGTACGTTGTACTGCGGGCACTTTCAAAGTTGTTATTGCTATTTTATTTGTATCGTGTTAATAAACCAAATTATGGCTTGGAAAAACGGGCGTGAGAAAAAACAACAACAAAAGTCTAAGAACATAAAAGTTACATAAAAACTTAAGTGGTATTGTATGGCCAACATTCTCTGGAAAAATGACCTTGCGTTCCTGTCATGATTTATAATTTTAGATCCAGAAGTCTTTACCTTATTCTTCTTCATTTATGGTGCAGTATCTTAAATCAATCAATACATATGTGATATCGCTGCTTCATTCTCCTAAATATTATACTTTTTAAGTTGCAGTCATGTCATTCTTTGTTTGTGTAACAGCTTTTAAAATAACCGACTAATTAACATTAGGGTCGTTTAAATGAAAGATGTTGAATTGATATAAATATGATCTTTGGCATAATTTTGAATTAAATTGCTTAAAGTACATAAAAATGTTCCTTTTTTTAAGCATCAGCTTGTTGGATCAAGATAATTGATGCAAGTAGCGCAATAATAATTGTGAAGGTAAATGAACATTGCCCTTTCTTATTCTAAAATGAAATTCAAAGTTTTTTGAATGTTGCATCGTTGACAGGAGAATATTAATCCTCACACTATTTGTGTGTGTTTAACTAAGGTTGCTTTGCTGTGTATAACACATTCAACTTGCACATCGACTGCGTAATAGAATATAACCGAAAATGTATTATAGTTGATACACTTCCATAAGATTTGTCACATAGGCATTTAAGTGCATGAATGTTGTCAACCAATTCAAATATAATATTGAAATTCCGTCAGTCAATCCGTCAATATTTCAACTGAAAATGAGTGCTTTTTTTTACTGAATACATGAGGCTTTGAGAGTTTAAGTGAGCCAAGTAGTCAGCTGGTAAAACTTTTCAATTGGACTTTTAATTACAATCACGTTTTTATTTTGTGTTTTGGTAGATAACATATTTTAATTTTACGGGAATAACACTATTGTTGCGTGTACTTACTGAGCTCACTTCCCTTTATGATACTTTAAGACTAATAGAATATTATAACGCATCCAACACAATGTTTTCGAACTTCTCATAGGCAAACAACTTTTTTTATAATACTCATACTTGATAATATCGAATTTTGTCTTCTAAAACCAACAAGAAAATGAATGGCTTTGTGTTGTATTTTAATTTTCGTTAATTTTCAACACCAATGTATTTTTAACTTTTCAATCGAATAAATATTAAAAAAAAATTTTCATCAAAGTACGCTTTGAAATGGTAAAAAATATTAAAATAAATAATGATAATATATTTTTTTAAGTACATAAATTTTATCACAATATATTACACATAAAATAACAGATTTGGAAGTTAACCGACATATCAAAGCTATCAACGACTTGATTGCAATAGCAACCTTGCCAGAAAAATAAATAACGACAAAATGATTTAAACTTTAAACATTTTTTCGTAATGTAATTTTTTACGCCTTGCTGGCCATCGTTATTTAAACAACAAACTAAATGATGTCGAAATATCAAATGAATCATTAACTTGTTCAATATTTAAAAATTATTTATGTGTAACTAAGAATGCTTTAAAAAAGATAATATTTAAACCAAAAATCATCGATTAGTATCATGATCATATTTTTCCTGTAGAATAAAATAATTCAACACATCGTAGTAAAAATAATATAGTGTTTTTTTTGGAATATTGCAATTATTTCAAAACCGAAAATATTTTCTAAAACACTAAATTTTCTTAACTATGTTTATCATGCATTTAACTCTTACTTTCTTCTCATATTTATCTTTTTAATTGGTAATGGTAAAAATAGTATATTAGTAGTAAAAATAAATGATGGATAATCAGTACGAGAAAAAATACATATTTGATTTTCTTTAATATTTGTTCACATAAACTCGATGTACTAAAAAAAATGATGTCAAAAAAGCATTGAAGACAACATTCTTTTTTCAATACGATTCAAATAGTTTGCAGACAAGGGCAAGTATTTTTTATTTTATTTTTTCTTACTTGTATGTAGCTTAATAGTGGCTGAAATTGATGATTTTAAATTTATGGAAAATAAAATTAATGAAGTTTATATGATATGTAAATATAATACAATTCAATATGTTTTAGATTTTTCTTCGAGTAATCGTTATTACATATTGAATACAAAATATATTTTCTCTGTTACTTGTTGCTTTGATGACGAACTTAAATTTTCCGTAGAAATGATTCCCATTTCCAATTTTCTGAAACGGTTCTGACATGTTGATATTAATCAATCTTGTACCCTGTAAATTAAAACATAATTAATACTTTCAGTAGAAAGTGAATCTTGTCAAGTTTAACGACTTTTGACTTATTTTGATTAGGTACTTGAATGGTATTTAGAAGTAGATATCATTCCTCACAACTTTTTAATAAGACTATATAGAAGGTCCAACTTATTTTATTGTCGTTGTTAAGGACCGGATACGATAAGAGAATTTCATTTTTGTGTGATGGGTTTCTGTTATTTTTTACAATAAATTTACACACCCTGGAAGACATTGATCAAATTCTTTTATCGGCTCGATCTTCCAACTAGAAGATGTAACAAACTCCACAGTCGTTCTTAATGATGAATCAACTGTTAAATTGCAAAAAAATATTTCGAAAAGCTTAAAAAAATTATTCAATAAATTAGAAATACCTTTTTAAAAATCACCTTTTTACACGACGTGCCCTCGTCTACAAATTGATACAAAACTTTTTGCCTAAATTCGTCGTCCATGTTGCAAAAATTTTTAAATTTAAAAGAAAGCACTGAAGTATAAGCGCCATTCACATGTTTAGAAAGTATGATTCTATACTGAAAATATTAATAAAACATTTTTTAATCAAAACAGAAAGAACAACATAAAATAAGTTATGATTCTTATTTCTAAAAGCTCCAGTTTTTACTTACTCTTGAAAATTTAACCATATTATAGTTTTGGTTTCTCTTTATAGAAACTTGGAACGTTTTGTGGATAACTATGGTAATTTTTGCACATTTGAGACAATTTACAATAAATAAAGTAAGTTTTTGTTCGAGCTCATATAGAAAAATCCATCACTGACTTTTGAAAAAGTATTGCAATTTTAAAACGTAATTAATGTATATTATTTTGAAACAAATAATACAAATTTAATCACCAGGATAAGTTCCACGTCTTTCAAAATTGTCAAATTACAATTTAAAATCCAACTTTTGTTTGCATTCTTTTGAATGTTGCAGTTTCCTTTTGTAGCATTGAAGCGTTTTGGTCCCGAGCAAAGATTAAAATCACCAAACGCTGCGTTGTACGGTCCCTGTTTTTCAAATTTTCACTGTTATTTATTCTCAGAGGATTCATATTACATAAAATAAACAATTTTATCCCGCACAAAATTGCAATTATTGATTTACGTCATAATTTGTTTATCTTTTTTGATTTGTTAATCCCAACTATTTTGAAACCCGATTGATTTTTTAAGCGGTTTTTATTTTGATTTTAAATCTCAGGCAACACATGAATTTGTGACTTACTTGTAAGTGAATTAATATATACATATTTCAATTCTAGATTTTTTTTGATTAGAGTTTTATAGAAACAAAATCTTGCAAATAGCCAAAAAATCAGTATGAATATTTTAGAAAAAGCTTTGAATTAATTGATAAGGCAGTATAAAAAAGAAAAAAAATCGTATTTTTTTGACAAAAACCATAAATAATAAAAAAGAATTTTTTAAACATAATATGTTTTAACAGTTTAAAAATTGAGTAATCTGAAATATTCTGATACTATTATTAACTTCCAGCACCCGAATTGAAGACTCAACAAAAAATGCATTTATTTTATTTGCTTATTTCCGGCTAAACTAATAATGTTGACTACCTGATATAAACATATTTCTTCGTAAAAAAAATAAATTTTAAATTTGTTTCCAATTCGATTGCTAGAAGTATTTTTTTTTAACTTCAACTGCTTTTTAAATCATTTATAAAGAAAAGTTGTTGTATATAAAAGTTTTAAGCAAAATATCAAAATTATAGAGTATTATTCTTTATTTTAAAACATGAAAAAAATAGCACGACATCAATGTTAACATTAAAATTGGCTATTTTTTTTTAATTTAAAAAAAAATCATAAAAAACAAGCTTACGTAGTCTTTTAAGGAGTTGCAATTATTGTATCATTTTCATTTACTATGTCATCTATCAACTTTGAAAGCAAATAATTGTAATTTTATTAACCAAAAAAAAATCATGCTGAAAATTTAAAATGTATTTTTCACGTTAAGTTGAAAAACAATTAATAATCTTTACTTTTAGGGTGTTCACTGCCAGTACTTGGTGGAAAGGCATTATATTAATAAAAACACAGTATTCCTTTGTACTTATTCCACTTTATTTAATAGGTCAGGACCAGTTTCGCTCATTGCAAGCTTTGTCAACTGATAATTGGGAGTTACTGACAGTTAAAAATGAAATGAAAAAAAAAAAAAGTGGAATGAAATACAAATGAATATTGTGTTTTTATTAATTAATAGTCTTGTTTATTTTACGATATATTTATCTTATATATTGAAATATATCCAGATATACAGAATTACACTCATAAATAAACGAATCTAAAAGGAATCTTCATTCTGTCTAAAACAGAAAATAAATAATGTTATATGAATACCGTGAGAATAAACAATAAATAAAAAAAAATATATATATTTCACAGGGACCGTACAACGAAGCATTTAGCGATGTAAATGTTTGTTCAGGACCAAAACGCATCAATGCTACAGAATCAAACTGGACTATTACTAAGGACGTAAAAAATAATTGGATTCTACGTAGTAATTTTACGTTTCTGAAAGACGTGGAACTAAATCGGGTGCTAACATTTTTATAAATTATTTTTAATATAATCTGTATTATTTTCAAAATCAATCAAATAAATTTCTCATCGACAATTAAAAAATAAATATTAGTCATAGTTTTAACGTATGGCTTTATAATAGTTTTTAAAAGTCAGTGATAGATTTTTTCTATAATAACTATTTTAACTATCTAAATTTTTTTGTAAAAAAAAACAAAAACTAATAATTATTTTTAAATTGTCGATGAGAAATTTATTTGATTGATTTTGAAAATAATACAGATTCAATATATACAATGCACTTCAAGTAAATAAATTTCATTTCAAAATATATATTTACACTTTCAGTATACTGTCACTATTTCCAAATATGTAAATGGTGCGTTTCTCCCAGTGCTTTTTTTTAAATACACTGATTTTTGCAATTTAGACATTGAAATTAGGAAAACGATTTCTGAACAATTTGCAGGCGGGATGAGAACGTCATGTAAAAAACTGATTTTTAAGAAGGTATGTCTTTATTTATTCAACGTTATAACTTAAAATGGCTTTCCGCATAAGTCAATGTAAAGAAAATATTTTGTCCTGGCCCGGTTGACTTTTTGATGTTTTTCATTTTTCAGTTAGAAAATTTAACCAATAAAAGAAGTCTGATCATTGTCTTTCAGGGAGTATAATGTACTGTAAAAATAAAACATAAACTTGTCATACAAAATGTTGAATAAATTCTGTCAATTGTTTTTTATATCAATTATTATATGGTTTTCCCAGCAAAACAAATATAGTTTTAAGCACCTGCAAGCTAAATTTAGCCAAATATTGAGCGTATGTAATGATTTGTATGTTTGCACCAAATGTTATCTTACAAGACTCAAATTCTGAAAAAATATTTATTTAATACAATTTTGTTTTTATTTCTAGGGCACAAGAAAATGTCATTTCAACATGACAGAATCATTTTTGAAAATGGGAAATGGGAACAATTTCTACGGAAAATTTAAATACACATCGAAAGCATCAAGTATTAGAGAAAATATGCTTTGTATGAGTTTTGTAATTACAACAACGCGAAAATAAACATAACGACTGTGGAAAGAAAAAAGGACGTAACCACACATTTTTTATTTTACTAGAGGAGGTACAAAAAACGTGTTTTGATGATTTTGGGCCATATGAAAATAATGTAAATAAGTTTAAAAAAAAAATCGCAGTCGATGACTGTAAAGAATTTGGATTAAATTAATAAATAAGGTTTATCGGATAATTTTACGATTTTTTATTGAATTTTCCTAATGTATTATGGTTTTCCACTTTGAAGATCAAACCAATAATAGAAATTCGATCAATGTCTTCAAAAAGTAGATATTTATTAGGTTTTATTTTATGACAGAAAATCTCGACCCTCCGTGCACGGCCATTTTAATACCGCAAGGCACAGATCAGGTTAAGCGAACATATTATATTGAAAGATCATATATCAGATCAAATCGAGATCATGGCTCTCAAGCGAGAAAAAAATCTATAAGCACGGAGAGCTGAGCTACAGAGTCAAAACCATGTTTCTTTGAACATCTTCTGTTAATATACACATAACTGGGATTCCACTTGCTCTGCATTGAAAGCAATCACGGTACAAATACATGTACACAGTGTGATGACTATGGATTCTGTGTAGAGACATGTCGGGTTTCTTGCTGTCTTGAGTCCCGGGAATCCGGACTGATTTAAAATGTGATAATAAATTGTACATTTTATTTTTAGAAACCCTCAAAAAGACTGGTGTATATTGAATGAAAACAGGTATAAGAGGGGAGCCCCAAAAAAACGTAACTGTATACAAAATATTAATATTAAATATTCATACTTGATGTTTTTTATTTACAAATGTTTTTTCAGTCATAAATTTACTTCGAACTGTGGCTGGATTCATTGATATTTTTTCAATACATATACCGTTATCATCGTTTCTTAGTAAAAATCAACTGTAAGCATTTCATATATCCATTACATAGCAAAAATAATAATTATTAAAAAATGTATAAAAAAAAGTGCGTACATTTAAAAGGCGCCGAGTGCATGTAATATATACATAAAAATATTTAATTTTATTGAATGGGAAATAAAAGTCTTGAGTCCCGGGAAGTCCCGAGACTTTGACTTTATCACGCCTCGAGTCCTAGACTTTGAAAACCCCGAGACTTCAGAACCCCTAGTGATGACAGATAGGGTATGCAATCCCGGGATTTCGGGATCGATTAATTTTCAATCCACCTCACTTCTCACCAAGGAATTTAAAATCCTCAATTCGCTATACCTTTTCCCGGACTCTCACAGAACCTCGTTTTTTTTTTTTTAGCCCAGCGAGGAATTTGAAATCCCCGATTTAGTATTCTTTTTCCCAGATTGTCGCAGAACATCGTTTTTTTTTAGCTCATCGAAGAATTTGAAATCTTGAATTTGCCAATTTCGTGTAAATTTTTGGGATTTGCTCAAAATTTCTCAATACAGAAATCCCGGGATCGTGGCCGTGTCAATCCCGGGATTTCTGGATCAGAAAATTGAACGGGATCCTGGGATTACGGGATTGGATGCCCTAATGACAGCTAAAAAAAAATATAAAATTAATAATTTTTCGTCTATCAAAATATCTCGATCGAGTCTCGGAAAAATAGTGCAACCCCTATTTAAACTTGATATATGATTACCTAACAGACCGAAAACGGACAATGGGTGACGAATTTTTAAATCATATGGCCAAAACATACAGATTAAACGTAATAGATCATTTAAATTAGGTACAATTATTTGCTTTCAAAGTTGATAGATGACATAGTAAATGAAAATGATACAATAATTGCAACTCCTTAAAAGACTACGTAAGCTTGTTTTTTATGATTTTTTTTTAAATTAAAAAAAATCATTTCAAAGTCTAGGACTCGAGGCGTGATAAAGTCAAAGTCTCGGGACTTCCCGGGACTCAAGACTTTTATTTCCCATTCAATAAAATTAAATATTTTTATGTATATATTACATGCACTCGGCGCCTTTTAAATGTACGCACTTTTTTTTATACATTTTTTAATAATTATTATTTTTGCTATGTAATGGATATATGAAATGCTTACAGTTGATTTTTACTAAGAAACGATGATAACGGTATATGTATTGAAAAAATATCAATGAATCCAGCCACAGTTCGAAGTAAATTTATGACTGAAAAAACATTTGTAAATAAAAAACATCAAGTATGAATATTTAATATTAATATTTTGTATACAGTTACGTTTTTTTGGGGCTCCCCTCTTATACCTGTTTTCATTCAATATACACCAGTCTTTTTGAGGGTTTCTAAAAATAAAATGTACAATTTATTATCACATTTTAAATCAGTCCGGATTCCCGGGACTCAAGACAGCAAGAAACCCGACATGTCTCTACACAGAATCCATAGTCATCACACTGTGTACATGTATTTGTACCGTGATTGCTTTCAATGCAGAGCAAGTGGAATCCCAGTTATGTGTATATTAACAGAAGATGTTCAAAGAAACATGGTTTTGACTCTGTAGCTCAGCTCTCCGTGCTTATAGATTTTTTTCTCGCTTGAGAGCCATGATCTCGATTTGATCTGATATATGATCTTTCAATATAATATGTTCGCTTAACCTGATCTGTGCCTTGCGGTATTAAAATGGCCGTGCACGGAGGGTCGAGATTTTCTGTCATAAAATAAAACCTAATAAATATCTACTTTTTGAAGACATTGATCGAATTTCTATTATTGGTTTGATCTTCAAAGTGGAAAACCATAATACATTAGGAAAATTCAATAAAAAATCGTAAAATTATCCGATAAACCTTATTTATTAATTTAATCCAAATTCTTTACAGTCATCGACTGCGATTTTTTTTTTAAACTTATTTACATTATTTTCATATGGCCCAAAATCATCAAAACACGTTTTTTGTACCTCCTCTAGTAAAATAAAAAATGTGTGGTTACGTCCTTTTTTCTTTCCACAGTCGTTATGTTTATTTTCGCGTTGTTGTAATTACAAAACTCATACAAAGCATATTTTCTCTAATACTTGATGCTTTCGATGTGTATTTAAATTTTCCGTAGAAATTGTTCCCATTTCCCATTTTCAAAAATGATTCTGTCATGTTGAAATGACATTTTCTTGTGCCCTAGAAATAAAAACAAAATTGTATTAAATAAATATTTTTTCAGAATTTGAGTCTTGTAAGATAACATTTGGTGCAAACATACAAATCATTACATACGCTCAATATTTGGCTAAATTTAGCTTGCAGGTGCTTAAAACTATATTTGTTTTGCTGGGAAAACCATATAATAATTGATATAAAAAACAATTGACAGAATTTATTCAACATTTTGTATGACAAGTTTATGTTTTATTTTTACAGTACATTATACTCCCTGAAAGACAATGATCAGACTTCTTTTATTGGTTAAATTTTCTAACTGAAAAATGAAAAACATCAAAAAGTCAACCGGGCCAGGACAAAATATTTTCTTTACATTGACTTATGCGGAAAGCCATTTTAAGTTATAACGTTGAATAAATAAAGACATACCTTCTTAAAAATCAGTTTTTTACATGACGTTCTCATCCCGCCTGCAAATTGTTCAGAAATCGTTTTCCTAATTTCAATGTCTAAATTGCAAAAATCAGTGTATTTAAAAAAAAGCACTGGGAGAAACGCACCATTTACATATTTGGAAATAGTGACAGTATACTGAAAGTGTAAATATATATTTTGAAATGAAATTTATTTACTTGAAGTGCATTGTATATATTGAATCTGTATTATTTTCAAAATCAATCAAATAAATTTCTCATCGACAATTTAAAAATAATTATTAGTTTTTGTTTTTTTTTACAAAAAAATTTAGATAGTTAAAATAGTTATTATAGAAAAAATCTATCACTGACTTTTAAAAACTATTATAAAGCCATACGTTAAAACTATGACTAATATTTATTTTTTAATTGTCGATGAGAAATTTATTTGATTGATTTTGAAAATAATACAGATTATATTAAAAATAATTTATAAAAATGTTAGCACCCGATTTAGTTCCACGTCTTTCAGAAACGTAAAATTACTACGTAGAATCCAATTATTTTTTACGTCCTTAGTAATAGTCCAGTTTGATTCTGTAGCATTGATGCGTTTTGGTCCTGAACAAACATTTACATCGCTAAATGCTTCGTTGTACGGTCCCTGTGAAATATATATATTTTTTTTTATTTATTGTTTATTCTCACGGTATTCATATAACATTATTTATTTTCTGTTTTAGACAAAATGAAGATTCCTTTTAGATTCGTTTATTTATGAGTGTAATTCTGTATATCTGGATATATTTCAATATATAAGATAAATATATCGTAAAATAAACAAGACTATTAATTAATAAAAACACAATATTCATTTGTATTTCATTCCACTTTTTTTTTTTTCATTTCATTTTTAACTGTCAGTAACTCCCAATTATCAGTTGACAAAGCTTGCAATGAGCGAAACTGGTCCTGACCTATTAAATAAAGTGGAATAAGTACAAAGGAATACTGTGTTTTTATTAATATAATGCCTTTCCACCAAGTACTGGCAGTGAACACCCTAAAAGTAAAGATTATTAATTGTTTTTCAACTTAACGTGAAAAATACATTTTAAATTTTCAGCATGATTTTTTTTTGGTTAATAAAATCATAATTATCTAACACTTAATAATTTCTTTATAAAAGTTTTTTACGTTGATTTAATCAACAAAAAACCGATAATATTTTTTAAATAATTTAATTAAAATATTAATTAGGATATTCGATCCGCGTTTATCATTCGTGGATTGAAAATAGAAAAATACCGTGCCTGCCTGATATTAAATTAAATGAGTCGTATAGTATCAAATGTAGAACTATCCATTTTTCGGGGTTGCGAGAAAAACACGAAACACGTATTGTTGGCTTTTTGAGTTTTATCAATTCAAACAAAATTTTAAACATAGATTATCAACGAGTAAAACTTATAATTTGTATGACACATCACTTAAAGTAACTCTGTGATTGGTCGAAATCCTGATTTACTAAACTTTTCTACTTATGTTTCCAACGTCGTGGGCATTTCTGCTTTTACCGAACATCATTTTCTTTCGCGTTTTTTTAGCACATTTATTTGATTTTTAAAAATGTTTTTAATTTCTAGTCATACACTATAACCAGCAGAATAATGTGACAGCATTAGTTTAATTTTGACATATATGGAATAGTTCTGCTTTTGATACCAGACGACTCAAATAAACAATAATCACATTTTAAATGTGTATTTTGTTTCTATACATTACATAATCGTTATTAATGAATTAGAATAACTATAAATAAAGGTAAAAAAACATTGGGTGGCGAAAGTTGTGTAAGACGACTATCAAAATCGATTAGATATATTATAATTGAAAATGGCGAACATGCAGTTAATATATAACAATTTAAAATTTTGACTGAAGGTGCTTGATGGAAATTCAACGTTAATTTAGAATTATTTTCATTATGTACACTTCCACAAAAATGTACATAATGAAAATAATTCTAAAAAAATGAATATGTAATAGTTTTATATATTTCTTTCGTGTAAAGTTAATAAAAAGAGATTTTTTTACTTTTTCTATTTAGTCTGACTAACATATAAAATCACTTTTGCGGCATAATTTTTGTGGACTCTCTAATATTCTGTATGCAATAAAATGACAAGTAATAAATGAAAACTTCAATTGAAATAATCATGTTTCGTTTATTATTTAATAATTGCTCATCATAAAATACGTTCAAAATAAATATTTAAAACTTACGTAGTCTTTCATACTATTGCAAATTTCATGAGTGAAAATAGCTAAAACTAATACAAAAAAAACAAGTTTCACCATTGTCACTTAATGCACCAACGACAGTGACTGGAAGTATCATGGCCAAACAATACATTTATAGTATCATCTACTGATATGAAAAAAATATTGTTCTTTTAATGATTTATAACGTTTAATTGGTTTTTTTAACGAATATGATTAAAAAATTCGTCAGTTATGATCCGCTCTTTTTAAGCACTCATTTATTCAGTTAATATAGGGCTGTCATATTTTTCCGAGACTTGATCGAGACATTTTGATATTGAAAATTTCATGATGAAAAAGAAAATAAATTCTTTTAAATATAATAAACTATCGTCACACTGTGTGTTAACTTCCATGTTTTACCATTGTTGCTATCTTTTTCACTTAAGTAGTTTTAGCAATAATTAATTTAATTAGTTATTGACGAGATAACTCGTCTCTGACGTGTTAAACACGACAAATTTTACGAGATATCTCGTCTGAGGCAGCCATCGAGTTAAAAAGAGGGATTTTGCAACGGCTAATGTTTATTTATCTTTTTCAAGCGCTAGAAATATGTCCCTTGAAATAATGTTATTATTCGAGTGGTAAGTGAAACGTATGTTATATTTTTAAATATCTCTTGAAACAAATGTATAGTTATCTTAATAGTATCTAGGTAAAATGTGTGTGAAAGGATATTCTACAGCAGAACGACACAAGTGAAAGTCGTATGGAACAAAGATTTGAAAATACAAACGATGAGATAGTTAGTACCGTCCAGCCGATTTTATCAATTTTACCAAAAAAAAGTTATATACCAGGGTAAAATAAATATTTTCGTTGTTTAAAAAATTCTGTAATTTTATTAAAATATTTTTTTCCAGCCTCTTTACTAACGAGTTTTTAATACACTGATATAAAAATACATTTAAATATTTTTTCATACATTTCTTCGAGAAGTCGTCAAAACAAAGCTGATACAAACTATATTTTCCTTTATACTTACTTGTTGCTTTGATTGTGTATTTAAATTTTCCGTAAAAAATATTCCCATCTCCACCTTTCCAAAACATTTCTGTCAAATTGATATCAATTGTTTTTGTACCCTAAAAATGAAGAAATCTTTGAATTTGGTTTCAGCAATTATTGAGTAATTTTATTGTTAATGTTTTGCAAACATATTTTTTTGTACGTTTAAACTCTGGGTAAATTAATCCAAGAGTGAACGGTTGCAAATCATCCGTTTTTATACTTCTTTTGATTATTTGAATGGTGTTTAGAACCGTCATTCGTTGGTTAAAAGACAACATATTTTTATTTATCACTTTTAAGGTGTTCACTGTCAATACTTGGTGGAATGGCATTATAATAAAAATAATAAAACATTTTTAGTACTTTTTCCACATAAAATTTATTAGATCAGGACCGGTTTCGCTCATGATGAGCATTGTCAACTGATAAGAAAAACAATAAAACAGTGATATTTATACAAAAGTTAAGTGATAAAAACAAGGTATGACAAACAATTGGTATTACAACCTAGCAAAAGAATTGAAGCAAAATACAAGGAAAATAAACTTTAAATAAAAAGTTGAAGACCACCAATGAAAACTATTACAGCAAAAACCAGGCCCTTCTTTCATTATCTTAAAACGTGATCCCACTGCATCAAGTGCTGAGAAGGTTAAAACTGTTATCGATGAGGCCAATGCGTGTTTCCCAACAGAACGTATGAAAAAAATGTACAAACTTATGAACCCCCAGTGTCCTAGACTTTATGGTTTGCCAAGTTTTCATTGCTAAGTGGTCTTCAACTTTTTATTTGTAGTTTATTTTCCTTGTATTTTGCTTCAATTCTTTTGCTAGGTTGTAATACCAATTGTTTGTCATACCTTGTTTTTATCACTTAACTTTTGTATAAATATCACTGTTTTATTGTTTTTCTTATCAGTTGACAATGCTCATCATGAGCGAAACCAGTCCTGATCTAATAAATTTTATGTGGAAAAAATACTAAAAATGTTTTATTATTTTTATATTTTTATTTAATAAAACAGTATTATTACAACTCATTTTACAATAATTTAAGATTTCGACTGAAGGTGCTTGGTGGAATTTCAATATTAAATTTGAATCGTTCAAACTATGTACATTCTCACAAATTTTGTCACTAACGACCCGTAAAATCCATAAAAATTCAATGCACCCATTTTCTTATAAACTAGCCGCTTTTCATTCAGAAATACATAGACTTGTGAGTGTTCCTTTAAACGAAATAAACTTTAATATTGAATTGAAAATCATCAAACAAATCGCCATAAACAATGGATACGATATGTCTCTTATAGACAATCTTTTATCAAAAAAAACAAACTAAACTTGCAGAAAAAATGTTATTTAAAGGTATAGTGTCAAATGACATAGATCATACTAGGTATTGGCGTAGAATCATTTTTTTAGGAAATACAAGTCTCAAAATTAAAAAACAGCTAGCTGATAGTGTTAGACCTGCCTTTTACTGTGAAAACTCTTTAGGCAAATTATTAATTAATAATAAAGATAAAATACATTACTTAAATAAATCCGGGATTTATAGATTGCAATGCTCTTGTTGTACAAAGTTTTATATCGGCAAAACAGAAAGAACATTGAACATCCGAGTTTTAGAACATATGGCAGCCTTTAGATTGAAAAAAGACACGTCTACTTTTGCTAATCACTTAATTTCGGAAGGACACGTGTTCAATCAGGAACAAGGGATAAAAATGTTACACCCAAATACGGACAGTCATAAGCTCTTTTTCCAAGAAATTTTAGAAATCAACAAAGCACAGTTGCAAAGTCTTCCGATTTTAAACGAAATATCAAACTTTCCCACATCTCCTCTTCTATACCCTATATAACCATAAAATCATATAATCATAAAACCTTTGCCGACAAACAAATTATATAATTCTTGAAACTGCTCACTACACAAATCTGTTGGCATTCCCATGGGCTCATCCTTTTCGCCAGCAATGGCTTTGGACTCAGTGATGCATTTATTTCTTATATAAACACGAAACTTTCATTTGCTTAGCGTCAGTTCAAGTTCATCCGTGCACTTGAATGCCTGAAGATGCCGAAAGGCGAAACCCGGGTCGTTAGTGACAAAATTTGTGAGAATGTACATAGTTTGAACGATTCAAATCATTTTACAATGTTTTAGTGACAGGGAGCAGATACGCTAGTTAAGGGAAATTTTTGTATGATAAGTTTCTGTTTTATTTTTATAATACAGCACACTCCCTAGACGACATTGATCCGATTCCTTTTATTGTTACGTTTTTATAGTGGATTACAAATCAAAAAGCCAAAAAACAGAACAAGTTGACGTACCGTGTTACTTATGTCAATAAGTGAAGCTATTTTAAATTATAAAAAAAATGGAAATACCTTTTTAAAAATCATTTTTTTACAAGACGTGCCTTTGTCTACAAATTGATCAAAAACTTTTTTCTTGAAGTGATGATCTATATTGCAAAAGTCTTTCGAGTTGAAAGCTAGCACTGGAACAAACATGTCATTTATATATTTGTGAATCTTCATATGATACTGAAAATTTGAACAAAACATTTTAAAAATAAAAAGTATTTAAGTGCTATGTGTAATGTGTAATTCTATCTTTGTTATTTGCAAAAGCAACTGTTTTGCCTAGAAATTTAAAAAAAAATATTTTTCGTTAGCTTGTAATCAAATGAACTTTTGCTCAGATCATTTTCATACAACATGTTTTGAATGGTGTTTGTTCTCATCGAAATCAAAAAACCTAGTTCAAAAATAAGCCATAGATGAATTACACAGTTAATTAATAGGATTAATTTTATTCCTTAGATAATGAATCATAAGACCCTGTAACTGGAAACAGTTTTAAGTAATAGTTATAACGTTTTTTAAAATTTGCTTCTGTTAAATAATTTATAGAAAATCAAAATTGCGTCGTAGCTTTTGACATTACATATTATTGATAATGCTGATAGTGTATTTTTTTTAATCTAAGGAAATGAATCACTTTTAAGGTGTTCACTGTCAATACTTGGTGGAATGGCATTATAATAAAAATAATAAAACATTTTTAGTACTTTTTCCACATAAAATTTATTAGATCAGGACCGGTTTCGCTCATCGCGAGCATTATCAACTGATAAGAAAAATACAAAAACAGTGATATTTATACAAATTTAAATTGAAATAAAAAGGTGTAAGCAACTATTAACAATTTAAAGGATTAGCAAATTACATTATAATTACACAAAATTAAAATGCTTAACACCCATAACAATTAAAAACTCATCATCAAAGAATAATAAATCTAAGTGGCAAACGATATCAATTATAAACACAATTAAAATTTGGGAAATTTTTACACAAAGTGAAACACTACAATACTAAAGTAAATATCCTAATGATGATTTGGTGTTTTTCCCGTTTCCAAGCAATGATGTACTTCAACAAAATCGGCAGTAATGAAGATTCTGAAAAAGACATTTTTAAAAACCATATCAATTCTTACAAAAGGAATTAATTATAATGTAATTTGCTAATCCTTTAAATTGTTAATAGTTGCTTACACCTTTTTATTTCAATTTAAATTTGTATAAATATCACTGTTTTTGTATTTTTCTTATCAGTTGATAATGCTCGCGATGAGCGAAACCGGTCCTGATCTAATAAATTTTATGTGGAAAAAGTACTAAAAATGTTTTATTATTTTTATTATAAGGAAATGAAGTTGATATGATAATGTGAATATAAACACGCTTAAATGCGCTTAAGTGAAAGATTGTTGGTTTTAACTGCGATTGTTGCATCTGACCATGAGCAATATAATCTTCATTGTGAGCCAGAAATTGTCAATTATCTTAAAATATCAACGTTTGCGCTGGGTTAGACATACATATATCACTCACGAATATCTGATGTTTTAACTCTTTGAAAGAAGATGTTTGAAAGTACCGCAAATCAAAGACTTAGAAAAATGAAGGATTATAGGATCTGCATGTACTGAGGTCAATGATTGGCATAAAAATGTAGAGAACTAAGTGAATTGAAGAAGGTTGATTTAAGCGGCCAAGATTTACACACTATAGCACCATAAAATAATAAATGAAGAAGAAGAAAAACTTCAATGTAAAATATTTAATTGGATTTTAAACTTTAAATGAGTTCGTCATAAAATATATGTTTAATATTTAAAGCTTACATATTTTTTTATGAAGCTGCAATCATTTCTGGCGAAAATAGCCAAAACAAAAGCAAACATAACTAGTTTTCCCAGGGTCACTAAATACGCCAACAATGTTGACTGACCAATTTCATGTCACCCAATGCATTTATTAAGTTATCGACCTCCATTAAAAACACATTATTGAACTTTTACTGATCTATTACATTTAATCTGTATATTTTGAGCATATTATGATTTATAATTTCGTCACTCACTGTCATCATACTTAGCATCTGTTTTTTTTTATCAAGTTCGCTCCCAATGTGAAGCAGATAATCTTTCTTTTTTCTTCAACTTATCTCTTATCAATCATTTTTTGTTAAAAACTTATTTAAAATCTTTACATTTAGTCAACTGTCATTATTCTGTGTACTTATTATACTATGTTTTCTCTTAATGAATATCATGGGAGATTTCATACTGAAATCAGTCGTAGCGGTCCACTAAAACCGTTTGTGCTAAGTTGTGATAAAAATTAAAGTAATTCAAAGCACAACATAGCGTATATGAAATGGATAACAAAAGACACACTCAATTATTATTTCAAATGATCAGGCGGGTTACTTGAAACGGCTACGCGGTCAACAACTTGGCCACCGCCGATATAAAGAATAATATATGGATTCTCAGTGAAAAAATCCTCGCTACTCAGATTCTCAGCTCTCTTTTTACGAAAATGTAGTGGTTAGTTAGTTGTTTTCGCCATGTCCAACGCCATGATCTGATGAGAGGCAAAGAATCACATATATCTATGTCTTTGAACTCGTATTGGTAAACCGTTTCAAAAATACATTTATGAAACTGTTCAATACTGTAAGCAATGACTTCAACCAATCTACTAAGCAACCGACTTAAAAACTTTTTCAACTTTTAAAAATCAATGTGAATCCGTAGGTGGTGTATGGGTTGTAATTAAAAATAAAATAAGTTCACTGCCTCAGACATCTGAGATATATAGCTATACCACGGAAGGAATAGTTAGGCAATATCGACGAAATTTCTGGTATTGCATTTGTTAATGTAATAACTTAGTACCAATACTTTATTACACAAAAAAACGGTCGTCGCCAATTATATCAGTTAATTTTCATTAACACATAAAATACTTTTGCTTTCTAAGTACAGTCTGGAATCCAAGAAAAAGTTGTGTTATCAAACATTATAATCCAATGATCCAATTGGTGTCCCCCTTTATAAAAATAACCGATAGCTATGTAGTAAAACTTAACAACCTCTTTTTAAAATGTTAAAAAACTTTTCCGAATCAGAGTTTGTTTGGTTGAATTTATTTAGTTGTTGTTAAGCTAAATTTATGGCTTTTCTTACCTAAGAGCATATTCTTGTATATGAATAAGAATCTTGAACTCGGTGATGTTGGTCAAAAATGAAGAAGATCGTATTATTAAAATCAATGCGATTATCTTTAAAATTTTATGACATATGACATATATGGTGGATTATTTTAAAAAATATTTTTTTTTGATCGTTGGAAAATTTAATTACATTAACTTACATATTGGGTATTTGGTATATTCACCTGTTCACTTAAACCTGAAAAATCACTTACCTGTCATCTATTATTTACTAAAATTTCTTGGTAAAACAACTTATGTTCACCGTGTAAAATCTTAACTCGGTCATCTTCGTATAAAGAGTGCTACTCTGACATCAAAGGCTGCAATAGTCGTTGGCAAAAAAAAACCACTTCACTTAATACGTCAAAAAAGTGACTGAACAATTTCATGTCACCCAATGTATCTACAAAATTATCAACCGTCATTAAAACACATTATTGAACTTTAACTGATCTGGTACGCTTAATCTATATGTTTTAAGCATATTATGATTTATAATCATTGTCTGCTGTGTATTCGATAAGCAATCATATATGCTGCTAATATTCATACATAGGGCTATCATATGTTTTCACAAGACCACTGATTAAAAAAAAGAATAACATATCTTTTCTTATTTTCATAATTTGAATCGAAATTTATTTTTAGTTTTTTTTGTGTAGAACAGAATATATACGACATCGTGTACTATCGCCAATGCCTTGTGCACCATAATGTAAAAAAAATGCTTATTAGAAACATAAATATCTATCTATACAACAAAATACGCGATGTATATCAACCATGAAAAATATATTCGATAATATTATTTTTCAATATACGCAATGTATATGTCAGATGAACATCAGCTAAAGAATACTTATTCTAAAACTGTTCTGCTTTTTTTAGAGTGTTTTATTACATTAAAAACATTAAATTTGTTTTTCGTTACTACGACTTGGTAATTCACAAGTGGCATCGGCTTAACGACTAGCATGCTATGGAATTTTATTGGTTATTTTTTTTTATTTTTTAATCCAATGGCATTGACCGCTTTTTGTAAGGCCAAAATTAAATTAAATACATATTTTGTATGGATATACTTTTGTTAGGACAGTTCTTAGTTTTGTATAATTATATCTTTTTTTTTTAATAAATTTCATCCAAAATTTGTCTACGACTAGATTTACTCTAAAAAACATTTATGACATAAAGTTAATGTACAAATAGACCTTCCATAAATGTTATCGTTAACCATGATTATGATGAAAAATGATTGTGACATGATAACGAAAATTCAAACGTCGTTATTATAAAACCGCTCATTCATGTAGAATATAATATAAAAAACGAATAACATATAGTCGAAAATATTTTTTTGACATCAAACATCAAAATTGTAATCATTCAACATTAAATATTGCCGTAATAAAGCATTTAAATCTTTAATTCGACCATTTAAGTACTTAATTATAAAACATTATCAAACTTTCATAATGATTCATCGGTAAATCATTTTCTCATATGTTTTTCTCGACTGAATATATGAGTGAAATTTTATAAAAATATTGAGTATTTTAAGAGAACGGGTTATTTAACGATTTTCAGAAGATCAGAATCGGTTTCGCTCATGACGAGCGTTATCAACTAAGATGATAAAACAATGTTAGTGTTATTTATACAAAACAAACAAAAAAATACGGTGGAACAAACAATAAGTATTTTTAGGAATTTACAAATAAAAATACAAAATAGGAACAAGTGACACTAAATTGACTAAAATTGAAATGTGTTTTACTTCTAAAATATAGCAAAAACTCATTAAAAAGTAATACCTTTCAACTAAGTATAAGGTAGTGATCAACCTTAAAGTTATTTAACGACTAGATTATAATTCGATCACTCAAGTTCCAATTCCGAAGAGAGTAAAGATTTCAAAAAAAGTTGCGGCAAGTAAAAGACTGCTTATAAGCTAATCGCTACTACTACGTAAAGAGATCTTGTTTTCTTATAAAAAAAACAGCTCGGCATTTTTTTTAAACTTTATACGATCCAAATTGACAAAATCAGACTTGCATATTGTCTTTAATTTTCTACAGGCACGTATCTCAATTTTTACAGTTTTGGCTTTTTTTGATGTAATAAATTCAGAATTTCAGTACACACGTCATATTTTTTAACTAGAATCCCAAAACAAATATTTTATGATTTATTAAAAGAAATGCCAAAACGTTTGCAAAAAAATATCATGATGATGTTTCACACGAAGGAGAGGATTGCATGGACTTAAACGTCTTTGTTTCATTTCTTATTAACATCCTTAAAAATATTGAGGACAAAATCATTCTTGAGGTGTGTTATAGCAATAAAAAGCGATAGCGATCATAATACGATAAAGTACATTTATGTAACTTATGACAACTTATGCTTTTTGAGATACGAGATTGTATTAAATTACCGACGATATACTATTTTTTCATGCCTTTACATTTTCGTGGCAGTAGAAGTATAATTATTTATGTTTATATCTTATTGTTTCATTAAATGTTTGGCTATTATCTCGTTAAACTAAGAACGACTAAGATAACATTTTATAACTTAATAGTAACAAATTAAATGGTCAGATTTTAGATTAATTTTGGTCAGAATTCAAATAAACTTTTGGTCAGAATAAAATTCATTTTAAGTTATAATAAAAATATTATATGATTGTCAGATTTTCTAAACCATTTTAGTTAGGTTAGTTAAGGTTTTTTTTTCAATTTTATTTATATTATGACTATTTTATATAAATTTTTACCATTAATTATGTATTCTGCCTTTTGTCCACTGAGCGATAACTTAAGACCATTTAATATTATATCTGACTAATGTAATATAAATTCAGACCAATGTGATAAAAATTATGACCGAAAGAAACTGTATTAAAATTCAGACCGGAAAAATGCGGACCTTACTTAATGCTTCTACTATATTACCTATTTCTGATGTGTTTCTTATCAGAAATAATATTAGCATTACGAGAGTATAATTTTAAGAAGAAACTGTACAATAGCTTTTCCGGAGTGGATCTTATATATATCAAAGTATCCGTTTACCTCCAGAACAGATTTTGCCCCACTGCAAGTGCAACTGAAAGTACTATTTTATATAATACAACAGAGTTGAGAATTTTCAACGCGAGTTTTTGAAAACAATGTCATTTCATTTATCAAAGTTAAAATAACATGCGGTTTTGTTTTTATTGGAGGAGGTATGAACCTTTTTAATTAAATTTCATAATAATATGGTGCCAACTATTCTGAATTATCAGAATTATGTATTGTTTAAGCAGTTAAATATTACCGATAGAGTCAAAAGTGGTAAAATATAAAATATCACATAATAATATTTACTAAAATTATTGAAATATTTGACTTATGGTGAATAAACATTTTCTTTGATAATATTCAATTTCGAAATCCGCTATATGGATTTATATGACAATACCGTTTTATCTTTTACATATAACCGCCAAATACTGAGAAGATATTGCAGTTATCAAATCAGGTATTTGCGATGTTGTAAAGTGCAGAAGAAAATGTATTTGTGATTTGAATTCTATTCTTAAGAAATACTTTTGATATACATAATTGGCCATTCTTCGAATGGTACTAGACTCGCTCGATGCAAATTCTGAGCATAAATTTCATTGTTTTCCGAATGTGACATATTTATATTGGGTTTGCAAACAAAGTATGCAGATTGTTGTTGTTCAGTCAAAAAAGATAATATTTGACGGCGAAAGCTTAAACATGGAAACACCAAGTTACAGGTAAAAGTTTCAATTTATATAAGCTTTACTATTACTTAGTAAATCAAATAGTTTGTATAATTAGAGTGGCAACTGACAATTGACTTCGTTGAATACATACAGTTGACTGTCTTACAGGAAACGTCATGCAAAAGGTTTGTAAATATAACGTACATGTAGTGAAAACAACTTTGTGTACTTTTGGGGTAGCTGACGATATTTTACAAAGCATATTTACTTAACTAAAACTTTCATCAGTGTTTTTAGACGTTCGTTATAGAGAAGCAAACATTTTTAGTAATTCGGTTTACTCAACGTAGTTGTTATAATTATATCAGATATATTTTATACTATTTTTTTTTATTAAATTCTCTTATTGGTATTGAACATCCAGTCATTTAAAATAATAAAATAGCCAATACTTTCGATGGTTTCGGCGGTAACTTTGTGGAAGTTCATTTTAATAGAAAATTTAAATTAACTTTGATTATTCCACGTATTGTGTTACTAACTGTGACATGTGTTTCGCCTCTTACAGAGGCATCTTCAGACTTACTATCGCAAAGGTTGCTTAAGTAATGAAGCAATATTGATTCTAACATTTTAAAATTATAAAATTACAAAATGGAGGTAAAATGGAGGTAAAAAGGGTTTAAAGATGAATAGTTTAGAATTTTTAGAAATTAATAAAACTCTTAACAAAAAAGAAATATTATTAAATAATATTCTTAATAGCACAGGTGGTTCCCCGTTACTCAAATTGTTTCCAATTAATAGAGTAATCACAAACCTAGCTGATTGATTGCAGCTCATTAGTTTAATAGTTTGTAATGTTTAACGTCATTAGTAGTATGATTAAATTTGTTTGCACTGTTTCGATTTTATAATCCCCTCTTTGCTCCCCTTAAAAAGGAAAAATTCCAATCTGATTGATTACAACTCATTAGTATCATTAGTATCATTATCTTTTTGTTTTATTTCGATTCTACACCCCCCTCCTTGCTCCTCTTAAAAGGAAAAAAACCCAAACCTCCATTTTGTAATTTTATAATTTTAAAATGTTAGAATCAATCTTGCTTCATTACTTAAGCAAACTTTGCGATAGTAAGTCTGAAGATGCCTCTGAAAGAGGCGAAACACGTGTCACAGTTAGTAACACAATACGTGAAATAATCAAAGTTAATTTAAATTTTCTATTAATAAAATAGCTCTTCGCCCTACATCAACAGTTAAGTTATAATGTGTACGGGTAGATATAGTAAATGTTGCATGTTACACACATTTGTGTTTTTTTTTATATAGCTTTACCGCTACCAATGTGAGCTATTCATTAGATTTCTTCCTTTGGTGCTATTTTTTTATGTGGAAAACCAAATTTATTTAGCTGTGTAACAAAATCTAAGTCTTCTAATGTACAACATTATTTAAAAGGAATAAAAAAAAATACAAGTTTACATACCAAAACGTTTCAACTTGTTTTTGGTTTTAAGATACCCTTATTTGACCAAAGCGTCGAAACGACTTTTATATTGCTTTACATTTTTGTCATTTTATTTCACTGTTTGATTAGATAAAATTTGGTTTGATAAACGCCATATTATCACGGACTTAATAAGTGCAGTAGAATACGTCGACATTTAAAATAACAAATATTTATATTTTTATTTACGATACAAATAAGTCACATTATATTTTAAAAATAGCAATGTATTATTAGTACTGCATTAAATACATTTTCATATAAAAAGTATACCACTTTTCAAAGTCTACTCAATCGATAGTGAATCAAAATAAACCTGATTTTTTATATTTTTATTAAATTTTTAGCTATAAAAAAACACCTGTGAAATTTGTATGCATTTTTAACATAACTGTAACATAAAATTTACATTATTGTATGATTCGGGTTAGATAAAAATACCGGACTGTGACTTTTAAAGAATGACTTTTCTATCAATTTAAGGTCGAATGTATGTTTGTAATTGTTTCATCTACATTTTCTGATACGGTCAACTAAATGTGTGTAGAAAATTAACACCTGGATCATTGTGTTCTTTAAACAGAGCTATTCACTAAAAAGCCGTTATTGCTTAAAACCATTTGATAATATGAGCCATCGAGAGGTAAAGTGTAGTAAAATGGTAAAAAAAATCTTAGACTTTTAAGTACAACCACGTCTTCATTTCGTGTTTTGGTAGATTCCATATTTTTGTTTAACGGAGATAACACTTTTCAAATTTGTATTAACTAAGATGACTTCACTTTTACGATATTTTAAGACTTTTTTTCTGACATATCACTTGACTCAGTTCACCTTTAATGGGACCATTATACACAATTAGGAGCTACATTTTACACACGGTTTAAACAATATTTTCTTATAAATTCTTGCCGCCTGTGTGGTCGAGTGGTCAACGTTGTTGGCTTCGACTACAGAGAGCCCGGGTGTTCAAATCCCGGTACGGACAGTTTTATAAATTGATTTTTCAATCGATTTATGAATTTCTATTCAAAGGCATGGATGTATGTGATGTCTTGAATTCCCCCCTCTCGCCCATTCTATCCTATGAACGGGGCGTATTAAAAGCGACTAGCTTACCACTAATCCTGTCCGTAGCCCTGTCTTTATATCCCAAAGAGAGGTTGAGCAACTGAGTAACAAACAGTTCTCGTAGAAACACTTCTGTTGAGATAAACTCTATTAGGAGTCCATATGCTCCACATTGGGAGCGGACATGGTTTAAAAAAAAAATAGCAACTTTTGTTTTTTCCTGTATTGTTTAATTGCTTAATACTTTGTGTCATGATGGTTAAATGTATTCAATAAATACACTTTTCAAAAAATTTTAGTAATCGAATATTTCAATAAATCCTTAAAAAAATAAAGCGTCAATGATAAATAAAAAAAGACCTGCTTCATTGCATCATTTTCTGAATGCGAATATATCATTCGTTGAAATCCTTTGCCAGATGTTAGGCACAATCTATATGTAATATTTCATCGTTTACGTCGTACAGATCGAGCTATATAGTCATTTGTAGAGTTAAGGGTGCATGAGTAAGATAAGGGATGCCTGAAGAGACAGTGATGAAACCAAGTAAGACGCGTGAAGGTTGGCGAGGAGCTTTCACAGAAGGCAACACTTTAAATAAACGTCATAATGAAACTTACGTCTTCCAAACGAATTATTTGTGTATACTCAAATTATATTGTAAGCGTATTAATAATGAAAAACGCAGTATATTATGCAACATAAATTTTAACGACGACAAAACAAATTCACCTAACGGCTATTTGACAAATCACTTGATGTCGGTATTTGGTATGTATGTAAATTTAATAATTTTTTAATATTGCAAAGCTGTGTCGGCTAGATTCAGAATTCAATGGTATTTAATAAAATGTTTCTTTTAGCTATTATTTGTTACTCCAAGCTATTTATTCTTAACCGTTTGCTTTGTAGAGTTTTTCGATATTTTTATCAAAATTGTGATTATTTTCCAACAAATGATTTGAAATGTTTTTGCTTTTTAGACATCTTACTGGTTCTTTAATTCTTACATTAAAGTTTCTACCTATCTCCCCAACATAAGCAGCTTGACAGTCTTGACAGGTTAGGTGATAGATGCCGCTCTGTGAAAATTATTCTAGCCTGTAAATTATATATTAAAGAAAACAGGCCGTATGTGGTTTAGTGATAACTGAGATATAATTGATGAGGTGTCTCCAAAACAAACGATTTTACGCCAGTAAATAGTCTGAAATTCTAGAATCTCTTATCACCCACTTGATTGTGGCATGACATTATGGTGAATGATCAGTTTAGTAGCCCAAGGATTGAACGATTAAGATTTCAAAAATCTTGGGGTAACAAAAAGATCCAGGATTGGATGCCGTCGTATCTACAGCTATTGAGTGTTGAATCTTTGTGATATAAAAAAACTAATATAAAATTTTATAATAAGGTAAAATTTTCAAGTACAATATTTTTTAAATAATCTTCTGTGTCAGTTTTCATAAACGAGAGGTTGATGCGCGTACTATTTTTATATTTTGTAGTGAGCGATTCCACAACCATACTATGGTAACTGTCATTTTTTATGGCAACAATCTCACATGCTTGTCGCCTTTGAAAGCGTCACGTTCTAGAATTTTCTTTATTTTTTTTCTATGACAATATACTCTTAGCATTTCTCATCAACGTTGACGTGCATACAATATCACGGCATTCTATTGTAATATCCTCACTTTTACATTTGAAGTACTATCTTAAAGTCTTAAATATAAAAGTATAAAATCGGCATTTTATCATTTTTAATGTGTTCATTTTTAGTGGATAGGCATTATATAAAATTATTCTGGTCTTTCAATTATAAAAATTTGGTATCAGTACAAATAAGTGTTGTACTATTTTTGTCAACATGGGAAATACGGTTTTAACTACATATATAAAAAATAACTTTTAAAAACGTGTTTAAATCTAGTTGGTGTTAATTAAATTAAATTATAAAATTAATATAATTTTCCTCTATAAAAACATCGACTCATTACACATTTTAGTAATCGGGTTGCGATTGTTCTGGTTACGGCGATGAACGATTGACGATTTGAAATATTCGAAAACAATCGAGAGACAAATTTGAACTGTCAAAACAAAAAAACAAAATGGCCGCCTTTCAAAAAGAATTTTCGAATTTTTCGAACGCCGGCCATATTTTTTTTGTCATACTGCAGTGTAAAAAACATTGAAATCTACGAATATTTTAGTTTTTCGACACTGTAAGCTAATTTTAATACGCCTATAACCTTCACGGAAGTGCAAGCTAAATTGTTGTCGAAGTTTTATTGCAACCGGATCAGCGGTATTCAAATCTATAGCGACCGAAAGTTAAGCAACATTCATTTATATATATTTATACTAGCCGGTACCCGCCAAGCGTTGCAATGCCACTCGAAGAAATAAAGTGTTTGTGTTTTAATTGTGTATATTGAAGTGCATGCTTTCTTTTTCCGTCTGTTTGACGTTTGCTGCCGATTGTCTATGGTACAACACACGCACCACCTACTGTAATTTAATTGTACTACAACCTTCGCGCAAGTGCAAGCAAAAAGTTTGTAAAAGTTTTGTTGCAATCGGGCGAGCGGTGTGGCAACGCATAAAGTACGAACAAACAAACATTCATTTTACTCTGATCATGATTGTGTGACTTTTATTACATACGTTCAGTCTTTTTTCGTATTCGAAATTATTGTTCTATGATTACCCGTTTCTAAAAAGATGTGCCTCACTAAAAAACAGCCTAAACAAATACAAATAGTAAAAAACAAAAAATAATGTTATTGTGTTCTTACTGTTAATAACCTGTAGTATATGGAAACCTTAAAAATATGAATTCCAGAATATAAGATATATATTTATTCATCTACACTTATATGACTTGACACACCTAATAGGTTAAAACCTCGTTCAAAAAGCCTTTCAAACCTAAAACGTATAATCAATGCATGCATAACCATCAAAATACTTTTAGCATTTACAAATAATAGTTGACAAAACATAAAAAAGGAATTGTACATTATATAAACACGAAACATTCGTTTACTAAGCGTCAGTTCAAGTTCATCCGTGCACTTGAACGTCTGAAGACGCTGAAAGGCGAAACCCGGGTCGTTAGTGACGAAATCTGTGAGAATGTACATAATTTGAACGATTCAAATTTAATATTGAAATTCTACTAAGCACCTTGAGTCGAAATCTTAAATTTTACAATATTCGTTGAACATCATGAAAATAATCAATTAAAACTCTCTTTGTTAATAATTTCGCATTCGAGATTATATAAGAACATTTAATAAGAGAAAAACCGTTTAATTTAAATATAGAATGCTTTTCCATCAAGTATTGACAGTGGACACAGGAATTATGTACGTAGCAGTTTACGCATAATATCTTTATTCACATGCATTTAAAAATAACCATAAAATAATGGCTTACTAACGTTATGTAATATAATTCACATTGTACTTTTGCTGTCAAATATCACGAAATATTTTTTTGGCGTTCTATATAAAAAAAAGTATACTATAAATTGATGTGAAAAGAGTACAGTTTCTTATTTCAAATAAAACTAATCTAAGAACATCGCATAAATAACAAACAAACAATCACACCTTATGCACGAAACACATTTAACCCTTTGAACACCATCGTCTCACCCGTGAGTCGCATGCGTCAATGTCAATGTCGCAATGTCAAAACATAGACCACACGATTTGACAGATATGAAATCGAAACAATCGAACATCAAATTTGAATTGTCAAATCAATACAAATCGGTGTCAAAATTCAAACGGCGGCCATTTTCGTTTTGTAATCTTGGCCGCTTGAACGGTAAAAAACATTGAAATCTACGAATATTTTGTTTTTCGACATTGTTAGTTAATTTTAATAAGCCTATAACCTTCACGGAAGTGTAAGTTAAATTGTTGTCAAAGTTTTATTGCAATCAGATCAGCAGTATTCAAATCTATAGCGACCGAAAGTTAAGCAACATTCATTTTTATATACATATAAGATAAGATTTATTTTGATAATACTAATAGTAAACTGAAACTTTTACTTATATTTTTTCACTCTAAACAGCGCGTTAAGACTTGGTAAAATGTGAAATCATTTGTTGAATGTAAGCTTCAATATGCTTCTGTCGATAAGAAAATAATACTTTGTATTCTGAGTTTCGAATACTTTATAACACTAATAATAAATTTTAAGATTTTAAGCTTTCAGTATACAAATTGAATTTTAATATAAGCCAACTTTTACCTGAGTCAGTTGAAAACCTTTCCAAGTTTCTCGAACTTCATAATGTATTTAATTTTACTATGAATAATTTATACATAATGAAGAGCGAAGGGCATTATAAAGTATTCTTTATTCTGAATTATTCTTTCATAGGGTATTTTCATGTTGAATTCACACTTAATCTATTTTTTACAAAGCAACTCGATAATTTTTAAAGTAATAAATTATCAAATTACACTGATTGAACTTTTACTATTTTAGTCGACTTTAAGTTTACCTGGCTATTTTACTGTATTAATGAAAACAGCTTTTTGATATTTAATCTACATGATTGTTATTTGATCAATGAGACTAAGTCGGAAATCGGAATCTTTTATAATAATGACTCTCAAACAAACCTTCTGTAATAATGACTCAAATTGTTGGTAAATAAGTTATCAAATGTCTTTTTACTATTTTTTTAAAATAAATATAGCATAAATAAGTACATAGTACATTATTTCAACATTCGTGCTTTTTTCTAACAAAATTTGACGGATGATATTGCATTTTATTGTTTTGTATACTAGCTTTTCAAGAGCATTTCAATGACAGTTGTTTTCCGCTGTTTTCGGCGTGGCAATACTGTTTATTTAACATTACCTGTATATCTGTAGTTGTGACTGTTGAGTTCAGCCAATATCATGTATCTTCGTCCACAATACAATAGATATGATACTTCCTACGCCGACAAGAATTAAAATTTAATTTGTAACGAAGAACTACATTGAAAGAATGTAGCAAAAATAACACGCGTTTCGGTTGTCATTTTTTCGTCAGTTTTTTTTTTGTTAATTATCTTGCTATTTTATTTGATTTTATAATATAGTGTCAAACGTTTTGATTTTCATAGGATATACACTCAACTTTATTTTTACGTTACACAAAAAATACAGAAGCGATTTTCTAAAAATAAAAAATTCAACAACACTTAACAGGAATAACAAAAAAAGCTTTTATTAGTTACTAACACATTGCCAAACATTTCTAGCAATAGTCAGTATTATTATTTCCTAATTTGAAAAAAATAATATTTTGTGTAATTTATTTATTAATTGAGGTAACCAATCTTCGATTTTTTATGAATTCTATCGCTTTTTTTTTGTTTAACGTTTATACCGTGTAAAAAAGAGTTTAACGTATACTTAAGTAACGCAAATGAAACATATAGTGCTGAAAGTAAGTTTTAGGTCTTGAGATGAAATTAGCAACTTTTTATAAAAAAAAATAAAATCAGCTATCCCGACTTAAAATAATTAAATATTGATCAGTTTTTATTTTTTGTGCAGTTTTTGTCATGCAGACATAACCCAATCATCGCCAAGCTTAGTCTCAAAGGTGTGCTACCAACGTCAGGCGTCAGGCGCAAAGGAAGTTAAGTCAAGTGCAATGCAGTGAAGCCAAGTCAAAATTTATGCTGCTACGTGAAATCACCACCACTTTGATTTATTTTATGATACTGCATTGATGGAAAACCAATTTCAACATAGAGTAGTTTCAATTAGTTACTTCATTTTATGTCATTTTTGAAATTGTAAGCTTTTGAAAAGATAGTTTGTTTATCACCATGTTGTATTTAATAAAATAAAACAAAAAGTTTAACAAAATAAAAACTAATATCACATCAATAATATAAACTAACTGAAATTTAGATACGTGCTGTCTTACGGATATTTGATTTATTGTTACGATGTCAAGTGTCATCGTGGTTGGCTTAGAACACGAAAGTCACGAGTTCAAATCTTTTTTCAAAGGGTAATTTTTCAATCGATTTATGGATTTCTATACAAAGACATGGGCTTATATGATGTCATGATCTTCCTCTTCCACTTATCTTATTTTCAAAATCACTAGTCCTGTCCTAGCTCTATCCTTTTTCTTCTACTCTCTAAGAGAGATTGAGCAACTATGTAACAAGCAGTTTCCATGTAAACTTTTCTGTTGAGACAAATTCCACTAGGAGTCCACATGCTTAACATTGGAAGCTGACATGGTAAAAAAAAGTGTTTTTTTAATATCGTTCGATTTCATTGATTTCGCCAAGAATTAGGAAATAATACAGAATACTTTGTATCTCTTAAAAACGATAATTGAAAAAAAGTATCGTAGATGTATTCTTTTTGTTTCTGTTATTACTTGTCGAAGAAAAACGCAGAGTTCTAGAGAGAGATTATTTTACAGATCATTTTAGAGTGATGGAAAAGCACAAATACTTGAAACACTATAGAAGTGTATTTAAATTAAATTTTTACTCATTTGGAAAAACATTATAGTTCGTGTTTCTTCTTTATTTCAGTACTAAACTTTTGATCGACAATTATTCTCACAGTCAAGTGGTATATATTATTACTGGAATTTTACGATACGTTTCAAATTTTACGAATTTTTAATATTTACTTTAAAAAGTCCACTGAAATTTTTTATCATGTCAGTATTTTGGCTGTCTAACGGAATTGTTTAAAAGTATGTATATACGTTACAGTATACACTAAATCGTTATATAAATTGACTAATAATATATGTAAACATTGACAATTTAAGACAGTCAGTGCAAGATAAACAAAATTTACATTTTAAATAGTACAATAATTACACAGACGTATTCAAAATGTTCACAAACTTAAAATGATCACGTGTGCACCCATAGTGTTGCCAGTATCTCTAGACTTCTATATAGTTTTAATGTCATCTGACTATTCACAAAACTTTTAAAAAATCAACGTCTTGTTTACATTCTCGCCTTTTTTCTATCAGCATATCTAACTTAAATTAACTTTAGCCGTAATTTTATTTCAAAATTTACTAGTTTTTTCATACGTTGGCTAATCAAAGCGAATTTGAATCGTGGCGATGTAACTTTCGATTTAGCTAGTTAATTTATAATATCGAAGAGATTTCACAAATTGATTGCAACATATATTTATAAACTTTTATTTTTTTATTTAACAAATTCTATTAAAAAACAGTACCATAGCGCAATTGTTGAGGAAGCCTGCCCGACTTACGAGAAATACATGAAGGAATTTAATATTGCATATAAACCACACTCCACGTTTACTTTCATAAACATGAATTCAATAACGTTCGTTTTGATTAATAATAGCAAAATATATTTACTTGGGCATTAAATTGTGTGCACTTTTAATAAAAATACGTCATGACATACTTTTTTACGATAATTTTAAAAAGTTATCCTCGGAATTTTTTTTATGTTAGTACAAACCATCATCTTAACATGAAGATAAGCAAACTATGATAAAAAATTGGCTCATTTATTACTCTTTTTTATTTAGTGTATTTTTCCACCTGTGTGGTCGAGTGGTCAACGTCGTTGGCTTCGGTTACGGAAGTCCCGGGTTCGAATCCCGGTACGGAAAGTTTTATAAATTGATTTTTCAATCGATTTATGAATTTCTGTTCTAAGGCATGGATGTATGTGATGTCTTAAATTCCCCCCTCCCACCCACCCTATCCTAGCAACAGGGCGTATCGAGAACGATTAGTTAACCACTAATCCTATCCTAGCCCTATCCTTCTATTCCTACTCTCTTTGGAAAAGAGTTTGAGAAACTGAGTAACAAGCAGTTCTCGTAGAAACACATCTGTTGACATAAACTCCATTAGAAGTCCATATGCTCCACATTGAGAGCGGACATGGTAAAAAAAATAGTATATTTACCTATTTGGTGTGGTAAATTAGATCTATATTGATGTTATTTTAACTGTCTTTTTCTTCTCATAAGTCCGTGTTTATTGCTCTTTTGAATATCACTACAAACTAAAGTTCATTTTTTACTCGACAATTTTTATAATCAAATGATTTTGATTCTAAGATCCACCGGTTCAGATTCTGGAATGAAAATATTTGAAAATTGATCTTATCTCTTTAGATACTTTCATAATGTTTTCATACTAAATAGAAAACTTAAATTAACTTTGATTATTCCACGTATTGTGTTACTAACTGTGACACGTGTTTCGCCTCTTTCAGAGGCATCTTCAGACTTACTATCGCAAAGTTTGCGTAAGTAATGAAGCAAGATTGATTCTAACATTTTAAAATTATGAAATTCCAAACGGAGTTTTTGGGTTTTTTTTTCCTTTTAAGAGAAGCAAGGAGGGGGTTGTAGAATCGAAATAAAGCAAACAAATAATGATACTAATATGTTGCAATCAATCAGATTGGGATTTTTCCTTTTTAAGGGAAGCAAAGAGGGGATTATAAAATCGAAACAAATCTTGCTTCATTACTTAAGCAAACTTTGCGATAGTAAGTCTGAAGATGCCTCTGAAAGAGGCGAAACACGTGTCACAGTTAGTAACATAATACGTGGAATAATCAAAGTTAATTTAAATTTTCTATTAAAATTAACTTCCACAAAGTTACCGCCGAAACCATCGAAAGTATGAAAATGTTTTCATACTTTATTATGATCTTGAAAATATGACGGTGAGAGAGGACGATTTGCTAATTACCTATCCTTTTATTATATCATTAACCTGTTCTAACTGTCTTTGGGTAATGAGTATGACCAACAGAATTTTATCCCAATTTGACTGACAGGCAAAAGTATTCACTTTATCAAACAAAGAGCTTCAAAACTGATGTCGGTATTAAAAAATATATTAATTATACTTGTATTGAACCCATAGAAAAAATGTTTTTTGGAGAAACTCATTGTGTATTTAAAAACGGTAATTATTTATTAGGACGATAGATACAAAATAATATCTAAAAATGCTTATTTGAGTACAAAATGGTATGCACGAGATAAAAAATTAATATAATGATTTTGTCTGCAGCGAATCGTTCACACCATCTTTTCGTGCCATTTTGTCGTGTCGCTGAAATTGCTTCTTTGTCTTTATCATATTTCAAGCAGTGCACCACTTTTGATTCAATTTTTTTTACCATTATCTTTTAAATTCGAATGGTTTTGTAAAATTGACTGATCATTTAGTTAATGCAAAAGTGGCACATCTAATCATTTTATTTCTAACGTATTTTTAAATATTGAATAATTGCGAAACTATCGAATCTTTAAACGTTTAAATCAATAATAGTATCAGTTCAGCTTAACGTTGTCCAATCAAAAGCAAGCAATTATAAACTAAAATCACTTAAAATGATTTGAGTATTTAGTATTTGTGTATTTAGTATTGGTAAATATTGAGTTCACTCTATTCAGATCGTAAGCACGTGCAGTATGATACCATTGATAATGAAATATGACCATTATAAATTAATATTACTCTTATTGTACAATTCGCCTGCGGAATTAAATGGTTAGTTTTATTTAATCTACCTTATTTATAGCGATCAATTAAACCTCATACTGCTTGAGCTCGAAATAGTTTGTTAAATTGATGTTTCGCTCAAAAATACTTCACGTATAAAAACCAATACATGTCATCACAGATGAAGCTAATTTGTTATGCATTTGACAAGCCATAATTTCCGTAATGCAATACAAAAGTCTAACAATAAAACTAAATTAAACCTCAATGGAATAACATTATAAACTCTAATTATTATATGAAACAATTCATAGGTGAAAATATTCAACTATTTGTGTAATAAGCCCTGCAGTTAGCATCCAATAATACCTTTAAAAAAATCCTGAAACTCTTTTGATTTGACCCGATTGATACAATTTAATATGACCATCAAAATATCCCATAAATATTTTTTTTAATACTCTATCTAACCGGTCACATTGTCTCATTACTGTTTATGAAAACACAAAATCAAATAATAGTTACTCCGTTTTAAGATTTACTATGAACACTGTCACTACCGAAGAAAAAAATACATGTGCGTAACAACCTTTAAGAGTCTCTATGAACCGCTTCTTCTGAAAATCGCATTATTATTTATGGTCGTTGCCCTTGACTACGCGCTGAATGTGGAGTCTTTTGTTTTTTTCTGAGATTCCCTCTAAAGTTTTCAACGGATGGTTTGATTTGTAAGAGTTCATCACATTTTAATTAATTATAGTATCCTCGTGTTTATTATTACAAATTTAAGAGTATCTCACAATCAGTGTACATAATTTTACCCATGCAATACATATTGTCGGTGTAAATAATATAATCCTTTCATTCTTGGAGTAAAATATTTTTTTCCAGATATGTAAATGATTTTCCCTGAAGTGGACATTACAGTGCTATGAAGGTGGCTAGAACCAAGGAGGTGAAAGGGAAGTGATAGAAACCTCAAGGGACACTGCATGACTCTATTGCAAAGCACATATCTAGAGTGCAGTATTGACTCTTGACTCGTTGGCTCGGCGCATGAAAAAGATTTGTCAAGAAAGATTGTTAATTGTTTTGATTTCATAATAAGTGAAAATTATTTTTAAAACTGTTGTATGTTTTGTATTGACAGTCATATTTTGAATAACCATAAAAAAATACCAAATATGTTTGTGTTTTTTGTTTATAAGAAGTTTTTGCCTACCTTTTCACCGAATGATATATGACATCCCTGATTTTGGGTGGAAGCGAATCTACTGTAAAACATGACCTTGAACAGGAGTAGTAACAAAACTTCGGGTATATTCTGTAGCATATGTATGTATTGATTTTTTAAAATAATCATTTAAATGCGTAAATAATTTTAAAATTACATTGAGACATCAAATAAACAACAAGAATTATTTTATTTTCCTCTGAACACTTAAAGCTACTATTTTTCTATAAAACTATATACATTTGGAACACATGTAATCGCAATAAATACAATCATGTTTTTTTTTTCAAATATCTCAACAACGAGTTTTACTAAAAATTTCTATATGGTCGTGTTAGATTATTTTATTTGATTCTTTTAGCTGTAGAAAGTATGCTACTCTCCTGTTATATGAAAAAGAATTTATATTAAAAATATATTTTTCATGTATCTATTTATATTTATTTATTTATGAAACAAACACTAAGCAAGAACAATTATAGTATGTTTTATTTGAGATAATTTGTTGTGACCAAAATTAATTCAAATGCATCGTTATCTTCCCTATGTTATCTATGTTATCGTTATAACTTAGCCTAACCTAACAAAATAATTGAGAAATTATCCGGCCTCCCTTAGCTAATGTTACATTAGCTTAAAATAATTAAAAAGATGTATCCATAAAGCAGGAAAGTATCTTAAGTATTTTTTTACTATGTAAACTGATTGGAGAGATACCTATTTAACAGACAATATTTATTTTGTCAAATATTAATTTATTAAGAGTTGACGAATTGTCTGTCGTGCATTATTTGAATACTAAATTTATATACTATTGATCGAATGGTCAATTCAATCACTCATAATAGTTGTATTCGCTAAGTGCTTTTAGTGGTATTTATTTAGTATTATAATGAAATGATCCTTATATTGCAAATGTGTGGTTTTGTATTCAACGCGAATGCTAGACTATGCAATAACATTGTTATAATGTTAACTATATGGCACAACAATAAACTATTTATTCGTGCAAATTGCACACTGCACTTTTGATACAAAATTGCTTTGAAAGTAAACAATTACCAGATGTAACCATATAATATGTTAATTTTAATGATCATATTTTGTATCGTTTATGGCAGTGATGCGCAATCTAATATTTGCGGCCTTTGAAGTAAATCATTGAATTTATTAAATGTCTGCAAACTTTTTCGTTATTGTATAAGAACAAATCGTTTCATATAAATACGCTTACTGATGAACATTTGGATTCAATTCTGCGGCAAAATAATATAAATATTATATTATTTTTTTAAAGAACCAGCCTAAAACTAACAAGGACAAAGATCACATTCATATTTGAATAAATAAAAAAAATGTAAACACGAACACGTAATCTTCTATTTGCAAGTTTTATTTTTTACGCGATTTAAAAAGAACACCGTCAAATTGAATGGAACCTATCATACGAATTTTTTGCACGGCTGTTTTACATGGAACGTATCCCTTGTATAAAAGAGAATCTAGTGTACTTTATTTAATTTTTTCTTCGCTGCCTTAACATATGATAAATTTTTTTATGCGGTCCACTAGAAGAAATAGGTTCTACATGTCTGGTATATAGCAAGTGACGTTTGATCATTTCTGCTAAGATATCGGAGTCTAATTGTTAAATATGTATGTTTTGAATGACCTAAAGTAAGATTTGCATTTTTATTTGCGACGTTGTTTGTTTGATTTATATACAAGACTGACTCAATCTGTTACATTGTATTTATCGAGGATGTAGAGTCAGTGTCGAAAAAAATGGAGAAAAATAATTTAAAGATATTCATTGATAAAATCTACTAGAGTTATTCTAGTAAGTAGAATGATCTCATCGTAAACTGTTAATTAAGTAAAAATGTTTATACTTTCATATAAAATTATTTCATTTAATTAAATTTTTCAATAGATAAACATGCATTCATCGAAAAAATTGCATTAATATGTAAAGGAACACTATAAGGAGGACTACGTTTGTATTTTCGAAAATGATTTATTTACGATTTTTATAAGATACTATTTATCTGATACTGCTCTTAACGACACCACGGAACATCACTTCAAAAAAAAATATTTCGTAATCACAGCTTAAACTGGACATTTATATTTGTGGAGATCACTGTTCAACGGCTGGAGGCAGAACCACGAGAAATATCATTTTTTATTACCAGTATTTATGTTGAAAATGCCCTGAAGTTATTCAGTGTGACACATTGTGAAGTCGTTATTACAACTCAAACTATGTTGATGTTGCTTAGCAACCAAAAATATTACAACATAAATTTCACTTATAGTAAAATATCATTCGAGAAACGTACGAAAATCAAATTTATATGTACAGTCAAAAGATAAATCGGAAAATTATCCTTAATATAGAATAGTCAAGAACTGACGGATAAATTATGCGTAAAGTTACCTTGTATATGTTTGTATACCACAAAATAACTTTCATGGTATTAATATACGTGACAAATTGCCCGGTAACTGCTCCCAACGGAATCACGTACCGTGACTAACATACAGCTGTCTTTTTTTGACTACTGCAATCCGCAAGCACATGCTGATAGTTGGTAAGGCTTAATTTGTAGATTAGCTGAAGACTTAGTTTGTAAATTAGCTGTTATTTCTTAATTGTATTGTTTTAATGTGAATCCTTTTTTCAAACATCGCAAAAAAACTACAACTGTCTAGCCATGAATCAAGTACAATTTTTCAAATAAAAAAATACTCAAAGATTTATTTAATTTCATAAAATTGTCGTCAATTTAAAAAGACGATAGCGCATGTGAAAAGAAAATATGTTATATCTATAAATATGATTTCAACGATTTAAAGTTTTTTGCCATACCGGGGAAAGATATCATATAATATATCATAGCGATAAAAAACGAATTCAGAAACAGACAGTGAAAAATAATATGAGGAAAGTTTTTGATACAATTTTATTATTTACGCGATTTTCCCTCGTTTTAACGACTGTTTGGGTCATTAATATTACCAAATAGCATTTCTCCATGACGTAACACATTCATTTTTACAACTGTCAAACAAAATATAAAAAAAACGTGTGTAATGGTAAACGGAAGTCCAATGGTATCATTCAAAATCATTCAAATTTCGTTTAACATATTTCACGAATACAATTTTTTTTTTCGGTTGATTAAAAGTTAAATGATCCAAAACGATGAAGGCTAATGGGATATATTTTATTTACATGTAAATCATAAATTACGTCAACCTTTTTTTACTGACTTTTTAAATGCAGTTGACGCACTCAAATAATAAAGATAAATCAAGCAAAAATTATTATTTGGAGGCGCATCAAAAACAGTGTAATGTGTGATATTATTTTTAATACAAAATTAAAATTGCGTTCTGTGTATTATGATAACTTCCGGTTCTTATTGATACAAAGATTAGGAATTCTAGGTATTCTAGTATCTTAAGACCCATTAAGATTTTTAAATTGTTTATTTTTCCAATTCTGCGATTGAATATTCACCATAAAATCATGAATAAATTTGTGATTTGGATTGAGTTTTTTTAACTCTCGCTAATTTTTCAAAGAAAAATTAGTCGATTCAAAACTCGCGAGACTTTTTTCTTGACTCTTTTTTTCTGAAAATTTCGGAATCCGAAACTTCCTTCATTTGCGAAAACCCCAAAATGAAAAAAATTGGGACCATTTTTACCCCTTGCGCAACTTTCTCAAATTTTGTGATCCTTAAATCCCGGGATTAGCACAATAAAAATCCTTGGATTTCAGAATCACAAAATTTGACGGGATCCCGGATTGGAGCCCTTAATGCTGTGCAGACGCTGGTATATCATTATGTATAATAACATGGTCTTTTGCTATGTTTAGAATGAAGTAGAGGATGGCATGGATAGAAATGTATTTGCTTTCTTCCTTATAAATATCTTCCTTAAAAACATTGAGGACAACACCATTAAAGTGGTTTCATAGAAAGCGATAGCGATAGCGGTAGAATAAAGTCCATTTGTGTCTCCTGAAAACTTGTATTTTTTGAAATACGAATTTGTAGATAATAGTATTTAGCAAAATTGTTCAATTCTTAAAATAAATAATTCGTAATATGATAATAAACTTAAAAGTTTACTTTCGATTATCATGTTCTCGGGTGACTTGAGAGAGTAAGTAGCTCAGAGGTGATCTATGAACCTTGAATATAAAGTTCGTTTTATTTATCTACACCCCTTTAGCTATAATACATATTATGGTTCTAAACTTTTTTTATAACGTATGTTTAGAAATTTTAAAATTATTTTCGAGCAAACAAAGAATATGCCGTTGTTGATGACAAGATAACTTTTTCATTGTCACGAAAGTATACAACAAACTTTCAAATGAAGACTTTTGTTACATACGTATTAATACGAACAAACTGTCATATTTCAAAACAATACGGTGAAAACTTTATTCTACTTTAAAATAAACAATCCAGTGTTTGATAGCTATATGAACACGTGGCTTTACGGCGGTATAAATTATTACGTTCATTTTAATTACTAAAAGCAGCTTCTTTGTCTTTTTAATTTCCAGTACAGAAATATGAGACAAGTCTTGGGCCGTAAATTTACTACATTTTCCTTGCGGCTGCGATGCGGCCCTTACTTTTCGCGGTCTACAGATGTGGCACAGTGATTTATTTAAGTTGAAGCACCTAAAATATGCCGCAAGTGTTTTCAATGTTTCTTTAAAAAAACGAAAAAATAAGTAAAAAGGCATTGAAATACAGTGTTTTCTGGAAAAAACTTTCCCTGGAAAGCCTTAGGTATTAAAAGTTAAGCGGTCACAGTAGTTTCCAATATAAACTTAGAAGGTTAATTGCGTTAGGAAATGTTTCAAGATGAACAGAATAGTATTAAGTTTTGCCTAGTCTGCGTAAATTAAACTTTTACAGTATACAATGAATTAACATTATTATGTTATAAAACTTTATTTTAGGTTCCTTAAATCTGTTTGTAAATTAGTTTATTTCTGCAGATAATATATTATATTATTATCGGTCAATATTATTTTTCATTCGAAGTGATCAATAAATATGAATTTGTCAGTATCTCGAATAGTTTTATCTACGGATGTTTCTTTAATAATTATTTAATAAACACTTACATACTTGTATACAAACAATAGAAAAGATTTATATTTATATAAAAAAAAAACACTTTATCTTATTTAGAAATAATTAAATGTAATGTTTATATTACAAAGGTTTACTTTAGTTTTTAAAAAATGCATTATTATTTAATTAAATTTTTACCAAGGAACAACTCTATGAAGATTATTTGAGGCGGTCAAAAGCAAGAGTAAGTAATCTTTAAGAAATAAGTTTTCAATCTATGGATGCAAACTTATAAAAATAAAAATACTTAAATTTGGAAAAATATAAAATCTGTTTTCATTCTATATAAAATCGTTGTTTTGGAATTCGCTTAAGAAACAAATTCAGCCTTTTCACTCTTAACGTTTCGTTAAGTACAAAAAGTCATGTGACAAAATGTTTGCTCATCACATTTAACGGATTCATTGTGAATCACAATATTCTACTGCGAGTGTAGCACACAAAAGTTAAATTAATAAGTCTTGCTTTTTTCAGTTTTTTTCCAAAATGGCTTCCGTGGTAGAAAGCTGTTTTTGCTTTTAACTCTTTCATTTATGCAAGCTAGATTTTGTATACTGTGCATACAATTTATTGTTAATTACCAATTTATCTGAGTGATACTCTTTTTACTACTGTAATTTCCATTTAATTACATAATAGTTCTACAATACATTAAAAATAATTTGTCACGGTGATGATTAAAAAAATGAATGGTGATAAAATAATAATAACGTACTTCTATTTATATATAATGTATTATCCAAATTGGTTTGGGCTTAAACCATTCAAACCAATATCGCTAATCTATTTAACCTTTTCTGAGCGAGTATTAAATCGAATACCAGTTTCCTTCATCTAAGCATCGTATTTATCGGTAATTAGACAATATATATTCAAATAATAATAAATTGGGGTATTTTAATTGGCCTCAGGAAACATTCACTCTATCGTTTATTCGTAAAGTTTACCCAAAGGGAAAAAAAATAAAATCACAAATCCTTCAAAGACATAATCGAAGTCGATTGTTATTGCCTTTGAACATATTGGCAAAAGTTGAAACCTTTTTTATTTATGATAGTGGCAATCAAAAACCAGAGGCTATAAAAAGCACAGGTGTAGTGTCTAAGTGTTTTTCTGATCATCGTGATTTATTCAGGAAATTCCCAAGCTCAAAAAAGCTCTCTGCCGAGACGCAAAACCGTGCAGAGTGCTTTTTTCTCTCCCGACGATGAAAAAATGTTCGAAATTATGGCTTTCACAAAGAATAGGTTTTGTTATAAATATTTGCATCTATCTCGTTATTTTAATGTTCTATTTATATTCTTATTTGTAAAAAAATGTGGTTTATAGCTGGAATATTTCATTTAAAATGAGTATTGATTCTAATTATATTTTGAAAGTTGAAAAAGATTTTTTTTACGAAGAAAAGGCATTTTGTTACGTTTTTCTTTTTTATATTCTACTTTAAAAATGTGATTTATTATTATGATAATGAATTTATAAAACAACGATTTTTTCAAGTTTTATTTTATCTTTAAATTTTTAATATTTCAATCAATTAGTATTTTTTAATACATATATCGTACTTATATTCCAGCATAAAAAAATCTCAAGAAATATAATTCTCTATTTAATTGAGTATTCAAACAAACAAACGAGTATAATATATTTTATAACACAATAAATATAGTTTAAAGAAATCAACAATACTTACACATATCCACAAAAATTGTAATAAAAATGTAAGCAAATGTAACTTTTTCAACATTATTTTGCATACAATTTAAAATATTATACACTACAAAAATATCAACATGTCTGAGCTCTGATAAGAGTAAGCAACCAAGCTTAACGTTAACATATTTTGGCATTTTTTTTTAACATAAAAGGTATAATATTACTCTAATTAACATTACAAAAAATTGCAAATATTGTTGTTATATGGAAGTATAATATTTTTTTAAATTTACTAAAGATATTTGACCATACAGCTAATGCCAATGCACCAAATATTTTTTTATTGAAAAATCATAGTCACTCGAGATCAACTCGATTGACATCACAAAAACCCACGTCTTAGGTGTTAAATTGAAATTAAAAAAAGTAAATTTGACATTGACCTTACCGGGAACCGAACCCAGACCCACCTTGTCGGTAGAGCAAGCTCTAACCAAATATACCAAAGTGGACGATATATTCTGTTTAATATTGTTTTTTGTGTTTTTTTTGTTGTTGTATAAAACTGTATATTTATAAAATAGCAAGTCGTTTTCAAAATAATACATATCGTCAAATAACAACCCAAAATGTAACCTCAAAATATTTCAAGTTTTTTTAATGGAAAATGTCATTTTTTCTTCTGCCAAAGATGTGCAAACATAAATATATTATAAAAACATACATATTACATAAATATCAATTTTCTCCAAGTGAAACTTGTATTGAAATAAGATTTTAAAAAAACATTTGTATACTCAGTAAAACAATATGTTATCTGCTTATTTTCTCTGATAGTCGGATTGTGTTGGAGAATATTATAGGTGAGTATAACCGCAAAAACAAAAAGGTTAAGAGCCGCTGGCCTAATGGCAGGTCAATCCGAAAATACGGGGTCGTAAATTAAACCCTCACCAGATTTATTGACATCGGTCCCACCGCAGAGGGTACAAAATTTAATATCTTCATTACGACATCGTCTTAATATATATGTGACCGCAACAGGTGACCGATAATCACCAGGAAAAAGCAAGACGTGGCCCCGAAAGTGTTTCAATGCTTTTGTTTATTACATTGTCAGATCTTATTATAATTTGATATATGCCAAAACAAAAACTAAAGTTCTTTTTAGTGATGTGACCTTTTTTAATATTCCATAATCAGCATTTTTTCCCCTATATCTTGTACTTTCGCATATTGAATATTTTATCCAGTGTAGTTTTTTCGTTGAACTTTAACGGAATCGAAACGGTACAATCGGTGACATATTATAGCATTTGAAATAGTTAAAAAAACTTCACAATTTTTTACTTTTTACATTTGGTATTACAGTTTATACCAATACTTCAAGTATTTTGAAGTTGAAAGGAAGATCAAATGAGGTTATCTTAAAACTTTCTGTAAGTAGCACGAGATTAACTGGAGGAGAATTTACATTACAAACGTGTCATAAATCTCAATTTTTTTACATTGACTTTTCCGGGAATGGAACTTAGACCCTCCTGATCAGCAGTCAATCTCTTAATAATTAGACCATAGCAAGTAACGTAAAAACACTTATGTTGTCAAATTAACTATTAACTACATCTCAGATATTTTCGGCAGCAATTTTTTTCTTTTCTTTAAAACCTGTATATTGATTCGTCATTTTTTTATAAATCTTCAGAGGTTTACTTTTTTATTCGAAATCGAATAGTATCCAATAAATAACTGGTTCTCATCATTGTATAAAGGGATGTTTTATTTTTATAAGATAAAAACTTTTTGACGATGAATAGACATTTCGAAAATGATTGCCTTAATTTTATTTATAATATCTAAAATCGTATCTCGATTTTTTGCTCGGCTGGAATTTGTCATTTAGCTTTGTGTCGGTTTATAAAAATCAATAACATTCAAAGTAAATTTATAGAAAATATCATGCATAGTGAAAAAAAGTTTTTACTTAACCAAATATTTTTGGAATGCTTAGTTTTTTTTGGAAATGAAAATCGCTCACATTTCATATTTGAGCTAAACAATATGCTCACCGTTATTGTGAACAATAGAATCGTGTAAACAATGTTTTGATCATCAGTATTTCTGGTTTGTTTAATACGTAAATGGAATAATAATATAGATTGGATGTTTATACTTGTTTTGTAGAGTAAATAAATTCATAACAGATTGGAAATAAATGGTATAGCAAGCAAGGTTCGAGTTTAAATTTACCACTTCTTTTATCTAAAACGTTTGAGGGCTATTTTTAAAAATTATCCATTTCGACATTTGATTGATTAATTTGAGCTATTACAACAATTAAATTATTAAAAGACAGGCAATAGCATAACTATATTTTCAAAAAAAAATCTTTCTGCTGTTTGAAAACATCTGTAGACTAAAATAAAAATATATAGTCACTAGTGTAGAGTAATGTGTACATTAAACTTACATTAAAATGTGGACACACTCGTCACAAAATAAATATTAATTTTATTAGAAAGTCTTTCACCAATTGTATTCAGAATAACAGCAATATTCTTAGCCTGAAGTTTCTAGTAGATTCAAAAAAATCAAAGCTGAGAATTAATAAATAAATTAGATCAGGGCCATCCATTGAAATTGGAGACCCGAAGCTGTTGGTGTTTTCGTATTTTTACAAGTTGTAAAATTAAATACGAATATTTGCTACCATCGAGTTTATCAATAATTATTTATTTCGCATGCTGGTTAGTAACGAAGGCATCCAGTCCCGTACACTTTTCGTGGTCCCGGGAATGAAAATTCGACATAAAATCGTGTATAATTGAATTCCCGGGATTATTATTATCACAGTCCCAGGATTTCAGAATCTGGGATGCTGGGATTGAAGACCTTACTAGTTACGTACGGTCAACTTTGCCAGTCGATTTAAACACACTCAAATTGTACTATATGTGAGCCTTCTTATGTAAGATATATGGATTTTTTTGACTTGTTGCATCCTTTCAGATATGTATAAAATTTAAAAATGTAAAATCACAAAATGTTGATATCGTGAGGCCTAGATCAACAGCCTTTTTTGGTCTCCTTTCCAATAGGGTCAGGCCTAGACTATAAATATTTATTATCTGAGTAAACAATTACTCAAGAGCGTGTTTTCTTTACGCATTGAATTAAGTGAAAATGTATTAATTTTACTTATGTGATTTCGGGTTTAGAGCACTATTTATATCGACTGTGGAAAGGAAAAAGGACGTAACCCACACATATCAAATTTTACAGGAGGCGCTAAAAACGTGTTTTGATGATTTTTTGACATATGCAAATTATGAATTATACACAACCTTGAAGTGCACGGATACTTCTAAACTGGTGTTAAATTGACATAACCTAATATTAATTAAATAAATTGTCTCGGAAAAATCTTTATTTCAGTGTTTTTTTTTGGTTTTAATTTTTTCACAAGGTTATCTTTTTCAAACTTTAAAGCTAAATTTAGATACTTATTCGGCATTTTCAGCTTCCATCCTTTTGATAGAATGTGTGTCAAGTTGTATACATTGCGATTATCGAAAAAAAGCTGTTTTGGAAAATTGAGGGTTAAGTCGTTTTTCCTTTCCACAGTCGATATGGTTCCATATAAATTCTTTTGGTTTATAGTGTTAATGATTGCGTTCTCACTTAATTTAACTGAATCTGAATATAAATTTACTATTATTTTATAATATGCAAAATTTTGAACACAGTGAATGATGAAAACACGCCCGAACAATCTATCTAGGAGTACGATGTTACGTGTTGGGCTAGTCACTGTCTCCCAACATTGCGCGTCTGCTTGTCTGCTTTGGAAATATTGTAGTGTAGGTACTACGATCTCTGTATCTGTCATAATATAAATCAACTGCTGACACGAACGGCGTGGTTAGAAAACAATAACGTTAATCAAAAATTTGTGAATTTTTTGACGTATTCATAGATTAACTAGCTGTAAGCCCGTTGCCCAGCAACGTGAGATTTTTGTTGCATAGTATTAATTTTTATTTTATTTTATGTTATTTTATTTTATGGTATTTTATTTTATTTTATTTTATTTTATTTTATTTTATTTTATTTTATTTTATTTTATTTTATTTTATTTTATTTTATTTCATTTAATTTTTATTTATTTTATTTTATTTTTATAGTTAGCAGAAATTTCGTAAATTATTTAATATTTGGAATAATGTTCAAGTTTGCTAACAACCATTTTTCGTAGAAGCAGAAATTTCGTAAATTATTTAATATTTGAAATAATGTTTGAGTTTGCTAACAACCATTTTTCGTAGAAGCAGAAATTTCGTAAATTATTTAATATTTGAAATAATGTTTGAGTTTGCTAACAACCATTTTTCGTAATAGCAGAAATTTCGTAAATTATTATATTTTGGAATAACTTTTAAGTTTGCTAACAACCATTTTTCGTAGTAGCCGAAATTTCGTAAATTATTTAATTTTTGGAATAATGTTCAAGTTTGCTAACAACCATTTTTCGTAGGAGCCGAAATTTCGTAAATTATTTAATATTTGGAATAATGTTCAAGTTTGCTATCAATCATTTTTCGTAGTAGCAGAAATTTCGTAAATTATTTAAGTTTTGGAATTATGTTTAAGTTTGCTTACAACCATTTTTTGTAGAAGCAGAAATTTCGTAAATTATTTAATATTTGAAATAATGTTTGAGTTTGCTAACAACCATTTTTCGTAGTAGCATAAATTTCGTAAAATATTCAATTTTTGGAATAATGTTTAAGTTTGCTAACAACCATTTTTCGTAGTAGCATAAATTTCGTAAAATATTCAATTTTTGGAATAAAGTTTAAGTTTGCTAACAACCATTTTTCGTAGTAGCATAAATTTCGTCAAATATTCAATTTTTGGAATAATGTTTAAGTTTGCTAACAACCATTTTTCGTAGTAGCAGAAATTTCGTAAATTATTGAATTTTTGGAATAATGTTCAAGTTTGCTAACAACCATTTTTCGTAGGAGCAGAAATTTCGTAAATTATTTTATATTTTGAATAATGTTCAAGTTTGCTAACAACCATTTTTCGTAGTAGCAGAAATTTCGTAAATTATTGAATTTTTGGAATAATGTTTGAGTTTGCTAACAACCATTTTTCGTAGAAGCAGAAATTTCGTAAATTATTTAATATTTGAAATAATGTTTGAGTTTGCTAACAACCATTTTTCGTAATAGCAGAAATTTCGTAAATTATTATATTTTGGAATAACTTTTAAGTTTGCTAACAACCATTTTTCGTAGGAGCCGAAATTTCGTAAATTATTTAATATTTGGAATAATGTTCAAGTTTGCTATCAATCATTTTTCGTAGTAGCAGAAATTTCGTAAATTATTTAAGTTTTGGAATAATGTTCAAGTTTGCTAACAACCATTTTTCGTAGGAGCCGAAATTTCGTAAATTATTTAATATTTGGAATAATGTTCAAGTTTGCTATCAATCATTTTTCGTAGTAGCAGAAATTTCGTAAATTATTTAAGTTTTGGAATTATGTTTAAGTTTGCTTACAACCATTTTTCGTAGAAGCAGAAATTTCGTAAATTATTTAATATTTGAAATAATGTTTGAGTTTGCTAACAACCATTTTTCGTAGTAGCATAAATTTCGTAAAATATTCAATTTTTGGAATAATGTTTAAGTTTGCTAACAACCATTTTTCGTAGTAGCATAAATTTCGTAAAATATTCAATTTTTGGAATAAAGTTTAAGTTTGCTAACAACCATTTTTCGTAGTAGCATAAATTTCGTCAAATATTCAATTTTTGGAATAATGTTTAAGTTTGCTAACAACCATTTTTCGTAGTAGCAGAAATTTCGTAAATTATTGAATTTTTGGAATAATGTTCAAGTTTGCTAACAACCATTTTTCGTAGGAGCAGAAATTTCGTAAATTATTTTATATTTTGAATAATGTTCAAGTTTGCTAACAACCATTTTTCGTAGTAGCAGAAATTTCGTAAATTATTGAATTTTTGGAATAATGTTCAAGTTTGCTTACAACCATTTTTCGTAGGAGCAGAAATTTCGTAAATTATTTAATATTTGGAACAATGTTCAAGTTTGCTAACAACCATTTTTCGTAGTAGCATAAATTTCGTAAAATATTCAATTTTTGGAATAAAGTTTAAGTTTGCTAACAACCATTTTTCGTAGTAGCATAAATTTCGTAAAATATTCAATTTTTGGAATAATGTTTAAGTTTGCTAACAACCATTTTTCGTAGTAGCATAAATTTCGTAAAATATTCAATTTTTGGAATAAAGTTTAAGTTTGCTAACAACCATTTTTCGTAGTAGCATAAATTTCGTCAAATATTCAATTTTTGGAATAAAGTTTAAGTTTGCTAACAACCATTTTTCGTAGTAGCAGAAATTTCGTAAATTATTGAATTTTTGGAATAATGTTCAAGTTTGCTTACAACCATTTTTCGTAGTAGCATAAATTTCGTAAATTATTTAATATTTGGAATAATGTTTAAGTTTGCTAACAACCATTTTTCGTAGTAGCATAAATTTCGTAAATTATTGAACTTTTGGAATAAAGTTTAAGTTTGCTAACAACCATTTTTCGTAGTAGCAGAAATTTTGTAAATTATTTAATATTTGGAATAATGTTTAAGTTTGCTAACAACCATTTTTCGTAGTAGCATAAATTTCGTAAAAAATTCAACTTTTGGAATAAAGTTAAAGTTTGCTAACAACCATTTTTCGTAGTAGCATAAATTTCGTAACATATTTAATTTTTGGAATAAAGTTTGAGTTTGCTAACAACCATTTTTCGTAGTAGAATAAATTTCGTAAATTATTTAATATTTGGAATAATGTTTAAGTTTGCTAACAACCATTTTTCGTAGTAGCATAAATTTCGTAAATTATTGAACTTTTGGAATAAAGTTTAAGTTTGCTAACAACCATTTTTCGTAGTAGCATAAATTTCGTAAATTATTGAACTTTTGGAATAAAGTTTAAGTTTGCTAACAACCATTTTTCGTAGTAGCATAAATTTCGTAAAATATTCAATTTTTGGAATAAAGTTTAAGTTTGCTAACAACCATTTTTCGTAGTAGCATAAATTTCGTAAAAAATTCAACTTTTGGAATAAAGTTTAAGTTTGCTAACAACCATTTTTCGTAGTAGCATAAATTTCGTAACATATTCAATTTTTGGAATAAAGTTTGAGTTTGCTAACAACCATTTTTCGTAGTAGAATAAATTTCGTAAATTATTTAATATTTGGAATAATGTTCAAGTTTTCTAACAACCATTTTTCGTAGTAGCATAAATTTCGTAAATTATTGAACTTTTGGAATAAAGTTTAAGTTTGCTAACAACCATTTTTCGTAGTAGCATAAATTTCGTAAAAAATTCAACTTTTGGAATAAAGTTTAAGTTTGCTAACAACCATTTTTCGTAGTAGCATAAATTTCGTAACATATTCAATTTTTGGAATATAGTTTGAGTTTGCTAACAACCATTTTTCGTAGTAGAATAAATTTCGTAAATTATTTAATATTTGGAATAATGTTCAAGTTTTCTAACAACCATTTTTCGTAGTAGCATAAATTTCGTAAATTATTGAACTTTTGGAATAAAGTTTAAGTTTGCTAACAACCATTTTTCGTAGTAGCATAAATTTCGTAAAATATTCAATTTTTGGAATAAAGTTTAAGTTTGCTAACAACCATTTTTCGTAATAGCATAAATTTCGTAAAATATTCAATTTTTGGAATAATGTTTAAGTTTGCTAACAACCATTTTTCGTAGTAGCATAAATTTCGTAAAATATTCAATTTTTGGAATAAAGTTTAAGTTTGCTAACAACCATTTTTCGTAGTAGCAGAAATTTCGTAAATTATTGAATTTTTGAAATAATGTTCAAGTTTGCTTACAACCATTTTTCGTAGTAGCATAAATTTCGTAAATTATTTAATATTTGGAATAATGTTTAAGTTTGCTAACAACCATTTTTCGTAGTAGCATAAATTTCGTAAATTATTGAACTTTTGGAATAAAGTTTAAGTTTGCTAACAACCATTTTTCGTAGTAGCAGAAATTTCGTAAATTATTTAATATTTGGAATAATGTTTAAGTTTGCTAACAACCATTTTTCGTAGTAGCATAAATTTCGTAAATTATTTAATATTTGGAATAATGTTTAAGTTTGCTAACAACCATTTTTCGTAGTAGCAGAAATTTCGTAAAATATTTAATTTTTGGAATAATGTTTAAGTTTGCTAACAACCATTTTTCGTAGTAGCATAAATTTCGTAAATTATTTAATATTTGGAATAATGTTTAAGTTTGCTAACAACCATTTTTCGTAGTAGCATAAATTTCGTAAAATATTCAATTTTTGGAACAATGTTCAAGTTTGCTAACAACCATTTTTCGTAGAAGCAGAAATTTTGTAAATTATTGAATTTTTGGAATAATGTTTAAGTTTACTAACAACCATTTTTCGTAGTAGCATAAATTTCGTAAATTATTTAATATTTGGAATAATGTTTAAGTTTGCTAACAACCATTTTTCGTAGTAGCATAAATTTCGTAAATTATTGAACTTTTGGAATAAAGTTTAAGTTTGCTAACAAACATTTTTCGTAGTAGCAGAAATTTCGTAAATTATTGAATTTTTGGAATAAAGTTCAAGTTTGCTAACAACCATTTTTCGTAGTAGCATAAATTTCGTAAATTATTTAATATTTGGAATAATGTTTAAGTTTGCTAACAACCATTTTTCGTAGTAGCATAAATTTCGTAAAATATTCAATTTTTGGAATAAAGTTTAAGTTTGCTAACAACCATTTTTCGTAGAAGCAGAAATTTCGTAAATTATTGAATTTTTGGAATAATGTTCAAGTTTGCTTACAACCATTTTTCGTAGTAGCCGAAATTTCGTAAATTATTTAATATTTAGAATAATGTTCAAGTTTGCTAACAACCATTTTTCGTAGGAGCAGAAATTTCGTAAATTATTTAATATTTAGAATAATGTTCAAGTTTGCTAACAATCATTTTTCATAGTACCATAAATCGACCACGGCGCATATATCGACAGCCCTGCAGTTTTTAAATTGCAAATTATTGAATTATATTTTATTTCATTTCATTATCTATTAATTTGAAAATGTACGCAAACAAAATACATTTCGTAGAAGAAGAAGATGTCTCGAGGACATCATCAGTACGCACACATTTGTGAAAAGTGAAAAGCGAGTGATTATTTTATCGACTTTTAATATATAAATTTAGTATGAATAAAAAAGTGGAGAAATGGAAGGTGTGAAATGGACGTCCAAACATACCTTATCGGCTATTAATATATAGATTCCAAATTTAAAAAAGAAAACATTTGCACTCAGTAAAGACATCTTTTGAATTCAAGATTATCAACGTGAGTAAATTAAACTAATATATTTAAAATAATTGATCGACGACAGGTTATTAAAAAAATAATTGATAACAAAAATAATAATGTCATTCCTGGCTTCGAATCAAATAGTTCTACTCGTAAAATAAGACTTAACTGACCGCTTAATATATGTATTATAATATGTTTTACTCGTTAACTGTAATGGGTAACGAATTTATTTAAATATAATTATACATAAGATAACAATTTGTGATATATAATGTACAATTAATTTATAATATTTGACAAAAAATCAACATAAACATGATTTTTAAACGGAATACAAAATTAAACAGTCTTTTTATCGAATCACGCTGCCGTCGCTAACTTGAATTCTTCGATCAAACATTTTTTTACGCTCCTACTATTAAATGCTTTTTTCAGATTAATATAATCACACATTTGAAATAATGACAAGATATAACATAGTACCAAGAATAAATTGGCATTTGACGGCTAAATTTCATTCTGATAAGGTAAATTAATAGCAATGTCTGTGAGTCTAAAACAATATTAATATTGGTAATCGACACCACGCCATCACATAGTCTACACCAGTATTCCCCAACATTTTTACACCTGCGGACAGGTAAAAAAAGGAAAAAAAATCGCGAACCACTAATAATGAAATAAAAACTGTTTTCAGTTGACAAAGCTGGCAATGAGCAAAACCGGTCCTGAACATTTAAATAATGTACAATGGAATATTGTGTTTTTATTAATATATCGCTTTCCACCGATTATTCACAGTGAACACCCTAAAAGTGAAAACAATTATGTGTTATGAAAGTATTGGTATATTTAGGTAGGGTTTTGCAACTGGGTTCACTATTGAAGAGAAAATATTTATGACTGTCGATTCTGAAAAAACAGTGACCATCGTGTCGCACACAGAAAAAATAATACAACACAATAAGTTTCCGCAATAAACTAAACTTTACGAATTTAAAGCCGGATTTTAGAAGAGTGTGAGTAATATGTAACCGCAAAAAAATGGCCACGAAACAAAATACGGAGCCGCATTATTGATGTCTTCTTATTTAAAAATAACTAAAAATACAAGAAAACGTGCAGGCGATAAAAAAACTTATATTCAATATTTTTGCATGGCAAATTTCTTAAAATTTGGCATTCTGTTTGCGGCCTGGCGGAAAGTCTCTGCGGAAAGTGCTGGGCCGCAGAGACTTATCACCGGTTGGGGAACACTGGTCTACACGACATTGTCATGTTTTTAACAATATTTAAAAAATCTTGCGGAACAAAATACGATGCTGTTTTTTGCCGTACAAAATAATAACTACAGAATTTGTGGAAATACTGAAACGTCCAAAGTAGAATAAAAAAATGATTTTTAATACATAATTTATTGTCCTTATAATGAAAAAAGTGGCCTAATAACATTTTTTGAAAAATGAGTTTTTTTTAAAAAATGTTATTCTAGATCTCTATCTAAGTGAAAAGTGATGTTTTGGATTATCGAAAAAAATAACAAACAAATTATGAATCTGTTTATTTTAAATCTGTATTTACGGTATATTAGAATATACCGAACGTGTCCAATAATTCATTAATATTTTTTTAGACATAAGTATTGAAATGTATATTTTATTCAGGAGTTGGAGTCGTAGAGTCGAACTGTTATTACTAGATTCGGAGTCGTAAAAAAAGTCTTACTCCGATTTCTTTTTAGCTTTATGTGTCTAAAAATCAACAAACGCAAAGTTGCGTCACTACATGCTACTAAGTATATTATATTATAATACGAATTTAAAGAACTGAAACCATTAAAATTTGCCTTTGTTTATTTAAAAAACAGTATTCATATAAAATACTGGTATGGGGACTTCACGTACCCCCATTCACGTAGCTAGGTTGTAATCCGTAAATACATACATGATTAGATTGCCAAATAAAATAAGCCGTCCATATTAGTAAAAATATATTGACTGCATGTACTCACTAGTAGAAAGGGAAGCAATATAAGACTTTCTATTCAAGGACGGATTTTTTTCACTATCGTAATCGGAGTCGGAATCATGTTTTCATATAAAGCCAAAGTCGTAATTGTTATATTTGTTAATAACTAAACAGCGCTGATTTTATTCAAGCTTTTGTCTTAAATAAATATTAATAAAATTCAAATAAAAAAATTCTCTGGGTTTTGCGTATTAAAGGCGTATTTTATATCGACTGTGGAAAGGCTAAAGGACGTAACCCTCAATTTTCCAAAACAGCTTTTTTTCGATAATCACAATGTATACAACTTGACACACATTCTATCAAAAAGATGGAAGCTCAAATGCGGAATAAGTATCTAAATTCAGCTTTTAAGTTTGAAAAAGATGACCTTGTAAAAAATTAATACCAAGAAAAAACACTGAAATAAAGGTTTTTCCGAGACAATTTCTTTAATTAATATTAGGTTATGTCAATTAAACACCAGCTTAGAAGTATCCGTGCACTTCAAGGTTGTGTATAATTCATAATTTTCATATGTCACAAAATTATCAAAACACGTTTTTAGCGCCTCCTGTAAAATTTGATATGTGTGGGTTACGTCCTTTTTCCTTTCCACAGTCGATATGGAAAATTTCATTTGATTATAGCTCTGATATTTCATTTTGTCACTTTTCCCATTACATGGACGATATATTCGTAGCCTTTTAGCTTCCGTAGATAAATAATAGTAATTACCTAGCACGCCGGCTATAATTTGCATCTATTAATTTAATTAGTTATTGACGTGATAACTCGTCTCTGGCGCGTTGAGCACGAAAAAATTTACGAGATATTTTGTCTGTGGCAGCCGTCGAATTAAATCATAAAAAGATCTGAAATTTATAAAAGCACACGCTAATTAAATACGCGTTAATAGCTTAACTTAAATGGTTTATTTGATAAAATATAAATCAGCAAAGCATAGATGGTGTAGGAATAAAATCACAAAGTTGAGTGATTAAAATGTTTTTCCTTCAGTAGTGTTTTAAAATAACACAATATACGCCAACTCTATCAAGTAGAACTTGATCTAAAAATACTTGACTTACACGATGAATAAATTCATTGATGGAACTGGATCGATATTTATTGCCTATTGCAATTCCTATTTTTACTTCGTTTTCAAGTTTATTGTCTCTGTTAATGGAGGACCCCAGGTAGACGAAGTCGTTAAGCCTCCCAAAGGTGCTTTTTTGAACCCTACAAGTATCCGTATAATTTCTGCCTTGTACACTAGACACTACCATGTTTTTTTTTTATTTCTTCCACATTTACAAAGAGTATTGACAACTCTAATAGCCCAATAAACGTGCTCGTCACGGAATTTTTAATATAGCCCGTATGTTTTTACTTTGACCAATAATCATATAAAATTTTAATGTAAATATTATTTATAAGAGGTGAGTTTTTTGGCGTTATTTTTATTGCATGAACTATTCATATCTCTTTGTCTCATACGTATCAAAGCTGGCATGCCAAAGATCATAAAATGATACTCAAAAATTGATCTAGCTATTCAAATAACATTAATATAAAATCTCATTTGAACTTAATTGATGATAGTAATAGTCAGTCAGTTTTCGAAACATAGAAATTGTGTGCTAGTGTAATTATATGTAAAATGTTACGTCATAAAAAAGGCACGACAACGAGTTACGACACTAAAAAAATATTTATGCCGATAATCTTGTAAGGAATTAAGCAAAATGTTAAGGTAAGTGCACGTCAACATTTTGTGAGACTGGGTAAAAAAAAAGTTGGTTTGTAGGTAAAACCTTAAAACATTTTTTAAAAACAATTATTATTTTTATAAAAAAATATATATATTATATAATACTTTTTGTACATATCTATGTGCAAATACAAATCTTTTTTATAAAAACGTATATATAATACCATATTTATTGGTTTTTAATTATTATTAAAAGTTTTTTCAAATATTTGACAAACATATAGCTGACTTAACGTTTCTTGGCGGGTAACTCAAAATGTTGTAGTGGGTAAGTCAATTACTTATTTTTTTTTGCTATTCAGGAAACCATATATTTTTTAATAAATATAATCAAAAAAACTGGTTTCCGTAAAATTTTAAATTTACAACGAATATTAAACTTTTATTTGGTTTAACGTATACAATACAATTGTCTCCATGTCGTTTATTTGAACGACTCCATTCCCATTCCATTCTCTCGGTGAATAATTCAACTAATTCTGGCCCTGTTTACGCTGGCTGGTAGGAAAAGCAAAATAATTGTTATTTCTCGTTTTATAATCAACATGTTTCTTTATGCTTCTGTGACTTTTAGCACTAATAAATAATATTTTACGAAACACATTTGGTTATAAAACTATGCTTAAAATAATTACATTATTCTTTATGAAATGGCTGTAAAATTTGTTTAGTATGTTGAATATTTAAATTGTCAAGTTAAATTATAAATTTATAAACAGCAATTTAGAGCACCGTAACCAAGTGGTTTTCCGTTTTATTTTGTGACGCAGCTAAGTATTTAACTTTTAAGAATACATCTCGACTGTGGAAAGAAAAAAGGACGAAAACCACATATTTTTTCCTAGTAATCACGATGTATACAGCTTGATACACGTTATATCAAAAGGATATAAGCTGCAGATGCCAAATTAGTTTCTAAATTTAGCTTTTAAGTTTGAAAAAAAAGAGGATGTGAAAATTACAACTAGGAAAAAGGACTTAAATGGTTAATCTTCAACAATGTATAAAATTAAAATTAGATTCGATCAATTTAACACCAGCTTAGAAAATCTCTGTAGTATGTGTATATTTCATAATGTACATTTAGCTCCATATCTTCAAAAAGCGTTTTTTGTGCCTTCTTTTAAATTTATTATGTGTGGGTTACGTTATTTTCCTTTCTAGTCGTTTTGTTTATTAACATACGGATTTTTTTTAATTTTAATGATCTAACACCTTTAATTTATTTTTACTCTCACTTTTTTACCGAAAGACCCCAATTAACTAAAACTCCTTTAGGTCTTATACTACACAATAGGAGCACGAATATATCAATAATTTTGTTAGAACTGCTATTGTTCTAAAATATTTCACGAACACAACTTAAGGCATTATTCAAAAATAATTTTATCTCATTATCATATCATGTTTTTCCGGTAACATAATAACAATTTTGTTATCATTTGGTATCTATTGCATAAACGAGAGAGAAAATAATCCAACATCTTAAAATCATAATATACAAAGCATTTTTGATATTCAAAAGAAATTGTTTGATCATTATTTAGATAATTATTAATGTTGTTTCAAATATAGCAGCACGTGTTCAAGACAGTGGCAAGCCTATCTACATGGAATTTATTTTTGATGAAATAACAAGTTTACGTATATATATATATAAGTAACGTTATAACGTTAAGTAAAGCTTAAAAATCAACGTGTTAGTGTACTCTAATGCCTCAGTTTATTATAAAAATGGTAAAAATTAGCAAATTTGTGATTTTATCTGCTTTGAAAATAAAACTACCTAGCGCTTTGCCAGAGCTTATTTTTTTCTGAAATTTAGAACAAGCCACTTCAGCTGGATGCCAAAGCGTCAACTTTTATATGAAAGCCCTATTCATAAGGCTATTTTCAGTATTTACCATGCACTCAACGCTTCGACACTGCTTTGCCACCCTTAGTAATGTGTCGAATGTAACACCAAACCACCGTAGATAACTAAAAGTATTTTTGGACATAGTCAGTTGTCTGGCGTCTAGAAACTTATTTTCTACTTAACAGAGAAATGCTTTCAAAAGTGATTTTATGTAAATAATAATACAATTATTCTTTTTTAAATTGAGTGTAAACATTATTTCTTACCGAACCAACCATATATTTAGATAAATATATAGGCTCTCAATATAGAGCACACAAGCTTCAAATGAAGCATCTTTGGCGTTATTTACGAGAACTAATTGTTATTTTTTATTTTTCGGGTCCTATGATGATTAGCGTTGTAAGCTTCCGTGCTAAACCTCACGGGATTGAATTCCAGTACGATCAGCACTTTTTCGATCGATTTATCGATTTCTGTTCGAAAGTATGAGTGTTTGTAATATCTTAATTTCCACTCCACCCTTAAGTAACTGGGTGTAGCGAGAGCAATTATTTAACAACTAGTCCTTTCTCTATTCATACTATTTTCTTTGAAAAATAGTGGTTGAGTAACAAGCAGTTCTCGTAGAAAAACTTATGTTGAAATATCTCCATTAGGAGACCATATTCTCAACATTGGGAAAGAATGTTGATAAAAAATACATACAAGACTAGTGCTTGGCTAATCACTCTCATTACACTTTCTTATATTTTATGATTGGAATGGTTATTGGAAATTTTTAGAAATTAAAATTATCCATGCCTTCTAACAGAGAATCGATAAACTGATTTAAAAATGTTGTTCCTTCTGGAATTTAAGCCCGTGAGGATCGGTATGGGAGCCAACGACGTTGACCACTGTACCATGGACCTGACAAAAATTTACCGAACCACTTAATTAATACGTATCGATAAATTAAAACGTTTACAATGTTTACATCATAGCATAGAGATACCAGCTTGCGGAACTTACATACCTCGTGGCAAATAATGGTGAATTCAGACTATACTTGGCAACTGTTTCTTTAACTGTGTCGGCTTTACAAACATACGCGCTTTCAAACGAAACTGTTTTTACTGGGACTCGAACCCATGAACACTCTGATCGAGACAACGCCGTTGACAACTCGACCACAAACTCGACAAATAAATAACGGTTAAATATCACATTGAACTATAATGATTGTATTACTCATGTAATCCAACTTTTTTGATTATGTTAATAAATTTTAAAAATTTTGACATAACAAAAAATGGCAGATATTTTTAATGAGCTCAGGAAAAATCAAACAAAATCCTGCGTAGCTAATTTGAAGAGAAAGGAAAAAAATCTTTAATTGGAAAAAAACAATATTCAATGGCTTATTATTAAGCACGATGTTTTTTAATTTGCAAATGATGTATTTTTCATTGAGCTAAAGAGGTTTATAGATTGATAGTCATACTGAATATACATTTGAAAATGTGAATTCAATATTTACTGTCTGACGTATGGAATATTAATTTATTCTAGTAATAGTAAAACAATATTGATTTAAAATACACGAATAGGTAAATTTCAATAAAAACTGAGCCTGCTAATATAAATAACTGTTATTTGAACAATATATGCTACTGAATTTTATTAACTATGTACATTGAATACTTTCTCATAAGCAGAATCAAAAATAAATTTATTTTAGATAATATTATTAGTGTTCTAAGAAACCATTCCACGGTATACACAGAGTATATAACCACTCCAAATTCACTTAACCACTTATAATTTCCATTAAAGCTTCAAGAATATTGACACTTACGTAACTGTTTCACATTTAACTGGCTTTTTCCTTGTAAGGTAAAGTGGCCTTTTTTATTCGTTCATAAATTTAATTTATCATTTTTAATTGATACTCCTGTCGTTTAATTTGGTGATTAATTAATAAACATTGTTATAATACAAACATGACATTAATCAAACCAATATTACTTTCGCTAAATGATTATTACGTTGTTGTTTTGTATGTCAAAGTTTCAAATTAAATGAGGATCAACTCATTTATTACATGCGATAAAAGGTTTCAAGAGTCAATCATCAAAATATTAAACTATTAAATTAATATGAAGAGTCAAATATAGCAACACACAGATTGAAACAAACAACAATTACATATTGTTAAAGCGATAGACAGTTTTGAAGCGAATAATGTAATTTTTGTCGTTATTTGATATTTATCACATGGCGTAATATGAGCTTAACAAAATGTTGGGAAACTTTCAAGCTTGTTAATGATCATATCACGTGAAAAAAGCGACATTGGATAAAAAGAAAAGAAACATTAAATAGTGATTTGGATTCTTTTAATGGTAAGAATGATTGTTTTTTTATGTTACTGCGTGCTTTAAGGCTCAGAATACAACTTATAAATATGTTCTTTACCTTGTTAGTTCCTTAAAAACTGTGTAGAATTGAAAATCCAATTAACAAACACGCAAATAAATGTAGATTTAGTAACACGGTCGACTATTTTTGTAAATTTTGTAAAGTGTTAGATTTGTGTGGGCTTAATTGAGTTGAGTTAACCAAAAAGGAACCAATGTTTTAAATATGTTGAGTTATAAATGGGATTGAGTTTAAAATATTCCAATGATAGATTTAATAATGAGATCAATTTATCGATTTATTTGCATTATTTTATTTTCGTTTAGCGTGTCAATTCTTTAAAATCATATTTTTTGTAGTAAAAAAAGAACAAAGTATAAAATATTTATAATGTTTAATTAACTAGTGATATAAAAATGAATAACATTTTAACAGTACACTCTCCACATTTACATAAAGTATCTAAAAATATATACAAACTTTTATGTTTAATATATTGAATATGCAATTTTTCAGTCGGTTCTTTTTTGCTTAACCCAATTTTAAGATATATTGATTAAAAAAGGCTTGATAAAAGTATAAATAAATAAAAATGTATAAATAAAAGTATCAATAAAAAAGAAGTTTTATTAAATAATATTCTAAATAAGACAGGCTGCTGGCCACTACTAAATTTATTTTCAATGGGTTCCAAATTGATGCAACCCATTGGTTATCATTTTGTAATGTTAATGTCATTTGTAGTATCATTACTGTTTGTTTGTTTTCTATCCTTTATTTTTATAATGCATCATGTTAGAATATTAAAATTAAAATCATTCGTACTTGAACAAGCATAGTGAAAGTAAGATTGCCTGAGGATGCCTCTGAAAGAGGCAAAACACGTGTCACAGTTGGTAGCAGAATACGTGGAATAATCTAAGTTATTTTTAATTTTTTATGAGAAAACATATCTTAGAGCTTAGAAAAGTGATTGCCAAAATGGTCTCTACTGCCTACTAGTGAACTATTCAACCTTCTATAGAAGCGGGATTCATTTTATTAAAATAATATACCACAACCAATTTTGCTTCTTCTTAAGATAGCAAAATAGTCGCTGAAAATTGTGTTCTAAAATAACATTTTTGCATATTTATTTTAATTTCGTCCTTTAATATTTAATATGTGTAGACCATTTTTAAATGTAAATCGTTTATTATATAAGTAGATTTCTTCACATGTAAGAAAACGCAATAAATTAGCTTTGAAGCCAAAAATAGGCATGTTGTGCGTTAAATTAGAAAATTAAAAATATTGTTGAATCACTACCCTAAAAGAGAATCAAAAGTGGGTGTACAAAGTATTAAATAGTTGCCGGGACAACTTTTCTGTAAGCGAGTAAGTAAAAATATTTTTTTGCGCAATTCTACCAATTAATAATTTATTAATTCCTAATGTTTTTGTTTTGAGCATTGATATATGTGATGTTTATATCTCTTCTTACCCACCTAATCTCAATAACGGGGTATAACATAATGTGATTGCCTAACTATAATACTTGCTATTTTCTAACCGCTTTCTTCCAATATATTCTAATGGGAGTTTAGTGACTGAACAACAAACAATTTTCATTGGTTAAAACCTTTGCTTAGATTGAACATGTTCTTATTGTTAGAAACATTTTATTTTCAAGTAGAAAGAAACAAAACATTGCATCAATTAAACCAAAAGCGGAAAAAATAATAAGTGACATAATAAATATTGGATATCAAAATATCAGTTACAAAGTAAACAAAGGTTGGCTGCATGGTGCAGTTTGCAGAGTGTCTATTTTGCTATCTTACCACGTGTTCAAAAACGTTGAACAAGTTATACAGCATAAGCGACCCGAGCTTAAAGCTCATTTCAACGGGTAAAGGTAAGAAAAGTTGTGAAAAAAATAAAGTGCATAGGTGGCGGTAACCGGATAAGCCACCGTGAAACGTGAATTTAATGCAAGATTCCTGCATACAAGAGTTCCACACAAACGTAAGATGCACATTTCAAAGAACTCACACGAATAAACCGATAGATGAAACGCAAGCAAGCGCAGATATAGAATGTAAACCAAAGTGTATATTACATGACCAGGCTTGTCTTTTCATAATTTATATATTTTTTTATTTTCCTTTGTGCTTAAGGAATACTGTCATCGTTTAGTTTTTTCAGAAGTCAGAAGTTATTATCGCGGAGTGTAATCTTTCATCTGATGAATTTTCAATCAGTTTCAGGTACAAGGGGGTAAACATCACAGGTGATATTAATCCGCGTAAAGCGATACAAATTCTGGAGCAACCAACAACTCAATACGAAAAGACTGAGTCACGCAATTGTATTCGGCTAGAACCAAGTGTATCCTGCTCAACGCATGTTACTTATAACTCTATGGCTGCCAGAGACCAGATATCTCGTAAAAAATTTCGTGCTCAACACGCCAGAGACGAGTTATCTCGTCAATAACTAATTAAATTTATAGTTGCAAATTATAGCCGGCGTGCTAGGTAATTACTATTATCAGAAACACCTTTCGAGAAATCGATCGAAAAAAAATGCTGTTCGCCCTGGGACTCGAGCCCGTGAGATCCGGCATGGAAGCCCACAACGCTTGCCGCGGCGCTATATGACCCAACTATAATATATAACTATTGGAGTAATTTGAAATAATAAAAATACATACAAAATAGTATATGACTAAACGATACTCGGACTTTGTTATATTTAACATTGTTGAGTTGTTTATTCAAGTCGCATTCTTTGCCAACTAACATCGTCTTTGTATTCGCACGCGAATCTTCGCTCCACGAAGCACACGACGATGCTTATTGGCCACTTATATTTTCCGCCTCGAAAAACGGTTTGTCTAACAAAGCGGTCAGTGCACAGGGACAACTCAACACCTGCCTCATTCCTGACATTATTATTATTATCAAGAAAATTTTTAGTTTATTCGTCGCTGCAGTTTTGTTTACCGGAAATCAGTTTCGACAAAATTAATACAGATATTTTTTTATTTACTCGCTTTTGTACTCGAATGTTAAATCAAACACAACATCGATATCTTAAGAACGTCACGGAAAAAACTTTTTAATCGACAAAAATCACTTTTGAAGATATTTAGACATTTGAGAGTTGACCTGTATCACAGTTAGGAAAAAAAAAATAAGGAATTGTGGTTAAAAATGTCAAAAACTATTGCAAAAGCTATTATTTATTTCTTAAGCATAAATATACATTATTTTTCAATATAAAAATCATTTAATTGCATGGATTTGCAGGTTAAAATAAGAACAGCTAGTAGAATAAGATGTTGTTGTTGTTGGTGTCTTACACTTAGTTGTAGGGCCTTATGGATTACTCCAATTGCCCTTTCGTCTGATGTTGGGGTTTCCCCTCTTTTTAGTGTTGGTTCCTGTCTCTTTTTTTTATATATTTTTTTTTTTATTTTTTTTTTTGATCCCATATTATTTATTTTTTTAAATATGAGTGAGACAGGATAGTCATGTGTATTGTATTGTTTTTTTGTTTTTGTTTTTATTAGTTTTTTTGGGATACAGGTGATACAGTTTACAAAAATAATGAAGAAGAGGATAATACAATGAGCAAAAGTAATAAAAAAAAAAAGAGAAAAAGAGTACAGTAAAAATAGAAAAACAAAAATATAATGATAAAAGATAGTAGAATAAGAACTAGTGGCTGGCGTACTTAAGTGACAGCGAAAGTTTTTTATTCACTTGCCGAATCGTTTATTAATCCAGTTTATTTGTATGCGATATGTTATTTGCAAATCCCAATTTTCTAACTATACAGTCAACGAAAGTTTTTTGAGATCTTTAATTTCAATTTTCACACTAAATGTAAATAATAAAATACCGAATAAAGATATTGTTTCCAAGAACTTCCATTTTCAATGTTTTGATAAAATACGATGAACTGGAACCAACAAATCAATCTAAAAATCATTTTAAAACAAAAAAATATATTTTAACTTTATCGAAATGTTTAAGTTTTGGTTTTTGTCGGTTCAGTTTGCCAAAGTAATACAGTATGAAATTTCTTATTTATATTCCTTGCGAAATATATCTTAGTTATTAGTTTTTCTACAAAATAAAGTGACATCATTAATAATTATAATATACTTTAACATTATTAAATATTGTTGACCTTACAGAAAATATACATATAATATATATGCTCGGTTAAAAAAAAGCGTTTCTTTACTGTTAACAGTTGTTTTCATGTGAAACTCAAATATCGTTTTTGTTTCCAATTTATTTTACCTATAAATGTTCTTCAACTTTATTTCATTTGCAATATGTACACGCAAAAAATGAAATCAGACATTTTATTTTTAAGAAAACAATTATGTATACGAACATGCTCAATAATAATGATATAGAACCCAATATCATATTGAGAAAAATATCGTTATGTTAAATATTCTTACAATTCTTAGAACTTAGCAGTTCACATTTTTATTTAGTAATATAAAAAATACAACCAAAAAAACAAATAACTATGTTTTTTTTATAATAAATTCAAAATAAGAATAAGTGAATCTTTAAGCAGAGATTTTTTTTCATCATATCAGGTTTTTATTCTAACAATGTTATTCTTACCTGAGCTAATAAACTTACCTACTTCATAGATAGGTGGTCTTAGTAAAGGTAATAATTATATATGTTTATATTAAGCGCAACTAATAGCTGTATGTCTCATTCCTTTTCTTTTATCAACGAAATTTCATCAAGTTTAAAAGACGATTTAAAAAAAAAACGTGTTAGCGATAAGGTCGGATTATATTTGAATATAAGTCCAGTTTGAGAAACGAGTTATGAATGCCATCTATTAGTAAATTGAATAAGCTACATAATTATTTGTACTTTAAATCTACAAACACTAAGCATATCTCTCGTTATAAAGGCACAAACGTATATATAGTTTTACAAAAACTAGACATGTTACAAGATATACAATATTGACAATATCAGGGTAAGTCCTCTCTCATCAATTTTCATGGCTTCCGGTGAGTTTCAAACGTATATTTGATATCAAAATGCTTACTGAAATTCCTAATAGCTATTTTTTTGTAATCCACATTGATTACAATTAAGTCTCTGCTGTAAAATTTAATTTCAATGACATTTGACACCAGTTTTTAGAATAAAAGCTTCTTTTGGTTTAACGAATATCCTAATCATTTCTAATATAAAGTATGACAATTTATTTTTCGAAATGTTTTTTTTATAAAAAAAAGTTTAAAACTAATTAATACAGGACAAATAGTAAAACGTTCAATGCATTCTAAATAAAAACGCTATGTGGTCGATCTGAATGTTCGAAAAATTGTTTTAACCTTAGATTAACTTGTATAAACTACCTGTTTCGTAAAACTATTTTTTTTATCAAGTCCGCTCTCAATGTGGAGCATAATACCTCCTAATTAAGGTATCTTTATAAAGGCTTTTCTATGAGAACTGTTTGTTACTCAGTCGCTCAGCTTACGAGTAGTATGGATAGAAGGACAAGCCTAGGACAGGAATAGTGGTTAAGTAATAGCTCTCGCTATGTAGTGTAGTAATTGAAGGATTGGAAGGGTGGGAAGGAATTTTTAGACATAACAAACACCTACAAACAGAAATCGAAAAATACTGCTTGTAATGAGAATCGAACCCGTGAGGTCTGGCATGGAAACTTACAGCTAACGCTTACCGCTGCGCCATATGACCCGACAACAATATACAATAAAAATATCATTGTATTAAAATTGAGCAAAATTCTTTTATGAACATACATTTAAAATGTGTTCGTTAGGTGTAACGTAAAATCACTTTGCGGAACAGCATACAAACATTCCTTTAGAAGTAGGTGCATCGTTTTGCTATTTCTATCAACACGGTACAAATATTTGAAAAGCTCTGATGTGCTTCTGAAATATGGGAAGCGTTCACACATACTATCGAGATACTTATCAAACGAGCTTTCCCGGAGGCTTCGCCGCTAACAATCAATATCGGAAAACTTGCTCCAACCGCCTGAATGAAACATTTTCTTCGACGTAACCAAACGTGTAGAATTTTCCAGATTTTCTCAATTCCGACAAGAATTCCAATCAGGGGGTGCAACCGTTCGCAACGTTTCATAATTATAAGTGATAAGGCATTCATTTAATATCATTCGGCAACAAACTCGTGCAACAGAAGTATTTAAAATGTAATTACTTTTAAAGAATACGTAGAAGTCATAGTTCTCAGAACAATCGCGTTTAAATCAAAATACTTTATTCTAGTATTCATTTTGTGTTTAAGTGCGCAATATTTATTTTGCTATAATATCATGAAAATTTAATATAATGTCATTGTTATATTTTTTTTAGATTTTGACATGAAGGTGCTTCGTGGAATTTAAATATAAAATTTAAATCGTATATACAAATTCCAGCAAACAAAAAACAAATGTCATAATAAATATTTACTGATAAATAAACACTAGGGCATTCAATACCGTACCCTTTTTTTAATTCCGGATTTCGGGATTGGCAACTTTTCCAATCTCGGGATCCCAGGATTGAACACTCACCATAAAATCGTGGATAAATAAGGGATTTGGATTTTTTTTACAGAATTTAAGGAATTTCAAAAATAAAATGACGCGAGACATTTTTTTTACATCTTTCAAGATTTCCGATTTAAAAAACCCATGAATGAAAAACTTTCTCAAACTTTGTCAATCCCGAAATCCTGGGATTAGTACTATCAAAATCTCGGGATTGGGTGCCCTAGAATAAACGGATTTAACAAAAGCAAATATTATTTTTTTTAATATTTTTATTATTCACGATCTTAAAATAACGAGAAATGTTCTCGTTCCAACTGCTTATAACCATTTTTTATGATTATAATGAAGTATGGGAAAATATATCGATGTTTCCCGTTAAATTAAATAATTTTTGGTAACATTGTAATATTCACACATTAAGACCACAGCAGAGATTGCCTAGGGACGTAAAAATTCCACCCAATATTCGTACATAAAACTTTTCTCCCATTCCGAAGGGAAAACTTTTCAATATAATCAAAAATTTATAACTATGAATAACCGCAAAGATCGGTTCAACAGTTTTCACCAAAGAATGTTATATTTCTAATTAAATTAAATACTTTTTTAACTATTTACTCCTAAATTTAGCATGTTTGCCTTTGTTCCGTCTTAAAATGAGTCTTATGATAAAACAATTCAATACTTTGACAAAAATAATCAATGGATCTGTTCTATTCGGCTTCACCACCTTCCCTTATAATATAATGTGCTGTTTATTATATTTGTTAAATTTACATTAACAAAGGCACTTTGGCAAACAAAAAATATCATTAATATTAATATAAAATACGTACATTTGGTACAAAAAGTCAATAAGTAGTGATATGCTATTTTGAATACCGCAAGATTTAAAAAATGTTCATTATTTTTTATTTAACTGTTTAGTCTTTTTTGTAAATATATTTGTTTATATATATATATTATATATATGTAAACAGTGCTTTTCTCATGTAACGCAGTGGAACGGCGTTCGGGCACATGTTTAATGTTTCAAATCAGTGTTTCAAATTTTATTTTTATTTTCCTTTGAAAACTTTTGGTTTTTATACTGAAATACGTTTAAGTAAAAAAAGAATTTTCAAGACTAAAATCGATTTCTGTTTGAAGGCGTTGGTATTTTTGATATCTATCTCTTCCACTCTTAAATCTTGATAGTGATTAGTAAACCACTAGACAACCTATAGTTAACCACTTGTCAACCAGCTCTGTTTTTTTTATTCCCACTCTCTTTTAAAAAGGCAGATTGAGCAACTGACTAACAAACAGTTCTCATAAAAAAACTCTGTTGAGATAACTCTGTGGATTGGAATATTTAAAATTGGATTGATTCTGATATCTGGTATGTAAAATTTTATTTTGCTTATATGTATATTATATTTAATCTCAACCTTTAAAAAATGCTGAAACATAAAAATCTTCTTAACGGCAAATATTGAAATGTGTACATATCGCTTTTTGTAACTAGCTGCATACCTAAGAAAATACAAACAATTTCTCTTCCACGAATTATTAAAACATCCTTTGGCTTATTAATGTTATATAAATATAACAAATTCATATTTTGGAAATGATTCTTCAAAGGTTTTATTTCAAATCTGGCTTGGTTTGGTTATGTTTTGTCAGTATTTACTCAAGGAATCGTTTTGTAAAAGAATTCAATATTAATTTTGGGTAATCGTTGATAGTTACAGATATTACAGATAAAGAGTAAATAAAGTCACCTTGTATCAATAAAATTTCGTAAACATTATTATAAGAACATTACTTGTTTCAGAAATATGTTGTCTCAAATAAATAAATTATAACATTTGTAATGAAACGCAAACATTAGTATAAAGTCTAACATTTTAAATAATTGTATAAAAAAAAAACTATGGGAAGTAAAATAATAGAACAATAGAACAAATACTTGTATGTTTATTTCGATATTTTTTATATGTTATCGAACAAAAATCATTTACAACAACAACAAAAATAAATGAATTTAACGGTGTTAAATGTGTTTAAAAAAATATATATTTATATTCATATAAAACACCGAATTAAATTCGTGTCGTATGTAAATTTTCAAACAATTTTACGTTCGATCTAAATAAATGCAGTTTTCCTCGGCGCAATGCAAAATTTCAAGCAATATATTTGAATTATGTGTAAATGTCGGCCATTAATCATTTATATTCTACATCCCAGGGATTAAAAATACAACAGGCCGCATTAATACACATTAATTCTGTTAATATGTTGTCAATTAAACAATAGGATCGATTTGGCGGTAGTTTGGTAAAAATAAATCATTTGTGTTCTAATGATAAAAATTTACAATTTTGTTGTCTTACTGGTTAAGTTTGTGATATAACACGTGTTTTACCTAATCGAGAAGAATCTTCAGACCTACAATCAGTAAATAAATTCTCATTATCGTTTTTTTGCTGATTAGTATTTGCGTTGGGATAGTCAAAAACAAAATTAAGCCGAACGCATTGCACTATTAGGACAACACCGTAACAAATTTAATAATGTCGCTATTTAGCTTTGAATACCAAATCAACTGCCTGATTAGTATTTATGATAATTTGAGACTGCCACATGTCTTAAGTACTATTTGTAAGCTATTCGAATTATTCATCTGTTACAATCTGAATTAAATATATTCAAAATATCTGGAACATTACTATCATATTCAAAATATGGCTGTGTTTATTATATTCTAAAAGCCTGATATTATATTTGCACTATCCAAATGGTTTGGTTATGTTAAATTTTAATTTTAAGAAATAAAGTTAAAAACTCTAAATACGATTTATTAAAAAAATGAATTCGGTAAATTCTTGGGCACTGACAAAAATTATTACAAATCCCCAAAATACATTTTTTCATTTTAGGAAATTCTTAAATTCACATTATTTCAAAATCAACGTACAAATGATTTGGAAATCCCGATTTTTTTCCACGATTTAATGGTAAATGTTCTATCCCGAGATTGAAAAAATATAAATTCCGAAATACCAGGATAACAAAAATTCAGGGATCGGATGATCTACTTATCTCAAATGTTACAACTTACAAGAAGTCCATATGTAAAATTTTTAGAATGGTCATTATAAGAAAAGTAATAAGCTATTTTTTAAAATAACAAACTTTTTTTTCGGTCTTAACATAATAAATGCTGCGTCGCTTATAATGTATGGCCGGTACGCCGATTTTTCACAGCTGCTAAATTTTCTCTTCACAGAGTACTTTAATATTTGCAAAGTGCTCTCGATCTACTACTTTACATTATGTTCCCTTGGTCCTTATAAATCATTTTTCAGAATACATTATAATATAAGCAATAACACTCCAAATCTACTTCTTGCGTGCTAATCCCAAATCGATAGAAGACCCCACAATACATTTCTACGAAACGCGGAAAATATTTGAATTTTTCCTTTCAAGAACTATATTTTTGCGGCACGCTCTTTTTCGTTTGTTGAAATTGGTTGAAAATATATAATTATACTCATTTTAAATGTTAAATTTGCATAGAATAAGAATAAGTTACCATTCGCAATAGTATTTTTCGTGTATCTAATATAATGGTTTTTAAATGGTGCACCGCAAGTTTATTCCAAGAGCACTGCCAAAAAAAATGATAAAAGCAGAAAAATCCGCGTAATAGTGAAAACACGAAAATTCTTTCGTGAAGATATAAAAGCCAACAAAAGATCCAATGTGATTTCGGTTTGTAATAAACGTTATAAACGCATTTTTTTCTTATGACCAAAAGTGCGCGGTGACTTCAAAGAGGTTGAGAACCACCGATTTAATTCGACACATGGATTTATTTATTTTGTAATACACATTTTCATTTTTATGTAAACAATATTGCTGGATTCGTTGACATTGTTGCTATTTTCAACTAATACACCTATGGTATTTAATCAAAACCACTTATTGTTTTTTTATTTAATTATTTTTTTCGATCATGCCCGCTCCCAATGTAAAGCATGTGGCCTCTCAATGGAGGAGGTATCTTAACATATTTTTTTTTCAAAAACCTTTTGTTACTCAGTTGCTTACTTGTTACTCTTTGAAAGAGTAGGAATAGAAAGATATGACCAGGACAGGACTAGTTGGCTAACTTCTCGCTCTCACTACGTTTTTTTGGTTTTTAATGGATCGGTGAGGGAATTCAAGACATCTTGACATTTTTATCAATTAAAAATTAATTTATTACATTTTTCCGTACTGGGATTCAAATCCGTGACTTGCGTAACAATAGCCAACGGCGTTGATGACTCGAGAACGCAGACGGCCGTAGCAAATTGTATTTTTGATATTTTATCTCATTTAATAAAGAAAATATTTTTTTTAACCATTGTCGTATTTTCGATTCAATTAAATTTTATTTCACAATTTTTTTATGTTAATGATTTTTTAAATAAGAAATAATAATAATAGTTACGTTTTGTTTAAATAAATAAACATGTCATTTTTTGACGCCAAACATATTTTATGCATAGCACTCTGTACGATGAAGTATGTAATAAATACTGGGATATTAAAATCCCATTTTCTTGTAAATCCTTTGTGAAATTCATCCATTAACGTCAAAAGTGAGGGCGCAATTTTAACATAGAGTATAACATAATATATACATTAAGATCTTTTGCGATAAAGACATTTACACTAATAATACTGCGTATCAGATTTTTTCTAGTCATAAAAGAAAAGCTTTCGCCGAAAAAAACTAATTTGTTGATATAATCGGTCGTTACATTTTTGCTTTATTTCAAATTATATTGAACATGAACGAAATTATAATAATACGTCTCTTAAAAATAAGATTTCTTATAAGGGCAGCTACTTACTTTGAAAATTTGTAGTTTTTGTTTTTTGTGATACGTTACAAACACGTCAACTGTAAAAGTTTTTGTTGATTTTTTTATACTTTCATTTAATATGATCTAAATAAATGATGTTTTATTTTCTTCTAAGAAAAATATTTTCAATAATCTTTATAAGATATACAATTGCTAAGGCTTTGAAAAATTAAATTATAAGTTATTTTCAAAAAAAAAAGCATTTGCTTTTTTGCTACTGGCCTACCTAATCATAAATAATAAGAGTTTCAAAAATATTTGTTTACCAATCTAAAAAACATTTTTTAAATTTAATAAATGGGAGCAATACAGGTGAATTGACCCAAGTGGTATTTTAGGAAAAAAGTTAGATGCGTTGTTATATTCTACACGTATTAAAGTATCGTAAAAGTGAAGTAACCTCAGTTAATACACATTGCAGTAATGTTATCTCCATAAAATAAAAATACGTAATCCACCAAAACACAAAGTAAAGATGTAATTGTACTTGAAAGTCATAGAAAGTTTTACCATTTTACAAATTGGCCTACTTCACCTCTAGAGGGCCCAAAACTATAACTTATCAAATTGTATTATTATATTCAATTACTGTTTTTAGTTTGTTACTCATTTTTTAATTGTATTATATGTCATATTAATTTTTAACATATTTGTTAACTTTTTGAAACATATGGCTCTCGCATGGCAACTCCATGATTCCGTGTCACCCTCCAATTACTTTGCTTCCTTCCATGTTATGCCAGTATCCCTTGATTCTGCTGAATACATCTTATGGATAGTACTCCACAGTCGCCCAGGATACCGGAATCCCACCAGCCGGAAGATGAGGCTCTTCGCAGTATGTGACACAGCTAGTTTCAACGTCTCTCTATGTTCACTGACGTGACAGGGCTCTGTCTTCAATAAATAGATTCAGTAAAATGAATATGAACCACTTTTAATAAACAAGAATATTCAAAACATATTTACATTGTTTACAGTGGGGCCTTCAATTCCGGGATCCCATTAAATTTTCTGATTCCGAAATTCCGGGATTGTGATAGTACCATTGTGATTTTGAGAATTCCGTTAATTCCTGAGTTTCTTAAATCGGGCAGCGAGTAAAACTTTTTGAATCTTGCGCTAGGGCTAAAAAAAAGATCCGACATTTTTTCATTTTGGGAATCCCACAAGTTCCTGGCTCAAAGGGTCTCACATTGTATCCATTTTAGGAAATCCGCACACCCCCAGGGTTTCAAAATCTTTCAATATCTCAATCCTGAATCTCGAATTTCTACCCGATTTTGGATCGTTTTTTTGGATCCCGATATCCCATGATTACAAAAAAGCTCCACGACTGGATGTCCTAGTTTACATTAAACAAAAAACTTTTAATTGCTTCAACGATTTTTTTTACTAATTAGCAGCTATTGTAAATACACCTCTATTTTAATAAGCGTTTGAAAAGAAAAATATAATCGCTTGTGCGTATGAATTCTATGTTCCTACAATACAAAGGAAAAACTGTTCGTCACGCTTTTTGTATAATTAATAAGTATCATACATAATGTAACATTGTAGAGGTATTTATTTATGTTAACTCCCGTGAACTATGCGTTACTTGCCACTTTTTGTGAACTTTTTATATTAATTTTAATTGACATCATAAGCAAGTCATTTATCAAATTATATTACCTGATTATCATAACGCTACAGTATATACGACATAGAAGAAACTCGTAAAGCAAATTTACTGCCGAATTTTATTGCCTGGATGGTATGTAGCAAACGTTTGTTATTACGTACTTTACGTAAACCACCTTTACCGTATCATCATCAAAAATGTTTTCGGAATAATTTATTTGCTCGTAAATTGACTCATAACTCATCTAAAAATATGAATCCGATATTGATTTATCTTCTTTATTATTCGTATGACGCACGAAAATCTTTCGACTTCAAAAATGTGTTACTAAAGTATGAATATTAAAAATTGATTGTCATAATTATTAACGTCGAATAAACAAAATTCAGGTTGAATTTAACATAAATATAAGCAGTGATTGTTTCATATCTAACAAAACAAGAGTGATTCGTTAACCTCTAGTCTTTTTTAAGCCCTATCTTTATACCTTTACTTTCTTAAAAATAGTGGTTGAGCAACTGAGTAAAAAGCTGTTTTCGTAAGCAAAATCTGTTGAGATACCTTCGTTAGGAAACCATATGCTCCACATTGAGAACGGACATCTTGACAAAAAGTGAGTTCCGGCACCTTTTTTTCAAATATGCTCTAGCTATAAGTATATTGGGTTCATTGGGCAGTGTTAAATGTCTTTAAGCTTGCAAATATAATAATACATATATTAAAATCACCTTACCCAACTCTTCACCATTTAAAACCGTGTTTTGTTTTAAATGCAAAAATATTGGTCGTGGTGCAGTGATTAAGATTATTAGCTTCCGTGACAAATCTTACGTGTCAAAATCTTTAGTATGAATAGCATTTTTTCAGTCAATTTATCGATATCTGTTCGAAGGCATGGGTGTTTGTGATGTCTAATAACTCTCTCATTTCATTCTAATACTAAAATGAGAACGATTAGTAAGCCATTGATGTCTTGTTCTTGCACAATCTTTATATCCTTAATGTCTTTGAAAAAAAAGTTGAGCAAAAATCTGTTCTCGAAGAAAATTTCTTTTGAGATATCTCCATTAGGTGGCCGTATTCTCTACATAGGGAGATCTCATTTTTTTTAATAAGGTATAAAGTAGGTTTTGATTCGCTAACAATAAATCTCTGCATGCAATGAATCAGTGTTTGAATTTTAACGCGACTTTTTAGACGTGATACACTATTATTTTCATTAATTATTGTTTGTAAAATTCAAAGTTATATTAAAAAATATATTATTTTAATATCATAGAAATCAATTAATATCTTTGAAGGTGTCTTTAAAAAAATCATAGCTTATTGCATGTTTGAAACATTGCCTTATGGTATTATCACGTGTACCAAGTGGATATAAAATCAGAATTATAAAAATATTTCGGTAGCGTTCTTTTTCAAAAGATAATCAAAATCTTTTCTCATTGTTGATTTTTGCCTAGTTTTAATACCTTGTCGTAACAATAATTTTTAAAAACAAAATTATGTCCATTTGACATACATATTTTTTAGTGATAAATGCGTATTTTAAAATATGTCAACATTCGTGCTGGTACCTTGAAATTTCCTAGTGAGTTGCGCCCACCATTGATGACATATTATTTAATTCAACATATTCTCACTATCTTAAAAGTTAACATTGATAATAGGTGAACATATTATATGCGTTTAAGCTGCTGTATTTTATTGCTTATAAAGCATGATGAAAAGGCATTGTCAGCTTATCATTACTACCGTGATAAGATATAATAAATTTTAACGGTATTTCTCATTGTCACAGCACAGAACAGAATATTAACTTTTTGAAATATGATATTATATCGTAATACAAGAACCTTAAATCCATCTCATACCGCACAATGCAAATTTGCTACAAAGATTGTTGTTAGTTACAATCAATGGTATTAAATATCGTATATTACATATTCTAAAACAAAAAGGTCAAACCTTACACATACACATACAATTTATTAGATAATAATTTCAAAAATAAAATGGCAATATCTGCCGAATCAAACCATAAATTAAGGTTTCAAAGAAGTTTCCCTTACGAGTGATACAATATGTTTTAAAATAGCCGGTATACGGGGTAACACCCAATTATAGATTTTGAAAAAAACTTTTTACGTTTTCACAGTCAATGCTTGGTGGAGAGACATTATATTCAAAAAATAAAACTCTATTTTGTACTGATTCCACATTAAATAAATATAATAACGACTGGTTTCGTTCATCACAAGAATTTGCAACTGATAAGCAATTATAGCAAATATTACATACAAATGTGTAATTCTCCTTCGTCTGTGGTATATTAATGAAATGCTTTAAGGCATGCAACTCACATGAGAAAATCAAGCACAGTCCGATCATTTAGTCATTACATTGTTTTTGATACTCATTCTGCATATGATGCATATCTCCAGAATTTTATGATTTGTAAAAAAAATGGTAGTTGATTTGTGAACTTAAGTCTTCGATGTACTAGGTTCGTTATTTATAGTCTGTTTCTCATTTTGAATTTTTGTAGTATTTAGTTGCCGTCTTTCTTAATCTCAAATTCTAACCAATTGCTGAACGGAAAGACTTGACAGATAAAAAAAATACAAATCATTAAATCTTAACAAATTGTATAGATATCAATTAATTTGAGGGAGATATAGTACTTAGACTTCTGTAAAAAAGTTCTGTCCAATTACTGTAAAATACCAAAATTTGTCACAACAGTAATTGGACACTCTGCTTAGGTTATTTTTTGTATTACTGATTAAATTTCAATTGGTATTGACAGTTTTTAATTTTGCACGATTTCCTGAAAACTTTCGTCCCGGAATTCACAAAACTTTTATAAATAACAAAATGTTACTATTTCTTAATGGCTCTCTTAAGGTAAATACTTTTTTTCACTATTTTGTTGTAACATTGCAAACAAATGATATTTTCTTCAGTTTTTTTTTTAGTGGTAAAAAACTAAAAACCGTAGTCATTTGGAAATGAAAACACTAGAAATATCTGTGGCCATCACACATAACAAAAATGCTACACAACTTTTACATTGGATGTTTAAAGTAGAAGTGTCCAATAACTGTAGCTGGCTAGCTTACTATAACAATCACTTTAATATATGGTTGAAAACTCTACAAGATAATAACTTTACGTGTTATATAAGTATTAATAATAATGCATGTATTTTATAACCGCCGAAGCAATTCGCCCGTTAAATAAAACAACACACAATAAACTTTCATTAAAAGCCTACAATATCCACATGCACAAAAACCACAAAAGAAATTCCTTCTCGAATATCCATTCTGCCGATAATCCACCTTTATACACGGGTTAATCAACGTTGATGAAAGCCTTACAAGTCGACGAAGGTAGACAAAACAAGGACAGAAAAAATGTCTCCATATCGTTTAGAAAATTTTCCATCCCACAAATGTTACTTAATAATACAGAGGCATTGAAATGAAAAACAACCCTTCCAGACAAGTAGTTCCCTACCCCTGCGGACAGAGGAAGAGACAGCTGTATTAAATCTCATGCATCATGTGTATGTTTGGTTAATAACCGATTTCAATTTTAAAATTCAATATTCTCAATCAGATTTTTATTGTATATGTTTTCAACTCTTTGTAGCTCTATATTTTGTTTTCTATCCAGCTTTGCCAACAAAAGCAATCATTGAAAAGTATATAGCAACTAAATTATAATAAACGGCCACGAAAAATAGTTATTTTATATTTGATATGTCAAAATAGCCATTCGCAACTGTCGCTACGTGTAACTAACAATTTATTGCGTTTTTTTTAACCTGTTTTGCAAATTTTTGCCATTAAAATTTAAAATATATTTTTTAATATAAAATATAATATAATTTAGACTATTCCACGTCTTGTGCTACAAACTTTGACACGTGTTTTGCCTCTTTCAGAAGCATCCTCAGACAATATTACCTTCACAAGTTCTTGTTTAAGTACGAATGATTTCAATTTTACTATTCTGATATACCTATTATAAAAATAAAAATAAAAACGGGAGGCAAAGAAGGAAGGTAGAAAAACAAAGTATTTTTTTTCTTATTGTTATCACTTATCTGAATTCTTAATCTCAAACCACCAAACTATAAACGTTATCTCTTGAGACACTGCCATTGAGATAAAAAAAACATTCACTAAACGTTTTTTATGCCACGATGTACCATCGTCTAAAATCTGTTAAGGCAAAATTTATATCAACCATATTAAGTCAATGTCAAATCACCTGATAGGGTGATTAAAAAGTTGAATATCCCCTCGTAGAAACGTGTGCTTTCTATAATTAAGCTCGCCCGAGCAGGTTCAAATGGGGTGGCTTTTATTTTACCCTGTTTTTCTTGTTTTCTTAAGCGCGCTACCTACCACACAACTAGATGAATGAAAACAAAAAATGGCTACAGAATGTTCAAGAATAATTCTCACATTGTTATGTTACTTTCTAAGGAATGTTTATTCATATAAACAAAAACACACAGAGCTCTACTTTATACGTCAGCCAGTTAATAGTAAACTATTAATCTATAATGAATTTTAAATTAAACATTTCCTGGGGACAATTGCTTAGAGCAGGGGTTCAAAAATTACGTCCTGTGGGCCATTTATGGCCCGCGTGTCTTTTTCATGCGTCCCGCAAGATTTATGTTGAATCTACAAATTATTATTTTTTAACTTACATTTCAAATAAAATATCTTTGGCAAGAATGAATGCTCTAAAATTTTGATATTTAATAAACATGCTCGTCGAGTGGCTTTTTTCTTCGGAACTACCTGTACAGTAAAACCCCCATTTACACTAAAGTCGAGACAATGTAATTCGGGGTAGTGTAATTGGGGGAGTGAATCTCATACAAAATTAGGGATTTGGTTTTTTCCGCAAAAAACTTAAAATTTACTTTAGTTTTACAAAAAAAAATATAGACGAAATATTTAGTTAATAAGTGATAAAATGCAAAGCGTACCAAAATCCAATACATATACAATCGTCCGGCTATGCGTGTATAGCCTGGTGCGTGTTGAATACGCAGACGGTAGCCAACATTTGACTGTAAGCGCCGCACAGACGACCGTCTCGTAGCTACGGCATTGGAATGCGAAAGTGCAATTGGGGGATTTGCGGCGAATATTTCAAGCCAGCGCGTAATTTAGGGTAGTGTAATTGGGGGATCCACTGTATATGTGAAAAAAAACATTTTCTTTAATGAGCATTAAAATTATTAGACAACCATATCAGATCTGTTTTCCGAATTCACAACACACAATTTGAGGATGTTAAACAGTATTTAAATTCAAATGAACAATTAGTATATAAAAAAAAATTGTCAATAAAAAGTTTTGTATGGTGCATTTTTTTATTTGAATTTGTTTCTTATCGGACACTCTGTAAGTAAATACACACAAAGCAGAAAATGGCATAGCTCTTTGGCAAAATTATGCCTCGGTAGAGTTCATTGGAGCCGTTTGTAATATACTTTTGATTAAGAAATATTACAGAACGTGGGCTTTATGTAGCGTATTATTATTCGTCTTTTCAAAAACAAAAAACAAAAAAAAAACGTGTTGCTTTCCACCTCGGCCAGAATTTCTCAAGTGTGTCTTAATGACCCTACAGACATAAATTAAAGCCGCCCTGACATCTTGGGTCCCGGAACTTTTTCTAATAAACGATGACACTAACAGATCGAGTCTAGATGAAATAATAATTGGGCTTAAGAAATGTTTCAATTAATTCGTGTTAATAAAATAACAATATACTTGTCACCTGCTATTTCCCAGTTAGTTGAAGCTTGCTCTACCGATCACGATAGGTCTGGGTTCGATTTCCGGTCAGATCACAGTGAATTTGAGAATTATTCAAGTCAAAGTTGTGATCGAAGACTGGGTGTTTGTGAATTTCCTCTCCTCCTATCCTTCTGATCCTTTTATTACAGGGTTTAGCAATAGCGATTAGCCAACCATTAATCCTATTCTAGCCTTATCTTTCTTTCCCTACAACTCACTTCGTAAAAAGTGAGGTTGAGCGACTGATTAACAAACAGTTTTCGTAGAAAAAAAAACTTGGAGTTGGTTTATTTTTATCTGACACTACAATCCTTGTTGTGATGAGTGTCTTTGAAGCATAAATGATCATAAATTCAAAGTTTTTAGGAACCGTGTTGCGAAAGTATTTGAAGTATGGTAATGTATGTCGCTTGCTGTGGCCCAGTTGGTTAGAGCTTGCTCTACTGATCACGCAGGTCTGGGTTCGATTCCCGGTCAGATCACAATGAATTTGGAAATTATGCAATTCAAAGTCGTGTTGTAAAAAGTTAGGTTGAGCGACTGAGTAACAAACAGTTCTCGTAGAAAAACTTATGTTGAGATACCTCCATTAGGAGGCCATATGCTCCACATTGAGAACGGACATGGATTTATATATATACATATTAAATTTTTCAATTATAATCATGAAGAATTATAGGCCCATTAGAGGTGAAGTGAGCCAACTAGTAAAATGGTAAAACTATTTTCTTGGACTTTTATGTACTAACACGTTCTTACTTGGTGATTTGGTGGATTGCTATTTTTATTTTACGGATACAACACTATTGCAGTGTGTATTAACCGAGTTCACTTCAATTTTACGATACTTTAAGATGTGTAGAATATTCCAACGCATCTCACCTATTTCTTTCTTAAATAACACTTGGCTCACTTCACCTCTATTGGACCCATATAAACCAAATTTAATTATATTTTTAAACTGAAAATTAATAAAATATTTATATTTTTATAAAAAAAAATAACGGAGCATTTGGTCACACAACTCTACTAGGGATAACAAGTATTACATCTTTGAATAACAACAAGTGGAAAAACAAAAATATTAATTTTACATTATATCAGGACACTGGAGTCGTTAGAAAACACATGTTCTGATTTTAAACTAAAGTTAAATAGTAAAATTAATTACAATATAGCTCGGTTGTCTTATACTGGTTTTGATAAACATTTATTTTGCTTATTTTCTCTCTCTATATTTTCTACTCTTCTTAAGCTTGCACTTTTGATGAATGCTATGTGCGCCTTCTGGGACCTGAAATAAGTTTTAAAAACATGTTATTTTTTAAGACCGTTGACTACTTGCCTACAGAATTGACACGCTTCACAGTAATATAAAAATGTAAATATTTGCACCTGTGGAGCTCCAATTTACCGTTATAGCATTTTTTATTGTCCCGCATGAATCGTTTATTTATCATGGTCTCAAAAAAACACCAATGGTAATAACGTTTAAATAATAATCCAGCATCAATCGTTCTCTAATTTACCGACTTCTTCGATGTAAATATTTTGGTCCCGCCATCAAAATTATACCAATTGACCGTTTCGTTTCAATATTATTCATTTCCCTCATAAATAGTGCCACCTCGCATATAGTTTCGTGATTTTTTATAACTTACAACTCAAATTTCTCCCGTGAAGAAAACTGAATCTCTAGGTGAGAAACTTGTTGACTTAAAAAAGTCTGCAGTTACGAGAGGTTTTTGTTAATATTTAAGTAACAACCTACAAATATTTAACATAGTATTAATAATTTTAAATAAAAAAAATATTCTTCAATAAAAAATAAAATAATATATGGAAATAGGCATTTTAAAATGTAAACATTTTCTTTTATTATTCAAAGCCTTACCGCATTTATATGTATGTATATATAAGTTTCATTGTATTCATTTTAGGGAATCATTTATCTTGTCAGAAAGATTAAACATATTACAATACTTGATCAAAAATTCATACGGTAAAAACCATATTTTCATATGCGATCGGTCTATCATAAATATTTTTTTTTGTCCCTAGACAATTTCATACAGCAAAAAATTCAGACGTTTCTCTATAATGTATTTCAAATATTACAATAAACATATTTTTAAACAATTCATTTGTAAGCACATAAATAAAACAAGAGGTCATATTTTTTCCCGCTGTATTTTACAATATATTTTTGCCTACTTTTTAACTTTGACGTAAAAAAAGATATTTATTGAAAAATTTTAAGTCACTATTACATAAAAAGGTCAGTTTATATTTATTATAATTTTAAGCGAAGGTTTTCGTATGTTAATCGTACATTTTAAAACGAATTGCCCTTACGAACTGCTAAATTTTATAAAAAATGGACTTTTTTTATATAAGCTCGGTGAAAAACTTTTACAGATTATACAAGGTACTTTTCTTTAAAAATAACGCTTTTTACTTTGTTACGGTTATGAAATAATACGGTTTTGTTCTTTCGTAGTATTCTGTATTTCTACATAAATTAAAAAAGGAACCCCATTGTTTAAAAGTGTATGTAAAGAGTGAGATTTTTTCTTTTTCTTTGTCATCTGGAATAAATCTTCGTTAAACGTTATAAAATTACTATGTACAATAATATTTTTCATTCAATATCAATTTGTTAACGCAATCCTGAAGATATCAGCAATGTACCGAAAAATGTTAGTAAATGACATATTAATAGATCTGAGCAAACAACAAGTGAAGAATTTGAGTTCTTAGGATAAAGCGTCTAGCATCGATATTTATGTTACGTTGATAATTATTATAATATCAACATAAAGATAGATGCATGCAGTCTATTTTTGTATAATCCAGCATCAATAAATTAATTAACCCGGGATCCCGGCTTAAAAAGATGTTTAATCCTGGAATCAGAAAAAAGATCTGGGATTGGATGCTCTAGTTGTAATAAGTGGAGACAATTACTTATCAATAAATCTGCATTAATAATAATTACCGAAGTAAAAGAAAGCTGTTTTTGCAAGTAATTAAGATCTAGGTAGTCCATTGTGTACCCAACTAGTGTACTTAACTATATTTTGACAATTTCTCTCTAACCAAATTTTTCTGATACGGCAAGAGTGTGCTGCGCTACAAAATGCAAAAGTATTTTGTTACGAGCTTATATATTAGCCACACATTACTTACAATATTCTGTGTAATTTGTTGACAGAGAGCTTAACTGCTTGCCAATTGAAGCCAACGTTTGATCAATGTTATCTTTAAGTGTAATATGTGCTGACATTTACCAGGTGAACCTATTTAGCTAGTGACGCTTGCTATTAGTTGACCACTAAGTCTGTGGTCAGGCGTGATCAGTCTAACAGTGTTATACTGTCAAATTGAGCAATTAACGACAATGTTTGAACAAAGCATGACAATTAGAATGATAACATTGATTAATTGATTAGAAATCTTTCTTCTCACTATTCATACAAATTCCAAAATTTAATTCATCGATTTGATTTGTTTTCAGTCGATATATAAATTTCCAAGCAACCGTTTTACTTGTTCAATTTTTACTTACGATTGAAGGCAAAAATTTGTTCACTCACTCTGTGAATCAAATGGCCCACATCCAAGTAGTGAACAACAGTGTCTTAAGCAACGGTGTACACGTATTCAAAACCCCAATACGGACAATTTTATAAATGCAATTTAAAATGTTCTTTGGATTTGCGTTAGAATATTAAGATTTTTATTATGTTTCAATTCAGTTACGCTCATTTGATCCTTAGAGCGATTAGTAAACAACTAGTTCTGCTCTTACTCTACCCTTCTACAAATCTATACTCTACTCGAAAGGGAGAACAGCCTTTTAAATTTGAATCGTTCAAATTATGTACATTCACACAAGTTTTGTCACTAACAACCCGGGATTCGCTTGTCGGCATCTTCGAGTGCACGGATGAACTTGAACGCCTGAATATGCTGAAAGGCATCAGTGACAAAACTTGTGTGAATGTAATAATTTAAACGATTACAATTTAATTTTGAAATTCCACTAAACACCTTCAGTTGATATTTTATATTAGAACAGCTTTTGTTAAAGTAAACTTTATAATAATTTCACATTCTTTACATTAGAAGCGGACATGATCATTTACAAAATAGTTGTTCTCAAACAGATTTTTTTTCATCCGCAGATTGGCAAGGCTTTCTTTCTATGTGCTACAGCTAACCACAAATATCAATGTAATTCTAAAAGCTATATGCAGCTTACATGTGGTTTCATGTTCACTTCTGTGCGGTGCATTCGTCTCCTTTAATTTTTTTTGAAAACAACTTTTTTATTCTGAAACTTCTATGATCTTTGGAAAGTGTTATGCATGATTTTTGTTACTCAGAAGTAATATGTGCGTTTTGGTTATGACCAAGTTACGCTAACAGTATGCAATATATGTTCCTTAACATTCTAAGGAAATAAAAATGTCGCTCGCTGTGGTCTAGTTGGTTAGAGCTTGCTTTACCGACCAGGTGGGTCTGGTTTCGATTCCCGGTACGATCAATGTCAAAATTGGATTTTTTAAATTTTAATTTGAGATCTAAGACATGGGTGTTTGTGAAGTCAATTAATTATCCTTGAGTTTATCTTTTGTGACTTTCAAAAATTCTCATCGAGTATATCTCGTATGATCTTTCAACTTAAAAATATTTAACGCATTGGCGTTAGCTGCAATGTCAAATATTTCTTTTAAAATTTAAAAAAAATAAAAAATAAATAAAAAAAATACTTTTAATATTTCTAGATCATATTTATTCGAACGCAATCGTTCTAAATTATATACTCTGTAATTTTTTTGACGACAATGTAAGTTTACTAAGCAAAGCATGTGACATATCTATGCATATTGTGTCAAGCATTTAAAATCACAGTATATGCTTAGTTACTAACTAAATAACCACATAATACACAGTTCATACAAGCTGCAATTGGAGAGAGTCCATAAGAAATTTCTAAGATATTATTATTTCAAAAAATTTAAATTCTTCCCCTTTGATAATTCCTCAAAGGAATACTACCCCACCAATTTTTTTTTTGGAATGTTATCATTTCACTCTCTTGAAACTCGAAGATCGTTTTCAAGCTTAAAGCACTTTTCTTTTCTTCTTCGGGGCCGAGTTAATAATCCTGAAATTCTCATGACTATTAATTTACATGCTCCCAATTTATTATTACGTGAGCGAAACTATGAGCAAAAACTTTTATTTCTAAAAACTTATACCTCGCTTAGGAGGTATGAGTCACCAGTTCCAAAGGCCGTTCGATTGATCAACGCATTTCTTAGAGAAGTGGACATTTTTAGTGATAGTATTTGTGAACTGTTTGTTAAATATTACTATTTTATTTCTTGATTTTTTATGTTGATTTTGATGTATTATGTAGTTTTATTTTATATTTTGTCTTATTAAATTTTTAAGTACACGGTAAATTGCGTCAGCTGTTACGTCATCTACGGTTATTTTAATTTTTAACAATAAATAAATAATATAATTTATTTTACATGTGATGCGCGTAGGGTCTTGGGTGGCACTTTAATTTAATTGATCAAGAAATCGTTGAAAATAAATTTGTCTATACTTGAAACATTAAAAATTTCTCACTGGAAAACTGTTTTTAATGATACAAATTACTGAGAATTCAATATTTATTTTTTTTGACTACGTAGTGTATCAGTTTTAAAGATAAAGTAAAATAAGGGTACATTTATAACAATTGATATTATAAAGTACAATTCAGTTACAAAAACCTTTCCATCAAATTTATTACATAGATAAATATTTGTAAATACATTGATACACATCTGTTTGGGGGTAATAAATAAAAAAAAACATGTAAATCTCATATGGAAAACGTTTATTTCTTGAGTATTTTTATCGCGTTGAAAAAAAAACTCTTCGCTTTTTCATAGTCATTGGCATGTCGAGATGGAATTTATATTTACGTATAAAATTGAATGTTTGTATGGGGAATATTTCATACTTGACAAATATCTGCTATCGATCTCTGGTTTACTTTATACAGCAGTAGCTTGAGTGTTTATGTTTACAAGTGGTAACCTTTATTTAAATAAAAAAAAGTTTTAAAAATATATATGTATATATCCTTTATTCAACTACCGTGTCAATATTGTTTTATTTTCAATTTTTGGTATAAATCTTACCAAATAAAATGTCATCGATAAGCTTTTTTCACTATGCATTGAGTTATTGACACCATCTAAAAAGTCTCCAATACCAAACATATAAAAATACTAACATATTAATAAATGTTAAACTATATTGTCGGGTGCTATGGCGCAACGGTTAGCGTTGTAGACTTCAGTGCCGGATCTCAGGGTTTTGAGTTTGGAGTCCTAGTACAAACAGAACGCAATCTTTAAAACATATATATTTATCAGACTATAACATCAACATATGAAACGGTTTGCACTTTAAGTAGATTTAATTTTGCAATATTTATAATGGAGTTCCAGCCAGTAAATAACAATTCGTTTTAGAAATCTTTAAAAAGATGATTACATTTTATGAATAATTAATCAATTCTACATATCTGTTTATTGTTTTTTTTTTTAATTATAATAAACTGATTGGAATGCTTTAAATATTTTTATTAGCATTTTTACTCTTGTAATACGGTTAAGAGAAGAGTAAAAAATAAATATCCAAAACATACTAAGAGATACCAAACAGTTTTGGTTTTGATCCTAGAATGCTGTAATATGTATACAATAAATTTCCATTTATCTGTGAGATTTTTCTTTCTTTATTCATTGCAACATTTCGCAACCGTGATACATTACACTGTGCATCCCAAATCACTTTGCAGCGTGTTTACCCACTAAACAATAAGTCCGATTGCCTCTGAGCGATACCCATGGGTAAAAAATACATTATTGCTTTATGTCTCGAATAATATACACCTTTCTTGTTGTTTTAATTATTAAAAAGGTCGAAAAAGCGGTCGCCGTATTTTGTATACGTACATACAGCTCGGATCAAGTTGAACGAATTTTTCAACGCAGCGAAGAGTGGATGTCTCATAAACCTTAAGATAACGATGACAAGTTTGCAGTATAGAAAACATGAAAAATTAATGAACTTTAAATTTTAAACTGTACATCTCATGTTGTCGAAAAGGGAATAATCTGTCTTTGTTTTTTTTGAATTTGAAACTATTGTAGTATTTCTCGAGTAAGAGTTTTAGTAATTAAGAATATATGGATTAATCTAAAATAGGACCAGCAGTTACCAGTTAAAGATTGGAAGACAAAGTCGAAATTATAATCGTCTACAGCAGGCGCAGGCAAACCGCGGCCCGCGAGCAATATTATATTTTTGAAAAAAAAACACGTTTTTATCTTTTAACGCATTTTTAAAAAAGATTGAAAATAAATATAATAACTTAAAGCTACAACTTGAGATTATTGATAAACAGTGTGACTGATTTAAAGGAATTGTACCGTCGTGAAGAAATCTGCAAATTTTATGACGCCATTGATTCAGACAAATTCAACCAGCTTTAAGATGTTGCTCAAAAAATGTTCGTTATTTTTAGATCAATCTATATATGTGAACAAACATTTTCAATCATGGACCCCAATAAAAATTCTTTACGATAAAAAATCACCGATGAACATTTACAAACAGTTTTAAGAATCTCAACTACAAAATCAACACCTGAATTTTAAAAAATGTTAAAAGACGTATGAGTTCCATTCATCTATTAGATAGTTATTTTTTTTATATATTTTTTCCATGATAATAAATAGTGTACATATAAAATGGTATTTTACTTGCGGCCCACCGCTCATTTTGAAAAGATTGACTATAATATGTTGACAATCAATTTATACATGTAACTCGATCTACACGGAAATCAATTTAAGGGATTTAAACTGTTTACCAGTTAAATAGTTTTTTTTCTTATATCAGTTAACTAGTAAACAGTTGAAAGAAAAATATACAAATGACCGAAGCGATTATTTTCTTTACAAATATTTAACGAAAAATAGAAAGAATCTTCATTCTCACCTCATATAATACCTGAAATACAATTATATAACCTGAATTATAATAATGATTATTTTGTATTAGAATAACGTATTAACCGTTTTAATCGATTCATAGAAAATACATGAATACATAAAATACATGAACACAGAAAATACATGAATAAATTTACTCTTCTTAAGTTATCTTAACATATTTAGTCACAAGATTATGTTGTTAAAACCCATTTCAAAAATGAACAAACCAAACTGACATACTGAAATATTATTACGACAGAAGTAAAACAAGTGTTAAGCTCTGAGTAATTATTGTTTGTTTCAGATAATTAATTTTCTTCATGAAAACCTTGTCGCAAAGCTTTTCCTATGAAAGCGAGTCCATGATTGTGTGTTTGCTGTGTAGATTGTCTTGTGAGTTGCCTTTGAAACGTTTTCCATTAATAGATGTTTTGCCGTATGTATGGTTATAAAATTTAAGCATTCTTTCCTTGCTTACTATTAATTATTAATTATTAAATATATAGTTCAGTTTTGCAAAGAAAAGTCACTTAATTATACCTCGAATCTAACTAAGACTATTTGTAAATGAATCAATTTTGATACTTTTGATGGTTTCGGCGGTAACTTTGTGGAAGTTCATTTTAATAGAAAATTTAAATTAACTTCATTACTTAAGCAAACTTTGCGATAGTAAGTCTGAAGATGCCTCTGAAAGAGGCGAAACACGTGTCACAGTTAGTAACACAATACGTGGAATAATCAAAGTTAATTTAAATTTTCTATTAAAATCAATTTTGATTTATCTGTGAAACTAAACTAAACCAACAATCAATACGTTTAAATAATAAATTTGTCAAAACTTAAAATATAATACTTCGGAAAGGAACGATTCATTTGTTTTTTTTGCAATGATAATTATAAATTTATAAAATATTTTAATATTGATTTTTCAAGGTGAAAAAATCCACTCGTTCAAAATAAACATTTTTCATAGAAATTTCTCGTTTATTAACTAATTTCCATGAAAATTGTTCACATTTCCGAATTAATTAGACAACAGACGTGTATTTTAATAGTTGTGCTGGACGTACTCTACTAGGCTCAATGTGTAAAGTGTGACTTCGTGGATTAGAACCTGATAATTTACTTCATAAAAGAAGTTGATTATATTATTAATTGATTTGGCATTTACTTGGTAGAACTCCATTTATAACAGATTAAAATAACAAAGTATTTTAGCTCTACAGTTTTTAATAATTTTATTCGTTGATAGCTATTTCGGCTTGCGCCATCGTCAGAACTATGTTTAAACTAATATTTTGCTCAGCTATATATACTGGCTCTGAAGAGAAACACAATGCATCAAGTTATTCGCTCTAACATCCTAATTATAATTACAATATTACACTTATCAAAGAACGATTAACAATCTGGGTTTATTTCTTATATATCAACTCAATTGTAAACCACGATGTTTTGAGCAGTGTTTTTTGAAACACTTCTAACCACATGGGAACTTCAGAAATTCTTATGGTGTATTTTATTACTGGATAGCACCGTAAAAACGGATGGAAAATCAATGCTAGGAGAAGTACAGTAAAGTTTTTTTTTATCAGATTGGCAAGCGATACAAATTCTTAGATTTTGTTTTTTTTATAGTTTCAAAAAAGCTAGTTATTTTACACCATATTCATTTAACATACGTATCACAACCAGAACATGTCTACTCTTTATTAAAGTTGAGAACTGCCCGACAGGAGAAAAAAAGTCAATCATACATATATATGTTTGTTAGAAAGTTTATTTATAATTGTAATAAATAAAGAAGCACGCAAAATATTAATTTTACATTCATTAGAAATATGCCAGTTTTACTGCATGTGCATTATAATAATTAAGTAAGTACCTACTAATTCTAGTAGTATAGCAAAGCATCAAGGCCGGTTTCACCCATCACTAACATTCATATCTTTCTCGCGTAGCTAATGATATGAAGAAAATACTTTTAATTAGTCAATTGCAGAAATACTTGTGTGTAAAACCGAAGTTAAAATTGTCTAAAAGACAAAATGTCCTAATATCCAAAAAACAATCTCCTGGCCGAACTTGTAAAATATTACGAAAGTTTGCTTACGAATTATTAATAATTGTTCATATGGGGTCACCGTTTCGCTTTATTATTGCTTACCGCAGAATTTCTCAGATTCAATATTTTTTCAAAGGGAGATATTTCACTTCAAAATATGCCTGCAGTTTTTTTGTAAATACAATCAATTTTTTTAATTAAAGCTGAGAAATATATTTGAAAAAATGGCCATTTTAATAATTTTGGTAGCTCTTAAAAATAAAACAACACAGATTTTTTCTCAGAACCATCCCTTTATTTTCGGATATTTTGTTTTGTTTTTAAGCCACCATATTTTACTTTGTCTCAAATAAATTAATTTGTTGAACTAGTTCAAAATCTTCATGAGAAACACTTTCTTCTAATAGCCATTTTCTTAACAATTTATTTTAAGCCACCGTGATCTAGAGACAATGTCTTAAATTTTTCTTCCAACGGATTTAAATAATTTAATTGTCATTTTCAGCAATAGATTTTTGTTGAATATGTAAAAAGCTTAAGATAATTATTTTTCAAAACCAAATTAGCTATCCCCGTAATATTTTTGATGGATTTGGAAGTTATTTTATCAATTTATAATATAAAATTATATTTGATAACTTTGATATTACACTGTTTGCGATCAATTTACATTTGCTTTTCAATTTATTTTATGTTCGCTCCAAATGTGGAGTATATCAACTGCCAAATAAGCATGTACATAAAATGAGAACTTGCTGTTCTTTAATCGCTTTACACAAATTTATTTAAGAAGATAATGATAAAAGCTTTATGCTAAGACAGAGCTAGCTGTCTAAAGATTTGATTTCTTGTCTCGAAAACTCTGCAATGGTTCTTATCTAAGTATTTCAGTAAAAAACAAAACGACCTCTTTTGAAAACTTTTAATACTTACAAATTATGTTTTACAAAAATAACTTTCAAATTTGTTAACTATCAATAACTGTTGTTTAAATTCAGCTACAATCAATGATAATAAGTTTCTTGGTTTTGTGTAAAAAATATATGGACTTTTTAACCAACTACAAATTAGCTTATAAACAAGAAAGACTGATTCAAAGACATTCCAAGTCACTTATTTTAACAATTATATAAATATGTGACGCAGCGACATGGATAAATCTAAACAATAATCAAGGTAACCATTTATCTTTTGCAGTGTTGTTATTTATCAACGTGACCATGGTTTATGAGTGTATTGTATGGTAAAACCACACAAAATAGTTAGTTACATTTTAATTTAAATTGGGACAATATACTTTCCAGATACCGCCTATAAAGACGCATTCTTCAGAAGTAATTGAGTTCACTCGATCGTCATTTAATATCAGCTGCAACAAACGAACGTGATGCTCAGCAATTATCACTGTCCCAAAGTAGCATGTCCATTGTCCAGCACTGACTAATACAATAGTCATTGGACAGTAATAAACACGGAAAGTTACAGAGAGAATGGTTGTCACAGTGAAAACAGCTGAGTATATGGCGCGCAAAATTGCCGAGCCAAAATTATGCACTATACCGATTTTCGTTTATATTATAGCTCTCGAGAATTCCATCATATTAAATTGATTTGCTATTATTGTGGCTGAGCTAGTAAGATTGTTTTGGCGTTAACCACGCTAGAAAAAAAATTCTCATGTTTAAAAATTAAAACACTTTAAAGTAAACTATCTAATTTGAATAAAACCATTAACAAGTAAGTGAATTTCAGAAATTTATATTTTTAATTTTTTACCGAAGCTATCAGTGATAATAAAAATTATTTTACTAAAATTTGAATCAATATATTGTTTTTCTGTTTGAAATAGAGTTTAAAACAATGTAAGTGCAATCAAACCCAAAATCCGTATATTCGCTAGTCAATAAAATTCCCGTTCCGGAAATGCATTCAAAGGTTTTCCAAACCAATTGAAGTGATTTGTTTAACAGAAGCGTTTTTTAAAATAAAAACAATTCAAACAAAACCAACCATCAACAGTACTGCAACCAAAGAACTTTTTATTGTTTTTAAAATTGTTTCCATATTTTTTTACTGTGCTTTAAAATGCATGTTTCCTGATTGATAGATTTTCAATAAAATTTCACTACATGTTTCAAAGGTTTCACTGTTTTTAAATAATAAAAAGTGTTTGACGTCGAATGCTTTTGGTACAGGTACAAACACTTTAATTGAGGAGCAAACATTCAAAAAGTGTTTTGTCACACAAATACAAAGCTTGGAAAATGATGATTTAAGTGTTGCAAAAGTGACGGTTTGTATGAATGTGTCAACTTTATGATTTCATTTTAATATGAAAAAAAACCTTTTTAAGCACTAATTTTGATTTCCATTCATATGTTTTATTATGGGCTATTAGAATTGATATAAAACGCCATTTTTCAAAATTTGTGACAAAACACTTTTTGAATGTTTGCTCCTCAATTATGATTCAGAAATTGTAGCTAAAAAATCGATAACTAAGAATAAATAAAAGATTTATTGCTTTTGACAAATACAAAGACTTAGACAAGAACGATCTTGAGCTTCCGTGTTCTTTTTACTCTTTAAAACTGGTTATATTTGATTTTTATAAATATACATTTTTAATCACTTTTATAGTGTTCACTGTCAATACTTGGTGGAAAGGCATTATATTAGTAAAAACACAATATTTCTCTGTACTTCATTTCACTTTATTAATAAGTCAGGACCGGTTTTGCTCATTGCGAGCATTTTCAACTGAAAATGTGATCAGTTGAAAATGCTCGCCATGAGCGAAACCGGTCCTGACCTAATTAATAAAGTGGAATGAAGTACAAAGAAATATTGTGTTTTTACCAATACATTTTTAACTTATCAGTTCCCAATGTAGAGCATATTATTTTATTTAATTTTCTAAGCACATATCTAAAATTTTGTCAATTTGTATGTAATAAATTAAGAATACCAATCCAAACATATCTATTTAACTTGAATCCCAAAAAAATAAATAACCATGCTTTGTTTAACCTAATAACAAAAACGTTGACAAAAAAATAATATGGTCATGTGGTAAGTTTACCACGACGGAGAGGGTGGCATGAATAAAAACTTTTTTGCATTCTTCCTTTTAACTTCCTCAAAGATTTTGAGGCCAAAACCATTCCAGTGGTGTTTTATAGCGATAAAAAACGACAATAATAGAGGAATAGTAAATTAAATTTAGGTGTCTCCTGAAACGTAAAGAGGTTATAGAAAATTACCGACGATATGGACTTGTAATGGAGTTTATCTCAACAAAAGTGTTTCTACGAGCTCTGTGTGTTACTCAATTTTTCAATCTCTCTTTTTTTCAAAGATAGTAAAGATAAAAGGATAGAACTAAGATAAGACTAGTGGTTAGCTAATCGCTTTCTCTGCGCCCGTTTTTAGCATAGAAAAGGTGGAAGTCCAAGAGATCACAAACATCCTTGATATTAGGAAAAAATCAATTTAAAATCAAATTATAAAAACTGTCCTTAATAAAATTCGAGTTTGTGGCCTGCGTAAGCAAAGCCAACGACGTTGACAGCTTGGCCACGCAGCCGGCTGCATACATATAATATTAAAAAGGTTATGGTTAAAAAAAACTTTTTTTGAATAATGGTTGAAACATATCTTTTTTTACAAACCCGCATATAAATTAAGTCAATATTAAATACTTCTACAGTCTATCAATCTCTTTTATAGACAATAATCTATTACAAACATTTTTAATAAATCTATAATATTATTACGTAATTTTGCCGCCTGTGTGGTCGAGTGGTCAACGTTGTTGGCTTCGGCTACGGAGCGCCCGGGTTCAAATCCCGGTACGGACAGTTTTATAAATTGATTTTTCAATCGATTTATGAATTTCTGTTCAAAGGCATGGATGTATGTGATGTCTTGAATTCCCCCCTCTCACCCATCCTATCTTATGAACGGGGCGTATCGAGAGCGATTAGCTTACCACTAATCCTTTCCTAGCCCTCTTTGGAAAATGAGAGGTTGAGCAACTGAGTAACAAGCAGTTCTCGTAGAAACACTTCTGTTGACATAAACTCCATTAGGAGTCCATATGCTCCACATTAGGATCGGACATGGTTTAAAAAAAAATTCTTTGGTCAAAAAAAATGTGACATCAGCGTATTGTTTTTTTATTCGAATATCAAAACCTTTTTAACCTGTAATGACGACATAACTTTATATATGTGCAATGGTTGATTTTTTACTTTAACACAGTTTTTCTAAAAAAAGATAAAGAGAAAACGTTTAGAATGTATTCGACATTTGGCAAATGATGACGCTTTTTAATTATGTTTATTGGGTGATATACGACGTAATTACAAAGGCAAGTTAAAATTTTCAGCACTTAAATATTCGAGTCGCAGAAAGACTTTTTTTCCCTTCTGAAACATTCATCGAATAGATAAAAGTAACACAGATAAAAATGAATAGTTGAGAAACAAGAACCTTATTCAAAAGCAAACAGGTGTCTCGTGACAGACGCCCGATAAAAATGCCAGATAAAATACAAAAGAAAATTTACGTTCAAGACACTTGCAAAGAAAAATGACAAATGTATATAGCATTTTCACGTTACGGAGTTATTATTTTTTTCTAATAAAGCGTAGCTAAAAAATTATGAGTATCTGCCGATTAAGTGAAATCAGAATACGTTTTTTTGTTGAACTTGTACAATACTAAAGTAACTAATAGGGTCTCCAATCCCGGGATCCTGTTCAATTTTGTGATTGCAAAATCTCGATTGCGATAGTAATGCACTTCTAGATTGCATTTCTTATCCTAATCCCGGGATTTGGATAAAAAGTGAAGAATTCTCGAAGTTAACAGTCAACCAGGAAAATGGGTTTGAAACGAGCGAGCGAGCTTCATTTTATGAAATCCGTAGAAAATTTGGCAGCGACCTTAAAAAATTATTATTTTTAAATCTCTCAAAACCGAATCCTGAATTTTATGGTTAATCCCGAGATTGGAAAAATTGTGAATCCCGAAATCTCGGGATTACAAAAAGGGTCCGAGATTGGATGACCTAATAACTAACAAATGTGAAAATTTTCATTTCAGTAATGATGCTTTTCAATAAAACAAGAACGATTCGTTAGTTTAGTTGTATGAAGAATATGATTTAGTTTCATCTAAAAAATAGCATAGTATCATTAAATAAAGTATGTTTTATTCATTGACTACTTTCTTTAATAGCCAATTTGTTTTCGCCATAATCTATTTGTGGTTATATAATACTGAATAAAAATGAATAGGTTGATATGCCCAAGCTTCGTCGCTTTTGTTCTACGCGATAGCATGGACGTCAATTTGAATTTTTTAGTTGACTATTTTTATTAGTTTTTCAATTATTTTTTAGTTCATTTGAAAAAATATGCTCGTCAATTTCAGAATGTAAAAAAAGTAGCTTACTACTATTTTTTCATTTCAAACGTTTTGACAAGTTACTATTTTTAAATAATGAAATTTATGAGTACACTTTTAACAGATCAAAAGCTAAACAAAAAGCATTCTTCCATGTAACATTCTAAATCACCGCAGTTTTTTATTAATTAATCTTTTCAGTGATAAGTATTTAGTATACGCAATTGTAAAAACAACTTTTAACTCGAATTTTTACAGTTGCTTGGAATTGGTGATAACATTTTGTAAGGGAAAATGTTAAAGATTTCTGAAACACGTAATTATATAATTCATATTAAATTAAGATGCCATGTATCCTTAATCTTGAATATACTACAAATGTAAATTTTTCAATATTTTCACTGTTAAAATAATTATCCTACTTTTTATTTTAAAATACTATTATATATATATATCCTCGATCAAATATAGCGCATATAGACACCTATAACAAAAAAAAATATGTATTTTTCGAGCAATAAATCTTTTATTGCCATTAGGTACACGAATCGTTTCGGTATTTTCATTTCTTTTATGGATTTTTTCAGTGCGCATTTAGCGACGACCGATTTCCTCGAAACTATAAAAGTTTTACGTTTTCTCGAGAAATAATGGTCATTTTGAAAATCTTTTATTATTCGTGCCTGTGTTATCCAGGCCATCTGTCTTTTTGATTGTTCGATGAAATTGAAGCTTACGGTTACCCAAAAGACATTCAAGAAATGTTATAGTTTGTAGCACACATGCCGACATACAAAATTAAAATGTTTAACGTAACCGAAAATTTAATAAAGACTAAATTTCATACAGCAAATCAATACAGATCTCAAAACTCTACTCTACTCTACTCTACATCTAAAAGTTTCGATTAGTAATAATACTTAAGAAAAATGAACAAACAGTTTAAGAAATATTTTTCGAGGCTTTATATAACATGTCTCAAAACAATATATTGTATTTATTTCTTACTGTCATGTTTACGCATATGAGCTGTAGTCTTGTTGTTCCGCCAAATAATTTGAATATTTATCTTCAAATCGAAAATCTTTAGAAATGAAATTTAATTATTGAACAGAAATAAAATCGATTTGTGTTGACATGGCAGTGTATTGAAGGCATTATAAAATGCACATTATATATTTATATATCTTATTGTCATTTGCGAATTACTTATTAAGTATATATACAGTTAAACAGACACAATCTGATATTAAGAAGAGCTCAATAGGATTTAAATTCATCTTTGATCTCTACAAATTTGATTAAATTTATTATTTAAGTCTCTTTAATGGAGCCATTTTCAATATCAGCTGAAACAACATTTCAGCATTCGATTGATATATAAGTTGGAATAGCATATCATTTTAAATTTATGTCAAAAAAACATATCTAAATATGTTATTTTTCTACATTTATCATAAATATCAGAACCACTTTTGCCCATTATTCACTGAACTTAATTAAATCTAGACAAAGTTATTCATACAAATTTGAGTAATGAGAGGGTATACACAACAATTTGAAAATTTTCTATTTGAAAATTGTGTATCAAGTATGTACTTAGAAGTCATTTAAAAAAAAAAGTGCTCTAGCAGAAAAGAAAAAAATATTTTGACCACACCGCAATTTGGTGTTTAAATATTTAAATCTACAAATGTAAATATTTATTTTTAAGCGAATTGGTTTTCCGATGATAACACTTAAGATGATTTTGAAAACAAAACTACTTATATTGTTTTATACTAAAATATCATCTCACACCTGAGCATGAACTTAATGTCTTTTAATGAAATCTAATGAAAATTCTTCTGTCGACTTACCCTTAAGCTTCTAGAAAGAAAAACTCAAGAATACGGAAACACGAGTGGATTAAGTTAAATAACTGCATTTTTGATACAAATATTTTGTGAATCAAATATTTTAATAATTGTGGAGCTACTTTAAAGATAAATGTTTTTTTTTAAATGCAGCAAAAAGGTAAATGAAAAATCTATATGGAAACAATATATCGTATCCTTTCTTTTAAGTAAATATTTTCGTAGAAATTACAAAAAAGGTAAGGTCATAGTGTTTTTCCACATTAATTTGTTTTTAAATTTAGATGCTCACAATGCCACTTTGCATAAATCTTTCGAAAATATTGCACTAAAATTCTGGAAAAAAAACTAAGCCAAACAAGCTTTATACGTATTCCAAGTAAACCGTACCCTTCGGCAAAAACAAACATTTTTGATATAGAAAAGTAAGAATTTTCGGCGAATCTATTATGGATAAATTTGTGACCGTTTACATAAATTGGCTTCAGATTGCTTTAAGCATTGAGAAAAATTACAGCCCTTGAAATGTTATTGTAGAAAAAATAAAACAAGGTAAGACTTGTTGATAAAAATCAGTATAATATTTTTTAATCAAAATAACATTCAATCAAATCAAGAAATTAATGTTTTTACCTATTTAAAAAATTGTTTTGTACATTAATTTAACTAAGAAATTTAATTTAAAGTAAAAAAATAATTTTAGAAATAGTTTTTATCCAATTCTAGTCCATCTAAATTTGATATTTAAGTGACGTAAAAGCACTCTCAGACAATATCTTTGTTTTATCATTCATCAAAAGCATTGTTGCTTGAAATATAAACTTATATTAATTGAAATTTTTATTATTAAAAATCATGTCTGAGAACTTACAACTGGAAATAACAAACATATATATTTTTTTAATTTTTCCGAAATTTAAGTACTAAAACGAACATTCATAGCGGAAAATAATAACATTTAATAAAATTATGGATCGGTTTTATTTATTATTATGCTGTGTGTAATTATCAAAAAAATGTTTTCTTTATATAACTATTGAACAGAAAGCAATTTGAATAGCTTTGGTAATAATTAAAAGAAGGCATTTTTACCCAGCATGATAGCAAAATACAAGGAAAAGTTAGTGTTCTTTAAAAATGTAAAAACATGACGAAAATTTATTACAATTTTGGTATCTAAAAAATCTAACGAATGTATAATAATTATTAAATTTAATTCAATACATACAATACAGTTTTTTGAAAAAAATAATACAATACAGTAATAGTTATGTACAAGTGCAAAAAAAATAGTTTATGTTATTTTTATTTATACTTCATCATCTTATTTATACTTCTACGCTATCTCTTTGAAAAGAAATCAAATAATAGGAAGAGCGAATAAACATCAAATATACATTTGATAATATGAGATCACGTACACCGAATGTGTGTAAATGGATAGGGTTTGGATAGATAAAGGAGCGATTTTGGCTATGAACAGATGCTGTTACCCTGATTGATAGTCTACAGTACTACAGCTCAGAGGATCTACGGCGTAGACGCTCTACGACTACTCTACGCCATAAAAATGACTATTACATTTTTTCTACAAAATTAATTTTTAACGATTATTTATAGCTGAATCTTGTTTTATTTCGAACAATAATATGAATTAATTGTATTTTAATGAAAAAAACAGATTCTCGCACCATCTTGCAATTCTGCTTTAAAGATGGGTGCGAAAAAATCTGTCAATTGGTGTGCGGAAATCAATACGATAAAAAGTAGCAATCAGAGAAAATAATCATTCAAATGTTTTTTTGTTGATTAAATAGGAACCATAAAATAATTTACTAGTTTTTATTGCACAAGTAACCGTTTGTATTATTAAAGCAACTGAGTGTTTAATCTGTGTCCATTTTTAGAGTAAATATATTTTAAAATTTGATATTGAAATTCTACTTTGTTTTAAATCTTTCAAACGTATTACTGCAAACCATGGATCTAAGAAATGAAACGTGCTTAGAAAATCAAACTGTATATTACGAAAGCAGCTGTAGATTTCATGAATTTTGAATGTACATAGTCCCTGAGAAATGAGCGAACATATATCATACAAATTTAAGTGCTTCCTAAAACTCTTCAGACTTCTAAAATTATTTGAGTTTCAATTTTGAGTTCAGCTTTTAATAAAACTTAGTCTCATACTTAATAGTTTCATTTTTTCATAATGAAGTAATAGAAGGAATTATTTACCAGTAATTGAAATTAGACGGCGAATGCAAGCCTTAGTCTCATCCATTCCAATCGGTAACTCCACTGACCTTATTGCACCTGAATATTTATAATTTATATTGACTATATTTTTTTTACCTCTCGTCTTGTAATTGCGTAGAGTTATTTATTATTATGTTATACTTCGGTTCTTCGAAATTGACAAGCTCAAAACTCATAACACATACATTCTTTTGAATTTTGAATCTATAAAACGATCACATTTTTTCATAAAATCTTTGGCAAGAAGTATTGTCTTTACCCAAATCTTATATAGGAATTATAAGGGAAGTTGAGAAATTAAATTACACTTCTGTTGTGATAACGTTTATTAAAAGTTTAGATACTTCATGTTGGGAGTGGACATGGTGAGAGTATCCAATACCGGACCTTTTTTTTATAAATTGGGATTGAGAATATTTTTGCTCGGTGATTTTTAAATCTTGGAATTTGCGGATTTCCCAAAAATGAAAAACGCGAGAGCCTCTTTTTAGCTCTTCCAATAATTTACGAAATTACCAAAAAATACCCACATTCGGAAGCTTCTTTTTTATTTTATTTTTGACCTCGCTCAACTTTATGTAATTTTCTCAATCGCAAAATGCCGGGATTAGAACTGTCACAAACCCGGGATTTTAGGATACGGGATCTCGGTATTGGAGACCCTAGACATGGTTACAAAAAAAAATTGACAATAACAAATTATATATTTTTTTTAAATTATGACAGTATTGTATTAAAGTCTTCAAATCATGTTGTTATACTTTTTATGTGTACAGTAGAAATACAACGCCAGTAGTGTTTTAGGAAGAGAGAAAATTGTTAAAACCGCATGCAAATTGCACTTTAACAGCAACGCATGTTGTTCAAATTCAATTAACTACATATAAACACGTTCTGCTCTAGAAAACTAAATAAACTACGAACAAACTACTTTCCCCTATAACTTGTACTGGGCTACCTGGACGCATTCCAAATATTTTTAACCGCTATTATATTGAAAAATAGTAAGACCAACTCATTTTTTTCACGGCAGATACCTTCCAGAATAAATTGTGTAATTTGAAAAAAACACAACATAATTCGTATTTTAATTTAAAAAAATATGATTATCAATTGCTAATTGATCATATTTTTATGAGAGACTGGACATAAGTCACTTTCATCGCTAAAAAATTCTGTCACGTCCAATATGTTAATAATCTTATGAAACCTTTTGTTTGTTATTACTGTATGTATTGTTAAATTTCTTGATATTTGGAAATACGTTTTCCTCTTCTGTATTTTTTGTGTCTGGGAATGATAAGAACAAATAGTTTTTGTAAAAATATTTTATTCGTTATTATTTTACTTTTTTTTAATTTTGTATAGTACATTAATTGTTAGCATAAATTTTGTAATGTCATGGATTTTTTATATTGAAAATTCTTTATCGCCATTGTTGAGTTCTAAAAAAGATAAAATAAAATAAATTATTTTATCAATATGAGAAACTCTATTATGACTGCAAAAATGTTTAAGAATTTATCGGCTAAGCATGATGTTTTATTAGTATTTTGTAATATTGTTTAGGTTCTGGTTGCTATGCCAACGACCAAGACGGTCTCAAAATATTTTTTTTATTTTATTATGACATAACAGATGTACTAGCATACGTCAACGGATATAACAAATAAAGCTTTTCGTGGTCTTCCTTATATTTATATGAGACAAACTCCAATAATCTGACAGTGATCTCTTAATCCAGTTTCAAATACAATAGTCTTTGGTTTGACTACAGTATTTTTCTAACCAAATTTTGTTGCGTTAATTTGCATGAAGCTTATTTTTGAAATTAGAATACAAATTAAAGCTCGCAGAAAATTAATTATTCCTTCTGTCAAGTTCTGCGTTAAAACTTAAAGAAATAATTCGGGTCTTGTAATTTTTTTTAAAATATATACTATTACAATAGACGGTGAAAAGTAAATTGTTGATTTATTTTAATGCATTTTCTACATCAAACATAAGCTCCGGATAAAATCTTTTGTGTTTGTTTGATTAATAATGTATTACAGATTGTATAATCAAAGGTCACGTTCGCATTATCGGTGATGGTGTGACAACCAATTCAATATCGATATTTCATCAACATTTATAATAAAACATGAATTAAGAAACGTTTGAGGCTGCAAATCGATTCAGTTTTCAATACCGAATCAACAGTACGTGTCCAAAAGTAAATAAAATGTGGCCACTTTTTATCGTACTTAGTCTACTAATAATTAGGCTAAGCAAGCTCGTTTTAAGTAACTTAATTAAACAAAGTACTTTTCAAAGTAAAACCCCAAAACCCTTAACCTGATCTGTGCCGTGCGGTATTAATATGGCCGTGCATGGAGGGCCGTGATTTTCTTTTAAAAAAATAATCCTTATAAATATGTACTTTTTGGCCATATAATAATAGTACATCACATCATTTATCCAAAAACGGAAATTACCGCCACGTTTGCATAGTCCTGCTAGCAACAAATTTGAACACAACAAAAAAAGCTTTTTCTAAAATCGATGTATTATAGATTACAAAACAATATATTTAATGTTTAATTATCACACTAAGATTCCAAGAGATGTCACTATATGCATGATATTTTAAAATTATTAAATACGTTTCTTGTGGCCTTTAAGCCGCGTTTAAAGTATTCCGTGTAAGCACGCACATGTTATATGGCCGGCCCTACAAGCACGAAATTGTATGGTGCGTTAACACGTCCGTGGCAGAGAACCAGCTAACCACTACCACGGCATAATACGACTATTAAAATCATTTATAATCTTTTATTGTAAATTTTTCATGTTAAGTATTTGTCTGCTGACATTTCATTTTTTACTTGTCCGGAGATTTAAAACAGTACTCTATTTGATTTATTTGTGATATTTATGAAACGTCGTGTAAAAAGCTAATGGACTCTCATTAAAATGCACGTATTGCAGGCGTTATAGAGAGGGCGTAAATATTGTAACCATTAGTTGGGCAATGTTTCTCACCAGGGTCATACGGTGCTTAAAGCGAGCTGAAAATATATAATACTTAACTTAAATACAATTTATTTCTTTTTCACTTTTTTTAATATATTTTCAATCAAGAAAAATGGTTAGATGGCAATCGTGGAATTTATTGAATGTGTTATCATTTGAAAATCTTTTAATACTTGTATTGATTCACGTTACCATATTCGTAATATAAGTTTTTTTTCTACGAAAACTGTTTCTTAGAGTAAAAAAAAGTAAGTAGTAGGGAAAGAAGGATAAGGCTAGAACAAGACTATTGGTTGATTAGCCGCTATCGTTACACCCAGTTATTAAAGGATTAGAAGAATGGGAGGAGATAAAATAATATGAATTAACATTAAAAAAAACACACATCACAGACACCCAGTCTTCGATCACAACTTTGAACTGAATAATTCTCAAATTCATTGTCATCTTACTGGAAATCGAACCCAGACCTGTGAGATCGGCAGAGCAAGCTCTAACCAACTGGGCCACAACAGGCGACCAGCATATTTATATAATGTTTTAAAAACTGCATTTATTTACCCGGCCGTATTTAGTTTCCAAATGTTTTTTTATGCTGACAACCCTTAAACCTTACAGAGTTGTCAAGCAGCTCTTTTAGGTGGCAAAAAATAAATGGTATCCAGCATTTATTAAACAACATGTCACAATTTATTCTGCTTTAGTTTGTTTTTAGATTTTACTTTAATGTATCAAAATCATAAACACACAGAATACTGAAATAACAAAGTTCATTTTGTGATTTATTATACTTTGGTCAACAGCGATATAAATGTAACAAAATATTTTAGACGTGATTACTTTTACAAATGATTTTTTTCAGTTGAAATTAGCTTGGATTGAATCTATAAACGTTTTTTTAGCGTAGATATATTGAACACTCAATAATAATAATATTTTATTAGGGATATTACTCACAATATTTGTTTTTTTAAATACTAAGCACTACAGTAAATGCCAATGCGCCAAATATTTTGAAGATGAAAGATCATCTGAGATAAACTCGATGGGAATGTTTTGTAAATTGAATGAGATTAACGCAAGGAGAATCAACATCACAAACATTCAAATTAAAAAAAAAATGCATTTACCTTATCGGGAATCAAACACAGACTCGTCTGACTGATGAGTGAAGCAAGCTCTAACCAACTAGACTACAACGGGTGAAGATTATATATGAAACGTGTTTAGATATCATAAATTGATCAATAAAATTAGAACTTAGCATTTTCCTCTTAAAAGAAAATAAATATATAGGTTATGACACAAACAGTTTTAATGCTATTTTAGTATACACGCACTGTTTTTCAGAGTAAATAAATAAAAAAAATCGAAATAAATTGATGGGTTAAACAAAACATTGTTAAATAAATCACATTTGGTGGATAAATTTATTTTAGAACGATTTTGTTACGAAATCATTAAGGCCGTAAAAGTCTGTAAACTATGGTCAGCAGTTAAATAAAACGAACGTTTCATTGTTGAATGCAAATTTTATTTTGTTAACTTGACACATAGACAATTTTTTAAACATTATACGTGCTTATTTGTGTTTTGGACATTTCTACTTTCATAAAGAGATTTTACACTACATACTTTTAATAATCGAATAATATATTTAAAATATATTTATTTATAAATTTTGATAGACTAATACGTCCAATTCTCTAAAAAAACCTTCGTAGCGTACTTCTAATCTAACAAACGTTTATCGATTCACACTGAACTTTACTCAGCGGACTTCAGAACGAGTTCCTGAATTGGTTTCCTCCTGAAAACTCTTTATAACATGCTGAAAAAGTTACTTCGCCCCGTACTTCCTGTTCCTGCGTCCCTCATTACGAATAAATTCACAACTTCCGGTTGGCTGCAAACTGAAGCTTTTCAAATCATGCTTTTTCAAAAGCTTTTAATATTCAAACTGACTTTGCACTTTAAAAAACGTGCCAAACTTCCATACAATAATTTTCAAACTATGACGAAATTATATTAATTAAATTGACATTTGGGTGATTGATTGGCTTTTTGAAATTATTATTAGTTAAATAAAATTAAAATTACTTTTATATTTAATAGTCAGTTTTTTGGAGTGATAACACAATTCCTACGACTCTGTCAAAAAATGTTTTCCCAGTGTAGAGCATATGGACTTTTTATAGAGTTTAACTCAACAGAAGTAATCTCAACCTCCCTTTTCTTCCAAAAATAGTAGAGTGTAAATAATAAAACTGGAGCAGAATTAGTGAATACCGAATCGCTCTCGTTAGACCTCTTGCTTTGGATAAGATATGTGAGAGAATAAAATGGAAGATATCACATACATTCGAATAGAAATTCATAAATCGATTGAAAAATCAATTTATAAAACTGTACGTACTGAAGTTCAAGCCTGTGACCTCCGTAACTGAAACCAACGTTCTACAAAGTATTAGCATTTTATTTCGCCCACATTCAAAAAAGAATAACTGTGTTGCTTACAAAATTTACATTGCCATAAAGTTTATTCTTAAGCTATAACATTACCTCACGTCTTGAACCAATCATGTAGATTGTAGACCAAGCAAAGATTCTCTCACGTCTATAATTTGCCGGGATCCTGATAATTTACGTTTTATTTTACTAAGAATCTTTCTAATAGGGGGTATTGAAAATAAACGAGATCAAGAGCTTCTCTCTCTCTCCATACATTTTCTTTCGTTGTATAAAATTTATTCCCTATTAACACACTTGCAGCAATAATTTATCAGGAGAGGCTTAATGGACCTTTCTCCCTTTATATACATACTTTGGCATCGTTAAAAAACACTTTGTTAAAAAAAAAACGGAACAGTTTATATTTATTTATTATAAAGCTCACAATGTGCACTTCAATATCAATAAGGAAATATTTGATATAAGCATATTTAATATACACAATGTGTTAACGGGATGTTGTTTATATTAGTTTTTTCAGTATTACGGTTTATTACTAACAATATGAATTTTAATTTTATTTATTTTTTTAATCCATGTCCGCTCCCAATGTGGTGTATATGGCCTCCTAATGAAGGTATCTCAACAGATTTTTTTACGAGAACTGTTTGTTACTCAGTCGCTTAACCTCACTTTTTTTCAAAGTGAATACAAGGGAAAGAAGGATAAGGCTAGAACAGAACTATTAGTTGATTAGTCGCTATTGCTACACCCAGTTATTAAAGGACCAGACGGATGGGAGGAGTGGAAATGTGAATAGACATCACAATCACCCAGTCTTCGATCACAACTTTGAATTGAACAATTCTCGAATTCACTGTGATCTGACCGGGAATCAAACCCAGACCTGCGTGATTGGTAGAGCAAGCTCTAACCAACTACGCCACAGCAGGCGACAATTATTAAATAACTAAAACGAAAAAAAATGAAATTCAATCTTTTTAAACTATTTCCCCTGCTAATGTGAAATATGTAGATTTATAAATTATTACCTCAAGTGGCATTGTTTTACGAGATCTTGTTGTTACTCAGTCATTCAATCTCTGTTTTTTTAGAGAAAGTAAAGATTAACGGATTACGCTATAACTGTACTGGTAATAAGCCTTCGCTGTGTATACTCCATGTGGGTTTGGGCATGTCTGGTCTAGACTATTCCAAAACACATCAAAGTGGAAGTACTTTTAAATGATTTTTAAAAGTATGTATCTCGAAACCAATAATCACCCAGCATTAGAAGTTTCTTTGATTCTTTTCTCCACATACACATCCCACAGTACCTTTAAAGGCAACTTTTACACTATCAAGTAGGTTTGTTTGACAAATTTTATTTTTCATCGTTAAAAAATACAACAGCTTGCTTAGAGCACGTAGTATTTGTATTGCAATATTTAACTTGTATTAAAAAAACTATCTTTGATTTACTGAAACTGGAATCTGTTTATTATCACGGACAATACAATACACTCATAACTCGATTTTCGTGATATATAGGCTACGCAAATTTCGCGTAAAGCGAATTCACGTTAAAAGATAAATAGAATATATACACAATGGAATATTGTTTCCAATAAAATCAAATTCGCGTTAATCGAATCATACAACATAGAACGAAATTGGCAGACAGGTTACAAAAAAGTCACAAAGTAAACTCGTAAAAATGCATACACATTTTTTTATAATTATGTACAAATTTTGTTAAAGGATCGGAAATGGTGAGAGAGACATCACAAACACCAATGCTTTCGAACAGAAATCGAAAAAGTTCTATTCGAACCTATGAGGTCTGGCACGGAAGCACACAACGCTAACCGCTGCGCCGTATAACCCGACAAACTGGTAATAAAGGATAAAAATATTATTTATTATGACTTTACAATAACAATTAATATATTCTTTACAATAATAGGTTATACTTTATGTTTATATCTTAGAACGGAAAAACAATCTTAATATTCCTTTTTGTCGCTGCTGTGCTCTAATATAGCTAGTTGTTTCCTTAGAATTGGTTCAAAATCGTTATTTTTCGAGTTGTATTTTTCTAGGCTTACCATAAATAAATAATAAATTAAAGATTTTTGCGATTATTAAATTATTATTGAACAAAAATATTCTTTTTGACCGCGTAAAACAAGTCTCGCATAAGCCGAGGTATGGGTGAATTTATTTTATTGATTCACTATTTAATTTTAATTTCACATCCTGTGAAATTCTGTCCCTCAATATATCAACTTTATTTAATTATAAATATGAATTTGGGTTAAATTCCATTTGAAAATTTGGAAATGTGAAATAAAATCTAATTGGAAGCAAATTCAACCCCATTTAAAATAAATTCAACAGTAAAATAAAATAAACTTATCGTGACTCGCGTCAACTTCACATCAATGGCGCGAAGTTTGTTAAAGCACGCGCAAAAACAAAAAGTCCGTTGAAGCTTTCCAATAGGAAACCTTTGATCATATTAAAGCGATCCGTAAAGCCTAACCGTCTCTTTCAATTTAAAAAGATCCCTTCGAGTGAAAGGGTTAGAACAATTTTTGACTTGCATACGATAGTTGAAGCATTTACATGTTACACATTTCTATCAATAAAACTGAAAACAATTATTCATTTAGCCAAATCCTACGGCATTATCAAAACAAAGATTTGTTTTTAATTTTACTTAAGCCAAAACTCTTCTTAATAAACGAAATTTTATTTCAACAAGAAATCTGGCATTTTGGTCGTTTTTTTTAATTTTTGGTAACAAAAAATTTCAAACCAACTTCTCCTTTATTTATTAATGTATCATATGTTACATTTATCTTCTTCGTGCTATGAAATAAACGGGCTTTTAAACGTATTAAAACAGTAAAGAGTGTACGGTGGCTTTTTTTTACGACATTCTTTCAGAGAGGTTTTGATTGTATGGTAATTGGAAAGTGATGAAATTAATTGAATTTCATTTAATTGAAGTCAAATAACTTGTAAATAAAAATATTAGTACTTATTAGTACTTAAAACACCGGTTTCCAACCTTTGTGTTACTGCGCCACCCTTTAAAGAAAAAATATCTTCGCGCCTCCCCATCCTTTATTTCATATAGTAATAAAAACACGTTTTATAAGGTAAATAAATATTTTGAACTGTTTGCGCCTCCCAGGTTGGAAATCGCTGACTTAAAAGATTCATTTTTTACAAGTTTTAATCGATATATGATACAAAATTGACGCCACAGAATGGATATCTGAAAATTAAAAAAAAATCTATTGCTATAATAGTGATAATGTATTTATTCAGCCAAAAATATTTCGATCGCAGTAAACATTTACTTATCTTTAAGTTATGAAGTCATTTTGTTGATAAAACACAAATCATCAAGTATAATACAATCTTCTGATTTCGCAATATCACGCAAAGCTCAAAAGATTTAAATGAAATAAAAGGATACATTACTTCAGGCGTAAGCTTTTGAGTATCACGAATTTCCCCTGATACCAGAAACCGGTTGAGTGACAGCCGATAATAGTCTTTTCTCCGAAAAGAAGGTTTTATGATGTGTATCATGACGTCACACGCGACACGTCGTCGAAAAAGCGGCTGTAAAATCGTATTACGTGTTTATGACAGGTTTTTGCTAACAGGAAATACGGCCGATCCATTGTCGTATCGGAAAGGCTCAAAGCTCTCGAAGGCTAAGCAGAAATGAAACTCTCAGATAAATATGACTTTTCACGAGAGAAAAGGATTATTTAAATAGCAAAGTTTATCAGAATGTACAACTATCTTTTGAAAAAAAAATTAAATTGTTGACCCATGTATATTTTAAAACCCCATAGCCGTCTTTAAAAATAATTTCAATGTCGTGTGGTCAGAATATTATTTTTTCGTTGGTAATAATGTTTTTCAATTGACATTCATGTAGCTAATTTTGTTTTACATTAAGAATATTTTTTTCAGCAATAACTACCGAAATATTATTTTTATTGACCTTTAAATTTTATCTTAGCTTATATTTTTTTGACAATGACGCATAAATATGTAAAAAGGTCACAAATAAAACAATATCGAATAAGACTATTTCGCAGAAGATACAAAAAAAAACCTTTGATTATTTGAAGTTTGGAACATTTATTTGGTTATTCTTTCAATAGAAAATCATTTCTAAAAATATCAGTGGGCTTAATATTTCATGGTTAATTATATAACTTTACATATTAAACGTTGCACATCTTTCTGAAAAAATGTCTACAGAAGAAATACTTAATGGATACATGTTCAGATAGTTTTATATGCCATGTTTGTTTGTAACATATGATTAATTTCTAATACTTAATTATATTTTTTTTAAAATACCTTGATTTAGTGGCTTGCCAGTGTTAACAAAAACAATTGTATAATTAGGTCAAGAGAATACGATTTTTTTCCCGTAGTGTAATATAAAACCTTTGTAATAAAAAAATAACACCAATCGACTCAACAATAAGTATTTATCTAATTTTCTTTGACTCGTGCCCAGAGTCTATTGTATCTTTTCAAAATAAATCAATTTCAAAACACTTTTTTTCTTTAGCCGTGCTATTTGGGAACCTTTTACATTGAAAAATTAAAAACCAGGTAAATTTAATAATAATTGATTGGGTATTTGCTAATTTTTGGGTGCGTGTGATACCTTTTAAATACAACAAACCTCTTAGTTGTAAATGAAAAAAAAAATAACCGCTTTAATGCCGGGCAATTAAATCATTAATATGTCCCAGAGATACTGCGTGTTTTTGAGAAAAATAATTTTGTCAAATACATAATACTAGATAAGCTAACCATTAGTCCTGTTTTAGTTCTATCTTTATATCTTTACTTTTTATGATTAAGAGAGGTTGAGTAACAAACAGATCTAGAAGAAAAAAATATGTTAAATACCTCCATTAAGTGGTCCTATTCTCTGCATTGGCAGCGGATATGAATTCAAAAATGTATATATTTTAACAGCAAATGTATCGCTATCTGAATTAAAGATTGCAACATCGATATAAATGAAACTGGAATTCCGGTATTCGTGGTGTATTTCTTCAAAACTGAAATATCGATTTTCAAAATGTAATTATTCCAGTACTTTGGTATTGAAAATACGCCAAAATAGTATTTTAAATGTACATAAATCATCACATATTTTAATAACATCGTTTAAGATTAATTGGCATATTAAAATTTAATTATGCCAAGAATCGTCAGGTGATGAGATATTGATGTATTATTATTTTAAATAAGCGTAATTTATTCATGAAAAACACCCATGTATGATTATGATACCTACATTTTTTAATGGCGGTGTTTTATGATACATGAAATATTTGGCTTGTGTTGCAATCCTAATTGGCTGTATTTATCACTTTGCTTAAACTGTTTTTGTTATATCGTTATTTATGTTTCCAGTGTCGATATTTAATACTCAATACTCGAATACTACTATTGATATATTCATTCGGAATTGGAATGTTTTACCTTAAAGCAACAGTGAGAACAAATGAAAGTCAGTTTTTAAATTAGTTTGTCGATCAATTAATGGAAGGTAAGTCTAAGTCCTGTGTGGTCGAGTGGTCAACGTTGTTGGCTTCGGCTACGGAGGGCCCGGGTTCAAATCCCGGTACGGACAGTTTTATAATTGATTTTTCAATCGGTTTATGAATTTCTGATCAAAGGCATGAATGTATGTGATGTCTTGAATTCCCCCCTCTCTCCCATCCTATCCTATGAACGGGGCGTATCGAGAACGATTAGCTTACTACTAATACTGTCTTGGCCTTATCCTTCTATCCCTACTCTCTTTGGGAAAAAAGAGGTTGAGCAACTGAGTAACAAGCAGTTCTCGTAGAAACACTTCTGTTAAGATAAACTCCATTAGGAGTCCATATGCTCCACATTGGGAGCGGACATGGTTTAAAAAAAAAGTCTACACAATGTAAAACTAAGATGTGTAATTAAAAAAATGAATATATCATTGAAAGGAAAAATCTCCTTCAAAGTATCGGTAGGATAAATGAGTTAACTGTATAAATATAATAGTTTAAAAAAAATCTTACATCATTAGTTATTCATAAACTGCAAAAGAAATTAAATAAAACTATAATTAATTAATTAAAAAGTTTAGAACCACGGTTGACTCGATGGCTGCCATAAACGAGATATCTCTTAAAAATTTTCGTGCTGAACACGCCAGAGACGAGTTATCTCGTCGAAAACTAATTAAGTTAATAGTTTCGAATTATAGCCGGCGTGTTAGGTAATTACTTTTAATTATCTACGGCAGCTAAAAGGTTAAAAGGCAATAATCTTGTAGCTTATTTTTTCGATTTGTCACACTGGTGCTTCCAAATGGCGATATTTAAATTTTTATTACAAAACACTTTTTTAAGAATATCGTCATTGAAGATTATTTCATAGTCTTAAAAAGATTATAGCTTATTGAACGCTTGCCAAAGAAAGACGAAAGTTAATATATTATTAAAAGCTTAAATTTTGTTTAAACCGTTTTGCAGCGTGTTCTCAAAATAACGATTCCAGGGAGTGAGTAAATCTCGTCGGAAATTTGAAAGATTATCATATAAGCTGAGGCATTCTCCGATACAAAATCTTTCCTGAGCGAAAATATTTTGGAAACGTAGACATTTTTTCACGTCATTCCCGCATACGTGGTTTTCAATGCCACGTTATATGATTATTATGGCGGATGTGTGAATATTCATCCATTTACTGAAATATTATTTTCATATATGCGAATTCCCACAGCAAGAGTCTGCATTATGAATTTGTTGAAAAATTATTGAATACTCAGTTTATTCTTTTGATCATGACTGGTATAATATAAACGTATTTCTTTCAAAACTTCAATAGATTGGAAACTTTTTTAGCTAACAATAAACAAATATTTAGAAGTCAGTTTATCTTCAGGTATGTAGTTAATTTGCATAACCTAATAAGTATCTAGAATGACCAATGACGTTTACCATATTTTTTAATTTTACAAAAAAACATAACTTATCAATTGAAACATTGTGTGTATATTCCCTGTCTTTTGATTCAAGCTTAGAACACATCAAAGTATTTATGTTATGATAATTAACTATCTGTTTTAATTTCGCTTAATTCTGATTAATTTAAAAAAACGTTTTCCTGTCTCCTGAAAACATGACAAATTCTGTGTTAATAACCTATCCAATTTATCGTAAAAATAAAGCACTCAACATATAAAGAAAATCATAGATAATAAGGAAACAATTTTACTAAGTGAGTAAAAAATATATCTATCTGGATATTAAATAAACTAATTTGTATTTCAATCGTTATTTTTCACTTTATTACAAACCGAGAGGATACAGTGAAATAACAAATCCTTTCAATAGATCAAACTGTCATACTTGTCATTAATAATAACCTCTTTATAAAGATTTAAAGTGACTTAGGCTTTTAGAGCCACACAACTAGTCAGAATTATTCCTGTAATATAAAACTTTTATACATTACAGTGGAATCAACATTTTTTATGAACTAGTGGATGTTTCCACTTTTTTCTAATATCAAATTGTAAAGATTGTTTGAATTTCATCAAAAAAAATACTTGTTTTTACTTACATTCTTTTTTAAATTCAGGCATAGATAACATCAAAGCGAGCAATGATTCTTAAGGGTAATTGTCACGGTCTACAGAGACACCTGTTATTAAAAGAAAATATTAAATTACTTATTTATAAAAATTGTTTAATTTATAGAATCTGGGTTAATAAGATTTTTAAATCATCCCAGTTGGGAAAAGCATTCCTTATTGTGATATTTTTTTTCTAAAAAATTAACAGGGAGCCAGTGGCGCGCTTAAGCAGGGACATCCTATTTATTTTTATTAAAAATTCGTACCTCAGCCAAAACGCACTATTTTTGTTTGAAAAAGTTAATAATGAAACTTGTTATAGAAATAACAAAAAATATTAGTGATACATAAAATGATAAAATTAGTAAATATAATCAATCGAAATATGCTTTTTGTGTTAAATAACACAGGCATAAATTTACAATACATACAAAAGCGTGTTAATAATATAAAGACAATTGATTGTATGTAATAAAACTCACATTTCTAACATGACTTTTTCATACATATTAACTTTTAGTCTGGTTGCCAAATTCATTGATGTGATTTAAGTGAAGCATGCCATGTATGAACAACTAGCGTCTGCAATCTATTAAAGTTTTATTTATATCGCAAATTTCCGTTCCTATATTTTTATATCACCGTGATATTTTAATGGATATGAAAGGTTGGTGGAATTACACAAAAACCTTGGCGCTAGTATCTTAAAACATCTTTCATAATTTACGCTTTCATTACAGGAGATAAATCTCTTAAGTGCTTTTACAAAACGTAAATATTTGATTAAGTCCATTTGCAGGAGCTTTTAGCCACCCAATATTGTTATAAATACATATTTGAAAATTATACTGCACTTTTATTTTACCAAACAATAAATTCTTTTATATTGTAAAGTGATCTTATATACCCAATATATTTTTTCTTTTAACCATGAAGCATATTGATTACTTACATAGTCTGTACAAATTTTTCTTCAAAAATTGTGTTGTTATAAAAAATATTACATCTTTAATAGTTATATTATTTGGGCCCTCTAAGTTGAAGCGACTCAACTTTTATAGTAAAATGGTAATTTTTTTCTAGGAATTTCAAGTACAATCACGTATTTATTTGTTTTTTTGGTGAATTGCATATTTTTATAGATATAACATTATTGCAATGTGCATTAACTGAGGTGACTACAATTTCAAGATACTTTAAGACGTTTATAATATTACAACGCATCTAACTTATTTTTTTCTAAAATATCGCTTGGCTCACTTCATCTCTAATGGGCGCATTTAATATGTACATGGATAGCACGTGCTTAAACTATTATTGCGAATAAATATCTAGAATATAAAAAACTTTATTAAATTTGTATCGTATTTATATTTCTGTTTCTTTAAACACTGTCCTATGTTCAAAATTTTGGCAACCGATGAAAAATGTGAAAGAAAACAATCTTTTTTCATACAATTACCAAGTTCATAAGAAGGCTATCATGTACTTGGTGTTTTGGCTCAACTCCGTCGGGGAAGGCGGTGAAGTAAAAATATAAATCATAAACGTGGTATGAAACCTCATATGAAAATTATAAGAAAAATGAATTTATACCATAGATAGATCAAAAACTGTCTTAATTTAATTGATAACTAAAGATGCTGTGGATACAACCAGATAAAGAGAGATATTTGAGCGAGCCATGACTGACACATATGAAAATAATCATAAATAAGCCTCAGAAAAGTCAAGTGAGCCAATTGGTGTTTTGGGAAATAAATAATTAAATGTGTTATAAACTTCTACATCTTTTAAAGTATAATAAAAATAATAAAACATTTTTAGTACTTTTTTCACATAAAATTTATTAGATCAGGACCGGTTTCGCTCATGATGAGCATTGTCAACTGATAAGAAAAACAATGAAACAGTGATATTTATACAAAAGTTAAGTGAGAAAAACAAGGTATGACAAACAATTGGTATTACAACCAAGCAAAAGAATTGAAGCAAAATACAAGGAAAATAAACTATAAATAAAAAGTTGAAGACCGCTTAGCAATGAAAACTATTACAACTAAAACCAATTAGGTATGAATTATCATTAACAAAGTAAAAACCAATAATTAGTGTATATAATAAATAAATCTTAATGTCTGTCAACCGAAACCGGTCCTGATCTAATAAATTTTATGTGGAAAAAGTACTAATAGTGTTTTATTATTTTTATTATAATGCCATTCCACCAAGTATTGACAGTGAACACCTTAAAAGTGATCTTAAAGTATAGTTAAAAAGAGAGTTTAGTTAATACATACGGCAATAGTATTTTTTCCATAATATAAAAATATGCAACCCACCTAAACACCAAGTAAAGACGTGCTTGTACTTAAAATTGTAATAAAAAGTTGTCATTTTACTACTTAACTCATTTTTCTTCTTAATGGTTGAAATGATAACTTAATAAAACAATAACAAATTTATCATTGCAGGCGATTATAGCCAATGTGCGAGATATTTTTAAACTTTGAAATCATATGAGATAAACTTGATGAGAATTCGTATTTTCACTCAAGAATCGAGATCAATTCAGGGCAAAAACTCATCACAAAACATCATCTGCTAGATTTTAAATGCTGAAAAAATTCTACTTTGAAAATAACATTTACTTTTAGGGTCTGTAAGTAACTGATCAGTTGAAAATGCTTGTAATGAGCGAAACCAGTCCTGATTACATTGAGTAAATGTAAAATTAGCTTAAGAGCATGTTTTTTTTTATTTAAATTCCTGTTTCAGACTTTGATTGTTAGGGTAAGGCTATTCTTCTTTTTTGGATATCAAATTTATGGAGCTCAAAGTACTAAAGCACGTAAGCGTCAAAGTTCTTCGAGTCCCTTTCGTCGCAAATGTTTTGACAGTTTGTATCCTTTACCATCGTTGCCGAAGGAAGGGCGCGATTGTTACATAGGTGAGAAATCTTTAGTGAAGCCAGTTCACGGAGACTCCAAATACATTAATTTTACAAATCACATTGTATTTACCTCACCAAATACTATATCTATACACACACATAGAATACGCAAGGAAGTCAACAGAAGAAAGACAGTTTCATGATGCTTAAGGTCGCCTTTTCATGTTTTATTTATTTTAGACGAAACATAAAATCTATGCTGGGTCGTCGAGCAAAACTGCTCTCGGTCTTAACGACTTGAACACATAAGTCGACAGCACTACTTGTTTGTGAGGTTTTTTAATGAAGATTTAATATAGTAAAGTTTTTTGACAAAGCTTATTTGCGTGTCCAAGACAAAAACAAAAAAACCAGCAAGTGTTATATAACGTAGTCAATACCCCTAACACTAATAAAGATTTTCTCTCCTTTCCAATATTCAACAATGGTCACGGCCAAAAAATGATAATATTAAAATGCATAATACGTCATTTGGGTTGGAGGTTGGAGAGCATCCTTCACACTCAAAGGGAGTTAATGGGTGGGCAACACAAGTGTCGCCGAGATTTTAAAAGCCACTAAACCGAAGTACCAGCCGAGTTAATACAGTCTTAGTGAAGTATCACCCTCGGCACGGCTTTTAAAAATCAATCTTGCTCCTTCTGCGTAGAAATAAAGACCCGACCATTTGAATTTGTGCCAGCGATGTGTACGAAATTTATAAATGAACATTATTATTTTAAAGGACCGCTCGTATATTACTTCTGAAAATACACCGCTACTTAAATTATTGCGAAGAATGTGAATTCACTTAATAGAATAGCATTCAAAGTTGTCGAGAGTTTAACGACTTCAAATCCTTTCTTTAAAACAGTACTTTATCAAGCCATGCGGCTACCAATTAAAGCAATATATTTTTTGATATTCAAATTTGGTATTAAAATTCCTTAATTATATAACATTATTCTGTATTATAATCTAAGGGTAACAATTCAGCAATGTTTGACTTCAATAAATTGTATGTCAGCCGCTAAACTTTCAAAAGAATGCGATAACGGGATTCGGTTTGGAAAATATTAACCTTTAACAAACATTGTATTAGGATCGGATAGATAAATAATTACATTATTATACACTGAAGATAATCATAGATAAATGTTTTCATCTGTGCCTGACAATATAGGACACTTGTGCAAATTCACTATTAATATTGCTGTGATGATTACTATCAGAACAATTTTTAAAAGTTGTGTGCCATTGACTCATGTTTAATAACTACAGCCTACTGCGATGTTTAAATATTATTATGCCAGAGCTGTCTTATTTGAAAAGGGAATTTATTCATAGAGAATATCGTGAAAATTCTAGTCTATTATAACTTAATATTTGCGTTATTTTAGATGTAAATATGAAAATTTCTATAACTTCTAAAATCATGATAAATTAAATTAAATTATTTCTTTTTACCAAGGCTATGCAGTCCTAAAAAGTACCCTGAATATGATTTAATAATATATAACAAGCCCAACTACGACTCCGACTTAAATTTCTACTTTTCTTTATAGTATACACAAAAATGCATATTTTTTATTAGAGTTGGAATCGCCCAATTTTTATGAATCTGACTCCACAGCCCTGCTTATCAATTTTATCTGCTATTTGACCGATTCATAGAGCTTTAAAGTTTTATAATAAAAAAATCTGTTATTACGCAATTATTATTTTAGCACATGTTCTATGCTTTATAATTTATTACAAAAGCCATACAAGGTTTTGTCTAGTGGCATTGTCTGCAACAATATATTTTTCAAAAGATTATTGCCGTCATGAAAATTTCATTGGATTCAACAAAAACTTCATCGCTCTCTGAAATATTAAAAACTTCTTTAGCGTCTTTCGTTTATCTAATGCATTTTTCACTTTATATAATTTTCTCATTTTGGGTAAGACTTTTTTTCTGATTGAAACATTTTAAAAAGACTTTCATTATTTTTCTAAAACAATGGAATAATCTAAAGAAAGGTGATAATAAAAAAGCATCACTTTTATAAGCAGCCAGACGCAAATACTAAAATTGTATTCACGACGTCACTTAATAAAAATGCTTAAAAAGCACTCCGTCAAAAATGTACAATTAGCATAAATTTTGTTTTTTTGACACTATGCAAGGGCATTTTAGTTCAAATGTTAATGCGTTTTGCATACATAAAATAACATCAATTTTTAAATATTTACTTTTCATTTATTAAAACCGTGGCGTTGGAAAATTTCATTTCTTTTTTTTTTTAATTGTATTGTGAGACGGTTGCTATAAGAGAATAATAAGATTTTCAACAAAACGTTCGTTTTTTGTAAGCGTTGCTCATTTATATTAAACTGCCTGCATTTTTTGCGGCAAAATAATTTTTTTATTCATAATATATAATAGATTTACCTAACATAAGTTTGCATGAAAATAACCACAGTTTCTCCGCAGATATCGCATATACAATACTTCTAAGTATCGATAATGCAGAAAGTGATAGTATTATTATACTATTTCCAAAGAACAAAGTTTGGGGTGGTTTTTAAGAGATATAGATCATTAAAATGAAATTAAAATCGTCAAAATGGTAAGAATATTGGTTATTAAATATTTAATCGATTAAATATTAGCGTTGTTGGATTCCGTGCCGTGTCTCATGAGTTTGAGTCCCAGTACGGACAACATTTTTCAATCACTTGACTACTCGACCACGCAGCTGGATATATTATAAACAAGAGATTTATCAATTAACGTTCGAAGGCATGGGTGTTTGTGATATCTAAAAAAATTCTTTCTACCCTTCCGATCCTCTAATAACTGGGCGTAGTGATAGCAATTAGTTAACCACTAGTCGTGTTATCCCTGTCGCCTTACCGTTACATCTCTACTACTTTTTCATGGAAAAGAGAGGTTGAACGGCTGAGTAACAAGCAGTTTTCGTAAAAAAAAATTGTTGAGATACCTCCAATAGGAGGCCATATTCTGCACACTAGGAGTACACATGGATTTAAAAAAGACATTCAATATGATTTTGAACATATCTACACCGCGGCTGGTTTAAAAGAAGTATAATATAATCTGTCCAATTTTCAATCACTTTTGAAGCAGCTGTAGCCCTATGCCGGCAATAATACAGCAAATGTTTCTTTCTAAGCAGTCTCTTGACTAGGCTTTTATTTTTGGGATAATTTCTCAATAAATATTTACTTTCATTTGAACCTGGAGGTGTCTAAATAAAAAAACCAACACATTTAAAGGTTACAAAACTCTACAATTTAGAGCAGGGTTTTTCAACGGTGGTCCATGTGGCCCCCCAGGGGGCCACAGAGATTTATTTTTGTTTTGGGGAGCCACAACACAGCTTAGGGGGGCCACGGGTATTGATAAAACGATACAGGGAAGAGCATAATGGCGGACGTCACGCAGCAATTTTTAGTAAATCCGTAAATAAAATAAATTAATGGCATTCTAGATTCGAAAATCTCGGAAGAGCTATAAAAAAATGTGGGTTTTTGAAATTATTATTTTAATAGGAAGACAAAGCAATGGGTATGGGGGCCACAGAAAGATAAAGACACCCAAAGAGGGCCACGCTCCCAAAAAGGTTGAGAAACACTGATTTAGAGGAACAACTTATATCAATATACATGTTTTTTTTCTATTAAGCAATGCTTAAAAGCAATTCTTTTTTTTTCTTTCCTAAAATTATAAGACCAAAAATGACTCAATATTTTATACTTGAAATTGTATAAATTCTCATTTTAAACACATTTATTTGGAAAGCCGGTTATAACTAAAATACGAGACGGGTGTTTTTCTGGAGAGACGATCAAAGGCAAGATCTAATATCAAATGAAATAGCTATTCGTTACCACATTTATTATCATGCAATTGCATTTCCCACAGAAAGCTTTGGCCACTTAAAAAAAATAATAATTATTAAATATATATAATATAGATGTATACCTGAATTCCATTAAAAAATGTGTCTGCCAAATGAATAAAAGGTTTAATTAATTTTCATAATAACCATTGAAAAAAAATCATTACCTAATGTTAAATCTAGTTTTCAATTAATTTGCAATATCATACCGTATTATAAAGACTTTTTCGAGAAAGTCAAAGCTTATGTTTAATTAATTGATTTTGTATTTTCTTGAAAAGGTTTCATTTTTATAAATAGCAAACTATTAAGATTCATTTAAATTATTATAGTTAACAGCTATTTAGTAGCTTTCCGTCTAAGTTTTGACCATGGTTTAATGCCGAAATATCTTTCCTCAAGACGGCAATTTTTAAACTCTTTTAAACACAATTAAAATCTTTTCTTAAATACTCATTTATTAAAAATATGCAGCAATCAACACCACCAATCGAAGAAAAAATATTTTAAATGGAAAAAATAATTCATTCACCTATTTTTTCCAACTCAAAGTTATTTGTCAAAGATAACTTAAATTAATAATCGTTCAAATTAAACAAATAAAGATGATAGTGGCTTTATAATTCCCTAAAACATGGCTTACATTAAATGTATATTAGTTTATTGGATATCTCCTCATAAAATACAAATTCAATCAAGAAATTGAGTGCCGTAATTCCTTAATACTAAAGCAAATTTTATTTTTTGCCTTTCAATCGTTTTTCATGCTTATAAACAGGTAGACTTATACCACGCATAATAAACTTCATATTAAATTAAGTAAAGCCCAGCTCAGGTTAAGCTGATTTTATATACCTGGAGTATTAATTTTAACATAATGGGATTACTGATTTACTATAAGCTCTTCAGAGCTTGCCCGGCTATCATAACAAACTCCACTTGGGGATTATCGATATGCATGCAAAGATTATATATATTTTTAAAAGCTTAATTTTATCTCTAAAATAAAAATATGAATGCTTCTTGGCGTACATTTTCAACACTTAATGTCAGTTACTTATGACTTTGCTTAAGGGTAAGTGAAACGGTTATCAGTGAGGCGTATTTACTGTAAAAACATTCGTGTAATTGATAAAATCTAGTTTAATTTAATTTAAAAAAAAACATTCCAGCTAACTAATGCTTTTTTTATAAACCATTCTACTAACAGTTTACTGTATAAAATGAACAGAGAGACAGTGCATCACTCAATGTGCTTAAACAGTGATGATCTCTTATTTTTGCAATTAATTAATTTATTCTTACGCAATCAGTAATACGTAAAAGACTAATAAAATAAGTCATTTTGTTGACATCTAGCAACTCCAATGTATCGGTTACTATTGTAATACTTAATAAGCTATCTGATATGGAATTTCATAATATTTCAATACTAAACTACTTGAGTTGTTTTTATACGAAACTGAGAGAAGATTGTTTATATTTCACTATTTTAATATGCAAACATAAGCCTACCTAGAGGAAACTAGTAAGTTTTTCTAGCTGTACCATTAGGAAGTTATAGAAGAGAGATATTTGAATATAATGGGTTACATAACTCATAACATCTAATTTTTAACTTATATTATATATACATTTATATATAAAATTAAATAATCAATTTAAATAAATGAACTTTTATTCACCGCACTTAAATAATGGTATGTGATTTCAAAAATATATTGTAAGCTTAGCGTAGACAAACAATATTCAGAGATTTCCACGATAATAGTATTTGGTGTCTGTATTTGATATGTATAATTCACACCTTCATTAGTTTGCTTTACAAATCTTACCCACGGCATGTATACTCGTTCACATTAATAAGAGCTTGTTAACTAACTCCAATCAGTTCTTCTATTCGACACAAGTCCTACATAATTTCATTTGTTTTCTGATTGCCAATCTTGCTTTTATTCTTCAATATTTCTGAAGTATTAATTTCTCTTTTGTTTTGTTGTCAGCAATCAAAAGATTGTATAATTACATATCTATTTATCAAGATTTGTTTAGTTTTGTTATCTACGGAATGTACATGGTCAAAAAAAACCATTAACGCTCTTGGGTTTTGGTCAGTTATGCACTCGAGGATTGTCATTGACTTTTAAAATTCATAACCACTCCCAATCTGGAACATATGGGCTCTTAATACAGGTACATCAACTGATTTTTTTCTCCGAGAACTGCTTGTTACTCAGTGGCTCAACCTGCCTTATTCGAAAAGCGTAGAGATAAAAAAATAGAACAGGAATAGTGGTTTCGTGACTAGATTTCGCTACACCTCGTTATTGTCAGATTTTAAATTCCCTAGGGTACTCAACGTTGTACCCACCACCACCCGCTACGGCTTCACACTCTTCTTATAGATATTGTCAGATTGTAAAAGTGAAGAGGATGAGATTGAAACAATGATTACTAAGAATATAACGTGTAAAATCCGTTTCGGAAGCCAGTAATGTTGACCGCTAAGCCACGGACCCGACAACTCTCTTAAAAATATGATAAAATTATTAAAAAATCGTAATTTTATATCAAATACTTTTATAGTAACGCGAAACAACGTTCAAACCTGTTACATGAGATTGTTTAAACCCTACACAAGCTTGCATTGTTCATTTTATTTCTATCCACAGTAAAGTGGATAAAAAACGGAAAAATGACAAAAGACGAGAAAAGGGATACTGTTTTAAATAAATAAAGCTCTCCAAATGTCTTTTTATATGTATTGAGAAAATAACAGACCTAAATCATTTGATACGTATAAAATGTCAGTGAAACAGTTTGAGTAATGTTAGATGTGTGGGTGGGATTCGGAGGGTGGCTTATCACACGTAAAATCATCAGCCGATAGGCGTTACAACTGCTTACTAAATGTGTGCAGAACATTGTATATAAGCGTTAGCAATTTTAAATCTGACCGGACATTTTGGCCATAAATTAATAATTATAAAAATATTACAATTTATTTTATTATCATTAATAGCTGTTTGAGACTCTTTATTCTTTTTATACATTTACAACATATGAATTATATTATTCTGTAAACCTTCAAATGATATATTTTTTAAATATGTAGATAATTAATAAACATAGTATATGTTGTATTCTTCAATTGGCACTATCAACAAACAAATTGATCTTAAAATAATAATAAAAAAATATCACATATCCCGGTCCGTGGTCGAGTGGTCAAAGTCACTTGCATCGGTTGCGGAGCTCACGGGCTTTAATATCAGTACGGACAAATTTGTCAATCTATTTATGGAATTCCTTTCAAATGCTTGAATATCTGTGATGTCTCAAAATCTTTCCCACTATCTGATTAGCCAACCACAATTCCTGCACTTGCTTTATCATTTTATATTTTACTCTCTCCGAAAAAGATGGGTTGAACGAGAGAAACAAGTGATTATCGTTGAAAAAATCTATATCGTCATTGTTCTGGCAAAAGTTGCTAAGTAATAGATTGATAGTTCTGAGTAAACAGCAAATGAAAAATTACACTTTTTATGATAAAGCCTATAGCATCGATATGTTTTCTTACATATGGATTGTGGAAAGGAAAAAGAACGTTATCCACACATAATAAATTTTACGGGAGGCACAAAAAACGTTTATGATTTTGGGATAAAGGCAAATTATAAAATATACACAATCTTGAAGTGCGTAGAGACTGATAAACTGGTTTTTAGTTGACTTTATCTGATATTAATTTCATATATTTAAAAAAAATATCCCTTTTTAAGTTTTTTTTTAACGCAATTTTCACAGGTCCTTCTTTTTTCAAATTTAAAACCTAAATTTAGATACTTATTCCATATTTTCAGTTTAATGTTTTTGATAGAACGTGTATCAAGTTGTATCATTGTGATTATCCGGAAAAAAAACTGTGTTGAAATAACTGCGGGTTACGTCCTTTTTCTTTTCCACATTCGGTGGACAAATATAATTTAAAAATGTACATACATAAATGCCGATCTGAGATATAATAAGAGTATAAAATTTATTGACAGGGACATACAATATTGATTGCCAGAACAAAATCTTCCTTGGAAAACTGGTACAATAGTTGCACTAATTGAATAATTCTAGACAAAGAATTGAAATCAATGAATGTCTTTGTATCAACGAATTGTTATCAGTTTTAATACGTTTAATTTCTGCCAGAACGGTGACGAAATGTTTCACATTTTTAGCGAACACAAAAAATCGGAAATCAAAGCCTTATGATGGCGAAATCATACAGTAATTTATTACTAAACATGCTTTGAATTTGATGAATTTTGCTTTGACGTAACATAGCAAACACAGAAACCATTTGATTACGCATACATAACATTTGAAATATATCTAATAAGAACGATTGCTAACGTTTGATTGATGTTAACTCATTGAAATATTTTGATTAACCAATGATATTATTCAGTATTAAATTCTCAAAATGAAATGCCGGCGGCGCACACAGTTTTCGCGGAGAGCTATGCACTGATATGGAGCGATACGAATTCACGTAGTCACAATTGTGTGGCGTCCGCACGAAACAGGTGAAATAGTTCATAGGAATTAGTTGCGGCCAGAATTCAGCTGAATGAATAAGCAAGGGGTACTCTATCGCAACGTTGCATTCCTACTTGTTTAATAAACAATTATCACTGAAAATCAAACAGAAAATTTGTATCTAGTCGGAAACTAAAACAAATAAAACGAGCTAGGTCAAATTTATTTATTTCAATAATTATCATTGCACAAGGTTGACAAATTATAAATTCAAAACTTTTACAATGAATAAAAAAAAATATTACAATTTAATATTAAAATCAGTATAAAAAATGGCAAGGAAGCCAACTGAGTAAGTTACTCCGACGAACTCTACTTCAATACATAAAAAAATAGGATTCGTCGGAACTCACTCACGTCTACGTAGAATATGTCGACATTCGAAGCAATATTGTTGAACACCGTTAAAGCTCTCTACAGCGGTATTCCCATTGGCAGGCTGGTTCTACACCTTCAGAGAACAAACAATTCATGTTCACGATTTCTCAAAAAATAATCAGGAACATTTAAATTCACATTATCAAGAATGGTGGAGTTCTCATTTTGGCCTCGTATAAGTCGAAAGAAATATATGGCCAAATACATTAAAAATGTAAGAAAATCATCAGAATAATATATGACTGATGTAAAAAAGGTGGGATAATTATCACTGCAGTGCGAACAGCATTTTCGATTTCTGTTCGAAGGCATGGGTGTTGGTGATGTCTAAAAATTCTTTCCTATCCTTCCGATATTTTGATAAATGGACGTAGCGAGATCGATTAGTTAATAAAAAGTCTTGTCCTAGTCTTATATTTCTATCAATACTGCTCTCTTTGAAAAAGAGAGGTTGAGCGACTGAGTAAAAAAAAGTTATTGCAGAAAAACTTATGTTGAGAAACCTTCATTAGGAGGCCACAGTTCACATAAGGAGCGGATATGGATTAAAAAAAATACAAAAATAAAACATGTATTTTCGTTTTAACCTTTTACATGCCTACAAGTATATAGACTTACCAAATAAATGTAAAAGATATTTTTACAGCCATTTATATACAAAAAAAAACAAAATTTAAAAAAAAAACCTCAGGGTTGTAACTTGTAACATAATTTACTGATTCGCAAATTCGCAATTTTAAGTATTTGAATACGTAAATTTTATTTTAAAGTGTAAAAACCACAAAGATTTTTTCCAAAAAGTCCTGATTTAACTGAATGTAGTTTCCAACGTATTTCGAAATATTTTATTGCTTACCAACAGTGATTCATTTCGCAACCATATATAGCGGAACGTTTTCTATACCCGACCAAACTCTTTTTTGAAATTAATGTAATATTGATAAAATTTATAATTTGTCAATTTTGATTACTTCACTATTATTCCAAGAGACGTCACTGTGTGACAACATATTTATTATTTTTAAAAATACTCGAACTTGGCTTAGTGAGTGTAAAGTGAGCGTAAACACTCTCATTTTGTATGACCGCCCCTGCGAGTATAGAATCGTAGAGGGCGTTAACACGCTTATGGCAGTCATCCGGTTAATTCCACATTTCCTTTACTTTAATATTCCAGTTTTTAATTGCTAATACACTAGATATTATTTTTTGACCAGAATTGCGACGGTTTTTAAAATCGTGTGCAAATTGCCTTGTCTAAAATTGAGTGACATATTATTTATTTACGACGATATTGGTTGAAAATACTTATATAAGAACACTTAAAAATGCGCCGCGGTCTGCGTTTTGGAGCTTCTGTTACCTTTATGGTGAAACTGTTTGAGAAATGTGCATAATAACTAGAAAGAGAAAAGTTTTAACATAAATCATAGTTGGTATTTGAGTTAAATTATGTTATATAATCGTCAGAATAGTTTCCATTTGTTACCTTTATAGAAACTAAATTACAACATATTTAAATAAAATAAAATAAATCTTCTCAAATGTGTACAATTCCAACGTGGTTATAAAATAATATTTGAGACTCAAATCAAAACGAATTTCATTTTTTTTTCATTCAACAAATTTTAGATTTAATTTCAAAATGTATAAAGATATGACAAAATCTTGATTTTTTCATAATAATAAGATTGTCGGTTAATTGATAATCAGTAATCATAACTGGTTATCAACGAGGGTTCGTAGTAAATAATGCTCTAATTGATCAGTTGATAATAACGTACACTTTGAAGAAGCCACAAAACTTTTATAATATTTAAATTATTCGTTAAAAAGTATATAATTTATCAACAATCATTCGTTGTTTTATAAATCCAAAGATTGTATGTATATAATAATATATTTCAGATAGTATGTAATAATGTAAAAACAGAAATTTATTTATTTATACAAGAATGAATTATATTACCGAATAAAAAATACTGTTAACTGAACGAATTGAAAACGGATTTTACTGTAAATATACACTAAAAAAATCTTACTTAGCTCTAACATCTTACGTTTAATTTCAATATATATTATTTAATGTAAACATTTTGTTTTGATTTATCCTTATAAAAAAAAGCGTAATATGATAATAAATTATATTTTAAAGCGAATTTATTCAGAGCATAATGATAATAACATATAAATAAGTGAAATAGTCTTTAGTACCAGATATTTGACTATTTAAAAATTGTAAGTCAGATTTTTAACTATCTAGTATGTCCTTTACTCAATGTGGAGAGGTCTGGGACGGTTGTACTCAGTCAGAACGAAGAGCCTCCTGTTCAACGCATGCATCTTGACAGTGCTGCTTTACGGTTGCAAGTCATGGCACCTTACAAAAGCTCAGAGTAACCGTATACTGTGCTTTGAAAACAGATACCTCTGGCTAATTCTAGCAGTACGGTGGTCTGACTTTGTCAGGAACACTGAGATAAGAGAGCGGACTAACCAGTTTTTTCATATCTTAAAAATAAAAAAGCGACAATGGACCTGGCTTGAACATGTGCTGCGGATGCCCCAAGAGAACTTGAACCCTGCCGGTCTCTTTAATTAACCAGATAGATCCCGACGTCGTGAAATATCACTGATGACTATCTATTCTACAGGATGTACTCAACGTAGCTACGGAGACCTGGGATAACCTGGGAGGAAGCAAAGAAACTGGCGGGAGATAGAGAATTTCGGAGAAACCATGTGGTAACTAGGGCATCTAATCCCGGGATCCCGTTCAATTTTCTGATTGACACGGCCGCGATCCCGGGATTGAAAATTAATCAATCCCGAAATCCCGGGATTGGATGCTCTAGTGGTAACCATATGCTCCATATTGGGGCTGATATGGGAAAAAATATATCATTTGAATCGAATTGGGTGTAAGTTTCATTTATTGTAAATCCAATGATCCGCAGAAAAAGTTAAAGAAGCCGTTTCTTAAGTTAATTTATTTTATATTTACTTCGATTAAGCCATTTTCCTTTATATTTGTTTGCTTTTATTACAACACTAAATTACTTTTTCTTAATGTATCGTTAAATTTTATCAAAAATCTATAATGTGCCTTACAGTGTAAGTTTCTTGTAGTTTTAAAAGTAAACTAGCTGTAAGCCCGTTGACCTCAACGGGGGGGTTTTGTTGCATTTTTAAGTTGTCAGAAAATTTACTGGCGGGAAAAATAAATTACAAACCTATTTATTGAATAAGCCAGAAATGAAGGCTGGGGAGGGGGAGGGGAAATCGGGGACATCATACAGACGGACTGACGGACGGACATTATTGACTTTTAGTATATAGATTAGACGAGTGAAAGAAATACTTGAAAATGTGCTTGACAATGAATAGGTCCGGGTCCGGTCAAATCGATTTTTTTTCCAGACAACACTTTACAATTAACTTTACAAGTGCGATTGCTATTTTATAAAAGTAAATTACTTTATTAGTAAGTGTAATTAATTAAAAAGATTCATGTGAAAATAGTAATTTTATGACGGATAGTTATTTGGTATCCTTACTCACCAGTTCCATTATAAAAATTAAAAGAAAACATTGCATTGCATGCAATCTGATCATAACAAACGATATCAAATGTAAACAAAGGGCTTCTCTAAATACACAAGAGAACAATGTTTTCATTTCTACAGAATACAATGAATGGAAACCATTAATGTCCAAACTATTCATCTCCGCATTTCATTGCTTAAATACAAGTAATTATACGTATTACTTACAATAAGCAATACAGAGCATAATCTAAATTAATGTATAAAACAACACAGTATTTTGATATAATTTACGATGTATAAAGTATTGTTGAACTCTAAAGTTTTACTCAACAAAGCAATATTTTTTGTGTCAAAACATAAAGATTTCATGGACCGAATTGTCATCGATTTGGTAGAATTTCACTCATTTATCAGTAGCATAACAAAGTAATATTACAAACATAGTTAATATCGATAAATTGAAAAATTGTATTCATGTTCGCTCCAAATGTGAAGCAAATAGCTTCCTAATGAAGATATCTTAACAGAAGTTTTTTTTCTACGAGAACTGTTTGTTACTAAGTCGCTCAATCTCTCTTTTTTCAAAGATAGTACTAAGGTAAGGCTTGGGCAGGACTAGTGGTTAGCTAATCGCTTCCGTTACGCCCAGTTATTTAAGGATTGGAAAATTTGGAAGAGAAGTTTTAGACATCACAAACACCTATGCCTTCGAACATAAATTGATAAATCAATCGAAAAAATTGTTTCCGTACTAGGACTTGAATCTGTTACGGAAGCCGACGACGTTAACCACGGCGCCACGACCCTTGTTTATAACACATTCGGCTGCGTGGTCAAGTGGTGAACGTCGTTGGCTTTGGTTACGGAGATAATGGGTTCAAATCCATACACGAACAATTTTATGAATTTATTTTTCAATTAGCTTTATGAATTTCCGGTCGACGGCATGTATATATGTAATATATTGAATTCCCCCTCTGACTCTTTCTGTTCTACAAATATAGCATAACAAAAGCGACTTACTAACCACCAGTCTTGTCTTAGCCCTATACTTCTTTTCCTACTCTCTTTGAAAAACGAAAGGTTGAACAACTGACCAACAAGTAGTTCTCGTAGAAACGCTTATGTTGAGATAAAATTAGGAGTTGTCTTATAAGGAGTCAATATGCTCCACATTTGGATTATAAATGGTAATATATCGACTGTGAAAAGGAAAAAGAACGTAACCCACACATAGCAAATTTTCAGGAGACACAAAAAATGGTATTTGGTGATTTTTGGCTAACGTTAAATTATGATATATATATATATATACAACATTTAAGTGCACGGAGACTGATAAGCTGGTTTTTAATTGTAATGTCTTTATCAGATATTATTTTTTTAAACCGTTTCTTAACTCTTTTTTTCTTGATGAAAATTTTAATGATCCCTTTTTTTGACAATATTTAAACTTAAATTTAGATTCTAAATCGGCATTTGCAGTTTACATCCTTTTGATAGAACGTGTATCAAGCTGAATACATTGTGATTATTGAAAAAAGCTGTTTTTTCTAACTGTGGGTTACGTCGTTTTTCCTTTCAACAGTCGGTATACATATATTTTATATTATAAATTTCCCACTATCAGCATATTTGCCGCGAAACTTGCTATAGACTTGATTATTGACTAACCAAATTGATTGACCTAGTTATACCACTACTTTTTAAATTCGATTGATACAACATGGTATATTTGTTTAAGTTTAGTGTAACATATTAATGGAAATTCTTTTTCTTTGGCCATGTTCGCTCCCTATGTGAAGCATATGGCCGCCACGCGACACCTCCATGTTTCCCTGTCTCCCGCCAATTGCTTTGCTTCCTCCCAATGCCAGCATCCCTCAGTTCCGCCGAGTACATCCTATGGATAGTACCCGATGAACGTCCGAGAATCCCACCGGTAGAAACAAGAGGCAGGCAGCATTAAGGCTTTCTGGAGGTATCCGCAGCACGTGACCCAGCCAGTTCTAACATCTCTCCATAACCACTGACGTGACGGGACGCTGTCTTGTACGCTCCCTTATCTCTGAATTCCTCACAAAATCAAACCACCTCACCCCCATTATCCGACGCAAGCATCTGTTCTCGAAGCTCAGTATACGGTTATTCTGAATCTTCGTCAGGTTCTATGATTCGCAACCGTAAATAAGTACCGGCATTAATGGAAATACTTGTCATAAACTAACAGTACTCTTCTAACCTTTTTTTGATAAAAAAAATATTAGATTATGCCAAACACCGAACTGTTTGTCATTTTGTCGGAAATTTAATTTTTGGATTGCTCTATTGTTATGTTTTACTATTGAATTTTAGTTACTAAAAATGGTTTTATCATGCAGAAGAACTGTTGTTTAACAAAGTGTAAACCAAGACTTCAATAAATTGTGCATGCAAAAATCACAAACACGACTCTTCGCCCACCTTCTTTGTTGGCCTTGTTTGTGGATTTCCCTCGTTTTGCATTCGCTCGGATTACATCAACACTTCGGTGCAAGGTTTTTTTTCCACCTGCATTCAGTGTTTTACTGAAAAAGAAACGATAAATAAAACCAATACATAAAAGGATTAAAAATACTTCTAATAAAGACATTAAAGCATTTTGTTTCATTGTGTAAAATATTTTTTATTTCATATTTTTGTGGTAAAAGAAGCTTTGTTATTCGGCAAAGTTATTTCTAAATAAAATAATGTTTTTTTTTATATAGTAAACACATCGACTGTAGAAAGGAAAAATGACCTGTTTCACAGTTGTTTCAATAATCACAATGTACACAACTTGATACTTACTTACGTTCTATTAAAAAGATGTAAGTTGAAAATGCGGAGGTACTATGTAAGTTTAGCTTTTAAGTTTGAAAAAAGAATGCCCTGTGAAAATTTAAAACTAGCAAAAAGAACTTTAATTTTTTTTTTTTAACAATCTATTAAATTAATATTAGATTAAGTCAATTAAAGTCCAGTTAATCAGCACCCGTGTACTTTAAGGTTTTGTATATTTCATAATTTGCCTTTGGCCCAAAACTATCTGAAAACGTTTTTCGTGTCTCACGTAAAAAATATATGTGTGGATAACGTCATTTTTCTTTTCCACAGTCGAAATGTTAAATACACATACATATATTAAAATAATGATTAATATTTCAGCATATTTCATTGAACGTGTAAGAAATTTCTGACAATCTAAACTACAAATTTTCAAAAACAAAATCACTGTGCAACAATATTTCTGTGTTAATTCGACGTTTAAACCTCTCATCTTTGTCTGTTTCCTGAAAAATATTTAGAATTTCATTATTTTATTTTCTGGCAAAAGTATTTATATTTATTTTAATATCTTTCCGGGATATTGTGTGAACAATTTGATTAAATACGTAAATAAAAACAACACTCATAATAAGAGAACACTGTAATTTCTACAGTGAGTGGAACTAAAGGAGTTAAATGCAGCCTCCAATGCACCGCTCAACCCACGAAGCCTTATAAAGCTCCGCCGCCGGAAACAAACAAAGCCTCCGCGAATGAGAACTGGAAATGGCACGTCGGGGGTCCCTATTCGGCTCGTCTCCCAGTTTACCGACGACTTTGCCAGCTTTTCATCACTTTAGTTTCGCTGTGTGGTGTTAGACAGAATAATTAAAGAATTTTAACATACTTTTAGGCACACCACTTGAATAGTTATAGCTATTTCTATTTAAGGTGCAGAAAAAAGTTTTTAACGAGTTGTCAATATTATGTATAAATCAACTGATAATTTTGAGCTATTTTCAACATGCAAGTTGGTTAATGAGAGGCGATAAAAATTGCTGGATCGCGTGTTGCAGATGTTTTCGCAGAACCTTAATCTGGTACTATTTGTATTCTATATAATGCATTCAAGGAACTGAATAATTCTGGCTTGTTAAGTAAGAAATAAAAAAAATAGCAAAAGACTGAAAATTGCGGAGGCGCCACGTGGTGGTCATAATATCTTTGCATAGGGAACGAATATGATTAAAGCAATGAAAGAATTTCTCACTGTTAGTATTCATTAAAAACCCAAGCAGTTTTTATGCATTTAAATTTAAAAAAAAACAGACGTTATTTTCAATAATGTACTTATATATTATCTTCTTTTTCTATTATAGAGAGAATAAACGCAAAAAAATACCGAACTGATACTTCATTAATTCTTGATATTTTATTAGTATAGGTGAATTAAAATTTGCAATAATAAAAGTCTCATAAACACATACTCGAGTCACCAATTTCTAAAATTCACTTTACGTATTATATTTACAAAGGAACGTGTAGGTTACCTACCATATTTTGTCGAATCAAATTTTAAAAAAATATATAAACATCTTCGATTTGATTTAAGACAACAGGATTATTTTCTAAACGTAAATTTTCCATACAGGTTTTTGTGAGTTTCCAAACAAACTGAATTGGTCGAGTTGAATTTTAAACATGAGCATTTGAATAAATTTAACAATTTATGTTTTAAATAAAATCTTTTAATCTACAGACTTTGCAATCTGAGCAATCGCTTGAAATGCTCGTGATAAACGACGGCTTTTAAGTATTATCTTAATGTTCTATAGATCCCAATCACGAAGAGAACTTACAGTAACTAGAAAAACATTCTCTTGAATATAAATTTTAATGGGCTCAAAGCATATATTTTTAATGGTATTTCGATGAAACTCCATGACAACTCTTTAAATCATTATTAAACACTCAATTTATATGTTAATACTTACATTTATGTAGTGCGAAAAGATTATAAACACATTTTAAAATAAAAATTCTTTATTGATGATACTGACACCTTCTCATTTTTTTTAATAGAGAATATATAATATAATGGTCTTAAAAAAAACGCCTTGCATATTATAGATCAGATTTCTAACTAGTATTCACTTGCTCGTAATAGAGAATAAAGAAAAATATAATAATTTAATGATTATTTAACAGAATTATTTGAAATATATTGAATTCAGAACACCAAGTGACAAAACACGGCGTGGATCTTCAGCTGTTTTTCTACGCGAGAAAATTAGTACACAAAGGGCATTGATTGAGATAGGTCACGTTTGATTGTTTGTTTGAGTAATCTTTTTTTCGCCTGGGATCAACATCACTTATAAACTCAGTGAATTGTACAATAGCGCCATTGGTGACATTTAATTTGCATAACTATCAGGAGATATTTTATCCGAATATTATCACATTTGCGAGGATTGAAGTATCTCGGGTTTAAGAATAACAGTATAAAGGGTAACCCACTGATGTCCTAGGCGAAAAAGAAGATGAAACAACGGGAGTTGAAAAACTAAAGTTTTATTTGTTTATTATTTATTTGTAATTATTCGTGTAAATCTACTATTTTAATTTCGTGTATAAATTATTGAAATAATTTTTCATATTGTTTATTGTTTCGGCATCCGGTTTCTATGAAAATTCAGTTAAAAAATAGAATCAACACAGAACGCTTCTTTTCTTCAACGGCAGTAGGCCGTAATGTTTTATGTTTAATGTTTTATTGGAATCTTTACATTTGTGATCGCAAATATTTTTTTATTTTGTTTTTTTTCAGAAACAAAATACCAAATCTAAAAGATAGGATTAGGAGAGGTTTCCTTCCCTAATTCTATCCAAAGAGGCCCTGGCAATGTCAATAAATTACAATATTCATCCGAAAAAGCAAAACCTATTAAAGATAATCTGAAAGTACAATTTCTTGCAAAACCAATGCTTTAAAATGCATTTATTTCGCATGTTTATTTTCAGCTATACAATTTTCGCTTACGTAATATTATAAATCAATAATTTAAACAATTTTACCGTTGTTTATTTTTGAATATACATAATGTGATTAATCACTCTTGAAAGTAAAGTGAATGGCTAGGGAAATCAATTTAAAAGAAAATAATCATTAAGTATAATACTTTTTTTTTATTGTTTTCTCTTCAGTATTACGTCATTGTTTGTTATCTTATTATACTTTTTAAGTTTTAAGTTATAATAATCATTATTTTATATGCGTTTGTAAATGAAAAGTTGAGAGTTCACGTTTATTAAGAAGTGAATTTTGAATAGTTTTCTGGATGATACTTTTGTTTTAATTCAACATTATACGCTTCTTTTCTATGAAATAAAATTATTTAAATAGTAGTTTTACACATCACGAACATATTATGTGAACATTAATTTATTATTCTACAATTACACAACAAGAGATTTGCGTAAAAGAAGAACGTGTTTATTAAATACAACAATCAATACTTTAATATGAATTATATAACATCACTATCTTTATCCGAATGTGATACCGTGCAGAACAGTACGGCAAAACAGCAACAGCAAAATAGTTGTCAAATTCAAGAGTTATTTTTTATGCAATTTAATATAAATGAAAAATCTTTAAATTATTCGCAGGTAATAAACATGAAGCCGCTTACGTTGAAAACAAGGTCATGGCATTTAATGATATAGATGCTGTATTATTCTGTTATTTTGACATTCCTTCTTACTCATCTAATAACTTTTTTTTTAACCATGTCCGCTCCCAATGTGAAGCATATGGACTCCTAATGGAGTTTATCTCAACAGGAGTGTTTCTACGAGAACTGCTTGTTACTCAGTTGCTCAACCTCTCTTTTTCCAAAGAGAGTAGGGATATAAGGATAGGGACAGGATTAGTGGTAAGCTAATCGCTCTCGATAAACCCCGTTTATAGGATAGGATGGGTGAGAGGGGGGGAATTCAAGACATCACATACATCCATGCCTTTGAACAGAAATTCATAAATCGATTTAAAAATCAATTTATAAAACTGTCCGTACCGGGATTCGAACCCGGGCCCTCCATAGCCGAAGGCAACAACGCTGACCGCTCGACCACACAGGCGGTTAAACTTATTCTTACTCATCTAATTACTTAGGCCAAAGGTAACCAAAATTTTCGAAAAAGAGAAGGATGATTTTTTTTAAATATGGGCGGCCGAACGAAAAATATTTTAGAGCGATGTATTCTTTGGAAACTTGAAATATAGCTGAATTTTTTTAATTGAAGTTGTTTGGAATTTTAAAGACTTATAAAATTTTATTATTATTTAATGGATCACATAATTGATGGCACTATCTTAGTTTAATAAACAAACTGAGAATACAAAACAATGAAGACTTTTAAAACGCCAAAAAATGCATTCTCTTTTATTGAGGGTGTGGGCTATGGTCTACAGCGACACCTATAATTAATGCATATTATGAAATGACCTTTTTACATATATTCGATTAATTGATAGAATCTTGCTTAATAGGATTGTCAAATCATCCTAGTTGGGCTAAACACTCTTTATTATTATATTGTTATAAAATGTATCTGTAAAAAATAATGAGTGACGTGCTTAAGGAGAGACTCAGATTATTTTTCAATATAAAGTCACATCTCAACCAAAATCCACTTTTTATTTTTAAATAATTTATTAAACGTTTAAAATCAAATACATCAATAAAAATATTAAGTTTTTATTTTATTTTCATCTTTTATTTTACATTCAAAAGACAGGACAAAGACAAGGCCAACATGAGAATTCCACCATTCTTGAGAATGTAAAAGCTAAATGTTCCTGATTATTTTTTGAGAAATCGTGGGCATGAATTGTTTGTTCTTCCAATGTGTAGAACCATCCTGCCAGTGGGGATGTCACTGGGAAGAGCTTTAACGATTTTTAATAAAATTGCTTCGAATGTCGACATATTCCATGTGGACGTGTGTGAGTTCCGACGTATTCTATTTTTCATGTATTAAAGAACAGTTCGTCGGAGCTTACTGGTTTGACTTCTTTGCCATTTTTTTCTACTGCTTTTACTATTAAATTGTATTATGTTTTTTTTCTGCATTGTAAAAGTCTTAATGAATCTTATGAAATGTTAAATAAATAAATTCATACCTAATTAAATGTTGAAATAGTATCTGTTAATTGGAGTTTGTAAATAAGTCTTTTGGGTATCAGTGAAACTCACCCTTAAGAAAGTGCATGTGCACAAGAAGAATAAGTTGAAACAGCTGCACTGCATGCCACTAGCTTCCAGCTGATTAACTTTCAACTTTATCATTAATCAACGTAAATATTAAGAAGCATGAGCTAAACAACACATGTGGCAATAAGAAAGTTTGTCATATTTATTACTTAAGAGCTTATCCAGTAGCCTGAATGTAGTGGGACTATGGTTTCATAAATCTCGGTTTTTTCATATCACGGGATACGAGACATAAAACATGTCCCGGGAAATTCTCGCAACCTTTATATCATTAAATTTACATACTTTTTAAACAAAATTATCAAAACTGTTTTGACATTATGTTTCGATTATTATCACATAAAATATAATACATCGCAAATAAATTCATTGGGTTTATCTATTTTTAAAAATGTTTTGTCATTTTTCCTCAAGTAGTTTATAAAAATCTCATCAAATTCATTTCATTCATTCATTTTTATAAATACTTGGCGATGTGGCATTTGCTGTAACGCCAAATATTTTTTATTTGGATACATTAAAACTATTATAATTGGAGATGGAGATCCAAAATCTGAACACGGTAGATAATTATTATATTTATGTTTCGTGTAAATTTTCGTAAAAAAATTGCAAATAGGGAAAAACTTATTTTGGGGGTCATATAATATGTTGTGCATACAAAACTCATTCGGTTAAATTAATTTATTTGATATTATACAAATTAATCGGTCTGTGTTTCTTGGTGAAAACAACTTACAAATATCATTTATTTAAGCACCCTTATTTTTTAAGCCAATCCTCTCAAAATTATCTAACGTTTTTTTTATACGATAAATTTTCAGCCTTTGGTTTTCTGGTGGCTATTTTGACCAGATTTTAAACCTCATTCTTCTAGATAGCAAGCAGTAAAGTTTTTACTTACAGCAATAAAATAAGATTGTATCCTTTTTTATCTAGATCGAAATTTAGCGGCCGTAACAATTTCTAAGTAGTCTGCCCATATACAAAAATATTCTGTTCGTTTTAAAATGTAAAGTTTATCTACATGTGTTGCTATTAATATAATCGTATTATATATATATATATTGTAATAAGTTTAAAAATAAATATTACGTTACGTTATTAAAAGAAGAATAAAACTATTTTCAAGCTCAAAAAACTGTCATTATTTTCGTGAAATAAATGTTAAATATTCAAAATGTTGTAATGTTGGAGTCACATAAAATTACTAAGATTAACATTTTTTTTGCTGTAACAAAAATACGGTTTCAACAAGATAGTTACGACATTTTTTTCGTGTATATAAAACATTTACAAAATGTTTATTTAATCGCAAATGCTGAAAAACCAATTCCCAGATGCATAAACTAGTATCGTCTCTTTTCTTCTTAAAAAATACCATTTCGTTGTATTTTGTATTTTTATTTTGAAATTAATACTGTAAAGAATACAATAATAATTTACCTAAAGTAATTTTTTAGCTGTTAATGGTAGCAAAGTGCTACTGCTCATAATTTCTACCATACTGTACAACTACATTTTTAAAATATTTCAGCCAAAAATATCAATTTTCGCGCTTATTCAAAGGATATTAAAAACTATTTTTCGATGACGAACAACTAAGAAATTGTAAAGTGTATTGAAATTAAGAATACTATTAATAATATATTCTAAAAACAGGGTTGTGGAGTCAGAAGTCGTGAATTTTTTTCCGAAAGCAGATTTGGAATCGCGGTCGGAAAAATTGGAGAACTATTTTAGTAACAAGAACAATCCGATCGTATACAGAAAGATATGTTGGTTAAGCATAAACTATTAAAAAAATAATTCTGAGTCAGAGTCGTATTATGTTTACCTGACTCCACAACCCCAGTAAAAAATCATATTTAGACTGAAAAGAGTGACGCAGTTTTAATATAACATTTAATGCTATCCCATCAGATCATATTCAAAATCAAACCATGGAAGGGAGTTTTGATGCAACTATTGGAGAAATATAATATTTGATTATATAAAACAAAAACACCGCATGTTAAAAGAGACTAAGTAAAAAATACGACGCAAAATGGAATCACAAAAGAGAAGAATAGATTAAAGAAAGGGGGGTTATATGAGATGCCAGTTTTATAATGTAAGGGAAAGCTTCTTGTATGGTAGCAAACAAAATAAGTACAATACTCTACCATGCATTGTTTATTTTTCCTACTAATAAATCATTTTTATTAACTACCTGCCAAATGAAATTCTTATACCACGTAATTTTTTCACAAAGATTATATAGAATAATTATTCTGTATTTTTTTTTACCTTACGTGTTGTATACCATAGATTTTTAAAACAGTTTTATACAAAACATGCTGCAAGTGTATATGAAACACTTTACTCCACGGTTTTACTCTTTTTTCTTCTTCTAGGCTAACTTAGCTTGCAGTGTAAAATATTTTCAACAAAAATGTGCTGAGAAAACTTTGTTTGGTTGTTTTAGAAGCTGTACCAACTGGTTTAGAAACGTAATTTACAAAAAAGTACTCGTTGAAAGAATACGTTTTTATAATGTCTACATGTAACAAATATTATCTTCATCTAAAACAGTTGCATTCCTTCATTACTTTTAAATGCCATCTAACAACAAAAAAAATACTAATGCCACAGATTTAAATAACAGATGAGCAAAACAACAGATCAAAAGGTAAGGTATAAACAGGTAATAAACATATCAAAATACATAGAGCTTTTACTTTATTTATAGCACTAGCAACTTTCATTTCATCTCTCACGTAATTTTATTAATTTTAGAATAATAATTATTATTCAATTACCTCCAAATTATAAAATAGAACTTTGTGTCTTTAATTTTTTAACCATCGTATTCGCATAACTATAAAGCAGTAATGTCGAAGAGAGGCAAAATTATTTTAAATCATTATTGGTACTATAGTGTTTTTGAAATGAACAAACCCTTTATAAATTATTTGCTGTTGTATTGAAGCAATTGTAAAGCTTTGAATATGAAAGTTACTGAGTATACTCCTTTGCTTGATTAGTATGTTTGACGACATAGTTCACAATAGTTTTCATTCATTGTCATGAACAAATTTGATTCTAAATTATCATAGCTATGTACTGTTGGCGACAGAAGATGATTTCATATTAAAGAGGCGCTTGATGGAAGAGGCTTCATGAATGATTCAATTTTGAACGGCGCTACATCAAAATTGTGTTCAACTTTAGTTTACTTTCGCTTTAAAATGGATGAGAAATTGTGATTCTGTTTAAGTAGAAAAAGCATATGTGATGCATAAACTTTCATATATAAAAGCAATTTAAGTTAAAGAAACAAAGAACCGAGTTAAATATCTAAGTCAACAATGCATTTGAGAAACTATATTAAAGACAAGCATTATCATTTTTCATCGTTCTATCAAAATGTAGATAAACTTTGCTGTCAAATGTATTATTTTACTGTAAATTCTGCTTATCAGTGAAACTAATGTTTTTTTATGCTGTAATGTTTTCACATTGCATATTATTGCTTATGATATCATATTTGAAAATATTGTTTGAACGCATCTGTCCGTATTTCTACGTAATAAATAAATAAATATAAAATTCACAAATCGATTGAAAAATCAATTTATAAAACTGTCCGAACTGGGATTTGAATCCGTGACCTCCGTAACCAAAGCCAACGACGTTGACCACTCAATCACGCAGGCGGCATTTCTTCATTCGTATTCAGTTTTTGATTTTGAGTCGATTGATTTAAACGGATGGGTAACTCCAACTCTAAAATGGAGGGGTTACAGAGGGATTAATTAACTTCTTGTCTAGTCCTAGGTTTATTCTTCTATATCTACTATCTTCTAGTTCTGATGAAGTTCTAATTACTCACGCATCTCTTTCTTTCTACAGCTTTTGTTGAGATAATCTGATTATAATTAGTATTATATTAAATTCCTTATACTCGAAACAGACATATGAGCAAACATAATAATAAAGTAAATTTGAGATTGGTTACAAAAAAAAATAGAAGTAACCTGTTTGGAGTGAGTAGGAAATTACTTATTTGTCACCAGAGCTAGTCAAAATTTGTACAACTGAAAATTGTAATGTTACTTAATGGGCTTTGTCTAAATATTCTTTTCATAGAATCAAATCATTTTTTCACACATACATAGTTTAACAGATGGTGGAATAGCAATGTTATAAAATTATATATTAAATATTCTACCAGCAAATCTTCTTTAAAATAAATAACGCTATAGTTTTTCAAGGTGTAGTCTTACATACCAAGATGAATACTTTAAAAATTCGATTGACAAATACATAAACATATTGAAACATAAATATTTCCACACAAGCTTTTTCAATGATGGACTTCCGCTTTTTGACAACAACGATCAGTAAATAGACTCGGAGGTAAAGAAATACAATATTTTATTTTGTCGTTTTATATTCTCGGTATGAGTTATATAAAACTCAATTCTTTCTCTCGAATAAGTATATTTTGTTTATTTGATCATTGATAAATAAAAAAACAAGGGCTTATTCATCATTCAACCGAAAACTCAAATCATTAATATTTCTAGTATGCTCAAGTTTCAAAAATATAAGCATATTTATATATTTATTATTTAATGATAAATACATTTTCTCTTGAAAGCCTCTAGAAAAAAATGAGGCTAACAATAGGTGGTTGCCAAAAAGGCTGCTGAATTTTCCTCTGGTTTATATTTTATTTTACATTCTTTATACCCGTATATATTTAAAAATCTTAAAATTTATTCAAATCGTGCCTTTAAAGCTCACAATAAGCACAGGGTGTTGAAAAATAAACAAAACTTTCTTTGTTCGTTTATCGTTGGTGTGATTTATGGTCTGTTTTCTTTGAAAACACGATGCATTTTTTTGTGTGTATTTTTTTCGTTCCTCGAAAATATGCAAATATTATTTAAGGGAATTAATTTACGATCTTGGTTTATGGATTTTTCTATTCGACAAATGTGTTAATTTTTACAAATAATAGTAATTGTACACTTGCATTAGTTTTGTGGATTTGTTGGAGTTGTAAACATGTCACAAAATAATGCATTCAAGTACTTACCGTAAATATTTATACTTGAAAATATACTTGTGATAACAAATTAAATATATAATTCAAAATTCTACATTAATGACACTGAAACATTTTAAATCATATAATCAAATAAAAATTAAAGGTTTTTTTTTAAAGCTAAGTATATTTTTTTTATGTTGCACCTCAAATAGAATACAGTCGTAAATCTGAAGTTGTTATTTACGAGAAGAATCAGATGAAGTTTTCAGAAACATTCAGTAAATGCCAACCAAGCCTGAGCGCACAAATTGTTATTTTATTTTTATTTTAATACATAATCATACTAATAAAAATATTTTTGATGTCGGTTGAATTTTTTTGAACACTGTTTGAATCCAAGATATGAAAATATTTTTATCAAATATAGTATAAAATAATAAATTAACAAGATCCATAACACAAAATTAACAATTATAGATGTGATTTCAGATTGTGCTATTGTAATTGAAAAGGCGCGTTCTTTAAAGGCAAATATGATGTTATAGTTTTTTTGTTTTACGAAAAACACAAATTATGCTCCAAAAGTATAAAAATGAAATCATTTGGCGTTCACTTTATGAATGTAAAGTTTGCCAACCACGAATTTCTTGCCAAAACAAACATAGATGCTACATATTTTTTCTTCCCTTCCTCGCTTATATGTAAATATGTGAAATTGAAAATTTATAATAAAACTATTACATGTAGTATAAAAGTGTCAGATACTTAATAAATTAATATTTCATATTGGTATTGAAATATTCATACTGTTCAAAAATCACTAGATGCATTTCCAATTGTAATGGTGTTTTTTTATTTACCTAATATTTTATTGAAATTTATTTAACAATATTGAATTGAAATTTTCAATACTCGTGTATTTTCATAGAAATGGACTTTTACTTTATGAGTGGTTATTTATACCAGTTCAATAATATATTGGAAAACCCGCTTCGGAATTTTTTTACAGAATAATGATTATAATGAAAAGTACATATTTGAAAATAACACTTTCTATTTATAATAATACCAAATTTGAATTGTTTGAATTTTATACTTTCCCATGAGCTTTGTCGCTAATGACCCGGGTTTTGCCTTTCGGCATCTTCAGGCATTCCAAGTGCACGGATGTACTTGAACTGACGCGTAGTAAACAGTTTGTATCGTTTATATTCAAAAATATAAGTAGATCACTAAGTTAAAAGGCTATTAAAATGTAAATTGAATGTATACAATTTTCAATGAATTAAGTGGGTTTGTTATAATTATGGGGATTTTTTGAAAATATTAATGACCAGATAATAACATAGGAATGTTTAAAATAAATCTAGGGTTTTATCCGACCTATTATTAATGAGTTGATTTGTTTTTAAGCCTTTAAATTAATATTTAATGATAGCAAGTGAATTAATATTTAATGATAGCAAGTGCTTGAATTATTAATAAAATGACAATTATTTAAAAGGGGTACAACAATGGAGATTTTGGTAGATAATATTGCTCGTTTAAAATTGGCAAACTGTTGAACTGAGCTCGATTAATCTCTAAGATTTCTTGGTAAAATAATTTAAACTCGCCCCTGTTAGTATGTAACAAATCAATACCTGAGTCAAAATTAAGCGTATCGTTTTCAAGAATTAAATGGTTGGCAAAGGTGGATGTATCTTTTTTTTAAGCGAAAAGCGGCTAAATGCTCAGCCACTCTTATATTTAAGGTTCTAGCAGTTTTACAAATATAAAATTTTAAAACCCGGGTCGTTAGCGACAAAACTCATGGAAAAGTACAAAATTCAAACAATTAAAATTTGATATTGAATTTCCATCAAGCACCCTTAGTCGAAATACTTAATTAATAATAATACCATTATAAGACACCAAAAATACACTACATTTGGCGTGGGTAAATAAATGTTCTAAAATATATAATTTCCTCGATTTATCTGTTTGTGCGCACAAGAGAGTGACAAAAAGAAAGTGTGGGTATGAGCTTGAGGTTGGTGTGAACATTGACAGATTACACTGTCTTTTGGTGTATAACATATTTACACTGTGTTTCAAAAAATATATGCCTAACAATCAGCTATTGCTATGCTATATTTAAATCTCTAATTATGTGTATTATACACAAAATTTGTTATTTTATAATTGATAATAATTACAAATATACAGTAAACCAGGGTTGAGCAAATCTTTTGGTCATTATAAGAATCAAAATTAGAAATAAGAAAATTTTAATTTTCCATTGTCTTCTACACGTCGAAAACTTATGATTAAAAGAATAAATTATGTTGCGTGTGATGTCAATTTTTGTTATAGTTGTTCTACTAAAAATAACTCATAGAAGCATTGTATGTTTCAAAAATACCTTCAAAAAATCAAATCTGTATACACCAATCTTTTTTTAATACCAAAGTTTGATGGTTCAGCCGTGCTAACTGTTTATTGAGATTTTAGAACTTGAGGTAGGAACTTCCCATTTTTATGAATGAAAATGGCAATATTAAATTTAAATTTTACGATCAACAATGGCTTTCAGATTTATGTTTTTTAACAGACGTAACAATAAAATTAAATCACAAACTACAAGATATTTGTTTTTATTACAGAATGTTATCCGAATGTAAAACCTTTTGTAATAAAACTTAAGCGTTATGAAAAAAACTACTTATGAAAAATACAATTGATTTTAAATTATTAAATGAATTTAATAATGCCAGAAAGAACTATTCCAATAAAGTAACAAAACTTTTCAAAGCATTTTACCATAGATATTTTAAAAAAAAAAATCTCTGATTTCCTATTTTCAACATCTTTTTTGCGAATTTTGCACTTCTTGTCCTCAATCCCGAAAACATTGGATTAGTACTATCACAATCTCAGGATCCCGGTATTGGAGACTCTTATATCAACTTATTATTTTTTATTTAACTTTTGTTCTTCTAGCAATTAATTGATAGGTTAATCCGACAATATCGGACCTCCACCTAAATTGCGATTTTTTATGTTTTAATTCAAAGTCATCTTATTCAATCAAAATTATTCAAAAAAATTATGTTAAAATATTTTAAACAGTGTTTAAGTGCATAATGAAAAAGTTATATTTTTTTTAATTCAAGACTATTTTCTGCCGTGTTGATTTGAATTTTATGAACAAAGCGTAAATAAATTCTCAGACTTTGCGAAAATGATAAATCGAGTATATTATTAGTTTCAAATCAGAAAATATTTTGTGGTGAAATATGTCACATGTCGCTTAAGCCGCTGTTAGAGTGACGTTCAAAAATATTTACAAATTCAAATATGTATAATATTGAAATATTTCGCATATTTTAGATTTGAAAAATACCATATCAAATGTATGTGAAAGTAAAGTGTCTTCAATATATTATGAGAAACGAAAGTGTTATATACATGATACTGCCCAACTTTTGACTTGCGGAGTTTCCATAAATTTTGACTTTGAAACTAGGGATAACAAAATGCTATAAATTACCAAGGAGTAACATAAATTTCTAGTTTGGTACTAAATCAAAAACTTGAAAAACTTTTAGAAGTTGTTTTTTTATGTTGGAAATGTGATAGTTAACCTAAATTAAGGTCATTGAAATCATCTCACTGAGATGGTAGCATAAAATAATAAATGATATAACTTAAACTTAATATTATATTTCAAATCTTAATTAGCGGTGTATTCATTTTTATCCATGTCCGCTCCCAATGTAAAGCAAATGTCTTCTTAAAGGAGGTATCTTTACAGAAGTTTTTCTACAAAAAAAAATTTTACTCAGTCGCTTAACCTCTCTTTTTCCGAAAAGAGTAATAGGGATAGAAGGTTAAGGCTAGGATTTGACTAATGGTTAACTAATCGGTCTCGCTACGCCCAGTTATGGAAGTATGGGAAGGGCGGGAGGGAAATCAAGACATCACATTCACAAGAACCTATGTCTTCAAAGACATCTGACAACTTCTGTTCAACAGAAAATGACGAATCGATCGAAAAATTTCTGTTCGTACTGGGACTCGAGCCCGTGAGTACAACAACAACGCTATAGTGAATACAACAACGCTAACCATTAAGTCATAAGACTCAACATTCATGTATTCAAAGGAAAAAAAAACAACTTAAAAAAAAATAGAAAACAATCTTTACTTAAAACAGACAATTTTCGATTGAAATATAAAAACACTGTTTTCGGCAAGTATTACTTTTTTTAAATGGACGCTTTCAGTTTAGTTTATCAAACATGCTTTGTTACGCAAAAAGTAAATAATCTACAGTTGAATTCTTCTCGTAGAAAATATGTGACAAATTTATTTAATATCTTCAAAACACGTTCAATGTTTAAGAGCTGCGAATCTGATTTAAAAAAGAGCTTCTTTTATCGGAAAATTAATTATTAAACAATCTCACGCGGATTATTCGATCGCTGTATCGTTGGAGGAAACATTAAAGCAGCTAGTTGCCTCATAAGACAGAAACAAAATGAAAAATTCTATTTGGTAGACGCACGAACGAACTGCGACGCGATGTTAGGGTCGCAGATGGCATTTCGTCTTGTTTTATTTTTACGGCTTATTGTTGACAAAATGGCGCACCGAATGCAAAGCTGGTTTTATGGTAATGTCTAAGACAAACAATGACGGCTATGCAAAAAGATTTACGATTAGGAGAAGAAGTGACAGTCCGAGGCGAAGAAATGATAATTTTATGTCCCTGATTGAACATTTAAATGGGCAGGCCGTTCCAAGACGCCGGATTTTTTTTTACCCGGAAGACTTCAAGCATAGGGAAATTTTTACATACATAAAACGACACGAATAAAAGCGAATACAAAATATTACCACTGATAAATCTCGACGGAAATAGGGTAAAAATGTGAATAATAAACGGAAATGGTTTCACATCAACGACTTTCTTGATAAATAACTACATAATATGATTTATTAATCGTCCTATGAAGTGTTGAGGATAATTCAATTTATGACATACCACTTTAAAACATAACTTGTATAATATAAACACTTTTTTGACATCAAAACATCATTTTCTTTGCCAACGCACATGAAATACAATTTATAAATAAATTAAACTAATAATACGGACAAAACTGTGAAAAGAAAATCTTATCAGCGTATTTTATTGCGAGCCATTTTAATTAAGCATCTTTGAGATAGTAAGCGATTAGTTTTATTCACAGTTTCATTTTATAACCACCTACATAATCAATGGATTAGAATTCCGGCCACGGCTTTAAGGTCAGCCCATAAAGCTTCAATCCTTAAGCTCGTCGTCAAATTAAACATTAACCTTCGCTAACCGCGTTCCGGAACGAAGACTTCGCTGTCGAAATGGTATGATTGATGCTTTGTGCTGTAAACCTGGCTTAACCCGGTGACTTTTTACATTTATTTTTATATTCCAAATGAGAGTCGTGGAACCCAATGTTTCATGAATTTTAGAAATGTCATCATTCATTATCTCGAATTATCACATTCAATTCCAGGATTCTCTTTTGCCATGAATAATTAAACAAGCTTCGTTGTATTATTCTGTAAAGAAAAATAAACCTATGATACATACAGATATTTATTGAACATTATAAAATTTTATTAATAAATCGTTTAATAAAAAATATCGTATTATTTGGAAATCATATGCAGCTATTAAATAAGTTACCGCTGTATTTAATCGACCTTAAAAAGTTTCTGATAAATACAATAATACTCAAAATAGTTTATATTATTTTTCAATAAAGTCTACGTGTATCTTAAGAAAAGATAATGCGTTTCATTAATTATTGGTTAAAAAGTCTTAAATTAACAAAAATACAATACATATTTTTACTTTCGTTTTTTTTTAATTAGGCTGTGTCGGTACGGTACTGATCATTTAAAAATTACAATTAAAGAAGGAAGATTGTCTTTTTCCGAGTCACGGTAAATAGTTATTTGATCTAATCATTGAATACAAATATAATATATGTTATTGATTGAATCGCTATCGTAATATTATTGTATAAAAAAGTAAAGACAAGAACATATTTATTATTTTTAGTATATTTTTTCTAGAGACACATTATCTTATTATGTGATACCGACAGCTAATCGTTATATTACACGAGCGAAGGTTCATAGATTAAATATTATTTTTTTACATTCTCAAGGGTAGCTTTTATCGTTTGTTTATGCTACCAAAGGGTGGATAATAAATGGGACCAGGAAATTCATTGATTTAATAATAACGTGCCAGAAATTCATATTGTCTCCATAAAGTACTAGTTCAGCAACGTCCATGTAAGAATATATGTGAGAATATTATAGTAGGGTAGATACGTATTTTTCATGAGTGTAGGGTTCAAAGTTACATCTCTTTGTAGATATCTATTTTTATAAGATGCCCTTACATTAGACAAATGTATGAAAGCAACACATTTGACCAATAAACTATTTTTCAATAATTTTTCGAATTTCTCAGTGAGGCGTCCAATTTATTATAAATAGATTTTTGGATTCAAGATTATGTATAATGAACATGCAATTTTGCATTTTTAATATGCTTGACATTTTTTTTTTTTAATCCATGTACGTTTCCAATGTTAAGCATGTATCCATTAGGAGGAGGTATCTGAATACATGTTTTTCTACAAAAACTGCTGATTACTCAATTACTCAACTTGCTCTTTTTAAACAAGTATTTATTTGTAGTTGTTTGTACTTGTATTTTTACTCGTAAGTTCCGACGCGAAAGTCAACGACGTTGACCACTACATTACAGCGCTTTTCAGTGAGATGACGACGAACCTTTATATTTACTCAAAATTCGAAAGCCATTTATTCAATAATAAAATACAACACCCGAATTATTCGCGTGCCATTTGACGCAATCCAATATTGATTGAAAAATAAATGAGCAGTTCGAACAATATTAAATTTCATATAGGAAAGCAATTAAGAGAAAAAACAAGTCTGTGAGTCAATTAATATTCTTCAGCATTGTTTGCGTCATTGAAATGGAAACTGGTGTCAAATTTGCATTTTAAATTAAGCAAAAACCGATACTGGTACAAACAAAATAACAATACTTCGGTTTGAGATTGACATTGTGTCTAACCCTTTTATCAAACACGTACGATATAAATACAGGAATAATTAATTTATCGTTAAAGCTTGAAATATGTTTGTCAAACTCAATAAATGAGCCCATTATAGGTGACGCGCGCCAAGTAGTAAAATGATAAAATCTTTTTTCTTTGAAATTTTTAATAATATCACGTCTTTACTTGGTGGTTTGGTTGATTTCAGATTTTTATTTTACGGAGATAACACTAGTGCAAAGTAAAATTAATTTAGGTTACTCTACTTTTACAATACTTTAAGACATGTCTATTACAACGAATCTAACTTATTTTTTTCTAAAATATCACTTGCCTTGCTATAATGGGCCTACTGTGAATAATGATGACTATTTTTTTTGTTAATATTTGAAAAATCGAATTGTGAAAATACAAATATCAATTATTCTTGAATAAGAGCTGAATCATATTATGTGGCATCTTTTTATAAGACACTTTGTCGTAAAATTTAAATTAAAAATTCTTGCTTTATTTTGCAAACATCTCATTTGATTAAGATATTTCCTGTTGACATTGACATATTATTATTTTTATTACTTCATCTTTTCTAAAAAAACTACAATATTTTTTAAGAACTATTTCAAAAATAAAGAAGCCAAGTATCCAAAAAAAATTTTTTAATTAGAGATAACTTTATAAAAAAATATCCCAATGCTAACAGAAAATTTGAAACATTTTACATATCCCAAAGCTTATTATTCAAATTTATGTTCCTTCAACGAATTTAAGTTTACAACCGAAACATTCTTTTTTTAACCACGTCTGCTCAAAAAGATGAAGCATACGAACTTTTAATGGAGTTTATCTTAATAGTAGATTTATTACGAGAACTACTTAATGCTTTGGTAGAAGGGATGGAAGAACAGTGCTAGGACAGAACTCCTGGTTAGCTAATTTGACATGTAGGAGTGGTGAGTTCCAGACATCACATATGTACATCCGTAGTATTCTGTGCTAGAATTCAAATCCGTGATCTCCGGGTTCTTAACCTACTACTTTTTACACCTGACCACGTAGCCGGCAATAATTATTACTTCAGTGGATTATAAACACGAAAAATACATTCATCATCAGATATTTTTATATAAATGACAGTAATACCATCATATTGCTTTTTGGTCATATTTAAGTAAATATTTTCATTTCATTCTCATATCCAACGGTCAATAACTCTGTTAATCATAAACATGAATAATTTATTAACGTTTCTATGATTGATGAATGAAATGATTGATGGTTTTGAAAATAAAAAATAACGCTACGTCCACTAAATATTTAGAAGATATGAATTCGTGTCGAACGATTTTTGTTTTTTAACATATTAAGTCTAAGAATTCTCGATTACTACTTATAATTTTCATGTACTACTGGATATATTAATAACAAAACGATCTTATAATTTTTTTATTAACAAACTTTTTTTTATTAATTATTCGTCTGGGTGAGCTTGAAAAAATATAAATATCAAACTTCGTTTAAATTTTGTGCACTTAAACAAGTTTGGGATCTAACGACCAGAGTGCACAGATTACTTTTAACCGACGGTTAGCTAATAGTTTAAATTGTAAACAAATAAAAATCATAGTTGAGAAAATAAATCTAAAAGTTGTTGATTTTAATTTTTTTTTTTTTAATAATGGCGTCCAATCTTAATTGGGAAAATAATTTCCTACAATCATTTATAAAAGACTACACCAACCTTTTTTATTAATTAAGTATAAATTAAAATAATATGATAAACACCGGTTTCAATCAATAAACTGAACAGAAATGTTTCCGAACTCTTTAGTTGAAAAAGCTTTTTCTAGAGTAAATTGTCATGTTACATTACTGCGAAATAAAAAGTTAAAATTAATAATTTATTAGTATAAATATAATATCCACCAAAAATTGAAATAAACACCATTCAAAACTTTGTTACTCCACAAAATGGCATCCATCAAAAATTCTTGTTTCACAAGTATACTGACATTACTCGCAATTTATTTTAGAGCGAGTTTCATTTATTGTGAGAAATTTCTACTATTGTTCACGATGTTAAGCCCCAAGAATAAATCCCCACTTATAGAAGTCATTAAGACCAATACCGTTGGTATAAACTCGACGTTAAGCAGGTAGGTAGAAATGAAATAAAACCATTCGCTCTAGTATCACGAAAACGTTTATTTAAGAACTTGAAATCACCGAATTAATTACATACAATATTTAATAGACAAAATTTTGAATTAATACAATACACAATAACTATTTATAATACCTAGCTTGCTCACACGATTTTATAAATGTTTATAAAAACATTTAATAAATTTATGTTTAACTCTGCGCGCAGAACAAAATGAATTTTAATTTTCGTCGAAATGGAAAAATGACAGTTCTTTCATCTCGGACGAAAAGCACAAAAGAAAAAAAACGCACGTGAATTTACAACCAAAGGTCTCTGGAAATAAGTTCCAGAGACCGGAAGTGTCCCCCACACACGTTGTGTTCGGTTCGTGTCCCAAAGAGCAAGGAAGAATGAAACAAAAATCTCATCGGTAACGAAAAACAATGTTGCCATTTAAGGCCATAAACACTAAAACAATTGATATTACGGGTTACATGATAACAAAATTTAAACACAATTAATTTAGCTACACATTTTAAAATTCTGCCAGCTTTCATCGCAAAAGTGGTAGTGGGAGCGGGTGACAATAAACAATACCATATCAATACATCTTTTTTCGATTCATAAAAAATCAGGATTACGTGGAACTTCGACTTATCGTTTATAGAATCTCCAAAAAAAAAGATTACCGCGAGACTATTTTACAGTTTTAATATTTGCCGAAACTATAAAAAATAACGATATTTGCACGAACAATAATTGATCGTAGTTCCACTGTATTATATCACAACAAAGTTGTTGAGGAAAGACACTTTTTCAACAGAGCATATTATGTGTGTATCTTTTTATATGCTTACACGTTCTTACTTTTATTTGCAATATTTAGCGATAGAAAGATTTTCCTACCATTTCAATTTATCACAGCTTTATTTGCTTACAAAAGAACGCACAATTTTAATGTTATTCGTAAATTTTGTTTTTTAATTAATCCAACCACACGAACATAAAACCTTGCTAATAAAATCTCACGTTAAAGTGACGATTAATAGATTTACATTTAGTTATCAAAAGCTTCAGTATAGGCCATAAATGGCTTTATAGACTCAAAACCCGATCAATATTTTATTTCCTGACGTTAAAGCTTACCACAATTTGTCCCGTAACAAAAAAAAGTAATGGCTTAAAATTCAAACAAATGTATTATCAATTCGGACTATTGCTGAAAGTTATTTTACCGAAGTTTTTTTTTTCTTTTTTACATTTCCGCTAGCTTAAACGTTAGAGAATTTCAGTGACGAGTTGTAAACCAATCTATCATCTGTTTTTGTTTAAAAAGTAAAAAAGTAAAACAGGATGACTGATTTTCTGAATTCCGTTTGTAGTAAGATCAGAAGCAGAGTTTTACTGATTGATGTAGTCTTTCTTATTCGTCAAGCGGACTTATGGTATAATATACTAGCTTCTTTTTGCGATTTTCTTTTGTATAGTTAATTTAATTGTGAGTGAAAAACAGAACAAATCTATTTGGGTTTTGTATTTTTTTTTTAAACACAGTGATTTATATGTATTACTTTTATTCTTGACTGGATTTTTCAGCAAATTTCTTAATTTCAACTCTTGCGTATGCATATTTATTAAGTAAGTAAAAAATATTTATAAGAGTAATGTATCTGGCGATATATTTCTTCCTTATACGAGACCAAAATGAAAATTCCGCCATTGTACAGAATGCAAATTTTTTTGAGAAATCCTGGACAAGAATTTTTTGTCAGAATACTTAAGACCACTTAAAATAAATGGCTGAGTAAGTCACATTCTCTTTTTTTCCATCTTTATGTTTTTTTAGCACAACAGTTCATGGCTAAAAGACTGGTTCTGTGCAGTTCTGTATCGTGCCAATACTATGAGGAGTAAATTCTTTTTTTTCTTCTTTATCGTATTGTGTTATGGAAGGCGGCCATGAAACAGCGTCTACATACACATTACGGATGGTGGTGGATTACTAATAAATAAAAGAATTGTTTATTCTCCCAAGGTGAAAAACTAGCCTGTCAAACATGCCATTAAAAGAGAGAATACCACCGGGGAGAGCTTGAACAATGTTACACGTGTGCATGAGTGAGCTCAGACGATTACAATTTTGTATGTATTAAAGTAAACCTTGTCAAAGCTTACTCATTTTACTTCCTTGTCAATTTCAGATTCTAAAATTGTTGTTCTACCACTTTATTTTAATATTATGTTTTATCTTGTTTTCATCAATGAAAATGTAATAAATCAATTATTTGTAATTCGTCTGCTATGTTCTTCTCAGTAAATAAATAAATTAAATTATGTAATTAAATTTTACTTATAGAAACTTTGAAAAGTTGGTGTTTATATTTACTCGCTATTTATTATACATACGCAGTTAACAATGCTCTAAGATAGTGGTGCAAACACCGCATTTCGGATAACTAAACAAACCTAAACAAAAACATCAAATAAATATAATATCTCTGGGGATATACTTGTCGACGTTCTATTACGATTTTTTAGCGATCTGCCAACGTTGAGTGCTGTAGAAAAAATAAATGACTTTATTTAGTTACTTGAATTGTACCAACTCTCAACTTATTCATGCTGAAAAAAATATACAGTAACAACGCGAATTCGAGTTACAGGGTAGTTAAGGTTGAAAATTAATTTTATAATAAACTGGGTTTTCTGAATGTTCACATTGAACATCAACATGGTACGTTAAATCATCGGCTAGCACGCGTCAAAGCTGCTGCAGCTAATCTTTTGTTTGTTAAAAAACGGTGATTAATGTTGAAATTAATGTCCGTTGTTTCTCGGTTTTACTGTATTTATAAAAATAATCACAATTTAAGATATTTCAGTTATTATACCATTTTAGCTATTTTTTAGCATGTACGCAAAAAGTTTAGGAATAAAAGGATAAGGCTAGAACTAGTGGTTAGCTTAGTGCTCTCACTACACACTTTTTTTATGACAAGATAGGTGGGAGGGGGTAATTCAAGACATTACAAACATGCGTGCCATCGAACTTATTCAGAAATCACAAATCGATTGAAATATCGATTTATAAAACGGTCCATTCTGGGATTCGAACCCGTGACTTCCGTAACCGAAATCAACGACGTTGACCACTTACTTACCCACGCAGGTGGTACTAAAATTTCATACAAAAAACTATCTTTATTATTTTTTAATCTGAAATAAGTTTGTTTCATAGTTATACAGAAAGAAAGTTATCTATAGCGCTCAATCATTTCACTTACAACATTATTAAAGACCTTTTTTAAAAAATAGTTACTTTAAGTGGCAAGTATGTTTAAATTTTTGTTACCGTAATTCAATCAGAATAAATTTGGTCTCCTATTTGATAATTTTAACAAATATTTTTCTATTAATCGAAACCTTTCTTTTTTTAGAGAGAATTCAGACTACAGATATAAGGGTAAGGCTATAGGAGGACTAATAGTCAGGTGATGGGCTATGCTCCGTTTAAGGAAAGGATGTGTATAAAATGATGCAGAAATCACAGACATTCTTGCTTTCGAAAGTTAATTAAAAAATCAATTTATGAAAATGTCCAGTATGTGATTCGTGCCTATGGACACCACAATAAAAAAGGAACAAGATCGTTGACAAATCGACTAAAGATTTTTTTTTAAAACATAAATAAATCGTCAACGTCGAAATCTAAAAAATAACATTAAATTTGCTACATTCCGCAGATACATTAAATCCGCACCAAAAGCACAAGAGCTTTCTTTTTTAACGTCTTTGTCATATTTTAAAACCATTTACTACTCACTGTTCACGTTTTACGAATAACCGTCCGGTACACTTTGTAGTCTAGACTCGCTACAGAGTCTGATTCCCCTTAATCTATTTTTCTCAAATATAAGCTTACGTAAATAGATTACGTTTCACTTTAACTTCGCCTAGATTTATTTGTATACTCTCGGGCAGTACAAAAATCTAAAGTATTAAATTTCTTCTGAAACAAATAAAACGTTATTAGACCAAGAACGAATTTAATATGCACATAGTTTAAACAGCAATACCGTTTAAAATCAGTAGAGAAAAACGCTTGACTGCAATGCATTGGTTTTATATTGGTAATTTCATGCTCTTGTTTAAACATTTGGTTTAATGTTGTATAGTTGATATAATACAAATGTCAAAAAGTGTCTAAAGTCGAGCTTTGAGCTATGGTCGGAGTCGGAGTCGTCTTATTTTTTGACGACTCCACAACCCTTGTCTAGGCTCGCTTCCCGGGAAGTTTAATGTCATATTTCAATTTTTTTCTAATGCGTGAGTGTTTGTGATGTATATTTTCCTTTAGTTGATCTGAAGTGACTTACAAAAAATATAATCAAGTTTATCTCGCATTTTATTTAGAAAGCAGTTAAAAGAACTCAAAGCTACCCAAACTCTCTCTTAAACGAGATAAAATAAATTTAAAACCTAGAAATAAACATACAATCATGACAATGGGCACAAATTTATAAACCAATCAAAATCATTGTAAAAGAAAGTACCCTTTCCAATATTTGTTATCCTGCAACCGAATTGAAAGAACGCTTAAGGGTTTGTTTACTGGGCTACAGAACCGCAATACACAGTATTTGTAAAAGATATGTCTCACAACTTAGGGGTAAAGGTGGTAGAATTTTTTTCTTCTTAGTTACTCTGTCGAACGTTCGAAAGTCTGCTCTTAGATTAAACGAACAATATAACAGAACTTTTTTTTTTATTTTGCATCTTTTCATCGTTTTTTTCTACGGATAATCAATTTGTGCCATTTAATAAGTTCAGGTTTTATAACAGTGTCTGCCAAACTGTGTGCCGCAAGAAGTCTCAGGTGTGCCACGGAAGAAGAAGTTTTAAAAATTTCAATTTTAAATAATGCTTTTTCATTTAAATTTTCTTCAATTTTAAATAAATTCAATACCTACATATTGAAATAAATATTTGTCACGTTCGTAAATAGTGACCAACGTGACACATTTTCCACGTTTCTTTTTTTAAATGAATATTTTCATTTTTAAAACACCTTTCTTTGGTGTACTGCGAAACAAATCATATATACCAGTGTACCGTGAAGTAAAAAAGTTTGGCAGACACTGTTTTATAACAATGAAAAGTATTGGTAAATATTTTTTTCAAATGTTCGTGTCATTAATAGAGTTTATTTGTTGCAATTTGAAAACGTCTGAGTTAATTAACGTATTTTTATAATATCATAACGTTGTTTTATTATTCTATATGAGAGGAAAGATAAAAGATGTCTTTAAATAGTGAACTATTTTTTAAAATAAATTGATTAATTTTAGCCTATGCACTGTATGTTAATTTGGTAAAACAAATTATGAGCGAAAATAATTTATTTCTAGCAATTTTCTCTGACTTAAATCAGTTAACCACTTGAATACCAAGCGGACACCGGTTTCCGAAACATATGCAAGCGAACACGCATGTCCAACACATTTAAAAAATCAAATACTTGGTATTCTAATAGAATATAAGCAGTATTTTCATGAATATGAGTAGTGCTGTCTATACTGAGTCAATATAGGTTTTTTTTATATCAAATTCGTGTGTATATTAGCAAAATTATTTTTCTCAATACCACGCAGTATCTCTGGGACATATTAATGATTTATTTGCGCGGTATTCAAGCGGTTAAAACATTACTTAACTAGAAAATACTTGTTATAAAATATAACATTCAATCCTAGAGGCGCCATTCGCAGCCATTACATATCCTACCTCAGACACGACTATGTATAAAAACGAAGACACAGTTATTGTATCATATAATAACATTAAATCTAAATACCATACAACCACGACGATTTTCTTATAATAAAAAAGCGATTTTTTCCGTACAAGAAATGAGTGCCTCAAATTTTCCATTACTTTTTATTGTCAGAATGAATATTCGTATACTGCGGTGGGGAAACGAACGAAAAAAATAATATGTAGTTATAAGAAATGAGAAGGTGCTCTGCCATCAATCTCAGTTCACTTAAATGGCCTATTGTAAGAGCCCTTGCTTGCTTTTGTGTGCTTCCACTAAAATTATGAGACCGCTTTGAGAAGACCAAACAATAATGTATAAAGCAGGAGAGGAATGAATGTGTACTTTTCAAGACAAGTTTGTAGTTCTATAAATATAATTTACTTTATTACAGAGATCATTTACCAAGAATACAAACGCTAATTATAACAATTCGGATCCCGAAAAATCTTAACTTGTTTAAGCAGCGTATCTATTATAACATTCTTCAAGTAATTCCTATTTTAAGGCAATTGACGCCATTAACAAGCAACTTAAAATTACAAAATCTTAAACTTCAAACGTCAAACAAGATTACATTAAAAACTTTACTTTTAAAAACAGTATTTTTACTTTAAGAATTAAGAATTCCTGTATTCAGTGAACTAATAATAGCTGTTTAAATACATAATTTTCAACGCATTCGTTGATATTTTTTTTGTATCCATGTCCGCTGCCAATGTGGAGCATATGATCTCCTAATGAAGGCATCTTAACCGAAGTTTTCTACGAAAACTGTTTGTTAGTCAATTGCTCAACGTCTTTTTTTCATATAGAGTATTAGGGATAGAAGGATAAGGCCAGGACAGAACTAGTGGTTTACTAATCGCTCTCACTACGCCCAGTTATTAAAGGATCGAAAAGGGTGGGAGGGAATTTTTAGACATCAAAAACACCCATGCTATCGAGCAGAAATCGATAAACCGATCAAAAAAATGTTGTTCATACAGGGACTCGAACCCCTGAGATTAGACTCGGAAGACTACAACGCTAACCGCTGCTGTATTTATTTTTTCGGAAACTACAATTTCCATTTAGTTGTATTTGTCACCAAGCCGATTTCAACGTTTTTAATTAGATGACTATATAAATTGAATAATAAATTTTGTATTTGAAACTGGATTACAATGTTAAAACCCGTGTTTCCAAACCTGGTTTTTGAAAACCAATACATACGCCCTTATTAATGAACACGATTCTATATTTTTAAAGTGTAAATTTTTTTATATAAGTAAAAGGTAAACCATCACAAAAGCTTTTGCGCTTAAGACAAATTCCTACAAATTTCAATCACGATTCAATTATATTTCACTACCGTTGTACCTAGAACGTAAGTACAATTTTTAATTGAGGAAATCGTTATTTTCCAGGTAATAAAAATGTTTTGGTTTGTTTGACTGAACACAGCTTTTTCAACGTACTGTTTTGTTGCTATCGAAAATGATACCTTATGCCAGGGATGACGAACCTTTTTCGCAAGTGGGTAAAATTTGTTTTTTCTTTTTTAAATCATGTCACATCGATTGAGTAATTAAGGCTTTAAATAAAAACAATCATTTCTAAAAGTTCAAACGGGTTAGATTATTTCTCACGCGGGTCTCTTGTTCGCCATATCTGCCTTGTGCCATGGTTTTCCAAACTTATTCTGTAATGAAACACTTAAAAAATTTACGGAACATTTTTGTAAGGACTATTTTTTCAAATTTAATGAAAAATATATTATTATTACATTAAGAGTTTTGTTATTATTTATTTTCCGAAAAAAATAGTAACAAATAAACACTCAATGATTCTGATGATTAGGTGTCCTTGAATCGTAAATCATATTAATATAAGGCACAATATTGGTGAGTTTAATTCTTGGAGCGTGTGATGTCAAACCTATTCCTGCACTGCATTGCAGTATAATAAGAAAATCTTACTTTGCATAAATATGTTTTAGAAAATGGAAGTAGAACAATAAAAGCTTGTTTTGGCACATTGGAAGTCTCTTTAATCAAAATCACTGATTAAATCAATTAGATTTTTATAATCACTTGCGCTGCAGCCTACTGGTGTTGTTGTCACAAAAAATGGATTCCGAACCCCGTAATCATCCTTACTAGTTTTCGAAAAAAATTGCAAAAGAGTTGTTTTCAAGTTATGCGTCAGTGATCCACGGAAACCATACCTTATGCAAATGTTATTATAATTATATCATGTTACCTAAACTAAATATGGTTAGCACCACTGTGCTATAGTGGTCGGTGTATGTAGCGTTAACTGCGAGTCAATCATAATTGCCTCAACTCCATTAGTAATTAATACGATGAGGTTTTCTTCCGTGTTATGTTATATTCAGTTGCAGTCATAAATCAAAATTAATGTATTCACTCCGTATGTTTAAATATCAGACAGTAGAAGTTTTAACTAAATTTAATATACATACAAAAATATATTTATATACAAAATTCAAGGTACTTCCACAAAGATTATATCATAATATATCTCAGAGAACTTATTTACAAGGCCAATTTATACCGTATAAAGATATATTATACCCCTAAACTTTATAGTACTAAATTGTGAACTTACTTTGTTCAAATTTTGTAAATTTATATACGTTTTGTCACTTACCACCTGTGGTTTACCTTTCTGCATTTTTAGTCATTGGAAAAATGAACAAACTCTGGTGTGAGTTAATAGTTTTATCGTGTTTTATATAAAAATAATAAGTACAAACTATTATAACTTAAAATTAGTATGACGTAAAATTTTTATTGGGAAAGTAATCTCATACACAATTACAATCTCTGTAAGTCTTTTGAATAACACAGAATCATTCGAATTGATCATCATTAAAAATCAATTTGAAAATATATTAAATTTTGGGTGGGTTTTTTCTTACTTCAATTATTTTGCCTGTTGATATGATATCCACGTTCATCTCAAGGAATGGCTAAAGATGCCGAAAAACACGTCGTAAGTGACATAATTTATAGAATTGTTCACAATTTGAACGGTTCAAGTTTGATATAGAAATTAAATCAAGCACATTCAGTCATAATCAATGTTCCCGATATGGTGTGCACGTGTGGGCGCGCACACTTTCAAAAATATGACTGCACACTAATTTTCATCTCCCGCACAGACCGCATACAGAAATGTTGTGAAACGAAGTTTGATTTACCAAAGTTATACAAAATTTTAACTGATCTTTTTGTTGCCAAGACAAATAAATTTATTTAGAATACTTTGTTTCAACTGTGAAAATAAAATTAATTATCTAATATAAAATTAAACGCTTTTGGTACATAATAAAAAACTGTTTAAAAATAAACCGGGAAACCTTTGTTTTTTTAAGTTTAAAATAGTTTTGCATCCGAATTTTTTGCTAAGCAAATCATTTATTGTCGTTCTATCTTGTCTAGTCATGGTAAAAACTAACGTTTTCTTTGAAAGTTTTCTCCATATATTAATAAGCCTATTCCAAATACCTTTCAATTAAAAACGTTTCCAAATTGATTAAAATTCGAAACCCTGAAATCTTCAAAAATGTGCATGAAAATAAAATCAAGTAAAATATATAATTTTCTATAAATGCCAAAATTTAGAAAAGGGTCATATTTTCTAGGAATTTAACACGAAAAATAATACATAAAATACCACTTAGAATTTCAGTGATATTTAAAATGTCGATAATAATTAAAAACGCAGAAATTCTTCAGTATAAAAAGATATTGGATATTTTTCGATTGGAATGCTTTATCTATTGTTTGCCTTGTATAGATAGCTGTACACTTTTATTCACTTAACTTGAACACAACCGAGTTATAATCATTTTATTTTGCTTTATAATTATTATTTGCTTATTTTTTAGGAGCTAATGCTCTTTATATGTGGAGATATCTTAACAGATTTTTTCTACGAAAACTGTTTATTATTCAGCTGCTTAACCTTTTTTTCAACGAGAATAGGAATAGAAGGAAATGACTAGGACAGGACTAATTACTAGCTTATCGCTTTTGCTACGCCCGTTTTAGGATAGGATGAGTGGCAGATAATTCAAGACATCACTTACATTCATTCCTTCGGACAGAAATCTTTAAATCGATTGAAAATCAATCTATAAAAACTGTCCTTACTTTGACATTCGTGTTCTAAGTCAACGTCATTTACACTCGACTACGCAGCCTATATGCTGGACCTGTACCTGAGTGGTTAGCATCCACGCCTTCGATACACGCGGGTTCAAATCTTTATACAGACAGATTAATACATATTTCTTAGAGATAGAGTAATTAACCAACAAATATCTGTGTTGAACATCAATTCTTCCTTCGTTAAGCTTTTTGCGAAAAAGTAAGATTGAGTTTCTGAGCAACAAGCGATTCTTGTAAACTTCTGTTATATAGCTATACTATATATCCATAAAATCGGACTTAAAAATTTAATCTACTAATGTTAGAAACATTGCTAAGTTAACATGAGACAACTTGAATCTGAACAGAATCTTTAATTGTTTAATATACATTATATGGTGGAGAAAAGTATAGTTTTTGGGAAATTTTAAACTTCTTCCGTTAACTAAAATTTGTAATAAAATAATTATTTCAAATTAGTTTTATAATTTGACTGACATAATTTATTCAAAGTGTAACTTATTCCTTATTTATGGAAGAAGTTGGAATTCACCCGCAGACATTAATTACTTGTTTTAAGAAAATTTTACCTAATTAAACGGTAACATGAGCCCCAACTTTGTTTGAGCTATCATGGTGTGCTAATAACTTTTCATTAAAGAAACGAGAAACTTATATGGTTGAGCTGGAATCTGTACAAACAAACCTTATTTCAAGAGAACGCGAAAAATGGATAAGCAATAATTATATCCGTATCGATAGCATCCGCCAAATAGACAGATTTTTTTGTGTTTAACAGAAACAGAAAAACAAATAATTTATTACTTAATCGAAAAACTGATTTCAAGTTAACTTATATTGATTCTGTTTGTGTTAATTGCGTCCTATAAAGCAGAGCAAGCTTTTATATGGACAGTTTCGTTATTAAATTTTTAATCGATTTATAGATTTATAATTTAAAATATGAATGTCTAAAATTCTATCTTACCCATCATATCTTTAAGAACGAGACGTTGCTATATCGGTTAGCTATCCACTAGCCCTGTTCTAGCCCAATCTCTCCAAGTAAGAGGTTAAGCTACTAAGTAAAAATCAGCTTATTTTAGAAACACTTCTGTTAATAAAAACTGTACAAAGGTCAAAATGCTTCATATTGGTAGCGGACATGGCTTAAAACAAATATATTATATGGGCACTTAAGAGGTAAAGTGAGTCATCTAGTCAAAAAGTAAAACTTTTTTCTTGTACTTTTAAGTACAATCACATCTTTATTTGGTGTTTTGTATATTTTTATTTTACGGAGATAACACTATTGCAACGTGAGGTTACTTCACTCTTACGATACTTTAAGACGTGTAGAATATTACAACGCATCTAACTTATTTTCTTACATACAACTTGGCTCACTTCACCTCTAACGGACCTATATATCAAATGTAAAATTGTGCATATATCGATTGATCTGTGTGTATGTATGTATGTTAAGTGCAGCACAACACAGCACGTCACATTTAGCGCATTGAGCGAACATTATAATTGTGACATATTTTTAATTCAATATTATATGGTCGACTTTGGTGAATTCTCCTGTATTAACCTTGAAGCATGGTGTTTTTGCAAGTTCGATACCCGCTCATTGATTGGAAGGAGAAAAACAGGCGGCCGGGCACCATTGAGGGAGAATTTTAATTAAAATTGAGTAATTTGACGTCACGGCCGGAAAGTTACGCGAAACGGCCACTGTGCGATGTGGCGTGGCGATTGCTTAAATCAATTTTGTTTAGGAAATAAAATTGGGGAATATTTATTCGATCACACCGCCGGAGAGGGAAATATTTATCAGGAATTCCGTTATCTCGCTAGACAGCCACTTGTGAAATTATTGGAATGATTGCCTTTATTACCCACCGCTGTATTTGCATAATGTGTTTTTTTTTTTTTTTAATAATAAATTTAATTTCGGTCTGAGTGTTGGGTAACCACGCCAATATTAGCACTGCGGCTATATGTCAGACAGAAAAAATATTTTCACATTCAAATTAAAATTATCACACGTTATTGAGAGACTGGTGGTTTACTTAAGTGTAAAACGAAGTTTTTTGTTTTACATGTTATTATGCTTCCCGTACGGTGCTAAAAAATACTTATATATATGTATATGTTTCTGGCCTTATATAAACCATATGAAAAACAAGTTTTTTTTAATATGGGTCCTGGGTTTTTACCGTCCATCAAAGGGTGGGCGGTCAGTGTTAAAACATGTTTTTTACTTGGTTCTTTAAGGGCCAGTAACATATCGAAAGTATTTTTTAGCATCGTAGGGGAAGTATTAAAAATACGATTGAGCGATTGTTTTCCTTACAAATCTCTCAGGTGTGAATAAAAAACAGTAAAAATGCAACAATCTTAGTGGAATTCAATTTGTTTGAACATCGGTGAATAAAACTAGTGTTTTATGCAACTATGACTGTTAGGAATCTTCCCTGGACTTTCTAATAAGCACGTGACAGAATACTAATATACGTAAAGTACCAACCTAACAAAATAACTACGTTAAAATTTTAATAGCCGGCTTTACTTATGTATAAGTGCTTTCACTTGTATTTGAGTAAAATGTATGTTTTAAAACGAATTACTGTTTTTTTCACTGTAAAACACATTGAGTGGTGTTTGTTCTGTTAAACGAAAAAAACTCTTATACACATTCTTTACACACCTTTTTGGGTTTAAAGCTAACGCAACCACTTATTCGCGTGTGAACGTTTGTGTAAGTGTTTTACAGCCCGCTAATGAATACTATTCACTCGCTCGCATTTATGAACATACTAAAATCCAGGTCTGTGAAATCGGATAAAAAAAGACAAGTCCGACTCTAGCTTTAAAATAAAACCGACTCCATCTCCAAAGAAATTTCTCACTTATATATATGTAAGCCATCAGATCATTTTTAGTCAGCCTAGAATACAATGGCAACACTATTGACACTTGTGGTTTGAATACATACATTAAATATTTATTTAAGAAATCGGAAGAGTCGTAAATTTTTTCCAACTCCGACTTCACATCCGCGCTAAAATAAAAGTGATTCTTTTGTTTATCCACTGTAACACTATTTTGATAATAGAAGTTAAAGTAAGAAAACAAATCTACTTTGGTGAATCTAATCGAGTCAAATTAAGTTTTCGAAACGCAGTAATACAACTCTAATGAACGACTCGTAGATGATAATCTACTCGAAGTGTTTAATTCGTACTTACGTGATTTTTTAACCGAGTTTAGTTGACAGTTTTTTATACCAGGGCATACATTTGCATGACGTAAAGAAACTTCTATCTGACATAGAATCACTGGAGCCACATTGAGCACAGTGCAGAAAGGATGGAGTTGTACTCAGCGGGAACAAAGTGCCACTTATTCAATGCATGAATTCTAGCGGCGTTTCTTTGCGGAGTTAGAGCACATCAATAAATCTCAAGATAATCGTACACTGTGCTTTGAAAACAGATACCTGGAACGAATATAAGAAATACTGAATCTACAGAAATGCAATTGTTCAGTAATACGAAAAAAAGAAATCACTAGATCTAACTTCGTGTCGTGGGAGAAAAGGATGATATTCGAAAAAGGCCTTAATTTTAACCGTGAACGGTTTTTTTTTACGACAGTAAAAATATATAATTATGTCAAAGACTTTTTTATTCGCGTTACAGTCAAAATAACAAAAATAAAAGTAAGAATTTTAAAAGGCATGTTAAGGCAGGGCTTCCCAAACTATGTTCTGCGGAACATTGGTGTTCCGTGGAACCTAAAAAGGTGTTCCGCAAAAAATAGTTATGGCTATATACGCTGCAACACATTTAAGTGTCTTCTACTTCATATTAAAAATAGAGTTATGGTAAATCTCCACTGATGTTTAAATTGTTTTGACGTGGGTACAGGCGAATATTTTGAATAACTAAGAGCTTTATTTACTCATTTTGTTATTTAACATGTTTTAAAAATAATAAATCAGTAATTTAAGAGTTCGACTGAAGGTGCTTGGCGGAATTTCAATATTAAATTTAAATCGTTCAAATTATGTACATTCACACCATCCACAAATCTGTGGGAATTCTCATGGGCTTATCCTTTTTGGCTTTAAACTCGTTGATACATTTATTTATTATATAAACACGAAACATTCATTTACTAAGCGTCAGTTCAAGTTCATCCGTGCACTTGAACGCCTTAAGATGCCGAAAGGCGAAACCCGGGTCGTTAGTGACAACGTCTATGTGAATGTACAATTTGAACGATTCAAATTTAATAAATCAGTAAATAATAAGTGATTTAATAACATATATAATTTCTATTATGAAATACCTGTCCTCAAAATATGTTGTGTTCCGGTAAAATTTCTAGATTTGTGGAAGGTTCTATTGCACAAGAAATTTGGGAAACCCTGCGTTAATGTATCAAAATATTAACGTTTTAACTACATATGTAAATTTATTATTTTTTAAATAATAAAAACAGTTTTTATTTATTAATGAACGTTGTTGTAGTGTTGATATCACAATGTTGAAACAACATATTTGCAAAAGCTCAGCGTGGCTAATTTTTTCGCCGGAAATATAACACAAGTTGTCGAAGCACCAAAGTTGAAGATGTTCGTTTATCGCCTTAGAAGAAAGCAGTAACTTTTCGCTCAAACTTTCTCTGAGATAACTTCTGTGGCGTCCAGCCAGAAGATACAATAATAAACAAAATATTTAATAGATTAACATCAAAATTTGGAACTTTTTTTAACCGCTTAGATGCCGTACATATTACACCAAACAATTATGTTTAAGGTATAAAAAATATAAAATCTTCATAAATATGCGTTAATGTCAAATATTGTCAAGCTGGTTATACCTATCACTGTATAAAAAATGTGCACAGGTGGTCGCGCGGCATCCAAGTGATTAAACTGTCCTTCTTCTTCTTCTATTTTACTGTTGTATGAGCTGAGCTAAAGAAACATTCTGGCTTAAATAGGTAGAAAGGTTGACACAAATCTTCAAATCTTTTTTCCGCATAAAGTCCAGAGGGGTGATACAATTCAAACAGATACTGTCAACTAGATTCACTTATAAAACTGTATCATTTTCATACATAATTAAATTAGGTCTTGATTTTTTATAATATTCTACCAATATCAGTTAATTTGGATTATATTGGATAATAAATAGCGAGTGTGTATTAACACACTCGCTACTGGGTTGGAGAAACGGCTAGCTAACAATTTATTTTTTTAAGAGTGGACTAGTTTTTTATCAATATAATTAAAAAGTCAGTATATAAGGAACTGACACTAACCCATTTTTGCCCAGTGCTCCAATATTGGAACATTTAGTATGTTTACTCCACTCCATTATGCATGGCACAATAAAAGTTGAGATTGTATCAGTCTCAATCAATCTACAGCGAGCAAACGTGGGGTTCGTTTCGTGTGGTTTTTTTTCAGGTTTGAACCTGTCGAAGTGAGCAGTATTTTTTTATTTGCATCAATTACGGGCAAATTTGGGCAAAATTCTGGAAAAAAATGGCTCAAATTCACTTAATAAATAAATAACGGTCGAGAGGTAGTATACGGTAATAATTCGCCATCCTTCCATATGATATCGAGAGAAAAAAGATTAATATTGTAACATAATCACAAATATTCAAAAATTTTAATATATATATGTGTATAGTGAATTCATATACATCTTTGGTTGCTCTTTAATTGTATTTTTTTTTTGAAATGCAGTATTTTTCAATTTTTTCTACGAACAATTTCTCAGAGAGCATGTATATAAGTGATTAGGGGGGAAACTGGCCACATTACTCATTGACATTTGTGTCAAAGAATACAAACTATTTTCAGACTTTGATTGACTTTATTTTTAAAATGTCTATCAAATCATACGCCACTGATCAATACACATAAAAACTACGACAAGTGAACAAAGTTTAGGTAAACTTGGTTTACTTTAGTTTACCTAGAAAGGTGACAAAGGCTACTGCAAAATACACGGAAATGTAGTTATCAAGTCAGACATCTTATAAATAATGAAAACCAAATTAACAATTCAATATATAAAAGAAAAGAAATATTTTCCTTTGCTGGTTGATTTTAATAAGTAAAAATCTTTGAAACAGTTCAATCGCAACGTCAGCAATAAGTTATACCAATGAATATACCTACATATTATAGTATTGTGTCCACTGTCAATAAATAGCTTGGTAAAAAATCATAAAATTTTAAAATTATATACCCTTTTTTACATATTTCTTTTTTTCTTATATTAGGATCATTATCATCGGTTTCGTTTAGTGTTTTTCTTTGAAATATAATTTATTATACCTTATCCAGTCAAATGGACTTTTTGTGATAAAATACATTTCGTTTATTTTTTATATATTATATTATATATTATTGTCTTATTCCATTATAACCTTTTTCTTTTAAAATGACTTATCTTCAATCTTTATTATTAAGTTTGAATTATTTTCATTTTGTACACAATTTTGTCGGTAACAACCCGGGTTTTGCCTTTCGGCATATTCTGGCTTCATCTAGTACACGAATGCACTTGATCTGACCAAATTAAGCTTATAATATATTTTTTTTATTCATATTTAATATATTGTTACTGTAATTGTCCGTCTTCATTGATTTAAAAATCTATGTCAGTTTTTGACGTCGGTAAGTAAAAATTTCCAAGATTTTCTGCTAAATTAAAGATATCCATGCCGCGAGAAGCCGAAAACATTCTATACTTTTTCGCCATCGTCAGTAGTGTGCGAGGATAACAATTAACAATCATACACCCAATCTTTAATATGTTCGTCATTACTATAGATACATAAACAGGTTTTCTTCATGCTTTTTAATTTTCAATCACTCATTGCTTATACTACGAACGGCAAGTAAGAGTTTTGTGTGTGTCTTTATTATAATTAAAATGTTATACTTAAATGCATAATTTTTGGTAATTTTAAGAGTCGTAGACGTCTATTTTTTATTAGTCAGACCTACATCCGATACACCGCCGTCTACAACTCTACAGCTTTGATTAAAATTGACAGTGGGAATGTCAATTTAAAAAAATAAAATAAAAAAAACCAAATGGTTAACAAAATTTCTTGTTCACTTTTAGGGTGTTCACTGTCAATACTTGGTGGAAAGGCATTCTATTAATAAAAACAATAATCCTTTTTACTTCATTCCACTTTATTTAATATGTCAGGACCGGTTTCGCTCATTGCGAGCATTGTCAACTGATAAGAAATATAATTTAACAATGCTATTTATACAAAATTGAAAAGTTATACACAACAATTGGCATTGAAAAGAAATTGCCAATTACATTAAAGTGATTCTAAAATAACACAAAATTAAAATGTTCAACACATCTAACATATAATTAAAAAGTCATCCCAGATTTATAAATTCAGAATGCGATTGAAAGTAATTACAAACATAATTAAAATTTGGGAAATTTTTGACAAAGTGATAAAATGCTACATTAATAAAGTGAATATGCTTAATGATATGAATATGCTTAATGATAGTTTTATGTTTTCCCCGCTTCCGAGTAGTTGGTGTGTTCATCACTTAAACAAAATCGACAGCCAGGAAGATTCTGAAAAACAATTTTTTCAAAGACCGTATCAATTCTAACAAAAGAAATCTATATTTATTTTTTATTTTTTTTTATTTTTTTAATTTATATAAAAGAATAGTTAACAAGGGCTAATGCAATGGATAAAGTAACGGGGAACTAGCAAAATTTTGTATAAATAGCATTGTTAAATTATATTTCTTATCAGTTGACAATGCTCGCAATGAGCGAAACCGGTCCTGACATATTAAATAAAGTGGAATGAAGTACAAAGGATTATTGTGTTTTTATTAAAAAAAATTGTCTTTCAAGATACATGAAAATTCACAACAACATAATACTAATACTTTTTTAAGACTTAAAAAAATTACGTTTTCCACGGTATTCACGATGAAAGGATGAAAGTATAATATTAAGCAAATTGTTATTCTCAAAGAAATTTACACGATTTTAAGGCGTCTAGTAAAATAAAAGTAAAAAATATTTTGCCATGATTCAATCGAATTATCTTCATTTTATTATGTTTCACTTTCTCACTTATCAAGGCTTAATTAAAATCATTTTGGTCATGTATTCACTTTTTTCAAATAAAAAGATGCTCTAAAAGCAATTCAGTTAGTAAGTTAGCATAATACAACAATTTACTTAACTTACCAAAACAACACAGCAGCCAGTTTAGATTGCTCCATTTTTCTCAACAATTGAATGTCCACTACTAATACAGTAGCGTGCCCACTTATGTGAATCTCGAGAACATTTTGAAATTTATTATTTTTAATACCTTATAAAATAAAGAACTTTAAAACAAATACATTTTAACAAGCAAAAATTGATATTTTATTTATTATATAATATATATGATATAAAACATTTAACGTACGATGTGTCGGTACATCAATTATTGAGAAAGCAATTTAAGTTCAAGAATTTCAATTTTTATTTTAGAAAAATAAACTGTAACGACCAAGAGATTGGTATTTACATGATACGAGCCCTGAAGATACGAAGTAAGCCAAGCAGTAAAATGTGAAAGCTTTTCTATTGGACTTTTAAAAACAATCACGACTTTACTTGGTGCTTTGGTGGATTGCAAATTTTAATTTAAAAGAGATAACTTCGCTTTTACGGTACTTTATATTATAACGCATCCAACTCATTTTTGCCTAAAATACCACTTGGCTCACTTCACCTCTAATAGGCTCAGTTATGTAAGCTTACCTGGGTTTATAGTGTAGCGTGTGTTGTGTAGCCAACGCGAAAATTTCTGGTTTCTTTTTAGTTTTAAATATAAGATAGTAGCAACTTCTTTTAAAATAATCGCACCAAAGAAGTTTTATCACATATAAGAATCTTTCATTAAAAGTATAGTATTATTTTCTTTTTGAAATTTAAATAGTCAATACAATGTACTCTTCGTAATGGGCTCATTAGAGGTGAAGTGAGCCATGAGGTATTTTATTAAAAAGTAAGTTAGATGCGTTGTTACATTCCACACGTCTTAAAGTACCTTAAAAGTGAAGCAACCTCATTTAATACACATTGCAATAGTGTTAAATTCGTAAAATAAAAATATGCCATCCACCAAAGCACCAAGTAAAGACGTGATTGTACTTAAAATTTCAATAAATAAGATTTACCATTTTACTAGTTGGCTCACTTCACCTCTCGAGGGCTTATATGATATAATATTCTTATGTCATCGCTTAAGTTGTTAATATATATATTTAAATAATAATTGTATGCATCACTTTTCAATGTAAAAAAGTCACATAGTACAAAAGATGCTACCTATTTTGTATTTTATGGAGAACTAATATATACTCAAAGCATATTCAATGCAATTAATATGGTTTTATGTTAGAATTTTGAATACCAAATATTATATGCTTTTCTATCAGAACGTGCACTTCGATGCCTGAATAGGATATAAAGACGTATCAACATCTGTGAACCATAAATAGTTTATGCAATGAGTACTTCCAGTGCTAACAAATGGCTTTTTAATGTTTTTTTGTGGTATTTACGGGTTTCACAACACTCCTACTGCACTCCTGCTACTTGATTCTAAAAACTTGGTGGCCTCTCGTTAACATATTTAGATTATAAACATTATATTAGTGAGGCATATTGTTAAGATGTTTTTTGATTATCGATAAAATCTAAAAAACAGTCGCAAAAAAAATATCCATAACTATCGTTCCTATAAAAATGCACCTCAGACAACATTATAAATGATGTTATGTATCATAACTAAAAAAGATTTTTTTACAGCTTACATTTTAATTTCAGACTTCAGTGATAAATTTGCTTTGATAGGAAATTTTAACATCTTAGAAATCTGGATGTATTAAATAATTCTAAATATATATGTTTATGAAACAACTGTTTTAATTGTCTAATGGTATGGATCTTAAAAAATGTGATTAAAAAACACATCAGATATAATCTATAATACATACAATTGGCAAGATGAATGACAAAATAATCCAATTGTATTTGTTTATCATTTTTATATCTTATCCTTCTTATGTTAAATAATATTTTAAGATTTATTATCCTTTTCAGTCAAAAACCTTAAGACTGATATAGTCTGAAGATGCTTTTCAGAGAGGCGAAACAATCTTCACATCTAGTTTAACAGACAGTTGTGTTATGTTTAGATAAACACAAAAAAATAATTTCTACAACGTTATCACAATGGTTTCCATCGAAAAAACTCATATCGAATATAACTGCTTTAAAAAGAGTAAAATTGTATAACACATATAACACGGAACAGTTTCCTCACTCGTTTTGACTATCGATAGATAATATTATCATGTCAGTTTTTCATTTGAACAACGCTTTTTTTTCGATTTCAATAGAATAAAATATAATAAACATACACAGCATAAAGCATAATATTTCCATATACGCCTTTATTTTTCCAGGAAAACAATCTCAACCAATTCATAGGCACATTTTTTACGGTATTGATCAAAAGTGAATTTTACAACAGGTTTAATATAATTCAATTTATTTTTATTTTATGATTACCAGTATTCTTTACATTTGTGTTGCGGACGCTCCTGGATGAAAAAGTAAACACTTACAGAGAAAAAGAAAAACAACAGCTCTCTATAATTGCTTGCACCGTTTATTTCTTTCATTCTGGTTGTTCTTTCTAAACTCTTAATTAGGGACTATTACATGTAAGTTTTTTAAGCACCTCCTTAATTTCAATCCGTTTAAGAACTAAAAAAACTCAGCTAAATATATGTCTACTGACTGCATAAACCATTCAAATCTTTCCGCATATTAATTAGCAAGAAAGTAAAAGCAATTTTTGTATCGTTGACATTGAAAGTAGAACCTCAGTTCAAAACGTTCCACATTATGTAATTTTAACAATAATGAAAAATTAAATAATACATCATAAAAAACATCGTAGCATTGCTTAAATCAGTGCTTCTTAAACTTTTTCATGCTACAGACCCCTAAGTCTGAAAAAATCCATGTTCCCCCCGAAAACAAAATTGCCGTCAGAATCTTTATTACAGAAATAAAATATTCATTGTATATGATCACGTCCGGTTTCGCATAGTATAAGTATAAATTAAATTATTGTTCTCTTTTTATTATTCAAAAATTGTCGCCTGCGTGGTTGAGTGGTCAACGTCGTTGAACTCGGTTACGGAGGTTATGGGTTTGAATATTAGTACTGACGGTTTTAAAGATTGATTTGTCAATCGATTTATGAATTTCTGTTCGAAGGCATGGATGTATGTGCTGTCTTGAATTAACTCCATCTCACCCATCTTATACTAAAAACGAGTCGAACAATGGACACATCTCTCACACATTAATATAAAATTTCTTTTATTTTAAAATGCCCCGCGAAACAAAACACAGCTTCATTAAAAATACCTCGAATACGGGTAACTCGAATTTGCATAAGACAATGACTTAATGGACATATATTAAAAAATAGGAAACGTATTGATGTACGACCGCTATTTCATTAAGCCATTTCAATTTACTTAAATATTTTTAATACATGTAAAACATTTTATTACAAGAGAAAAAAAAATTAAAGCTTCGAAATTCGGGAAGAATTTCAATTGAAATAAAAGAAAAACACTTCTAGAGTAACTGTGTGAATTGTTTCAAACAATTTAAAATGTTTTCATTTCTTAATTGCTGCTAATTAAAATTTTATCTTTGTTCTTTAGCGCCATCCCTAGCTTTGTAATTGTTTTTACAGCAGATATTCGAAAAATACTTCCATTTAAATGCTTTGAATATTTAAATATTTTGGTAGGTAATAAAACTAATTCAACTATTTTTTTAGTCTTAAATCGAGTTAAAACGTATTTCAAGTTTAGGTAATATCATTTTAGGATAATATTACATTTTTTTTACAAACTCTTTCCAAATTCTATGCCAAATAAATTATACAACTTATACACTCTGGAAAAGTGTTTTTTTCTAATGTACTTTCTAATGTATCAATAGCTGCCTTTATACTAAAAAATCCAATTGCTTTTAATACGTCGTTATTTCAATTTAATACTTATATTACAAAAATAAACTTTTTCTTCTTTTCAATAATTTTAGAGGTAAAGTAAACTCTGTAAAGGCAAAAGGATGTAGCCCACAGTTTTTTATAAACAGCTTTTTTCGATAATCACAATGTATACAACTTGATACAAATTCTACCAAAAGTATGTAAGCCGAAAATATCGAATTAGTAACTCAATTAAGCTTTTTAGTTTGAACACAATTGCGACCCGAAAAAAAAATGAATTAATATTAGAATTAGTCAATTAAAACCAGTTTATCAAAAAAAAACATTTTTTACACAATCGAAAGAAAAGGATCGATTTCCTGACAAATTTGATTAATTTTATTACCTGTCGTTAATCTAACGTTATTTAATTACTCATTTGATTTCGAAGAGCAGCAATGAGCAGCCTAACATTGGAAACAAAACCATTATTCAAAACGTGTCTTATTTACGATTCAGACCGATGTTTTAAAAAAGATTCGATATCTCATATTGGCCTGACATAATGTATTTAGTTATGTTATTTATTCTTGGAATTATTTCTTAACTAATTTCTTTCTTACAGTGCTCATTTTTTGCGGCAAAAAGTTACAATATCCCGTTTCTTCCTGCAATTTTTAAATTCTTAGAAAGTCTCCACTATTAAAAGAACGAAATTACGGAGAAATTCTTTGTGATTTTTTTAATCGCTTAATTACGAGCTAACAATTCTTCCTGGGAGAATTTAAAAATCTTAGAAAACTTATTAGGTTTACTTTCCCATTATATTTCGCCATTTACCAGCTATTAATTTTCCAGATGTATTTAATATCAAAACCGTGTGTTTGATAATTAATATATTTACGTTTTATTTACTCAAGAAAATTTGAACAAATTAATATTAACTATACTTTAATCTGGTTAGGTTAGGTTAGGTGAGGTTAGTTTTTGGATTAGATAAGTGGGATGGAATATTGGCATTACCGCTATTTTTGCTTACGGAAATTTACAAATAAATTAATTTGTAATACTGTCCTTAGATTCATATCCGTGAGAAACGTAACAAAATCTAACGACATTAACCGTTCGGCGCAAGGTATATTATGGTGCTGTAACGTAAGCGTTACGAAAGAGTGCACAAAAAGGCGCGCAGGGATAAAGCATTTTTTGAGCTTAGAGTAGTTCAGAGTTCTTATGTGTCTGATTGACACAGTAACTAGACAAAACAAAATATAATTAAGTGTAACGTGATTAAACAGAACAATGAAAAAACTTATTTCATCGGTTTGCTGCAAGAAGTGATTAAGTGACATGTTGGTCAACACTGGCCTAGATGTCACAATCAGGGCATCTAACCCCGGACCTATTTGACTGACTCATTTTTTTTTTCATTCCCAGAATCTCGGGATTGAGCATTCATGGACAAATTCGGTATTTCAAAAAATTTTGGTCGTCAATTTTGAAATATTGAGAATTTACGAAATTCCCAAACTGTTTGCTTATTAGAGAAACGGTGTTAAGGCAATGTGTAAAAATAACTTTCGAGGTTTAATTTTTTTTTCCAATAATAAATTCTCCTGCGAATTATTTTCTTGCTCTCTATTTTTACACGCAAAATGGTCGGCACGGCTTTGACGTGTCACCACCCAGTGTTTTCTTTTACAACCATATTTGCTATATATGTGGATTATGTGGCCACCACGCGGTACCTTCACGATTCCCTGTCTTTCGCTAATTGGTTTGCTTCCTCATAATCAAACCACGTCGCCCCCAATATCCGACTCAAGCATCTATCTTCGAAGCTCATCATTATACATATATTACTACTTGATAATGAGTTTTTTTTATATACAACTAAATTATTTCACTGAAATGTAGAGTAATAATATCGAATAAAAAATTCTTTATTTGCTTGTTAAACGTTTAAGGCCCCTGCAATTTAATATGAAACTTTAAAAATCAGAAGGGAATCTTTTCATGGCATTGTTTTCTGTATTTCATCCCTCTTTAAAAAATAATTTGGAGATAAATCAAGAGAGCGGTCTTTTGTTCTCGCGTAAGGAGAAAACCATCATCAGCGATTTTTACCCTTCACATTGAAGCTGTGACAAAGGCGGACGTTGACCATTTTTCCCTTGAGCGCCATATATCCAAACTTAATTTTGACTTGAGACTTGACCTACATCGGAAAACATTTTTAACTTTTTTCTTCAATGAAGTTGTGTACAGAGAGTTTGTTTTTTAAATATTTGCCGCAGTTAATGTAAAAGTAAATTATACAAATAAATAACTACATTACACGTTGGCAGGAATCTAAATTTATTAAAACAGATTATTTATCAACGTGCACATTTACAAGTACAAGTTATTATTTTATATGACAACTTTGTCATAATCCATTGTTGTGCGTAAAATAAATTTAAATCGCATATAATGTGAAACAATTAACAAAAATATTGGCCGACAGTAATAAGATGATTATACTAAGCACTCAAATTTAAATTTGATATAAACGGATAGTGCCAATATGTGCGGTGGTTACTCTTCAAATGGATTTGAAAGTGGTAAGTGGGAGTATCTACAATGAAGTATGATATTACCCCTAGTTTGATTAGGGGTTTTTTTACGCGAAACAGCTTTCATCAGGTCCTATTCTCAAGTCTGATAATCAATAGCAGTAAAAAAGCACAAAAATTGATAACAGGCTGCTGTGCTTAGAAATAGGTAGCTGTATGTAATCATATCTCGTGATCACTTTAAGATCATTATTATGCAAAAATTACAGAAGTAATCAAAGAATATTTTCAAATATACCACCATTATTTTTCGTAATAAAATTACTTCGATTGAATGGCAATCTTTCTTTCATTTTAAATTCACTTTTCAGTAGAAAACCAATCAAAAAACCGATAAATTTTCAATATTTATACAATGTTGGGACGAATAAAATAAAGAGCTTTACAACCAACATAGATTCTGAGAAGTTGAAAATCTTTAAACAGAAATCGCTGACCGAGCAAAAGGATTTTTTTAAGATACCTACTTGAAAGATAATTGAAAATTTTAAAAGAAAAATTCACTCACATACGGACATATAAAAATCCTAAGTAGAGTGGGCTTTGGCGGAGAATTGTTCTTTTCCGCTGTATTATTCTTGCTACTTATTAGATATATTTGAAGAACAATGTATCTTTTATATTATTATTAATATACTATCACTAAAAAACCAATTCCCTCTCTATTTTCATAAAGTATTATAATATGACAGCTAATCGTTTGGTCAGTTATTTATTATATAACTGGTCAATAAAAAGTTATTAGAGGTAAATATTTTAATTATTCAACTAATTGTTTAATCTTCAAGGCCCAAAAATCAAGTTTAATTATCAAATCGATATTTTTTAAGCCGTTAACAGCAAAATCTTATTGAAAAGAGTCATGTAATTTAAAACAAAAACACAATAGGTGTACTTATTCTCGATTTAGTATTATTAGTCTCGACTGGTTTTTCTTATTCGCGAGAATTATTAACAAATAAAACAATGTAAAAAGCTGAATTATCAATTTTACACAATAGCATGAGCTACGTATAATATATATTGAATGCCAATAAACATTTCACCTTGACTATTCCTCGAAGTAAAAGTTTCCTGCTATAATTATTTTAACAAGTAATTTAAACAAAACACTTGCCAGGGAAACTTCGAGAACTAAGTAAACCTTTGAATTAAATTATGGCCGCTTGTTTACTTATATTGAAGGATTGGGTGCGTGTTCATACCAAAGGTAAAAACTAACATAAATAGAAAATGATGAACAATACATAAATAAAATTAATGTGCATTTGTAACGTTGTTTTTAATAATAAAAAAGTAAATTACAGTTAAAAGTGAATTGTTATTACGAAAATTGTGAAAGAGCGACTTTGTTTACTGTTCATAAGACAGTGTACGATTTAAATATATTTATTTTAAGTTCTTGCATTTTTTCTTGAGCACGGTGTCGAATTGAGGTTGATGAATTGTTTTTAACACTTTCTTGGGCAGCAGCATTTTTTCAGTTAAGCCTTACGTACCTTGTGTCTTAGACTTGTGTTTATCTGCTGCAGAGCCTCTTATTTCAAAACCATTTACTAAACAGTAAATAGTGGTGTTCGGTGATTATTACTGTTATTAATCAGTCACAATAATTAATGATTGACTTGGATAAAATATTTTTACGATGAAAACACGCGCAAAAATTTGCCACGTCTATACTTTACGACTGCCAAATATGAACAGAAAAAAATGACGACTTACCGAAGTGTCATTTTTACCAAAATGGCGACGAAACTATTATAAACCTTTTCAGCGAACACCCTGTAACACCTGAATGACCATTCTGTACCAAAATAATATATCAAACTGAGTAATACTTTTATGAATTACTTTTTCTTTTTCAGCAAAACAATGATTTATTTATCTATCTATATATATAAAAGAAAGTGGGGTTTGTTACACCACGTATATCTCGAGAATAACAGCTCGGATTTTAATGATCTTTGTTTTATTAAATTCGTATCCGCCTAGAATAGCAGAATAAGCATTAAAACATCGGAAAAATATCACGGCAAAGAAATTATGAAGAAAATTAATATTCTCATACAGTTTTCAAATGGCGAACACCTTGAAATAATGAAAATGTCGTTTGTATGCAGATTTCATCCGCTAGGTGGCAATTTTTCCAAAATTCATTTGTTTTTGCTTCTTTTGCATACAAAATTTAAATTTAAATTTAGAGTATGGATTAGAATAAAACAAATCGATGATATAAAATGAAAACGAAATAAAATCGGATAATGTTGAAATAAGGTTATGTTTTTAATTAGGTATGATAATTTTTTTGACAAAAATATTACGCTGTTTGCACGAACGTTGCTCTACTTTGAGATGCCACGTTATTAAACTTGGAAAGCTACATCGAAGAAATTTTAACGTCGAAAGCAAGGCGATGCGGTTCCTGCTCATCCGAATGACTACTGATGCTCTTGGTCGCATGTACACAGTTCATCTGAAAAATGACGAATGCTTCTACTTGCATGTCAACAGCTCAATTTGCTTGAAAATGATACTCATTACAATCGCTGAAGAAATTGTTTCTGAATCTCCAAGTCAGATACGCACATTATTTTCTATCATTATTTTGACATGCTTCCCATCGAATCCCCGTGAACTGTGGAACAAGTACAAGGATGACATGTCCGAATACATTTTGCATCGAATTCGTGTCAGTTTGGGGAATCCCGATCTCGAGGTGAATGAAGAGATACATAACCAGGCTTTGCTTTAGATCGAAGACATGTGTTACCTCATGTGCGGCAGTTTGGTAGTCAAGTTAGGAATGCCAACGCCAGATCGTGGAATGAACGACGCTTTCAATCGAGAATTGGAACGTGAACGTGAATATGATCGAAATGCATTGAACCAATCAGTTTGAACGAATGTACCACTGTTGAACCCTCAACAGAAGGAAATTAGCGATACGTTAATGAAGGTAATTGATGATGGAAATGGTGGCTTATTTTTCCTCGATGCGCCCGGTGGAGCTGGGAAGACATTCTTCATGTCATTGATTATGGCCACTGTTCATGCGAGATAAAAAAAATTGCTGTAGCAGTTTCTTCTTCTGGAATAGCAGCCACGTAGATAGATCAACCGCTGCCGATGAAATAAACGCTTGCCTCAAATAATTGACAAACATGCGAGTTGCATTGCTAAACGATCCATCTGCCGAAGATTTCTCCAAGCAATTGCTGACTATCTATTTATTCATTGTTCAAAATTAAAATTACAGTACATGACATAACAGCTGACGCCAATTCGCCATGTACTTGAAAAACATAATAAGACAAAATATAAAATAAAACTACATAATACATCAGAATCAAAATCAACATAAAAAATCAAGAAATAAAATAGTGAAATTTTACAAACAGTTCACAAATACTATCACTAAAAATGCCCACTTCTCTAGGCAATGCGTTGATCAATCTAACGGCCCTTGGAACTGGTGATTTAAACCTCTTAAGCGAGGTATAAGTTTTTAGAAATAAAAGTTTTTGCTCATAGTTACGCCCACGTAAGAATAAATTGGGAGCATGTAAATTAATAGTCATGAGAATTTGAGGATTATTGACTCGGCCCCGAAGGAGAAGAGAAAAATGATTTAAGCTTGAAAACGATCTTCGACTACCGTCGGTAACGACCGTGTTCCTGTTGACAAATCGAACAGATTGATTTCGTTTCCGCCGAATTTTAACAATTTCGTCTCAACGAAGGACGGCTTCATCAAAAAAATGTTCCCAAACGTCTAATCACAAAAATCACAATTGGTTGATTGAATGAGTAATTCTTGCGGCGAAGAACAAAGATGTGGATCATTAAAACTTCACAATTCAAAATCAAATCGTTGGTTCACTACATTCCTTCAAATCTAGCGAACTTTCGCAAGGTGCGCGAAACATTCTTGCGCAGACTGTACATATAACATATTCTTTCAACCAAAAAATAATTATTTCTGCTTCTCTATGATAGTGTCATCAGAAATGGTTTGTAGTATCGACCAAACTATTTTTTTTTTCGTTTATTAGAGATTCGCGCCGCAGCACACCCAGCATCGCCTCGCGGCACACCGCTTGCGGAGCACTGCTTTAAACGACTGAAAAACTGACATGCAATATTGCGAAACACTCACCAATGACCAAAGTTTTGGTAGCAAGTAAAATCATCACCTGGGATGAATGGACAATGGCGCACAAATGCGCATTGGAAGCACTCAATTAAAGTATGAAATATCTGTGCAATGACTCAAGATGCTTTATAGGCGCAATGATTCTACTATCTGGCGATTTCCGCCAAACACTACCAGTCATTCCAAGATTTACCGCTTCCGATGAAATAAACGCTTACCTCAAATCACGACTCTGGCGCTATGTAAAGAATCTTCAGCTGACGACAAACATGCGAGTTGCATTGCTAAACGATCTATCTGCCGAAGCAATTGCTGACTATCGGTAACGGGGGTGTTCCTGTCGACGAATCGAACGGATTGATTTTGTTTCCGCCGAATTTTTGCAATTTCACTTCATTCAACAAAATGTTCCCGAACATCTAATCACAAAAATCACAATTGGTTGAATGAACGAGCAATTCTTGCGGCAAAGAACAAAGATGTGGATCATTTAAACTTCACAATTCAAAATCAAATCGTTGGTCCACTGCATTCCTTTAAATCTATCGACCGTGTAACAAACGAAGACGAAGCAACCAACTATCCAACTTAATTTTTAAACTTATTGGATCTGCCTGGCTTGCCACCGCGCAATTTACAACTGAAGGTTGACTCGGCAGTCATCATGCTTCAAGTTATCAAGTTAACATAACATTTATTCACTTTTAAGGTGTTCACTGTCAATACTTGGTGGAATGGCAGTATAATAAAAATAATAAAACATTTTTAGTACTTTTTCCACATAAAAATTATTTGATCAGGACCGGTTTCGCTCATCGCGAGCATTATTAACTGATGATAATGCTCAGATGATAATAACTCAGTTGATAATGCTCGCGATGAGCGAAACCAGTCCTGATCAAATAAATTTTATTTAGTGGGAAAAGTACTAAAAATGTTTTATTATTTTTATTACAACATTTATTGATTCTGAGGCGGTACGAAGTTCGTCGGGTCAGCTAGTATACAATAAAGCAAACATACAATGTTTCGATGTCACTTACCAATCATCTTTATTTAAGATCGAAATTCTAGGTGAAGCCAACAATCTAAAAATTTACGAAATTTACATGTTATATAAACACACCTTCACTTTATTTCATTTTTAACAAAAAAAATATATTCCACTCAAATAAAATATACGTCTTCAAATAAGATCGCTTTACATTTTGAAAAATTAAGTCGTACAAGTCAATCAGTAATGAGAGATTGTTGCTTGGCGAATTTTGCTGCCAGGAAAAAAACCAAAAACAAAACAACTCTTAAATCAAAGAACAAGCAACCATTTACCACTACTTTTTTCTTGTGGCAACACAATATCTTCTGTCAACGAAGATAAACTGAAACATTTTAATATTTTCACAAATAATTATGACAGACCATGTTGAGATACGTATTTCCGACCAGGCAAAAGAAGCTTGACAGATGAAGTGATATGACAAATAATAATATTACATCGAAAATCTTAACATACATATGTTTCGTATTTCTAAAGATATTTTTTTCTCTTATAAATAAATACTAAATTTAGAATTTTATTTCAATGAGTAACTTCAGGAGTTTTATATTTTTTTCACATAAAAGCAGACTTGCTCGGTAAGCTTTCTTGGCAATAATTTGTATTTTTATATCGTTTTTACGAACGTGAAATATCATACATACGATTTTAAGATAATTTATTTATACACAAAATCTATATATTAATAGCCGATAAGGTCCGTTTGTTTTTTTTGGGTGAGTGTAAGGTGTCCTTGATTTCACACCTTCCAGTCTCCAATTTTTTATTCATACTAAATTTATATATTAAAAGTCGATGAAATAATCAGTCGCTTTTCACTTTTCACAAATGTGTGCGTACTGATGTCCTCGAGACTTCTTTTTCTACGAAATGTATTTTGTTTGCGTAAATTTTCAAATTAATAGGTAATGAAATGAAATTAAATTAAATTAAATAAAATAAAATAAAATTAAATTAAATTAAATTAAATTAAATTAAATTAAATTAAACTAAATAAAATTAAACGGCAACGGGCTTACAGCTAGTTACTTTAATTATATAGAAACCAAATGATAAGATGTATAGCTAAACTAAGCTAAGATAGATAACCCGCCTATGTGGTCAAAAGGTCAACGTTGTTGGTTTCGGCTACAGAGGGCCCGGGTTCAAATCCCGGTGCGGACAGATTTATAAATTGATTTTTCAATCAATTTATGATTTCTGTTCAAAGGCATGGATGTATGTGATGTCTTGAATTCCCCCCTCTCACCATCCTATCTTATGAACGGGGTGTTTTGAGAGAGATTAGCTTACTACTAATCCTGTTCTAGCCCTGCCCTCCTATCCCTACTCTCTTTGAAAAAAGAGAGGTTGAGCAACTGAGTAACAAGCAGTTCTCGTAGAAACACTTCTGTTGAGATAAACTCCATTAGGAGTCCATATGCTCCACATTGGGAGCGGACATGGTTTAAAAATGATAAGATTTATATGTATAAAGTTTGGAAAGGACTCTTTGTAAGTTCTTTACGCCACGTTTTTACATTTTTTTATATTAAGGATCGGTGAAAATATCACAAACAAAATTTTATTCGCATACAAATGTGTAAGCTGATTGAAAAATAAATGTTTATAATAGAAGTTCAATATCGTGGTCAAAGAACAAATATGATGGAGTGGAGAACATAAACTGAAATTAATTTTGCACATACAAAAATAATTAAGTGCTTATCGATTTTTTTTCTGAACGAATCAAAAAATTTATTCGAATAAACATTTAATCGCAGACTTAGATCGGTACATGAATTGAAGTAATTTATATTGTAAATTTTCTTGATAAAACATAATTGAATATAATGAAAGATAAGTACTTATGGCAAATGGAATTTTGGTTAATCTTTACTATTCTTAGAAATTTCTACTGATTCCCAACTGTTTTGTGCATTCTGATTTCATAATAAATTACCCTCCTAACTTCTGCTTTATTATATTTAAAATGAATTTACAAACACAATTTCTTTTGTTTGATTATAAAAGAATCATTCTTCTAGAAAAACAATCTAGTAACAGCGTAAAATTACTGTAATCAAATTCTTTATACTATGTTAAAGCTTCCTTCTAGTATTTATTCTATCATTAAATTCGTTTAGATTATTTTACCTTGAAATTTATTCTTTTCAAATACTTGAAAGTTTTACAACTAAATTTTAAATTAAGCATGAAACGTGTCTTTCGTTTGTTATTATTTCACAGCTAATGGCCAAACTCCATAATACTCAATCGATCAACCATTCTTTTTCTAAGAGTGTAAAAATATAAAGATGAGGTTATGACAGGAATAGTGGTTAGCTAATCGCTCTTGCTACGCTTTATTGTTAAGATCATCACATACATCAGACATCCGTTTAGTCAAACTTCAAACACGTATCTACACACGAAAAATAAGTTTGTGAAACTGTCCGTACTGAAATTTGAAGCAGTGGAAAATGGCATTGATCTCTTGGCTACTGGCCTGACATTGGTTTTGTATAAAAAAAATAACGTGTATTTAAAATGGATTACTATTTGTTAACGTACGCAATATGAGCTTTTATCAAAGATTGCGCTAAAATCAAAATACATATTTTTGGCATCAAAATTAATATTGAATTTATTCAAAATACTACAGGTATATATGAAAAATGTGAGATTTGTTAACGTCTTTGTCCAATTAAATGTACGCTAGCTTCTTGGAGAGCTGCAGATGAACATCCGTTGAATAATTTCAGTGAAAAGTCTGTACTTTGCAACGGATCGAATGTAGGTAAATTAAAAGTCTCACAAAAGACGGATTGAAGACAAAAAATATTGACATATTGTGTCTACGGAATACTGGTTTAGTTGATAATTTTCTACTGTCTTTTCAAACGTTTATAAAACCATTTAATCCGATTAAAATTTATTATAATATTTGAGTAGATAAATTCAAAGCGAGGCTCTTTATAATCGGAAATCAAAATAAAAATAGACAAGCACCCAAAATTCAACTATAATAACGCCGTGATGTATGATAATTATTATCATATTCGCGAATCTGTATTCATGAATATTAATCACTTTCATAGATTTACGAGGGAACTTTATAATTTATGTGACTCGCGGTAATTCAGAGTTTTTGTATGTATACGTAAAATTATAAACTAATACATATTATAATTCGCAAACTCCTTAAGCCTTACATGCTAATAAATTCCAAAACTAAGCTTGTCTACCAAGCGTGTATGGGTATTATATATAAGTCAGTTATTTACAATGTTAATTAAATTTAAAAAAAACAATTTTTACTAGCAATAATATTGTTATTGTATTGTATTTAGCAATGACTGTATATAACATATTGGGCAAAAGGTTAAATACAGTCATATGCGTTTTGAACAGTTTTTATCCGATGCCTGAGTCATCAAAAATATAAGAAACGGGGCTTTTTACTTATGTAACGCCATGGAACGGCGTTTTGGTACTTTTTTCTCAGCATTTTTAATGTATCAAATCAATAAAAAAAGAATTTGCTAGAAAGCCATTGACAAGCCATCTAATTAGTTTCCAATTTGAAATCAAAAACTTTTTTCAACATTTCACGATTTTGAAGAGATTAAACATTGCTTTAAAAACTTTTACAAATGTGCTGCAGTTGCTGCAGGCGATTCACTTTTTCTTGGCGTTATACTTTTATCAAAAAGAATACTCATTTTGTTGAAACAAAGTTATGTTTTTCCACGTTAAAAGAGTTAACTGAAAAAAAAAGATCCTATATGGAAAATATGTGGAGTTTGCACTTACGTACTTGACGAAAAATACTGACTTGAATTCCATCCCACGGGTTGACCTCTCACCCTTCTCAATATAGTCACATCTGAAAAGCCTCCAGCCGTCGTATGGCAAACTCTTTTGCAATTATACTCTATTAATCTATTACATTTTGGTAATACGTTTGCTTTACCATCGCCTTGTATGTATAATGTCCTTTATTTTGCAGCCGACTTCCATTTTCAGTAATTACGTAATAAACTAACACATCGCTTCATATTATCGGGTTGAATGTTGATACCAATTTGCACGGTGGATCTTTTAGACATGCCCTAATTTGCTTGGAGTACAAACAGAGGATATAATAAGTTTATTTAGATCAACATTATTTGCTATTTATTACAAGGTATACATTTAAAGTCAGAAATTTTCTCGTGGGGACTCGCGCTATCTCCTTGACAAATTTTACAGCCGTCGAGCTCCTTGTTAAATTAAATTAAAACAATAATTTCAGATATTTGTATAATACGATGTATACATAAATATTATAATTAAATCTAATAATGCAGTCATACACATGTGGTGTCTCTGACATTTTTTTGAAATATACAATATAATCTAGAACGTTCTAAGTACAACGTTTGAAACATGAAATTAAAACGAAAAAAATAGTATTCATTTTTACGCCAATGTGAAACTCTTGATTCTTACAACATATGGAAATAATATTCATTTTTCAGCTATTGGTAATATTTATTTTGAGGTGAATTGCGTATTGCGACATAGTAAAATTATATAGAGTATTATTCAGCTGCTTTAATAGCTATTTCGTATGATTGTGTGATAAAAAAAAATTCACCCATCCCTGGTACACCTTGAGATTAAGCGAGTCCTTCTTTAACTGCCGTAATAGATTACAACGGTGCAGTGGCAATATTATTATATCTACAACACAAGTGTGGACGGTAGGCTTATGAACTACCCTCATTTTAAAATTGATGCAATGAAAGGCTAACATGCCAACTTGCCAACATTTACTCACGCTCTCGCAGATTAGCGTTTTGAACTGGTGCTCCTATCGCACTACGCTTTGCCCCGCATACACTTTTCCGTATTGAGCTTTAAGCTTGGCTTAGTTGTTCAGTGTTCTGTGCAATTAATTTGGAATCGGACCGCGCTTCACAGACTGCTTTATTATGGTTTAATTTGATCCGAGGAATGAATGGATCAAATAAACCTACTGATTTGTTACTAAGCAAATTGAATAACTCTATATTGATTGTATCCATGCTTATATTGTTCATAATATTTGTCCAAATATCAGTCGCGTGTCATCGACGGTTTATTATTAAATACAACCCGATATGGTTTATAGAAAGTATTTTTCTACAATATTGTTAATTTAGAATTATTTTTATTTTGTACACTTCCATAAAATTCTTGGTCTAACACGACCCGGGTTTCGCCATTTGGCATCTTCCGGTACTAATCAGTGCGCGAATGCACTCGAACTGACACTGAGTGCATTCGCACACTGATTAGTACCGGAAGATGCCGAGAAGCGAAACCTGGGTCGTGTTAGACCAAGAATTTTATGGAAGTGTACAAAATTAAAATAATTCCAAATTAACATTCAATTTCCATCAAGCACCTTCAGTCGAAATTTTAAATATTGTTAGTTATGAGGATATTTTTTTTTAAATCATATTAAACACAAATGTATACCTTTATTGTGAATATACATAACATTAAATAAATGAAGTTATCAAAAAAAAAAGGAATGTGACAATAAGCCTGAATAAAAAAGGGAACAAATTAAATGGTCAGAATTTAAATCAATATTTGGTCCGAATAAAAATATGAACGATCAGAATAAAAATATTATTTGGTCAGAATATTTTATAATCATTTTGGTTTGGTTAGGTTAGGTTTATTTTATAATATAAATTCTGACTAATGTAATGTAAATTCTGACCGGAAAATACGAGCCAAAAAAAATGAGCCATAGTTATAAGAACTGTGCTAACACTGCCAACCGATAAGAAAATCTTAGAGTCAACGCCTTATGCTAAAAATCAAATTTTTATTCATTCAACTTAGCATTCAGTTGGAGAACTTGTTTATATTATATTGTACTTTAAGTTTTGTCTCCTCAATTTTAATTCAGGTTGAATTTTGTAATATTCATCTAGTTTTATCTGACGTACAAGTCATTTCCCGCAATGCCATTGTTTTTAACTTGTTCAATACAAAAAAGACTTGAATTTAATTTTAAATAGTTCAATAGTCCACAGTGACAATAGTCGGGTTTTATGTCGCAGCGGTTATCGTTGTGAGTTTCCGTGGCGGATCTCGCGGGTCGAGTCCTCCAGTTCGAACAGAATTTTGAGCTACTGAGTAAAAAAACAGTTTTTATAGAAAAATTCTGTTGAGACACCTCCATTAGGAGACCATATGCTCTACATTGGGAGCGGACATAGATAAAAAAATAGTAACAAGGTCTCTTTGTGGAACAATTTTTTTTTTAATTATTGCCTCATTGTAAATCTAATTTGTTAAACCAAATCATCTCGCTGTTAATGATGGCTTTACAACGTTATTAAATACACATGTATTATGTACATTAGCGGATTAACCACATGGCGGATAATCCGCCACAAACCAAATTTTATATTAAGGAACATGATGATTTGCGAAACGTACCATTTCTACTTCGCCGATTAAGATAAGCAATACCAAAATACTATCTTCAGCAGATCAGTCAATTCGTTGGTACAATCTCTTTGAAATCAGTATTTATTTATTAAATAACTATATCATTTTATGGGAGAGCGTTTCTTATTTTACTAAGTATTCAATTAAGTTTTGTTCGTGTTTTTATAACATTCTATTCCAAAAGACTGAAGCGACAAAAATAATTTGTTTACACCATTAGTAAAAAAATATGTTAAAATTAAGCTGCTCACAATTTATTCCAGAAACACCGTAAAAGCGTAACCTTTTACTGCGATTAAAATAATGAATGTTTTTATCAAAAATCGGCAGTACAAAACGAAGCTCAAAATATCTAAAAATATCTTATTTATTTCAACAATGTACAATAATGAGAGATGATAAAAAAGCGGTTAATATAATGTTTCGATTTTATAATCAAAGAGATTGAAACATACAAAACAGTAATTAATAACGCTGATATTCAATATTTTATAAAATATCGCGTTAAAGTTTCTTAATGAAAGTGGCGACACTATTGCTCAACACTTTTACAATCCATCACAAATTTCGACGGGAAAATATGCTATAAAGTACAAACTATGCTTAACTATTTCCCAACCTACCTATCACAACTTGGAAAATATATTTGCTTCAAAGTTTCCGCCTGAAGGGTTGATAAATTGATTTCCTTTCGCACCATGGCATTATTAAACTTCTTATCAGTGCAAGCAATTCACTTGTTTATAATTATAATTTAACTGGGAAATTCAAAATACATATTTCAGAGTTATCGTAAAAATATATTCGACTTTACAATTAGATGCACCGTTTATGCGTGGATTTAAATGTTTGCTAGTCTAAATACGTCTGGCAACCAATGAAAATACTTTTAGGTCTGTAAAATTGCGGGAATATGCATTTGGAACTTGTCTATGGAACGGTATAATACCAAAGTAATAGATTTTTAGTACTGTCGAAATCAATCATATATAAAATATTCCATATTAGACACGAGCAACCATTTTTATGATAAAATTAAATAAATCAGCACACTCGTGATAAACTCAACATTTTTTTCTGACAACGTTGAATTTTTTTAAATATTAAGCATTACAATTTTTTTTAAAAAAAGCACCACGTTATGATACGTGCGTAGCTTTTCCAATTGATTTAATATTTATATTTTTCAAAACAAATATTTATTATAAAAATAATTAATCAAATTATTGGGACTTCTAAACGACTATTATAGTAAAGGCTTTTATTTCATTAACCAACGTTGTGAAAAAAAATACCGATGAACATCGTTTATTTGTATCGTAAATGTCGTGTGTACTTTAAACACATTTGTCGAAAAATGTGCAGATTTTACAAAGTCAAAAATGACATCGTTATATGAAACGTCAATTTCGTAATATAAAATTATTTTTGAAAACTTTGTTATTTCACTTGTTGTGTTAAAAAATGTGACACGTTTTTCGCTGATTTAAAAAGCATCATCAGATTTATCATCGCAAGGTTTACGAATAACAACAAAGTTAGCAACGAATCCATCTAAGATACGCCATTTTTTATATGCAGAGAGATTGTCTGATGATTTTTAAGTATTTAATTCAAAATTAAAATTTACATGACTCATTCGAGTCAATTTTTAAAAATGTATTTTTTGAACACTTACCAATCGATAAACTTTCTAACAATAAATAAATTCACATATTGTCTATTCTTAGAAATATATATATCCTACACTACAAATCTAAATATTTTCATAGGGTATTTATAAATAATCAAAACCTCATTAATTATCTTGCGCGTTATAATTTAAAGCTACGTTAGATCAAACGACACACCAAAGTCGCAAGAGCGGTGAAAGGATTGTTGGTTACCAACTATCACCCTACACTGCAAACAACAAAAGATAACTATGAATGGAGAACTGAAGTACTCAAGCATTGGGTTATGATCTGGTTTCAAGAGTTACTAATGAAGAACAAGGCAGGTTAAGAGACAATTATATCTTTAGTAAGTTACATCTTTATAGTTTTTACCTATTATAAGTATATGCAATGCAATTACGTCCATAATGTAGATTGCGTCCTCTCGATTTTTCTATATGACAATTTAAAAGCTTTTTTACTGTATCGTTTTTATACATAACATACTAATAAGCGTATTAACTTCGGTTTTCAGTTAATCTTTTAAATGTCAGTTAGGGACTATGTAAATTTAAATAAACTCTTTAAGTTTAATATCACGTTTCAAATAATTTCTAATAAGCAGTATGCGTCTTTGGTTGACCGAATATTTTTTAAATAAATAATACTTACCTGTAAAACATGCAGGAGAAGGATATAACTACTAATTGCTCGCCCTAGATATATAAAAAAATAGTCATGTGACTGAGAGCCCGCTTCAGAGACTCTACAATTTTTTACATGTTATAGGTAGAAAAAACAATATTTTACCTCAAATTCCAAAGGACCATTTTTTTGTGGCGTTGAACAGAATTTTGTATTTAAAATATAAAATCTATTCGAAATCATTCACATGGCGTAGATTAAATGCTTCATAAAAATTAAAAGAAAATCATATTCAAAAAGATTTTATGACATTTGAAAAGCGAAAATTTATTTTGAATTTAAAATACAGTTCGTGAAGGAATCGTTTTTGAAATGCTTCGTTCACCAGATATACAAGATTGATTTGCATAATACATATTGTATTTCATTTAGTTTTGCAGGCATTGTATATTATGAAGTTTGTCGAAATAAATAGATAACTTCTTATAAAGACTAAGAAAGATTAGCATACTTTCAAATACAGTAACTACGCACTGAATAGAAATCTATGCACATATTTATTTATTAAATATCATGAAAGGCAATCCCATATGTTTTGAGTACATAATGTGACTATTATATTTAGCCGATACCCTTCACTATTATGCTACTATAATCAATAAAGTACTCGTGTTTAAGCTTGTAAGAAGTAAGCTGAATGAGATTTTTTCAGTTGCTTATTTTCAGCCTTTTATAACATTAAAACAAGGTAATTGTTATAATAAATTCTTAACTACTGAAAATGGAAACTGAACGCAATAAAAATAAATATCGCAAAAGTGTTTGTAAGGTTAATTTTGACCTCGGAAAAAAGCGTTGCCACAAGCTGCAGAGAATCTATTTTCAGTAAAGGTTTAGGCCTTCTACTTCATGATTGCTATTTACAATAGTTTTTCTAAGCAAAAGTTTTTGGACCTTTGAGTGAATGTCGTATATCTGAAATGCAAATAAATACCAACATTTGGAAATCAAATCATCTTTTAATTATGATTGTTTCAATAATTCTTCAGCTTGGAGACCTAAACTATGAAGTTTTCAGTGCTATGCTTCAAAATTATTACCGTATTTTCGTCATAACGAAAAGCATAGGCGTGTACAGACATATTTTCAAATATGCAATCTGATTTATACATATTTATGCAACATAGAAAAAAAATAGCAATGAATTTTACAGCTTTATAAATACTTTGGGAGTATTTAAACTTTAACTTGAGAACTTCGATGGAAGTGCGTTTATTTTATTTTGAAGAAAGTTCCTTACTAAAAAGTGCTATGTTTCATGCCAAAGTATTATTCACTAGAAGCTACAATTATTATCTGGTAGTTGACATGGTAAAAACACAGAAAAAACTATTCAATAAATGAATGACGAGATATTTTCTAGATTCAAACATTTCAGTTATTTCGATGAGACATCTATTTTTTTTATCCAGTATCAGTAGAAATTCTCAATTTGAAGTGACTGAATACAGGTGACAGAAATAAATTAATTCTATATAGAAACAAAAGCATTTTCGGCTTGACAGAGTATATTATAGGAAATGATTGATTATCGAAAAAAATACGGATGAATGAACAGTAAAGACATGAGACACTATTGCACAAACTTTAGAGTGTTTAAATATACTTGCGTATATGGTGTACAATATTCTCCTGTACGTTAGTTTTAATATAACACTTTCTGAAATTGATTACAAAATATATTTTTATTAATTTGATAATAATATATCAATTTGAATCGAATTTTTATACTTTTAAATGATTTCATACCGTAATAAACGCCGCGGTTGTTTTGGTTCGGTACTTAGTGTTAAATAATACGAATGCTGTGAAATATTTTGTTAAAAGTTTCCCGACCACTGCTCTACACCAGTCCCTGAACGACCGTATTTTTGATCTCATAAAATAGAGATAAATTGGTGAAAGTGTATGTAACATTTGTGTTTTTAATTACTTTACTATCCGTCATAAAATTATTTCATTTTTTCTGTTGTCTTTATAAAAACACAAATAATTCCGAAAAAGTGATAATCAAATTTTCGCAAATATTTTGACGTGCTATAATCAAATTGTCGCACGACTCTGCCGGTAATAACAGTGGCGTGCATATTCGTCTCACTCGGTCCCAAAACTTTCACGAAAAGGTCAAAACTTTGGGGTCGCTTTAATCTACCCCTAACCCGGCAAACGAGGGACATCAAAGTGTACCTCCAACGTGTTATTAAAAAATAAAAAATACTCACCTAAGCTTTTGAATTATTACGGCAACAACATATATCACCTTCATATTGCTGTATTTATTATTGTATGGTTTATTTTTAGATATAACGGCTTAATAAAAAGAAAAGATTTTTAAGGAAAAAATATTTTGATTGTATGTCATGTGAAAAAAAAACTCTAAAATTCAAATTTGAATCATACAAATGTACAGTTCAGTAACATCATCCGTGGACTAGTACACCTGAAGATACCAAAACCGAATCCGTATCTTTATTGACGAAACTTGTGGAATTGTACAAAATTTTAACGATTCCAATCTTATATTGAAATTTCATCAAGCACCATCAGTTCGTATCCTAAATTATTTCTCTACATTTTGTAAATAACTTATTATATCTAAAGTAATTAAATCTGCTCATTTTTATGGGCATGTATGTGGTTATAATGTCTTATAATTAATAAGTTATAATTACAGCACAATAGAAATTGAATTATTATATTAAATTATAGTAGAGATGCTTAAATGGTAGCAGTGAATAACATCCTCGATCTCTATAATAATATCAGCTGTTCGGAAATTGTATATATAATATATATTGTACAGTAATTGAATTGAAGCATTCATAACTGGCTAACACCTACTAAGATCTCGCTTTCTGAAAAAATTATAAGTATACAATCATATCGCCTCTATAAAAATACTAAGAGTAAAATAAAAAGAGTACTTTTAATCCTTATATATATCATTTGAATTGAAAATTAATATTTATCCATGCAATTAATTTTCATAGTTTATATTTCATGTACAGCAATTATTAATTAATAGTAGTTTTAAGATTTGTACATTTACTTTAAGCTGAATTTTTTTTTAAATTTTGTATAAACAGTCATGAGCAACGCTCCCTCTAATCTGCGCGCGCGCGCGGACGCGCAGCAGTTGGGAAGCCCCCGCGCACTCATTCCGGGTTGGCGCGCACTACAAGGCAGTTGTTCAATTAATATTTGATCGGTCCGCGCAGCCTTTAAAATTTCCGCGCAGCTAATCTCTTGTCTTATAGTGATCACTGATTATGAGAGGTTATGAGTTACACATAACTTATCTTATCACACGTCCCAGTTTTAAAAGTATGGTCTCGACTAGCAAGCCATTTTTCTGGTTATTTGGAAAATATTAAAAAGTTTAGTGAAATAAACTAGTATTTTGTACACGAACAACTCATTTTTGTATCAAATATAGCTTGATTATAGAACGTACCATAAAGAGAGCAGCTGATATTGTCAATGAACTAATCATTATCAATACTTTAAAAACGAATCGTGAGAAAAGAAGTACAAACTAAATTTTTACTTCAAGAAGCAATAAATCGTTTTAGATTACTGGATAATAATGATCTCGTATTAATAATAATAAAATCCTACAAGAATTCACAACCAAATATTTAGGATTTCATTCTTACTTTGAGTTTTGAACAGTTTTGGTGGAGCAGAATCTTAAATTTAAAAAAACAACAGAATAATCTTGGTGTAAATTTTACCTTGAGATGAAAAAAATAACGAAACTCTTGCAAATATTACAATAAAAATCGATAAACTATTTGGTAAAGTGGCAATTGCCAAAATTTATTGAAAAAATGAATACAACTGTTCAGTTAATAAAAAAAAAAGAATGTTTCACTGCCAATTTTTTCCAAATTATAAAATACATATTAAGCCTACCAGACACATCTGCCCTTATTGAAAGTATATTCTTTATAATGAATAATATATGGTTTGAAGAAATAGGTAGCATGGGTAAATCAACAGTTAAAGCTTTATTGAGGTGCCAACTTGTTAGTGAACTTTTCGTTTACCTTTCGTCGCGATTTAAAATAAGAAAGATTTTTAAAGAAAGTTTTAACTAGCGACATTTTTATTATTAGTTATGTTCAGTTGGAAGAAATTAAAAATTAGTACGTCTTACTTGTGATTGTTTGTTTATTAATCAGTTATTTGGTATTTTCAATCATAAGTAAAATTAAAGATGTTTGTTTCTGTTTTGAGCAAACTTTTATTACTGTCTTGGATTCAGAAAAGAATATAATGGTAGATTTAGATGTAGCCCTGTAGAGATCAACTCGACAATATTTGTCATCACAAACAACCATGTCCTAGATCTTAAATGCAAAGTGAACTTACCGGAACTTGAATTCAGACTCGTGTGATCGGTGAAGCCAAACTCTTATAAACTAGACCACAACGGACGACTGACAATGTTTCATACTATTATTCTCATTGATTTTCATGTAGGGGTGAATTCTGCCACTCACCATTTCTGTCGTAACACTTCAGAATAGATGGCCCACCTCCGGCTTAAATTACAGCCACCGTATCATGATATAGTGATCAATGACATTGTAACATTGCGGTCTACGCAACTATGGCGGAGACAAAAATATTTACCCTGTCGCCAAATTAATTTTGTCACATTTTGATCGCTCTGTGTACTGTTTATAATAAACAGGCTGTAGCGAAAGAGTTGACATCCCTTTATGTAGGCGCTGTGAAATAATTTGAATACTTTCTGCCTATTGTTACCTTCGTTGTCAGGTTAACTCTGCAATGAATGTTTCAAAAGTCCTTTTGTCGCTTCAGAACAATTAGGTTACTCATTCATTATTGTACACCTTGTTCGCCATTTTGACAAGAAGCGGCGAAGGTTGGGGGGAGCAATAAAACGTGATAGAAATGCAATTAGTTTTATTAATAAACTGACAATCCCTATAAAAGGGTATTCTATATAAAATTATATAAATCTGTTACATATTGGTGACATTTTCAAAACTTTGAATTTTCCAAAACATTAATTTGATAATGTTATCAATTGAAACAAAAATAATTTACAATTTCATTAATACTACGTACGTATGTAGTATTGATTGAAATTTTGAGCATACTTGAACCAGCGGAGCTATTCTCAAATTTAATAGTATCTACTAAGCAGTAAACACTAACTGCGCGGGTCTTCTAATTCTCAACACAATTTTTGTATTTTGATGGCTTAGAGCAGGCGTGGAGAACCTGCAGCCTTTTCTACTCTGGTGTTGCCTTCTGGCCAATTTTGTAATTCTGAAAAAAAAATTAAATTCGTAAATTCCTGAAATTTTGGATTTGAAAATTATTGTGTTCAATTTGGGCAAATCCGTAAATTCTTTGGATGTTCGATGTCAAAATCCTTGGAAGACTGGGCTTTATAAATTGGCATGAAATTTTTTCCGGCCAAAGATTCTCTAGTCAATGTTTACTGCGGCCTTATGTCGAATCAGAAAAATGAATGCGGTCTTTAGAGAAAAAAAAGCTTACCTACCCCTGACTTAGAGCATAGGTTCTCAACCTTTTTCGGGTGGCTACCCTTTTTTATAAAGGCCATGTGACCCGCGGCCCCAATGCAATTGAAAAAGGCATTTTTTTCAATAAGGTAATCTTAGTTGACTCTAGTTTTAGTTTTTTTGTTCAAATCCAAAATCGAAAAAAGTTGGCGACTCCCTAAGGGGTCGCGACCCACAGGTTGGGAACCCGTGGCTTAGAGCTAAAATAGTTTACATATCTCCGATTTTTGTCGAAAATGAGTACTGAAATGGACCAAAAATCTCCTTGAAAATATATCTTTATACTTAACGAAAACCCAATGCCAAAATATTGTAAAATATTTACAGCAGATACAATGTTTTTCTATACCGCCGTGATAGTCTACAATCTATAGAATCTTATAGTAAAGTATTAACAGAAGATCTTTGTGTCTAATTAATCATGTCCACTCGTAATACATATTAGTGATTGTAATGAGATTTATATGCTTTGCAAAATTGACGCTACATGTTGATAAAAGTAAACACTGATTTTGTGAATAATAATAAAAATATTATTTTTGATAACAGCTTGAGTAATATTGAATTTAGATATTTATTGCAAATTCAACATCGGGCAGAGTATACTAATTTAAAATCATCGATCATTTTTATAGAGTTCTTAGTAGGGCTTGAAAGTAAACCAAAATTAACACAAGCTGCATGAAACCCTGCGATAATAATATACTGTCTTTTAACGTTGCGAGAGCTATTAACAGCGGTCGATAAACTTTTAACAATTCAAAATAACCAATTTAACTAATTTAAGTGATCATTTGATTTCAAATTTTAATTAATTAAGTACTGCGATAGCATGCTAGTACTATTCAAACCAACATAAGTATTCTTGTGATTTAATGCAACCACTTATTGCGTTTATTTTTTTTCATTATTTTGGTATAAATAAATAATAATTATTAATATCATATGAGCATTACTCAATTCTTGAATACTGATACTCATGTGGTGAGTTTTATACTTTCCAATCGTTTCCGATCATTTTTTACAATGATTTATATATTGCTTTAACGTCTTTTTCTTGTAGCTCTTTTCAGTTTAATTTCGATTTTATAACTAGTTAATAACTCACTTATTAAATGTTATTCTCCAAAATTATCACCGGTTTACGCAAATTAAGAAAACTTAACTTGTAACTTCAGACAAAATTATAAAAAATGATATCTTTTAACGTTTCGATAAAACTGTTTTATTTAAAACTAGTTGCATTTAAAATTGTTCTTTGATACTTTAGTGCAGTTTCTAATTCATTTGAAATCTATTTTACATTAAACTTTTTCCATAAAACAACACTTCTCTCTACGGTGTTGTTTTGAATATCATATTTACTTTAAATAAATGCAGTCCTGCCACTGTAACTACCTTTAGTCTAATAAATACCATTCATGTTTGTACAATTGCACCGTTGTTGAGTCCCTAGCAATTGGCCCACGGCTATAACAATTCAAAACTAGGGTCAAACAATATAACTTAGACGCAAAATGAGATTGCTCACGGGGACAACTTGCTTGCTTACCAATTGATGAACGGTTAAGTTTGCATTGAATATAATTACTAGCTCATATTTGATATGGCATATTGTACAAGTATCACCGTATTAGAAGTGTATAAATTGCAGAGAGTCTCAAGTCAATCGATCGCAATCCGCAAAATGATTTCTAAGCGTGTTGCGATAGACGTGTTTTTGTTATACGCTATTATTATGATGACCGGAATTCGGTGCTGTGGCCGAGTGATCAAATCTCTTGTATATTTGTACGTCTCCAGTGCGTTTTTTATGAATCGAATCTCTTTTTAAGTCATAAATTGTTCTTTCAATCGATCTATAGATTTGTATAGAAAATAATTTGAATATCACATATCTGTGATCATTGTATTCCTTCTCACACATAGTCTAAGTCAGAACTTCCCAAACTATGTTTCTCGAAACACTGGTGTTCCGTAGCACCTAAATAGGCGTTCCGCAAAATTTTTAAATGGTAATAATATACGCTGCAACACATTTAACCATCTTCTACTTCATACTAAAAATAGATTAGTGGTAAATCTCCACCGATGTTAAAAACGTCAAATATCTAGATACAGACGGAGATTTTGAATCAGTAAGAGCTTTGTTTACACATATTTGTTTGTAGCATGTTTTAAAAATAAATACCTAACAAATAATAAGTGATTTAATAACATACTTTTACTATTACGAATTACCCGACCTAAAAAATAAGCTGTGTTCATAATGTGTTCTGCGGCGGCCCCCAGTTTAGAAAGTACTGTTCTAAACGATGCCAAAAGTCAAAATTGAACACATTGAACTAAGCTCACGGGTAGACGCCACACCACACAAGACGATGAGGATATGAACAAATTAATTACAACTAGGTGATGTAAAACGAGTTCAGTTAAAATACTCAAATTATAAATCCATTTACACAATTTAAGAATCCGCTCTTAATGGCTTAAAATAAAATATTATCGAAAGACAACTTAATCCATATTTTACTGTAAATAATAAGTATTATAACAAGACAAAAAATTGTATTCATTTTCAAGACTCCAGATCCTTAGCCTACTTTCATACATGTATGGAGCTTAAAATTGGACGTATAGCAGCGATTTCCAAACTGGGAGGCGCGCCTCCCTGGGGAGGCGTGAGCTATTGCAAAGGGAGGCGCGAAAAGTCCAAAATATTTATTTCCCCTTTAAAACGTGTCTTTATTACTATATGAAATATAGGATGGGGAGGCGCGATAATCTTTTTTTCTTCAAAGGGAGGCGCAGTAACATATAGGTTGGAAGCCACTGACGTATAGCTAAAAACAGCCTACACGGTATCAAAAAAAAAAGCTGGTAACCTGCTGAAAAGGCTAAAATTACACATCAATTTTTATATGCCTGTTCAGTTAATAACACAAAGCAGTTTATTTTTGTACACAAATAAAAACAGTATTGATGTAAACTTACACGTTTTTATTATGTCGGAAAGATCTTCCACCACTGACGCGTGATTTAATGGTATATGTAAGTAGCTGCTTGTGCGTCTTTTGGATTTTTTTGTAAATAAATCCTCAATGCTTAATGTATCAAAAGGTCGTAAAAATTTCCACAGAAATTTCTTACGCTGGTTAAATAGGCATTTATTAAAATGTATTCGCATTTTAAGACGAAGAGAAAATCTCTTTTCTCTGTAAAAGAAAACTTTTTCATCGACGTAATTAACTCCAAAGCGAGAAATATTACGCCGGGTTAGGTTTCGCAAAAAAAAAAAAAAAACACGGAAATTACAAACAACGAATATATTATTTTAAAAAATATGACAGAACATAAATTAAGACCACGCATTTTTTACGCTTTGTCTAGTGTTTAAGAGCAGACAATCACAATTTGAATTGTGTACACCGAAATTCTGTGAGTTTTTTTTCTGAAATATGTACAACCTTTGTCTCTTTTTTTTAACTTAATTCCTAATCTTCTTCAAAGACATTTAATCAAATATATAAACCAAGACCTTAAGCAAACTTTTATTTGACATCAATGGCGATTCTATTCGCAATATTAGTAGGTAAAAATAATTGATTAATTAAATACTCTTTCTTGTCCAATGGTCTGTGAAGATAGGAGCAAGCTATATATATATGAATGATGATTCCCGATAGACTATGAGGGTAGTGAAGATGGTGGTAAAGCGATGATAATCAATTGAAGAGATTTTGAGGGTCGTAGCACTAGTCGGTGATTCGATATTCTAAGGATATTTAAAAATATCGACTGTGGAAAGGAAAAAGGACGTAACCCACACATATCAAATTTTACAGGAGGCGCTAAAAACGTGTTTTGATGATTTTGTGACATGAAAATTATGAATTATACACAACCTTGAAGTGCATGTATACTTCTAAACTGGTGTTAAAGTGACATAACCTAATATTAATTAAAGAAATTGTCTCGGAAAAACCTTTATTTCATTGTTTTTTCTTGGTTTTATTTTTTTACAAGGTCATCTTTTTCAAACTTAAAAGCTAAATTTTGATACTAATTCGGCATTTTCAGCTTCCATCCTTTTGATAGAATGTGTATCAAGTTGTATACATTGTGATTATCGAAAAAAAGCTGTTTTGAAAAATTGAGGGTTACGTCCTTTTTCCTTTCCACAGTCGATATGTTTTTAGCATTTTTTTTAAATTGTGATATTTTTATCATCGTTTTATTTATTTTCTACATTCAAAAGGAGTCAAAACTACCAGTGCTCTAGACCAGTGCTTCCCAACCATTTTCATTCCACGAACCCTAAATCTGAAAAAAAAAATCCGCGGCCCTCCTCAATACAAAACATGTTCTGCGGCGGACTCCGGAGAAATTCCGCGGCCCCCAATATGGGAAGCACTGCTCTAGACAGTATTGAAATTTCCTACGGCGGCGTGAGGTTATTTTCTTCATTAGTCCGCTGGTCTGGGTCCTGACGCTGTCAACTAGGCAGGTGGGAGTGGGGAGTGAGTATCAATACTTTCAAAGACCAAACGTGATCTGTGTGGATGTTTTCTGTACAATCGCGTAGTGATTTAACCCGTTATACGCCGGTAGGTATTAGGACGGTCGTGCACATAGGGCCGCGATTTTATTTAAAATAATAAAACTCAGCAAGTATACATTTTTCGGCAATATATTAATAGTAAATCGTATAGACTTACCAAATAAATACACATTACGTCATTTGCACCGCCATGTATTCAAAAAAAACAAAACCAAATGTTTCACAACACTTCAGTATATGTACTGTTAGCGACGCGTTTCTGTAATACAAGACAGCTCTTTTGAAAATTGATATTACATTGAACATGTCAAATGTAAGTATATCACTGTGATTCTAAAAGTTGTCGCTATATATGTATATAAAATGTTTGAATTATTAAAATCGTAGACCTTGTCCAGTACAAGTGGGTGTAAATTGGACCGTATGTAGTATACGGGCACTTTCTGTGGCCGGCGCTACGCTCACGGAATTGTAGACCGTATATATACGGTCGTGGCACACAACCGGTTAGTGGTCATATTGTGGAGAATTCATTTGACAGTTTCACGACGTGACTTCTGCATCTTTACCCTCGAGTATTAATATATTCACATCTGATCTTACAATACGAAAAAAGTTAGATATGTTTTAATCATTAATTTAAGTTTAATCATATCGACTGTGGAAAGGAAAAAGGACGTAGCCCACATTTTTTTCAAAGCAGCTTTCTTTTGATAATCACAATGTAAATTGATAAACATTCTATCAAAAGGATGTAAGCTGCAAATGCCGAATTAGTATCTAAATTTGGCTTTTAAGATTTAAAAAAGATGAGCTTGTGAAAATTGAAACCAAGAAAAAAGACTGAAAAAAAGTTTTCCCTAGACAATTGCTTTAATTAATATTAGATTATGTCAATTAAACACCAGTTTAGCAGTCTCCGTCCACTTCCAGGTTGTGTATATTTCATAATTTTCATATTTCCCAAAATCAACAAAACATGTTTTATGTGCCTCCTGTAAAATTTGCTATGTGTGGGTTACGTCTGTTTTCATTTCCACAGTCGATATGTAACGATATCAAAAAAATTGATGATTTACCAATAATCACTTTAATTGATATTTTATAAAATAGTTGACCTCAGACATCTGAAAAGGCTAAGAAGTATAGGTATAAGGTTCACCGCAATGTTTAGTATAATTAAACGATGTTGTTTTTAACGAATTTATTCTTTTAATTCAAACAACGTGTAATTTTGAATTTATTTTTGTTACGCAAATGTTTTCATTTGGAAGGCTAACAAAAAAAATTAAGCGCAAACAATTTTTTTTAAATAAATCTTCAGTATGCTACAAAACGTTTCAAGCATTATTTTAAAATTCTGCTACAGGGATATTTGAAAAAAAGCTTTTAAAACAATTTCACGGCGACAAAAAGAATCTCAAATGTAACAAATAAACATGTCAGTGGTTTCTTTGCTTTAAAATGTACACATAAAATAAAACAAATTCGTATATCGCCGGTACGGTTTTAAAAGCTTTTTTGTGTTTCCTACTTGACAAAAGCTTAATTAACAAATTAAAATTCATCAAGAGATAAAAAAAGATATTCTGCTTTATTTCGTATTTCAACCATACTTTTATTTTGTGAATTGCCATTTTCTAATTAGGCATGCTATTTTATTTATTTTTTTGTTACACTTGTCTTGTAACAGATTTATCATATTAACTTTCTCACCCTGAGAGTTAATTGGATTGGATTATTTGCCGTACACAATTTTAAATACATTACAATTATAACATCGCCGCCTGATTAATTAATTTAAAAAGTAAAAATACTTTACGGCAAATAACATTATTTTCATTCATGCTGATTGAAAGATTGAAAGATTTGCATTCATGTTGATTGAAAGATTGAGGGGAATAAAATGTTCCTTTAACAATGTTACGCTTTGCTTAAGGGGTTATACGCAGTTGCAAGGCTCAAAAAAAACACTTTATGATTTTTTTATAGACACAGTTTTTATTTATCAATTACAAGTGATGGTTATTCAAATAGAACCTGCTTTCAAGAATACAATAGCGCGTCAATCATGTAACAATATTAATGTGCACCAATTCTGTAGAAGATGTTCCAAACGACCTTTAAAAAAAGGCGCTTGGCGGTGATCTCTATTTCGGCCGTTTGGATTATCTGAAATCAAAAAACATGGTGAATTCTTTTGAAGGATAGATTAATGCAGATATTTAACGAAGGAAAAAGAAAAAAAATGATTTTTGACAAAATGGCGTCTATTTGTAAAAAAAAAATCGTTTTTGACTGAAATTTTCGCTCCAAATCGTTAAAAAAAAATAGTAATAATTTTTTAAAATCTTATTCCTTCGTTAAATACCTGAGGAATATATTTAAGAAGATTGTGTAAAAATTTGAGACCGATCGGTTGAGCCATTTCGGAGAAATCGAGATCACCGACTTTGAAAATACCGTTTTGAGAAAAACGCGTTTAAAGTTTCAGAAGTAGCTTACACATAGTTAAAAAAAAAATCTTCAACTTACATGGTATTAGCTATTCCAGGGCCACAAGAGGTACCTTCTGCAGTATTGCTAGCTTCTAATAAGTCTAGCTGGTGTTGTCGTCGAGCCATTCTTCCTTCTCGCGTGCTTCCATGCGCTCTTGCGTCAGAGATCATCACACGCTCTGCGTCCTCTTTGTCGACATAAGCATGAGCTGCGGTGCCTAATGAAAGTCCTAATGCACTCATGAAGTACAATAGTGATTTTTGACCTTCATTAAACATTCCAGCTGCAATGTGAGCCGCTATATCAACAACTTTAGAGCCACACGGAACAATTTTTGGAGTTATTTTCCATATTAACTGATTATAACTCTCATTATTGTTTTGTGTAAATCCACCAACACACCTTTCCAATATTTTTTTGTTGCTAAGACCTTCATAAATTGGATATATAGCTTCAGTAACATCAGCTGGAAAAGTTAGATAATCATGGGTGTAAGAAGATAATGTGTCTGTTGCTACCGCTTGTTGCCAACTACACCATAAACCTTCTCCACCTGGGCACATTTCGTGTTGAGGATTCTCATCAGTCGAACAATTGTGATAGTATGTTCCCCAAATTGCATTATACATACTATCCACAGAATCACAATTTCTCCTTATTGCCAAACCATAGTAAACTGTCAACTTATCTATTACCTTAGCCGTGAGTTTACCTTTCCCTGAAAGTATTTTTTTTTGAAATTTTTTTCCGCCTATTTCAGCTGTTTTTGTAGTTTTGTTTACTACTTCGCGGAGTCGTGAACCCATTCTCTTCTGAACATGCCCGATACATTCTTTTTTGACGACGGTTCTTACTCTACCTGCTTTCTAGCACTCTAAAGTGGCCTTGCAAATTCGGGGATATCTCCGAAAATATTTATCAGATTGGCTTCAAATTTTCAGAGAATATACTTAAATATGTGTACATTCTGAAAATGCAAAACCGATTTGTTGAAAATTATAACTGCGTATAACCCCTTAACACGCTTTGGTAAGCGTAAACTAAGTGTTAGTAAAAATAGTTTAAATAAAAATTATCACATTAATCACTATTATGTCCGGTACAATTTTTCCGAAATTAAATTCTACTTCAAATAAATATGTTATGGCCGCTTCACTCTGATCTTACAAGTCATCAAATTGGTTTTTGTTCAGGTTTAACTTAAATTTTTATCGAAGTGTGTAAAATGTTAATATTAATTTAAATCTTAAAAAAAATAGATATTTTAAATCACAATATAATTATTATTCCACCCATCTCTCAAAAATAAAACATTTTTATAAAAAAACAAATACATGAATACACCAATCGTTTTTTTTAAATATATTGTAGTTTTTTTATTGAAAAAAATGTGGCATAAAATCAAGAGATGTCGCTAGTGGTAAAAAAACGTGATAAATTTGTGAAATTGAAAATTAAATTACAATGAAACTCTCAGTATCAAATGTGTAATTTTATAACCGATCATTTTCTTAATATATACATTTGAAATTTCACAACGCAATTAAAATTATTTAAGTTCCACCTAGTAACTAGGGGAATCTTTTGAGAAGGTTTAATACTCTTTATTACACATGCACGATTAATTTTACAAAATGCGTGGAATGGCATTATCAAATTTAATTTTGTCAACTATAAATCATCCACCAAAGGTGCTTTAATTTAGTGCGGTTTTATGGGCTTTTTCGTGTTGTCTATTGTTATCAATTATTTTAATTGTTGTAGAGTTATCATTACTCTTGTTTTGACTATCACCGTAATTTATTTGTGGTTATGTTATTCATTGTAATTTATGAAAATATTAAAAAAAAAAAAAAAGTTCTTTCATAATGTTATATATGAAATTTCTTTATATTTTTTACTGACTAGGCGACACTATTTATTTTTTATTATCTTTCATTTTACCATTCGTTAAAAGTAATAGTTTTTATTTATAAAAGTATAGAAAAAAAAATTCAAGTTTTACCATGTTTTTGTTTTTGGTCGTTAAATTATAAATAATTCGATAATTGACGAATACTTTCCATCGAACACACTACGTTGTTTTTTACTTTAAAATAATAATGAAAAATGATTGATGCCACTTTATAAAATGGGCATTATCTAAATTTGCTATTAATTTTGTTAGGGATAATTTATCTATCGCAAAACCCATTACACATTGACACATTATCATTTAAATTTTCGATAAATAGTTAATGACGAAAATATACCAGTGTTAAACAAAATTGATGGCATCATTACCAATGCTAATATCGATAAAAATGTATCGATATTGCTTTTTACTAGTACCGATAAGTTTGATAACCATTTTGAAATATTACCCTAATAATTCCCCCATTTAACGTCAGGACCGTATCGTACTTTGGACAGCAGAAAAGCAAGATTCAATAACGTGCTAAGTCCATTTCCGTGTTGTGATATTATTTGTATAACCATGTATGTTTCCAATGTGAATCATACTGACTCGTTATGTAGTTTATGTCGGCAAAAGTTGTTCTATCAATCGTTTAACCTCCATGTTTTGGAGAGTAAAGATTAATAGATTGGACACGCTCAGAGACTAGTGATTAGTTAATCCGTGTTAGCTCTTGTAACACTCCGCTTAACATATTGTCTGTGGAAAGGAAAAGGGACGTAACTCACACATAGCAATTTTTACAGGGGGCACAAAAAACATGTTTTGATGATTTTGGGCCATATGTAAATTATGAAATATACACAACCTTGAAGTGCATGGAGACTTTTAAACTGGTGTTAAATTGACATTAATTTAATAAATCGTCTAGGAAAAACCTTTTTTTCAGTCTTTATTCTTGGTTTCAATTTTCACAAGCTCATCTTTTTTAAATCTTAAAGGCTAAATTTAGATACTAATTCGACATTTGCAGCTTACATCCTTTTGATAAAACGTGTATCAAGTTTGATACATTGTGATTATCGAAAGAAAGCTGTTTTGAAATACTGTGGGTCACGTCCTTTTTCCTTTCCACAGTCGATATGAAACTGTGCATACTAGGACTCGAATCCGTCGGCACTGAAACTGAAGCAAACGACGTTGACCAATTTAATATAGACCCAGCTAAAACTTATTCTAGAATTTTAGTTAGACATATTTGTATCGAATATTTTTTTTTAATTTGTTGACAAAAAAGTGTTTTTTTTTTATTATTGAAATGTGTATGTAGTTCTAGTCTTAATTATGATTATGATTTTCTCAAAACTAAGATAAGTTAAGGAATTTCGCTTTTTAATTTTTGACTAGATGCTTCATCAAGTACACGATCGGCATCTTTATAATGTATTATATGTTTTAAATTTAAATGTCCTATAGTCAATGAAATGAAAATAAAATGTATAAATACCTGAATACCTTGATTTCACATGTCGTTCAACTTCAGAGAAAACTACGCAAAAAAATATAATTGTTATATCTTTTCAACAATATCGATCTTTCAGAAAAATCTAAATTGCATTTTAAAATGCAGTTATATGCAAAGGTTTGAATTTGAAAGGGTCCTGTAATGAGATAATATAAAAAGACACCAAAAATACTCAAGTGTAAATAAGCTTCTAAAGAATCGGAAAAAATTTTGGTTTTGTCTGGGTTATTACACAAGTATTTTTTAATGTCTTAATATTGAACCCGAGTTAAGTTCTTCTTCTATAAAAACCTGCTGATAAAATGTATAAAACTCGAGCACAGATGAATAATAAATACTTGATTTATGGTGAACCTTTAAATATTTGCTTTTTTCATTCTCATAATACAGGCTATTAGGAGCTGTCTGATTTATGAAGTAGACAGTCAATACGTATATATTCTGTTTACAAAACCGCATATCTATTAACTTTTCTTGTTGATAACATCAACTTTTTATTAACGAACAATGGATTTGTTATTTTATGGCTTGTAATTGAAATGCAGACCACAAACATTCACCGCTTTATTCAAGGCGCTTATCTTAATCCTTAAGCCCGGCTTAAGCTTGGGCAGCCGACGCTTTTGTATCAAATAATTATTGTGCACTAGCAGCAGTCACTTAAGCAGTAAATAGAATATACAATTTTAAACAAACTTCATTTATTAGTTACAGAACATTTCTCTCTACTGGAGCAATAGACATCACCTAGACCAGTCATTGATATAAATTTGCTAATCATGATCAAACATTAGAGAATTTTAATCTCAGAAACTAGACTGAAGAACATTTTCAGATGACAAGAGGGTGATTCATTAATTGGTAATTTCAAAGAACATCATTTATTATACGTAATTCTGGCATTCACTTGCAAACAAACTTCCCAAGACATAACCTTCAACATCTACGTCAATGTTCCCGGAACAATGTCCTGAAAAAAAATCTTGAACACACGAGGGGTAATATATTGAGGTTATGTTGGTCAGTGTTGCGTTCAAGCGAACGTTATTTGATTTTATTGGAGGATTTAAAATTAAAAAAAATATTTCTCAAGCATAATACAACTTGTAGTATATTAAACTTTGTATTTATTATTCACATACATTATACAGCAAAACATAACATTAAAGAGTGAATGACAATCGATAAATAATATTCATGCAAATCAATATTTTTGTTCGAAGTAAGTACACATGTGCTTCACATGTGTATATGTACATACTTCAACGATTCCGATAAATTGCTCGAATGGAAATTGCTCGAATAACAAGATAATCAATTTGTTTCCGTTTGTTCTGTCTTAGCCCTAGTCTTCTATGTGTTCTGGAAATATATAGAAACAGTTTGAGTAACTAATTAATAAGCAGTTCTCGTAGAAACATTTCTGTTGAGATAAACTCCTTTAAAAGATCATATGTTCCGCATTTGGAGCGAACACGGTTAAAAGAAATACTTACGAAAAAAAAAATATATTTCACTCTCTAAACAAGTCTTCACAAAATAAAAATGAAATTCGTAGAAAAAGTCGTGACAAATCGTTTAAATAACCAAGCAATTCGAATAATTTGTAATTCGAGCAATTTACCGGCTCCCTACTTCAACGGCCTCGTTCCTGAAGCGTATCATATGCAACATATATCGGGTCATTTGAGAAGCCCTGCGTGCAACATGGAGGGATAGTTCGCAACGTTGTAGCGTCACGTATAATCTATGTCGTGGGTCATGTTGAGGAACAGTTTGTTTTCAAATGAATGCGCCGCGCTGTCTTAGTCCCAACATTGTTGAATGTGATTTCGTCATAACAACTCGAACTATTTTAAGGTCTATTAAAAATATTATAATATGATATAAATATTAAAAATATTAAATTGTTGTTCCGAAATCGTGGGACATCGACCTTATAATCTGTGATGTCGTAATATTTTTAAAAAAAACTATTAACTATAAACTTACAAAGCATAATATTATATTTTAAAAGTTTCAAAAATATCTTGAAATTATCCATAATTAAAAATGAATAAACAGCATGTTTATACCACGCTCCACGATGTAATTAATATTTAATTGATTCTGTATAAATTTATATTGGAAATTTATCTAGTTATTCGAAAATTCACAGTATTTTTACAATTTACCAATTTAAGAAAACTCTTTTAAATAAGATAATTACTGTTGTAATTACTAAATATTTTCTGTAAAAAATGAAGATGTTTGTATTGAATCGTAATCACTTTCAACACAACAGGAAAAAATATTTTTTTACAAAAAAATAATCTTGGATTCACTTTTGTCGCACTAACTTCCCAGTATCAAAATATTGATTCAACGCGATAATTTTGTATTAATGTATCGCGGAGGGTGTGAATTTTGACACATTAATTTTTACCTCTTGTGGCATTTCCGTGAGTAAATATTGGTTATTCAACTAGTTTATTTAATATAAATTAGATATCAGTTCTTACACTCATAAAAAGCATCCCGCTTATTTAAAAACCTCATTTATTTTCAATAATTCAAAAAAAAATAAACCATCAATTATACCAATTTACTTAAAATATATATATCAAATTTTGGGAAAAGTGGAGCCGTGCTCCAATTTTCCTTTCGTCTTGTGTATTTTGATGATGCTTTTCCCGCGTTACGTTCCGGATTTTCCGGGGCGTAGACAGGTGCGTGGTCTTTGTTTTTTTTTCAGGTTTTGGAGATCGGTGTTTTAGAAGTTGTTGACAACCAAACAGTTGAGAGTGGGGATCGGGGGGAATTATGCCAATTACTTATTACGTCTTTATATATCTCCACGTCTGCTTGTAAGGAACAACAAAACTGCGAGTGCAAAAGAGACAGAGTTTTTTTTAACTTCGAATAAATCATTAAAAACGGCTTTAACAACCGCAAACATTGTCGAAATTATTGAATTTAAATTATAACAACCGTTGAAACTAAATACAAAAAAAAAATCCGAGTATCAGAGGTCCCCTTTGATTACTGTTAAGTTCCTAATCAATTATAAAAATAGCCAGAATATGGAGTGTATTAATGAATATAATAAGAATTATCTATGCTTTTGATAGTATTACAAAAGTAAATATATCCTTGAATACAAAGTGTCATCAGCTTATAAATTATTTGTCTTGTAATTAAAATTATAGTATTATTATTTAGATTTTTAAGAATAACTATGTTTTATCTAATATAATATTAAACTTAGTAAACCCGTTGTATATTATTATATAATATACTTCATAGAGGCTTAATATAAAATTATTTTAACAACATCGAAATATAAAACAAATATTATTACATTTTTAATGATTTAGTATAATATATACATATAATCGTTTAAGATTACAATATCATCAATAACAAAATAGGTATACATAATTTTTTGGATAAGTCATTTATGATAAGTTTTTAATAAATTAATTATTATTTAAGATAGTCAATTATATTCAATGATATCAAAGAGAAGACTTAGATATATTTGAGATATAATATAATTTTATTTTGCACTAAATCTTCGAATTTGAGTTGTTTACAACTTTTTTTTAATCGTTAAAAAATAATATGACATCTCAATGTGGAATATATGGACAAGCAATGGATCATTTATACATAAAGTCTGGCTGTACGTTATTTGTTCAACTTGTAGTTAAGTATGAGAAAGAATTGAAAGGTTCCAGTTGCTTAGATAGAAATTTGGGGCCTTCATGCAAATGTCACGCAAGCCCCTTCGCAATTTGTTAAATTGAGTATGTAGAAAGTTTGCGCCTCCCTGCTTGCTGGGCCTGCACGACCCTGCTATGAGGAAGCTTCGCCACTGAAGGGTTCAATAAGAAAATAAACTTGGCTAGTCGTTTAATCTACACTCTGTTTTTCAAGATCATATAGAGTTGATGACAAAGGAAGGTAACATCCCAATTATCCATCCCTTTTGATACAAATATATCAATCAATTGAATAATTCTTTTTATTTAGCTGCCACTCGCGTATTCGACCCCTTGGCCGAAAATGCCCGCAAATTATTATCGGACTTACATGCCGTTTGATGTTTGATGACTTGTACACGTTAGACATTATATTTTTAGTGATATTTAGCAATTTGTATCAACTTTATGCTTGAACTTTTAATTCTGGTTAAAGTAAGATAAAATCTTAACCTCTCGTACCAAAAACACAACAAAAGCGGTTGTATTTACCGGACGGCTGGGGAAAAGACAAAGTTGTTTAGTTATTTCTTTATGACTCAATTACAATTACAATAAAGTGTATAAAAATAGTCTTTTATTGAAGAATTTATTTGAAATTACAAGAGATTTATGAACACACAAATGTCTAAATTTATTGTGTAACGCTGATAAAACACTGCTGTCAACGGTAATAGCAAAATGTTTACAAATAATCTGCGATGGCAATAATCTTGACCCATGAGCATTACGGCTAAGAGACAAGAAGAATATTTTCAATATAACCAAAAGTATGCGTTAAAAAAAAACCTTGCGTTGACCAAGAAAGATATGGATCAGTTGCGTGGAAAATGTTACCTATTTAGATCTGAAACAAAGACTGCTTCCATTTGTAAATGTATGGCAAAATAAACGACAAATATTATCTGTGATTTATTTATCCGCTGTTATTATTTATTTACATTTATTTATTTATTTACATTTGCTAATGAAAATGCCATAATTTGAAACAAAATAATTTTCTTTCAAGACACACCCCGAACATAACAGTAAAAAGGTTATAAAGATTAAACAAGATTATCAATAATATCATTAATTTTATCTTCTACCGTGATGACTTTTAAGCTACGATCGATCTACCGAATCGTTGCTAATGAGTCTTATCTTGTGTTCTCTCACACCTACTGATCTGTGTCAGATATCAGTTTTTGATTTTTATCATAATCAACATTATCATGTTATTAGTCTGTGGGCGGTAAAGCAGCCTTTAAGTCTTCTTGATTTTTTTAAGATATCATCAAATGCCGGAACTTGTTTTGATTATTGTCTGTTTTTTACGATCGCTTGCACTTGGGTATTTTGGCACACGGAAAATCGAATTTCGTGAAGACAGTATTAGTTGTTTGCAACTATTTTATTAATATTTTTCCGTGTCAAAACAACAGATTTAGAAGCTCGAAAAATTCATCTAACGTTTCGCTGATGATATTTATACGACCTAATCAACATTATAATGACGTTTTGTCAAAAAATGTATCGACACAAAGTACTGAGGGATATGAGCTTTACGGCGCTACTAGGGTACAAATTAAGGCTGGTTCATAGCTAAACATGGACCAGCTTTTACAGGACGTAAAAGGAGATGCAACCCAAGACTTAATTGAATAGACGGTGTTGTTGATGTTTCTCGTGATCGAAATAATACTTATAAAAATCTTCACGCTGGATAGGAATTAGTGTAAGCAGTGACGTTCGTAGGCAACCCCCTAAAATAGCGCTCAATTTCTTTCATTCCTTCCCATTATTCTAGGCATATATTACACATATATAAGTTCGAATCCTCTACTCACTTGCACATACTCAAACAAATCTTTTGTCACTTATTCCGTTTTGCTTTCAGGTGATTCATAGTATGTACCTTATTGACAAAGATCCTCACAAATAAATATGAGCCAAAAGCCCGCATTATTGTTCAATAATTATGTGCAAAAATAACTATTATCTATATTAAGTATACATAAAAAATAGTGTAAATGTTAAATAATATAAGTATCGAATCTTGATTTGGTATTTTGTTAATCAAAGACATTGAGGCATCATATTTATTCTAAATCAAATTCGTGACAAAAAATATTCAGTCATTTAAAAAATCTGTGATACTTGCCGCCCCTAGGCAACTGCCTACTCGCGTATGCTCTCAGGACGTGTTCCTGAGTTGAAAGAGTTGATGTTAGATGCCTAGACTTTAATAGATTTGGTCGTTATAGTTAAATACGTTTTATTTGTTTAAGTCAACTATTGCTTACATAATATTTTATTTTTCTTAATGTTTTATCTTAACAATAATAATAAATTAACAAATGAATTATCATTTATAAACTTTCGCAACAGCTTCAATATGTTTGCTTAGTTTTTATGATGGTCTTGGCACAAAAACCATGTTATTTTGTTCTTATATTGGTAAACAAATAAACATTAACCACGCTGTGTAAATGCACTTATTTATTCTTGTAATTTTGATAGATAATGAAAACAAACAATCTCCAACAGAAAAAAAAACACTAATTGGATAAGACAACATGTAATTTTGACTGGTAAAAACTGATATATTATTGTATTAAGCGATTTCATTACGATTCGGTTATACCATAAATAAGTGTGTGAAAAGTTCATGTACCTGCTAATAATATCATGCACACACCTCTTAGGACAAACTTTATAATAATGAGGCAAATAAAATAATATTTTGCAATTGGCTTAAAACCTAACTACAATGGATAAACCCATTCAATTTATTGGAAGTATTATTTGAATTGGCGGTTATTCTAACAGCTAAATTATATGGACATCTAGAAAAAGTTGGAATGAACTTTGCGTGGATAGGTGACATTTAATTCTAATCAATTCTTAGGTTACTAATCAAATACATTTGTTTACAAAGATGCTTCATTATATTATATTTATTCGCCGTGGAAAATTTTTAAAGGCTGGATTCATTTCTGTGTTGCATATTTTGCACTTTCACGACTCGCATTCAACACTTGGAATATCGACACATTTAATGCATTTGGATCTAATGGAGTCTTTTATTTTGTATTACTTTGTGTTATTAAATTTCTCGGTTATTAGAAAATCCGTTATCCGCTTCTGTTTTTTGTTGCTGGAAACCGTGTTAGAGAACAAATAATTCGGGTATAAATATAGTATAAGTTCTTTTTAGTGGAGTGTTATTTCAAAAGTAGTTGAATGTAATATGATATATAATAATATAAATAAAGGGTTTATGATGTTTTTGTGGGCTAAAATTGCTGCAGGTATAGTCTCAAGCTCGTCATATAATTACCAGCGGTTTTTAGAATAAACACAATTAGCACATGAGTACCGAAACGTCGAAATTAGGATCGAGGAGCGACAATAATTATCAGTTAGATATTATTGGTATTAAGCAAATGGTTGAAATATTTTTAAAAAATGCAATATGAATGCACGTCATAGGAACTCGAAAGTTAACCTCTTCAAGTTGTATTTATTAAAGTTCACAATTGACAGATAATTGTGTTTGTTACATCCGATGAGGTTTTATTGTGTATTCATTAAGAATATTCTTCTTACATAGATTATCGTCTCAAATGTAATTTGATTGTTTATCTGTTTGCCTGTTGCAACAAAATAATCCGTTAATTTGATTTATCTATGTGAACGAATATTTCAGAAAGGTATGAAAAATCAATGACATTGCAATATTGTATATGCATTATAATATAAAAACATATTATATCCTTTTAATCTGTGTGAATATGATCATACAAATTTATGTCAGGGATTTTTAAAGAGATTTGCTAAATTAGATTATCATTTTTATGCATTATAATCTATAAAATTATCTCATTATTTGTGACAATTTATTTGCCCTTTTGTTTTTGTCAGTTTGTTGACATTTTTATCAATTTCTTTCACATAGTTACAATTTAATACGTGACGATTATATAAGATAGTTAAAAGATTATCATGCTTTAACAAAAAGTGATAAAATCACGTAACATATTATGTTTTATAATCAAAAGATTATTGATGTTGTTAATCAATAAAAGTATTTTCATATCAAAAAGCTTTGGTAACATTCAGCCTGATGTCTACCATAAAATATATTATTTGGTGCAGTGGTCGGCAACCTTTTGAGACACTGGGTATAAAAAAAATGGTCAGCGGGTAAAAGTTTTTAAGAAATATTCACTACCTTTTTAAAAAACTTTTTTTTTTAAATAATATATACACATAGATGTTGAATACGTATGTATTTTTGCATGATTTTTTTTTTAGTACACTTGGCTTGATCAATGATGGTATTGAATTCATGTGATCGTATGGTGTGTTTTTAAAATTTTGGCAAAGATCTTTATTTTTTTTTCCATAAAACTGGACATTTTATTCACAATTCGATATATAAATATTATCATATTTTCTTGACGGGTAACTCAGACATTTTTAGTATGTAATTCAATCACCAGCGGGTAGTAGGTTGCCGGCCACTGCTTTAAGGTGTGATCTACTCTGTTAGTTCATACTACATAACCTAACCTAGCCTAACCTAACCTAACCTATCGTGATAAAGTATTCCAATTGATTTGTTTTAGTCATACTTCGATAACACTTTTTGGAAAGCGTTAATAAAGAACAAAGAAAATGATTTGAGGCTATGATTTGCAAACATAGCTCGTTCCAAAATAGTTAAAAAATGAAACTTGAATTTCATGTTGTAAAAAAATATACATTTTGAATGAATTTTTAGTATTATATTTCTTTGAAACGATATTGTGTATATTATTTCAAGCCAGGTTTGAGACTGCCTTCCAAAACTAGCAATGTTTATTTTTTTATTAATAAATTACATACATAGGTCATGATTCATAATTCAACAATTTTGGAACGAACCGGGCTTGTTTATAATAACCTCATTTGTGTTTGGAATTTTTTATTACATACGGCATCTTTGTCATAATCAAAATAAATCTTATACAATTTAACTTGTAAACCTTTACGAATTTATAAGCCAATAGTCTAATAATTGAATTATAATATGATCGAAGAGGTGTGTCTTGCAAATAGGAGTGTCCAATAATACTTAAGTGAATTCAAATATCTTATCTCAAATGTATGTATGGCAACTGAGATGCAGTCAAATTGAAAATGTATACAAAGAATAAAACAATGACTGCTCGGTTTTTCTCCTCACAAGAGTACCTAGATATAAAATTACCGATACAAATCTTACACTCGTTTGTTTATCTCTAGTAAACTCATAATCGGTGTATGATCAATTGAATATAACATAATGTTGTTTGAATCATTAATTTTTCGATGTTCTTTATTTCTGATTACAATATTTTTGGCATTTACATATACCATAATATATAACTCAAAATAGCACAGTACAAATCCTTAGATTTTTTTAATGAGGTATATTCAGTGCTTTTCTTTCCATGTTACGCAGTGAAACGGCGTTCCAGCACCTTTTTCTCACAATTTTGAATGTTTCAAATCAATATTCACAAAAAAATATTTTTATTTTGCTATAAAAATTGTTGTTTTTTTTTGTTCATGGAAACCATTATGTTTTTTCCTATATCAGGTCCCTTTTGAATGTAATGTTTAAAAAATACCAGGTCCATAGACTTACTCTGTGAATAAAACCAGGGATATAATGCTTCATATGTTTACACCTTTCCCCAACTGTTGGGTGCATAGTGCAGTAGTCTACGTGGTTGGCTTTCGTGGTGGTTTTCATAGGTTTTAATTACAGGACGAAGCAAAGTGATAGCGGTTAGTTAACCACTAGTACTGTCTTAACCCTATCCTTTTATACTTACTCTCTTCGGGGAAAAGAGAAGTTAAGAAATTGACTAACAAGCAGTCTTCGTAAAAAACTTCAGTTTATATACCTCGATTAGGAATCCATATGCTTGACATTGGGAACGGAAACGGATGAGAAAAAATATTGACAAGAAGTGAGTTCCAGTTAGAGATTCAACTATTCGTCATTTTCAACTATCCGGATATCGAATAGTAAAACTGAAACTATCCGGATATATCCGGATATCCGGATAGTTTCAGTATGCATGAAAATAATAAAACATTACTACATATATAAATGTATGTACTAAAAAAATTCATTAAAAACGAGTTCATTTGTAATATAAGTCATTTATTTAGATTTTAACAATTCATATTTTAAAAATAGCATTAAATGCATTATATTTTAAATTTGGTCTCAATTTAGTTTTAATTTGTCCTGCTGTTGAAAATACTCGTTCCGTTGCTGTTGATGTTGGTTTTATTGTTAGAAGTGTTTTAAACAACACGTCCAACTTTTCCGTCTTTTATTTAAATTGATCTAAGTATTTAAAATCTTTTCTCAGATTATTTGTATTGTCATTTGTATTGTCGTCAGTTTCCACGAGAGATAAAATATAATTACGCATTTCATTTTGCAAGTTGCATTTATTATCTGTTCTCATAAAATGAGTCCATACTTCCGAGCGTCTTGACATGGCTAGAATTTTATTCAAAATTATTAAAATTTGAATATGTAGACAGTGGTCTCGATTGCTTGGTTTTCAGTGATGAATTGTAGAACTCGCACACAAATAACGATGTTTCACGATCAACTGATCCTGACTAAATCCTTTCCCACTTTTGTAACGCCTTAGATAGAGACCATACACATTTCAATACCATTCCATCATATTAAAATATTGAAAATTTGCAGCTGCATTAGATTACTGCAACGGCATTTCCTCAATGAATGAAATTTCGGCATTAAAGGTTTTTTTTGCCTCAAGTCCGAGCCGATTCGTCGAACTTTTAAGTACAAAGATAACAAGATAAGATATTCATAGTACCCGAGATTGGGGAAGGTAATAAAAAAACACTACTCCTAAGTAATGGTTTCTCTCAGGTAGTAAATACTCCAGTATTCATATCATCTTTCGTCGATTTTGTAAAATATTTCATTAAAAATTATAACGAATACTATCCGGATATTTCCCCAAATATCCGGATATCGAATAGTTAAAAAGGGCCGGATATATCCGGATATCCGAGTTGGAATCCCTAGTTCCAGTACCTTTTATTTTCAAAAAAAAGCACTGGGTATACATATTTAATCAATGTATTGCTCGCATAACTTGCAGTGACAAGTGTATCAATTACTAGAAATGAATTAAAATCTACAAACACTGAAAAACACATGCAACGCATTTTAATTTAAGCACGTTTTATGAAATACAACGAATTGTACGGGAAATACCTCTACATTGTAAATATGCATACACTTTAATACTATAACAAATTATCGATTGTTCGACTTTATTTTTCGGCGAAACTTACAAGTATAGTATTTGTAATATCGAATACTTTTGTATTTAATTTCAATTAGTGTTTAATTTATAGTCTCACACTTTGCCTACTAAGATATTTCCGTCTAAATAATTTGTTAGCAGCTTTGTTAATCTGAGCACGTCGAAATTGTTTGCTTAGTTTTATTGACTCATCAAAAATGCCTCGAAGAATAACAATAAATTAGGAGATTCCACCAAAAAATTGTGAGCGATGAACCTATGTGCAACTAAGCAGCCAGAAGCGAACTTAGTATTTTTAAAACTAATATTTAATTCCCTTTTAAGCTTGTATTAAAAACTTTACAAAAAAATAGAGACGCGAAATGTGACTTTGTGATTGTGCTCTTAAATGGTGACAAAATTATTTTTTAAAAATCTCAGTGTTTCATAAGGTAGATTAAGCTTTTAGTAATTGACTGGCATAATTATCTCAAAATCGTCATTTTTTATTTTATCTCATTTGCTTTTGGTAGCAATATAAAACGTTTTCATTTAAAATAAATAATCATTAAAGTAAAATTTTAGCAATCCAATACTTTCCGACTGTTATCTTTTTATTAACCTGTTGCCAGGCAGGCGCCGTGAGCAAAACGATTTCAAATTTTGACATTTAATTTAAATAATTGATAAATGACCGACAGATAATAAATAATACAGGAGAAAAACAAAAAGTAAACAAACAAAAAAGTGACCAAAAATGTAATCACGACGGTGAGATAAAGGAAAATGACAGATTACTGATCCGCTGATTACCCTCGGCTTTGGCTCACAGATGAAACAATATCACTTCAGGATAAGAACAATTAATATTTATTATTTGACCTTACCGATCGATTAATTTATCTAAAGGATTTGATCATCCATCTTTTGAATAAAATCAAACGTCGAAGAATTTTCTGAAAAATATATTTTTATAGAGAAAAATATTATGATTGTTATAGGCATATAATCTCTTGCAATAATGATGGCAAAATTATATTGTATTAAGAAGTCTTTTATTATTATAATACCTGAAAGTAACTAGCGAGAACAAGCAGATCTCATTAAAAGGGTACACAACTGCAAGCACAACCTATGTAGAAATTAAAATAATTAAAACAAGATTTGTTTCGTAAATAAAAAAGACAGAAAATAAAACTCAACCATCTAATTGGTGACTTGAAAGATGCCTTAGACAAGAAAGGAAAGCTAAGATATTGAAAGTAGAATATAAACCAGTGAATAAAATCTTTGTATGATCCAAATAAAAAGTACAGATTGTTCTAGTATGTAAAAAATAATAGAAGAAAAAAGAATAAGTCAAATTTGAATGAATGAAAAAAAGACTTGACTATATAATTAACTACATGTAAGCAAACTTAGACAAAAAAGAAAAGCTGGGATATTGCGAAAGAAATCTAAGTATGTGAATAAAAATTGTACATGATCCCAATCCGGGATTAATAATTGAAATTCTTCTCACAAGCTTAGTGTTTTGACACAATACTCGAAAAATATTCATATCAACTAGTAAGTTATACGTACATAACTGATCTAATTTTTTCTCCAATTTAGTCAGTGAGATTTTAGACGACATTTCAAAACTAAGAATTTTTGACATTTTTAGGATTATGAGAATTGAATTTAGTTTTTCGTTGGTATACTATTTCAAATCCATGAATTCATTCGGATAATGATCTTTATATTTAATGAAAATTCGTATAAAACAAAGTATGATTGGTATAATAAAACGTCGAGTTGACTTTAAAGTAACTTAAAAGTAATTTCAAATTACATTCTTGTAATTATAAATTTCTAACTTGGGTTTTTTGCTAACATACCACGAATTTTGTAAGCCTTGATAAGTTTTTAGTTTTAAATAAACTTAAACAGTAATTTAAAATTAAAAGTAATATAAATCAAATTAACTGTTTTTTTCTTTGCATAGATTTCTAGTGGGAGGTGAGCAGCAGCGTAACTATAAGTATATACTTACTGTATAATATACGACTGTAAGCTCATGTTATATAAAATATGTAGAAAACCGTAAACGCCGCTAAAAATAAAGCTTTAATTTTCTTTGCATCATTCTTAGCAGCTTAATGATAAACCATCTATTGAATTTTTTCTCAACAATGGGAATGACCGAAAAGTTTTCAATCCAAACGGTTTGAAACTGTAGTAAGTTACATTGCTTGTTTGGAATATAATGACAAAAAAAAATAACAGCATTTTGGATTCAAATACTTATCGTACGCTAAAATTGAATTACACAATAATTGCGTCCATAGTTAATAATCGTGCTAACTTTACACCGACTATGTCTATTTTATCGGATTCAAAAATTTAAGTACTGCCATACTATCTAAAAATAATCGACCGATAGCAACGATATTTCACATATCTTTTTTTATTGTTTACATGATCAATTAGCGATAATTCTTCCACCTTGATCTATAAAACTGCTGTGAATCGTATTCCATCCAACAGAACGTTCTCTAGTTTTGGGAATCAATTACCTTCTTACGCAGTGCAAGGATGGACAAGACTGTTTTATTTTTTGCCTTATCGGCCATTCTGTTCGCCGGAGCTATTGCAGAAAGTAAGTGAAATTATTTCATTAATATTTACTATTTAAATTTTATTAAATAAAACCATAATTCTTCATTTAAGTAACAAAAAAATAATTTTAATTTTTTATACATTTAAATACTATTTTGGTTAATATTTTTTAAAAAATGTGAAACTTACAAATTACGACAAAACCAAAACTTTTCTATTTTTTTTAAATTTCAATTTACTTTTAAATATCAACTTTTTATGTTAAACAACTGCATTAAAAAAAAAATAGTTAGTAATAGCTGTTTACTTTGTGGGTCATATCGCCTTAGTTCTTTATGTATTATTTGTACTGTATTACTTCATTTTTGATTTACCTATAATCTCGTAACCAAGGGTGAAATCCAAAAACAATAATTTTATTTGAACTTAAATCCGGTTTTTTAAATTCAAGTAACAGAGATAAATAAATATTGAAATTAATAAAATACAATTATTATACTATGAGTGCATGTATAGTTAAAAGAGACTTTCAGCGATTCATAAATCTATACATGCCAGTGCGTTCTGGATCTATACATTTATTTAAGTGACTTCTTTCGCAAATCCCAGTATTTTGAAAAATTACGACAAAAAAATATTCAATTGATATAATATTTAACTGGATTTACTTATTGGTGCCTAGTATTTATTGTATATACACTTTTCTAAAATCTACATTTACCTCCCTGTGAAAATAGTTACGATATATTGACGTAACCTTTATTCTTATGTCGTAATGCGTAATAATTCAAATAATGTGATTTTTTAAATTTGAATGATTACGATCATTTTTTATTTGATGATATTCCGTAATAGTGATTAAAGAAAGATTGGAGATTAGTAAAAGCGCTTGTCCGATAAGTAATTTAAAAAAACATATTGCACAATATCAAATGTAACGAAAAAAAACATCACAAACGATATTGTTTTGCTTACAAAACCAGGAAAAAAAATTTAAGCACTTTCACGGAACTTCCATCATGGGGCATACAAAATTTTATAACTAATATTTTTCTCTTTTTTCAGAAAAGCTGGTATGTTACCATGGTAGTTGGTCAACGTACAGGCAAGGAAATGGAAAATGTGGACCCAAAGATTTGGATCCTTTCATGTGCACTCATCTTATTTACACATTTGTGGGACTGAATGAAGACGCCACCATCAGAATTATGGATCCTTGGTTGGAATTACCTGACAACTGGGGAAGAGGTAATATATTTCTCAAATTATCTTATTTGAAATAAACTGCATGGATCTTTAAACAAGCAAAACTTATGAACTCATTTATAACAGATCTCAAAACCCTTAATAAATCAACATTTGTGAATGTTTATCTAATTTGAATATATTTTAAAGCACAAAAGGAAAGATAATAAGGTTCTCACCTAACCTCACTTTTCTATTTGGCAATTGCATTATAGTCAGTATTATTGTTTTGAATATTTTAGATAACTTTGGTCAATTCAACAACCTGAAGAAGATAAACCCGAAACTTAAGACTATCATCGCAATTGGAGGGTGGAACGAGGGCTCAAGGAAATATTCAAAGGTTGGTTTTTCTCATAATTATGAATAGTAAAAATTTATCATTAATTATCGTCAAGGTTTCTAGCAAACATTACATCACTAATTGCTGCGTCGTATTTTCTTTCGTGTTGAAGAATTCCATTATGAATAATCAATGCTTGTTTCTAATTATAATTAATTGAATAAACCCTTGAATCTCAAATCTCAAGCACCTTTAAGAATGTTTTCCCACATTTTCTGTGTCACATAAATCAACAAACTAGCAACGTCATTCATTTACTTAATCTACGATATCAACACTTATAATATTACTTTTGTCATATCTTATCCAATACTAAATTTATGATAAACAAATAATAGCATTTTTTATTATTAAAATCATTTCGATTTTCATTTCAACCATATTAGGTAAATATCGCACAATTGACATGAATGTGTTAAATATTTTTTTAATCAACAATATATTTGTTTTTATCCAAATTTTGATATTGAAACAAAGCGAAGCATTCAAAACAACGTTATTTAGAGGTACTTATTTTTTACTTCCAGGTGGCGAATGATCCTAACCTCAGAGCGAAATTCGCTGTCAATGCCGCAGAGTTCACAATCAAGTATGGATTCGACGGTTTCGACATGGATTGGGAGTACCCTGGACAGAGAGACTCCCCGCTGACTACCGAAGACATTGTCGCCCACGCCAAATTGCTGGCCGCCATGAGGCAAGAATTCGACAAGCACGGCCTTCTGTTGACCGCTGCTGTAGCCTCAGTCGAAAAATCAGCTTCCCAATCATATGACATCCCCACTATCTCCCAGTAAGTACCATTTTATTAAATCACTCAAGTCAATTAAGTTATTTCTGGAATCACAACTCATTTAAAATAATTCTTTGAATCAAATATCTCCAGTAGCGAAAATCATCGTTGTAATCAAAGATGTGTTCAAATACCATTTTATGGCATATTAATTACATAAGACATTTCACATTTTCTTTTCTAATACATCATTCATTCTTTTTAGATATTTGGACATTATTAACGTCATGGCATACGACCTTCATGGTGCATGGGATCCAGTCACCGGTCACAACGCCGCCCTCCAGCGATATGAAATGGACGTTGAACCTAAAGATTCATTCGATGTTAAGACTTCCCTCGAGTATTGGATCGCCCAGGGCGCTCCGAAAGAAAAACTCATCATGGGCTTGCCTCTGTACGGAAGAACTTTCAACTTGGCCAATCCCATGAACGCCACCGTCGGAGCACCGACCAATGGAGCGGGCCTCGCTGGGCAGTATTCCCGGGAGAAAGGAATGATTGGATTGAATGAGGTTAGTCATTTTAAAAAAATATTTGAAACCATAATACAAGAAAATGACACATTTTTCGAATATTGTGAATAACGCTGTGTTTTATTTTCATAGCTCTGTGAAAAACGCCTCACCGAAAAATGGGTCGAGCAATGGGATGCCGTTGCACAGGTCCCCTACACCGTCAACGAAAGAGATTGGATCACCTATGACGACGAAAAGTCTCTCAGACTGAAATCTGAGCTCGCCATGTCGATGGGACTGGGCGGAGTGATGGTCTGGAGTGTGGAAACTGATGACTTTAGCGGAGTTTGCGGCAAAGGCACTTTCCCATACCTCAGAGAAATCAACCGCGCCATTGGCAGAGAGGTCGAAACTGCACCATCAACCACTACTTCCGAACCGGGAACTGGCGAAACCACTGTCACCACACCTTCAACGACCACGACCACCAACAAGCCCGGATGCGTCGATCCGAACGCACTCTGCACCAAGGAAGGTTACATCCGAGATCCTACTGACTGCTCCGTATACTATTTGTGTGTGAAAGAGGGACCAGTCATGAAGCCGTATCGATTCTTCTGCGCAAACGGACTTTACTTTGATGATGTTAAACTACTGTGTAACTATGCGGAGCTCGTTGATTGCAATGCAAAACCGTGTGAATAGTGATAGAAACATTTATTTAATTCGATTATAATTTCTTCTTTTGTCTGAACTGATATTTTTAAGAAAACGCTTTAAATCAGAAATCTCATTCTGATTGCAGCAGACTATTGTACAAAAGATTCAATTACTATAAATTATTTATAACAAACTGAAATGTTTTATTCAATTGATAACTTAGCCCCATGATTTTTTATATCTTTTACAGCACATTTTCTTAATATTTGAATGATACACAACTTCTCAAACAACATTACACATTGCAACTATGGTAAAAAACTTAAATAGTTTTGTGACTTTGGAAGCTTATTTTTTTATAAATAACTGTTTTTTTTTCAATTGATAACTAAATCTTTTGTTCAATTGTATGTTAAACAGCTCGTTTTTTAAATATTATGATGGAGTTATACACTAACAGCATTTTTGACATATAAAAAAGTCCATTACAAATGTACCAAAACTGTCAATGGCTTTTGGTAATATTCCGATGGTTGAGTAAAGCATTATGATAAAAAATTATAAAATTTTAGTAGAAACACAATACAATACATTGACTTGGCTTGTAAAGACTTGAACGTGACGTTTGAAACCACGGGTTTTTAGATAAATTCGTGACATTTGAAAGTCGGTTCTTTCAACATGATAACTCGTTTTCAAATATTATAATTAATTTAAATCATTGAATTAAACGCGTTTATATTACGAATTGAAACCGCCTTGATTGAAAATAAAACGAGATGAAATTTGTAGTCGATCATTGTGCATCAATCAATGCGTTGAAAATATTATATTTAGGTCCATTTTTTAAATATTTTTGTCATTTTCATTTGGATATGGGGCGGTACTTTTAATGATTCGCGGTAAACTCTTGGTATAAAAATTCGACTGAAGGATAATGGTCGCCAAGGGTGATCCTGGTTCTGATCTAAACGATATTATTAGAAACTATTTTAGTACGAAGGTGCTTTATGTTCGAATACACATATTAATTTTTGATATTTTTAAGATAAGTATGCCAAAATATTTTTAAAGAATCACTACTAGGGATATAGGGATGAAATACCGACGATTTTGAAAATACGAAATATCGGTATTTCTGTAATGTTAGTGCAGCGAAATCGAAGTCTTATTATAACTGATTTTTGAAAATCTAATAATTGCAGTGGTAATTATTATTATTTAGGCGACGTTACTGCGTAGCATTTCGACATTCGACACGTATCGATATTGTCCTTGGAGACACGTGAATCGGGACAGAGATGATTATTACCATAACAGATAAACGTATTACATATTATTTTACATTAGTCACCCGTTGGTCCTTGAAAGAGTTTCGTGCGCGTATTATCGGATTCACAATCGTAGTTATAACTTCTTATTTTTTTTATTTTTGACGCTTATCTCGTCCTGTGCTTAATTACTGTTATCGTTAATTAATATTGCTTAATTAATTCGACGCCATGACAAGATATAAATTTATAGATCAACAAAAGTGTTCTAGAAGGATTGTATTTGGCATAATTACCTAGGGTACAAAATAAAGATATCGCCAAATTAAAAAAGTGTCACAAGTAGATAAAAACAATGGTTGTAAGTATCTGTGGAGTACACGCTCATTTGAGAATTGTTAGAACAAAATTAATTTATTTTAAAAAATCACTCGAAGAAACCCTCAATAATTCAACACCCTTGACTTTTAAATAAATTACAGGCGATTCAAGGTCTAGGGGTGAAATCACATCTTATTTACCAAATATTTTGCAATAAAATAATATTTATTTTATGATTTCAGACAATAAAAAAAACCTGAAAAATCCACTAGATATTTTCATAAATTTGCTCGCGGTGAAGCAGCTTATTTTGAAAATCAGAAAACATTCACAGCAAATATTTACAATTAGTGTTGAATCTTTTAATGACTGTTCGTACAACAGGTGTTGAATCTGAAAGAGCTTTTTCTGCAGATGGACTTATGTATTTGCACGAAGATTCGATCAAGGTTGAATGATTCCAGCATTGACAAACTAACCCTTTTAAAATTATATTTTAATTCAAAGAACTAATAAATTATGGGTTTATAATTGATTAATGGTGTATTATTTTTCTGTTTGTGTTGTTTATGAAAATCTCCCGTTAGTGTATATTTTTTAATGATGGTATTTTATATGACATATGGAAATAACGCCTTTGATTTGCTCTTCCGGTATTGGATCTCAATTGGTAGAATTGTTTGCTTTACTTAAAAATTTTGTAATATCGATATTGCTAACAAATGTTAGGTGTTAAAATTTACTGCCAAAACCACTGCCAAGGATCAGTATCGGTGTCTAAGCTCACACCTTAAAAGAATAATATGATATGGTTAAAAAGAATTAATCGGCCATCAGTATTTTTCACTGTGCATTTATTTCATATTTCGCATCTTAAAAAAGTACTAATTTTCACTTCCGATCAAATAAAATCATCATAATTTTGACAACTAGAGTTTTCTGCTTACATACAGCTTGTAAATATTAAATTTTGTGAATTTTTGTATGGTTTAGTTTTTGATTAACTTTTACTTTTAAAAAATACGGAATAATTGTAATAATATTTGTTGTCTTTTTGCGTCGATCCCTCGTGGGAGGTGAGCAGCAGCGTAACTATCGAATGCATTATAGGTCTATGCGGACTCAGACTCAGGCAAGTAATGACGTTTGAGATTCGGGCTCAGGCCGGACCAAGGAGAAATACATATTTTTGAGTCAGCCATGCAGCAATACTATTCATTACAAAAAGTTAATAACTAGATAATTTGTGAACTAAAAAGTTTTCAATCAAAATACCTAGTGTGAGATTGCAGTGAGGAATATTGCTTATTTGGAATATAATACATACGCTAAAATTTGATTGTGCAATAATTACGACCATCTATGATAATCATACGAACTTTACCCTGAGTCTATCTATTCTATCAGATTCTTTAACTCAAGTACTCACATACTATCTAAATAAGAAAAAATCTCCCGATAACGGTGATAATTTCCCATATCTTTTTTATTGTTTACATTATCAATTAGCGATAATTCTTCCACCTTGATCTATAAAACTGCAGTGAATCGTATTCCATCCAACAGAACGTTCTCTAGTTTTGGAAATCAATTACCTTCTTACGTAGTGAAAAGATGGACAAGTTTGTTTTACTTTTTGCCTTATCGGCAATTTTCTTTGCCAGCGCTATTGCAGAAAGTAAGTGAAATTATTTCATAAATATTTATTGTTTTCATTTTTTAAATTGAAACCATTCTTAAAATTTGAATACTTTTAATCATGTTTGTTTAAATAATTGATTATTGAGCAATTTTGTCTTAAAGTTATAAAACAGTGGAACTAATTCAAATTGGAAAAACCATGTGAATGTTTGTTAAATACAATTTTTTATACTTGTATTATACAAGAATTTCAATGATTTTTTTTCATTGTCCATGTTGTTTGGGGACAATTATTTATTAGTAATGTTTGTATCATACTGTCTATTATTCATTAAATTCTCAATTAATGCATCATAGTGTATTAAATAAGCGAAAAAGATCAGAGCCTATTTCGTAAATAACCATTATTTTCTCCGTTTGCAGAACTTCTTGTATGTTACCATGGCAGTTGGTCAACGTACAGGCAAGGAAATGGAAAATGTGGCCCCAAAGATTTGGATCCTTTCATGTGCACTCATCTTATTTACACATTTGTGGGACTGAATGAAGACGCCACCATCAGAATTATGGATCCTTGGTTGGAATTACCTGACAACTGGGGAAGAGGTAATATATTTCTCAAATTATCTTATTTGAAATAAACTGCATGGATCTTTAACAAGCAAAACTTATTAACTCATTTATAACAGATCTCAAATCCCTAAATATATCAACAATTGCAAATAATAAAATAAATCAACAACTGTGAATGTTTGGATAATTCAAATATATGTTAAAACCCAAAAGGAAAGATAATAAGGTTCTCACCTAACCTCACTTTACTAAGTTGTTTCAGCAAAAATTGATAGTAACTACTATTTTTTGAATATTTTAGATAACTTTGGTCAATTCAACAATCTGAAGAAGATAAACCCAAAACTTAAGACTATCATCGCTATTGGAGGGTGGAACGAGGGCTCAAGGAAATATTCAAAGGTTGGTTTTCCTCATAATAATGAATTGTGAAAATATGTACAGAAACATCGTTAGGGTTTACAAAAATATTACTTTACTAACTGCGTCACTATTTATGTTATGATAAAGATTTCAATGATGAATTTCAACTCAATGCTGCTCGTTTCTAATAATAATTAATTGAATAAGCCCTTGAATTTCAAATCTCAAGCACCTTTAAGAATGTTTTCCCAGATGTCACATAATTTAAAACAACAATATGTATCAATGTAAAAACTTATAATATTACTTTTGTCTTATCTAATAATGCGAGACTATATTTATGATTTGTAAAAAATGATAAATTTGAATCATTAAAATCATTTCGATGTTTCACTTATCTTTATAGTAAGATTAGCAACTAAGATTTAAGTATTATGTATTTTTTGATTCAGCAATAATTATAATAATATATATGTTCTTATTAAAACCTTCATACTTTAACTAAGTGAACTCTTCTAATGCAGCCTAGAGTTTCCTAGTGAATTCATATCCAAGATATTTATATCATTCATAACAACGTTACTTAAAGATATTTACTTTTTAATTTCAGGTGGCGAATGATCCTAACCTCAGAGCGAAATTCGCTGTCAATGCTGCAGAGTTCACAATCAAGTATGGATTCGACGGTTTCGACATGGATTGGGAGTACCCTGGACAGAGAGACTCACCACTGACAACCGAAGACATTGTCGCCCACGCCAAATTGCTGGCCGCCATGAGGCAAGAATTCGACAAGCATGGCCTTCTGTTGACCGCTGCTGTAGCCTCAGTCGAAAAATCAGCATCCCAATCATATGACATCCCCACTATCTCCCAGTAAGTACCATTTTATTAAATCACTCAAGTCAATTAAGTTATTTCTGGAATCACAACTCATTTAAAATAATTCTTTGAATCAAATATTTCCAGTAGCGAAAATCATCGTTGTAATCATAGTTGTGTTCGAATACCATTTTATGGCATATTAATTACATAAAACATTTCACATTTTCTTTTCTAATACATCATTCATTCTTTTTAGATATTTGGACATTATTAACGTCATGGCATACGATCTTCATGGTGCATGGGATCCAGTCACCGGTCACAACGCCGCCCTCCAGCAATATGAAATGGACGTTGAACCTAAAGATTCCTTCGATGTAAAAACTTCTCTCGAATATTGGATCGCCCAGGGCGCTCCGAAAGAAAAACTCATCATGGGCTTGCCTCTGTACGGAAGAACTTTCAACTTGGCCAATCCCATGAACGCCACCGTCGGAGCACCGACCAATGGAGCGGGCCTCGCTGGGCAGTATTCCCGGGAGAAAGGAATGATAGGATTGAATGAGGTTAGTCATTTTAAAATATATTTGAAGTCATAATACAAGAAAATGACACATTTTTAAAATGATTGATAAAAACAAATATTGTGAATAACGCTATGTGTTTTATTTTCATAGCTCTGTGAAAAACGCCTCACCGAAAAATGGGTCGAGCAATGGGATGCCGTTGCACAGGTCCCTTACACCGTCAACGAAAGAGATTGGATCACCTATGACGACGAAAAGTCTCTCAGACTGAAATCTGAGCTCGCCATGTCGATGGGACTGGGCGGAGTGATGGTCTGGAGTGTGGAAACTGATGACTTCAGCGGAGTTTGCGGCAAAGGCACTTTCCCATACCTCAGAGAAATCAACCGCGCCATTGGCAGAGAGGTCGAAACTGCACCATCAACCACTACTTCCGAACCGGGAACTGGCGAAACCACTGTCACCACACCTTCAACGACCACGACCACCAACAAGCCCGGATGCGTCGATCCGAACGCACTCTGCACCAAGGAAGGTTACATCCGAGATCCTACTGACTGCTCTGTATACTATTTGTGTGTGAAAGAGGGACCAGTCATGAAGCCGTATCGATTCTTCTGCGCAAACGGACTTTACTTTGATGATGTTAAACTGTTGTGTAACTATGCGGAGCTCGTTGATTGCAATGCAAAACCGTGTGAATAGTGATAGAAATATTTATTTAATTCGATTATAATTTCTTCTTTTGTCTGAACTGATATTTTTAAGAAAATGCTTTAAATCAGAAATCTCATTCTGATAGCAGCATAACATTGTACAAAAGATTCAACAATTATTTATTAAATTAATGTATAACAAATTGAATTTTTTTATTCAATTGATAACTTAGCCCCGTGATTTTGTTTATCTTTTACAGCACATTTTCTTACTATTTGAACAATACACAACTTCTCAAACAACATAACACATTGACAGCAAACGACTTTGATGGTGTTTAGATTTAGTTTTTTTATAGATAGTTTGAAAATTTAAAATAATAATAAATCAATTTGAAACTATTTATTTATTAGTAAAATGAATAAATTAAAAGGTTTTTTGAATAAAAATCTGAGAGACCAAAAGCAAAGAAAAAAGGCAAATCATTTCACTAAAATTCATTTCGTTAAAATATTTTAATATAGAATATGAGGTCGGATAGCTCATTATAAAAAAGCCAAAATCATTATAATTGTGATTTAAATCAATTAATATTACAATTAAATTCTATCGTCTCTTTATTGCAAACCCTAATCACTAAATACATGTATCAAAAAAAAGTTAGGTGTTAAAATTTACTGCCAAAACCACTGTCAAGGATCAGTATTGTAAATATTATGATATGGTTAAAAAGAATTAATCGGCCATCAGTATTTTTCACTGTGCATTTATTTCATATTTCGCATCCTTAAAAAAGTGCTAATTTTTACAAGCGATCAAATAAATTCATCGTAATTTTGACAACTAGGGTTTTCTGCTTACATACAGCTTGTAAATATTAAATTTTGTGAATTTTGGTATAGTTTAGTTTTTGATTAACTTTAACTTTAAAAAAAATACGGAATAATTGAAATAATATTTATAGATGAAAGTGAAATTTTGTCTTTTTGCGTCGATCTCTCGTGGGAGGTGAGCAGCAGCGTAACTATCGAATGCATTATAGGTCTGTGCGGACTCAGGCTCAGGCAAGTAATGACGTTTGAGATTCGGGCTCAGGCCGGGCCCAGGAGAAATACATATTTTTGAGTCAGCCATGCAGCAATACTATTCATTACAAAAAGTTAATAGCTAGATAATTTGTGAACTAAAAAGTTTTCAATCAAAATACCTAGTGTGAGATTGCAGTGAGGAATATTGCTTATTTGGAATATAATACATACGCTAAAATTTGATTGTACAATAATTAAGACCATCTATGATAATCATGCGAACTTTACTCTGAGTCTATCTATTCAATCAGATTCTTTAACTCAAGTACTGACATACTATCTAAATAAAAAAAAAATCTCTCGATAACAGTGATAATTTCCCATATCTTTTTTATTGTTTGCATTATCAATTAGCGATAATTCTTCCACCTTGATCTATAAAACTGCAGTGAATCGTATTCCATCCAACAGAACGTTCTCTAGTTTTGGAAATCAATTACCTTCTTACGTAGTGAAAAGATGGACAAGTTTGTTTTACTTTTTGCCTTATCGGCAATTTTCTTTGCCAGCGCTATTGCAGAAAGTAAGTGAAATTATTTCATAAATATTTATTGTTTTCATTTTTTAAATTGAAACCATTCTTAAAATTTGAATACTTTTAATCATGTTTGTTTAAATAATTGATTATTGAGCAATATTTTCTTAAAGTTATAAAACAGTGGAACTAATTCAAATTGGAAAAACCATGTGAATGTTTGTTAAATACAATTGTTTATACTTGTATTATACAAGAATTTCAATGATTTTTTTTCATTGTCCATGTTGTTTGGGGACAATTATTTATTAGTAATGTTTGTATCATACTGTCTATTATTCATTAAATTCTCATTTAATGCATCATAGTGTATTAAATAAGCGAAAAAAACCAGAGCCTATTTCGTTAATAACCATTATTTTCTCCGTTTGCAGAACTTCTTGTATGTTACCATGGCAGTTGGTCAACGTACAGGCAAGGAAATGGAAAATGTGGCCCCAAAGATTTGGATCCTTTCATGTGCACTCATCTTATTTACACATTTGTGGGACTGAATGAAGACGCCACCATCAGAATTATGGATCCTTGGTTGGAATTACCTGACAACTGGGGAAGAGGTAATATATTTCTCAAATAATCTTATTTGAAATAAACTGCATGGATCTTTAACAAGCAAAACTTATTAACTCATTTATAACAGATCTCAAATCCCGAAATATATGAACAATTGCAAATAATAAAATAAATCAACAACTGTGAATGTTTGGATAATTCAAATAAATGTTAAAACCCAAAAGGAAAGATAATAAGGTTCTCACCTAACCTCACTTTACTAAGTTATGTCAGCAAAAATTGATAGTAATTACTATTTTTTTGAATATTTTAGATAACTTTGGTCAATTCAACAACCTGAAGAAGATAAACCCAAAACTTAAGACTATCATCGCTATTGGAGGGTGGAACGAGGGCTCAAGGAAATATTCAAAGGTTGGTTTTCCTCATAATAATGAATTGTGAAAATATGTACAGAAGCATCGTTAGGGTTTACAAAAATATTGCTTTACTTACTGCGTCACTATTTATGTTATGAAAAAGATTTCAATGATGAATTTCAACTCAATGCTGCTCGTTTCTAATTATAATTAATTGAATAAGCCCTTGAATTTCAAATCTCAAGCACCTTTAAGAATGTTTTCCCAGATGTCACATAATTTAAAACAACAATATGTATTTACTTAATCAATGTAAAAACTTATAATATTACGTTTGTCTTATCTAATAATGCGAGACTATATTTATGATTTGTATAAAATGATAAATTTGTATCATTAAAATCATTTCGATGTTTCACTTATCTTTATAGTAAGATTAGCAACTAAGATTTAAGTATTATGTATTTTTTGATTCAGCAATAATTATAATAATATATATGTTCTTATTAAAACCTTCATACTTTAACTAAGTGAACTCTTCTAATGCAGCCTAGAGTTTCCTAGTGAATTCATATCCAAGATATTTAAATCATTCATAACAACGTTATTAAAAGATATTTATTTTTTAATTTCAGGTGGCGAATGATCCTAACCTCAGAGCGAAATTCGCTGTCAATGCCGCAGAGTTCACAATCAAGTATGGATTCGACGGTTTCGACATGGATTGGGAGTACCCTGGACAGAGAGACTCCCCGTTGACAACCGAAGACATTGTCGCCCACGCCAAATTGCTGGCCGCCATGAGGCAAGAATTCGACAAGCATGGCCTTCTGTTGACCGCTGCTGTGGCTTCAGTCGAAAAATCAGCTTCCCAATCATATGACATCCCCACTATCTCCCAGTAAGTACCATTTTATTAAATCACTCAAGTCAATTAAGTTATTTCTGGAATCACAACTCATTTAAAATAATTATTTGAATCAAATATTTCCAGTAGCGAAAATCATCGTTGTAATCATAGTTGTGTTCAAATACCGTTTTATGGCGTATTAAAGACATTTCACATTTTCTTTTCTAATACATCATTCATTCTTTTTAGATATTTGGACATTATTAACGTCATGGCATACGATCTTCATGGTGCATGGGATCCAGTCACCGGTCACAACGCCGCCCTCCAGCGATATGAAATGGACGTTGAACCTAAAGATTCCTTCGATGTAAAAACTTCTCTCGAATATTGGATCGCCCAGGGCGCTCCGAAAGAAAAACTCATCATGGGCTTGCCTCTGTACGGAAGAACTTTCAACTTGGCCAACCCCATGAACGCCACCGTCGGAGCACCGACCAATGGAGCGGGCCTCGCTGGGCAGTATTCCCGGGAGAAAGGAATGATTGGATTGAATGAGGTTAGTCATTTTAAAAAAATATTTGAAACCATAATACAAGAAAATGACACATTTTTCAAATATTGTGAATAACGCTATGTGTTTTATTTTTATAGCTCTGTGAAAAACGCCTCACCGAAAAATGGGTCGAGCAATGGGATGCCGTTGCACAGGTTCCCTACACCGTCAACGAAAGAGATTGGATCACCTATGACGACGAAAAGTCTCTCAGACTGAAATCTGAGCTCGCCATGTCGATGGGACTGGGCGGAGTGATGGTCTGGAGTGTGGAAACTGATGACTTCAGCGGAGTTTGCGGCAAAGGCACTTTCCCATACCTCAGAGAAATCAACCGCGCCATTGGCAGAGAGGTCGAAACTGCACCATCAACCACTACTTCCGAACCGGGAACTGGCGAAACCACTGTCACCACACCTTCAACGACCACGACCACCAACAAGCCCGGATGCGTCGATCCGAACGCACTCTGCACCAAGGAAGGTTACATCCGAGATCCTACTGACTGCTCCGTATACTATTTGTGTGTGAAAGAGGGACCAGTCATGAAGCCGTATCGATTCTTCTGCGCAAACGGACTTTACTTTGATGATGTTAAACTGTTGTGTAACTATGCGGAGCTCGTTGATTGCAATGCAAAACCGTGTGAATAGTGTTAGAAATATTTATTTAATTCGATTATAATTTCTTCTTTTGTCTGAACTGATATTTTTAAGAAAATGCTTTAAATCAGAAATCTCATTCTGATAGCAGCATAACATTGTACAAAAGATTCAACAATTATTTATTAAATTAATGTATAACAAATTGACATTTTTTATTCAATTGATAACTTAGCCCCATGATTTTGTTTATCTTTTACAGCACATTTTCTTACTATTTGAACAATACACAACTTCTCAAACAACATAACACATTGACAGCAAACGACTATGGTGGTGTTAAGATTTAGTTTTTTTTATCGATATTTTGAAAATTTTAAATAATATTAAATCAATTTGAAACAATTTATTTATTAATAAAATGAATAAATTAAAAGGTTTTTTGAATAAAAATCTGGGAGACCAAAAGCAAAGAAAGGAGGCAAATCATTTCACTAACATTCATTTCGTTAAAATATTTTAATATAGAATATGATCTCGGATAGTTCATTATAAAAAAACCAAAGTCAATATAATTGTGATTTAAATCAATTAATATTACAATTAAATTCTGTCATCGTCTTTTACTGTTTTATATAGGATTAAAAGATCTTATCTACTCATTAGATCTTGTACATAATCTCGGAAATTTATTTGTGCAAAATGTTTCATTACTCAACCTTTCCATAGGTTTTCTCGGTATCATTTCTTTTTCATCAAGTCATCTGTCAACAAAGAAAATAATGATACCCCGCTATTGAAAAAAACTGCGTACCTTAATGTGCACAGCATCGTCTAGTTGTCTATAAATATCATGTTAAAAATTATGTTGGGATCATTGCTTTCTTTCAACACCATTTTTTGTGCCTCTTCATGTTCTATTGTTAATAATACGAGTTCACTAAGTCTGGTTTGAATCATTAAATTTTTTCTGTAATCATTGATTATTTTTGATTTAGTAAAAATTACTTTTGAACATGTAAAAATTTCTTAGAAAGTTTTAAAAGAAAAAGACGACTTTGAGTTGTTAAGTGAACATATTTGTTAAAGATTTATTTACTGGTGATAATAACAAAAAACAGTTTAATTTGGCACTTACAGGCGAAAGGGGTACTCACCATTTACTTATTTAACAGGAACTTTTAAAAATTATTAATCTTTTAGTATAAGTTTTCTAATTTTTCTTTTTGAAAATTTAAATATAGACATAAATTTAGAGCCGCTGAGCCCAAGGGTTCTAATGTATCGCATAGGCCTCGTTGTATGGTTGGTTACATCCACACTTTTAGTTCTCGCACACAGGGGCAGAAATCCTCGAGCCGGTCTTGCATACAATAATCTCAACTCGCTATTTATTGTCGACTATAAAAGAATTAAAAAATAATTACAATTTTCCATATAAGACGTCTGTGCAACTTGTTTTCATTTGGAAAGGTTATTCAAATGCTTTGGTAAAAGATAATACTAATAATTTAATTGTAGTCTAATTAATAAGACTGGTGCAGCACAACTCACTCACTTAAAAAAATAAAACTTTATCATAAGTTGTATGTAATTGTTACTGAATAAACTATCATTTACTTGGTAGATTACCATTTCATATGATAAAAAGACAGTATTTATTTCCACATTAATAATAGTATTATAGGCACCAAAACCCAATAGATAACTGGAATTATGATTGTTTTAGGTTATTTACGATTAATTATCCTATATGTATTTCAGTAATACGAAATAGTGGGTAGTTAAATGTAAAATGATTAATGTTCTAATTAAAGTGATATTGTATTGCTTACTTAAAAAATTTACAGCAAACCCACACATGAACGAAATAAACTAAACTCACGTTTACTTACTTGCTTTATAATCAGCAATTTAAACTGTAATCTTCTATATATGTAAAACAAAGTCGGGTTATTTACACTACGTATATCTCAAGAAGGGCTTGGCTGATTTTAATGATCTTTGATTTATTAAATTTATCTCCGCCTAGAATAGAAAAATATCACGGAGAAGAAATTATGAATAAAATTAATATTCTCATACAGTTTTCAAATGACGAACAGCTTGAAATAATGAAAATGTCGTTGTATGCTGATTTCATCCACTAGATGGCAATGTTTCCAAAATCCATTTGTTTCTGCTTCTTTTGCATACGATTGACTTTTAAATAAGAGTATGGATTAGAATAAAAAAATCGATGATATGAAATGGAAACGAAAGAAAATCGTATAATATTGAAATAAATTTATGTTTATAATTAGATGTGATAATTTTTTTGACAACAATATTACGCTGTTTGCACAAACGTTGCTCTACTCTGCGATGCCAAGTTATTACACTTGCAACGCTACATCGAAGAAATTTGAACGTTAAAAGCAAGGCGATGCGGTTCCTGATCACCCAAATGACTACTGACGCTCTTGGTCGCATTTACACAGTTACACGAATGCTTCTACTTGTATGTCAACAGCTCAATTTGCTTGAAAATGATACTCATTGGGACATGACAATCGCTGAAGAAATAGTTTCTGAATCTCCAAGTAGATACGCACATTATTTTCTATCATTATTTTGACATGCTTCCCATCGAATCCCCGTAAACTGTGGAACAAGTACAAGGATGACATGTCCTAATAAATTGTACATCGAATTCGTGTCAGTTCAGGGAATCCCGATCTCGAGATGAATGAAGAGATACATAACCAGGCTTTGCTTTTGATCGAAGACATGTGTTACCTCATGTGCGGCAGTTTGTTAGTCAAATTAGGAATGCCAACGCCAGATCGTGGAATGAATGACGCTTTCAATCGAGAATCGGAACGTGAACGTGAATATGATCGAGATGCATTGAACCAATCAGTTTGAACGAATGTACCACTGTTGAACCTTCAATAGAAGGAAATGTACGATACGTTAATAAAGGCAATTGATGATGGAAATGGTGGCTTATTTTTCCTCGATGCGCCCGGTGGAGCTGGGAAGACATTCCTCATGTCATTGATTATGGCCACTGTTCGTGCGAGATATAAAATTGATGTAGCAGTTTCTTCTTCTGGAATAGCGGCCACGTAGATAGAAGGATTCCGAACGGCTTATTCAGCGTTGAAATTGCTGTTAAGCCTCCGAACCTCTGAACCACTGAAAAACCGACATGCAAGATTGCGAAACACTCAACAATGGCCAAATTTTTGGTAGCAAATACAATCATCACCTGAGATAAATGAAGTATGGCGCACAGATGCGCATTGGAAGCACTCAATCGAACTATGAAAGATCAGTGCAATGACTCAAGATCTTTTGGAGGCGCAATGATTCTACTATCTGGCGATTTCCGCCAAACACTACCAGTCATTCCAAGATCGACCGCTGCCGATGAAATAAACGCTTGTCTCAAATCATTGACTTTGGCGCTATGTGAAGAAATTTCAGCTGACGACAAACATGCGAGTTGCATTGCTAAACGATCCATCTGCCTAAAAAATTTCCAAGCAATTGCTGACTATCGTTGGTAACGACCGTGTTCCTGTTGACGAATCGAACGGATTGATTTCGTTTCCGCCGAATTTTAGCAATTTCGTCTCAATGAAGGAAGGCTTCATCAACAAAATGTTCCCGAACATCTAATCACAAAAATCACAATTGGTTGAGTGGACGAGCAATTCTTGCGGCGAAGAACAAAGATGTGGATCATTCAAACTTCACAATTCAAAATCAAATCGTTGGTCCACTACATTCCCTCAAATCTATCGACCGTGTAACAAACGAAGACGAAGCAACCAACCATCCAACTGAATTTTTAAACGCATTGGATCTGCCTGGCTTGCCACCGCACAATTTACAACTAAAGGTTGGCTTGGTAGTCATCATGTTTCAAGTTATTAAGTTAACACAACACTTATTGATTCTGAGGCGGTACGAAGTTTGTTGGGTCAGCTAGTAGTAAATAAACAATCAAAACTGTGTATTTTTTGATACATTACTATTCGATTAAATCTACTCTACCACACATCACTTTTACCATTTGCTAGATTTCTTACAACAATATTTATCATAACTTAGTTGCGTATATGGACCTTCCAATGTATCGTAAATTATAAATTGATAACACTAAAAAATCACAGAATCCACACACAAAAAATCTCTTACACATACATGTTATATCCAACGAAAAATGAGCTCATATATCAAAGTTGAGAGTCAACCTACATATAACTGCCATACAATTTGTTAGTGGAAGCTGGGATTCAACAGACTAATCTCGGTTTGCTGATTTTTCTATAGCACAGATTGGAATTTAAGACTGCTATGGCAAAATCCTTTCATTTTTTTTTTATTAAAAACCTGTTTTAATATTTTATTCAAACATTTCTTAATTAATATTATTGAGGCAAAATACTGTAATCAAATGTTTTAGAATATATTATACATATACTCGTTTATTATAAAGTTTAGCTCAGTATATAATAGTTGATAAAAAATACCCACATCTGATCTCGGTACATGGTAGGAACTCCCAAATGCTGTTTAAAATTAAGCTCAAATTTTCATTGTATCATTTTAAGTCACTTTATGATAAACAATGTGTGTCCACTGTAAAGTTTTCAATCGGAATGATGCGACACTGTAGTGAGGAACCTTGCTTGTTTGAAATATAACGACAATTAAAAACATATAATACATACGCTAAAATATAATTATACACTAATCCATCTTTGATAATCGTGCGAACTTTACTCTGATTTTATCTATTTTATCAGATTCTATAATTCAAGTACTGACATACTACCTAAATAAGAAAAAAGATCCCCTGATATCAGAGATACTTTCACATATCTTTTTTATTGTTTACATTTAGAGATAAATCTTCCACCTTGATCTATAAAACTGCAGCGAATGTCATTCCAACCAACAGAAAGTTCTCTAGTTTTGGGAATCAATTACCTTCTTACACAGTGAAAAGATGGACAAGATTGTTTTACTTTTTGCCTTATCGGCCATTCTGTTCGCCAGCGCTATTGCAGAAAGTAAGTGAAATTATTGCATAAACATAAAATATATTAATTTTATCAATTGAAACATTTTTTTTATTGATATAGCAAAAAAATAATTTAATACTTTTTCGGTGAATAATTAATTATTGACAAATCTGTCGTTAATAAAGTGACAAAAAATGTAGATTCTATCAAATTGTGACAAAACCGAAACAAAATAATATTTCATTTTTTATGTGTTTTTTTTATTGCATTTTCATTGTCAATTTTGTTTGAGAATATTTATTTAAAAGTAATATTTGTCTTGCATTGCTTGAATTCTTATTGAAATCTTCATAGCGTTCCCTTAATTCCTTTATTTCTAATTTATCTATAATCTGGTAGCCATGGGCGGAACCCTAAAATAATAATTTAATATATAAGTATAATATAAGTGAATTATTTGTCATCAGTAGAAACTTTTGTATATAGGTAAATTTATACTAAAAATCCATACATGCTTTTGTGGTGCTTATTTATTTGTTTATTTGTTAATCTTAAGATTTAAAAATGTACATACAAAAAACGGGGACAAATATTGAGTTGATTTAGCATTATCATAATATTGATCTAAATCCACTTATTACATGGCTGTTCAACATAAATATAAGATATTTAATACATCATGATAATGGTTTAATCTTCGACAATAATTATTTTTTCTTAAATCACAATAGATAACAATTGAAATTCAAGTTCTTATCTAAATCACTATGCCTATGTTAATGTCAATAAATTTTCATTTATCTATCTATGGGGCATGCAAAAGATTTAAAAAACAATAACAAATGTATTGCACTCAATTACTCATTCTTATCCATTATACAAATATTGATCAATGATAATTGTCACTATTGCGTTTTAAACAATAATAAAATGAGATCTTGTCCGGAATAACATTGTAGCTACTGGTTGGTGTGTTTTTTTCATGAGATTGGATCCGTGACTTAAAGAATATTCATGTGGTATTCAGCGTATTGTTAAATTCAAATATTTCCATAGACGTATTCAATCATTTTAAAAATGAAACATATGAAAACAATGTGATGCTCGAATAAATAAATTATAAGTACTCATGTTAAAATTGAAAGAACCTCCAACTATAAAGGCTTGAAATTTTCTTGTATTCATATTATTTTTAATGCGTTGATAAGAATTTCTTTTCCACTGACTTCTTGGATCATATGTTTTTTAAATAGAGTCGTAAATATACACTAAAAAATATCCAAATAATATTTACATTTACCTTGAATACAAATTATTCAAATAAACAGTCATTTAAATCCTAATAATAAAGATGATTATCAATGATTTGTTATTTTATAATTTTCCATAATAGTGATAAAAGAGAGAGATTTGTGATAAGCAGAAGTGTGCTGGTTACACTTGTACTATGATCACATGAAATATCTAATTTATAAAAATAGGCTATAAGGAATATTAAATAAAGTTACAAAAAACATCACAGCCTATTTCGTTTGCTTTATGAAATATTAAGCACAGCAAAACTTCCAATGCTTGAATACAAAATTTGATAAAAATATTTCTTTCCGTTTGCAGAACTTCTTGTGTGTTACCATGGCAGTTGGTCAACGTACAGGCAAGGAAATGGAAAATGTGGCCCCAAAGATTTGGATCCTTTCATGTGCACTCATCTTATTTACACATTTGTGGGACTGAATGAAGACGCCACCATCAGAATTATGGATCCTTGGTTGGAATTACCTGACAACTGGGGAAGAGGTAATATTTTGAAAATACCCCTATTAAAAATAAGCAACATTTATTCTAAATAAAACTTCTCAAAGGGATTTGAGATCTTTTATAAATAATTTATTATAAAAGATCTCAAATCCCTAAAGTTTGCAGATGATAGAAATAAATCAACATGTGTGAATGTTTAGCTAATTCAAAATGAAAAATAATAACCTTCTCAAAATATCCTCTCTTTTCTAATTGGCAATTTGGTTAGAATTTAAGTTATTTTAGAAAAAATAGTCATCTTGTTTTTTTAAATATTTTAGATAACTTTGGTCAATTCAACAACCTGAAGAAGATAAACCCAAAACTAAAGACTATTATTGCAATTGGAGGGTGGAACGAGGGCTCAAGGAAATATTCAAAGGTTGGTTTGCCTTAAATTTATGAATTGTTAAAATATGTAATAAAACATCATTAAAGTTTCCAGCAAACATTGCTTCACTTGTAACTGTATCGCCATTTCCTTTTTAATAAGGAATTCAATTATGAATGATTTTTTTTTATTCAACAATAACACCTTTGTTTTTATCCAAATTTTCATACAGAAACTAAGCAAAGCCTGCCAAATTGGCTCACAGTTTTTTTAGTGAATTCATTGCTCGGATATTTGTATCATTCATAACAACATTATTTAGAGGTTTTTATTTTTTACTTTCAGGTGGCAAATGATCCTAACCTCAGAGCGAAATTCGCTGTCAATGCTGCCGAATTCACAATCAAGTATGGATTCGACGGTTTCGACATGGATTGGGAGTACCCTGGACAGAGGGACTCCCCGCTGACAACCGAAGACATTGTCGCCCACGCCAAATTGCTGGCCGCCATGAGGCAAGAATTCGACAAACACGGCCTTCTGTTGACCGCTGCAGTAGCCTCAGTCGAAAAATCAGCTTCCCAATCATATGACATCCCCACTATCTCCCAGTAAGCACTATTTTGTTTAGTCAATATTTAAGTAATTCAGGAATGTCATTAACAATTATATGTATGTACATTTATTTAACTAATGAAAAATAATGAACTTTTTTAAATATAAATATTTCCATTAGAACAAATAATAGTTGTGATACATAGGTATGTTCAAAAACCACTTCATATTTTATTATTTATCGATAAAAATGATTCATTTTATAGATTGCAAATGAGACGATAAATTAAAATTCTTACATTTTATTAATATCTTTTTTAGATATTTGGACATTATTAACGTCATGGCATACGATCTTCATGGTGCATGGGACCCAGTCACCGGTCACAACGCCGCCCTCCAGCGATATGAAATGGACGTTGAACCTAAAGATTCCTTCGATGTAAAAACTTCTCTCGAATATTGGATCGCCCAGGGCGCTCCGAAAGAAAAACTCATCATGGGCTTGCCTCTGTACGGAAGAACTTTCAACTTGGCCAATCCCATGAACGCCACCGTCGGAGCACCGACCAATGGAGCGGGCCTCGCTGGGCAGTATTCCCGGGAGAAAGGAATGATTGGATTGAATGAGGTTAGTCATTTTAAAATATATTTGAAGTCATAATACAAGAAAATGACACATTTTTAAAATGATTGATAAAAACAAATATTGTGAATAACGCTATGTGTTTTATTTTCATAGCTCTGTGAAAAACGCCTCACCGAAAAATGGGTCGAGCAATGGGATGCCGTTGCACAGGTCCCCTACACCGTCAACGAAAGAGATTGGATCACCTATGACGACGAAAAGTCTCTCAGACTGAAATCTGAGCTCGCCATGTCGATGGGACTGGGTGGAGTGATGGTCTGGAGTGTGGAAACCGATGACTTCAACGGAATCTGCGGCAAAGGCACTTTCCCGTACCTCAGAGAAATCAACCGCGCCATCGGCAGAGAAATCGGAACTGCACCATCAACCACCACTTCCGAACCGGGAACAGGCGAAACCACTGTCACCACACCGTCAACCACCACATCCAAGCCGGGAACTGGCGAAACTACTATCACCACACCATCAACCACCACATCAAAGCCGGGTACTGGCGAAACTACTGTCACCACACCGTCAACAACAACCACCAACAAACCTGGATGCGTCGACCCAAATGCATTGTGCGCCAAGGAAGGATACATCCGAGATCCCACTGACTGCTCCGTATATTATTTATGTGTGATGGAAGGACCCGTCATGAAACCGTATCGATTCTTCTGCGCAAACGGACTTTACTTTGATGATGTTAAGCTGTTGTGTAACTATGCGGAGCTCGTTGATTGCAACGCAAAACCGTGTGAATAGAATTATTTATTAAATACAATAATAATAATTTCTTTATTTGTGTGAACTCTTAAGAAAATGTTTTCTATCAGAAATCTCATTCTAATTAATTTTCATTCTCACGAGTGGGAAAGTAATTGTGTTTATTAAATTATTCTTAACAGCGTAAATGTTTTCTTCATTTGATAACTAAGCCTCATGATTTTTTTACATATTTTACAGCACATTTTCGAAATAGTTGAATAATACACAACTTCTCAAACAACATGACACATAAACAGCAAGTGACTGCTTGTAACTTTGGAAGCGGACATTAATGTGTTCAAAAAATTTATGTTGGGTGAAGTAATAAAAATTATGTAAACAGTTTATCAAAAGTACATGAAAACACACATACACAATGTTAACAGTCATCAATTCATCTGACCACCACATGCATACAATGGATTCTAGATTTATCCTTTTAAATAGATTGGTGAAATTAAAGGGAAGCTAAAAAAAAAAATAATGTTTGAAATTTTTCCAGGACTGTGGACAAAACTGGCGACTGTGACTCACTTTGATTTTTTTTTACGCTTCCATACCCCTTAACTTTTCACCATCAGTTTAAAATTAGAATTTTTATCATAATAATAGATTGTAGGCAAGCTATTAGTTTAAACTAAATATAATAGCATTTATCATCATCACCTGGGACGGCTCGTGACGTGTGCAAAATGTGCAGTGCACATTGGCATACGTGTGGCTTACACAAGCGCCACACTAAGATTTTAGCACTATCCACTCACTTAGTACTAGTTTTTCACACACAGGCGCAGAAATTCTCAAATCGGCTCTAATCATCACATCAGAGTATGAAACAGTATTTACCTGACCATAATTATTTAATTAATAAAATTAAACTATCCGAATATTTCCAATTTTACTCAACATTTTTAAGACTACTCCCCTTATATTCTGCCTATTGAATCAAACAGGAGAGGAATAAAGAAGGAATGGGAATGAAGTGTGTAAGATTGTTTTAATGGTGAACGAGTCTTTCACTGAAGTTTATTTTTTTTCACATCAGGCATGAGCAAGAAAATTAGAGAGTACAAAAGCAAGCCGAGTCAAATAGACGAGATCGATATGCAGGTTCAAACTTCATGATACGTGGTACGTGAAAGAGAAAGATAGCGGAGATTCTTGCAGTAGGCAAACACCCTATGCGGGTTGTCGAGTAAGGGTGAAATATAAAAATAACGAGAACACAAAAAAAATAACATTTCAATATTTTTGTTTATTTTATATTGGTATCATGTTGTACAATGAATATTTTTTGATAAATAATTTCGCATATAGCTAGTAAAAATATATTACAAAAAATGTAGAAAACAGTTGTAACATACTCACTGGTAAAATTATCTAGGACTAATATAATAAAAAAGTTCAAATCATTTCAAAAAATAGTCAAGCGAGTTGTTTTCAGAGACCCTCGAAAGAATATAAATACTTTCATTTTTTTTCTACTGGAAGAATATATTTTTGGAGAAAAATACATTATTTTTAATAATCAAATCTAATTTTAAAGATAGGTAAATTAAGTATTATAAAATTTTTAAAAAAACCTTTAGAAGGTTAGGCAAGGCTTTGGATTAACGACTTACAAGGCGCCTTTCTCAATAAACTTATGAAATGAATGTTATGCCTCGGTCTACAATAAACGCTGTCAGCTGCGTACAGCATTGCCTGACACTAGACTTCTAGACATATAGACTACATGCAGCGTTATAACAAGACTACACTAGTTCATCTTTGTAGTAAGCATTCGTCGGTCATGTACGACGCTACATTGTACGCGGCTAACAACTTTAATTGTACACTTAGGCCTTAAAGTAATTATAATCAAGTATAACCCTATTTAAACATAAATTTATTGAAAGCACACACCGTTTGCATTGAACAATAAGTATTTAAAACTTTGATCATCAGATTAAAATTAAGTCCCGATTAACAAGCAAATTTCGAAATTGCCAGAAGGTGTCATTAGGCTGTGTGCCAAGATGGCATCTCTAGAAATTTGGTTAATGGTCATATCAATGGCAAACGTGTTTCATTTTTATTTTATGTACATCCAACAGGCACCCGGTTTTGGTGTTCAGATGAATGCATAATAAAATATCGTCAGTATACTGACAGAAGGATATAAATCAAAAAACTTTGTTTTGAAATAATCGACATTTTCGATAATCATGAAATTTTAAGATCTCTATTAATCAAAGATTACAATTACTTATCGTTTCAACCCCTTCATGGAATTCAATAATGATAACAAATTTGATACACATATATAAAAGTGTTTAGTTATTCATAGTTCTTTTTGCCAATAATAAACTTTGAACAGAATGAGATTAAACTTTTTTTTCAGAAGATAAATTTTGTTAAAATATATCTATCTTCATTTACGACTCAGAACAGATGGTTTTTGAATTAACGCCTTCTACCAGTATGCCAACGATATAAACTATGTCAATACTATTATATATTGAGCTCCAGTATAATAAGGACAATAATAAAAATGTCAATATTGAAGTATCAAATAGTAATCGACAATCTTGTTTATTTAGGTACAACTAAATACATCTTTATTTTTTGGATCATATTAAATGCATAAATAGGATCGATGCTTTGGCATATATAAATATTTACTTTTTCATATTTAAGGCCCCTGTAAGCCCACATAGCAGAGTCTAATGTCGCCAAAGATAAGTTGTCAACATTGCAGGAAAATAATAAGTAGATAATTTTAAAAATGCCTGCATATGGTACACCCTGATTTACACATTTAAGTGGTGAAAGTAGTTAAAACCCTAAATAATCAAATTAAATAATAGTAAAATATGTATTGTAATAAATTAATGTATTTAATGACTGACTGATAATTAAAATTAACTGTTAATGAATGCACATTTAATGAAAACTTATCAAGATGATATTTTTGATCTTTAAGGTGCTGTAAATAGATGGCATTAGTTTTCTTAGGTATTAACTAGGGCATCTAATCCCGAGATCCCGTTCAATTTTCTGATCCCGAAACTCCGGGATTGAGATGTCCGCGATCCCGGGATTTCGGGATTGAGAAATTTTGAGCAAATTCTCGAAATTTACATGAAATTGGCAAATTGAAGATTTCAAATTCCTCGGTGAGCTAAAAAAAAAAAAACGAGCTTTCGTGAGATTCTGGGAAAAAGTATACCAAATCAGAGATTTCAAATTCCTCGGTGAGCTAAAAAATAAAACGAGCTTTCGTGAGATTCTGAGAAAAAGTATACCAAATCGGAGATTTCAAATTCTTCGGTGAGCTAAAAAAAAAAAAAACGAGTTTCCGTGAGATTCCGGGAAAAAGTATAGCAAATTGAGGATTTCAAATTCCTCATTGAGAAAATCTCAATCCCGGGATCCCGGGATTCAAAATAAATCAATCCCGAAATCCCGGGATTGGAAAAAGGCTTCAGGATTGGATACCCTAGTATTAACCTGATATTTTTCTGGGATGTATGTGAAGTGTTTTCTGGTGTTTGTAAATTAATTATCTAAAAGAGAGAATTGTTCTCCTAATCTGAATCACGGTAGAATTTTTTTAAATATTCACACAACTCGCTTGACTGACAATTTCTAAGAAGGGATACCTTGCGTTTTGTGCAAATGTCTTCTCAGTGTGGAGTCTATAAAACCTTACATCTGAAACGTGACATAGAGAAAAGGCATGAAAACAGGGATTTGTAATTCTTGTGATGCCATGGAATCGAAAGCATAGCACACATTGTAGAAAAGATTTTTACAAGAATTTTCAGCAAAAGAGCACGGAAAGTATCAGCACCATATAAAGTCGCATTGAAAACAGCCAACAAAAAGAACAGAGAGACTCAAAGAAAGACTCAAAATAGTTGGAAGCCCATGTAATAGAGACTTTAATGCACCGCTTGATTGAATTAGTGCAACTAAGGTTCAGGTTTATAATACTCAACTTGAAATTAAATATGCGTTCTAGGCTTTAATATTTCTGATTAACTAAATGAGTTATTATAATATTATTTAATAGTCAGTAAACATTCAAGTTATGAATTACAATGAAGGATTCAAGTATTTGTAACATCGAAAAAGAAATAAAGTTATTGGCAAGCTTGCAATCTTACCAATAGATGCAAACGATTTGTGAAAATTATTAAAACAGTCATATCGAAAATATTAATATGAATATGGCTCGGTACATCAATTTATATAGACATCACATATCTTATTTTTACTATTCACTTAACTCTATGAAAATATAAGGAAAATACACATTACTCTATAAGTATTGAAAAAATAATAAGAATCTTAAATATAGACGTATTATTAACGTAATATAATTTACTGTTTACAGCCGTTTAAGTATTTTATGCTATTATAGTATATTTTAAATATAATAACATATGCGACTACAGCTATTCCATTGGTAACCGAGCAATGCTAGTTTGGAAAAAATGCAATCATACTCAAAACTTAACCTTCTATCATATTCTATAATGAAACCATACTTTCAAATCCGATAATTTATAATTATGTTCACAAAAAAAATTGTATTGATTTGATTTGATGATCCATATAAAATGCTAATCTGAGCTTGAATGAACTATTGTAATATAAAATGTTTCATAATTACCGTTTTTTTTTAATTAAATGTTATGAAATATATTCTTTTGTTGTTACTACTTACTTGATGCAGTATTGAATGAATAAAGAAATAAGAGGATTTAATAGTTTTAACATTCCAATATCGATTGATGTTCCAGCGGGACTATTCTCAAATTTGATAGGACCTAACACTAACTAAGGTGAGTCTCTAATACTCGAAAAGAGTTTTGTATTTAGTTTTAATGTTTGGTATAACTTAAATGCAATAATTGTTATGCATAATTTATATTTCATGATTTCTTCAACCATTCCAAAGAATGCGTTTGAATGAGGTTATTTTGAAACAAACTGTTGAAATTAACACAAGCTTGTCAAGTAGCATGTTGTAGAGCTTATATAACTTATTACAATCATTGCATGTAAGTATAGCGAATCAGGCATAAAATTCTCTTCCTTGGAGTGTGATAAATCGACTATATTGTTATAGTCACTTAATTATAGTAACTGTCCGTTAATTAATAATCACTGTTGTCAGTGAACATATAGCCACAATTATAAGATACCAACCGTAAAAACTAAATACAAAAACCATGTTGAGTATTAGAGACCCCTTAATTAATTTCTAGTTCCTAATTAATTTTAGAGTGCCCTTGAGAGCTCTATGACAATAAAAATTATGGACATAATAAAGTAGATATTTTCTAATGTTTTATACTCTTAATACAATACATAATTAATTTTGGATGTGACAATTAAAATCTCCACAACACAAAAATCTTCTATTTCAGTTTTTATCAATACAGTGGTTCAGTTTTTGATTTTAATCTTTTTTATGTTTACCATATTTGTCAAAAATAAATAGGACATTTTCATTTAGATACGTTAACTTATTGAAAAATGAAAGGTCGCCGTTTTGGGCATGTTACTGGTGTGTGCCATATTTTTGTATAGAAAAATCATTTAACATTTTCTCATTCACAGACGTCACTGTATCAAAATCTGAGCATTTACACTCACCCTTAAACATGATCAATAAGATTTTAGGTCTTTCTAGCTTTAATGCAAACTACACCACAGTTTATCACTTTGATATAAATTTTTATCCTTTTCTGTGAATAAAAAAATATATTTTGGACATTTTTATAATTTTAAATATTTTAGCTTACTTTTCAAATTTTACTTTTTTAGACCAAAATTTCTTTTTAGCAAATATATAACTATAAAAATAAAATTTGAAATATAAAAACTTTTTAATATTTTTCATACTAATTATATAAAATTATGTGGTTACCAGTATCAGATTACCCCGTAAGTGCATGAGGAGCGCACTTGGGCCTCCGAATCAGAGAGGCCTTAAAAATAGCTTTCATTTTATATTATCCATATATTTTAAATTTAGTTTTCAACTACTAGTTTATATTTGACATTTAACTTCATGAAGCTTTTATGATATTCAATAAACAGGGCCTCAAAATTGTATTGCGCTCGGAGTCTACCAAGTGCTTATTCTGCTACGGCGTAACTATTTAACTATTAAAAAAATTGTGTTAAACTCCAAACTGAACTGTGCAAAATTATTTGAATTAACTAAATGGCATCAAATGTGACTTGTATTATATATACAAATAAAATTATCAGTAAAAAAAAATATCAACATCATAATTGGTGTTAACTCAAAAGAGTGTGGACTAAAGAAAAATGTATATTAGGAAAATATATTTTTCCTTAAAGGAAATAAAATTGAACACTTCAAATAATTTTGGGAACAAAAATTGTATACCAGTCTCAGAGTAAAATTATTTATACATTACTGTTCAAAAAGTTTGCAAAACAATACTGTAATAATAATATTGTTTAGAATCTAGAATTTATAATATAATTAATATTATACAAAGGTCATCAATGATGCAACCAATTGATGCTTTAAGTATTTGCCACACCAAGAGGCACCGAGATAGGAGTTAATGTATACAATTCGCAATGTTTAACTGAAGCATTCAAGTTTAAATTTATTCATATGATTATTCATTAAATCTGCTAATACTTCATAATGACTTAACTCTTTCTTCCTTTCGAACAAGGATCTATTAAGGGTTTTATAAATGTATTTTTATAAACTAGTTCTTGACCAATGTAAACTATTTAAAAAAACAAATTTATAATCTCTTGATCTATAATAATTATTGTCAACCAATTTATCAATTTCTTGTTTACTCAATTGAGTTTTGTGTCAACATACATTACATCGGAATGTCTCATCTAATTCATGATAGTTTAGATAATCTGAGAATAATATACAGACTACGAGACTAGATTTCGGCTACAAACCGGCTTCTGTTGTCTAATGGTAAAGCTTTGTAAACCAATCAGGTGGGTCTCTGTGAAGTCCTGCAACGGTTAATATATTTACTTTTTTAACATATCTAAGAGGATGACCAACTCGAAAGTGTTCAATTTCCTACTGAGTGACTTTTTTATGTCAAGAATGTATGAATTAATAAATAAAAAAGATCATTATTTGTACTTTTTACAATGTTCATTGTTTACAATAATTTGGCTTCGGTAATCTTGTTACCAGGTTAAAATATTAGGAAAGTATTTTATTTATTTTTGGAAACATCTAAAAATATTTAGATATTCTAATACACTTTTTAATTGTATTTACAAAACAATAGTTTACTTTGAATCACTCCACAAAGTGTCTTTAGTCCCCTATGATGATCTCTTTTTTTTTCAACAATGCGGACTAGGCCCACATGCAGCACATAAAGTAACAACCTGTTCATAAATGACTAGAGGTCTTTATGTTACAAAAACGTTTCTGATCAGGCATTGAGGAAGTTGTTTACTTTTGAATATTTAAATGATCATTATTTCTGAGGTATAAGGTATTTAGTAGAAAAAAAAGTAACAGATCATTTTTCTTTAATCTTGATCATTTTAAAAACATCAAATCAGTTAAGTTATATAATTAAACGGATAACAAATTGATAATTTTAATGATTTTGGATAAAATGAAGTTTCGACTTTCGGTGATATTTTGTATGTTGACAATCATAATTATCTTACATTATCATTGATACTATGTGACTTTTGTAAATGATTCAAATGTGTTTTTTACATTTATTTGAAGCTTATGAGTAAAAAAATATATCTACGAAAAATATTAAATAGCTAACCAAATATTTTGTTATAATCTTTTAAAATAATGATTTTAGTACAGTGAAACTCCGATTCTACATTTTTCAAGGGACTGAAATAATGAAACAAAAAATGCGGGAAATCTTCAAATAATTCCGAAAAAAAGCTCAATTTATAAATAATTAATATTTTTTTCACATTTTTCAGTATTGAATATATTTATTTTTTTATGTTTTTTTATACTAAGTAATCCAATTGTAGTTTGATACTTTAATTTTAACAAAGACCCCTCAAACTTGCGTACTTTTTTACGTCAAATCGTTTTTTTCCTGGTTTATTTTCAACGTTTTGAACTATTTTCATTTTTTCAGCAAGAATTTTTCACAAAACAAGATTCCAGACAAGACTACTTATGAGCTAAATGAAAAAAAAAGATCAATCGGGATAGTATTTATGAGGGGATGATAATATTTAGACGATAGATCAAGGAAATCGCTAAATCGGGGAACGATTAATACGAGAGTATTTACCATTGTTTTTATGGGTGCTCGGCCGGGACTATGAAAAATAAACAATCCATGCAGGAAAATGAAGTATGCGAGAATGGTAGATTGGGGTTACACTGTATTTATAATGGTACGTTTAAAAAAAATAGAATTTGTGGGAATATGCGTACTTTAAATTTTACAGCATAAGATGAAAAAAAAAATTATTTTATGTATTTAAACAAACGAAAAACTTATTGATAATTCTATGTTTAATTAGGTCACTTTTTCTGATGACCCCTAAGTTTTTAAAGTATACCTAAAAAATATCCTAAATCATTTGTGAACGCTTTCAGGCGAACTAACTCGTGATAAATGAAAGAAAATTGTTTTGACAGCTTCAAAAGTTTAACTGACCATTATAAAAAGACCAGGCGCTGTCGCTCATATTGTGGTTGTTTAGACTCAAACTGGTACCTTTTTTTGTCTCGTTATTGTTCAAATGATCACACATTCTTTTTATAAGACTGACAATTAGTTGTCTCACATACAAAATGAGATATAAAACAAATTTCAGACTAACTTTTATCACATGACTGATGAAATTATATAATGTGTGTAGGTAGGCATATCTCAATATTGTATCTCAAAATGGACATTCAAGTTTGAACTGCAATATTAATTAATCTTTTTGCTGCTCTTTTTATCAGGAATTTTACAATTAAATTAGATATAAAATTGATTCATAAATACAACATAGACACCCTGGGTAAAGTACTCTATCTGCAGTGTTTCCAGTAGGGATCATTGTCACAATATTAACAGACTGGGCAAGAATGTTTCGCGCACATTACGAAAATTCAGTTTTGTATTTTAAAATGTATATAAAGAACACAAATGAATTATATCTTTATAAATATCATTACAAATATGTCTAAGCGTGTATCCACATCTTAAATATGAATAGTTTTACCTTTGACACAATTTTTAACAGCTAATAATGAACTGATGATAGATAGTCCATTAAATATTCATTAAATATATGTTTTAAGTTAAGTATGCGATCATGTTTTTTTAAAGACTTTTATTCCAATAAATATAAAATTTCCTACCCTTCCATTTGCTTTCATTCGGGTTGTTATTCACCATGGCATGGAATTATACTTTTTTAAAAATAACTTTTTTTGGTTATTCTAAGCACTTTAAAGAGCTTTTTTCAATTAATTTATTGTAAAGATATAATTCATTTGTGTTATTTAACCCTTAGACCGCGGTTGACTACTATAACAGCCGAATCTGAACCGATCTGGATCCGAGCCGCGGTCAAAAGGTTAAAGACATTTTAAAATACAAAACTGAATTTTCGTAATGTGCGCGAAACATTCTTGCGTAGACTGTATATATTTTTAATACATAACCTCTGTTGTAGGAATTTTAGCCTATTTATGAGAATTGCTTTTGCCTGAAAGTGATAGCGCATTTGACAAGACTGTTCTCTCATTTGTCCTTCAAATATGGGAACAAAGAATGGCTTACAATAAATGAAATTTATATATTTTTCAGGGCGGTTATATCGATTAATTCAAATAGAAAATAGATTTTATAGTAATTCTTGAATCAATTGATCAGTAGTTTGAAAACCATCGTGATTAAACATGTTCATACGTGTTTGAATCGCTATCAGTTTGCCAGGTGGGATGTTCGTTTCAATGATTCTTGAGAGGAAGTAGTACAGTCTCACACTCATGTTAACGAGTATCAGCCCACACTGTGTGACACTTTGTACCTAACATTTAATAGAAATATGACCAGGTTGCGTCATTTAAACATCTCTATTTTCAGTAGCAGTCGGAATGTAAGGTGAAATAGACGCCGATAGATGTCTTTATGATTACACATTCCTTACTTTTTTGATGATAGTTCTGCACAAACTTTTAATTTATAAACTTTACAGCTTTAGCAATGCTAAATAATGAAACCGGTTTGTTAACAAAACATTCAAAAATAATTTTTCATGTACGGTTAAATACTATGCTCAAAATTGTCAACAATGTAGTTGCGAGTAATTTTCCAATGGTGGCATGTGTTAATAAACTGTAAATTGACAACGGAGAATATTTTTTAAGAGATTTTTCATTATTAAGGTCGAGAAGCCCTCGACGAACGGATATAAAAACACAAAGCGATAGAATCATCCATACAACAAAAATTTCCGCCAGAATGTTATTTCCTTTAATAACTGGATACTTAAATTTATTCCTACCACAAGTATATTAGACAGTCGACATCCTATGAACTATTATGTACAGTGTTTAATGTTAACATAAATGAAATAATATATTGAGATCCTTAGCGGAAATTTGGATTACAGGCAGGCTGCTTTGCATTTGTCGCTTCAGCATACGACGGTGGGTTTTGCTCGCTGCCGACACCTGTAAATGCACACTTTCATTAAAATATATCAAATGTTAGAATTAAATAATAAAATACGACTAGGTGTTAAAGTGAATGACAATCAACCATTTTAAAACTATTGTAATACCTATAACTGAGAATGATAATTATTCAACACTCTTGTCAGTCAATTCAACCTGCTCAGTCTTTCATAAAAAAGATAATGTGATGGAATAAATGAAATTCATATTACATAGCATGCAGTGAAACCCAAATAAACGTGCCCCGGATTCACAATATACTGCTACTTCAGTGCAATTTCTGCAATCTCATTTCATCTGAGTACATTAAATATCATAAAATCATTAAATATATAAAAATAAAAATATTATTTATCTGCATTGCGGCTGAAATGATAAAAATTAAACTAATACTAAATACAAATTCAGGTTAATTAAGGACCTTCAAAATTATTTTACTAGCACTAATGCAGTACACGACTAATTACAAAAATAAAATATTTTTTTCGAAAGAGTTTAAGGTAAACAACCGTAAACCAAACCAATTTGCTTAATTTTACTTTTTAGCTCCCCAGTAAATTTTTCCTCAATTTACATTTTTTATTGTCGGTCCCTTCAACAAGTAAAACGAAGGTTTCACTGTACATGATATTTATAAAAATAAATATGCTTATACATAATTATTTATACTTGTGCAGTTATAAACACAAAAAAATACCGGTCTTTGACTTAAGAAAATGTAGTAAATATTATGACTTTAATCTGAATAGTAAAAACACTAACTTGTCTGCGGTGGATATCCCGGGTATGGAGTAAACGGTGCCCCGCCGATGAAACCTGAAAACGTTTGATAAATAAAATTAAATAACTTTGCAAAAGCAAAAACAATGCCCTGTTTTATCTTTCATTTATTAAATCAATAGTCAACCAATTTCTTTAAAATAATTTGATTACTTTGAGCTGGGCCAAAGCCCCCTCCTTATAGTGAAAGCCATGCTATGGAGTTGAAAACAGGTACTTTTTTCAGATAAGCGGGTTGGCGTCATAATTTTCAAAGTAATATCACATCATTATGAAGCCATTTGTTTCTGATATAATGTAGGAAATACATATTTATATTGTAATTATATATCTTTTCAATTACATATTTTTCAAAATAAGAAAAAATCACATTTTCTAAGGTTTTTGAAGAAAAATCTCGGAAAACAAAAGCCAAAGAAGGCAAATCATTTTATTCAAATTATTTTTTTACAATATTTCAATACAGAATATGAGGTTGGATAGTTCATTAAAAAAATCAACGTCATTATTGGGATTTTAATCAATTAATAATTAATCTCAAAATTTATTTGTGCACACTGGTTCGTTACTCAATCTTTCCATAGGATTTCTCAAGTCATATCAGTAAGTCAATATAGGGTAGCACATTTCACTTCATTATTTTTAAAATATTATTATTGATTAAATCATCATTTACTTGGTATATTGCCATTATTATATGATAAGACGCAGCATTTATTTCATAATATCACAATAGGCGTCAAAATCGTATATAATATAATATGGATTCCGCTTGTTACTGTTGTTTTATGTAATTTATAATTAATATTTTATATAACTGTGATATTTAATAGTGGGAAGTTAAATTTTATTTGTTTTACCACACATCGCATTTCTTGCCATTCGCTATATTTCTTACAATCATTACTTATTTTGCATATATGACCCTTACGATGTATCGTAAATTGTAAATTAATAACTCCAAAGAATCACAGAATATCCATACAAGAAATCTTTCAAACATACATGTTACATTCAACGAAAAATAAGCTCATAAATTGGAATTTAGAGTTGATCTATGTATAACTGTCATACAATTTGTTAGGAGAGGTTGGGATTTAACGGCCCGGTCTTTTTTGCTGTTTTTTCTATGACACTGCTTGGAATTTAAGACTGCTATGGCTGGGTCCATTATTTTAGAAATTTTAACCGAAAAAAACAGAATCATTGTTCTGAAAATGTTATAAAACATAATAGTAATATCAACATAACCGCTGACCGTAAAAAAATATGATGAGAATCAAAATCGATTTCAGGTTGCTGAGCCTGAAGGCTCTACTTAAATTAAACTTTTAATCAGTATTATTAATATCACATGCGTGTCAATAGAAATGAAATGTCAACAGTTTGATAAACATTTAAGAATATTCCCTCATTGCCATTGTGCATGACAAATACCATTGACTTATCAGGTTAGTTGCTTATCAATGTTATCGATGTGAAAAAAACTTAGAATGTGTTATATATTCCACCTATTGCAGAATGAATTTATGTGGTTAAGAAAATGCAGTACAATCGTTGTTGTGAAAATTTATTATCTTATCGATTAATAATAGAAAGATTAGAATAACACTATACAATCAAGAAAAATCGACCCAACAAAACCACGACTTGAAATACATTTTACGCAATATGCATAATTTAAAGAGAATGTGTATATAAAAACTAGGTGGCAGTCAACTCTATCAACTCTTTCAACTCTCTCTCTCTGTCTACACATTGTTTGCAAGAGTAGTATTGTGTTGTGCGTTACAGACAGACAGAATAATATTGTAATACAGTGAATCACATCATTAGTTTTATAAATGTTTCCAAAATAGTTTTTGTTTTAAATGTTTTCATTCAATTATTCTAATTCATTTACTATTATTTTTTTGGGAATTATGAACTACTATATCGACTGTGGAAAGGAAAAAGGACGTAACCCACACATATCAAATTTTACAGGAGGCGCAAAAAACGTGTTTTGATTATTTTGAGCCATATGTAAATTCTGAATTATACACAACCTTGAAGTGCACGGAGACTTCTAAGCAGGTGTTTAATTGACATAATCTAATATTAATTAGAGAAATTGTCTAGGAAAAACCTTTATTTCAGTCTTTTTTCTTGGTTTTAACTTTTTACAAGGTCATCTTTTTCAAACTTAAAAGCTAAATTTAGATACTAATTCGGGATTTGCAGCTTGCATCCTTTTTATAGAACGTGTATCAAGTTTGATACATTGTGATTATCGAAAAAAAGCTGTTTTGAAAAAACTGTGGGTTACGTCCTTTTTCCTTTCCACAGTCGATATGTTTTATCACATGAGTGAAAACAAGCATTGGACTGTGTAAAAAGAGAGCTCTTGTGTCTTTAGAATCATTACAAACATAAGATATTTACAGTCCAATTATTCACTCTTAAAGTGCACGGAAATAGGATACAAAATACACAAAATAATGACAACTCTGAAGAGCTATGAATAACGACCGCAAAATCAAAATTGATAAAGACAATCAACTTATTGGTCCAAAATGTAATATCTTTTGTGGCACGCAGTTTTGTTATTTTTAAACTGTGCATCCATCAGTATATCAATGTTATGATTAGTCACACAAGTCACAGCTATGAAGTAGCTAATTTATTTAAAGTATCATTCTGATCAAATGACATAACAAAAGTCAGTGTCAAGTATTATTTTTGGGTGCAAGCGTACTTAAAAAAATATCAGTTTGGTGCGAGTGACCTTCTCAAGCTGTAATATGCCTATTAAAAAAACCTGTATTTGGAAATCAGTGGAAGTCAAACTTTTTCTTCTGTCATAGAATTGCTAAATGTTTTTAATATGTGTTACAACCAGGGCTGTGGAGTCGGAGTTGTGGTAATTTGGCCAGAGTCGGAGTCGTGAAAAATCAACGGCTCGAATTTTTTTGAAAAATATATTTAATGATGTGTATTCAAACAAAATAAGCCAAAGTGTTGACATTTCATGCTTGGCTGACAAAAGATGATGGAATACATATATATATTAGTTAATATGATATTATTGAAAAATCTCCTCGGAGTCGGAGTCGTCTTTTTTTTACACGACTCGACAGCCCTGGTTACAACATTGCTACATTGTGACATTAACACTTCCCCTGCGGTGATAAAAAATACTTCCAATATGTTACTGGCCCTCAAAGAAATAAGTGAAGAAACATATTTTAACACTTACTTTGATGTGCGGTAAAAACCTAGGAGGTACATTTTTAAAAAAGTGTTTTTCACTTGGTTCTTTAAGGGCCAGCAACGCATCGGAAGTATTTTTAGTACCGTATGAGAAGTGTTAAGGTAAAGTTCATTTAGCATTTGGTCCCATTAAAAGTGAAGTGAACCAGCTAGTAAAATGGTAAAACTTTTTTCTTGGACTTTAAGTACTATCACGTCTTTACTTGATGCTTTGGTGGATTGCATATCTTTACTTTACGGAAATAACACTATAATAATGTAATTTAAGATTTCGACTGAAGGTGCTTGGTGGAATTTCATTATTTAATTTGAGTCGTTGAAATTACATACATTCACACAAATTTTGTCACTAACATTTGTCAGCGAAACCCGGGTCGTTAGTGACAAAATTTGTGTGAATGTACATAATTTGAACGATTCAAATCTATAGTAATGTGTATTAACTGAGGTTACTTCACTTCTAAGATACTTCAAAACGTGTAAAATATTACAACGCATCTAACATATTTTTTCTAAAATACCACTTGGCTCACTTTACCTCTAATGGGTCCCATTGTATCATATTTTTTAGCTATTTATTTGTTACACCGCAATTATTTTCGTGCAAGAACCCCAAGATGATTTTTTGCTCCGCAGTCGTAAAAGGGTTAAGTATATTTACTCCCGATTCAAAACCTATAAAAATTTTCAGTTGTAACCAAGGCTGAGGATTTAGCATCGTAAAAAAAATGGACAACTAAAATTTTCTTTTTAGTAGATATGGAGTACAAAAAAAAATTATATAAGATTACATCATTTTTAAATCAGAGTCAGAATTGTGGTATTTTTGCATGAATCAACAGCCCTGGTAGTAACAAATAAAACAAATCGGCGTCATTATAGTCATATGTGTACTGCAACGGAAAAATATCTAATTTAATCAATATTTTGAGTAAGTGAAATAAAACGGTCACATTTGTATGACTAAATGAAGTAGAATAGCAATTTTGTAAAAATATTAAAGAAAAGAACAAATCACAGCACATCTGCCACAGGCTTACCACTACTGTCCTAAATGATGAAATTACTTTCTCAAGCAACTCGCATATAACAAAATTGTAGTTAAAACCAATCATTCTGAAACCTATTTTTTTTTCATAATACTAACAATAAGAAATTTATAAGGTGGAGGGATTTTATTACCTGGCTGCTGCGGGGGATAAGGTGTCTGTTGTGGGGGGTGCGGGTAAGGTGCGAACCCGATATGACCAGTGGTAGACACAATTTGAGGTTGAGGCATCATAATGTGTGACTGCGTCGGATAAGGTGAGTTGGTTGTGTTGTGCGAAACCATCGGTTGAGGCACGGCCACCACAGCTGAAAACATTTCAAAAGAGCGATAAGGTTTTCAGTAATTACTGGCTTTTGGTACACTAGCATCGGTGCATTTTAAGGTCTGAGGGATTCAGTATTATCCAAAATTTTTCAAGAATCACTGGACAGTCAACGAATACCTGTGATGAAAATTTGACTTATCAAGCATGACCAATTTTATAAATTACTTGATTTATAAAATAGTTATTTGAGCCACCCATAGTTCCAAATGAGTAGATATTCATTCTTGAAAATCATAGCAGTCTATTCAAAAAATTTAGAACACGTTTTACTTGTTAATAATTTACGATAGAATCGTGGCATTTCTGGCAGTTATTCTTAAAGGCCTGGCAACCAGAAGATTAATTTCACTAGTAAGACAGCTAAATAAATTTGAATGCATATAATCCACTTAAAATAAGCATATAAATGGAGGGATAGATAATTATTGGAGACTGGAGAATGAGGCGAGTTTGGGCATATAGCATGCACATTTATTATGCACATTTTGCTAACTCATAAATGTGAGGATAGCAAGAAAACCCTGTATCCTACAATCATCATTCAGTTATGTAAAGTTAATTTTTTGATTTTACACAACTGTCAGAAAAAAATGTATCTCCTATGATCATAAGCATGCTATCCATGTACATTGATTTGATGAAAAATGGTATTTTTGTAACTAGAATGTCATTGATTTCCAAAAAACAAGAAATGTATGCATAAATGATTTTTCTAGAAAGAGTTAAAAGATTGTACTTTCTCTTTTACCCTCCAAGGACGAGCGTGACCATATGGTCACAGTAAACACCGGTCTATTGATCTAACTATTCATCCCTTTTCTACCTGAACATAATTGCGTTCACTCAAATTAGGTTAAAAGTCATACAGAACTCAATGAGTCATCAGCCACGGGGACGGAACGACTACCAAAAGCACATGCGATTTTTTGAATTTCTGCATATTTTTAATGGATTTTTTGTAACTATTAGTTATTTATTAAAACATAAAATTGTTTACACTACATTTACTATATATATTTAAATTATTTTAATCTGAAGAGGTAAAATTGTAAAAAATTCACCTTTAGCTATATTTCAACCCCAAATGTGACTTCAATATAGCTTAAAGAATATTTATCAAAAAAAAGTTCTCGTCTCTGTAGGTTTAACCTTTACTTCCCTCTGATATTTATTTACTACAATTCGACTCAAATAATGTGAATATCGATATAAAATATAATAGATACAGGGCTCAGAATTTATGAATTCCTCCGTAATATAATTACAAATTATATCAAATTTTTATTCTGTATTTATTCATCTAGAGCACGGGTCGTCAACCTGGTCCATACCGCCCACTAGCAGGATGTAAAGGCTTCCCTGGTGGGCTGTGGGGAATTTTTATTTCTCCTAAATTCTTTCTGGAAATTTTTTCACCCTTACACTGGATTGAAATATAGCGATGTTGGTGGGCTGTAAGGAAATTTTACCATGAAAAATAAACAAAAGTGAGCAGTGGGCATAAAAAGGTTGACGACCCCTGATCTAGAGAGGGAAACAAATAATTTGTCGACAATTCGGGGACAGATTCACCAATACAGAAATGTTTGCCAGCGCACCTCGTCTGTGTGACGGCATATGGTGCGGATAAGGGTTTTTTCACTTTTTGTTATCACGGCCGGCTGATCATTCAGTAGCATATAAGTCGTCTTATGCGATGAATCTACCAGCTATTGTGATGCTTTTTTCTTGTTTTCAGATACTTTTCAGCGCTAACATTACAAAAATTGTTACATTTCTACTAGAAATATGATTCATAAAATCAATCATTTATGAATACTCAAATTTTTAATTCACTTTTTCATATGGTGTACAAAATACATATCATCAGAGCGTGCGGGTTTTTTAGCACAGTATGGGAAAGGTTAAGAAAGCTCAGCAGGAAATTATTTATGATCTGAAACTACCACAAAAGCATGGCTAAGAATAAGATACAAATAAAAAGGTTTCATAAATTTGATTAAGTTCAATAAAGCATTTATATACAGTGTACTCTTGATTATGCGGGTGCAATAAATATATATTTTTAAATTCATTATTTTTTAATGAAAATCTGTTTATTTTCTGTGTTTTGAGATATGAAAAACAAACAGTGCGATGAACTGTATTTTTTGTTCGAATTTTGTCAGATATTGTTACCACATGAAGCAGTAGTGTTAATGTATAATGCTCCTTCTTATACAAATGAAACAATATTGAAAACGAACAACAGTCCTGATAATTAAATTTTTAGTGCATAATCTTACAAAGGTTCTCAATGTATGAGTGATGCGGATATCATTTCTAAATTTCACACAAACAGACAAGGGAGACAGTGATAGTGAGAATATGAGTGAAGAATATACAGACAATCAGTGGCGTATTACCCCATAAGCACAGGAGGCGCGCACTTGAGGCCTCCGAATCTTAGGGGCTTCCAAAAAAGGGATAATATATGCATATAAAACCATTCAGTTTTTAAAAAAAAAATCTTATTTTATGTAGAATTTTGGAATACTTTTATGGTGTTTGATCAACAGGGTCTTCAAATTTTATTGCGCCTGAGGCCAACCGAGTGCGCAATCTGCCACTGCTGACATTACATTGATCTCCGAATGGCACTGACTTCTGTTTAAACCCTATTGAACTCTAAATGCTACCAACAATATGAAATGTAAATCTTATTTTATGATAAAACCATTGAACACAATTTTTTTCACACTACATTTTTTATATTATCGCTTCAGCTTTGACCGCTTCCAGATAAAATATTTACTGGTAAAATACTACTTATATTTTTAATAAAAAAAAACTTTCCCATTTTAATAAAAAAAAAGCCGTGAAACCAGTCCAAATATTTTTAAAAATGTCGAATAATTCACTTTTACAAATATTATTTTTGCTAAGGTGAGAATAAATATGAACAGTTTTAATGATTCCTGAAATAAGCCAACTTAGCATAATGAAATTGTATAAATACTTAACTTGTTTAATTACAATAATATATTTGAGTTTTTAATTTTTAAGCCACGTTGAAAATTAATAGTATTCCACAAATATTCCTTCACAATGGCAGCCACCAGTTCTGGAGATATGAGTGAAGAAATGAAGCTCAGCAAATTTCGATGGCGATGCTTTCATACTAAAATGTATTTTGTATTTCGTATAATTTATAAGTGATATTAATAATGTGTTTTATCGATGTCATGAAATCCGAAAAAAAAGATTGTAAATCATGGCATTTTTTTTAGCTGGATTCTTAAATTTTTCGCGAAAATAAACGCCGCCTACGAAATAACAAGTTTACCAAAATCCATACTATTAGGAAGAGTGGTATGAAATTAGTCAAATAAAGAAAAAATATATATTTTATGATTATGAAAATTACAGGGTAATTATATATTGCTTCATGACACTATACTTGAATTTTACCCATAAATTTTCATATACTCTTGGTTTTTTAAATATTCTGTTATATCATGCTTTCTGCATTGCAAAAATAATAAAATAATGACATGTTATTCTTTTGTAGTGTACAAGTAAATAAATAAATATACACCCTCTCGCCCTTAAAACAAAATTAGCACACACTAATATTAAATACTCCCCGCATTTTTCAAGTGATAGTATAAAATTATTGAGATTATAATATAAGAGGTTGGTTTAAAAATATAGGTAATCATTAACACTAGAGTCTGAAACTAAGTGACAGCTAATTTGGTGTCATTGCTGCCTGGGGAACGAAACAAATTCCTAAACACAAATTCATCCAAATAGGACCCGAATAAAGTCCTACTTGTACCAAACTGGCGTTTCGCTCTTACCTAAGACCATAAACAATAATATTTACGTATAAGTGCGAGAGAGAGAGAAAAAAGGTATGTTTTTCTGTTGGCAGCAATGACACCAAATTAGCTGTCACTTAGTTTCAGACTCTAGTGTTAATGATTACCAAAATATATATATATATTTAATATATAGCAATTAGGGTATCCAATCTCGGAGACTTTTGTAATCCTATGATTGATTAATTTTCAAGGTAATTGTCACCGTAACAATCCATGACGAGCTATACTCTACTTTTACCCAAATCAATTTTCGGGATTTGCTCAAAATTTCTCAATCCCGAAATCTCGGGATCGCGACCATGTCAATCCCGGGATTGGATGCCCTAATAGCAATCGCTACTTTTTTGCCACTTATATGGATAAGAAAAAATATGATAAACAAACCTTACATTCAAAATATATAGGGTAAAAAAAAGAACACGTGATTCAAAATTACAACAAATGAAGTTGGATGAAAACAATACTGTTTACATCAACAAAGTGCATTAATGAAATTTTAAAAAATACTGTGTTATTTTATCACCAATCTTTTCGTACAACTTACTTGTAAATGTTGTTCCCGGCTGTGTTTTAGATGCATTGTTGCAGCACCATCCGCACAATGTGATAAGCAGAAATATGACGAATGCGATCGTCAACACTGTTACAAGATGCATTGTTAAAAGTAATCCGGTCAAATGGATTCAAAATAACAATTGATTACGACGAATATACCCGAGACTTCTTTAATAAACGACAAGACAACACTCACAAAATTAGATCAATCGTCTTTTAATAAATGACTATCTCAGACGAGTATTTCTTTGCGGAAACAAACTTACGGGATGTTAGCTGAATCTGAAGGACATTTGTAACAAAACAGTGATCGCTTATAATAAAACTTTAGATAGAATTCAAAACAGTATTGTTGATTAATCACAAGGTGCTGATTTTGTTTTCAATACCTTGTGTCTAGCGAATACTGAGAAAAAAATGAGTAGTTTGAAATTTCACCACTATTCTTTATTTTTATGACAACCACTGACAGTGACGTCAAAGCTGTTGGTCCAGGAAAATGCCAATAGACTACTAAAAACAGCATTGCCACTACTCTGATGATATTCGAATCAGAGACAATACTTGATTCGAATGCTTGCAATGACATAATACAGAAGCATAATAAATACTACAAAATGGAAAAGCATACGACTATTATTTTATTGCTTCTGACGGTTATTATATCTTCAATATTTTTTTGTAAAATAATTTTAATCTAGTGGATTCAATTTGCTTATTATCATTGACTATTTTTCGTTTATAGCTAATAAATCATTTTCCTGGCAATTTTCGCACTTCTGTCAGATGTCATGTCGGTCATGTCCAATTATTGTACTATGCGGCGTCAATCTTTCTAAGCAGAACTAAAATAATGCATGAAAAATATTTGATAATAACCACATACGTTTAGCAAATGAACGATAGCATGACTTCTAGAAATAGCTTACACGATAGACAGAAATCCTGCAGGCTGTGTCTCGTAAATGACGGGAAAATTTCCATGTTTAATGAAGAATCCGTTCTAAACAGTATAATTTCCCATTGTAAACTGAAGGTATAAATAAATATAGAATAGCATCGTTTTTAACATGTTCATTTTTTCACACTATTCAAAGATTGCCATCAAGCTATTCATTTTATGAAGACAGTAAAGCACGTTCCAAGCAAATGTAATGTGTTTCTATCATCAGCTCTGCAATATATTTTTTTAAATAATTTACAGGTGCTCAGGAATGATGGCTTACCGGAAAATGTTTGCGAAGACTGTGTTTCTAAGCTGGGGGATATTGTTGCTTTCATAAAGCAGTGCCAGGAAAGTGAGAGAATATTAAAAGAAATTGCTGATAAAGACGCTTATAAAAATAATTTAAACAACAGCAGCTATGATAATGATGTCGAATACGATTACAAGGATGAACCGGATTTTTCTTATTCTGATAAAATACATTCAGCGGATGAAGAGGAAGAAAATAAGCTCCTCATGGATAGCATTGTGAAATCGGAAAGTGGGGAAGAATATATTTATTTCTTAGGTGTTAAAATATTCGTTCACAGAACAAAAATGGAAGACTCCGAAAGAATAGAATTACGAAAAAAAAGGATGAAAGAGTATGACACGAATAAACAAAAGATCAAAACCCTCTGTCCGATCTGCGGCAAGACCAGCGCCAAGTCCCTCACTACTCACATGAAAATACACGGTGAAAAGATTTTCAGCTGTGACATCTGCGGAAAGTCATTCTCGATGAGAGTGAAACTCGAGCAGCACATGATTTGTCACAGTAATGTGAGAAATTTCCAATGCGATTATTGTGAAAAGAGATTTAAGACTAAAAGCGACACAAAAAAACATATGATAACAATGCACATTGGACCGGTAGGAGAATTTCCCTGCATCGTTTGTGCAAAGGTTTTCAAAAATCAGAAACACCTTACGGTTAGTCAAAATATTTACTTATCATTTAGTATAAAATGAAGAAACATGAATTACAGTCATAATTGACTGATTTCGTCATTATAACTAAACACTATGCATAAATTACAATAAACAAGAATCACAATTAAATAAAAGGTCTTTGGTCTGATTTGATATTGAAACCGTTAGTGTCTTTCTTGATAAATTTTTGCATACTCCACGGATAAAGCTTCTTTTTTAAATAAAATATTTTGCATTTTGATGTTTTCAGTGGTTTCTTATAAACTACAATTTTGGTAAGTGCAGGTCTTCAAAAATTAATGGATTAAATTATTGCTTTAAAAGAATGTATTTTTTCTTGTTTTCAGAGACACATTACGATTCACAGTGGCGAAAAGAACTTCCAGTGTGAACTGTGCCCGAAAAGATTTACTCATAATCACAATCTCAAACTTCATATGAGAGTTCACACGGGGGAGAGACCTTACACTTGCAATTATTGTGGAAAATCTTTCTCCACGAGTAAAAATCTCCGTGAGCATGAACGTCAACACACTGGCGAGCGACCGTATGAATGCCCGGCCTGTAATAAAGGATTCATGCAGCTATCAAATATGAAAAGCCATTTTAAAAATAACCACAAGGGAGTAGAGTTTAAAAGAAAACATTTTGTAAGATCATACAAATGATTATTTTGTAATACTGACTGCATGATAGTATCATGTCAGTTGATTCAAATCGCAGCAAAAATTTGAACTGCCATTCCTCAGTTTTCTTAAATTTGAGAAGGGCTACCTTAGACCGTTTTCACGGATCAAGAACAGTGGCAGATTAAGCAATTGGTGGGGCCCAGGCTCAAAGAAATGTGGTGGGCCTGTTTTTTGAATAACGAGAAGTCTACCGAAATATCATTGGAAATAAAAATAAATATTGAAAACCAAATATCAAATTATATGTGTAATATTAGTTTTTTCATAGGCTCCAAACGCGCGCTTTATGGGATAATCTGCCGCTGCTAAGAGTACTCGGAAGGTTATTTATCATTCTGATTATAGATCTGTAAAAATTCCAAAGCACATAAATAACACTAACGTCTGTTTGATTGCTGGAATATCAATTCCCCATTTGAGTTGTATAAACTTGACACATTCAAAACTATTTAGTATGCATGGAAACTTGGAATTTGAATGAGAACCTTAGTGCACTTAGGGTTATGGAATTTTGACTTTTCTGTAACACCTATCAACCTTTAAATCTAACTATCATTCTCAACACATTGTTGCTGGACCTCTCTCTTTCGCGCTCAGATTTAGACGGGTGGTTTTAATGAATATTATCAATAGACACAAATAACTGTTTAGTTGCCAATTACTTACTAAGTAAAGACTGTTGAGCAACATTTTATTCCCTAGTGAATACAGGGCTTAAATCTTCAGAATTAAAATCAATTGTTTTCGATAACAATAATAAAGAATGTACGCTACATCCAAACCTATTTTTTTACACTACATTTGTTCCAGAAATTGAAAATATATTTCAATAAAATTTCAAGCAGAGTCGTCACATTGTATGATTTTGCGTATGGTCACCATTTCTTCTGTAAAAAAAATTTTTGAAAGAAAAAATCGCGTAAAAAAGGTATGGTGTCATCTAAAAAACTCACATAAAAGCAAAATCGCGCATAAAAAGAGAACTGGGTGTATTCAATTATATTTTTGAATATAGCGTGTTGTCTTAAATAATAGCTGGAAATAAAACACTTTCAAAATATTCCATTAAATTATTTAACCCTTTTAGACTCAGACCATTTTGGAAAGTGCTCGCAAAGAATCCCAAGGCATATTTTTGTAAAAAAACGGTAGTCTTGATCATATTATTTATCTCAGCTAAGATTAACTTTGCAGTGTTCATTTTTTTTATAATGTCATCTTTATGATGTATAGTATAATAAGTAGTTTTATATAGATTTTAAATAACATAAATGGAATAAAAAACAGTAATTAAAATAATAATTTTTAACTGCATAAATTTGAATAATTTATTACAAACATTTTATTATTGGAACGTTTATTTCATGTTAATAAAAATACATAGTTCTCATTAGATTAAAAAAAGAAAAAATGAACAAAGCAACTCTTTTTGCATCTGATTGTAATAGCTCTGTTCTTCTGTGTACTTCTGATGGTTTGCTGACGGTTTTCGAATAAGAATCTAATTCGAAGCTTTAATCACATGATTTGGATTGTGATTTTGACAGTTGTTTCTGTTCTTTTGTGTCAAAACCACATTCCAACCGTTTGCAACCCGTCAGCAACGGTTCATGCGTTCATGCCTTCAACCTCAGAATGGCGAATTTTTATACAAACGACAACTTAACCGACTAAATACCAAATGTCAAACTGACAGTTATATGTCACTGATGTATATTATATAAAAGTTTTACAAGTCAAATATTTGACATGATGGTAAATTTTCGAAATATTTGGCTTAAAAACATTGTTTTTTTTACTTGAAAAGCATGGAGCATTTTAAAACTAAATTATAGGAAACATTTGTACATGACATCGCACAAAACGGATATTCGAGCGAAAATTTCATTTTTGTATCTGTCAGCAACAATGAATGACAAGGTACTTTACTGTACTTTAAAATTTAGAGTATGGATTAGAATAAAAGAATCGATTTATTATTGACAATAAAAAGCATTGTGTTATCTTCGGCTGTGTATTCGCTGAAATAAGATGAAATGAAAACGAAAGAAAATCGGATAATATTGAAATAAGATTATGTTTATACTTAGGTATAATTAATTTGTTTGACAACAATATTACGCTATTTCAATATAACAAAAAACTTTTAACTGTAGTACGTATTTGTCGTACAGTTTAACCTAAAATGGTTCACACTAATATAATTTTCACACCAATTAAGTGAAAATTATATTTGTATTTCCCATTGACGTATTTCATCAAATACGATAATGCTCGAAATGGCGAATAAGGTTTTAAAATCACGAAAAAAATAAAACAATAAGTTATTTATGAAAAATCAAACATTTTCCATAGTCTTATAAAGGCGTATTCGCTGAACTAAGAATAACTGAATGTTGATAGTTAATTATTTTGATTTTGCCGCTTGTAAAAATCTGGCTACAGACCTAGAAATTGCTACTCTGTACTGGCTGCACAACAAAAATGTGCTGTTCTTTTGTGCCACTTGCAAACTGGGTTTGCCGGAATTCGGTTGGAATGTTGGTTTTGACGTTTGCGCATAAGAACAGACCTTATATTACATACAAAATGGGCAACACTGAATATTATTTGTGAATACTAAATACCATAGATCCATGCTAAACTGTTAAAAACGGGACAAAAAATATCATAAATACATAGACATTCTCTATACCTGCTTTTTTGCTTGATATGCTGGGATTGATTTGCAAGCAGCGCAATGAATTGCTACCACACGCTTTCTCAAACATTCAATAGAATCACTTTTAAGGTGTTTACTGTCAATACTTGGTGGAAAGGCATTATAATAAAAATAATAAAAGATTTTTAGTACTTTTTCCACATAAAATTTATTAGATCAGGACCGGTTTCAGTATCAGTTGATAATGCTCGCGATGAGCGAAACCGGTCCTGATCTAATAAATTTTATGTGGAAAAAGTACTAAAAATCTTTTATTATTTTTATTCAATAGAATATTCTAGAATACCGAGAAAAAATATCTGGTTATATCCAGATGTGACAAAAATACAGCTCTAACGGTTGACAAGTTTGCTCAACAGTAACTAAAGTAATATAAGACATTTAAATGTGATCGAAAAATCGGCCTCTGGGATTCTTTGCATATATTCGGGGGGCCAATATATCGGCACCGTGGGATTAAAAGGGTTAATTTGACGCCTGCATCTGTATATGGACACCAATTTTTTACAGATACTTGCCCCAAAAATAATCTGTTAAATGCCTATAGATGCTAATTCAAAATAAAATAGTATCATAACATCACAACCAAATATATTATTGTAAGATTTATGTTCCTTAATATCTGATGTTAAAAAAAATGTATAGTGATATGAAATCCATGTATATTACATCATGAATATTTTTTTGTACTGCTTTAAGGCATAAACCTGAATTTGTCTTTTTAATAAAATTGATAAGACTAAGTTGGTATCTGTTTTTTACCCTATCCTTTACCCTGTGGACTAATAAACCTCAATAACGTTTCATCAACCTTTCAAGCCCGGAAACGTGCACAACACGTGAAAACATACTCTGTTTTAATGTCCATTTATAATAGTAAAAGTTTACCGATTTTATTCAAATAACTTGATTTATCATCATTTTCAATTAATTTGTTTTTAATTTCTTTTTCAAAAAAATATTTGACATTACAGCTTACGCCAATTCGTCAAATATTTTGAAGTTGAAAGATCATGCGAGATATACTCGATGAGAATTTTTGAAAGTCACATGAGATTAACTTAAGGAGAATGGACTTCACAAACACCCATGTCTTAGCGAAAAAAATCCAATTTGCCATTGACCTTACTGGGAATCGAACCCAGACCCACCTGATCGGTAGAGCAAGCTCTAACCAACTAGACCACAGCGGGCGACAATTATAGATAGGATTGAAATTTTAGATATTTATACTTTTTATCGTATTTTTCATATAAATTTTGGAATTAAACACATTCTAAGCACATAAGAAATTTTCTTTGTGAATCCATATACCCAAGTGATATTTAAAAAGGTAAAAATATATTAAATTTGAATCGTTCAAATTATGTACATTCACACAAGTTTATTCAATAACGATGCGGGTTTCGCCTTTCGGCATCTTCAGGTGTTCAAGTGCACGGATTTACTTGAATTGACGTTTAGTAAATAAATGTATCGTGTTAATATAAGAAATAAATGTATCACTAAGTTTAAGTCATTGCTAGCGAAATGGATTAACCCCTGGGAATGCTTACAGATTTGAATTGTGAGTGATTTCAAGAATTATAATTATTTTGTTTGCTGGAAATTTTATAATTATATTTACTTACATATAGGATACAAGAGCGGGGAATTTGGCAGATTTACCTGCTCATTACCTACCATACAAATATATAGTACCCTATAGTCGGAGTTTTTGGTGTTTCAATGTAGCGCGAATGAATCGTCTGGTTTCAAAATTATTTGCCCAGATTGTCACCAGAAATGTTGTTCAAAATGACAAATCAGTTTTTACATCTATTTATTTATCTATCTGCGGATCATTATGCTATTCATTGGATACGAATCAGCCTCTATCCAAAATCTATTTTAGGTAGCCACGCTTAAAGGATTAATCATTCTACATTTGGTCAATTATATATCTCTCTACTGCAATCATAAAGAAAGAGACCATTATCGGCCAATGACATATTTTGAACAATGACACTTAGCGTAATTTCAACCATTGGATTTTTTTTACAAAATTTGTAAGAAATCATAACTAGAAATATTTGTTGTTTCCTTTGTAAAAGCAGTACAGTAAGAGCTACATACAGTGAGCAGAGAGTTGCAGGTTCAACTTGTGTTAAGCTTGAATACTGAATGTTAATTTTTTCAATTTTGCAGCGGACTCGAGATCTAAGGCGTGGATGTTCATAGGCAATTTCAGAGAGAGGATAGAACAGGCAGCTACAATGACATATAATATTTTTCTAGGAAAATGACAAAGTAAAAATATTGGTTGCCATAAAGCCTTGCATTTTCCCTCGAAACTATAAATAATTGAGATAGCATTGTTCCTTTGGTCGACTTAGTTGAATTCTCAGGAAGATCTCACAAGTGATGGCTCATTCCCCTCATTAATATTTAAAAAAATGTAATATTTCAATCAAGATTTATTGGATCATCGCAAGTACACAAAATTTAAGAAATGGAAAATTATTTTTCTCCATGATTCATGTTAGCTTCCTAAAGTTCAGTATTTGTATGTCCACCCCGGCAGGAAATCCTTTCACTCACCAAATTCTCGCTGAATACACTGCCCAACAGTCGCCCAGAATGCCGAAATCTCATCACAACATGTGACCTAGTCAGTTCCAACATTTCTCGAAAACCACTGCATAACAGGGTTCGTTCCTTAATCTCAGGGTTTCCCACCTGAACCTTTCGAACTTCTCGATGATTGGCCTTTACCTTGTTTAAACCAATGGGATCCGAGATAGTTATTAACCAGGAAATAGCCTCCTGGATGTATTTAACAGATTTGTAGAATATGACAGCATCATCAGCATATTTATTCTACGTTCATCCCATTAATCAATGATGTTTTTATTTATAAGTCTTTACAATATGTTTTCTCTTAAATTCAATTCCTTTGTGATTGTTCCTAAAGTGGCTTTTCATATTTGATAATTGCATAAATTCCTTTTTGCAGACTGGGCAGTCATATGGCTTTTCGCCTGTATGCAGTCGGATATGCTCTCGAAGAGTTTGACTCGCTGAAAATGATTTATTGCAGTAACTACAAGTATACGGACGCTCTCCAGTGTGAACTCTCATATGGATCGTTAAAGTGACTTTGTATGCAAACTTTTTGTGGCATACACTGCATTCATAACTTTTTTCACATGTGTGTACTTTCATATGTTCCTGAAAAAAAATCAGATTGTGAGTCAACTTAAAATTTGTGCTTAAAACATGTCACTAGAGACTGTGTGAAAATGAATACAGTAGATCCTCGATTATCCGGATTGTACAAAATATGTCAACAATTTTTTAGGAACTTGCTGATTTGTCACCATAATAGTGCCAATGCAGCAGGCAGACATAGACTACCAATGTTTATCATTGAGAAATCAAAGATCCCCAATTGTTTTAAAAGCATAATAAGTTTTCCGGTTGAATATGCTCAGAAAAATCCCAGGATGAATTGTGAATCTCGAGACAGATTTAATGCTATGACGAGATTGTAGAAAAATAGTAAGTTGTTATCATCAATGAAGGACATTAATGTTCACATTGTCGAAGAGTTTTTATAATCCATGATGCGGAGGATGAATTTCTGACACAGATAAGTGAATCTTTTTTTGCACTACCTAATATTTTTTTCACCCGCCGCCACTGTTCGAGGACATCACGTTGAAAGCATTTAGGGTACTGGGCAGAGCTGAAAACCCCTATGTCCTGTTCATGATCTGTTTACATTTCTGTGATTTTTAAAAATCTAATTATGTATAGTGAAACACAAATACTCACAAACCTATTTTTACACAATTTTGAAATAACACAGTCACAATTTGACCGAATACATATTTTTACAGGAGTTATTTGTTTTAACACGATTCCCTGAAAAATTTGTGTTACATATTTTTATCACTTGAAAATGTAAAATTACTGCAGCGAGGAATGTTTTTCCGGTGAACTTTTTTTTGCAATTTCATTCTCACACCTATTGTATAATGAATAAAACTTACCATTACACCTTGCTGCTTTTTGAAAAGTTTTTTACATACCATGCAGGGAAATAATATGAGTGGCTCTTGATGCATGGCATTAATGTGTTTTCTTGTATCGCTACCAGTTTTAAACCGCTTTTCGCAATAATCACACTTATGTTCTCTAACGTTACTGTGTACAAGCATGTGCTGTGTTAGCTTTTTTCGAATCGGAAAAGACTTGGCGCAAATTTCACAGCTAAATATTCGTTCACCGTGCAATTTCATATGCGCCGTTAATGATTTAATGGAGGTTTTACCACAAATAGGACATAGCGTATCCTTCAATGTCTTAGTTATATTAACATTTTTTTTTCTACCCTTTTTTCTCAATTCAACTTTTCCATTTTTTAGCGATTCTGACCTATTTACTATCACTTTGACACCAGCTATATACATGTATTCTTCACCACTTTCTGACTTTACAATTGATTTCATAAGTCTTCTTTCATCTTCTTTACTGATGTATAATCCATTGGATTCAAAATATTCAATATTGTCAAAATTACCACAATCATTGACATTACAATCATCATAATGATTGTTATCGTTTTCTTTATTGACATGAGGGCTTGTGATTTTTAAGTTATGGTTTTCTCGCAGTATTTTTTCATTTTCATGACACCTATTTAAAAAACTTGCTACATCTTGAAGTTTAATATGGCAGTTTTTGCAAATATTTTCAGGTAATCCATCATCCTTAAGAACCTGAAATTATAAGTCAAAACTAATCATTTATTATGAATGACTGTCACACTTATTTTCATAAAAAACAATTAGAAAAACATATTTATATTTTTAATATATTAAGATTTAATCATCACCTTTGAGTTTTTAACTGTCAATTCTTTATAAAAAAGTAATTATATTCATAAAAAAGACTTTCTTTTTAGTATTAAATCTGCAAACCGTCAATTTGCAACTTTTTTGGATGAGCAAACTAAAAAAAGGGTCCCACATTTTTTCATGGGAAATCCGTAAATTCCCAGGTTTGTTTAAATCGGCCAGTGAGCAAAAAAAAAATGAAATTCGCCAGCCTTAAATTTTTCAATAATTCTGCAATCTGTCTGTAATTGTACAAATTCCCAAATTTGTTCAACTTGAAAATTATGTTGGAATCTTTTAATTGTTTTCACTCTTTCCAGTCATCAACCTCTCAGAAGGATCAATCAATCACTAGAAACTCATCTCAACAAGAATATTTTACGATAACTGATTTTTACTCAGTAGCTCAAAATTAACAGAACAGTATAACGATTCTCGCTGTGTACCATTTTAAAACTGTGGAAGGCGAATTTTAAAAATTAACTTGTTATTTGGAGGGATTTTTTCATTTAAAAATGCGAAGAACATTATTTTATTAATCTTTCTTACCATTATATTACAGTCAGACATATTGCTGACGACAGATGTATGATCAAATATCCTAATATCGGCACCATTTATAAGACACAGCCTGCAAACATTGGCTTGTATCACAGATTCCAATTCTATCGGCTTTAAATTCATTATTTTATCTGTCATTTTCATTCCACGGAAACAGATGTGAATCTGACAGACGTAGCTGTTTGTTATGATCATAGACTATTAAAAAATAGTTTGCTTGGAGCTGTCACTCTCAACCCTTTCTCTACCCCTATTGTATACATTCGGGATTGTATGTATATATTATCTCTGATTGTATGTCTCCCCTATCTGGTATGTTAACATCCCTGAGAGCAAACGTTTATTATCTACGGAGCAAACTCTTCATATAGAAGCTGAGGCCTCACTCCGCTTTTACTGTCCGAACTATAAAAATCGTAAAATTCAAAAATTAGCTTATGGCTTAACTCGCCAAGATGATGCCACAATCCTTATGCTCCACCTCTCTTTCTCTTTCAGGATTTTTTCACAGCAGAGACGGATGAAAAATGGGCCGACAGACATGCCGGCCTTCGTTAATCGCCAAAAGACATTTTTTTTTGATTTTTGAGAGATTTATAAAGAACAACATTTCAAAAAAAACCTTTTTAATGTATTAAATATAAAATAACTATATAAGCATTTTCAATTTATTAATTGATAACCGCGTGTTGAAGTTGATTCATTGTTTAAGATTATTATAAAATATCTAGAAATTCAAATATCGGATTTTAAATTAATCTCTAAATAAAAAAAAACAATATATTTTTATATATCGGTTGTAAATAACAACTTACAAATGATATTCTTATCATAAATGATTATTAAATAGCTGTTTTTATAAATATGTGTGGTATCATTACCATTTACATCCAAAGCCAGGACTAAGCAGCACTACGCAATCGACCTGTAGTCTGTTTTACTGATATTATCCACTAACGATTTACATACAGTTTATATGAAAATACAATGATAGGTTCTATGTATCTCCGCATTAAAAGTTTTTTTTCGTTGAATTTAATGTATTTAAGTTGAAGATTTCTTAACAGTGTATTCTATGACTACTTAGGCATCGTTCTACAGTTATTTTTTTTTTCGAAAACTACCCTACACTTACAGAAAATAATGATTTATATAGATGTTATAATTTCTGTTCCGTAGCCACTATGGCCGCCACACTGCTTATGAAAACGGTTTTGCATGCAATGCTACATAATTTGTTGAATCGTAATATATCGTACATTAAACTTGAATAGTTAACACATTCTAAGTTGCTCAGTGATTATTATCATTCACTAATATAAGGATTCATCAAAATACCCGTTAAAATTAAGTAAATATCAATATTAAGTTGAAGTAACGTACACGCCTGTCAAAGACTGTCGTAAATTATAAATTCATAATTTATTTCATCAGTTCATTAAATTGCATCTTTGAATAAGTGTTTAATCTTCAAATATTTATAACCATCAGTGGCGGTTCTAGGTACTGAAATTTAAGACAAATTTAAAGTTATTATTTCTTACTTACATTAGCATTGATTTTATTATATAGTAATTTATGCTTTGCATTAGTGTCGTAGTATTTGTTAAATTGCTTGTAGATTAATGTATAATATGAAGTGGAAGCATGCAAAATTTCGTAAATAGTATACAATGCTATGCTTTTCTCTAGCCCACCCATGATTTCAGGTCAGGAACCGCCACTGATAACCATTGATATTTATCAAAATTATCGTAATGAACGTTTAAAAAATGTAGACATGTAATTTATTATAGTTCACATTATAGGCTAGCATTTAACATTTGATGTGAAAATCATACATTAAATTCAATTTAAATTCTATTATTTGTAACTGAAGACATGTTTTGACATTGTGAATGTGCTTTGTGAGTCGTATTAATGATATCATTTGCATTACTATAAGAATTATATTCAAATTTCGTTAAAATTAAGTTGACAAATAAAGTTGAAATATACTACTGGCATTCCAAATTGAAAACAGAGTTTATGCATTTAATGAACTTATATTTAAAAACAATATTCCCCGAATTAGTTGGCATTACTTATCACCTGCAATTACAATTATTTACCAAAGATATAGATATGTGCGATTGTAAAATTAGTGTCCTTTTATCATATAGTTGCTGCATTTCATGACGACCAATAATAGCTTTTGTATAAAGTTTTTTTTTTAACCTAATGTAATTTTCTACGTGATGTTTTCAGATGCCTAGACGGTGCTGTGTTTTAGGATGCAATTCAAACTTCATTTCATCCTTGCTAAATAACAGTGCAGACTCAAAATTAGCTTTTCCGAATGTTGATGTATAATAAAAATAAAATGGCTTAGAGAAATTTCGCATCGAAATTCGCCTACTACAGTCAATACGGTATATGTACCAAGCATTTTCATGACAGTGAGGTAACTAACACATTTATACTAAAGTGTATCAGATGACAAGCTAGCAATAATGTCGACGAACTAGCAAGTATTCACAGTTTCATGATAGCGTCTGCTTTTGGGAGCTAAAAAGAAATAGTCAAATAAATTATAGCTAGTACTACAACGAAGGAGTGCTTAAAACAAACAACTGTTGAAGTTTTATTTAGCTTTGTTTTCTAAAACGATCAACATTGTTGACAAAGATGAGCATATTGGCATAGTTTAGGGTTAATGTTAGATAAGCAATGATTTCTTTATGGGTGTATTAAAAAAACATCACGAGACAACTAGATTTCAGTAATTCAGTTTAATATTATGGACAAGACCTCATCAGTGGGTAGATGCAAAAAATATCTACTAAGAAGTAGATGAAGATGAAAAAAATACATTTTAGCTCGACATGCGTGGCTAAATACATTTGATATTAAGCCGAACAAAATTGGTTTCATTAATTATTATGAAAAACTTCTTAAAATTTTGTTGATAAGCCGTTAAAATTTATGAATTCATTCGTCTTTAAATTGCAGAAAAATGTCATAATAAAATGAAGTTAAAAGAAGTTGTAAAGAGTCTGCCACTTTTTTTTCTTTCCATTCCCTCATTTTTATTTTTTAATAGATACAGATTTAATTTGGTTTAATTTAAAATTACTAAAAAAATCGATAAATCTCAAAATAAACACAAAATAAAATAAAATATAGCAAATAAACCATAAGTCCATTTGACATTAATGTCAAAGGGCAAGTATATATTGTCTATGGTATGATAAGCGGTCTTAATACACTGTTGCCAAGTTGTGCAACATGGCTTGATAAATATAAAAGGCTACGGCGTGATACAAAAAGGTGTTCAAAATTTTGGTGACACCCATAGACTAGTGTACTGTGTGGTGACAACGATTTCCTCCTTCAAGGCTGAACTAAAACAAAACCTGACAGATCCCTACATGAAGTTCATGAGAAAAACCATGTCTAATCAACGAAAAACTTCACTAAATGAAAAAATTTGCAGGCTTTGTCTAGCCAAAAATGCTGAAATTTACGTATTTGAAAATGATATCGTGTTAGATAGTATAATGATGTATTTCCAACTAGAGGTACGTATCAATTATTTATTCACAGTTATATATGAGTTAGAAGAGCCTAGCAGTCATGTAGTCTGGTATGTAAGCATCTGGTAGGTGTGCCGACGAAGTAGATTGATATGGCGAATGAAATTACTGCAAAACAATTTAACAGTGACTTCTGTAATCTAGCCGATGCGCCATTTTAGCCGTTTAGGAAACAAGTCTTTCCCTTCGCTCCTTGACAACTCATTCCCTTTATCATGGTTTCATTGTGTGATTGATATTGCGCACGAGTGATTGCTCATTATAAGACCTTTTGTTTATAAAGCCATGTGGAGACAAATGAAGAACATTGTCTTGAATATTATGATCCATCATCCATAGGTCGCCATGGCCGTGGAGTCGTTAAGAAATAAGACGACTGCGACTTTAGGGTAAAGATGTCATTTAGTAGCACCAAGTAGCACATCGACTATTGCGGCGAAAAACTTCACCAACTAAGCTGAAAACAACGCCACGATTTAAAATATATTTTTGAGGGTTTAATAATCGCGTCAAAACCACACGTTAAAAAGAAGAACACTGATAAATTATACGAAATACGATTTCGTATAATATAGCAGTGTTCTTATTCAACGCGATTATCATGCCCTCAAAAATATATTTTAAATCGTGGCGTTGTTTTCAGCTCAGTTTGCCGCAATAGTCCATGTGTAAGTAAAGGATAATTTAAAAAGTATGGCGGTGTACAGTGAGAATATGTCATATTTTGGATAATTTATTTATCAGTGTTCTTCGTATTAATGTGTGATTTTAACGTGATTTATCAATGCTTCGATGAATATTTTAAATCGTGGCGTTGTTTTCAGTTAGTTTGTGAAATTTTTCGCCGCAGTAGTCGACGTGTTACTAAATGCCATATTTACCCAGACATTAATATGAAGATCTCTGACGTAGCATACACTAACTCTAACTCTTCTTCTCAAACATTCAAATATGCACCATACATATTATTCTTTTTTAAACAATTTTTCTACGACAATATTTTTTATATTCACAGGTACACAAAGATGACCCATTGCCAGACTGCATTTGTTTCAACTGCATGCTCAAAATTGAAGACATCTCCAAATTTATTAAGCAGTGCCATATCAATGATAAAGTGCTACGACAAAAATTCAACTGTGGTAGAATTTCACTGGAGAGAGACGAAGAGAATACGTCTATTGGCAATGATTCAACCGATTTTAAGGATGAGGAAATAGATTCTCTTGTACCTGATAAAACAGAATCACATGAACCGGATGATGATAATCTTATGGAAACAATACAAATTTCAGAAAATGGCGAAGAATATCTGCTATATTTAGGAATAAAAATTATTGTTAACAGGTCAAAAAAAGTAATTAACAAACCAATAAAACCCAGCAGGCCGAATAAATTATTTTTTTGTGAAATCTGCGGAGAAATGAAATCTAGAAACCATAAAAACTTTCACAACGATAGAAGCGGCAAGTGCAACATATGTCAAAAAGTTTTAAAATCAAAAAGTCAATTGAAGTCTCATATGGTCATTCACAGTGACGCTAGACCTTATAAATGCAATCTATGTGAAATATCATCGAAAACTAATTCCGGCCTACGTAAACATATGAAATTTGTGCATGAAGAAAATTTAAAATTGTTATCTTGCGAATTTTGTCCGAAATTGTTTAAATCCAAAGCAGCGCGTGATGTAAGTCATATTTAATTCACTTTTGGCAAATCTTCTCATGACTGCCGCACACCAGTTGTTCACAAGAAAACATTACAAAGGTTACCATTCCTTAATAAAATTGATGTTTTCATAAATGGTAAGGCCAAATAATTATAAATTAAATTAAATGATAATTGATTTAATCGGTAAATAACAAAATTAGATATTCATTTCAACATTTCCATGACAGAAGATTAATGTTCTATAACAGAAAAGATATAAAATTATTGACTGTTTTATGGCATTCAAATACACACAATCCTTTTTCTAGGCGATACATTAGTTCCTGAAAGTGGCGTGTAAAAAAAACCTCATTTTCATATAATTTGGTAAATCGGTTCCAAAAATCAACATATTGCGTAAAAATGTATGAAAAAACGAAATTTGTTCTTCAAATTCGCGTAATTTTTTTTTTGTTAAATGTAAAATTTTATTTCTTAATTGATTATAAAAATACAATGAGAAACAGATAAATATTATGTATACATGCATAATTGTATTCACTTATAGGAGTTATTCGCTTGTGTCACTGTCCAATACGAAATATAATCGTTCGCAATTTTTAGTGTAGTGAATTTTGCTTGAATCTAAATTTACTATTTTGTATTTTAAATGTTTGGACATCTGGAATACATTTATTTGACAGAGTAACTCTGGGTGGTAAAATATGACTGGGAAAGGTGCTATTCAACGAATATAATAAGTGCATTGTACATATTTAAACAAGTTTTAGAGCAGAATTACATCACATGATTTTGCGCAAGGTCATCACTTGTGTAAAAAAAAATCGCATAACAGTAAATTGCGTAAAAAAAAAGTAACAGTGCGTCCAAAAAAAACGCGTAAATTCAAAATCGCGCAAAAAAACGCATAAAAAGGATTGGGTGTACTACGATGCAACTAAATTCGGTTATCTTTTTTATTAAATATTTTTGAGTCCTGAATTCTGGCCACAATTATTATTGGAGTTGAACTTTTTACGTTGGTGCTTTGTCATAATTGAGGAGCAAACATTCAAAAAGTGTTTTGTCACACAAATACAAAGCTTGGAAAATGATGATTTAAGTGTTGCAAAAGTGACGATTTGTATGAATGTGTCAACTTTATGATTTGATTTTAATATGAAAAAAAACTTTTTTGAACACTAATTTTGATTTCTATTCATAGGTTTTATTATGGGCTATCAGAATTGGTATAAAACGCCATTTTTCAAAATTTGTGACAAAACACTTTTTGAATGTTTGCTCCTCAATTATACTTTTCAATTGAACTACACTTTTGCTTTTATCGATTCTACTTAACTATTATGCGGCCTTCGTTTTCATTAAGCTTCGTTGCTGATGGTATTCTTTTCGTTAATATTTCTTAACTTTTTTCTGTGAAAAAATGTGTGTAGCAAACATGAGAATGGTTACCAACATTTATCAGCAGAATAGTGTACATTTAAAAATTATGACTTTCATCTCTATTTCAGATTCATCAAAAAATTCACACTGGCGAGAAAAATTATCAGTGCGATCACTGTGCATACAGAGTTATCTCTAAACAATCACTCGTGGCTCATATAAGAACTCACACTAAAGAGAAACCCTACCCTTGTAAGATGTGTGAGAAAACATTTGCAACATCGGCAGGTTTGCTGGAGCACGTGCGGTTGCATTTGGGAGTGAAACTCTATGAATGTCCCATTTGTAAGAAGGGATTCGTGCAACTCGGGAACATGAAGAGTCATTTTAAACACAACCACAAGGGAGAAAAGTTTGTTTGGATACCTTTAAGAGAGCAAAGGAAAATAAAAAAAAACACATTACAGTAGAATACACCTATCATGACGTTTACAGCGTCAAACCGTTTTTAGGTTGATGCTACCCCATGTTATGTTTTTGTACAGATTACTATGAAAGCAAATCTGCTGAGTACGACTTCGGCTTTAGCGACAGAACTTATACTTAAAAAATTGTCCAGTTAGAACGATGCACGCCTTTAACCCTTCAAGGACAAGCTTGACCATATGGCAACAGTAAACGCCGTTGTCCATTGATCCCACTATTCATCCTTTTGATACCTGAATACAGTTGCCTTCACACAATTTTGGTTAACATGGATACAGACTTCAGTTAGTCATCGGCCGCAAGGGCCGTTAGGGACGGAAACAACTACCAAAAGCACATGCGATTTTTTTAATTTCCGTTTATTTTTAATGGAATTTTTGAAATTGTTTATTATTTTATCAAAAATTTTAATTATTTACACCACTTTTACAAATATATTTGTATTGAAATTATGTTGATCGAAAGACATCAAATTGTAAATATTTTTTAAAATTTCACGTTTGGCTATATTTCAACCATGAATGTTTGCGTGACCATACTACTGTCCTTACACAATATTACACATTGCCTATAAAGATGAGCATGTCCATATAGTCACGTGGGGGTTTCCATACGACTTAGTATTTTTTTAAAAAAAAAATTGCTACAAATAAAAGTTATCTGACTTCAATGACTTAAAATTGAAATTTTTTGTAGACAAAAAAAACTCGTCTGCTAATGAGTTTATTAACAAATCAATCTACAATATCCAAAATTAAGAGAAAAAACAACTTATAGAACCCTGCTATATGCAAATTTTCTGAAAATAAATGGCGTGAAGGCATACATAATTTTTTTAAACAGATTCTATGATATCTTTATTTTTTTAATCGTCGAGAAAAATGAACAAGAAAACAGACTTGCCTCTCAAAAAACCGAAATGCAATGTAGAATTACTATTATTACGGCGTTGATCTTGCAGATCAATATTTATTTTACTACTCGATATACAAAATTTGAATCGTCACACCAAGCACCTTAAGTCGAAATCATAAATTACTCAATATATAATAGCTAATCTTTTAAGTGGACCAAAAAAGTCTCCAGCTTAGAACTGTAGAATTTTCAATGCTTTCCTAATTTTTTTAAAAAACAATGCTACAAATAATGTTCGTTTCTTCTGAACCAGCCACACCATCTTCGCATCTAAGAATCTTAATCACTTGCTTTGTTATAAGCTTTACATTATTTTTGCAGTAACCATTTTTTTTTACTGGAACAGTCAGTAGGTTCACATTCCCTTCGTAATTAAGTGCTCTCTTCCTTCATTTACTTCAACTCCCACCGCAATAAGTTTGAATTATACAATCTGTGAATTTAATCTGTGTGAACAGTAAAATTGTATTAATACTTAACAACACACAAACAATATATGAATGGGAAAAGTGTGGTTAAAATGAATAAAAAAAATGTGTTTCAATTTTTTTTTCTGCACATAATATCAGATATCAAAGCAGTATTTTTTTAATACCACAATAATAGTATATAATGTATGGCAATATATATAAAAAAATAATAAATGCAGTATCAATGATAAAATTGTAAGACTTCATTCTCTAAAAATAAAAATATGGAATATATATTTAAGACTAAGTTTGTTTATTCAGAAATGCTACATGATTAAATGTAAAACTAAATAGATCAGTCCCTTTTTATTAAACATAAACAACAATTCATTTTATCATATTTGAAATATGTGCATAAATTCGCTTATATGAACCGTGATTGAAGGTTTATTCAAATGATAAAGTTGTGTAGTGAACATAGAATAATAGTTCATAGGTAAAAAAAAAAAAAAAACGATGAATAACTTCAATTCAGTCGTTAGAAGGTTCTTTCCTTAAAATAAAATAATTAGGTTGTAATAATTACTATTAAACCAACATAGTACAAAAAAATCAAATGATTCTTTACAAGCCATGAAATAAATAATAAAACAAAATTATACGAAAACATAAACAATACACGGCCCGCATGTAGCAATATTTTTTTGCACAGCAAAATAAATTTGCATGTTACGATATTATATGAAATTTAAAAATAATACTGTCTTTTTAGTTGTATGATTTCGAAATCATAATCAATATGTGAAAACACTTTTAAATTCAGTCAATTTAGTTCGGTGATTTTGGCTGCATTGCTCATCGACTTCTGTTTCTCAGCCTTTTGCATGTCTTCCAATGTTTGTATATAAACATTCACCGCTAGAGAGAGTCCTTCGAGATCTATTTCGTTCTCTGGTAAATTTTCAGGTACAATATTGATTTCTCTCATCATAACTTCAAAGCGTCCATTACAACGATTTGCAAAGATGTCGATGTTTGTTGGCCTGTTGGGCTGATTTAAACAATCAATTGGGCCACTCCATACAACCTGCGTATTAAATTACACTTTTCATTATAAATTTGTATTATATTAAAATAAAAACTTTATGCAGTGCTGTGAAGTCGAAATCCAAAAAGACCAAGTGACTGACCCATTTTTTAAAATTACTTGAAATATTGTTTATTGTAAATATTACGAGTGTAGGGTGCCTGGGTCAGAAGCGAAAATAAATGTGTGCAGATCTGAAAGACAAGTGTTTCTATCCGTGTCTTTTTCTCGTTTTTTAACGAAATTCTTTTTTTATACCTGTCGACACCAAATTTTTGATGTACATGTATGCAATGGATATCAAAACCAGGAATATTCGACAATTGTAGAGAAAAAAATATTTTAATATTTTAAAAATCAGTTTGAGTCGGATTGTGGGTTAATGTTAAGGTTAATGTTAAGTATGTATAATAAAAATTGAGATATTTGGAATAATTACCTCCATCCGTGTATCTTGGCTGATAGCTTGTATGTGAACTATTGCAGGGAATGGCTCTGAAACTGTCACCAACCCTTTGGGTGGTACCACCTGAAAATATCAAATGTATACTAATAAACAATACCATAGCTATAAAAAATTGCTTTAGTAGGTTATTCCATAGGGTGCTATCAATCTTCTACCTTTCTTTCTTTCTTTTTTCAATCATTAACCTTATTGAAGCAATCACCATTTACATTGCAATTAAACAATAAGAAATGTAAGTCATATCAAAATAATTTTATTTCGAAATCGTAATCTGCCACAGCATTAATATACTTATATGTATTCATTGAATGCCTATTAATTTATCTTAACAGCTTACCGCCCGCGTGTTTTCTATTGAATTTGACCTGGTAGCTGGACGATTTTGCAAAAAATTCGCAAAAAACTGGCATTTTACTAAATTCACCATAATTTGTAAACCAATTGAGATATCTTCACAAAATTTTATTTGATAGCTTCCAGATACTTTGGCGCATAAATCAATGCTACTTGAGCAATGGTTCTATATCTGTGGGTTGCATACTTATGTGGTGTAGTCAAAATAACTTAAATCTACTGAAAGGTTTTCTTTTAAATATGTAAAATCTACTTTTTCATATTGTTTTCTTTGTTTTTATGTTCAAATATATAAAATAATTAATTGGATATACTATTTACAAGGTATGATCAATAAATCGTCAAAAAAGTATGTTTTATGGATAATAACATATTCAATACAAATATGTATTATTTAAGAATTGAGAACCCCTGCCACTGAGTTTGAATAGGTCGCAATATTATCAACCACCCGATTCAAATTTCAAAAATTGTTTTCGACCGCTATAATGACACTTGCTCTATAAAACTGCAGCATGGCCCGCCTCCTGCCCAAGCAATAAATCACAAGGCAATTCGATGTAAACAAATACTACGATACGTGTGTGCGTATCTCTAAGAGGCCCTACAAGAGCATCTGGGAATCATGTTACCCTGCTAATATTACGGATGTATGTCGTCGCTAATCAGAGAAACAAACCAGAAACGATTTAAACATAAAATCTTTTACCAGAACGTAAAATAATACTATGAAAAATGACACCTGAAAAAAATAAACGTCTACCATCTTAGGGGTATTTTTACGAAATATTTTTGTATAATATTGATTTTTTTTTTGTTAAATATTGCGTCAATGTGTATGCTACCATCTCTCGTTAACATTTAAAATCAAACTCGATCCTAACCAATTGATTTTTCAATAGAATAGAATGTATGACGTAGGACGCGTATATGCGTCCACGGTCCGCAACTGTTGGATTTCAAAGACTTAAATACGCGTCCACGGTCGTTAAGCTGTTAATGTCAATGGTCAAATTCATGATTCTCTTTTAGTTAAGTAAAAAAAAATAACCACAGATAATAGGAAAGAACTGAAAGTAATATTTCAAAAATTTACTTACCAGCATTAATGCGCAAACTGTATCTGGTGGTTTGAACTTAAATCTAAGCACAAATAGGTGATGGCCATGTTCTATGATAATCTGCTGTCGATGAAGCATGGTACCTGATGCCAGGACACCTAAATTTACATCAGCCGTCACCATGCCTTGAAATGTGTGACATATTTGATCCAGGTGACACTACAGAGCAGGTACAGACAAATCAAAGATTAATATAAATTATTTATTTATTGCTAAAAATTAAAATTACAGTACATGACATAACAGCTGACGCCAATTCGCCATGCACTTGAAAAATATAGGACAAAATATAAAATAAAAATATACAGTACATCAAATTCAACATAAAAAATCAAGAAATACAATAGAAAAATTTATCACAAATACCATCACTAAAAATGTCCACTTCTCTAGGCAATGCGTTGATTAATCGAACGGCCGTTGGAACTGGTGACTCATACCTCCTAAGCGAGGTAGAAGTTTTTAGAAATAAAAGTGTTTGCTCATTGTTTCGCCCACGTAAGAATAAATTGGGAGCATATAAATTAATAGTCATGAGAATTTCAGGATTATTAACTCTGCCCCGAAATAGAAGAGAAAAATGCTTTAACCTTTTGACCGCGGCTCGGATCCAGATCGGTTCAGATTGGGCTGCTATAGTAGTCAACCGCGGTCTAAGGGTTAAGCTTGAAAACGAGCTTCAAGAGAGTGAAATGATAACATTCCTAAAAGAAATTTGGTGGGGTAGTATTCCTTTAACCCTTTGAGTGGTGAGTTAATTTTTACTAAATTAGGCTTTTTTGTTTATTTTGATTAGTTTTACTATTGATACACACAAAAATATAAAAACACTTTTTTTTTGTTTATTGGTCAGTCTGGGAAGAATGTTGAATAATATTTTAGGTGGTAAATCTTTTTTTATAATTTTACAGCACATAATTATAAATATAAATTTACAAACTCATTTTTATTTTTCAATAATTTTCAAGAAGCTATTACTTCCAATTTGGGTCTAGATCTTTTTTTGCTTCTTTCTGTAAACATAACTCGCTCTACTGACATTGATTCCAGGAAGGTAATCGCGCCGAAAAGTAATTTTACGCTCAGTTTTGAACGGCTACCGACATGTGTACAAATATTCACCTTTTTACAAAATTATTTTGCTTATTTGCAACCAATAATAAAAATAATGTGACTGCCAAAAATCATAGATATATATGTTCTTTTTCCATCTGTGAAGAAATAATGACAATTCAATTAAAAACATGAGAATGCCAATGGATATTAGACAACACAACATTCTGCCGCACGTATGCGGCGATACTCCTCAAAAGGTTAAGGAATTATCAAAGGGGAAGAATTTAAATTTTTTGAAATAATAATATCTTAGAAATTTCTTATGGATTCTCTCCAATTGCTGCTTGTATGAACTTTCATATGGGCTCCAAATGATGGATCCATATTCAAGCTTACTTAAGACCAAAGAAACATAAAGTGTCCGAAACACAGTTGGGTCTTCAAATGGTTTGCTTTGTCTAACAATAAACCCAAGAAGTTTGCTTGCATGCAGTGCAATAGAAGTTATATGTGAAAGAGGAGGAAATTATAACTAATGCTAGCTGAAAGGGTCTCAATATTTGGTAAAAATATGTCCCGAAAAATATTTATACTGTTTTAGTCGTTCAAATAAAAGATAAATATGAGCGTATGGGTCAAACTTATTGTACTGTACAGTCCTGAAACTCTTCGACTTTTTTTCCTAATCCATTTCTGTTCCTAATGTGGAACATATGGCTTCTCAATGAAGGTATCTCTACACAAGTTTTTTTCAAGAACTGCTTGTGATTCAGCTGTTCAACCTCTCTTTAAAAAACAATATATCAAGCGCCCCTGATCTCAGAGTAAGTCTATGTACCTGGTATATTGTATTATGATATTAATTTATGAGTTTTACGGAACACGGTTCTAGTGCATTACATTCAATAGGAATCTAAGAAAAAGACAAAATCAAAAGTTTTTAAAGCAAAATTAAAATAAACTTTTGCAAATATTGATTTGAACCGTCGAAAATGCCGAGAAAAAGGTGTCGGAACGCTGTTCCACCATGTTATTACTTATTTACATGATGAATGGTGGTAAGCACCTATCAAAACATATCGTCATTGTGGGTAAACATGGTTCCATCTGCATTTTTGTCACAAAATGACTTAAATGCAGATTTATTCGCATTTAAAAAATGGTTCCATCTGTATTTAAAAAATCTTCAAATTCCTATTAAATCCATCAATATTCAAAAAATAAAAATGTTCCATCTGAAAAAAATACTAATTTTTATAGAGCAACAAAGTTCCATCTGCATGTATAGTTAAAACATCAGCGTGTAGAAAATCACATTCTTAGAAATGGTTTACTCTTTCATTCACTTAGATCAGTGGTGCACAAGCTTTTTGAGAAAAGGGCCAATTTATCCATTTAAAATTTTTCGCGGGCCGCAAAGGGTAAAAGTGAAAAAAAATATTGATATATTACACTAGATGAGATTTAAATTTTATATTTTATTTTTAATTTAATAATTGCATAATTTTATCGGCAACTTCGATCCTTTTCCGCTCCACATTACGTGCAGATTTGCACGATGGAACTTACAGAGATTTCTGACACTGCATACTGGCAGCAAGCATTTTGATGTCGGGTTCAATGTTTGTGGTTGCTATCCTTAGTACAGCACTGAGATTATCATTGTTCAAGCGGTTTCTGTGTTGAGACTTATTTAGTTTTAATACGGAAAATGCTTGCTCGCAAATGTAGGTGTTTCCAAAAAGACTTGCACAAAGCGCAGCCTTTTTACGTAGGGTAGGAAACTGCTCTTCGGGGAGATATTTATAAAAACTTTGCAGATCCCCTTCCTGATATTTCGATCTCAATTGATCGTTGTTCTGCAAATCGATCAACTCTAGTTGCAATGATGAATCGGCCTCATTGATGGATACTGAGAAGGGGTTGGCAAATGTCTTAAACAAGTATCGGTCACGATTAAAATCACAAAATCTCCTTTGAAAAGATTCTTGAATTCGGATTATGTGGCTAGCATACTTCTGGCTGGAATCAATGCCGTGTAAAGAAAACATTTCTTTGCATTGCGGAAAGTGACACAATTTATTTTCATTCATCTGTAAATGAAACAATTTAAGTTTTTCTTGGAAGGCTGATATATTGTTTGCCATGTCTGAAATATAATGATTTTTTCCCTGCAATCGAAGATTCAGATCATTAAGATGTGTTGTAATATCTGTCAGAAATGCTAAGTCACACAGCCATTGAGGATCTTCCAAGACATCGATCGACTTTCCTTTATTGACAAGGAAAATTTTGATTTCATTTAAAAGTAACATAAATCTAGTCAAAACCTTGCCTCTGCTTAGCCAACGAACTTCGCAGTAGTACAACAAGTCCTTATATTCAGCATCGATTTCATCAAGAAAGGTTTTGAACTGTCGGTGATTAAGTCCGTTAGATTTAATGTAGTTAACTGTGTGCACTACAGTGGCCATTATATTTTCAAATCCCAAATCTTTTCCAACCAGATTTTGTTGGTGTATAATGCAGTGATATTTAATTAGTGAGTTTTCGTGGCCAAGCTCACGCAAATGTTTTTCGAGAAGGGACACCATCCCATTATTTGCCCCAATCATTGCCGGTGCTCCATCTGTAGTTATTCCGCAAAGTTTGGATAAATCCAATTTCATTTTAGTCGTGCTTTGAAGGATGCCTTGCAGCAGATCAGAACCTCTGGTCTGTCCATTCATGGAATGCAGAGAGACGAGTTCTTCGTAAATTTCAAATTCTGACGTCACACCTCGAGCAAATATGCTCATTTGAGCGGTAGAAGTAATGTCAGTGGACTCATCTGCAGCCAGTGAAAAATATACGAATTTTTTGGATATTTCTAAAAATTTCGACGCAATGTTGTCTCCAATATCTATGATACGACGTTGCACAGTCATTCGAGTAAGATGCACTGACTCAAAATTCTTCACGCAATTCGCACAGCAAAGTTTTTGAGATGCGGTTATTAAGCACTTCTTCACAAAGTCTCCATCAGTAAAAGGTCTCGATGTCTTTGCTATTAACTGAGAAATATTAAAACTCACTTCAGTTACTGCTTTTGATGTATCGGCTGATTTGATAAAAAAAGTTTGCTGAGCCGATAAGGATTTTAGTAAAGATGCAATTTTTTGTTTACGAAGTTCTCCCTTAAACTTTTCGTCAAATTCTTTATGTTTCATTTGATAGTGGCGATTTAGATTATATTCCTTCGGTACTCCAATAATTTGTTCACATATCAAACATATAATTTTTTTTTTATATTCAATAAAACAGTACTTGTCCGTCCATTGTTCTTGGAAAATTCTATTTTCTTCTTCGATTCTTCTTCGTTTTTTAGTGTTTTCTGCCATTATAAATAAATGGGGAGAAAATTAGTTCAGACACAATTAATTTGTTAGAAAAAAATAAAAGTTTATAAAGAACTTTATACGCGCACTATTCCACACGCACACAAAAAATGTTTCACAATCAAACTGTATTTTTCTGTCAAGATAATCGATAAATCAGTATACGATTTTTATAAATATTTATACATATTAATATTATATATTTTCATTATTTGCGGAGATTTTTTAATATCGATACACAAACGTCATGCACTGACAAAAATCCTGAAGAACTAACAATACAATCCGTGTGTTGAAAACAATAATCTAAAAATAGACTGCACCTGCATCGCAAACGATATGACTCATTTAAAAAAAATGAATTTCGGTCACAAAATTATATCCATGTAAATACAATCATATTAAATAATAAAAAATAACGTTGATTTTTTTTATATATCGTTGCTACTGCATAATTTGTTCACATGTCGAATACTATTTTTTATCATATTTAATGAAAAATTTGTTGATGAAGTATTTGTTATTTTGGGCCGCAAAAATATCCATTTCGGGCCGCATGCGGCCCGCGGGCCGCATTTGTGCATCACTGACTTAGATGCATAAGTGTGTTTCCTACGGGTATCCCGGGCGCGAATGAAACAAATGCTTTAACGTAAATAAGAGAGGGAGACATAATATTGTTGAGTTAATTAAATCCTTGCACAGATTGTTTAAAAGATATTTAAAAAATGGCCGATGCCAACATGAATTATTGCACCAAGATTCTATCTGCAAATTCTAATCTGAAATTCTGCTTTGAAATAAAATTAATATGTAAGATATACACTTCATTCTGATTTTATTTATATGTACTTCTAAATAATTTACCTTTAATCTAAAATATCGTTTCTATAAAAAAGTTACATCTTCTGTAGTTTTAAATTGCTTCTCCTGAACAGTTTTTTCAGTTGAAACCTTGTTTAGCCAAGGCGACGATATATCAACTATTACATTATTAAAGAAAACAAAAGATTATACCTTTCTAAGATGATCATCAAAATTAGCGACCATTCCAAACCAATTGCAAAGGAAGCATAACATAGCAGTGGCAGTTCCCTTCATTGGTTTATATGGTTCTTCCCACCTTCCATATTTCCTATAGAAATTCATCAGGTCGGTTGCTTGAGCTGCTGGCTGAGAAGTCTGTATCTTGTTTAACATTCAGAAGCCAAATAAATCATATTAAAATTTCCGTTATATTGGAAACAAACATTTTACTCTTGACAACATTTTGGGGTATTTGTTTTGGACTGGTCTCAAGCAGTGTTTCCTCTAAGCTGTGCGCGTGTGTGCGCACACACAACTCGCCGAGCGCGCGCACATGCATTAGAATAGAGCGCACAAGCGTTACACCAACTATACTACCACTACCAGAATAAAATAATTGTCATTATATAGCGTTGTTAATTATTGTCATTATAAAAAAATAACCATTTCGTTAAGTAGGTCTAAATACCGTTATGTGGCGCACAAAATTTTTAATTTCCTTTCAAAGTTGCACAGCCAAAGTATTTTGCGCACATAACCTTTGAAAAATTAGAGGGAACATTGGTCTCAAGTAAATATTACTTTTCCCTTTTTTACTGGGATGGTGTGGAAAGATGGTGAAGTTATTAGAATGATAGGTAATCATTATCTCAATGCCCTGTTTCCAGGTTTTCGAACATTTACTAGAAATTTTTAAATTTAAAAACTGACATGCAAATTCATTTGGGAATAAAATACAATTTACTGTAAAACAATAAAATAGACTATTAATAAAGCTGTATTGTTTGCCCGCCCTTGTCAATTGAAAATCAAGCCAAAATCATCTTTTAAAGATTGAATATACAGAGTTTTTTTTTTGAAGAAAAAGGTGCCAGAACTCCCTTAGTCAAGTTTTTACTAGTTTTTTCTAATCCATGTTTGTTCTCAATGTGGAGCATCATATTGACTTCGCAATAAAAGTATCTAAACAGAAGTTTTTTTTACAAGAACTGCTTGTTACTCAGTTGCTCAACCTCCTTTTTTTTGAAGAGAGTAAGGATAGAAAGCTAAGACACGACCAGTGGTTACCTAATCGCTCTTACTTTGCCGCCTTTATTTTATGATAAGAAGGGCAGGAGAAAGTTTTTTAGATATCACAAACATCCATGCTTTTGAACAGCAAAGGCATTGCTCTCTATCAGTCGTTAGTTAAAAACATCATATCATTCATAAAAATTGAATCCTAATGTAGCTCATCTCGACAGAAATTTTCTATGAAAATCATTTGATATTCAGTTGCTCAACGTCTTTCTCAAAGAGAGTAAGAATAGACGAACTGTGCTAAGGCAGGACTCTTGGTTAGCTAATTTTCGACATCACAGACATTCAAATCTTTAATTAAAGTCAGTTTATGAAACTGTCTGTACTGGGGTTCGAACCCGTGAATACCGCAATCGAAGTCGCTGACGTTGACCACTCGACTAAAAACCTGCCACAAAGAAAGCTGTCGTTTGTTCAGGACTCAATGCTACTTTTCGAAAATGAATGACAGAAAAATGTTTTCATATTGCGATGAGATCCATTTGGACTATTTTTTATTAAGAACACTGAAACGTAGTTTCTTTCAACTGCTAATCTTGCTTTCATCTAGTTTATGGAAGATGCCTTAGTCTACGCATGGAGATAAGAAAATATTTTCTGAATGAATATAATAAACACTGTACCTCTCTATCATCGGCAATTGGTATATCTTCATCCATCATTCCCAGACCGCTGCTCCCCTCCTGTATACGAGCCAGACTCATATTATTGTGATCGGGATTGAGTGATGTGAATGATTCAACTACAGGTAAGTCAGTTGGGAAGCTTAGACTATCTGTAAATAAATTCATTATAAAATTTGAATCGTTCAAACTATGTACATTCTCACAGATTTTGTCACTAACGACCAGAGTTTCGCCTTTCAGCATCTTCAGGCGTTCTAGTGCACGGATGAACTTGAACCGACTGAGAATGTACATAGTTTGAACGATTCAAATTTAATATTGAAATTCCACCAAGCACCTTCAGTCGAAATCTTAAATTCATTATATATTAAAAATTCTGTGTAAATGTTTAAATCAGTGATGGGAAATATTTTTATGGGGGCATGCCTAAAATACTTAAACATTATTTTCCTGGTCTCTAAATTGCCTATCAAAAATATTAAGTATGATTAAACCAGTTAAATAATATATAAATTACAATAAAATACAGATCTATTTAGGTTCACCAACCATGGTATAAATGAAGAATTTTAACATGACAATCCAGATAAATGAAATGATTGATTGTGGTGTCATTAATACCATTTTAACATGACTGTAATGAAAAGAAACACTACGCTTGTGCTTTTATCACGCTATCTGTGACACAGTTAAGTGATCAAATCCAATTTAAAAAAAATCTACATAATTTTGTTAGTAGTTTCACAGAAAATTGACTTTAATAATTCAACTTTAATAAATCGTAACCGCTTTATTATAAAGTTCTATGTACATATTTATAAAATATGTTCAACCGAATTCCAAATTATGTGAAAGATAGGGTTCAAATAGTAAACGATCCGTAGAAAATGAGGAGATATGTTCCAAAAAACATGTAAACATTATAAATCTTAATAGATTGGTAAAGAATTTGGACCAAAAGGTATTTATTGTTCGTACATATGTGCAATTTTCCCTCTAACTTTTATATTGTGTGTGCGGAACATGAACTTCTGCGAGTAATACATTTTAAGAAAAATAAAAAAATGTGCGCAAATGTAAAAATTTGGTGAAACAAACTTTTTTTACAATATTTCTATGTGCAGCCTTGTGCGGGGATGGAAAAATGTGTGCGGGAACATTTTGGGAGGTGTTGCACACCTTAGCGGGAACATTGCATATGTGACATTTAGTCATTTTAACTAATTTTTTCTTAAGTAACCATTTTTTCAAATCGGTTAAATATTTCTCTTCTCACTGAATATGAAAATTGCAATGACTCATTATTTGTGTAACATTTCATTGTCATCTTTATTTATTTTTTAATTCTCTTGTGAATTTGTTCAGATTGATTATTTTATCCAAACTAATCATTTACATTTTATGCATATTAATTCTTAACTGTGTTAAACTAAAATCACAAAGTACTGCATAAACTTGGCTTTAGTTTTAACTAGTAACATTTTTTTGAATATCTCTAAAACGACCAATCTAAAGAACAGGTCTTAAGGCTTTCATAGTTATTGTATGTATGAATATTATATTGGAAAGATACCATGTATCCCAGTGTCCTGGGGCTATCAGTGGTGAAGCCTGCAGGGTGTCATAATGTCGGAGTATTACCAACAACCAAATGTCTCCCGATATAATATCACAGAGTATTCAAATAATTCATTAGTTTTTTCTTACCATTTTGAGTAACGGCGTTATTTAACATGAAATCGTCATACTGACCTAAGCTGAAAATATAAAAGTGCATTCATTTTATAACAGTCAGTTTTAAAGGGACAATTGAACCTCGATTATCCGGATTGTTAAAAATAAGCACTAATTTTACGAATTTGTAGAATTTTAAAGAATCTATCACCATAATGGGGTGTGCCTATGCAGTGTGCATACACAGATCCCTACTGTTTGTCATTGGGAAATTAAAGAATCTCAGATGCTTTAAAAAATCAGAAGTCTGGATGAATGGTGAGATTTTTAAACAATAGTATGAAAAACAGTTCATTCCAGAAATAAAAAAAAATATCAAAGCTCTATATAAAAATGGAAAATATTATTATTAATAGAAAATGCATTTCACTCATCTATACAATTTTTAAATCAGATAGATGAAATTGTACTATACAATACTTTCTCCGTCAATTGTGATTCTTTCTATTATCAGGATTACCTTCAACCAGTCCAGATAATTGAGGTCCTACTGTACATACAAAACAGAATTTTTACAGAACAATTAGTGTTAGTTTACTATCATAATCTTGATATATTTTTTAAAGCAGATTTTACCGTTTAAGTACTGTTCACAGCAGTACTTCCTTTGAAATTATTCTGTATTAAATATTTCAAAGGTCTGATAGTAAGTCTTTTATATATAACTTTTTTTAATCTCCTCTGGTCCTAGTGTGGAGCATATATAGCCTCTTAATAGAGCTCATCTCAACAGAAGATGTACTTAAAGAATTGCTCGTTATTTAGTCATTCAGCATCTCTATTTCTAAGAGAGTACAGACAGAAAGATGCAACTAAAGTTAGCTAATCACTCCTGCTGGGCTCATTTTTAGGATCGGATAGGTAAGTGAAAATTTTAAGCATCACGGACATCCATGTTTTCGAATTCAAATCTATAAATCGGTTAAAAAGTTTATTTATGTAACTTTCCGTACTGTGATTCAAGCCCATAACCACCGTCACTGAAGCCAACGACGTTGACCAATAGAAATTGTTCTTTGAGAACTGCTTGTTATTCAATCATTCTCACCAATTTTTTGAAGAGAGTAAGGATTGGGCTCGGATGGGAAAAGTAATAACCTTATTGCTCTTACTGCGTCTTATTTTTAGCTGTATCTGAAGCCAAGTTTAGTTAGCTCTGTCAGCTAAGGTTGCAGTGTCTATACTCTAAAGGTTAAAATCTCAGTATCAGCATATGCATTTTTGCATTAATTTATGAATTAGTATTTAAAAGTGTAGATGTATGTGATGTATACACTAAGACCAAAATGAAATCATCTGCCACAAACCATTGGTGTAATTGATATAAATAAGAAAGGTATAATAAGATTTACTTCTCTTGGATAATTTGATCCGTGGGCAAACCTTGAACAGCTGAAGCCGACGATTTTATTGAACAAGAAATCTTTGCATCATTTCTACTATCATCTAGAAAAGAGACATTTAGTAAAATAATAATGGAAACTAGAAACTGGAAACTAGAATAAGACTAAGGTGCAGGTTTGCAAATTCAGTGTCATAAAGAAGTGCAAAGCAGTCCAAAACATGTCAGGATTAGATGAATTGTACTGCTTATAGATCAAAGGTTGTATTTTTTTTGTACTGTTTTGTAAGATATATGCTTTTAGTGATTATTTTTAGTAATTTTTTCTTTACTGTAGTTTCAAAGGATTTTTATTGCAGTAATAGTCAATATTTATATGTTTTCAAAAGCGTCATTCCTGTGCGTCTACGTGGTTCTTTTATTTCAATTAAATAAATTCAAAAGAATTGATTTATCAATAGTTAAGTTTTCTGAAAAAAGCAAGCTATTCTAATTATTTTCCTGAATTGTTCTAATGTAAAAGAATTAGTACTAAAAAGATATTTATTCTGTTTTCTTCGACCATGTTATTTTGAATCTGCGTTAAAAAAGAAAATAAGGTGAAAATATTTATATCGCTCATGAAAAAAAATACCTCGCAACCCTCATCTTTGACAAAAATCATTTATGAAAAATCACACAATCTAGCAAAATCTCACATCGCAAAAATAATTTTGACCACTTGTTTTTCAAGCTAAAGTAATATGATTTATTTTTAAAAAGCCTTAATTGTTTACTTTTGTAGATGAAATATCCCACATAAACAAAGCAAATGTGATTATGTCTGGTTAATGATAGACAATGTTTTCATCAATGAGGTAAGAAAAATATCAAAGTTATGCAAACATATTGATTATGGAGCTTTTTCATCTCCTGTAAAATTTGTGCAGTGTGAAATACGAAGAATTTCTTCATCACGAACAATGTATTAATGCTGCTTTATCAGTATGCAGTGGCGGATTACCCATAACGGTGTTCAACGGTTTAACGTTCAACGGTTTAACGTTCAACGGCTTTAACGGTGTTCAACAATATTGCTTCGGATGTCGACATATTCCACGTAGACGTGGGTGAGTTCCGACGAATACTATTTTTATGTATTAAAGTAGAGTTCGTCGGAGTTTACTCAGTTGACTTCCTTGCCATTTTTTTTTCTACTGCTTTTAATATTAAATTGTACTATTTTTTTTCTCCATTGTAAAAGTTTTAAATTTATAATTTGTCAACCTTTTGCAATGTTAATTATATAAATAAATAAATAAGCGCATGAGGTAGCCTCGGGGCCTCCAATCTTAAAGGCCTCGAAATAGTATATGTATATTCTATAAAACCCATATAGTATTTAAAATTCAGTTTTAGTAATTCAAAAAACAGGGACTTTAAATTTGATTGCGCCTGGGGCCTCCCAATTGCTAAATTCGTCACTGTCAGTATGAGTATAAGTTTAGTAGCTTTTAAGTTAAAAATTACATTTGATAACGTATTCAATTCTACTAAAGTATAAAAATAACTCACTGCTTTCCTGCGAGAGGGTTTCTCGTTTTAATGATTTAATAGATTGTTGACTTATCACAATACTGCCTCCAGATAGTGGATTGAAGCCGTTTTCATCGTAGTCTATATCCATATCCATAATATTATCGTTGTTTCGATTTTGGTTACAAATATTACTGCTGTAGTTATTGCTGGCGAAACTGCTATTGTTCTCATTTTCGCTTTCCAGCATGTCAAATAACTCTTCGCTCTGGGTCAAACTGTCATAGTTGAACAGGTTGTAATTGTTCGGCTCCAAGTTTTGAGTGTGTACATTCGAATGATCAATGGTCGTGAGTGGCGGATTTATATGATCTATATCTCCACTTAGGTTATGTGAAAAGAAGCCCTCATCGTCTGGGTAGCTAGAACATCAAAAAATTGAATGCTCAAATTTTGGTAGTGAAAGAACAGAGAAAAAAGCTCTATAAAAAATATAAATAACTACAGTTACTGAAGCCAACTTTACAAAACAACATGAACATATACACTGCTCAATCTACTAACTGACTAATTTGGGCACTTGGGAATTTTTTTAAGAACATTAAATAATCCTACTAATTTAACCATCAAGCAGAATTAAGCAATTTGGGCACTTGGGTAATATTTTACTTCCATGTATTTCCAAAGTGACAAAAAATGTACTAGATATTCACAAAAATAGTCTCATTCATTTCTAATTGAGTGTTGTTGAACAATTTTTTAGACCCTCTGACTTGACTAGCATTTCGGTAGACATCATTTGTAAATTTTTATCTTACATAATGCAATTAGCCGCTATCATGTCGCCTCAATGTCCAATTTTAAAATAACTGTATTGCGATGTAATATTATAATATCTTACTTGTGATAGTTTTCACCGTTACTCGAAGCATTATAATTGGATAGATAACAACTCGATAGTCCAGGGTCATTTAAATCACCAATACCGCCGCCGTGTATGAAGCTGTTTGAATTGTCGCTGTTTTGGTTCAACGGGGAAGTGTAATCTTCAGAGAACACATTAGTATTCACATGATCGAGCTGCAAACCTAACTCTTTGGCGATATTCTGGCTGTTATTTAAAATATCCTGTGAACTGTTTTCATAGTCGCGGGGCTTGAATTTTTTTATTGCTGCGCTGCCCTTTTCTTTCTGCATTTGACGGCTACTAAATAATCTCTTGTTGTTTTTGATTGTGCGCGGTATTTTGAAATTAACTTCGAAAGTTTTAGCATTTGAAACTTGCCCTGTGGACAGAAAAGACCCGCTTTCTATGGATCCATTGGTCTGATTCAAATTCTGTTGCGAGTCCTGAAAATCACAGGTTATTATATTTCAATTGTAATGTAGAAGAATATGTTTGACATTTATCAGCAGATATTGTAAATGAATACAATATTTATAAAAATGATTTCAAACTTCAATATTATCTAATAAGAAAATTGTGAATTTAGTTTCAAAAAAATTCACTTTATAGGCTTCTATGTAAAAATCAAGTCAATTAATGGTTAATTCAAATGGTAAGGTATTTAGTATTCGAATTGCAATTTTGCATTTCTGTTTATTATTCTATTATCGGCTCATTCAAGTTAAATGATAAAATATTTTCAATATGATGTGTATAAAATATATTTTTAAATGAGAATATTTAATAAAACTGACCATAAAATTATCATCAGAAACTGTTCCCGTAATCCACTGACTCTTAGTATTATTACTTTCTCTTGTGGGCATCACATCATCGTCATCTAGACCTACGCAATCGATCATGTCATCTTGAGAACAGTCAGTGAGTACATCACCCATATTCGAAGACATTGGAGCTTTCAACAGTGCTTCTAACATGGTTTCCTTCTGCTTTCCTCGTTCAGATTCCCTCGTTATAAGTGGGATAGAATTACTATTAGGCTCTAAATTATCAGTGTAGTTTTTTTCTGGAATAGTGTTATATCGTATTCCAATGTTAGAAGTACTGGCACCTAGCAGATGCATTGAAGATAGATTTGTGCATTGTACTGTCGGTTGGTAATGCTGAATGGTTTTATGGCGGGATCTCGTTTGTCGTGTGTTATAGTTGTTGTCTGTAAGAATTATGTAAGGGTCTCTCGGTGCTATTCTTGATTGACCAAGGTTTATCTTAGTAGGATGATTTGCGGGCTAAAAAACAAAAATTTTACACAATTCGGGAAAGAATATTGATATTACCGTTTTTCCTTAATTATAAAACACATTTTGGAATATCTGATTTCAGAATGCGTTTTCAATCAATTATTTCTTACAATCACTGTCAAAAAATGCGAAAAAAAGTTAAGAAAAATCAAAGACTGAATTGAATGAAGTTATCAGACTAAAGTAAGTACATCTTTGCTAAGACATTGTTTTTTTAATCGATATATAAAATTAAGGGATTCTTCCACTTGAGAAAATACAGTACTCTCTATTGGTTATATAAAGTTTGCGAAAGACGGTAGAATTAAATTAATATCTTAGTAATGCTTCTTAATCAAATCTGCTTCAAACACTACAATTCATTTTTCGAACATATTTACAGCACAATGATGATAAAGAAATATTTTGACAGATGATCAACATTCAGAGACTGAATTGAACCGTTTAGCCTGCTAAATTGTTAAATATTTAAAAAAAACATCAGCGAAAACCTAACACAAAGATTTGATCATCTATGAAAGTCAACTCTTAGACCTACCATGATATAATTTTAAAAATTACATAGCAATATTACCTTTTTTGTTCGTCTAGTGCTAGCATTTTCCTGTCGTTCTTTATAGGCTGTTTCAGTAATACGTTTTACCATCTCCTCGTCATTTGCTTTTTGAGCTGTTATAACATCGACAAGATAGTTTTTCTGTAAATCACTTTCCTTAATTAGATATTATAGAAAAATATTGGTACATTCAACAGATTGAAACTGTGCTTGTTTTACCATACGGTTTCATTTATTTAAGTAGCTTACTTATGAATGGTTATTTCATACAAAAAAATGGTTTTTTTGATTGCTTAAATTAAGTATATCTACCATAATATTATACTTATATAGATCAAACATTCAAATATATTAAGTTGACAAATTAATCTATTTTTTATAATATTTATCAACCCAGCTTTAATATTGTAACAATAATCTGTCAATAAACAATTAGCACAATATATTTTACGAGTTAAAAAGTATAATTAAATTGTTAATTATTTATCATAATATCAAAGATTGGTAATAAAATTAATATGTATAGATTGGTGACTTACAATGCATAACTAGACATTGATTGGTATTATACAACGATGATAATAAATATAGAAACATTTATAATATAATATAACATGTTAATAATATCTACTTACTTTTAGATTAGCTGGGACTTTCAGACCTTTGGCTATTTTTTGAAGCTCTCTATAGCTCATGCCCTCATAATACTCTTTCATTGAAGACATTTTGTATAGAGTTTTTGTACGAAACTTTTATAAAAAGATGGTTTCTGAAAGTGTTCAGAATGAAATGTTAATTATTTGGAGGATAATTACAAGGACTACAATATGTCTTATTTGAAAATCCAATAACCTTTATATGCAATTAACATGCTCAGTACACAGTAGTAAATAATACTAACAATATCATTGCTTTTAAAGAAGCCTTGGTTGATATGGATGGAAAAATCTATTAAATTGTGCTAATAATCTCAATCGAATTTTTGTACCAAGTTTGTTTGTTGTCTATGATTAATTAGGTACAAGTATGTTTAGAAATGTACACATTTATAGTGGTTCAAATTTTGAATTAGCCAAAGACTGTTAATTTCAATATTTTTTATTGTTTATTGAAAGAAACTGCTTAATTTTTTTTATTATACATATATTTTTTATTCTTGTAGAAAATTGTCGATTAATTAAAAAAGGTCTGAAAAATGAAAAATGACTTGCATTTTAATTTCCGAAAAGTCAAAAATATTATAATTATTGATATAATAATAATTCACAATGTTTTACAAAGTCAAACTATTTTTTTTATCGTTTCTTCTAAAAAAATATGTATTCTATGGATGAGTTTTGTCACAATGAAAACTGATATAATATAAGAATTATTATATACAGTGGCGGGTTAAGCACATGGGACGACCCAGGCGCAAAAAAAATTGGAGGCTCTGTTTTACGGATAACATAAAAACACCAGAAAATTCCAACTAAAATGAAAAAAGTGCATGGGTTATGTTATATAATCTATTTTTAGTTCAAGACAAGAATGTTTCATTCAAGATTTCATTAAAATATTTGTTTTTTGTAACCATGTCCGCTTCTTATGAATCATATAGAACAGGCATGGGCAACCATTCCTAGGTCTGGGGCCAAATTATAATTCTGTCTCCGAGTCAAGGGCCGGACGAAATTATTAAACATAGTAAAGAAATATTAAATTAAATAAAACACATTGCTACTTCTTATATGTATATTTTTTTATTTATATAATGAACAGCATAATATTGATATTATATACTGATTACAAAATTTAGTGTGAAGATTGGCCTTGAAATTGAATTAAGAGACTAGCAATATTGGCTCCCTGAAACTATTAATTTCTTTCTCTATTACTTCGCCGAGATGAATCAGGGCCGGACAAAATAACTCGGCGGGCCGGTGGTTGCCCATATATGATATAGAATATAGATAGACTCACAATGGACTTCACAGAACAGATGTTTATCAACAAGTGATGTTTTTCAATCAACCATTCTTTTAAGAGAGTAAACTTAAAACAGCTATAAAATTTACTAGAGGACACCAGATATAGAAAAAAGCATCGTATTCATCGCGAAATGTTAGCATGTTGGCTTTTGTGTTAATATTTTAGTTCAATAATTTTCATCTTCATTAGTTTTATGCTTGAATCAATTTATTCAAAAAGAAAACTGTATACTGAGCCTCGATAATATGTGCTTGAGTTGGATAATAGTGGTGACATGGTTTGATATCGTGAGGAACTCAGATATTAAGGAACGTACAAAACAGAGCCATGTTACGTCAGTGGTTATGAAGAGATGATGGAACTAACTAGACGCCTTCGGAGATCCTTAATCCTGCCTGCTTCTCCTTTCTGCCAGTGGAATTCTAGCTACCTGGATGATAGTCGAGTAATACAGCCTGCCAATGGGGATGCCACTGGGAAGAGCTTTAACGGTATTCAACAGTATTGCTTCGGATGTCGACATATTCCATGTAGACGTGGGTGAGTTCCGACGAATACTATTTTTTATGTATTAAAGTAGAGTTCGTCGGAGCTTACTCAGTTGACTTCCTTGCCATTTTTTTCTACTGCTCTTAATATTAAATTGTACTATTTTTTTTTCTCCATTGTAAAAGTTTTAAATTTATAATTTGTCAATTGCCTTGTGCAATGTTAATTAAATAAATATATACATTATCCATAAGATGTACTTGGCGGAACTGAGGGATGCTGGCATATCATAGGAGAAAGCAAAGCGATTGGCAGAAGGCAAGGAAAATGAAGGTAGGGCATGGCGACCATTTTGATGGCTTAGTTCCATACTACTACAACAAGAAATTGGAGTTTTGAGATATTGCTGACTAATGTTTTGAAATATCTAAACTGAGTTGTAGAGAATTGGTAATTATTATTTGTCTCTTGTTTTTAGTCAATCATTTAGTTCAATTTATTTCAATTCAATACAAATTTAGTGAAAGATTAACAAATCCATAAAATGATATTTCGAATTGTATTTATAGGGAACCGAGAGAAGATTGTTTATATTTCTTTATTTCCATATGTAAACATCTGCTTACTGGGAGAAAACTAGTAAGTTTTTCTAGTAGTTCTTTTTTAGAGCTATAGAAGAAAAGTATTCGAACATAAAGGGGAATATAACTCAAAACATAAAATTTTTTACTTATCATTCCATGGAACTAAGCCATCGATATGATTCACATATGAAGCAAATATGATCAAAGAAGAAGATTATTTATTTCTCATCATTCAAATGAAGGACCTGTTTGAAATGAAACACATTTTTTACATTTTAATGAATATATTTGTACAAATAAAGGAATAATTTACAATGGACAAGGTGCCACATACAAAACTATTGCACTACATCCGTTGATTAATATTAAATTCATTAAATTATAATAATATTATTTGAGATCTTGGTACGCATATCATGGCTGGCCTCTTAAACATCTCATAAAGTTTGTCTCATTTTAATAATTATTTAATCTCTTAATGTTACATTTTATTATTATAATCATTGTTACGACTGCAAAAAAGATGTAACAGTACTAATCATGGTTTCTGTAAAGTCAACATTTTATTTCTTAAAATTATCGGCAGTTAAATTTTTGATTGCGATTAGCTGTAAATAAAATCATAGTTGCATGTTTAATCAATGTAAAATTATATGCATTAGAAGAAAACAGATTATATAATATCAAATTCAACCATTTCAAATAATTTTCAATAATCACTTTACATAGTGTAACACAAGAATAAATTGAAATGCTTCATGTCAGTGATATCCAGATGTCGTTTATTTTTTAGTGAAAGGAGTTATTTATCATACTTGAATCTGAATGCAATTTTTTAAAATATACTCTCTCAAAATCTCTGGAAAGATGACAATGTTTTCTGCTCAAAAAAATAAAACGCTCTTTTTAACTAATCCCCCTTTTATTTTATGTTCCTTAACAATGTTAAAAATGTTTTCTGCATTATATAGATCAGAGCTCCGCAACCTTTTCTCTCCCACGGCACACATTTTCTTCAGATTTTTGCAGCCCACATCAAATATGCATATATTTATAAGGGTATGTGTAAAAGTAGAATTCGTTCTCAATTATGTCATATATATTGCCACCTCAGTACTATAACTAGGCAACTCTGATTTGATAATTGTTTGAACAAATTATTTGATCTTTTCTTCACTGAAGTAATGCACTGCGGCACACTTAGCATCGCCCCGTGGCACACTAGTGTGTCGGAACATAGCGGTTGCGGAGCACTGATGTAGATGGTATGTTTGTCTATCAAATAATTTGAATAACCTGCAGAAATAAATTCAATGATGGTAAAGTAATAATTACTTACTGGATAATAGTAATACTACTTCTGACATACTTTTTGAATCCAAACAAAAATTGTCATCGATCATGTATAGAATGTAGTAATGTATATATTTTCGGATTTATGCAAGAAGCCATTATAATGTATGTATTTTGCAAAAGAGTTATGATATCTTTCATTTTGGTATGTGCATGAAATACAAAATAATAATTGAAAATGTTTTATTTTAATTTGTGCAAAATGAAAAGAAAGTACTTTTGTCAGTGTTGACCGAATTGACAATTTATGACTTCTTGCAGCAAACCGACGATATATTATATTTACCAATTTGTCATCGAGATGAGCGAGTATGTTTTGCAATGTTCGATGCATAGTATATCGCAGTAATCATTTTGTTTCCAAACATGTTTGTATATGATTATATCCTAAAAACGCTTTCAGACTAGTATTTGATCAGACTGACAGTTCACACTCAACTATTTGGTACAAACTGCTTTTATTATACTCTACCTACAGTGACATTCGATAGGATATAGATATTGAATTCAATAAATAAACACAAACTGAATATATAAGAAGATTAAATAATATTGTTTTGGAAAGACCAAAATAGTAATGAATGACTAGGTCCCGCTTCACCCTAGACTCTCAAGACTTATGGTGATGATTGTGAAGAAGCATATTTAATTTATAAATGGGATATAGAAATATATTATGTATAGATGGTGTTTATTATAAAGAGTTCAAAAATAATAAATAGCTTAATATGGAAGTAAGACATTAGGTTTTTTTCCATTAACCAAAGCAAATATTACAGTGATATGCGGGTTAAATTATTAAAAAAATGGATAGTTGGGAGAAAAACATAAAGGAAACACAATGATCTTAAAAAGTTATCTACAATCTGTAAATCTTTCGAAATTCAACCCGTACAAATGAACCAAGTGTTTTATTAGGCATAATATATTATGAAATAAGTATTGCGACACTAACTTATTGTTGTTAAATTTAATAAGTACATAACAGAATTTTTGTTTTCTTATACAACATGTTTTTTTCTATTAAAATGATATGTTTGTAAAGCATTCCACATTTTGTAAATATTAAAACACTTCTTTTGCTTATTGACGATGAGTCAACAAGTAGAACTGGGACTTTCATTTTAACAAAGAATTTTTGGTACTTAATATAAATAAAGTTCCTCATATGATACAAAACTAATGCTACAATACAAAATAAATTTAATGACTAAACTAGTATATTGAGAAAAATCAAAACGCTCTTTGCTTTGCTGGACGTTATACATTTTTTTTGGTAAAAAATAATAAGAAGACTAGACATTCGCTGAGATCGACCTTGACTACTGACATCAGTTGATAGTAGAATACTGCAGAACTAACCAAAGTATTGAAAAGTTTAATGCATGTATTCAATTAAAAATTAAACAAAAACATTTTCAGTAGTTTTTATTTAAAAAGAATTAGTAAATCATATAAAACAGCCAGCAATTCTAAAATGAATATAAACGCCATAGCAAATTATCTCATTTTTGTTAAAAGTCTACAGTCCTAGTTTTACTTGTGTGATTTCAATAGTTATATTTAAAAACATGTTATTTTTACTTAGAACCATAGTGCAGTATTTTAAATTTAACTATCACATTAATATCTAAGTACAAATATTATTTTAACGTCTTTATTATGTTTTTAATTAATCATTAGGACACTGTGCTTCTGAATATATTATTTCACTTTACAATTTTCAGCTATAAAGTAAGTACAAAAATGCTAATAGTGGGAAAATGCACAGAATACAAGCGTATGTTAAAAATTTAATTTTTAAATAAAAAGGTCATACCAAATGCAACCCTTTCCTTTAAAAATATTACACACTTTATACATTTAAAAATAAAGATTAATTCATCATAATATTATACAGTTTTGAAATAAAAATTAGCATTATAAGATTTATTACTCAATGTTATAATGACACATCCACCTTTTTGGGCCCTTAAAAAGGAGCCAACGTTAGTTAATAGATGACTTCAAAATACTCCCTATATAAAATTTACTGTATAAGTAAAATTTAATGAAAATATTTTACCACATAAGGGTAATTTTTCTTTCATCGATCACTGTCAAATATATTATGATTATTTTGTCATTTTATTTTTGACAGTGGACCTATTGATAATGAGACTTATGATTCATGATTGGATGATGTTAAAAAAACATTTTTGAATGGCAGAAACATGATTTTTTTGGGCTTTGAATATTCGAAATAGTGGAATTGACTATGATGATCGATGGCACTCACTTTGTGGAAATTCATTTTCATGAGTGTTTGATAACTTTGTTATTCCACTTCATTTTAGGAAATGGAATAACAATGTCATTAATTTATTGAGATTTATGATTGATTCATATAATTGTTTATCAACTCTATTAGATTTATATTTCTTACAAGTGTTGATTTGAATATAATATATATATATATATTCTGTACGTCAATGCTTTGTTACAAAGTAACTTCATATTTGAGTAGACCTATTTAAATTTATTCCCCATTTTTTTTTAGTTAATTCATTCAATATGGTTGATTCTGTATTCTTTTTAATATATTTAATAATTTATTTATGTAATTGACATTTCATAAAAGTTTATATAATTGTACAACAGTGGTTAAAACAAAATAAAACGATTATGCAAGTATGAATGACAATGTCAAAGTATTCTGTACAAGTATTGAAATAATTTTATCATACATAGCTGATGTCATTTCTTATTCATACAAAATTCATGATAATGAAATCGGGGAATGTATGTCAATGCAGCACAGTGACATATTATTTATTTATTTTTTTGTAAATTAAGTGATGTAGTGAGATATTGTTGATGACTTATATTATTCAACATTGAATTTTTCCATTTTCTATAGAGAGATACATTAAATATATTAAAGCACTTTTTATTTTTTTCAACTTAACACTTATAACTTACATTCAAAATTGTATACATTATACCGCTAAGTTCAAAAGGTTACCTGAATTTTGTTATAGAACCTTATTTAGTGAAAAGTTATAAAAAAATCACCATATTGGTATTTCTAAGATGAAAAAATTCCTTGGTATATTATTTTTCTTTTATAAGATTATTGAACACATTAAATATTTCCACATATTTTTTCATGTTTAATATATTTACAGATCTATAAAGGGTGTCAAGGCTTAGATATACCAATACATAAAATGTTCATCTCACTTCAATAGTTTTTGATAGTCATTCAAATTAAAAATTCTTATTAAACACACAATAACGTGTCACAACAGAGTTCTTGTAACCTTATGAATATTTGGGGTATATTTAAATCTAATTTTCTATTAGTTGACTCTTTGAATGCACTTTTATTTTATGCATCACGACTTGTCAACATTTACAGTCAACATTACAGTCATTTCTTTGCTATATGAGAATTCTGCAAGTCAAAAATTGATTATTTAAATCAGTAAAAACCTTAATACATTTTGTTGCTTTTATTCTCTTGACTGCAAAATAACCAAGATGTTCCAAACATGGATTTTGCGCTTATATTTTAATTTTGCCAAAGTAGATGAAAGGTTTTCTCATTCATTATTGCCAACAGTATTTGACGTTTATAATCAAAAGATTTAGTCATTCTTTATATACCAAACAATGCTCGATGTTCCAAAATAAAAATTATCGAGTCAACATCGCTACTTACGTTAACAAAACATTAATTGTAACATCTCAGTTAACCATAAATTATTCACTTATAGAACCATCATCTTTTAGAATCAAAGAAGCTTTATAAATTGTTGACAATACTATCACTTGATCAGCCATTTTTTTTCACTGTCAGTCATTTAATGAATCATCCTTGTTGTACATCATCATTCTAACTTTAATTTATTCACCGCACTTGCACAAAATATTATTTGATCATATTTATAAATGACTATGATTGGTTTCACCTATTAACACTTCTTCTACATTATTTTATAATATTTATTTAAAAAACCTAAAAACAAAAACATGGGCTTAACATTATAACGTCTAGTGAAGCGATCTAAACACAAAACACACTCTTAGTAAATGAAGGCAGTCCAATCTTACACATAAATAGTGCAGTATTCATTAAGAGTTAACTCTCAATTGTTACTTACTATGATATTGTTTTAGGTTTCAGTTGAATTTGATTTACACAATGTTCATCTCTCATGGTGGACATTTATTGACGTTTCTTGAATAAGAATATGTGTGAGAGATCAAGCTGATGGGAACCTGGAACTCACTATCGAGAGTGAGTTTTGAAATGCAACCTTCTATTCCAGCGTTGTATCGGCCTAAAGTTTCAGGCCAAATTGAAGGCATCCCACCTAAAAATAACAGAAATCATTTGACTTAATCAGTTTATAGGTTGAAAATGTTGAATAATTTGTCTTATGACTTTAGAATGATAGCCTTTTGGTTTTATAAGACGATTAAAAAGCTGAACCTCTTTCATCTCTAAATGAATACTAACCCTTATAGTAAATAGTATAATATGTCTCAAAATCATTATAAATTACTTTTTATTCAGTTTTGCTAAAAGTGTTGGCTTCGCTACAAACCAAACTTTTGCATATTTATTTTAAGATCATGATGAACACGGCTCATGGCACTTGTGATACTTTGGTCTTTTCAAGAATTAAAATCATTATAATGCAAAATGTGGAAAACTTACATTTAAAAAAAAAAAAAATATTTATTGCAAAATGTTCATCTATATTCTATAAAGTATTTATCGGTACGAAAAAAGGCCTAGTGATATGGTATGGATTATGGAAACAAATACGTTTAGTAAAATGCGAAAGAAATTGTTGGAAAATATATTTTTGTTGTCACTTTATAATTAACATTTGAAAAGTGACCCTTGGATGATAAATAGTGCGCACCACTGTTTTAAACCAACTGATAATCATATAGATTAAAGGCAAAGAGATTTGTTGAAGTGAAAAGAAAAAAATTAAAAATATTAGTGAAGTTTTTGATAGATTTCGATTTGTTGAAAAAAGGCAATATCTTATCGACTTCTTAAAAGCTGAATTTTTAACATTCACATAGTGAGACCTTTAGTTGCTAATGTACTGGAAGAATTGAATTTAGGTTCTAATACAATATAAATACGGAATCAGACACACAAATGTCAGTGATGTTTACATCCCTTCAACATATCCTGCATGTAATACACAACTAACTTAACCTTTTAGCTGCTGTAGATAATTAATAGTAATTACCTAGCGCGACGGCTATAATTTGCAACTATTAATTTAATTAATTGCTGACGAGATATCTCGTCTGTGGCAGCCATCGAGTTAAGAAAAATGTCTAATATATTTCACCAAACTGACAATTCAACGTTACCTATGAATAAACCAGAATCTGTATTGAGAGGTCTAATGCGACCAGGAGAAGCTTTTCCGGTTGCTCCTAAACCATCAATGTCGAGAACTCCAGATTGCCCTTTTCTGTAATAAAAAGAGTGTTGTAGTAAAGATAAAAATAAAATGAATACTCAATGATATTGATACAAAAATATACACCGTAATTAACGTTCCCTTTAAGCCGAAGGGTTAGCTGCGTGGAAATTTCAAAGTCTGTGCAGAGGCTGCGCGGGCCAAAAAAATATAAATTGAGCACCTGTCTTGTAGTGCGCGCCAACCTGGAATGAGTGCGCGGGGGCTTCCCAACTGCTGCGCGGCCGTACACGCGCGCAGCTTAGAGGGAACGTTGACCGTAATATGAATTCTTGAGAATTATAAGTTTTAAATATGAGACTAGAATTTACTTGAATAAAGCAAATAGTGAAAAGCATATGTTTTGATTAGAACATTAATAATTATTGACATACAGGTTGGCATAATTGCAAAAGTTGGCTAACAAATGGTCCCTGTTTGATCTTATCATCTTTCAGAAAGAAAGCTACCAGAAACACAGTATGAATTAACATTGTATAAACTCTAACAAAAATATAGACAGTTGAAATATTTCTTTTAATCCAAATTAGCAGTAAATCTAGTTTCTTAAAGACAACAAACCCAGAAGAGATCCAGAAAGGACTTAATTATCTTCAAAGAAATATATTTTTTATTAATATAAAATCAAAAATATGAGAATGATTATTAACCTTGCTGCACGTGCTCTGTGCCAAAGACCATCATCTACCCTTGTTTGATTAGTAGTGATGATTACTTCTCCGCTTCCCACATCATATCTGAAAATGAATATTACGATGTTATAAATCATGTGTGATTTAACATTCCAAAAGAGAAAATGTTAAATACAAAAGTTCTTGATTAAAATAACATCTTTTCCATAATTTTAATATATCTAAATATAAAACTGACTGGGTATTAATCGAGGAAAATAATACCAAAGTGAAGAATCTACTTCTTTATGAACACATTACCTTAAAGTGAGTAAGCCATCCTCAACGCCCAGAGCCATGAAGGTGTCCCCAGGGGCCATCCCATCTTTTCCTAGCCATAATAAAAGCCCATGAGATTTGCTACATCTGAACCTCATGTTTATATCCACGGAGTGGCTGCTGAGTCTGTAACATAATGCAAAAAGTGTAAAGTTATATTTTATCAGAACACTATTGAATAATTGGGGATTTAAAAAGTTCCTTTGGCAATGTTATAAAGTTGTTTACTTCTCAGCTGAACAGTTATTTTAAATTGTTTAATTTTCAAAAGAAATGCCAGCTACAGCTTGTTATTAAATACAGCTGTTAGCCGAGTGGTTCACACTGTTGGCTTCGTTACGGTACTCATGGGATGGAACTAGTAAGGTCCGTATGAAGCTAAATTAGATAACTTAGTTATTCCACAGGTTGTGTAAAAAATTGTGACATGTGTTTCACTTCTTTGAAAAGCATAAAGCTTACAAAAAAAAATGTTGATTCCAATTCTTAGGCTACGAATTACAAAATGGAGCTTTTTACTTTCTTCTGGACACAAGGAGAAGGTAAGATACAGAAAGTAATATAACTAATTACAAATGAATTACTTATACAAGGATGGCAAATCTCCAAGGAAATAAATTGATCAATGCTAAACCTCCCGCCCTATTGAAAATGTTATTTTGTAACGTTTGATTTCTGTTAATGATTTTATTGATTTCCCAAAACAACGAGCTGTTAATCTTAATCATTCATTATTTAATAGATTGAGTATTTTAATATTTTTATTACTATTAAAATTGTCAACTCTTACCTCTTCAATATTTCTGGATCACTATTTCGAATATAACTGTCGTGTCCCAAAAACTTTGGAATTTCCACAATTTCATTATTCAAATCGCCCTTAAAAGATCTCTTCAAGTCAGTTTTGAAGATCCACCTATTTCCTTCTTGAACCATTTTAGTGGCATCGTCGTCATAGTCGTCACTCTGTTCCGAGCTTATCTTCATTCCGTGTGAATCTATTCTTATTCCGTCCTCATTCTTATCACTGAGAATCCATTCCTTTTCATTGTCACTTTCTTTATCATAGTATTCATTGATTTGCGTCTTCGGTTCATCGACCGATTTCCAGATGAGATATTTCTCTTGGTTATTTTTGTCATCACTGTCATTCTGCTGAGAAGACGCAAGCTTACTATTGTGACTGTTGAAAGGCGCTTTTGGTCCTTTTTTTGGTACAATACTATTATGGAATGTAGAGTTAGAGGTCATGAATGTTATATACTGTACTCGTTCAAATTCACCAAGTTGGTGCGGTCTGGTTGTTGGATTCTCTGTTTGAGTCTCTGACGATTCGTTTAGATAGACTGTGCATTTTTCATTTTTGACACTGCAGCAGAAAAGACAAAAATAAATATTTTCAATGAATTTACAAGCTAATTTTTCGAAGTCAAATATCAATGTTAAATCAAAATTGATATCTTTCTAATTCTATTAGTCATATCACTTAAAGTTGAACAGACAGTCTTATAATAAATTTATCAGTCAATGTTACAAAAATGTAAAAAGTATACAGTAAAAATATTTCAGAATATTTCAGTAATATTTCATAGCTCACTTTCAAATGTAGTAAATATCGATGGACTAAATTAGACAAATAATTTAGCCTTTTTTTGTTTCATAGACTACTATTCTATTTGTAACAGGTGGTGTCAAATAATACATAGAGTATTAAAGTATAAACATTGATTAAATATCTCTCATATTTACAAAAGAATATCAGTTTGTTTTCTGTACAAAATTAGCATGATGGGAATCAATTATTAAAATTAAAGCTGACAATTTATCATTGTTTGGTATATTTTTGCTAACGATGGCTGTATTAATTTGTATTTTATCGTAATTTAACGATATTTTTTAATTTGATATTCTATAATTCATGTGATGAAAAGTTTTTCAAGCTGATTAATTGATTGTGTATGCGAAAGTAAACAGATTTTAAATCTTAAAAATTGCAGCATGAGTTGAATATGCCATAATAAATACATTACATATATGCGTAAAGAGTAAGAGAAACAGTTAAATCAGTGTTGTTGACATAGTTAATTTCAAATTGAATCATCATATTTTACATCTAAGTTTATAAAAATACAAATTTTGTTTTGGCTCTCCTAAAAAGTACCGATTTAAGACTTAACACATTTTTCTTTTCTCACATGGACTCAATAAATTTACAAAAAATCTAGTAAGTATATTTAATTGTATTTTAATAATTTTAGAATGGTTTTAGTATTTGTTATCAAAGAAATAAACAATACATAGTTTTTGGGGCTAGAGCCACTTTTTGTTTTGCTAAATATTTATATCATAAAATTGATATACCACCTTAGATAAATACATCTCAACTAAATTACCAGTCATTGAATAACAAAGATAAACTGTAGTTTTATGTGTCTATTAATTAATAGTGGTTATACCCTGGACTACAGATGCAGGTGTAGTGATGTAGACGTGGTTTGCAGAATCCTTCTCCACAAACTCCCGGAGAACAGGCATGCGGACATCCATCAATGTTGACTCCTCCAAGAGCTGATGACACTATTGACTGCTCGTGATCATTAATCACCACCTGTAATGATAATATCATGCCATAATAATGCTAATAATATCAAAGAAATCATAAAAAATTGTGATTTTGCTCTATACTGCCCTGGCATACGACCTTATTATTTTATGTTTCTTATTTTTTTATTTATTTATGATCCACATTATTGGACACTGAAATCTAGTGGATAAATTAATATCACACAATTTATTTTCATAGTTACTTATTCTTATCAATAGGTATCTGAATTTCAAAAGCTTGAGAAGTGCACTTTGTCAGAACTAAAATAAAATATTATTCGTTTAATGAGGATTTTCTAAGCCGTTCATTCAGTGTATACGTCACAGTTAAAGTGTGAAGTCAGGTTAATATACATACAATTACTTGTCGATGAATAAATTAACTAGCGGTTTTAGTTGAAACTTACATAACTACAATTCACATTTACTTCGAATAGTCAATGTAAAAATTACCTGGTAAGTATAAAAACTTGATAACCGGTTTAATGACATGACAGTTTAGGTTATGTTATTATACTGCCAATGACTAGTCAATGTTGAAATTACATAAGACTTAGATTTAGGTATATTGAATAGAAAGAGGAGGAGAATGACAACAAGACGTTGAAATTTTTCAAGTTATGTGTCAGATGACAGTAAAACACAATAACTGCGTGATTGTGTAATAACAGCATTGGAGATTGGGTGGTAGTACTATGAGTACAAGCATGATATTCATAAGTTTGTGATCAATTTAACTTTATCTGTAGGTTATGTACTCATTGACTAGTTAAAGTGTTCATTTGTTTTCTCATGTTTACTGTTACTTTATAAAATGGACAATGTATCCATTGACTAAATGCATACATCAACTGTAACATATTCAAAAATAAATCAAAGCAAAAGTAAATAAGGTTTTAAATTAGTTTAATGCAATAAAGAAAATCAAATACAAATAATGATTTTTTAAATGGGAAATCTTGTTAATTTCATAGTATTTCTTATGAAATACAATCCCCAACAATGTATGGTAAGTCACTTACTCTTTGAATACATCCACTAAATGACTCATTGATGTCAATCTTCTTTTGGATGATAATGTATTGTGGAGCCCCTCCGAGGTACAAGTCTTGAGATAAAGACAATTGAGTAAATGCTCCAGCTGATAGACCTTGGGAGTAATGGGCATCGTCATGATCATACTGGAGATCATTCAGCTCCTTGCTGATGTCCTTGCGGTGAGTGTTGATGATGGATTGTAGTAGGATGCTGGACTGGTGTGGGAGCACCCCTAGCACTGCAAGTCGACCGGTGCGCGAAACAGTGATGGTGTACCATAGGTTTAGGGCAAGCTTTACTTCATTTCTGTAAAAGTTATTGAGAACAATTGAATATTTGTAAGCATGTGACGATTTCATGGCTGCCATCCATAACATTATGACGACAGTAAAAGACAAATAAATTCTCAGGTCTGATCTTTTAACCATGTATTATCATTAAAAAAGACTTTGAATTGATCTTGAGATATTCTTGTTGATTTTATTTTATACGATTTTCTAATTAAAAAATATTTGGTGCATAGTATTAGCTGTAATGAAAAATATATTTTTTTGAAATTATAAAATAAATAGAATATCATTAATTATATAATTTAAAAACTGATCAATTAAGCTGTCATACCAAAACTGCTCAGCTTAGTTAGCTTGCCGCTTGTGTGGTCATGTGGTCAACGTCGTTGGCTTCGATTACGGGCTCGAATCGCAGTACGGACAGTTTTATAAATTGATTTTTTAATCGATTTATGAATTTCTGCTCAAAGGCATGGATGTATGTGATGTCTTGAATTCCCACCTCCCATCCTATCCTATGAACTATGGAGAGCGACTAGCCAACCACTAGTCCTGTCCTAGCCCTATCATTCTATTCCTACTCTCTTTGGAAAAAGAGAGGTTGAGCAACTGAGTAACAAGCAGTTCTCGTAGAAACACTTTTGTTGAGATTAACTCCATTAGGATTCCATATGCTCCACATTGAGAGCGGACATGGTAAAAAAAAAAGTTATTTAGAAATTAAAACTATTTCAGTGTATGAAAAATATTATTTATAATTTGTATGTATGTATATAATTAATTAATGTAAGGCTATTTTTATGGTGACGTGAATCAATAGTGTCTAAAAAAACATTATTACTTACATATTTTTTCTAGCTAATTTATTTGATGAAGGTGAAATTATGTCCTTAAAGGGGATGCGAGTTCAAAGAAAAAACTTTCCCCCTTGATATCAATAACTTTAGTTTACCCATGCTTTAAGTAAACACATAGAATAATATTATCCTTAAGACGTTATCAAACGAAAGTACTTAATGAAAAACAAAATAATGTTCTTTTATTACAATTCACAATATCAATTTACTAAGCATACAATCTTTTACAAGTAGAAAAATAATGATGCACCCTCTATAAACATATTTATATAAGAATCACTTTATATTTTTGCTTGGTGGCTACAAGCCGAGTAACGGTAATAATATTATTTGTAAAACAATGAGATAGATTTAGATTGGGTTCAACATTCTAGAAGCCATACAACATTGTTAAATCAGTCATGTATAAATTGTGATAGATTTTCTGTTTTATTCCAGTTCATGAATTAATTAAAAAAGTATCTAGACAAGATTTAAAAAAAATATGTAGTTATCTATCTAGATATGAATAATTTTTAATACACAAAAGGATATTAAATATACTTTAAAAAAATGCAGATTGCTTTCTTTTTGTAAACATTTTCTTTAACAAAATGAAAATACACCTAGAAAGACAATGTGTAGGGAGGTGTTTCCAAAAAATATTATGCGCCACAGGATATCTTTGGCATAGTTTTAAATTTTTTGAACAGTATAATTTTTTTGGGAACGTATTATAATCAGGTTGTCATGTAATCATTACATTGATTGAAAAATCTCTATATAAAAGTGTCCGCTGAACACCCAAGAGTGTTTACTCACTCAGCTACTAAACTCACTGGTAGCCAAAATTTATTTGTATAAAAATACTAAATTGAAGAAATTTATGCCCTACTATTTTTTAAATCCGTAAATATGGCGCAGCGGTTAGTGTTGTTGGCTTCCATACCGAATCTCACGGGCTTGAATCCCAGTACGAACAGCATTTTTTGATTGATTTATCGATTTCTGTTCGAAGGCATGGGTTTGTGATGTTGAAAAACTCCCTCACACCTTTCCGATCCTTCAATAACTGGGTGTAGCAAAAGCGATTAGTCAACCACTAGTCCTGTCCTAGCCTTATCCTTCTATCCCAACTACTTATTTTGGAAAAAGAGAGTAATTGTTTCATATTTCATTAAAAAAAGTTCATTAAACTGTATTGAATTGAATCAGTTTATTATGCAAGTGTTATTTATTGATCGGATCAGTGATTCGATTCAACGGGCACATTAATTTTCTATACATCACAAGTGTTGTTTGTTTGCACTCTTTCTAGCTTGAAAATCAGATTACATTGTTTGAAATATATGGGTGCATTAGAAAGATTATAGAGTTGAAAACAAGTTGCTATACTTTTGTAATCATATTATCGAGTTTTTACAAGATAAAGAAGGTACGTTTTGATTTCTTCAAAATTCAATCTCCATTTTAATACCCTCATGGTTGAGTCTGAATCAAATTATTGATCCAATCAATATATTTTTTCAACCATTTTCGATTTAAATTCGTAGCACATGTACTCCTAATGGAGCATCTGAAAACATGAGCTGCTGGTAACAAGAACTGGTTGCTATATTTAGAGTTGTTCAACCTCACTTTTTTTTTGTAGAGGTTAAGGTTGCTAATAGGATGGAAATATGAATAGACTAATAGATAGCTAATTAATCTTGCTACGCTTTGTTACTTGGACTTGGTGAGTGTTCAAAACTATCGACAACCGTACTTTAGAAAACAAATTCATAAATCAATTTACTATACTAATGTATGGGAATTCGAACCTGTGGTCGCCTGATACAGAGCTGCATGGGATCTTTATTTAAAGAATTCACTATTGTGCTTAAAAAAAAGATAAAGAAAAAAAAAGTAAATGTGACTTACTTTATGATAGTCTGTCCAGTTCCTAAGTCAAAAGCAAAGTGAGCATGACCATCATTCAGATAAAGGGCGAAATAATCCCCTACTCCATCCGATCTATGGGCGTTGTACATTATAAGTCCGCTACTGGCACTCGCCTTCAGGGTAACCTTAAAGAAAAATCAAAAAATATTTTATTATGAAATTATTGTAAAATCAAACAAAAATATTTATCAACAACCAAAAATTTTTTATACAACTCTTTTTTTTACAGAAGATACGTTTCACTAAACACCGTGTATAATAAAACTCAACAGAAAAATCTTCAAAATATTGTTCATGTATTTTTTTATTTAAATCAAAAAATACTTTTCATTACTATTTGATAATAAACGCGCACGTTTTTGAGGGCTGAACGTAAATCGCTTTTATTGCTAGAAATGTCTGACTTGATCTAATGAAGACTTTTTGTTTGTTCTGTAATTTGTTTATTTTATGTTTCTAGAAATCATGTTAGTACGATTTTTTTTAAACCATGTCCGCTCCCAATGTAGAGCATATGGACTCCTAATGGAGTTTATCTCAACAGAAGTGTTTCTACGAGAACTGCTTGTTACTCAGTTGCTCAACCTCTCTTTTTCCAAAGAGAGTAGGGATAGAAGGATAGGGCTAAAACAGGATTAGTGGTAAGCTAATCGCTCTCGATACGCCCCGTTCATAGGATAGAATGGGTGAGAGGGGGGAATTCAAGACATCACATACATCCATGCCTTTGAACAGAAATTCATAAATCGATTGAAAAATCAATTTTATAAAATTGTCCGTACCGGGATTTGAACCCAGGCCCTTTGTAGCCGAAGCCAACAACGTTGACCACTCGACCACACAGGCGGTACGAATAGCTAGAGTAAAAATATAGTCTTCATTCTTTTTAGTGGAGCGTGTTATTTCAAAACTGTGTTAAAACGAGTTGGATGTATATATGTCTGAATTTCTTTTTTTCCCCACACATTTTGGGTGAAAAATCCAGGTCGGGCTAAGCCCACCTAGCCCAATACCTAGAACCGCCACTGATGAATACTCTTCTGTTAATTTTTGAGCATTTTAGTATTTTTACTATATATACAGAAAGCCCAGCTGTTGCGTAAAGTTAAAATTGATGTCAGTCCAATACATACAATAATACTATCTGAAATCGTAAGTGTATTATCGAAACCCGCAACAATTTGTGCTTTTATTTAAATAGGAATTGAAAGTATTGATTAAAAAGATAATATTACGCAAAAATGGCAAAAAAATCTTAATCATCAGTTTGTTTGACATATACATACTATAATATCTTTATCAATTTGAAGTACATAAAGTAAAGATCTAACTTTTAATTTATTGTATATTCGGATACATTCCAATATAGATAATATAACTGTTGGTTGACTACAGTGCGGGCGCGAGTTTGTATGGCGCCCTAGGCAACGGTTATTGGCGCGCACCCTTTTTGACAAATCGTCCCATTTGTTTTCGAAATAATGAAAAATAAACAATTTAGGATCAAAAGACTTTTTGACATCCATATCCGTTACCAACGTGGAGCGTGTGGCATTATAATGGAGGTATCTTAACAAAAGTTTTTCTACGCGAACTACTCGGTTACTCGGTCGCTCAACCTCTATTTTTCTAATAGAATACGATGCAAAATTACAACTAACAAATACAAACATCAAAATAAAATAAATAAAGGATATAAATACAGTTTTAATACTCCATTTATGCGCCCCCTAATGTGTTGCGCTCTAGGCGGTTGCCTATTTCGCCTTTATGGTGGCGCCGGCCCTGGTTGACTGATATTTTTGTTAACTCTCGCGGCTTGGAGACTAGAAAAATACTTCTCTGCCGATGGGATCGTTTAGGGACCACAGTGGTTTCCTCATTATTGGCCTTATTCTTATGAATTTCAAAAAAAAAATAGTCTAAGGGCTTTAAAAATCTCTCTGCATCATTATATTACCTCATACATTTTTTTTATAAAAATCCGTGGCTTTTTAATAAATAATCATATTTTAAGTTGCGCGTAAAAAAGACGCCATCCTAGCACACATATGAAATTGCAACTGACGAGGTTACCTAGATATCTTACGAACGATCTCTTATCGCGTTATCGCGTATTTATATAAACTACAAAAGGCCCAAAAAACTCTGATATAAGAGTGCTTTAATTATAAACATTGTATCACCCATGTTAAAATAGATATTTAAGAAAATGTGGATGTTGGGGTCGTATTTCTTGAGCTTAGAACCGGAAAAGTTAACAAAACACTTTTATAGGGTGTCTTGAATATTTTAAATATATTAACAATCATTGGATGAGTATCTTTCTCATTATAACACGGTCAAATTGTTTAAATTGTCAATGATGTATCATTTTGTGTTGATTTCAGCGCCCGCTGAAAAACGACACCCTATTTATCCACACCACTCGCACTGCACTTGAGCCGTCCCTGATTGGGCCACTGGCACTCGTAATGCTTTCCGAGAGCTCGAGGGCTTCAGGAAAGGCTATGTCTATAAATTGAGTCACTGATATATGTACAATAAACATATATTAAATATATATATGTATATTATACGGTTTGTATTATAAGCACACGTTGTAAAGCTCATTTTTATTTTCTATTTGTAAAACTTGGCTAGGTAAAAGATACTTGTGTATAGAATCATTTAAAAATAATGACAGTACAAAAAACCTCTATAATTAAAAATATTTTTTGCAACGTTTATATTACGGTATACGGGCGAAATTGTAATTAGGGATTGCAATGTATACCGACGATTATATCATACGATATTTCGTATAAAATTCTGATATTACAAAAAAAAAAAAACAATTAGGGTCGCAATCAAAGTTCCCTCGAAGGAAAGAGGTTAGCTGCACGGAAGTTTCAAAGGCTGCGTGGACCGATCAAATATTAATTGAACAACTGTCTTGTAGTGTGCGCCAATCCAGAATGAGTGCGCGGGGGCTTCCCAATTGCTGCGCGGCCGCGAACGCGCGCAACTTAGAAAAGAGACAACTTATTTAGACAACGTTGGTCGCAACACGGGTCAAGTAAATTATAATCGATATTTCAATATTTTCTATAAAATACCGCCACTAAACAAAATTATACACCATAACCATTAATGGGTGATTTTCATATTTAAATTAACGGTTTTTTTCAAATAATAATACATCAATGAAAGACTCTGTAATTCTGAAACCTGTTAATATTGATACAATTCTTAGTAGATTTAAAATATTTCAATTCATTGCGAGCAAATTAATCAAAATCTGTAATGGTTTGTATACTTTTAAAAATCAATATTTGTTAATTTTCAATACCGAGACGCCGGAATTTTCGCATTTTAAAGACTGGTAGTTTAGTTCCGAAACAAACACCATGAATACCAAATTGCCAGTTTTGATCATATTTATATTGCAATTCCAAAAATATTATATTATGATACTGATTTTTTGTAGTTTTTATAGGTACTCTAGTTTAATTTTTATCATATAATGTAAAAATGTTTTGAAACCTTTTGTTCCACTTGTAGAATATTCCCTTTTAAGATGAGTACTTAATGTTGAGAGACAGCGAATCTAGAGATATAGTATATGGCAGAGGATTACTAAAACATCCCAACGTTTCATTATTAATATGACAGCTTTATTTATAAAGAGGGGCTATACAACCACATGCCAGCCGCTTTCTCTAGCCTCCTTTATTCTTCACTTTTAAATCATATTTAGGGCTGCCAAGCGACAGTTTTTTATACGATTATATTGTGTGTTCTTCTACGCATTTCTTATAGGCGACGTTATTTGCTTTGTCGTGGTTTGGTTTGGCTTATGTTTGAATGTGACGACTCGGTAGCACACGGCTTGCAACGAATTTGTATCGGGACGTGATCTAAATATCTTACCGTTATACGACAGTTGAAAAAAAGTATGAAATTGTCCAATGTCATAAAGGATCAAGAGCGAATAATAGCGATTTGTTTTATACATTTTGCAGCGTAAAACGTTAACCACTCTAATATTTTAAGACATTTATAGTTTATGTTTGTGATTAAGTAGTTCATTTTTGACATAGTATAGAAATTCGTATATCGAGTGATCAGTGGCGGATTATTCTATAAACACACAAGGCGCGCGTTTGGCGCCTCAACAATAGCTTATATTATATACCCAATATACTTTTTGCTCAGATTTTAAATGGAATTTTCTGTGTCTCCAAATTTCATTGCGCCTGTGGCCTCTCACTTGGTTAATCCGCTACTGGAAGTGATCATAGTGAAATCGTAATGAATGAGTCTGATTTCATTCATCACAATGGGCCGATCGGTTTTAAACCATGATTTCATTTATTTGTTTAAAGGTAATATTAGAGGTAGGATATGCAACAGATTCTTAAAAATAATTTGGCAACCCTAATTTTCCAACAAAAACTAATGCTTGGCCATTAAAGGAAATGTTTACATCGTGTATCTATGTAAAATAAAAAAAATCATAATGCCTTCTTTACTGGTTGTAAGTGGTCCAAACTTCGAAGCAGTATTTACAATAATGGGTTGGTTTCTTTTTTTAGCACAAGAAAAATCTATTCAAGGAAACTCTTATACCCTGAGGCGTTTCACATGCTAATAATATTAATCCTTAGAGAGGTTTGCCGTTCTCTATAGATAGAGAGTAAAACATAATATGAAGCAATGGAAAACTAGCGCAAGAAAATGGTTTCGTTTTACCTCGACTTATGAACAAACCAATAATGATTTATCACGAGACATAACTCAATATCATTAAGAATAAAACGCTATATTGCAACGTCAAGAATATTTTTTAATATTTTCTTTGTGACATTTGAAATTTTGTACAACTTTAACTGCCAGTTAATATTCAATCCAATCGTTTGAATTAAGGAAAACATACATTTAATGCACAAGTCTGATAAAAATTAACGACTTTATAAGCATGCAATTTTTTTATTTGGTTGCTAGGCAACGTTAAAATATAAGTTGTTTGAGTTACATTCAATAACTTGAAGGGATGTGCAACTGGAATAAAGCTACAGGTAATACAAGAAGTGGTTGTCGTGGTTTCCATATTTATGTTATCTCTAGGCGATGTCTCGTAATTCCGTAGAGGGAAGTATCGGGTAGCAGCTAGTATTATATTCAATAGCCTAGCAAGGGGGGTGCGGCGGGGGCGGACCGCCCCGGGTGGCACATTTTTGGGGGCGGCATTTTCAAAAATAAGTACAATATTTTTCGAGAAATTATATTTATACGTAAACAAAATTAAGCCACCTTTGGTAAAAATTCCTAGTTCATTGTAAAAATAGTAGAAGTGATTTGAAAAAAAATTAGAGAAAATATTGGGGCGGCAAATTCAAGGACCGCCCCGGGCGGCAGAACCCCTTCCTACGCCACTGATTATATTATATCAAGACTAAGATTATAAGCCAGTTCCGCTGTAATGTGGTTGATACGGTTGAGCTTTTGTCCTAGCGGTTGAAGGTCTTGGCTTCGGATTCCCGGATAGAACGTTTGTTCATTTATTTTTTGTTGAAAATGAGTAGTACTGCAGTACTCCAATCGAAGCAATAATGAGGATTCCATATGCCTCTTGGTGATTGGTATAGTTTTAAAAAATATTATAATACCATTTTAATGTAAAATGCTGTTTATTCATTATTTTAAATCTTTGTCCACGTGACAATATTGACCGTGGAAAGGATTGATGACGTAACCCACACATGACAAGTTTTACATGAGACACAAAAATATTTTTTGATGATTTTGGGTCAAAGGCAAATTATTTGATATACACAACCATGAAGCGCACGGAGACCTATAAACTTGTTCTTAATTGACTTTATCGAATATAAATTTAATAATTAAAAAAAAAACACCTTTTTAAAACACCTTATTGTTTCAAACTTAAATGTTAAATTAAGATACTAATTCGGCATTTTCAGCTAACATCCTTTTGATAGGACGTGTATCAACTTGTATACGTTGTGATTATAGAAAAAAGCTGTTTTTTTTTTAAATGTGGGTTACGTCCCTTTTCCTTTCCACAATCGATATATTTGCTCTAAAAATCTGATACAGTTTAAATGCGTAGTGTTGCTTTACCTCCATCAGATGAAATATGCATCAAACTCCATTTGGTGTTCATTGGAACTGGCAGCCAAATTTTGAGTGGCTTATGTCTGACCCTTCAAAATGGCGGCCGACGTTCTTTTTCAAAAATGTGCGTAGTAATTATCACCGAGCCTTGAGCCGAAGAGTACCGCTTTGAATGTAAATTCGTTGACAGTATAATCCTTGTCGTTAGTATGCGGCTAATAAAATTGTTGATGAATTTATCGTTTTTTGACAAGACCATTTTTATGTTTATTGATATCTTACTGTTCTACTATTTTGCTATATTTAATATTATCATTATCAGATAGACGCTAAGCAACACAAAAAATAAGCAACCATCTCATAACCATACATATAAGTTATATAGAGCATATAAAAAGCGAACATGAAACGTCCAGTAACCAGAGGCGGATGTGGATCCGTCGTAATTTTACTTTATGCACACTGTCCACATAAGAAATGTCTTTGACGACTATTTTGTAATATAGATGACGCCATGACGACCGCTCCAGCGCTCAGCTGACAGATATTTCCATAAGAATCAGGTCCAGGCTTATAATATGTGGCTGGGGTAAGAGAGGAAGTGTGCGGAAGAGGTAGTAAGCATGGTCTTTTCTTTAAGCCTTTAAGTGGAACCTCTTGCCAGCTTAAAGGGTGCATCAGAATGTTTTGTTTGTTAGATATTTTTTAATTAAAAAAAATATAATTGTTTTAGTGTGATATTGTCATTGTTATAGGAGAGGAGCTCAAAAAATATATACGTCTGAGAGGCTCAAACTTTTTTTATGGTATAATAAATATATTATACAGGGCTTTTTTCTATGAAACCATTGGCTGGTTGTCTCACCTTGGAAAACAACTGATAATCCTTCTTATTGAACCTTTCATTGCACATTCAATATTCATAGTTAAAAAACTTAATGCACCAGTTTAAGCTATTGAAGAGATAAAACATAATTTTTGACCGTTTTACAAATGTGCTGAAGTTGCTGTAGGTGACCTGCGTTTTCTTGGAGTTTCACTTCACAAAAAAGTTTCAAAGAACAGTCAGTCAAATTATGTTTTTCCTCGTTAAAAGAGTCAATTGAAAAAAATTGCTTGATAGAAAAGATGTGGAGTTGGCTCTTGCGTACTTGACGAAAAATATTGACCTGAATTCCATCCCATGGTTGGGACTTCTACCCCTCTAATCTTAAAACTAACGAGGCACAGCTAGAGCGTTTGGTCAACCACTAGTCCTGTCCTAGCCTTATTATTTTATTATAATTCTCTTCGAAAAAAAAGGGTTGAGCAGCTGAGTAACAAACAATTCTCTTAAAAAACTTCTGTTGAAACTCCTCAATTAGGCAGCCATATGCTCCACATTGAGAACGGAAATGGATTAGAAAAAAAGCCTTCGTAAAAAGTTTGATAAGAAGTAAGTTACGGCACATATTTATTAAAAAAAAACAAATTATATGAGCAATGTCATTTAATTATATTTTTTATGTCAGAAATAGTTAAAAATATTCAACTGTGCAAAAATTTTTCTTAAACCATAATAATGTTCAAAATGTCAATAAATTTCATTTATTAATTGATGAATATGAACCACCCACCATCGAAAAAATGAGTCAAAGCCAATATGTATTGCTCGACCACAAAATAATTTCTTCGAAAGAGACAGCAAATGCGAATGTAGCAAAAACCGTAATATGAAATTAATACGTATTTTTGTCGCAGGTGTCAATTTAGGGTTGGGTTACGTTTCTCGCTACGATTTGATTTGATTTTGGTAATTTTACAGTGTGGTAATTTGGTATTAAATCATTTGAAACACCCTTTGATTGCAGCATGCTGAAAACGTAAAATTTTACAGTATAAGCTACTTAGCCAATACTAAGAATTGAAAACGCTGTATAACTGTTTTTTTTCAGAACCAAAATACCGTTTTTAAAAAAGAAAAATAGATAGTTTTCAATATTTAAACATATTATGGTGCCGACGCGAGATTATTTGGCGTCTTTGGCAACATTCACCATAAAATCTTGCATAATATCGGGATTTGGAATTGAAAATTTTTTCTCGGCGATTTTGAAATCCTGGGAACTTACGGATTTCCAAATAAAAAAAAATGTGAAACATTTTAAAGCTCTCGCGGGGATCTTTCAAAAAAATTTTACTCGCTGCCTGATTTCAAAAACTCAAGAATTTACGGAATTCCCAAAATGAAAAGTTGCGAGATCTTTTTTTAAAAAAAATCGCTCAATATTTTGTTGCACTATAAAGAGCATTACTTTTTGTGATGGCAACATATTTTTACGTTTTCTATCTACTGCTTGAAGCTCACTATGTAAATATTTAATATTATTAAAGTATAAAAAAATATTTGACTCCTGCATTTATGCGTCCTCTTATGGTTTGCGCTTTAAGAGGTTGCATATTTCGCCTGTATGGTAGCGCCGGCCCTAGCCGCACAATTACGTAGTAACTATTTCCTTAAAAAGCTTTAAATCTGAGAGAGATTTTTCTGTAGCAAGACTAATCTGCACGAAAAATGTTTTTCATGATCATATTTTAATTAAAAGAAAAATATAATAAAGTTATTTATCAATCATATTAAAAACAACATATCATTTTAATAAAAATAATAAAAGATTTTTAGTACTTTTTCCACATAAAATTTATTAGATCAGGACCGGTTTCGCTCATCGCGAGCATTATCAACTGATAAGCCTTTCCACCAAGTATTGACAGTAAACACCTTAAAAGTGAACATATCATTTAATTATATTTCTACACCGGCTGAGAAACCGATTTAACACTTTCCAGAAAATATTTAAGTAGCCTGTTTTGTAAATAAAGCGGATTTAATTCTTCGAACTGAATCTTTATTCAAATATAATTTATTCGTAAATATAACTAAATAAAGCAAAATATGCTTTTTAATTTCCCATATTCAGTATTAAAGATTCCCATAGGCACTATTTAAACAGTGACATAATATCGCGCTTTGGGAATAGAATAATAATGTATTGTTTTGTATTGTAACTTTATTCCAGTTATTCTATGTTTATCTCTCGTTTCGAGAATACTTAATTCCCATAAATATTGCATGAACGTGAATTTCACCCCGTGCAAAGAACAAGTAAAAGAGGGTTTATTTGGAAGAGGAAAAAAATACCTGAATCTCGAGCCAGGATAAGGCTGATTCTCCCAACCCGTGGTAGCGAAGAAATGACGACCCGTTGAACCGAGGCACCTGGAACATAAAACATATATTTTAGAAATACACTAACACTTTTTTACACGGTTGATATGTTTCACCTAACACCGTGTATAAAAAAAAACCGTGTGAAAAATTGAGGGAATAAATAGAAAAATCTAAGATTGGTTCTTAGAACATAGTAGTATAAAAACTTGTTAAAAAAGATATTAATGAAACACCAATAGTTAAAATATTTTTTTTTTTTTTAAACCATGTCCGCTCCCAATGTGGAGCATATGGACTCCTAATGGAGTTTATCTCAACAGAAGTGTTTCTACGAGAACTGCTTGTTACTCAGTTGCTCAACCTCTCTTTTTACAAAGAGTGTAAGGATAGAAAGATAGGGCTAGGACAGGATTAGTGGTAAGCTAATCGCTCTCGATACGCCTCATAGGATAGGATGGGTGAGAGGGGGGAATTCAAGACATCACATACATCCATGCCTTTGAACAGAAATTCATAAATCGATTGAAAAATCAATTTTATAAAACTGTCCGTACCGGGATTTGAACCCGGGCCCTCCGTAGCCGAAGCCAACAACGTTGACCACTCGACCACACAGGCGGCAAATACATAAAACTAAAAACGAGGAAGCCTGAGAAATCTGCAAAATTCAACCAGTTTATAATTGCATAAGTATTGCAAAAAACGGATCCTTTGGCGTAGTGGGCTTCCGTGCCAGACCTCACGGGTTCAAGTCCCAATACGAACAGCATTTTTTCGATTGATATATCGATTTCTGTTCGAAGGCATGGTTGTTCGTGATGTTCCTCACACCATTTCCAACTGTAGCAACTGAGCGTAACGAGAACGATTAGTTTACCACTTGTCCTGTCCTAGCCTAATCCTTATATTCCTACTACTCTCTTAGAAAACAAGAGAGATTTAGCGACTGAGTAAACGGTTCTCGAAGAAAAACATATGTTGAGATGAAAATACAAAAAAGATTTTATTTTGCTAAGGGTAATTTAAGTTACAGTTTTTCTATATATGTATTTTTTTTAAACCATATCCGCTTTCAATGTGGAGCATATGGATTCCTAATGGAGTTTATCTCAACAGAAGTCTTTCTACGAGAACTGCTTGTTACTCAGTTGCTCAACCTCTCTTTTTCCAAAGAGAGTAGGGATAGAAGGATAGGGCTACGACAAGACTAGTGATAAGCTAATCGCTCTCGATAGGCCCGTTCATAGAATAGGATGGGTGGGAGGGGGAAATTCAAGACATCACATACATCCATGCCTTCGGACAGAAATTCATAAATCGATTGAAAAATCAATTTATGAAGCTGCCCGTACTGGGATTCGAACCCGTGACCTCCGTAGCGGTAGCCAACGACGTTGACCACTCGACCACACAGGTGGTGAATATATGCATATATGTCTATAAATTTATTTTCTTTTTTTTGCCTTTTAATGTTAACTGTTTGTATTAAAATTTATGTCCGCGTATTTTTCTTTGTTTTCTGTCCGTTTGATTTTTGTGATTCGCATTTTTTTCTTGTGATCAAAAGTGCACAGTGACTTCGAAGAGGCTAAGAACCACTGCTCTAGAATAACAAACCATTCTGGCCGTACTAGCTGATATTTTTAATTGTGTATGGAAAACTAAACTTTCCAACTGGAAAAACACAAACAAACATTTCCGTTGAAATCTTTCTAAAACACACGTCAGACAAAACAAGCAGAAATGTAAATAGTATACATATTAACTTTGAATCTTATTACTATTACGAATTTATATATGTATGTACGACCTTTATTTAACCTTTTGGATTATTTGTGATTAAACATTGATTTAATTGAAACAAGATTTTTTTATCATATCAAAAATGTACACATTGAGCATGTCATACAGATTTGGTTTTTGTTAGTTAAGTCTCTTAATCAATGTTCCTTTTTTTACTGTTTATTATATAATCATGTTGGTTAAGTACGTCATAAATTTAGAATGAAGATTTATCAATAAATAACTATATTTAACAACTTAAATTAACTTTGATTATTCCACGTATTGTGTTACTAACTGTGACACGTGTTTCGCCTCTTTCAGAGGCATCTTCAGACTTACTATCGCAAAGTTTGCTTAAGTAATGAAGCAAGATTGATTCTAACATTTTAAAATTATGAAATTACAAAATGAAGTTTTTGGGTTTTTTTCCTTTTAAGAGGAGCAATAAGTGTAGAATCGAAATAAAACAAACAAATAATGATACTAATGAGTTGTAATCAATCAGATTGGGATTTTTCCTTTTTAAGGGAAGGAAAGAGGGGATTATAAAATTGAAACAGAGCAAACAAGAGGCGAAACACGTGTCACAGTTAGTAACACAATACGTGGAATAATCAACGTTAATTTAAATTTTCTATTAAAATGAACTTCCACAAAGTTACCGCCGAAACCATCGAAAGTATATTTAACAACGTTGCATTTTATTTACCACGACCGTGAAGGATTGTATCGTAAAATGTGTGAAAAATTTGCGCTTTTATCATAAGCGTATGTCAATTGATAGGCCTGTCAGGCTAGACGAAATTGAAGTGGTGTCCCTCTATTAAATTCAATTAACGATCAGCGCGGTATTTTGATGTAAAATCGAAACATTTTTCGATCACAAAGTTATAGCGCGGTTTCATCAACAAGCAATGATAACACTAGTATAAATAAAACGCACCGAGAGACGATAAGTACAAGTGAGCCTGGGATTGAAGGTAACATCGTAAAGATAATTGAGGAGCATACATTCAAAAAGTGTTTTGTCACACAAATACAAAGCTTGGAAAATGATGATTTAAGTGTTGCAAAAGTGACGGTTTGTATGAATGTGTCAACTTTATGATTTCATTTTAATATGAAAAAAAACCCTTTTGAACACTAATTTTGATTTCCATGCATAGGTTTTATTATGCGCTATCATAATTGATATAAAACGCCATTTTTCAAAATTTGTGACAAAACACTTTTTGAATGTTTGCTCCTCATATATTGAATTAATTATATTTAAATAAAACGTAAAAAAAGTTAAATATTACGTTATATGAAATGAAGATAACCGCAAGCCCAAAAATCACCTCAAAGCATCACTTTTTTAAAGAGCCTATTGCAAAGAAAAACGGAAGAATAATGGTCACTTGTCATCTATTTTACGCCTTATTTCTCGTAGATAGTGAGATATAATTTTTTTAACCTTCGGGTACCTATGGAGTGCGTTCGCATTGCAAATTTCTACTTATTTTAACCATTCGCTAAATACCACTAATATATAATTGATATTTATTGTAATCTACAATGACACCTCAATCAATGCAATGCAATGCAATGAAAATATTTCATGAATTTGTCTGAGGTCACATTGTACCCTACTGGTCTTCAATTCTATTTTCGACGTTTCGGTACTAGAGTGTTTTAAAGCCTTCAATATTATTTGTAAAAAGCTTTGATAGTGCTAGGCGTTAATTATTAAAGTATAAACGTAACAACATGTAGCAATCACGTAGTAACAACGTGTAACCTGAAATTTCACATAAACCAAAAAATTTCAACGTCTTGTTGTCATACTCATGCACTTTCTATTTAACATAATTAACCTTACCTTAACCGTATTGTCATTTCTACTTTCAATATAGCTTGTCAGTATACTAACTGAATCTGAAACTAAGCTGTAAAATCATGTCTACTCTGTCTAGCGCTTGTCAGTGAGTTTATACATTTACTAGATAATTCGTAAATTGACTAGTCAACGCGAGTGTGAATTTTAATGATGTAAACTTTAACTGAAACTATAACTTAATACATAGTTTCTTAACCCTTTTGGGCCCGTGGCCCCTTTTGATTTTCAATGTTTTATATTTTATAGCATATATTTTTTTCGAGACGAAGTGAGAAGTTGAAAGATTCCAAAATAATTTTCAATTATTTGAAAATTTTCCTCGCTGTCAGATTTTACCCCGGAAACTACAGATTTTTCAAAATGAAAAGGCACTAAACCTTTCTTCGCTCTTCCATGTTTTGCTCCTGTTGTTCCCCTAAAATTATTTTATCATTGTGGCTCCTTTGGAAAACGCTGTTGCCCCCGGTTGAAAAACCGTGAGTTAATTTATGTATACGTTGTAAAGTGAATGTATACATTGACGTGATTTCACATTTTAACTGTGACTCCCTAATATGTGAATAATTCTTATTCATCATTAAACAATAACTCAGCGACGAATATTAATTTCCATTTGAATGAAAGAATTTTACTTTGATAGTCCGCAACACGTTTCGCCAGCTGTGGTTGGATTGTTTTTGCTCACAGGTGTAAAATCGCTCCGCCAAATTGAAATTGCGGGATTGCGAAGCGTCGGTCAACCAAATTTATATAAAGCCAGAAACATTTCCAGCTCGGACATCGCTGTTGATGGCAGAGTGAATTTCAATGTATTGACGACAACACAACCTACTTCATTTATGGTTACATCATATCAGCTTTCCAGTAACACATCAGAGTAAATTTGCACGAAATCGCTCCAGAAACACTAGGAAAAATATTCAAAATTAATAGTTTGTCAACTGAATGCAGAACTCACATTTTGTAAATTGTATAAGAGCAATCAACCGATTTTACTTTTCAATATATTCTATTTATTATATATTACTTCGTTTCCATCGTGAAAATCATTTTTTTTTCAATGTCCGCATCCAATGTAGAGCATATGGCCTCCTAATAAAGGTATCTTAACAGATTTTTTCTACGAGAACTGTTTGTTACTGAGTAGCTCAACCTTTATTAATTTTCAAAAAGAGTAGTAAGCTTAGAAGGATAAGGCTAGGATAGGACTTGATGTTAACTATTCGCTCTCGTTACGCCCAGTCATTGAAGAATCGAAAGGGTGGGAGGGAATTTTTAGAAACACCCACCCATCACCAACACCCATGGCTTCGAACAGAAATCGAAAATCAATCAAAAAAATGCTGTTCGTATTGGGACTCGAACTCGTGAGATCTGGCACAGGAGCCAACAACGCCAACCGCTGTGCCATAGGACCAGGCAAATCAATTGCAACGTGAAAATCATAGTGAAATCTTTTAAATAAGTAAAATTATAATAGTTTTTAACTCAGCTGACGAACTATAAATATTTTTTAAGCATTTTTAGCAACGGTTTTGTTTTTTTTCAGTGATTTTTAAAATATGGTATAATTAATATGGTTGGCTAAATAAATACCTAACTAATTGACTTTCATTAAGATCAAATTTATAGTAAAGTTAATCCATCTCACCATCGATAACTTTTAACTTAGTGATACATTTATTTATTATATAAACACGAAACACTTATTTCATTCCATTTCCATTTTCTGACGAGTTGAAATAATACATATTTTGCACCATGGAATATATATTATAATTGAAGCTAGCTGCATTTCTGATATTGATTAATCATAATTTGATTATTTACTCGTCACAAAACCTGTTAAAGACGTGATCGAGCTATTGTACGATCCCGTAAAAAACTTTTGGCTATCAAAATTGAATAGCTTTAACACACATGAATTCAAGTTATAAAATATTATTATCTTTCTTAAACAGACATTGTTTTAATTATTGTTTCAAATTCTATTGAAACGTTAATTCCAAACAAAGTTTCCATCATCAAAATGTTTAATGTCTCGCATATACATACGCACAACGGGATTTAAATTGAGATATAATTATGCGATAAACTTAGAGGAAACTTTTTCACAAAGATATGAATAAAAAGCTACCAGAGATTCTCAGTAAAAAGGAATTAACGAGACAAAATATTGTATAAAGTATTAGAACAGTTATCTCAACTTTTCTAATTATATATTAAAACAGTAGAACTGTGAAGTATGTCACAATATAAGTATTGTTTTAATTCTTCTCACTCTATTAATATTAAGTAGAACAATATTATAAAAAATACACGCTGATATGTTTATAGCATTGCAAAGATATACTGAAAACATCAGACGAATTTAGGACATTTTTAAGCAGACAACGACATAATGACGATGATAGTAAATTTCTGTACTCACCCTTCCAGTCAAAATAGCCGAAAAAAAATTAAAACACTTTTAAAGTATCTAAATACACACTTGTAATATATATTTAAATTCATTATCATTTGACTTATTATCATATAAAGTGATTTGAAATTTAAAAATATATTGAAACACAGTCCGCGGCTCAAAATAACATTTATTGCGGTCCATCGACAAAAAACTATGATTTTTAAGACTATTTCTTTTATATTAGTCAGATAAAACTTTTTAAAGGCAGATGTGATCTACAAAATTTGTATAAGTGTATTTATTCTTGAAGAGCAATTTTCCACTCGATGGATCCCTGCTTTACGTGTACATATTTCATGATAATATCAAATTAAATTTTATAGCATTGTTGTGTTACAAACACGTATTTTGCCACTTTATGAAGATTTACGAATATGCTTGTAATTGTTATAAATAACATTACAAAGGTATATGTTTATTCCTTTTCTACATGACACATGGAGTGGGCAAGATACAAACATTAATAGTACTAATTACAAATAAACTACTTTCATTAGGGCCGGTGAATTGCCGGCCCCAATAAAGTTACAGCTGACTCCATCGAAAGTATTTATTTACATTCAAATTATTTCTATAAATAAATTGCTTTAATTAAAATATATTTGCAATGTTTTAAAATTCAACAATTTAAGCCTTAATAACCATGAATACATTGCTTTTTAACTATTTACCGACATTACTATGATTTGATTTCACTACGTAAATGTATATAAAAATAAGCAGGTAAATATATTGTTTGTATTATTATAGTAGTGACCTTACAAGTAACTGCTAATTTAGACAATATTTTATCGTTTTTTTTTAAATATTTTTAATTGAAACAATATTTTACGCGTATCCCGGGTAAGTAAAACACAAAACTTGTCTTCACAAATTCTGTTTGAATTCTAAATTTCTTGAATAGAATCTAAAAAAGATTTGGAATAAATGAGACACCTATGTAGTTACAAAAAGCGATATGTACATTGTTAAAATTTAAAAAATCCACGCGCAATTTAACATAATGTGATAAACAGTATACGTTCCAAAACTCAATAGAAACTTCAAATTTAAACAAAATCTTAATTAGCGATATGTTTATGTATCGTAATATTTAAAATCTGATTGGTAATGGTATCTGGTATGTAAAACATTATTTTGCTTATATTTGTGAAGTGTATTGTTTATCGGCTAATAAACGCTGTTATTTTTTTATTTAAAGATATATGACTATTAATTTACATGCTCCCAATTTATTCTTACGTGGGCGAAACAATGAGCAAAAACTTTTATTTCTAAAAACTTATACCTCGCTTAGGAGGTATGAGTCACCAGTTCCAAGGGCCGTTCGACTAATCAACGCATTGCCTAGAGAAGTGGACATTTTTGGTGATGGTATTTGTGAACTGTTTGATAATTTTTTCTTTTGTATTTCTTGATTTTTTATGTTGAATTTGATGTACTGTGTATTTTTATTTTATATTTTGTCTTATTATATTTTTCAAGTGCATGGCGAATTGGCGTCAGCTGTTATGTCATGTACTGTAATTTTGATTTTTAACAATAAATAAATAATAGAATAGAAAAAAGACTCTTAACTTAAAACAAACAATATTAAATTGAAACATAAAAATAATGTTTGTGGTAAATATTTAAATGTGTAAATGTTGCTTTAAACGCTTCTAATATGTTATAATGTTAATAAATGTATTTAAAAAACATTATATTTATTGAAATAATAGCCACCCAAAAAAATTAAACATTTTACGACTATTTGTTCGGTATTTTTTTGTTGATTTTATTTCGCGTATTTTTAAAGTATTAAAAAAATGATTGCCTAGATCTAATGATGCATATAATCCAAAGCAAGCGAGACATTCCCGCTTTATATTATATAACACAACTTACTCGTATTCACTTATTTACATAAACCAGACAGATTAGTACATAGGCAAAAGATGAGAGAGTTGTTGGAAAGTGCAAGTGTGATCCACCCCAATGTTTTTGGTGTAATTAATACTACTCAAATAGGGGATGGAATCAGTCGTAACGTGATATGAACTGTTGGTATAATATATGTTTGTGAAGAGCAGGGATGTCAACTGGTGATTCTTTTACAATGCTAACGTTGCTGAAAGATAATACGAATAAGGTATTTATAAATGAAATAAGTCTAGAATCAATTACACTACCAACAACATGTTAAAACCTGGTAGTGTTATTGCAAAAATTATGCTTAATTGAGTTATTAATTGATTTAGCATTTACTTGGTAGAACTCCATTATAGCAGATTAAAAATGTTCAATACTTTAATATTTTTAATCTGTCTTAATTGAGTTGTTTTTTTTTAGTAGGATTGTATGAGGGTTCTAGAAACAAAGACAGTTGTATCCATGTTTTAGCTGTCTAAATTGAGTTAGATAATATGGCATCGTATTGAGCTGGCATTTTTGCCATATGGTAGTAAGTTAAATTTTAGTAAAACATAGTTCTAACGCATAGGTTCCCACCTTTTTCGGGTGGCGACCCCTTTTTATAAAAGCCATGTGACTAGCGACCCCCCGCAAGAATTTGAAGTCCTCGATTTACTTTTTGCCCGGATTGTCTCCGAAGCTTTTTTTAGCTCACCAAGGAATTTGAAATCCTCGATTTGCTATACTTTTTCCGACAAATGGCGACCCCCCCCCAGAAAACCCTTCGCGACCCCCAGGTTGGGAACCCGTGTTCTAACGTATACATTTTTATATAGCTAAAATCGGGTTTGTAACACAAGCGGCATTTTATTTACCGGATGTCGAAAAACAATGTAAATTATATTATTATAACTGGATAATACTAATCAAAGTGTTTCAAATTACTTTTTTTTAAGTTTTATAAATAAAAAATAGCATTTTAGTTGATTTGCCAACATTTAAGGATTATGAAAACTGAGCCTTTGTTTTCCAAGTTCTTATATTATAAAATAGAAACATGGGTAACAAAAAAAGTCGTTATTTTCATAAGAATGGTGTGATATACATATATTATAGTTTAACGATTTTTCGGCATCGATCGAATATAGTTATAATGATGGTGTTATGCTGAAACAATCAACTACATACATCAATTATTATTATTGAGTTACTCAATCCGTTGGTATTTCAATGATATAATAAATATACCAGTTTTTTTTCTGTTCCGTAGCGCAGTGGACAACTATTGGGTTTTCTGAAAATTTTCTCCCACCTTTCGAATCCTAACATATCGGGGCGTAGCGAGAGCGATAAGCTTACCATTAATCCTGCTCTAGTCCTATCATTTCTATCCATACTCTCTACGACAAAAATAAAGGTTAAGCAACTGAATAACAAGCAATTATCGTAAAAATCTCTGCTTAGATTCCTCCAATCGGATACCATATGCTCCAAATTGTCAGCGGAGTTTGATAAAAAGAAATGTCTCCTTTCAAATGTTGACGCTTTAAGTTATTGTTCGTTGGTACAAAATCTACATATATTACTTTCCAAAAAGTCCTGTTTAAGCCTTAAAATTCTTTCTGTAGCAATCAACTAGTCTTCAATATAAGAATTATTCTTTGATAATCTCCTACGGGTTCATAAACATAAATTCGAAAGCAAATATGCCGTAAAGTATCATTTATATTTCAAAGTTATTTTGACACTGAGATATGATAGAGAAAGGCTTAAAGTAATGACCCTTTTCGTCCTACGGTCATGTTGTAGATAAAAAAATCAATATACGTGTTAAGCCCATGTGAAATATTTTGACACTTAAGTAGCGGAAAATCCTCATTAATAATCACTTATACTTTTACATACGGAGAGACGGAAAGCCCGCAAGTGCTTGCCAATGGTGTGGGTAGTGTGAAATATATTTATTTTTATCGAAAAAGCTCGTGTTGCTTTTGCTGTAGAGTGTTTTGACACTTGTTCATTCAGATAGTATTATATAAAATGATTATTTTTTTTTATTCCGTGGTATATACATATATATGGCATTCAAATAACACCAAAAAACTTTTTATGCTTCTTTCTTTTCTTATAAAAATATCAGGCGGTCTTACAAATATTCTCAATCTTCAACCAACGTTTTGATTTCATTTTACAACCAAATCTTATGTGTGTATTTCCTACGACTATTTTATTTCGATAGTCATTAACCGAAAGGCTTTAATGCATTCAGTCAAACGTAGATAAAAGCAAGAAATATTAATGGTTTATTACAGTATTGGAATAGAAGAAATACAAACAATGAACTTTTAATTGACATACCTGTAAGTCCAATAAAGTTTCGCAAAAGTCACCGGCGTATCCTAAAGGGCAGAGGCACTTTTTCAAACAGCGGCCACCATGAAGGCATCCTCCAGAACAACCAGTTAAGCCACATTCACCTGAAAGCAAAAGACATTAAGAGACTTTAATATGTATAACATTTAAATAACACACAAGAGTTAAAAAAGCTCGTCAAACATCATCACTTTAACTTATTTTCTTCGATTTTTTTCATAAAGTTTTTAAAGACTCTGGTGTAAATTTAACTAGTGTTATTACACTAAATTTAAATAAATTTGGTATTGCCGGCTGCGTGGTTGAGATTCAACGTCATTGATTTAAAACACAGGTCACGGACTCGAATCTCAGTACGGACAGTTTTAATAGATTAATTTTTCAATCGATTTATAAATTTCTGTCCGAAGGCATGGATGTATGTGATGTCTTGAATTACTTCACTCTCATTCTATCATAAAACGGGCGTAGCAAGAGCGATGAGCTAACTACTGGTCTTGTCAAAGTTAGATCCTTTTATTCCTACTTTCTCCGAGAAAAAGAGTCTGAGCAACTGAGTAACAAACAGTTCTCGTATAAAAAATAGTTTAATATACCTCCATTAGGAGGCTATATGCTCTTTATCGAAAGCGGACATCAATTAAAAAAAAGTTTTATATTATTAAGGAAATTTCTACCGCTATCCACCGATGACGGGATTCAGTTTTGTTTTAATTGTAATAATTAGCGACTACAATATGTACCGGGTGAATATATCAGTATGTGTATTTCTATATTTTATGTTGAATTTTGGTGTTGTGAATATCATTACCGGCAATGAATTGGAATTAAAATATCGGACAAATAAATAAATCCTTACCGAATGTTATTTCGATATTTCATATTAAAAATATATCGATTTCCATACGGCACAAGGCTGATGTTCATAAATAACTAAAATTCATCTTTACTTTGAATAAAAGTATGACTTTAAATTAACTAGTTCAACAATACTGAAATCTATAAATCTTGTCCGAATATTCATGTAAATAAACCTAGCCTGGCTTCAGAGAAACACTACTTGATTCAATGTATCTCATATATGGTAATACTGGAGATTTTTTAAAGCAGTTTTTCAAAATTAAAAAAAGGTCGAAATATTAATATTTCAGAGGTTTGTTTTTCGAATTAGCTCTTTTCCAACGACAGCTGATTTGTGCTCAATTTGGTTTTCCATTTCAGCATTATTAGACTTACTCCAGAACAACGCTTACATGTGCAAATTTATTTCTTCTTCGAAAATGACGCCGACCATAACGTTACAGTCAATGGAAAGAGCTATAGATTTATACTTATTGATATTTTTGTTTTCCAATTTAATGATATTAATATGAAAGAGCTGTGATTTCAACATTACAGTGCAACGTGGCTCGCAGTGCGAGCCACAGTCAATTTATTGAAGGAAACATTCAATGTGCGCATAAAATATATCTCTAAAAAACACAAATTATCGCTATTGCAATCATTTAAACTTCACATTAACGGATAAGTTCTGCAATGAAAGAGAACGACGAGAAATAATTTTCAATAATCTTCTCACGTTAAGTTTATCTACAATACAATCCAGAGACTTTAACAATTCGGTGTTCAACCTTCGTCAGATGAAGGGACCAAATAATATAACACATACATTCAGAGATTTTGACTAGAATGTGTGACATTGCTTAGTTTTGATGTTCATAATTTTCATGCTCAATGTTGCCAAAATGTCTCATGAAATTGATGCGTATCGATTTATTGTAACGGTTCATTGTCTTTATCAAATCTTAGCGCAATAGATTCGAGTCATCGTTGTTTAAATAAAAGAGAATTTTTTGTGCTATTGATTAATGAAAAATTTTGGTTCATTTATGATTCTCGGAAATGATTTATTTCCCGTATAAAATATATGAGTCATAGCTCGAATGAGTGAGTAATAGAAGGTTAACTCAAATATTTTGATAAAACATTATTCCTTCCATTGTTTCCCATTATGACTTATTTATTTTCCAATAAACGCCAGTATAAGAAGTATAGTATTTTAATATAAAAGTCCATAGCCGAATCTAAAAACTATTTAGTCCTTACATGTGATTATTAGATATGGATCTGAAGGTCAGTAGATAGAAAGAAATGATTTCAATTTTCATTTTTTTTATGGAAACCACAATAGTCGTCTCAACATATATGTTTAATGAGAGCTGAAGATTTTGTTTCGATGCCGTTGTAAGCTGAAAATTGTCAAACATTTTCATGAAAACCGTCTTTAGTAATTCTACATTGCTATTACTTATTGACATTAACATCAGATGATATTATTAACCTTACCCGTTCCTGATCATTACTAAATAATGTATTATGTTTACCAAGAATTAACAGTGAGTGACTTTTATACATCGTAAGCGTGATCGAGACTATTAAAAATGATTGGAAAATTAATGAATAGCATGTGGAAAGTAATTAAAAATTCGTTGTTGTTGATACTTCATTCAATTTATATAAATACTAAAAAAAGCTCATTCCATGATCCAGTACTAACAGCGCAAGTTGCATAAATTCATTAAGCTCTAAAAACATCGATGGGAATTCAGTGCTTTGTTGTAATCGTAAACTTATTCTACTATTCTATTTCGTTTGCCCTATAGATCGAATACCTGCTTAATTTAAACAAAACAACGAGTTTAATCAAAAAGGTCTACCTTCTCGAACTTTGTAGGTATTTGAAATTAGTATCGAGATCAGGGGTACATAAAGAGTAAAGGGTTTAAAGCGTTTCAAATGTATTATTTATTTGTGTGGAAGGTCTAATATTTGCTCTACGCCAGATGTTTTGAACTTAATTTGCCTTGTATCCGTACTACAACTGGTGGAAGGAATTTTGTTGTAAAATATACTTATATATTTAACATTGTCAACTATTAATCGTTGTTTTAATTTCACATTAATCGTCGAGTTTCCAAATAAAAAGACTTAAAACTAAGCGATTTTATATTCTCATCCAACAAAAATAATAAAAAAATGTTTTTTTGTTGGGTGTGAATGAAATAATTCACTAGATGAATTGAATTAATTATTTAATGGTTTTACTTTTTACATAAAGTAAAATACAGATAATGTACTGAGAGACGTAAGAGACAACATTTCACAAGACTAAATAAATCAAACCAGATATCATTGTTCCCTTTATTTACATATATTCTAGACGAATATTAAAAGTATCTCTTCTAAGCCAGAATGAAATTTTTTTTTTTCAGTGGGAAATATTTTTTAAGGTATGTCAAGATATTTAAAAACATGTTGGTTATATTAAAAAATTAAGAAATTGTACGATTCTAGTGAAAATATACAAGTTCATTTATTCATGTACGATATTTGAAAAAAAAACATTCGTATCACTGGTTTATATTTGCAATGGATGTAAAGCCAAACTATCACCGTCAATATATAAATGTACGATGGTTAATAATTATCTATTTACGAAACGGTGTTACTACAAGACACATTAGCGGATACTACTCAGCCAAAGCTGTCGGTAAAGTTATGAAGTGTTTTATTATTTATTTCTCAAAAGAAAAATTGATCCTTATTTTTTTATTGTCAATCCGCCAAATGTCTTCGATTGTCTTAACCCTTTTAATACCCTTGAGCCGATATATCGGCTTTTCTAAATGTTACATATATTTTTATGTATGTAACATAATTTAAGTTAAAATCAGTAGTGTCATAACAAAGGGAACTTAACCTTCGACATCCAAATCACTTACAGGTTCGAAGATGTATAATATATCCCAACAAAGCGTTGTTTTTTTCCATAAAAAAGTTGAAATCTGATGTATTTTTTTTATTTTAATTTTTTAAAATGTAATTTTTGTTACAAGTTGTAATGATGCAGATAAAAATATAGTAGAAGAAACGCTATTGTAACCCCCCTCCTCAGTAAAATAGTAATTATAGAATAATAATATATATAATGCAAAAGTTATTACGGATTTTTTGATTTTTTTGATGGAGTGTCCCTTCCCAAACTGTCTGTATATTTTCTAAATACAATACGTCGGGGCTGTAAATAAGTTTGTAATGTTATTTTTTGGACAATCTGTGAAAAATATGGGGTATTAAAAGGGTTAAAACACTCTAGATCAAAAAAAGGAAAAAAAAGATCACATACTAAATATTTGAAATATTTAATTACAAAATAAATATATTTGATTTGATAGGAACATCTGTTCGCTAGAGAAAACTTCTCGCTTGACTATGTATAATATAAACAACGTCACTAGAAATAAAATCACGTGAAAATTAAATTATATGACTTGTTATTAACTTTAAATTCGTGCTTAAGTGTGACTTTGATATCGGCATAGTGAAAAATCATACACAAACCTCTGTGAAACCTGAAAACACAACGTATATTATGTCCAGCGTGTGTTTCAGAGTTTATTAGCTGTGAAATTGACTTGCTTGTCGCCGAGTTTCCACTATGGCATCATTATGACGGATCCTTTCAATATATATAGTGTGGAAAAGACCCAACGTTGATCGATGGGCTTTAAAAGAAAAATGATTTCCAGTAGACGCGCGATACTACCAACCGGAAGCTTGAAAAAAAGTAATTTTGTGCTGAAATAATGATTTAAAAAAATATTTTTATTCTTTTATATCACAGCATTTCATTTCGCTTGATTGCTGTTAAATTAACTTCGACACTATATTTGAGAAAGGTATGTTTATTTCCGTCTAGTTGCATAATATAATTGATTTTGTTTTGCAGGTTTGCGCAGTTCAATCAATTTTTTAAAACGATTAATGTGTTTGTATTTAAAAGCGATGAATTCATTCATTCTCATGTAGCTCCGTGCGTGATAAATATAAAAACGAAATGTAAATAAATCAATAATCTCACTACTAGTGCTTTTCTAGCTTTATCATTAATTTTCGCCTCTGAATAGAAAAACTAGACAGATTACTTACAAACAGTTCTTGATAAAAAAAATTAGAAAGAAAAAAAAACAGTAAAAAAGTTGTCTTCTAAAAAAAACACTTGAGTTTGGCTATATTATTTTTTATATCAAATTAACTTAACTCTTCGAGCCTCTTTCATCGCTGATGTTATTGGTTGTTTGCTTTCGTTTTACATTATTGTTAACAGAAGATCGTGATCGCTACAGAGGTGAAAAATCCAAAGTGAAGGCAGTTAACGTGGATTTTATATGCATTTATATACATATTATATTATTTGTACATATCTCCCCAGATACCATACACACACATATAGACAGCCAAACTGCGCATACATACAATACATAAAGAAGTAAGTCAACGAGAGTCGTTTTCATGATGGTACCGCTCGTATTTGCAGTTACATTATTTTTTTTAAAGAAAAACCAAATCTATGCGAGATTTTCGAGCAGAACTGATTTTGGCCTAAAACTATTCTTGGGTATTGCCACATCATAATTATGAAGGTGAATACCTCGCTGTGAAACTTTTGAGAAATTTCGATAACGATATCAATTAAAAGTTATTAAAAAACTTACATAAAGCATATTAACAAATAAACTCCGAAGATGTTCAGTGCCTATTTATTTATACAAGAAGACTTTTGGGCAGCTTTATTTAAAAAAAAATATTTATATAATAAGTTAACAAAGTGGGAAAATTATTACTAAGTCAGTAACTGACATAAGAAATTGACCACGCCTATTTATTTAAGAGGACAGAAAGCGATTTTTAAATATTTTTTTTTGTTAATAATCTCAGTATTATTTTTAGGTACTTTAATTTAGGTAGTGGTCTAATGTACACGAAAAACTAATTAAATAAACTGTTAAATACTTTGAATTTGATTTTGGCCAATAATAGATAAATACCTTGATAAAGATAGTTTAAAAATGTAATCCCGATACAATGGAAATAACCAATTTCGTCGGTCTCGTGGTCTCGAGAGCAAATTAAATTTTGTTCCAGCGACACTAGCTCACCTACGTACATCCAGAAAATACTTTCTTCGTATCTACCGGTTACACTATAGATAGCTTCAATGAAATTACGGAAAGTAATACGACCGAGGGGAAGATTTTCCCATTTACTCCTGTTCTCGCTAATTAAAAAGGGGATCTTCAAATACACCGCGGTTTGGTTCACTCATTGCGCAAGTAACTTGTTTTACATTTGAGGTTTACTTTCATCTGTTAAACTGGTAGTGTCGTTCAAAATATATTGTGTCATCAAGATATGTTTTGAATAATCAGCCAGATGTCACATTAAGAGTATTTGAAAAGTAAAAAAATCGTAAGCTAATATACAAAAATGCGAAAACTTTTCAAGAGAACGTGATGCTAAATTCTTAATTGTGTTCTTAGTAATTTAACGATTTTCATTTCGTGTTGAAATACATTATGAACAGGCATTTACAAATTCACAATGATTTAATAAACAAGTCAAAGATGTTCGTGAAGTCAAAACAATGTAACGAACGATTTGTAACTTTTTGAGAGAGCGGGAAGAAAAATTCTATATTAGTTTTTCAATTACTTTTAGCGTTTTTCAGAAAGTGTCTTAACACATTTTTTAAACATATTCCCATTAAAATTGGAACGAATAAACAAAAAAACAGAGCATTTCAAAACATGTTTTTTACGCAATCTAGGTGTTATTCAGTTACTCAATCTGTTCTTTCCCGATATGGTAAGAATTGAAGGATTATACTAAAACGCGATAGAAATAATTGTGAACATCATATATCAAAGATATTTATTTGGATATAAATATGTATATTGAAAAATAAATTTATGAAATAGCCTAAAAAAGAATACTAACCCGTAAACAACGTAATTTAATAGGATAAAAAAATACTTATAAGCAATTTTTTTTATTCTATGTTTTTTGAGAAAAAATACGTGTGGTATAATTTACAATATTTAAAGAGAATTTCGCTGTGTTTTTATTAACTAAACCATTTGCTAAAATTTAATTTCTCCAGCTTTGAAGGAAAAGTCGACTAATTGTACAATTTACTGCTTTGCAAGGGAGCGAGATGAAAAATAAAATATAATTTTAGTAGTTTTCTTAAATATTGGATTAATTTTTTTTTGATTCTTTTTTTGAATATTGAAGATTCTTTAAATAATATATAGTAACCCACGCCCGGTAGTCTGCAAAAAAATATATATGGATAGTATTAATAAAAACTAAGAAACGGCTTTCATTAAAACAAGATTTCATGGAATTTTAGGCAATCACTTCTTATATTAAATTTTGAAAATATATTTTTTACGATAAACTTTCAAATATTTATATTATTTTAACATAATATAACAGGAATGTACTTAAACTAAAAAATGGTAGATCAACTTACTTTATCTATTGAATTAAATATAATTATATATAAAAAAAAGATTTATACTATAATATAACAATGTTTCATGAAACAGTTCACAAATTTTACAACCGACTTATCCTTAGATAGTTTAAAGAGTTAAAAACGAATCTCTTTCTGAATTACAATTATTTGCAATACTTATTTCTATTTAAAATATTACGTAAGACGGAACATACAAATGTACAGATTGATAGCTTAAAAAACCTTTTATATTTTCAAATGTAAATTTTATTAAATATACAAATTTTATTCACAAGAGCTGGAATATTTCTGAGTAAATAGAAAGTGTAAAGATTGAATATGTTTTATTATAATACATTAACTTATTTAAGGACAAGTCTATGATTGAAAGCATTGTGTCAAATTTTCATCATTCTTTGGATGAAATAAAAAAAATGATTAGGAGGCTGTTAAATATTATTCGATTTAAAAGGGGGGAAAAGTAGTCAAATTCCATATAGAAGCTACAGAGGGTGTGAAGCGTGAAAATGGTTTTAACGGTTAAAGACGCTGAAAAGATCTAATTAGTTTCTCTAATAGGGTAGAAATGCGAAGTTAAAGTCGATTATGCACGAAAAGAAATATTCTGACGAAGAATGCAAGTCCTGTGTATAAAAGGAGGCTGAGACATTTATTTAATTGACAGCTGAGAGAATGACAAAAATTTCTCCCTCTCTTTTTTATTATGTAGTGCATTTGAATTTATGTTGATGGGGTTCATATAATTTTAATTCAATATATTGAAATATGCTTTTATCATGCAGTAGAAAGAACCTAGTCTAAAATAGTAAAATGTTCAAGTGAAGCTTTTGAACATTTACTTAATATATATAAAAACTCTATTGTACGACTTGCACTTGACCACTTTCTTTTGCAAGACGACGATATTATATTTGAGTTGGCTCGCACGTAATCGGTGACTTCTGAATGTGATTTATTTGTATTAGGAATTGTACTAACGTTAATATCTAAGCCGGGATCTCAGTATAAATCGTGTTTTATTCAATATGATACCGGCATTGAATATGAAAAATACTTTTACATACCGAGTGAGTGTTACATACCGGGAAAGTTTACTACAATTTTTTTTTGTATAATTTTATGTAAAATGAAAACCAAATGGTTCAATGCAAATTTGCCACGTCTGTACATTACGACAGCCAAATATGAATTATCAATAATAATTTTTACCAAAATTACGACCAAAATCGAACTTTGAATGTTCAACATGAATTGTTAAATATTTTTAAGGATTGTATAAATATTGCAGGTTCCAAGATTGCAAAAAAAAACATTCCTTATTTTATTTTTTAGCTGGGAAAAAAAATTGTGAATTGCGCCAGCAAATTTTTTCAAACGCAATAACTCGGGCACGCGTGCCCTAGGTTCACCATTCTTAGCCTAGTACAGACATGTATCAAGTTATATTTGAAATATAAATGAGCTATGTAAATTTTCAATATTTTTAAAACTATGTACTTCATGTTACACAGATGTTTAAAGTGGTATGGGTGGTAATAATTTCCAAAACGCATTAATGTTTCAAGAACATCCTGTTTTAATTTTATATCTGCTTAAAACACTAAATTATACGATATTAGTATAGATGCAACCGTTTCAATCAATTTTTTTAGGCAAGAATTAAATCAATAATTTTAAATTCGAAGTAAACTTTAAATATCATTTACTCAAATTGAACAATCTTGCATTTTTATAATTTTTTAATTTTAGATATTCTTTTATTTAAACTGAAATGTTTAAGGGATACGCAATATCAGATGCATGCATGGCCAAACATCACTGATTCCTCCATTTCAAAATAGCATACCGGTATGATGATATGTGAAATAGTTTTTTTAATATATAAATATAAAAATTAATAAAAGTTAAGTTTCAAAATTTTCTGTTTGTTTTTTTGTATTTACGCTGACAGTAACAGTATACTTGGTTGAGCGCCTCTAAATGAAAAATTAAAACACTTTTCTCAGATTTGATAATTACGTTAGAAAGAGGGCAAAACTTTTTTCTGCTCATAAAAAGGAAAATTTAAAAGTTTTATTTTTAAGGCTTTCTTCGGGTCGTTTTTTTTCACTGATTACCAATTTCACAGAATCGCTCTAAGCTTGTTTACAAAAAATAAGATATCTTTTTTCAAAATTGCTTCATGTCAAAGAACAAGAATTCTTTATTTGAAGGTCTTAGTATATATTGACTGTAACAATGTTTTATTATTTTTTTTATTATATATTAGGTTTTTTTCATACTGAGTAAAATCTGACTGGTTTCTAGAAACCAGTCAGATTGTCTAGACATATCTTTTAAATAAACATTATTTAAAAAATGTGTCGCTTTCCAGATGCATTAGTGTAGTTTTGACACCCTTTTCAATTATAAAATAAGGCGAATAAAGGTCATTATTCTTCCATCGTAGTTTGGCAGTAGGTAACATTTTGTTCAACCCCAAAATAACGTGCGTCGGTTACAATAAGCGATATGCCTGTGGGGTGTCAGCCACCCCGGGAATTTTCTTTTGTCGGAGGGGTAGGCAGATAAATAATTTAGCGCCCCCCGAGGGTTATAGCCGGCACAAAGGCTTCGGGTTCCTACGTAATGTAACGTCATTTCGAAGCAGTTTATTGAAAAATACCCCAAAAATATAAAATATCGGGATATGTACTCTTAGCACCGCGTAGCAGAGAAACTGCCTTCAAATGTATTTTTCAATAAATGTTGATGAAACTTTTGTATATAATATATATATTAAGTAACAATAATTTTACTTGTTATTTATGTTACATCATACATATAAAAATTAGTAAACCAGTGATATATTTAATGTTTCAACAATTCCTTAGAATTTATTAAGTTTAAATATACATACGTTAAATATTTAAATTATATGAGTAGTTTTTAGCAAAATATTTCGCAATCAAACGCGTATTTATTTTTAATATAGTGTAGCAGATAATCTCTTGAAGATATTTATTTTAGCCATACCGCAGAATAAATTATAAAAATCATTACACATACAATTTAACTTATATTCCTATTTTAATTATTTCAATCAAAAGCTTTTAAGAATATTTGTTTATTTCCAATCAAAGTTTTTAATACATTTTACTTTGGAATCTCAAAGTAAGGAAATCATTTTTTAATCTGATTAAAATGTCTATGATATAAACCGACGTAAATTAATATTTGATTTAATTATACTAGTAACTGATACTGAATGAAAACGATACTTTTGAAAAAATTAAATACAGTTTGATGGACATAATTTGTAACATAATATTTTGATGTTTTTCTACATTAATAACTTTTACATATTTAAATGTATTGAATACAAAACCAATCCAGTGGTGTTTTATATCGATGTAAATCGATAGTGACAGCGGTAGAATAAAATACATTTTTGTATCACATGAAAATTACAAATTAGAAAATTACTGATGGTTTGTAAAATTTGGTTGTAACACATTTTGTCTGGGAAAATCTTTGTATTATTATAATACAAATTTCTGCGAAGATTTTTTTCTTTTCATAAAGGTTTTTTTATTTTATATTGTCAATGTTTTTTCCATGCAATTCATTTATTTTTTACTAAACAGTCTTTCTTAAATAAAATGGTGTGCCAAATATTTTTTTTCATCTTTAGAATATTCATTGCACTTTTAAAATTAATTTAAACATATATTTAAAGGTAAAAGACGGCAATACATTCAACCTAACAAAGCTATACATAGTAAGTAAAAATAATTTCACATTTTACTTTGATTTTTCTTGTTTTTCATTTTTCTGTCAAAGCTAGTCAAGAGTGAAAACATTTGATGATAAACCCTACCAAAGTGTGAAAATTTTAATAATTTTAATTTAGTATGGAAAGTAATTTATTAGATTTACAACCAATAACCAACAAAACATATTAAAAATAAAACAAGCACGTGCCACTGAAAATTATTAAAAATATATTTTATACAGCTTTTCATATAAAAAGAATTAAGTATCTGCTCACTCCGATTAAAATAAGTCGTATTGTTCCAGGAAGAAAAACCTCTAAAATGTTAAGATGCTTTCTTATATTTTATTTATCTCTATATATGTATGAATTTATTATTAATCAATTTTCTCAGAATACGTGATGAAAAGTCTGTAAATATTATTTATAATTCTCTGGAAATTATTTCTGTTAAAATATTTTTTACGTGAACAGCTGACAGAACATTTTAATGGAATAGCATCCTTGACAACCGCTCTCTGACTTAAATACAAAAAAGTCGTCATTTGCAAGCTGAACAAGAATCGGCGTCGGCGGTTCCGCGACGGTGAAATGGGCGTCGATCAGTAGCGTCACAGCATTTTTCATATTCTTATTTAAAATATTTTTGGTAGGTATATACATACATCGAAAAATAGTTGGGTATTAAAATTTACTTTTCAACACTGTTAAACCCGCTCCCAAAGATCATTATCAATGTCTTAGCTCAAATTTTTAAATGAATAATACAATACGGTTAAAAATAACAAATCGGCGATTAGTATTTTTTAGGGTGTAATAATAGTATATTTTACATCTTAAAAAGTGTTTTTTTTCACATTTTTTTTTTTAAATAATTATGTTAAATTATGCTAATGTGGTTTTTGCTGTTGTCTATAAACGCGATTTTTGGAGAACATGAGTTATAACACTAAGCCTCTAATATTGATAGCATAAGTTTTGCAATATTTTGTCCATGTAATAATTGAACCAAAATTACTATTAATTACAGCAAAATAACGAGATTTTAAATCATATAATATGGGCTTAAAATTACATATGTAAATAAATAAAGGAAAGAGAAGTTACAGATATCATAGAACCATGTAGCCCAAAATACCTTATAAATAATATATAATGTAAAGATTATAAACGCACTAACGTTTATTGAATATATTACACGTTACTGCACATCGGATATGCAGCTGCGAGAAAAAAAATGGGTATTTTATTTTCTGACGTGATTTCTAGAATCATCCAAATCCTGCTCGCGGTGGATTTTCTCACAAATACAAAGATAAAATAAAAGAAATGTTACAACAACGGATTTAGCAATAAAAAACGTGTTTACTCGAGGAGTTATGTACACGAACTACAGTTGAGCGCATTAAACTTGATGTATTTAGACACAAACATAATTGTAGGGAATTTATTTTTACGATACACTTTTTATATGTTAATTTATCAACCTTTAAACTTTCATTAGATCCATAGCTGACAAAAAACATTCCACTGCAAGAGTTGGTCATAATACATTTTTTTGTGTAATGTAATTCCAATGGATTCTTTTGTATCGTAAGTTTTATGGCATTAATCAACCCCGTTGGTTGCGTCAAAAATCATATATGAAGATGAATTTTCGACGGATATGTTGCTACTTTATAATAAAATAAGAATGCATTAACCATAAACGTCAGTTCACACCTCTAATATCTTTTAAAATACAAACATTTCTGTATTTAGCAACAAATTTTAAATGAAAGTTCTTGTAACAGTTTTAATCTAGTGGTTATATCTCCATGTGAGCGGTTATGACTTGTGTATAAGTGATTTGAGAAAAATGGGTTAACAACCTGTTATTAGCTGTTTAATACAGGTATTGACTTATTTTTTTAAAAATTACTACACTCAGCTGTGCTTCAGAGATTTTACTTTGCTTTGGTTACACTTTTTTTTTTTTTAAACCATGTCCGCTCCCAATGTGGAGCATATGGACTCCTAATGGAGTTTATCTCAACAGAAGTGTTTCTACGAGAACTGCTTGTTACTCAGTTGCTCAACCTCTCTTTTTTCTAAAGAGAGTAGGGATAGAAGGATAGGGGCTAGGACAGGATTAGTGGTAAGCTAATCGCTCTCGATACGCCCCGTTCGTAGGATAGGATGGGTGAGAGGGGGGAATTAACGTGAGCTAAAATATTAAATTGTCACTTTCAAACATATCATATAGTTTTATCGATTTATGGATACTTAAATACATTAACGCTGAAAATAGTCAATCATTATATAAATCATTTAGTCATTACCATTCCTAGAAGCTAACTAACCAATTTAGTGCCCAATTTAGGAACCAATGAGATTATCATTCCATTAGTATTATTCACAAGCTACACATAGGAATTTAATTATGCCAAATATTCACACCAATATTTATAAACACCAAAAGAAAATACTTCTTTAAATTTATGTTGTATTATGATCAGTTTTGGCATCACGGTTATTCACATAAATGGTGTTATTTCATGTATATTAACTAATTAATGGAGAACAATTAACAAATATTAAAAATTAAAACCAATACAATGTTATAATACGTAATACAAGATCTTTTATTCTGAAAAAAACCGGTTTCAAGATGACAATTGTTTTCTAATATATGTCTCCATTTTTATAGCTCATACTTTATGGATAGAGAAAAGTTGGAATAGTGAGTGGGTTCTCAGGAATTACGTAAAGCTCTTTCTCCCTTTCAATACAAAAGCCAAGAGTTTTCCTCTCAAAAACTCGCATCGAATTTTCTCCATGCCTCAGTAAGAAGTGTTTTTGTTCCAGTATTCAAACTGGATTTACGCCGCATTGTTACAACACAACATTTTTTTTCATTGTTTTCATTACTATCAGAAACTTTTCAAAATCTTGATAAATGAAAATGATTTTTTTTAATAAAATTTTGCCAACATTGACAACTGTATGAATTTTTAATACGAAATATTTTTTGTCATACTTATTTTGTTATTTTTATACATGACATAAGTAATTTAGATTAAAATAAGATAAAAAGGTTTTTTTGATTAAAAAAAAATGTTTAAGCTTTGACAACAAATGGAATCCGAATACTCCATAATTCAAAAACAAAACATAACATGCATTGAAATTAAGTAAGTAACCATAAAGTTATAAATACAACCATCTCGTCAATCAACTAACATTGCATTCAACGTAAACGATGGCCAACCCTCTGAAATTAATTTTCATAAAAGTACTTATTATAAAGATTGATTAGTTCTTCCCTTCTCCACACCCAGGCATCGGTAAAAAATGTGCTGTAATGCTAGAATCAGACCATGAATATACAGATTAGAATCTTTTACGGTATATAGAATAGTAAAAGGCAGCTATGAAGCACATACTGCACCTTTTCGTATTTAAAGAATAGCGACTGCCGAGAAACTAACTTACACCAAAAAATAAATCAGTAGTGTGGTTAAAAAACATTTCTCTCTAATCATGCTTAGAATATTTTTTTTAGTATACTCAAATCAATATTAAATTTAAAATAAGGGGATACAGTTGTAAGTAACTTTGTTTTGTTCGTGTTTGATAAACATAAGTGTATTGATAAAAAAAACCATATTGTCACCGTAATGACAGAAGATACAAAAAGAAACAAACAACTTTTAAGATAAAGCCTCTACCACCGATATTTTATGTTATGGATATATAATTATAATCTTAAAATAAAGATGAACTTAGGTATGGTGATTTGAGAAAAATAACGCCAGGAATTAAAAGTGAGGGATAATTGCGTATCGAAAAATTTAAACACGATCACTGAGTTATTGTCGATAAATAATTGATATTCAATATTCTTATTGTGTACCTTACACAATTTTGTTACTAAATAACCTTTGACAGTAAGGTGACGATAATACTTTCATATATTTTTGGCAGAAGCAGATATGTTTTTTTGTCGACTTTGAATATATTAAGCTTTTTAAATCAAACCATAAAACAAACATTTCTACTTCTGTCAAAAGATTTAAAAATAATTATTAAAAATATTGAAAGATAAGTCAACTCTTCTAAATAATTACTTAAGACTTTGATGTTTTTCTAAACATTTTATGGTCAAAACAGAGTACCGATGTCCCTTTGAAATCGTTTGAAATTATTTGTTACAGCTAAGCAATACAAAGCATTCATTAATTAAAATTCCACTAATTAACCTGGCAAAGTAACAACCTTTCAAAATCCGGCGATGTTGGTCAAACAGAACAGGTGTAATTAACCTGTGTTTTGGATATTTGAAACTACTCTTAAAAGCAAATTCACGCTTTTCAGATATTATGTAAATATGACGGACAGACATGGAGCTGTAAGATAAAAGTAACATCATTATATTCTAAGAAAAAACTTCAATAATTAAATATTATTTTGGAATATTTCGTCGCCAAACATGTGAAATAGTATAATTCATCGTAATTCATTCGCATGGCTGATTAAGATTTTTGATATTTGTGCGTAAAGCAAGGCAATATTATGTCAGACAATTCAACAGGCAGCTAACAATGAAAAAAACAATGGTTTAATTTTGACTAATATGACTTCTTCTTTGGCCATGTCCGCTCCCTATGTGGATCATATGGCCGCCGCGCGGCACCTCCATGTTTTCCTGTCTCCCACCAATAGCTTTGCTTCCTCCCATGACATGCCTCAGTTCCGCCGAGTACATCCTATGGATAGCACCGGACGGACGCCCGGGACGCCAGAATCCCACCGGTCGAAAAAAGAGGCAGGCAGGATTGAGGCTTTCCGGAGGCATCCGCAGCACGTGACCCAGCCAGTTCCAACGTCTCTCCATAACCACTGACGTGACGGGACGCTATCTTCTACGCTCCCTTATCTCTGAATTCCTCACAAAGTCAAACCACCTCACCCCCATTATCCGACGCAAGCATCTGTTCTGTGTTGAACAAGTGTTGAACAAGTGGCATTTGGTTTTAATCGAGTACAGCTGTGTGTCCCAGACAGTCCGCATTGAGTTGAATGTGGCTCAAGCCATTCGTAAACGAATGGCGAGCTCCTTTTTTGTACTACCGTCTTCGGGGATATGTACGCCGAGGTATCTGAAGGTGTCAACCCTCTCGATGATCTGTCCCGCGCTGGTAAGGGTCCTATCAGAGTAATGACAGGTTTGGTTACACATTACATTGGTCTTACTAGTATTATAATGCTAATATGACTACGGTGCTTAAATGCCAGTGACAATGTTTCAAAAATGTTTATGTACAATATCATAGAAATAATCAATGTTGAACACCAAATGAGAATGAAATATAGTAATGATATTTAACTTGAAATACATTTATTTCTAGCATTAAAATCAAACGAATATTATAAACATATGTAATTAATTTGAATTGTCTTTAACAACTTTTTTTGACTGTACACTCAAGATCAAATACTGGAGCACCACATTTAATCTTAAAGTGTTATATTTGTAATTATATCATTAATTGAAGAAAGTTTGGTTTTGGTTTAATTTGCGTAAATGAATGCCGCCTGTGTGGTCGAATAGTCAACGTCGTTGGCTCCGGCTACTGAGGTCACGGGTTCGAATCCCAGTACGGTCAGTTTGATAAATTGATTTTTCAATCGATTTATGAATTTCTGTTCGAAGGCATGGATTATGCGATGTCTTGAATTCCCCCCTCCCATCCTATCCAATGGAGAGCGACTAGCCAACCACTAGTTCTGTCATAGCTTTATCCTTCTATTCCTACTCTCTTTGAAAAAAAAACGGTTGAGCAACTGAGTAACAAGCAGTTCTCATAGAAACACTTCTGTTGAAATAAACTCCACTAGGAGTCCATATGCTCCACATTGGGAGCGGACATGGAAAAAAAATGAATTCAATATTATCGATGGATTCGGCGGTAACTTTACAAAAAATATTGTTTAGTTCATAAAATGAAATTGATATCGTTGTTTTTTTACTGCTCGTTTCGAAGCTATTAATACAGCCAGTAAAATATCGGAATTATCAATTTTATTTAAATATTGAAAACGAATTAAATTTAACCAGACATTATTTATTATTTCGTAATAAGCTAAAATCAAAATGATAAATGATGACATTTATACCAATTTTATTTTGAAATTTAACAATATCGCACGTAATTAAAAGGCTTCCATCCAAAGGTTGTTCAACTTTAGAGACCATGTACCCTTCGCAATAATATCAATTTATTGAGCTCATCTCGTAGTTATATTGTTTAAAAAAATCCAAACATTTTTTAGCACTTTTGATATTATTATTTAACTTGGCATCAAGACTTATGCATTGTGCATAACGTAATGCATTGTTTGGATGAGCATAATAACACAGATTTTGTAAATGTGTCTTTAATAAGTAGAAGAATTGGTCAATAAAAAGGGACCAGATGTGAAATTCACGATTGTATATAAGTTGTAGTGAAATCATAAATTTTATAAAGGCAAACATTGCTATATCAAATCAAAATATACAATTTCGGCTAATTTTTTAAACGTATATTTCAGGCGTTTAATTTTTGCTTCGATAAAGTTAAGAAAGATGTACAAAAACAAAATAATCGGTTCATATATATAAAATATGAATATCGCTACCATAAAGTAACAGTGAGATAATGTGAAAAAAGGCGATTTTAAGATAAGTATGCCAAACGATTGCTGAAAGGTTAACTTTTATAATGAAACACTGAAATATTTAAAAAAACAAAAAATTACCCACTTTAAAGACAAATCTTACTTTTACAATTGATGATATTGCCTTGTAATTTCAAAGCATTAGTGATATTACTAGAATAACTAGATAAATATAATATTGTACAAAAAAACTTACTATCACCTTACTAAATGAAACCATAATTAACAATTTTAAAACTACAACACAAACTTTAAAGTTCAATTATCTCAAAATTAGTATTTACAACTTATCTCACTGATGCTTTAGAGTAGCGAAATAGTTTTTGAATACGTAACTATAAATTAATCAAAGTATTTATTCGTTAAGTTTTTCATATTGGTGTTTCCGAATCTTGGCAACGCAACGAAATAAGCGAAAAATCAATTATGTATTGACGATTCGAATGCTTAATAAAATAGTTTTTTACAGACATAAATAACAAAGAAGATGGATAAAAAAGAACGTTCAATAAAAACTGACTAAATAAATGTTTATTACGTCCACACAGTTGCTTGTCTAGCACCAGGTATTTTTTTAGATCTTTAAATATTTATTATTTCAGAGATTGATAAAGCCTGAGAGACATTCTTGAATTCACAAAAACTCGACAAGCGCTCGGATTCTTTTATTTCAAATGTCAACGGTTAATTAAAAGAAAGTTTATTTTTTATTTAAAAAGCGTCATGCCGAATTGAAAGCTTTTAGATGTGGTCTTAAACGTCTAGTATTTACAGAAATATTATCTTATACAGTCTTATATTTTGAAATCTTTAGACTGATTCATTCGCAAGATAGAAAAAAAACAAACGTAACGAATATAAAATATAAAAATATTTTTTTTAAAACCATGTCCGCTCCTAATGTGGAGCTTATGGACTCCTAATGGAGTTTATCTGAACAAAAGTGTTTCTACGAGAACTGCTTGTTACTCAGTTGCTCAACCTCTCTTTTCCCAATGAGAGTATGGAAAGAAGGATAGGGCTAGGACAGGATTAGTGGTAAGCTAATCGCTCTCGATACGCCCCGTTCATAGGATACACAGGAGCATAATACGTGGAATAATATAAAAATAACTTCGATTATTCCACGTATTGTGCTCCAAGCTACTTTCACAAATGCTTGTTTATAATAAAAATAAAAATAAAAACGGGAGGCAAGGAGGGGATGATAGAAAAACACAAATAATAATGAAACTACAAATGACATTTACATTACTAAATAATTAACTAATGAGTTGCATCAATTAGGAAAGGTAAAACCATTGGAAATAAATAAAGATTGTCTGAGGATGCCTCTGAAAGATTCGAAACACGTGTCACAGTATGTAGCACAATACGTGGAATAATCAAAGTTATTTTTATTTTAAAATGAAATTCCACAAAGTTACCGTCCAATCCTTTGAAGTAACAAACGTAACGGTTTGTGTATCGTTATCACAATATACTTTGTAGGTAAATGAATTAAGCCTAAAGCAGCACGTTTAAATAAAATAAACTATTTTAAATATTATATAAAGTTTTTTTCTATAAAATTATAATTTATTTTCGAACGATAAATAACTTCCAAATTTTTTATAACGAGTTGATTCATATAAATAATCACAATATTTTCTGTAATACGTTAAGAATTTTTTTTTACTCAATCAATCATTTTAAATTATCATAACGTAAGATTATTTATTCCCCTTTTCAAAAAGTTGGTGGGTTATGAATAAAGTAAAATAACCACAAATATTTTCACTGAATCATCTCTATGATATTTTCTATATACGTCAATCACATTTTTGTAACTTTTTACGAAGTAATAATCCAATAAGACAGGCCCGAAAGTGATGAGGATGTACTAGAAGTAAACAATAATAACATTGTTTTCATGCGCCATTTTTGGCACGATACATGGAGTAAGTCATCGTTTCTTCAAATAAAAATGACTTACTGTAATTCTTGCGATTTCACACAAAAATTACTGATTCACAACTATGTCGAAGAACTCGACGTCACTAGACAAAATTCGTGTCAATGATGTAAACACACTTTGAAATATAGCAAAAATAAAAATGAAAAAAATGAGTCATCGTGTATATATAATTTTGTTGGGATTGTATTGTAGAGATGCGGTCAAAGAACTCACGTCAAACATAATAATAATAATTCCTTTACCCCCAGAACTCGATTCTATTCTCACAAAAACAATATCCTGTTTTGGAACGTCCACAAGCGATGTAGAATGAAATTGCGTTCTTCACCGATTATTTGTTTTCCCCTCCCACACCTCACCTCTTACGAAACAATACCAACCTTTTTCTGTTCAAGGAGGGGACCTGATGCATACCTACCGTCGCTCCCTTTGTAAGGGAAATAACTCTAAGAAAACCGTGTTGTCATCTTAGGATATGTAGGAATAGTTTGAGCTGAAAAAACTTTGTTTCACTAAAAATGCCAAATGTGTATTCAACTCATTTATTTAATACGATGACTAACCATTATGGCAAAGAGAAACGGACAAAAAAAACCTCTAAAAAAATAAGAGAAACTGTTTTACTTTTGTAATCTATATTGGCGCTTTCGTTTATTTACACTATAGGTTAGTTTTGACACGCCCTGTCAATTATTTTGTGTTTAAACGGTTGACGTTACTCGTTTTCAACTGTAACCATACTTTATTGTAGATATTGTATAACTTGCTATTAGATTTTAGTTTTCAAATGATTTCGTCTTTTAATAAGAACATTTTTTGATGAATTGGTAAATGCGTTGGATCTTTCATTTCTAGTATAATAAAATAAAAAATTGACTGAACATAAATAATTCCTTTCGATGGTTTCGGCGGTAACTTTGTGGAAGTTCATTTTAATAGAAAATTTAAATTAACTTTGATTATTCCACGTATTGTGTTACTAACTGTGACACGTATTTCGCCTCTTTCAGAGGCATCTTCAGACTTACTATCGCAAAGTTTGCTTAAGTAATAAAGCAAGATTGATTCTAACATTTTAAAATTATGAAATTACAAATTGGAGTTTTTGGGTTTTTTCCTTTTAAGAGGAGCAAGGAGGGGGGGTGAGGCGAAACACGTGTCACAGTTAGTAACACAATACGTGGAATAATCAAAGTTAATTTAAATTTTCTATAAATAATTCCACTAAAAACGTCTTAAAATGCACGAAAGCTCTTAAATATTCAACCTTAGCTAGTTTTATTAAGTCCTTCCTATTTCATTTTGCAAATAGTGCATTGACAAATCAAACCATAACATATCATTAAAATAAATATTAAATATTTTAAGTCAAATGTATATAAATCAAGTGCATCAAATGTGTTTTTCACGTGTATAGCCCTCTTCGTGTGTCGAATTAACAAAATAATTTGAAACTCATTTTATAATATGTTGCAATGGGAAGCATTTGCGCTACAGAAAAGACATTTTAACGAAATAAGAAACTAGAAATTTACGAATAAGAGTTTTTTTGCACAGCAATAAGCCGAGAAACTCGATATGGGAGGTCAAATGTGCAGCCTGAGGCTGTTGAAAGCTTACTCCAAACTATGGTTGGTAGCTGTTGTATAAAAATAATAAAGTATTAAGAATATGTCATATAAACTTGCAAATTTATAGTTCTTTTTCCAGGACTCACTATAACCGAAGTTGGCGAAAATCAGGTACGTATGCAGAATTGTAAACATTTGTTTCAGATATATAAGATATATTTTTTGCAAATCTATTAAAGTTCGTATGATTTTGTCGTTCAAAAATATTTTTTACAGTAGAAAACCATAATAATTATAAAGTTTATTATGCTTATGTTCGAAAACTGCCCATTTTCTGAAAAATCATTTATGATAAAATATAAAAATATAAGTTATTAGTTTTAGAAAAGAACTCTAAATTTGTTTTTCTTAACAGTATTCTACTACCGTTAAGATTGTTGAATTGGTTTTTATTTTACTATTTTTTTTTTATTAGAACCTCGTAAGTCATAACTTTATATTAATTTTCAGCTGTTGTTCATCTGAAGATTAGAATGTGGAAAAAATAAATTAGAAATACTAATTGTGGATGTCCAGTGAACAATTTAAGTGTCTATTAGGCTTGAATGTGTGTATGATTTGCTGATTCTTTTTTAAAAAATAAAAACAAACAAATGTCAGTAATTTTCGAAAATTCCGAAAAATATATAAACTAATTCTTAAAATAAATCTATAACAATTTTAAAACTAAAAGCAAACTTATTTCATTTACGTTTTTAAAATAATTTGACATGTTGATGAAAATTGTTCTCATCTTATCTAATATAATCTGGCTCGAACTGATATCTTATGCTACCCCATTCAAATGTTATGTCAGTTTAACATTTTAGTTGAATTGTATCTAGGTCCAAAGTGTAACGGTAGAAAGACGACACACTGGGAGCTGCCTGCATCTGCATACTAATGGGCTTTTTCTCAACAGCTTAAAACTGTCGTACAAGAAGTTATTTGCGACAGTTAAACATAATTTATCGTGAATTGTAACAGCATAGCGTAGGAATATTACACTGCACTCTGGATTTTATTACCTAAAAACTTTTTTATTCTTAAATGTATTACAAACCACCATTTTAATGTTACTTACTTAACAGGTGCGAAGTGTTTCAATGAAAATTTGAAATATCGAAGATTAGAAATGAATTATATTATAAAAAGAGTATATTCTTTTGTTCATATGAGTGAAACGATATTTTAAAATGAATTTCCTCGTGTTACTGGCATTTTCACAGTTTGTATACACTTGATAAGCACAGTGTAATGTTCTCGTATTGTAAAATATACTAATTACTTTGAAATTTTTAGTGTTTTATAAGTCAACATTAACTTAAATGAATTCGATTGTTTTTCTCGATGATAGAAAGCATTACAACAAACATTTTCAATCAATTAATCATATCACGACTTTGCCAATTTCATATTTTTTTACCAATACACAATACTTTTTTACTACCTGCATTTTGTAAGCAGATTTTTCTCTTTAGATTATTTTGTTTATAGAATACTTAAATAAAATACAATCTATTGTACTTAGGTTGCTGGCGTGTAAGTATGTTATGTATGTTTTCAATCCGCTTAAAACCTATGTTCATAGGTTCATATAACATAGGAAAATATGTGGCTAAGTAAACGTTAAGTTATCGGTCGGCATACATTAAAAATGATGCAGCTGTTTGACTACACGATTGTTATATGAAAAACATTGTTGACAGACTCTGAATCTTCGATAAAAGGATGAGTGCTGGTAGTAACAAGTCGATAAGAGATACCGATAACAAGATTTAAAAACATTTTTTTAATTTGAATTTTTCCTTTGTATTGTGGTCTGTTACATCAACTTATTTTTTCAATAATAAAAAGCTATATAATATTCAGTTATTTTCTTTATTTATTACATGATCGCACTGTAAGCATAATACGTACAAATAAATCTTCCTGAATAAGAAAAATATATTTTTTTAAACTGGATAAGTCACGTGCATTCAGAGTTTAAAAAAAGAAATTGTTAATTTGGTATGTCTTCTCAGCAATTGCTCTGCTATACATAGCACATTTCAAAATGCTCGCCCTCTACGAAAACAAAACAAATTCTTCGAGTACAGTTAAATTATCCTATATATTTTTCCCACCCCGATGCATTGTTGTGTGAATTCTGTATACTAGAACCAAAATACATTTTAGGTGATTACATAACAAAGGATGCAAAATACAATTGGTAAATGCGATTAACGGTTTAATTTGTTACCAAACGGTGTCTTTAATATTTACAATATTGCTTATTTTGATTCTCTGTAGCATCAGTGGTAGATGCAAAACATTTAAAAATAATTTTATATATCATTTTTCATTTTTATATACATATAAGTGATTATCAGCGAATACATTTAGTAAATAAGTAATCGAAAACACTCCTTTTATACGTCGTGTAGCATTAAGAAAAATCAGTAAATATCCTTTTTCAAAAACTAAATCAATCATGTAATAAGATGTGTTATCATTTTTGTTTACTTTCAGAAAATCTTAAGCATTTAGCTTTAGTTGGAGTCAACGAAAAATTACCCATTTTTTTTGATTTTTGAAAATGTTGCGAATGTCGGCCTATGCTTAACAACATCATTAACTATCAAAGAATTTATTTATTTAGACAAGAAAAAAATGCTTTGTTTAAATGTATAGTTTGTGAAAGTAAAAACCATCAAAATTATCTCATCGTCACTGCTCTGCAAAGAAATATTAAGTTACAAACGTTAGCACTGTATATTTTTTTTGTCATTTCATATGAAAACAATCAAAACAAATTTATGATTTATACATATTATTAAATTATAAATTTGTTTTATTTGAATTGATGACTGTGAAGAATTGATAGTTTTCTCTTATAATAGGAGTAAACTTTAGAAAAAAAAATAACAGAAGTAAAAAAAATGTTCTATAAGAAACATCAACTATAAAAAATGTTATAATTTTTTTATTTTGTTTTTGTATAAGATTCGGTTAATTATTTGTTTCCCTTAGAAGCATGTACGTATTGTATTATATTAATGTTGTTAATATATTAAACACTGTTTTTAATTTTATCTTTATTTGAAAACTTCATAAATAATACGATCACAATTGAAATATGTTTCACTTAATGACTTAACATTTATTAAAACTTATATTTTATTAACTTACTATAAACTTATAGTAAAATATAAATTTGATATCTTTGTTATTACATTTGTTTCAAGTGGAATACAAAAGTAATTAAATTTAATTTATATTAAAAATAAACATCCTCAGAGCAACAGCCGGATTAATCAAAAATATCATATACTTATTTGAGATTATGGAAATTTCTTAGGTGTTATATCTGTCTACTGTATGTTAAATATAAATATTCATGTAGCACGCGTGTGGTAACAAACGCTTGAGAGTATTAATGAAAAACAGCTCGAGTGAATTTTATTAATTAAAAATAAAGATTTCATTGAACTTTAAAATTGAAAACGTTTTAAGCCACTGAAGTGATGCACTTAACTGTTTAACGGTGTGTTCCATGTATCTAGTATTATTTCAGTAATGTGAACGATAGTTCACTTTAAGCGAACACGTAAATGGTAAATGTTCAATGCTTATTGCTGTAAAATATTGTGTAAATTTTGAACGCTTAGAAAATAATTTAAGTCAGAAGTTTGTTTTGATTTGGTATATTTCAGTTGAAAGAAGTATAATTTATTTATTTTTTGAAGATAAATTTAGTTATTTATATTTTTATATGCAAACAATAAAGCTTGATAATACGTTAAGTTAAACGGTTCAGAAGCAGTTAAATACTCAATTTATTGATTAAATTGGCATTTAATCGGTATAAATCCATTGTAATAAAGTAAAAAATATATTGTTTACCTTATTAAATATTCAATCAATACACTGATTTTTTTTTACCATGTCCGCTCCCAATATGGAGCATATGGATTCCTAACGGAGTTTATCTCAACAGAAATGTTTCTACGAAAACTGCTTGTTACTCAGTTGCTCAACCACTCTTTTCCCAAAGAGAGTAAGAATAGAAGGACAGGACTAGTGGTTAGCTAATTGCTCTCGATACGCCCTGTTCATAGGATATGATGGGTGGGAGGGGTGAATTCAAGACAACATCCATGCCTTTGAACAGAAATTCATAAATCGATTGAAAAATCATTTTATTAAACTGCCCGTACTGGGATTCGAACCCGTGCCTTCCGTAGCGGTAGCCAAAGATGTGGACCACGTGACCACACAGGCGGCCTAACTGATAACTTACACTGATTTTAATATGTAAAAATATTTTCACTTCCAAAAATGGGTTGATTATAAAACATTTTAACATAATATTTTTTAATTTGAATTGTCTGAATGCTGTACTCTTCCATGAATCTTTAATGGAATGAATTAATGGAAAATTACAGCATTCAGACAATTCAAATTTGAAATTGAAATTCCATAAAGCACCTTCAGTCGAAATTCTAAATTACAAAATATATGTAATGATAACTTGGCATTGATCAGACACTTACTTTTGTAAGGATTATATAGATTGATATGATCTTATGTTATTAATATCACTTTGGTTACTAATTCATGTACTAGGTGAACAGTCAATGTATAAAAAATCAAAAAAAATGACCATGTATAACAGCCACAAGTATTGAACTTTGGTCCTATTATTTTTAAGTAAGATAACTTCACTAGATTTATATTTAATATGACAAAAAAACAGCGAACAACTTTTGCTCAAACACTTCATTAATGTTTTTAGGAAAACCCCATTGATAAAACGACGCAAATATTCATAGCATTGTGCAATCTGCGAAAAATATTTTCAATAAATAAACATGAAATGAAATGGCGAAAAAAAAATATTTGTAATGAAAAAAACATTTTTAGACGTCAATTCTATTGACGTAGGTAGCAGTCACGGCCGCCCGACTCTAAATACTAATAATTCTCTCAACAGAAATTATTCGTGGCTTGAGTCGTGTAGGCAGAATTCCTGTCACTTGAAATCATTGGGGTAAAACATTTCCTCATTTCGACTAGGCATTAAACACCACGTCGTAGCAAACAGCGTAGCGCCGTAGACGGTCTACTCCTGGCGTAGAGTACAATTCCAGCGTGCGGGGAGCTACGGGCGGCGGCCGTTGGAGCGTCGATCGATAGCATCCGTACACAGGCGTCGTGTTTGAAGGTGTTTCCCAACAGTTGAATAAAATTTATTCATTCAAAATTCTAAAACATTTTAAAACTGTTGTTTTATTTATATTTTAATTAATTTTTGCATTTAATATTAATCACCATAAAATTTTTATGTTTTTTTTTATTAAATACGCACTAAAAACTTTATCGGAGCATAAATCCAAAAACTATAAAACTTTCTACCTTTTGTGTCGTGACCAGGAGGCTTTGACACTGGGTTAGCAAAATTATAAACTATTACACTATTTCGACTGGCCAAGTGGTTGAAAGGCTTGATGGCTGCTGTAGGCACAATTATCAGGACGCTAATAACATACTGTGGGACTGCTCCGAGGTGAATGCCGAACAAGCAGAGCTGTTTGCTGCGGTCCGCCCTCATACAGGCCTAATAGGCCACGCTGAGCTGATCTCAACAAAGGCAAGCCTCGAGACATCAGAAAATATTGCAGCATCATATTAAGAACGAGATATTCTTGATTCTTCTTAAGATTAAACTTGGAGTAGATTAAACCACTATGTTAGGTTCTCAGTATACGGGTACACATGATAATATAACTTATCACTTAAATTAAATGGCAAAGGAAGTAACAATTTCTTTCTATTACTACGCACAATATTGCATGTTTAAAATATAGGTCCCGTGCAGCTCTGTATACGGCTGAAAATATGGGGAGTGAATTCGTTTTTTTAAATCTTGATTTCGTTATCAATGGTGGTTGTTAAACAGCAGCTGTATATGCATAACGAATAGTGATGGTACAATCAACAACTAACTTGAAAATATGTGTTTTTTTGATTATTTTCTACAATATTAAATACTTTTTTTATAGTAAGTGATTCAATAAGGATTCAAAAGCTTGAATTATTGATGTTTGCATTCATTCTTGAATCAATTTCCTGTTAAATTTTGAGGGAGCTGTGAGGCGTAGAAATAGTAATGAGATTACTACCCATCTTTTATAGTCTCATATGTTTACCCGGATCCTCATCATAACATTTTGAATAAAGTTCAACTACCGATAAAATTTAAATAAATAGTATTATGTAAAAAATTTACCCATTGTTGGTTTAGCAACTATTATGTTCGCCGAAGTTGAAAAAGATCAAAACAGATAAGCTGAGTTTTATTTTAGAAATATTTTTATAAAAATCCGCTTCGCACCTGTTGGGGATTTTTGATACATAAAGTTCTGACAGTAAGCCAACCAAGAAGAGCACGGCGGCTTTAGCATTTTTATTATCGAATTCGCGCACACTTAGGTTGGCTGTACGTTGGGTCTACAACTAATGCCAATATAATCGGCATTATTTATGAGATTTAGCTAAGTCTTGTCTATCCAGAAGCGGTTCTTAGTTAAACTAAGGTGACTTGGTGTAACTTAATCAAATTTGGATATAAGTTCTGGAGTATCTCCTTACGTATTCAACGTTTTCATGTTATTAAGATAAGTCGATGAAAATTACAAGTGTATTATAACACACAGTTTAATAGCTATTAAAAAAATCTAGACTATGTTTAAATATAGCTCAACCATCGGTAAGGTTTTATTTCATAACTTCTTATGGACTGCTAAAGTGTCACGTTGACATTGGCAAATATGATTCCATCATTGTTTTTTTTATAAATGTCCGGTCAAAACATAAAGCATTTATCCTTGTAATACAGTTATCCCAATATTTTTTTCCGAAGAAAGAAAGAGTCAAGATAGTACTAGTGGTTAACCAATCGCTCTCGCTACTCCTTGTATTTTTATGATTGGAAGAGTGGAGAGAATTTTAAACATCACAAACAACCATGCCTTTGAACAGATCGATCACAGAAGCCAACGAAGTTGACGCTACGTCAGTTCCACTTGACGCTTAAGTAAATAAAGCTCGCTCTATACTAGATCATAGGTGGCATTTAACACTTTACAAATTATTTTTACGTAATTATCTTGTAGCGATTGATTTATTTGGTATAAAACTTTTTAAGCACCAGTCATTATTGATTTGTTTTGTTTTTAAAATTATAAGTGAAACTGTTTGTAATTATTAAAAGAAAGTATTTTTTACCGTGTCCGCTCGCAATGTGAAGCCTATAGACTCTCATGGAATTTATAACAACAGAAGAGTTTCAACGAAAACTATTTGCTATGGAGTTGTTCAATCTCTTTTTTTACTAAGTGAGTAGGAATAAAATGATAGAACAAGGACAGGACTAATGTTTAGCTTATCACTCTTACTAAGCTCGTTTTTAAGATTGAATCCATGCCTTCGATCTGAAATTCACAAATCGATTGAAAAATCAATTTTTAAAATTGTTCATACTGGAATTCGAACGCGTAACGAAAGTTTAAGACGCTGACCACTTGAACACGCAGGTGAAGTTTAATTGATGGCGATCTGAATCAGTTTTACTATCGATTTGATACTAAAAACGTTCAATTAGGAAAGTAATCGTACAAACTATTAACATTTCTGTAAGCCTTTGAAATAATATGTGCTGGTTAGAATCTATCACAAATAAAAAACAATTCCAATGGTCATTATCTATAAATACTCTACCGGTTTTTAAATGAATTAAACGTCGTATAATTTAAAAAATGAATCATTCAAATTGAGAAAAGAATGCTGGAAAACGAAATCCAGGTTGTAAGTAACAATCCGTCTGGATGTGTACACAATTTAAACGATTTAAATTTATTGTGTTATTATCAAGTATGTCTAAACGCTGAAACAAAGATTAATACACTACGAAACAATGGTTTTCATGAAATATTATTTGCAAAATGGAATCGTGTTAATTAAATGCCAACTAAACAATAATTTGTTATTTATTGTATTTCAGAATGCGTCCACTGTCTTAGATGAAACTGTACTTTGACATTTTGGATATTATTGAAGTTACCCTTTTCAAAAGCCAAATCTGGTGGGTTTGAAAGATTATGTAATGGTTATATTTGAAATTAAATTGATAACTCTTTGTCTCATTGTAAGAATATTTAATTTTTCACATTGAAAAATTTAAAATTTTTGAAATGAAAAAATATTATTACTGCAAAATGACAGAGATAACATTACTTCACACTTGCAATATATAACTAAAATTTATTCAAATGTATTAATTAATATTTAAAAGGAACTAAAGTTGTTAAAGATTTATTATGTTTTTTTTTCTACTGGCATCAAGTGATAAATTCCTCCGTCTTGGAAGGCCACTGATGACCATCTATAAGATGTACTCGGAGGAACTACGAGACGCTAGAATGACATATGAAGAAGCAAGAAGACTGGCGGAGGACAAATAATCTTAGAGTAACCGTGTGGTGGCCAATAGCTATATGCTACGACTAAAGAGCGGATATGAAAAAAAATGTTTTTCTTTCCAGGATATAAACAATAAAAATAAGGATTTTTTTTCATGCAAAGCACACATATACAATACTCTCTCACTGAACGTTTTTTTAATCATGCGTATTGAGTGAATGCAGCGTTTGTTTATAATTTATAGTTTGTAAATATTTCCACAAAATATATATATTTGAAAACAATGCTGATACACCTTGTATTGAAATATAATATAAATTATGGCATTATATAACAATATTGTAAAATGTCTCTCGATTGTAATGATCATTTGAAAATTAATGACTATGAAATACCGCAGACTGTTTGGCTTAGATATTATTGATTTTTTTAAAGGTTAATTCAAATACATATTTACACGACGAAGCGAAAACTTAAGCTCTCCCTAGACGAAGTCAACGCTTTTCATTTTCATTTTCTCACTTCACTTTATTTTTTAGTCTGTATTGTGATAGGCATAGAGTTGCTTTTTAGGAGACACAAGTTAGTAAGCGCTTAAAGTTTTGATAAAATCTTTTTTATTTATAGACGTAGAATAAAGCTCATAGAAATAAAGCTGTCATACGGAATACATTTAATTTTGAAAAGACCGAAATTTGTTTTTAGTCACTTTTACTTGAAGGTTAAATATCCGAAACAACACTTATCACAGTCAATTATTGTAAGGATTTTTGTTCTTATTTCACATTATTTATAAAATATTAAACTCTCATTACAAGCATCACCACATCACAAGCATACCATTAAGACAAACATACTTATTTTTTTTATAAATAACTGATTATATTGATTTATAATATTTGATCAGTTAATAATGCTCGTGATGAGAAAAACTGTTCCTTATCATTACTAAATAACAAGTATTTGTAAACTGTTTTATTTTTCATTCATATAATTATATAAATATAATTGAGTTAGATTTACTATCATCAATAATCTGTAAAAAAAAATGCGTAACGAGCTGCAAAACTGACACCTTAACTTGGATTTGTCAAACAGAATTGTGTGTGTAAATTTCATTACAATGGTCCTCGCTTTCTAGTAGCTTTTCTGTAATAGACATGTACGAGTATTTTTTTAATTTCAAAATTAATACAATTATAATGAGAAAATAAGTTGATACTTTATAAAACAACACATAAATAAATAGAAGAAAAAAAGCATCCAATCAAATAAATCAAGATACAAAATTAATTACCTTAAGTGTCACGCTGAATGTATCTTATCTATTTGATCACACGTCGAATGGTGAAGTTTGGGAACTTTTCTTGTCAACAAAGATTTTTTTTTTTACTTTTAGATTGAAAGACACCGTTACTATTTTTACTAGCATTAAAATATATTTTCAAATACATCTCACATTGAAAATAATAAATGAATTAAACCAAATATAAAAGAAAATAATAACTTAATAAAAACTAACAATATAAAAACATTACATGAAAATATAAATCCATATATGTGCAAAGAGAATACGTCTATAAATGAAAGCTTTCGTTAGACAAGACGAAGCCTTGATCGCGAATCTTAGTGCTATAAAGTCATTAGTGCAGTGACTATATTAGTTCTTCGCAGTTGCTTAAAATATGATTAAACCGATTTAAAAATGGCGACACATAAGTTGAACGGATACTTTAATGAAACTATGCATGTATAATTATTTGTTGGGAATCACTGCATAAGGTCGGACGTATCTATGATTATATCAACATTATGTCTGCACACTAAAGCACACGTGTTCTTTGAAGAAAGGTTTCCAATCTTTACACGATTTAAAGATACTTTTTTTTCAATTTACCTTGACTTTGATTCCAATAAACTTGGGCCGTATTTTATAGCGGCATGTAACGTGTACCTTATCACAGATTGCAAAATCTACATGAAACCTTTCCTTTTGCAAGCCATGTGCTTTTCGAGCCAGCGTATGCGGAAGTAGCCCTTGTGCGAATCAAACGACAAGATTTATTTAAGGAAAAGTTTTGTCAATACAATCAGGTTTATATAATTTATTACAAAAAATAAATACCGTCTTAAATAAAATCATATAAAAAAATATGTGTTATAAAAGTTTCTTTTTAAATAAGGGTATTATAATATTAGAAAATTTGAGGTATTGATTTTTTTTTTAAATTAACGAATATTGTTTTTTAACTGTAATTAATTAATAAATACATTATTTGGTTACTAGATAATTTCAACCTACTACTCCGTAGGTATTTGAAATAAAGACTTTGTTTACATACGCGATTGGTGACAGAAGAGAAAATAAATATTGCATATGTAAAACAGTTTTCAAAATGTTATTTTCAAACATAAATACTCATATTTGAGGTATTATTAACACTTTATTAATTGATTTGGCATTTTCTTGGTAGAAATACATTATAACAGGGTAAAAATATCAAAGTATTTTAGTTCTACAGTTTTTAATATTTTTTATGCGTTGATAGCTATTTCGGCTTTCGCCATCGTTCGCCATAGTTCTGACGATGGCGAAAGCAAAAATAGCTATCAACGCATAAAAATTATTAAAAACTGTAGAACTAAAATACTTTGATATTTTTACCCTGTTATTATTAACACGCTTGTACAAAAAATAGTAGCGTGACTGTCACCACACTAAATAAAATAAATTTGTTTTATTTATATGTTTTGTGGCGTTTTTCACACAAAAAACAAAGTTTTTTTCGATGTTATGTTAACAAATAAAATTTACAAAACTTTAATATGTTTTCCAAACGATTCATTGTTTTCAACTGCGGTCGAGTTTTAATGGTCGATTTACCATTCTGGCTCTCTGGACTTATAGTCTCGAATGTACATAATCTATGTTTTCAAAGGCATGACTGTATGTGATATTTTAAACCTTCAGAAAGCGCTGAAAACCGAATGGGCCTCACCCATTTCACCCCCTAATCTTTCATTTATAACCATACTTTCTTTAAAAAAGGATACTAAGTGACGGATATACAAAATTTCCTGATTAAAAAAGTACTCAATTTTATTCTAATCGAATGAAAAAATTGAAAAAAGAGTATACAGAATTTTCTCACGTAATTCCGTATTATAAATTATTTATTAATAATTTGAATTTACAAACATTTTATCTAACAGCTCAATCAATATTTAAGCAACGATAATTGATTACCAATTTATTTCCTTACTATGTATACAATATATTCTTTGATACGTTTGCAAAAAACGCGATATAAAAATATTTTTTTTCTTATAGGATAAATTATGAACAATGAATGTCGGATCCAAGGCACAATGACTTACGTCTTTTATGCTGGATCTCATGGGTTCCAATCCGAGAACAAACATTTTTTTTCAATCGATTTCTGTTCGAAGGCATGTATGATTGTGATGTCTGAAAACTCCCCTCCACAATCCTAAAATAACGGGATGTAACTACTAACAAGAGTAATAAGTTAAAAAATAGTCTTGTTCTTATTATTAATACCCCAACTCTCTTGGAAAAAAACTAGAAGTTAAGAAACTGAATAAAAAGCATTTTTCTAAAAACTTCTGCTGAGATTCCTTCATTGGGAGACCATATGCTCCACATTGGGAATGAACACGAATTAAAAAAGTTAATAATCATAATAAAAATAAACATCGTTAAATTATATAGTATTATAAAATAGTTTGATAGATTTATATTGTTTTGTATTTAATTTTATTTTAAATAATATTTTTAAGCAAAGTATTTCATTTAGATACAATCTTAATTCTACTAGAAGTATTTGAAATATGTTTACCATGTGTGTACATAATATTTAAAATTGATGACTTTTTTTAATGAAATCACAAGGTAAAATGACTCCAATTATTTCTCCAATCTTCATAACTGATCCGCTAGGTAACGAAAAATGAAAAGTCACGACCGATAATGAAAATTAATATACTCATTGCGATCCATTTAATTATGCGATCGCGTGTTTTTATCCACCCTATACACTATGTTACAAAGCGGAAAATAATTGGGACGAAAAAAGAAATTAATGAATTATTCATGATTTTAATATTAGATATCAAAAAGGGCAACCGATTAAATTTGCATAATGTCATTTATTAATCCTCTTGATTTTGAGATAATTTTTTGAAGTTAAAAACAAAATGGTATTTATACGTTGCATATAATATATTATAAATGTTTTTTTTGAAAATAAACAATTTTGCGTTACACGCGTCTTAAACAAACTTGCACTATTTGGTAATATTATCTAGAGGTTTTTACAAATATGGTTCATTGATTGATTAAATTGGTGGTTGCTTGGAAGAAATCCATTGTAATTAGGTAAAAACAGTATCAAAGTATTTTAGTTCTGCAAATATTATTGTATATGGTTGATAGCTATTTCAACTCACAACAGGACTAGTGGTTAACTAATCGCTATTGCTACACCCAGTTACTAAAGGATCGGAAAGGTGAGAGGAGAGGAAATGATGTGAATTGACATCACAAACACCCAGTCTTTGATTACAACTTTGAATTGAATAATTCTCAAATTCAGTGTGATCTTACCTGGAATCGAAATAGAGCAATCTCTAACCAACTAAGCCACAGCAGTAGAACTACGTTTAAACTTATATTTAATTGGATATAAATACTGGCTAAAAAAAGATACACAATACATCCTTTCATGTACTCTAAAACCTTAATTTAAATTGAAAAACATGGTATTAAATTTTGAAAATACTAAAGTTTTTCCCTGAACGACAACAAATATGAGATTATTTAAAGAAAATAAGTTAAATTTTAGAATAAGTACCATTAGCATCTTGCAACGGTCTTAGGAACGGCGAAACATTGATTTTTTTGGTAATAAGGGATTTTTTTGTCTATCAAATTCTAGTTGTTCTAGTGCATTTTACTAAAAAAAATGTGAAAATATGGATGCTTGGTTAAAATTTATGCTTTGGGGTTCTATCAATTTTGATTCGGTCAATATGGTTCATTTCAATTCAACTTTTAAAAATCACATTTCGCAACACAAAAAATGGAATAACAAAGTTATCAAATTTCATTTTACATAATATTAAAAATGAACTTCCATATTGACTAATTTCTGTTCAAGCTTATTTAAAATTCTTATTTTAGCTTATATTAAATAACATAGTATATTTACGACTAATTCATTCAGATATGAAACATGGACATTGCTCCAAGAGAAAGGATAAAAAAGTATTCTTTTATTATTGTAAGATATTTTTTTGGCTACACTGGAAACAATCCTTTTTGAGTAATGCTTATTTTTATCAAAGCTACGATATTTACATATATATATAAATATATTATATTCTACGTTAAGTATAATATATTCTGGATACTAAATATTATATACGCTCATTTAGTCAAGGACAAAATAGGAATAATAATAATGTATTGTACCATGAAAACTAAAGTCGAATAAAAATACACAGTGGAATTAACATACGGTGGCACATGTGTCTCAGCTACGTTATTGATTTTCCTTGGAAAACATTTGGCTTTTCCGTCTATTGCTTGACATTTATTGAATACACAAGTCAAGTGTTATACATTTTGGTATATGTATACGTTTATACATATATGCAAAGGTTTAAGGTGTCTTGTTGGGTAAGCGTATGCGATAACTTACAAATAATAACATCTCAAGTGCTTTGTCTGTATTGAATAGACCTTGTGACAAACTTGGATTAGACTTTGAACGCGTATTCTCACGTATATATATATTATATACATATACATATGCGGTAATAGTTGTTTGCTAAATAATTGAGTTGTTAAAGCAGTCAACAAATGGAATGAGATGAGTCTGTCGACTGAAAGTCAATTGTTTGTTTGATTGTACTAAACACTTCAAAATGAAAAAAAAATGATCAGTCGAAATTGCTTAACTAAAAAATAAATAAACCTGTTTTTAAATGAAAACTCTGAAGTGAATTTTTTTAAATAATAACAAAGTTTATCAATAAATTTATGGATTATTTAAAAAAAAACTTTGGATTTATTCTGTCAACGACAATTTTCAACGCCACAAAAACAATTATTATTAAAAAAAAATGCATGTTTACTTATTCTCACTTTTATTTATTATATATAATTTTCGTCATTTTTAATAATTGAAAAATTAGGAATAGTGATAACGTTATCAACAAAAAAAAAGCTTTATAATTAGTCTGGAAATTTCCTCAAAAGAAAAAAACACATTTTACAATTTGTAACACAACCAGAGGAATACCAAAATTGTATCAACAATTATATGTACTTTAGCGTTTTTGAATTTCCGACTATTTGGTTGAAATCAGTAAGCGTTTTAATACATGAATCTTAAATTACATATATGAGCACTCTCATACACTCTCAGATTGGTCCCGATAACGGGGCGTATAGAAAAAATTTGGCTAGGAAGTCTGGTAGAGAGTGTCTCATTACACACTCTTTAAATGGATGGTAAAAACCCAGGACAATATTTAAACAAAAACATGTTTTTCACGTAGATCCTATAGGACCAGCAGCATATCTGAAGTATTTTTAGCACCGTACGAGAAGTGTTAAAAGCTAAATAAATTTAGCAAATAAAGTCACTTTGTATCGTTGTGAGCAATTATATTTAATTTTAGTCTAAAACATATTTATTCGTTTTACAATGAGTAAGAGTTTACATGTGCATTAACTTATTGATTTGGTTATATATATATAATGTAACGCATGTTTGTTTAATGTTTATGTCTTTGTGTTTTCATAAAATCGTGTGTTCCAGCAGCTGCTCCGAATTTACAAAGCTTATAATAATTCACCGCGTAATTAATAATGAAAGCTTTGGCTTTCAATCAGCGATGACAATATTTGGCATATGGTATATATACATATTATATTCAAAAAATAAAACACTCTTTTCTACTTATTCCACATTTATTGAATATAAACAGGAAATTGAAAATGCTCACCATGAGCAAAACTGGTCTTGATTATGTAAAATAAATGTGAAATAAGTATAACAAAGTGTTTTTGATATAACGTCTTTTCATCAAGTATTAACAATTAACAACTTAAAGTAAAATATATATAAAAATGCTTTTACGAAAAATATATATTTGCATACAAAAATGGATCATTAAATATTATATATTTACCATGTCCCCTACCAATGTGGATCATATGAATTACTAATAAAGTTTATCGCAAACATGTGTTTCCACAATAACTGATTGTTACTCAGTTCGTTAAAAGGATAAGACTATGATATGAATAGTGGTTGAACTATATGTAGCTTTTGATTTACTACGTTTAAAAGTCTTTCAAATTTCTAACAATTTAGTTGGGCCACTTTGTTACGCACTATTTGCGTATTATTATGGTTTTTATTGGTAAATATGATCCGGCTTATATAATCACAGAAAAAAAACTCAAATGATATTTCGTTATAAATAAATCTAATTGTTTGATAGCTTAAATATTAAAGGTTTACTAAATATTTACTAAGTCGATCACCATATATTTTTTTTTTAACATTTCAAACAGATTTTCTTCTTCTGTGTTGCAATCAAATAAATACAACTAATAATACTTTACACACGGTATAATAAATGGTATCATATCAGATATGTTCTCCAAAAAAGGTTTTTTGTAGCTGTATAAGACTATTTTATTTTATTCTATTTTGAAATGGTACTTTCGTAATAATAACAGATTAATCAATAAAAACAATATTCAACTTAGTTTAGTATGACTTTTGTAAAAATAGCTACACACGTTTATTTATTCAAAATGATTTCTGTTTTTTACAATTAGCTTATTTTTTCGTAAAAAAAAGATATTGCGTTGAATAAATATTATAATTATATGATGAAACCAAATGTTTAAACATAATTTATGCATAATTTAAGATTTCGACTGAAGGTGCTTGGTGGAATTTCAATATTAAATTTGAATCGTTCAAACTATGTACATTCTCACAAATTTTGTCACTAACGACCCGGGTTTCGCCTTTCGGCATCTTCAGGCATTCAAGTGCACGGATGAACTTGAACTGACGCTTAGCAAATAAAAGTTTCGTGCTTATATAAGATACAAATGCATCACCGAGTCCAAAGCCATTGCTGGCGAAAAGGATGAGCTCATGGGAATTCCATGAGCTCATCCTTTTCGCCAGCAATGGCTTTGGACTCGGTGATGCATTTGTATCTTATATAAGCACGAAACTTTTATTTGCTAAGCGTCAGTTCAAGTTCATCCGTGCACTTGAATGCCTGAAGATGCCGAAAGGCGAAACCCGGGTCGTTAGTGACAAAATTTGTGAGAATGTACATAGTTTGAACGATTCAAAAAAAAAATATAATTTATGCAGTTTTCTAAGTATTGTTAGATATTGTTGATATATTTAAAGAACAAGAACTATGTATCTTCATAGGTTTGATATTGAAAATCATTTTTAGAACTAATTTTCGCTAAAATATAGCAAATAAATACTAGTAAGATGAACATTTGATATAACTACAAAAACAAATTTCTCTTCTTGAAGTTATGGATAATAAATACTAAACCGTAATGTTATTTTTAAAATAAAATTTGATATTTGTATTATTTTACGTTTGCTTGATAAAATTTTAATGTGTAATATGATACGTATATGAACTTTGAATACTGTTTTGATCAAAATACTTTTCGAAAAATCAACAAGCTATACGTAAAAAAAAAGTTATATTTGCAGGGTTTCGTTTGAACGAAGAAGAGCTCGTTTGAAAGATCATTAAAACTATGTGATACTGTAACTGTAGGTTACAAAAAAGTACCATTAGCGAGTAACACGACTCTCTGCATATTGTGAAGTTATCAAAATATAATGAAAACAGACTCATAAAAAATGACTGTTTTAATAAAAGATTCAATTATAAAATGGCTCCAATATTACTTTTCTGGTACTGTTTGCCAAAAATATTATTATTTTTTATGCGTCTGATTCGATGTTTCAAAACAGTTAACTTAATTCTTATTTTAAAAATAAAATGTTAAAAACATCAAAATTATTTGTAATTTAATGGTTTATGAATATCTATTTAAGAATCTATGGTTGCTACTAGCTAACTTTCTTCGTGCAACATTTTGACTAAGCCCATTTCATTGTTTTCTTACAAAAAATTAAATGTCGATTTCTTAGTGTCAAATTAAATTATGATGGTGCGGTCTTATAAGATTACATTTATACAAATACGGTCTTTCAAATGAAAAGGTTTCCGAACTCTGATATAATAATTGGAACAAAACAATTCCAAATCAACATAAACAAACAAAAATATGATGTAAAGGAATTGACAGAAACTTTTGAACATGATCGTTTGAAGTCAACAAATATTCAAAAATGTTTTGATCATTATTGAAAGCTTTCGAATCAAGAAACAAGTAAGCTCTTTTCATTGAATTTGTATTGTTTTTGAAACAATTAAAATAATAATTGTTATTTCAAAGATAATTTTGTTTATTTAAGAGTTTAAAAATTTTATACAAATAATAAAGTTAAAAGGTTGCTTATTTTATAACAGAGATTGATGTATAATTTGAAGAATTTAAATACAATCTTTACATAACGTTTATTTAATTTTTGACAAATGCGTTGAAAGAATAAAACGAAGAACTGAATATTTTCTCATCTAAAAATTATATTCTAACAAACAATGAATGCGTTGAAATTTATATTACTTTTCAAGCAGTTAATCGGAAAGGGCAGTTAAGCAATCGCTTATAAAAGTTGTTTTATTTTATATCGAAAGAACAATATTATAAAAAACCAATCCAAAGCTTTCAAGACTTGATATAAAACCAAACTTCGCTAGCAAGATGCGGCACGCTAAAAAAAATTAATTTGATGGATTTTGCAATAACGGTTTGAAACGATTTTTTTTACCTAAAAGTTAAGGATTAGATTTTTATATTAATTTGCAATATAAAAGATATGTAAACACGTAAAGATTTCTATGACGTTTTCATCGATTTCTACAGTATAATCATAGAAACGACAATGAAACTACTATTCTTTTATTTTATTCTTTCATAAATAAACTGAAATTTAAAAACGTTATAACAGATTATAAACCCAACTGCTCTACATTGAAAACTAGTGATAGTTTATATAGTTTTACATATTTTCCGATAATTATCACAAAAAAAGATTTCAACAAAACGACAGCAGGAATCTCTGTCATTTGCCCGTCATAAAAATGTTATATTTATAATGTTTACGAATGGTTTCCTAAACTCTAAAAATTTATCAATACTTAATGAAGTAACATTTTTCTTTCAGTCATGGCCGTCGGAGTATAAAAAAAGACAAAGCTAAAGTGGAATTCCGAGGCTGCCTTGCCATTTTTCAGAGAGAAAGTATTTTGGACATTTAAAAAAAGCCAAACTCTTCCACTGATACTTAAACAGTTTGTGGAAAAAAAGTGTACTGAATAATTGAGATTAATCTATTTTCCCCAATAGCTTTTGTGAGAAAAGTCATCTGTTTTCATTTATTTAGTAATGTTAAGTATAGAATAAACCGTTTTACCGCTGAAATATTCATACTTTTGAATATTTATAAAGAAGCTTTGATAAAAAATTGAAACTATTTTTTTAATTACATTTTTTTTCGTTTGCTTAAATATCACTGCTGTAAGTATTGTTGTCTTGCGTAGCGATTTGATTAAAGTCGTACTTAGTGATCAATAGTTTTGGGTTTCTCCTAAAAAAATAAGATTGAATCTGATGATTTTAATTTGTTTCTCATCGTGTCGATTTCAAATTACTTCTACACATTCTATTTAAGTTTATCTTGTTCTTATAAATCTGTATAAAAAGCTTCAGGTTTTGATAGTTTATTACAGAACTTTATTTTTGGGAATTTGTAATATTATATTGTAGTGTGGTTGGCGTTAAATGTCAGACAAAAAATAAATGTAAGACATTACATATTAAGAATTTTGTGCGTGCTAACATATGTTAGATTTTCAAATGGCATTATGTTGAAGTTTTCAATAAGGAGTCGAACAACAAATTAGATAGTTCAGCGGAGAAAATCTGTCCGTAAAACAATATTTAATTATGCTGTGAATTATCTCCTCCTCCATTTAGCACGCGTAGCGCAATTATTTTAATGCTACCTTTACATAAAACACTTTTTTTAATAAAATGGAGCATAAAACATTTAATTTTAAATTAATTAATTTTCTTGTTCTACATCCTACTCCGTAAGATTGAAAAAAGTTCGCTGTCGTTAACGATTGAAAATAAAACAATTTTTAATAATTTTAATAGTTATAATTATAGTTTTATTTAAAGAAATAATAATTAAGACCAGGTGTACTCGAGTATTTTTACAACAAAAATAAATAAATAATTTCAAGTATTCATTTAAGGCACAGTTTTATATTTAAAAAAATGTTGCTCATAATGAACTGCCGCTGTAGCTTATTAAATAAACGACAGAAGGCTTTTTTTTGGATACCAAATTTATGGAGCCTTAAGTACCAGGGCACGTTACCGTCAAAGTTCTTCGAGTCTTCTTTATTGCTAATGTTTTGAAAAGTTTTATTCCCTTACCATCGTTGCAGACTGAAAGGCGTGATCGCTACAGAGGTAAAAAAGCCCTAGTTGACCCCGAAGCCAGTTCATGGGGACTTATTTGAAGTCAAAGGTAAGCAAAGCCAAGATAAAAAAAATGTCAGCATGTGTGTACGTTATGTATTTTCTTTTAAAATTGATTTCAAGTGACTTTTATTACACTACGCTTACCTGATTTGATAGAAATAGATACAAGTTTAAAAAATAAACGAAAAACTATGATTATTTATTTTAACCGTCACTCAACAACAACAGAAATAACCTACTTCTTTATTTATTTTGGCTGAACCTCTGCAAATATGTGCTTACTGAATATCATCTTAAATTTTACATCTTCGAACTACAGCATGCGTCGTCGGCTTAGACGGTATACTATAATAGTTCATAGATTAAGAGATGAGTCTACACAATTATCTGTTAACAAGGAGTATAACGTATTGCGGGTTCCTACAAGCAAACAACTGGCAGAGGCTTAATATAATAGTAAGACTTGGTGATAAACAACGTTACCCACTTATATATAGTTAGCCTAAATTTCTCAGAGTAATTATGTTGTAAAATATCAAATGGTTCTTGAAATATGTTTCCGTATGCAAACACCAAAATATAATTGTGTAAGAAATTATTTTAAATACATCATTGATAAATCATATAAATATCATACGCTATTTTGTGTTTCAACATTATAATTTATCTCAGAGTTTTTTCATTGTAATTGAGAGCTCTCTTTTCATTTTTCATCAGTTGATTTTAAGTTTTACTGTGTGATAAATTAAAAACGATGCACATTTGATTAACTTACTGAATAAGTAATCATTGACCGGATAGTTTTAAATTAAATAACTTTTGGCCAGTAAAAATATAAAAAATAAATTGTTTTTCCGAAAACTTACATCATAAAATCACATTATCCAAAAAAAATATAATATACATTTTACGGATTCATTCGTTTGTTATATTTAACTTCATGAAGTTAATGTAAAAAATAATATTGAAAAATGACAGGATAAAAATACTTGTTGCTTAAGTGATTTTTTGTACTGCAATAATCATATTTTAGTATTTCTTTAAAAATAAAAGACATATTCATGATAAAAGATATGTCGCCTATATATTTTAATCATATTCACTCACAATGGATTCTCAACAGATTTTAATACGATAACTGCTTGTTAATAATTTTTCGAAAAGAATAGGGACCTGTCGTTACAAGACTAGTAAAATCGCTTTGTCACAATTTAGCCGTTTAAATACCGCGCAAATTGATCATTAATATGTCCCAGAGATACTGCGTGTTTTTGAGAAAGATAATTTTGCCTAATATACACTCGAATTCGACATTTTAAAAACTTATATTGACTCAGTATAGATGGCACTACACATGTTCGTAAAAATATTGCTTATATTCTATTAGAATACCATGTATTTGTTTTTTAAGATGTATTGGACATCTGTGTTTGCTTGGTATTCAAGTGGTTAAGGGATCGGTTGTATGTGAAAGAACATTAAACATGACAAATTTCCATCTCTACGCTTTCGTCAATCATCAAATCGGTTAATATTTTTTTTACAAAGCTATCCATTCTAGGGCTCGAGCCCGTTATCACCGAAATTGAAACTTACAACGTTACCGCTTTACCACAGATCCGACCTGTGTCGAAGTATTTTTTTCATTTGAAACATCAACTTGTAAAATTAACTTTTTAAGCAATTATTTTTTTCATGCCTGTTGCCATAATATAAAGTTTTGTTCTAAAAACGGTATACATAATATATAACTTAAGTTACGTGTCCACACGTTTAACATTTCTTAGTTTTAATTTATTCCAGGCATTTTCTCAGTGAATTTTGAGAAGCTGCGTGTAGATATATTTGTGCGTATAAAACAATTGTTTGCCCTTTCGCTGGAAATTGACGGTAATTTGGAATTCAAAGTAAATATTTTTTGTTTTCTCTTGTCTATTCATATTGCTGGCAGGTGAGTTGTTGTACATACTTCAAACGAAAACAAAGGAAAATAGTCTAGACCAGGGATTGAAAACCTTGAAAAGTAGTACTATTTTCATATAAGCATAGCTTTAAAAAATCCATAAAAACATAGTTAGACCCTCAATATTTTGCAGAATTTGAAAATCATAATTATGTTCATTAAACACAGTTTTTGTATGCTAAACAAGCAAAAAAATCAAGTTACTTAATAAAAATCTCATGGCTTAAAAGACTAAGAATGTCTGCTAATAATAATTTAAATCTATCATTAAAAAACATTGCTTGTGGTGTATTATTGTAAATACAATGTTTTTTGTTATAATTACTTATTAACTAAAAAAGGCTACGAAATTAAACTGGATTTTTACTTAAAAAACTAGTATACAATAAATTGTGATGTAGAATAATATAAAAAATTAAACATATTTTTTTTGCTTTTAATTTATATGGGTATAAAATTTAAAAGCAGTGGTATTGAGTATCTACCAACATAATTGTAGGCGATCAGAGAATTAAGCTTTTTAGTAAACTTTTACTATGTCAGATAAGAATAAGCACTATCCAAGCTACAAACGCAAAGAGTTTAATATTTTAAATTTAATCTGTCACCGAGCTTTATATAATGAAACATTTCGCTACTTGAATTTGATCAAATTTTGTTACTTTTTTTTGTTTCTTTTAATATTATTATTTTTTGACATGCTTTCTTTACATTGTCAGTAAACATATTCTAACAAAATAAAGTGATATTTTATGTTTGTGATTTTGTTTCTGGAGAAAAATGTTATATTATCACTGCAAGGATATTTCTTCGTAATCTTAAACTTGTTTATAGTAAGACAATAAAATTCCAAGCGTTCCTTTCTCTAATTATTTTCCTGTTTTAATTTTATATTAGAAAGTTTTTTGAAAGCAATAATGTGTGTTAAAAGTATTCAAAGAAAATAATAAAAAAAAACTATGTAACAATAATCTGGATAAAGGTCTTACGCTTTTGAAGCAGCCGGATTTAATTCTCAGCTGGGTCAAATGTTATCTCTTGGGTATTTCTAGTATTAAATTCAGCAGTTTCTAGGTCACAGATATCATTGATATTGCCCATTTCCTCCGAAGTCCTTGAAAATAAAGGCTAGTATGTATCGTTAACCTTTTCAATATTGATCTTCTTGCTATCTTAGAAAATGCGTTTACGTTTTTTTATTCAAAAGCTATACGTAAACTTAATTAATATTAAAAAATATACTGAACGAAACTTTTGGTATGAATCAATATTTGTGGCAGAATAGTCATTTTTTTATTTATCAATGTTAAATTAAATCAAACCAATTTTATTACGTTTTCGCTACAAAAATCTGTTTTATTATATAAGCTGTGTATGACTCAGATACTTGTATAACACAGTGCTTCTTACTCAAGACTTCTTTTATAACCCATGTACATTCCCAATATGGAGCATTTGATTTCTTAATAGAGGTATTCTCAACATATTTTTTTACAAGAACTGCTGGTTACTAAGCTTCTAAGCAACTAAACATTAAAAATGGAAAAAGTGCCGGAACGCCGTTCCACTGCATTACATGGTAAAAACACTGCTTTAAGATACAAATTGAAATATTTGAAATTGTTTAAAAACAAACATGCTACAAATAGAGTCGTCTTAAAATAAAAGCTTCTAAGCAACCAAACATTAAAAATGGAAAAAGTGCTGGAATGCCGCTCCACTGCATTACATGGTAAAAACACTGCTTTAAGATACAAATTGAAATATTTAAATAACATTAAAGTTTTTTTAGTAATCTTTTAAATCTGGAGAAGCATGTTAGAAAAACCAGATTCTTGAAACTATTTTTTGTTTCAATTAGTTACTAACATTCACAAATTAAAACCACTCATTTAGTTTCGTAGTTACAATTTAGCCTACTAGAGGTGAAGTGAGCCAAGTGGAATTTCAGTAAAAAATGAGTTATGATATTCTACATGTATTCAAATATCGTAAAAGTGAAATGACTTCAGTAAATACACACTGCAATCGTGTTACCTCCCTAAAATAAAAATATACAAAACATCAATTAAATATGTAGTCCAAAACAAAAGTTTTACCATTTTACTACTTAAGCTCACTTTACTTTTTTAGGGATCAATTGTATTATGAACGAAAATTTACTTCTAATTGTCAGAGTAGAATACTCTATAAGTATATATTTTTTAACTGTACATATTGAATAATGTGTAGAAGTTGTATGTATCTTGACATTCATATATGTAATATACACGTTTGATAAGTTTTCTGCAAATATACGCTTTATTCCTAATATATCTAAGTATAAAAAATTCAGGTGAAATTATCATTAACATCAAAACATAATTATCCTTAAATAATTTACCGGTGTTTCATTAATTTTCAACACCAAATGTGATATTTCTTAACACTAGTAACGACTCAACATTATTTGCAGATTCGTGTACGAGTCTACGCTGTAGAGCACGTGAATATTATTATATGTTTTCCGAGACTTATTATGACTAGATGAAATTTGATTGTATTTCAAAAAACTCATTACATTAGTTGTAACAGTGAAAGCGTGAGTGCTTTAGTCAGAGTTTTATGAACAGAATAATTTCATTAGCATATATTATTTACTTTTACACAGTTTCGCAGCATTACGACTCAAGCAGAATTTTAATTGTAATTTTACGGAAGAGAAATTTTAGCCTTTGAGAAAGAATTATTTTTAATGAATGATATTTGAAAAGTTGCGTGAATCAATTTAATTAAGAAAATTCTTCACTTTCAAGTAATCGTATTTAAATATAAATGTGTTTTTAACATAATATGAAATAGTAAAACTCATTAAGACAATCTCAGTCAATTTATCGCAAGTTTCATAACCAAGAGATATACAGGTATATACACGATAACTATTAACAGATAAAATAAAGCGTTTTGGTGCAAGTTTAAGGGAACGAATTTTCTCAAAACTAAGTTTATCAGAATTGACATAATTGTCATCTTTATTAAAATAGTACAGAAATCAAATTCACCCCTTGGTCAAATATTTAATTTGAATAATCTTTATTATTTTAAGCGTTGAAAATGGATGTTGATTTACTTTTTTAATTATTTTAAAACTTAAAAGTGTCCAATACGATATTACATTTGCCGTTTTCACGCGATTGAGTACTTCATTCAGAAGCTTACACTTAAGTTTGGTATATTTAAGTTATCATTTATAGACATATAGAATTATAAAACCTAACTTTTTATTTAAAAAAATAAAAAAAAGAGTACACTAACAATGAACAGCACCCGTCTTTATACCCTTACATTTCTCACTACTGCCAAAAACAAAAGGTTAACTAACTGAAAAATAGCCAGTTCAATTAAGCACAATTTTTGTTGAGTAGTTTTATTAAGCGTTCATATATCATGGATTGTAGCATACGGGCGTATCTAGGTTGCAGTTATTAGATATATAAGTTTTACTGATATGTGCCTCTCCAGAGATAAATATTGTTGAAAATACAGTTATTTTTTTGCACATTTTTACTTGACTTTCAACTATTTTTGTCGCTAAAGATGTGCATTTCAGTAAAACTGCGATATATCATAACTGCCTGTATGTTATTAATCATAAAATATTCTCTAACTCCTGCTGATGTAAAGATAAATTTGTTATTAAAACATATATATTTACTTTGTGCCATTTTAGCTTTGGAAAAAATGAGTTGAGTTCTAACTTCTTTAAAATTTATTCATAACTAGCTGACCCGACGAACTTCGTACCGCCTCAGAATCAATAAATGTTGTAATAAAAATAATAAAACATTTTTATTACTTTTCCCACTAAATAAAATTTATTTGATCAGGACCGGTTTCGCTCATCGCGAGCAATATCAACTGAGTTATTATCATCTGAGCATTATCATCAGTTAATAATGCTCGCGATGAGCGAAACCGGTCCTGATCAAATAAATTTTATGTGGAAAAAGTACTAAAAATGTTTTATTATTTTTATTATATTGCCATTCCACCAAGTATTGACAGTGAACACCTTAAAAGTAAATAAATGTTCTGTTAACTTGATAACTTGAAGCATGATGACCACCGAGTCAACCTTCAGTTGTAAATTGCGCGGTGGCAAGCAAGGCAGATCCAATAAGTTTAAAAATTAAGTTGCATAGTTGGTTGCTTCGTCTTCGTTTGTAACACGGTCGATAGATTTAAAGGAATGCAGTGGACCAACGATTTGATTTTGAATTGTGAAGTTTAAATGATCCACATCTTTGTTCTTTGCCGCAAGAATTGCTCGTTCATTCAACCAATTGTGATTAGATGTTCGGGAACATTTTGTTGAATGAAGTGAAATTGCAAAAATTCGGCGGAAACGAAATCAATCCGTTCGATTCGTCGACAGGAACACCCCCGTTAGCGATAGTCAGCAATTGCTTCGGCAGATAGATCGTTTAGCAATGCAACTCGCATGTTTGTCGTCAGCTGAAGATTCTTTACATAGCGCCAGAGTCGTGATTTGAGGTAAGCGTTTATTTCATCGGAAGCGGTAAATCTTGGAATGACTGGTAGCGTTTGGTGGAAATCGCCAGATAGTAGAATCATTGCGCCTATAAAACATCTTGAGTCATTGCACAGATATTTCATACTTTGATTGAGTGCTTCCAATGCGCATTTGTGCGCCATTGTCCAGTCATCCCAGGTGATGATTTTACTTGCTACCAAAACTTTGGTCATTGGTGAGTGTTTCGCAATATTGCATGTCAGTTTTTCAGTCGTTTAAAGCAGTGCTCCGCAAGCGGTGTGCCGCGAGGCGATGCTGGGTGTGCTGCGGCGCGAATCTCTAATAAACGAAAAAAAAAAATAGTTTGGTCGATACTACAAACTATTTCTGATGACACTATCATAGAGAAGCAGAAATAATTATTTTTTGGTTGAAAGAATATGTTATATGTACAGTCTGCGCAAGAATGTTTCGCGCACCTTGCGAAAGTTCGCTAGATTTGAAGGAATGTAGTGGACCAACGATTTGATTTTGAATTGTGAAGTTTAAATGATCCACATCTTTGTTCTTCGCCGCAAGAATTACTCATTCAATCAACCAATTGTGATTTTTGTGATTAGACGTTTGGAAACATTTTTTTGATGAAACCGTCCTTCCTTGAGACGAAATTGTTAAAATTCGGCGGAAACGAAATCAATCTGTTCGATTTGTCAACAGGAACACGGTCGTTACCGACAATAGTCGAAGATCGTTTTCAAGCTTAAATCATTTTTCTCTTCTCCTTCGAGGCCGAGTTAATAATCCTCAAATTCTGATGACTATTAATTTACATGCTCCCAATTTATTCTTACGTGGGCGTAACTATGAGCAAAAACTTTTATTTCTAAAAACTTATACCTCGCTTAAGAGGTTTAAATCACCAGTTCCAAGGGCCGTTAGATTGATCAACGCATTGCCTAGAGAAGTGGAAATTTTTAGTGATAGTATTTGTGAACTGTTTGTAAAATTTCACTATTTTATTTCTTGATTTTTTATGTTGATTTTGATTCTGATATATTATGTAGTTTTATTTTACATTTTGTCTTATTATATTTTTCAAGTACATGGCGAATTGGCGTCAGCTGTTATGTCATGTACTGTAATTTTAATTTTGAACAGTGAATAAATAGATAGTCAGCAATTGCTTGGAGAAATCTTCGGCTGATGGATCGTTTAGCAATGCAACTCGCATGTTTGTCAATTATTTGAGGCAAGCGTTTATTTCATCGGCAGCGGTTGATCTATCTACGTGGCTGCTATTCCAGAAGAAGAAACTGCTACAGCAATTTTTTTATCTCGCATGAACAGTGGCCATAATCAATGACATGAAGAATGTCTTCCCAGCTCCACCGGGCGCATCGAGGAAAAATAAGCCACCATTTCCATCATCAATTACCTTCATTAACGTATCGCAAATTTCCTTCTGTTGAGGGTTCAACAGTGGTACATTCGTTCAAACTGATTGGTTCAATGCATCTCGATCATATTCACGTTCACGTTCCAATTCTCGATTGAAAGCGTCGTTCATTCCACGATCTGGCGTTGGCATTCCTAACTTGACTACCAAACTGCCGCACATGAGGTAACACATGTCTTCGATCTAAACCAAAGCCTGGTTGTGTATCTCTTCATTCACCTCGAGATCGGGATTCCCCAAACTGACACGAATTCGATGCAAAATGTATTCGGACATGTCATCCTTGTACTTGTTCCACAGTTCACGGGGATTCGATGGGAAGCATGTCAAAATAATGATAGAAAATAATGTGCGTATATCTGACTTGGAGATTCAGAAACAATTTCTTCAGCGATTGTAATAAGTATCATTTTCAATCAAATTGAGCTGTTGACATGCAAGTAGAAGCATACGTCATTTTTCGGATGAACTGTGTAAATGCGACCAAGAGCATCAGTAATCATTCGGATGAGCAGGAACCGCATCGCCTTGCTTTCGACGTCAAAATTTCTTCGATGTAGCTTTCCAAGTGTAATAACGTGGCATCTCAAAGTAGAGCAACGTTCGTGCAAACAGTGTAATATTTTTGTCAAAAAAAATATCATACCTAATTAAAAACATAACCTTATTTCAACATTATCCGATTTTATTTCGTTTTCATTTTATATCATCGATTTGTTTTATTCTAATCCATACTCTAAATTTAAAATTATTTAGAAGTCAATCGTATGCAAAAGAAGCAGAAACAAATGAATTTTGGAAAAATTGCCACCTAGCGGATGAAATCTGCATACAAACGACATTTTCATTATTTCAAGGTGTTCGCCATTTGAAAACTGTATGAGAATATTAATTGTCTTCATAATTTCTTTGCCGTGATATTTTTCCGATGTTTTAATGCTTATTCTGCTATTCTAGGCGTATACGAATTTAATAAAACAAAGATCATTAAAATCCGAGCTGTTGTTCTCGAGATATACGTGGTGTAACAAACCCCACTTTCTTTTATATATATAGATTGTCTTCATAAGAAAATACACTAATTTAACCCGTGAATAAGCGTATTGAAATATGTTTTGTAGTAAATTAGATAACGAGTCTTTTTCACTAAGAAAAATAGTACAGACATCTTCTAGGTGAAATTAAAAGCATTGGAATGTAACATAGAAACTTTTTATTTCACCAATTCTGAACATCTACAATGGTTGAGATAAAGCTGTAAGAATGTTTTCATTTAAAAGACTGTCTTAAGTAAGAAATAAATTTCAGATTATTTATTCAAAAAGATAACTTCTTTTCTGAAAAGCATCCAGTTGTAAATTAAATTTGAAAATAAGCATTTTTTCTTTATTTTGTAATCCGAAGAACATTATAAAAAATACTTTTTTTTAACAAAGACTTTTCTTTTAAAAAAACTCGGATACAACAGATTCTTCCCGTAAAAATGTAAATATTTTTATTCCATGATTTAAGTGATTGCGCAGAAAAAAGTTACGTATGTAGATGTATTTGAATAAATAATATTATTCATAATGCAATTGATATCAAACAAATTCTATCATTTGTATGACTAAGTATTCCATAGGAACAATTTTGTTTTTGGATGATATGATATAAGGCCTAGAGTAAAAAAGTTCCAAGCCAGAAAATATTTTTTTTATCATGATTATATTTTTGTGTTCAATCATCATTGCATATAAATTTTTACATTTCACCGTTCAACTATTGACACAAACGGAGATACCGTAGTGATCACTAAATCAATAGTTAGTATTTGTAATAGGTTAAGGTACCTATGAATTATTTGTAATGGGTATTATCATGAACAAAATCAAACATTTTTGGAACAACATTTTATGTACTCTATTATTTATTAAAATTGATTGACATTGTTTAAAAACAAACATACTACAAATAGAGTCGTCTAAAAATAAAAATATATGTTTTTTGAGATTAATTTTATTGCCGGTTCTGTTGTGACCATACAATTAGGCTTGTAGAAGAATATTCTACAAAAATTTATGATGTAATATTATATGACTAGTTATTCGTATCCTCTAAGTAAAAATATTTATGTTGAATTTGAATTAATATTTTCATCTGAGATTATTTGATCAATCTTCTTGAATATTTAATATCACATCTGATTCAGTAATTTCACTCAAAAACACATTATTTGACAAGCAATATAATCAGTATAAGCTAAAGGCTAAAAAATAAATATGAATCACGACGATATTGCTTAGACTACAGTGGTTTACAATTCTCGAAAACGTGTCAAATTGTTTGTATTGTAAAAATAGATTTATGTATTTCCTGATACTGTTATAAGCACTTTTTAAAAATATAAACATATATTTTATATTTAAAAATAAAGGGAAACTATTTTTCTAGTAATGGCAATACTGAAAACGTAAAAGATAAATTAAAAAAAGAATACGTGATACCTGTAGTATTATTTGTTCCTGGAATAACAACCCTTTAATTTAAAACATGCGCGTGACTGATACCAGTGATTAAAAAATGGCAACATACCAATTTTCAGGTGATGCACCATGTATGCTTCTAATTACTTTAATCGATCTGTTGTGCAACTTTCCACACATACAGTTTAGATAAATAATATTAGGTTCATTAATCCCTAATAACTGCTTCAAGTGACTTTTTTTGAGATACATCATCCGAGTTCTTAAAAAAGCTATAAAACTAAGATAACCTTTCACAATCGAAAATCAAATACTTTATATAAATAATATTGATAAACATGCATTTTCAATTACTTAGTATTATATATTATTCGAATATGCAATTAATATATTTCAATATCTAAGTGCTTTGACTTCATATCACAAGTCGCTCGACCCTTAGTATAAGTACTTATCTAACCAAAGCGTAAACAAACAGATACTAAGTTAGATACGATGTATTACTCGAAACCATGTGCCACCTTTACTGTTCTAAATAACAAAAATAAATGAATAAGAAAGGGCACCACGCGCGAACCCTTGTTTATTATCTATCTACCACATAGAAGATACATTTTCAAATTATTGTACTTAAAATAAATAATTTTGATTTCATAAAATTAAAAGTATTTAATTCAATTATAATATCATCCAAGAAGTATTAAAGCTTATACACTTCGCCGAAAAACAATAGATTCATCACGAATCTATTCTCGTAATATAGTTACTAACAACAAAACTATAAAAATAAGTACGTTAGCTCTTCGAGAGTATTGACTCCGAAGAAATCACTCAAACCTCACCTGTACTGGGTCCAGCAATAAAATAATTAAAAAAACATACAACAAAATCTTCGAGCCGATAAACTTTTAAAGAATTAAACAAAGTTTTTGAATTTTTTGGAGTCATTACACGAATATTTCTTTATTTAATAATACTGATCCCGATCTATACACTTTTTGATACAATGCATAAACTTTGAGTGCAGATGAGTAATACTTGATTTATGATGACCATTTTAATATCAATTTTCACATTATCTCAAAATAGATTTTTTGGAGCTCTCTGGCGATCGAGTTAAAATTAGAAATTTTGTCAAAGAGAGAAAATATTCTTTTTTAAATTTATAAACTATTTTGTAATGATACTCTTATTCCACAACGGGGTAAAATAATCTTACAAGAATGCAATGGTTTATTCAAGTAATACTATTCTTCATAAGTGAAATGTTTTCATTAATATCATTTCGAACTGTTAAAAATAAAATAATCTTAGATTTTTGCATTGTTCTGTGTATTATAAAATATTAAAACTTTTTTACGATAATACTATTTTAATTTTAACTCGAGCATAGGAAACTCAAGGGTTCTCAAAACGTCATAAATTTAATTTAGAACTGGAAATGTCTTGTTATGCCGGGCGGCTTGGCTTAACGGCATTGTTTGCGACCAAATTTGCGGCAGCCATGACTTATGATTTTCATAAAAGCATAAAGCGAATGTCCAATATATCAGATAAACCAGGATGGGATACAAGGGTTGCCACAATACCGGTAAATGGACTGGAAACAAACGTCAAGAAGTTAATAATATATGTTATCTCAGTATAAAATAAAAGAGAGAATTTTCCGTATGATTTTATACTCATATAGAGCCCCTGAATTGGTCGGAGAAAACTAAAAAGAGCGCTGTATGCACATTAATGATAATAAAAAAAATAATTTTACGATTTATATTGTAAAAAGTAAATTATTTTGATTATGAATCGTATACATGAAAAGAAAAATGTTTTCAGAAGAAGCAACCCAAGCTTTCCCAACCAATAACTTAAACTATTGATCTATTGTAAATCAAACATGGCCAATTTAGTCTAATCAGTTTAAAGCAGTGTATCTTAACATTTTTATTAATCCGCATCCCATTGAATCTGAATATATGTTCTAGCACCCCTTTAAAATTTATTTACGTACTATTTGTAGTACATTTTTTTATATACTTCTCCCGCCCCCATGGAAATGCTTTCTCGCACCCCAGGTTAACAATCACTGGTTTTGAGCAATAATCATCAAACCATATTGTCACATAAGTCAAAAAGGTTCACTTTTCTAATACATCACAAATCATATTTAATCATAAAATGTACGCTCCTTTATATTGAAGCTATTTTATTAAATAACCTTTTAGCATTTTTAGATCTTCAATTAAAATTAGTTGACTGCTATCAAGAGAGAAGGTTACTTTTTAGGCTAACGTTTAAGAATCTTCCATTCTCACGATAATTGAAACAAGCCGTTTTAAAGCTTTTTCACCTAAGCACTCCACTTTATAAATCAAGCTTAATCAAAATAAGTTAAGTGTATTTTAGATAATGATAGTTAAGAATTAATATTCAGAGTGTCATTTGTTGCCTTAACAACACTTTGTAACAATTATGCAATCAAATGTATCGAAGAATTTATTGTTCATACTTGAAATTTTGTAGACAAAGCCACGTTTGATCCGCACCGATTAAATTATTGAAAAAAATACGAGACAATGTCTTCAGTTAAGATATAAAAATATGTACTGTGTCTAATATATGATGTTTACCATATAGTTGTATTTTTCGATCGATAAGTAATATTAGAGAGAATTTATCACGAATTATATCATTTCTTTATCTGCTAAAACCCTTGTCATTGGTTGATTGATTATTATGCCCAAGAGTTGTTATAACGGGCTAAAGTAATCTCAGCATTTGATTGATCCCAGTGACGTAGAATATACATATTTCATTTCATTGATATATAGATTATAGCGTCTGGCATATTTATGACGGTTTTTTTTCAAAATATAATATCCATAATACATTTATTCTTGTCCGGCTATAATAGTTTACACGTTTCATTAATCGTATAAAACATAATTTTATTATTATTTTTAAATCTCTTATCGTTTAATTACACCTGTGACTATACAATACATATCGACTGTGGAAAGGAAAAAGGACGTAACCCACACATATAAAATTTTACAGGAGGCGCAAAAAACGTGTTTTGATGATTTTGGGTCATATGCAAATTATGAATTATATACAACCTTGAAGTGCATGGAGACTTCTAAGCTGGTGTTTAATTGACATATTCTAATATTTATTAAAGAAATTGTCTGCGGAAAACCTTTAATTCAGCCTTTTTATTTTTTTTTACAAGGTCATCTTTTTCAAACTTAAAAGTTAAATTTAGATAATAATTCGGCATTTGCAGCTTGCATCCTTTCGATTGAACGTGTATCACGTTTGATACATTGTGATTGTCGAAAAAAACCTGTTTTGAAAAAACTGTGGTTTACGTCCTTTTTCCTTTCCACAGTTGATATTACATTAGAAATTTTATATTTTAATAATGAAAATAAATTTTGTATTTTTCATAAAATTTACTTAATAAAATCAAACATAAAATAAAAGGCAAATTGTAGGCAAAAAATTCTTGTGAATTCTGACATTTTTTTATCCATGTCCGCTCCCAATGTGAAGCATATGGCCTCTACCTCAACAGAAGTTTTTCTACAATAACTTTTTGTTAATCACAGTTACTCAACCTCTCTTTTTCAAAGAAAGTAGTAGGGATAGAAGGATAAGGCCAGGACATGACCAATGGTAAACTTATCACTCTCGCTACGCCCAGTTATTAAAGGATCGGAAAGGGTGGAAGGGGAATTTTTAGACATCACAATAATAGGCATGGGCCTACGAACAGTTATACATAAATTAATCGAAACAATGTTGTTCGTACAAGGACTCGAGCTCGAACAAGTGAGATCCAGCACGGAAGCCCACAACGCTTACCGCTACGCCATAAGACCCGGCTTTCTTACTATTCAATGAAAATAATGAAATTTAGTTTATACTCCAATTATGAAATTTTGAAAGATTAAATATTTCATGATACAACCGACTATGCCAAGCTAAATGTTTTCTCAATTTTAATACGTTTATATAAATATATATCTTCTTATAAAAATAATCAATTATTGTCTGTTCAGATTACAGGATAATACTTCAGACATAACAGATTGATAGATATTCATCCATCAAAATTTGCTTGACACAGTAATAAAAGTAATACTAAAAAAGATATTGATGAGAATCAAAATTATGCGCCTTTGAACATGTTCCATTGTAATAATAACATTATGGACGCTACTGGAACCTTCAAGAAGAAGAATTGTGAATGATAAATAGCCTACCCCAAAATTGACGCAAGATGTAAGATAATTTGTAGGAAATGATGCCGTGATTACAGTAAAGATAAAGACAATTTCCCTTCAAAAAGAAGGTTCTATAAACACAGTTTACGAATCCACAGCCGAGCGGTAGTGCTGTACAGCTTTGCGTTTAAAATCAAGTTGTGAGGCTAAGTGATATAATATACTGTATTATCGAAAGAATTCTCTTTTAAAAGAAATATGTATTATATATTAAAGTTTAAGTTACGTTTTTGCAGTTGTTTATTTATTTAAATTTAGCTTATCTTATCCTGATAACAAGACGTAGATATATCAATTTTCTTCTTTATCCTCCTCAAATTTCTCTATCCTTGCACTTTCTAAATGAGTGAGTCGTCAAATATCAAGCAATATCAAATCACTTTCACTTTATTTTTCAGAAGAGCCAAAAGTTTTTTTGATAACCAATCGATTGAATCGAATTTTTCAACTACGAAACGTTCACTTATTGAATGTTGAACGTTTAAATTCCATATAAAACACTAAATGACAATAAGCTGATTCAAATCATGCAATCTGATTAGCTCACTATGATTTGGCTGGTATTATAACAAGATGCAGTTAATTGACTTAGCAACTATTGATAGTAAAATCATTGTTAACACTATAAAAAGAGAAATTGAAACAAAGTATGAATAAGTGACAATGAATTTTCTATAATTTAAATGTTGAAGATATTTGTAGATGCTTTCAATTTGCAATCTAACACAAAATCAAGGGTCCATTAAACGTAATCATTATTTATCTTAGCGAATAAGAATTTTTAACAACATAATTTATGATATATTTTTTTAGTATAATAGCTACACAAACTATTCCTAACAGCTCTCAGGTAAGTTGAGTCTTGATATTAATTAATATATGTGAAATCAGTACAAAAGAGTGTTTTATTTTTTAATACAATGCCTTTCCACCAAAAGTTGACAGTCAACATTTTAAAAGCTATATTATTATGTTTGGTAACGCGAATATTTTTATCTAATCAGTTGAAAATACTCGTGATGCGCAAAACAGGCTTTTATCGCGTCATACATCTGAAGAAATAGTACAAAAATTGTATATTATTTTTTCATAAAGTTCTTAAAACATTTATTAATATTTAAAGCATAAGAAAGTAAGTACTTTATAGACGCAATGTATTTTTTTACCCTTTTTTATTATTTTATTATCAAAATAAAAATTAATTTGCTTCAGACATAAAAAGCCTTTTAACAGCAGTTCACATAACTTTTATTTTAAGTTTGTTATTTATTTGGTGGTTTTACTCGTGAAATTTAATTTAATATTGTACTTATATAACGTACTAGGATTCCGTTGGAAAAATAATTTTCGCTAATATTGTTTTATTTAATACAATTATTTTACAAGATGGATTATATAATATTATTATAAGCCATAAAAACTTTTTTGATTATGCTAAAAGTTTTATTGTCGGAAACTATATCGACCCAATAGTTTTCTTCGGTTATAAAACTTACGACAAAGGTTATTGTGTCTCAATAATCAAAAAAGCGGTACACGAATCCTTGAAACTTGTTTTATGAATATTTATCGCACAGTGGAATACCGACTCATCGTTTTTAAGGCTTCTTTAAAGCAAAACGATGATTGCGGAAAAATTTCAATTTAATCATACGACATGTTTATTTTCGTTCGATTGGTAGCTCGCACCTTCAAAGATATGCTTATTATCGTCAAAACTAGACACCTTACTGGACTTTCTTTTATTATTATTATTATTTAAATAAACTTGAAAATGTCGTTATTCTAAGCAACATCTGGTTTAAAAGTTGGTGGTGTTAACCCCATTCGTTTTGCCATGTCAAGACGTTTCTCGTTGAGATTTGTTTCTACATCTTAAATTGTTTTCACTTTCGAAGCTAGAATGACTTTCTCCATGGCATGCTTTTTTGTTTTGAGATAAACTAATTTACAGTGCGAATGATCAGACATATCGATTGTTCAGTTCATTAGTCAGAGATCTCGGAAGTAAAAAATGACACTTAAAATGTGCCAGTGCACATAAGCTTCTACATAATTGAACAACATGTTGTTTTTATCTGTGGTATATAGGGCATCCAATCCTGGACCCTTTTTTGATCCTAGAATTTCGGGATTCACATTTATTTCGGGATCTGGGCTTTCGGAATCCCGGGACTGATCAATGGGGAAAAAAGTGAGAAATTGAGAAATTCAAAAATAGATTAGAAAACCTTTTTTTAGCTAGCTGCTCAAAAAAGTAGCGAATTGACGGTTTCCATACATAATAACGCGCAAAATAAACATTTTTTTCACGTGTGAATTCAAAAATCGGAATTAGTACTAAAACAATCCTGGGATTATGGGATCGCAAAATTGGACGAGATCCCAAGAGTGGTATAAGACGAATAATAATTCTAAATGTCTGTCTACTGAACCTGACCTAAGTACCCAATCTGTAAATACCTTTTAACAAAATATATAAATCACGAGAACAGAACAATAATGCTTGATTTATGGTGACTTATATTTAAATATTGCTTTTACCAAAATCTCAAAACATGTTTTTAAGATCAGTCTGACAAAAGTACAGGACAATCAATATAAAGGTCTGTTATTGTTTCATTGTATTTTATATTTTAAATAACTGTCTAAAATCTAAATTAGTTTTGTTGTTTTTCGTAGACGATCATTTAAAGACAGCGCCAAGAATGAAATAATCTATTTACTCGACGTATAATTTGAATCATATTTGTACATTTTTACAACAATGTTCCTAATTTTTGACAGGTTAAACATTCATTTGTTGTTAATAGTGAATATTATATGAGAAGTAACTCAAATACATATAAAAAATAACGGTTTAACATCTTTAAATGTACTTTTGTTCTCCCACATCGTTTATTATGTCAATTACTTAAAAAATCCTAGCTTTTATTCTTTGAAAAAAAACTATAAATGTTCTGTCGATTTTTTTCTTAGCCAGCCAATAATTACGGCGTGACTTTAGTATTTTTTTAAGGTCTGACTCCGTTACAAAAAGGCCAAGAAATAATTTATCGCGTGACTCAAATCACTATCGACCAGGGTATCCAATCCCGGAGTCTTTTTCCAATCCCGGGATTTCGGAATCGATTAATTTTCAATCCCGGGATTGGGATTTGCTCATCGAAGAATTTGAAATCCTCAGTTTGCTATACTTTTTCCCCGGATTATCTCCAACATTTTTTTTTTTTTTTTTAACTCACCGAGAAATTTGAAATCCTCGATTTGGTATAATTTTTCCCGGATTGTCACATAACTTAATTTTTTTTTTAGCTCACCGAGGAATTTAAAATTCTCGATTTGCCAATTTCGTGTCAATTTTCGGGATTTGCTCAAAATTTCTCAATCCCGGGTTCCAATCAATCCAGATTCAGAAAATTGAACGGGATCCCGGGATAAGATGTCCTAACCTTACTATCGACTCCATGGAAGTTCGAAGCACGCTTGTGTTTCAGCCGTAGTGTTTATACACGAGAATGGATCACAATCGCTTTGCCGCCGAAAAATATCGAATTTTCTCCCTAGTCTCGTTCGTAATAATACTGTAAAAGTAAATGGTAAAACCCCAGACAAGGTCAAAATTCAACTCGGCGACAAAATTGTTTTCGACTGGCACATCAATAATAATTCGTTTGCCGATCTGAAACCACGGCGATAGAAACGGTATTGATTTAAAAACTTACTCAACAGTTTTCAAAATTACAATATTATCGTAATAGTTAACTTCTATTAGTTTTCATGTTAGAAATATTTCAAAAAGTATTTTTACCCCCGTCTCACGTTAGAGTAACATCATCATGTCGCGAAAGAGTCGCATATAATAAGCTAAGAAATATTTTAGGTTGTCTTATAAGTCTTTGCGTATGCCGCACATTTTTTTTAAATCCACATGGATCATTTCGTCTCTCAACAGAATTTTTCTACGAGAACTGTTTGTTACTCATTCGCTCATCGTTTTTTTTCGATGGAAGTAGTAGAGATAGGAAGAATACGATAGGACTTGTGGTTGGTTAATCACTTTCGCTACAGTCCGTTATTTTAGGATTAGAATGGTGGGAGGGAATTTTCAGACACAAGATAAATTGATTGAAACAATCTGTTCGTACTGGGATTCAAACCCGTTAGGCCAACGACGTTGTTCACTGTGCCGTGGACCCGAAATGCGTCGAGTTTTGCATTCAAAATTTCAATAGATTTTTTATTTTTCTGCTTTGAAAAACTCATTCAAAAAGAATACTTTAATTACTAAAGATATTGTCAATGATTTTTATTTTAATACCTTAACATTATTTTAAAATAGTTTAATCTTTCTGGTCTCCAGAGAAATACGTTAAGAAAAGTGTAATTAAACGTCATCTTCTATGCCGACATAGATTTGTAGTAAATATGATATGTATTTCTTTATCAGAGTGTGTTATTTAATCAATTTGATATTAATTATAAAAAGAATCACCCGGAAAAATATCATGTATTTCTTAATAGTACCACTGCCTTTGAGGTAGTTTCAAATGTTTGAGTGAAAAATTGTTAGCAATCTAAAAGTTCAAATTAAAATTTAAATCGTGTTTCTCAACCATAATAATTATGTTTAAGCTACAAACATTACGTGAGTAAAAGGCTTTCCATGTTTTCGCAGCTTTATAACTGATAAATGGGTTATATTTATTTAATGCGCATTGATCAATAAGCTTTATGCAGCCCATTTCAAACTGAAAAATATAACCATTTGTAATGTAAAAATGAAACTTATTTTACAGTCTATTTTCATATAATATTTATTTTTCAAAAGGATTGACAAAATGACACCAAGCAAAAATGTATATAAACCCACTTATTTTTTTATTATATATGTTACTTATGTTTCTGCCATACAATATAGGCCTAATTTCAACACTAGATCAAATAATATGCTGTTTTGAACACATATTAGATGATTTATAAGTATGTTTGTTTATCGATAGGACAAAAACGACAAACATAATTTAAAAAAATGTTGGAGATAAAAATGTTAGAGAAAATGAAAAAATAATTATTAATCACGTTCTTAGCTATTTAAACTCTGTTTTGACTATAGTATCCAATCCTGGAGCATTTTTGTGATCACGGGATTGACTAATTTTCAATCCCGGGATTGGGCACTCAACATGAAATCGTGTATAATTTGAGAAAAGTTTTGTTGTCGAAATTTTTCATTATTTCATTTCCAATTTCAATTGGTATGGTCACGATCACAAAATTGGACAGGATCCCGGGATTGGAAAGCCCAGTTTTGTCTATAGCTGTTTACGATGATTCATATTAATTTCTTAAAATATATCGTACTTTAAAACTTTCTTAAACTGTCAACCGTTTTAAATTTGTATAATAAACGAAACTATTCAAACATAATTTAGACAAAGAATAAAATGAGTTGGCTTAATTTGAAATAAACACGCTATCTTTGAGTTTTGCATTTGCGTTTTTACTTCAATAAAGTAATATTTAAAAAAACATTTAACTACATAAATTATAAACTCCATTATTTTTTCAAGCATGTCTGAGTCTTGGATTGCGAATGAAATAAGAGTTAATTCTTAAGCAATTTAGTAAATCATACGCATATAATATGTTAAAATGTGAGAACTAACAAGCTTTTTCACTATATTTTCATCAAATTAGTGTCTTGCGAATATATTTGATATTTGAAAAGATTTGGTGGATAATGTGTGTTATTCAGTTTCGTAATAAATTTGAAATAAGCATTAAAACATATTCTATCCAATAAATGGAAAAAAAATTCCAAGTCAACAATGCTTGGGACTCCTCACTCCACACAATTTGTATGTATACTGAATACAAATGAAGCAATATCTTACCTAGTTACTCAATATTAACAGACAGTGTGGTTTTTGCTCAAGAAGCTTAAATAGTATAGTTTTGAAAATAGATCCTTTCATGTATTTTTCCTTAGTTGGTATTGAATGATTTCTTAAAAAATCGGATTGAGATATAATATTCTAATTATTTTCTGGTGTTACAGTTCAGGGATAACCATAGCCGCTTTTACAAGATTCCTCTGTTTGACTCAGTTTTGTAAATTTCTACGTCAATTGTTGACATCTAACAATCGTAAGTGTTGTGAAACTTTTTTCATCCGGAAAGTTGTGGTCTTTCAACGCAGTTTTTCTCTGTCATCTCTTAAAACTAGGAAATGGGATGTGTTTTGTAAGCTTTCACTCACGTAGAATGTACATCTGACTCAAGAAAGCTGTTGAATTTTTATAAATCTAACAATAATTGAAATAATCTCGTGTTTCAGATAATACTAAATTTATTGTAAATATAAAAAATAAATTCTTTTTAAATGATTTAAAAAAAAAGTACAGCAGATTAATAACGCTGAAGCTGAAAAACAATATTTTTGTACCTTTATATTGCCTGCTGTGGCCCAGTTGGTTAGAGCTTGCTCTACCGATCACGCAGGTCTGGGGTCGATTCCCGGTCAGATCACAGTGAATTTGAGAATTATTCAATTCAAAGTTGTGATCGAAGACTGGGTGTTTGTGATGTCAATTTACATCATCTCCTCTCCTTGCATCCTTCTGATCCTTTAATAACTGGGTGTAGCAATAGCGATTAGTTAACGACTAGTTCTGTTCTAGCCTTATCCTTTTTCCCCTTGAATAAAGTTAGGTTGAGCGACTGAGTAACAAACAATTCTCGTAGAAAAAACATCTGTTGAGATACCTCCATTTGGACACAAAGGGTCCACATTGGGAGCGGACATGGATTAAAAAAAATATTATTATAAAAAAATGTATAGTTATACTGTTCACGTTGAAAGAAAATATCATATACCTATACGAAATTTAATAAAAATATAATATCATTTTCAATTGAGCACTTTTCTTAAGTACTATCAATTAATCATTACTTTATAATTCATTTTATGGCGTATTAATAAATTAATGACTGTCTTTCATTGTCTTATTCCAATAAAGCATTCGCAAACTGGCAACAAAAACAGAATTATTCCGACTCATTGAGCTGCGAAAATAAACTTGGAGAAATCTATGAAACTTATCATAATGGATATTTATATTCAATATTATATGAAAAGGGAAGCAATATCTTCGCATTAAATTACTAAAAGGTTTGGAGGACGATAAAATTTGAGGCCCCCAACAAATTTCTTTCAGTCTTAGCAGGCGGGGGGATCGATATCTGGGAAAACTTTGTTGCAAGTTACACCCTCAAAAAAAAACTCACGACCATTCAGACAAGGAAACAGTTATTGGTTTCATTGGGTAGTTTCACTTGTATGTTTTTGATAGTTATGTTAACATATTTAAACATTTCATTATCAATATTCTACTGATGAAAACTTATTTAACACGTATTTACACTCTTACTTCCTGTCAAGTTTCCCCTGTTAAAGTTTATTAATTATCTATATATTAATAGACGATAATGTCCGTCCGTCCATCCGTATGTAAGATGTCCCCGATTTCCCTCCCCCTCCTCCTTCCCAGCCCCACTGTCAACATTTTTCGATGACGTCAAGAAGACCCTCTGACTACTTAAATTGCAACAAAATCCCCCCGTTGAGGTCAACGGGTTTACAGCTAGTCTATTTTAAATATAGTTTTACATGTTTCACTATTACTTGGATAACAAAAGTGTTTGATCAAAGCTTTTTTTTACATTAAAACTGTTTGATTATAAATATTTCCTCGATTGATGTGCAACAGTGCTGCAGCAACATGGTTTTATGTACAAACTTGTGTCTGATAGCTAAACTGTTTAGTAATTTATTGATAGCATTGCGCCTTCGAGAGATGAAGTGAGCCAAGTAATAAAATGGTCAAAATTTTCTGTTGGACTTTTGAGTACAATGGAGTTTTTACTTACACGTCTATTGGTTGATTGCATATTTTAATTTTAGGAAGATAACACTGTTGCAATCTGTATTTAATGAGCTCATTTCACTTTTATGATACATTCAAAATTTAAGAGTACTTTGACGCATATAACGCAATGTTTCCTAAAATACCACTTGGCTTACTTCACCATGTCAAAGTATATCTATCCCGAAAAGCTTTAACAGCATACACAGACATGTACTAAGATCTTCCAACCCATAAAGGCATACTTTATTTTGATGCCATTGATTTAAAACATGGCCAAAATATTAATTGTTTTATTTTTTTTCATCGGAAAAATCAATGCAATTTTATAAGCAAATCTTTTCTTTCTCAGTAACAATTGCAAAATAATATATTTTTATTGATTTATCTGTTTATTTGTAACACAGTACATACACACACACTTTTTTGTCAGAACAGATATAGATAGTGTGTATGAAAATAAAGTGTAAAATGCCGGGTGAATGAATTTTTGGCGCACATCACATAGACTCTTTCACTTTTTGCTCTGCGCATACTTCACATCAAGCGTAATGATGGAATACTTACAGGTGGTACTGCAATATTGTTATGATTTTAAGTTTAATAGCCAATTATTGCTATGACCGTTATTATAGTATTCATTAAAACGAACTTCTTCACAATGAAATGCTAGTAAGTACTCAAAATATAGCTGCCAATTAGGTATTTTTTTTCTGAAAATAGAAATAATTAAATTGTGGATAATAGTTTTTAAATAAATCCACACCCAATAATCGTTCAATATTTTAATTAGCTTAATTCATTCCATTTACATTAATATTTGTTTACAAAATAAAGCTATATATTTTTTACTTTTAAGGTGTTCACTGTCAATACTTGGTGGAATGGCATTATAATAAAAATAATAAAACATTTTTAGTACTTTTTCCACATAAAAATTTTATGTGGAAAAAGTACTAAAAATGTTTTATTATTTTTATTATATATTTTTTGTTTCATTATATAAATTAACACAAAATATTGTTACTTCCTCTCCAAAAGACACTTACAACTAATCTTAGAAAACAGTTGTACTGATTTGATAAGCGCTAATAGCTAAATTAGTTAAGTAATTAATATATTTTAAATGAAATGGAAAAGTTAATATTAACAATGTAATTGCGAAAAATTATCCAAGATTAGAATTTATAATATGAGAGTCCATAGCCGGCCGTGTGTGCTGTCTCAAAATTAAATCTACGTTCCTACATATTAAATGACCTCCCATTATGTTTAAGCCAAAGGTTTAACCCCCCTTCAATAGGGGATGCATTATTTATGATCAGGGGGCGAACAACAGTCGTTCTATACCTGCGTGTAAAAACACCCGAAAGACGCAAAAGCCTGTTTAATTGACCATAATTTTGGCAAAGTAAATTAACAGTGGCCACGTAAAATTAATGAAATATAAACAATGGGAAGTATCCAAGGTAGGTTGTATTGAAAGCCCGGTTAAATTATGCGTGATATCTGATGATTAATGTATATTAAAAAGCGTTTAAGTTGAGTTTTTGTGAGCTTTTGAATTTTAATGCGATACTCAGTTTACATTTTTTATGTGAAATTCGGAGCTTTTGAATGGATTTTTTCATAGATTTGGGTCAGAAATTAACTTTTTATTACTATAAAATTTGAGTTTATACAATAGAAATCATATTTATTAAATATTTGAACAGGCAAATAAAATATTTTAAATACTCGTAATGCCACAAAAAGAAATGAAAAAAACCGTGGAAAATGAATGAGCTATTATTCTCTGGTTAGTAGTCAGGGGATGTAATCTGAAACTGCTAATATTATTAAAAGTGCAAACTTGATTTTGTATGCAAGAATATCAGTTTCACTGAACTATCTGCATTTACGTTAAGCCAGATTGTCTTTACAATATAAACTTTTGGACTCTACATTGTTTCATACGGTGATGTAGTAGGTACGCAAAGAAGCGTAAATATTAATCACTTTTAGGGTGTTCACTGTCAATACTTGGTGGAAAGGCATTATATTAATAAAAACAATAATCCTTTGTACTTCATTCCACTTTATTTAATATGTCAGGACCGGTTTCGCTCATTGCGAGCATTGTCAACTGATAAGAAATATAATTTAACAATGCTATTTATACAAAATTGAAAAGTTATACACAACAGTTGGCATTGAAAAGAAATTGCCAATTACATTAAAGTGATTCTAAAATAACACAAAATTAAAATGTTCAATAATGATAGTTTTATGTTTTCCCCGCTTCCAAGTAGTTGGTGTGTTCATTCATCACTTAAACAATTTCTTATCAGTTGACAATGCTCGCAATGAGCGAAACCGGTCCTGACATATTAAATAAAGTGGAATGAAGTACAAAGGATTATTGTTTTTATTAATAAGTAAATATTAATATTGATTTTATTTGAAATATAATGACAACTTTCATATTCTTCTTATGTTTTTATCATATCCTCTTTCTTCTTATATGGAACATCTCACCACCACACGATGTCATGAGTGAACTGTCACAATATTCAGATTAGTCTTTCCACTCATTGATTAATAATACAATGTTTAAATATTTTGTAGAATTAAAAAAAAACATAAATGATTGTTTGCTACTTTAACGTGAATTATAATTACTTACTCAGCATGTTTTAAGTATTCGAAATGAAAATTTATATAAAGCAAAAATGTTATTTAATGTATATTTTAGTTATACTCAGCCTCAATAGATGAAGAAATATGCCGTAGTTTTAAAATAAAATTTAATAATTTCACTTAAAGAGACGTGTCATTCATTTGGGAGCTCGTCTCTGAGATGCTTTCTAATGAAATTTGCAAGAAAATTAAAAATTGTCACTTCTCGACGAGGAGAATTCACGTTTACTTCTATAGAAAAGCAGTGAGCGATGATACATAGCTCCGTTACTATGAAACAAGTGCTCTTCAACGAAAATTGTACGAAAGGAACAAATTATTTGATAGAATTGATGAAAAAACAAAAATATAACTTTTGTAACTGGTCAGTAAAATATGTATTCATCATATTTTGATGTTTAAATTAATACTTATAATATGTACAATTTAGATGTAAAATCTAAAATATCCTACAAATAAAACACAATTTATCTTGTAACGAGTTATTTAATCACCTTTTTTATTTATGTTTTATAAAAAAAAACACTGGCATGTTATTTTTTAAAGGTAAAACAAAAATATTTGAAAATAACACTGCATACAACTTGCTTATACCAAAGTGAAATATTTCATCATTGAAACGAAAAAAAAACAATCGAATAACTAATTTGACTGCCAAGATTAGAGATGCATAATCTGTGATATTTGAATGTTTTATTTTGAAATTGAAATATAGTTTCTATGTTTTTTAGTAAATCATTGGTTTTTACAAATACGAGCAAGCTTATTCATTGATGAAACAGAATAAATCCGTTTATAAAAACAGCTTACTGACGAACATTTGGATCCGATTTCGCAGCTTAATAATTCAAATATTAGTTCTCATTTTTGAGAGTTAGTTTGAAAAATACAAAGACAAAGATCAAATTAAATTATAAACACAACACGTTTACCTAAATATTATTTTTTTAAGAATTAAAAGTGAAATACACCTAATGTTCTTTTTGCGCAGTATTCTAGTCACCATTTTTACACTTTTTTTCACTTGTTTTACTTGAAGCGTATCCCTCGTGTTAAAAGACAATTGAGCGTATTTTATATTAAATTTTACTTTACTACAAAACCATAATTGTTTATTGTTTCAAATGAGAAAAGCAGTACATGGCATAACAGCTGACACCAATTCACCATGCAATTGACAAATATAATGAAAATTAAAAACAGTACATAATACATCAATTTATAAAAATATTTTGAAGATACAAAATCAAAAATAAGGAAGTAAAACATAACTAAAAGTTCACAAATATTGTTGCTGAAAATATCCAATGTCTCTAGGCATTGATCGAATAATTTGTTTTTATACGGCCCGCTAGAAGTACAATGTTATGCATGCCTAGCCTAGATTATATAAATCCACATCCTCGTAAGACTACCGTGTTCATTTATTTACGTCAGTGTAGCTTAATTCTTCTGCACCACAATCGGTCAACCAATTGTTTTTCTTAAGCTCAGGTGTAGAGGGTTACCGATTTAATATTAACACATTATAGGCGGGAAACGTAAAAATACGTTTATTGCGCACTGTCGGTTTTATTGGTATATTGACTCATAATTTAATGGTTTCTTCGAAATAGCTCCCACGGCAAGTGACCCTTTTTGACAATATGAAATAAGCCTCATAATTTATTATGCCTTGAATGTTCGTTCACACATAGTATTTTTTTTAAACAGGTGAGACATGTTTCTCGAATATTTAGGGCATCAGATTTCACACTTCCAGTGATTGTAAATTTGTAGAAATAAAGATTTTATACTATTATTATTTATATAATTGTATGGTATGGATTAATGTTATTTTTTATGCAGAATATTTTGAATATTTTAAATTGATAACATGTGGAGTGCTATCTACTAAATTAATAACAGGTTTTTATATTCAGCTTAGTAAAGTAATGAAATTATGATGTATTCAAAATATTTTTATTTTATTTTTAATGATTAAATGTCACACATGATTTCTTTGAAAATTTCAGCCGAACATATTGTTTGGTTTAGAAGTTGTGTTGATTTTAAGAATGTAAAATATTTTTGCGCTAATCACTAAAAAACGCCCGCTTACAAATTTTTAGTAAGAAACACTTATTTATAAATATTATTGATATAACGTAGCTCAGTGCTTGAAAAGATAACTTAACCGAACTACGAGAAATGTTTAGGCCCGAAAATATCTGAAAAACAGTTCCAGGCACTTTCCAGAATGTTTATCTTGATCGTAAACTTTTGTCAAGTTTTAATTGCACTGTCGCTTTTGGATTAAACCGTGATTAAATCCAAAACGTGCGACGTCAAATGATGTTATATCCACGAGAACAAGGACAAGTCAACTTTATTGCCGAAAGGAGATGTCTCCTTACCTGTAGGTACTATTTTTACTACCCTACCTTCGCTGTGTAAATATACTGACTTCATAAATTTCAACTGGGCCTTTCAGAGAGGAAAGATTTAAGAAGTGCGCTTTTTACGCTCGCGATTTTTTTAGAGATTTATCTATGATTCTTCGCGGGAAATTGAAATCTCGCTGTACAAATTAACACAAATATTTTTGAATTTGTAATTCGGAGTAAACTATTTTTTGGCGTAAAAATGATTTTCGAACGATCTATATTGAAAAGATAATTATGGTTAATTTATGGAAGTGTACAGAATAAAAATAATTAAAATTTGATCTGTATTTACTAAATATTGACACCAAAATAATAGCTACATTTTAAGTTATATTAAGTTCGTAAGAGATATTTATTTGTATATTTTATACAATTATTTATTACTCAACGTTTAAGTAATCCATTTAAGCAAGCTAGAATATACATAAGAAGACATATTACATTCCACATAACCTCAACAATTTAAACGCCTTGTTGTGATTCTCGCCCTCTTTTTATTCAAGATATCTAACTCAACATAAACAATAATGTAAAGTCATTTCTACATCGACTAGCGCTTGTCAGTATACTTATATTAGCTAATCTGTAATATAATGTTTACTCTGTATAGCGCTCGTCAGTGGGTCTATACACTTACATTAACTTATTGACTAGTCAATGTAAATGAGAATTTAAATGATGAAAGCTTAAAATAAAACTGTTATTTAATGTATTATATTGACGAAATTTTAGACTCAATATATAACATAAATCACGTATTTGTAACCACCCCACATCACTTTTGATAGTATTTATATCTATTAATTTTTTATCGTTCAAATTATGTACTTTCACACAAGTTTTGTCACTAACACCAACTGTCCACTAAGCACCTTCAATCAAAATCTTAAAATATTTATATCTATCTTTTTAATGATGTGATTGTTTACGGTTTATCTTAAATTTAAAATGTGAGCAATTTTCACCGAGCCGAGGTACACTTAAATTCAATGCAGCTATGTTATGCTTACGAATTTTTTATTATTAAAACGTAAGTGATTATTTCTGATATCTATTTTACATTTTGGTTGCCACCAGCTTCACAATTGACCAGTAAAAATGTTCATACTAAGATAATAAAAAGTACAAGTAACAATGTTATATAATATTTATTATCACAGATTTTTCCAATTTTATTATACTATTCGAGACATCATATAGGATGTTTTCAAAATCAACAAATTTAATTTAAAGCCAAGTTTACTTACCAACATCGTAGCCGTCAAGGGCGTCTCCGGAAGGTTTTGCCGCAAGCGAATACACCCTGCCGTTTATGTCCAACTTCCTGACGCAGCCAAGCATGCCGCCTTGCACCGGAAGTCGGTTCAGCCCTGATGTGTTCCCACTTCCTCCAACAAATACTGGTCCAAGGAACGTCATTCGAGAGAAAAGACCCTGTAAAAAATCAAAAAGTATTTGAATAATTTAATTAAAATTCTAGTCAAATTAATTATTTCGTAGAATGTTCAATTCAAGATAGTTTTCACTTTTCAAAATAAGTTTTACGAAAATGTATTTTGTTAAATAATTGAAGTGATCAATGATCCTAGAGTTTATCTCAAAACAAGATTATTACGTGCAATATTTGTTACTCAATTGACCAACGTATCTTTTTTTAAGATGGTAAGAATGGAAGGGAAAGTTAGACAATCATTCTAACTAAGCCCAGTGTTTTTGGATCACACTTCTCAACATTTTTTAACATTACAAAAAACTATGTCTTCGAGAGAAATGCATAAATTGATTTAAAAATCAAACAATGCAGCTGCCTGTGTTGGGGTTTGAGTTCGCGAGCTCTGCAACCAAAACCAACGACCTTCACCACTCAACCGCAAACACGAATATTTGTTCTCATTAAAATACAAAAAAAAGCTTGTTATTTTTAGCGTAACATATTAATTACTTGAAAGGTTTTGGTGATCCTATAAGACGAAACATATTTTTTATATCATAAATAACATGAGTTGTCTTACCACTCGTTATATAAAACAATAATAAATACTTAAAAAATATTGATTACACGCGTTTAAAAACATTTAAATAATTCAAACTGCCTTATTGTTAAGTTAGTAACGGAAAACAAAATGCAGCCTTACAATTACTAGCATTTCAAGTGCGTAGAACCTAACATATTGCCTTAACGAAAAAATTCTGGAATATTGCTAGCGCACATAAAAGTAGAAAATTGAAAAGAGTGCTCATTTTCTCACAAAGTACAGCACGTACGAAAAATATTATCAACGTGACTCTTAAACAGCGTGGCTTTTAACTTATATGTGAAAAGATTTTATAATCATGAACACAGTATTGTATTGGCTTTGATTTAATTTGTTGTTGTATGCTTAATGATTGCCAGAAGTGTCTCAGAAGCAAGCTGAATTAAAATGATAATCTGCCATAATTCGTATTCAGTGGCGGATTAAGCACATAAGAGGCCCCAGGCGCAATCAAATTTGGAGGCCCTGTTTTACCGATAACAGAAAACTTTCAGAATATTCCAACTAAAATAGTAAAAATTTGAACCTCAAGTATATGGATTGTATTATATAAGCTATTTTTGAGGCCCCGAAAATTCGGAGGCTCCAAGCGCGCGCCTCATTTGCTTATAGGATAGTCCGCCACTGTTTGTATTAGTAGACTTGAATAAATCTCGTTTTTCATTTATCGTTATTTATCTTAGAGCATCTCTTGGGAATGTTATTAAGATTCTGTAAAATGTTAATAAACATAGACAATCTATTTAATATTATCCGAAAAACAAACAAAATAAACAGTTAATTTTTGAAATAAGATTAAAAAAATCATGTTCGAAATGTAAGTCGTTTTTTAAAATGGTATATTATTATGGCGTATAAAACAACGTTTTATCTCATAAATCAGTTACATTTTTATAAAACGTAAATTTTTGTGCATTCATGCAACTGCACATTTAACGCAAGATTCCGTTTTTTTAATAATGAAATTCTTTTCCTAAGAGGGGAATATCCTTCATACAACGCAAAAGAAAGTGCAGTATAATCTCGTAAATCAAATGAAACGCGTAATTGGAAACGAAACACTGACTAATCACATTTGCAGCCCCGCCTGCAAATGTTTTCCAGCAAAAAGAAGCCATATAAAAGAAGGGTCTTTGTATATTGTGAATTTATGATAGCAGAAAGAATTTTATACAGCGTAGAAATTGAATTAAATGCCAAAAGAATCGAATGTTGACGTCATTGATTTTGTATTAGCTGGTAAATAAAATTGATATAACAGTTAAACAAGAAAATAAATTTATCGTTGCCATCAAAAATCACTTGAGATTAACTCAAAGAGAATTTTAAGAATAAGTTGACATCCAATTAATGTGAAAAGCATCACAAACATCTAGTTCTTAAATATATTATACATCTGAAATTTATGTTTGAATTAGCAGTGTTCTCACTACTAACATTCATATGCCGACTTAAGTATCTTTAAAAGAAAAAAAATTGAATAACTTTTATATATACATGTAAATATCATAGCTGCCAGAACCGTATTTGTTTAGAATGATTTTCAAAATCAATAAGGCGGAGGAGAAAGATATGACAGAAAGCAACGTGCAATGTACATACATTTCTTAATGAACACGTCAGAAATTGAATTCGGACCTTCTGTTGGCTCATTGGAGGTCTTATAGCACCAAGCTGTGACAGACGACTTGTGATGTTTTGTACACGAAAATCATTCATAGTGTATATTAAAATAACTCTGTTTAGTTATTTAAATAAACGTCTTCTTCTATTTTGACCATATTCGCTCCCGATGTGGAGCATATGGCTGCCACGCGGCACCATTTTTCCATGTCTCCCGCCAATTGCTTTGCTCCCTCCCATGACATGCCTGCATCCCTCAGTTGCGCCAAGTACATCCTATGGATAGTACCCGACGGACGTCGGGGTTTTGGAATTCCACGGTCAAAAGAACAGGCAGGCAGGACTGAGGCTTTCCGGTGGCATCCGTAGCACGTGATCCAGCCAGTTCCAACGTCTCTCCATAACCACTGACGTGACGGGGCGCTGACTTGTACGTTTCCTTATCTCCGAATTCCTCACAAAATCAAACCACCTCACCCTCATTATCCGACGCTTGCATTTTGCCGGTACTGTTTCACGGTTGTGAATCATGGCACCTGAAGAAGACTCAGAAAAATCGTATACTGAGCTTTGAGAACAGAAGTATACATAATCGATTTTATTCAAGTAATTTAAAGCCCTTTTCAGTGCATAAAGCATAAATTATTTTTATGAGAAATAACTATTACAACTAATAATATGAAAATGTCTAAACGTTTTCCATAATTAAAAGATTCTATTTTATAAATTACATTTGCTAATTCAGTAATTATCGATCTTTTAAAAATTGTGCTTAACGTGTGGTACAAAACGTAATTAAACATCCACCCGTGAACAAGTTTGTGTTTTTTTTATCTGACACCAAGTGAAGATTCAAACCGTAATGTACGTTTCGGTATCGTGTAATACACATTATCACCACTGACCTCTGACTCAGTATGCCATGCGGGCACAATCTGTTTTATTTTACGCTGACGGCGGATCGCCTCCGCACGACATAGTCAGTTTGATAGTGAATTTCGTGCATTTCACGTTACGTTTACAAAGACGTGAATCGTTCTAGCAGCGTTCGCGTAACTCGAGAATGTAAAAATGAATTGAATGAAAGTAAAATTACTATAACACTATTAATTTTGTCCGTTACTTAAATTTCGAATATACAACACAATAGAATTGATATATTTGTTACTCCACTGGACTTGTAGCAAGATACAACTGGTGTCTTACTATTTACTTATCTTCAACGAAAAGCTTAGTGTATAAAGCTTTAACTTTTTTTCATATCAGAAATTAAGAGTAGACGATAAGAATCTATTCGTATACCGAGTACAAAGTAGGGGAATGTAAGTGAATCAACAAAAAATAATTAAATGGCATGGATGTTTACCCTTCCTCCATTTAAATCGTAAAATAACGGGGTATGGCGAGGGTGATTAGCCAACCACTAGTCTTGCCCTGTTCTATCATTTCTATCTCTTACTCTATTCGGAAAAGAAAGGTTTAAAAACTGAGTAAAAAGCAGTTCTCATAGAAAAACATCTTGAAATACTTCCATTCAGAGTCCATATGCTCCACATTGAGAGGGGACATAAAAAAAATCAAGTACATGGAAGAGAAAAACAATCTTAAAGAAAGAAGCCACCCGTCTTCTTTTAAATGCTATTTATAAAAAAATAATTAATTTCTATATTAAAACAGCTTAACGACCGTGGACGCGTATTTGAGTCTTTGAAAAACAAAGGTTGCTGGCCGGCGGACACATATATGCGTATAGGCGAAATATTTGGAAGCTAAGAAAATGGAATTTTGTAAAGATATCTCGATTTGCTTAAAAAATATATTGAATTTAGTAAAATTATAATGTAAATTTTATTTCGCCAGGTGAAATTTTATATAAAAAACGTGCGGTCGTTAAGCTGTTGAGGCATTTTAAGTTTGTATGACTTTTAACACAAAATTTCTTTACTTAATGAAATATAATTCCGTTCTCCCATTATCAATTTATGATGGTTTTTATTAAAACATATATAGTCAAAGACTAAAAATAAGACCTACATATATAACGGATAAAAACTGAAATTGCAAAACCGATTTCACATCTTATTGGACAATAAATGGAATGAATGAATTCACGGAAGAGTGGACTAAAGAATAATATATCTCGGTTTAATATAAGAAAAGAATGATACAAACAATTGTGTTCTTAAGAATTTATCATACAATATATTTATAAAAATACGTTTTATTTTAAGTTTTCATGACGTAAAAAGAGTGTATAGAGTCAGTTTTGAGTCTGTATTCTTTAAGGTAGAAAAATTGTCCACCTTATTTACATACGCGAAGCTGTCACGCTTCGTGAAGTGTGGAAAAATAAGTTGGTATGCAAAAATAACTCAATATCTTAAGTGAAGCAACTTTTGAATCTTTTTTTTTAAATCATGTTTTTTAAGAATTTTTCACCTAAGAAAACTATTTGTTCTTGGGAAGGCATTACTAAAAACTAAAGGAACTTAATTGCCTCATATAAAATTAATACAATATCATTATTGTGTAATATTTAAATACACATCAAGCGTTCTGCATTTAAAGTTTCAAATTCTATCCAAGCAAAAAATATGCAGACATTGGCATAGATTTCGTATTAAATAAGTCTGCAAAAATTTAGGGCCCAGACTGACTACGAGACGAGAATCTCAATTGCATAATTCATTAAAATTAACCGCTTTAATATCAAGAAATTCCGATGTTTACTCACTTATAAAATAAAAATTATATATAAATCTTTGTTAAATTTAATTAATAATACATTTATTGCAATATATACAGCCAGTTAATAATATGATAACCTTATTGCGGCGGTTGCATTTTTAAATACATAAATGATGTCACTTATTTAGGGTTTAAAGAATAATGATATATTTTACTGAAATTTATCATGGATAATAAATTGTTGCACGCAGATACCGATATTTCATATTCGTTCGGTATTGCAAACTCTAATACCGACAATTAAAAAAAATACAAAATCTGTGAAACTAGGAGTTTGCTGACTTAACGAATATAAAATGGCAAAAGGACCTTAGCCACAGTTTTGAAAACAACAGTGTATGCAACTCAATACACGTTTTGTCAAAAGGGTATAAGCTGCAAATGCCGAATAAGTATCTAAATTTAGATTTTAAGTTTCTTTTAAGCGTATTTGAAAATTCCAACCGGGAAAGAGGCTGGCTGACAAAAAGGTTTTCCTTTAAAAATGTATTAATAAAATATTACATTGAGTCAATAAAACACCAGTTTCTTAATCTTCGTACACTTTAAGGTTGTGTATATTTCATATTTTAACTTTGGCCCAAAGTCATCAAAATATGTTTGTTGTGCCTTTTGTAACATTTTGTAAGTGCGATTAACGTCATTTTGTTTTTCCTCAGTCGATATGTTAACGTTTTAAACTTCAAGACAGAATGTCAACTGTTGAAAAAAAATCTTATAATTATATATATTTTTGTATCCATGTCCGCTCCCAATGTGGAGCATATTTCCTCGTAATGGAGGTATCTCAATAGAATTTTTTCTAGGAGAAGTCTCCAAAGAGAGTAGTAGGGATAGAAGGACAAGGCTTAGACAGGAATATTGATTAATTAATCGCTCTAGCTACGCCCAGTTATTGGATAAGGATCAAAAGGGTGGGAAGGTATTTTTAGACATCACAAGCAAACATAAATCGATAAATCGATCGAAAAAAAATGCTGTTCGTACTGGGGCTCGAACCCGTGACGTTTTTTTTTTCGCGATCGATATAATTATAGTACAAAGAAAATACTTATTCATATTGTTGATAAATGGATTTTAACATTACAAGTTTTTCACATTGTTTTACGTTCAAAATTTAATTAAAGAATATATTCCAATAGAAATTCCACCAAGCACTTTCAGTCGAAATCTTAAATTAAAATTAAAAGAATATACTCATATAACAAGTTGTAAATTGAGTTCACCACCAAAGCAGTATGATATAATATTGACAACGCTTTGAAGCGGATTCCCAAAAGCACTGAAACGACGGCATTGTTTGCAGATGCCTTTTTATAAAATAGAAAGTTAAATAAAATGTTATTTTATGTCTGAGCATCAATATGAGTAGTTCGAAGAATGGATGTAATATAAAACGTAGATTTCGTGTAAAAAAAATCGTTGGCACCGCTGCCACACACTCGCGGAAGGCGTTTGAAATATACTTTTCCACCCGAGGAAAAGCAATAAATACGTGTTGCGGATTGCCTATGCAAAAACCTCCAGGCGCTAGGAAATCAACAAACAACTAAGTATGCCATCTATTGTATGTATTTGAAAGCGTATCAGAACGGATTTAATATCAAAGCTATGGGCAAGCTATTTTTTACTGTCAATAGTAGAAACAAATTATCGATGTCGTTTGTTTGTGTTTCATGTCAGAGAAGTAATTTGTTTTTTTATGTTCAGAAAAAATAATAACACTTTTTGCTTTAGTAAACGTATATACTATTGTATATGTATCATAGAAAATTAAACATTAATATTGCAATCATACTAAAAGTAAACACAATGAGCAATATTATCGTAAGAGATAAATGGTTTAGACTAACAACTAATCACCATTATTTATTAAATATAAATAAAGCCGTTTTTGTAGTCGATTGGTCGATGAGTGCTCACGGGCTTATGGTCTTACATGGTTTTCCGATCAAGGGTTTATGGCCAATGTTGGCGGGCGCACAGAAATCGGTCCATGGGCGCCATGGCACTGGCTTGGGTATCCCTGGCCTAATGAGTTAGTGAACATAATTTTAGAGCGTTATCTCATTCGCCTCATTTTTTTTAGGGCCTGTGTATTTTAGCGTTTTAACTTGTTATCATTTGTTTCACGTGGACCCCGGTCGAGAAACGCTGATCTAGAGAATTGAAAGTAATCAGAAAATTGTTTTATAATATCAGGATAGGTATTGACTGTATATAAATATTTATTAACAAGAACTTAAGGAATTCTTTTTTCGAATATAATTTTAAAAAACTTTCGCTTGTAAAATTTATAAATTGTCAGTTACGATGTTCTGCCTATTACGGGTCGATATGCTTTTCACATTGTCTCAAAGTAGGTTATTTGGAGTTGTCTGACAAATGAGTTGGACGATCGATATTAAAATTAATCGTTGAACATACTTTTTCAGTTCGTATTTACTCTAGAATTTGGCAGTGAAACCTTAATAAGATAGAGTATGATTTTGTAGCTGATTTTGGTAAGCATAACAACTTAAGGAAATTTTACTTCAAAACAAAATACGAGGAGCAAACATTCAAAAAATGATTTGTCACAAAATTTAAAAAATGCCGTTTAATATCAGTTCTGATAGTCTATAATAAAATCTATGAATTGAAATCACAATAAGAGCTCAAAAAAGTTTTTTTTCTATAAAAATTAAATCATAAAGTTGGCACATCACATCCCAAGCTCTGTATTTGTGTGACAGATCACATTTTTAATGTTTAATTCCTCAATTATAAACTGAATACGCCAGATTCAAATAAAATCATATTCCATATTCAAAAAACGTGTGATTTGTACGATATAATATTAAAAAATAGAATGACAGTAAATTTGTTCGAAAATTTTCAAACGTGATAATACCAACAAAAAAATGTTTATTTTTCATCAACTGATAAACAACGCATGTGAAAAAAGTTACCCCAAACAAGTCTGACAAATTTATATTCCTTTGTATAAGTACATAATAAAAATAAGCTGACCAATTTTTGGAGGATCGTAAATTTTCAACACTGCAAATGGCAAATATTGGGGCATCGTTTACCGTCGCGATTTTCCGGAGAGCGGAAAGGAAGTGCAAAATGGAAAAATCAATAAATGCCAATATCAATTTGCGAGAAGGTAATTTGTTATAGCGTCAAACGCTAAAATGTGTCGGCGGTAATTAAAGTATGTTTTATGATTCCTTGTGGCGTAGCGGTTAATTCATTTGACACGCCAACCGACCCCGTATTTCGGGGTTCGGTGTCAATAAATGTCACTTTGAATCCATCTAGCTTTGTTTTAGTACTAAACTTGCACTGTATATTTATTTGACGTCTTTTAAGCAGGTAATACTTTAATGTTTCGAATTACTTGCTCTTATCTTAAGTGTATATTACAGTTTTATTTAATTAGCTTATTCATTGCATTGGCTTTTACTTAGTAGAACTCCATTGTAATAAAGTGAAAAAATATCAAACTATTACTATTTTAATAGTTTTACAAAGATTATTTTATATAACGTTGACAGCCATTTCGATTATTAAGGCATAAGCCGAAAAAGTAATCAACAATACATATAATTAAAAAAAATAGTTAAGATACGGAATAGTTACAATTTTAACAGACTTGTCTGACCAGCTGTAATGCATTTACATTTCTAGTTGATTCTCAGTCACAAAAAATATTGAACATTAAAAAATGTTTGTTTCAATGACAACTGATTTTGCTTACAACTTATACTGTGTTAGAACCAGGGCTGTGAAGTCGAGTAAAAAAAGACGACTCCGACTCCGACTCCAAAAGAATTTTTCAGTCATTTTATTTTAACTTATATATATATAAATATATACCATCAAATCATCTTCAGACAGTCTAGCATGCATTGGGAACACTGGAGTATTGTGGTTTGAATATATTTTTTTTTTAAAATGCGTTGGAGTCGTAAGATTTTTCTGACTCCACGACACATGACTCCGACTCCATAGCCCTGGTTAAAACCGTTTCTAACAAAACTGTATTTTTATTTTTGTTTTATTAACTCTCATTTTATTTTTCTTTACACAATAGTTAAATACTGTTAATGTTAATATATAATATTATTAACATTTTTTTTACATAATATACCTAAATGATAAAAATATTTACTTAAATCATACGATTATATTATTATCTACGTAAAAAATATTAAATACATACATTTTTGAGCATTTTAAATTTGGCATTTACGCCTTTTGTATTTATAATATACATTAATTGGGGTCTATTTTTTAAGTTTAAAGCACTTAACGGATAACAAACTTATTTTAGGGGAAATTAAAAAAGCCTCTGATTTATATTACCAGCAAGAAGAAAAAATGACGTTTAAATTGGGGCCATTAAAAACTCACAATATCAACGTTTTTCAGACACCTACCGTAATTCGGTTTAAGTGGGCAGTATTGTTATGTTAAGGAATTCAGCATAAACCTTTTAATTTCGGTGATATTTAGAAAAAAAAGCGATAACTTTTGGAGGCTTTTAAAACTGCCAAAATGTCGCAGTATATTTTAATTATGCCGTGTGCCACTTTTCATTATGAAGCGATTTTTAATATCGCCGAGGCGGGAGAAGAAATACTGCCGTTCTACCCTTTGAAAATGCCAATAATTTTGTAGGTCGAAAGGTTGGAATTTTAATAATGCGAATACCGCAACATCAATAATCACTACTCTAATAAAAGCATTTTGTTTATTACTAAAAATAAAAATAAAACCATTAATTAAAAAAATTATAAATATGTATTATAAATAGCTACTTGAAATTGATCACAACAAATTCAATATTTTTTATTTAATATTTGGCGCACTGACATTACAGCTAATGCCAATCAGTCATTTTTTTTAATTGAAAGATCATTCGAGAAAAACTCGATGAGAATTTTTTTATTCTAAGTCACTCGAGATAAACTCGTTTTAAATTGACATTACAAACACCCATGTCTCAAATTTAAATTTAAAAATCTAAATTTGACACTCAATTTACCGGAAATCGAACCCAGACCCACCTAGTGAGTAGAACAAGCTCTAACCGACTAGACCACAGCGGGTGACAATATTGTTTCTTTAGGTTCACTAAGAGTTATGGTATAAAATTAAAAGTTATTTCAACATCAAGCCATGTTCAGAGCTCGTAAGAACAACAGCAGTTTCTTTTTTTCTATTTTTACTTTATTAAAACAATTAATAATGCATCTTATTATATTTTGAGTGTCTATCATTGTTTATACATATTTTTAGGGTGTTCACTGTCAATAATTGGTGGAAAGGCATTATATTAATAAAACACAATATTCTTTTGTACTTAAATCCACTTTATAATAGGTCAGGACCGGTTTCGTTCATTGCTCAGTTGACAATCATATCAATGAGCAAAACCAGTGCTGACCTATAAAATAAAGTGGAATAAATTACAAAGGAATATTGTGTTTTTATTAAGTTTATGCATATAATGGATACACTCTCCAAAATGCATTGTTTATTTTCTTTTAAATTATTCAACTGTATGGCATCGTATTTGGAAAGTTAAATTTTGGCACTAGAACAGAGCTTAATTCTTTATTGATTCTTCAATTCTTAATTCTTTATTGTCAAAAGATTTCTAATAAATGGTTGGGATCTGTTCTGTTTTCAGAATTGAGTAATAAGTAATTAAAATTCGTAATTACTTCATCCATACATATTTGTTTTTAATTTATATAAGAAGACAGCCTTTCATCAAAGGATGGACGTAAAAAGCATAACCATTCAATAATTATCACTATTATATAAGTAATACGTAAACATTCCGTCAATGAGATTTATAAAAGACCTCATATTCATTGATATAAAATTGACACAGATTTCTTTGACAGAATATTTATTATACATACATTCAGTCTTTGGACAAAACGATACCGAAAAAATGTCAAATATTATCGCATACACTTAACTAAATTATGTCCACACATTTTCCCTTTATATCTACATATGTTTTGTTCAAAATATTTTTTACATAAGCTGTATACATGTTTATTCTCAACCAATCACAAAACTTGATCAATAAAAACAGTGCTTTTTAATACGGGCACGATAATTAACAATACAATAAATAGTTTTAACAAGAGATGGCGTTACCTCCATATCGACTGTGGAAAGGAAAAAGGACTTAACCCACAGTTTCTTCAAAACAGGTTTTTTTCGATAATCACAATGTATCAAACTTGATACACGTTCTATTAAAAGGATGCAAGCTGCAAATGCCGAGTTAGTATCTAAATTTAGATTTTAAGTTTGAAAAAATTACTGTGTAAAAAATTAAAACCAAGAAAAAAGACTGAAATAAAGATTTTTCCTAGACAATTTCTTTAATTAATATTAGATTATGTCAATTAAACACCAGTTTAGAAGTCTCCGTGCACTTCAGGGTTGTGTATAATTCATAATTTGCAAGTCACAAAATCATCAAAACACGTTTTTAGCGCCTCCTGTAAAATTTGATATGTGTGGGTTACGTCCTTTTTCCTTTCCACAGTCGATATGTTGAATGCAAAGTAAAATGACTATAGGTAGATTTTCTATTAAACAAAATGACGTTTGAGTTCACATTGTATTTTTTTTTTCGATTGTAATATCATTATGTTTTCGTCTGATTACTATAAAGGTAGGTCAACTCTTTATTTACACGACATTAAAATAAAACGGTCCATGAAAAAGAAAAAAATACTGTATTTGTTCACTAATTATTTGTTCTAGCAAATATACTAAACGAGTGAATAACAGATTTCCTCATAGGAAGAAAGTAATATAAAACAAAAGGCTTTATCGGATTCCAACACATTAAACGTTTCTAAAAAAAAGACATTTCTAGCGATGAAAGCTATTTAGGTTCAGTGGCTCACAAAAGTCCTCGTATATAATAGAAAATTTAAATTAACTTTGATTATTCCACGTATTGTGTAACTAACTGTGACTCGTGTTTCGCCTCTTTCAGAGGCATCTTCAGACTTACTATCGCAAAGTTTGCTTAAGTAATGAAGCAAGATTGATTCTAACATTTTAAAATTACAAAATGGATTGGGTTTTTTTCCCTTTTAAGAGGAGCAAGGAGGGGGGTGTAGAATCGAAATAAAGCAAACAGATAATGATACTAATTTTACTAATGAGTTGTAAACAATCAGAATGGGATTTTTCCTTTTTAATGGAAGCAAAGAGGGGATTATAAAATCGAAACAGTGCAAACAAATTTAATCATACTACTAATGACGTTAAACATTACAAACTATTAAAACTAATGAGCTGCAGTCAATCATCTAGGTTTGTGATTACTCTATTAATTGGAAACAATTTGAGTAACGGGGAACCGCCTGTGCTATTAAGAATAAATTTTCTGTTAAAATGAACTTCCACAAAGTTACCGCCGAAACCATCGAAAGTCCTCGTATATAATCAAGTAGCGATGAATAGTATTTTTTTTCTCAATCGAAGTACATTTTATGAATGTTTTTTTTTCTAAATTACTTTTTGGGTCTTCATTAGTTACTTTTTTGCACGATTTTGTTTACCACAATGTTGTTTTTTTTTTCAAATAATACGGTTTTTTAAAGTTTACGAACAAATCTACAAATTTTCTTTGAATTCTATTTTTTACACGGTTTAAATATACACATTTTCTGCAGAACGTACGTGTAAAATAAGAGGTGAGTGTATATACCTATATATAATTATACCCGCTTCCAATATATATTTTTATATATTAAAGTGTTACAGGGTAGTTACATGGATAAAACAAAGAAGAGGCGATAAATTATTTAGACAGACGTTGTATGAAATAGTAGTAGCGAACTGTTCAATCAAATCGACATTTATATTCCCAGTCTGAACCAAGTTGTATCGTGTCTGGATTATTCACGATGCAAGAAAGCACCAGCACGGGGAGCTTTTGCAGCTTTTACAAACAAACCAACGGATCTTGGCAGTTGCATCAAATTACATTAAAAAATCCCAAAAGTTTTTCGGGGAATAAAAAATATTCTTATGCCAAATAAGTGAAAATTAAATGGGTATATTTTTATAAAGCTATTTAATGGTTTTCTTACAAAATTAAGAAATGTAAATGATTCAGTATTTTCAATAAAGAAGGCAGTGATTAATGTCCTTGTAAATTTAACGATATGAGAGCTAGTTGAGAGAAACATTGTACACCTAATTCTTGTTACAGAATTGAAGCGTATAAAAATACCTTTATTTCATATAATTTTATCAAAATATCAAAAATGTATAAAAACTATTATTTTCTCTAAAAATTCGTGCAAAAAAGATTGTTTTTCATATATAAACCATGAATTTCTTTATTCAATAGAAAACATAATGAGAAACAGATACATGCTTATGCATGCATAATTGTATTCAATTAAATTTTAATAAATTTTCGCAGTCACTATGATAATGTGAACAAACGTATTGAACTTGTGCGTAATAAAAATGAATGTTGCCGTCCAAAAAAATGCGCCAAAAGATTACTGGGTGTTAAACCAATCAATTTAGCAACGTTTTGATATAAAATTGTATCACATTTTTGAATGTCAATATATTTGTATTGCTTAGGAGGAAAACATTTATAAACTCTATTTAACATACCAAACAAGTTGATGACAATGATTTAATTAATAAAAACAATAATCCTTTGTACTTCATTCCACTTTATTTAATATGTCAGGACCGGTTTCGCTCATTGCGAGCATCGTCAACTGATAAGAAATATAATTTAACAATGCTATTTATACAAAATTGAAAAGTTATACACAACAGTTGGCATTGAAAAGAAATTGCCAATTACATTAAAGTGATTCTAAAATAACACAAAATTAAAATGTTCAACACAACTAACATATAATTAAAAAGTCATCCCAGATTCATAAATTCAGAATGCGATTGAAAGTAATTACAAACATAATTAAAATTTGGGAAATTTTTGACAAAAATTTCCCAAATTTTAATTATGTTTGTAATTACTTTCAATCGCATTCTGAATTTATGAATCTGGGATGACTTTTTAATTATATGTTAGTTGTGTTGAACATTTTAATTTTGTGTTATTTTAGAATCACTTTAATGTAATTGGCAATTTCTTTTCAATGCCAACTGTTGTGTATAACTTTTCAATTTTGTATAAATAGCATTGTTAAATTATATTTCTTATCAGTTGACGATGCTCGCAATGAGCGAAACCGGTCCTGACATATTAAATAAAGTGGAATGAAGTACAAAGGATTATTGTTTTTATTAATATAATGCCTTTCCACCAAGTATTGACAGTGAACACCCTAAAAGTGAACAATGATTTAAATTGATGAACACTACGTTATAAAATGACCCCAGTGGTTTCACGTAAAAAATGATGTTGCGTATACTGAAAATATTGTTTACGTTTTGCTTATCTATATAGAAACAATATGAAGACAGCTAAGAAATATTGAAAATACAGAAGTATTTTACTATTGTTGAATATATACTAAAGTCATCCCCAGTTCCGTAGATCGAATAGATGTTAGTAAGCTAGCTTAAAACTGGATTTTAAAATTAAATTTTATGGTTATTTATATTATATGTCAAATTTTGTTGCGTTGCCTATAATTTAAGTTTGCACAGTATTTCAGCAATACTCACGAGTCAGGGATCGTCTAAAACGAGAAGGGAATCCCGAACAAAGTCACGAGGGAAGAATAACAACCCAATGCAGCAGAAATGCGCTATGCTTTGGTTAGAAATTTCGCTGATTCAACTGTAAATTTGCAAAGGAAACACAAAACAAAGTGTATATTCTTCAATGATACGAAAACCGCGTATACAATAAATTGAATTGAATTGTTTTGTATTCGTGTTATTTTGAAAACGGTCAAATTAATAATGATATAAGCTTTTAAATATTATCTGTAATCAGGAATAAAATCATGAATATAGAACATGATATTTTGTACTATAATATGAATAAAAAATTGTTCGATTGATTCGGCGGTAATGTTGTGTACGTTCATTTTTAATAAAAAAATAAATTTTATGAATTTGTTATTCCACTTGTTGTATTGCAAAATGCAACACGTGTTTTGCTTCTTTGAAAAGTATCATCACACTTAGGCAAATGCAAAGTTTACTCATAAAATAAAAAATAGTTAAATTTGAATCGTTCAAACTATGTACATTCTCACAAATTTTGTCACTAACGACCCGGGTTTCGCCTTTCGGCATCTTCAGGCATTCAAGTGCACGGATGAACTTGAACTGACAGTTCAAGTTCATCCGTGCACTTGAATGCCTGAAGATGCCGAAAGGCGAAACCCGGGTCGTTAGTGACAAAATTTGTGAGAATGTACATAGTTTGAACGATTCAAATTTAATATTGAAATTCCACCAAGCACCTTCAGTCGAAATCTTAAATTATAAAAAATAGTTATTTGTAATTCAGAACTTAAGAATTTTGTAGAATCAATTATTAGTTTATTTGTAAACCTTGCGATGTTATGTATGACGATGCTTCTCAAAGAAGCAAAACACGTGTCACATTTTATAACACAAAGTGAAATAACAATGCTATCAAATTTAGTTTTGTATTGAAATTAATATTGTTATTTTATTTATTGAAAACATAAAAGAAAACACGTTAGCATAACCACCAAAACCATTTTTTAATTGCGTTTTAAACACAATTTATATAATATACATATTGTGCTAATGAAGCAATTCATGTGTGTGTATGATTACATACTTTTCACTTTTTCATATACATTTCATAGATTTAAATTGAATTAAAGATCGTCTATATCATAAATAAAGACGTGCATTTCAGATGTTTGATAGTTGTTTTTTCGAATGTATTTGTTGAATGGATTAAATACAACGAATGGATAAATTTACATTTTATTTATATACTGTCACTTTTTAGTACTAAAAGGGTTAAAATATGCGACGGTTGGAACTGGAATAAATAAACAAACATTTTAAATAAAAATGTTTATTTGTCAAAATGTGAAATCCGCATTAAAAGCGAGCAAAATCTTTGCCAGCCAAACAATACGATATGGCAATATATCTAATAAATGCAACTTTGTTTTAGTATTGGTATATATTTTGCTTTTCTCTGTATGTTCATGTTTCTATGCTAAATATAAAGTTATAATTTGAGCACGTAGGTAAAAATTCATCGCAGTTCGATATTTATATACGAGAATGTTTTCTATCTTGCATATTCGATCGAAGAAATAACGTTTCTATCTGAAAATTAGATTAAATTTTGCAACGAAATATTTTTGTCAGTAGGTCAAATTACAGCGCTGTGCAATTTTAAAAAAGCTTATCTTCTTCTTCGGAAAACTTCGAACAAGCTACAGAATATTTGCAATCGCTATCTTCAATAGTTTGGAAATTTTCACTGGAAACTTCAAATTGATTATTCGATCGATTCTAACCACAAGCTTAATACTCAAATTGAATAATATTTTTTTAAAAAAATGACATAACAGCTTACGCCAATGCGTCAAATATTTTTGAAGTTGAAAGATCATACGACATATACACGATGAGAATTTTTGAAAGTCACATGAGATTAACTCAAGGAGAATTAACTTCACAAATACCCATGTCTTAGATCTCAAATTAAAATTGAAAAAATCCAATTTGACATTGACCTTACCGGGAATCAAACCCAAACCCACCTGATTGGTAAAGCAAGCTCTAACCAACTAGACCACAGCGGGCGACATTATGATTACTTTATCAATTTTGCATTATAATAAATAATTACGTTCATATGTAAATTATTGAGTTGCATTTGAAGTATTTTTTTTATTATACTATTGTTCTACAATTTGAAGAATACGGGTACTTTAAATTTTATAAAAAATAGTAATTAATTAGTGGCAAAAGTTATTATTTGAAATTGTATACGTTTGTTCATCGGCCATACGAATATTTAGCTTTCCATTACATTTGGCTCTTTGTCAGTTAGGTTAAGCAACATATTTACAGCTTAATATATTATTAAGTCTGTAGCTGTAAGTTCAACGTCGTTGTCTGCGCTTGCTAGTATGGCCTTCAATCCCGGGATCCGGATCCCGAAATTACGGGTTTGTGATTTTAGAAAGCTGCACGAGAGTTGAAAAAAATTCTTAGGATTTCAAAATTGCCGGGAATTTTTAGTCCCGGGATCGGAAGAAGAAATTTTCTGGTCCTAAAAATCGACTCATTAAACCATTTAAAACATTGAATCTTCTCGATAAACAATCGTATAAATAATAGCGTGAATTTAAATATCTTTTAATCATTTTAATAATCAAATCGTTCTAAGATTTAACGATATTATCATTGATTGTGACAAGTGAATTCAACAGATTAGGAAGCCATATGCTCCACATTGGAAGAGGACATGGATTAAAAGGGCCTCTAATTCTGGACTATTTTTATGATCTCGAGATTTCGGGATTCACAATTTTATTTTTCAATCCCGGTTCTATAATATCATAGAATCATTGTCGAAAAAAGTGGGTAGTAGATTTTAGTTTTTTTTGGTCAGTTCTAAGTGACGAATTGACAGATTCCACAATTATTTAAAAATCAGAGATATTTTTTTACACTCTACTTAAGGATTTTTACGTGTTATAGTGAATCCCGAAATCCCAAGATTAGTACGTAGACAATTCTGGGATTACGAAATCGCAAAATTGGACGAGATCAATGATCCCCGAATTGGAGACCCTATTTGTGACATTTAAATAATACTATTTGACACTGTTCTCAAAATATGATGATTTCATCTAATCAAACCTATGTTACTCTTCAATGTAGAAAGCTGAATATGAATGACATGATTATTTATTTAATTAAATTTTACATTGTTGGTTTTCTGGTTAACTAAGCTCATACAATTCTTTGATAATATGTGTAAAAAATACATTTTCTAAAAAAGCGAAATTGCAAAGCTAGCACACTTAACGACGGATCAATATGATTAATCGAAGTGTGAAATACATTCACAATACCATACCATGTAACTGATTTATTTTTTTACAATTTACGGTTCAAATACGTTCAATATCAAATGAGGCGTGTATTTAATGATCAAAAGAATATTTCGCTTCGCGTAAGTAAAATAGAAATGGCTTGGAAAAAGGTTTTTGTACTGATCGCGAAAAAATATGTATGTAATAAGATAATTCATTTTCGAAAGCCTTCGATCTTCAGCTAAATGAAGGCTTCCGAGAATTATATTAAAGTAACATGACTTCGCGGTGTTTCAGTTTGAGTTGTCTTTGATGTACATAGTTGTCAAATGCAATGCTTCTGCAAAATCATATCAATCCATTACAGTTTCCAAGCAACTGACGTGGATAACAAAAGAGAAATAATGGATCAAATAATATGTTTTTTAAGTATACTGTTAGTTGAATACGTATTTATTTAAATTGGTATTATGATTTGGGTATAAAAGCTCTCTTATTAAGATAAATGTATCAAATACCTGAAAATATCGATTATACAGAACAATGAAAAATTACAGTTTATATTGACAGTTTATTTAAGAAAAAAAAATATTCTTTGGTACATGATTACTTCCTAATCTAATAAATTTTAATCATAATAATAAATGAATTAAAATTGTTTGTGTGAAATAGAAGAAAGATAAGATTATTTCCTCTTTGACCATAGTATTTAATTACCAAAGATCACAGCTTGGAAACAGAACAACGGACTTTCACTATTATTTTTTAATTCTTTACTGTTTAACAAATTACATTAAACAATTTGTCAAAATTTTCACAATTATAACAGCCATAAATATTATGGTTTCCATGACGGATCTCTCGGGTTCAAGTTCCAGTACAAACAGAAAAACTCATGTTGGAATACCTCCAGAAGTTTATAACAGTTTTCATGTTAACGTAATGATAAAAACATCAATAATTTAAAACTTTTTGATTTTATTATGTACAAACGGTTGTGCCTATTTTTGTTTTGCGATATTTAGTAAGAGCATTCAGATACTTTAAGAATTGCTTTTTATTTTCAATACAAGAGTCAATAACGAAATCTTTGTGAAAAAATATCGTCGCCTGATTTTGACGTCTTGACAAGAAATTCTCTATACTAAAGAACGTCAAAATGGCAGCAGTATAAATTCTTTTGCATTTACATATTCTATTCCAATCTAACATTATTTATTTTTCAGGGCAGTATAACTTTGTTTAAAAATTTTACGACGTAATAAAATGATATTTTTCTCACTGATAATAAAATGACACAAACCACAATCAATTAAATGCTTAGGGATATTAGACAAAATGGTGTTTTAAAATAATAGGGTAAAAATATCAACGTATTTTAGTTCTACAGTTTTTAATATTTATGTGTTGATAGCTTATTTCGGCTTTCGCCATCGTCAGAACTATGTTTAAACTTATATTTTGCTCAGCTATATATATATATATAAATACTAGCTCCGAAGAGATACACAATGAATCAAGTTATTCACTCTAACATCCTAATTCAACTTATAATTACAATATTACACTTATTAAATGTGATTCTAGTGTTTCAAAGAACGATAAGCAATCTGGGTTTTTTAAAAACATTAATTAGGATAAAATTAAACTGATATTTATTATTAATAAAATTACATTAAATTTATTAACTATAGATTTAGTGTTTCGAAAAACAATAATAATTATATATTATAACTACCAGCAGAACAGTAAAGTTATTAAATTTTATTTCTTATTATAAATAAATATAAACTTCTTAAAAGTCCCCAACTGCCATTTGTAAATTCTACATTTTCATTAAATTTCATCGTGTAGACACTGTATGTATATTTATATATAATTATAATAATTTAATCATTTCAGAATGTTTTATTATATAATCTGAAAAATACCAAGTGATGTTTTATATAAAAATAACGGTTAATTTTTAATTTTTTTGAAATGGAGATTACTCAAATATTTCCATTGGTATTTTATTTTTAACTGTATCTAATAATTAACCAACTTCTTAAATGATAATCAAAATTGTCACGATCAAATTATATGTAATTCTTTGTTATTTTATCAATAAAAAATAAGGTACACTGTGCATTATGTTGAGACTTATATATATCGATATAACAGATTAATGTAAACAACCCTAATAAAATATAAAAGTGATATAAAAATACAAAATATTTATTTTTTATGTATAATGTATATCATTCACCAAATTTCTTACATTTTGTAATGTTTATGTGTTCTGTCATTGTATTTTTGATGTGTAAAAGTACATGAAAAATATAAGTAACGTTAATAAAAACAGGTTGTTATCAGAAAACATATAAACGAGATTGTAAGCCTACTAACACGTATAACAAATCGTTTATTAGTTCACGTCCATAATTCAGCAGTTCACAATTGTATTCTGGTCCACGGACCGTGGATTCTTTAAATTCAATTTATTATAAAAAGAACGTATTCCAAGACGAAGTTAATGGAATGTGAAAAATAAATTGAAAATCAATAAGTCTCGGAGAGTTTGCAAGGAATAAAATACGGGGTGACAGACCTGGGATATCTCTCACTCCATCCCTGACATCGACAATAATTCATTATTGAGTTTAAAATAGCAGATATTATTTAATCCCATTATAAAGGGGTATTAATAAAAAGAAAGGGAAAATAATATTTTTAATTACGTTCTGGATTTCGATATTAGTATACATTAACGAAGGAAATTTAGCGCTTAAAAATAAATCATTTTTCTATTATGATTATTGAGTTGAGAGAATTTTTAATTTATTTATCAGCTTTAGTAGTATTTTGCGATTTCTACTTTTACATTCGCTTGCAAGTTTATTTATTTCTTTATTTATTAGAATACGTTTTAGATAACGATTATGTATAGAAATACAAAGTAAGCTTATTTTCTCATTATCAAAACAACACGAGGTAGTGTAGAGATGGAACAGACTAGTACGAAATTTCAGTATTTTTTGTAAGTAAGAACACGTACCAGTACGGTTATCTTTAAATAAATAGAAGTTTGTTTTTAAGTGAAAGACTTTTTGAAACCCTTTCAATAATATTGAAACTATAAACGTTTTGTCTGTATTTCTTAACATATTCTAAATTTATCAATATAGTCAACAACAACGTTAATTTAGATTCAATGATTTATTAATTACACTTAAAAAAAATCATTTACATATTTAAAGATTCTTTTTTACACGATTCTGACGGCTAAAGAAGAATCTAGAATTATCTGGTCATTTCACTCATAAAGAGTTACATATCGCTAATCGATTGTTACCGAATAACAAACGCATCACACTATGCAATAGCATTCATAGTTTTTGATAAAAAAAATACTACGAATTACTATTTTTTTTCGCATTGTTTATATACCACTTAATTCCTGCCATATAAGTGTAAAAATATCGTTGGGATGTGATTGAATAACTCAATTTTCTCTTTAAAACTATCCATTTTAGTTTGAGTTTATTGTCCCTAATATGGATTATCCTATCATAATTTCAAACTTTTACATAAACTAACTTAGATTACATGTGTTAGATACTCTCACGATTCTTTTTTTAAATTATCTTACACTATATATATATCGTACATTAAAATAAAATCATTTGTAAAATGAATGACCATTTTGATAAAATTACCCCTCTTTTTTTCAAACTGAATTACTGGATATTTCAACTCTCACAGCTTCTTGGTCATTCATATTTTACAGATAACTAATAAATTTAATAGGTTTACTTTTGTGACCCACACCATATACCAATATTATTTGCAAGTTTTATGGTTCGGCTAAAATTCTCGTTGGTGGCTCTTTTACTTTACTTAATGTTAAATAATAATTATTATTGAAGCTATCGAGTGTGACGATATAGTTATATTTAGTATTAAGTAAATTGTAAAATTGCAAGAGTGTAGAGTTCTAAGATTGACACAGGGCTTGGTTCAACTATTTGCGCTACAGTTCCACGTTTCAAGCGTTACACTTTAACCTACGTATATTACCATATATAATTTTTTATCAGAAGCACCAAATGTACATGAATGCGTCATTAAACTTAATTATAATGCATATGTATACATTGTATAACGCATATATTTCAGATAATATTGTTTTCTTAATTCAACAAAGGGCTCGCGCGAGCCTCTAAAATCCTCCACCAGCCTACCCCTTAATAGTTCTTCTTCTTCTTTGGCCATATTCGCTCCTTATGTGGAGCATATGGCCGCCACGCGGCACCTCCACGTTTTCCTGTTACCCGCCAATTGCTTTGCTTCCTTCTATGACAAGCCAGCATCCCTCAGTTTCGCCGAGTACATCTTATCGATAGTACCCGACGGACGTCCAGAGCGCCGGAATCCCACTAGTCGAAAGAAGAGGCAGGCAGGATTGAGGCTTTCCAGAGGCATCCGCAGCACGTGACCCAGCCAGTTCCAACGTCCTCCATAACCATTGACGTGACGTCTTGTAAGCTCCCTTATCCCCGAATTTCTCACAAAATCAAACCACTTCACCCCATTATCCGACGCAAGCATCTGTTCTAGAACAGCAGTATGCGGTTTTTCTGAGTCTTTTTCAGCTGTCATGGTTCGCAACCGTAAAGCAGTAGAACGCACGCGCGAAGACGCAGATTGACCCCTTAATCATAGGTAAGAGACATATTATGATTAATTCGGTAATTCAGAATGTTATAATAAACTTTATTATATAATTTAAAAACTTGCGTCTGTACCGTCATGTCAATAATAAATAGTCTGTTGAAAAGCCCATCAATATGAATTTGAATCTGAATATCTATTAAGTGCATAATTTATATAATAAGATGCATTGACAAGAAACTACCAAGTGGCCATTGCGCTGTTGCGTGAGTGAAAAGACCATAGATAATTAGTGTTACATAATTGCCACAATAAGTAGAATAACAACGCTATCAATCCATTTGTTACAAAAGATTTTCCACAAAGTTATAACGAATTATTTATTTTTGATATGAAAATTTTCAGTAAATTAAAATTGTACACAATACCCAATAGCTGTGGCTGTAGCAGAGATACGTTTATCAACCAATCAAAATTGGTTTCTCAAACAATAATTTATTACGTCGCTATAACGAATTAAGTAAACATAACCGGCAAGTAACTCATCCTACGGAGCAAAGTTGGGCCGCAATGCGGATCAAAAATAATAATTTATTGTGTTTATGAGTTTACTTTGTTTTATCAAGATTCATCCAAAAATAATCGAGAAAAATTATTACTTTTATGTTTTTAGCACAATATTGTGAAAAAAATAAAACCGTTTTTTTTTGTGCCAGGCAAACATTATTGTACGCCAAAAATTATTTTTAGAGTCGAATTCTGAACGCTTTCAAAAATAATATAAAGCTTATTGTTTCATACCTTCTCGGTAGAAGTTAAGCGTAGGTGTAAGAAAATATTTTCGTAGATGATAGCCCGTTTTAATTTATGTACATTAGTATACATTATCGCTCAAATAGACATGAAAGCGTGTGAAAGTTCAGATTTATATGAAAGGTTTCAAGATAAAAAGTTCTTTTTAACAAGATAAATATTTTTTGAAACTTTTATATTGTTCACTGCTGATAGATACTTAATGGAAATAAGTTATAAGTTTCAACGTAACAAACATTATCTTCTGTTGATATTCCACAAAGTAATTTCACCATGGATATACAGTTTTTAAAGCATGCCCAACCCCAATACAAAGTAAACGATCTCCTAATGGCACATTTTTAAAAAAGTTGTTTTGATGATAGTTTGTTATCGTCAAACTTCTCATTTGAAAACGGAATAGAAAAATAATGAAATAAGAATTGAATTCATAGTCAACTAATCTTAATATCTAATGACACCCACTTGTTTTTTACAGTTTCCCAAAGCAGACCATTGATACATTTAACCGTCGTAATTAGGCGAGAAAGGATTACAAATCAATCGAAAAGTCAATTCATTGAAGTTAAATGCATTCAATTTTTGTAGTTCACGTGTATAAAGAAAACACGCCCGCGGAGCTACTGGAGCGTGCAAATGTTTTTCCACAGAATTTTATGTCTTCTATCGTGTGTTTTTGGTTCGTCGATATAAACGGTTATTCCCCCCGCCCGTGCGGGTGGACAGAAAATTTTCCAGTTTCGTTTATCAATGGTCGTCATTTTTTCTTTGTTGTAATTACTTTTATTGTGTATGTTGCCCTCCTTATTTTATAATTATTTGTAATAATTTGTGTGTGTTAACCGATTGAAAACCAAAAATAGAAACACCGTGCGTCATAGTATTTTATTTAATCATGACCTATTATTTTTATTAATTTCGACCCCCTCATTGTCCAACTTTCTGAATTAACTTTTTTTTCGTCTGCCCCGATTGGCAGTTTTCACAACACTTTCGGCCCCGGCCCAAATCAAGTAAAGTTGTCTCGTGTGCCCGGCTTATTTTTGAAGAATTGCATTTTTACTTATTAAAAAGGCTATAACTGTGAAACCAAAAGATCAAATCAAATGAAACCTTTTTTGGTTGTTTGATAGACTATTGTTTTTCAATAGAACATGTTATTATTGCTAGAATTTTCTGCTATGTTAAGCCATATTACAATGTTTGCACATGTACCGAGTTTTACTCCATTTTTTACTTGGCGCCCACCTTGCACGTTCAATTAGGTTTATTTATTTTTTCTTGCTGCTATAAGTAACACAATATCTTTAGAAATGCTATTTGACCTTCTTTTTAATAGAATATTTAAAGCTAAAATTGAAAATGAACTCAGTGACTGCACCATCATGTAATCTTTAGAAGGACAAATGGACGCATCAAATGCGTTACGATATCCTTAAAGTTTGGTTGGTAAAATCAGTTACTATTTTTAATAAAAGTAATAATTAAAAGACTGATTAAGAATAATTTGAGTATCTGTTATAATGATTATACTGAGTTTTCTATACAAAATGTTGCTTGATATCCCAACGATGGCTCTATTTTAAAGCATAGCCCATCACGTGAAAACAGGGTTCCGGGACTCGACGCTCGGCTAGCTTATCACGTAAAAACACGGCTCCGGGATCCAACGTGTTAATAGAAATACGTAAATATACCACATATTTTACATTATATAGTGACATAACATAAATGCAAGTACACGAAAATACAAATGTATCCAAAATTCTCATTCGATTACGTAATTTTACTTGTAAATACGTTTTGCTAACAATACCAGATGTTTGAGGTTACGTTGATTGTTTTGGACCTCAAATAAAACCAGAATAAACCGCGTTGATATATAAATAAATAAGTTGAGTGGGTGGGTTGCAAAGTAAAAAGTATTTTTGCAATGTCGTTTATTCATTGTAATAGCATTGTATTTTTTTATTTCGATACTAAAAATAAAAAAAAACGCGTGGCCGCGGCCTCGCAACTAAAAAGCGATTAACAATATAAAACTTCTTTTCAAAACATTCCCTGTCAATTAATCTTGGTCAAAAGGCAATATATTAAACAAACACTTTTTTTACTTATTACATTTTTTTTTACAAAAAACTAGTTTATAATTCTCGCAATAAGAAGCACCGGTCTTGATATCGATTAAAAAAATGAATAATATTTTTTTTAAATCTTAGATTTATGAACGATGACACCAATATCCTATGATTGTAGAAACAGCAGAAAAGAGGCAAAAATGCTGTTGATTGACCATTATTTTATGCCTTACAATATCAATATGCCTGTCAATTTCGATTATTTTTTCAGCATTTATCATTTTGATCGTTTTGGTCAACAATACTGTTACAAATCGAAACAATCATTATTTTGAAAAAGAAAAGTATGGTTTTGAAGAAACATTAAATTGTATTTTTAAAGTTAATTTAATTAGTGAGTAAATTAAACTGTTAGCAAATGACATTTTAATTTAATATTTATCCTTTGATACAAATAACGTAAAGGAGTTAATGTATGCTGTTATCGCTTAAAACATTTCGTAATAAGAATGCTTTCCAAAACTCAAATTTGAATTTTAAATCTTTGATTCCTTGAAACAAATCTGGAAACTTTTTGATTATTTCGGGAGCTTACAGTGAGTGACAAGGACGAAACTACAAAACTCTTTTGAGAAAAACAAAGAAATAGTTTTTTTGTATTTAAGACATATTATATAAAACACAAAAAAACAGTAGAGAGATCAAAGGTTTGCTTTTATAATAATTTGAAAAATGTTATATACTATTAAATATAATAATAATAAGATGATAAAATATACAATATTTTGTTTGTAGATTCGTTCTTGTCATCCTCCGCCCCTGATTTAAATATGAGAAAATATATTTTATACAACGAAAACACACTGTTTATTTTTTATGTGTACCATATTATTTTGATATTATTATGTTCCTTAGTATTTATATTTTTTTAAACCATGACTGCTTTCAATTTTGAGTATATGGTCACTGAATGACGAGCTGAGAGACTAAAATCTCAAGTTTGTTTGCCTCTTGACTAAAAAATAGCCATATAAGTTAAGTTTTCTAGTTTTATATCTAGAAGTGGTTAAGAGAAATCTTATATTTCTCATGACAATATCCTAACTACTAAACAATGATGATTATTATATTTACATAATAACATCAATAACGAGCACCTAAAGTTTACTTATCAACGAGAAGTAATGTAAATAAACGAAAAAATTCTCAAATGGCATTTTTATCTCCGCAAGTTGTTGCTTTTAATGGTAAAGATGCTCATTATAAAGGACATTCAGCCGATGTGTTCACAGTGGCTTCTAACTTTTCCTTTGGGTAGAGTTGATATTTGCAAAGGTCACAAAGGCTTTCTTCAAAACGGTTTAACATTTCCGAGTGAACAGGCTATACATAACAATATAATGGTACGATAGCGAGAACGGAATGGACTATATTTTATAATAATATAACGACAAAAAACAGTGGTTTCACAAACTTACTATTACATAGGTTTGACTATTATTTTATGTGAAATCGTAAACCTTTGCCATGCACTACAGACACTTTGCTTTTATTTATTTTTTAATGCATTACATTTTTATAAGAATAAGAAGAGCATACATTATATCAGTTCATTTGTTATTTTTTTATTCTGTGTCCGCTATCAATGTAGAACATATGGCCTTCGAATGTAGTTATCTTAACACATGTTTTTTTGACCCTTTATTTATTTTTATGTGCAGTAGCAAAAGAATTACACATTATTAATTTGTTACCTTTGCAATGTAAAAAACAAGCTATCACAGAATATTTTAAACCAATTAGTGGAAAACAGTTTCAATATTTAAAATTTGTGAAGAAGTGGACTGAATAACTTAAGACACAGTCTGCTTTAAAACATTGATAGTATTCATCTAAGCTCACTCACGTCCACGTAAAAATATTTAAACATTATAAAAATATTTTTAAGTTATTCAAGCTCTCTTTTTGGTAGTAGGGATAGAAAGGAGAAGGCTATGACAGGACTAGTGGTTGACTAACCACTCTCGCTACACTCTCTTATTTAATGATTGGAAATTTTATAAATCACAATCATCCATGCTTTCAAACAGAAATCGATTTAAAAAATGTCGTCCGTACTGGGACTTGAACCCGTGAGCATCGTCATAGAAGCCAACGATGTTGACCGCTGCGCTACGAGCCGGCCATTCAAACATCACAGTATACCTCAGAAAACAGTTTGAGGCTTACTTCCTTTTCTTTAAACACATTTTGTTTCATTTTTTTAAATACATATACCACCTAACGAAAACTTCAAAGTATCAAATCTTCACGCGTGAATCGTAATTATTTTTTAGTTATTATTAAAAAATCTTTGTATGAAAATAGATATATTTATTTTAAAAAAAAACGATGGTGGGTGTATTTCATTAAATAATGCGATAAATGCTAACCAATCACTCCAATCAGAAAGTTTGATTAATAATGATAAGCTATTAAAGCCATAAAGGTGGATAAAATCAATCAAGATTTTGCATTTTTTCATTCAAAAAATTCTGGAGAGATCTGGAATTTTATTGTCTTGTTGGGAAAAGAATCAGACTAGTGATGTTTAAAATGGTGCTAAAAAGAAGTAATATAAAATATTTTCATGTTACTTAAAACATTGCATTTTTTTTATATTTATTTTTTAAATTAAAGAAGATATACGAAACTAACAGTTTGTTTGATATTTTCTAAGATAACCGTTTGAGAACTTATATTTTATTCATTACTTACAGGTCCCAAATAGCTAGTTCTAATATTTACAAATCAACAAATAAGAAATGTATGTTTATATTTATTTTGTTTATTGGTTTTCAAAATCTAACTAAAAACTTATTCAAAATAAACATTCATGTTATTCCTCAATCGATATTCTTTTGAGAAAAACTTTGAAAACTGTTGGATTAGATTTTCGTATTCTGATAAGCGACTATACCATATTCGGGCCCACAGTGTAGTACATGGAAAAACATACTAACGCACGAACTTTCGCTCATGCCCCTTACCAAGGATGAGAAACCAGTGGTAATTGAGCTAATCTTAAATTACAGCTTAAAATATAATAAATTATTTTATATTTGAAGAAAAAAACAAATATGTACAAATTTAGGTTTGAGTAAAAATTGTATTTTCAATTTAAATGAATGATAACCTAAAACATCTTTTTTGACTTCCAACAATTATAATTATCATAAGGTAAAACATAGCAAAGTACTTAGTTCTACAAATATATTTTTTTATATAGTTGATAGATATTTCGACGTATGCTTTCATCAGGACCATATTTTTGGAAATATATTTTTTTACCTTAATTAACAATATGACTCTACCAAGTGAATTCCAATTTAATCAACAATTGTAATTATCTACATGTTAACATGTTGCCGTTGGAAACAACAGTAATTAAAATAGATCACTAAACCACAATTAGTATAATTATTATATTAAGATACCTAACAGTTTAATAATGTCAGTAATATTTTGAAAATTTGCAACAGAAATTAAATATTTTATTTAAAAACTTATTGCCTAATGATTAGGAAAAAAATCGTGCTGTGTGTCGGCCGTCAAAGATAGTTATATATGTAACTATTATAATTTTAAGTTATTCACATTTTTTACATTCGTACTAAGAACTGTCGTATTTTATTGAAAGTAAAAATAAATGAATTCGCTGTCTTACTCTTATAATATAAGTAGTTATATATTTTTTGTTTTTATTTTTCTTAATTTTGTTTTATTGTTATTTCAGACGCAAAGATAAAGTTTTTTCATATAAGTTATATGCAAAAGATTATATATTGTGCTAATTATTACCAAAATGTTTTCTATCTCTGTATTGAATACATAAACAAAATTCCAACATCCTCAGTACAATATGTGCCAAAACGGGTGACATCTGTTGGGGGTGATCGCATTGCTAGAAATAGTCTTCCAACTTTAACCAGTGTAGTGGTCAATTCAGCATTTGAAATCTCACGTATACATATAATTTTACATTAGTAACACTATTGCAAGACTGTTACAGTTGTTTGACTTCACACAAAAAGTAAGAAACGAATATGAAAAAATTTTGAGTAAAATATTCACTACCAATACATGGGAGAAAGACATCATATTTGACAAATAAAGCACTCATTTGTACTAATTCTACTTTCATTTAATATTATCAGGACCAGATTCGCTCCTGATGAGCATTATAAATTGATAAAAGAATACAATATTGCAGTACTATTTATACAAAACGAAATAAAAAATTATAAACATCTCTACATTTCTTTTACCCTGCCCGATAACAATATGAGGCATATTAACTCCTACAGTATATCTCAACAGAAGTCTTTCTAGAAAAATTGCTTGTTACTCATTTGCTGAACCTCTCTTGTTTTCCAAGGATCGACTTTCCGATTCTTAGAAGGATAGGGCTAAGACAGGACTAGTGGTTAGCCAATCGCTCTTGCTAAGCCTTGTTTTTGAATGGTATGGGTGGGAGGGTGCAATTAAAGACACCACAAACATCCATGTCTTCGAGCAGAAATTCACAAATTTATTAAAAAATCAATTGAAAAAAACTCTCCGTACTAGGACGAAGCCAACGACATTGACCACTGGCAGCAGTGTAATATTGCATTTTCTTATCAGTTGATAATGCTTGTCATGAGCGAAACCGGTCCTGATCGAATTAAATAGAAGTGGAATTAGTAAATACGAGTGGTTTATTCTTTGAATAAACATATTCACTTTTATATCACTTTGTTAAAAATTTCCCAAATTTTAATTATGTTTAAAGTTACCATTAGTAAGTCACCACTTAAAATTTATAAATCTTTGATGATTTTTTAATTATATTTTAGAAGCTTTAAACATTTTAATTTTGTGTAATTATAGATAGAGTCACGTATACTGTATTTTTTAAATTCTTTTCAATGTCAATTGTTGTTTACAACTTTTATTTCAATTTATTTTTGTACAAATAACACAATGTTTATATATTTTACTTATCAGTTGGCAACGAGCAAAACCGATCCTGACCTTTTAAATAAAGTTGAATTAAGTACAAAGGAATATTGTGTTTTTATTAATATCATGCCTTTCCACCAAGTATTGACAGTGAACACCCTAAAAGTGTTATATGATGTTAAAAATGAATTGAATTTATATTGTTTGACAGTGAAGCAGTTTACTCACATATAATACCGAAGGTAGAAAGCTAACATGGCAACCAATAAAAATCATGAATTAAAAAAAAACACGTTTAGTTAAGACGGTATGAATCTTCAAATCAAATTACCTCAGAATGCCGTTGTTAGACTTGTCATAGCTCAATACTAAAATAATCATTTTAAACGAGTTCCACGGTATCTATATATTAATAGCCGATAAAATAAGTTTTCACTTTTCACTTTTCACAAATGTGTGCGTACTGATGTCCACTTCGCCCAATGATAGCGCTTTATTTTGAACACCACACTTTTTCGGCCAATTGGAATGGACGTCTTTTTATATTCAAAATTCAAATTTCCTGACTTAGAACTAAAGCATCGTAATTATATTGAGAGAACTTTATTTGAAAGTTTGCATGGCTACAAAGTTTTTTAAATAATCAAATGTACTGATTCGATTTTTTGAAGCTATAATTATAGGGCTAGGAACTGATTTGACAGTGATTTTGTTCGGTGTCATCTTCTATTTATTAGTAGTCGATAATGTCCGTTTTGATTGCATGATTGTCACTGATTTCCCCTCCTCCTGAAGACGGTCCCCTTCCCCCACCCCTCTGCCCGCTATCGCCATCCGTTCATTTTTCTCTGACGTCTATTAGTCATGACAAAACAATTAATTTTCGTACTGACCAAAAATATTCTGTCAAGCTGGGGATCGAACCCATGTCCCTTTTTCATTCTAATCGTTTGAACAAATATCCATTGTTCCACAAAGCGATTAAATTTAGTGAGGTGGAACGTCTACTTATTTTCAAACCAAGAGAAATATGTGATTTTATTGTGACCTTACGACATCTGTTAGTGAAGCATTGCACTAAACGAATTTGAATAATTGAAAATAGAATATGTCAAATACTTATGAGATATTTTTCCTTTTCTACGAAATATATTTGTTTGGATACTTGAAACATTAGCAGGGCTGTCGATATATGGTCCCAGAGTCATCATTTTTTTCGAAATATATTTGTTAGCAAACTTGAACATTATTCCAAATATAAAATAATTTACGAAATTTCTGCTACTACGAAAAATGGTTGTTAGCAAACTTGAACATTATTCAATAATTAAGTAATTTACGAAATTTCTGCTACTACGAAAAATGGTTTTTAGCAAACTTAAACATGATTCTAAAAATTCAATAATTTACGAAATTTCTGCTACTACGAAAAATGGTTGTTAGCAAACTTTAACATTATGCCAAAAATTAAATAATTTACGACATTTCGGCCACTACGAAAAATGGTTGTTAGCAAACTTAAACATTATTCAAAAAATTGAATATTTTACGAAATTTCTGCTACTACGAAAAATGGTTGTCAGCAAACTTAAACTTTATTCCAAAAATTGAATACTTTACGAAATTTCGGCTACTACGAAAAATGGTTGTTAGCAAACTTAAACTTTATTCCAAAAATTCAATAATTTACGAAATTTCTGCTACTACGAAAAATGGTTGTTAGCAAACTTAAACATTATTCTAAAAATTGAATATTTTACGAAATTTCTGCTACTACGAAAAATGGTTGTCAGCAAACTTAAACTTTATTCCAAAAATTGAATATTTTACGAAATTTCGGCTGCTACGAAAAATGGTTGTTAGCAAACTTAAACTTTATTCCAAAAATTCAATAATTTACGAAATTTCTGCTACTACGAAAAATGGTTGTTAGCAAACTTAAACATTATTCCAAAAATTAAATAATTTACGAAATTTCTGCTACTACGAAAAATGATTGTTAGCAAACTTAAACATTATTTCAAAATATAATAATTTACGATATTTCTGCTACTACGAAAAATGATTGTTAGCAAACTTAAACATTATTCAAAAAATTGAATATTTTACGAAATTTCTGCTACTACGAAAAATGGTTGTCAGCAAACTTAAACTTTATTCCAAAAATTGAATACTTTACGAAATTTCGGCTACTACGAAAAATGGTTGTTAGCAAATTTAAACTTTATTCCAAAAATTCAATAATTTACGAAATTTCTGCTACTACGAAAAATGGTTGTTAGCAAATTTAAACTTTATTCCAAAAATTCAATAATTTACGAAATTTCTGCTACTACGAAAAATGGTTGTTAGCAAACTTAAACATTATTCCAAAAATTAAATAATTTACGACATTTCGGCCACTACGAAAAATGGTTGTTAGCAAACTTAAACATTATTCTAAAAATTGAATATTTTACGAAATTTCTGCTACTACGAAAAATGGTTGTCAGCAAACTTAAACTTTATTCCAAAAATTGAATATTTTACGAAATTTCGGCTGCTACGAAAAATGGTTGTTAGCAAACTTAAACTTTATTCCAAAAATTCAATAATTTACGAAATTTCTGCTACTACGAAAAATGGTTGTTAGCAAACTTAAACATTATTCCAAAAATTAAATAATTTACGAAATTTCTGCTACTACGAAAAATGATTGCTAGCAAACTTAAACATTATTTCAAAATATAATAATTTACGATATTTCTGCTACTACGAAAAATGATTGTTAGCAAACTTAAACATTATTCCAAATATTAAATAATTTACAATTAAAAAACTGCAGGGCTGTCGATATATGCGCCGAGGTCGATTTATGGTACTATGAAAAATGATTGTTAGGAAACTTGAACATTATTCCTATAATTAAGTAATTTACGAAATTTCTGCTATTACGAAAAATGGTTGTTAGCAAACTTAAACATTATTCCAAAAATTAAATAATTTACGAAATTTCTGCTACTACGAAAAATGGTTGTTAGCAAACTTAAACATTATTCCAAAAATTAAATAATTTACGAAATTTCTGCTACTACGAAAAATGATTCTTAGCAAACTTAAACATTATTTCAAAATATAATAATTTACGATATTTCTGCTACTACGAAAAATGATTGTTAGCAAACTTAAACATTATTCAAAAAATTGAATATTTTACGAAATTTCTGCTACTACGAAAAATGGTTGTCAGCAAACTTAAACTTTATTCCAAAAATTGAATACTTTACGAAATTTCGGCTACTACGAAAAATGGTTGTTAGCAAATTTAAACTTTATTCCAAAAATTCAATAATTTACGAAATTTCTGCTACTACGAAAAATGGTTGTTAGCAAATTTAAACTTTATTCCAAAAATTCAATAATTTACGAAATTTCTGCTACTACGAAAAATGGTTGTTAGCAAACTTAAACATTATTCCAAAAATTAAATAATTTACGACATTTCGGCCACTACGAAAAATGGTTGTTAGCAAACTTAAACATTATTCTAAAAATTGAATATTTTACGAAATTTCTGCTACTACGAAAAATGGTTGTCAGCAAACTTAAACTTTATTCCAAAAATTCAATAATTTACGAAATTTCTGCTACTACGAAAAATGGTTGTTAGCAAACTTAAACATTATTCCAAAAATTAAATAATTTACGAAATTTCTGCTACTACGAAAAATGATTGCTAGCAAACTTAAACATTATTTCAAAATATAATAATTTACGATATTTCTGCTACTACGAAAAATGATTGTTAGCAAACTTAAACATTATTCCAAATATTAAATAATTTACAATTAAAAAACTGCAGGGCTGTCGATATATGCGCCGAGGTCGATTTATGGTACTATGAAAAATGATTGTTAGGAAACTTGAACATTATTCCTATAATTAAGTAATTTACGAAATTTCTGCTATTACGAAAAATGGTTGTTAGCAAACTTAAACATTATTCCAAAAATTAAATAATTTACGAAATTTCTGCTACTACGAAAAATGGTTGTTAGCAAACTTAAACATTATTCCAAAAATTAAATAATTTACGACATTTCGGCTACTACGAAAAATGGTTGTTAGCAAACTTAAACTTTATTCCAAAAATTCAATAATTTACGAAATTTCTGCTACTACGAAAAATGGTTGTTAGCAAACTTAAACATTATTCCAAAAATTCAATAATTTACGAAATTTCTGCTACTAAGAAAAATGGTTGTTAGCAAACTTAAACTTTATTCCAAAAAATCAATAATTTACGAAATTTCTGCTACTACGAAAAATAGTTGTCAGCAAACTTGAACATTATTCTAAAAATTAAGTAATTTCCGAAGTTTCTGCTACTACGAAAAATTGTTGTTAGCAAACTTAAACATTATTCCAAATATTAAATAATTTACGAAATTTCTGCTAACTATAAAAATAAAATAAATTAAAATAAAATAAAATGAAATGAAATAAAATAAAATTAAATTAAATTAAACGCAATGCAACAAAAATCTCACGTTGCTGGGCAACGGGCTTACAGCTAGTCTATATATTAATAGCCGATAAAATAAGTTTTCACTTTTCACTTTTTACTTTTCACTTTTTACTTTTCACAAATGTGTGCGTACTGATGTCCACTTCGCCCAATGATAGCGATTTATTTTGAACATATTTTGAACATCACATTTTTCGGCCAATTGGAATGGACGTCTTTTTATATTCAAAATTCAAATTTCCTGGCTTAGAACTAAAGCATCGTAATTAATATTGAGAGAACTTTATTTCAAAATTTGCATGGCTACGAAGTTTTTTAAATAATCAAATGAACTGATTCGATTTTTTAAAGCTATAATTATAGGGCTAGGAGCTGATTTGACAGATTTTGTTCAGTGTCATCCATCTTCTATATGATTGTCACCGATTTCCCCTCCCCCTCCTCATCCCCAGCCCGACTGTCGACATTTTTTTTATTCATACTAGAAGTATTTTTTCATTACGCTGAAGAAGCACATAGTTTTAAATGTGAAAAAACGCTAAACTTTATTTCACATTTTATTTCTGCCGCGGGTCGGATTCGAAACGTGGAACTTTGCAATATGAACGGAACGTCTTACCGCTGAGGTAAAGGGCAAACTTTCAGGTGCGACAAAATTAGATTATATATATTAAGCATTCGAAAAAAGAACTATTTCAAACTTGACTTTGATTGTTTGTTTGTATTGAAAATTCAAAAATAGAATATGTCAAATACTTAGTGTGGCCAATTCAAAAAAAATGATTCCAAGATATTTTTCTTTTTCTACGAAATATATTTGTTTGCACACTTGAAACCTTTGCAGGGCTGTCGATATATGCGCCGAGGTCGATTTATGGTACTACGAAAAATGATTGTTAGCAAACTTGAACATTATTCCAAAGATTTAATAATTTACGAAAAATGGTTGTTAGCAAACTTAAACATTATTCCAAGATATAATAATTTACGAAATTTCTGCTACCACGAAAAATGGTTGTTAGCAAACTTCAACATTATTCCAAAGATTTAATAATTTACGAAATTTCTGCTACTACGAAAAACGGTTGTAAGCAAACTTAAACATTATTCCAAAATATAATAATTTACGATATTTCTGCTACTACGAAAAATAATTGTTAGCAAACTTGAACATTATTCCAAATATTAAATAATTTACGAAATTTCTGCTACTACGAAAAATGATTGTTAGCAAACTTGGACATTATTCCAAATATTAAATAATTTACGAAATTTCTGCTCCTACGAAAAATGGTTGTTAGCAAACTTGAACATTATTTCAAAAATTAAATAATTTACGAAATTTCTGCTCCTACGAAAAATGGTTGTTAGCAAACTTGAACATTATTCCAAATATTAAATCATTTACGAAATTTCTGCTCCTACGAAAAATGGTTGTTAGCAAACTTGAACATTATTCCAAATATTAAATAATTTACGAAATTTCTGCTCCTACGAAAAATGGTTGTTAGCAAACTTGAACATTATTCCAAATATTAAATAATTTACGAAATTTCTGCTCCTACGAAAAATGGTTGTTAGCAAACTTAAACATTATTTCAAAAATTAAATAATTTACGAAATTTCTGCTACTACGAAAAATGGTTGTTAGCAAACTTGAACATTATTTCAAAAATTAAATAATTTAAGACATTTCGGCTACTACGAAAAATGGTTGTTAGCAAACTTAAACATTATTTCAAAAATTAAATAATTTACGAAATTTCTGCTACTACGAAATTTCTGCTACTACGAAAAATGGTTGTTAGCAAACTTGAACATTATTCTAAATATTAAATAATTTACGAAATTTCTGCTCCTACGAAAAATGGTTGTTAGCAAACTTGAACATTATTCCAAAAATTAAATATAAACGAAATTTCGGCTACTACGAAAAATGGTTGTTAGCAAACTTAAACATTATTCCAAAAATTAAATAATTTACGAAATTTCTAATAAAAATAAAATAAATAAAAATAAAATACAATAAAATAAAATAAATTAAAATTAAATTAAATAAAATTAAATAAAATTAAATAAAATTAAATTAAATAAAATAAAATAAAATAAAATAAAATAAAATAAAATAACATAAAATAATATAAAATTAAATTAAATACTTTGCAACAAAAATCTCACGTTGCTGGGCAACGGGCTTACAGCTAGTAGCCTTTAATACGGTAAGCTTCTAGAGCTTATTTAGAGTTTATTCAAAATCATTTTTATGAAGCAAGCTAAAATTGTTATGATTCTTGTACGTCACTTATTACTCACTGGTTTAAGGATAATGATTTCTTCGAAATGTCTTTTGTTTTAATACCAACATTGTCACTGAAATAAAGTAATCTTAATGGCAGTTTAAGACTGCTTTACACAATACAAAGACAAGAATAAGTTAAACAGGAAGTCAAATCCTTTTGATCAAGTTTCCATTTTAATACGGCACAATGAAAATAATGACAAACCTTTGATCTTCCTTGCACGTGTTTGCCTCCGTTGAGTTGAAGCCACGCGTCCCATCTCCTTCGATACAGAGTTAGCGTGTTCCATTGGTTCAGCATCACTTCCCCGTCAGATCGGACTACTCCAGGTCCTGAACCACAGTCAAATCTGTAACAAAACAAGAAGACAAGTGTTACCCATTTATTTAAAGATATTTTATTGCACTTCTTCATTTTTGATTTTAAATGATAAATAATATCAATTGCACGAGTGGTATGCCTGCTATTTAGTTTTTATTTAATTAAATCTTTTGTGAAAATACTTACATTGTACCGTGTTCAACGTCGTTGCCTTCGGGTTCAAATCCCAGTACAAAAACATTTTTCAATCGATTTAAAGATTTTCTATTTGATGGTTTTGAGAATTTTTGGACGTCATATCCATCCACGTCCAAAAATTCTCCTCCCCCCCCAAGAATTCTCAATTTCCTAAAATAATGGATTGATTAGTCAGCCACTAGTTCTGTCCTAGCCATATCCTTTATATCTCTACCGGCTTTGAAAAAAGAGAGGTTGAGTAAATGAGTAACAAGATGTTCTGGTTAAAAAAATACTTTGTTGACATGCCTCCATTAGGATAAAATTTAATCTACATTGGGAGAGGACATGGATTAAAAAAAATATATAGACACTTTTCTAGGGAATGCACTAATCAGCCAAACAGTCATTGAAACTGGCGACTCATAAGAATAAGTTTTAACATCCGTTTCTTATCTTGGTGCTTTTGACGTCTCTTATTTTCTTGTTGCTCTCAAGTGACTTTAAAATATCTTTTCAACCGTTTTTTTAATAATATTTGAGAAAAATATTTTCTGCAGATATTACATTGAAAAAAAAGTTTTATATTTAAAAGTAACGATGAATCTGACTTGCATATTGTAATGCCTTCTTCCCACATTTTGGATACCAACATTATATAAAGCCAATGATCGTTCACACAATGTGTTAAATTTATTATGTAACAGGTGTGTAAGCGAAGAGATAGACGATACAACTAACCTTTGAAGCACAGTGTGACTATCACATATGATCCAAATAAGAAAGGTTACGTTTAAAAAAAAAAATATAGATTATACGCAAAAGTATTTTCCAGTATACTTTATTCAAATACAATCATACAATTTGTGTTCAATCATCATTATTTAAAACGCAAGACGCAGCACAGAAAAAATTGTATTGTATGACTAGTCTATCGTCCAAATCTACCAAATCTCAAGAACGCAAAAGAACATAAATTAAAACGATGATCTGCCATCGCATTTAGCAATACAAAAAAATCGTTTATATAAAACTAAATAAGTATGAATACTGTTTTTCATAATAATTTATGTATATGCTGGAACAATACAAAAATAAATTAATCAATGACATGACGAAAAAACATTACATGACAACCGAAATATTTTACTTTTATTTTAAAAAACAAAAGATTGACACGATTATGTTTATTAAAGTTACTTGAGATCAACTTGAATTGAAAAGACAGCACAAACACGCTTGCCTCAGACCTCAAACATTAGATTTTTAAAAAATCGAACCCGTGACCTCCGTGTTCTAAGCAAACGACGCATACAGTCGACCACGCAGATGGCATAATCAATTTATGTATTTCTGTTCAAAAGCAGGGATGTATGTGATATCTTGAATCACTCCACCTATCCTATCCTTAAAAATCTGGGTGTAGCGAGAGCGATTCACTATTCACTAGTTCTGTCCTACCCCAAAACTTTTATATTTACTCTCTAGAAAGGTTAAGCAAATGAGTAACAATAAGTTCTCGTAGAAGCTTTTCTGTTGAGTAAACTCTTTAGGCTTTACAATGGGACAGGACATGGTAAAAAAAATGATAAAAAACATATATTATAAATAGATAGGCCCGAAAGGGCCATGAGTCCCTGTTCGATAAATAACAACACTTGTGCATTATTTTAAATAAAGTTGTCAACAAATTTCGCTTTTTATTGACTACAAATCCTGTGTAAAATAAATTTATGTTTAAATCTCTGTAATGATGTTAGTGAGCTTCGTCCATGCTTAATAATTAGTAGGTGATGTAACATAATACTATTATAACTTATCGATTTTCCGGTTCAAACTGTAAGCCCGGCAACTTTCTCATGGTTATTGCGATATTACATTATTATCACAGTAGAAACAAGGGCACCTTAGCTGTGCAGGCTGGATACTATGCAGCTTTAGGTCGCCATTTACCTAGCGCTTGCGATAGGAGGTACTAATTAATAAGTATGGGCAAAACTCCACAGCCTAATTACGAAAGTTTATGCGAAAGCTTAAATTAAAAGTTATGTAAGCACGAGCTGAAAATAATAATTTAGAACCTTTTTTAAGCTGTTTTCGTCACTTTTTAAATATGTATGCACGCCTGCTTAAAAACGTGTCATTTGACTTGTTATTTATTGTATGATTTCAATTGAATTGAAGCTTACGTAGTAATTACCTGGCTCTTATCTTTACAATTGATGTCCTATGGAGTTCTACTGTCTACTCTCACACAGTGGCGAAGCTAAAAATTTTGGTCCCTTTTCGCTGGACCTTCGTGCATTGCATGACTTTGCTATGAGGTGACTACTCTGCTGGTTCCGCTAGTGGCCCAAAGATTATTCATATTTCAAGTATGTAATTTAATAGCACGCTTGTGCAGTGCAAAATAGTACTCTATATATATATATATGTAAATGTACATCTGACGAGTTATTTGTTTTGGTTTTTTTTTTTTTGAGTGTGTAAAAATTTGGGCACCCCTTTTCGCTGGACCCTCATGTATTGCATGACTCTGCTATGAGGTAGCTACGCCATTGTTCTCACATAAGTGATTAGTATTTTTATTGTTCGTATCTTGTCAAACTCTTATGTAGTCTGATATTTGATAAATTTAAAGAATAACAATCAATTTCATATATTTAAAGAATAAGAACCAATGTGTACAGTCAAAAAAAAAACGAAGAAATAAGTATGAAGACGTTTCTAAAACAGATCACATTTTTCAACAGTGAGTGGAAGAATAAATGTATCAATTTCAAAGTGATATTAAATAAATAGCTACTTAAGTATTCCATTCCACAGAAAACAAGTTCATAAATCAATTTAAAATTTATTTGATGAAAATGTAAGTCAAACTTCTTATAACATCGACAAAAAAACAAATATCGGCAATAATTATTAGTTTGTTTTATCGTATTTTTTTATGAAAAAATAATCAACTTCGTTATTGTAAACGAAAAAAATATATAATATGCCTATGACCAATAGAATAAATTCACTCGGAACAAATAGAGCTTTATGCACCGTGGAGTTCCACTAACAGCGTCTAAGGCATTATTGCCGCTTCAACTGTTGTGGGTCGTAAAAAGTAATCGTCACACGCGACGTCTTGTGGAAGCAGCGCCGCGACGCCCCGCTACAACTTTTTAATTAAAGCCTGCGATGCCGCCAGGTGAAAGCCTCGGCGTTCCGCGCTTTAGCTCAGTGATGGATCACCGTCAATCACAGTACAATTAAATGAAATTTTGTTCAGGACACAAATAATTGTAAGACGTTGATTTAAATTAATTGTTATATTAGATAAGAATGTTACTCTGTACGTACAATTGAAATTTAATCAATTTATTAAAATGATGAAACTTATATGCTTGAAATGCTGTCTAATTATAAGAAAAATAGCAAAAATAAAACTTGTTTGTTCTATATGAGTACACACTCTTGAATTTCACGGGAAAGGCCTTAAACTCAACTTTATGACGAAAACAAAAAAGTCAAATGCTTCTCTTCTTCTTCATTTTTTTCATCACTGTAGAATATATAAAATTTTTGTTTTAGTCAATGTAAATAATTTCATAGATACAATCTCACTATTAAAAAAGAGGAAACAGCCGGTTTTCAATATTTAAAGTTATTCGATATTTTTAATTATCTGAGCTAATTGTAACAAAATTAAGGTAAGGTTTTTACTAGAAATAAATCTATGATCACAAAAATCGGCATACTTCACATTGTATTTAATTATCCGAAAAGCGACAGTGCCTTCAATGTAATCATTTTCTATGAGGAGATAGATTTTAAGCAAAGTAAAGTACATATGTTTTTTATCCATGTCCGCTCTTAATGGAAGTATCTCAACAGTTTTTTTCTACGAGAACTGTTTGTTACTCAGTTATAAGGATAAAGCTAAGAAAGGACTAGCGGTTAAGTAATCCCTCTCGCTACACCCAATTGAGGAGCAAACATTCAAAAAGTGTTTTGTCACAAATTTTGAAAAATGGCGTTTTATATCAATTCTGATAACCCATAATAAAACCTATGAATCGAAATCAAAATTAGTGTTCAAAAAGGTTTTTTTTAATATTAAAATGAAATCATAAAGTTGACACATTCATACAAAACATCACTTTTGCAACACTTAAATCATCATTTTCCAAGCTTTGTATGTGTGTGACGAAACACTTTTTGAATGTTTGCTCCTCAATTATTAAATGATCAGAAAGAGTAGGAAGAGTACATCTTACCAAGTGTTGTTTTTGGTCTTACAGTGTGATTAACTTTTTTCGGACTTTTTTTAAGCACTTAGAGTACATGTGACCAAATGTTTAAAAAGTAATAGCTCAATCCGTCACTGTATCTCATTATTACATGCCAGCATCCCTCAGTTCCACCAAGTAAATTCTATAGATAGAATTTCAGAAATCGACGGTTCCTCACCGTTTGGAAGAAGAGACAAGCAGTATCAAGACTTCTTGAAGGCATACGAAGCATGTGCATCAGCCAGTTCTAACGTCTCTCCATGACTACTGACGTAACAGGACACAGTCTTGTACGTTTCTTAATCTCCAAGCTACTCATGAAATCAAAACACTTCACCCTTCATATTCCACGCAAGTATATTTCATCAGATACATAATTCTCTACCGTAAAGCACTGGTTGAATGCAAGTGTTGAACAAATGACATTTAGTTTTAATCATGTTCAGATGTGTCCCAAGCAGTTAGTATTCATATTAAACTTGATACGCGATAAATCCCAAATGAAAATTTACTATGTAAAAGGGAAGTAAGTATTTACATGCAAAAAAAAACAAAAAAGGTTATATGATATATTTTTATTACAATAAATTTCATCAAAGTTGAACATCAATCATATTCCGTTGGTTTTGCGTCACTTACGTAATACCTGAATACTATTAAAGGTGCGATCATACTTGCGCCAGGATTTCTATAAGTTTCTATATATCCGAGAGCCATTAGTGAGGATTCTTTGTGAAGCGTTTCACTTGTTTATCCATACACTTGAAAAAGCAGTTTGCTTAGCTGAATTAATTCTACGAAAACAAAATCATTAAATTAAATGAAATGAGCATCTCACCATTATAAATAAAACTTCAACTTTATCGCGAGATCGTTAAGTGAAGTCATTCATACCAAGGTAGTAAATATAATTCAGTAAAATCATTGAATTTGTCAATGTAAGTTATTATTTGAACTATCTATTTTTGAACCTCTTTTTATCATAAAAAAATACATTCACTCAAAAGTTATTTGTATTTTAATTAAAAAAAACAATTGAATCAGGCCAAAGTTAACAAAGTATCTAGATATACAAATATATTTTTGCATATGGTTGATAGCTGTTTTGACATATGCCGTCATCAGAACTATGTTTAAACCTAAATTTACACAGCTATATATACTGTTTTGGAAGAGATACACAATACGTCGTGTTATCCACTCTTATGTCTTAATTTATATTACAAATTATAGTATTACGTTTATAAACGTGACTTTAGTGCTTTAACCTATAATTTTTAATATAAATTAGCATGTTAGAATGGATAACAGGACATATTGTGTATCTCTTCTAAGCCAGTATATATAACTGAGTAAATGTGGGTAACGTGGTAAACATAATTCTGATGAAGGCATACCTATATAAAAAGTTGATATTTGTAGAACCAACTACTTTGTTATTTTTCATCTTATTACTGTGAAGTAAGTAAATACCAATTCAATCAATAAATTTGATTCGTTCAAATTGTGTACATTTAAATATGTCATGTCACTAACAACCCGGGTTTTGCCTTTGGGCATTTTCAGGTGTTGAAGTGTACGGATGATCTTGAACTGACACTTGAAAAATCAGTGCACCGTGCATATAAATGAAATAAATTTATTTACCAATAAGTTAAAAGCTATTAAGATGGCGACATGGATTAATATTACTAAATGATTTTATTTTAGTGACGATTAATTAGCTAGGTAATATTCGTTAGTGGCAAAAAATGTATGAATGTACAAAGTTTCAAGGATTCAAATTAAATATTAAAATTCCATCAAGTACATTCAGTCGAAATCATAAATTATGAAAATATTTCATCTGTAGTCTTAAGACTTTTTTTTTTTTATTTTGAAACTGTCTTTTTTAATATTTTAATTGTATGTTTCTTCTACGAAATTTATTCTTTTTTTCGTTTAAAAATGCTTGTAAAAAATACACAACTGAAGACTGAAAATATCATTATACAATCAGTCGTTTAACAAAGTCTGATGATGATTAAAATGAAATCGTTTTACTAAGTGGAAAATACTCCTTTTTTCTCTTGCGTATTCTACAAAAAACATATCTCTTTTTGAATTCCCACGAAAGCCTATCAAAGAATAATCATTCCCCATTAAAAAAAAACAAATGACAATAAAAGAAGGAAAACAAATGAACATAAAAAATTCCATTTGCTTTGCGAAAGTAAATATTTTAATTCGTGTATATATGAAAAGCAAATATATAAGAACACAATGAACTCTTGGGCTGAACGTGCGTACTTTTTTCTCCATATTCAGCAATTTTTATCTCGAATTTTGGTTCATATAATAATATTGCGATGTCATTTTTTCTTTTCGTACGTATAATTTTATCCCTATCAAGAGCATCCCCTTTTATTTCATATCTTTTCAAATGGCAAATTGAAAAGAAAACCCGTTTTCAAATATGGCGTATTAAAAATAAATAATCACAAAACAGCACAACATTTGAAATGTCGTTATTGTAAGCACAAAAGATTTGTTTGTACTAACGAAATTTCCCCATTTATAAGTAGAATTAAATAACAATAATATTCTTAACATAAATATGTTTCTTTATTGTGTAAAAAAAAATTGTTTTTTATATGATAAAACTAAAAATATAGTCTTCGAGAATGTTATGATTAAGTTAATTACCATTTTGAATTCACACAATTATCTGAACTTTTGTCAGTCGGCGATGTGAAATTGAAATACATATCAACCAATTACAGATCGACTGAGGAAAGGAAAAACGACGTAACCCACACATAAGAAATTTTATTGGAGGCACAAAAAACGTATTTTGATGATTTTAGGACAAAAGAAAATAATACGCAACGTTGAAAGCCATGGAGACTGGTTTAATTACTTTTTTTAACGATGTCCACTCCTAATGTGGAGCATATGGCCACTTAATGGAGGTATATCAACAAAAGTGTTTCACGAGAACTGTTTGTTATTCAGTCGCTCAACCTGGAAGGCCCAGTTATTGAAGTATAGGAAGTGTAGCAGGGAAATTAATAAATCACAAACACCATGCGTTCAAACAGAAAAAAATGCTGTTCGTACTGAGACTCGAACCCGTGAGATCCAGCATGGAAGCCAACAACGCTAACCGCTGCGCCATAAGACCCAATTTTTTTTTATCAAATCTTTCTTTTTTCCTTTATCACAATTTTCACAGGTTCGGCCCTTCTTTTTTCAAACTTAAAAGCTTAATTTAGATACTCATTGGGCATTTTCAGGTTAAATCTGAAAAAAGCTGTTTTGAAATCTGAAAGAAGCTGTGGGTTACGTCCTTTTTCCTTTGCATAATCGATATAATTGTTGTGCAACTAAAAGGTTTAATACATTTACCTTATTTTATTAAATTTCTATTAAGTAAATTATTATACAATCAATGAAATAAAAAATAATCCTTCAATATACGATATCATTTACGAAATAAAACGATAATTACTCAAACATTATTTTTTCATAAAAATATCTAATAACTTTTCTCACACTCTGTAATTAATTTAGTTCATCAACTGAATTGCCATTTACTTGAAATAACTTTATTTGAATATGATGTAAAAGGAAACGGTTTTTTATAAATGTAATTGACATAAGAGACTTCGGTATGTGTGCTTACGATATTTTTTATTGAATTTTATGCAAATTGTTTTTAATAAAATATAATTGTTCTAATTAATAAAAAGGAGATAAATATAGTTTAGGTAATCTATTCAAAAAATAAAGAAAGTTAATTAATTTTTATTTTAACAATGCTAATCAGATGTAAATTAAAAATAATCAAACTTAACCCTGTAGTTGATGTTTTCAATTTTTCATTAAAAAAACGAGAAGAAAATATAATTTATGTTTCTTTATGTTCTTTAACGGTATTAAAACTAATAGACAAGCTATTATGAGCAATCTTAAAACAACGTCTAACAAAATATTAACATGGAACACTTTTTAAACAGTGGTTGTCAACCTACTTCAACATAACACAACTTTATTATTCAAACAATTATTTCTCAATATTATTATATTATTCTATCAACGGAAACATTTTTACATTGTGTAATGATTAAAAATAAAATATACTTGTTTAATAGCAAGTATGGATTATTTTGTAAACAAAAGTGTGAAAAATTTTCAGTCCAGATTTTTTTCATAGATGATTTAGTTGTGAGTGTTTTGTAATAGTTTTTCGTTGGTATTGTTTTTAGAAAAATAATAATTTAAAATTTAATTTACATTCTTATTTTTTGTGCATAAAATAACTGTATATTTTAAGCAATCTAACAAATATAAGAGAACTAAACTTTTATAATTATAAATAATAATATTTTAAATAACTTCATATTATTACTGTGTTAAAAATAAGTTATTTAATAGAATAATCAACGAAGGAATATATTGTAACATAAAAGGAAAAGCAATAGATTTTAGTTTCATCTCTGCCAATGCGTTTAAATAGTGACTAGGTTATGAAATGTACGAACCACATTTTGGAAAGCAGTGCGGTTACCCTCCTACGTGATCGACTGTTTGCTAATTTTCCGCTTTCTGGAAAAGCGTCAAGAAAAAAAATGTAAAACTAAGACCAAATGAAAAAAGAAAATAGTCGGGTAAAAAATGTGCCGAGTAAGAAACGCCTTCAAGAATGTTGCTGCTACAAAAAATGAAAGAAAAAAACAAAAACCAGTCTCGCCGTTAACTCATAAGTTTTCTTTTATTTTACAAAAAAAAAAATACTTCACTGGACCTCAAAAGAGATGTTTAACTAGATAATCGTTTAAGGTACAACTTCGTAAGTAAAACATATATCTGAGTTTTCTTTATAGCTTTGTGAGATTTTCCTGTTACAAAAAAATAAGATCTCTACAAAAATGATAATTTTATTTAAAATACATTATTTAACATCACGTAATAGTGAATAATTTAATACTCAACACGCGCTGTATATTTAACTTATACTATAATTAAATTTATATTACTGAGCTGTATCTAATATTGTGGTTTAAATAAATAAATAATATCGGGTTTTTAATTTTAAAATATCAATATAATTTTATGTTGTTCAGTTTTTCTTTAAAAAATAATATAATATAAATATATTGTATTTCTACAAACACAATTTTGAAATGATGGATGCGTTTTATTGTCATGCAAACTACTTTGCATTTTGATTGGCTTTATAATAAAAAATAAAACAAAAGGATGTTTTGTTACAGATCAAATTGCATACATTTAAATATCATTAAAATAGTTGATGCATTTTTTAATACCGCAATAGAAATATTTGCAATATAGACAGTAGGCTCAAATATTTAGTTATGAGTTTGTAAATTTATTTTTCGCAATAATATTTCACGTGTTATTTATGATGTCACTTTATGGGTAATTCCGAGAAAACTGCAGTAAAATCAAACGATAAATTTCAAATAAACTTTGTTGTATCGAGAAAACGGTGGGATGCGCTTTACCGAAAGTTATGAACATTTTATGTTTTAATTACTTAAGCACACGTCGGATAGAAATTTAACGACCCTGAGTACATATTTTCATACGGATATAAGTGAACATTAAAAATGTATTGTACCCATTTTACATAAACATACTCGTTACATGATATGCTATATTGTTCAGGAGCATACTCTTATTTTAATTAATTAATATCTTTAATCGCTGAGTAAAAATGTCATAAAAAATTGTAAGCCTTTTCTCTTCCCTAGAAAAACGCGAGACTTTTTTTTAGCTTTTCCCAGATTTGTTCGTGCCCCCCCAAAACTGTGCCGTGGCTCCCTTAATTTTTTTTTCTCTGTAGCTTTCTTGGAACATACATACTGTGGCTCCTAGGAGGAGGCATTTGTACCCCGGTTGAGAAACCGTGGTATAAAGATTTTAAAAAGTTGCATTCTCGATTTCACATTTAGTACAATCGTTTTAAAATATTTTTGCTATATAGAGCCAACATATTATTATCTAGTATAACTATCGAGATCATAAAATCATATTGATATAATTACACGAGCAATATAGTCAAATAAGTGGCATTGCAACCCCTTATATGTTAGCTTATATCAAAACAGTAGAACAATATTACTCTATTGGGTAATAATTTATACTGTTCTCTCTTCGTACTTGAAAGAATTGAAAATATATACATACAATAAATTGTATCGTCTCACTTTCTCGATGATTTGGGAAAAAATATTACCGGAAATATAAGTCTTCTTTGAAATCTATTGTTTCGTTTTGAAAGGAAGATTGTAGGAGCTTTCATTTCGAAATGATTAACTGCAAAGCTTTCTGCTGGGCGTCTGCTGAAAGAAGAAAATGTCGATAGGAAATAGGCTCGGATTAATTAAAGAGACTTTACTAAAGCCAGTCGTGGAAAAGCGCACCGTTACGGTCTGAGCTTCTTTATGATAGCTAAAATTAAGCCTTTTTGTTTTGTATTGTAGATAATTCTAACAAAAAGTATGCATTGAAACCGTTCATTCTCTTTATTAATTACAAATGTCAGAAGATTCAAGTAATCTTTGTTTTAATTTATTGTTATTATATTATTGTGTTAGTATTTCATGGAAAAATATCATTCATGTATCATTATCGGAAATGGATTATTTTTGTATAAAACGGTATTCCATAAGTTAAATGAGTCGATAATAGAAGATTTACTTCAATATTTTAATAAACAACATCATTTTTGTTTCTATTAGGTATTTTCCTATATAAAATTTTAATTTTTCAGTAAATCGATGTATTGTATTTCAGTAAATGTATTTCAATAAAGTAGTGTAAAGCAGATTTTTTAAACTACAATATAAAGTCTTTATTCGTGGCGTTACTAATTAAAAATAAATGGGTCCATTAGAGGTGAAGTTAGCCAAGTGGTATTTTAGAAGGAAAAAAAAGTTGAATGCGATGGAATATTCTCCACGTCTTAAAGTTTCGTAAAAGTGAAATAAACTCAGTTAATTTACAATAAAACAGTGTTATCTCCGTAAAATAAAAATATGCAATCCACCAAAATACCAAACAAAGATATGGCTGTACTTAAAAGTCAAAGATTTTTTTTTTACCATTTTACTAGTTGGCTCACTTCATTTTCAGAGGGCTCGTATGATCTTTAGAGATGTAAAGTAAGCCAAGTAGTAATATGGTAAAATTTGATCATTGTATTTAATGTATAAAACCACTTTTCGCTTGGTGTGTGAGTGGATTGTATATTTTTATTTTAGGGAGATTACACCATCAATGTGTGTATTTAATAAGCTTACTTCAATTTTACGATACTTTTAAGACGACTATTACAATGTGACTAACAAATTTTATTATAAATAACACTTGGTTCACTTCACCTATAAAAGGCTCATATTATTTTTTGAAAACGTGTCCGCTTTAAACAGAGCTCCGAACAAATCATTTAATACAAGTTTGATTTGTTGCCGTCGCAAGCTGAATATAATTGCAAAAATATTTTTTTTTTTTAAATTAAAAACTTTTTTTATTAATTCTACATTACTTATATTTATCAACATTATCACCAGTTGATAATGCTCGTGACAAGTGACCAGTGGTGGATTAAGCGTACGAGAGACCTCAGATGCAATAAAAGGCACTGTTTTTAGCATACAATAAAAATGTCGGAAAATTCCACGTAAAATAGTAAAAATATTAAGAAATTTAAAAAAAAAGTATATGGGTTTTATAATATAAGCTCTTTTGAAGGTCCCTAAAAATTGGAGGCCACAAACGTGCGTCTCATTTGCTTATAAGATAGTCCGCCACTGCCTATAGCTTAATTTAACTTAACTTTTAATTATACTATTGTAACTTGATGTAAATTTATATAAACGATAAAAAATTTCGTTTGTACTTTACATATCGTTCATTTGAATACATATTTTTGTATAAAACAGTACTAGTTTAAAACAGATAAAATGATATACAACCACGAAATCTAAGGATTTAAAATGTAAAGTATTCAGTTTCAGTGAGCCGGGTATGGATAGTTCAACAATAAACTGATTGCTAAAGATAAATGGTTTTTTCAATGAGCTGGTGATCAAAAGGAGCACATCTAAATATGCCAAACAGATTCAATAACTATGTCATAGTTTTGAGTATCCGATAAATTTGTACCATCATAATAAAATAAACGAAGTCTTTAAATCTTTTCTCAATTCAATGTGTAGTAAGAAACAGAATTTAGCACACTGTAAACAAATAAAACGATGAATTTTCAATATAAAGGTACACTGGATATAACATAAAAAAGCGAGTTACCTTAATATATTTTATATTGATTTATGATTTTGACTGAAGTTTCTAAATGGAATTCAAATTTAAATCATTAAAATGTTGTAAGTTTACAAACGTTTTGTCAGTTATGTTATGACCCAGGTTTGATTATCAGGCATTCAAGTGCACGGATGAACTTTTATACACGATCAACTAATCGGTCCAATTAGGTTCTAACTTCGGCAAATAGCGTAAATAAAACTTTCTCTCATCTGTTATGTATGAAAGGTGGCTTTGAACTCTATAAAGTGGTGGTGGAATAATCAAATTATGATTTATAAAAAAATATTTTTAAATGTTTGTTGTATTTTTCAGCCTTAACAACCAAATAAGCAATGTTCTCTATAAGTTACTTCTCATTCTACGAAACAGTTTTCTGCCTTTATCGTTTTGAACCCATGTAAGCTTTATTTGAATTTGCATTGAGCCATAAATTTGTTCACGATGAAACAATACATTAAACGGCATATGGGAGCAGTTAGCTTTGTACAAATTAAATATTCATTACGAAAACATAATAAATTACGCCCCAAAATTATATTGAGTTGTAAATACACACCTACGATATTATAATTAATTTCGACGGTGCTTCCAAAGTCTACTTAAATTTTCAATTTTTGTTATTACATACAACCTTAAGGTGCTGAAACTTTTACCCCCGCATTTCCGACCCATTGACGTCTGGCAAAAGTTGGCGTTAACTTTGCGAGTACGTTAGTTGGCTCAAGTTTTGTTTTCGTGTTCCATGTTAGCCACAATCCCCGTGAACAAGATTATCGCTTAGCCAGACGCCACTGGAATATTATATCGTGCGCTTTGAAAGCAAGCATGAACTGATGTTTTATATTACACGACATTACTACAGCATCAAAGACAAGAAGTGTCCGTTGAATGAAAGGTAAATAGAAAACCAAAATGGATTGTCTATTCTACATCTTGGATATTTTCCAGTATTAATAGGCAAACTCAAAATATTATTTCGTCGTTGGACTTATAGCCCAGTAATTCATGCTCTTCGGGGGAAGGGGGGGTTCGTTTTATCATAAATGAAACGAATTCTTTCAAAATATTTTTAATCGATTTATGAAACTGTATTTTAATACATATGTGTGTGTCGCTTTCATGCCTTACCACCTATCCTATATTTAACGTTGAAAACGAAAAATAGAGTGAGTGATAAATTTTCACACCCATCTTTTTGTTAATAAAAATAATAAAAGATTTTTAGTACTTTTTCCACATAAAAGTTATTAGATCAGGACCGGTTTCGCTCATCGCGAGCATTATTAACTGATAAGAAAAATATATAAACAGTGATATTTATACAAATTTAAGTAATAAAAATCTTTTTTTATTTTTATTATAATGCCTTTCCACCAAGTATTGACAGTGAACACCTTAAAAGTCATCTTTTTGTTCTTATTATATCTATAGATAGAGGTTGAGCGAAAGACAAGTAAACAGTTTTTATCAAATAAGGTTGAAATGCTCCTCTAGAAGATTGTAATATAAGACTATAATGGGAGTAGACAATAGTCCAAAAAGCTTAAATTTTAAAAATGATTTAAGAAATTATTCTCAAATTATAAAATATATTGTATATACGCACACAAAACCTTTATTGAGATTATTTTTAATTGCAATAAAAAAAACAAGAATACTTTAAAATTTATATAACCATATTCAACGGAAAAAGATTTTACGCACTAAATTTAGCTCTTCTAAAAACCGTCTCAGAATTAAGGTATTTTTCAGAATAAATGTTTCTTTACAATATTTATTACATGTTATAAATGTGAAAAAATATTAATTAATAATTATTATATAATTTAAGACGTAAATGCATGAGGGTAATATGTTTTTATTTTCCATATTGAAGTATCAAATTGTCGTTATTTTTTTACAAACACGTATCTGAAAATTTCTCAATTTTGAGTTTTTCGATGTAATGAATTTATAATTTCAATTCACATATATTTATTTAACTAGTTATACAAAAAAAATCATTCTTTATTCAGCCTAATTCAAAAACTTTGCCAAAAAAATAATATGGTCATGTGTTATGTTTAGCATGAAGAAGAATATGGCATGGATGAAAACGTCATTGTGTCTTTATATATAAACTTGCTCAAAAATATTGAGGACAAAACCATTCTAATAGTGTTTTATGGCGATAGAAAGCGATAGCGGGAGAATAAAGTAAATTTATGTGTCTCTTTAAAAACTTGTACTTTTTGAGATACAAGGTTGTAGAAAATTGCCGACTATATATCTTAAATTTAAATGGTCATCAATAAACGAGATATTTAATTTATTTCAATTTCCAAACTGATTAAGGTGTTGAGCATCTATTTCTATACTTATCACGACGGAGATTAATTCGTTTAAATTTTCTCAAAAAATAGTTAATCATAATATTGTATGATAATTAATAACCTGCATCACTATTTAAGATGTTTTAAATTGAAAAATACAACAACAACGAAAAAATAACCCTGACTTACTCAAAGAAACTCTTTTTTTCAGAAAAAAATACTTTGTGATATGTTTCAAAGTTGTAACACAAGTAAATTGAATTTGAAAAGAGAAATATTGCATTTAATCGAATCTGGTAAAGAAAAAAAAATGTTATTGGTAGATCTGTGATATTCAAACAAGAGAAACACTATTTTGAGTTTCTGGTATTTTTTCATCTGTATACCTTCGTTTTAATCCATCAGAAAGCTTCACTTAACCAACTTTTCAGATCACGTATTTTGTCCGGCCCTGTCGTACTATCGAGCGCTGATGTTTGGTACACAGAGGGGAATACAGGAGTTAAGGCGATCGTAAGCGACTGACGGTGTTCGTACCCTTCTGGAATATTGGGGTGAAATGCGAAAAGAATCAGTCGATGTACAAAGTATGGTATAGGTTATACTCATGCATTCATTTATAAAAGCGTTCAACTTCTGCTTTCTCCAAACTTCACCCGCCTTGAATATTTGTAGAATGCGATGCTTCCATTCAATTATTGTTTTTCTTTACTAAATTCAACCGATTGAATAGTTTGTAGAAGAAACAATCAAAGAGTTTGAACAATTTGCAAAAAGTTCTCCAGTTATACTTAATTGTGAATTCTATAATGTTTTGAGTGCCGGATGTCTGTCTGTCTTCCCTTCATTACATACTATTAGGAAAATCTACCTTTTACCTGTTCAATCACACATCACAGTTTCTTATAAAAAAACTAAATGAACTAATTTAGCAACGTCAATAAATAATAAAAACTATTGGAGTTGACGGTATCGCGACATATCTGGTTATATTTTCAATAATTAATGAATACTAGCTGTAAGCCCGTTGCCCAGCAACGTGAGATTTTTGTTGCATTGTGTTTAATTTTATTTAGTTTAATTTAATTTAATTTAATTTAATTTAATTTAATTTATTTTTAATTTATTTTATTTTATTTTATTTTATTTAAAAAAGTGGAGACTGGAAGGTGTGAAATCGGGGACACCTTACAAACGGACATTATCGGCTATTAATATATAGACTAGCTGTGAGACAGTTGCCCCCAAAAAAACGTCCAACTATCGAAAATCAGAAATTTACTGGCGTGAATAATCAAATGCATACGTTTTTATTGAATCAAAAGGTCTAACACAATCAATGTTAAAAAAGGAAAATGTTTTAAAAAATATATATTGTTGGAGTTTTTACATAAAATAATAAAATTCAGATATAGAAGAAATAACATTTTCTTTATAAATAATAACTGCCGATTCTAATTATTTTCCATAAATAATCGACAAAAACAGACAAAATTTAAAATGAAATTGACTTTAACCTTAAACTAAACTCTTATAAGATTTCCCTAAAAACTGTATTTTGGGTCGTAACCCTACATTATTTCTTCCCCTGTCGGGATTCTTCAATCACCTATATTTTTAGAGAAATTTGAAACGAAAACAACCCGCTATAGTAAAAGAGTTCACAGTGGAAAATCTTGTATCACGTATCGTTAGTCAGCAAAGTATTTATTATTTTACAAAATAAATCGATTTTATGGACTAAAATAGACCTTGATAAAGGAGGGACTAAAAGTGAAACAAAAGCACAAAAAACAAACACTTTTTTTGACTGCTATAGAATATAAAACAAACCTGAATAAGTAATTGAAAACTTAATTAAGATCACCAGATTCGCTGTCACGGTGTTATATTATGTGCGTAATCAGCTACCAATATTCAATGGAGGTCACCGATCCACCAATATATTCGAAACACTTGCATGCATAATGATTGAGTCGAGATTGACAACGCTGAGTGTCAGCCTTACACAACAAACGTACATATGTATAGAAACATACTATCTGAAGTTTATTCGAATTGTTTCAATGATATCGTAATCCTTGGGGTATACATTAATTAGTTTAGATAAATTAATTACACTTAAATCGAAATATTCCAATGCTTAACGTGCTTAATAAATGCCATTCTATTAAACTATTTGCTTTACACAATGCGTTATTAAAATCAAGTAATTAGATGAAATTACTTGTTATATCGTATAAAGTCAATAATAAAAAGATTCTTCTAATATTCCTTAAAGTAATTTGGTTTTTATAACTACTTACTTAATTATAATGATCTATATTTTAACCTGATTTGCTTAATGAGCTTTTTTATATAACTCATAGCCTTTTAGATAATAAGGATCTTCTGTCATACAGCATTTTTTGTAAAACTGAGAATTAGGGAGTAAAACAAACCAAACAACGTTTCAGTAACCATTGAGTAAATAAAAAAGTCTCTGTATTTGACTTGGTCAGCAATAAATTTCAATTTAAGTATTTATTTGTGATGTGGTGTACAAATCAAAACCGTTTTTTTAGTTTTCTATAAAACATATTTTTAGTTGCTGAATCTGATAAGCAGCTGTTTTATGATGTGGTCAAAATTATAATACTTTAAGGTTTGTGGTGGTTGGTATAATATTGATACGACAGTATCCTGATGATATGTATCGTTGTGACGTGTGGTGAAAATAGCTACAAAAAAGACAGCCGATATACGTATGATGGCTTCTCAATACTCAATAGTCATTTTAATTATACTCATTTTAAAAATCTTTTGATAGACAGTCTTACTTAATGAATAACTTCAGGCAAATATAGAATTCAAAGAGAATAAATATCCTCAAAATTGTTACTCGCTTAGTGATATATCTTTAACATTAATAGATGGATTTTAAGTCAACTATTTATTCTTAATGGAAAAGTAAACTTTAAACAATTAATCAGAAACCTTTTATGCTTAAAATATATATTGAGATGGAATTATAAAAATAAATTGGAGTTGTTAAGATAATAATAGTAAAGTAACATTTTTAAAAAATCTAGATTCCCTCTAGATGTAATTTTATTTGAATTATATTACATCTCTAAAAGGATTTTTAAATATGCATAATATAAACAGGTAATCTTTTACATTCATATCGACTGTGGAAAGGAAAAAGGACGAAACCCACAGTTTTTTTCGATATTTAAGCATAATTTTTGAGTATTAATTCATCGTTCAGTTCTGCTGAACGACCAATAATAGACTTTATGTTTCGTCTACAATTAATAAAACATATACAAACGACCCTTAGCATTTCATGAAAATGGCTCTCTTTGGTTGACTTCCTTGTGTTTGTGTATATGTATGTATGCGTATGTGTGTGTACATGTATGAATATAGTATGAGGATAGGTATACACATATAATGTGATTTGCAATTGAATGCATATGGAGTCTCCGTAAACTGGCTAATGATTTCTAACCTCTGTAGCGATAACGCCCTTCCTTTAGCAACGATGGTAAGAGAATACAAACTACCAAAACATTAGCGATGAAGAAGACTTGAAGAACTTTGATTCTAACGCACCCTAGTACTTAAATTCTCCATAAATTTGATATACAAAACTAAAAAGTATAACTTATGTGACAGACGGCCGTGTTGTTAATCGCGATAAAACAATAGTTTTCGATTCAACTTCTTACGAATAATTTTAAATAAATGGTTTATCTTTTTTGATAAAACGTTTATTTAATAATTTTTGTGTACGTTACGTCTAAAACCAAATCAGCTTACGCAAACACGACACACGACATGAAGTATGGGCACGTCTAGATTAAAACGATAAGAGTGTTTTGTGCCGCAGTTAATACCGCTTGAAGCAATCTCAAGTGTATATTAAAACATATTACTTGAGAGGCATTAGAAGAACATAAAATAGTTGCTTAGTTACAACCGTAAATTTAAATACTGTATGTTACGTTGGCATATCACAGCCATTAAATGGAATATGGCAACAGAAGTTTGTGAATATTAAAATGTCAACTGAGTGTCAGTGTAAATAAAACTAATGAATCTTATACGACGAATCCATTTAACGGACGACATTAATAAAATCTTCATGTACAAATATCGTATATTGGAGCAGTGAGTGAATCATTTTCAAAATGATAATAATACATAAATATTCGTGGTGTGTCTGTTAATCATTTGTCTTAAGCAAAATCTTTTCACTTATAAGCTATTTATGGAGTTCTTCGAGCACTTTTTGTTAAAAATGCTAAGGTACATAATAAAAGATTGTTAGTTCCGTGACGAAGCGGTCAACGTCGTTAGCTTCCGTGACATATCACACAGATTCGAGTCTCAGTACGAAACGCATTTTATCATTTTTTTCGAAGGCATGAGCGATGGTGATGTCTAAAAATAAACGTCCACCCTTCCTATCCTCAAATAACAGAGTATACCAAAAACTATTAGTTAACCACTAGCCTTGTCCTTACCTTATTCTTCTATCATTTCTCCCTTTAAAAAAAAGGATTATGATCAACTGAGTAACAAGCGATTATTATATAATAAAAATCTGTGGAGATACCTCCATTAGGATGTCATCTGCTATGTATTCAGATCAGACATGAATTAAAAGAAAATACAAACCGAGTTTTGTATTTACCGTTGTCTGTTTAAAATTTTAAATTAAAAAACTCAATAAGCACAGTTATAACCTTCTCCTGGCGTATTTATTTTAAATTAGGCTGATTTAAAGTTGATTACATTGACAAAAGACTCTTTTTATTGGGGGTGATTTTAAAGTTTTCCGAAAAATTGTTAATTATTATAATTAACATGAAAGACATGCATGTTATCACAAAATCATTTGAATAAAGCGTGGTCACGTTTTTTAAAGTGATTATATTATAGAATAATCTCCATATATAGTTTTATGTCCTAAGGTAACCATCGTTACAGCGACCATCACAGTATGATTCAAATTTTTGCCAAGAATGTGCTGAGAAAAGATCCTCAAACTTGGATGCAAGCACTAAAGTGTGCATAATAATAAATAAAATAATGAAGTTAAAAGTATAAAGCTTTTATCAATTGGGTTCTATTCTCTTTCAATAACACTCAATAAACTACTCGAATGCCATATAATTTCCCTTAGATGCAACCAAGTCGGCGTGATTGACGGAGCCGATTGATCCGATTGACTTTATTTAAAGAGTAAGGAGTGTGTTTTTCACACTGTAAGGTTCTAAATATTATATTATGGTATGTGAATGTCATATTCGAAAAAAAATATTAATAACCATACCGTCCCCAAAGCATCTATGTTTCTTCGTTCCCCTCCTAATTTATTAGGTTTTTGCTTTTCTTAATCGAGTTCTCGTGTGCCATATGCAGTCGCCTACCATATACCGCTGAACACACACGCCCCTTTTCGAGTTATTGGATGCTCTCTTTCAGCCACGACGTTATTTTCACCCTAATTTTACGCCCGTCGTATTAATTAAGAACCATATATTTAAATTGGAACCGCGAGGAAAAGAATATAATGAAATATGAACAAAGTAGTGTTTTTATTGTATTATAAAAAGCCAAAAAACTTTTACAAGTATTCTACAAATTGTTACCCAACAAGTGTGACTCTTGAACTATATTACAGTTTGTACAAAGATGAAATCTTTTTTTTCAGAACACCTTTATAAATAATGTTCAACGCAAATAAAATTACAAAGAAAATTTCCTTTTTGTGTTGGCTTAAGAGATATGAATATTACAACAGGTCACATATCACAACTGCTTTTACTTTTAAAATACTTTCGAGTATTATTTATCAGAATACGTGGCAGAATTTTATTTTATTTCCAAGTTGAACAACATTTTTTTCACGTTAGCATAAATCATGTTATTTGATAAATAAATTCAATATTGTAGACAACACATCATCGTTGAAAATGTATTTGCTTTTTTTTAAAATCACAACAAATCACTGAATCTAATGCATCAGAGACATAAATAATAATAAATATTTATATCAATCATAACACAATTTCTGTATGACTTTGGTATGAATTCTATTTTTCTCAGTGTGTCTACGTATTTAAACTACAACAGCTGTGTGGTTATGCGATATTATTTTTAAAAAATATCGAAAAACAAACACTCTTTTAAGTCTATTTTTTTATCCAAAATTAATAAAGAAAAAAGAAGTCGAGCGTTTTTGTTAAACATTTAATTAAAATGGTGTTTCAAGCTCACACGATATGCATTAAAAACTGATATATACAATATTGAAAAATATTTGAATTCATGAGTTGGTTTAACTTTGCAACGACTTTAATTCTATTTATTTTTCATTTCTTATGACGGGGTTTCTGCCAAAAGTTAATGGAGACCATTTAAAATAAAAAATGAAAATTATTTTGTCGTTTTCTCTCACAAACTTCTCCACGCAATTTGAAAATAAATGCATAGCAATAACACATTAACTCTAATACAACGTAAATACACAACTGGCCTTTTAGAATCATGTTTACCAACACGGCTGGAACAAATTATTCATGAAGGGTTTTCGTTGCGAGCTTTCCACCCTAAGGTGATATAACTTTCCTGCTCAAACTTTCACGAATATAGTTATCACAAGGGTCAAATGGGAATCCCCCTCTGCACGCGGTGAGATATATTAACATCGGGAAAGATACGAGAAGTTTTTTTCCATGTAGCATCTTTATCATTATGATTCTTCATACCATTGTATGTATCTCTCTATTAAATTATTTTATTTGGCATATTCAACAGTCAAGTATTTTAGAGAAATTTACAACTAACGGTTTTTACGTCTCTGTAAAAAATCATCAATTTCTTAAATGCTTTGGGCCAGTTTCGCTAATTGCAATCATTTTAACAATGATCAATGTTAGCACTTTAAATTTTAAAAATGTAGATTAAGGATAAAAAAAACATACTTTTTAGTTTGGTAAATATGATTCCCAATAAGAATTAACAAATAAAACTATACTTGTGATTAAAACACAACTTTGTTTCTAAGATGTGAGCCGTTTGTAATCTTTAGATCTGTCTATTTTTATCGGTGACGTTTTCAAGGTTTCGAACCTTCTAATGAACGTTTTCAGATATAAATTTTCAAAAGCTTTATGCATTTTTAATAAAAAGCTTAAGTTCATATGATATTTGAATTATTATCGGTATAAGTTTTTCTAATACGCTCTTTCCTCAAATATTTTTTAGTTTTATTGTACTTGAGTATATATATCATCTAAAAATTGAGAAAAACATCTAGTCCATGTTTTTTTTGCAGATTATTCGAAACCCAGAAGTACAAAAGTACTGTCTACAATGATGCAAATTTCTTACAGAGCTTTAAATTTAATTTCATATTTCGTTTATCTCAATAAATATATGATATAAAAGTTCTATACATTACATACCCATTCAAATATGAATTCATAAAAATTCTGCAAAAACAAGTCATTTCCAACGATCCTACGATTTTTAATGTTAAAGTGAAGTCAATAGTAAAATATCAAGATTATAAACATACTGCTTATAGGTACATATGAAATTTAGTGATGTAGACTCTGTTTTGCAGATTTTCTATTTAAGTAATTTTGCAACAAGCAAAAGCTTTATTTTAGAGTTGTTTTGTTTTTGCGTGTACAAATTATAATAATAATTTTTTGATTACAAGCCGTTACAAATCATTACGTTTGTTGCAACAGATTAAATTATAATTGTTATTTTATAAAAAAATCTCAAAGACAATATTTTGTGAAGAAAGTCTTTCGGTTCACCTAAAGTTACGTAACAATGGTGTTTTGTAACAGTATTTCATAAATATTGTGATTTTATTTATAAAATCAACCGCAGAACGTGCTCAATCTTATACCGTTAGTTGAGAAACAAACATGTTGGAATAAGAAAAACTAATTTAACTTTCTTTATATAAACCACACAGGTGAAAAATATAGGGGCTTCAAACATGTTGAAAATTAAAGTTTGCAAATGAATCTTTTTTTAAATATCACATAAAAAATTACGTTAAAATTAAATATCATTTCAATAAATTATTTATTACAGCATTTCTTTCATTAGGTTGTTTTCACAACACGAAATAAATAATTTATCTATGAAAATTGTCAGAAAAGCAAAGCATATACCCTAGGAAGCAATACCAAAATTTTGCAAAAAAGAAAATGCAATTTCATCGGCCTTCTTAAATCATTGGTGTTTTTTTTTTATCAAAATCGTTGCATGACATCAGTGAACACACGCAGTAAGTAAAAACTCGACGGTTCCTTTGTTATTGATATTTTTTCGTCGAATCATTACTTGCTATCAAGTTTTATTTGCAATTATCTTGAGTTTATTTTTTGTGAAATAAATATTATTTGACTTAAATTTTTTGTTTTATTTTCATTGTAGTGATAATTAATCATTTTTTGATTTGGCAGAATAAAACGTACATTTTTCAAATCAATTAATACAAGTATGTAAATGCGTCTAAGCATACTTATTATTTGCATTTGACAAACGATCGGCCACTTATCTTTATTTTAAGTCACATAATTTCCATAGACAATCCGATTTATTTTGATAGATAACACGTTTTAAAGCTCTCGTAGCTGTTAATAAACAAAGTAGATTATCATGCATAAAATAATATACAATACGGTAGTAATTTATTAAGTTTTTTAAATAAAAATAGTCTAATACACTCTAAGCGATATTAAACGCCCATTTGCTATGCTATTGAGTCTTTTAAATTGTTAAAAATACAAAATGAAATTACACAAGCTGGAAAATCAATTAGTTTAGTAAAGAATATTGGTTAGCGGTCATTAAAAAATCAAAATAAATATAGGCTATAAAGGAAAAATTCTACAAAAGGAATTGGTTAATAAATATTGATTATTCAAAAAAAAAACAATGACTGTAAATAATGTGGAAATTGAATAACCAAGTACAATGTTTGTTAAAAGAAACCTCAGAAACTAGAAAGATGAATAATTATCATTGATATCGTTAACTGTTGACAGAATAAATATTTACATTCACTTGATTTATGAATATTTTGCTTTTACAGGCGTGATTTTTAATTCACAAAAACACCTTTCATTGAGTAAATACGTTGTATCATCACACAAATAAATTTCAATTAAAAATTCAAATAAAATACAATACAATTTCTCATCCACCGAGTTCAATCATATAATGTTTATTTATTTTTCGGTGTCGTGTGTGTTTTTAGTTTATTAATTCTAGACGGAGCGGAGCTATAATTTGAACACAATGCTACGATTGTGTACTTTTTTCTGTTGAAGACATTGTATTTTTCTATAAAGGGTTTTATACTTTTTTATTATTAGATTTCTAGCTTTATCCTTATTTATAGAATAATTTTCTAATGGGACAATGGCCAGCAAGGGGCCCAGTTTCATAACTCATATGATTAATACGTTATGTCAGTTATTTGAAGGGGAAACCTTTTTGTAAGTCAGATGACAATTCTAGTTGACTTCAAACTTCCTTCTCGTTCCTTTTATTTTTTGCAGAACAGCGTATGTTTCAATTAATAATGCGATAAAAAAGGTGGTATACGAATACAATGCACCGTCACTGCACTTTGTCGTCACACATGCAAAATATGACAAACTTCCACTGTAGTAAAAAGACTTAAAATTAATAATTCATTTCGGTATTAACACCAGGGTTTGCAATATTGGTATTACCGAAACCGATATCTCGGTATTAAATCTAAAACTGAAAGACAAATATCGGTTGTTCTGTTATAAAATTTAATTTAATAGTAAAAAAATACTGTTTTCTTCTACAAGGGCTTTTTTGTAAAGCCAGGCGGAGATTTGATCAAGATTTACAGATTCCATCATTGATGAACTAGCCTTTTATCATATAATTTTAATTCGTAAAAAACTTTCTAATATAAGGTCAGTTTTATATGCTTATGGTAAAAATTATTTCATAATTAAATATTGAAAAACTGGTACTGCGATCCATATTAAATGTATTATTTCATTTTAACTACTTTTTTTATGCCGGTATTGGTGGATTCCTTCATTATTGCAATCCTTTTCACATATTCAAAAGGATTTTTTTCTTAAAATACCTGGCTGTCAGTTTAACAAATGTAAACATAATGTTTAATATCTAGTCTTAAATTTAATTTAATGATTTAAATTAATCCATCAATATTTTTTTATGTTGAAAACTTCTGTGATGGCTATAAAGACGCTAAAATTTGAAACCTTTTGCAAATAAAACTAGAACAAAAAAAGGAAGTAACTCCCATATTTAAACTATGCTCTAAGTTCTTTTCTCATTGTTTGGAAAGTTCTGATTGCTACGTGACTCTTGAAATGTTTGAATACCTTAAAGTAGCGCGAATGGCAATTGACATTCACAAATACGTAAAATAAAAGTTTACCAATATAAATATACAAAAGGGAGTTTCTATAAATTGGATTTGATAATTGATATTGAATCCAATGCGTGATATTGGAAATGTGTGACTAATGATTCTTCAATTGCAATCAATCTCAGATTTTCGTTATTATCATTGCGTCGTATAATGCATGAAATTTGATTGTATGTAAATTTAGAGAAATATGTAATCTGCATTTTTAACTGTGTAATTTGATTAAAACAATAATCGTCTATCTAGTTCCACGAAGTAATTGAATTGTTGAACATGAAACAAATCTATTTAAAAAGTATCTTTAATTATTATTTCATATTCTTAGCAAAACATTGTCGCTGTTGATCGAATCATGTCGATAGTATTTTGATATTACATCATCTTCATGCAGATGTCCAGTTATTTCGTTGAAATAATCTTGTATTGGTCAGAAGTTTAGGAGATGAATAAAATCGTTTGTTTTGCTATTACTGAATTTCTAACAGTGGAATTTTCATATAATTTAAATTCATTAATTTTGGCAACAAATTTAAATAATTATTAATAAAATAGATTTCTTTCTTTGTTAAAAAGATTTTGGGGAATTCGCTAAATATTCTGAAATATGAAAATTTTACGCAAAACACTCGATTGGAATTTTTTCACCCACAACCTTAGATCTCAAAATTATATTGAAAAAAAATCTACATGTAATTTGACCTAACCTTAATCTTGCCGGAATTTGAACGTAGAGTCTTATTGGTAGAGCTAAGCTTATAGCAACTAAACTCTAGCAGAAAACGATGTTGTTTCAAATAAATTTGACCCCCATATAGGGTAGATATTGGGACTACGTTATAAGAATACTACGTTATAAGGGACTAGGCACTTCTAATAAATTTTTGCTTAGGTTCTTTTAATTGTATTTTGTGAATTGAACAGAAATCAGCTATTACAACATTTTTAAAATCATGTTCACCCTTTCTTTTCTACTATCACAGAATATGTAAAGCGAAGTTAAGGGACAAACAGATATTTTGTATTTATGAAAATTTTAATATGACCTATTAACGTTATGTAAAAAACTACGCTATAGGAAGAACCAATTTGAGGGAGACAGCCGCATACGCTATTGGAATTTTTTTTATATAGAGAAGAACGCTATAGGGTGATTAACTGTATATTACAAATGAACTGTGGTTGGTATTTAATTATGAAAGAATGTGATTTTAATTAATCTTTATAAAGTTTATCTAATTTACATTATTTTACGTATTATTTCAACTTACAAAGGGCCAAATCAATAATAACTTTTCCGGTTCTAAGTTCAAGAAATGCGACCCCAATACACACATTTTCTTAAACATATATTTTAATATGGGTGATACAATGTTTATAATTAATGTCATAGTTTTTTGAACCTTTTGTAATTTATATAAATACGCGATAACGCAATAACGCGATAAGGCGATAAGCGCCCGCGATAAGCGATCGTTCGTAAGATAGCTGGCTAAACTCGTCAGTTGCAATTTCATATGTGTGCTGGAGATGACTTCTTTTTTACGCGCAACTTAAAATATGATTATTTATTAAAAAACCACGGATTTTTATAAAAAAAAATGTATGAGGAATGATGCAGAAAGATATTTTAAAGCTTTTAGACTATTTTTTTTTTAAATTCATAAAAATAGGGCCAATAATGAGGAAACCACTGGGGTCCCTAAACGATCCCCACCGGCAAAGAAGTATTTTTCTAGTCTCCGAGCCGCGAGAGATATTTACTAACAATAAAAATGCGATATGGAGGTAGTGTTATGAGGTACTTACATCAACTCCACGAAGCCTCTGTACAGAACTAGTGCCAGATAATCTCCAGCCATATCCGCCCGTTCACCAGTCAGAAGTAGCACGCCGTCCTTGGTGGAAGGTTTGAATTCGACGCGCAAGCGCACCCGTTTGTAGGCTCCGCGTAGAGGCGGAAGTGACAACCAGCTGTTACCGGAAAACCGGGGTACGGTTATCAACGGGGCCGCTGGAACGGAAATGAGAGGCATATTATTGCATATTAAGTGGCGATGTTTGTGTGTTATTATTATAAACACATTGAGCTATTTTACTTCTGGCAAGAAATGCGTGAGAATCATGTCAAAAGTCAATAAAATTAGTACAGTCACTACAGATAACTTTGGCCATTTGTCTGACATCGGCCCACTACAAGAAAAAAGGTTTTAAATTTTGCCGTTATAATGTTATGGTCAGACCATTGCCACCTGTATGTTTCTTCTATCAAATAATACCACACATAATAATAATTAATTAATTGATTTGGCATTTACTTGGTAGAACTCCATTATCGGAGAGTAAAAATATCAAAGTATTTTAGTTCTACAGTTTTTAATATTTTTTATGCGTTGATAACTATTTCGGCTTTCGCCATCGTCAGAACTATACGACAGAAATAGCTATCAACGCATACAAATTATTAAAAACTTTCAAACTAAAATACTTTGATATTTTTACTCTCTCATAATAATAATCTTCAAAGCTGGGGGGTCAAAATAACCCACATCGATAGTAACATATATTTCTTTATTGTTTTTTTTATTAATTAATCAATTGATTGACAACACAGCTGAATTGCCGAATCAATTTTTATCCACTCTTATTGTGGAGCATAACTTTCTAACAAAGATATCTGAATAGAAGTTTTTTCTACGAAAACTGCTTCTAAGTCAAATAATCAAATTCTCTTATTTTTTAAAAGAGTATTAGTAAAAAGGACAGGACTAGCGGTTGGCTTATCATTTTTGCTACGCCCTGTTTATTTAGGAATTAAAAAGTGAGTGAAAATTTCAAAACATCACAAACACCCATGCTTTTGAATAGAAATCAGCAAATCGATTGAAAAAATGATGTTCGTAATTGGAATCGAACCCGTAACAAAATGGCATTATATATTATGAAATATAATTGGAATTTATATAAATAATAATAAGATCACATGGAAAGTAATACTACAAAAACAGTTGTATGAATTTGAGAACTGTATAAAAGTTAAATGTTCATTTAAGCGAATTTTGTGTCCCATCAATACAAACCTGCTATGTAATAGCATGTCATGTGTTTTAATAATTAATTTACACACTAAAGTGTTATGGATCCTCGATGATTTGTCGGTAAATACACACTACTGAAATGATTGGCATTTGGCAATGACTACCATATCAAAACAGCGTAACCCGAGTCACAAATCTTCACATCAGGTTATTTTTGTACTTTATATGTTTCCAACCGACATTCTATCCGACACGTTAAAGCTATGGATCGTTCGTGGGAGATATAAATGGCAGATATTGCAACATATTCGATCAATAAAACAGATATTTGTTCCGGAACGATATGACGTTACGGCAAAACTAAATGAATGGCGAATTTCGTAATACCTGCACGTCATGATTGTCACAGCAGGGCTTATCAGGATTCGAATGCAAGGTATTTTGATAAAAATAAAACCTGATTTTCAGAAAAACTTCATTAAAATTGAAATGTTGTTTTTTTTATTATTAGCGTTTGAATGACTGTTTTTGAGTAATTGGAAAAAAAACAGATTTAATAAAATTGTCAGAACTGTAGTAAACGAGGAAAATTGGAAATTGGAGGAAATGTTTTTTTTCTACTATTATTATATATAATTTTAGAAAGTTTAAGCTTATTCAGTTATTCTTTGTTGATCTCACTGACCATCATTTATATATTACATTAAAAATATATTTTTTAATGTAAAAGATGATTGTTGTTAATTTTTTTTTAAATCCTTACCCGCTCCAAATGTAGAGCATATTACCTCCTAATGGAGGTATTTCCACAGAAGCTTTTCTACGAGAACCGATAGAGAAGTCTAAAAACTCCCCCCAACTCTTCCAATCCTTCAATAACTGAGCGTAGCGAGAGCGATTAGTTAATCATTAGTTCTGTCCTAGCCTTATCCTTTTATCTCTACTACTTTATTTGAAAAAAAAGGGGTCAGAGCGACTGAGTAATAAACAGTTTTCGTAGAAAAAATCTGTTGAGATACCCCTATTAAGATGCCATGTGCTGCACATTGGAAGCGGACATGGATAATATATATATATGTTTAGTAGAAAAAAACAGCGCTTAAAGCGATGACTTATGATTTTTTTGATTTTTAAGCGTACTTGAAACCAATACAGACCCAAGATAAGACAAGAGGTTAGTTAGCTATTTGCTTTTAGGAATACAAAATCGATTGAAAAAAATAAGTTGTCCAAAACGGGATTTAAACACTTAAGTACTGCATATGAAGGCATCGACGTTGACCATTTACCAACAGTTTAGCAAATCGCTAAAATTACAAAACTATTAAAGCATAAACATTGATTGTGTCTGAAATTTACAATCGTTCCATGACAGCGATCCACCAATAGGAAAGTGCCACAAAATAAAAACAAATATGCCAACAATTCACTATTTACAATGAAGGTGTATATTGCTGGCTCCAGGCGTTTACCAGTTCTACCCCAATTCTTCGCCCCTACTTTGTTCCTCGCAGAATGGGGTAGTAAATCACGCTGGTCTAGGATAGCCAATTTGCTGGGATATCGTAACGCAGCACGGCCGATTGCCTGGGCGTTATAGTGATGGCTCCTGTTACAGTTTTTTTTCCTTATCTATCTCACGCCTTTTGTCCCGAGACTTCTTGACGCGTGCTTTTTTGCACGGAATAGTTTCGTAGACCATATTATTTTATTGATTGTTTTCGCATTTATTTGCTAGAATTTCGCTACAATTAATTGTCAATAACAATAAAGTTATCTATTTCCGACACCGCCATTACAAGAATTTCATTTAGCTTTATTGAGCAATAATGTTATTTCAATACTCTTTATAAAGCATTTAACAGACAGTATATTCTTTGTGTTTACGTATACTTATTTGGGTGTTAAAATTTTAATTTAAATTAAATCTGGCTTATCACACGTATTCTGGTAGTTAAAAGCTTTGCTACCGACCTTGGCAACATAGTATTACCGCGCTTACTTCAGAACTATATAATTTGAATTATTTTGCCCGCTGTGGTCTAGTTGGTTAGAGCTTGCTCTACCGATCAGGTGGGTCTAGGTTCGATTCCCGGTAAGGTCAATAGCAAATTGGATTTTTTTCAATTTTAATTTGAGATCTAAGACATGGTTGTTTGTGAAGTCAATTCTCTTTGAGTTAATCGCATGTGACTTTAAAAAATTCTCATCGAGTATATCTCGTATGACCTTTCAACTTCAAAATATTTGACGCATTGGCGTAAGCTGTAGTGTCAAATATTTTCTAATTTTTAAAAAAATATATAAATATATACTATAATTAATATAATATAATTAATACTTCAAATATTTCTATCATTTTGTTCAATAGATGCATTAACTTGAAAGGGAATAACTACAAAAATTAATCATGACTTAAAAAGTAGCAGAAATTTCTTGATTGCTTTTTTTTTAATTTATATAAAATATTCGACGTAATTATTTCAAATCTAATTATGGTTATCAAAGAATGTTAATTTGCATAATTTTTGCTATGTTTCTGTACGAACTTGAATGTGTGCGCTACCTGCCTATACTGATATATAAGAGGAAAATCAATTACTACATGTCATAGAAAGCTCATTTTAGTATTGTATTTTGCATGCTACACTTGTCACCTTATAAGGTACTCTTTGCACCTTAAATTAATCAAATGTTATTAAAAAGGAAAAAGGAAGTAACCGGCAGTTTTATCAAAACATCTTTTTTCGATAATCACATTGTATACAACAGATTAAAAATATCAAAGTATTTTAGCTATACAGTTTTTAATAATTTTATGCGTTGATAGCTATTTCGCCTTGCGCCATCGTCAGAACTATGTTTAAACTTATATTTTGCTCAGCTATATATACTGGCTCTGAAGAGATACACAATGCATCAAGTTATTCACTCTAACATCCTAATTATAATTACAATATTACACTTATCAAATGTGATTCTAGTGTTTCAAAGAACGATTAACAATCTGGGTTTATTTACCTAATTATAATTGGGATGTTAGAGTGAATAACTTGCTGCATTGTGTATCTCTTTAGAGTCAGTATATATAGCTGAGCAAAATATAAGTTTAAACATAGTTCTGACGTTGGCGCAAGCCGAAATAGCTATCAACGCATAAAATTATTAAAAACTGTAGAACTAAAATACTTTGATATTTTTAATCTGTTATAATGGAGTTCTACCAAGTAAATGCCAAATCAATTAATACATTGTATACAACTTGATACACGTTCTATCAAAAAGATGTAAGCTGATAATGTCGAATTAATATCTAAACTTAACTTTTAAATTTGAAAAAAGAAGTGCCTTTTAAAATAGAGATTAAAAAAAATAACTTGAAAAAGAGTTTTTTTAAATATTATTAAATCAGTATTAGATGAGTCAATTAAAACCCAGTTTATCAGTCTCCGTGCACTTCAAAAATGTGTGTATTTCTATAAAATCTTCAAAAAAACTTTTTTTGTGTCTCGTGTAAAATTTGTTATGTGTGGGTTACGTCTTTTTTCCTTTCCATAGTCGATATGTTTCACGACATACGACTTAATGCTATTGCGTTCATTTTAATATTTTTTTTCGAAAAAAACCCTTTTTCTATAGCACTCTGATTGTTTGAATACATCATAAAAGATCGACTTTAGCAACAGTAAACATAGCCACAATTATTAAATCATGCTCGAAAATCATGTTTAGTATCAGACACCCTCCTTATGTCTTGACGAAATCCTAATAAATTTGAGAATACCCCCCCGCCCCCGCAAGTTTCCCTAGTAGTTATAATTATATGTAACCAAATTATGGCGTATACAAACATATACGCGAATATATGTTCGTAACCAAAAGGTGCGACTTAAAAAATATTGGTTTTGGCAAAAGTGAGTCTTTTGTATGTGCCCATAAAAGGCAGGTATACCCCCAGCTCTATATATATCTGACATTTCATGCTACAACATTAATCATGTATGAATAAACTGCTTCGAGGCTTGTGTACATTTCAGGCGTATAGTTTTTTTTGCCCACGCAGAGCGCCCGCTGTGGGAAATATCTATGAGTAAACTATATGAATTATATTTATACTCCTAAGTAAAAAGATAATTATACCATTGTTCGTTATTTATATTGTAAACTGACTACACACGTGTCTCGTATAATATTGCCACTGGAATTTGATAGCATAACTTACGTATACTTTATTGTGAAAGAGTGTTTTTTGTGAAGTAAATACTTGACCTTCTCACTTATGGCGGGAGAAAAAAAGCTATCAAAAGTGTTTTAGTGACTTACATACATACATATAATAAATAAATTGATTTTAGTTTCACTGTATTAAGTAGTCAATTACGCAAGTATGACGTTCATGAATTATTGACCACTTCAATATTTGGCTTAAAAAATGATTTTACCAACGCATTGACCTTTCAATTCTTGGTGGAAAGGTTAAAAAAAAACATTTTTTTTGTATCAATTTCAAACTATTTACAAATCAGGAACGGTTTTGCTCATCGCAAGCATCAAACACTTATGAAAATGTAAATATACACGCAGTGAAAGCTGATCAAAGTGGCATTGAATCAATGCACCCCTTGTATATGCAGAGGCGGTTATATTTCATGAAATAATATTCAAACACAACATTTATACCATTCGCTCATTTTAAATTCTTTATGTATTTATTGTCTAAAATAAAATAAAATAAAATTTTCTAAAATATTTATCATATATATTATACCGCCACTGTATACAAAGTTATATAAATAAATCTTATCATATCATCTTCAAGATGCCTCTGAAAGAGGCGAAACACGTGTCACAGTTAGTAACACAATACGTGGAATAATCAAAGTTAATTTAAATTTTCTATTAAATCTTATCATTTTAAAGTGTTCACTGTCAATTCTTGGTGGGACGTGGGAAGTAGAAAAGCATTATATTAAAAAGTAATTGCACTAATTTCTCGATGAGCAAAACCGGTTTTCATTAAACAAAAAGGATTTTATTATTTTTTTATATACAAAATTAAGTAAGACTAATAAGATAGTATAACAAACAATTGGTATACAAGATATTAAAAGGATTAATAAATAGTTAATTCAATTATTATTAAACTCTTAAAATTATCTTAGGTATAGGTTTTGTCTAAATAAGCCTGTGCAGAATTATAATAAGATGTAAATAATGCTTGCGATAGGCGAAATAATAAGAAAAAAGTGTTTTGTTTCGATAGTTTATTCAAATATTAAGAAAAAAACTTATGTTTGATGATTGATGCCTTTGTGATAAAATCTGATTTAAATTCGTTGATAAGAAAGTCTTCTTATACAATATGGAAACATAACCTTCACAATCTTTAAATGAATACAATTTTAATTTTACCAAATCTTGGGATTTATAGTAAGTTCCCAATAAGGTATATTATGAAACTTTTTTAATACAATAGATCTCAAGAGAATAAAAAATATTTTAGGTTTACCCAATACTTGGTAAGCAAATTCGATAAAAGTACAAAAGCTCCAAAGTGTGAAATATTACCTATAAATTTGAATAAATTTTCTCGGAAAAATAAGTGATTAATGGTAAATCAAATAATAATTTCCCTAAGTGGTTTACAAAAAGTTTAACAATTTTCGCACAAAGCTTTTTTCTCTTATATAACCAAAAAGCTTTCGTATAGACACAAATGGATGGGGTACGCTTAACAAAGTTTCCAGACATCTATAAAAATAGTGAAAAAAAGATTACTTGAATTTTTAAAAATGTTATTTATTAACCACAACAACAAAGGTGATTAAAAAAATTGAATACAGATCTTTTTATTAAATTTACACAGCGTATTTAAAATCTGTAGTTTATATAGTATAAGTTTGTTTTTTTTTGTATTACCTTTAATGAATCAAAGCTTTAACCGTAATGATTTATGCTACCGATTGAAGTTAACATTTAATCAGTGTTTTTAATAAAAAATATATAATCTTGAAATGCGATGTTTGATTAATATTTTGAAATGTGATTTCTCAACAACAATGTTCCATGCAAAGCAATATCTAACAAATAAATTATTTATCAGTTCTTATAACGTTTAATACATTACTAATATTACATACATTACTAATAATACATTAACGTATTAGTTTTTATCATATTACAAGGAAAAGTTGTAAGCAAATAAAACAACAACTCTCAAAGTTTTTTTGCTCGGCGTAATATAAGAAAGAAAATTAAGCAATAAACACCGATCGTTCACTTCCAATTATGATTGATTTTTTTTGTTGTCTATGAAAAAAGGGGAATTTTTGAGATTTTCCTACACAGTTTTTAATAATTAAAATAATGACATAATTATATTTCAGTGATAGGTAAATAACAACATCAAACTTGTGGATTAATTTATTTCAACGAAACTGTAACTGTCGTGTTGCAAAGTTATCAGTCAAAAGTAAAATTTATATTCAATACGTCAAAAATAAAGCACACTTTAGTACTTCTTCTACACTTATTTATTTGCTTTAAAACCAGTTTCCTTCACTCTTTTAGATGTTGTAAATTATAAATTTCCCATATTCTCATATTATATAATCATTTAAATTTATTGTTAGTGACCATTCTTATTTGGTTGTGTTTTTAATTTGATTGCAAAGTAGTAGCATTTATTTGTGAGAGGTCTTAAAAATTTTATTTATTGCCAGCTTAGTATCATTTTTTTCATATTTTTATATCTCTATTGCCAATTGTTTGTTACACCCTTGTTTGGCTTATTTGGTTTTGTATAAATAACCCTGTTACAATGTTTATTTTTTATCAGTTAAAAATTCTCTTGATGAGCAAAACAGTTTCGCATAAGTAGTTAATACAACACATTGTTGTTTTATTTTATTTAATGCCTTTCCACCAAGTATTGAAAGAGATCATTTTGAGAGCAATTTAAATTTACTAGATTTTTAATTAATTACAGGTTTTTTAAGGTTTTTTAAAATATAGTGTTTTACAGGCATCTTTAAAAAACTTACTATTTTTATTTTTTATCGCTAAGGAAAAAAACTGAAGCCATAAACAAGAAATATGAAAAAAATAAAGCACCTGCGGTCTTGAATTATAAAAAGCTTGCCCAAGTTTTAACGATGTCCTGCGAAAGTGGGAAGTTTAATGGCGATAAAGAAATTGCACTGAGTGCACTTTCTCGAAGTCGCAAAACTTTTGTATTCAGAATATATAAGAACTTGCAAATAAAAGGATTTGAAAAAACTTCTCACTTACACTGTGACCTGTAAAAGCTTCAAACTAATAGAAAAGAATTGTTTTATTTTCCAAATTTACTCAATCTTTCATTGAGATATACAAATAAATTAGTATTTTAACCAAAAACTATCACTGAATTTACACATTGCTTGAAAATGCGGAACAGAATTTATGAAAACTCTTACTAATGAGTTACGCGGTCAAAACATACATAAATTTTGTCACTGTTCTGGCAGAAAATAGTAAGTAACAGATTGATAATTCTGAGTTGACGGCAAATGAAAAGTTCTCTCTATAGAATCGATATTTAATGTGATACATATAAAAATATAGATACAGTAAAGTTTATCCGGAACAAATGAGAGCTTAAAATGAATAGACGGGGACAATTGCCTGCCTATAAATGATTATTTATAATAGTTGCCTGTAATAATAAATGGCAAAATTTGGCAAACTGGTTCAATAAATGTACCACCAACTGAGTTATTCCAGACAAAGATTTTTTATTTACTCAACTCATTTTTATCAGTTATTTTACTTTCCAACTTCTGCCAGAACGATGATGATTTCTTGATTTATCTTTAAATGAATTGAAATCTTTAATGTGTTTATTCTTTTGAACTCTTTTCTGCACGTTATTATACAGTTGGTACTGTAAATGCTATGTCAACAAAATTGATACTAAATCTTTATTTTCCTTATCATTGTATCAGTTTATTTCCTTAAGATAGATTAAATAACTGTGTTACAACTTGTTAAGATGATTTATTATTTGCGCATAATACAACGTTCCACATAAGAGACAAAGTAATGATAATTTTCGTTTTAAAAAGTTCAGATCCTCCGTGAAAAAATGCAAAATTTTATGTCACTGATTTGAGTCACAACAGAAGCTCAAAAGAAAATTTACAAGTAAAAGATTGTAGACAGGATCTATGGGGTAAAAATGGACGTTGCTGACTTGATGACAGAACAAGGTCAAAATTATAAGGTTTAAGTGCATTTTTTGAGTCATCCTGATTTCATCCACACTCCGAACACGAATTGTCAGTTGTGGGGTGTCCGCACATGGTATCATTTTTAGGGTGATAAAGATCGTGATCGCAACTGACTTACAAACAATTCTCGAAGAAAAAACTACGAGACATCTCCATTAGAAGGTTATATGCTCCACGCTGTGAGTGAAAATATTTAACGGATAAAATAAAAAAGGTGAAAGGTACTGCTAATTATGCCATTTGAGCTTTGAATAGCTTACACTATCATTTAAAATGATAATTGTTCGTGAAATTATCTCCACAACTAAAAAAAAAATAGTTTGCCTTGTTTGCGACGTAAGCTCAACATTTTAACATTTTTCAGATTAAAACATATTTCTGTATGAAATTCTGAAGACAATGTTTTTCTCTGAAAGACTTAAGATTGGCGCTTCTGCCTTAATATAATTATGCAAGAAAATGAAACCAAATTGTGCTAAATGTTTGTATAAATTACCAATCTTAATCAAAGTCTAAATAATTATCTAAACATTTTTTTTCTTTTGAAAATAACATTATACAATAAAACTTCTTCTTTTATAAACGAATATGAAAACATTATTTATTCTTGCAGCTGATATATAAAAAAAACATTAATGCCATAAAGTTTCAGACATTACTAATATTCGAAAAGTTTTTTTGTCACTTTTAGCCGGGAAAATATGTCATGCCATTATTATGTAGTCGATAAAAGTATTGTTTACCCAACCAATCTGTTTTTTCCAATGTTTACCTACACAATGTACTACTGGCCGTGGCATACTGTGTTATTTCGACATCAACCAGTGATGGTTAACTTATGTTATGAAAGCTGAATTTATTTATTAAGTGTGTGCTACAATCTTTGAATTTAAATAAAGTTTGTAACAAGCATTTATTAGATTAAATAAATTAAATTAAATAATAAAAATAGTATACAAAATATTTGAGTACTGAATGTCTTGATATAACATAATGATACTGCATTTTGTCGATTGGTCATGTTGTAGCTCTATAATTAATACAAATTAATTTTTTACGAACATTCGTGTGATTGATAAAATTGAGCTTTATACGATTTTCAATATATCTTAGTTGTGTTAAGCATTCCATATCATTATATTCAAATAAAAATTATCCGTTAAAAATGAACAAGCAGTCTGTGACGTGTTTAAGCAGTGATTTTCTATTTTTTTTTAAATGGCATCTTAACCAAAACACATGATTTATTTTGGAAAGTTTTGTTAATCGTTAGCAAAATCAAATGCATTAATACTATTTTTTTAATTTCGCATGTAATAATAATATGTTGAGTCAATATTAATTATATCAACAGCAATAAACCATGCAGTATTGATAACCAATTGATCACAAGGATTTGTAAACCGGCTTAAAAACTTCTTGAAAATCACCAATACTTTGTAATATTTTAGAGTTGATTTTTAGTATATATAACCATTTCATCTCTAAATTAACTAAATGAATGCATAGAGTTGCAATCAAACATAAACCTCGTAGATTTAATGTAATATGGCGCTCCTAACATGGTGCTACCTGGAATATTATCCTACTCTAGAGAAAAAATACCTACTATTTGAAATTACTTCTTCACCATTTCATCGCTTTTCGGCAAACACGTTTATTTGCGAGCCAATTTTTTTTGAATAAAAAATAATAAAAGTTAAATTGAACGTTAAACAAATTAATGTAAAATTTAATTTGATAAAATTATAAATCCATTTGTGACAAAATGTGACACGATTTTACAAAAAATATTTCTATTGGGAATTTACTGTACCTAATTTAAGTAATTTATTAGTATTATTAATGTTTGAATCTTACTCCGTCCCTGCGTATAGTAGAAAAGTAAAAAACGCACACTTTTATTTTGTAGATTGAATTGGCATTTACTTGCTAGAACTTCATTTTTATAAGGTATAAAATATCAACGTATTTAGTTCTTCAATCATCTAAAAATTGTAGAAATAAATACGATGATATTTTTTACCTTATATTTTATTTTGTAATTTATTACTCAAGAATGAGAATTAAATGTTATTCGTAAACCTTGCAATGTTATGTCTGATGATTTTTCTTAAAGAGCCAAAACACTTGTCATATTTTTAACACAGCGAGTGCTATACCCAAGTTATCAAATTTAATTTTATATTAAAAAAGTTCAGAACGACTTATCACACTAAAAATGTTCATCATTTCTGGTATATAGATCGATACATTTTGTTTACACAAGGGCAAAAATGTAAATACCTTCTCTTCGGTAAACAACACAAAACACAGCTCGGTATACTTGGGACGTATATCGTACGGTGGCTAGTGAATCAATTATTTTCAAAAGGAAACTCCAATCAACGTAATGGACAAACACTAGGTGCGTTCCAATGAAGGGATGAGTAAATTAAGGTTATAGGGGATGCATACGAGAGGACAATTATATACTAGTTAACAATTTGTAAATCAATGCAAGAAAGACAGAATGATGACAGAACTGATGTATCTAACGAATATGTTTGTGGAATATTATCTAAAATATTTTGTTGTAAAAAGTATTCACGTTATATTCAAGGCCTTATGATAAAAATTGTTTTCGTGGCATGTACGGGGTATCTCTCACATGTTGTATACCATTTAGCACAATTGTCTAGAGAGCTTAGATAAAGTGGCAGCTTACAATTAGTTACCTTATTGTTGTCATTTGATTTATCGTTTTCGGCACCCTTTTAGTAATTTTACTGAAATTATGAACCGATATATTAAAAAAACACTCACCCATGCAAAAAAATTGGCTCCATAATGTTTATAAAACTTGTTTCATTTTTGCATTTAATGCATGTATTTAACAAAAAGAGTTGATTTTTATTGTGTTTTACACCGCACACATAATTAGCTATATTCTCTTACCACGACCCTCATCACCCCGTTAACACAAAAGGCTTGTCTCAGGGGGACTTCCCTGATTCGCAGAGCCTATTTTGAAGGCATCCTTCCGTCAGTCGAAAGCTTTGCCCTTTTCAAGTGCTAGTAAGCTTCCCCAGACGGGTGCTATTGATTTTTTCCATACAATGAGCACTAAGTGGACCTGCAAACTGGCATTACAAATGTATTTGTGAATCGAAGAAAGGTGATTTGTCTGATGCAAGTGTTTACATTAAAAAAATATCTCTTTGAAACCTTCACAGTGCACTATTTGTTCATTATAGTATAATCTACCTAATGCAATAAATAAACAGAAAAAAACTGTTAATAGCACAATACAATTCACTATTGTTACTTGTCGTAAAGAAATTATCTTATATCTTATCTTATCTTATATATATATAAATTAATGTTGCTTAACTTTCGGTCCCTATGGATTTGAATACCGCTTTGAATAAAACTTCTACAACAATTTAGCTTGCACTTTCGTGAAGGGTATAGGCGTATTAAAATTAACTTACAGTGTCGAAAAACTAAAATATTCGTAGATTTCAATGTTTTTTTACCATTCAAACTGCCGAGTATTACAAAACGAAATGGTCTATATGTGTGATTGTCTTTTCACTTCAATTAAAACAATGCTATTTATATATAGAACGCCAAAAAAATATTTCGTGATATTTGAATTATTATTAGTACATTGTGAATTATATTACATAACGTTAGTAATCCATTATTTTATCGTTATTTTTAAATGAATGTGAATACAGATATTATGCGTAAACTGCTACGTAGATAATTCCTGTGTCCACTGTCAATACTTGATGGAAAAGCATCCTATATTTATATTAAACGGTTTTTCTCTTATTAAATGTTCTTATATAATCTCGAATGTGAAATTATTGACAACGAGAGTTTTAAGTGATTATTTTCATGATGTTCAATGAATATTGTACAATTTAAGATTTCGATTGAAGGTGCTTAGTAGAATTTCAATATTAAATTTGAATCGTTCAAATTATGTACATTCTCACAGATTTCGTCACTAACGACCCGGGTTTCGTCTTTCAGCGTCTTCAGGTGTTCAAGTGCACGGATGAACTTGAACTGACGCTTAGTAAACGAATGTTTCGTGTTTATATAACGTATAATTTCTTTTTTATGTTTTGTCAACTATTATATGTAAATGCTAAGAGTATTTTGATGGTTATGCATGCATTGATTATACGTTTTAGGTTTGAAAGGCTTTTTGAACGAGGTTTTAATCTATTAGGCGTGACAAGTCACATAGGAGTAGATGAAAAAATATGTATTTATATTCTGGAATTCATATTTTTAAGGTTCCCATATACTACAGATTATTAACAGTAAGAACACAATAACACTAATTTATGATTAATTTACGTTTTTTTACTATTTATTTTTGTTTTAGGCAGTTTTTTAGTGAGGCACATCTTTTTAGAAACAGTAATCATAGAACAATAATTTCGAATACGGAAAAAGACTGAACGAATGAAATAAAAGTCACACAATCATGATCGGAGTGAAATGAATGTTTGTTTGTTCGTACTTTATGCGTTGCCACACCGCTCACCCGATTGCAATAAAACTTTTACAAACTTTTTGCTTGCACTTCCGGGAAGGTTATAAATCTTATATATAAAAATCAATGTTTGTATGTCTGCCATACAGTTCATTTTGACAACGTATGCTTGCACTTGCGCGAATATTATAGTAGAATTAAATTACAGTAGGTGGCGAGTGTGTTGTACCATAGACAATCAGCAGCAAACGTCCAACAGACAATGTATTTTAACGTATTGAATGTATTTTACTGGCCATAATTGAATGTATTTTAAAACCAGAAAGTAACGTTATATTATATAATAAAATAATATTTCCAAAAGGTATTTAAAAAATAAATAATATATGATTCTTTTATGAAGACTACTAATTCTTTATTTGCGCAGTTCTCCGGATATAAAATAAAATTGAATAATTTTGTTTTTCCACTTGTAACACGTGTTTCGCCACTTTGAAAAGCATCATCAGACACAACGTTTACGAATTCGTAAACGTCGAATATTCAAAATGAAATTCAACATATTTACCGCTGAATCTATCAAAGAACGCAATTTTTTGTTCAAATTTTTAATATTATTATAGAAATATAAAATACAATAACATCATGTTTCTTTTTTTGCCTGTTCTTCTTTCTTGTATTAAAATGTGTTAAAAAGAATACATACTTAACGTTTATATAATTATTTCATTCTAGTTTATTTTTTAAAAGCAACGGTTTGCTATTTCGTTGGTTATTAAAACGAAAAGAGTGTTTCTTTTAAATTTCCTTTTTTTAATGAACCCTATTCATACTTTTTATCATTTTTGCGTGAGAGTGTTATACATATATATACATACAAATATAAGATAAACACCCATTTTAACATTTTACCGTCCCAAAAGATGGAGTTTACCTTTTCGCAAATGAAATATAATAAAGCAAAAATGGAGACTCTTAGCATGGAAATTACATTGCTTTGAGTCAGGACAGCTGACAAATATATTTCAGTAAATAACGTATTTTCTGCTTACTGGACGTCGAAAAACATTTTTAAATGAAGCAACGTAAATAATTTAAATTCTGTACGTCAGTTAACTTTTGCCATTTGCGAAAAAATCTACGTTATGGCAAAATATAATTTACGCTTAGCCTTCTTAATAATACAATATGAAATAATAATTCTCAAGTCACTTTTACCTTGATGAGACTATTGTACGAGAATAGCTCCCTAAAATAGTTGACGCGAACTAACTTGACAATATTTGATAATAAAAAATACATTACTTAATAAAATATATATTTAAAACATAAATATCGATTGTGAAAGGAAGAAGGACGTAACCAACAGGTTTTTCAAAACAGATTTTTTTTTGATAATCACAATGTTTACAACGTGATTCAGGTTCTATCAAAAGGATGAATTGGTATTTTAATTTAGCTTTAAAGTTTGAATAATGTTTTAAAAAAGTGTTTTTTTTTTAATATTTAATTAATATCAGATAGTCAATTTAAAACCAGTTTATCAGTCTCCATACACTTCAAGATTATGTATACTTCATAATTTGTCTTTGGCCCAAAATCATCATAAAAATTATTTTTGCGTCTGGTGTAAAAATTTTTATGTGTGGTTTACGTCCTTTTTCCTTTCCATAGTCGATATATACGAATGTGCGTGTTATATTAGAATCATAAGTGGGATTGAGTCCAAAAAGAGCTGGTTTACAACACAAATCTTGGTTACTTGATATGGTGTACGTAAAAGTAATATAAAATAGGTGTATTTTTCACCAAAAAACATTCATTGGTCGGAAAATCCGCGATTATTATTCACCGTACATCAATCGGTTTGGAATGGTAAAGGTATGTCTTGCGATTTTCGTTTTCTTTAGAGGCATTTCGTCAAGATTCTCGCATAAATCACCGAGGAATCTACAGCCTAAATAAATCTCGTCTACAAATATTTTTACAACGCCACAACTCAGAATATTTTGACGCACGGCAGTCGTCAACTAAAATTTAAATATTCCTTTTGGACGATGGATAATTTTTCACACAAATGGGTAGAAGATAAGTAAAGATAAAACAATTCTTTGTTATTACGCATCTTTCAGAGCCAACGGTTAGAAGTCGCTTAAACGCGGATTTATGAATTTGTATCAGTATTGTATTTATGCACAACTAGAATTAAAATTGTCTAATAAACACATTTAAAAATATGTTCAAAACCTCAACAATAAATACAATAAATTTAAACATTTTACTCTCAACGCGTTCGTTTATTTAAACGTCTCTTTAGAATATCAAGAATCGATTCCCGATGAGCGAATTTTATAGGTTTGTAGAAAAGATAATACAAATTTAAACTAAGCTTTTGAGCTGAATAGAGTTCACTATATGTGTATTTTTTTTTTAATTGGAAGACATTGGTATAAATAACGAATGTTTTTTTAAATATTTAATTTATTGCATTTCTCGATTTCCTGTACATGCCTCATTACATTTGTGAAGAGATTCTTTTGTTTAAATCATAATGTTTTTAAATCAGGTCACACAAATATTCCGTTTTTTTAAACAGCAAACAAAATGTTATGTTGTTTCTTTTTTATATCACCTGGCAGCGGTAGTGTTCATTCCATACTTGTTAGTGTCAGAGCTCTCAAATTATCTTTGATTCTTTCAATCATCACTATTTTTTTCAATAAAAACAACAAAAGTCTAAAAGTGGTCTTAAACAATAAATGGCACGTTGTTTTCTCACATAATAAATACAGTACAAATTTCGACACACTTTTTTTCACACGATTTTAAAGACACTTTAGTGATGTCTTACTGTCGCATTATTAGAAATTCCATTTATACTAAGTAAGTAAAATACTTAGTTCTTACTCTATCTTTAAAAAAATGAGTTTTGTTACATTTACTATTTTAATTTTAAAATCTTTGATTATTTATCGATACAATTTAAATACTTGTAAAGTCAATATTGAAAGAAACGGTTAAAATTAATAGTGGGATCACAATGTACCACATTTCATTATGGTTCATTTAGGGTATTATACGAAAATTATAGACAGTTGCTTCAATGAAGTCACCGTATAATTTACAATTTAAGAAAGTGAATTCCAAATTAAAAGAGAGAAAATCGACGAGCAAATTTGTTACGATTCGTTTACCTTGTGATAAACTGTTCAGCAGGGCAATTTGGCCCTAGCATAAATTAAACTCTATTTTTTCAACATAAGCACACAAGACAGTAGAGCTTATATGATTTACTAATGTATTTATTTTTTAAATATTTATAAAAAACAAATATTTCTTAGTGCCTTCTGTGCAGTTTTTATGATATCGAAGAATCCATGGAAAATGCTCAACAATGAAGCTCTGAAAGTACACTCGTCCACTTCAAACCGATCCTAGAAGCCTCTTTATTTAGTCGAGAGCACATTGGAAAAGCCATCTAAGTAATACGTTTTATAGTAACTGTCTATGTTCAGGATATGTAAGACGTGGTGTCTTTTTCACAGTATTTACTCTTCCATAGGGCTTCTTCGTAGAAATTGTATTTTATTTTCTATTGGATGTGTTATTTAAAAAAAAACATTAAAATATATTTGTATTCAGAACATTTACACTTACCACGCAGAGAAGCTAAATGTAATAACAGACACATAAGACATTATTAGTGATATCCAAAAACACATAACAACATTCTTATCTCAAACAATGACACAACTCTGCAACTCGGCTTAACTTATTATTAACTTCATTATTCTCCGATGAACTTTTACTTAAAATTCATAATTGGTGTATCATATGGTTTATAACATTTTTCGACTACTGTGGTCTAACGTTTAGCGCTTTACCTCTGCATTCAGATGGTCCCAGGTTCTGGTAAATTGTGGTTTCTGGCAAGATGTTTTAAATTTAAATATTTGAAATCATGAATATGATCTCGACTGAAATTATTAACATTCATTGACTTTATCTCACGGAACTAAAAAAAATCGAAATATCTTGTACATTGATGATTTTTAACTGAAATATTGTTTAAAAAATCGCAAAATAAATAGAGACGTTCTGGAGAAAAATACGTTTTTATTTTCACAATTTGAACGTCAATTTTTCTTTTCAAAAGTGTAATAACTTTTCACGTCCTGAATATTTAAACTGAAATAATATGAGTCTTTTACCGAGTTTACAGTTTTTTTGTGAATGTATTATATTAGAATGTATAAGTTTTCATATATTGACTATTTCCTTATGATTAAGTGTTTAAGAAAAAACCCAATATGAATACGGAATGTGAAGCATTAATTTAGAAACAATTTTTGTCAGTGTATTTAAAAACTTGAATAATTTATATGGTTGTCCCGATATCAAATGAATTATTTTATTTTGATCGTAAAAACCTTTTTGCAATATTTTTTAATATAATTTTTAAAAGAGTTTAACGCTTGTTCTAAGAGCTCGTCGATTTCATTTTGTATTATATCTAAATATATTTTAGTGATTCAACATAAATATGAAAGCAAAAAATGTTTTGTAAGAGTTCGTTAAAATAATAATAGATTTTAAGTGTAAAGGTCATGGCCGATTTTTATCATTATTTTATGAATATTAAGGAAATTTCTTTTATTTGTATGTTTATAAATGACTAAATTATATTTGGAGATATATGTGCACAGCATGCCGCCATGCAGAAATACTACTGACAACAAAATTAGTTTCTTATCTTAACATGCACAGTGTGTCTTAGCGAAAGGACGCGACTATCTTTCATCTCTTTCCCCCGAGCTTTAAGTTGGAATTCTCGGTCACTTATTCGAGAGCTTTCCAAGGGTAGCTTTACGAGAGGACGGGCCTCTTGGCAGTAAAGAATTCAGATAAATCTCAGATACAGACATTGGATAGAGGTTCACAATGGCCGAGTATTGAAAAAAGATGGAGTTTGGGAGATATATTCAAGACCGCGTGTGTATTTTGGGTAGACGACTTAAAAATGGTGAGATTTTATAAATAAAATAGTTTTGACTACACCATTGTAGACTTTTGCCTTTTTGCTTTCACAATTCAATAGTTAAGCTAGAGCAGGATTTTTTCAAAAAACACCAAACTAAGTATACATATTTTTATTAAAACTTCTATGATTTGAAGCAAACACTTATCTTAAGATTATTAATACACAAGTCTGTAGAAAGTTTAAACATATACAATGTTTAGGATTCATAAGTACAGTGACCAAGAGGGTGAAGATTAATAAAAAATGAATTGTTCGTTTATGCTATATTTTGGTAATTTTTTATTAATGCTCATTTTTAACACTATTTTGTAGAGTTGCATTTTTATAATATATGACAAGGTACTTTCCTGTTATGTGGATACGCCATTAAAGTTTTGTTAAAAAAACGTGACGTAACCTAACTTACCTAACCTCACAAAATTATTTACTATAACATTTAAATTATATGTTGACACATCATTTAAAGCAATAAATAAATAAAGCATATTTAAAAATCTAAACTCATCTAACTTAACAACAGAATTGCTTCTGGGAGTAAATAGTTTCATTGGTTGATGTGACTGAGGCAAGAGAGACAGTGAAAAAAAACAAATTAATGAAATTATTAAAAAAAAAATGTTTGTTATTTAAATGATGTTTTCATACAACAGGAAAGAACCTTTATGAGATATACTTTTTTACCACGCTGACAAAAAAAAGGTATAGTCAATGGCAGTAACATATAATTTTGCAGGTTAATCGCAATTTTAAATATTTTTACTGAATTTACGCTTCCGATATAACATACAACTAAAAAAAAAACCTGTTAGCAGTATAAAGAAATTATGAGAAAAAATTATCATTTTGAGCTGATTGTCTTTATTTGCGTAATATGATGAATAATGTAACGCAGAAAAGACTTGAGGCGCATAATTACGTTAGTCCTTTGTAAAACCACAACAAAGGCGCCCATAAGGTCAAAAGATTTAGTCAAATTCTTGCAAACAGAGAAAATAATAATCATTCCTCTTACTGTTGATATGAAAACAATGTTAGAGAAGGGTCATTCAAAATGTCTACCTAATTAAAAATTACTCTGCTATGGTCATAAATATTAAAACAGTAATTGGAATTAGTTTTACAGTCTTTTCAGAAATAATAAAACTTAAATTTACATGAATTTATATCAGTTAGTATAAATAAGTAAACAGACAAAAGATTTAGTTCCTCGAATCTACGTTATGATAAATCTGACATTTTAGCGTAGTTTATTTGTTTTCCTTCTTTAACGGAGTGGTTTTGAACCTTTTCGAAGTCACAGTACATTTTTTATCATAAGAAAAAATACGGAACACCAAAACCAAACGCTTAGTCATAACTGTTATTACAAATTAAACAGATTTTATAACATTTAAAGGCAAGATGAATACTATTAAATAAAAAAACGCTGTAACTTAAGCTATTCTAAACAACATGCAATACTTGAATTTGATATAGCTATTCTCCTCAAAGTTTTTGTCGTTGTTTAGTTTTTACATTAGATATTGCAGAGAAACAGAGCTTACACAACAAATATAATGTGATTTGATCTATTTGACAACGTCACATTTGTGATTATATCTTTCGTCGGATTTCATAATTTCATGGATTGTTCTGTTTTAACCATTTTTTTCGTGGCGCACCGGTTAAGAGCTACTACCGCTCTAACGCATAGACTTAACACGTCATTTTGAAATTCTAGTCTTATTCTACATCAAGTGGCAAGTTGGTTTCCCACCACCACCCGTTGTGTATATGCAGCCAACGTTTAATGGCCGCCTTCCACAACGCTATCGACAGAAAAAAAGGAGTTTACCCCTCACATTCATGGCCCGAGCAGAACTGCACGATTTTGAACCATGCACTAATGTGCTTAAAATAATAATAATAATAAAAGTGTGACTAGCTCAGCCACTTAAATCAAGTTGATATTAAGTATCTTGTGTATAGTCCGTATACTGAGAGCTCGTCGATGTAGACGAGTTTAATGACTCTAGAGAGGAGTCAAGGTTGTGACGATCCCCATATAAATTGGCCAACTTTTCAAATGCCGTGAAGTTAGCTTTGGTTGCAATCAAGTCAGCGTGGCCTATTGGGCCCGTGTGAGAACGGACCACAGCAAACAATTCTGCTCGTTCGGACTTCATCTCAGGGCAGTCCCACAGAACGTGATTAACGTCCTGCTCGGCATACCCACAAGAGCAGTCCGGCCTTAAAACCAACTTGCCCAGCGCGAATAGTTTTGCATTGAACTTGCCATGGCACATCAGGTGGCAGTGATATCTATCAAAATTTGGGCAACCCTTTAACTTAGACACAGTATATTTAATATTTTAAACAAATTTTTTGTGTTAGTTACAGCCATAGAAATCAAGATTACATTTTAGTAAAAAAACATCAATAATTGAGGGGTCAGAAGAAGCAAAGGTAACCGGCTTGAAAAAATCAATCTATGAATGCAGAATCATAAAATTAAAAATTCTTTGATTCGTGAGCTGATATTTCTATATATTTGATAAATATATATTTTTTAAATGGTTAAGAAAAAAATTCACCTTCTTCACTCTAAACCATATATGGGCAACCACCGGCCCGCCGAGCTATTTTGCCCGGCCCTGATTCATCTCGGCGAAATTATAGAGAAAGATATTAATAGTTCCAGAGAGGGATTAAATAACGAAGTTGACACGGGCGCTTGTAGTGGCTTCACTCTACTAGTTTATGATCACCACCGCTTGGACGATATATAAGAAGTAGCAACGTGTTTTATTTGATTTAATATTACTTTATTATGTTTAATAATTTGGTCCGGCCCTTGACTCGAAGACAGAATGATAATTTGGCCCCAGACCTAGGAAAGGTTGCCCATGCCTGCTCTAAGCGTTCCGTCGAATACAAAAGTTCATGTGAAAAAATGTTTACACAACATATTTGACGAATTCATTGTGAATCATATTATTCTACTGTAATAAGTAATGATTTTTTTTTAGTTTTTTTACCCTTTTTCTCAAAATGGCTTCCGTGGTAGAATGCTGTCTTTGCTTTTGACCCCCTCAATTAAGTTTTAGTTAATTAAATTGTAAATAATTTCAGTTTTTTAATATTTATTGTAGCTTCAATAATTATTTTAAATAACATTACATTTATTTCTGAAGACTATAAAAATCTTTAAAATCGACTGTAGATTTTAAAATAACCATAAACTTTGTTGCTTATGAATTATAATATTCATTATATTATAATATTATAAAGATTCTATTCAAATATATAATTTTCAATTTCTTTCATTGTCTTCTACATTTACAATATCAATCATAACTTTCTCTCGAAAATAAATCTGAGCACTGTGTATTAGTACTTGAAAATACAAGTTGTTAGCGTGAAAAAAACTGGTTAAGTGTTTTTAACAAATATAGAATGTTTCAATCACGTAATTATCTTATTCTTTAAAATTCATTTTTCAATAGGATTTCTTTCCATCTTAACGAATAGCTCTTTTTAATATATTTTAATACCGTCAAACAAAGTAATTACATTGATATTTATTGATTTATAAAATTAATTGATTGATTGTACGAAATTTAAAATTAAGGTTTGTGGTGAAATATTAATTAATATTTCGAAATTTGTTGCTAGTCAGGTAATAAACCCGCGTTCTAATTATAATTTCAATGACTCCCTTTATCAACTAATTTTGCGTCTTCGACATTGATTATTGAAACCTCATTTATAAATCGATCCTGACCCATCTATGAAAGGGTTCACCTTAAGGGTTGGCATACAGCAGTGGTGTAGAATTGAAAATGATTTCTATATTTTTACACAATTGTGAAAATGAAATTGTTTGAACTAAAGGCATTGGTGGTTTTCCAGAGATTTTTCGATCAATTAATTTAATATTTTCTTAATATAAAATATAAAATAAATTAGATTATTCCATGGCATGTGCCACAAACTGTGACACGTGTTTCGCCTCTTTCAAATACATCCTCAGACAATCTTACTTTCAGAAATGCTTGTTTAAGTAACAAAGCATGTGTAAATGTACAAAATTTGAACGATTCAAATTGTAATAAAAATAATGTAAAAAACGAAGATTATCCATGTTTAACCTTAATAATAGTTCTTTGCCGGGTCCTATAGCGTAGAGGTAAGCGTTATGGGCTTCCGTGCCGAATCTCACAGGTTCTAGTCTTAGTACGAACTGTATTTTTTCGATAGGATTCTCATTAAAGGCAAAGGTGTTTGTGATGTCTCAAAATTCTTTCTCACCCTTTCCGATTCTCTAATAACTTTGCGTAGCAAGAGCGATTAGTTAACCACTATTCTTGTCCTAGCCTTATCTTTCTATCCCTACTACTCTCTTTTAAGGTTGAGCGACTAAATAACAAAAAGTTCTCGTAGAAAAACTTATGGATAGATACCTACATTAGGAGGCCTTATGCTCCACACTAGAAGCGGACCTATATAAAAAAATCTTTGTGGATTTTGCGATACTGAATTCACTTATATTGATAGATCTATTCGTCAACAAACTGAAAAAAAATCAATTGATTAATTATTAATTTTATTTAGTTTCAAAAATATAATATATATTCTACGCACCTCTGGTTTCTACCCTTTAACGCCCTCTCGCATTCAATCCATCTCTAGTCATACGTTTTCTTCTATATCGGCCCCTTTTTGCCTTTTTAATATTTCTTTACATTTTTTCCTCTCAGGAAGGTCCGCAGAAAGATCGGCTAGCACTTAGACACTGGCCACATGTTTTACGAAATGTTCGAAAAAACCTCAAAGATACATTTGCTCTCATGATTTTGGGGCAGGCATATGTTATCTATCACTCTTCTTGAAAAACAAAACGACCGTATCTACATAAGATATTTTGCAATACACTCGTATATTAGGTTTGTTCCTACTTTCTTCTATAACGAACATTTAAGTTTACAAATATTTAGATGTATATTTTTTTACATACATACATTCGTTTTAGCCATTCAAAATATGTGTTGATACTTAAATACCTTAACTAAATTAATACTTTTTAAAAATTCCACAAAAAAGGTTTTAATGACATATTTTTTTTCTATCAACTATAATAGTTCGACATGATTCTAATCAAATAAACAACACTCAAATTAATACAAAACTTTTTTTTATAATTTTAAGCAGCTCAAAGTGCCTTTGAGAAATGATTTGTGAGGCACAGGTGGCACTTAAAATACCCCATGTGCATCAATGATCTATGATTACATAGCCAAAAGTATGATAGTATACATGTGCAATTATATTCACACGTTATGACTTTTCTCAGTCTTAAAAAAAGTGTGATTGGTTCACAGTTAAACCATTTCTTTACTAAAATTTCTAATGTAACTGTATCTTATATTGCTAGGTGAATAACTGAACAACAATACGTTATTTTTAAAAAAATATTCTATTGAAGTATACCATCGGTAGTTCATATAATAAAATGGTGATTGAATATGGTTTAAGAATCAAAACCATACATATATTACAAGCGTTAATTAAAAACAATTGTTGCTACCTCTATTTTCTTTGACACAATATTTTCCATAGTCGATAAATACACGAGACTGATCAATCTCCAGTACACGTATATGGTCATAATATTTGCAATACGAATTTTCTTACCAATGTCTCTGATGAAACTTTGACTTCGTATTTTTATGCATTGAAAACAGTGACAAATGTAGAGCTATTTTTGCCTACGGAAAATTTTACATCTTAAAATAGCATGGATGTGTTCTACACTGACCATTTTTTTAAACGGAAACTTATAGTAAATTCCTGAATGCATCTGTATTTTTTTACATTATCCATAAATATGATTTACTTGAAACAATGTTTTATTATTATGCTCCATGCCAGAAACGAATATGGCTGAAAAACTGTTTCATATATTTATTGAGTTAAACTGTTTTAGTCATCAAATATTTACTTCCGTAAGAATTGTGTTTTATAGTTCTGACGATAAAGTAATGTCGAATGGAAACAAATACGGTGCCTTTATTAACACAACTTTATATTTTTTATAAGATTCTATGGTTAGATAGAAGTTTTATTTTAGAGAAAAAAAGTTAGATGTGTTGTAATATTTTACACGTCTAAAAGTATCGTAAAAGTGAATTAACCTTTTTACAATTTAAGATTTCAACTGAAGGTGCTTGGAGGAATTTTAATATTAAATTTAAATCGTACAAGTTAATTACATTCACACAAGTTTTGTCACTAACGACCTGTCATTACGACATAACGAAATTGTATTTATCATTGGCCGTCAAATTTGCCCGTAAGTGAATTCGTCACTGCATTCTATAGAAAGCATAAGTCCCCTTCCAGTGTAAAAAACAGATCCCAAGAGAAATAAAAAATTCCCGACGAGGATGGGGCAATAAATCTATGGTCGTTCAGGTGTGACCGATTGAGGGAAACCCGGTAGGCTTTTGAGAAGGTCGTTCATATGAAAACGACATTGTATAAAATAACAGCTGCTCTTGGTGACGCCGAAAAGCCAACGCATAAGAATTGGTTAAGAGAAAAATTCCAAGAAATAAATGGAAAAGTTTCTTGTCATTTAAATTTTTGATAGTAACAAATACCATACTATTTTTTCTTCGCATTCTACTATAAAGTAAAAAAATAAAATAATGTTAAATGATTCATATTTTAAATAAATTAACTTTCCTACCAAATTATATAGCCACGTAATAACGATATTACTAACTATTTTTCAGTCTTGATATTCAACAACTCGAATAAAAAAGATCGATAAATTAATAATGTTTTCACTTTTCTATTATATATTCACTGCTCAAGCTGTGCATTGAAATTTTATAGTGTAAATTTATATTTTCGATTCATACTGCAGTAGTCTTGTTCTCTTTGAAACGATAGATTAAGCAACATACTTACAATCAATCTTAAATTCTGCAAAATTTAATCGGTAGCGTAGCTTTTTTTTTAATACCGTACACCATAGTTTCTCAACCTTTTTAAGCCCGTGGCCCCCTTTTGAGTCTCAAATTTTTCCATGGCCCCCCTATCCATAGTAATAAAATTCTCGGGGCTTGGGAGAAATGAAAAACACAATAAAATTTAGTACACAAATTATTAATAATATATATATGTTTATAAAATAATTTATAATATTACATTTTTTAAGAATCTCTAGGGTACCCAACGTTGTACACACCACAGCCCGCTATGATTTACACTCTTCTTACGGGGGCGTATTCCGCAGCATAACAACGTTATTCGTGTTATTTTTTTTCCATATGTTTTTTAAAACTATTTTGCATGCACTGCAGGGTGCAGAATGCTAAATTTAACGAAATAACGTAAATAAAAAAGTTTTTATGAAATTAATTCAATTCGTTGTTGATAGGACGTCGTGAGCTCTTTAAATGCCTTCTAATTTTCCCCAAATGCAACTAAGTCAGCATGACCAACAGATGCGACTGTGTATCGTATAATATTAGGCAGTTCTTTTCGTTTGTTGTTCATGTTTGGAGATTCTCATAAAATGTGATGAGCATCCTGAATCATATTGCCGCATTTATATTTAAGGCTATTTACTAATTAGCCAACCTGAAAGAGCTTGGCAGTGAATTGATCATGACCAGCTATAAATAGACCGATCCGGAAACTTGGAGTCGAAGCGTTGGTCTCCATTCGCATCTTTATATTTTGAAAGAATTTATAAGATTCCTTGTCCTTAGAATAATTTCCCATCAATTTTGCCAAATTCGCATAGCGGTGTTTCTAGTCATACTGTGCGCCACAGTTCTATGTGCCTTGAGAATGAAGGGTCTGGTCAAGAAGGCAGTCAAAAAATTCTCTTACACCTGAGAATCGACACCCATTATGTAGTATTGTTGCGCCTTGACCTTTAATGTACAGATTTAACAGAAGTTTACCAAGCAGAGCCGGCAATGCATTTGTAGAAATAGTTATGTATGCTTTTGTAATGGCTATCAATGCACTGGGTTGTCTGCTAAGAAGAGTTTTCTGTATTAGACTAAGATTACAAAGCTTGTATCGCGTACTCGCGACTTTACTAGTCGCTCTCATAGATTGGGCTTCAATTACCTAATACCTACTACGCAAGAAGTTTTGGCAAGATATGCAAAGTAAAGTATGTCGTCCAGAATCGACGAAATGTGTGTTTCTTTTTTAGTAACTTTTACCGTGGTTGTTCTCATTCGTATAATGGGAGGTTTAAATTTGTGAAACCGATGCCTTTCTTGAGTAATATAACTTTAGTTTTTTTGAGAGCTTATTGGCGATGCCCCAAACTAATATCTATGAAAACGCTTCCTCTCCTGTTTCTTCTGTACCTGCATGACTATTTGCACTCGCGTTTTGTAAGGCATCATCTGGGTTGGTAAAATAAAAGATTCCACACTATAGGGCCAAAAATTTAGCCCTGTTGAGAGACAGTCCATTGTGATGTTCTCTTTTAAAATCTGTTGCCCATCTTAGGATATTTTCAAGTATTCATTTTAATGTAGTTTTAAGTAAGAAAGGTGGTCGAAAATCACTGTCAAACCCTCCAGTAATATTCTAAGATTCCGAAGTGGAAAGTACAGTGAGGATTGCATCTTTACAAGACTTTCCTGGTTCTACAACAAGTTGATTTTGAGGGTGTCAATCCTAGAGCACATGAGTCGTTGCAATACTTTTCCAGAGGTCGATAGAAGTTTAAGAGGTCGATAAGCTTTGAGGACTGACGAAGCTGGCTGCCAGTTTTTGGGATGACTATAAGTATCCTTAATACCTTCGATGGATTCGGCGGTAGCTTTGTGGAAGTTCATTTTAATATACGTGGAATAATCTAAGTTATTTAATATTTTATAATAAGTATCCCTGTTTTACAGTTTCCAATAAGTATCTGATTTCTCATGCACACGCCTTGTTGCTCAAATGAATCACCTGAAAAATCAAAAACTTGGAAATTTAAGGCGTTTTTCTAGCTTTTACAATTAATTTGGAATGAAAACCCAGTGTTTATTTTTTGACTGAATACTATAAGTCCTATTTTCTTTGTTGTGGAAACTTCTTAAAGCTTTTTAAATAATTCAAATGACTTTTCTTCCATGCTCATGTGCTTTGTATAAAATGGATAGTAGCATTAGTGAAGCAAAATATATTAAGCATATGAGATTCATAATATCATGGGGTGATGAAAGAAATCCATGGACAAGATAGTTAATACAATATTGTCGAAACTTACTTTTAGATGCAGTTACTATGGTATCCCTAAATATCATTGGAAAAAAAAGTATCTATACTAAATATAGTATTCTATTTGATTTGAATATAAATATTAGTTCATTATATTTTGGGTGGCCGTGGCCCCCCTAAAGTTTTCTGTGGCTCCCCAAAACTGATGTATTCTTCTGTGGCTCCCTTGGAGTATGCTGTGGCCCCCCAGGGGGCCACATGGCCTTCGGTTGAGAAACGCTGCCGTACACCATATAACTCATCTTCGTGTTAGAATTCACCAAACTGTGAATTAATCAAAGGTAAATGAGCTCCATTAAAATTATTGATAAAAAATAAATCCATAATACCAACTTATCACGCTCACGATTTATCAAAAACGACACTCGTAAGTAGACAATCTGCGCTGAAAGATTAATAAGATAGTATTTTACAAAAGTACATAATATTATTTAAATGCACACCAAAAAACTGTTCTCTTTTTCTCTGGTAGAATATTTTGATTTAACCAGATTATAAGCTGTCTATACTACTACAGCAGACGGTATATGGCGTATACCATCGTATTTTCTCTATTACAGCACTGTTTATAACTAATTCATATTACATATACGATTTATGTGCTTCATTTTGCTTAAAACTGCACCTCGATTAACCAAAATTATCTCTATATTCATTATGTCAATGACGCTTATGACTTTGTGTCCTCGCAGGTCATGCCAACATCCTTGAGTTAAGCTGAGTAAAGACTATGAATAGTAGAAGATAGCGGAAGTACTGTCTTTCCATAATCACTGAATAAACAGGGAAAGAGCTAGTATGTTGCTTGATCTCCAAATTCCTTCCAATATAAAAAAAAACCGTTAAAAAATAGTGTTAACGATATCGTGATGTCATAATAGCTATAAAATATTAACAATTGTGAACTAAATATTTTCGATGAACTTCATGGTAACTTTGTGGTTAATTATTTTTAATTTAAAACTAAATTCGATGAATTTGTTGCTTCACTTGTGAGATTACAAATTGTAACACTTGTTTCGCCTCATTAATAAGTGCCACCAGAATGAATACTGCAAGGTTAACGAATAAACAATAAATGAATTCTAATTCTTAAGTTATAATTTATCCTTGCGATATTCTCTCTGATGATGCTTTTTAAAGAGGCAAAACATGTGTCGCAACTTGCATCACAACAAGTGGGAAACAAATTTAATTTATAAGGTTTATGAAAAAATAATTTTTCAAATCTACAATTGAAAAGTATGTGTATTAACGTGATTGCGATCAGAGATCTCGGAAATGCAATTTTGAATTCATAGCACTTTTCCCTCTAAATTAAAATACGAACGTCTTGCTTCAAGCGGCGGTACTAAGATAGAAGAAGCCGCCTGCCGCCGAAAAAGGATGGAGGCAGCCGTAAATTCTCCATCGATGGGAATAAATAATAACTACGAGAATGGTCGTAAATATTTGATACGTTATAAGGGAGAGGGCGGGCAATTTTGTTTTACTGCATGTCCTTGCTTCGACATGTTTTTTACCCAAGACGCTAAATTCCGTCGGATAAAATTCACTAAACAATTCAGCCTCTTTCAAAATATTATTAAGGTTTTTAAAGAAATAAAAATAAGAATAATTTATTACCGTGCTATGCTCAATTTTAATTGTTATATAAAATAATTTTAGTGATAAACTTTCGCGAAACCTATTGAAGCCTTTTTTTCTAAAAATTGGCTGCCAGTCCAGATCGATAAACGAGCCATGAATGCCACCTGTTTGTCAATGTATCTAGCTATAGAAGTATATATTCTAAATTTACAAAAACTAAGTAAATCCATGCAACTGAAAACCTAAAGATGCCGAAAGGTGAAACACGGGTTGTTAGTGACAAAACTTGAGTGATTGTCCAAAATTGTAACGATTCAAATATAACAACGAAGCATGTTTATCGTTATGGAGGCACAAATTTTATATATTTCAACAAAAATAAGTACAATAATATATTTAAATTTGAATCGTTCAAACTATGTACATTCTCACAGATTTTGTCACTAACGACCCGGGTTTCGCCTTTCGTCATCTTCAGGTATTCAACTGCACGAATGAACTTGAACTGACGTTTAGTAAATGAAAGTTTCGTGTGTATATAAGAAATAAATGCATCACTGAGTCCAAAGCCATTGCTGGCGAAAAGGATAAGCTCGTGGGAATGCCAACAGATTTGAGTAGTAAGTAGTTTCAAGAATTATATTATTTGTTTGTCGGCAAAGGTTTTATGATTTTATGATTATATAGGGTATAGAAGTGGAGATGCCGGAAAGTTTAGTATTTCATTTAAAATCGGAAGACTTTTCTACAAAAAAATATATTTCTACAAAAACAAAACTGGCAATGTCAAAGTAGACCCAACTACTCCCCTTCTTTAATTTTTTTTAGGCTTTCAATGGGCTTCAAACGTTTATCTGGATCAACATGCTTACTCATATTCACAAGAAATACATTTTTTTAAATCTTACTTTGATTGTTTAAATCTCAATCTACGGTTTTTAGATTGTCCAGTTAAATTTTATTTTGATGACATAACGTCGTTAATTTTCTACAGTCATGTATCTCAACTTTTGTCAGTTTAAAGTTGTTTGATGCAATGAATTCAGATTTTCAATACACACATAAGTTGTTTTTGTACCTTACTATTACTGTATTTCTAAATCTGTAGATGGCTGCTATTTAATGCATTGAATACCTCTAATAGAAAATTTGGTATAATAATAAGACTGTGGTATTACATCATTTAAAAATGTGTATCTTTTTTGATAAATAATTACATCTCGAATCGGAAAACAATTCTCGCTCCGTAAATAAATTGCAAATAAAAACTTTGTCCGTATAAAAATATAACACATCGAGTTAAGATTTTTATATCAATCGAAGGGAAAATATATATAGAGTTTACGCCTTCAATCTCAGCTGTGCTGAGACAAGTAAATAACAGCGTTGTGGCGCAACAGATTTCTATAATATGTTGAAGTTGAGTGGAAATAAACAATACAGATGATAATTAAGTATGTGAAGCGGGAAAAATTCCGGGCTTAAGCCGAAAAATTTGAGTGGGAATAAACCTCTTGGGAAAATTATGAAAAAATAAAAAACATTATATTATTTATAAATTTAAAGTAATACTATTGTGTCATTTCAAGCAATAGATTAGTTAAGAGTTTAATAGATTAGTGATTCGTCTATGACCAGTGACCACTATACAGCGAGGTATACGCAACGCATAAGGGTTAAAGATAATTAGTACTAAGCAATTAATATTTTTTTAAACTCAAAACGAGTTACGTTTTCGCCTGTACTTGCAAAATAAAAGTAACTGTTTTTAGTTAGTGTAAACTAGAGCTTCCAAACCGGCTTAAGCCGAAACTGGTTAACCGGTTTATTTCCCAGTTCATTTTGCACGGTTAATCGGGGTTTATTAAAAAACGGTTCATTTTGGGCCTTTAGTGCAGTGGTCGATGTCGTTGGCTTCCGTAAAGGAGCTAACTTGTTGAAGTCCCTGTACAAACAGTATTTTTTTATTCAAAGGCTTGTGATATCTAAAATTCCAACCTACCCGTCCAATACAAAAATAACGGGGTGTAGTAAAAGTGATAAGTTAATCAATCGTTCTGTTTTAGCTATATCCTTCTATCTATACTTTCTTTGTCAAAAAAAAAGTTTGAGAAACTGAGTAACAACAAATTCTCGTAAAAAAAACGTCTGCTTAGACAAAGCGGTCATGGTTGAAAAAAAGTTATTCTGCGTATGCACCTATTATTGAATATGCATATCAGCAACATGCCCTATATTTTCTTTCATGTTTTGAAACATTGGTTTGTGTGGTACTAAAATTAGTATTTTGGAAAAAAAAGTCCGGTTAAAGCCAGTTAGTCGATTTTTTTATTTGAAAAAACCGAAAACCGGTCAGTTGATATGCATGGTTATAATTGGATGCCCTACTGCCAACTAAAAACTTTCGAAAAAGACGCAAACTGTCCCTAATCCGTCGACAGCTGGAAGCAACTCGAAGTCGTTGTGTGAGCATAAATTTTATTTTTGTAACCACAAAAATAGGAAGCTCTTTGATAACTTTTGCATATGGGCCCAGATTTACCAGTTATGCCACTGTTTATGACAAATACTAGTCTATGAATTATATCAATGGCATCTCGATATACTTGAATCAATACAAAATATTTAAGAACACGTTCCTATTTTTATGACTGGTGAAAGCTATATTTTATGTTTGAACACTTGAATACCAGGCGGACACCGGTGTCCGGAACATATGCAAGCGAACACGAATGTCCAAGACATTTAAAAACATAAATACTTGGTATTCTAAAGGAATATAGGCAATATTTTGATGAATATGTGTATTTCTATCTATACTGATTCAATATAGGTTTTTAAAATATCGAATTCGAGTGTATATTAGGCAAAATTATTTTCCTCAAAAACACGCAGTATCTCTGGGACATATTAATGATTTATTTGCGCGGTATTCAAACGGCTAAGAGACAAAGTTGGTTAATAAGTTTCATTAATCGTCCATAATATGTTCTTCACGTTGAGGGTGGACATGGTTTGACAAAAAAATGTGAAGGAAAATGTTTGTATTAACCGTTTACATGCTGTACATATTACAACAAGCGATTGTGTTTATGTTTGATTCTACATACTGATATAATTGTGTTTGAATTCTATAAAGGTATGAAATAATATATACTGACTGACTGATGTATTTCATCTATTACAGAGAGAAGAATTCTTGTTCTATTTTTCTTTCTTCTTTCCTTTCTTTGGTGCCTTTTTGATTTTTATTATTAGTTGTGGCTAATATCTTTTTAATTTATTCTGAGTTTGACGTCGTTAACCAGGCAGGTGAGATAAGGAGTGGTGGAAGTAAGATGGGCTGAGGAGATTTGAGCAAAAGGACTTTCCGCGGTCTCACGTTGTGCGTATGGGGATAGTCTATGTAATCGTTCATTAATGCTTTTATCATTAGGTTAAGTGGTCAGTATGATCAATCATGAAGCTGTAAAATTTCTTCGACAGCTTCAACATTTGATGTTTTCGGCGTGTCGTTTTGGTCTCCGACTGAAGGTTCATACAGAAATCCTCTATAAATATGTGTAAATATTATACAAAGCACAAATATTGTCAAGCTTGTTGTATCAAGCGCCAAAGCTCACACGAAAATCGTGGTATGCATAAAAAACTGTGCACCGGTGATCACTCGGTATCTAATTGGTTAAGCAATACGCTTGATGCGCACGATGCGAATATATACACAGATTGCACATGTTGCTTCAATGGTAAACCAAGACAATTATATATTGTCATAGATGTTGCAGAATATATATAACTGAGAGTGTTTGAAGCTTTGAATGATAAAGTATAGTTAGACTCCCTCTGGGATGTACGGGTGTTGTAAGATACAAAACTAAGTTCAGTAATAGACAACGCAATCCAAGTTTAACAAAATTCTCTGTCAGCTTAAGAGTGTTAATGACTGAAGTATTAAGATAAGTGAAATATGATGGAAAATTCTACAGGGGTAGCTCGTACATTATTTAAATAAATCGCTTTTAGGATGTTCACTGTTAATACTTCGTGGAAAGGCATTATATTAAAATAAACACAATATTCCTTTCCAATATACTTTCACTTTTTTAATTTCACAGTAGGATTGTTTTCGTGTTTTCGTTCATTGCAAGCACTGATAAAAACATAAATATAAGAAAAGTGCTTTATTTTTTTAATACTATGCCTTGCCACCAATATTTGATAGTCAACACATTAAAAGTAAATAAATAAATTCGGAAGGAATAAAAACGTTATATTCATACCTTGATTCAAAGTCATTGTGACTAACATAAAGTTGGTTTGATTTTTATTGATCGTTTTTCTGTTTCACTTCAATTTTTTTACTGAAGTGGGATCTCAATAATATTTTCTATTTATATTCTTTTTTTCTCGAGTCGCCAATGCTGAGACGACCAATTGTCAGAAAAGCTTTTTGTAAAGTTATGATATAATGAACAAGCAACGTTGAAGTTGGCAAAATCTTGAATATTCCCTAGTGGGCTGACACTGACGGAAAGTAGTAAGCAAAACCACCAGAGTCAGATTGATTGACGGGATTTTTTTAATAATGTATACTTTCACTTAAATTTGAGATTATTAATAATTTGTTCAAGGCATATAAATTATATGAGCCATTAAGTAAAATGCTTAAACCTTTATTTTTTACTTTTAACCACAATCACGTCCTTAATTGGAGTTAGGGTACATTGGATATTTTTATTTTAGGGAGTTAACACTATTAAAAAGTGTATTCACTGAAATTACTTATCTTTTACGATACTTTCAGATATTTAAAATATTATAACGTAACTTTTTTAAATTCAGGAGCACAACCTATTTCTTAATAAAGCCGCCATGGTCATACTTCTGAGTCGTTTCTCATTGAATAGCAAAGATTTGTGTTCGTTCATATTTTTTTGCCGAGATTGTCTTGGGAACAGTAACTTATTCCTCGTGATCCGTAATGTTCCGAAATACCCTTTCTTAAGAAATGACAACGCTTATATCTGTACATATGTATGTATATAAACGCTCAAAATGCTAAATAGTTTGCCTTGTAGATGCTGGAACTCAATGACTGAAATCAACAACGTTAACCACTCGAATACAAACGTGACCTAATAATCATGTAGGTCATTGCTTCTTTTGACTTAAGTTATATGTTTTTTACGCGAGACCAATTGCCTAATCCAGCTCTGTACAGGTTTCTAAATAAGAAAACGTTTGACGCAATCCTCTTGGTGGGCGAAGGAAGCTTTGAACTTTGTATAATAAATTATTGTAAAAGAAAAATCGTAAACAAACTTCGACATACGTGAAGGATTGACTGAAGGATTTGGCATTGTTCTGATGAGGGTGTGTACTTTCTTTGCTCAGCTTTTATCTGAAACCTAACCAGCTTTAGAAAAGATAAGAAGCTCGCACAGAAAAAAACTAATCTTATTTACTTATTTCTAAGCCAAGGTCAATACAGATAATTGATTATTTTGTTATTTTATTGTTCTTTATTAAAAGCAATCTACAAATGATATTTCCTACATATTATAAACTTTCAATTGTTGTTTTGCGTCAAGAAATGGTTTCCAAAATACAATAAGTTTGCCAGATGTTTGTTGAGATTTGTAGACTTCAAACAGTCAACAATAAATATTTATTCAAAGTTTCTTTTTGTTGTATATTCTCAAATGGTAACATTGTAAGACATTTTACTGTCAATTAAGATCGCTCAAAAGTTTATTTGATAAACATGCAAAATATGGAAAGTTTTAGTAGAAACAGGTATAAATATTGATTATATCTTATGTTGTCTACATATCGATAAATAGCACTGAATAATTTTATTCTTTATATTTATATCTTTATAGCAGAAATTGCCAAAAAAAAATTCAACGACTTACAATTAAAGGTATATTTTAAGCCTAACATAATTTTCATGAGAGTTATCGCTTAATTTAGAACATGATTGATTGTTAAGTATTAATTATATTACGATAAACTAAAGTGAAAACAGTTTTCTTTAATTTTCACAACCTGATTACGTTTGAAAAAATGTGTGTTTTTTGACGAATAATAATAAAATTATCTTCTTCTTATTTCTTATTTTAAAAGTAATATTAAAACTTTCACTGTAATCATTGTCAACTATTTATTATATTACATAAACTAAATGTATGTTTATATAAAGCATGGTGTCATGATAATTTTATGCATACAGTTTTTTGTTCTGTTTAAAAATGAAAAAATATATACGTTATTTTTCAGTAATAACAACATGAATTTTAAAAATAGTCTCAGCACAACGAACACTGATAAAACGTATTTTCTATTCACCGGCATTCATTATTTCCTCTCAGTTGAAGGACCAAAGCTTTTAAATTAGGGACCTTCCCCACGTATTTTTATAGAGGTCCCAACAGCACCCAAGGTAGTCCCAGATTGCAGCAAAACCTTACGGAAAATTGACCTTTATTCGTTGATATACTTACTGAGAAAGATAGGGAACTGAAAAGAGTGTACGCTTTTTACAAAATCGTCTTGAAAAGAAAAATGAAGACAAGCAAATCGTCTATATATTTTTTAGAAGCCAATTAATTTATTATTCAAGTGATTTTTTAAGAATCTATTTTCAATATTAAAATTTATTTTTAAACCACTGTACACATTAAAATTGATTAAAGAACATCTTTTCCGTTCATTTTATTGCAATAATTTTTCCTGTTTATAGAATACGATCAATAAATAATTATTCTTTTAGCCGCTACAAAAAGTAATTGATCAACATATTTTATTTATTTTAACTATTCGTAATACTTAAGATTACTTTTGACAGTTGTAAAAGGACAATTAAAAAATAAATATCTCATACTATTTTGTATATACAAAATATATCAATGGCCTAGTTTCATAGAACGATACGTCAAAAAAATGATGTCTTAATTGTACCTATTATATTTCAATACCTCTTTAAAAATACAAGTAGAAAAAAATACTGATTTCTCGGTAGGCAGATGTTTGCATATGGAAATAAAAAAAAGTATACACAATCTTCTCTCAATTCCATATAAAAAAACTCGATATATCATTTTATGGTTTTGTCAACATTGAAATAAATTAAAATTGATTTGATATAAATGACTCAATGATTCACTTAAGAGACAAAAAAAACAATAATTACCCTTTTTACAACTCAGTTTAGATGTGTCAAAACTATCAATTATCAATTTTCAATTGCAGAACTATAAAACTGTTTTTTTTTCAAAAATCACGTCCACTAACCGCTAAGCTAAAAATATTAAAATAAAAAAAAATGAAAGCACTGTTAAAAATTTCAACAGCATAATAAATAGCTTTATTATATCGCGCTATTATAATAAATTTACTTTTTTTAAAGTTGATTAATATTTTTTTACTAGAAATTGCCGCTGAAAAGAAAATAAATTGCTTCCTTTTCATTGCTTCCTAAGAAATTTTTTGCCACTAGATGAAAATCGCTGACATGATAATATTTACATTATTAGTTATCATAGTTTTAAATAATATATTAAATTACAAATGTATTTGATAAAAACGCAAATTTAGTCCCTGTTTTATTAATTTTCATTTTCTGTGTCCTTCCTTAGCATTTCGTAAGAATAGAAACAAAGCATCGTACCCGAAAACAAATTAAGTATCGTATCCTAGACATTTCACTTTAATCTTTACCTTTAACAAAGGTTCCTGTAAAGCGATATCGAATAACGTGCCTCAGACGTTTTAAGTTAGGTCCAAGAAGATTTATATAAACTGAGTACTGAGAACTGATCTTATCTAAGTATACTTAATTTTACTAAAAGATATCTACATAAAGAAACAGTGAATAATTTATTAGTATTTGAATTGAGTCCCAAAAATATAAACGGTAAAAAATATTATTTGAAGATTAATAAATTATATTCCATGGTCTGATAAATAAGATAAAATATCGTGAACATAGACTATCAAAAGACTCGGTTTTATTTCACATAACAATAAGGTAATTATATATGTATGGCTTAGTCAGTGTTCCTCCAATCCAGGGATATCGGAATTGAGGATTAGTAACCAACGATGCAAAAAAATGATATCCGTCAGCGAACTATAAAAAAAAAGCTCTCAATTTTTTTAATTTTGGGAATTATGTAAATTCTCAGGTTTCTAAAATCAGCCAGTAAGCAAAAACTTAAAATTTACTTCCCTAAATAATTGGGAATCCAGAATTCTTTCAAGAATCTCAAACAATTTTGACACAATTTTATAGTGAATGATCAATCTCGGGATCCGAAAAATTGTGAATACCAAAATCTCAGATCCGGGATTGGATGTCCTAGATACGAATTTACAAAAACAATTAGTTTTATAAACCGTGAATGTTTGAACACAAATAAAACACAATTAAACACTCGACAAACTTAGAATATTATGCCTACATAATTTAATGACAAACAGAGCTCAGTGTTTGAAAATTGTCAAAGAGTTAATTCGATTGATTTTTTTCTTCCAAATATGTTAAAAAAACATCTTCGAGAAAATAATTTCAAGCTCTTTTTATTTTTATTTATTCTGATAGGTTCAATAATTGATTCCAATTACGTTTGAAAGACAAAGTTTTTTTATAGTCAATAAATAAGATCATAAAGATTTTTACGTATTTTTAAGTTTCTTATTTTTGTTAATAATAATATTTAAGAGACAAACTGTAAAAACTATTAATTATTGTAAGGTGGCGGTTACATCTGTCAACGTTTACCTTATAGACCTGATACGAACAATACATTAACAAATGCGTTTCAAATAGACAGATACATCAAAACTAATAATTAATTTTCTAATTGAGAACGACACATCTTCTTAAGTGAAGCATCAGAGCTCATTTGTTAATTAATACAACAACATGACAATTTCTATCAAAGTTTCTGTGATAGATTTTACAATACGTATACTAACCGGTTTCTGGCAAGCGTTGCAATTTCACTCAAAAGAAGAAAGTGTTTGTTTTTTATATGTGTTTATTGAAGTGCGTATTTCTTTTTCTGTCTGTTTGACGTTTGGTGCCGATTGTCTATGGTACGACACACGCGACACTTACTGTAAGTTAATTGTACTATAACCTTCGCGCAAGTGCAAGTATACGTTGTCAAAATGAACTGTATGGCAGACACACAAACATTGATTTTTATATATAATACCTACTGTAAGCTAATTTTACTATGCCTTTAACCTTTCCGAAAGTGTAAGCAAAAAGTTTGTCAAAGATTTATTGCAATCGGATAAGCGGTGTGGCAACGCATAAAGTGCGAACAAACAAACATTCATTTTTATATATTAGATTTTATTTATTATAAATGAATAAATTTCATATTTGGCATGTTTAATAACACACGGGCGTATCTATAATTTCGCATATTTCATCTTATACATATTTGATTCTTTGGAGACTTGAATGACTGAAATGTTGAAACAAAGTAAATTTTTTACTTTATTTTCAACAATCCTAGTCGCTTAAAATGTTAATTTCAGTAATGCTTTAATATCTCATAACTGCGAAAATCTAGTAATGTCTGTATGTTGATAAGCGTGTGATTTAAATAGCGCTCGTTTCGCTTTTAATTTCTAATTGATCAAAAATAACGACTACAGCAGATTTAAAATTTGATGTCATATAAAATACAATATTTACTCTTCAACGAATGAAATGTGATGAAATATCTTATTCAACCCACAATGTATAAGGGTCTTCATTATATTTATATCTCGTGAAAGAAATTCTCTTTAATAACAAAAAAAGTCGTAGATTTTTCCTGTGGTAGAAGTTTACCTTTTTCTCTCCCACGTTTATATTGACCGAGGTATTCTTACAATCGACAACAAAAGAAAACTTTATTGAGGATAAAGCATTATAGATTTCCTGATAATATTTTGCACACGATATGAAAAAAATACATTGCCTTTTTACACCGCCCACGCTTAGGCAAAACGGTATTGCATGATAGAAAAAATAGATCAATACAAATAAAACGTGTTGATTTAAATTGTATTTCCATCTTTTACTTATGTAAAATATTAATTTTAATAATCTTATAACTGTTATCATAATTGAGTCTACAAACAAAGCTTGGTTGCTTTTGGTATAAGTGCCCAGGCTTTACAATCCTCCGACGACAAGGGCTATGGCCGCCCATCGATTTAACTAGTGTTCGACTTCAAACCTTCTATGAAATTGGATCACAATGTTTATTGAAATTCTATGCGGCTACGCGTATGATTATTAAAGCTCTTTTTTCTTTACCTTATTGCTTTCATTAATGCCTGTTCCATAATAGAACACACTGTTTCATTTGAGAGTTTTTAAAAAGTGTACACGAAAATGACGATAAATTACAACTGTACACATCGATTTAAATTAATTCAATACAGAATTATGTTTTGGTTTGGCTAGCAATTGTAAATCTGTCGTTTTTGATTATGAATTTTTCAGTGTTTCCAGCTTTTTGACTTGAGCTATAATGAATTATTTTTGGTATATTGTGGACAGCTAAACTTTGATGCTTTCCATGTAAAAAATCGACGCTCTCTTTTAGATTGAAACAATAAAAGTACATCTTTAATCTTCTTGGAAGATTAAAGCGAACTTGATAGCATTATTGAATGCCTTTTTTTAGTAAATTAACTTTTTATTGATTAATATTGTATCTCAATAATAAATTAAAACCTGCCATTTATTAATAGATAAACAATTATAACAAAATATTGAGTATGTAACATTTCTCATGTAAAATATTTAAAAGCTTAATTGCTTTGCTTGACTTCTTTTTTTACTTCACATATAAGAATTATGTATGCTACACGTCAACAGAAAGGTTACTGTGAGCAAAGCAATACACCTTAAACATTTTAAGAACAGCAAGGTAGCAACACTGTAGATTACAAAGCGTTGACGAAAAGGGTAGAAACGTGAGGTCACCTTAGTGAAAGGGTTGGAACTTAGGGATGATATTTAACCTTTCATGGTCGAGCATAAAATAAATGGCTGTTTTTATTACTCGATACTTATGCAAAATTGCGGCCAGTTTCAAACGTACCCCTGCAATGAGTACTTATTTATAAAATAATGTGAGTATTTCAACTTTATGGATACAGCAATACAGCCGAATTAGTTTGTTATTAGGGTAACATTTTAACTTTGCACTATACGTCCGATGCAGTAAACCGTTATTTGGTAAAATATTATTATATATAATGTTTGAGGCTAGTAGACAATACATATGACGAGGTTGTTTGAAAAATTTACAAAGTGACCCTTAAAAAACAGACTGTGGTTTCAGTTGTTTCTTATAGGAGTCAAACGTAATTTTTTTTTAACTACATTAACGTTGCTTTCAAAATAACGTTATCCTGTATGTTTTGTAAAAATTTCACCATCAGCATTAAAAATAACATAAAAATCTATCATACGAATAAGGCACGTTTTTATTTCAAGGCATGACTCGGCAATGAAATATTTCACAAATAAAATTATGAAACTGAAAAAAAACGGAGAGGAAAATGCAAAAAGATTATTAACGCGAAGTTGAGTTGCGCGCAGGTTGAGTTGACACATTTAAAAAAGCTGGCAGTTTTTAAAGGGTTGGCGTATTTAAGGGATGCAATCAAAAAGGGGGAGCGTGATAACGGAAGGACTTGCGACGTAAATTCCTAAATATGTACATACTTATCGCACGTTTAGCTCAATACAACCACATCGCAAAATATATTGAATGTTAAATTTCGGTGGTTCAAATAATAGTCACCTTTTAAGGTGTTCACTGTCAATACTTGGTGGAATGGCATTATAATAAAAATAATAAAACATTTTTAGTACTTTTTCCACATAATTTTTTTTTTATTAGATCAGGACCGGTTTCGCTCATGATGAGCATTGTCAACTTGTCATTGTTTTTTTCTTATCAGTTGACAATGCTCATCATGAGCGAAACCGGTCCTGATCTAATAAAAAAAAAAATTATGTGGAAAAAGTACTAAAAATGTTTTATTATTTTTATTAATAGTCACCTTATTTGTTATTTTATTTTTTTTGACAGTAGAATTACGGGGAACGTTTCAAATGCACTCAAATAAAAATAAATTATTTTTTTAAGCAATGTCGGCTCCTGATGTGGAAAATATTGACTCCTAATATAATAATAGTGGTTAGCTAATCGCTTTTACTATGCCACATTTTTCGAAACGGATATGTGAAGACAAATTGGGATTAAATTGATTGATATAAATGGTGGCGGATTAAGCATATGGGAGGCCCCAGGCGCAATAGACTTTGGAGGCCCTTTTTTCAGATAACATAAAAAATATGTAAAAATCTGAACAAAAAGTATATGGTTTATATTATATATAAGCTATTTTTGAGGGCCCTTTGATCCGGAGGCCCTAAGCACGCGCCTCATTTGCTTATATAATAATCCGCCACTGCGTCAACCACTTAACCACAAGTTTAGAAATAGGTGGCTTCAAATTCATGAAAGGATAGTTCTGACATTTACATGATGGTGAAATATTAATTCATATAGAAATCTCGGCTCTTTCTTATATTAAGATTTAATTACAATATAATCTAGAGATTCTTCTCAAAAGCGCAAAAGACATGTCGTATATAAATATAAATTATTTATTTTATATAAAGCTTCAAATTTGATTGAAATTCATCTATCTGGGAGGCATCGAAAAAGGAAAATATATATTGTTTCATGTTTTAATTTAAAACAACAAAAGTGATAAATATATATATATATGAGTAATTCAATTCATTCATCACTGCTACCATCTTTTAAATGGTATTCGAATGATTTTATCTTTATTTCAGCTATGGCAATATTACACCGGTAGTGCAATACAAGCATACAATATTATGAAACAAAGTACGAAAATTGCAGCATTTAGATTATAGCTCCAGGTAAAAAAGAATTTTATATCAACGTAAGACATCTTTAGCACACACTTTTTATTAAATATTAAAACATAATTTCAGTAAGCTTTCTGGAACTTTATGAAGATCTGTATGAAAATGTGAATTGGGGATGAAGGTAGTCCGGATAATCGAAAAAAAAAAACATAATTTACACGGAAAGACATGTACAATCAGTGTAAATAATTTTTATTTGTCTAGATTAACATAAAGTTTTAGTATTAAATTATTTTTTATCAAGAAATTCATTTATTAGTTTTTGCTTAAATAAGCTAGCTGTTCTTTCTGAAGCTGCCAAATCGCGAATACTTTTAAGACATATAAATTATCCTGAGATACACTCTTCTTGGCTCTCAAACCACTTCATGGCGACATTTAAGCACTAAAAATCCTTAGAATGAGCTGGACCAATATCTCTTTATTTGCATATTTCTTCTTTGTCTTCTTGATCTTGCTAAGACAAATATTTCCTTAATTATTTTCACATCATTCAAAATTTGAAATCCAAGATCGTTCGCATCAAAATTTAACCACTTGGTAACATATTTTTCGACAGATTCAGTACATATTGAAATTTGTGCTATTGCTTCTATAATGTCTCTTATAACAATTTCTGGTGTGTTACTTGAGCTTTCTGACAAGAATTCGTTCCATGATTTTCTCACTGTCGACAAATCTAAGAAATTCCAACTCTCAGAAATTTTAACGTAAACATTTCATCGATCTGGTTTAAGCATTCTATTGATAGGCGAGATTGTGCATTATCTAGTAATAATAATGTTTTTCCTCTTTTATCTATGCAGTTTTGATATTTTTTACTTTTGGAATGATTTTTAAAATTTCACCATTTATCCTGGTTTTTTTCTAATGATAATATTCAACCGGAAGATTTCTTCGATTTCAAACAACGCAAAACAACGAACAAAATGGCACGCACTCCATCACATATGTAAACAACGGCGAAATCAATTCGCCACGAGAAAATTAGCAAATTCGTAAAAATTTTGTTCCGGAAAACAATCCGAATAATCGAAAATCCGGTTAATCGAGGTCCGGATACTCGAGGTTCTACTGTATATATATTCAAATGGCCGGTGTTTACTTTATTGATGAGTAGCTTAACATCAAGGCTAGCTCTGTTTTAGCAATTAAATATAACCTAACCTAAACTTATCGAACCCAATCATATTTTTTACACTTTCGAGTCTGTAGAGCAGTGGTCAACGTTGTTGGTTTCTGTGACGGATTCTACGGTATAGAACCCTAGTACGAACAACATCTTTTCTATAGAATTATCGATATCCGTTGAAAGGTATGCATTTTTGTGATATTGAAAAATTCCCTCCCAACACTACTACTAAAATAACAACGCGTAGGTAAAGCGATTAGCTAACTTCTAGTCTTGTCCTAGTCCCATTGTTTGTATCCCTGCGCTCTTCAGAAATAAGAGAGATTGAGCAACTGACTAGCAAGCAGTTTTCGTAAAAAAATCTGTCAAGATACATCTATCAGGATAGCATATGATTCACATTGCGAACGAATATGGATTTTTAAAAAATTACGAAATTTAAAATTTTGTACTGATTTTTCAATGTTTATACTGGAAAATTCTGGATTTATACTTACTATTTGCTTAGCAAAATACTGAGAAATAAACTTAAGTAATAATATAATACCTGTTAATAAAAGTTTACTAGAATAACACGTGTATATTATCGAAACATTTAAACAGCCCCATTTAAAAAAATAATCTCTAAATGGTATTGTTTATATTATTTTTCGAATTTGAATTTCTCGAAAACCCCATTTGAGACAGTCTACTTAAAAATATCACTTATGTTTTTCAAACAAATACAGGAATATATAATACATAAGTATTGCGGGTTGCTCGTAGGGCATTATATAAATAACTAAATTAGGGGTAAAACCCACAAAGATAAAAGATGAGTTATTTTATTTTTGGGGCGTGTGAAGTTGAATGCCGAATTAATACCGGCTGGTCATAAAGGTATGTGCGAGCATTGCTTTGGTATATAAATCTACATAAACACCCACATAAAGATTTGAGTAATGAAAAAAAAATACACCTGAACTTAAAAAAGATATATATCTGTCCTGTTTTTATATGCAAAGTTGGTTCGTCAAAAACACCGCTGTAAATTGAGACTATGCGATATAATTATTATATTTCGACTGTAGAAAGGAAAAAGTACGTAACTTACACAATCATGAAATATACACATATTTGAAATGTACGGATGATAGACTGGTTTTGTCTGATATTAATTAAATATATTTAAAAAAAACCTTTATTTAAGTCTTTTTTCTTAATCGCAATTTTTAAAATCGCCTACTTTTTTCCAACTTAAAAGCTAAATTTATATACAAATTCGGCGTTTAAGGCTTACATTCTTTTGACAGTACGTGTATCAAGTTGTATACCTTGTGATTATAGGAAAAAAGTTTATTTGAAAAAACTTTGGGTTACACCTTTTTTCCTTTTCACAAACGATATGTAAGATGAAAGATATCTTCCAATTTATTTATGTTTTTTATATTAATTTTTTAGTAAGCAAAAGCAGTGAAACAAAAAGTAATAATTTAATTAAACATAATACCATAAAGCTGAATTTATTATTTATTATGTAAAGTTTACTTGAGCTTGTCTTTTAACGCCACCAGTCTTTTATTTGACAATAGAGCAACGTACTGATTCTTTCGCATTTATATTTCAATACGACAATTTTTTGTAAAATTTATTTTTCATATTGACTAAGCAATAAGAATAATAAAATTTATTTTCCTCTATGCGGATACAAAAAAAACTCTTTTTTTCTTAATGAACAATATCTAAATTCACTGAGAAATATTTCTTTTCATAACACTATATTAACTGAGCAGAATACATGTTTTAAATTCTTATTTGTAATTAAAGAAAGTTTTTTTTTATTTTAAGATGTATAAAAAAATACATTTGGTTTAATAATTATTGTGCTTTAGTAAAAAAGGAGACATAAAATTCAAGATCAAACATTTTACTACTTTGCCACCAAAACTTAAGAAGCAATGTTGTAAAACATGATTTTTCGATATCGTTTTTTTTCTGTGTTTGAATAATAAGAGATGAAAATTCGAAATTTTCATATGCATGTCACTTTTCCTTTGTAAAACCTCATACTTATTTTCCATAAAGCTTTTCTATGTTTAAACATACATATACAAAGCTTTCATTAAAGGGCCAGGCCGGTTGGTGCATAGATACAAGGAGTAATTACTTGGAAAAACTTCAAACAGAGCTAGATGTAGAACTAAAAAGTCAAAGCCAAAGGCTTAATGTAATAAGAAACAAGCTACAAATAATTATTAATATAAAGAGAGGGGTTTTAGTATAAATAATTTTTTAAAATATAATATGAAATGATTTCTTCTCATATTTATTTACTCGAACCATTTCTTCATTAAACGAGAGGTTGGCAAATACGACGATGCCTCAAAATATCAAACACCAATCGTTTTGTGGAATAATTTATTTTCCGAATGTAGCAAAACAAAAATATTTTCTTGGTAAAAATATTCCATATATAGTCCATATAACATTTAATTTACAACGTGGGACATTGATATGTATGTTTAATGTTTTCTTCCACTTGAATGAAATTGATAAAATTTGCTTTTATTTTATATTATTTTCTAACGTATTGGTATTTTTTACCTGCAAATCTAATTATTTTTGTTAATCTCAAAAAGCAACTAGCACGGTATATTAAATAATGGTTTTTAGTCAACGAGTTGCAAAAATTTAATTTATTAAAAAAAGTTACTTCTTTCAGAAACATGTTCCTTATCGCAATATGTAAAATTGATTTTTTTCATAATTTCTTTGTTACTGCGGTAATTGAACTTTATTTTACTGAAATAGTTGTCACATTTTTTTTCATCCATGTCCGCACCCAATGTGGAGCATATTTTTAAACCATGTCCGCTCCCAATGTGGAGCATATGGACTCCTAATGGAGTTTATCTCAACAGAAGTGTTTCTACGAGAACTGCTTGTTACTCAGTTGCTCAACCTCTCTTTTTTCAAAGAGAGTAGGGATAGAAGAATAGGGCTAGGACAGGATTATTGGTAAGCTAATCGCTCTCGGTACGCCCCGTTCATAGGATAAGATAGGTGAAAGGGGGGAATTCAAGACATCACATACATCCATGCCTTTAGAAATTCATAAATCGAAATAAAAACTGTCCGTACCGGGATTTCAACCCAGGCCCTCCGTAGCCGAAGCCAACAACGTTGACCACTCGACCACACAGGGGACAATAATATAATTATCTCAACAGAAGCTTTTCTATGAGAACTGTTTGTTACTCAGTCCCTCAATTTCTCAATATCTTTGTTTCAAATATAGTAGTAGGGTTAGAAGAATAAAGCTAGGACAGAACAAGTGGTGAATTAATCGCTCTCGCTACGTCCAGTTATTAAAGGATCGGAAAAGGTAGAAGAAAATTTTTTGTACATCGCAAACACCCATGTTTTTGAGCAGAAAGAGCGGAAGCCCACAACGCTAACCGCTGCGCCATGAGACCCAAAAAACTGTCACTGGATTCAAAAAGCCAACGCCCAACATGAATTCAACCTTTACCGAATGAAGTATTCAAAACAGATTCTTAGCTCACTGAGATCAAAGAAACAGAAAAAAGAGATTTTGGTGGCATATGACAAACCCTACGGTGACATTAATTAATTATCACAGGGAACGGAGATTAATAGACGCGTTAAATCTGTACGATTTTACTGTCATTAACAAATCGACTGTGATCATTTTATTGGTTTTGGTTTGCAATCGGTGTTCAGTTAGATAACGACCTCATCAATTCTAATTCTTAATACGCTATTATAAATTAATGTCTTAATTTGCCGTAATTCGACATAATTTGCCCGTATGTACATATTCTCACATTATACCTGTGTTCCTCATCGCATTTTGAATCTCTTATCAATAAAAAGTATCTATCGAGTTCTTATTTTATGTTACTTGATGAGTCATCATTTTTTAAAAATTAAACTTGATATCCTTATGGATAATTTATTTTTCTATGTTCGCTCACAATGTGGAGCATATGATCTCCTAATGGAGGTATATCAACAGAAGTTTTTCAGTCGCTCAACCTTGAGAACTAAAAATGAGTAGTAGGGATAGAAGGATAAGGCTTAGGACAGGACTAGTGGTTAACTAATTGCTCTCGCTACACCCAGTTATCGAAGGTTTGGAAAAAATGGAAGGGAACAGTACTTCGAACAGAAATCGATAAATCAATCAAAAAATGCTGTCCGTACTGGGACTAGAACCCGTGAGGTCCGGCACGGATGCCCACAACGCTAACCGCTGCGCCATAAGACCTGACGAATACATATTGGTAATGCATAATGGTAAACGTTTCAATTTTAAAAACAGATGTAACTCCAGGTATCTCGATGGATAAAGAGACTTCGATGACCGAAAAAGTGTTTCCTGAAAACGTGTCAAACTTATTCATATTTAAATTCCCACTTTATGACAAACTACAAAATAGTGGCATTGTTTTTACAGCTAATTAAAAAAAAATCTGAAATCAATAAATGTTATAAACAATAAACAAAGATGATGGAATTTTCAGGGATCGATAAAATGGAATTGGTTAAAAAAAACGAATTTGTATTATTTGTTGTTCTTATTTAGAACATTTGATTTTAATATTTGTTTTGCCTACTTTAATTTTAATTTATATTTAGTTTAATAACTAGTGACGTGTCAAGTCGTTTCTTTAAAAAATTATTTATGTATCGTACAACGCCCCCGCCTTGCTTAGCTAAAACTGAACTTTCTATAAATTAATAAGGTTTCCTATAAAATCTTAAACCATTTTTGCTGGTATTATTTCATTTATTATACGCAATTATTTACAAAATATGTTTTCTGGTAATCTTCTCTAGAATGTTCCAAATGGATGACTCTTGCAGTTATGTTTAATACTTATAATTTATAAAGTTATAAAATAAGATTCTTTTTAATTTGAATCTATTGTCATTTGTTTTCAATTTATAATATTATATTGACTTATAAATTATACGACGAACGAACGACAAATGATCCGTGGATTTTGCCAATATATTCTCGAAAAGAAATATCCGGAAAAACTTCTTCGTTTAATTTATGCACTGAATTCTATTCCCATTTCTTCAAGTAAATGTTAACGCGGGTTTTCACAAAAGAATTTAATTATCAGCCCAATGAGAGCTTCGTTGATGACCAAAACGGTTTCGTCACTTTTGTTTATTAAACTTGTCGGACCACCTTTGATACTTTTTGAAGACATTCGGCCACAGACACCAACATAATAAAAAAGAAATAGGGACCATTTACCTGACGAAAATTGGGAAAAACTGTGGAAATAATTGTAATTGGAATGTTATTTTGGATAGCGTTTTTAATAAATTACATAGTTTTTTAATGTTATGTTACATAATGTATGTAATGTTCTTTGTTTAATTTTCATTTGAAATTTCTAAAATAAATATAAAAATATACATATTTTGTTTTATTTTCTATGCATTATATGAAAAGCCGCCTTTAATTCTATCAAAATGATATTCGAATATATAATAAATAATATACCTTCTTAGAAAATGCTCGAAAAAAATGCGTTCCGGCACCTTTTTTTTTAATAATATATCATGAACATAAAATCCAGCAGCAAACATCGTCGCTAAGTTTTTTATACTATTATTTAAAAAAGTATTTTTAATGTATAGTTTATTATATCTTTTAATATTTTTTGTTACCTATCCATTATTTTATGTTGAAATATTGTGTAAATCCTTTGAGAATAATTAAGATTTTCTTTATAGTGGCTTGGTGAATCATTATATGATAATTCTACTAAATAAAATGTGTGCGTGTGTTTGATATTATAACAAACTAGATGGGCTTTTAGTATACGAAATAATCACATAAGCTTATCAGTTATTAGACCCTTATTTCCAAATTCAGCAAGTTAACCAAAATAATCATATTGAGTGTTACTCGTTCTTAAAAAACCCTTCGACAAAAAACAACGCCTAGCTTCTGCGGTGAAGCTATCGATATTAGGCTCTCGTGCCATGTGTGTTTGTGGCTACAAATAACATTCAGGTAACAGACGGCGCCTTAGCACGCTCCCACCTGGCCAGGGAACTTTTACGATGAAGCTTTTCATCGCCTTCCCTGAAATAATAATACAACGGATTGACGTATAAATAAAAAGCTCTGATGCGCACATGTTTTACGACTTTGAAAATACCACTGATTTTATTTTATGTGTTTTGATTCATTGTAAATGTTTTTCCCTTGCAAAACAAAAAATAAATACTGGCATATGCAATCAAATAAAATATATTCTTTATATTATTTTTAACAAATAAATTATACAATTTTTACGAGATATTATATATAATTTTAAACAAAACATTGATTCTTAAATTCATATAAGTTAATTATGCTTTAATGGTTTCGGCGGTAACTTCGTGGAAGTTTATTTTAATAGAAAATTTAAATTAACTTTGATTATTCCACGTATTGTGTTACTAATTGTGAAATATTGTGAAATACTCCACCGAGTAAATAAAAAGGGCTTAAAGATGAATAGCTTAGAATTTTTAGAAATTAATAAAACTCTTAACAAAAAAGAAATATTATTAAATAATATTCTTAATAGCACTGGTGGTTCTCCGTTACTCAAATTGTTTCCAATTAATAGAGTAATCACAAACCTAGCTGATTGATTGTAGCTCATTAGTTTAATAGTTTGTAATGTTTAACGTCATTAGTAGTATGATTAAATTTGTTTGCACTGTTTCGATTTTATAATCCCCTCTTTGCTTCCCTTAAAAAGGAAAAATCCCAATCTGATTGATTACAACTCATTAGTACTATTAGTATCATATTTTTTTGTTTTATTTCGATTCTACACCCCCCTTCTTGCTCCTCTTAAAAGGAAAAAAACCCAAACCTCCATTTGGTAATTTTATAATTTTAAAATGTTAGAATCAATCTTGCTTCATTACTTAAGCAAACTTTGCGATAGTAAGTCTGAAGATGCCTCTGAAAGAGGCGAAACACGTGTCACAATTAGTAACACAATACGTGGAATAATCAAAGTTAATTTAAATTTTCTATTACATTAATTTTCTTTATTAACTGTTTTAAAAAACATTTTTAACTCAAAACAAGTTAGTATGTTATGTGCACCAGCAGCAATCTACTGTCTATTTTTTATTCATAAGTCACCGTTTTTGTCAAGTCAATCTTATTTGGTCATTGAAATTTTAAATAATTGTCCACAATATATAAATATATATATATACGCAAAAATCGATTTGATGAAACGTAATAGGAAGATTTAACTTCGTTCGCTGTACGTGAAACTGATTCTTTATTACACTCCCAGTGGAGTGTTAAACCAAATATATTTTTAGGTCTAAGAGAACAGATGCTTGTTATTACTCATATGAAGCGATTTGGAAAAAAGTTTTTATTTGTACTTGAATTATACAATTCGTTCAATATATATATATTCACATCAACGTCAAAACTAGGTGCAACTTCATACCATCGTTATAAAGTAGTTCTTGATTTTAAACCAGTTCTAAAAAAATACGCTATTTCAGTCAGTCAAAAAAAATAGGAATTACCATCAGTAATAGAAATCAACTAGCCGTTTTGATGCTCTGTTTTTATGATTGAAGAAAAATCAGGTGTCTAAAGCAGGGCTGTGGAGTCGTGTAAAAGAAGACGAATCCGACTCTAAAGATTTTTCGATCATTCCATTTTAACTTGTTTAACTCTATGGACTATTGTGCCTTGAATACAAGAGGAAAAAAGAATACAAAACTATTGAGTCGTAAGATTTTTTCAACTCCGACTCCGACTTCACAGCCCTGGTTAAATGGTAGAAGCATTAGTGAGATCTATGTCATTCAATACAAATATATTTATAAAATGGTAAATCAATAAAGTAAAGTGAACAGGGATTAGAACCTTTGCCAACACTACTGATTAGTAAACTTATTCTAGATCGTTTTAACTCAGTAATGATTATGATTAAATAAGAACTAAAATTATAAATGGGCCCATTAGAGGTTAAGGAAGCCAAGTGGTATTTTAGAAAAAAACGTTATAGCGTTGTAATATTCTACACGTCTTAAAGTATCGTATAAGTGAAATAACCTCAGTTGAAACTCATTTCTGCTTTTCGTAAAATAAAAATATGCAATCCACTAAAGCATCAAATAAAAACGTGATTGCACTTGAAAGTCCAAGAAAAAAGTTTTACTGTTTTACTAGGTAGTTGGCTCACTTCACCTCTCGAGTGCCCAAATATTGAAAATATATTTTTTTATGAGAATAAGTACATCAAATAAAAACCATTTTACATTTACCCGCCCTGAAAAAATATGGACATGCGTAGAAGCATATACAAAGGGCTATTATTTTCTCGTTTGGAAATACAATTTCCATTTTCATGGGTGGGTTATGTTTACTGCTGTGGTGGTCCCTATTATGTGCGGTGCATTGGCGATATATCAATTGTACAGTGACTTAAATGGGACCATTCTGTGAGGTAATCGACTGTTTCTAGTTTTGTTCCCAGTAATTGGTATCACTTATACCTAAAAAATAATAACAATTGCGGTGCTTTAATGTGTGTTTCACTGAATAATATAAACTAATAAAACACTATTGTATTACTACTGTATTCATTAAAAATGCTACATGATAAAATTGGCAGATATTTAATTATGTAGACATTAATTAGTGTTAATTTGATATAATTTAAATACCAGGCTCGTGATGCAGAGATCATAGCTGTTGACTTTGGTGAAGAATGTTGCGGATTCAAGTCCTAGTACGAACATCGTTTTTTTCGGTAGATTTTTTGATTTTTGTTTTAAAGTATATATTTTCTTATCCTAAAATAACTGCCAGCATCTCTGTCTTGACTATATCCTTTTTATCCCTACTGTTTTTGAAAAAAAGAGAATTTCATCAACTGAGTTGCAAACAGTTCTTGTAAAAAAACTTCTGTTTAGATACCTTCATCAGAAAAATCATAAAAATTCATAATCATTCATAAAAATCTATTGCATAAATGTCATGTTGTTTGCGTTATTATAATAAGACCCTAATTTTTATAACCCAACGGTGACACCTGCTACGTCATCGATTTAAAGACGCATCCCAAATTCAGAGACACCAAAGTTAGGAAAAAAAATCGTCTTGCAATCAAGGAAAAAATCATATGTATTTTAATGCAAGTATTTCACCTATAGTTATGTTTTACGGCAAGAAACGTGAATATTTTCGACGCTTTTTTAAGCTTGTCAGAATTTCATCATGAAAAATAAATTTTGAAAAATTCGGAAATAAGATAGTAATAATTTTACACCTTAGCTGTTATTTTTTAATTAAATTTTTAACTCATATGCGAAGAACAGTTTTTTGAAAATGAACTATTAAAGTATTTAAAATGTAATACTTTTTTGCTCTGTCAATATTCAGCTCAATAAAAATAATGGAAATACATAAAATATATTTAAATGATTCGAGTTTCATAACAAAAAAAAATATAATTCTTTTATTAATTAATCTTTGCGAATAAGCTTGTATTTTTTCCGAATTCAGAGAAACAAAAAGCGACTTCTTTACGATAGAAATTCTAGATTAGACGCGCAGAGCGCCTAACAATAGTCTTTTTTGTATACGCTGACGCAAGAATACAAAAATATCTGGAAATGCACCCCTGTACAGCTTTCCCTACCTTTGATGGGTGTGGAAGAGTCAAAAATCGATAGATAAGACTAAGTCTGCAAAAGGAAGGTAGACACCCAACCAACAGATGTCTTTCATTAGGTTTATAACCCATTAAGGGCTGCGTTAAACTTTTATATAGCTTTATACCAACTCTTTATGGAGCTTTAATGTATTAAAGCTCGCCAAATTGATTCCGGTTTATTAAAAACTGGTTTATTAAAGCGTATTCAAACTAATGGCTCATTGGTTATGCAATAAAATAAAACAAACTGTTTTGGGCTTGAATTTTTAGTTTTTAGTGACGCTTACTTTCATATTTTTTTGACTTATAATACAATTATGTAAACCAAAAATATAAAACGTTACAAGATTCATATTTACATTTTTTTTCTGCATGAAGCATGCGAAATTTACTTACACATCTTGGTAGCTTTATAAAATATTATATTATTAATATTTTTGGTAGACTATCAATGATGTTATAATGTTTAGATGTATCCAGAGCTAAGATATATTCTAAGACATTGCGTAGTTACTATTAGGGCATCCAATCCCGGGACCCGGGATCCCGTTCAATTTTCTGATCCCGAAATTCCGGGATTGAGATGGCCGCGATCCCGGGATTTCGGGATTGAGAAATTTTGAGCAAATTCTCGAAATTTACACGAAATTGGCAAATTGAAGAATTCAAATTTCTCGGTGAGCTAAAAAAAAAAACGAGTTTTCGTGAGAATCTGGGAAAAAGTATACCAAATCGGAGATTTCAAATTCTTCGGTGAGCTAAAAAAAAAAAAAAAAGAGTTTCCCGGGATTCAAAATAAATCAATCCCGAAATCCCGGGATTGGAAAAAGGCTTCGGGATTGGATACCCTAGTTACTATTGTAAGATAGGATACCCTAGTTACTATTGTAAGATAGGTCACCAGACGCTATTGAGAAATTGCTGGGACAACAATCATTTCACCTTAACATTAAAAGAGAAAAGTTTCGTATACAAAGACTTATTTTTAATTATGTTATTTAAGGTTGTTTGCCCCAAAATCTATTTGAACAGTCTAAAAGTGTTTGTCTCATTGTTTTTTTTTTAATTTATTACATAGGCGCTTAAGTAAACAATTCATAATATGTGACATTTTTTTATCATACCTCACCTAAAGATTGAAATTTTATTATTTTTATACTCCATTACAGCAGTAGACGGTATAATCGATTCGTAGAAAATTGGCATTATGGACTTCTCGATCAAATATACTCACTCCATTTTTATGGTTTTTATAAGTAATAGTAATAAATGATTATTCTCGTATTTAATATTTAGCAGTATTTAAAAAAGATATTCAATTTGAAGAATAAAACAGATAATTTTAGTATGTACATATGTCGGGTTCTATGACTTCTTATGCTATGGGCTTCCGTGCCGGATCTCACGCTTTTGAGTCCCAGTACGAACAACACTTTTTCAATCGTTTCTCCCACCTTTTCCGATGCTTTAATAACTGGGCGTAGCGAGAGCGATTAGTTAACCACTAGACCTGTCCTAGCCTTATCCTTCTATCCCTACTTCTCTTCGAGGTTGATCGGCTGAGTAATAAATAGTTCTCGTAGAAAAACTTCTGTTGAGATAAGTCCATTAGGTGGTTTTATGCTCCATATTGGTAGCGGACATGAAATGCCTGAAGACGGTGATTCATATTATAATAATTAAATTTAGTATTAAGTTGTAACATAGTTATGTTCTTTTTGAGATATAAAACTTTAAAAAGAAATAAAGCACAAATAATTCTTTTTTTATTTTTAAATAACTAATTTTAATCCATTAAAATTGTATATTTATACTATTACTAATGTTTTTTAAACCTTTAATAGTTTTACTTGGTTTAGTACAAATAGAATTGTATTTGTACATATTCTCATCAATCGAAAATGTTCGTCATTAATGACACCGGTTTGATAATATTAAGTTATTGTGAAATAGTATTAATCAAAAGAGTGTAATATTTTTTACTGTAATAAAAGTGTGAAACCGTAGCGGTCAGTGGTGAATTCAGCGTCAAGTACAAAATATTAAGCTGTGTTTTTTAGTACTATTGTTCAACGTGTTTTTAATTATGCTCATAGTTTTTCATGGTTGTTTTTACCAAATTCTAAAAATATAACTTCAAGTTAATATATAAAACTAAATGATGTTTAACGAATATATCTTGTTAATTCACTTTGAAAAAATTTCAATTTCGAACATCGACGAAACGTAGCAAAGAAACTGTAGCAGCTTTAATTCTCAAGAACTTTTGTAAATCACTAGCAAATAAAATTGACGATATTTCCATTCAAAATAACGGTCTCAGAATGGTTTTCTACGCTTTTAACGACTTGCGGAAGGAAAAAAGCTTTCAGTTAAAACTTTTTTTCCGTCACAGTGTCACGGTGAAACTTTCCTACTGTATCGAGAAAACTTTTGTGATATTTAAAAAAAACACGACAAAAAATACTTTGCACAAAGGTTGGCAGTTAATTACGGCTTCAGGCCAATTTGGGAGAGACTAATAAATTAGTTTTGTTTTTATGCTGAATTTTAAAATACGCAACCTAGCAAGTCGATATCAATAAAGACTGAAACTTGGTTTTTTTTTTAGTTTGAAGTAAGTATAAAAAAATCGTATTTTTAAAAGTGGCTTGTAATTTATTTAAAATACTATCTGAGTTTGGCTATTTTGGTGTTACAGAGTAAAACTTACAAAATATAAGTTAAATGAAAAAACGTTTTTTTTTACTGTTTTCCAATTTAAAGTAGAGCGAATATTTTTTAAAATGTTAAGACAATATTATCATAATTCGTTTTTAAATAAAAATATTCATTGTTTACCAATAATTAACTCTTTACTTAAAATCTGTTTTCAGTTAGTCTAATACAGAATTATTAAATATTACAGATTAGCGGTTTAAAAATGATTAAAAACGTAGCAATTGAAACATATTTTTGTTTTACTAATTCAATAACCAGTTGTAAAGGCTGGCAATGAGAGAAACCATTAATAATCATATCGTAATATCGTAGAATTAGTACAAAAATATGTTAATAAATATCACTACTTTTCTCCAATAATTGACAGCTGATACGATTTACGAAATGTTCAGAAATCGAGATCTTCCAGAATAAAAGTTAAAACGAAATTCAATTTACAAAATAAATAATACCACAAGCAATTATGTAAGTAATAATGGAGAAATCGTAATATAAGTTAAACAAAATAACACTAAAGGGATACAAATTCACAATACAACAGATAGACTTTGCAGCAATATAAAATATTCAAGAGCTGTCATATAATAACTTTACGTGAAAAAATTTCATGTTAACATTCTGATAAAGAAAATGTTATGATATTACACAGTAAGTACACATTTTGGTCCTTCAAAATTGAGTGTTAAAAGCCAGAAAGGTCCATCACAAATTACACCTAAGTGGTCTTCAATAAAAATGGCTTTGATCCATTGTGAAAATGCGAACCTTTCTACAATATAATGATAGAATAAACATATTAGATAGGCCTTTCTTACGACAAAACCTATAATGTACTATTCTCATACAATGTACCATAGAAGTAATAATTTTATATTAAAAACGATAGATTGAGGTAGAGCTTTTTCACCAAGATCTTATTAAATTTAGTATCCAATATGATAGGGCTTCAGACAAAAAATTGAAAAGAAAGAATAATCATAGCTATTTTAGTGTTAACTTGCCAAAATTACACGGCTTTTGGGACTCGACTCAATTATTTGAACGGTAGAAAACTGGGAGGAACTAACAAAACGATTGCCCATTGTCATCATTTCAATACGTGTGGATACAGCATCTAGATTTAATTCGATTACGTGTTGAATTAAGTTGAAGCTTTCAAAACAACGGTTTTTTAGACATTTTAGCAGTGTTTTTAATCATAATAAAACTTATTTACGCTAAATTTAAAATACTATATAACAAAAATAATACACATAATTGTGAATCCATACAGTATTCATTGTGAAATAACGATCGTATGAAATTTGAAGCAGAAGTACTGACGTACGTTTAAGATATTTAACAGAAGACATTCTCGTAAATTTTAGGAAATTATTTCATACTCAATATCAAATCAAGTATTAACAAACAAAATTGTTTTTTTTAAATAATGGAAGAAAACGTGGGTTATACAAAAAAAAAACTTGAGTGAGTCTTTAGGCCGTGGTATATTTTTGAAGGAGTTTACTGACTATTTCATACAATAAAAAACAGATTTATTAAGTCCTAAAACATAGCGTGTTGTCCATTCGGTTAAATAATTAAGTGTGGTACTTTGGTCACTATTGATTTTCGTTAAATTAACTCCTTGAAAGAAATAACTTAAGACTTCATAAGTACGCACTTTGAAGTGCTTTAAATACAGTGCATTTGGTGAACTTGAGATCACATATATTCTCTCTTCGTATGACAATTCCATCTTTAACTCTTCTCCATTTTAATCACGTATTGGTGTGGCTGACCAGTCTTATGGACGTCGGAATGCCAAGCATTTTTCTGTGCTCATCATTGACATTCCTAAGAAATGTGAACTGCATTCTGTATTCTACAATATATCAACCAAATTCTTACACCGCGTAAAGAACAAAACACTGTTTATTACAATTTGGATATTCCTTTGTCAAATATTATTTATAAAATAACCAAAGTCTTGAAATATTGAAAATATAATTCATATTGTACGCGAATATATTCAAATAGAGACAAACGTTGTTATACTAAATCGATGTTTTGTTGTAAAAATTAACAAACAAATCAAGTGGTAGGTATGTTTGAATACAAAAATATTTATAAAAGAATGCAAAATAAACTCACCCTTATCACAATTAGCCCCCATTCTCCTCAGGGGACAACCGCTCCGTGGGGCACTTTCGGTGTGACTCGGCCCATGAGTGGACATTGGGGGCACCTTTAAAACAAACGTTGTTTTTTAATGGGGTGGCAGTGTCAAAACGGGATTTTGGAGCTGTTTTTACTCCATATAAATGAAAGTTTTTTAAACACGCTGAAGAAATAAATGCAAGGTTTTATGAAAAAAAAAATACTAGAATAATATTTAACTCGGCAGATGTTCAGTATCGTTAAACAACAAAAACTAAAATCTAAAAAGTATTAAAATAAATAGTGATTTGTCTCATGATGAATTATCGCTGATGTTGTTTTCTGTAATAAAATCTTAATGACATTGTTTTGTATTATAATGATATCTATATGAAAATTATAACAAAATATTAATCTTATATGATTGCAACACTGTTTGTTCCTGATTCGCGTAGAGATATTTATAGAGTAAACGTGATTTATAGGTGATTGATTAATGTTGAAAATTTACAACCAATCTTGAAATAATATATTCAAAAATTTCTAGCAAAAATTTCTTAGTAAATAATGTTATAAATTAGACGGAACGCAGCTCTTTCTGAAAACCTTTCCCGTCCCCACACGTAATTATAAAAGTGAGTGGCGAATATTTCTTTTTTTCAGACCACCGATCGCAAATAGTTAAATATTAGAATAAAGAAAAATAATACACTAATTTTGTGGTCATACAAAATGGCGAACATTTCTCACAATTAATTATACAATAAATCAAATATCATTTAAGATTTCTACTGAAGCTACTTGATGATATTTCAATATTCAATTTGAATCGTTAAAATTGTGTACATTTTTACACGTTTTATCCCTAACGACCGGACTTAAGTTTGTCCAAATTTATCTGTGTACTTAAATGTCTGAAGATATCGAAAGGCGAATCTCGGGTTGTTGGGACAATAGGTGGGAACAGCGGCGGATCCAAAAATTGTCCCAGGAGGAGGCCATTAAATTTGAAAATAAACATGATAAATAATACATTGGATGATTTTTAAATAATATATATAAAAATAGTCGATACATAATTAAGTATGTATTCTATAAAACATAGTAAACTAAACAATTAAAGAGCCCATTTCACTTTAAAATTTTAAAACATAAGAAAAATGGAAAATAAATTCTCCTTAGAGGGGCACGGCCTCCATGCCCCGAATATACCCGTCATACACCAATGCGTGTGAAAATGTAAAAATTTGAAAGATTCACATTGAAGTGGAACATCAATTTTATCATTTTGAAATAATACTGATTTTACTAAAGACATTAAAAAAAACGTTTTTCAATGACACGTTAATATAAAGTAAGTTTGAATGTTACATTTAAAAGTGTAATTAAAAGCATAGTAAAAAAATACACACCTTTTGTTCTAAGCTCGGCCCAAGAGTAGTCACCAAAGTCTTATCGTCGTCATCATCAGACGGTTTTCTATTTTCAGCTCCATCCAAAGCTGCACTCGCGATCATATCAATATCCTTCGATGTCAAGCCTTCAGCTTTCAGACTATTTAGCCCTTCGATCTCCTTAAAAAGCTTATACTGATAATGATCCTGAACAGTTTTTCCCTCTTTGAGGCTCTCAACCACTGGCGATAGTAGAACATTATCATTCGCGAAGCTCTCAACATACTTAGCGCTTTTTGCTGCCGATTGAATGGGCAATATAACTCCATGAATCTCTCTGTTCTTTTCTTTACCGCTTCTACTATAAATCGGAGTACCTTTATTGCCATGTTTCAAGCTATCTTTTGTAGTAGTAGCATGAGTGAAATAGATAGAATTGGTTTCAGATTTAAAACTTGCTCTACTGTTTTCTTCCAGAGTCTTTGATCTGTAATGATATTTATCGACAATTTCATTTAGTTCGTCGTAATCATCGACGAGGTTATTTCTGGTTGTCACCGGAGGAATTGTCGTCGCAAATCCCTGATTTGTTTTCTTATCCATAAAAGTCATTGATGTCGCGTTTTCTGAATCTTTTGCTGGTACTAAAGCGATGTCGAGCTCTGCTGAGAACGAGGCGTCCTTCTGGTACAAAACGTCTTCTTCAGTGTCGATATAATTGTCGGACATTGATTTTGAAGTGCCGTTTATTTCTGTAAGCAAAAATAATTTATATTAATGTAAATAAACACAATATTTAAAATAGTGTATGTAGATGTATAGTAAACCAATTCCACATAATTTAGTTTAGATCAGGGCCGACTTTTTCAGCTGACAATATGTTTTAATAAATCCTTGCATCAAGCCAACGTTTTATCATAATCAGGATAGTAAATTGTTAGAAGTAAACTTATTTTTCTTAATATTTGCCTTGATAATTAAATCAAAACTGCTCTGAAAAATCTTATATAAAGTGAGAAAACGCCTTCAGAAAGTTTAATTGAACTAAATTTTAAAAAAAAATGTTTTTTATCATTGGAATTTTCTTAATTTTTTTCCACTAAATTCCTTATAAGCTGAAAAAAATCTTTTTTTGAAAAAATAAATTTATCTTTTTAATCAATGAACTGGTAAATAACTATTAATTTTCGCATTGTATATTTTTAGATGTGTACGGTAATTTTACCCTTTATTTATAAATCGTTTCAAAGTAATATCTCTCGATAATACACATATGAATAACATGAATTTAATAAAATGATATCTTAATATTTCTCTTAAATTTATATATCTGTTACCTAAATTACTTAAATTAAACATAAAATAACATAGTATTAAATTATATTTTGAATATCAATATAAAGCAACACGTCACTTAACTTCCCCTTATTGTATATTGTTAATATGCAAATAGATATTGGTTAATTATAAGCATAATATGGTAACTTCATAATATATACCAGCTAATTTTAGATATACTAATAGTGAATAATAATTTCATTACGTTATAGTAAATTCTATATAAAATCTCAACTGCTAGTTCAATACAGATTTGATTTGTAAATCATTAAAACGTATAATAGAGATACGTTATAAACGTATAATATATTACCTCAATAAATATATATTTATATGTATATATATATATATAAATTTTACAATATTGAGGTTTTGATTTATAGTGCTGGTGGCTTAAGCTGAGTATTCTCCTATTTATTCTATATTAAAACAATACAATCCAAATTGAGAAATAAATTATTTACAAACAACGTTTACATTTCACAGAAGTAATTATTTATCGTTGTGCGTTACGCAATTTTCTCTGTTTTAGAGAGAAATATAACACGAATTTAAATATATTTGATATGGCTTACGGGAAAACTACTTAATAAATCTTGAAGCGTATTTTACCGCCAAGTGTTTGTATTCAAAAGTCTAAAAATCTAAGTGCGTGCGACTGAAAACATAATTTAGTATTAAAACAGTTAAATCCGTAGAAAATTTGCCTGCTTCCTACTTCCATATTTCGTTCGAGTTTAGGAATTAACTTCTACGGGGAAAGTGGAAGTAAAGGGGGTTTCTGTGCGGTAAGCCAATATCAGAGCTTAATCTAGAATAGGGTGCACATAATTATCGAATGATAGGAATCGGATAATTGTTTGGAGAGGCTTCAATGGCGTGGTAAGAATAAACATTGTTTTAAAATTCTGTATAATTCAAATACGCCTATTTTGTATATTATCAGGTATTTCAGAGGTCTGGTGATAAAACCTGATATTATTTCGGATTTCGATTAAATATATATTTTGTACATTTCCATACGTTTTATCATTCAAATATATATCACTACATTTAAAAGTTATTAATGATATTCAATTTTAATTGGTAAAGTAATACCATTTTCAATATTGAAATCAATGTACGTCTATGAAATAACATGTACAATCAGGTGAAATGAACTTAAGACATAAGACCAGTTTTAAATATGTACCATTCGACAGTTAAGTCACAGTTTGCAGTATTCACTAGCAAGGATTAAATCTTTGACGGGATTTCACATTCATCCAGTATTCTTCATAACGAAGATCCATTCTTTTTTACCATATCCGCTCCCACTGTGGAGCATATAAACTCCTGATGGAGTTTACCTCAACAGAAGTATTTCTACAAGAACTGTTTGTTACTCAATTGCTCAACCTTTCTTTTTCCAAAGTGAGTAAGAAGAATAGAAGGAAAGGGCTAGGACAGAACTAGTGGTTAGCTAATCGCTCTCGATTCGCCCTATTCATAGGATAGAATGGGTGGGAGGGGAGAATTCAACACATCACATACATCCATGCTTTCGAACAGAAATTCATAAATCGATTGAAAAATCAATTTATAAAACTGTCCGTATTGATTCGTACGGATTCGAACCCGTGACCTACGTGACCGAAGCCAACGATGTTGACCACTTGACCATACAGGCGACATCGACATGATTCGAATACGCGCTTAGTTATAATTAAAAATGAAATGCCTATCTTTTTATATTCCTGGATTACAGTGCAATCCCACACTAAACCTTAATTTTTAGTATATTTGATAATTAAGTGATAAGAATTGTATTTAAGAACATTTTTATGTGACAGATTTTGTATGATACAATACACTTATGTCATATAATTAAAAAAAATATGTTGTTAAATTAATTTTATATTTAACTATTCCTGTTATTCCAAAATAAAAGACGCTGGTTTATGAAAACTGGTAGAACGGTTAATTCCGTAGACGAATTCTTCGCCCACGAAAACTCCACACATTGTTTATACCTGTTTTTATTAAATACAATATTGTATTATCAAAAACATTATTCATTGCTGAAAATATAAAGCACGATATATGATATTATATTTGTTTAACATTGTTGAATATAAATAGATATAATCAGTGGTTGGAGAATTTGTCTAAGGAAGAATTTCCAAACTGACGCAACTATCTGAATTATAGAAACGTTTTTGTTTAAAATACAGTGTCCAGTTTGACCAACTCTAATTTGTTGCCTTCTGTGGTAAAGTTGGTAATTTGCTTCTCCTTTGTGACAAAATTGATCTGGGTACAAATACCCTTAAGGTCAATATGAGCGTTTGTTACGTCTTTCTTCATTGATTTGATATCAAGTGGCTTGATGATTTTCCAATTTCAAATTATTTGGCGCATTCGCATTAGCTGTAATGTCAGCCATTTTTTGTATTTAACTTATAAATAATAGCTTAATAAATATAAATAAAAGCATAATAATCATTTTGTATCTGCCTGCGTAGTCGGGTGGTCAACTTTGTTGGCTTTGGTTACGGAGGTCACGGGTTCAAATCCAAGTAACGGTCAGTGTTATAATGAGTGTTAATTGATTTTTCAATCGATTTACGAATTTCTCTTTGAAGTTTAAATGAATGCATGAGATATCTTGAATTCTTTTCTCCTACTCACTTTATCTTTAAAAAGATTCGTTGCGAAATTGATTAGCTAACCACTTCCTTCCTTTGTCCTGTCCAGCCTTATCCTTATATTCCTACTGTGGCAGTTATAGCTAGAGGTACAATCAGATATTGTACGAACACTTATGTTGATATAAACTCTACTAAGAGTTTACATGCTCCACATTATTGGGAACAGACATGGAAAAAAATATGTATCGTAAATAATATCAGCCTATTTTAGTAATATTATTTCGTAGAACGGGAGAACCCATAATACAGTATTTTAACTAAAGATACTTAATGATAAGTTATTATAAAACTGGGTTTCTTCTTATTTGCCCCATGATATTAAGAATAGTTTGATATTGACCGGCAACTATTTTTTGGCCTACCTTTTTATATTTTTCTAATTTGTATACGGTATAAACTTGAATTTACATGTTTTTTGATAACAATTAATTAAGCCATCAAGATCCACCAAATCAATTTAATCGATTTATTGAGATTTATAAGAAGCAAGTGGTTGTTAAAAATCTATACAAAACAATCACATGAGTCTATTACTTGAGCTACCTTTCCCTTGTATCATTCTTCTATGCATACATTGTTCGATGTTTGTATGCTATATCATAAATAAAAAATATCATTTTTCCGCAAGACCTTAATGCATTATTCCGCAAACATCACAGCTTTAAAGTATGACTGAGGCATGTGTTAATAAAAATGTATTCTACGGGATAATTTATGCGGTGCCATTTATTCCGTGTCGGATTAGTGTCACCCCAGTGGCCCGGTAACTTCTTCAAGTTGAATTATAAGGGAAGTTTGCAGACGGTGAAATATAAACACATAAATCACCAGGGGAGGCGTTCACCAGACTTTCGTTTCAAATTTTGAAACTTGCATTGTGGGGCAACTTTATAATTTAAAATGCCCCTTACTCTGCTGATTGCGTAACCCGTGTATATAAAAACTCGGGAAATTGCCTAATAAAAGGATATAACCAGTACCGATCTATTATAATAATTTACAATCATTGTAACGTTCTACTATTAAATTTGATGCCTTATCAGCGGCTTACGATTCACCATATAAGAGTGAATATGGGATAGAAGTTCGAGTGAATATAGTGATAAAAGATTATTGAAATATGTATTCTTAATTTATTTTGTAAGAACAACATCAAACTTGTAAAAGTTTTTTTTTAAATAGATCTAAATCTTCATTTGTTTGTATCTATCTAAACGTTTATTGGAAACTACATTTGTAATTGTAGTTATTTTTTTTACCCACCCTACTGTGTAAAATATTTATTATTCTATTTGGTATGTGGCTTACATGTTGCCTACAGTATGACAGGGGATATATTTTTATCGTTTTAGCATCTAAGTCAGATATTTTTATTAGAAAATTTCAAACGTACTACATATGATTATAACCTTAACGCAATCAATATTCAATAAACTTTGTAATAAAACAAAAACAAAAAAATTGATTTCGAAAATGTCATGCTTCGTCAATTTTCCACTGCGATCATCGGCGTTGGTGTGTATCACCTTTTAGGTTTTCACTGTCAATTAGTAGTAGAAAATCATTAAGGTATTTTTTTTGTCTAACTTCGCATTATTTATTATCGACTGTGGAAAGAAAAAAGGACGTAACCAAAACAATTTTTACAAGAGGCACACAAATAACGTTTTTTGGTGATTTTGCACCAAAGACAAATAATGAAATATACGCAACCTTGAAAATCAAGAATACTATAAGTTGGTGTAGAAATGAGTAAATATATTATTAATTGAATAAACTGCTTTTAAAAAACCTTTTTTAGTCCTTTTTCCTGGTCACAATTTCCAAATTTTAAAGCTAAATTTAGATACTAATTTGGCATTTGCAGCTTAAAATTTTTTGATGTGATTTTTTGAATGTGTATTTTAATTTGTTTATATTTTGATTATAAAAAATGTTGTGAAAAAACTTCCTTTTGCCTTTCTACAGTCGTTATATATCAAGACCGGTTTTGCTCATCGCAAGTATTATTAGTATTAAATTTGAATCGTTCAAATTTAAACGATTCAAATTTAATATTGAAATTCCACCAAGCACCTTCAGTCGAAATCTCAAATTATATTATTAGTATCATTTTATTAACTATTTAAATTATATTTGTAAATTCGCATTATGTTTCTTTTGCAAATTGTTTTTCACACCTTGTTATTAGTCCAACTTAATTTTGTGTAAATAACGCAGTGTTTTATTTTTGACGGATTCGGCGGTAACTCTGTGAAAGTTAATTTTATAAATTAAATTCGATTTCTCCCTTATTTTATTTTTAGCCAATCGCTTAAATGAAAATGATCATAATTTTAACAAAAATAATATTAACTAATTAATGTCAAAAAATCTCGTACCAATTAGGTTAAAAATAATTATACTAAGCGATTCACTTTTATGATTGTATAGAAATGATACAAATTGTTTGCTGCTCGTCAGTTCAAATACATTCGTGTACTTGATAAACCCTGATGATGCCTAAAAGCGAAGAGTTTAGCATTCAGACAATTCAAAAACATCCTATAAAGCTGAATATGTTTTTATTTAATTTATACATTACATTTTTGTGGTACCTACGTGTTTTGCTCTTTTGCAAAGCATATTAATTACAATAAGCCGAACCGCTCATACTTTCCATCGTCCTAAAATTCTCACAACATTTATATTGTAAATGATTTCTACTATAAATTTAAATATTAAAATTAAAGTGATAAACATTTTTGTTTTCATACTACGATCTTCAATTAACCTTTATTAACCTTCGTTAAAACGTGTTTGTCTAATTTCAACGGTACAGTTTCAAAATTATGCCTAAACTAATTTCTTATACCTTAAAATTTTGGTAAAATATTATAGAATAATTAAACATTTACGCAGCGTGTGTTCCTGATTAGTCGAAAGGATAGATACAAAATATAATATTGATTGATTATGTTACATATGTCAATTACTATCTTCCATCCTAAACTACATTTCTCTTCTAGATGATTTAATTATTTAAAATTAATATTTTACTTGTGTCCTTGATCTATTATTTAAAAAAGTCATCACATAACATCAAACTTTGAAAAATTATTACTTTAAATTAAATTATTAGCTAAACATTTGTAATGTTAATTTCATTATTGTTTGTTTGTTTTTCTATCCCCCCCTCCTTAATCTCCGTTTTTATTTTTATATCATGTTAGAATATTAAAATTAAAATCATTCGTACTTAAAAAAGCACTGTGAAATTAAGATTGTCTAAGGATGCCTCTGAAAGAGGCATAACACGTGTCACAATTAGTAGCACAATACGTGGAATAACCTAAGCTATTTTTAATTATTATGTGATTTTTAAAATTTCCTCAATTCATAATACTCTAACATCAACGTGAAAAGAGAGCGATTAGATACCTACTAGGCCTCTCCAAGCACCATCTTTATATTTTTTATGTTGAATTTGATGTACTGTGTAGTTTTATTTTGTCTAAATATATGTTTCAAGTGTATGGCGAATTGGTGTCAGCTGTTATGTCATGCACTGTAATTTTAATTTTTAACGATAAATTAATCATAACTTTCTCCGAAAAGGAAGGTTGAACGACTGAGTATCGAGTATTCTTGTTGATCAATTTCTGATCCTCGTTATAAATTATATATTTATATATCTTAATATTGACCATTGTAAAATTTTAGAATAAGATCAGAAACATTCATCTTTGCATCATCCTCCATGAAGCTTATATGGCATTGAACAAGGATAACTGCAGTGTCTTAAATCAGTGCTTGCTTGTTGGAAAACTACCGGATAAAGACATTATGACCATTAGCATGAATTACGTTCAGCGTATTTGAAACTTTATGCTACGATGTCATCAGAACTTTAAGTTTGTTCAACGTAAGAGCACTGCTTCAGCATCAGAAGACATTATGAAGGGATATAAGACTTAACAAACTATTGTAGTTAATTCAAAATATAGGCCCCTGGAGTCACGTACTGTTGTTTCTAATTTTGAGAGAACATTTGATGGTTTCCTTAAAACAGACATGCACAACCTATTTCTTCTAGTGGGCTGCATACAAACAAATTATCATATGTTAGGGTAGCAAGGAAAAAATAAAAATGAAAGTATGGTAAATTCTCATTTATACAGGGGAAACGTTTCATGTAACACAGTCGTGCAAAAAATCCGTTCAAAAAAAAAAGAAGTGAATGTGGATGTGGATGATATGGAATGACAGGTGCCACTACATTTGACCGTTCTTTTTTTCGAAATCGTGTAAAAATAAACCGTGAAAAAAGTGGATTATTTATATACTATTCAAAAAGTTATGTGATTTTTGTAATTGTAAATTTTAAACTTATTCCTTAAAATTTGATTAACATTTATATTACTAAGCCGCACAATTAAATCCAAATTTTCATCAGTAAGCCTATTTCTATGAAGCGATCTATTCTCTTTCAATAATGAAAATGCTTGCTCACATTTATTAAATTCAATGGTTTACTTTTTAAAAAATTGGGAGCAGCAAACAATTCAAAACGGGCCGCGGATTATGCGTCACTGCCTTAAAGCATGGCACTTGTCGAATTTTATGTAAAAAAAAAACACAAATAAAAGATGTGGTAGTGACAAAAAATTATCAAATCTTTAATATTTTTTCAGTATCTTAACATTAATAGCCGATAAGGTCTGTCTGTAAGGACGTCCGCAGTAAGGTACAGACCAATGATTTCGATTTATTCTGAACAGCACATTTTTGAAATGTTGTTCTATCCAATGGCAGCGGCTTATTTTAAACCGGGCGTGAATGTTCTGATATCGCCACGTTTGAAAATTTGATATTTCTTGGTGTAGAGCTAAAGTATTGTATCACCATACATCATAATATTCGAATAATCAAAGACTTTAATTCGACTATTGCAAACTATGATTATAGGGCTATCGAAATGAATCGTCTGATCGTGTGAGTCGATGTGAGACTAATATTTTTTGGAGCGGATTTGATCAATTGAATCATAATGATGAATCTTTTCACGTCTGACCTTGAAAATCTGTTAGAATTCTTTAATACATTAAGAATATTCAAATTATGATATGGATATATGATAGAATAATATTTTGCTTTTTTCATACACTTGGACAAAATGTGCAACTGATTTTTTATTGAAAAATTGGATTTGATCTTTTGATTTTTATTGGAAATAATTGTTAAATAATTTAAAATCCGAAAAATAATTGTTGGCAAACTTAAACATTATTCCAAAAATTAAGTAATTTACAAAATTTCTGCTACTACGAAAGATGATTGTTAGCAAACTTTAACATTATTCCAAAAATTAAATAATTTACGAAATTTCTGCTACTACGAAAAATGGTTGTTAGCAAACTTAATCATTATTCCAACAATTAAATAATTTACGTAATTTCTGCTACTACGAAAAATGGTTGTTAGCAAACATAAACTTTATTCCAAAAATTCAATAATTTACGAAATTTCTGCTACTACGAAAAATGGTTGTTAGCAAACTTAAACATTATTCCAAAAAATCAATAATTTACGAAATTTCTGCTACTACGAAAAATGGTTGTTAGCAAACTTAAACATTATTCTAAAAAATCAATAATTTACGAAATTTCTGCTTCTACGAAAAATGGTTGTTAGCAAACTTAAACATTATTCCAAAAATTCAATAATTTCAATAATTTACGAAATTTCTGCTACTACGAAAAATGGTTGTTAGCAAACTTAAACATTATTCTAAAAAATCAATAATTTACGAAATTTCTGCTTCTACGAAAAATGGTTGTTAGCAAACTTAAACATTATTCCAAAAATTAAGTAATTTAGGAAATTTCTGCTACTACGAAAAATGGTTGTTAGCAAATTTAAACATTATTCCAAAAATTCAATAATTTACGAAATTTCTGCTACTACGAAAAATGGTTGTTAGCAAACTTAATCATTATTCCAACAATTAAATAATTTACGTAATTTCTGCTACTACGAAAAATGGTTGTTAGCAAACATAAACTTTATTCCAAAAATTCAATAATTTACGAAATTTCTGCTACTACGAAAAATGGTTGTTAGCAAACTTAAACATTATTCCAAAAAATCAATAATTTACGAAATTTCTGCTACTACGAAAAATGGTTGTTAGCAAACTTAAACATTATTCTAAAAAATCAATAATTTACGAAATTTCTGCTTCTACGAAAAATGGTTGTTAGCAAACTTAAACATTATTCCAAAAATTCAATAATTTCAATAATTTACGAAATTTCTGCTACTACGAAAAATGGTTGTTAGCAAACTTAAACATTATTCTAAAAAATCAATAATTTACGAAATTTCTGCTTCTACGAAAAATGGTTGTTAGCAAACTTAAACATTATTCCAAAAATTAAGTAATTTAGGAAATTTCTGCTACTACGAAAAATGGTTGTTAGCAAATTTAAACATTATTCCAAAAATTCAATAATTTACGAAATTTCTGCTACTACGAAAAATGGTTGTTAGCAAACTTGGACATTATTCCAAATATTAAATAATTTACGAAATTTCTGCTCCAACGAAAAATGGTTGTTAGCAAACTTGAACATTATTCCAAAAATTCAATAATTTACGAAATTTCTGCTACTACGAAAAATGGTTGTTAGCAAACTTAAACTTTATTCCAAAAATTGAATAATTTACTAAATTTCTGTTACTACGAAAAATGGTTGTTAGCAAACTTCAACATTATTCCAAAAATTAAATAATTTACGAAATTTCTGCTCCTACGAAAAATGGTTGTTAGCAAACTTGGACATTATTCCAAATATTAAATAATTTACCATATTTCTGCTCCTACGAAAAATGGTTGTTAGCAAACTTAAACATTATTCTAAAAATTAAATATTTTAAGAAATTTCTGCTACTACGAAAAATGGTTGTTAGCAAACTTAAACATTATTCCAAATATTAAATAATTTACGAAATTTCTGCTACTACGAAAAATGGCTGTTAGCAAACTTGAACATTATTCCAAAAATTCAATAATTTACGAAATTTCTGCTACTACGAAAAATGGTTGTTAGCAAACTTAAACTTTATTCCAAAAATTCAATAATTTACGAAATTTCGGCTACTACGAAAATTGGTTGTTAGCAAACTTTAACTTTATTCCAAAAATTAAATATTTCACGAAATTTATGCTACTGCGAAAAATGGTTGTTAGCAAACTTGAACATTATTCCAAATATTAAATAATTTACAAAATTTCTGCTACTACGAAAAATGGTTGTTAGCAAACTTAAACTTTATTCCAAAAAATCAATATTTTACGAAATTTATGCTACTACGAAAAATGGTTGTTAGCAAACTTGAACATTATTCCAAATATTAAATCATTTACGAAATTTCTGCTCCTACGAAAAATGGTTGTTAGCAAACTTGGACATTATTCCAAATATTAAATAATTTACCATATTTCTGCTCCTACGAAAAATGGTTGTTAGCAAACTTAAACATTATTCTAAAAATTAAATATTTTAAGAAATTTCTGCTACTACGAAAAATGGTTGTTAGCAAACTTAAACATTATTCCAAATATTAAATAATTTACGAAATATCTGCTAACTATAAAAATAAAATATATTAAAATAAAATATAATTAAATTAAATTAAATTCAATAAAATAAAATAAAATAAAATAAAATAAAATAAAATAAAATGAAATGAAATAAAATAAAATAAAATACCATAAAATAAAATAACATAAAATTAAATTAAATTAAATACTATGCAACAAAAATCTCACGTTGCTGGGCAACGGGCTTACAGCTAGTGTATTATAAATTCCAGATTATGTTCATACCTGAGAGAGAGTATGTCTGTATGTCGACAGTCACAGAATAATCGTAACAAACATCAGCGATTCCAACAATTGAATGTTCTCGAAGTGTCTCTGAATAAGGGAAGCGTGGTAGGGTATCCAACCCCGGATCCTTTTTGTGATTGACTTATTTTCAAAAACAAAGCCCAAAATACCAGCGTGATTAGTTTTTTTTAGCTCTTCCAAATCCAAATTCCTATAAATATTCGGGATTTGCTAAAAATTTCTCAATCCCGAAATTCCGTGATCGCGACCAATCCTGGAATTTCGGGATCACAAAATTTGACGGGATCCCGGGATTGGATAGCCTAGTGCGTGGTATGATCGATGGTGCAGTTAGTAGTAGATGACACTGTCTTATTAACGCACTTTTTATTATTGCATATAAAAGTGTGTATTATAAGCAATTCCATCTTTATTAATTATTACTATTTTAAGTGATTTATGGTAGTTTAATTTGATTTAAGACAACAAAGTTACACAAATAAATCATATTCCCTTCTTCGCTTATGAAAAATGTACTGTGTTTGGCATTAAGTTGACCTATTTTCGACCATCATAACCGAATAATAACTGTCTCAATTTTTTTTTCTTTAATGGAACTTTTCATTCGTATATTTTGAATCAGTTTTAGGTTTTAATTCAAATGCCGTGAATATCTACGAACTTTATACGTATATATATACACCCTTTCCGATCCTAAAAAAGCAATGTATAGAAAGCGATTAACTTACTTCTAGTTTATATTAAAGCTCTCGTTTATATACGTATCCTCACTAAGAAGAACTATGTAATGTAATCAAGGGAAACCATAGTATCGATCCTTGTTTATCTACAATACATTCTTGGTTTGTCTTCATTTTTATCTCAAATGCGTAAAGAAGTTTCAAAGAGTTGTTAAAAAAGAAAAGCGTCGATTTTCTTCTTATCTTTGTACAATTCAATTCTTATCAAATGAAGAAAACTAACCTGCAAAATTTTAGAGTTAGTTTGCTAACCAAAATAAACATATTGTAATGTATGTATATTTAAAAAAGACTTTTGAAATATCTTACATTGTTTTAGTTATTGTACCGTGTCCGCTTACAATGTAGAGCATATGAACGTCAAGTTAAATTCAACAGAATTACTTCTACAAAAACTGCTTATTACTCAGTTGCTCAATCTCCCCTTTTCCCCAAAGTAGAAATAGAAAGACAGTGCTATAACAGGGCTAGTGAGTAACTAATCGCTCTCTCTCTCCACGCCCTATTTTTAGGATAGGGTAGATAAGAGAGAGTTTTTTAAGACGTCACATATGTACATAAATGTCTTCGAACATTTTTATTAAATCAACTTATAAACTGTCCGTACTAGGATTCGAACCTGTGACCTCCATAGCCGAAGCCAACGACGTTGACCACTCGATCACACAGGCGGCATAAAGTTACCTACGTTCTTTATATAAATAAATAATAAGCCAGCTTTTCAAAATAATGCATTGCTGGTGTAAACATATAACGCAAATATAAAAGCTGTGTAAATTAGTTTTATGTTCCACTACTACAGGGTTTCTAAACCCTGTGCTCGTGGGCACACTACGCCTTTACAAAGTATGCAATAGCAAAATAACATAAATTTATAATTGTTTACGATTCAGATAAACATCTTACACACCCAACTTGAGAAAATAAGCGAATAAAATACTTTGCTTGACAAAGAGGGTTTGCTATTTTTTAAGATAATTTTCTACTTTTTATTGTATTTTAGGTATGTTTTCACAGGCACATAAATGTATATATATGTATATATATATACTACCCATGTTCGCTCCCAATGAGTAGTAGGGATAGATGTGTGGATACTAGTGGTTAACTAATCGTTCTTGCTACACCCAGTTATCAAAGAATCGGAAAGGGTGGAAGGTATTTTATTTGAACATCACAAACACCCATGCTTTTGAGCAGAAAATGCTGTTCGTACTGGGACTCGAACTCATGAAGTCCGGCATGGAAGCCCACAACCCTAACCGCTGTGCCATATGACATGGAAAATGGATAATTTACCGATCAATAATAAAAGTTGAGTAATACTCGAGTCATTGTAGCTCATATTATTGAAATCGATTTTTTTGGAAATCTGGCGTGCGCTCGTCACTATTATTCTAAATATCAAATGTGCCTTTTACGGCAAAAAGGTTAAGATCCCCTGTACTACTACAACCTTATACAATTTGTGTCGAGGAAACTGCCACACGCCTTAAACCTTTAACATATTCTCATATATCGTTTTGTGGCACTTTATAGTGCGAACCAGGGGTTTCCATGACAACCTTTTATTTGATTATAAATAAAAAAAAACTGTTCGCTTAGTTACCGAAATATATATTCACAATATTATTACTATATATGAAAGCAAATCAATCATTAGATATGTTTAATTAAGTCATATTAATTCAAGCTAGATAATATTTGGATAATTTTATATTACTTAATCACCGTTAGATTGAATCAAATTATTTGATAATATTGAGGGCTTACTGCGGAAAAATTTAATGTCAAAAATATTTTTTTTGAGGTAATTGAGTTTGGAAGATTGTGTGTTCGCAACATTTTTTTCCAACTTCTTTATCCTGCCACTTTATGTGTACAACAATATTGTAATTTATAATATTTTGCAACTCAAAATAAATATATTGCACTGATAATATATTCATTAAGAAATTATATTGTTATTGCATACAATTGTTCAAAACTATCGTTTTTTCACAGATAGTATGAATAGAATAATAGTGTTGGGGTATCCAATCCCGGAGCTTTTTTCCAATCCCGGGATTTCGGGATTGATTAATTTTCAATCCCGGGATTGGGATTTGCTCACTGAGAAATTTGAAATCCTCAATTCGCTATACCTTTTCCCCGGATTATCTTCAAACCTCGTTTTTTTTTTAGCTCACGGAGGAATTTGAAATTCTCGATTTGGTGTACTTTTTCCCAGATTGTCACAGAACCTTGTTTATTTTTTCTTAGCTCACCGAGGTTTTTGAAATCCTCGATTTGGTGTACTTTTTCCCGGATTGTCACAGAACCTCGTTTTTTTTTTTTAGCTCACTGAGGAATTTGAAAACCTCGATTTGGTATACTTTTTCCCAGATTTTCACAAAACCTCGTTTTTTTTTTAGCTCACCGAGGAATCTGAAATTCTCGATTTGCCAATTTCGTGTCAATTTTCGGGATTTGATCCAAATTTCTCAGTCCCGAAATCCCGGGATCGCAGCCGTATCAATCCCGCGATTGGATGCCCTAGTTGGGACAGCAAGAGTGGTCAGCTAGTCTCTTTCAGAATTAAATAGGTTGAAGGTAATTTTCACACATCATTTCAACCCATGTCATTGAACAAAAATACACACATCGATTGACTTAAATTCATTTAAATACAAGACTTAAATATGTATTAAAATATGTCTTAAATAATTAACATGGAAAATCTCTATGAAATATTCAAAAAATAAACTTATTTTTAATAATTTCACTTTTATTTAATATGATCAAGACTGGTTTCACTTATGATGAGTTCTTCATAAGCAAAACCGGTTCTGATCATATTAAATAAAAGTGGAATTAGTAAAAATTATTGTTTTGTTTTTTCATGTTGACGTTTGTAGACGTTGTAGACGAATGAATGACAAACGAATCTAGTTAAAATTGATCTCTTAATGAATGCTCTTATCCCATACATAAAAAATATATATCAAAAATATGGACAACATCAGTAAGATAGCAATGTATTCCTTAAAATTTCTATAACTTCTAACAGCACTGCATTTAAACGTTGCCCCTCTTTGAATAGCAGTTGCAAGGATCCTGAAATAAATAGGGGTTTAATGCTCGTCGTCCAACCAAAAGTAATAGCTTCACTAAATCATTGATATTGCATTCAATGGATGGAATACGTACACAAACATCTATTTTAATGCTTGGTAAGGTAAACATTTAACCAGCTTAATGTTGCAGGGTTGCGAGGTTTTTGAAATATGGCTAAAATATCACGATTATCATGATAAATCTCAACTCTTGGTAAGCATTAAAAGTTTCTAGATTTAAACATATTGAAATAATACAATGAATCGAAACGAGAAAAGATACGAAAAAATAATACGTCAAAATTTAAATCGATTAAGCCTTAAATATTAAACAGTCAACTACATACCTACATCAAAAACTATGCTCTTAATGTGCGACTAATTTTAATATTATCCCTTTTTTAGCAAGAAACTTTTTCTTTCAATACTAAAATGCAAAAACCTTATATAAAGTTAAAAAAATCTAGCTATTATTCCTTTTCAGCATTTTTTTATGAACAATTGAAAGTTATAATTTTACTTAAACTACAAACAAATATTCTACATCGGTTGTTGAACAAAAAAGTAGGAAAAAAAATTATATCTAAAAAATAATGTACACTATTTTATGAGAAATCAACAAGTTACATCAAATCAGTAGTTTCCAACCTTTATGTTACTGCGCCTCCATTTGAAGAAAAAAATATTTTCGCGTCTCCCCATCCTTAATTCCATATAGTAATAAAGACACGTTTTAAAGGGTAAATAAATATTTTGGACGGTTCGCGCCTCCCTTTGCAATAGTTCACGTCTCCCCAGGGAGGCGCGCCTCCCAGGTTGGAAATCGCTGCATTAAAGTGTTAAATTAAATCTGTTAAAAAATATTTTCATTTGTTTTCCAATAGCGTAAAAATCTGGCAACCCTATGTAGGTGATAATTAAGTATTTTTGAGATTGTTTGGTACAAAACTGGTTGCTAAGGTAACCAGTGTCTGTCATTTAATGTACGTTGCTTATCGTAGTGATGATAAACTGTTGTATTTTAACATTTTTCGATTGCTAGATTTTAGCGCTACTCTACGATAGTCTACATTATATTTCCATTATAATAGTGATTACATAAAATACCAATCACCTCAGATGAGTCGTAGTATTCGATTTACAATCTAATGGTCCCACGTTTCAAAGAGTTTAATTTTTCAATCAATACGTAACAATACATTCACTATCGTGTCTTATCTTCCCGATCTTTTTTTTGTTATATACAGTTCTTAAAACTACCGTAAAAACTACCTTGACGTAGGAGCTGCGAACGAAAAAATATATCCAGCGGCTGATTTATTTACAACTAGTCTTCTCTAAAACAGGTGTTGCAGAATTTTAAACACTCTATATTAATAGAAAATTTAAATTAACTTTGATTATTCCACGTATTGTGTTACTAACTGTGGCACGTGTTTCGCCTCTTTCAGAGGCATCTTCAGACTTACTATCGCAAAGTTTGCTTAAGTAATGAAGCAAGATTGATTCTAACATTTTAAAATTATAAAATTACAAAATGGAGGTTTAGGTTTTTTTCCTTTTAAGAGGAGCAAGGAGGGGGGTGTAGAATCGAAATAAAACAAACAAATAATGATACTAATGAGTTGTAATCAATCAGATTGGGATTTTTCCTTTTTAAGGGAAGCAAAGAGGGGATTATAAAATCGAAACAGTGCAAACAAATTTAATCATACTACTAATGACGTTAAACATTACAAACTATTAAACTAATGAGCTGCAATCAATCAGCTAGGTTTGTGATTACTCTATTAATTGGAAACAATTTGAGTAACGGGGAACCACCTGTGCCACCACTCTATATTAGGTTGTATCATACATTTTTCAAAACGAAAAATTATTATATTTTATAATTTATGTTAACCATCTCTTCTCACAACCATTCTTCACAAAAAATGACTTTTTAATGTTATACAAAATAATAATAATTATGAAGACTTTACAAGACATCCTGGTTTAATCACTTTTGGCCGTTTTTCTCACTTTCAGCCAATTGTTTAGTGGTTTCGTATTAAAAAACATATTTGTTTACTGTGGCAATGATAATTTAATATTTCATTACTAATCACATAAAGCGCTTTCCCTGTATTAACAGCAATTTTGTGAACTGTGCTGTGGGTATGGTTTTAAGTGGTATTCGCAGCATTCTCAAATTTATTAGACTGCCATTTTGAATTGAAAAGCGTATTCATAATTTAATCCCACAGATTATAAATCCATAATGTGCAGAAATATTTCAAAATAAATGATTGGGGTGGATTAATAAACGCATATCCGACTAATGATCATTTATTTTTATTTTAAAATGATAAATTCAATAAAATATTTCAAATTTGATTAGGTAAAAAAGTATCAAAGTGTTTTAGTAATTCAAGTATTACTTTATATACAGTTGATGACTATTTTGGCTTACGCCCTTGTAATTGTATAAGTAATGGCGATGGACCTTTACGAAAAGATAATGTAAATATATATAACCATTTTAATTTAAACTAATTCGCTTTGAAGGCTACTTAAAAACCCATATTTGTTATCGTTCCGGGAAACACATAAAGTCAATTTATTACATTTAGTGTAAGTGTAAGAGTGTAAGAATACATGAGAAGATAGTGTATTTCTTCTAAGCTAGTATATATATGTAGCTATGTCAATCCAAGCTTAAACATACATATCGACTGTGGAAAGGAAAAAAAACGTAACCCACCGTTTTTTTTTCAATAATCACAATGTATCAAACTTGGTACACGTTCTATCAAAAGGATGTAAGCTGCAAATGCCAAATTAGTATCCAAATTTCGCTTTTAAGTTTTTAAAAAAATGAGCTTGTGAAAATTGAAAGAAAAAAGACTGAAAAAAAGGTTTTTCCTAGACAATTTCTTTAAATAATCTTAGATTATGTCAATTAAACACTAGTTTAGAAGTTTCCGTTTACTTCCAGGGTGTATATATTTCATAATTTGCATATGGCCCAAAATCATTAAAACATGTTTTTTGTCCCTCCTATAAAATTTGCTATGTGTGGGTTACGTCCTTTTTCCTTTCCACAGTCGATATGTTTGTTATGATAAGTAAACCGAAATAATAATAATAAATAATAAAGTACTATGATATTTTTTATAACTTTTATAATGGAATTCTATTAATTAAATGCCATTTTAATCAAAAAATATCATCACGGTAAAAAGTATACATAAAATTATAAGTGAATTCGTGTAAGCTTTTTATTTTAATAACACGTAGGTAATTAATAATAAGGGAAACGCATTTTTCTTATTCGCGTAAAAGCTTTCATACTATATTTAATATGTTTATTATTAAATACTTCATGGAACTCGTTGTTTATTGAATAGATACACTTCAACGCTTACTGTCATACTAGTCATACTTCAAAAGCATAGAAGTAGGAGCTTAACATCATCGGTAATACATTTTGACCAAAAAACATGCATTATTGGTTTGATATTCATTTGGCCTATGTGTTTTAAAGTGCGATGTTTAAGTCAAGATCAGATACCATCACCGCTGAATGATTTTTTGATAACATGGCGATGGCAAGGTACAATACTCAAAGAAACTTTTTTTTTTTTAACATTCTCAATGCAATGATACTTGGTTTGAATTCCCACAATATATTTTAGTTTTTTATTAAAACTTTACGGGAATAATCGAATAGTGATGGTTTTATTTTACTTATAATAACAGTTAATTTTAATCGTAATATGAAACGTATTATCTGCATTAAATTACTGTGTTTTTAAACTTGGAAGATTAAGTGAGAAAAATATCCAGCACTTAAATTTAAAAAATAAAGTGAAACAAAAATCATACGTAATTGTTACAAATTTAAAAATATGTAAAAACATTCTGATTTTTATAAATAATTACAAAACTTGATGGACAATATATTTAGAGTGCTGTTGGATTAGTTTTTTGTCTTGATTATTTTTCGGAAATAAAGTTTGGCTGTCTTTGTAAGTAATGGTGATTTCATAAGACAAGTTTTACTGTTATCGTGAAACATAAAAGTTTAGTTATTTTGACGCACTAAGAATTTCTATAGCAATAAAACCCTCAGACTTTACGCCGCAGTGTATTATAAGCTTAGCAAGATTATCGAAACAGTAACAAAAAAAATACTAAAACCGCCAGCGTAAGTTTGGCTGGTTTTATCTCTCATAAATCTTTCAGTGGAGTCGCGGAGTCATTAAAGCAACCCTAGTGCACAAACTGTATCATTGCGCGCATCTCTCGTTGAGTTATCATGCGGTAATTTGCGCTGATGAAAAGGTGGAATATACATGATGTACGGGAGTTGTAATTGTGCCGTGTAATGCTGCCTCCAGGCCACTTGAGGGCTATTAGTTAATTGTGAAAGGGATGAACTGTGCGCGCCGGAGTGCACCCCTGTGAGGCATTAGCTAACCTGTGACAGGGGTGTATTTAGCAATAAAATCATACAAAACTGATTGACTCACTAGTTTGTATACTGACGCTTTAAATAAAAATGTGACATACGAGTGTCAATATATTATGGACAATAGTCACCTTTCACATTTACTTTTGAGTAAAACGTGTACAAACGAAGCGTGTTAAGTGTTTTATTCTGCAGAACGAAAAAGAGTTCTTACACACGCTTTCTCCACAGTTTTTGTTTTCAAACCATACGCAATCACTCAATTGCATGTAAAATCGTATGTTTGCTATTGAAACATTTTCTTTCAACCTTTAGTTTTTCTTCGGGGTCGTATTTAGTACCAAGTAATATTGAATTCATTGACTTGCTTGTTTCAATAAAGCCGTTACAAAACGAGTAGCTTAGAACCACGGACTTACATCTAATAAATTCTGAGGTTTACGATAAAAAGCATAAGACAAATAATTTTTAAAACACTTTTAATTTAAAAATAGCAGATTATTACTTCTACCGTTAACTGTATTTGTATCTATATTGTATATTTAACTAATTTCAAGTCATTATGATAACATCAAAAAGTTCAAATTATTTAGCTCTTTACTAGTAGACATATTGTATTCAGACCCGAATTAAAATGATTTTCAATACCTCTTCTGAAAATCTCGGATGAGTGAAGAAAATTTATTACTTTCATTGAAAAGTATTCACATATCGAGCATACTTGAATAATGCCCAACTTATCGATCGTACTGTTAAGGGGCTATACGGGTCGAATAAGTTATTATTTTAAAGATACGGGAAAGAACGAAGCACTTAAGCCAAATTTAACGGGAAATAACATTGTTGTGATTCATTGATATTATTTGAATGGAGGTTATATTGACATATTACTAATTGCTTCACCTCTTATTGAGGAAATACAAAGAATATTATTACCCCTAACTTTACCCAACTGTTTCTTCAACGCATCTTTAAGCTTAATAATTGTTATAATTTAAGATTTCGACTGAAGTTGCTTGGTGGAATTTCAATATTAAATTTGAATCGTTAAAATTGTGTACATTCACACAAGTTTTGTCACTGACGACCCAGGTTTCGCCTTTCGGCATCTTCAGACGTTCAAATGCATGCGTTCAAGTGGATGAACTTGAACTGACAGTTCAATCAATATTTTTGTTTTATTGTAATACTTTTCCACCAAGTATTGACAATACCCTGAAAGTGTCTAAAAGATTTATTGCAAAAGCTGAAATTTTTATTTTCTGTTTACTCAGCGATGTCGATTCGTTACCCACCAACTTTTTCCATTATGGTGACGATATGTATTTTGATTAATGAAGACTGAAAACTTTTGGTTCATTTGAACGTGTGAAAGTATGAAGATATTATGTGTGAACTCCGTCTACCACGATGTCAACGTTTTCATGGTGGTTTTATTTTCACTTGATCCCACTCTGCGTACACTCCGCTTTTGAGTAATCGATCCAGTCCAGACAACACCTCCGTTCGGTCGCAAGTTCTGTTGTGGCACTGCCAGAAACAGACGAGACAGGGGTGTAGTCTGAGTTCACTGAATCCGAATGCCCCCATAGTGTGCTTTAATGTGAGTAATCTGTCTGTATAATGTGTCTTAATTTTGCAGCCGTTCGTCAACTTGCAATCTTTTTTAATGGTTCGCAGTTATTTTTAAATTGAAAATTACATAATTTTTAGTTTGTTAACATTACTAAATAAAAAAAAATTAGTACTTTTGATTAAATTTTCTGGATTTTAATGACATCTAAGAATTAGCCGTTGTTTAAGAACTAGATGTTAATCTCTCGATCGATATATTTTTATATATTGAAGAACAGTGCTTCCCAACCTGTGGGCCGCAGAATTCAGTAGAAAGTACAAAAATCTATATATTTAAGTCTATCTAATCGGTGTTTCCCATATTGGGGGGCGCGGAATTTCCTAAGGGGGCCACCGGATTGGATTGGAAATTGGATTCTGGGAGGAAAGTATAGCAAATCGAAGCTTTCGAATTCGTCGGTGAGCTAAAAAAGAAAAAAAAAACGAGTTTCTGTGACAATCTGAGGAAAAAGTATACCAAATCGCAGATTTCAAATTCCTCGGTGAACTAAAAAAAAACGAGTTACGGAGACAATTGAGGAGGGCCGCGGATTATTTTTTTTAGATTAAGGGGGCCGTGGAACGAAAAAGGTTGGGAAGCACTGTTGTAGAAGGTATGAATAAAATGTCGTGGAAAAAAGAATAGAAGATCACTTATCACGTTCTCTTTATCTCACATTTTTTTTCTCGTTTTTTAATTATTAAATATCAATCTAACAAAAGCAAGAATGTTTTTACTGAAATTGAATGTTTAAAAGCAGGTGAAAAAATTGTATTAATATATTTAACGACACTTGGCGTCGTTTGTCATTTCCAAATATGTAAAATTTAGGGAAAAATATGCCTCAGTATCGCAAAAAATATGCTGTCTGGCCTCGTGTTTGACATGCCTGATATTAGTTGTAAAATATGTTTATATATGGGATAATACATTTTATGTAAAATATACGAAAGAGACAATCTGTGGACAGCTTTGTGAAATTATTTTTTTTTCAAATTTTATTTGACATTCTTACCCAATTAAATTTCGAAATAGTTTCTGTCAGTGTCGTATTTGATTTTGTTATCTTTAATATTTTTTTCAAACATAAATAGTACATTTTGGTTGACATGCGATTTTTTATTTAAAAAAATAGAAGGTCTCTACTTAACCACGCCACTAGTGCCCAGTCCATTTTTTACAAATAAAGTTTATTACAATATGACAACAAGGAATGACCGGGATGATTTTAAAATCCAATTAAGCTAGGTTCTATCAATTGAACGAATATTTGTATATAAGTAATTTAATAATTTGTCTTAATTGTAGGTGTCTCTGTAAACCGTGACTCATACCCTTAAGCGGGTATTCTAGTCTAGGAATTTAAAAAAACCGATTCTTTTTTTTATATTTTCTAAAGTTTAGACATTTGAGAGTATGCCCTGAAAGGAGTTTTTCAAAATTTTAATTACTTACCGAGTTACAGTGATTTTGGTGACGTAGCAACTAAGCTGGTTCGACCAGGACAAATCGAAACTCAAAACTTTAAACGCGTTTTTCTCGAAACTACATTTTTCAAGCTGGCGTACATAATATCCCAAGTTTTACAAAACTAATTTATTTGAAACTTTGTGTGAACTTTTTTTATACATTTTCTATATCTGCCCGTAGCAGATTTAAGTCATAGTTATAATTTTTACTATTTAAAAAAAAATTTAAACGGTCATTTTATGAAAAATATTTTTTTGACTTCTCCAAGGCAGGGGCGATAGCGACATTTTTATTAATTAAGAATCCGTTAGATTTTTTTTCAAATGACCAGAAAGGTACATGTCATGTACGCCAGGACACGACCTTTTTTGTGGATCTCTACCTTTACCAGCCGATAACTTTTCGATTTTTGAATTTAATTATTTTTTGACATTTTCTATGTATTTTTAAAATATAAATAAACGAATAGCTATCGCGGCTCTGAGACTAGAAAAATACGTCTCTGCCGATGAGGGTCTTTTTTGACCCCAGTGGTTTCCTCATTATTGGCCTTATTCTTATGAATTTTAAAAAAAAATAGTCCAAGGGCTTTAAAATATCTCTCTGCATCATTCCTCATACATTTTTTTTATAAAAATCCGTGTTTTTTTAATAAATAATCATATTTTAAGTTGCGCGTAAAAAAGACGTCATCCCAGCACACATATGAATTGACGACTGACGAGTGTTCTCAGCTATCTTACGGACGATCGTTATCGCGGGTGCTTATCGCCTGATATCGCGTAATCGCGTTATCACATACTTATATAAACTACAAAAGGTCCAAAAAACTATGATATAAGAATACCTTAATTATAAATATTGTATCACCCATATTAAAATAGATATTTAAGAAAATGTTGGTATTGGGGTCGCATTTCTTGAGCTTAGAACCGGAAAAGATAGTAAAAAAAATGGATATTATGATGAATGGTAATAAAATTTTTCTTTATTTTTAACAGAACTCGAAAAAACACCTGAAATTCGTGCCTCTAGACTAGAATTCCTCCTAAATGTAATATGATAATGTCTGTTTACAATCGATCGTACACGAATTCTGCCATTGACGTTAAATAGTTGACGCAGGAACCCAAGCAATATGAATCGCGTTGACGAATATGTCTATCAATATCCACGAACGTAGACAATCTCTTATACATATTTAAATTCACATATTCATTGAACAAAACTATACATTCTAAATAAAATAAACATTCTCTCTAAAGTCTAAATAAATCTAACATATTAGCATTGGTTCGCTAAGCTGTTCCTTTGAAAATAGTAGCCATTCACCGGTGTGGTTTAATCACTGGTTGTTATCCAATCACTCTACGTCCCGTTTTTGAAATGGGTACCTACCTTCGTTACATTCATCCAAACTTTTTCTGACAATTTCATATATCAACCCACAGAGCTTTGACAGCGTCAAATTTAAGGTTTTTCCATATTATAAGTTATTCAGACACCTTGAAATAATATTCAGCATCAAAAATACGGCATAAAAAGGGAAAATATATTTGTTTTGAATAACTCCGATTTTTTTTTATATATTATAGATCGCGGCTGGTGTTTTTTTACCAACTGATATACATCTGATGTTAGGGCAGGAATGAGTAGACAAAAATTAGGTTATATTTAGATCGTTTTTTAAATAATATATTACCTTTTTTCGAAAAAGTAACGGTAAAATATTTAAACAAGCTTTTACTGAAAAAACTGATAGCAAAATGGTAATTTAAAAAAATGTCGACTCAAGGATAATTTTAATATGCTTTAGTGAAGCGCAGAAATTTATATTATAGTACTCTTCTTTCCATATCCGCTCCCTAGTCGGAGCATATGGTCAACACATGATTCTTCCGAGATCCTCTGTCCCCCGCCAGTCTTCTTGCTTCCTTCAATGTTATCCCAGCGTCCCTTAGCTCCATCGAGTACATAGGTGGTCACAGTGCCGGTGCGAGGTTATTTGGCACCCCAGGCAACGGTTTTTGGTGCACCCCCTTTTAAATAAACCGTTTCACTTTTTTACGAAATAATGAAAAAAAAACAATTCGGGAGCATAAGAAATAGTTTTTTTATATATCCATGTCCGTTCCCAATGTGAAATATATGACTTCCTAATTGAGGTATCTCAACAGAACTTTTTCTACGTAAACTGTTTATTATTCAGTCTCTCAGCCTCTCTTTTTCGAATTATAGATATAGAATACGATACATAATAACAGTGAACAAATACAAACATCAAAATAAATTAAAATGTACTAAATACTTTGAATACTCCATTTATGCGCCCCTTAACGGTTTGCGCCCTAGGCGGTTGCCTATTTCGCCTTTATGGTGACGCCGGCCCTGGGTGGTCATCAGTGGCCTTACACGACGGCGAAATCCATCCGGTATGTAGAAGAGACAAACAGAATTCAGGCCTTCTTGTGGCATCCGCAGCACATGTCCAATCGTCGTTTTTTTTTACTTTTGACGTAATTGGCGGCTGTTTAGTCCGTTTTCTTATCTCAGTGGTTTTGGTAAAGTCAAACCACCACTAGTCCTCTAGTTAAAACATTAACTAAAGGTAAACGAGATTATATTTTTTTGATGAATTTGGTTGTTACATTTTGGAAGTTATTTTTAATACAAATTAATTATATCATCTTTATTGTTTCACAAGTCGAGATACTAATAACGACGCGCGTTTCGACTGTTTAAGAAGTATCATCAGAAAATCTATAATACGGTTCTTAACGAATAAACTAAAAAATGATTATAATGACCAACTTATAAATTATTTACATGATAATTCTAGTAAAGATATATTACTTTTAACGATTACATTTTTTATTATTTTCATCATCAGATTATGATAGTATTATGCATCGTGTTAATTAGTAAAATTGTATGAGGTTCGGTTTTAGACGCTTTGTATTTATGACGGGAGTATTAATATTCCACGACAATCGGCATAACTGATTATGCGTGGTTATGCACAAAGCAAACATACTACATGTAATCTACCGTGCTTATTACAATCTAACACAGTGGTTCTTAACCGGGGGGTGTGAGAAATCATTTCCGGGGGTGCGGAATACGCTTCTATTTTAACATATATAAAAAAATGTATAATAAATGTATTACAAATACGTAAATAAATTTTAAATGGGGGTTCAAGAACATGTTTTCAGTTTCAAGGGGGTGTGGGTCACTAAAAAGCTTAAGAACCACTGATCTAACACGTTACCTCTACTCTCAGAATACATCAAACAGTCTGCTCTCTTACAAAAATATTCTAAAAATGCGCTCCAAAAATTTCGGACCGCTGTATGTATAAGTTTCCATTGACTTTAAAGAAAGCGAAGAAATTACTCCAAAAATATTTTTAATGAATTATATTGATTAAAATAAAACACAATCTTTGTGTAGGAAATCCACCATCTTATCAAATGACCGGCATTTCCAATTGATTTTCGTGATTGAAAAAGGCTGAACCACTTATGAAAAAATTTCAGTAAACACTGCATATTTAAACTTCCGTTCTCAAGTTCATCCGTGCACTTGAACGCCTGAAGATGCCGAAAGGCGAAACCCGGGTCGTTAGTGACAAAATTTGTGTGAATGTACATAATTTGAACGATTCAAATTTAATAATGAAATTCCACCAAACACTTTCAGTCGAAATTTTAAATTAAAATTAATCTTTAAAAAACTGTAAGATCAAAGATTTATTTATGATATATCTTCGATGTACTGCCAGATAACGTCAAGTGAAAAATTGGATGTTTTTAATTTTGAATGCAGATCGATAGATTTAAGCGCTCCATCATCAGAAAAAACAAGCTCATTCATATTGCATTTATTTTTTTCGGTATCAAAGGAAGTAATAATGGGTACGAACTAAGTATATTTCTTTGGCAGTTATTACTAGCAAATCCTATAAATAGCTTCATGCTTTTTAGCTGTATCGATTTATTTTTTATACAACTGCCCGAAGACGGTTAGATGACTAAACGTTTTTAAGCTGTAAATATTTTGGCCAATTGCTATTTATTCATTCGTTTTATTGTCTACGACCACGCTAAATTTCAATTTACTTAATGATATTCGAAAAAGTCAATTTCATATGTATGAAAATATTATAAATAAACCTTATCCGAAAGTGTTTATATCTTTGTTAAGGGTTGGTATGTTCTCTCTGTCCTCTACGCCACATTATGATTATTTTAAATCACCTAAGGAAATCAAAATTCGTGTAATCTTTTCAAACACTCGTTAGAATGAGATAAGTTTTCTATTTGAATTTGTTTGAGTTGGAATAGAGTTATCTAAATTGTTCTGTTGTATTTCCACCGGAGTAGTGCCATCTTTCTACGACAATTTTATAGTCAAATACATCATTCTCCATCATGGTTAACAAGACAAAGGTGTCTAGGGACAACACACTGCTTAAATCTGTCACTCGTTTTGTTGAAGTTTAAAATTAACGTCTGGTTGAGCATAGTTTTGACGTCTCGTGAAGCCATCTATCTCGCCCGTCAGAAGTGACTGATTTTAACACACTGCCGTCGGCGATGAGGTGCGACGCGACGTGACGATGGCGTTTGACACGTGCAGTGCTGAAGAGCATCCCTTTGACAATTCGATCTGATGGTTTGGCACAATCACACCACTGGGATAGGTGAACTATTCGTTCACAGTTAGGGATTGCGATAAAGTTTTTCCGGCAGTTTTCAATACCGGAACACCGGTTTTGAAATTGCAAAATACTGTTTAACAAGAAAACTTTTCCTCGAGCAATATATTCGATCGCGATTGACACGTTAAAACAGTGATGCACAACCTGCGGTACTTTTTTAAAAATGTTTTTTTTAAATGAATTATTTTGATTCTATACTCTTCCATAAGTTTTGTTGATAACGACCCGGGTTTTATAATTAACGTAATATCATTTTTTTTTCATGTGAAACATTTATTTAACAAATGTAAGTAAGCTTTTTCTTCAATGAAGTATAGTAAATCGGTTCATAGAAACAGGCTTAATAGAACAAATTATAAAGAATTAGTTTAAAATTAACACAGACCAAGATCGCAATTCCTTTTGAATTACATATAAATTAAACATGTACACATAAATATTTCACATTATATACATTTTTAATAAACATGTTCTCATAATCCTCTTTGACCATGGTGTATTTATTTTCACGTTTTCGAAATAACACGGTCAAAATAATGTAATGGAATCTTTCAATCATTTATCTTAATTCACTTTACCATTTTACACGCTTTTTTGTACGTCTGTTTAACATGAAACGTATCCTCCGTTTAAAAGAGGATTGAGCGTACTTTAAATTATTTTTTTCTTTGCGGCCCGAACCCATCATAATTTGTTTTTATGCGACCCTTTAGAAAATAAAGGTTGTGCATGCCTGTGTTAAAACATTGAAGAAACGGTTTTAAAATAAAAAAGAACGAATGTTTAGATGTTCGTGAAAATGAGCGTTTTGCATATTTTTTAAATTTGAAATATCGAATTTGAATCGTTCAAATTATTGTGTATTGTTTAAAAAATCAAAATTGATAAACAAAACAAATATAATGAGACAAAAAATAAAGCTACGTAATACAACAAAATCAATAAATAAAAAAGAAAAACTTTACAAACAGTTCACGAACACTATCACCAAAAATGTCTAGTTCTCTAGGCAATGAGTTGAGCAGTCGAACGGTCCTTGGAAATGGCGACTCATACGTCCTAAGCAAGGAACAGTTTTTTAGAAATAAAAGCTTTTGGTCATAGTTTCGCCCACGTAAAAATAAATTAGGAGCATGTAAATTGTGTAGATAGTCATGAGAATTTCAGGATTATTAATTTATTATGTACACAGATTTTGACCAAGTGACTCAGTTCAAGTTCCGAACTTGAACGCACTTGAACGCCTGAAGTGCACTTGAACGCCTGAAGATGCCTAAAATCGAAACCCGTGTAAATGTACATAATTTGAACGATTCAAATTTAATATTGAAATTCCACTAAGCACCTTCAGTCGAAATCTTAAAATATTAAAATATCGATGTATTGATTTATTTTTCCAGTTATGCGATCCAATTGGCCGTAATTATAATTTGTTTATTGTTTCTCACAGACAACCATTTAAAATTTCAAATGAATCGTTTGAAACAATTGAAAAATTCAGATTTTTCCTTTAATCTTTAGATTAAAAATATTGTTCATTAAAAGCGGTTTATCTAATGCCAATTCTTGCTCAAAACTATACAGTCATAAATTTAGGAAATATATTCATTCAATTTTTGAAAATAAAATAAACACTACAACATTTTAAATCCTCGAAAATTCAAATGAGATGTTCATTTCTAAAAAGTTTTCAAATAAATCTACCCGAAGATCAAAAGTTTCTCGGTAGCACTTTTTAATCCAATCATATCTTTCTTATCAGCGTCTCAGCTTAGTTTGTTAAGCCAAATAATGGGATTATATATTTTTTAAATTATTTTCGCGGTACACTTATCTTTTAGTATGTACAACTTGTATATTGAAGTATAAAAACTTATTACGGCGTTATAAATGATTCTGTCTTTCCTGTATACACACAATATTATATTATTTTCCCCTTTTAAGCAAAAAACATTTTACCACAAAAATAAAACTAACATACATAAAAGGTCATACACATTTCAACACTAATATAGATTAAGAAGAACATAATATTATTTTGTACCAATATCAGGACTGGTTTCGCTCATGACGAGCATATATATTGTGTTTTACTTAATATGAATGCCTTTCCACCAAAGTATTGACAGTGAACATCTTAAAAGTGAAAAATATAAATAATTTCATAAAATTCAGTCACAATTTGTATCGCTATGTATATTTTCTTTTAATAAATGAATTATATATCTTGTTATTAATAGTACTTAATTTTGTATTAATAAATCTGTATCGATTTATATGTTCAGCAGTTGATAATGTTCGTGATGAGCAACACCGGGTTTGATCATTATTTAAAATGTGGAATTTCAGTACAAAAAGGTTTTAATTTCTTTAGTTCAATGCATGTCCGACAATAATTGACAACACATCAAAACTAGAAAATATGTTTTTTCATACCAATATTATTGTTTTTTTAAGCTTAATCATCAACCAAACACCCATCACTGTACCGTTCAGCTTATGTTCATCCGTGCACTTGTACGCCTGGAGATACCGAAAGGTGAAACCCTGGTCGTTAGTGACAAAATCTGTGTGAATGTACATAATTTGAATGATTCAAACACATCACTGTATTGATAACACACTAATCCCTTAACTTGTTCTTTATCTTTACAATACTACTCTATTATAAAAGCAACGACTTTGGTCTTCTTGACCTAGAGACCTACCGTTATAGAGTAGGAGCTGTAAAACGGAGAATAGATTGGATAGTAAGGGGAAATTTCCTAAACGATTTGGGTAACCAGAGCTAAGAGAGTAAGTTTTTTTTTTTACCAAAAATGTTATTTCCATGATTCGTCTGTGAATTGAGTGATTTATTTATATAAATATACCACCTTTAGATCGACAGAAAACAAATTAAAAATAAGATTTACACAATTAATATTTTCGTTTTTTTATAACGTTAAAATGAACTAACAAACCAATTTCGGTTAAACCTGGTTCTACCCCCTACTTCAAAGCACGTATCTTTTTTTTTGAAGATTTTTTATGCTTCCTCGTCTATTTATTTTTCTAGTTGACTACTTTCTTTAATCGCATCAAATAAAATACATTTTATATTTTAATGTCATCAAAATCTGATAAGTTCAATCGTGAATTTGTTCCTTCGGATTTTCTGCCAATGTAAGCTTTCTTAATCTCGATAATCTTATTTTATCGGGAAAGTTCTACCGCATCTAGATTAAAATTTAACGCAAACTTCTTTGGCAAAATTCTCACACTCTTGCGAACATTGGTATTATAAGTAATTGATATTTTTGACAATTGAGGTCACATTGTATAAAGTAATAGAACTAAATTTACCAACTACATTTGAAAATGAAAAATGATTCAAAAGAAAATGTGTTGTGACCTTTTATTATTGCCTCTATATCTTGACCTTGAACATACCTGTACGTAGGTGTGTGATCAAAGTGTTATTTTATTTTTGATCATCAAATCAAAAAAAAAAACAGTAGAATGTAAAAGTTAAGTATTTGTTATATGTCAGGCTATGGTTCAACGGTTACCGTTGTTGGCTTCCTTGCCGTATCTCACGGGTTTGAGTCCCAATACGAACAGTATTTTTTCAATCGATTTATGTTTTAAGGCAAGGGTGTTTTGGTGTCTAAAAACTTCTCCCCACCCTTCCGATTCTTAAATAGCCGAGTGTAACGAGAGCGATTAGTTAACCACCAGTCTTGTCTTATACTTACTACTCTTTTTTAAGAAAGAGAGCAACTGAGTAACAAACAATGTTCGTAAAAAAACTTATGTTGAGATACGTTCATTAGGAGGCCATATGCCACACATTGAGAGCGAATGTGGATAAAAAAGAGGTGCTTTAAAAAGTCTATATGTGTTCAGTTTTAAAAAAACAATAATTTTAACAAAACAGTCATACAATAACCAAGATACTTACAAAAAATATAAAAATATCGAACACTTATTGTTTTTATTATATTTATTTCTGACTGCTTATATTGTTAGAGTTTTACTGTCATAATAATAATTTGAAAGATTTCTCGTATCGGCTTATTTTATTATAGTTTTGATATCGTTTAAGATCATTCATTGTCTATCTATCACACATATATGCAAAAACCATAATCTAAAAAATAAATACAAACCAGCCAATATTGATTTGATTGGTTTAGGCTCAAAATTTAAAAATATATTTGCGGTTACTGTATGTTGTATAGTGTCATTTTATGGAAATTTAAATTGTCAAAATAATATACAAGTATCCCTTTTTGACCAACTAATAAATAATATGAACAATTCAAATACGCGGTAATCTACAGTAACAAACAAAAAGAGGCGGGCAAAGCTGAAAGTTCCTGATTGTTCAATTGTACGTGTATAAATAATTTATATATACCTGGTACGTAGATAGATATAGATAGAATATAATGTTTTTCTAGAAGGTTCCGTCAGCCTCCTACAGCAATCTGGCTTACCTCAACTTCTTAACATTAGCCAACAACAACAAGAAACAGATGATTGCGAGTGTTTGATGTTACTTACTGAAAAAAAATTCAGCGAATCCGTTTGCGATGTAGAATAATTTAAAAAAGCTATTTTACTCAGAATAGCAGCTATACGTTATTCGTTTAACCTCCTTTCACACACCATAACTACATAATTTGACGTTCTCTGTGGTCAAGTTGGTAAGAACTTTGCCCTAGAGATTAGGCCGGTTTAAGTTTACCAGTAATTTCATAATTAAATTGGTTTTTTTTTTCATTTTGAATTTTACATCTTGGACATAAGTCGTGATGTTTCTTCTCTTCAAGTTGACCTGTAGACTTATTTAAAAAAAAAAGAGTTTTTATTTTATGATTTTCCAACTTCAAAATATTTGGCGCATTCTCAATTGGCAATTAGCTATAAAACAATTTCGACTGTAGAAAGGAAAAAGGACGTAACCAACATTTTTTTTTCAAAACAGCTTTTTTTCGATAATCGCAATGTATGTATATTACTTGATACACCTTCTATCAAAAGGGTGTAAGCTGAACCTGCCGAATAAGTATCTAAATGTAGCTTATTGTTTTGAAGAAAGAAGAGTTTTAAAGAAGGTTTTTTATTTTTAAAATATCAAATTAATATCAGATTAAATCAATTAAAAATCAGATCATCAGTTTCCATGTACGTCTAATATGTGTATATTTCATAATTTTCCTTTGGCCTAAAATCAACAAAAAAAGTTTTATGTGTCTTCTGTAAAATTTGTTATGCGTGGGTTACGTCTTTTTTCCTTTCCACAGTCGATATATATATTTATTTTTTGAAAGCTAATATTTGTTTTGTACATAACATATCAACACACTCGATATATCATATCTAAGCATAAATGTGCACTATACATTTATTTATAAAACGTTACGAGTAACGACTTACTTAGGAATATTATAGCATTAAATATCGACCCAAAATCGGCAGAAAAACTTTAACGACAATTCATAAATTTTACACGATATGGTTGTTTTTTAACGTTCTCTTTCTTGTAATAAGCTCGCAAAAACAACTTTACTTGACAAAATATTACTAACCGCATTTATGGAACTATTTTTGCAAACTTATTACGAGAGAAAGTAATAAAGCCTCTGTTATGATTAAAATCAGACTATTACTGTAAAATTTATGAACTGTTCTGCCGATTATGGGTCGATATATCAAACAATACAACAATTGTTTTTGTATTTCTCATTTTTCATTTTTCAATCACAAGATCACGGCCGGCTTTTTTAATCACTGGCATTATATTATAATGCTCAAAAGTGAAATTGACGAATCTTTATAAAAATATGTGAAAATATAAGGAAAAGGGTGTGCAAACAAAAGTAGAACGGAAAAACGGGGTTTTCTGCAGTATTTTCAATGTAAGTATTTGTCATAAAATGTGTTAATTATTTCAAACCCATTTTATAATCATTTTTTTATACAATCTAAAATTCATTACACTCATCAATTTTTTTTATTAACTACATTTCCTCATTCAATGAATTTATTTCATCCGTTGAATAAAATTTAAAATTCATGCCGCATTAAAACTTATAACTTCAAAATGGTTCACTAATTTTTGAAGTCTGAATAAATTGTTTTACTGTTTTTTTCCGTGCACGAGCTTTCTTCAATTCTTTCTCCGCCGTTCGCGCGGAAATGTGATTTAATTTATTCAATGCCATAAAATAATAAAAGTGGAACACGCGAATGGGTGCTGTTAGTACAGTAAAATACAACAACCTTGATATGTTTTTCGCAATGCGTGACCTCCTTTTTTTGAAAAGCTCTACATAATATTATATTTATAACACAACAAGCATACAATATCTTTGCTTCCACCCTTAAGGCTATTTCACATTTTTCATTTTTTTTATAACAGTAATTCTTTACCAGAAGTAAAAGTTTCAGCTTTTGTCAGATTCGGAATAAAATTGCAATACATCAACGTTTTGTCATAAATGAAATTGCCACCTCAATGGAAAATACACCAAGGGAAATATGATTTGGTCGTTGCGGGGGGAAATTAAAATTAAACGTTATTTGATTAATATACATCTAAGATGTAATCAGTTTCTATATAAGAAATTAAAAAAGATGTCGATGAAAGCAACTTAATAATGTTGAATTTAATTTTGTAGCAGGACAAGCATCATATTATTTCATAACTATCTAAAAAAACATTGAAAATCAAATTATCTAATGTAGTATAAAAATGGTCGTCGATTTTGAAATCCTGTGAGTTTGCGGATTTAATTTGAAACTTTTTCGGGTGTTTCGCAGATTTTTAAATTTTTTATCACTGACCGATTTCAAAAATCCAAGAATCTGCGAAATTATGAAAATAAAAGTTGTGGAACCTTTTTTGAGCTCTTTCGAGAATTTCAAAAGTTCTGTCTGCATGCCGTTAACAAACGATTTAATACGACACCAAGATAAAATATAGATTGTTTAGTACTTGGTATAAAATAAAATAGTAAATTTATAATTAAAAATTAAACAAAAATTAGAAATACATCGTTCTTTACCTTCTTTATTTCATAAAATTAGTCATTAAAAAGTTGCAATAAATTCATCACAAATATTGGTCAACATGTCATATTTTATTTTATTTATGTTTCGTTTAAATATTTTTTTACGTCTCTCCAACAAGTGTGTCTTATTGTTGTTAATGTTTCCGTCTGTTACTACAGTCACTACATTTCTCAAAAACATGTTATTTTTTGTCTCATTACAGAGGATGAATAAAAAAATGGTACTTTCAAATTTACAGCGCTTTTTCAGGCTGCGCCCAGCGGAGTAGAGTGCTGGCGAGTTAACTTGTTCAACGAAGCATAAGACTTACGACCAGCTCAGCCTGGCCAAATATTTACGCACGGGTTTTGCGTTTCGCTGGGATGAATTTTAAGTTCTGTACACAGCACTGTATTCCACTATACAACATGTGTGTTCAACTCTTCCATACAATGCTTGGAAAAAGCATTGTTTTAAAGTTTACATTACAAAAGGATATTTTTTAACCGTTTGAATCCTTTTATACCGTATGTTTAATGAGCCAAAAATAATGCTCGTAATATGATTTGAAAATATTTTTAGATGTGAAAATTTTTAACAAACTCACACCAGAGATTTCAAATATTACATTAAATTTTAAAAAAAAATGCCAATAAGGTGAAAAAATATCAAATTATTTTAACTCTACAAATATGTTGTTTTTCTCATGGATTATATAGCTGTTATGGCATGCGCCCTTATCGGAATACTGTTTAGGCGAACATTAACACTCGAATACCGAAAATAGGATTGAGAAGCAAAGGGATACAAAATGACCCCAGGAAAATTTGCGTAACATTTGCATTGAATTTATTGGGGTATCATTGAAGATAACAATACATATGAGAGGACCTCAATTTCAAAACCAACCTTAAGATCATTTTTCATTTTTTTCAAATTTTGATGCCAATTTGTTCTCTATTTCAATATCTACACAATCAATAAATTTCCGATTTTAAAACTTCTCTAAGTACAGAGAAAACGCATTTACAAAAACGTGTTTAGTCTTAAAACCTACTTAAATTCAAAAAGCACACACCAATTTTTTTCACTTTGCCAACAATTTTGGTTTTTGGAGTTAAGTAGGTTTTGAATCTAAGGCGCTCATATCAGCTAGATATTATTGGTATTTACTAACTGGTTGAAATAAAAAGAATTTTACAATGTAAATGCGCCCCACTAGGAACTCAAAAGTTAACTACATTTGCTATATACCGACTGAGTAACAAACAGTCCTCGTAGAAGAAGAAAAAAAACTTCAGTTGAGATACCTACATTGAGAGCCGACATGGATAAAAAAAAGTTATAGATGAAGATGTTTTTGGAATTGTGACATATTTAATTTGCGTTCTGTGATTTGTACTGTCTGTCCTTCTGGCGGTAACTAAATTCATTGCGTGACGTGTTAGCCGCACACTATAAAACTGTGGCGGACATTAATTTGTGTTCTAGCATAGACCCTGTATAAAGTGTTACTTATTTTAGTTTTTAAATGTCGTACGTGTAATATTGCTTAACATTAAATTAACGACATTTCACAGAATAAGCTATGTTGAAAACCTTGCTTTGAATTTGTAAAATTTATTTAATCAATGAAATATTTTTTTTCAACCACAGTCGAAAACCAATCGATATTTCACAAAATAATAAGCAATAGTCTGCTAGCTGACAAATTAAATTCTTGGAAAAACCAGTCTACAATATAAACGTGGACAGTCAAACAGGCGTGGATTTTAACTTATGGATTTTCTAGTCATTTTTTTAATGAGTGTACGTAACAGTGTTTTTTAGATTGTTTGAAGTATCAGTTAAATGTCCTAATATAATATATTATGAAAAGCACTTAATGCAGATTTTTTAAATTCACACAAAAAGATTCGTGTTTTTTTTAATATGTCGAATTGTGAGATTGATAATACAGTTTAATACACATGATATTTTATGTATAATAAGCCATTTACCTTAGCTCACTTTCAATTTTCTTTATTTATAATATTGGTATCTTAAACAAAATCCCTTTTAAATAACAACCATAAAAAAATCGCTGAGACAACATCAGAGTTTATTTATTTTATTGTTTAAGAATGCGTGACAGTAATATTACTGGTTTGTTACTAACTATTGGAATATTTTTTACCTTGACAGCTGTACCCATCCACGTGGAGTACATGACCAGGTCTGCAGCCGCATTCGTAAGTTCCATCATGCAGCTCTCTGCAAAGCTCTGCACATGGACTGGCACGACCACAACGACCTGAAAATAATGTTTAAATTGTTGATAAATTGCAGACACATAATACACATCCAACAACTACGTTTCGTATTTATATTTTTTAATTCATTGACATTAAAAAAATACTTAAAAAAATGTAAACAAAAAACTTTAAATAATTCTCAATTAAAGGTTTAAGTATTCAAACAGTGCCGATAACAACATTAAGTAAATATTTTTGGAAATTTGTTTGCAAAAATTGTTATTCTTAAATCATGTTAATATTTGTTTTTATATAAAAATATTATGCATAACATAACCAATCATATTACTTGTTATTCTAGTGTTCTGGAAACATTGAGAACGAAACCTGTAAAAGCTTTTCTCGAAAGTGAAAACACGATGTCTACATAACCTATACAAATTAATATTGATACAACTATTTTAAATGTTTATTATTTGTGAAAAGGCATTATCTTGTGAAAAAAAATGTATTAATTTCGTGTATTTAAGAAGTAATGAAGACCGGTTTTGTTTTTGTTATTATATTCTATAGATAAAAGACCGATCAGTAAATATCAACTGATAATACTTAAAATTAAAAGTGTTATTATTGATATCTGTTCACATATAAACAATCAGTTTCAAACATTGATTTATAAAAATATTAATAATACACAAACAGCTTTGGAGTAATGTGTTTTGTATTATTTTTAAATTTAATTATTGTACACAAAGTGAACTCTTCAAGTTAATTATCGTATAACAAACAATCTACGATAAGAAGTTATCTCTGAAACTGACAGAATCTTTACTAATACATCACTTTGTTAAATTAATTGCGCAAAAGAGATATAAAGACTCTACCAACACTATAAATAAAGAAGCTAGAAAACTAAAAACCTTCTTCGTAGACCATAGTGCATTGTCCATATAGTTCAGTACGTAGACGTGGTGAGAAAAATGTAAACGCCGTTTTATTTTATATCTAAATCACAAAAGTATATCAAATACTCATGGATTTATATATAAATTATTTACGTTTTAAACATATTTTTTATACCGACACCTTACACATTTCATCAAATATATAGTTTTGTTTTGTCATACGGAGAAAGAGTAGATATTGAATATCATTTTGAATCCGGAAATTTTTACAGTGCAATTTTTCGTCTTGGTCAATTGCTCCCGAGATAATCCTAGCACAAAACTGAACAACGCGTAACGTTCGTTACGCCACGGGAAACGTCTGTTGGACACAGATGTATGTCCGTGGTGGGTGGTGGATTGAGTTACATAGTCTTGTGTCCATTACTTGTCAATGTAGGAGATATGTTTTAAATTATAATGTTTTTAATGTTATTTTATTAATTTTACGAATCAAATGTTATTATTAATAAATTACATGGGAAATTTTAGAGCTCATATATCTTTTAAGTATATTTATAACTTGTACTTAAATTGTGTGTTATGTACGTGATAAAACAGCATTTCACGAAACGATGATATAATCTTATTCAAACGTCATTATTTGAACTTAAGCGAAAATAACAAAAAAAAGTCTGATAATCGAAAATTATTCGTGGCGTTCATATTGGCAGGAAATTAGGGCAATAAAATGATCATCGACATTCAAACGAAGCGGCAAAACAAAACGTAAAAGCTCCGTAAAATCGGATCAAATCGATTTCCTCCAATCCGAGTTGAGAGCGGGGAAAGTTAGTCCTTCAGACACATTTGGCGTAGGGAAGTGTGCAAAATTGGTCTAAGGGTTTATGGAGAAATGTGGGAATTTCATCAAACACAAGGTACATACAAAATCAAACGAATATGAAATGACCCAGACCAGTTAACTTATGTGCTAGTAAATATTTGTACTGATTTGTCCCAATGTAATGTATCGTATCATAAAGTCGGCGAAATCGCTTTTAAAACTTACTTCTACGACGTAGCACTTAAGAAATTTGACAGCTGTAATTTTCTAAGAAACATTATTTAACGTCATAAACTTCAAAATATTGTTAAACATTTATACTACGTCATAAAAGTGTGTAATAAAACAAAAAATCATATATTTTCCTTTTAGTTGGGATAATAAAAGATTTCATTACTTGAATTTTCATTGTGCTGGTGAAATATTTGTTTTTGTTTTGAGTTGATAAATAAACCAAGCATCTGTTGAAAATATTCTATATTTAATCGTTTTTCAGGAATAACATGTTTATAAAGGTAGCGGGTTAGTTGATATTCTCTTAGTTAATTAGTGTTAGATCTTGAGAATGGCGTAAAGCAATAATTTAAATCATAAAATACTGAGCTATTTAAAAGATGAACTAATATTGCTAAACATATAATTCTAAATGTAGCTGTGTCAAACGCTTAGCACAATTTGAGTACAAAAATATGTATGTGTGGGCGTTATTGTTGAAATAATTTGTTTTGTCATTACTTGTGTTACTAGCACCACGAATGTTAATATTACCAATATAAGATATGTAACACTTTTAGGGTGTTCACTGTCAATACTTGAAAGTGAAAAGGCATCATATTAAAAAAAACAAAATATTCATTCATACTAATTCCACTTTTATTTAATGTCATCAAACCGGTCCTGATAATAGTAAATCTAACTCAACATAAAATGGTATAATAAGCAAACGAAGTTAAAGGTTGATTTATGATGTGGACGATCATGAATAAACATAATAAACATGTCTCAGAGTTGGGTAATTATGAGAGTAATTTTAATTCATTGTCAAAAAACATACGCCTATCCCAGAAACTAACCGCACAGGTTTTAGATAGGCAAACACATCAGCTTATATGCTCAATTCATCAGTTTCTGTTTTTCGATTGGCAGAGATGGTCTTTAAACACACAAAAATGATGATATTATTATAAATCCAAATTCCTCATAAACATTTTTTATTCCGTATTATTTTATTCATTTTAAAATTTTCTCACGTAAATTTCATTTCAGACGAAATTTTAATTATTCATTGATTGAATAAAATTTACTTTCTGTTTATTCTTTCTCTCAAAAAGAAATACATTTGTCTACCTCATTTTTTCCGTCTTCTCCCTCATCTACGCACTTTCTAAAAAGAGGATTTGGCAGATCGCCAGAATTCAATATAAAGGGGACAGTCAGATTAATAAATATCAAAAACCAGTAAAAATATATATCACTAAACTATTTTGTTTGCTTTAAAAAAAAGTTAATTATAAAATTATTATATCAGGCTCACGACGAAAATTTTTAAAAATAATATTCATAATTTAAGAAAATTTCAAAGCTGCAGTTTTTTGTAGTGTTCCTATAGCGCAAGTTGAATCGAAAACTTAAAACCGTATTTCTGAAGTTAAAGTTTTGCTATCGCTGGGGATTTACAGAAAACACGAAAACTTTTCCTCACAACCTCCTCATTGTGAGAAACTATTCGGTAACTGAAAAATTTTAAACGCGAAATTTAATACTTCCCTGCACAAGACTATAGAAACACTTTAGATATTGGCGATTGTATCTTGGTATTTATTACTTTCTATTATAATTTTAGTGATAATCAGATATAACTCGAATTTTAGATTGTTTGCTATACTATCATTTATTTCCTTAATAGCAATCTCAGCAAAATTTTACCATTATGTAATTGTTTATGTAAATATTATGATAAATAATTCAAATATAAGAATATGCATTCATTAACTCGAACATTAATTATCATTATCGCATAGTGACAGCGAATATTAAATTTGAATATTAAATTTTGGTAATAGATATTTGCGTCGGATATAGGGGCTTTTAAAAGAATTCGACAACTTTTAAATGGACCAAAATTCTTTCTGATCTGTATGACAATGTACATTGAGACACGCGTTGTGAATGTTGAAGAGCTTTTAATTAATTATCTAAGTTTACTGTCCTCTGTAAAAATGTACATTTGATATAAACAACTATTACTCCACTTAACTAAATCTAATGAGCTAATGAAATCATTGAAAACAGTCATTAGCTAGTCAAAACTGATCATCTATCTATGTATATATATCGACTGTGGAAAGGAAAAAGGACGTAACCCAAACATATCAAATTTCACGGGAGGCGCAAAAAACATGTTTTGATGATTTTGGGTCTTATGCAGATAATGAATTATACACAACCTTTAAGTGCATGGAGACTTCTAAACGTGTGTTTAATTGACATAATCTAATATTAATTAAAGAAATTGTCTAGGAAAAACCTTTATTTCCGTCTTTATTCTAAGTTTTAATTTTTCACAACCTCTTCTTTTTTTGAATTTAAATACTAAGTTTAGATACTAATTTGGCTTTCGTAGGTTGGATCCTTTTTATAGATCGTGTATCAAGTATGATACATTGTGATTATCGAAAAAAACCTGTTTTGAAAAAACTGTGGGTTACGTTCTTTTTCCTTTCCACAGTCGATATGCATAATAATAAACTTGCATCTAAATACTGGTTGCATTTAATACTCTCTTCAGTCACTTTTCCTTTGTAAAAAAACTTCATACTTATTTTCCATAAAGCTTTTCTATGTTTTAACATACATATATACAAAGCTTTCATTAAAGCGCCAGGCTGGTTGGTGCATAGATACAAGGAATGAATGTTTGTTTGTTATTCCCTTATGCGTTCCTATACCGCTCATCCGATTGAGATACAATTTTAGAGAGTTATTTTGTGAACACCCGCGAAGGTTTGTGAATCAGCGGTGGGCTGCCGATAAGTTAATTTGTTTGTTTGTCTCTTATGCGTTCTTATACCGCTCATCCGATTTAGATACAATTTTAGAGAGTTATTTTGTGAACGCTCTTGAAGGTTTATCAATCACAGGTGGGCTGCCAATATGCTAATTTGTTTGTTTGTCCCGTATGCGTTCCTATACCGTTCCAGTGTATCCAAAAGTACTTCAATAAACAGAATTAAAACACAAACACTTTTTTTTCTTTGAGTGGCATTGCGACGTATGCCGTGTACTCACTAGTTTTCAAATAAAAATTGTGGAATCTGTACGCGTAGTTTATTTACCATATTATATGTAAATTATAATCCCGATTTTTCGAATCACAATAAAAGCAATGTGTTTAGTAATTTTGTATACTTCCCAATTATATTGTCAAGACACAACAAGTCAAATATTAAGACACTGATTGTACAGTAGCAGTCGCATTTCCGTTAATGTCTTTATTCGCACGGCAAATGTCACTCTATACGTCAGTTAGGGCGCTTAATGCGCCAAACCGGTTATTTAACCGACGCCATCAAATTAAGCTGATCGTTTGAGCTTAAAGCTCTCGAATTGTCGCAGTTCTGTGCTTTCTGGGGACTAGGGGGCCAGTTAGTGTTTCCGGTTTTGGCAAAGCTAACGCATCACTGAGCTTTCATCTGTTTAACTGCCTGTTGAAAGTTCGAAGGCATATGCTTGTGAATAATTCGCCAACGTATTGGGGTCGGTTATTGTTATTGCTACAATACGCTCAAAACTTCGTATCCTATTTCGGCTCCGAATGTGTTAACACTTGTTTTTTTGTTACCTGACGCTTACATGAAATGAAATATGGCTAATTTTGGTTGAAGTTAATTAAGCCTACGAAAAATACTTATTAAATAGTAATTAATATTTTAAAAACACTAAAGCTACGTTTAGTGGCAAATTACCCTACAAGCAATTTATGCGTGTGCTTGAAGCTTCCGATCTTAGGGGCTTCAAAAATAGCTTGTATAGTATAGCCTATATACTTTTTATTGAGATTTTAATATTGTTTTTATTATTTCACGTGGAATTTTTTGATGTGTTTACGTTATCCGAAAAACAGGGCCTTCAAATTTTATTGCGCCTGGGCCTCTCATGTGCTTAATCCACCATAGACTTTTTTTATAGCTGTAGACAAGGTTATAAATATAAAATTGTACTAACCGAAACCTTCGATATTTTTACAGTTTCAAACGATATTGTAAAATTTATTTTTTATATACAATTAAAAAAAAAAATACCGTATCAGTTATTTTGTTGATTTATGTGACATTGCGCTTCTTCTTATAAAATTATTAACTCGGCCTAAGACGTGTTTGATGATATTGATGTATATGTAATATTTGCAGTAAACACCTACATATCATAGCAAATTTTAATTTATTCATTATATCTGGTTTTACTGACTCTAACCATTTTTTTTGCCTAGTTTACTATATACATGGCATCTTTTGTATGCATAAATTTGGCATAATTTATACTTGTGGACTATAGTGTATTTTAGAGAGAGTTGGAACGTTCATATAGAGAACAAAGACACAGAAGCTGGAGCGGGTAATCACAATGCATTCTAAGATTTGAGATCAAGATATTAAAAAAACTGTCGCAGTTAGTAAAAATAACGACTAGAAAAGTGAATATTTCTTAGCATTTTTATAAATTGGTATAAAAAACTATCTACAAAAAAAACTGTTTTAACAAACAATAAAATTATCAATACGCTGTATAAAACTGTATTTAAAACACCTACACACAAAACGGAACCAATTTTTTTTTTAAAAAAAACAGGACGTAATTCTACAGTGAATAATTTCCCTCCAAAAATGTGTTTTTTTAGGACTCCTTCTCATTTTTTTACTAATGAACCACTGAGCGAATGTTAGAGTCTAGGACCCCCCTTGATATCATCGGGACTCGGGAGCTGTGCATGTTTTTAGTTGTTGTTTATATATCCGATACGAGATAACCAATATCCACAATTTAATTATCATCGAGCCCTTCTCTCAATTTTTCACTACAGGATATCCCGCCAAAAAGGTTTGAACTTCCGGCTGGTGGCAAAAGTAAATGTCCTTGTCGGAATAATATTTAATTCATTTCACCTTTGAAAAAATCTAGCTCGAATTTGAGAGATTTCTGTTTTTCTTTCAATAATGAAAATGTGTAGGGAAATTATTACAACGTTATGTGTAGTGTAACTTACTTGACATTTTCTGAGAGGCAACTATTACTTTTAACAATGCTTAAAATATTTGATATTTTTAAAAATCCAACGTGCATCTATTTTAATATAATATTCATTACTTGTTATGAGAATATTTCTTTATTTAAAATGCTATTTACTAATAATTGATTACTTTTAAGGTTTTATTAATTTCCAAGAATAATTGTCTGGTTTTTTTTATTTTTTATTATTTAATTATAAATTGATTATTTCTTTTATTGTTTTTTTAAATTGAAATCGTTTTCTATAAAGCGATGAACGTGGAGATGCGTTGTAATTGATGAGACTTTTTTTTAAAAAAAAATATTACATTTAAATTGATGTAAACGTTTTAAACAAAAATCGCAAGTTAAAGTTATTTTGAAGCTGCTGACATAACCAGTAGAATGATAATTTTATATTTTAGCTTCTAAGATTATCCATATAGTTTTACTAAATTGGGTGTTCAATTTATTAATACGTCTCACGACACGCTCTCTGAAATAACCTAACCGATCTTATCGCTATAAAATTAGAACGGCCTAATCAGACGAACACAAATTAACATACATTTGAATTTACAAGACAGCAAGCAGATTAGTTTACGAATCGTCTGTAACAGATGGAGCCACAAATTGCGGTTACTACTCGTAAACAAATGGTGCATTAGAGAGCCCATAAAGTTCTGTGTTCAATATTGAAGATAATTATAAAATAACTTTACCATAAAAAAACAACTTAGTGCTAAATTTTCGATTTACAAAATTGATTTTAAAAACAAATTCTACTGTATTATATTGATACTGAAACAGTGACAACAGACGCAGAAACACGTTAAATGATATCTTTAGGATATTTTTTGATATTGGTATAAACGCAAACAAAAAAAACTTTTGGAAGAATTTCTTTGTCTGATGTATCATCATTTTTGTCATAATAAGTCTTGATTGCAGACGAGAAGTTCAATTATCAAAACAAAACAAATACCGTATTGGTGTTAAATAAAAAAATATGGTAAATACACCATAAAATTCTTTAATATCAATTCTATTTCGGGAATAAATCAATCATTAATTAATAGCAGATTGTCAGAAACACCAATTTATGTCATCAGTAATCTTTTATGTTAATAATTTCTAGCTTTTTTTATATATATCAGCACAAATTGTTTTATAAAAAATATTATTTGTTATGCACAGCTTTAAAGCTCAAATTTTCATGTGCTGTATACTCAAAACTATCAATTTGTTTTTTACCATTTTATGCGAGTGAGAAAACGATATTGTCATTGAATTCAATCCTGATTATATTTTATAAAAATGCAACGGAATATAAACAGAACGTAGTACAATAGTAACTAAAATAAAGTTAAACCCTAAAGAAAGAAGGGAAATTTAAAAACGACTAATTGCACTACTTTAGTAAACGCCAAAATTATTTGCTGGAGAAATGCTCATAAAAACATTTTTTATGAAACGTTGAGAGCTTTACTATAAAATGAAAAATCAGAGAGCGAAAATGTACTTAAAGTTCAGGCTGATGAATCTCGCAAGAAGGAAGCAAGTGGTGTGGGAGTTGAGACGGGGAGGGACAATAGGGACACCTTCATTTGTTTAGCCTGTCGCGCACAAAAGCCAGCAATTAGTCACGAGTCGCTCATTGTGAGGCGAGCTTAATATAAACAATTGAATTAAATAATGCCCTCATCTTAATGATTATTGTAATTGTAGTTGTGGAAAGATTGTCAAGATTTACTTACACACATCAAATGAAATAAGCAGATAATTTATAAATTTAATGAAGCTTATATATTCTCCTAGATGCTACGTATTCAGCCAAATGGTTAACGTCGTTGATTTTGGTTACGGTGCTCACTTGCTGACCGACTAACAAGCGACTCTCGTAGAAAAAATCAGTTGAGGTAAGATTCTCTATAAGTCGTTATGCTTTATATTAAGACAGACGTGGAAAGACGTCCAAAAAAATATTTTTAAGATCATTAAAACTTTTGAACAAAATAAGGTAAAATTGTTAAAAAATAAAACACTTTTCGTACTTATTCTAATATCATTAGCGGTTTTGCTTATCGCGGTCGTTTTCAACTGATAATGTTTAAAACAAGACAAAATTAGTTGTACTAAATTAAGGAAGACTAATAAAAAAAAAATGTGTCAAACAATTGCTATATTAAAAAATGAGAAAAGTACTTTCTTACTTAATTCATTTTTTATATGGTCAATTTTTTATGTCAAAGTAGTTTTTTTTTGATTTGTAAGAAGTCCTGACGGCTTAAATTATGCATAATTTAGTTTTAATAATTATTTACGATTTTTTTTCATATTTTTTTTACCGATTGCGTATCGGAATTTTGTATTCTTTTCAATTAAATTCATTTAAATAACCCATTGATAATACCTTACGATGATAATACCATTGCTTTACTTTCCAATTATTGATATCGTTCATTAAGCTCACAAATATCATATATTTTGTTCATTTTTAGTAATCTTTTAGAATGAAAAAATATGGTTACAGAAAATTTTGCTTTCAATTTTTAATTTTAAGGCTCTCAAAAATCATTCTTAAAAAGTAGCACTCATTCCCGAATGCATGTCAATTTTTGTCAAGAAATTATAACTTGGAAAAGTATAACTGTTATAATCTGAGCTTGCATTATTCTTGAGCTTGTAATAAAGTAAAAGTCACGTTTAGTAATATCATCTTAATTCTAAAATTTCATGTCGAAAATAATTAAACTTTATTGCAATATTCCATTATGTTGTACGTTGTAGTGCATTTAATCGCGTGCAACAAATGGCCTGCTAAAGTAGCTTTCATGCTTTTAAAACGACCAGACGGTACTTTGTAACAATTAACCCCTCGGGGACAGTGGGAGTCCAACTTTTGACTATACCCGTTTAAATTACTTAGAGGTCCTAAGAGGTTTTTGTGTAATTCTTGGTTGCGGAGTTCTGTTATTCTTTTTGTTTATTTACCATAGCTTTTTTTTAAAGCTTTTAAATCATTTTTCATTTTAAATATACATCCGTTTTACACTGATTGTTTTATGCGGTTTCAAAATAACACGGCCCATCGCAATTTCCCTAACATAAATTTTCGAGTCCTACGGCTCAGCGGTTAGCATTGTGGGCTTCCGGGCCGGACTTCACGAGTTCAAGTCCCAGTACGAACAGAATTTTTTCTATCGATTTATCAGTTTCTGTTCGAAGGCATGGTCGCGAGAGCGATTAATTAACCACTTGTCCCACCTTAGCATTATTTTTTTGTCCCTACTAGTCTCTTAGGAAAAGAAAGGTTGAGTGGATGAGTAACAAACAGTTCTTATAGAAAAACGTTCTACTGTAAAACCTCCATTAGAAGGCCATATGCTCCATGCTGGGAGTGGACATGGATAAAAAATATTCTTTTTAATTAAACTTGTCTGTTAAAAAAAAAGAGTCTTGTGTAAATTAAATTAGTTACAGACATACTATTAAATAAAAGCTCGGTGCTTTCATAAAAGTGTATATTATATTGTCAATTCCCGATGGAAAGGTTTTATAGTAAGATTTGTTTTATTTTATTTATGGATCAGAACTATTTTGAATTGAAAATTTTCACGATGAAGAAAATTGATTCTGGTCGTTTATGTATTCGTGCAAAAAGTGTGTTTTATTTTTATCAATCAAAATATTCAATGCTAAAAATTCTAGGAAGCATGTTCAGACTATACTTTAATGAAGGACTCTCCTCTTTTAAGTCTTTGAAATTTTCTCCCCACCCATTCACGACATTTGTTTATAATTTATTTGCCCTTACAGCGCTGCTGACAATCATTTGCTGTATTACAACTTTCACCCAGTATAATGGATTGTACTCGACTTACATACTTAATTGGTTTTTGCAAATGTGAACGAACGTTGAATGTATTAAAGTAGAGCAATGTATCATGAAAGATATAGAGTAAAAACTTTGCATTGGATGCATGAACTATTTTTATTTTAATTGATATCTTCGATTTTCAAAGGCTATAGAGATGAGAGAAAGATGAGATAATCAACACTTTTTTTATTATTATTCGATAAACTTTTTTTTTTCTTTTCTGCATCACACCGAAGATGATATCTCTTCAATGATACAGTTAAGATACATTTTTTTAGGTAAAATTTGAAAGGCAACAATAAATAATAATTACAAATATATAGATATTAATAAAGGTTAATTAAATACAAAGAATTGGTATAATAACAAGTAAAAAAAACAATTAAATAATAATAAGCAATAATGATAGTTAATGGCACTAATAAAATAACTTTTGGAACAGATGTGATTATGGATTGAATGGTGAGGGGCAGGGAAGGTAAAATTTTTCTCCAAAAGAAGTAGCAAATTTCTTGAAGTGACAGAAATTTTCTGAAGACGAAACTAGATCTTGATGCCCGATAGGACCATCACGACTATTTCTACACGACGAAAACAATATACTTCTTTCTACGGACATAATCGGACAATTCCAATAAGATAATCAATACTATTTTGTAACAGATTAAAAATATCAAATTATTTTAGTTCTACAGTTTTTAATAATTTTTATGCGTTGATAGCTATTTCGGCTTTCGCCACCGTCAGAACTATGTTTAAACTTATATTTTGCACAGCTATATATAATTTCTCAATCTTATGCAATTTTAAATCAATAAATACCCAGACAATCTTTTTTACAATAACAAATCATTAACTTAAGCCGCATTAAACTCAATATAATAACGAGAAAGGCAATAGTATTTTACGCGTCAAACTTTTCGTTATTGTGTATTTTGTTTCTTTATCGACACAAAGCAACACTATTGATTTTTTTGTGTTGAATAGTTTCATAATAGATTTATCATTTTGCAATTCTAAGAGTTGTTTTATGATAGTGCATGGTCATATCAGACATTTACCAAATGTAAGAAAGCATTTTTTTAAATCTTAAAATCTGTCGTCTCTGCTTCTAAGCAAAACAAAAAAAAATACGATTTGCCCACAAAACATTTAATTTACCCCCTGGATGGCAATACGATCAGTCATTTGTTTGATTATTTCAGTTGTAATGGTTTCCGGAGTTTTTTCATCATATTTAAAATCACTCATTATTTTTATCAATATTTCGTATTGTGTTTCATGCTCTACATTCTATAAATGTTGGCCCGATTCCTTAAAAAAAACTGAAGCAGAGAAAAATACATTTTTCTTATATAAACTTAAATTAAAAGTTGATATTTTGACCCTGAATTGCATAGAAACGATGAATATTTTAACAACGCTAAAAATTTAATTCTGTTCTTTTGAATCAGTATAATAGCAATTACGGATTCCAACTCGGATATCCGGATATATCCCTTTTTAACTATTCGATATCCGGATATTTGAGGAAATATCCGGATAGTATTCGTTATAATTTTTAATGAAATATTTTACAAAATCTACGAAAGATGATATGAATACTGGGGTATTTACTACCTGGGAGAAACCACTACTTAGGAGTAGTGTTTTTTATTACCATCCCCAAACTCGGGTTTTATAAATATATTATCTTGTTAACTTTTAATACTTAAAAGTTCAACGAATTGGCTCGGACTCGAGGCAAAAAAAAACCTTTAATGCCGAAATTTCATTCATTGAAGAAATACCGTTGCAGTAATATATTGCAGCTGCAAATTTTCAATATTTTAATATGATGGAATAGTATTGAAATGTGTATTGTCTCTATCTAAGACATTACAGAAGTGAGAAAGTATTAAGTCAGGATCAGTTGATCGTGAAACTTTGATCGTGAAACATCGTTATTTGCGTGCGAGTTCTACAATTCATCACTGAAAACCAAGCAATCGAGACCACTGTCTACATATTAAAATTTTAATAATTTTGTATACAATTTTAGTCATGTCAAGACGCTTAAAAGTATGGACTCATTTTATGAGAAAAGATAATAAACGCGGAAACTGACGATAATACAAATGACAATACAAATAATCTGAAAAAAACATTTTAAATACATAGATCAATTTTAAAAAAGGACGCAAAAGTTGGACGTGTTGTTTAAAACACTTCTAACAATAAAACCAACACCAACAGCAACGGAACGAGTATTTTCAACAGCAGGACAAATTAAAACTAAATTAAGATCAAATTTAAAATATGATACATTTTATACTATCTTATTTTTAAAATCTGAATAAATGACTTATATCACAAATGAACTCGTTTTTATTGTATTATTTTAGTACATAAATTTATATATGTAGTAATTTTTTGTTATTTTCATACTACCTGAAACTATCCGGATATCAGGATATATCCGGATAGTTTCAGTTTTACTATTCAATATCCGGACAGTTGAAAATGGCGAATAGTTGGAATCTCTAATAGCAATATCTTTTTTTTGCCCAAAACTAGATTTGGGCGTTTTTGATCGTAAGTCTTTTAATTTTAACATATTTTAAAAGCAGCTATCACGTAGTGTAAGCTATATTTAAGCGCACGTTCATTTTACTATTATTTACAATAATCGATTTTTTTATAAATATACTTTAATAACCTTGGTTCTAACATTACACTTTTGTAGAGGGTTGAGTACACTGAAAAGATAAAGCTTTGTCGAGTATTTACTTCTATCGTGTCGAGTATTATAATAGTAAATATTTAAGCCGTTTGGCGTGTAGAAAGAAGATCACAGATGTGTACTGGTTTTGTGTATAGATTGTTTCATTTAAGTTCAGCTTAGAGCCCGGCCGCAAGATTAATTATCATTGTGCAGTACAATCAACTATAAATGTGTATTGTTTCACAAACTAACTAACATATTACTTCAACAATACAATACTGCGAAGGATCCCTGAAAGTTTAATATTCCTTTCCAGTGTCCCAAGGGAGTTGAACTGTATAATTAAACAAGTTTGATTCATTATAAATACATCGTATTTTATAGTGCTATATATACATTCTCCGACATCAAGAATTCACTTATTTATTAAGCATAAATATTATCTTATTTCAGTTCAAATTTTTTGTCATAAATTGTGTAAGAGCACATTTATTTTATAAGTTTTATTTTTATTTATAAATACTATGTGTATAATAATATTTAAGTTCAATAAAAATCACTGTGGAGAAAAGTTCTGTGAATTTATGATACGATAATTTATAACTTTTAACGCTCGGCTTACGCTGCTAATTCCATCACGTCTGAAACGGTGATGTGTCAGCCGTCTACACATTACAAAACTAGACTTTATTTTGTTTTGAAAGAGATCAAGTGGTTTTTGTTTATTAAAATGATTCACCATATCTTTTAATTTACTTCAAATAATATACAGGGGTAATTAACGGGTGTTAATCCCAGTATAGAAAGTTTTTAAAAATTGATTTTCAATTGATTTATGGATCTGTTCAAAAGCATGGATGCATGTAATGTATTGAACTATCCCTCACCCATCCTTTCCTAAAAACGAGTGCTTAGAGAAAGATATGCTTACACCACGAATATCCCTGTCTTATTCTTCAATCCCTACTCTCTTTGAAAAAAGAGAGATTGAGCAACTGAGTAACAATCAGTTCTTGTAGAAAAACTTCTGTTGAGATACCTCCATTAGGAGACAGTATGCTCTACATGGGAAGTGAGCATGTATTATATATATATACAGATATTATATTGACAGAAAAGCATACTGTTCCGTTGAATACAAAGTTGCGGTTTATTTATGAACCTTCATAAAAAAATAAAAAATGCGTCACGTAGAAAGCCCAAACATTCTCCTAACAACACAATACCAATCGATCCTCTGCAGCCCGTCTCTGGTTGTTGACCTCAACCGCATTAACACTCTGCAGTCTTTGTACAACATCGTCTAACCACCTTAACTTCAACGACTGTATACTTTTGCGGCCAGCAAGTTTTACTAAGAGTATCATTCAAAATCATCTATGTCCGACCATCTTAACTAAATCGCTTTCCAGTTCATTTATAATGCCGAAATTCCGTTTAAAATATTGCGTGAAGACCAACAATGCAAAACTATTACTCCTGTTACATTTCCACTGTTTATGTAGATCAACTCCTGAAAATAGTTCTGAACATCACTTTTAAGGTGTTCACTAAATACTTAGTATTGACAGTGAACACCTTAATTAATTTTACTTTTGATTATACATAATCAGGACCAGTTTCGCTCATGACGAGCATCATCAAGTATTCATCAGTTGAGTACGTACAAAAAAAATGTTTTATTTTTTGAGTTCTGAATAAAATAACAAAAGCCAATAAGTCGTAAAAAAAAATATTACAGTTGATAATTTTGTTACTCCACTAGTTGTACTAAAAATTTCAATACGTGTTTTGCCTGTTTAAGAGCATCATCAGACAGAATATCGCTAGGCTTACGAAATGTAGACAAACAAATTGATAAAAAATTATTTTATATTGAAAATGAACTTCCACAAAGTTACAGCCGATTCTATTAAAGAATATCTTTTATTTATTTCAAACACTGAGCGACATTAATTAATTTATAATGTTATTTTATTCATGACAGTTATCAAAAAATATGTTTTAAAAAAGGAAAATGTGTCAGTCGTTTTTCATAAATTACTGTTTTTCCTAAATTCAACGACCACTTTGATGTATGTCAAAACTAGAGTATGAATAATAAATACTTTTCCACTTTCACTTAAATATCACCAAGTGAGTACTTCTTACAGTAATTTTTAGCGACCCCTGTTGGAGTTATCATTAAAACACTCCTAATAGACCCTATTTGTCAACAGGGACGTATTTTGCTATCATTTACAACATTTCTCATAAAATATTAATGTTACAAAACTGACCAGTTAATAGGAAACATTTTATTTTCCCTATTTTATAATTTTCATTTATAATAGATAAATATCTAGTTTATACCAACTATATTATATTAGTTTTCGTAACACTAAATTCATATCTGTTTTCAGTATTTTGATCTCAAGTAGGGTTTCAAAAATTCTAAAATATAAACATTTTATTAAAATATATGTTCACTTGTTAAAATAATTCTGATGTAAGCATGTTTCTTATGTCTTTTTGAGCATTTTATTTTAAGTGTTCATAAAAATTTCTGATATATTTTGGTTCATTCCCTTGTTATCTTTATTAAATGCCATGAGTTTTGATATACAAGTAATTCCTATCTAACCTTCAATATAACAGTCAGACTAATTGAGAACTTAATCAAAGTTTTCAACTCAAAATAGTTAATCTATATATTATCGTTAACAAATAATTTACTTTTATGCTGTTTAAAATGAATTGTAAATTTTATATAGGGCTGATTCTAGATTCTATTCATTGTGGGTAATTCAGATACTATGTATAAAAATAAACGTTATTTTATAAAATTAAATCACAGAACTACAAAAACACAAACTTTTTTAACAGCCATTTTTAAATGTAAGTAAAATCATAAATTAAATTTAACAGTTTCTTACCCGATTGGCTGTATTACTGTGTGTGAAACGTGCTTCGCTTCGTCGAAAGGATATTTAATTTGTAAATAATTCTCAGTAATGATAAACTCGTGTCACATCTTGTAATAATGCCGATCCAATAACAAATCTATTAATATTATTTTATATTAAAAATTAACGTCTACAAAGTTCTTACATAACCCAACAAAAATACAGAAGTAAAATTATTTTACCCTGTGTTATTGACTTGATTGTTAACATGAAAACGGTTTGCGAAATTTTATTACTATATCTAAACATTTAAGATTTATTTCGAGGTTTTCCTTTGTCAAAAACAAGGGTTCATTCGAGCATGGAGTTGATATTTTTCAAGAATGCGATCCAAATATGCAACGCGAAAATATAACACTTATATGGCATCTTGGGTCGCTGATATGGGTAGAATCGTGTCTCATAATATGGTCTTTAATAAGGAAAACGAAATAAGGGGTAGTTTCCACGAAAAAACATGTTTTATTTAAATCTCTTTCAAGTAAATATTAAACATTATTTATAAACAAAAAAACTTGCTTTTAATCATCGTAGACAAGCTAACTTATTATTATGATATTATTATTATTTTCATCATAAATGCAACAGAAATATATTTAGTATTTTAGACGAATGCCAATTATAATATTATTTTTTAATGTATTTAAAAACTATTTAAAAGAAAACAATATGTGGTACAGTAAGTATTTTTTTATATCGTTTGTAATCATGTTTTGATTGGATTTTTTTAAAAATCGAATTCAATTATTACCGTTACAAAAATGACTTAATAAAATGGTCCCATCTCTCATGCTTATAGAAAAAATGCACAAAACACAAAGAAACAGAGTGGCAATCGCGCACAAATACACGTGCTTATATAATATGTATTTTATACTTCATATAAAGAATGGATTTATTTTTTTAAACTTTTTTAATGACTTAAATTGGTAATAATTATTTGACGTATTTATTGTATTTATCTTGAATCCTTGAGACATGATTGCACACCATCACGCGCTTTCTCTGTTTGCGTATACCGCCTGGTGTCTAAGTATCGTTATTTTATTATAGATAACATCGTCCTTATTCAAAAGATTTTTTTTGTAAGCTCATCTTTATGGTCACTGTGTGGCGTGTGCATTTGTGTAAATAAGTGTAAATGACTTTGTTGCAATTATAATATGCTCGTTAGTCCGGTCTTTGTCAATGACTTGAAAATGACAAAGTCTACAAACGGCAACAGTCAGGCACAGAACAGAAAAAAAATATATAAAAAAAGACTTGTTTGCAACAGATAGTGTTGCCATTTACCTTTAGTGGTAATATACCTCTAGTGGGTAATTGATATGTTCTTACCTTGAAATGCGGCTTCAAACTGCGGTAGCTCCACCGTATCAAGTTCATCTGACTGGCAAAGCGAGACAGCCATCAGTAAGACCAACACTTTCAAAATGTCGGACGCCATTTTTGTCACTACTTTTCAAAGTATTTTTATAGTAACATCACAAAGCACGTTTTTTGTTCACTTTTTTTAATCGGTTGTTTTTTTTTGTCACACAACTTTTTCACAGTTCACTTATTAATTATAAACACCATAGTACGCGTGGTACAAATAATATTATGTATTTGTATAAAGGTTTATCTACTTTATTTGGAAACTGTAAAAGAAATAATATTCTAAATTAAAACATCCATTTCATATTCATGACTAAACTAAATAGTCCTTTGATAGAACAACATTACCAATATAAATCTAAATAAAAAAATGATAGACATGTATTTATCTTGTAAACGAGATCTCTTTATGTTTCATACCCGAAAAACATTTGACTAATGTATTGAAAACTTCTAGGACATAGATTAAAAAATATTTGATGAACGAATTTTAAGAAATTGTAGTTTTAAATGATTTTTTTAGAATGTTCCTATTTATTTAAAAACTCAATACAATAAATCTTCATGATCCTGAACTAGAAATATTCTTTAGCTTCCTGAGCAATTGGCAAAGGTACAAAGGATTCGTTATGATCTAAATCCTACGGCTGATGACGTCGTTCAAGGCACTCCGAATGACAATATGTTTCATAGTTTTCTTTGATAGTGTCATTTGCTACGGATGCTCTACGACAGGGGCTCCAAAGTTTTCCGATTCAACGGAAAGATTTATAGTTTCAAATCAAGCACAGTTGTGAAGTTTTTCATTTATGAAATAAAGAAAACTTGTGTGCAATTGTGTTTTGATCTTTGATATCTTCGTGGGATTGTATTTTTGTCTCTTGTTTTTTTAAGCTATTGTACAACATATTTGTTTATGAAACATTTTTTTATTGTATTTATTCGAACTTATATCGGTATTATAATAAGTAAGCTTTGATTAACTAGTTTTACTTAATTGAAATAATCAAACAAGTAACATAAACTTTGTTTTCATTATTATTTTTTTTGTAGAAAATGAAATATTTACTACATAATAATTACATATATATTGAGGATAATTTAAATTTTAAAGTATACAAAAAAAATCCTCTGGGGAAAATTCATTCAGTAGAATGCTTATTAAATCTATTGTCGATTCCTTTTAAGTGTTCATAGTATCTTAATTTAAACGTAAGAAAAAGTATTTTTTATATATCAAAAAAAATATTTGTTTTCCTCTTCTGTCGCCTAGTACTTTTTTCTATTTTTTATTCTATAATTGTGGAGTCGTGAAAAAGAGCCGACAATTATGTTACGACTTTAGCTCTTGAACTCTGATTATTTTATCATAGTATAATATAACAGGAAGAGCTTAAAGTGCTACTTTTGGCTCTCGAACCTAACATTGAAAAATCACGACCAACTATAACGAATGTTCTTTCAAAATCCTTGAAAGTTGCGTCATTATCCCGTCAATAAAGTTTGAGGCTTGGCAATGACGAGCTTTCGACGGGAAGGGAAGAAAACGACCAGTCGACGCCTTACCGCTTGCCTGGAACAAAAAGAAAATTGGCACATTAAGCTTTTTGAAGCATTTTTTGTCGGCTATTTGGACTTTGCAGAAGCGTTTTAGTAGATGTATCAGTTCTCAACGGAATAAATTATGCTAAGAGACAAATTATATGGACACTAATTGGCAACAATGTATACCGCTTTATAATATTTTGAAATTTGTTAATAAATATGAAATAATACTTTAATTATTTTACACGTGAGTGTTTTTTATTGGTTTAGTAAAATTTTATTCATAGAAATTTTATGTTACATATTTGATCAAATTTAATAAATTTATTTTGGTAACATTTATAATTTTGAAAGATACATAACAAAATTTAAAAATAATAAATATACTCTACAAATATTTTGTATTCTCTTAACAATGAGTTAATTAATATTAAGGACAAAAACGTCGTTAGATTTTAAGGAAATTGAAAACATGATTAACAAACGCTAATAGACGGCTGTTGTTTAAACAATATATTACTGCCATAATGAAGAATCCTTACTCATTATGAATATTGATATCAATTATTGAAAATAATATTAAATTTTCTTTTTAAGATATATTTAATGTACAAAATAATACACTCATCTATTTTTTAAACGGTTCTCAGAAGATTCACAAAAAACACAAAAGAGGATAGCCGATTTCTTAATTCTACAACACAAGACAGTAATAACAGACAAACGGCTTGATGTTTTAGATTCTAACATATTAAAGGCGCCAGACATTTTAAGCGATGAAAGTGATCAATGCACAGTCCTTCATAAAAACATAATATAATGTTTACATATTTTTTTTAATTAAAAAAATATATAAAACACTTATGCCAATGCGCTTAATATTTAAAAATAGATGAGATCAACACTGGATTAATATACGTTACTTACACTCATTTAAAAAAAAAAAAATGAATTTGTTTGATCTTGCTAAGGATTGAACCCAGACACTGATTGCTAAGGTAGCCTTACCAATAGACAGTAAAGGCCAGTGTTTATATAATTTAAATACGTATAGAGCGAATGTACTTGCGTGTTTGTATATAGTGCATTCGCGCACTGATTAGTACCGGAAGATGCCGAGAGGCGAAACCCGGGTCGTGTTAGACCAAGAATTTCATGGAAGTGTACAAAATGAAAATAATTATAAAATAAGCCATTGTTTAGTTTATAAAATATAGCCGAATCGTATAAAAAGTTCAAATAACTAAATCATTGGCGTTTGCCGATCCTGTATGTATATTAAATGTAAAGTATTTACTTTTTAGTGTATATGTTATTATTTTAGTTCAATATAATAAACAGTATAACGTATTTATAAAGTACTTATACTCACAACTATCAATAACAAAGTATGAGCTTAAAAAAAACACATATGAAAGTGACGTAAATCACAAAAGTTTCCGTCTTAGATAAAAATAGTTTTTGCTCTTTTTTATAAAATGGACACTGAAGACTACCGATACAAGAGTTTATTCGTGAAAAACTGTAAAAGTTTATAAAAATTAATAATACAATTGCATAGTCATTTGTAAATCACAGGTAAGATAATTGTTTTACGTAATAAATGCAGCAAGTGGTCATTAAAAAAACACTTCTAAAATCTTATTATCATGTAATTGTGCCAAGAAGCGTTTATTTCTCGGGAAGTGAGAAATTCAACTGTACTTACCATGAGAATTTTCAAAAATGCTTTGTATAATTTTAAGTTTTAACGACGTTTGTTTATTTTTATTTATTGCTTTTTTACATTTAAAGCAGTGCTATTTAAATGATTAGATGAAAGCATTGAATATACTTACTGGCTTAAAAACTTATCACAAAATTTTGAAACCTCGATATTGTTTTAATAAAATGTAATAGGTATTCAAAACTTTTAAATAATTCTCATTCAGTAACTTCAATCGTTTTCTTAACCAATAAAGCAACATTTTATGTTGCAGAATATGTTTAAATACACTTTTGTAATGTGTTTGTAAGGTGGAATACAAAATTTAATTTAAATACTAAATACGATAATGGGTTTTTAATACAACCTACAATTTTCAATCAAAACTAACAAACTCAAAAATTAAAACGATGAATTAAAATAATAATTGCTTTATAATTAGAATTCGGAAACCCAGGGGATGCGCCTTGCCACCCTATTCAGTATTCCCAGCGCAGCAGGGTTATCAAAAGCTCGCATTAAGCGGCGAGTGGCGTCATCTGGCGGCGAGCGAGTGAAACACGTGCAATTAAAAATTCACCGACCTAAATTTAACGGAACTTTAGTCTTTACTCCCGAAACGGCAGAGAAATTAGGATTCCAGGAGCGATATAGCTCTTATGTTCAGGCTCTATCGTAGAGGACGCTAGCTAATAATAATAATTCTTAATTAAGGTTACCAAAATAGTTATTTGCAGGTTCTTCCCGTAGATTATTAAGTTACCACCGTTTCGCGAAGAAAATAGAGTACATTTTATCTTAAAAGATGTTCTTGTTTGTTTTTTTGTTCTAAATACGTTTGCAATTTGTGGGCATAGGCAGTTTAGAATCAGACTGAAAAAAGATATTTAGCTTTGTTATTAATTAAGCTTGTAAAACAATGACATATATTTCAAAAGGCAATAAAAAAATACAATATAAAATGAGTAGAAGATGTATTAATAACTAAACCATTATCTTGAAGATTATCGATAGTGAGGTTTATTTAGTATATATTAGCTGTAAGCCCGTTGCCCTCAACGGGGGGGATTTTCGTTGCATTTCTAAGTAGTCAGAAAATTTACTGGTGTGAAAAATAAATTACAAAGCTATTTATTGAATAAGCCAGAAAATCTAAACGTAATCAATTCTCTAAATGGATTTTTTTAGGCATACACCCAATTCTCTTAAAGAACTAAAATACACCGGGACTGCAAAACAAAATATGCAAATAGCGGATATAATAAAATATATTCATAAAAATCATAATTGAGCTGCCCTGCTGAGTTGCTACATCCAATATCTACAGCCCTGCAGTGTGCATATTTTATCGTTTTCAGAATATGATGTATGCTAACAAATATATTTCGTAGAAAAAGAAAAAGACCTCGGGACATATATCGACAGCCTTGCAGTATTTCAATTGTAAATAATATAATTTTTAGAATAATTGAAATGTTTAAGTTTGCTAAATGCTAACAAATATATTTCGTAGAAAAAAAAAGACCTCGGGACATATATCGACAGCCCTGCAGTATTTAAATTGTATAGAATGCAAGGGGGGGAGGGGACATCTTTCTTGACGTCATCGAAAAGGCGAAATGGCGGACCGACAGACTGACAGACAAACCTTCCTTCCTTCCTACAATCACGTTACATTATCGACTATTAATATATAGATACTAGACTTAGAAACCTGATAGCAGACAATTCACTGCCAAATTTTAAAAACCCAAAAAAAACCTTGATATCTGTTGAAAAATTATGGATTTATTATAATTTTCGAGATACAACTTTGCGGAGTGTAATATCGTAGTATAATGACGGATTTAGTAGAATTAATGTAAAAGCAAACCGAACAAAGAGGAAATTTTATAAACGTTCATTTCGTATTACAGCAACAAAAATATTTCTTTGCATAGATATCATAAGAAACTCGCACCATCAAAATCATTTATAAATCTTTGTATTAGTCACAGATAAAGTGTAAATATAAATACATAAACCAGCAGTTTCAGTTGAAGAATACATGATTAAAATTCACATTCACTTTAACTTGTAAGTATATTAATTATCTAGTAAGTGTATAAACCTTTTTTGTTCGTCACCTGTGTGGTCGAGTAGTCAACGTTGTTGGCTTCGGCTACGGAGGGCCCGGGTTCAAATCCCGGTACGGACAGTTTTATAAATTGATTTTTCAATCGATTTATGAATTTTTGTTCATAGGCATGGATGTATGTGATGTCTTGAATTGCCCCCTCTTACCCATCCTATCCTATAAACGGGGCGTATCGAGAGCGATTAGCTTACCACTAATCCTGACCAATCCTTCTATCCCTACTCTCTTTAGAAAAGGAGAGGTTGAGCATCTGAGTAACAAGCATTTCTCGTAGAAACACTTCTGTTGAGATAAACTTCATTAGGAGTCCATATGCTCCACATTGGGAGCGGACATGGTTTACATGGGACACTAAGGAGCGAGAAAAATACATCAATGCCGGTTTATGTTAGTTTACTGGCAAAAGCTATTAAAAATGAAATTACGACGTTGAAATTTTCAAGGTTATGTGAAATATTGGATGACTGTAAAACAGAACCACTGCATGATTGCGTGCTCACATTAACAATTAACGTGTTCATTTGTTCTCTCATCTATACTGTAACAATTCAAAATGGACAATGTATGTACAATGGAATATGTATAATACCAAATGCCAGTGGCTGATCTCTGTATTTTAAAGCGATTGATACATCCAAAAGGAGAATATTTGCGTGGGACCAAATGTGGTGGAGACGACAATGACTCGTCGACACCGTATCGTCAAGCCAACGACTAAAACACACAATTTTAAAGCTTGCGGCTATAAATCAATACTTTGTGTTTATTAAAACTTAAAATAAATATTGATTCTCAAAATTTAAGCCGAAACTTTATTGTCTTATCCGACGCTCAGTACAAAGGCAGACAAACAATAGATTACAATCCTCAGTCAAGATTAGTGAAATCTGCTAGTGACTCTTTTGAAATATGAAAATTTTGATTATAAATATAGTGCGGCCCGCTCATTTATTTGTATTATTTATACTGAATATTCAAAGCCGTAGGGAAAGATTTGATAATGGACAACAAGATGTTTTAGATTGTTTCAAGAAGGTCATTTTAATTAGCGCCGTAAACTCTCTGTCAGTTAATTTAAGATTATTTTGTTTATTTTATTTTAGCAATTAAATATTTAAAAATAGATGTTTTAAAATACGTTTCTCGAGAAAAATAATGTATTTTTTCAACTTTACGACGCTTTAGACTGTAAGAAGAACTTACTAAAGTTTCAACACCTACTCATGTCAGTATCGCAAAAACAATAAAATATATTTAGATCCATAGTGCAGCAGTTAACGTCGTTGGCTTCTGTGACAAATCTCAAATGTGTAAGTCCCAGTACGAAAAACATTTTTTAAATCAATATATGTTCGATGACAATAGGTGTTTGTGTTGCCTAAAAATTATCTCGCACCTCTTCAATCTTAAAATAACGATCAGGCATAGTGAGAGCGATTATTTTACCGCGTATCGTACTCAAGACCATTGGTCGGTAAACTCATTAGTCAACTGAGCCAAATATTAACTATATAACGATTGTATTTTTTAAAGCCAAATTTTTTAAAGTTATACTATATCGATAGGAACATTGTTATTAACTTGATTAGGGTATCCCTAATTTGATTGAGGTACGTTCTTTGAGATCGCTTTTTCCAACTGTAAGCTTAAGGATCGAAAACCGACTTCTGTGCGAAGGACATGAAGTTTCAATCGCACCGTATATGGTTTGTGGAAGAGCCACACTCTATAGGCCAAAGAGCCGCAATTTTCTGGCCACTGCCTTAGACTTATCTTCCCATCAATACTATCTTCGAAAAAAAGGTCATGCAACTAAGTAAAAATAAGAGCTTGTATTAAGATACCTCTATTAGGAGGCCATATGCTCCACATTAGTCGTGGATAAGGATTTTTAAAAATTAATTTACAATTTAAATTTGATACGATGATAATTGTATAATTTAAGCATGTTATTTTTAATTAAACAACTTTTTTATATATTCTTTAACCACTTGAATACCAAGTGAACACGGGTGTCCGGAACATATGCAAGCGAACACGGATATCCAAGACATTTAAAAAATCAAGTATTTGGTATTCTAATAGAATATAAGCAATATCTTCATGAATATGTGTAGTTCCATCTATACTGAGTAAATATAGGTTTTTAAAATATCGAATTAGAGTGTATATTAGGCAAAATTATTTTTCTCAAAAACACACAGTATCTCTGGGACATAATACACACAAATCAATGCGATTCTAATACGCGCAGTTTTCTTGTAATGGTAACTAAAGATTTTTCGTTGAGAAAATCCGGGAATCCTGGGAATTGAATGTCTCGAGTCCTCTGATAAAAAGCGAACCCATGAAAAATATTCTATTCAAGAAGGTTGTACGCAAAGCGTAAAAAATATACCTTTTCTCGATAAGAATAAGTACCTGTCATGAGAAGAAATAAATTCATCAAGAATTTTGTAAAAGAAATGGGTATATCGTGACAAATGATTCCGGCGTCTTATTAAATGCAATATAAGAAATACTACAACAAAACATTTGTCATTTTTTAAATTACATTTAATGACTGTTAATATTTTATTCATTTTTAAACATTCAGTAAACATAGTGGCGGATTACCCCATAAGCGCAAGAGGCGCGCGCTTGGGGCCTCAAAGATAGTATACATTATAAAAAACCCTTACATTTTAATTTCAGTTTTCAATATTCATTATTGTTCTACGAAGCGGTTCGCAGAAATTTTAATGTTATTCAAAAAGCATGGCCTCCAAAATTTATTGCGCCCGGGTTCTACAAAGTGGTTAATCCGCCACTGAGTAGACAACGTATTCATAATTAAAGAAAGACACTTTTATGTTCTAATCAAAATCACTTTCAAACTTTCTCATAGGCAGAAAATTGTTTAACAATGGTCATTTCTGAATTTTAACATATTTTAACATAAAGCAAAAAAATTGTTTTTTTTTAATTTTTCAAATTTGAACATACGTAAATTGTATCCGTTAACCAATTGACATATTTAAAAGTTTGACTGTTATATATTTATTTACTTAGATAAAATAAATTAAAATTATTCAAATGTGCTTATTAATTATATTGGTTCACGATTCATGAATTAATAATTATTACAAACCCGTTCTAATTAATTATTTTTTTAATGTTTATTTTAGATCAGCTTTAAGTGGTCAGCCAGGTTTAAGATAATGAATGTTTTGAAAGGTATAAACAGATAGACGGGTAGGTCATATTGTCAGATATGACATCAACGCTCATAAAGGACCGGAAATTTTGCGCTCTATCGGTTCCGGTTTTAAGTTAAATGTCTAAAACTCTTAAATGTAAAAACTCTTCATTTTCTTTAAAAACTTTTAAACAAAGTAATTCCTTTGATCGCTAAAATCAATTTAAAGAAGATGGTTTTGATTTTATTTTAAACGAACATCACTCCTTCATCAGAGTTTAAGACAAATTGAAAAAATTTAAATTTATATTTCCAATATCCAAAAATATCTTCTACTTAGCAATATAAAACTTCCACAAAGTGATTCTATAAGACATAAAAGAACCCACCTGTCTGTCACATTACGTAAAAGCAATTATTTTTATTAGTTTTTATTATAATGCCAACGCTTGTCACTTAGCCAGGCTTTTGGATTGCACAACACCCGTTAATTTTTAAAGTGGTTTGTAAACGTTCAATGCACTTGCTATATAATTTTATGCAAGTTGATAAGTTTGACATAGGTACAGTGTCTCTACACAAGCGCGATCTAAAAGCAAACAACTAAAGCGCAATTCTGAAGGCCGCCAGAAGTGTCGGAGGGAAGCAAAGTGCTTCGATTTAAGCAACGTGCTTTAATAAGTGCTACGCAAAAGATTCTGAAACGATTCGTTATTTAAGCAACACTTTTGTAATAAATTTATAAAATTATTACACAAATCGATCTACAGTCTATTGATGTTTCAATATCAATCATTACACAGTTATTGTCATATAATTATTTGATTCAATTCAATGCAGTTAAAAAAATCAATGTTTTCAAAAACCCTTTTAAACCAATCGCTTCCTTTGCCACAGTAAAACTTTTCGACCCCTCTCTTTCTAAGTAAATTTAAAATATAAACTTTTGCTTATATAAATTGTATCTTATGGATAATTAAAAATAAAATTTTCTTTCTATTTAACTAGCTTTAATGTAAAACTACTAGTGCGTACAATCGCAACGAAATAAGCGAATACATTTTACAAATATTGACAGAGATTACTGATTGACCATTATCATTGCAATCACGAACTTCAGCACTAATATTTCAACATAAAACACCTTTTTTAAGTCGCTCTTTACAATATTATCATCATTTAAATACAGAAACGTTGAAAAAAAGGATTAACGAACGGCGGGGTACAGAGCGACTTTAGACAAAATTTGGGTAACATTTGCATTGCATTGATTGAGGTATCATTGTAAATTACGGTAAATAGAATTTTATTGGTATTTAAAGAATAGTTAAAATAAGAAGAAGCCAAAGGTTAAGAAGACGTACTGTAGTAAATAAAATATTGTTTACTTAATTGTTTTCAATCATATGAATCACACTATAAAGACAACCGGGTTTCATCAAAGAAAAAACTACAGATGTAGTAAAAATGTCAACATGTTGCAACATCATCAATTTTCATCGTCTTTATTTATCTCACATCTAATATAAAAGTACTTTATCACACAACACTATATTACAAAAGTAGCAGATGTGGTAAAAAGGGTGTGTTTTGTAAGTGACCAAACAGGACTTCCCTTCACGCTTATCCTATCATCCGTAAAATTATCTAGCTGAAGATATGAACATAAAAACAAATTTTGGATTTTTGCTTCTGAATGTCTTATTAGAATTGTTTTCATGTATTTTATTTTTGGTGGGCGGAATCTTATATGTGCTTATTTTACGAATTGTATATATTATATAAAAAAATACTCTTCAATCCGCCCAGTATACAATCAGCCTTGAAGTTGCACTGTACCTTTCTGGTACTTCTAGATTAGGGATCGCTATACCGGACGAACATATCAATACCATTATTTCGGTATTTCATATTGAATACTGGCATTAGAAAAAAAAGTATAAATTATAAACGTGAGTATATAAAAATCGGATTTTTTATATTCCTTATTAAATACATTATAATCATAAACGGGTATTGTTATTTTTGTTTTAATAATTATCATGAATAACTTACGGTTTATTAAAATAGCATGATAATAATATATCACACATAAAAAAGCTTCTGGAATCTGTTAACTCTTAGCAGATATAAAATATTTCAATTTATCGCGAACAATTTTATTAAAATAAGTGATGGTCTCTATACACTTAATAATCAATTTTTAATTCAGTAAAAATACCAATATTTTTTTATTTTTAATATTGGTATTAAAAAAAACACCAAAAATACTGGGATGACGGGTTTGGTACGTATTGAACCTCCATTGCTTTTAGAGCGAGTTTTTATAAAAGTGTATGTAATTTGTCAACGCATTTTTTTCGATAGTTCTTACTTATACCATAATGTTATAAATATTATGTGACACTTCAAAATTCTACTATGACTCATTATCGGATTACAGTAATCGCACAATAAACACAATAGGCACAATTTGTATGTAACTACTGCTCCTTGTCTATATGCTCCCCCAACATGTCTATTTTATATTTGAAATCTGTTGATGTTTTGTATAAACTCCATTACTTGTATAATAATCATAATTTTACCAATGATATTACTAAATGTTACATTTAAAAGAATACTTAGTAAAATTGAAAGAAAATTATAAAAGAAAGACTTAAGTAATAAATTTAAAAAAAAAATGAAAAAATAATATACAATACTAATTAAGATAACGTCAAGCTTTTGTTGTGAGGTCTCTATTTGTCTTTGTCTTATCACATTTTTAAGATTCTTTGTATTGAGTGTTGAACAAAATAAGTACGATATTTATGTTTAAGTTGAATATTTTGTAACAAACATAATATGAGTTGTAATTCAGGCGTTCATGAGCTCATTGGCAAATATTAAATCAATACATAGAAAAATAACATTAGTTCGCTTCTATTTATATGCGATTGCATGAGTCAACATTCCTGTCGCGGTAAACAGTTTATCAGCAATATTGCCATTGATTTTTCGTTTTGGGATTACGTGCTTATTCCGGAAAGCCCCAGAATAACAAAGTGAGCTCCAAAACCTTTATTGTTGCATCCAAGCAGAGAACAAGTAGCAACCTAGAGCTTTCATAACGAGTGGGTTCTTTTGTATGTAAATTTACTCTGCTCTAAGCAGTTTTGTTTCGCTCTACTAAAGCTAAGCGGTGGGTAACTGTTTTAAGCGGATTATTCATTCATTGTGAATAGCATTATACCATCGTAGAGCTTCTCTTGATAAAAACTTTAAAGATTTTGTAGTACACGATAACGATTTCGTCGCTAAAATCAATACTTTATCTTCTTTTGTGCCTTTTAAGTGAATCATTTTAGATTTTTAATGAGCAGATTTATGAATTTCTGTTCAAAGGCATGGATGTATGTGATGTTGAATTCACCCCTCCTACCCATCCTATACTATGAACAGTGCGTATCGAGAGCGATTAGCTAACCACTAGTCCTGTCCTAGCCCTTTAGTAAATAACCAGCAGTTCTCGTAGAAACATTTCTGTTGAGATAAACTCAGTTAGGAGTCTATATGCTCCATATTGGGAGCACACATGGTAAAAAAAACAAATAACAGAAAACTTTTTTATATAACTTGAAGTTGTGATGTATTCATCTGAAAATAGTATTAATCTTGTATTACTAATAACATAGTTATTTTTTTATCACCAATAATAATAAATAAAACGTAATTAATCTTCTAGACCATAGTTTCTCAACCTTTTTAAGCCCGTGGCCCCCTTTTGAGTCTCAAATTTTTCCATGGCCCCCCTATCCATATAGTAATAAAATTCTCGGGGCTCGGGAGAAGTGAAAAACACAATAAAATTTAGTACACAAATTATTAATAATATATATATATATATATGTTTATAAAATAATTTATAATATTACATTTTTTAAGAATTTCTAGGGCACCCAACGTTGTACACACCACAGCCCGTTATGATTTACACTCTTCTTACGGGGGCGTATTCCGCAGCATAACAACGTTATTCGTGTTATTTTTTTTCCATATGTTTTTTAAAACTATTTTGCATGCACTGCAGGGTGCAGAATGCTAAATTTAACGAAATAACGTAAATAAAAGAGTTTTTATGAAATTAATTCAATTCGTTGTTGATAGGACGTCGTGAGCTCTTTAAATGCCTTCAAATTTTTCCTAAATGCAACTAAGTCAGCATGACCAACAAGACCAACAGATGCGACTGTGTATCGTATAATATTAGGCAGTTCTTCCCGTTTGTTGTTCAAGTTTGGAGATTCTCATAAAATGTGATGAGCATCCTGAATCATATTGCCGCATTTATATTTAAGGCTATTTACTAATTAGCCAACCTGAAAGAGCTTGGCAGTGATTTGATCATGACCAGCTATAAATAGACCGATCCGGAAACTTGGAGTCGAAGCGTTGGTCTCCATTCGCATCTTTATATTTTGAAAGAATTTATAAGATTCCTTGTCCTTAGAATAATTTCCCATCAATTTTGCCAAATTCGCATAGCGGTGTTTCTAGTCATACTGTGCGCCACAGTTCTATGTGCCTTGAAAATGAAGGGTCCGGTCAAGTATGCAGTCAAAAAATTCTCTTACACCTGAGAATCGACACCCATTATGTAGTATTCCTGTTGCGCCTTGACCTTTAATGTACAGATTTAAGAGAAGTTTACCAAGCAGAGCCGGCAATGCATTTGTAGAAATAGTTATGTATGCTTTTGTAATGGCTATCAATGCACTGGGTTGTCTGCTAAGAAGAGTTTTCTGTATTAGAATAAGATTACAAAGCTTGTATCGCGTACTCGCGACATTACCAGTCGCTCCCATGGATTGGGTGTTAAAGGATTGGGCTTCAATTACCTAATACCTACTACGCAAGAAGTTTTGGCAAGATATGCAAAGTAAATTATGTCGTCCAGAATCGACGAAATGTGTGTTTCTTTTTTAGTAACTTTTACCGTGATTGTTCTCATTCGTATAATGGGAGGCTTAAATTTGTGAAACCGATGCCTTCCTTGAGGAATATAACTTTAGTTTTTTTGAGAGCTTATTGACGATGCCCCAAACTAATATCTATGAAAACGCCTCCTCTCCTGTTTCTTCTGTACCTGCATGACTATTTGCACTCGCGTTTTATAAGGCATCATCTGGGTTGGTAAAATAAAAGATTCCACACTATAGGGCCAAAAATTTAGCCCTGTTGAGAGACAGTCCATTGTGATGTTCTCTTTTAAAATCTGTTGCCCATATTAGGATATTTTCAAGTATTAATTTTAATGTAGTTTTAAGTAAGAAAGGTGGTCGAAAATCACTGTCAAACCCTCCAGTAATATTCTTAGATTCCGAAGTGGAAAGTACAGTGAGGATTGCATCTTTACAAGACTTTCCTGGTTCTACAACAAGTTGATTTTGAGGGTGTCAATCCTAGAGCACATGAGTCGTTGCAATACTTTTCCAGAGGTCGATAGAAGTTTAAGAGGTCGATAAGCTTTGAGGACTGACGAAGCTGGCTGCCAGTTTTTGGGACGACTATAAGTATCTTTAATACATTCGATGGATTCGGCGGTAGCTTTGTGGAATTTCATTTTAATATACGTGGAATAATCTAAGTTATTTAATATTTTATAATAAGTATCCCTGTTTTCCAGTTTCCAATAAGTATCTGATTTCTCATGCATACACCTTGTTGCTCAAATGAATCACCTGAAAAATCAAAAACTTGGAATTTCAAGGCGTTTTTCTAGCTTTTACAATTAATTTGGAAATTTCATAAAAAACGATTTATTAACCCAGTGTTTAATTTTTGACTGAATTCTATTTTCTTTGTTGTGGAAACTTCTTAAAGCTTTTTAAATTATTCAAATGATTTTTCTTCCATGCCCATGTGCTTTGTATAAAATGGATAGTAGCATTAGTGAAGCAAAACATATTAAGCATATGAGATTCATAATATCATGGGGTGATGAAAAAAATCCGTGGACTCTTGTCCGCGTGTCCAATATTGTATTAACTATCTTTAGTTATCTACTATCTTTAGTTAATACAATATTGTCGACACTTACTTTTAGATGCAGTTACTATGGTATCCCTAAATATCATTGGAAAAAAAAGTATCTATACTAAATATAGTATTCTATTTGATTTGAATATAAATATTAGTTCATTATATTTTGGGTGGCCGTGGCCCCCCTAAAGTTTGCTGTGGCTCCCCAAATCTGATATTTTCTTCTGTGGCTCCCTTGGAGTATGCTGTGGCCCCCCAGGGGGCCACATGGCCCCCGGTTGAGAAACGCTGTTCTAGACCAATAGACGCAAATAAATATTATAATCAAAGTAACAATGAATAAAAACCCATGATTCGTGTTTTAACCAAACATCCTAAATAAATTATGTAATATTTATCAGCAGGCGAAAACCGATGGTTTCCTGCTGCCGCCACAGCTTTGCAATGTCACCAGTCGAACAATGTTCCCGAGCATTCAAATAGTATTTCCCTCTCTATTGTTCGCGGGCGATAAATAAGAGACGGAGGTGTTAAAGGGTTAAAAGCTCAAGTGTTCGGATAAAACGTTTGCAAAGCTTTAGAGTAAGTTATCGTGAAGAATTTTCGAGCTTACCCAGTGAATTTTTAGGTGCAATACAAAATTTCGCCTTTGGCTTTTTATTCCGTTGAATGACGTTATTCCTCTCATGTAAATCTCTATAACATCCAAGAATCACAAATATTACAGGTATACAGTATATTTTTATCATATCTATTGTAATAAGCTAAGCTTTTTCAATGTCTCTCGATCTCTGTTCCCAATGAGCAATGTTCTTCAATAGCTAAATATTCTTGTTACTGATCTAAAAAAGAATTCTTCGTTCGTCTAGCTATTGTCAAGTCTATTCTTAGATTTACTCTTGTGTTTAATATCTTTAACTTTCCATAATTTAAAACAATGCATTTGGTATGCTTTCAATGTTTTCCTTCTCAAATAACTGAGTTTTTATATTTGATAATTGTTATACGTGCACATTAATAAAATCTGATTAATCTGATTATAACAAAATTTAGCTGTCCTATTTGTATTCCATGTGTTATGCGTACACAACAGATGTAATAAAAAAACTATTCCATACTGATATTGAATTAATATTTTTTAGTACAAATTAACCAATATAATTATCGAATATACTTTTATAAAATATATATGTTATTGTTGGGAGCTGATTCGGTTCTGTTAAATATCCGATCTTTATTTTGAATAAAATAAATATTTATTAACTCATTGACTCCGTGTCCGTGCTTGGTACGGAATCAGTGTTTCTCTGGAGACGGTCTCACCGAATATGGTACGGTCACATCTTTAAAAAGTTACAATTAAACAAAATAACCACCACACTGTTAGGAATCTATCAAAATAACACTAGTATTTCTCATCGGGTCAGTACTAGTAAGAAATTTCTACGTTTAGGACGTTTCAGGTATTGATGTATGTCGATATAAAAGGTATTATTATTTACCAAAGTGTCTTAACGCGATATCAATTTTGGCACAATTAATTCTGTTTCAATAAAAAAAAAATCATTCTTGGCATATAGAAAAGTAATGCGAAGTTGCATATATTATTTTATTTTGTTAGTCCATATCCGCTCCTTATTCGGAGCATATGGCCACCACACAGTTTCTTCAAAGCTTTTTTATCCCCCGCCAGTTTCTTTGCTTTCTCCCAAGTCATCTCAGCGTCATAAAGGTTGCTCCAGCTATACACTACAGGCCATGAATTTAAATTGATTTGATGTCAACTTGTCTCTTTATTACCGATTTCAAACTAGTGTACCGTAAAGGTTGCAAAACCTTACAAAGTGTCAAATAGGTAATGTAATAAAAACATTTGAATAAATATTCATAATATCATTTATATATATTATTTGATCCATGTGGCTGCATGAACGACTCATTTCACATAATATATGTACATTTAGGTAAAGTATATTCCATTTTCACAGTTGTATATTTAATTTTGGTTGGCATATTTTTAAGCGTGCTGCTACCAGTCTATTTTTAAATTAATACTTGTTAATATTTTTCGTTATACAATATTTTGATATCGTTTTTCTTCAGGAAAAAAAATAATAAAACCGGCATTTTGCAGCACTGTAATCAGCAATGAAATTTGTATATATTGATAATGTAGTCATTGTATTGAAATAAAATATTTTGACACCGTTTCCGCTGGGTACGATTTTTTCTGAACGAAAATCTGCCGACCGATACAACACGTGTCATGTCCGTGTCTGGCACGTGTCACGATTGCTAAGTAAGTTGGCTATATTTAAAAACACGCAATTCGCTTGTCACGTTTTTCAGTTTCACGTCAAAATCGTGTTTCAGCTGTTTGACATGGCTGTCAAAAAGTCATGAATAGTTTAAATAATTTCACTCGAAAATCTGTTTTCCGTTTTAATATACTTTATGTTAATGTGTTTTCTTTAACTTAACTTTATGTTAAGTTTTTTCAGCCGTTATCGATCAAAATAACACACGCATTATGCGCAACTTCATGCAGATACACATTCAGAATAAGACGTGTATTAATATCGACTGTGAAAAGGGAAAAGGAGGCACATAAAACGTGTTATGATAACTTTGTGCCATATGCAAATTAATAAATATACACAAACTTTAGGCGCACAAAGTCTTTTAAACTTGTGTTTAATTGACATAATCTAATATTAACGTAATAATAAGCTTTTTCAAGTGTTTTTTACTATTTCCAATTTTAACATTCTTTTTTTAAATTGAAAAGTTAAATGTAGATACTAATTCGGAATTTGCAGCTTATATCCTTTTGATAGAACGTGCATCAAGTTGTATATATAGTTATTATCGAAATGAAGCTGTTTTAAAAAAAATGTGGGTTACTTCATTTTTCCTTTCCACAGTCAATAAGCTATTTTTATATTTAGAATAAAAAGACCAGTCAATTTGATAAATTGTCAGAAATATATCAAATAAATCAGTATCTACTGGTCAGTCTCAGCGTGGAGAGTATGGACTCCTAATGAAGTTTTTCTTAACAGAAGATTTTGTTCGGTAACTATTTGTTACACAGTTTCTCAACCTCTTTTTTTAAGGCAATCAATTTGAAAAAGTCAATTCTTTTTTTGATATTTTAAAATATATCCTTAAAGGAATTTTTCAAAAATTCAATTATTTGCTGAGTTACAGTGATTTTGGTGACGCAGCAACTAAGCTGGTCCGACCGGAACAGATCGAAACTCAAAACTTTAAACGCGTTTTTCTCGAAACTACTTTTTTCAATCTACATAATATCTCAAGTTTTACCAAATCGATTTATTTGAAATTTTGTGTGAACCTTCTATATACATTTTCTAGAGCCCGTAGCAGATTTAAGTCAAAATTTTAATTTTTACTTTTTTGTAAAATTTCCATTTTTTTTTTCAAACGGCTGCCATTTTCTGAAGAAATTTTTTTTTAAGTAGGGGTATCAAGCGACATTTTTATTAATGAAGAACCTGTTATTTTTTTTTTCAAATCACCAGAAACGTTGGAATCGTGTACGTAAAGACACCATCTTTTTTTTGGACCCCCCCCCCTTTACCAGCCGATAACTTTTCAAATTTTGAATTTATTTATTTTTTTAAAAAAAATGTATATTTTTAAAATATAAATAAACGAATGGTAAAAAAATTACCATTAAAAAATTCTTTGTTTATTTTTTACAGAGCTCTAAAAAACACTAAAAATTCGTACCTCTACACAACAATACACCCTTAAGAGAGTAGTAAAAATCGAAAGATAGTAGCTACGACAGAACTAGAGTTTTACAAATCGCTACGATTCATTCAATTGAGATTAGATGAATAGGAGCATTTTAAGAAGCTTTGTAATCTCTTACAATACATTATTGTTATATAATGCTTTTTTTAAATTTATGTACCTACAAACATAAAATTATTTTTTCACGCAGGAATTGTGGAATGAAGTTGATAGCTACTGGACATCACGGCATCATTAGTTCTAGCGATAATGTAAAACAAAATTTACTTTATTTCATAATTCATGTTCGACTAAATACCATAATACAGCTAAGGATTTATGTTGGGTCTGTGGCAGAATGACAACGTCGTTGGCTTCAACTGCAGTGGGTTTGAATCCCAGTATAAATTGATTTATAAATTTCTGACCGAAGGCAACTTTTGTGATGTCTAAAAATTCTCTCCTATCCTTACAATCCTAAAATAACAGAGCGTGAGAGAAATGAGTTAACTATTAGCTTATACATACGTATCTCTTCTAAAAACTGTAAACTTAAATAACTGAAAAAAGGTTTTCGTGAAAATACTTATGTTGAGATAGCTCCATTTGCAAACTTTTTCTCTACATTGGGAGTGGACCCGGATAAAAAAAATGTATGTAAATATATTAAAATAAAACTTGTAAGGTGTATTATGAAATTTTAAAAATCATTTATTTGTTTAATTTGTTATATGAAATTTCCTTTCCCTTTGTAAACAATGCTTCAAATGACGACCATGTACTTTCACTCGCTGGACAATTAGATTGTATCTTCGTTGGATGGTGTAGATTTGTGTGAGTGTGTGAGTGAGTGAGAGAGCTTTTTGTGAAATAATCTGAAAGCGTTCGGGTGTGATAATTTCATAAAAGTGGAAAGCTCCATTTTCCTGCCAGCCTTGATTATGGCCGGCGGCCTCGTTAACACCTTAGATCCTTACTACGTGGGTGAACGTAAACTGTATTCTTAAGAAGGCGTGTTAGTTACTACTACTCTACTCAACCAATTTCACTCCAAATAGTCTGAGTCTCGTAGGTGGATAGATGGTGGAAACAATTATAAATGGGACAAAATTTTCCGAAGTCTTTCTTACTTACTTTTTTCTACCTTTGGCAAAAAATACAAATGATTCGACATAACAGATTGTAATTCATAAAATCAACCAATTCCACGCAAATTATTTTGAAACTAAGACAGTGTTAACATACTACATGCCAATTAGAAACGCAAAGGAATAAAAACTCTTTTAAAAATAGTAGCATTGAGAACTGGAATTGGACTTGAGTCGTGAGATTTTCTCTCTCCCTCTTTTCAAGTCTCCACAACTCTGGATTTTTCAAGCATGCCCTTACTTGAAGCGGTGTATATATCGACTGTGGAAAGGAAAAAGGACGTAACCCTCAATTTTCCAAAACAGCTTTTTTTCAATAATCACAATGTATACAACTTGACACACATTCTATCAAAAAGATGGAAGCTGAAAATGCCGAATAAGTATCTAAATTTAGCTTTTATGTTTGAAAAAGATGACCTTGTAAAAAATTAAAACCAAGAAATAACACTGAAATAAAGGTTTTTCCGAGACTATTTCTCTAATTAATATTAGGTTATGTCAATTAAACATCAGTTTAGAAGTATCCGTGCACTTCAACGTTGTGAATAATTCATAATTTGCATATGTCACAAAATCATCAAAACACGTTTTTAGCGCCTCCTGTAAAATTTGATATGTGTGGGTTACGTCCTTTTTCCTTTCCACAGTCGATATATATACTAGCAACTAGAAAAATTGCATTAAAGAAACATCGTTTGATTAAATCAACTTTTATAAATCAATTAATTACCATTTAATGAAAAAAAAAGTATTTAAATATGTCACAGAACATTTGACATTATATCTTTAAAAATAATAATTTAATGTAAATATCAATATGCGGTATTAAAACAGTGGTCTATAACTGGTGTTTTTCAAACGATAAAACTATTGTAGTAACGTACATATAACCTACTTCCCACATACTTATTTTTATGATACAGAATCGAAAAATTATTTTTTTATTTATCTTCTATAATTAAAAAAGAGTAACCTTTTCATGGAGCATCAAATGAAAATTTTATGGGCACTTTTATGTATATTATTTTTGTACTTTTTAAGAAAAAGCTATGTTCATCATGATTGATTATAAATCAGCTTGATTCAAAATTCTGTAATGCAAAACGATGCAATAAAACGCTTGCAATATACTATGCCGGTTAGAAAAATAGAAAATATCACCATTGGTATGTTATCAAGAGAGAATTTCGCAAAATTTTTAGAACATTAAATATGCAGAAAAAATAGTTTTATTATTGTTATATTCTACACGGTGTATCGTTACAACAAGCAGTAAAGTGAAAATCAAAAAAAGAATATTATTTATTTTCATTCACCGTGTATAATATGAAGGTTCACTTTTTTGTTTCCGGGTCTATATAAGTTAGCTCGCAAAAAGAAGGGTGTTTCCCTGCTGAAGCAATGTAGTAGTAGATATAACCTAAAAAAAGGGGGATGATACCGAAATTATTCTAACAGAAAATTTCACTTAAACTTTTGTAACGGCTTATTACTTCTGAATCTCATAATTACTACTTTTATTGTAGTTGCCTGGGAGCGATTTTCGTAAAATTAAGTTATTTATTTAAACTTTTCCGAATATAATTTAAAAAGGGTTAGTACAAGTGATTTAGAAAATTATAAATATATATAATATTTACAGTAGTTATTTTCAATTTATTCGACAAAGGCCTTGTTGAAATTTATTTTTCATAAAATAAAATCTTAAAGCTTAAATTTAATTCAATAAAAAAAATATGTATCTATATATTTAAATATATGTAATTCTATAATTACATATAATATATTTCGCTTTACAGCCAATGTTTAGTGGTTTATCTATTCGTTTTTGCAGCTCTCCGTTTTTAGAACTAGTCAGGTGGGAAGGGAGAATTCAAGAAATCTCATACATCCCCAACTTAGAAACTAGGAGATTAAAAATATAATTGGTAGTCGAATTTCAGTCAATATCTTTTATTGTGTTAATTGTCAATTCCCGGTGAAAAGGCATAATATTCATAAAAAATAAACGTAGTTTTTGTACTACTTCTACGAATTGTGATGATAGAAACCGGCTATGATAATAATTTGTTGAAATAAGTACAAAAGTGCATTCACACTAATTCACATTAAGTTGTAAGCTTAAGTTTTCTAGTTACAAAATTGAATGATTTTTTATAACGGAAACCGATTAACTTTTGGGTGTCATATTTTTAATTCATATTTGGTTTATTTTCCACGATTTTGAAAAATATCTTCATATGATCTAAGTTGTTTAATAATGTCCTTAAAATTAGTTAATATTACTTATAATATCTTCAATTTAATCTGTCATATTTTAAAAGCAATGTATTATTTGTTCTAATGTTTCGTAAGTTTTTATTTTGACAATCAATTGAGAATTAGTCTGCTAAATTGCTAATTAAACAAATTTCCCCAATATCCTTAATCATGATTCAATCAAGTTTGATACATTAATTATACCTACTTAAAAGCGGGGTTAAATTTATATTGAGAGTATCAAATATCAATTTTAATTAGATAGAAAGCTCACGTGAATATCGGAATATTATCGCAAACCCAACTCGAGCTTTTACACTGAGAAAATGCGAATAATATACATGTATTTACGTATACAGGTAGACTTTTTATCGTACAAACGATGGTATCTGGATTCATATGGTATATTTTAAGCTCTTAAAAACATTGCTATAAAATAATTTATTATCAAAATTTTAACTGAAAGAATTTATTTCATTGAACAGATAACAACCGAACGCGACAAGAGAAAAACTCCATTGTCAACGACAACTCTGAACCTAACGACACTCAATAAATCAAGATTGGGGTATCCCTGTTCTTCTAAACAAGAACTTTAAAAAACGTTATTTCCAAGAGCCTGGTAGGGATTTTCAAGAGAAGTAATCCAATAATGTTTTTGTCAGATTCATCAATAAATTTTGCTTGTTCTAAACAACAATTTCGAAGACTTTTCTTGCTTTCATTTCAATAAGACTTGCATTTTTTTGGTCTGAATTTTAATACAGTTTCGGTCATAATTTTTATTGCATTTGTCGGAATTTATGTAAAATGGTCATAATTAGGGCTTCCAATCCCGGGATCCCGTTCAATTTTCTGATCCCGAAATCCCGGGATTGAAACGGCTGCGATCCCGGAATTGAGAAATTTCAACTCGGTGAGCTAAAAAAAAATACGAGATTTGGACGTAATCCGGGAAAAAGTATACCAAACTGAGGATCTCAAATTCTTCGGGGGGCTAAAAAAAAACGAGGTTTGGAGATAATCCGGGGGAAAAGTATAGCGAATTGAGGATTTCAAATTCCCCGGTGAGTTAATCCCAATCCTGGGATTGAAAATTAATCAATCCCGAAATCCCGGGATTGGAAAAAGGCTCTGGAATTGGATACCCTAGTCATAATGTAGGTCTGAATTTTTTTTTTGGTGATTATGATGTCATCTTATTGCGTTGCTATTGGTGGAAAGTGGAGTTGTTCTCGACGAATTGTCCTATGGGCGAGCGATACTACTACTACCTAACCTAACATAACCCTCCAGAGACGAGAGCTTTTTTTCGATAAAAAAAATATTTTCTAAGCCATATTGAAGTCACGGATAACTTTTATTCCTATCCAAAATTTAAAAAAAAAACGCAAAGTCTTTTTATAGAAACTCCGCATGACTATATGGCCATGTTCATCCTTTTATTAACGTGTAATATCGAGTACGGACAGTAGTAAGGACAAAAGTGACCGTATGGGCTTGCAAACATTCGGGGTTGAAATATAGCTAAACGTGACATTTTTAAAAATAATTACAATTTGACCTCTTTAGATCAACATAATTTCAAAACAAATAAATTAGCAAAATAACTGTAAATAATTTGATGTTTTTATAAAAAAATAACTGACAGTTTCAAAAAGAAAATTATAAAAACGGAAATTCAAAAAATCACATGTGCTTTTGGAGGCAGTTTCTGTCCCCATGGCTGATGACTAACTGTAGTCTGTACCTTTCTTAACCAAATATGAGCGAAAGTAGCGATATTCAGGTAGAAAAAGGATGAATAGTGGGATCAATAGACAACGGTGTTTACTGTTACCATATGGTGACGCTCGTCCTTGGAGGGTTAACCAAAATTGTATAAAAATCTGACAGTATACTATTTTTTATTCTGACCAAAAATTGTATATTATTCAGACCATAGGTTGATTTAAATTCTGAACAAAAATTGATTTAAATTCAGGCCATTTAATTTGTTCCTTTCAAATAACGATAATTCGTAACAATCATTCATATTTTTTGAATACCATTATACGTTTCCAAAATTAATATCCCAAAATATTAAGGTATATATATCACTTGAACAAAGAGTATAATTATTTCCAAAATATCACAATTATTTATCGATTTTTTGTCATGAGTTAATTGAATATGCAATGATGTATGAAATTTATTTTAAGACTGATTATAGGGAAAACTGTTTTGATTTTTAGTCGTATAGGAATGGAGGCTTTAGGGGTAATGTTAGAAACGTCGGTTTTCCGCGTGCAAATTTTGCTCTTCCAGGGGCACTAACCTCACTGAAAATTACTGCGCAAACATTGCTAAGGTACTATTAAAACTCCGATAATAGACCGATTACATTTTAAAATTAAGAAAAAACTAAAAAAAACTAAAAAACATTTTCAGATCGTAAAGTATTGTAACAAACAATTTTGCTATTGTCAAATAACTAATTATTTTATTTCAATTTTGATTGCAATCTTGTGTAAATTAATATTTGGAATGTGTTTAATATTCTCCCAATTAAAATAATAGCTCTGTTGTACAGTTGTATCAAAGACTTGAAAAAGACATCTATTGTACATTGACAGTGTAAACATCAAAGTAATAAAAGTTAAGTGAATCTTTTAAATCTCTTTTTTAATAACTGTATCTTTCATAGTCCAATATCCGCCATTTTGAATGACAAGACCTTAAACGCAAACTGACGACTAATTATGAACATAAATCGCTAATATACTAAACACTTAATTAAGCCAATATTGTAAATTTCAAACAAAAAATATGATTGATTTCAAGAATCAACAAAGGCTAACTGTTTATTTAACCATTTAGATGATTGTTATATCTTATCTATTTTAAGAAAAGATATTTACTATTGAGTTTCTGATTTAGCCTAATAGTTTAAGATAAAAATATTTTATTTTCTTAAGCTTAACAACCTTAAACATTTATAATCGAAATAATATAACGCATTTTTTGTTAAAGTATTAAACGCTCAATTTATTATTAATATTGAAATTAAGGTAATCATTTTAAAACACTTTTTATATACTCTACTATCAATATATTTATGATACCTGTAATTAGTCTCGTTATTTTTTTGTCAATTAATTATTGGCAAGATTTATTATTTATTTAAAGTAACTCACTCTTCATAAAATGGGCTATATTTTCACCTTACTGGCATGGTATGCCATAGCGGCGTGACTTTAGATAGATGGGGTATGCTTGGATCGCATTTTAAGGGGCCGTCTCGAAGGTATGTTAGCTTTGTTATTTTTCCAGGCAGGCATGTGAAATTCGTTAAGCTATACATTTTCATTACACTATTCAGATTTTATAGATAAATTTAATCAATAATTCACTAAGCTGATTTTAAATGAACGGAAGACGAACCTTTCAAATTTTAACGAATATTTAAACATAAAACTGCTTGTCGATACGTATATTTGAGTAGCTTAAAATCAAAACCCACATATTACGAAAATCGATTTTTGAGAATATCGCAAAAAATTATAGAAGCACTATTTTTTGTAGTTTTAAAAAAAGTAATAATTATTACTATGAATATTGATGCCGAGTGAAAAAAAAGACTTTTTTAAAATGTAAAATATACTATTAAACTATGAAAAATGCAAATCGCCGATTGATTCATAAAATGTGTGCTCGACACTAAGGTATCCAATTCCGGAGCCTTTTTCCAATCCCGTGATTTCGAGATTGATTAATTTTCAATCCCGAATCTCGATCCCGGGATTGGGATTTGCTCACCGAGGAATTTGAAATCCTCAATTCGCTATAATTTGTCCACGGATTATCTCCAAACCTCGTTTTTTTTAGCTCACCGTAGAATTTGAAATCCTCGATTTGGTATTTTCGGGATTTGCTCAAATTTTCTCAACCCCGAGATCCCAGGATTTCAGAATCAGAAAATTGAACGGGATCTCGGGATTGGATGCCCTATTCGACACCAATGGTGATCAATGGTGATAGTGCCACCTGTGTGGTCGATTGGTAAACGTCGTTGGCTACCGCTACGGAGGTCACGGGTCCGAATCCCAGTACGGGCAGTTTTATAAATTGATTTTTCAATCGATTTATGAATATCTGTTCAAAGGCGTGGATGTATGTGATGTCTTGAATTAACCCCTCCCACCCATCCTATCCTATGAGCGGAGTGTATCTAGAGCGATTAGTTAACCACTAGTCCTGTCCTAGCCCTTTCCTTCTATTCCCTACTCTCTTTGGAAAAAGAGAGGTTAAGCAACTGAATAACAAGCAGTTCTCGTAGAAACACTTCTGTTGAGATAAACTCCATTAGGAGTCCATATGCTCCACATTAAGAGCGGACATGGTAAAAAAAAAGTATTTTTAGAAAACAACTAGTTTTGTATACATGTATTCATGTATTTAGATTCAGCTGTCATATTTAACTCAAAAATGTCAAAAATATTAAATTTGAGTTTTAATTCTTAGCGCAACATTTATTTATGTTTAATGTATTACTTTTTTGTTCGTATGTTTTTAATGCATATACTGGATTTTACATTCTTGGTCTTGTAGTTGTGTGGTTAGTACCATTGCATTTCGCCACCTTTCTGATAGAAGTTAGTGAATAACAAATCTACAATTGTGCATCACTGATAAAGAGGAAAAACGTTAAAAATAAAAATGGACACAAAATAATTTAAATGTTCAATATTGTATTATAAGAGCTAGAACTGCAACTAGAATTTGCAAAGAAGTTCTTAAACTTCTTTTATCCGTGCCTATTTAATTATATTTTAGATTTATTTGTATTTTAAATTAAATATAATCATGAGAATTACAAATTCGGATGCGGTTGTACGTTGAGTGGCTGTTTTTTGTAACAGATATTTTTTGTCATTTTTAAATTTCCGTTCCCTCTGATGGATTCCATTAGCGGCCATTTCTTTCCTGCGGATAATTTGTTCACGTCTTAAGTGTTGGGGGGAAGTCTGCACGTGAAATCGAACATTTTTTTATCTTATGTATTTAGATATTAAAGTATCACTCTGGGCAAAATCTCGACAATCGCACTCACGAGAAAAGGCAGCTCTATAATGTAAATGGAAAATTCTTGAGTAAACATTAGGGCTGATACAAAAACTGAATTACAAATTACAAAGTTTTCTTAAACCTGACGTAACCAGGTTTTCGAAGTTTCAGAAAAAATGACAATTCAATAAAAAAAGGGAAAAAATGGTTAGAAATACTCTACTTTTATTTATTGAAAACAAAAACATATTTTTTTTTGTAAAAAAAGTAGGTCGTATAGTTTATAAATCACCTAGTAGAAAATGCATTTTATTTTTTGGCTCGTTAACTCTCGCGGCTCGGAGACTAGAAAAATACTTCTCATCCGATGGGGATCATTTAGGGACCCCAGTGGTTTCCTCATTATTGGCTTTATTCTTATGAATTTCAAAAAAAAAAATCTAAGGGCTTTAAAATATCTCTCTGCATCATTTCTCATACATTTTTTTATAAAAATCCGTGGTTTTTTAATAAATAATCATATTTTAAGTTGCGCGTAAAAAAGACGTCATCCCAGCACACATATGAAATTGCAACTGACGAGTTTATTCCAGCTATCTTACGAACGATCACTTATCGCGTTATCGCGTATTTATATAAACTACAAAAGGTTCAAAAAACTATGATTTAAGAAAACCTTAATTGTAAACATTCTATCACCCATATAAAATAGATATTTAAGAAAATGTGGGTATTGGGGTCGCGTTTCTTGAGCTTAGAACCGGAAAAATTAATGTCGAATTTGAACGTCAGTATTTTTGAATTGATGCTCTTGTGAATTGTATCCGAGTCAAAATTCACAACAAAAATATTTTCAAAATTAACCTAAATATAATATTTTTAACGCATTCATTGATGTTTACTGACTTTTTAGTAACATATCTTATGTTATTTTATTTATAATCATGTCGGTTTCAAATCAAAATTTAAACATTCTTAATAAATAAAATAATATATTCTGATTTTTTCAAACCTGGTTTTACTAAACCGATATGGTATTTTATACTCCGAAACCCTGTCTTTTTACGAGGTTAAGAAAAAAACGCAATAGTTAAATGTTTGGATTGGATCCAAATTAGTCTCAATCTGAAAAAAATCGCCAGAAATAAAAACTAATAAAGAAGGCCGTTGATTGTTCCACAAATAGTGATCCGTCGCCTAGTTTATACCCAGTGACAACAAGACTGACACAAAAACAAATAGGAAAAAGAAATTCACTTAAAAGGAGAGTAGTAAAATGAAGAATATTCTTTTAATGTCTTGTGTGTAAAAACAATAAAAAAACCTTATTTACGTTCTACCAATTTATTTTAGTCTATAATTTATACGAGTTTTTCTTAAATTTTCGATATATCATAAAATTCATTATATAAAATTATGGATACCTTGGTACATATCCTCTTATTTTGTACGAATATCATGCTTAAAATTACACGGTTTCCACTAGGTTATTCTTTTGAACCCTATCCACCGCGTAATTCATGGTTTGGGCACTTCTAGCTGGAGACTCAGTCAGTTGGAAGATATTAACTGTCACTATTGTATCAATATAGTTGACTCTTGTGCGCTTCTTAAGGTTTGTGATGTCTCTTAGGTATAAGGTATAACTTAATGAATACATTTTTCCAGCAATGATCCACGCTTCGAGCAGTATTGCATATCTCCTCTCATACGATTTGATCGTTATTGTTTTGTCTTTTATAAATACGGTCATTTCGTTAGTAATCGTTTTTTGATATTCTCAATTCACACATAACAACAATAGTCTGCTTACTTTTATGATATATTTGAGTGACAAAATATATAGTTCACTCTCATACAGATACAAATACATCAAACATCTCAGCTTTTAGAAATAGTAATACATTTTATGTTATGTTATTTTACAACAGTATTTAAGCATTCAAGATCATTCAAATCATATTCTAACCATTCTTTATTGACATATTGAAAGCCGTGAACATTTTCTTTTAGTTTACATATTTCACTTGTCTAGAGTTTATTAGAAATCTCTCTTTATATGTCTGAATTTAACTGGGCGATCGAACGAGTCTTACTGACTTTATATGACCAAAATTGAGTTACTGGAAATTTCACATCTACTTTCGACTATTTCAGAATTGTATCACGTTTTCACTTTTGTTACAGAGGATTTCTAGAATGCCAGTACGATAAAATCGTTTTATTGGTAATAAAAATCTTTAACTGCTAGAACCCATTATATTTCGAACCAAATATTCTTGAAATTTGATGAAAAATCTATCAGTGGAATTAAACACATTCTGATGAAATGTTCTCCTCACATCACCTTGGAAGAACTTGCATTACTGCAATCATCTCTTGTAAACAACTCATAACTTTTGATCCGATTCAACTCAAATCAGACATAATAAGGCATATTCATTGATACAAATCTATAATATTATAACTTTATAAATTATTCGTACAAAAATCTGTTGAGGTATAAATCAATATAATTGCAAAAGAATTCATGCACGGATAATCTTGTCTTGCAGTATAGAAGCGTACATGTTTACTCTAAGATATTCGAAAGATTAGAAATTCAAAAAGAAAAATTAAGCACTGTCTTATTGTGTTGCGTATAAAAATCGTCTCGTTACAAATTGGACAAGTATTTTGGACTATTGACATACATAGTTACTGCCGTTTTGCGTTGACTTCCACATATTGATTTTTCAATCAATTAATGGATTTTCAATGGACGTAAACTTTTCGTTCATGTAAATGACTTGTTCAAAGAATGAATAGGCAATATATTTTCCTTTTCTAAGCCTACCTTTTTTTTTAGGATTTCGAATGAAGGTGCTTGGTGGAATTTCAATATTAAATTTGAATCGTTCAAATTCCCGTTCGTTCCCGGAAGGTTTAACTTCCGGGATCTCCACTTCTATACCCTATATAAATATAATCATAAAACCTTTGCTAAAAACTTCTTACTACTCAAATCTGTGGGCATTCCCATGAGCTTATCCTTTTCCCCAGCAATGGCTTTAAGCTCAATGATACATTTATTTCTTATATAAACACGAAACATTTATTTACTAAGCGTCAGTTCAAGTTCATCCGTGCACTTGAACGCCTAAGATGCCGAAAGGCGAAACCCGGGTCGTTAGTGACAAAATCTGTGAGAATGTACATAGTTTTAACGATTCAAATTTAAGCCTATCTTTTTATTTATACATTATTAGCATTAACAACTTTTACATATAATAAAGTTATCACTTTTGAGAGTAACTCAGTTATAATTGTATTTATTTTAAATTGTGAGCAGAAATTTTTTACACATAAAGTATCTAAAAAACTTAATAAAAAGAAAATGTATCCTTAAATCCCTTTCGTAAAAATATTCATCTTAATAATATTTTATGTTGCCTAAATCTTAAAATACATTCTTTGTTTGAATGTTTTTCTTGCTCGACATCTCCATGGAGAATTTCGCAAGCTTTATTCGGAGGTTTTGAGGAAAATCGATTATACTCAGTGGAGCTTTTTGATGTGGGCAATTCCATCCATAATGCATATCGTAGAAGAGGTTAACATCCTCCGAGCAGGTTTTTCAGTCGTTTGTATTTGAAAATTGATATTCAACTAAATACTTAATGAACAGTAGTCAAATTTATAGCGTATAAGAAAACTATTTTACACTTTTCCACGAGCCAGAGTATTTTTGTAGACTTTTTATTGAAAATACATAAAGTTTAACGATCTTAAAAGAAGATTCCGTTAAAATTTTATAATATAGAATTAAATCTTTCCGATCGTCGGAATACAGGAAATGATTGGCATGTCGAAATACAAGAAAATATGTATTTTAAATAATTAGCATGTCGTTTTAAAAACTTTGCCTTTTACAAAATAGTACACTTAGAAAAGTATAACTGATCCATATAGATTCATTAACAATTTGTGAATCACATCTCTAAAGTAAATTTAGCCCCTCCTAATCTTACAATACGTTTTATTTCTTTAATAAAAGCTGTATTACTCGATTCACACCCATGTCTTGAATCTACTGACAAACAGTCACATTAAAAAGGTATGGAGATTCACCTACCCCACAAGAAGCAAAGAGTCAAATGTACTCTGAAACCAGTAGCGTTCTCACTGTATATTGAATAATTTTTAAAAAATATTCAGATAATTACTAATTCGCTATTAGCAGATATAAAGAAAACATTATTTCGCTTATTTCATGACGTTTTTCATCGCTTCAAATATATTGTAAGTCATGTTTGCAATTTTGTTTGGCCTATTGGTGTATTGCTAAGTAAAATTAACAAGAACATTAAGATTGAACTATGGCTACATTTTAGTGGCCGATAAGTTTTTTTGAAGTGTTTTGAAAAGAGTCTTCAATTCCGTGATTAGGGATCCAGAATTTCTGGGATTTACTATAGAACGTAAAATCTCCAAGTAGAACTAAAAAGAGTTTAACACCGCTGGATTAACTAGTAAACGTAACTTTTTCAAATAATGGAACTTAAAAAAGATCTCACGCTTTTTAATTATTGTGGAAACTGTTAATTCGTAACTTTTTCAGAAAAAGGAATTAGAAAAAAGGTCTAAAACACTTCTGAATAACTGTGAAGTCACTTCAACTTGACGAAAATTCTGGAATCTCTTAATTCCCCACTTTATTGGCAATGATCTCAAGCATTTGTGGCATGATATTATGGTAAATGACCTATTCCGGGATCACAAGAAAGGTTTGGGATTAGATTTCTTAGTTTTGAGCAATTCGATCGTTTGGCTGGAAGACTTTTATAATAAACTAGCTGACCCGACGAACTTCGTTCCACCTCAGAATCAATAAATGTTGTGTTAATTTATTGGCTGAATTAAAAATACTCAAAATGAATTAAGTTCAATAAATGTGCAAAATTCAAAATAAAAAGTATTTTAATTACATTGAAATGATGTTATTCACGTGACACAGTCGATAGATTTAAAAGAATGCAGTAGATCATCGATTTGATTTTGAATTGTGAAGTATAAATGATCCACATCTTTTTTCTTAGTCGCAAGAATTGCTCGTTCACTCAACCAATTGTGGTTTTTGTGATTAGATGTTTGGGAACATTTTGTTGTTGAAGCCGTCCTTCGTTGAGACGAAATTGCAAAAATTTGGCGGAAACGAAATCAATCCGTTCGATTCGTCAACAGGAACACGGCCGTTACCGACGATAGTCAGCAATTGATTGGAGAAATCTTTGGCAGATGGATTGCTTAGAAATGCAACTCGCATGTTTGTCGTTACCTGAAGTTTCTTCACATAGCGCCACAGAGTCGATGATTTGAGGCAAGCATTTATTTCATCGGCAACGGTCGATCTTGGAATGACTGGTAGTGTTTGGTGGAAATCGTCAGATAGTAGAATCATTGCGCCTCCAAAACATCTCGAGTCATTGCGCTGATCTTTCATAGTTCGGTTGAGTGCTTCCAATGCGGAAGAAAAATAAGCCACCATTTCCATCATCAATTGCTTTCATCAACGTATCGTACATTTCCTTCTGTTGGGGGTTCAACAGTGGTACATTCGTTCGAACTGATTGGTTCAATGCATCTCGATCATATTCACGTTCACGTTTCAATTCTCGATTGAAAGCGTCGTTCATTCCACGATCTGGCGGCGCATCATGCAGCACATGAGGTAATACATGTCTTCAATTAAAAGCAAAACCTGGTTATGTATCTCCTCATTCACCTCGAGATCGGGATTCCCTGAACTGACACTAATTCGGTGTAAATTTTTTTCGGACATGTCATCTTTGTACTTGTTCCACAGTTCACATGGATTCGATAGGAAGCATGTCGAAATAGTGAAAACAAATAATGTGCGTATCTGACTTGGAGATGTAGAAACAATTGCTTTAGCGATTGTCATATTCCAATCAGTTTCGTTTTCAAGCAAATTGAGCTGTTGATATGCGGCATGAAATGTTGGGCACACTACGCCATTGACATTTCAAGTGACATTGAAGTGATTCAAATGATGTCGACTCACGAACATTCACATTGCTTCCGACGTTGAAATTTCTTCGATGAAGCGTTCCAAGTGTAATTAATATCAACGTGGCATCTCGCACATGCATAGAGCAACACTCGTGCAAACGGATCGCTTTGGAAAACCAAAAAGAAACTGGTCAATGCTGTCGCTGGAGGTGTTTCAGCACGTTGAGCAACATTCGATGCGTTGAAATAAACTCGTTGACCATTCCCCAGATTCTCCGCCAAATGGGCAACAGTGGGATGACGTTCATGAATGTATGATGAGAATATACGCCAAATCGCCTCATCGTTCCCAAAGACGCAATGCTTAACAATGTAGTTCATTTTTCATTGGATTTTTTGTTTGAAGACACGTGCGCGGTGATGTCGTGTCGATCACTTGATGTTTGTCCGGGGAGCAGCAGTTGAACAATTTCTATCCATTTAGGATTGTACGTAGAGATGGTGAATAGATCTGGACGACTGTACATCGCCGATAGAATAGTCAATCGACCAACATTAGCTGCATCTCTTTCGGTTCATAAATTAATATACTTCTCCGAACGCAGTTTTCTTGGTTCAACCGAATGAAATTAGCCGCTCGTTCTACGGAGCTGTTGATGGGAATTATTGCTTCTTTTTTAGATTTTTCATGTTCATAGAACTGAAAGACTTTTAGAAAACCATCCCGGGCACTCCTGCAGATTGGTTTAGAAGTACTTGGCATAGCTGATACCTCTTTATTTCACTGTATTTGAAATAATAAAATTAAGTCTTCACATTGTTGACAAACAAAACATCCGTTTGACAGTTGCTATGGAATGTGTTGTCTAGGATAAAATTGTTCTCAATGCATGTCACCAACATAATGACGGCGCTTTTCAAAACTATTCAAATTATACTTTTTATAATTTTACGAAAGTTCATTCTAAATTTTCTTATTTTTTATATTACAAAATGATATAAATTCTCATTATAACAAAGAACGCAACGTTGTCCAAATATTCAATATTATATTTATGAGATTTTCTTCCATTAGAATAAAAATATATCATTTTTTTGTTTATTTTTTTGTTTACTGTGGAAAGGAAAAAGGACGTAACCCACAGTTTTTTCAAAACAACTTTTTCAATAATCACAATGTATACAGCTTGATACATGTTCTATCAAAAGGATGTAAGCTGAAATAGCCGAAAAAGCATTTTAATTTAGCTTTCATGTTTGAAAAAGATGACATTGTGAAAAATTAAAACCAAGAAAAAAGACTTAAATAAAGGTTTTTCCTGGACAATTTTTTAAATTTATATTAGGTTATGTCAATTAAATACCAGTTTAGAAGTCTCCGTGCACTTCAAGGTTGTGTATAATTCATAATTTGCATATGGCCAAAAATCACCAAAATACGTTTTTTGCTGTAAAATTTGATTTGTGTGGGTTACGTCCTTTTTTCTTTTCACAGTCGATATACAAACAATTATATATGGGGATCAAAACTCAAATAAATGATTTGATAGTATTCTATAATAATATAATATGTATACATGAAAAGAATACTCATTTTTTTCATACTTTTATTCATCTTTTCACAATTCAGTATATATTCTAGCGACGGGGATGAAGATGAGACATAAATTCCAAAAAGTTTTTTTTTTAAATGGATATTGACGATTTCGAATTCTGACACAGCCAAGTTCGAAACAGCTCAAAGTATGAAACAAAAGAATTTTGGAAACATCTTGCCATCTAGCGGATGAAATCGGCATGCAACGACATTTTTGTTATTTCAAGCCGTTCGCCATTTGAAAACTGTATGAGAATGTTAATTTTCTTCATAATTTATTTTACGTGTTATTTTTCCGATGTTTTAATGCTTATTCTGCTATTCTAGGCGGATACGAATTTAATAAATCAAAGATCATTAAAATCAGCCAAGTTATAGCCAAGATATACGTGGTGTAACAAACCCCACTTTCTTTTATATATATAGAAAAGGCAAACAAAATTGTGTAGCCCAATTAGAAAAAATAATATATTTGATAATATTGTTTTGTCTGTTTGAACATCCTCTTAGGCGAATTCGGGAGCACGTCTCTGGTAGAAAGTGTCTCCGGGGGATAAGTTAGGGCGTAATGGATGTTCTTTTGTGACGCGACAACATTGCAATGAGCAAGGGGTTGTTTTAATTTACTTCCCCTATTTTACTCTAAAAATAAAAGATATTAAAAACACTGTCGTACAAAAGGTATTTTCTTCTAAATCGTGCAAGAAAGCTTCGTTTCACGAGCTGGTACATCATTCAGTAAGTTTTTAATTTTGAATTGTAATTTTAAAATAATAGATTAATAATTATAATGCATACATATTTATATTAAATATATTTTAACTTGATTACCTAACAATACGGATGAAACTTCTTTGCCATATGTTCTTATTCACATTTTAAGGTGTTCACTGTCAATACTTGGTGAAATGGCATTATAATAAAAATAATACAACATTTTTAGTACGTTTTCCACATAAAAATGTCAGTTAACAATGCTCACCATGAGTGAAACCGGTCCTGATCCAAAAAAAATATGTGGAAAAAGTACTAAAAATGTTGTATTATTTTTATTATATGTTCTTATTATTACTATTATTATTATTACTAATTATTATTACTCACTTTTAGGGTATTCACTGTCAAGACTTGATGGAAAAGCATTATAATAAAAAACACAATATTCTTTTGTACTACTTCCAATTTTATTAAGCAAAACCGAGACCGCTTTCACTCATGACGAGCATTATCAGCTTATAAGAAAATACAATTTTACAGTGTTTTTATAGATAAAGTTTCATTTTGTTTTGTATAAATAACACTGTAAAATTGTATTTTCTTGTCAGTTGAAAATGCTCGTCATGAGCGAAACCGATCATGATATTGCTAAATAAAAGTGAAAGTAGTATAAAGGAATATTGAGTACAAACATACTTCACAACACAGTATGTTTATTCTTTCCACGTATGTTATTTTCGACCTGACCACCTTACGTATCATATTACAACGACTTATTTTTCTGACAATCTATCAGGAATCTTTAATATATAAACTCTGGGGGAATTTATAGAATTATAGAGTGTGTACAGTCTACATTTTTAGCCATTTCATATTAGTTGATTCCTGGAGTTGTAAATTGAAGTCGACTACAAAAATGCCAATACGAAACAAAATTCATTGTTTAATAAATCAGTAGTTTTGAGGCCTAGGTTACTGTTTATAAATATTAATTATATTTTCAGAAATAACAAACGCAGTTTATGAAGGTGTGGAGCGCTTTATGAATTTTGCATTCCTTCAACTTTAGCTCTATCTAATTTACCGTTACCATTAAAACTTAGTACGCATTTTAAAATGAAATATTACAGAACCTATTTGAGAACGTCTTAGATACGAAACATTGTAATAATATTTATCTTTATACCTAGTTATAATTTCCACTCAGAGGTCCGTAGAGTTGGCAACATTAAGAGTTAACTACCAACCCCGAGAAATAAAAATTAAGTGTCAGTAAATTTTACCTGCGAAGGAAAAAAAATATGAATCATTACCGAGGAGTGCTACTCAGCGAAGAATAGAGAGCGAAATGGCGTTATTAAATTTAATAGTTTTTAATTTACTTTTTCAATTGAATATGCGTAGAATTTTTAGAGAAGTGTTAATTTTCTGCTTTTAGTTAATGTAGAATATAATAAATTACAACCAATATTATCCCGGACGAATGCCTTCGAATTTTTCAGAAAGAATTCAGAAAGGTTTTTTTTTCAATATATAAAAAAAATGCTGTTTATAATGGGACTCTAACCCGTGAGATCTGGCACGGAACCCCACAACTCTAACCGATGTGCCATAAGACTGACAAAATTATATTAAAGCTTAATCAATATTTCGCTGATTTTTTTTTTGTGTTATATGACATCTTTCGAACAATCATAAGCATAAGTGGATAGCACAAATGCCACAACCTAATGCTAAAAACCAGTTTTTCTACAAGTAAACATTGTTACTTGATCTAACGCTTTTCTGTGGTGTTTTCGGTAATCACTTTTCAAATAAAACCAGTTCGGTTCCTTACGCTGATTGTGGGTGCAATTTTCATAATATCACGTCAATTTATACTATAATATAAATATAATTAGTCTCAGCATGTGATGATTAGTCTACTTGTAGCTGACACGCCCTGTACTATATTTTTAACCATAAAATAGCCAGTATTTAAATTCTCCGTTTTTTATCACGATTCCACTGATGATATATCATTGAAATAAAGTATTTTATAAAATATTCAGGATTTTTTATTTTATCTGATTTTAGTGCTATGAATTTTTCTTGAATACATTTTTCCGTTGAAAAAGGTTCTTTAAATAAAAGATTTCTATCAAATATTTCAACTTTTTTATCTATTGATCAAAAAAGAGCATTTTTTCGTATACTAATGAATTTAATATCATATTCGCCAACAAATTTTAAAAATATTTTTTTTTTTTAATTATGTAACCAACGAAATATTAATTATACTTTTATATTATTTTTCTTGGTATTATATATTAGGGTCACAGAGGAAAATCGGCCTAACTCACATTTTTTGCTATTTTATGTAAAATGATATTTGAATTATTCGTTAACTATTTTATAAGTGGAAAAATTAACCCATTTTGATTTTCCGCCTTCATCACACGATTACATTATACTGGCCGATAGTTCGTGGCTTTGGTTAATTGTGTAAAACTGACAAGCATGTCAGATCTCTAAAAAACTTTGCGAGTTGGAACAGTATAATTATTCCAGTTAGAAAAAGATGTCTTACTTAAAATTAAATGAATTAAAAACTCTTTTTTGGGATTGCGCTGTTTGTGTTTTGAGTTATATTAAAAATATAACATATTCGTTTTGTTCAACATAACTCTTTTTCATTATTGCAGTGCCATAGTTTACATATCGTGAAGCTTCTACATAAATTGAACTTATCCTAAGCAAATATTTCATCCAATATTGGATATTTCTATCTAAAGTTTTAAAAATAAAAATTGCATTACACTATAAAATTGTATCGAATGCTCAATACCATACACACGACCATAATCATTTTGTCGTCGGGTGTCAAACACGGCCAAAGATTGCAATTGCGTCGACTCTCTGCGCCTGGAATCTGAAAGTGGTTGAGCTTTCCGAGAACTGTGAGATTGGCTTCTTTGCAGAAAAGATTACAACTTTCCTTTGCAACTTTTTTTCGAATCGAACTGTCGCATAAATTAATCACGTGCAACACCAAGGTTGGAATCTTTTCTGTATTGTTTGAATTAAATTATAAAAGAAAAAGATATTTATTTCAGTGGGTATTAAAAAATACGCTAAGACTGCTTTTTTTAAACTTTGTATTGTTTAAATCAATGTCGAATTACGTAAATATTTATATTTTATAACCGACAAATATCTGTCAGTTATATGATATTGGCTGGTTAATTTTTTTTTGTCTGTTAATATAATAAGTCTATATTTCAAAATAAAGAATTCAATTTCGTTAACATTATGCTATTATCATAATTTTTAAAGTTTTCAATCACCTGAGATAAACTCTTCTTGGAGGAGATAAGTCGCTTGATTTTAATTTAAGACAAAAAAACATCACAATCACCACGCAGAAAGTCTTAAAGGTTATTTTAAAAAAATCACCTTTTCTATAATATTTCAATTGTTTTTTAACTAAGCATTCAATGCAGATTGATTAGTATAATTTATTTTAATAAAAGTTTCGCGTATATATATATATTATACATATGAGGGTAAAAATATCAAAGTATTTTAGTTTTACAGTTTTTAATTATTTGTATGCGTTGATAGCTATTTCGGCTTTCAAAATAGCTATCAACGCATAAAAATTATTAAAAACTGTAGAATTAAAATACTTTGATATTTTTACCTTCTTATAATGGAGTTCTACCAAGGAAATGCCAAATCAATTAATATATTTTATATCTTCAAACAGATAAAATCTTTGTGTACACAGTGTAAGTCCTCGCGGTGTGCCACGTACTGTACAATTGGGAAAACTTTTTAGGGATAGGCCTTATTCGACAAATCAAATTATCAACATTGTTTAAATCAAAAATATAGGATATAACAATTTTTCTGAATTCTTAATTATATTATTTGTGTACAATATAAAATAAGCTGATGGTGATTTGTATCTTTGTCACGTTACCCTTAGCACAAACACCTACGTAATAGCGTAATTAGAAGACACATTAGAAGTTTGCATAAATTTAAGTTTTAATATCTGACATTGCAGCTGAGGCAAAGCTTTTACCTATTGAGTAACTTAGTATCAAACTAAACCAAACGGCATCTACGAAATTTTACAAAAGAGAGAATTTCTGTCATGTAGCTTTTATTGATATAGTACGAAAGCTTTAAAATCAAAAATCTATATGAAACGGGCAGTTATTGGTGCTTTCGGTGAGTTCTTTAGGAATGAACATCACATGAGCTACAAATAAACAATAAAAACTTAAATTTTGTTGAAAATGGCACAAGGCTTAAACTGATATTGAGCTACTTGATTAGACAACAGACGGTGATATAGATGTATAATAGATACATAATGTTATCAAAAACAATGAAAGAAGTTAGATTTGATTGATTTTCATTCATTTTAATACGCCCAAAATATTACTATTAATCTACAACTAAAGCTTTACATTCCCGCTAAAAACCAATAGTGACATAATATAATAAATAATATAATTAAGAATTTTTAATATTCATAATACATATATAAATTGTTATATTGAAACAAAACCCTTGCGATTACATACTACAGCATTTTTTATTGCTGTCGTATGACTTTATTTTTTCATCACTGTCGTAATAGTCCTCAGCGTTGACTAGAACTCTCTCGATTCTCGTTTTTCCCGAGCCAGTTATAAGAGTATGCGGAGGGTCAAATGGCATAATAAAATACAAGAAACTATTATTCTATATAAATGGCTTGTAACTTAACCCTCAGTAGAATATCATCTCATTAAAACCGGGTTAAATTGACCTCTTTATCCACACAACTCGTACATGTTCAAATATATAATTTTATGTGCCCAGCTTGTGTAGTCAAACACTTTTCGTTGAAAACTACGTTATCAATTTTCAAAGAGTGAGCCCCAATAATATATATATAGACAATATTAAAATAAGTATTCTTTTGTGGAGTTTCAACTACATAATAAACTTTTTTTCGTGGCTATTTTATTTTTAAGGTAAGTATTTTACCTAAAAGTCTATTTAAGGCAAATGGCTTTGTGTAGAGAAAACATTAAATAATGAAAAACTAATTGTGCAAACTCCATGCAAATACTAATTGTTTTTGTATAATAAACAAACGTTTTCATTTTTGATGTGATTTTTAGTAGAAGAGCTCGTAATAAATTAAAGTTTCCATTTATATCTTTATATCTCCGTTTTTTTAATTTTCCGTCCAATAAAATTTCAACTTTGTATTTTTTTAAAAATAATTTTAAAACTGTAAAAAAGCTTTACACAGAACAAATTTTTAGCTTGTTGAATATTTTATTTTGACTTTCAAAACGTGTGCTACATTAGTTAACATGCAAACATTTCAACACGGAATTATTGTAGATTATATTTTTTATTTTTCTTCAACTTTTTTTTGAAGTGACGATTATATTTAAACACGAAAATTGGTCTTTATTTTATTTTATCATTCAAAGATTCGTACATTCTATTAGTTTACCTAAAAATTAATCTACAATCAATATTAAACCGATCATATTTTCAAAATTATATAAAACTATTGAAATTATATTACTGTAATATATTTGCAAGCGGTATAAATAATAGAGGAGCTATTATATTTCTTTGTTCAGTTACTGCTTTTTAGACAGTTTATATTCCTTAGTAATATAAAGAAATATATTTGGCAAAAAGCTTGTTGGCAATGTGCTAGACATTATAACGGAATGATGTAATTTAAAAATAAATTTCTTCAGCCATGAAGGACAAGATGTTTTGTCTAAACGCACAATACAGAGAATCGAGATAAAAGATGTTTTATACAAAAACTGCTTGTTATTTAGTAACGCAAACTCGTGTGGCATAAAAGGACCAACAATTGGCTTATCGCTCTGCCTGCGCCATTATTTTTAAGGTATGATAGTTGAAGAAAATTCAAACAAAGAACTTTATCCCTTTGAACACAAATTCATGAATCGATTCAAAAATCAATTTGTGAAAAATTTCGAGAGCTGCATCCGAGCTTCTAAGTGCTTTAACTAGGGCCTCCAATCCCGGGATCCCGTCGAATTTTTTAATCCCGAAATCCCAGAATTGTGATAGTATAAATGTTGGGAGTTCAGGGTTGAGGATAAAAAGCGAAAAATTGTCGTAAAGTTTTTGAAAATAGTCAAATTCGTAGATTTTGTAAATTCCGTAAATTCCAGGGTTTTTTTTTTAAAAAGGCTCCAAATTTTATCGTTTTTAAAGTTCTGCAAATTCCTGGCTTTTTGAAATTGGGCACTGACAAAAAAAAAATTGAAATTTGCGAAAGAACTAAAAAAAATGTCACAATAATTGTGGTATCCGAAATACGAGAATTACAAAAAGGGTACGGGATTGGATGCCCTAGCTTTAGCCACTCGGCTACTGGAACGGTAAAGCGAATTATAGTAAGAAAGTTTTTTTTTTTAATGTTCTCTAGCTCTACGTGCTAAATTTTAACATGCGTGATATTTCAATATGAAGAGTTAGGAAACGTTATTTATTGGCGTAAGCCAGATTATGGCTGTAATTCTTGGAAAAATAATAAACGTCATGCGAGGCTCAAGATTTCCACGGCCGACGGCTGGCGAACTTTGAGAAATTACTCTGAGATAACGAATTGCTGGAAAAGCAATAACACATCATGGCCAGCCTGCTTAATATTTTATATGTGAATCTGACGCCGAGAGTATCAATTTACATTACAAGTGAATGAGAAAAGAAAGACCATTTTTTACCATTGTGATTTTTTTCGCTTAGTGAATAACGTCACACGATTTTAACCATTTTTCAAACCCCGCTACCTTCGTCGTTACTTTTTGAATTTTAGTATTTTTTTATTCGAGACACTTTTATTATTTTAGTATTTATTTACTTAGCGGGATAGATGCCAGTTATTGGTAGAAGGTATGGAAGAATAATGCTAGGATAGGACTAGTGGCTAACTAATCGCTCTCGCTACGCCCATTTAACACTTCCCCAACGGTGCTATAAAAGTACTTCCGATATGTTGTTGGCTCTTTAAGAACTAAGTGAAAAACATGTTTTTTTTTAAATATACGTCCTGGGTTTTTACCGCCCATCAAAGGGGTGAGTGTTAAAACATTTTTTTTGCTTGGTTGTTTAAGGGCCAGTAACATATCAAAAGTATTTTTAGCACCGTAGGTGAAGTGGGAAGGGTGGGAGGGAATTTTTGGATCTCGTAGAAAAACTTTTGTTGATGACAAATGATGATGACAAATGCTCAATATTGGGAGCAAACATGGATAAAAAATGTTTAATGTTAAAAGTTGAAAATATCTTCATGGAACCCGCAAAGTATAGATAATTATATTGTTAAAAGTTGTAAATTAAAAGAGTAATTTAGCACAGACGATCGTTGTTTATATAATGCTCGCAAAATAAAGTATACCAATTAAATTAATACTATTGTAAAAATGTATGTTAAAAATAGCACGGCTAATCATTGTTTATGTAACAAAATATTGTCAATCAATTTATAATTATGATAAAATTTTAATTTTGAAAATATCACAGTTGACCAAGAAAGATGTCAGTTAAATTGACATCTAAAAATATTTCACGACTCTTTTTAACTGACACGTGTACTTTCTGTTTTATATTAAAGGTTGTATTTTTGGTTGATTTGTGACTTCAACGTGGTATGTGCTATTATGGCAATAAATAACCTTGACATTAAAATATGTCTACAGGCAATATTAATGATAACTTTTGTAGTTTTCTTTATATTAATCATCCCTCCTTTTATTAGTCATCCTACAATGATCTCCAAGTCTATTTCAAAAAGCAACAGTTCCCAGAATGACTGTGACAAGCAATATCATATTATTGTATAGAGCAGGGGTATCCAGAAAGAGCTTAAAAAAGAGGTTTTACGTCTTTTCATTTTGAGAAATCCGTAAAAAGAATTGAAAAATATTTTGGAATCTTTCAACTTCTCACTTTGTCTCGAAAAATTTATGCTTTAAAATAACGAATATGAGAGCTACGGAAAAATATGAGACTTAAAATTTTCACTGGCCCAAAAAGGTTGAGAAACTATGTTATAGAGAACTGTACGAGCTGATGTCCCGTGATCCCGTAGGGAGCGTTACTGAACAGATAATCATTATGTGACATTTCAGTAAGGTTAAAAAAAAACCTGTAATCAAAACTCATAAGTAATCCGATTCCAAATAGTGTATCACAGGTTACAACGGTATAAAATAACAAAACATGTCACATATTACATTGAATTTTCGCCGATGTACCATTGTCAAATCATTTTCTTTACCTTAAGGTTTTTGTACACATATTATTAATATATTTTAATTATACAATAAAATTTCAAAAACTGCAAGAGTGTCTTAGTTTACTTCTGTTTGCAAAACATGATTTAAGAGAACCGTACGAAAAAATATTTTTAGAACCTTCGCGTGTAACATTATAATACTTTGACGTTCCCTGCTTGTGTACACAGGGTTTTGTTATTTCATTATCTGGCTATAACTCGTAACTTTGTGAATAATAAATGAACTTCGTTCGTTAATTAGTTTAGTACTTAATGATATTTTTAAATTCTACGTGGGTTTTTATTAAAATTAATAGTAATTTATGAACTTTATTATTCGCGTACCATTTTTTATTTGTAAATGTTTTATTATCTTGGAAAAATCAAGATTTCAGCTGATAGAACAGATATTCTGACAGCATGATGCTTGTGGTATTTTGTGGCCGGAGCGCACTTCGACACTTCTTCGATCACTTACACTCATTATGATTAATATTTATGGGATATTATTTTTAAATCTTTATCGAATTCGTTATTTTTTTTAAACGAAAATTATTTGGCATTATGGCTTTTAATAGCCGAGGCACCAGATATTTTGATGTTTTAATCTGTTTTTTTGTTCAAACATTACCATTAATTATTCTTTTATTGGGCAATTGGCATTAACTGTGGAAATGGTTTAAAACTTTTGAATACTGCTGTGTAGTTTATTTTACTAAAAGTATTTCAGTAAATTTGCGCTTGTTAAAATTTCATGACACCACACCTGCAAATATGGTTTTATTTACAGTGGAGTTTTAAAAATATACCAGTAAATATTTTCCATCCTGGACGTTATATCTAATAACTGATTTTATTATTACTAATAGTTATAAAACTTAAGTAATTGCAACATGCTTTTACTGCAGTCTAAAATGAGCAATATCGTCCGATTACATCTTATATATTCGAGAATGAGAGTCTAAAGATACCTTGACATATTTTTCGCAATTGCTTTATATATATATTACTAGCTGACCCGACGAACTTCGTACCGCCTCAGAATCAATAAATGTTGTAATAAAAATAATAAAACATTTTTAGTACTTTTCCCACTAAATAAAATTTATTTGATCAGGACCGGTTTCGCTCATCGCGAGCATTATCAACTGAGTTATTATCATCTGAGCATTATCATCAGTTAATAATGCTCGCGATGAGCGAAACCGGTCCTGATCAAATAAATTTTATGTGGAAAAAGTACTAAAAATGTTTTATTATTTTTATTATATTGCCATTCCACCAAGTATTGACAGTGAACACCTTAAAAGTGAATAAATGTTCTGTTAACTTGATAACTTGAAGCATGATGACTACCGAGTCAACCTTCAGTTGTAAATTGCGCGGTGGCAAGCCAGGCAGATCCAATAAGTTTAAAAATTATGTTGGATAGTTGGTTGCTTCGTCTTCGTTTGTTACACGGTCGATAGATTTAAAGGAATGCAGTGGACCAACGATTTGATTTTGAATTGTGAAGTTTAAATGATCCACATTTTTGTTCTTTGCCGCAAGAATTGCTCGTTCATTCAACCAATTGTGATTTTTGTGATTAGATGTTCGGGAACATTTTGTTGAATGAAGTGAAATCGCAAAAATTCGGCGGAAACAAAATCAATCCGTTCGATTCGTCGACAGGAACACCCCCGTTACCGATAGTCAGCAATTGCTTCGGCAGATAGATCGTTTAGCAATGCAACTCGCATGTTTGTCGTCAGCTGAAGATTCTTTACATAGCGCCAGAGTCGTGATTTGAGGTAAGCGTTTATTTCATCGGAAGCGGTAAATCTTGGAATGACTGGTAGTATTTGGTGGAAATCGCCAGATAGTAGAATCATTGCGCCTATAAAACATCTTGAGTCATTGCACAGATATTTCATACTTTGATTGAGTGCTTCCAATGCGCATTTGTGCGCCATTGTCCATTCATCCCAGGTGATGATTTTACTTGCTACCAAAACTTTGGTCATTGGTGAGTGTTTCGCAATATTGCATGTCAGTTTTTCAGTCGTTTAAAGCAGTGCTCCGCAAGCGGTGTGCCGCGAGGCGATGCTGGGTGTGCTGCGGCGCGAATCTCTAATAAACGAAAAAAAAATAGTTTGGTCGATACTACAAACTATTTCTGATGACACTATCATAGAGAAGCAGAAATAATTATTTTTTGGTTGAAAGAATATGTTATATGTACAGTCTGCGCAAGAATGTTTCGCGCACCTTGCGAAAGTTCGCTAGATTTGAAGGAATGTAGTGGACCAACGATTTGATTTTGAATTGTGAAGTTTAAATGATCCACATCTTTGTTCTTCGCCGCAAGAATTACTCATTCAATCAACCAATTGTGATTTTTGTGATTAGACGTTTGGGAACATTTTTTTGATGAAGCCGTCCTTCGTTGAGACGAAATTGTTAAAATTCGGCGGAAACGAAATCAATCTGTTCGATTTGTCAACAGGAACACGGTCGTTACCGACGATAGTCGAAGATCGTTTTCAAGCTTAAATCATTTTTCTCTTCTCCTTCGGGGCCGAGTTAATAATCCTCAAATTCTCATGACTATTAATTTATATGCTCCCAATTTATTCTTGCGTGGGCGTAACTATGAGCAAAAACTTTTTTTTGTAAAAACTTATACCTCGCTTAAGAGGTTTAAATCACCAGTTCCAAGGGCCCTTAGATTGATCAACGCATTGCCTAGAGAAGTGGACATTTTTAGTGATAGTATTTGTGAACTGTTTGTAAAATTTCACTATTTTATTTCTTGATTTTTTATGTTGATTTTGATTCTGATATATTATGTAGTTTTATTTTATATTTTGTCTTATTATATTTTTCAAGTACATGGCGAATTGGCGTCAGCTGTTATGTCATGTACTGTAATTTTAATTTTGAACAATGAATAAATAGATAGTCAGCAATTGCTTGGAGAAATCTTCGGCAGATGGATCGTTTAGCAATGCAACTCGCATGTTTGTCAATTATTTGAGGCAAGCGTTTATTTCATCGGCAGCGGTTGATCTATCTACGTGGCTGCTATTCCAGAAGAAGAAACTGTTACAGCATTTTTTTTATCTCGCATGAACAGTGGCCATAATCAATGACATGAAGAATGTCTTCCCAGCTCCACCGGGCGCATCGAGGAAAAATAAGCCACCATTTCCATCATCAATTACCTTCATTAACGTATCGCTAATTTCCTTCTGTTGAGGGTTCAACAGTGGTACATTCGTTCAAACTGATTGGTTTAATACATCTCGATCATATTCACGTTCACGTTCCAATTCTCGATTGAAAGCGTCGTTCATTCCACGATCTGGCGTTGGCATTCCTAACATGACTACCAAACTGCCGCACATGAGGTAACACATGTCTTCGATCTAAAGCAAAGCCTGGTTATGTATCTCTTCATTCACCTCGAGATCGGGATTCCCCAAACTGACACGAATTCGATGCAAAATGTATTCGGACATGTCATCCTTGTACTTGTTCCACAGTTCACGGGGATTCGATGGGAAGCATGTCAAAATAATGATAGAAAATAATGTGCGTATCTGACTTGGAGATTCAGAAACAATTTCTTCAGCGATTGTAATGAGTATCATTTTCAAGCAAATTGAGTTGTTGACATGCAAGTAGAAGCATTCGTCATTTTTCGGATGAACTGTGTACATGCGACCAAGAGCATCAATAGTCATTCGGATGAGCAGGAACCGCATCGCCTTGCTTTCGACGTTAAAATTTCTTCGATGTAGCTTTCCAAGTGTAATAACGTGGCATCTCAAAGTAGAGCAACGTTCGTGCAAACAGCGTAATATTTTTGTCAAAAAAATTATCATACCTAATTAAAAACATAACCTTATTTCAACATTATCCGATTTTATTTCGTTTTCATTTTATATCATCGATTTGTTTTATTCTAATCCATACTCTAAATTTAAAATTATTTAGAAGTCAATCGTATACAAAAGAAGCAAAAACAAATTAATTTTGGAAAAATTGCCACCTAGCGGATGAAATCTGCATACAAACGACATTTTCATTATTTCAAGCTGTTCGCCATTTGAATACTGTATGAGAATATTAATTTTCTTCATAATTTCTTTGCCGTGATATTTTTCCGATGTTTTAATGCTTATTCTGCTATTCTAGGCGGTTACGAATTTAATAAATCAAAGATCATTAAAATCCGAGCTGTTATTCTCGAGATATACGTGGTGTAACAAACCCCACTTTGTTTTATATATATAGATTTAAACGAATTTAAAATAACAACTCTATCTATAGAATAAATGGTTTATTTATTTAAACAATCTTAATTTTATCAACACTTCCCTTTACTATTCAAGAAAGTATTTATATTAATAAAGATCGATTATCTACAGCTTGTATATATATAAAAAAAATACACTGCAGCATCTGAAGCGAGCATGGTTAAAAAAAATCGATATGTTCTCCCTTTTCAGTAGAACACCTTTACACTGAACTCCCCATTTACACGGTAGATACGCTCAACGCGATACCGAGTAAAGAAAAAGTGTAAACAATTATATTAAAATTTAAAATTTGTGGTAGATAGGTTTCCTTGCATAAAAATAAATTAAGGATATCAAAAAATTAAATTCATTATCGCTTATTGTATCTTAATGTTATATAAAAAATACTTTAAAAAAATCAAACGTAACAAAAATTATTTACTATCACTATGAGACAATAGACGAAGCCTTTTACGAAAATTTTGAATGACATATCTCTCATCTCTTGAGATATCCAGAAACTGTGTAATATTTCTGTCCAAATTTTTAAATGAATAGTCGATTTATTTCTCTTTTTTTGCACCGTGTTATTTCTAAATCGTCTTAAAACAGAGTTCATTATATTTTAATCGTTAAGTTGGTGTATTCTATTCAAATCAATGTTATGCGTTATGCGTAATAGTTCATTAAAAACGTTATGCGTAATAATTCATCGAGCTAACCTTCTTGCTGAGTAAAACTATTATCATGTTGAAATGAAAATAATGATTTCGATACCCAACGCTCAATAGGTTTATCATCTTGATATTGAATTGATATTCATCGTCTCTTTGCCAAAACATTAGCGAGTATTGCAATGCATTGTATGAACGGTGTGCTTCGTATCCAATATCGTTTAAATACTATTTCACAGAAGTTGCGCCACATTATAAACTAATTAAAATACACTGTTCCCGCTATGAGCCATGAATCCCGTGTTTGACCATAATTGGATAAATAGATTTTTACATCAGAATGATTTATCGGAATTAAAACCTAATAAAAATCGATGAAAACTCAAAATAACGGCGCATGTATACCAGAGATAATAATGTATACCTACATAGCGAGCAGTCAACTGTCAAAGTATAATGTAATCAATGCCATCTGGTGGATTTACTGGAAAACAGCATACAACGTGTCATACAATGTCCACGTTCCATTTGTATTTTTCAAAAAAACAAATTGTATGAGGACATTTATTTTCTTAATAATTTCTTTCCCGTGATATTTTTCCGATGTTTTAATGCTTATTCTGCTATTCTAGGCGGATAAGAATTTAATAAAACAAAGATCATTAAAATCCGAGCTGTAATTCTCGAGATATACGTGGTGTAACAAACCCCACTTTCTTTTATATATATAGATTATATGTTGTTATTGCAGCAAAATTCAAAAAAAAAACATAACATAACGGTTTAAATTGAAAAAAAATGAATTTTTGATAATAAAATTAACAGGATTTGAATCCAAAATATTCATATCACTGAGTGGATTTTTAGCTTTCAAGCTACTGTGGATGACTTTTTTTTATATAGATAAATATTTTTTTAAATAATACTTAAGAACTTAACCACTTAAATACCAAGCGGACACAGGTGTCAAAGACATTTAAAAAATCAAATACTTGGTATTCTAATAGAATATAAGCATTTTTGTTATGAATATGTGTAGTGCCATCTATATTGAGTCAATATAGGTTTTTAAAATATCGAATTCGAGTGTATATTAGGCAAAATTATTTTTTTCAAAAACATATGATTTATTTGCGCGGTATTCAAACGGTAAATAGTTTTTTTGATTAAGATAAATGTTTTTTGGTTCTTGAAAATACATTCGAAAGTATAACAATAAAAATAAATACGTGAAAATGTTTATTTTTGTATAGAAACTGGTACAATAAATTAAACGAAGCCAATAATTACTTGAGAATTCGCTTTAAACTTATAAATGTATTTTTCTTCTGTTTTTTTCTTTGAGTCATACAGAATTATGTAATATTGTATTATATATCATTTTCGAATGAAAAATAGAATGTTCGAATATCGAGAACCGCCTGTAGTTATTTTTAATTAATTCTGTACATACACTCTATATTTCGAATAAACATCAAACCAGTCACATTTTCTGTAGTCATTATGCTTTCGTATTAGTATTGGTATGATGGCTTTATAACTATACTAATACTCGAACAATATTTGATATTATTTTTACGAAAAGAAACTTCTACAGTTAATTAATCAAAGTACACATAAAATAACGATCCTGACAACGTATGTTTTTTTCTACTTATGTGAAAAATATCTTCATATAATGTGGAAGGGTGAACGAAGGAAGTTGGGGCGAAGGGCGACAAAGGCGAATAATAATAAAGCTATGAATGTTCTCTAATTGGAATATAGCGTGACACGTACCGACTTCCCCCGCCCTACTCACACTATCTTAAGCCTATGTGGCATGAATTTATGGCATAATTTAGAAAAACGAGAACTGTGATACTGTCAAAATGCTATAAACATATCGTTATGTAGACCTAAAACATGATCCTTTGGTATTTTTCAGAAGTTGTTGTAATTTCATATTTTCGATGGATTCGTCGATAACGTTTTAGAAGTTTATTTTTAATATAAAATTAAATTTTATGACTGTGTTACTTCTCTAATGAGTAGCTTAAAATCATAATTCTCATTTTGCGAAAATCTAATAATGAGAAATTCGCAAAAAACCATAAGAGCATTATTTTTTTAAGTTTTAACGTCATATTTATTACTATAAATATTTATGCCGAGTGAAAAAAAAGACTTTTTTAAAATGCAAAATATACTATTAAACTACGAAAAATACAGATCACCGATTGGGTCGTTGTATTCATTTCAAAATGGGAGCTCAACACCGATGGTTATCTTTGGCAATTGTTTTAACATTTTTAGGGTGTTCACTGTCAATACTTGGTGGAAAGGCATTATATTAATAAAAACAATAATCCTTTGTACTTCATTCCACTTTATTTAATATGTCAGGACCGGTTTCGCTCATTGCGAGCATTGTCAGTTGACAATGCTCGCAATGAGCGAAACCGGTCCTGACATATTAAATAAAGTGGAATGAAGTACAAAGGATTATTGTTTTTATTAATATGTTTTAACATTGTTGAAATTATTTTTTTAGAAAACGACTATTTTTTTATTGTATATATTGATGCATTTAGATTCATTTGGCATACTTACTTGAAAAATGTAAAATGTGAGTATTGATTATAAGCGCTGCACTTTCTTTTTTACAAATTAACCACTTGAATACCGCGCAAATAAATCATTAATATGTCCCAGAGATACTGCGCGTTTTGAGAAAAATAATTTTGCCTAATACACACTCGAATTCGATATTTTAAAAATCTATATTGACTCAGTATAGATGGAACTACAGATATTCATCAAAATATTGCTTATATTCTATTATAATACCAAGTATTTGATTTTTTAAATGTCTTGGACATCCGTGTTCGCTTGCATATGTTCCGGACACCTGTGACCGCTTGGTATTCAAGTGGTTAAGCCACGTGCTTCGTTTCATTAAGAATCTCGGATGGGTCTTTAAAATCTCTGATGATGCTTTATTAAAGAGGTTAAACACGTATCATAATTGGAGTGGAGCAACAAAGTTATCAAATTGAATATAATAATTTAAAATTATTCATAAAATTTACATAAAATCGTTTCCCTTTAACCAAATGAGTATTTGCACATTTTGTTCAAATTTAAATCAAAGGAGAGGAGCAATGATGAAACTTTTGTTTTAGTGAAATCTTGAGAATAATTGGTAATTTGTATTTACATAAATATTCGTATAATTGATAAGCCATATCTCACTAAAATTTAAAGAGCCGCCTCAATTGATTTCGGTATAATTGAAATACTACCGACGTTTCTAGACGTCGGTTGTATAGCACTCTCTTAAACTATGATTTTTAGCACATAACATCCACCTAAAATATTTAAAAAAACAATATTAAAAATAAATATACATATCGACTGTGTAAAGGAAAAAGGACGTTACCCTCAGTTTTTCTAAAACAGTTTTTTTTTCGATAATCACAATTTATACAACTTGACACACGTTCTATCAAAAGGATAGAAGCTGCAAATGCCGAATTGGTATCTAAATTTAGCTTTTAAGTTTGAAAAAGATGATTTTCTAAAAAGTTAAAACCAAGAAAAAACACTGAAATAAAGGTTTAACCTAGACAATTTCTTTAATTAATATTAGGTTATGTCAATTAAACACCAGTTTAGAAGTCTCCGTGCACTTCAAGATTGTGTATAATTCATAATTTGCATATGGCCCAAAATCATCAAAACATGTTTTTTGTGCCTCCTGTAAAACTTTATAAGTGTGGGTTACGACCTTTTTCCTTCCCACAGTCGATATATGTATGTGTACCAATGTTAAATGCGCTGTATCTTCAATATTAGAGCATACACAAAAATCGACTTCTTAAAAAACCGGTTACCTAATTTCAATATATAATAAAACTTTGTTTTATACGGTTTTTGAAGTTTTATAAAAAAAAATGTTGATTCAGTTAAAATAACGAGAAAATGTTTTAAAATATTATACTTGCCTCCATTATTAATATGTATTAGGAACAATAAAAAAATACTAATATTTTACTTGATGTTCCTCTTCCTGAAATATAAAATACTCTTTCACTCGGTAATGAAATAAGTCGAATAGTTTTTAATGCATCTCATAGAACAGTGCTTCCCAACCTAGAGTCCGTAGGTTTTTCACGGTGGTTCACGAAAATTTTCAGTAGAAAGTACAAATAAGTATTTGTGAACATTTTTCTATGTTTATGTTATATCGGGGGTCCGCTGATTATTTTTTCAGATTTAGGGGACCGTGGCATGAAAAAGATTAGGAAGCACGGACTTCAGTGGTTTCTACGTTTTCGCATGTACTGTGAACTGTATCTACGTCAAAATTCACAACGAATGAATTGAAAAATAAACATATGTGCCTATAATATTTTTAATTTTCATATACTGACTATGTAACTACATTTCGCCCGCTGTTTTATAGTTGTATAGAGCTTGCTCTTCCAATCAGGCGGGTCTGGGTTCGATTCCCGAAGTTTCGAAGGTTCGAAGGTCGATGTCAAATTTAGATTTTTCAATTTAAATTTGAGACTGAAGAAGTGGGTGTTTGTGATGTCAATTTACCTCGAGTTGATCTCAAGTGACTTCCAAAAAAATTTCATCTAGGATTTCTCGTATGGTATTCAACATTAAAATATTTGGCACATTGGCATTATCTATAATTAGCTATAGCTCTTATTTTTTAATATTATTATTGTAAAAAATTCTTACATTAAAAACCGGGCTATCAAGTTGCAAAAACTGGATTTCGAGTGTCGTAAATTTTATTTAAAAAAACCGAATTTTCAAACCCGGTTTTCGAAAACCGACAAACACTACTATGTATATAAAAAAAAGACATTTTACAAAATCTTTGACTAAAAACAACACACAATTGTATTAATAAAGTTTATATTTCAGTAACAAATGTCGTCATTAGATAGGACACAAACCTTTTATTGATATCTTCCCCTTGCGTGCGCATTCACATTAACATGGATTGAAAAAACAATATTACGATCAAAAAATCAAAATTTGGTGGTAGGATTTTTTCACAGTATTTCATACAATGAATTATTTTTAATATGTGAAACGTTTTTTATGACTGTAATAGTTATTTATTACTTATTTAAATATTTTTTAAAAAAATGCGAGGCTTCGTTCAACGATAGTTTGTATTATAATATTCTTTTGAGCTTTGGATATTATTTTTTATGACAACCCGTTAAATAAAATAATGAAAATATATTTTTAAATATGCACTATGAAGATATTAAAGCAGTGACGATCGTCATAAAACGATGATCTTTTTTTATATCATGCAATAAAAAAACAGGCGCGTCACATGTTGACAAACTATGCTAATTCAATATTGCTACTCATAAATTATTTTATATGGTAAAAGACAGACATAAAAAAACCTCCTAGAACTGTTTTTTTTATTTTAATTATGCAAATAGATTATCATCATTTGTTTTAATTTCAGATATTTTCACTTTTATTTCGCGTAAATCTTTTAAAATTCACTTTACTCGTCAATCACTTTTTCCAGATTTTCAAAGTAAATCAGGAAAAGTTAATATTGATTTTTGCGTCCAACTCTATTTCGCGTTTGAGTTAAATAAAAAAGCGGTTAACGATTGTAAAACTTTCACCAAACAAATACTAGACACAAAAAATTTTGCTCACTTAGTAATTGATGTCTAAAAAAGCTGTTTCGTTTAAATTAAACGGATTGCCTGGAATAATATTCAATTGTTTTTGTTCGCATGGTGATAAATACAGTACGACAAACACAGAATATTGGTACCGTACTGATTGAATATAATGCCACCATATCATCGGGGTGGATGGTCTAAATTATAATTGAATAAAACATTGAAATTAAGGTATTTATGTAAATCAGCATTTTTCAGCGGTGGGCTGCCAATATTTTAACAAGGGGCTCGCTTAATCTCCGATTGTTCTGAGGAAGGAGTGAATTTTCTTATGGCTCCTATGCAATTTTATGCAATACTTAAATAAGCAATCGATTGCTACTTAATACACTTATAATATGTAATAATATGCAATTTACCAATGTCAACTTATCAATGTAAATAGCTAAAAATGTAATATTGTGTGTACTGAAACTGTCGTTGATAATAAATAAATTAGAAATTGCAGATATATACTAATTTGATATGAGAATATTGCTTTCTCTTGAGTTAACAAGGGGCTCACCGTCCTCAGTGAAATTCAACAAGGGGCTCGCGCGAGCCCCTCCAGCCCACCCCTGGCATTTTTCATCCAGTTTTGCAATCCAAATTAGTCTTAATCACGTTTTTGGATATTTGCATAACTAGTAATAGTATACATATGAAATACCGAATTACCAGTATCTGCATATTTTTACAGAATCGTGTTATCCAAGATCATTATGATATCTGAATTTTATATATCAGAGATCGACAACTATTCACACTTCTCGGATCACAATACTCACAATTTTAAATCTCGCATCTAATAAAATGATGGATTTTTTTAGTATGAAATTATTATAACATTTGTTAAGGTTAAATAGAATTATAACCGTATATTTTTAGCTGCGTGATTGAAATATGTGTACGGTATGTTGGATTCATCCTATAAATTAACTACAAATTATCTCCAAAGTTTTTTACGGGCTATCAGTGCTTCGGAACCACCGGTTGGCACCCACCGCATTTTATGATTGATTTCACAATTATAATCGCTTTTGATCTTATTTCGAATATCTAAATTCAGATTGCGTCTTATAATCGATGACGTCCTACGATCGCTGTCGAAAACCTTAAAGAAAATATTCTATTGGGAAGGGGAAGTCTCCAAAAACAATTATTTGTCTCTTAATCTTATTTAGTTTCAACCTGATAATGATAATCGATTTATGAATTTCTGTTCGAAGACATGGATGTATGTGATGTCTTTAATTACCCTCTCCCACCCATCCTATCTTATGAACGGGGCGTATCGAAAGCGATTAGCTAACTACTAGTCTTGTCCGAGCCCTATCCTTCTATTCCTACTCTCTTTGAAAAAAGAGAGGTCGAGCAACTGAGTAACAAACACTTATGTTGGGGTAAACACCAGTAAGTGTCAATATGCTCCACATTGGGAGCGGACATGGTAGAAAAAAAATGTTTACAATATTTATTTTTTTATCCATGTTCGCTCCCAATGTGGAGCATAAAGCTTCCTAATGGAGGTATCCCAACAGAGTTTTTTCCATGAAAACTGTTTGTTACTCAGTCGCTCAACCTTTTTTTTGCAAAAAGATTAGTAGGTACAGAAGGCTAAGGCTAGGACAGGACTAGTGGTTAACTAATCGTGGATGGGTGGGAAGGATTTTTTAGACATGAGACCCGTGAGATCTGGCACAGAAAGCCAACCACGCTAACCGGTGTGCCATAGGACCCGATATATAATATACCCCCTTTAAATGCTTTGCATGATCATTATATGACTCCATTGTTAAAGCAAGGTTGTCATGATGTTTTTACTGGTAATTAAAAATAAAGACACGTCGTAAAATTGATATCGTTTTACAGTCGAGGAAATTCAGTGTGTTTTCCTTCAAAATACTACTTCAAACATTACATTACGTTTGAGTTAATAATCGTGCATTAAACGTACGTCAGAAGATGCTAGGGAAACTATGCATGGAAACCAGTATTATTTGTTCAATGTACTATAGAAAGTTCCATCGTTTATTCTAGCAGCGGTTTCATATCTCCAATCTAATAACCTCGTTTTCTTGCCATAAATCAAGATTGCGGCGCAGCGAATTCAAATTACCCTCCCCAAAAACAAAACGGGAGATTTTCAAAGCGATTTCGGAATGCAAATATACACACACTCTTCAATAATAGTGAAACGTCTGGCATGCTTAAATTGAAGATATTTTGACAATGGCCATTCGTTTACATAACTAGTCAACTAAACCATTTCTAATAATATTTCAGACTGTCACTATGACGACGTCAGTTTGGAATTTGAATCGTATCGGAATGTTGTAACATTGTCCTAGCTCATAATAATTTTCATGAATTCGGCAATAACTTTGTGAAAACTCACTCTGACTTTGAAATTCTACTGATTATGTCCAAAAATAACAAGTTAATAATAAATTTGCTAATTCTTTTGAAAAAAAAACGTATCTTCTCTGCCCTTCACCACTTAATCCCTAATCAAATCAAATCTGTCAAAAATTCTTTTATTACTATCATTTTTTTACCAAGTTTGCTCTCAATGTAAAACATATGGACTTCTAATTGAGTTTATCCCAACAGAAGTATTTCTACGAGAACTGCTTGTTACTCAGTTGCTCAACCTCTCTTTTTCCAAAGAGAGTAGAAATAGAAGGATAAGGCTAGAACAGGACTAGTGGTTGGCTAATTGTTATTGCTACACCCAGTTGTTAAAGGATCAGAAGGATGGGAGGAGAGTAAATGATGTGAATTGACATCACAAACACCCAGTCTTTGATCACAACTTTGAATTGAATATCAAATTCACTGTGATCAGATCGGGAATCAAACCCAGACCTGCGTAATCGTTAGAGCAAGCTCTAACCAACTGGGCAGCAGCAGGCGACAAAGCTTATTATTACTTTGTTAATTATAGTCCTTCCAATTTTATTTGTCTTTGCTTATATTTGTTTTATTATTATTTATTGTTGGTAACTAAATTGTCATAATAAATTCAATTCAAGTGTATCATTAAAGAGATTTTATCTTAGGTGTGATATAAAAGAAATAAAGTTTATCGAATAAAAAAAATATAATTAAGAAAAAGTTGAGAATGAACTGTTTACATTAAATATCTTGTTAAACAATAAAATCATTCAAATAATTGATTAAATATTAGTAATAACATATTGTGACTCACATTAGGTGGCTTACCACTGTTAAATTTATTTACAATGATATTAATTCTCTTTTAGGGTGTTCACTGTCAATACTAGGTGGAAAGGCATTATATTTTAAAAAGTTAAAAATCGGTTTTGCTTATACCAGGCGTTATCAAATGATAAGAATACAACACATGTATCATTATTTTTTAATTTCTTTCATTACTAATTGATTGTTACAGTCTAATAATTTCATTTTGTTTTGTATAAATAGCACTGTAATATTATATTTTCTTGTCAGTTGATAATGCTCGTCATGTGCGACACCGTTCTGATCATGTTTAATAAGATTGGAATTATTACAAATGAGTAATTTATTTTTTGAAAACATTTACTCCATCCAAACACAATTATTTAATTACTTAATATTAGTAATGTTCTTGCGTCCAGTAGAATGACCGATCTTCAACCCAAAATGTTAAGAATTAGAAGCAAATTTTACTTTTTTAATCAATACCCTTTCGATAGTTTGCCCGAAGATGTCTTTAAAAAAGGTGTTTCACTTGGCACAATTTGTAACAAAATCAATGATAAAACAAAGCTATCTATATGAATTTGATAACGTAATAACTATATGATAAAATTTGTCTTTCCTTATAAAAATATTATAATTTTATTTAACAACACTGTTTAAAATATCAAACATTTTTCCTTGATAATATCGATTGACGAAAAAAGAAAAACAACAAATTCCAACGGCAATTTCGTACATTTGGATAGCGAGCGTGTTGTTACTCTACTGTCCAATAGGTATATATCACTGAGAATATGAGTTGCTATGTAAAATAGCACAAAATGATTTTTGTATATTGCAGGAATTGGACATCAAAACATAATTATCTTCCGTTTTCCTGTGATGCTTTCTATATTTTCTTACACTATACACATATACACTTTGGCCAGATAGTGGCTAAAATCGAATAATCTTGGTGCTTATTCCCGATAAAATAAAAAAGGAAAAAGACATAGGTCAATAAATAAGGTAGTTAAAGAAGAAAAAGAAATATTCAAGCAACAAGTAATCTCTTGCAAAAGATGTATAAAAATTATGGTAGATAATTTAGAGTTCTACACCCTCTGAGCAGTCTTTCTTGTGGCATGATAATTGATAAGTAATATCAAAGGGAAGACAGTTTATACAACTGTACTATATGTATATTTTAACACTCGTACACTTCTACAATAACATTTATTATTGTAGAAGTGGAGTAGAATTAGAAGTAGAATTATAAATCTGGTTATAATAGTACGAAGTCAAAAAAAGCATCAATATATTATAGATACACGCTTAGGATATTACGAGTAATTACTCAAACATTAATAAATATCAGATAACATTTAAACAATCATCGCTTTAGTCCGAAAATATAATTGAGCATAATTTATAACTAGATCAATATTTCGTCAAGTTACGTAGGCACTCTGTGTAAAAACTTTTTATTCTCAAATGCATAAAAATTAAACGTTTTTTTAAATAGTAGTAATAAGCCTATATGTAATAAAATGAAAATCAATTAGTTTATAATATTTCATTATCGGCTAACTGATAACCAAATTCTTCAAACTGTTTATTTAGTTTTCATAAAATGATTAATATTCAAAAACATATTTTAAAATTGATACCAAAATAGTTGTACTGGATACTTATCATCTATACCAGTTAATTAAATTATATTGAAGTAATGTATAAAGTACTAAATGAACTGTAAAACATTATTTAATTTCCATTAGCGCAAATAGTTTTTATTTAGATTTAATCATAGATTAATTAATACGCGCTTTTATTTAATTTATACCACTTTAAAAAAACAATGTTCAAAGCTCGATTGATTCACCAAACAAAGCATCGATGCGGAATGTTATCGCATCTTCGTTTAATTTCAATCATAGATTGGGTAACTATTCATTTGTGGAATTGTGTCATTCCCGATAACAATTCACTATTTATAAAACCTGTTTCGTTTGCAACCCTGATAAGCTTTTGCAATTTTACCTGACAAAGCATAAAATCACAGAACGAAGCCATACTCTTTTTCCGTGTGCGTTTTTACAGTTTACTACTAAGCAGTTAATTGTATTTACAACAAAAAACGTTACCTTAATTAAACTTTGCACCTTAATAGTATTCTATAATAAATTTATTATTTTAACACTTCAATTTAAATATAATTTCGACATCTTGCAATGAACTCTTTATATGAAAAATGTATAATAATATTTGAAAATTCCTTTTATGTATGTGTATGGACCCATTAGAGGTGAGGTAAGCCAAGTGGTATTTTAGAAAAAACTATGTTAGATGCGTTGTAATATTTCACACGTCTTAAAGTATCTTAAAAGTGAAGTGACCTCAGTTAATACACATTAGTGCAATCCACCAAAACATCAATTAAAGACTTGATTGTACATAAAAGCCCTAGAAAAAAGTTTTTCCGTTTTACTAGTTAGCTCAGTTTACCTCTCGATGGCTCAATTATGTTTTAAACTGATGTATGAGAAATTTGCAATAAATGCATAATAATCTTATAAATGAATTTGTATTTTTCATTCCACGACATGAAGAATAATTGAAATGCAGTAGGTACATTTGGTTGATTAGAATTGAAAAAAACAATATTTAAAGATTACGCTACTAGTGAGGATGAAATAAAATACAAGTTTATTGTTTCCTTGAGGGTAGTAGTAGTAAGTGAGTTTGTTTTATACTTCGTTTGCTTAAGGAAATTTATAAATATTTCGAAATAGTTTTCAATTCTTACTGCGCAATAATCTTTTAAATTTGATAATATAATTACAAAAAATATATATGGTTTTCTTTTATTACCAACTGTGATAATAAAATTTATTCTTTCGCTATATTACTGATTTAAATTCCCACGATGTTTTCATTCCTCAGGAATATATCTATACCTATTTTTTAGAAAATATCGTATTTCAACATTTCCATGCCGAGTCAGGTTTAAATATCAAGGACTTTCTCATGTATATTTTATGGAGAATATGGCAATCCATCATAATCAGCATAATGATTCATGAGAGAAGACCGAAATGGTAATGGGCAGGATTTATATATCATTTATTAGAACAGCGCTCCACAACTTTTTCCTCGCCCACAGTACAGCATCATTTTTATAAAAATTCCGTAACACAATTGGAGATGGTTTCAAAAATATAATCTTATTTATTTTTTAATATGATCACTGTCAATATTTGGTATGAAATCATTATATTCAACAACAAAAAAAACTCTTTTATACTAACTCCACATTTATGTATCTCTCATGACGAGTAATTTCAAATATAAAACTGATAAAATCATTTGAAAATGCCCATCATGAGTGGAACCGATACTGATTATATTAAATAAATCTTCATCTTTTTGGCAGAAGTTGGTAAGTAACAAAACTGACAAAAATGATTATATAAATTCTTTGTCTGGATAACTCAGTTGGTGCATCATTGATTTTACCGGTTTGCCAAAAAAGCTTTCATTTGTATGGGCAGTTATTATTAATGCTGGATTAATTTAAGGTATGCAAAATGTCTGTCTATTCATTTTAAACTCTTATTTGTGTCAGATTGGCTGCATCTATATTTTGATATCGACTTTGGAAAGGAAAAAGGACGAGACCCACAGTTTTTTCAAAATAGGTTTATTTCGATAATCACAATGTATCAAACTTGATACACGTTCTATCAAAAGGACGCAAGCTGCAAATGCCGAATTAGTATTCAAATTTAGCTTTTATCTTTGAAAAAGATGACCTTGTTAAAAAGTTATAACCAAGAAAAAAGACTGAAATAAAGGTTTTTTCTAGACAATTTCTTTAATTAATATTAGATTATTTCAATTAAACACCGGTTTAGAAGTCTCCGTGCACTTCAAGGTTGTGTATAATTCATAATTTGCATATGTCACAAAATCATCAAAATACGTTTTTAGCGCCTCCTGTAAAATTTGATATGTTTGGGTTACGTCTTTTTTCCTTTCCACAGTCGTTATTATAACTATATATGTAATATAAAAAAAACGATGCTGGAGACTTTATTCTAAAAGCTGAAAAATTTTATTTCCTGTTTACTGAGAACTATCAATCTGTTACTTACCAACTTCTGTCAAAATTGTGATGAAATTTATAACTAATACAAAACTGTGTTTTTTATTTCAACTTATTTACTTTTTGCAAGATTCATAATAGCCACAAATGATTGGGTATAATTTGACATGGCACTAGTCTAGTAACACCCATGTACTGTACTTGACATACACTGTTTATATTTCTAGAATTAGATAATAAAGATATGGTGAGATGATAATCTCAGCTTACAGCTTGCTTCGGCGTTGGAATGAAATAATTTTATTGTAGGACATAAGAGATAGAGCATAAGCTGCTATCAAAGAGAGACTAGTGAAATCTTCATTCATTCGTCAACCAATAAAAGCTATGGTAAACATTTCTTTAAAAGCCGATCACATCATTTGGAAATACCCAGAGGAAAACAATTAAATAAAATAATTTTACAAATCAGTCTAATCGCGAATTGTATATCTCAACTTACATATCGCTATTTTCATACACTTTCTTGCGTGGCAACAAATCTTAAAATAATTGCTACTAAGACACTCCTGGTAATCATTTGAATGCTATACTACTTAGTTTATGTAATGTAGATCCGTAGCGATTGGTGCTGAATACAATGTTACAATTTTATAATAGTTGCTGAATTTTCATTTTCGTGACATTTTGTGAAGCGTTACAAACTTTAAAGGCATACACACGTTTTTTTACCTGAGAGTGTCTCAGGATCAACCACTATGACTTTGTAATTGAGCGAACTGAATCAATCTTATATATTTGATTTGAAATTTACTCGCTTTGAATATTGCGTTGAAATTTTTTAATGTCATTGCTATTCAACCATTACAACATCTCACCCTCTCCTTGTGTCCTGTAGAAAAGGACAAACTCCGACTTTTATTTTATAATTTATAACAGTTTATTTAAATCATTTTTTTGTTTACTCTTAAACGTTGCGATAGTCTGATGATGCTTCTAAAAGAGGCGAAACACGTATCAAAAGTTGAAGCACAGCAAGTGAAAAAGGTTATCAATTTTAATTTTATATTGTTATTCAACCTTCCGTACCAAATCAGAATAATCGACCGGTAGATTGTTGGATCAAAATTCAGATCTAATTTTTGTGACCATTTTAATGTTAATATAGTTGGTTGAAGCAAAGGTCATTTCAAGACAAGGAGAAAAATACTTATAAATGAAACGGTGATTTTGAAAGTTTAAGAAAATCAACTGGTGAATGGGTGATTTTGGTTGACGAATACATTGATAATAATAACGTGCATAAACCATTATTTCTTAATATATCAAGCATTATTCAGATTGTATGAATTTAATTTATATTAAGATATAGTGCCAAATAAAATTTTACGTTGTGGTAATTCACTTTAATACAATTTATTATTTTAATATTTCGGCATTTTTTTTTATAAAAATTAAAATTAAATCAATTTTTATTTTATAGATATTGATACGACTAGACTTATTCGGCTTGGCGTTTTTTGTCAGAGGGGCCAATAGCATATAATTTTGGTTCCACTCGTATATCCAAGTAAAATATTAGTTATAAATTGATGTAAAAATAAAAGATATTGCAAATATACCTTACCTATCGTATACGATAAGTCGAAAAATCCAAATATATACACAAGCACTCACATTTTATCAAAAAAAAAAACGACGTATAACTTGATATAGGTGTGTGTCTTCGCTATTATTATTTCCAATATACAAATAATAATTATTTATTTACGATACTCTTCAACAAAACAGCGCCAGTCGCCTGGCAGCGATGGAAATTCAAACTAAACTTATTTAAAACACAGGTTCGTATTATTAAATTGTTATTATTTGTATTAAAATCCCGAGTTATCGATGGCCGACATTATTAAGTGTGATATTGTGCATGGGATGTGAGCGTAGTTTTCGCGGAGGTATGAAAAATCGACCGACTCCGAGCAAGTCGATACGCTGACTGGAAACTGTGTGCAGCCGTCTCGTTTCCTCCAATTCGGATTTGGAACATGCGCACAATGCAATTCCACTAATTCATACTGTGGAATAAAGCCATGGGGAAAAGTTCCAATGATAATCGGAAACCGGCGCCTTATTTTGTGGTTTTTAGGCAGACCCATTCATAGGAATAATAGCATAGAAATTTCATCTTACACAATAGATACGCATTCGCATATGCATATATATTAATGGAATGTTATATTTATTTACCACAAATATATTTTATTGTTTTTTTTAATCCATGTCCACTCACAATGTGGTTATATTGACTATAATGACACACAGCAATATTAATTATTATTATAAAATCAAAAGCTTGTTAGACAGTTAGCCAATGATAAGCCTTGATACGATAAACCAGTGGTGGGGGACCTGCGGACTCTTGGCTACTCTGATACGGCTTTTGAATTGTGCCAATTGTGATAGATTTTTTAATATTTCGTTTTGACTAATTTTCATTTAAACCGTGTCCGCTCCCAATGTGGAGCATATGGACTCCTAATGGAGTTTCTCTCAACAGAAGTGTTTCTACGAGAACTGTTTGTTACTCAGTTGCTCAACCTCTCTTTTTCCAAAGAGAGTAGGGATAGAAGGATTGGGCTAGGACAGGATTAGTGGTAAGCTAATCGCTGTCGATACGCCCCGTTCATAGGATAGAAAAGGTGAGAGGGGGGAATTAAAGACATCACATACATCCATGCCTTTGAACAGAAATTCATAAATCGATTGAAAAATCAAAATTTTCATTGTGAATTAAAAATATTTATTTAGTTTATGCGTAGTGGGGGGGGGGGGTTGCCAACGCTTTCTTTACTGCGGGCTTATGTTGAATCAGATAAATTAATGTGGACTTAAGAAATGAAAAGGTTCCCACCCATGTGATAAATCCTATTCTTAGTTATGTTATGTCTTAAATTCTCTACCACCCATCAATTCCTAAAAACGGTGAGATAAGACAGTGATCAGCTAACCACTTGTCCTGTCATATTCCTAGTATTCTATCATTTACTCTATATACGAATAAAGGGTGGAAAGAGAGGAATTAAGCACATCATACCAAGTATATGTATCTGGATACAAATCCAAATATTGATTGAAAAACCATTGTCACAATTTTCTTTTGTTGGCTATTCCCGGATTGTTCGAGCGAGTAAGAAGAAATCTCAACAACTTTGTCCACTCGTCTCCGGAATCGGCAATTTTCAGCACTTTCAACCAACTAGAAAAAAAATCTTCAATCTATCCAAAAAACCAACAGTAACAACTCATTTCATGATGAAAACAAATTAAATAAACAGATATTTTGTTACGGTTTCATTTTTTTCTATCTCCTCTTGTTTAGTTCCATAGCAATTTTACTGGCTGCCCGGTACCATTCACCACGTACATCTACTTATATGTTAGTGACATTCGCAGTCATTTTGTTTATTTTGGAAAGGGAAATACAAACATAGTAAAAACAATTGCATTCAGTTTTATTTATATAAAAATAGAATCTTTAATCCCTTTTTTTATATAAGTTACAAAAATTTTAAATCTCTACCGTTGAAGCAAAACTGGTCTTAAAAAAACATTATGACTTGTTTAGTGCATACAATTGTATGAATATTATTCAACGGGTGAAATAGTGTTTTACTTAACTCTAAAATTACTGATAAAAAAATTGATAATTCAGAGAGCAAGCACTAAATAGTAATTATCTGACCACTACAAGATCAAACAATTGCTCAAATAAATTACAAACTTCATAAGGTGCCAGTTGGTTTCGAAAACAACCTGTTCCACTGAATTCGGACGCGCTCTTAAAATTATTGCTAAAGCATGGACAGAAAAGTATTAAGAGAGTGTGGAGAGTGTTTCATTGATCAGTCTTTTGAATTAAGTAACTAAATCCTGTTGCTCAACTTTTTTTTCAAAGAGAGTAGAGATAAAAGGATAATAATAGGACAGAAGTAACAAACAGGTCCCGTATAAAAATATACGTCGAGATACATCCATTAGGATACCATATGATCCACATTGAGAAAGGACATGAATAAAAAAACTAAGAACTCTGGAAGGCGATGCGTAAAATGTTTACGTTATGAATATAAAATTTAGTGTGTTCAATTGGGTATTAATGCCCTCTACGACTCTACGACCGATACTACGCTGCCTTCACTACACTCGAGAGATTTTCAATATGAAATTATCGATCTTTAAAACTACTTTCCACCTCCTCTTTAGTGCTTATAAGTTCGTAAAGCACCTAAAATAGAAGCACTATTTAAAATTCAAATCTCAGCAATTTTTTTACGAAAGCTTTTCGAAAAAGTAATCTAGTTTTTATCGATAGATTTGCGTCAAGTTATCTGAATCGCTTGATAAATTTTATTGTCATTATTAATGCATGGTAAGCATAAAAATCGCAATCATTTACGAATTGCGTTTTTCATATAAATCCAGTGGCGTCTCAAAAATATCATCACATTATATTTTTTAAGCCTGTCTGCCACTTGATGTTTTGAAATATTTTAATTTTCTTATCTCAATATTTTTGTGTAGGATTTGCGAGATGTTGGTCATCATATAATACATATCGACTGTGGAAAGGAAAAATGACGTAACCCACACATATCAAATTTTGCAGGAGGCGCAAAAAACATGTTTTGATGATTTTGGGCCATATGCAAATTATGAATTATACACAACCTTGAAGTGCACGGATACTTCTTAACTAGTGTTTAATTGACATAACCTAATATTAATTAAAGAAATTGTCTAGGTTAAACCTTTATTTCAGTCTTTTTTCTTGGCTTAAACATTTTACAAGGTCATCTTTTTCAAACTTAAAAGCTTAATTTAGATACCAATTCAGCATTTTCAGCTTCCATCATTTTGATAGAACGTGTGTCAAGTTGTATGCATTGTGATTATCGAAAAAAAACTGAGGGTTACGTCATTTTTCCTTTCCACAGTCGATATCTTTACTTGTATGTTTTCTTTATTTTTCACAGAAAACAAAACAAACACACTATTTTTTTTCTCTCTCTCTCTCTCTCTCTCTTTCTCTGTGTGTGCATATATCTTTCTCATTGAGCGAATTTGAAAAGGTTGCACTAATTTAGTCATGCTTACGCACATTAGTATAATTGTCACTATTAGGTCCATGGACAATCAGTATCTTTATAATATTTAAAGTCAATAAGTAGACAAATTGGACAAACCACTCCTACACAGTATATTTTCCTTAACTTAACTACGCTGTCAGCTTTATTGTTTTAGTATTATCTTTAATCGCATGATCATTTCATCTTTATAGCGAGGCATACGAAAATCAACGTTTTAATTTGTATTCTTATTCTAATTGAAAGCTTAAAACAAAATATCCTTTTTTTATTAAACTGTATTCATTACATGTACTTGTATATCTGCTGACATAAGTACGTATATGAAAGTATATGTTATATTCTAATTACCAGTTTATTTTTGTTTTATGAGAAAATTCATCATACCCGCCACGCGCCACTGGTGGACTTTTTCAAAAATAAATAATTAAGAACATCGCTTAGCCGCCCCCTAGCTTTGCCAACTTGCGTGCAATAGGTACACAAATGGGAAGGGCGGGTCGGATTGTCTCGGAAATGATAATAATAATAATTAAATTTACTCAGGCATAGTAAATAAAAAATGCTATTTTTATGCCATCTATGCACCTAAATATGTAACTACTTATTTTTACTTTATATGAATGGGTCGGTAAAAACAAAATCTGCTTCGTTCAAACAGTTATTATTTTTGAACAACAGATGGCGTGTACGTCCATGTAAATTTAGGATAGAGTGTAAAAATAATAAAAATATTCTGAACCGTTTCTTTTAATAAAAATGTATTTTTGAGTGCTGCAAGTATTTTTATTTTACCAAATAAACACGTAATTTAAATATTATATTTTTTATGCAGTGACATCTGTGACTTTAAAATTTAAGAATAGATTAGTTCTATGAAAACATAGAAAGACGTCGCTATATCGAAAGCTGAAATGTGTCCTGTGGCTTTAATAAGTTGTATTTTTGTCCTTTTTTTTAATTAATGGACCTGATTAATTGTTATTAATTGTATTTACTTCTTAATAACCGGTAGATGACCTTTCGTCAATATTTGAATTTGTCAGTGGTTACCATTTTCGCCTATCTATACGTTAGCTTCGGAACTGTTTAAATTCATTTAAGTATTTCGTCACCCAATCCTTTTCCTTTGAATTTTGAAATTTGGGTTTCCTCTTTTGCTGCGCCCTCATGCATTCCATGGCTGCTATGAGACGGTTACGCCGCTGCCTGCATTGAAAATAGTCCCTCAAATTGTTTTTCATTTACACTATAACTTTTTTAAATATGTTTGCAGAATAAAAAATAACATATTTAAACATTTATTGAGGTGTATATAAGGAACTGGTAAATAAATAAATGGAAAATGACCGTAGAAAATATCATTTTGGTTTATTATTCTGGCGACGGAGACGATCGATAATTTCCCAAAAAATTAATAACAGTAAAAAAATAATTATCAGAACTAAGATTAGACCTACAAGATCGATTTCCGTTCGAAGGCGTTTATATATGTGACATCTGCATGTCCCTCCCACTCTAAATTAACAAATCCAATCCTAAAACTAACAAAGCAAAGCAAGAGCGATTAGTTAACCACTAATCCTGTGACAGCACTATCTTTTTATCCTCACAGGTTTAGCAACTGACTAATAATCAATGATCGTAAAAAACTCTGTTGAGATACAGTCATTAAGAAACCATATTTTTAACACCTTTTTTTCAAAAAAAAAGCACTGAAAATAACTACTTAGTTATTTAAATAATTGTCACCATTCACAGATACATAAACCAATCTTTTTGAAAAATGTTTTTTAGAGTTCTGTCAGTTTTAGCAATTTATTAACATCATAAAATATCAAATAATAAACCTCTCTTACCAACCAACGCATAAAAAAAATACTCAGTACTTATTGTGACGACTCGATTAAGTTATATCAAACATTAAATCTTTTTTCGGTTTTTACATTAATTGTCCTCGATCCGGTACTATTTCGTATGACCTTATTTAAAATACTGAGAATATGTGAAATTATACGTTATAGTATTATGTAGTAACCCTGTTATTACATTTGCCTAAAGGGTGTTTCATTGGCCTTAATACACATTACATATTAATTAAGCAGCAATTTTCATATTAATTTACAACAAATAATTATAGTATATTAATTCACACAAACAGCAGTAATTACCTCCTATACCATTTTTAAAAATACCTTACTTTAATATTAGGATGTATTTTATCTAAATATATTTATATTTACGCAGGCCTTTTTTTATCATATAACGCGGTCGAACGGCGTTCCGGTACCTTGTTTCGGTTCGAAAAAAAAAATATTTTCCTATTTTTATTTTTTTTATAAAACTTTTGGCTGTATCTTCCACGTTGTGAAACACTGAACACTTTTTGTTGGATTTTTTATTGAACCTTCAATTTTCAGTTCACGTTGGAGTTACACTTCACGAAAATCTTCTGAAGAATAGTCTTCTTATCGAATCAAAATTATGTTTTCCACACCAAAGTAGTCAATTGAAAAGGGAATGTTAGATAGGAAATATGTGTGGAGTTTGCACTTGCGTATTCGACCAAAAATATTGACCTGAATTCCATCCCACGGGTCACTCCTACCCTACCAATCATAAAATTAACAGGGAAAAGCTAGAGCGATTGGTTAACTTCTAGTCCTGTCCTAGCCCCATATTTATATTCTTACACTTTACGAAAAAAAGAAAGATTGAGTAATTAAGTAATAAGCAGTTCTCATAAAAAAACTTCTGTTGAAATAAATGAATAAGCAAACCATATGCTTTACATTGAGAACGAATATGGTTTTCAAAAAACTTGAAAAGAACTGAGTTCCGGCACCTTATTTTTTCAAAAAAAAGCTCTTTATTAACGTCAGAACTCTCAACCTAATTGTGGTCACGGCAGCGGTGGGCTGCAAATAAATTATCAAGCGGCTAGCTTATTCTTAAAATTATTTGCTGTGATCCGGGGTAAGAGTGAATTGTTTTATTATTCTCAATACAATAGCTAAAATATACTTAAATATATTTACATATGTATTAAAATTGATTGCAAGAGTTAAGAGTTCCAAGATTGACACGTAACTGGGTTCTATTATTTTAACTTAAATTACATGATTCAAACGTTATACTTAAACTGTCGTAGATGAAAATATGTTAAATGTCAGAATCACGAAATGTACATCACGGCATTAAAAGCTTTTATTTTATTGCATATTTAAACATTATATAACGTAAAGATCTGAGGATCTTAATTTATCAAGGGGTTCGCACGATCCTCTGCGTGCCCCTTCCAGCCTACCCCTGGGTCGCAGGCGAATTAAATATAGAGCAGCGATTTCTAGCGTGGACTATTGCAAAGAGAGGCGCGAACAATTAAAATTATTTCTTTACCCTGTAAAACGTGTCTTTATTATTATATGAAATAAATAATGGGGAGGTGCGAAGTTATTTTTTTTCAAGGTGAGGTGTAGTAGCAGAAAGTTTGGAAATCACTGATGAAGAGAAACATAGTGGCGAGCGAAAGCCACATTTTTAAAAATGTACCACCTATTATACATTACAGATTTATTGATTTTAGATTCGAAGCATATTTGAATCGTTTTTATCCAAATATAAATAAAGATAAATATTATAAATAGTGTTGTTTTTTAAAATACGCGATCCAGTTATCTTGTGGCACAGTTAAATGTTAATTTAATTAATTTCAATGTTTGTATAAAAATAATATATTAAAGTGCAGTGACCAGTCACTTAACCTCAGTCACTAGTCACCTGGTCACGCTCTGTCATCCAAGTGTCCGCGAAAGCGTCTTTGAGACGAAGGTCTTCAATAAAATTAGTTGGCACCATGCAGTTGTAGTTGTGTGCATATCGGTCACGCAGAAGTTACGACATCGCAATCCGCAACGAAAACTTTGTTTGTCAGTCGAGTTAGCAAGAAGACAGCGCTTCTCAAACTGCAATTAGCACCACCTCTTAATAATTGTACTAACATAATGTAAACATCATAACTTTCCACAATAATCGATCGTAACCGGTTAAGGGTAAATGAGAGGTTATAATACACACATATTAGTATGTATACTACAAACAATGGGTTGGATATAATCTGATAAAAAAACATTGTTACAGTGACGTCATTCGAGGATTCGAATCTTTAAACACCTAGCCGAGTCGACAAAACCCCAAAAAATATTTCTGCACACTGTGTCGAACACTAGGGGACGGGAAAATAAAAGCATTTAACTATCAACAAGAATTTTTTTCAATAAATGAATATAAAGGCTATATTTTTTTCGCAAATTTACTATCTTTTCCGCATTAAAAATGCTGACATATAACGTTGTTTCACGTTTATAACATTTAAAAATAGTTTTTCACTCTTAAAGGAACAATATTAATATTAAAGGATTTTATTATTTTTTGCTTATTCTCCGATATCTTATATCAGGAAGAGTTTCATTCCTAGCTAGCATCTTCAACTGATAATGATAGCGATGAGAGAAAGCAGCATTTAAAAAAATGCAGATTAAGTAAAAAAAAAAAATGTGTAATACTTTTCCACGAAGAACTGACGGTGAACATCTAACATTGAGATTAATTAATCAACCACCCGTTATGTATATGCATACGCTTGAAATTTAAATTAAATTTCACACAAACATAGTTTTATACAATTTACTATCAAAAATTATATGTTTTACTTTTTTACATCATGGAGTATCTCAACAGAACTAGATGGACATCAGTTTGTGTTACTCAGCGTCTACCACAAGGACGAAAACATAATGATGGAACTAAGTAAAGATAAGTAGTAAAAGATTGTGGCTAAATATATAAACAACATATACATCAATACTTTTAGGATAAAAAAATCGATTGAAGAATCAATCCAAGTCGTTTTATTTTCTGGAAACCAAGCTGAGACCCCGCAACCGAGAAGGCGAACACCCAAAACCACTCAGCTACAGAACCAACAATTTAATGCTCAGTGAACAGTGAAATCAATTCAATTTCAGTTTTATTAATTGATTCTTAGAATATAATCGAATTTTGTAGGATACTGTGTGACACAATTGTTTGATGTTTACTGGACCAAGATTAAAATGTTAGTAATTTTGTATCTGTGAGCTTGTCCATCAGTGGTAGACTTCTAGCCTACCTGTTGGCCTGTTGTAAAATACCTATATGTACTCCAAAAGACTATTCGGCGACTGAATACAAAAGACTGGAGGTGGTATTGAGGTATGTTCTTGAATGTAACAATGTTACCAGCAATGTAAACAAATTCGAGAATTATTTTTTCGACTGGGTCGGTCGCCGCATCAGTTTTATGCCGGTATATATGGTTTAAATTAAATAAAAATATTACAATATTAATCATAACCACATTTATCATATATCTAAAAAATACGCATTTGTTATTCTTGATGTTTTTTCGATTCAAGTAAATAATATCCTAGTAGGTAGCAGTTATACTGAACATTGTTGTGTTGATAAACCAGCGGCTTAAAAATCTGTATCTCTGTATTGTTGAATTAAACATTAACCGACGTATGAGAGTTATTGATCGTTCACAGTTACTAAAATTAAAGTAAAAACATCGCATTTTGTTTGATGGTATTACCAACCATTTTCAACTTAATCTTAAAGTGTAATCATTAAATTAAATATTTTTAATTCTCATCTACGACATCGTCACTGCCGCGTGATTTGCGTATTTTTCGTAGGTTTTATTTGACTACAATAGATATACATTATCAGTAGAAAAAATAATTTAAAAATTATATTTTTTGATAGATTACCGATAATATTTATCTATGACAGCTGAATAGAATAAGATAAACTAGTATGTTTGAAAAACCAAGCATTTACAATTAGAATTAAATCAATTTCACCAAGAAATGCATACCGCATATAAGAAGAGGTATAAAGAATTGTAATTTATTGTTGAAATATTGATTTATTGAAGAATATCGTCACAATTTTATCAATTTTTGATTATTATTCTATATTACGAAGACAGATAGGTCATGGAGTTTTCAAAGACAAACTAGATAACTAGCAGGATATTTGAAGCTTCAGTGAATAGCGAAATGATGATTTGTATTTTTTACTATCTTACGCGAAAGAATGTGAAGAGAAACAGTAATTGTCTATTTAACACGGGCTCCTAACCTATGGGTATTCGCAACGGGTTTTCTGGGGGCGCCAACTTTTTTCGATACATCGGTATTCCTAGGATTTTGGATTTGAAAATTCTTGAAAGAGCTAAAAAAGAAAGTCACTCTGATCATTTGGGCAAATCGGTAAATTCCTGGGAAAACAACCAATACCTTCTTTTAAAAAATGCCTTTTTCAATTGCATCACAATGGGGTCACGGGTCACATGGCTATTATAAAAAAGGGTCGCCATCCGAAAAGGTTTGGTACCAATGGTCTATTACTTAGTGTTTTTTTTTATTATTCAACTGATAATTTTAAATTCTAAGCCGGTACTTGAACTGGGGGCTTAATAAACACCCCTTGTTAGCGTTTTCAAAGCCAGTTCTATTTTACTATTAAAGTGCGCAAGTGCAAGGATTAATGCAATCAACTATCTTTTTTAATTATTGTACGAAACTGCGGTCATGTTGCCATCTCAAGGCATCAACTAGGTTACTCGATTTTTTCATAGTCTTTTATCCAAGTACGCTCCAAATGTAGGGCCCCCTAAAAGAGGTATATCAACAGATTTTTATCCACAAGAACTGTTTGTTAGTCAGTCGGTCAACCTCTCTTTTCCAAAGATAGTAGTAGGGATAGAAAGATATTACTAGAACAGGACTAGTGGTTAACTTAACGCTTTCGCTACGCCAAGTTATTGAAGGATGGAAAGGTTGGTAGGGAAATTAAGATATCACAAACACCCATACCTTCGAACAGAAATCGATGAATGGATCGAAAATATGCTGTTTGTACTAGGAATCTGTGAGATCGCAAGGCAAACCGCTGCGCCATAGGGCCCGACAATTGTTGTAAACCGTTTATTCTTGAGAAATTGAAATTTAAAGTTGTTGTGTAGAATTGTCGATATACTTGTTTCAGTGCATTCGAGGTCATCTGCATCAAATAATAAATTATAACGCACACATATAAATTAAAATATTATCTATACGATATTGGTATTTAACAATGAATATTGAACAACACGTTATTTAAATTTTATTTTGATACAAAGATTTGATTTGTCAAAAAAAAATACTAGAGCAATCAGATAAAACTTTTTTATATTTTTAAGAAACAATTGTATTACTTATCATCAATGGGTTAATTAAATCTTCAAGATAAATATGTAAGAATTTAAAAAATAACCGGAATTTGAATATTTGGCATGACAAAATATATAAACAATCACGATAGCATCAAAATATTTAATTATATCATGATAGAGCAATTATTTTAAGATATGTACATCAGGTAGGATTAAAAGGACGTGCCCGATACTCATCTTATAAATTGGTAATTATAAAAAATCCAAAGATGATTAACAAATCCATTTGTGACGAGCTTGAGACGAAAATATTGGACATCAACCTCTGTTTGTCATTTTTTTTCTAAAAATACGCAAGACAATGTTACAGACGATGCCAATCTTTTTTTGCTTTGAGATCTACGAATTTGCGACAAAAAAGTATTTCCATTAGAATTTCATCGTCATTTATAAAATTCAGGTGTAACATATTTAACTAGCATGCTTATTTGACATTACATGTTTACATACAAGGTTGATCATCAAATCAAGCCAGAAAGTTATGTACCGTGTTTCTTAAAAAATACAACATCTTCCGGCAATAAGCCCTTGTTGAAATAATGTACATAAAATAGGTAGTAAAGTATTTTTTTATATAAATAGATTCTTTAAGAAGATCGACATTATTGCTTAAACTGGAAGATAATGAAGTTGTAAAACGTGTTCTTCCATTTAAGCTATTTGTTGATGGTATCGACTTTTTAGCATACAAACTGTCTAACACGATTGCAATTTGCAATGGATGAAACTGCAGTATTTCTGGTTTGATGAGTACCAAATTGTTTTTTTAGTCATCAAATACCAGTTCCTGCCGCCGGTTACGGATGTACACGTGTTACCTGTATTTTGTCAATTCGTCTAGATGGAAAGAAAACTCCACTTCTTATCATTGCAATGGAAAAGAAAGACAAAATGAAGATGCTTTAGAGATGTATGTGCCTTAAAGTGAAAAAGCTTGGTCCATACAAGCAGTTATAAGTGGGTCGTTTTTATGCTGCCACTAGGGCATCCAATCCCGGGATCCCGTTCAATTTTCTGATCCCGAAATTCCGGGGTTTAGATGGCCGCGATCCCGGGATTTCGGGATTGAGAAATTTTGAGCAAATTCTCGAAATTTACACGAAATTGGCAAATTGAAGATTTCAAATTCCTCGGTGAACTAAAAAAAAAAAAAAAACGAGTTTTCGTGAGATTCTGGGAAAAAGTATACCAAATCGGAGATTTCAAATTCTTCGGTGAGCTAAAAAAAAAAAACAAGTTTACGTGAGATTCCGCGAAAAAGTATAGCAAATTGAGGATTTCAAGGCTTCGGGATTGGATATCCTTTGCGAGGTCGTCAAAAAGGTTTACCAATTTTGAATTCAGACAGTACTCACCGCGGTAAAAACATGACAAACTTTTTAGGGTGTTCACTGTCAATACTTAGTGGAAAGGGATTATATCAAGAAAAATACAATATTCCTTTGTACTTATTTCCACTTTTTAGCTCATGGCGAGCCGGTCCTAATCTTTGTAAATAAAAGTGGAAATAAGTAAAAAGAAATATTGTGTTTTTCTTAATGAAAAACTTTCCCACTGTGAAGAGGATCGATCAAACAGAGATTTCCGCAGGAATGACTGATTATCGCCAGACACTGGATATTGCAATAAACAAGCTATTCAAAGATCATCTGCGTATGGAAATCAATGAATACATTGAAAACAGAATGGAGATAAATAAAGGCGAAAATTTGGTGAAGTCTGGCCTACAAAAATCCTAAAGTGGTTAAAGAGTTCATGGGATAAGATAGATATCTGTTCTGTTTTCAATGCACTTTAAGCATAATATTTACAGACAGACAGTAAACATTCATTTTAAGACCAATGATTTCACAGGAAATTCGGCTATGACAATGCTCGAGAAAAATAACTTTTGAATAAATTTATACCCTAATATTGTATTATTAAATATTAATATTTTTTCATATAAATTAATATTTATAATTGTATAATTCTTATTTATAAATTTTTGGACTTGAGAAGTAAAACATCTCCAAAAATAAGAGCATGCACGTATTTTTCAACATAAAAGTTTCAGTAGCACTGCTCTTCGATACTATATCGACAACCCGCGTATCTTAATGGAATAAACCAGCGGCCGTCAATCTTTTGTACCTCATGGACTACGCAATACACAATTTGCTGTTTGAAGTACCACTAGCAATATGTAAAATATGTACAATGCTTTAGGTCGAAGAAGATTTAAAAGTGGGTCGGTTGTTCTCTGAAAGGTTCGAAATATACCATTATGGTGGAGTAGATTCAAAAATATTTATGCCACCTGTGTGGTCGAGTGGTCAACGTTGTTGGTTTCGGCTACGGAGGACCCGGGTTCAAATCCCGGTACGGACAGTTTTTATAAATTGATTTTTCAATCGATTTATGAATTTATGTTCAAATGCATGGGTGTATGTGATGTCTTGAATTCCCCCCTCTCACCTATCCTATCCTACGAACGGGGCGTATCGAGAGCGATTAGCTTACCACTAATCCTGTCCTAGCCCCTATCCTTCTATCCCCACTCTCTTTGGAAAAAGAGAGGTTGAGCAACTGAGTAACAAGCAGTTCTCGTAGAAACACTTATGTTCTTCACTTCTGTCCATATGCTCCACATTGGGAGTGGACATGGTTTAAAAAAAAAAGATTCAAAAAAAAATTTGAGTCTTCTTTATATGAAAGCGTTTGGATATTTCTCATGGCTTTATCCGACTAACGTCCTCTTCGGCATGCTAACCTTTAATAGTTTGAACGTTGTAGGAGAAAAATACCTGGCCATATATTTCGTTCGTCTAATTCAAAGCCAAAATGAGAATTTCACCATTTTTGAGATTATGAAACTGTTCGTGATATTTTTTTGAGTAATGGTGGACATGAATTGTTTGTTCTCCCAAAGTATACAACCAGCCTGTCAATGGGGAAACTACTGGGTAGAGCTTAAACAATGTTTAACAATATTGCTTCGGATGTTGACATTTTCCATGAGGGCGTGAGTGACTTCTGCCAAATACCATTTTGTAATACCAATAAATGGAATTTTTTGGTGCTTACTCAGTTGACTTCCTTGTCAATTTCAAATACTTTAACTGTTCTCTACTTTTTATTTTAAAATATTCTGTGATATACATTGTATTATATTGCAAAAGTAATTAATCAATAATTTTATAATGTACCTACAAGAAAATAAATAAATTAGTAATACTATTTATAATGAATTTGTATTTACACTTGTTCAATAATTCCAGCAAGTCAGTTACAGTGTTATTCGTTGCCGCGTTTTTCAAATTGATTGTCAAGCACAAACAAGGGTTCTGCATTAATTTCGTGGGTAAGTAAAATACTTCAGCAAACCATCTGTGGTCTGGGAACCACCGGTTAGCGACCGCTGTAATAAACTAAATGCTGGCAGATCCAGATTTGACGTGATATACAATTTTGATAAGAGAAAAAAACTATAAAGCACCCAGAGTATGTCCATTAAGTGGAAACAAGTTTAATCTAACAAAAATCACCGGCTATAAAAACTAAATATCTCGGGAATACGATGTCATTGTTAATTTTTGCAGTCGTTGACCATACTTGTGTAGACTCATATACCAGTGATAAATAGCACCTAGACCCACAAAAAAAAAACATGTGAAAAAAGTGAATCCATAGAATAGTTGAAGATTGGTTCCTAGAATTATAAAAAATAGTCTTATTTGACAATAGAACAGCATTGTGAAAAAAGGTAATAAAATAGTCCCAATAAGTAATTTAAACAAAACATCATTCATTATATCGACTGTGGAAAGGAAAAAGGACTTAACCCACAGTTTCTTCAAAACAGGTTTTTTTCGATAATCACAATGTATCAAACTTGATACACGTTCTATCAAAAGGATGCAAGCTGCAAATGCCGAATTAGTATCTAAATTTAGCTTTTTAGTTTGAAAAAATGACCTTGTAAAAAACTAAAACCAAGAAAAAAGACTGAAATAAAGGTTTTTCCTAGACAATTTCTTTAATTAATATTAGATTATGTCAATTAAACACCAGTTTAGAAGTCTCTGTGCACTTCAGGGTTGTGTATAATTCATAATTTGTATATGTCACAAAATCATCAAAACTCGTTTTAAGCGCCTCCTGTAAAATTTGATATGTGTGGGTTAAGTCCTTTTTCCTTTCCACAGTCGATATGTATTTAAATTAAGAAAAAAAAACTTATTTTTTGCGGGGACTTTTATCAGGAATTGCTTCCATCGATAGAAATGTCTGACACATTTAATGTGTTAAAATCAAGTGAAGCATTTTGTGTGTGATTACTGTATTGTGTTATTAGTAAATTTGTTTCAGTGCTTTTTGTTTCGGGCAGTCGTAAACAAATAATTCGTGTAAAAATAATCGTTTTAGTGGACCGTGTTTTTTAAAACCGTGTTAAAAAGAATTGAGTGCAAATCGTGTAACTTTATTGAATCGATTGTTGTATGGAGTTTCTGCTGTTTGGTATGGACCAGGTTTCAGTGCGTTGTCGGTAACATTCGAAAGAGAGGTTTACCTCCATCAAAGCTGTACTTACGATGAATTTTGTTTCCACCGATGCACAAACTCAACGATAGTTTCAGTCTCATGGCGACGTTGTAATAGTGCGGTCGTGGACTTGTTATAAAACAAAAACACTTGTGAAGTTTTGATAGGTACGTGAGTGGTATTTAAAACTATTATTCAAGTGTTTGGTTACTATTAAATACTTATGTGGAATGTTAATGTGGTTTCTTATAATATTGAAGTGTATATTGTTGTAGTAAAGTTTGTTAGCGACTCGTATCATATTTACGAAGTTTACTGGAAAATGCTGAGATGTTTTTTACGATACGAACATTCTTTCATAGAAAGTTTTAAAGAACTGTGTTAATTAATTTACACACGTTTTTGCGCTAAATTTCTTTGAACGAAAACAATATTCATACCAGCAAATGCATATTCTGTGGTTCAATTTTTTCTTCACAATATAAGCATTACGCTTATAAGCAACGGGTTAAATTAACTTATTTACTAGTTATTTAAAATTTTAATATTATTGATAATATGCCAATCAATTATTCTAATGTTTGATTTCACTTAAAAGTTACATTATTTGCATTTGCACACGTTTTAAGCAAGAATAATAAATACATTATATGAACGTTTGGTGTACAATATAGTAATAACTATAATAATTCGTAACTAAGTTTAGCGTGTAGGTTTGCTATTTCAAACATAATATATATTATCAATCAATAATTTATTATAATATAACAATGTAAAATTTTTGATTTCGCAATTCAAACCCAAACATTGTTACATATTTTAAATTTACATCATTGTTTTACTAAGTACAGTGATGGAAAACTCGTTGACCGATGTCATTATACTTAAATTAATATTTTGAATTATAAATTGTACACACTTAATATGAACTTATTACATATTTTACGTTAAATTAGCTGCGAATATCTCATAATCATTTTTTTTAAGTTTGGCGAGATTACAATAATTCCCTTTTTTATATATATTAATTGTTACACTTAAAATAGTGTTTCTGTTAAAATGAACTAGTTTAGAACTAGAAAAACCACTTTTAAGCAGCGCACGGGAGACTTATACATCCTAAAATAAACAGTAAATAGTTCGTGGAATAGATAGTTGATTAACACATTTTATTATAATTAGCTAGATTTATCAATTACAATCAAAAAGAATTGCTAAGAAAATTAAATAAAAAATGTTTTCTCCATCGATATCTCGCATCTTTTACCGTCCCAGAATCGAAGGTTTTGTCCTCTCATTTAAGTACCTCGATATACAAAAAATAATACAATTCAAACATCAAACTAAATCAAATGTTTACTATAGTTTTTAATTTGTGATATCAAGTTACAAAATTTTGAATTCTGCTTGCCAACGGCGGTTTTAGTTTCGCCATCGCTGCTCTATGACTTCTATGACAGCATACAAATAGTGTATAATAGTGGCATATTCTGCTGATGCCGTAATGTTCGTTTATTGACTGCATTCCGTATAGGCGTGGAGCCAAATACTTCCCAATAAGAAGCGTCGCAATACAAAATGTAAATAAGAGTGTTGCAAAGACACGAATGTCTTCTTCTATGATTCTTGTAAAAAACACGTTTTGTGGCTTATGCTATGAGTAATATTTTTACTATAAATTATTCTGACATTGTTGGTTCGTGTAACGTTAAATGTATTTACTATTGACGTTTCATATTTAATGAACCAATAATAATTAAGTATTTCGACTGAGGGTGCTTGATGGAATTTCAATATCAAATTTGAATTGTTTGAATTTTGTACTTTTCCATGAGTTTTGTCGCTAACGACCCGGGTTTCGCCTTTCGGCATCTTCAGGCATTCCAAGTGCACGGATGTACTTGAACTGACGCGTAGTAAACAGTTTGTATCGTTTATAAACAAAAATATAAGTAGATCACTAAGGTAAAGGCTATTAAAATGTAAATTTGCGAAAATTGAATGTATACAACTTTCAATGGATTAAGTGGGTTTGTTATAATTATGGGGATTTTTTGAAAATATTAATGACCAGATAATAAAATAGGAATGTTAAAAGTAAATCTAGGGTTTTATCCGACCTATTATTAATGAGTTGATTTGTTTTTAAGCCTTTGAATTAATATTTAATTATAGCAAGTGCTTGAATTTTCAATTTTCGCTAATTTACATTTTAATATCCTTTTAACTTAGTGATCTACTTATATTTTTGCTTATAAGCGATACAAACTGTTTACTACGCGTCAGTTCAAGTACATCCGTGCACTTGGAATGCCTGAAGATGCCGAAAGGCGAAACACGAGTCGTTAGCGACAAAACTCATGGATAAGTACAAAATTCAAACGGACCAATAATAGATGATTGTTTTACAGTGGCGGTTCCTGAACTTTTGTGGGCTAGAGGAATGTTTAGCATTGCATACTATTTACGAAATTGTGTATTTTTCCACTTCACCTAATACATTAATCTACAAGCAAATTAAAAAATATTACGACACTACTGCAAAGCATAAATTATCATATAATAAAATCAATGTTAGTGTAAGTAAGAAATAATAGAATAATAATAATGGACCCTTAAATTCGTCTCTTTCAAAGTGAACTAACCAGTACACAAAGCCATACAGAGCTGTCACATATCTATGGCCGTCACTGGGAGACGATACCTGTCACTTTCATACAATATAACGATATTGGTATTTGTGTTTGAATGTATGGGCCATGGGCTGATTTCATTTATCCCGTAACATATGACAGTAACCTGATATTTTGAATCACAGTCGTGTGAGTTTAGATGACGTTTCCGTACATACAAATAATAAAAAAAATCTAATCGTGCTTGATTGCCCCCCAGTGTAAAGAAAGAACTCGGGCTTTAAAAGATTTAGCCCCCGAGTCTTTGTTAATACGTAGGTGCCAGACTGACGTCACGTTGCCTGTTCTCTGTGAAGTATTTATAGGGTCATTTTTTTTATGCCAGCTCGGCTTAAAATTGTAATACAAAACACAATCGAGAATATTATTCTAGGTAGACATAGCATTGTCTTATATTGACAGAGGAAAATCAAAACAAAGATATTGTATTAATTTGGGAAAGGTTAGTTACGCTTATAAATGTATTTACTTTGTTCAGCAAATTGCTGTTCATTTTTATTCAGCCATCTAATGTTTTGGGTGAAAAATGCAGGTCTGGCTTAGCCTACCTAGCCTAGTACCTAGAACCGCCACTGTAAAATGTTTCATATCATTGAAATTTAAATACGTATGTATGAAAGCTGGAAATTCTGAAAATTGTAGCTATTCACATGGGTAAATATGCTTTACAACAAGGGTGTCCAACCTCTTTTGCCCTAGGATCGACTTTTCAATCTTAAGTTTTCTCGCGATCGACTTCTAACATGATTCTTATAAGAATTTTTATTTAGTAGAAGTTTTTCTTTCTTCAAACCTAGAATTGTTTTTTTTTAATGCGAAATACATATCATTAGATAGGTATGTGCTTACAAAACAATTCAATTTTAGTATTTTTGTATATTTTATATTTAAATTATATTGTTTTTTGAAATTCACGGAAGCTTTCGGGATCGACAAAATTTTGCTTTGTGATCTACCGGTCGATCGCAATCTACCCGTTGGACACCCATGCTTATCAACATGCTACTCTTTTACTCAGTGGCGGATTACTCTAGCTCTGTTCTTCTGCGTACTTCTGATCAGCGAACCGTCAGAAGTACGCAGAAGAACAGAGCTTATATCAGCTAATGAGACGCGGCCTCTGAAATGCTTGGGGTCTCTGAATCTTAGGGGCTTCAAAAACAGCTTAAATTATATAACCCATATACTTTTTCTGATTTTTTATATTTACTTAATATTTTACTTAAATTTTCTGACGTTCTTATGTTATCGGCAATAACAGGACCTTAACATTTTATTGCGTCTGGGGCTTCTTATATGCTTTTAATCCCTTAGGCAGCGGCGGCCGGTCAATGTGGAATTGTATCAATGCACCCCTTTAATAAAAGTTTCTAAAATATTTATTATAGACAATAAATACACGAAGAATTTAAAATGAGTGAATGGTATAAATGTTATGTTTGAATATTATTTCATGAAATATAACTGCCCCTGCATATACAAGGGGTGCATTGATTCAATACCACATTGACCGGCCGTCACTGCCTTTAGGTCCTAATTTCTGACTTATGTTTTATCTACGACAGCTTCAGTATACACAGTAGTAAATTTGTAGTCATTTAGATTGATAAATTTACGGTAAATTGCATATTGTTACGTATTATAAGTGTATTAAGTAACAATCAATTGCTTATTTAAGTATTGAATATAATTGCATAGGAGTGACCCTTTTCACTCCTTCGCCAAAACACCGAAAATTGCTTTAGATTAAGTGAGCCTCTTTTTAACGTATTGACACCCCATCGCTTCATTGAGACCAATCAAAGATATAGTTACATATCGACTGTGGAAAGGAAAAAGGACGTAACCCACAATTTTTTCAAAACAAGTTTTTTTCGATAATCAGAATGCTTAAAACCTGATACACGTTATATCAAAAGGATTCAAGCTGCAAATGCCGAATGAGCATCTAAATTTAGCTTTTAAGTTTGAAAAAGATGACCTTGTAAAAAATTAAAACCAAGAAAAAAGACTGAAATAAAGGTTTTTCCTAGACAAATTCTTGAATTAATATTAGATTATGTCAATTAAACACCAGTTTAGAAGTCTCCGTGCACTTCATGATTGTGTATAATTCATCATTTGCATATGGCCTAAAATCATCAAAACACGTTTTTGCGCCTCCTGTAAAATGTGTGGGTTACGTCCTTTTTCCTTTCCACAGTCGATATCACGTTGTTATTGTTTACCCAATCTGAAATTGCATACACATTCTTATCACATGTAGTATAAAACTGCAGTGCAAATATTTTTTAATGGGTATGTCTTTGAATAAATATTGCGATATTATCATTGGGTGGCAAATAAATAAAAAAATAATATCACGATAAATGAAATATTGTAAAGGTGATGTATTATACTTTTATAATGTTTTTTTCAGTTAATGCAATGAATATTTACTATGTATTTGAAGGACATTTAGTGTATGCAACAGTTGCACGCCTTTCTTATCAAGTGCACACAACATAACGTTGCGGAATGCACTTCGAATTCTTTGAAAAAACTGTACGACCTTTTTTATCATGTTCGCTCCCAATGTGGAGCATATGGACTCCTAGTGAATCTTATCTCAACATAAGAGTTTCGGCGAGGACTTTTTGTTACTCAGTTGCCCAAACCTCTCTTACAGAGTACGATAAGAAGGATAGGGCTAGGTCAGGACTAGTGGTTAGCTGATCGCTCTCGCTTTGCCCAGTTTTTTAGGATAGGATGGATGGGAGGGGGGTATTCTATACAAGATCAATTGATATTGCTCATCGTAAGTGAAACCGGTCCTGATCTTATTAAATATACGTGAGAAATACGAGAGAAAGTGTATTTTACTTTTTGAACATCTCATACATCCATGCCTTGGATCAGAGATTCATAAATTAATTTAAAAATCATATAAAAACTGTCCTTATTGGTGTTTGAACCCGTGACCTTGTTATAAGACAACGACCATGATTCTTGAATACGTCGCCGACATTATAAAGTTTTCAATAACTTTTTCATCAAATGACTTTGTTAGCAAACTCTTTCAATGTACAAAACACAATGTTTAGATTTATATTAGTACCCCTTAATTTTAAGATATATTCATTAAAGCAGCGGTCACCAAACTACGGCCCTACAAAGATTTGAATCCGGCCCTTGATTTTTAATATATAAATATTTTACATATACAATACATAGATTTTTTTAACCATCCGGCCCGTTTCTCGAAAAGTTCGGTCACCCCTGCATTATGGTATTCTTTGTTGCACTAGATTGCACGTATAGATTAAACAAAAACTTAACATATTGGGTACAATTCCCCCCAGTCTTGTAAAAGAACTGAAAAGATGCCCCTGATGAGTAACGACTAGAACAGAGTTCTAGTAAGTGGTATAGGTAAGTGCTTCCCAACCTGGGGTCCGCGGAAATTTTCATTCTTTCAACATTTTTTGTGATAAAATATGAACATGTGAAATGTTTTTTTACCTGGGGTCCGCTGATTATTGTTTTCATATTTAAGGGTCCGTGGAAATATTCCCTCTAATATTCGGAAGGTTATGTGCGCAAAAGTTATTGGATGTGCATCTTTGACAAGAAATCAAAAGATTTGTGCGCCACATAACGGTATTTAGACCTACTAAACGAAAAGGCTGATTTTTAATAATGATAGTAATTGACAACACTATTTAAGTCAATTCATTTATTCTGGTGATGGTATAGCTGATGTAATTTTTGTGCGCTATGTTGCGCGCACACGCTCACAGCTTAGAGGGAACACTGGTCCGTGGCATAAAAAAAGCTTGGGAATCACTGGTATAGGTAACAGTTTTAACTTTATCAAATATACCCAGTATTATTGTTGCTATAGTATACTTGAATATTCTGTGAATCATTAAATTTAATAATATTATCTACTATCACGACTCGATAAACCGGGTAAATATTGGTTTTAAAGCATACGCCTTAAAAACGTAATACTGTCCAAATTTTAAACACGTTCATTTTTCAATTGCTCAACCTTAATTTGGCATAAAAATTTCGTGTATATTTTCTCAATATTTTGAACAGACGTTGATAGATATATCGCACATGTCCGACGTTAAATTTCACAAGATTAACTAAGAAGTGAGGCCGCCATTATTGGGCACAGGTGCTGATGCCATTGACAAATCTATTCCAAAATAATAATTATTTCAGCTTCAACGCACTCAGTCGAACGTGTCTGTATTATTACTTAATACAACACCGATTTTGATTGTAGTGTCATTTGACGACCTGGATTTTGTATTTTCAACTTGCCATTATCACTATTATGATAGAACAGCCAGTTCAACTAAGCCTACACCACACGGGCAAGTTTCGGTCCGTTCAGCTTTTATGTGCGGCCCATGACCACCTATCATAATCAACACCTAGCTTGTAAAATTTCTGATATCACTTTATAACTGTAAAGCTGCATATACGTACGTTTATTTATATACCTATAAATAAAACAAATTAAAATAATTGAAAAATGATTTTTTTCGGCATGGAACGCATTATTGTATTTTACATTGTTTTTTATGAGAAAAATTGTTTCTCATAACGAGTGTTTCACATAACGAGTAAGACTCTGAACGAATCAGTCTCGTTATGAGAGGTTCCTCTGTACCAAGATTGAAAGAACGCGATCTTCCGATTTTTTTTAAAATTTAACTATCATTCATCTACAGTACGACGTCATTTATTTGGTTTTCAGTGTATTTTCTTTAACGTATGTGCTTGAATCATCATAGCATTTTTTTTTTGATATTAACCATTTTAATACCGCGCAAATAAATCATTAATATGTCCCAGAGATACTGCGTGTTTTAGAGAAAAATAATTTCGCCTAATATACACTCGAATTCGATATTTTAAAAACTTATATTGACTCAGTATAAATGGAACTACACATATTCATCAAAATACTGCTTATATTCTATTAGAATACCAAGTATTTGATTTTTTAAATGTCTTGGACATCCGTGTTCGCTTGCATATGTTCCGGACACCTGTGTCCGCTTGGTATTGAAGTGGTTAATTTATAAAACATTATGTAAATACTTACTTTATCATAATCACATTGGTTTAATTTTTCGTTAATTATCAATTAAATTTGTGAAGTATTTGATTAATAAAAGCCTCGTCATTTATTAATCATTGCATTAATTAAATATGATTAACAAGGACAATTAAATGAAACATCCTTGGTCGTCATTGCACGCTTCACATCGCATTGGAATCAAATATTCTAAACAGTGCGCCATTAAGAGGAAAATTAAATCCGTTTAATCACAACTAATTATTGAATAATACATTTTAATACAAATTAAAAAAAGTTAGTGCAATGCAAGACTGCATAATTGTGTGTAATCAACAATTTTGTGCTTAATGGCAATATACCATCTCATTTATGTTTACGTTTTTTATCAAAACCTTGAGGCATTTAGTATTATAAATGCAATCTGACATTAAGCAAACAATCAAAATATTCAGTTAATAAATAATAAAAATTTTATGAATTTTATGAAAAAATGCTATGATTCCTTTTAAATAATATTACAATGGTATTGCAAATTTACAACTAAATTAAGAAAGGTGTAGAAAGACTCGCTTATAAAACACATATTGTGTCCCAAACACAGCTTTTTTACAATTTGAAAAACTTTATAACAATGCTATTAAATCAGTTGGGCATAAATAACAACATGGAATAATTTTGTAACTAACCAATTCAAACATATTTTAGTTTTAATGATTTTAATCATATCGACTGTGGAAAGGTAAAAGGATGTAACCCACAGTTTTTTCAAAACAGGTTTTTTATCGATAATCGCAATGTATAAAATTTGATACACGTTCTATTAAAAGCATGCAAGCTGCAAATGCCGAATTAGTATCTAAATTTAGCTTAAAATAAAGGTTTTTCCTAGACAATTTCTTTAATTAATATTAGATTATGTCAATTAAACACCAGCTTAGAAGTCTCCGTGCACTTCAAGGTTGTGTATAATTCATAATTTGCATATGACCCAAAATCATCAAAACACGTTTTTTGCGCCTCCTGTAAAATTTGATTTGTGTGGGTTACATCCCTTTTCCTTTCCACAGTCGATATATTCGGTTTTATTTTTATATGCGGACATTCGATTATTTGATAAATTATTTAAATATTATTCGTAAAATATGTCATTCAACGTCGCATTGTATCTTGATATCATCGATGTTGTAAATCCATTGCATGACATCACACGCAGCGTGCAAAAAAATAATTCATTCAACAATAACATTGTTGGAAAATATAGTTTTTCCAATATGTGACATTTTTATCCTTGAGGTGGACCTTTGTGATGTTTTTTTTTTATATCGATAGTTAATTATCTATCTCTTGTAATTTATTAAAAAAATATTTTTAGCATATAATTATATTTACCTAATTTACCTACTGCTTTAATAATTTTAATTTTCCTTCTTTTTAGGTACTTTAACAGCTTTAAAATTGACTTTTCCTCTACTCTATAATTATTTTTAACATTGGAAATTACCAAAGTGAAAGTGACGTCATACGGAGTGTTTATATTTGTGCGAGAGTGTGTTGGTGAGTGAATATTTGAGGTGGGCTGACCCACTGGCGGGAAAGGAGGACAACTCGAAAGGTAAGAAGAAAACATATTCGTTTAATTTTTTAAGTGTTACAATGCCGGCCATTTTTACGAGCGGCTAGTGTTTGGTGCCAGGAAGTAGGCGATTCCTCTTCAAATCGATTTAATCAAACTTATAACGCCGTGTATTTGTAATGCTATAGATCAGGGGGGGCAAACTTTTTGAATGAAGGGCCGAATTCGGGCCGCAAGTTATCATTTTATATATCCACAATACGTCATGAAAAAAAACAATCTAATCAAAGAATTGGAACTGTTTAAGTCTTTTAATTTTTTTTTTAATTCAGATGCTAATTTTGTAGTTGAGGTTCTTAAAACTGCTTGTTAATGTTCATCGGTGATGTTCGATCGTAAAGAGGTTCATAATTGAATATGTTTGTTCACATATATGGGTCGATCCAAAAATAACGAATATTATATTTATTTTCAATCCTTTTTTAAAAAGGCGTTAAAATATAAAAACGTGAATCTTTTTCAAAAATATAATATTTCTCGCGGGCCGCAGAAAAATATGCGACGGGCCGCAGTTTGTCCGTGCCTGCTATAGATAGACAGTAGTAGTTGATTTTTTTAATAATTGTTAAAAAAAATATCAATAACTGTATTTCTTTCGCGTTTAATTAAAAAATTGATACGAAAAAATGATTTTTTTTAACTTGTTCTGTTTAAGCATATCGATTGTAAAAAGGAAAAAGGACGTAACCCACAGTTTTTTCAAAACAGGTTTTATTCGAAAATTACAATGTATCAAACTTGATACACGTTCTATCAAAAGTATGCAAACTGCAAATGCCGAATTAGTATCTAAATTTAGCTTTTATGTTTGAAAAAGATGACCTTGGAAAAAATTAAAACCAAGAAAAAAGACTGAAATAAAAGTTTTTCCTAGACAAATTCTTGAATTAATATTAGATTATGTCAATTAAACACCAGTTTAGAAGTCTCCGTGCACTTCAAGGTTGTGTATAATTCATAATTTACATATGTCACAAAATCATAAAAACACGTTTTTATCGCCTCCTGTAAAATTTTATATGTGTGGGTTACGTTCTTTTTCCTTTCCACGGTTGATATGGAACCGAAAATAATTTAACCAAATGCATCAATAGTCGGATCAACAACAACAAAAAAATCATAACTTACGAAAGATATATTTTCAAAATTACTACAAAATAAATAATCAAATTCATTGGAAAATCCAATAATCAAATAAATTTATTTCAATTTATGAAACATTCATCGACGTCATTGTGTTACCAAATTCTGTGAAAAATCTCAGATTTTTTTTATATCACGTTGATTCATACTCAAGCATTACGCATAACATGCTTACTCATTTAAATATGCTACATCAAATATGCCAAAACTGGATTTTTAAAGCAATTTAGAGCTGCGTCAACTAAAAATCATTCAATTATTTCCTTAGTTGAAGTATTCACGTGCAAAACTTGTTTGCCTCGGGGAAAATACAATATTTATTTTAAAATTAGAATTTACTTCTTGCATTTATATTTTAACCAGTGTTGACACCTTGCTAAATAGTCAAAGACAAACGTCGTGTTACATAATTTAAGACACGGTAGCGGTCGCGTAACTAGAAAATCTGGGCCCATATGAAACAATTATCAAAGGACACTTTTTTGTTACCAAAATAAAAAAAAGTGCAAAGAAAAAGACGACTTCGAGTTGTGAATTCTCAGCTGTCGACTTAGTTGCTTTTATTTCGCATTTTTCGGACTTTTGTTTGTTATTTTTGTATGATTATTTTCATTTATTATTAAAATACGGATATAAATCCCCCACCTGAGTCTAGGGAATCTTATGCGTTGTATAGCCCCCGCTGTATGGTGATTACGCCATTGCACGGAAGTCTACCCACCTCTTTAAAAATAAGGATAAAATAGATTGAAGAAATTCCGTTTTATGGCAAAACTTTAATTTATCGTCGTTGTAATTTTTTAAGAAATACGTATCTCCATTTTAATAGCGGTTTGCGTGCGTTAGTGGCTGTGAAAGTTCACCTGCTTATTATGAAAATCTGTGTTTTCACAATACAATTCAATTAAATATATATTATTTGAAAAACAAGAATGTGTTTTTCCTGTAAATAAAAGTTTTAACAGTTACACAATTTTCTAGGTTCAACAGTTATCTATATATCAATGACGTGGTGTCAAGACGAAATACTGCCCTGCTAAGTGAAAACACAGTGTTTCTTGTTTTAGTGCAATGGCTGCAGGAGACTAAGAATTAATCTACCTTTTCTCTTGTCATATGTAGAAATACAGAATTATTAATTTTCGAGAATGTACCTCCATGTCAAGATGTCCAGTGTTACTCGACCGATTTAAAAATGTAAAAATAACATTAAAAACTGCTTTTTTTATGTATTCACGAACATCGACTTCACGGCGTTATTTGCGCGATAATTATCACAACGCGGTCATTAACTGTTTCCTCAAATCGGGATATCGACTCATTTTCAGTTAATAGTGTGTGTATTCAAAAAAAATAATATCTCTTTATAGTTAGAAATGGCTGGAGCCACATTCAACTCAATGCGGACTGTCTGAGACACACAGCTGTACTCGATTAAAACCAAATGCCACTTGTTCAACGCTTGCATTCTGCCGGTAATGCTTTACGGTTGCAAATCATGGCACCTGACGAAGACTCCTTTTGTGAGGAATTCAGAGATAAAGGAGCGTACAAGACAGCGTCCCGTCATGTCAGTGGTTATGGAGAGACGTTGGAACTGGCTGGGTCACGTGCTGCGGATGCCTCCGGAAATCCTCAATCCTGCCTGCCTCTTCTTTCGACCGGTGGGATTCTGGCGTCCCGGATGTCCGTCGGGTGCTATCCATAGGATGTACTCGGCGGAACTGAGGGATGCTGGCATGTCATGAGAGGAAGCAAAGCTATTGGCGGGAGTCAGGGAGACATGGAGGTGACGCGTGGCGGCCATATTCTCCACATAGGGAGCGAACATGGCCAAAGAAGAATAGTTTTTATTTATTAATGAAAATAACAGAATTGCTCATGAAACAGTCACTTTTTGCGGTGTAATATAGTAATATTGAATCGCGGTATTGAATTGTTATTTAGGTTGCCGTCCTTCGGAAAACGGCTCATTTCAAACTATGCTTGAGGAAAACATGATAGACTACCTAAAAACGGGATGTGTGATAACATTTCATATTATGTAATGTATCATATGGAAAGGTTTCACCGCCTGGCGCAAAACAACGTATTACCCAGATACATTATGTACATCGAATTGCATTATGTAACGAAATCCAATAAATATAATAAATTTTATTCAATTGTTTGGTTCGTATGATTCAAACAAAACATTTATACAATTCACTCATTTTAAATTCTTCATGTATTTATTGTCTATAATAAATATTTTAGAAAATTTTATTTTATTGAATTTAAAATTAGTGAATGGTACAATAAATGTTATGCTTGAATACTATTTCATGAAATATAACCGCTCTTGCATATACAAGGGGTGCATTGATCCAATGCCACATTGACCGGCCGCCACTGCTTGAAATTGAGTAATCGATTTGATGAAACCTTAATTACATTTTAACACATATTCCTACAAAGAAATTGCACTGTCATAACTTTAATAAAATATATTCAAATTTAGTGAGGAACAACTTCATATTATTCGTCTTAGAAATACGTTATTTTTTCAAAACACTGTTTTTACTTAGAAGGGCAGAATAGCATTAAAACTATTTTATTATAATTCAGTTATCTACTTCACCGTGTACAGTGGCGGCTTAAGCACATGAGAGGCCCCAGGCGTAATAATATTTGGATGCCCTGTTTTTCGGAAAATATAAAAAACGTCAGGAAATTTTAAATAAAATAGTATTTTTTTAACAAAAAGTATATTTTTGAGGCCCCTGAGACTCGTAATCCCCAAGCACACGCCTTATTTGCTTATAGGGCAATACGCCACCACTGACCTTGTACATTACATAAATAACAGCTTGCGAAAAAGTTATTATAATTATTAATGCAAGGACGGCAACTTGATAGTTTTACCACTTAAACCGCAAAGTTAACACACGATTAACACACATCATGCGACATCAAAATCAACCCAATTGTTTCGAAATGTTATAATAAACGTCCAACACATTCACAAAGTATTCGGTCTTTATCAGATTCGACTTCCGTTCTTTTTTTTGAATTATTGTATTCCCGATACGAATAATATCATAACATACATAATAAATGACATTTCGTGGAATACTTAATCAGACGGTTGTAAAACATCTCTACGACATTTTTAGTCGTTGCTTTAAACATAAAAACTATAATTCTTAGTGTCAATAAATTGAATTTATTAGCTTTTCTTTTGTATTATTTACAATCACAATCCATGTTTAGATTATTTTAAAAAAGGTATTTAAAAAATATATAGCCGACTGCTTGGTCGAGTGGTCAACGCCTTTGGCCTCGGTTACTAAGGTCACTTTTTGTTAATTGATTTTTCAATCGAATTGTGAATTTCTGTTCGAAAACATGGATGTTTGTGATGTATTGAAAGTAATCTAAATATTTACAAAACAATAATTTGTAAATTATAAATTCAAAAGAAATAATTTTGCGTAATATGTTTTAAATTGAAAATGCTATAGAACTACGGTCTCACGACACTAAAATTTCTAGGAACATAACCATTTTATGTCTCGCATCCCGAAAGAAGACGAGACTTAAACCTTTTGCAGTCTTTAATTGAAATATGTTTTCACATTAATTCGTCTTTAATTAATTTATTATCGTATAATTATAATAAAAAACATTTTTAGTGTTTCAGTATAGCAAAATTTATCTTGCGCACAATGCGTATTGGTAATATTTGAATGAAAAAAAAATATATTATTAAAAAATCAGTAAATAAAAAAACATTGCCAAATCTCTAATGTCGAGTCCAGCTCGACATAGGACTTCTAAGAGTTAAGAATCCCTAATGTGGATGCACAATGCTTTTTATTGAGCTTAAAAATTCTATTCTGTAGATGTTAGAATGATGTTTTATCTAAATTTAACAAAAATTCAAACAATTCAAAAATATGTTTGTTTTGGATTTGAACCACTTTGATACTGAAGACATAATCGATTTAATACGTATTCAGTTTGTATTCTTATTTTTTTGTAGTGTTTTTGTATTTCTGCATATTGTTCCCGATATCTTTAAAATAACTACTACATTATTGTTCTTATTTAAACGTGGGTTTTTATACGTTACTACTGGCCTCGAAATAGTTAAATAAAGACGAATTTTTATATAACAAAATGTTTACCAGTTGAGCCCATGTGAAAATTTGCATTGTTTTATATTTCAAGGTTAATTAAAAATGCTAAAAAATACACGCTATTAAGAAAACAATAAACAAATTACTTGTTCCATCCTTTTTAAATTCTCCACAGTCTTCCTTGTTCTGCAACACAATAATAAATTATATGCCATTATTAGAAGATTTTTTCGTATATTTTTTATTTATCTGGACAATTTCTCTGAAATAGAATTTCCATAGTAAGTTAATTCCTGCACATTTATTTCATTCAATTTAATACTGGAAATATCAGATATACTTTAATCACAAATAACACATTAAAAAAAGTTAAAGGACCGGTTAAAAGTAAACCTAAACAACCTTGTAAGGCGAAAATGCCAGACATGTCTAATTGACAAAAGTCGACATATTTTTTTTTAACCGTGGCTTAACACAGAGGTTTCCAAACTTTAAGTGCTACACTAACTTCTCCAGCAAGGGACAAGACCTAGCTAACTCATCATACCAAAATACGGATACCGGGCATGTCCGGATTGGTGGTGCTCGCAAGCCAGTATTGATTCGCGGGCCGTAGATTGTAGACTACTGGTTTAACATGAGAACTTTAATCATCCGGCAAAGTTCTTAAAGCTAGTAATCGCCATTGAATAGATCAGTGTTCCGCAACACAACAACAATTAAAGTATTTCTTGTTCTTGGATTTTTTGTTCATAAATCGTTCTACGGTTTTATAAAATTTATCCAGACGCATTAATGCCCTAAGACCACCGCGTAGAAGATTTTTTTGATGTTAATTATAGCCGTTGCTTAAAAATAGTTTTTTATTAAATTTCCCATTTTTTCAAAAAAATGAATCCACACAACTTTCATTTCAAACTTCATTGTGTATTCTACAGTCATGAAAGAGTTATTTTTTAGTCGTTGCAATATACATAGGTATCAAAAAGGGTTAATGAAGAAGTAAATTAATATGGATTTTTGATATCTGTTCCCAATCAGCTTAAAATTGGAAATATACATATGTGCAATTTGACTAGACAGCTTTGGTAGAGTCCACGACCCCCACGGGAACACTAGAATAGATAATGATGAGTCTATTGTATGTGAAGCTAAACCCATTCAAGGCTCCATTATCTATATAGGTATTACAATTTATGAAGACTAACTGATTTCCTGCAAAGCCTGAAAACATTTAACAATGCATTAACTAACTCTGAGGAATAAATGAATAAGAAATTCACGTGACTGAGATTTCATAAAAGTAATACAATAGACGTCAACTACAGTGATTTATTTTTATTTTACGGTGAAAAAAGCCGCAAATTTTTATCGTATTATAATAGTTTACATAAATAACAATTCTAAATAATATTTTGTTTAAATACTTTAAATAAGTGATTAAATACCAAATATGATAAATTTATCGACTTTTCGCTTTATCCAAGCAAGTGGATCTGAGTTCTAGTCGCCGGCAAAATCAATTTAGATTTTTTGAGATTTTGAGCATGAGTGTTCCTCGAGTTGATCTTCTGTGATTGAAAAACAAGATTTTTAATAATGACATTTTCGAACTCCGCTATATATTTTAAGTATGCTAACGAACAAATTGTGTACATAATGGACATTTGAATGTCGAAACATACTGTTCCTATAAGTTTTTTTTCTGTAGAAATCCATGAAAAATGATTTCTTTATTAGTGATGTGATGTATTCGAAACCTTTTTTAAATGTGTTCACGAATACGGTATTTTATATTTGGAAGATTTGCTACGATAATTCTTGAGATAAATAAAAACTAACTATACAAAAGAATGAATGAACGAAAACGTATTCAGATTGATTTCATTCAATATACCATTCTCTTTCTTTGAAGAATAAATTATTTTAATAGTTCATTATTAATTAAAATTTACTCTCTATTGTTCCACTTATTTACACACCGGCTGAATTAATTAAGATGAGCTTGCATGTAAGTTCTTCTTACAATCGTACATATTATATTAAAAACAGAGCAAGTATTTCTCGTTATTTTTACGGCCATCTTTTAACAAATAGTAACATTATTTTTTAAGCCATGTCTGCTCCCAGTGTAGAGCCTTGGTAGTTGTTACTAGGGCTTATCGGTTTTTTAGATAATGTGTGACATTCGAAAAGCGGTTTTCTAACTTCGTAACCGGTTGTGCCGAATTTTCCATAAACGACTATATAAACAAAAGGACAGAAAATTTGGAACTTTTATTTGATGGCTTAAAACCATATGCCCCACATCATTACCCAGCGAAAGAGTATTTTCGATATCAGGAAATTTTGTTTCAAAACGATCAGTGGACGCTTTGCGATTTCTTAAATAATATTTTCTGAGAAGTAACACCAAATATTTTAGTTGTTGTATATTATTATGTGTATAAATAAACAACACATAAAAAAATAACTTGTTCTCTCTATTTTATTTAAATTATCCATTTTTTGTAAAACTTCGAAAACCGGATAAAATTTTCAAAAGTTGGTTTTTGTATAAGCCCTAGTTGTTACTCAATTAATCAACTTCTCTTATTCAAAAATATTAGGGATAAACCAATTATGCTATGACAGGACTTCATTTTTAGGATTGTGTTGGTGGTAGTATTACAAACGTCCATCTCTTTGAGCAGAAATTCATCCATCAATTTATGAACCTGCTTTTACTGGGACTTGAAACTGTGAGCACCGCAACGAAGCTAACAACTTTGATCATTCATTCGTATGTGTATTTTTTGTGAATTTAGGCCATGTCTTTTCTTGGTCTAGTTTTGATTATAAAATACAGCCATTATTTTCTGTAAAAATAAGTAAGATTAAAGTGTTGAAGGGAGTTGACTTGTCAGTTCATCAACCACCTGCTATTTGTATCTAGGCACGTAAATTTATAGATCTATTGATGTCTTTGTCTTATTTGATTCATCTTCTCTGGCGGTTTCTTTTTACTTATTGCTAAATGCCTCCAATCCCTGGCGTCACATTCAGATATCTAACGTATTTTATTGACACATATTTACGACTAACTTGATCATTGAAACAATCCAATCAGATAGTTTCACCCACTACCGGTATAGCTAGATTATTAACCTTGTCAGAAATTTCTTGGTAATTTGTTTTCTTTTGAATACCATAAAAAACATTTCCGTTCACGTTATTCGTTAAAGAAATAAATAAAAGCTTATTTGCATTTGCCAAGTTAATGTAACGTATCAAATATATTATAGTTCATATCAGACTGTCCTTCCATAACACAAAGAATAAATAATGTATCCAATTTAATTGGAGTGATTTCGATCATAAATTAGAAACATAAAACTTAAAATACAATACCCTTGAAATAATTTAAAACAAAAGTTTCGCTCGCCGGTTTTAAATATAATATTAATTTATCTTTTTAGAGCTTAATACATGACGCATTAACGAGGACATAATATATAATATTATAGATATATTTCCTGGGCCATTTGGTAAAAAATACGATACAATTAAAAATATTTTTTCCTCGAGGAACTTATAAAATTAATCAGATTTAATTGACATTCTAGAAAATGTAGCAATTTGTATGTTTTAAATATAAAGTTTCTTTAGAGTATTTATCCTCATGGACGATCCATGAGGCAATAAACGTTAAGTCAGGAATATAATTCGATGTAGATTATATGCCCAATCGCAAACATTTTAACGATGCATTGTTTGGAATAATAATAACTGTTTTACAATAAATTGATATATGCTCGTTTATTTGAAATATTTAAATTGCACGTGTTTTCGTTTGTACTATTTTGGGCATATGGTTTATAAAATATATTCAAATTTATTTATTCATTATGGTTATGAAAATATCTTATCATTTCCCGAAGGATGGTGTCATTAATTACTTTCCAAAATGAATAGAAATGGTATTGGTTCAGGTGTCTTTTATTCAGTAAGAAACGAAGTATATCGACCTCGAAATTTAAAGTTTAATCGAGCGATCCTTAATTTATTATTTTTGGCCAGTTCCTTGTCATTGTCTTAAATATAGATACGATAACTGTGCCTTCCTTGGTAGGATACTGCTAGAAACGCACGGCTGTGTGACAAATTAACGAATGATTCATAAAAGATTATACAATTATTTGACGAACTGTTAAGAGATTTGAATAGCAAAAAAAACCTTGGTGGATAAGACTACAGGTGGGTTCAAGGAGCTATGACGAACGGGAAAACCTTGCTAAATAGAGCGATTCGCAGAAGGTGACTGATGGTGAATAATAATTTTATTATCGATATCACGTGCCTATAACTGTAATTGTTATCGGAATTCCCCAATCATTGCAAATCGGAAAAAAATACAATTTGTCTCAACTAAATATTTTTGAGAGCGTTGGTTTATGCTAGGAAGATGCATGCTAGTTGTATATATATACATTTTAGGTCGAAAATCGAAAACGTGTCTTAACCCTCCAAGGACGAGCGTCACCATATGGTCACACAAAACACCGTTGTCTATCGATCCCACTATTTATACTTTTTCTACCTGGATATCGTTGCTTTCGCTCATATTTGGTTAAGAAGGGTACGGACTACAGTTAGTCATCAGCCGTAGGAACAGGAACGGTCTCCAAAAGCACATGTGATTTTTTGAATTTCCGTTTTTTTTAATTTACTTTTTGAAACTGTTAGATATTTTTTTATAAAAACATAAAATTATTTACAGTTATTTTGCTAATATATTTGTTTTGAAATTATGTTGATCTAAAGAGGTCAAACTGTAAATATTTTTAAAAAAATCACGTTTAGCTATATTTCAACCCCGAATGTTTGCAAGCCCATACGGTCACTTTTGTCCTTACTACTGTCCGTACTCAATATTACACGGTAATAAAAGGATGAGCATGTCCATATAGTCATGCGGGGTTTCTATACAACGACTTTGCGTTTTTTTTTTTTTTAATTTTGGATAGGAATAAAAGTTATCCGTGACTTCAATATGGCTTAGAAAATATTTTTTTTATCGGAAAAAAATCTCTCGTCTCTGGAGGGTTAATTGAAGAGGGCCGCTATAGCGAAATGCCGTATAAAAAGCGGCCGTATAGCGAGGAATGGGTGTATGCGTGTATTTTTGTAATGACATTACAAAAAATCGGACAGTGCCCAGCGATCTTAATTACCCCTAACATAAGTATGTTTATACTTATATTTTATAATCTCTTCAAAGATAACTTCTAATTTTTCATTGAACGGTGGGGATATTATAGGACAAGTGGTTAGCTTATCACTCTTGCTTCACTCCGTTTGTAGGATTTTAATGGATGGTGTGAATTATTTAAACATCACATTCTACGCATACTAATTAATTGAGAAATCATTTGATGAAACTGTCCATACTGGGATTTTAACCCGTGCACTTTGCAACCGAAGAAGATAACGTTGACTATTCGGCTTCTAGCCTGGATTCACACCGTTATTATTTTTTAAATCCAATCATGTTATATTTTATAAATATATATTTTAAATATTTTAATATCCTATGTAGAGGATATGGATTTGTCATGGAGCATGTCAACAGAAACTATTTATTGAAGTTACTCTTTACCGCTAGTCATAAAGAACTAGTGGTAAGTTCGTCTCATTTTCAGGTTCGGGTTGGGTGGGTGCAGATGTAAAATTCTTTATATTATAATAAATTTTATTCGGAGATTCGAATCCTTGACCGTGTATTCGATAAAAGCGAAATGGAAATCGACTATTTGCTTACGATATATATATATATATATATATATATACAGTCTCAGATAAAGCACTTTGGAGGCCCCAGACGCAACAAGTTTTGGAGGTCCTGTTTTTCGAACAACATAAAAGTGCTACAAAACTATTTGTAGAATAATAATGAATATTGAAAACTGAAATTAAAGGTTTTATGTAATTATGCTATTTTTGAGACCCCTAAGATTTGGAGGCCCCAAACGCGCGCCCCTTGCGCTTATGGGGTAATCCGCCACGGTGTATATAAAAAATAATATTATAGTAGATATCAAATGATTTACACGTCATTTTTATGAACATCTTATGTCGTAATTCAGTTGCGTTGGATGTTAACGTACTTAGTTTTGATAATTTATATTCCGTCATTTTATTCCCAATATGGAAATGTTAGTAGTATTTTATCAGTGTATTATTTTCAAACATGATAATGGTAAACAGAGGCAACAAGCTTGACTGATCACTCAAAAAATCTCGTCAAGTATGTGACAAAATATGCGGCTATAGTAATATTTCCTCAATGTAATATGTATTTAGATTATATCTTAAATCTTACAATAGAGTTCTTATCAGTTTTAACTCTTTATCGGTTATTACTGTTTTCCTAAATAAATCATTATATATATTATTATTAGAGACCCGTATTTTGGGCATTTTTCCATAAACGATAAATAGATGCTAAAATTCGGAGTAGGTCCTAATAGATGATAAATTCGTAAAATATCCGAATAGATGCTAAAATAACAAACATAACAATATTGATGTTAAAGAAACTGCCATTGTTTAATGTATTAGTAGAGGCTCAATGTTTGGAAGGATATCAGCACTTTTTTAGACAATTAATAGATAATATAAAAAGTGAATCCACGCCGGATATTTTGCTATTATTGATGGCAACAAAAATTAAATATGAAGAGTTTGGTTGTGCAGCTCAAAAATCGAGTTAATCGCTAATTAACGCTAAAATGCAATATGAAAATGCTAAAATTGACAAAAATAGATGCACAAAATACGTGTCTCTAATTTTTATCAAAGACCATAGGTTAACCCTACATTAATAAGCCAGATATTTCCTTTTGACTTTATTAATATTATATATTATACTACTGAGGTTGCCAATTTCATTTAGTCGTTTTATGTGATTTTGACAAGGCTGTTTTCTGGCCCGGAACTATCTTCGACACAATCGTGTACTGCATTTAAAAAAAGTTCAAAGCAACCTCTGATGTCATAAAACTAAAACGTGAGTGTTTTATAAATATAAATTATTACATTTTATTTTTATAATATTTTTTTTTATTCTAAGAAATACTGCATAGTTAATTACCAACTGATTTATTGTCAAATTAAATGCACTTTGTTGATTGCTAGAACTTTGTTTTACTTAGTTTATAATTTGTTTTTTTTTACCGTTTATTTTTAATGTTTTATGAAATATAGCGTTACAAATTCTCGTACCTTTTTAGGCAGACAGCTGCGCACTGACTTAACGTTGTTTCATAGTTATGAAACCATGTTTTTTTAAATGTTTTCTTTTTGTATCTTTGTGTTCATTAACACGTTTTATATACTAATAAACTAACAAACTATTTTTTATAAAAGCTTTTCATTTGATATTTCTGGAAAGTATTTAGACGCTTCGTTTATATATAACACAATTATAATATTAATCATATAAATTGAGATAGCCGATAACATCGAACTACCATTTTAAGTGACTATAGTATTATGATATAAGTGCTTATATGTTTTTGTGTACCTGGATATTATATTTATTTTATTCCACACTGTTTCAATACACCAAACACGTGTTATAATAATGACAATTTTGACGCAACTAATATTTTGTTTTGGGATACAACTTGTCAAAGTGAAGTACCTCTTATCTTTTTAATTGCTTTTTAATTGCTTAACAATTATTGAAGTGATATCTTTTTGATTTAAAACATCGATATAAACTAAATGTATGCTTTGCTTATTCCGTGCAAGAGTTTCTTACTATCTTAAACTTGGGTCGAAATGAAATATTTTTAAAAATTCGATCAGGGTTTTATTTACAATTTTTGTCCTAAAACGGAAAACATTTTAAAAGGCATTGTGGCAACATTCGACCAGATGACATATTCATTTCTAAATTTACGAATCCAATTCAGTGGCTGTCTCTCGTGAGCATTTTGATCACCAATAAAATGAGGAAGTTGATTTTCTCGTAAAATGACATATCGACTGTGGAAAGGAAAAAAGACGTAACCCTCAGTTTTTCCAAAACAGCTTTTTTTCGATAATCACAGTGTATACAACTCGACACATGTTCTATCAAAAGAGTGGAAGCTGAAAATGCCGAATTAGTATCTAAATTTAGCTTTTTAGTTTAAAAAAGAACGCCTTGTAAAAATTGCAACCAGGAAAAGGGACCTAAAAAGGTTTTTCTTGAAAAATGTATTAAATTAATATTAGGCTAAGTCAGTAAAAAAACCAGTTTATCAGTCACCGTGCACTTCAGGGTTGTGTATATTTCATAATTTGCTTTTAGCCTAAAATCATCAAAATAAGTTTTTTGTGTCTCCTGTAAAATGTGTGGGTTACATCCTTTTTCCTTTCCACAGTCGATATATTCGGTTTTATTTTTATATGCGGACATTCGATTATTTTATAAATTATTTAAATATTATTCGTAAAATATGTCATTCAACGTTATATCTTGATATTATCGATGTCATTTTTCCTTTCCACAGTCGATATGTCTTTTGTAAAATCGTGAAAAATTTTCGTACCCATTTGATTGTTTTTATTGTATTTTATAGTAATAAAATACAAATATTTTTACAACGTCTGATATCTTTGGATATAATCTGAGTTTGTTCCTGATATTTGTTTATCCACAAATATCAAGTGTCGTTTCATTTAAATTATTTCTGGAGTTTTATATTTAAAAAAAATGGCTGGTTGTTTTCAAAAGCTCCAAGATTATGGGTAAATAAAAAACTTTAAAAATATATTTCTAAGTGTTTGGTACACAAGTTTATGTATTTACTTATTTTCTGGTAATCGGGATATTCTGATAAAACTAGCCCGCCAGGTGAGTGTGGTTGTTTACTTGCCCAAGAGTAATCAATCTTTGGGGACAATGTAGAGTGCTCTACAATTTACATTTCCCCGTAAAACTCATTTTCTACAACTAAATTGGCTCGATACTTGGATTGGATACTTCTACATATTTTTTTCATTTTTATTATCGACAAATGGATTCTGTTTCCGCGCAAACATAAAGTAATCAAAATTCACTGATGTTTTACTGCTAGGATATGATTTATGGATGAAAGTTTATTTATATTTTTCTGTTCAACTATTTGAAACCTCCCTTTGCGATAATTCTCGTCTCCTTGTTTGGAAAGCGCTGCATTACATAGTTTAAAGCTTGTACCAAATGTATATGTGTAAGATTATATCACAATTATTAGCAGTTCTTTTAACTGGAAAACCCATAGAATAGTTTGTTTTGTTAATCAAGATAATAAATAAAAAAAACGAGAAAAATGTTAGTTCTTGACATCAACAACATCATGAATTATTCCATAGAAAACTAAGATTAATGGGATTAAAATGCATGGTCTTGAATTTATGTTCTAGCAGAAACATTCCGTAATCTTGAATAATTCACAAAGTTGGCCTCTGTGGTCTATTGGTAAGAGCTTTACTGTAACTACCAGGTGGGTCTGGGCTCATGTCCCAACAAGGTCTATGTCATATTTAAATATTTTCTATCAAATCTTGGGTATGGGAGAATGTAATGTAATTTCTCCTTTAGTAGAATCTCGACTGACGTATACAAATTCTCATCTAGTTGATCTAATATGATTCTCAAATTTAACAATATTCAGCGCATTTGCCGCAATCCTAAATATCATTTTACTGACAGAGAAACAGTTTTTAGCCATTGTTAATAAACTGTCAGGCAACTATTTCAAATTTAACATGACAACGTTAAATACTGTCATAGTTATATTCATATATAAAGACTTTAAAATCTTAGATATTGAAAATAGTTCTAGTAACGTATAGACGTTTTTTAATAATCAATTTTTTTTACACATAACTTTCAAATCTTTTAATCCTAAATACTCAAATAAAAAATACAATAGATTCTCGAATATACTAAAAATTTGTCATGTATTATAAATGAATGTAATTCAATTCCTTTTTTAAAACTAAATTATATGTTTTAAATCCTAAACATTGGTAATTTTTCTAATTAAATAAAAAATGTTTCGTACCCATGTGCTATTGAAGGGCATATATTTATGATCCATAAATAGTGCTTCGATTCAACCGAAAATAATGTTAAGTTCAGTTAGCACAATAAATTTTTGCACATTGTGGTCAAATGAAGAAAATCAATAGTTTTTTTTAACAAACGCGTTTGACACACTTCCCTAGTGCCCGTATAGCCTGTATGTTATTGTTCGTTTTCAATAGGGTATCCGATCCCGCAGCCTTTTTCCAATCCCGGGATTTCGGGATTGATTAATTTTCAATCCCGGGATCCCGGGATTGGAATTAGCTCACTGAGAAATTTGAAATCCTCTACAGTAATACCCCGCTTAGCGCGACCCCGTTAAGCGCGGTTTCACTATAACGCGAATTTCAAATTTCGCGCTCAAATGCCTCGCATTACGCGAAAGAGTGCGTATAAACATATTTTGTCATTAACTTCTCTATGGTCGCGGGATCCCCGCTTTCTCTGAATATTCTCTTTGAAGAATTGGGAATTCCCCGTCCTTCGACTTTGTTCTATGGGGATTTCCTCGTTCGTTTCGTGTGTTCATTTGTTCCGTAATGTTAGTTCGGTCGGCTGGCAGTTTTGTTTTAACATTTATTGGAGATACATACATAATTTAACCCTACGTTAAAATGCCGCCCGTAAAGAAAAAAAGAGCGTAAAAGCGTTAAAGCGTTAAGAAGAATGGAAAAAGACAATAGATGTATTTTTCCGTAAAAAATAAGAGTATGTATTGCATAAAGTGTTCTTAGAATTAAAGTGATTGATAAAAATGATTTGTATTTTTTTGTATTGAATTTTGATTATGTTTAATCATAAACCTCGATGTACGCAAATTTCAGTTAACGCGAATTTTTTTCGGAACGTATCCCTCGCGTAAAGCGGGGTATTACTGTATTTGGTATACTTTTTCCCGGATTTTCTCAGAAACTCGTTTTTTTATAGCTCACCGAGGAATTTGAAATCTTCAATTTGCCAATTTCGTCTCAATTTTCGGGATTTGCTCAAAATTTCTCAATCCCGAAATCCCTCGATTTCGGGATCAGAAAATTGAACGGGATCCCGGGATTGGATGCCCTAGTTTTCAAACTCGATTTGATATTATTTGTTAAAATTCGATTCATTTATAATTTGATTTCGCAAAAATTATACAATATATTTGTGTAATATTTTACACACAAATAATTCATCGATTACCGATAATATAGTAACGGCAACTTACAAATATTATATTCGTATATAATTTTGAATTCATTTTTATTTATCTATTTTTTTAGATTATTACTTTTGCTTTTACTCATCTATTTCATTGAATTAAATTATTCATTTTTTGCTCTTGATAACTACTAGAATAACATTTTTTCAAGTTATTAGGACATTGCACTACAACAATATATCAGACAATCCAATGAAAGTGAGCGTTGCAATTTTTTAAAAGTTTTATTACTGACGTAACTGATATAATGCTAACACGTTTAATTTCCTTTAATTAGAAGGTTACTATATATTCAAATTTAAAAGCTTTTAAACAAACTATATTCATATATCAATCCATTACAATTAACTGAATACCAGCAACTATTTTTGATAATGTCACATTATAACCAATAAATTCAATGATTTTTTGTTTCTCATGGTGACAGTACTCGATCATTCCAAAGTTTCTTATTTTATTTTACAAACACTTCATTCATTGCGCAGAATTTTAAAGTATATGATATGTATAAGTAAACGGCCTTTATTTTAAAATACTTTTTTCGACCTTGTTTTATTTATTGTAACATTATGCCGAGAATTCGCAAGCAATCTAGGACCATTCGATTTTCAAATATAACATTTTGTATGTGTGTGTGTGTATGTGTTGCGTTAAAGATAAGCAGATACTTGCATATTGTAATATACAAGAAATATGATATTAAATGAGACATTTAACAAAGATAAACAATGCACTAAAAAATAATTTTAATTTATTAAAAAAAACTGCACTCGAAAACCATTGAAGAATCCATGAACCTTTAAGTCAACGTTTTGATTCAGTGTACATTCCTTGCAAATGGCGTCTCATATGTACGACTCATAAATATGACATAAACCGTTTTTTTCCGTTTTTATGGATAACCTAAAAAAATAACTCAAAATGTAATTTTATTATAGTAAACTCCGCATGTCTGTGTTACCGTCACTGGTATTTACTATTTGCAATTTTAACGACGAATCCAGAAATATCATCTTACATCAATAGAATATTTATTTGAGAATTCTTTTAAATTAATAAAGTATTGGTCACCCGAGTGGTATTGCTGTTTGCCAATATAAATTTACTACGAATTCCGTTCACTTTTGCCGGTGTACGGAAGTATTGCTCAGCAGGATCTAAACCATTAGAGGAAGGCCAATCTTGTCCATTCTTATATAGATTAATGGCATGCCTTGTAATAATTTATTTCACAGTAAAATCCTTCAAATTAATACCACCATAAGCCAAGATTATGTATAAATAATTTCATACATACAGCTGATATTTTTCACCTTGCAGTACAAATACACATATAGTATACTTTCTACAATTTAACCGTGTTATTAACCTCATATCTGCCACGAACGCATTACCTTGGTAGCCGGCTGAATGCCTCGCACCCTATCGACGCGTCGGTGTGTCGCAATGATTTTATCAATAGATTTGTATCGCATCGGTGTCTGCATGATATGTGGTATGAATGAATGTATCAAACAACTTTATGAAATTTTATTTGACGTACAACAGGCTGTAGTAAATTTGGTCGATGAATACGATAAAAAAAATCAATGATATTGAATATTTAAAGAGAAAGGCATTTACCTTACAGTTTTAATACACATACTGTTTTATATTCTACCTTATTTAAATTTTATTATAAAAATTGACACCAAATAAATTAACTGATATATAAGTATATTTCTTAGTTTCGGAAAACTGGTAATTTCAACAGGCCCTAGTACGTTACTTTTCATCAATACTAAGTACACTATTTCACATTAAAAAAATAACGTTTTTTTTCGTCTCTTGTTGCGACAAATTACATATAGAAATATACCAACATCACAAAAAATGCAGGAAAATGTCTACTCCCGTCAAATACAAATGAGAGATGAAGTGAGCCATCTAGTAAAATGGTAAAACTAGACTTTTAAGTACAATCACGTATTTACTTGGTGTTTTGGTGGATTGCATATTTTTATTTTACGGAGATAACACCATTGCAATGTGTTTTAACTGAGGTTACTTCACTTCAACGATATTTTATGATGTATAAAATATTACAACGCATCTTACTTATTTTTTTTCTAAAATACCACTTGGCTCACTTCACATCTAATGGACCCACAAAATTAATATTCATTAAACTCTTACGTTACAAATAAATACCATTACCTTCAATCCACATCTTTCATATATGATAACTGATCGTTTTCGATGATAATATTTAATATTTTAAATCATCGCTGTAGAATTTATGACTGACTCGAGATTTAATTCATTACTGTGGTGTGTACTAGGGCATCCAATCCCGGGATCCCATCCAATTTTCTGATCCCGGGATTGACATGGTCGCGATCCCGGGATTTCGGGATTTAGAAATTTTGAGCAAATTCCGAAAATTGGCAAAAAACTGTAGCGAATCGAGGATTCCAAATTCCTGGGTGAGCTAAAAAAATCGAGTTTTCGAACTTTCAAATTATACACGATTTCACGTTGAGTGCCCAATCCCGGGACCCTGGGATCGCGGGATTGAAAATTAATCAATCCCGGGATTAGAAAAAAGCTCCGGGATTAGATAAGGCTTAGTGTGTACTGAGTGGTGTTTTGTGTTTATTTTTTGCGTGGGATTATTTGTACTCGTCCAAGTATGTCAAATCCATTGTATGATGGTTCATCAAAAAGTAAACAATAGCTTTAATGGAGGGAATCTGCATAAGTTTATGCATATTACCTTTTCCAATTGCATACCTTCCACTATAAAAAAGTTATTTTTCCATACGGTGTTTGGCATACAATGATTATTTTTTTCTAATATTTCGCTAAACCACTGTGCTATTTAAAAAAATTAAGTACTTATAGTCTCTTTAACGTTTTTTTTACACAGTTAGATAATATTCAATTTATTAAGTTAACTTAATCGATATATATGACTTATTCCCATTTTATTCAAACTACAACTCGATCGATTATAAACTAATTTTAAATCAATAATCAGTCTTAAACTTGTCTATCCGTGTATGGCATAAAATATTGCATTCTCAGAGATGTCAAAAAGTCTGGAAAGTTGTCTAAAACACAATATAAAAAGGACGCAGTCGTTGAAATAAATGCATAGAAGACCTTCGCAATAGTTTATTGTGTGTGGATGGTGTTTAGCAATTATAAATACATTTCGAAAGATTCATTAGATAACATGAAAGCATCATTAAGTATAATTTAATTAAATGATAATGTTGTATTGTATTGCTTACATGAGTGATTATCTACTAACAATCGATATAAAATTACGATAAAATTATGTTGCAAGAATATCTATTTCAAACTAAGTATGTAGCTTTAATTTTTTCACTTTTTTAATATGTGACGCGTATTTTGCTTCTTTACGAAACATCATCAGACAGAAACGAATCATTAGTAAATGACATTTTTAATATGATAGGCGGCTCACCGTTACTTAATTTATTTTCATTGGTAAACGGTAAACACACTGTACTTAATATAAGTAATTTATTTGCAATTAGTACTTTAAATGTGTGTATAATACCTCCTCCTTTAGTCCAGTATCAAAGGAAAAAGCCCCGACTTTTAATTTGTAATATTTAATGTAAGAATAAGAAACAATTTTTAGTTTATTCGTAAACTTTTCAATGTTTTGTTTGATGATGCTTCTCAAATTTACAGGCGAAACACGTGTCACATTTGGTAACACAACAAGTGGAATAACAAAGTTATCAAATCTAATGACACACATTTTGTTATCAAGAGAAAATATGTATGTGTGATATAAATAATAAAACAATTTAATGATAATTTAGAAAGCTTTTGTGTTAAAATACAACTGATCGATTATAAATATTAATAAACATTTTAATTATTTTAATACGGCAAATACTTAATGCTATGTTGACGCTCATGACATTTAACGTATACCAATGCTTATGTTATAAAAAGGGGACTCCAAATTTAATTGCACCTGGGGCCTCTCATGTGATTAATCCGCCACTGCTAATAAGATAGCAATCACGAATAACGAAACGAATAATCACGAATAACAATAACGAAAAAATAAAACAGCATTTTGTATTAAAATAAAATATAAGATTTTATATTATTTCGTAGTAATATAGTGTTGTGTTTGAATTTATAATATTTTTAAAATACTCATTTTAAAATACTTTTTCAGTAAATTCAATATTGAATATGTAATATCGCATTCTCTTTCACAGTGGTGTAGCCAAAAATGCACACGTCACGCATCCCACGCAATTTATTATATTGAGTATGTAGAAATTTGGGGCCCCTTCTTGCTGGGCCCTCATGCATTGCATGACTCTGCTATGAGGTTGTTACACTGTTGCTTTTCAATGTAATTATCTCTCAATCAATAGTTCGGCGATAGATTATTATTAAATCAAGGTCTTGCGACTAAACAAATAATTGACAAAATTGTACGATTTGGTTCCACTTAATTATATGGAACGGTTACGTTGAAATAATAGTGCTAAAGGCATGTTGGTTAAATTATATTTTCTAATGTAAATTAGTTGTATTTGTCTCACTGTCATTGTCGGTTAAATTTCAAGTTATGTACCATATAATACTAGACCTTGAAAGGCAGCGCTGGGCTGCCAATACTTTAACAAGGGACTCGCTAAATCTCAAAGCGATTTTCGATGTTCTGGAGGAGTGATTTTTTTATCACTCCTATGCAATTATATGAAACATTTAAATATTGAATCGAATGTTACTTAATACACTTATAATATAAAACAATATGCAATTCAACGTAAATTATATCAATGTAAATGGCTAAAAATGTACTACTGTGTATACTGAAGGAGTCGTAGATAATATATAGGTCAGAAATTGCAGATACATATCGACTGTGGAGAGGAAAAAGGCCGTAACCCACACATATAAAATTTTACAGGAGGCGCTAAAAACGTGTTTTTATGATTTTGTAACATATGCAAATTATGAATGATACACAACCTTGAAGTGCACGGATACTTCTAAACTGGTGTTTAATTGACATAACCTAATATTAATTAAAGAAATTGTCTCGGAAAAACCTTTATTTCAGTGTTTTTTTCTTTCTTATTCAAACTTAAAAGTCAAATTTAGATACTTATTCGGCATTTTCAGTTTCCATCCTTTTGATAGAATGTGTGTCAAGTATACATTGTGATTATCGAAAAAAAGCTGTTTTGGAAAATTGAGGGTTACGTCCTTTTTCCTTTCCACAGTCGATATAATAATTTGATCTGAGAATATTGCTTTTTCTTACATTAACAAGGGGCTCGCCGGCCTTAGTAAAATTTAACTGGGACTCGCGCGAGCCCCTCCGAGTCCCCTCCAGCCCACCCCTGTTGAGAGGTGAAGTGAGGCAAGTTATATTATAGAAAAAAAATATTTAGATACGTTACGCTATTCTATTCTACATATAAGTGTCATAAAAGTGAAGTGACTTTAATGAATACACACTGTAATATTGTTACCTCCCTAAAATAAAAATATGGAATCCACCAAAACAGTAAACCAGTAAATACGTGATTGTACCTAAGAGTACAACGGAACAGTTTTACCGTTTTACTTCTTGGTTCCCTTCACTTCTTGAGGGCTCATATTATTCGTCGTTTTTTTTACTAAATACATACACAAATCGTCTTGTCTGTTTTAATTTAGAGAGTTGTGAAATGTGCACTAAAAACTAAGAATAGAGTGCATAAAAAATACATTTTCTAGCAACATTATTACTTTTTAGTTTAATTGAATTAAGGTCTTGTAAGATTAATTGTCCCATGTGTGGTCGAGTGGTTAACGTTGTTGGCTTTGGCTACGGAGGGCCCGGGTTCAAATCCCGGTACGGACAGTTTTTATAAATTGATTTTTCAATCGATTTATGAATTTCTGTTCAAAGGCATGGATGTATGTGATGTCTTGAATTCCACCCTTTCACCCATCCTATCCTATGAACGGGGCGTACCGAGAGCGATTAGCTTACCACTAATCCTGTCCTAGCCTTATTCTTCTATCCCTACTCTCTTTGAAAAAAAGAGAGGTTGAGCAACTGAGTAACAAGCAGTTCTCGTAGAAACACTTCTGGTGAGATAAACTCCATTAGGAGTCCATATGCTCCACATTGGGAGCGGACATGGTTTAAAAAAAAAAAAAAAAAGATTAAAAGGGGAACATTTCCCGTGTAGGGTCTTCCAACTTTGGACTAATTTTCCGACATCGCGTTCTTGACGTCATTTAAATTCTTCCGCCATTAATTGCGAAAGAAATATTTTTATATATTATTGTAATATAACCCAACTTTATTTTTGTATTTCCAGTACAAGCGGTCGCCGAACCCGATCGATTCCTCCGGGTAACCACGGCAACATCGGAGTTCACACTCCAAACACCAACCGAAAGGTAATTTACCAACTTACCACATTTAGAGCGCGTTAATGTTGATGAATATTTCATTCGCTGTGATTGTTACCATTTGACTTCCTAGAAATCGCGAAAATAATCTAATTAAAAAAAAAAAATCTTCAATATAGCGGTATTTTTAAACTAGATTTGAACTAGGCTTACGTATTCATTTATTTAGCAAACATTAAAATTAGGACCATATAAAAAAAATGTCAATATGAAATTATAGTAAATTATCATTCCCGGATTCAATGGATTGAACGATTGAGAATCTCGAAATCACAAAAAAGGTTCGGGATTGGATGCCCTAAAATAGACCAAACAATAAATAAAAAGTGTTGTTAACGAAAACGATTTCGCTATTATTACTTGAACAGTTTGCAAATATATAATTTCAATTTAAAAAAATTATGCGTTTCCGTGAAAAAGCTTAAATATATTATTTATCGATGTGCCATGTGAAATCAATAATTATTATTAATAATATACAATACCTTTATTTCACTTTTACGGCGTTCAATATCAATACTTGGTGGATAGGCATTATATTTAAAAAAAACACAATATTCCTCGGTACTTTATTTCCACATTATTTATAAAAGTCAAGACTGCTATCGCTTATGACCAGCATCAGTTGACAATGCTCGCCATGAGCGAAACCGTTCATGATCTTTATAAATAAAGTACAAAGAAATATTGTGTTATGTACCTTTATTTTATACTATTAACGTAAGTAAAACAATACGAAATATTTTATATGATATTTAGTTCGATTTTCGTTAGAAACAAAGGTTTTAAAATTAACTGGCTTGCAAACTCGCAAGACTGTAAGATGTTTATTAGATCTATAGAAGAGAACAAAGAAATATCAGAATGTTACGTTTACTAAAAAAAACATTAATACGCATTTTGGTTATTCGTTATCAAACCCTTCAAATGCTGTTCATTTAATAATATTAAACATTGATGAATACTAACTGTTATTAAAAAGGGTAATATTTGTTTCGAACAAGCTCATAACTTTTCATAAGGATTGCAATACCGGTTTTATCTAAACAAGGATTCCGGTATCCATGGTGTCGTTTCAATATATACGTTTTGGTAATGTAAATTACAAAAATCGAATTTTCAATCTACAGAAACCATCAAATATTTTTATAGGAGACATGCTCTTTTAGAGTAGAAATTTAACCAGGACATTGGAGTCGTGTAAAAAAAGACGATTCCGAATTGATTCTTTAAAAATTATTTCCATTTAACCAACATATATGTATACCATTAAATCATTCTAGTCACTAGAACAATTATACTAGATTTCACCAATCAATATGAAGAATAGACTAATATTATTTTTAATTTATTTAAAAAAAAACGCTTTTCCTACCCCGCCTTCGGAAAAACAACCGACACCACGACTTCATCCTCCACAGCCCTGCAATTAACACTAGAATAATATTTTGAAGAAAAAAAAAAAAAAACTTTTATCTCTTGCTTTAACGTGTGGTTTTACTTGAATATAACAGATGAGGGTCGCGCAAGGTTCTCTAGCAACTCTATTACAATACAACTATATACAATCAAACAATACTGTGATTAGTGAGTATGGATTATTTTATTGAGTACCAAATTCCCGGTACTTCCTTATCATGGTAAAAATCTTTCCACGTATTATAATAACGCTTTCAAAGTTTTTATCAGTTTATTGTACCTAGATCTTGATGACTATTTTGCTCCCTTTTTTATTGGGAAAATTGGGGCTCGTTTCCGTTGAACGTGAAAGAAACTTCTCGGTGACACGCATATATAAGCAATTTGTACGCGTATCACTAATGAAACTAGATCATCGTATAAGATTTGATCTTATACGATGAAAATTATATCTTGCGAACCCAGCAATTAATAATCCACATATTAATCTATCAATTAATTACAGAAAAAAATGGGAAGTAATCGAACAGGTAGCAATGAGCCTTTATATTATAAAATTTATTGAATCCTTTATGCTTTCTTATAAATGTACGATATAATTTCTATATCACTGGGCTACCAAAGTTAATTAGCAATCGAGAGTCTCGAGACTAAGGATTGCAATGCCGGACATATATATCAATACATATGGTGCAAATTTCAATTCCGGTATTACAAAAGAGTTTAAATAAAGCAAAAAAAAGCGAGTAAATCAAAATCGATGTTTAGATATTTCATATAATTTACCGCCAAAAAAATATGATCACTTTCATAATAAGCTTAAAGTTTCTTAAAAAATAACATCATTAAAAGACTTATCAATTCTGGAACCTGTCTATAGTTATACAACAGATTTTATAACAACAAACAATTTTAATAAACATATGATAAATTAAAATTATGATTTTGAGACCAATATAGCATTATTTTTTCATTCTGAAAACCTGTATTTCTATATTAAATAAATCATATACAAAAATTTGTAACAAAATCGGCATGTTTCATTTCATAGACATGTATAGCAAACACGGCAGTTATAAAACTTTGTTTACGAAAGAATGTAAGTTATATGACAAAAAAAACAGGAACCTTATTAGTTAACACATTATTTTTATTTGTCCTTAAATAATTTTTAAAAATGCTATAATGGAGTCAAAAGTCACTCAGACTTTTCTACAAACACCACAACACAGCCCTGATATAATAGTTTAATATATAGCAGGCTTCTGCAACCTATGACCTGCGGGTCACCAAGTTACTCATTTGATGATTTCAAGTGACTATATAATATGATATGAAAATACCCACTGATCCGAATAGTCTTCTTAATCACTTATCTTAGTCACTTTTTAGGTATAGTACTTTGACCCGTAGCCAAAAAGGTTTCCAAGGCCTGATATATAGTAAAATCAGAGGCTGCCGGATGAGTGATTCAAGCTCAAGGCTATTGCTAGTTACGACAAAAGTGGTTTTCACAAACCGCAACCTGTTTTTATGGTATGTAGAGCACCGCATTACTTATCGGGAATTTAGAAAAAACTGGTTTCACTGACAACTATAATAGTAGTAATTGAAATGCTTGTTTTAGTTATAATGAAATATTGCAAAAAGTAGTAAAATTAAATAAAAGTAATAAATATTAGCACAAAAAAAAACATTAAAGCAATACCTACTTACGTAACATAAAATACAATTTGTTGCTTTGTTAGTCCACTTGCTGTGTTACAAAATACAACACGTGTTTTAAGCAACATCTGATCTTCAATTAAATTATTTCGCTTTTTAGATCAATCACATACGAACATACCCATATATTTTACAATAAGTATCGGAGAACTTATCTATTTAACTTGATTTAAAAATGGAGATTTGTTCTCGGTCAATTGGAAATGATATTTAACATTGCAAATTGCAACAGGTCTCGCGTGTGAGATTTCTGTTTTTGTGATTCTGGTTTTTTTTAAACTATTTTTGGAGACAAAGAAAAATGTGCTTGTTTATATACAGATTTAGATAGTTCCTTTTTTTGAAACATTTTTAAATGAAAAATAATAATGTACTTTTGCTGATGTCGATCGTCCAGTTCATTATACCAGAAACTCGTTGTATTGAAACGAATTGTCGTTAAACATGCACTCAGGAGTAAAGTTTTGCGCTCTACCTGATCCAGTATCCAGATAATTGAAAATTGCCAATGCCGATAAACGTCTAAATTAAGCATGAATGTTGGATGGTCTTGGTTATCACACGAATATTTCTTATTGTCCTACTATTAAACTTGACCTAATTACCTGATCTGTAAACACATGTTAATAAAATGTAGAAATCTCGGACACGGATAAATAATTTATGGAGAGTGGTGACCATTTGAATATTGCTTTTTCCCATTATCTCAAGACAGGTTATCTGGAGCTGTCTGACTGGACGATATATATATTATAGTTAACAATGTTACCCATAGCAAATGCGTTGTTTTCAGAGGAAAAATCGATACACAAGTCTGGCTTGTTTATTGAATATTTGTGTATAATGCATATTTAAAATGTCGATCGTATCTCGTAATTACTATACGTTTTTTTACAGTTTAGTATTTAGCCCACCTATTTAACGTCCCACACCTTAGCCTTCGATATTCCATATACTATTATTATGGAAAATCAACAGTGATATTTTAGTATGCAATAATCATAAAGGTATCTATGAATATGTTGGTAAAACATACGTATTTGTTAATATCATTCCACGCCTTCTTAATCTTTTTCATTTCCGACACTCATCGCGCATTTTTTTTTAGCGAAATTTGGTTAAAAATGTGTAAGAGATACATTATGTTTTTTTTCAAATAAAAAAAAATTCATCAAAAAATTCGGAATTAATATTTCAACAATTGCTGAATAATTAATAATAGTGATTTACCGTACGATATGGCTGTTGAAAAATCCATGTTATTTGTATATTTAAATCAGTGCTTCCCAGACTGGGGGCCGCCGCAGAACATGTTTTGTATTGAGGAGGGCCGCGGATTATTTTTTTCAGATTTAGGGAGCCGTGGAATTAAAAAAGTTGGGAAGCACTGATCAAAATGACCAGATGTTTATTTACCTATCGACTTCTTGTTAAGAATGTATTGGGACAGGTTAAATCGACGTATTTTTCGTTTGAATTTCCTTATGACGGTTTTCAAACAATATGGCGTCCACCTAGTAAACGTTGGTCGACTAACAAATAATAATGTTTACATAAATATTTTAATGAAAACAGAACAATACCTAGACTTGGGACTATTTTAACCCATGCGTAATGAATACTTTCCTTTATATATGTAGGTATATAACGTTTTAAAGAAGACATTGGTTAGGTACAGGTTATTTCTAGCCGCTAGAACGCGACATCTAAAATCATATAAAATCTTCTTCTTTTTTGGTCATATTCGCACCCTATCTGAAGCGTATGGCCGCCACCTCCATGTTTCCCTGTCTCTCGTCAATTGATGTGCCTCTTCCCATGACATGCCACCATCTCTCAGTTCCGCCGAGTATATCATATGGATAGTACCCATTTTACATTTCTAATAACTTTTTCAAAGCTTCTCGATGAAAAATGTTTTTTTAAATATGTATTTCAGGAAACGGTGAATATTAAATAATGCTGGTATTTTTTCCTAATTTTCTTGAGAAATAATATTATTTATTTTATTTGATCTTCATTCATAAAATGGTGCTACACAAGTAAAAAAATAAATAAAAATAGGACCGTAGAGGTGACAAAGAAAAAAATATTAGATTTTCTATTTTAGACATGATTGGTTATAATTCACTAATTGTGGGTTTGTATTTATATAATATAAACAACTCCACATAAAAAAACACAATTTTGCGATACTAACTTACTTTTTATTCGATGATTATTTCGACAATGTGTTAAAAAATATATATAATATAATATATAAATAAGGTAGGGTCAGGATCTGGCGTATTATAAATAGACAAATATTGCAGTGTCATTAACGAACGTTTTTCGCACTATCCAGTTGTTGTCCGAGTCCGCCACTGATTTCTTTGTTGATCAAACAGGCTGCAAATTGAGCTGAAGAAAAAAGTCATGCTGGTTTTATTACATCACATAAAGTAACAACTTATAGTATATATTTACAATGACTCATTTTAATATGTATTTACCGTTCGTGAGGAAAGTAACGATGTAAACACACTTTAGCAATGGCTACTGCGACAAGCAATATCACACAAGTACGTTTATAATCGTTGCTCGATGATGTACCACTAGTTAACCCTGGTATTAATAATGAATACTGCTTACCATTGATACAAACAGGTTTGGAAAACATGCACCATAAACTAATATGCACTGAGCAATCGTTTGTTCTTCATAAACAATTGTAACTCTGTCTGTTGTATATTGTGTTATGTATTCTCAACATTATAGCTATGTTAAATTATCTTTAACAACTTGTAACAATAAACCTTTCAACTAAACCGATATCCTTTAACTTTCTCGCCGTTCAAATTGAGAGTTCAAATCGAAAGGTCGACAGCCTAGTAGAAACTCCTCGATACTCACATCCATATTATTTTGATTAATAAGATTAAGTGATTTATTTATTAAGTGTAAATTATATATATGGAATAAAGTTGAAACAACATTGAATTAAGATTGAATGCTTTAGTAATAATATATCCATAACACTTGAATCAATTAATTGAATACTTATTACTTACAATAAAAATTATAATTATACACTAATAATTATTACAATAATAATTATAAGAACCATATGGTTTTTGGTAACATTCGGTACTTAAAATATGACCGACAAAGTAACATCGCTGCGGAGTCGAGTAAAAACGAGATGACTCCCCGACTACGACTACGGATTTGAATAAAAGACTCCGAATTGATTTTTTCAAATATTTCCGTTTAACTAACATATCTATATACCATCAGATCACTTTAATTACTAGAATAGATTATAGTAGATTTCACTAATCAATATGATATTTTTTTTTTTTTTTCAATATCTATGAATTATATTCTCCGGTTTTTCTGACTCCGACTCCAGTTCCGATAAAACACCAGACTCCACAGCTCTTCCTGCAATCTAATTGATTTTTTTTTATAAAATCTAAAATACACAGAAAATCAAATATTTACTCCTTCATTAATAATGTATGTTGGTGAATAATATTATATTTCTTTGGTTTTAAACGAACAGGCGTGTTTCGTATCACAAATTTTACTCCATTCACATACCTAAATTACAGTTTTTGTAAATGGTATTTGAAATATACAAAAAAGATTTCTAACGTATTTTTTTAAGCACTGTGATATTGTTTTCCACATAATAATAAAAAGTGAGTATTCACTGTTTTTAAGAAACTTGTAATTTACTTAAAGGAATAAATACAAAACGCATATTATTAATATACGATGAAGTATCTAGATTGAAATCACTGGAAAATAATAAAATCAACGCGTTGCCAAGGGCGACAACCATAAATATTATGTGTTTTTCCGATGAGCGATTCATAGAGACGCTTAGAGGTTACAAGAGAGAATTTGGTTGTTTTTTTTTTTTAATATTTTTGGGTATAAGTAACATTATGTATACAGTTAACTGCAAATCGAAAACGTTAATACAAAATTTGAAATTTGACCCTTTTGGCTTAAAGGTAAAATTGTACAACAGATGTGCCATCATATGCATGTGTTTTTTGCAATTAAAGTCACCTCGCTACTTTGACATTGATCAACTCGCATTCTTATGTTAATTAGCTCAAGCAACGAGTAATTTTACTAGTGATTATATATAATAATGTACATATGGAATTTGGGCGTGTTAATCGGAGTATTTTTGGTATTTATGATAATAGAAAAAATGTTAATCGGGATGTTTCTATATCTAAATTATATTAATGTTGAAAATAACATTCGGTTTTTTGCAAGTCACAAATTTTGCTTGTTTTTTTATTTAAATAATTTAAAAAAAAATATATTTGACATTACAGCTTACGCCAATGCGTCAAATACTTTTAAGTTGAAAGATCATACGAGATATACTCGATGAGAATTTTTAAAAGTCACATGAGATAAACTCAGGAGAATTGACTTCACAAACACCCATGTCTTAGATCTCAAATTAAAATTGAAAAAAAACCAATTTTGACATTGACCTTACCGGGATTCGAACCTAGACTCACCTGGTCGGTAAAGCAAGCTCTAACCAACTAGACCACAGCGGGCGACATTTTCATGTGCATTGGAAGAAATTTATTTTATTATATTTTCTTCACCTAACTTATTAACTTGGTTATTATAAAATTCGTTTGAAATAGAAAAGGCTTTGTGCTATGCGGAAATACATTGAAATAAAAATATCGTAATATTTTCTTATGTAGGAAAACCGCGAAATTCTTATCAATGATGATTATCTGTCGACCACATTCAGGTGTTATGTCATAATATTATGTACACGTACTAACGTTACCAAAATTTTCTCTATAAAAGCAAAAGGACGTAACCCACACACATCGACTGTGGAAAGGGAAAAGGACGTAACCCACATGTTTGCCAAAACAGATTTTTTTCGATGATCACAATTTATCGAACTTGATACACGTTCTATCAAAAGGATGCAAGCTGCAAATGCCGAATTAGTATCTAAATTTAGCTTTTAAGTATGAAAATGATGACCTTGTAAAAAATTAAGACCAAGAAAAAAGACTGAAATAAAGGCTTTTTCTAGACAACTTCTTTAATTAATATTAGATTATGTCAATTAAACACCAGTTTAGAAGTCTCCGTGCACTTTAAGGTTGTGCATAATTCATAATTTGCATATGTACCAAAAAAATCAAAACACGTTTTTAGCGCCTCCTGTAAAATTTGATATGTGTGGGTTACGTACTTTTTCCTTTCCACAGTCGATATGCACGACCTAAAAATGCACGAAGACCAGTTGGCTGACGCTTTATTTACTCAGCCGTATATTAATTTAACATGTTGTTTAAGAAAATCTGTTTTGTAAGTCGTTTTTCCTTTTTTGCAAACTTAAAAGTCAAATTTAGATACCAATTCAGCAGCTACAGCCTGCATCTTTTTGATAGATCAAAATGATGCAGGTATTAAGTTGTGGGCATTGTGATAATCGAAAAAATGATATTTTGAAAAATCTCCTCCTAAAGTCATTTTGCCTTTCTAAAGTTATTATGATATATTGATATAAACAGAATTATAATTTATATCCAGATATCATTGCTTCTGGTGCAAAAAAAAACAATATTTTTAAATCACAGTATCAAAATAAATCACAATGATTCAAATATTCATATTATGAGAAGCATATAATTTTGCATCTTTTCGAGTAAAGTTGGTATTAGAAATTATTTTAAATAATATTATTTCAATCCACACTTTAAATTAATTACATGATATGGTTCAGAAGAATCAATCGATGATCAGTATTTCTCAAAGCAAAATAGTTCGCATCCTAAGAAATTGATTCTATTGACATAATTAATATCCATGGTACGCAATAACACATAGTGCTTCTGTGTTTTTTGCGATTTTCTCATTTTTTGTGAATTATGATTCAAGGCTTCTCCAGTATTTTTTACGTGACGAATTACATAGTAAAATAGTTATTGAAATGATGAAATAATTAATGGACATTAAATAAGCAAAATTAAGCTTTCTAGATAAAACCTTTAAAATAATAAAATAAATAAATTCACGATAATTTGAATGAGAATGATAAAACTTCCCAGTCAAACTTTTTTATTACACGTAAATTATATTATAGAGCAATGTCCGCCAAACTGTGTGCCGCAAGAAGTCTCAGGGGTGCCGCGGAGAAAGACGACTCAAAATTTTTCATTTTAAATAATGCATATGTATTTTAATTTTCTTCAATTTTTAATTAATTCAACATCTACGTATTCAAATAAATATTTGTGTTAACATATAAAGTGGTCGACTCGACATTTCCACATTTCCGTTTTTTAAAGCATTTTTATTTGATGTGGCGCGGAACAAATCCCATTCACCAGTGTGCCGCGAAGTAAAAAAGTTTGACAGACACTGTTATAGAGGAATATAAATTGTCTTCGCTGTAAAAAAAAATCTAATAAATCTTTCATTTTTCGTGCGCGCATCAATCATGTACCTCAACCAAACGTATAAAATTTACAGTTTTTTGTAACAACGAATATTTGATTGTATGTAAGTCTCTAAAAACGGAAATCAACGTATTATTATGAAATTTCTACAAAAGATGCTACTGGAATTCGACAGTATTACAGAAGTGTTATTTCATAACACGTGTGTTTGATTTAGTCTCACGTGCGATTGTTGACTCAATCATGACGGCTGTTTGAGCTGGTGATGTTTGCCCTGCATATTGAAGATTGATGCCAATTCTCATGGTTACATCATACGCTTAGATAGGTGGTGAAAGCTACATTCCAAAGCATACGCTAACTGTATGAAATTTAATGAAAGATGGACGATAGGCTTCATTGAATTTAATGAAAAAAATATATTTTACAAAATGTATGCAAATTTTGCACCTAAAGTTATTAACAACCGATTAACCGATTGTGCTAGCTAATTCTCTGCATTTTTTACACTTTCTTTTTTAATGTAAAATAATCACTTTCTCGTGCTCGTTTACTATACAAAAAATATTCTCGACAGTGTCAACTTGTATAGTGTCATTAAAAGAATATATACAAATATAAAGAGGTGCTCATTAAAACAAATTGATCACTTGTAAGTCAGGTATATGCAGTGCCGTTCCAAGGCTATGTGCCGCCCCTAGACAGAGCCCTAAAATAGCGCTCATTTTTTTCATTATTTCGTATTATTCAAGAAATACATATAAAAGTACTAATCCTCTCTCACCTACGTACTCAAACAAATGTTTTATCACTTATTTCGTTTTGCTTTAAGATGATTCATAATATGTGTGTACCTTATTCACAAAGATCCTCACGAATAAATTTGATCCAAAAGCCCATATTATTGTTCAATAATTATGAAAACATAACTATTACTTTCACTACAATGCACTTACATTATATAAGTATCAATTTTTTAATTTGCTATTCTGCTTATCAAATACATACATTTAGGCATCGTATTTACTCTTAACTAAATTCGTGTCAAAAATATCGAGTCATTTAAAAAAAATCTGTGATCATTTGCCACTCCTAGGCAACTGCCCACTCGCCTATGCCCTCGGGACGTCTCTGGGTATATGTCGCAAAATTTAACATTTTCAACACTTGCGTCGTTTCGAAACCAATATTTTAGTCGGATAATGGAAATATCGCGTGTGGATTTATATTAATAAAATTACGCACTTGTAACGTGCATGTGTGGGTAAATATGAATATTAAAATTCATTACTACAAATAAATGTAGGATAAGTTTTTTTTGTAATTCAGACTAGGTGATTCTTTGCATCATTGATCGACCGAAGTTTATCTGATTTTTTTAAAATAAACTATCAAAGCCAGAACTGTGCCTTTATTTTTGTTTTAAATATTAATCGTTGATAACGTTTACTTGAAATGAAATAAATTGACACTTTTCTACTAGTAAGTCTTGAAATCAAATATGTATACAAGTTAAAGTGTTATCAAACAATTTCTCCCACCTTCTAAAAATGTTTACAATTTTATTATTACACCACTGAACTCTCTCTTGTCAGTGTTATATCTATGCTTACTTTCATTTAATATCTAAGCTCTCCTTAAGTAAAATAGATTAATATATTTCATGTAATAACTAATAGTATGTATATTAATTTAAAAATACAATAATTACAGTGACAATAAATAGACTTATCGATTTGTTTGTTGTAATTGCACCACTGCTGTGTAAGGTTCATGTAAATTATAATATTTCTTCATTTCTCTCCATTAAAAATCGCAATAGGCATTATTTATATAATCAACAAATCGATGCTATTCTGGTTTTCTTATAATTATCATTATCAATTATGTCACAACAATATTAAATACATATTTTCTTTGGAATAAGAAATATTTATGCAACATTTTGTTGCAATAAACTTTATCAATATTAGCAGAAACGTTGCACAAGAGTCGTTATATTATCAGTTAAAGAAATTACTTTCTTTGAAAACAGTAATTATTATTGATTTTGTTCAAGTTGTAAGGATTTCTCAATTGATTAAGAATGATAATTAATCATTTATCACTTTTAAGGTGTTTACTGTCAATACTTTGTGGAAAGGCATTATAATAAAAATCTTTTATTATTTTTATTTAATCAATCGAGTTTGTATATAAATCGATTTGAACTAAATTATCTTCCACTTCTATAGACTGTCTGGTATAACAAATGTAATAAATAAATAATATTAATATATTGTTTTTGTCCACCTTCAAGTAGAATGTTCATATATATATGTATATATATGAACATTCTACTTGAAAGAATCAAAATGGTTGCTTCAATTTTAAGTTAATAATTATGTGATTGAAATGTCTGTTAAAAAACACATTTAACTAATTTCTAGTATATGATGCAATTATTAACGTATCCGTGCCTTATTGATTGAATTGGCATTTACTTGGTAGAACTTCGTTATAAGAGGGTAAAAATAGCAACGTATTTAATTCTACAGTTTTTGTAATATTGGTATATAGCTATTTCGACTTTCGCCATCGTCAGAACTGTGCTTAAACTTAAATTTTTCTCAGCTTTATATACTGGCACCGAAGAGATACGCATTACATTTTAGTTGCAACATGCACATCAAGTTTTTCATTCAATTCAATACTACTCTTTCCAAATTAATGCAAGGTTTCTAAAATTGCCATGTATATCGTATAATTGTCAGTGTGGATCTTCGTCTTTGTAGTTGGATCAATAATCTATTCCCATACAAATAAAGAGTAAAATAAATTTTGAATATACATATGATCAGCAACTATTGTCAGGGACGTCCCGTGGGCATAGGCGAGTAGGCAGTTGCCTAGGGGCGGCAAGTTCTAGGGAGCGGCAAATGATGACAGTTTTTTTTTAAATGACTGAATGGTTTTGACACACAAATTTGGCTTAGAATAGAAATGATGGCTCAATGTCTTTGATAAAAAAAATGCTGACAATTTTTTTTTTCAATGATAATAGTATTGATGAGTAAACAGTAGTTTTTTATGACAAATTTATTGCAAAAATCTTCTTTAAATATGACATTTACCGATTTCAGCCCTATAGATGCGGCAGATATGATAATTTCGAAACATAGCGAAAAAGCGCTATTTTAAGCCTTTCCTAGGGGCAGCACATAGACTAGGAACGTCACTGACTATTGTAGAATGCTTAAGGCAACTGATATTTTAGTTCCCACCTCTCTGTCAAAAGTTTAGTGTTTACTTAGCTTTAATATTCAATTCTAAAGCTTTTCTCCTTTTAGTTCAAAATTTAAATAATTATTTCGGAATAATCTAATGTATTTGTTATCTAGAAATTTATTTTTAACTTTGTCAGCCGCTGAGTTGCACTTGACCTATTTTTCAATTATAAAAAATCAATCTACACTTTTGATTTTAAAACATTTTTTCTCTTCAACAAAGCAATTTTATAATCCTGAAGTTCTCAATAATATTGACCTGCATACTCTTAATTTCTATCCGCCAGTCATTCATATCACACGACAGTTGCAAGAACACGTCCGGTAATCAATGCATTGCCTAAGAGAAATGGCCATATTCCTAGACAAACTTTGAATTTGTGTTAATTATGCCTGTTGAAGCCAAGTGGTCAATATTGTTGGTTTCGGTTGCCGTAGCGATGAGGTATAATCTCAGTATAAACGCTATCATGAATTGAGTCGTAGGATATCAATGATGGAAAAATTCCCTCCTTCTCACTCATCATCCGATCCTAAAAACATAAGGAAGCGAGAGTGATTAGTCCACCACTAGACCTGTCTTATCCCTATCCTTCTTTCCTTACTCTCTTGAAACAAGAATGGTTGATCGAATAAGTAATGATCCGCATTGCAAGCAGACATGGTTACAATTGTTTTCTTATTTTAACAAAAATGTTTTCAAACATGCAATGTGTATATCATATTTCTCCAATAGAGGCTACTTATTTGTCATTTGATTTGTATCAATAATGGATTGTTGTATTACAATTTAAAAATCACAAATAACAATATAAACACTAGCTATAGGCAAAAAAATTACACAATATAAAGATTATTACAATCAAAATTGATTTTTCTTTATCTAAATTAAGCTCTTTTTTGTTCAACAGGTCTTTAGCCGTGCTGTGAAAATTTCTGAAGATGTATGCTATACGTAGCTTGCTATTCGCTGCTGTGGTGGTCCTGACATTCCTCACTGAACACACGGAGCAATATGGAACTGGAGCACCGGCAGCGGTAACTAAAAGCACATAATATAGACTAGCTTTTTGATAGCATAATAAATTTATATGAATACATAATGAGCCCTCAAGAGGTGAAGTGAGCTAAGTAGTAGAATGATAAAACTTTCCTATTGGAATTATAAGTACAATCACGTCTTTATTTGGTGTTTCAGTGAATTGTATATTTTTATTTTAGGAAGATAACACATGTATATTTACTAAGCTCACGTCACTTTTACGATACTTTAAGACATGTAGAATATTACAACGCATCCAACTCAACTTAATAAAATACCGCTTGGCTCACTTCACCTCTTATGAGCTAAATTTATTATATTATATGAATATTAATTTAAAACATAAATAATCTTAAAATAACTAATGAATCGTTGAGCTTTTTATAACATTGTTTAAATATAAAATTTAAATTGATAATTTCAGACATCGATTTACTTTTCAATGAAGCAAAACACTTGTTTCATTTATTTACAATACTAATAAAATAATAAATCACCAATTTAATTTGATTTATGTTACAGAATTGTTAATCCATAAGTGATAGTTTAATAATTTAAGACATTTTGCTAAGGAGGAGATTAATTAAAAATGTTATTTATTCAATAATAAAAGAAATTTTTTGAATGATAATTCTCTAAAAAGATTTGATTTTATCTTGATTTCTTAATAATTTTTTACCCTTTAAAATCTTCATTTATATGCCATTTAGAGTTAAATCGCTTTTAATGACATTTGGACTAGGATGTTTTTGAATTATAAGTACATAATACATTTACCCATTGCATATTCAATTTATTTATTACAGGCTTGTCAGTCGATGCTTCCTCGCCACGGAGATATTAAGCCGCAGACATCATCGCCTCCTTACACTCTGAAAGCGAGCGGCTCGCAAGTCGCCCAAGGGTCTCAGATTGATGTTGTCTTATCAAATCCGCTGGGTAACCCCATCAGAGGATTCATGCTTCAGGCCAGAAGTATTCAGGTAGTTATTACACCTCATTATTAAAACAGATCCAAAACACACCAACTGTTATTGGATTTAAATTCAAGAGTTCCTTGCGCAAAAAAAACACATATAATAAAGGAACAGAGGTCACAGAAAAATGACTTATTGGTTATGTTACCTTCAACAAAAAAACAAGCTTACAATTTCTTATTTTAGTTTGTATGCCAGTTGAATTTTTCTATAACAAATTTTACCAAAATAACTATCACTAAAGGATCTCATATTGAGTAAGATATATTTCAATTAGACTAATTATCAATCCATAATCGGCAAAAGAACTTAAGCAATACAATTCGGTAAAATACGTTTCGATTTATGAATTTCTGTTCAAAGGCATGGATGTATGTGATGTCTTGAATTCCCCCCCTCTCACCCATCCTATCCTATGAACGGGGCGTATCGAGAGCGATTAGCTTACCACTTATCCTGTCCTACCCCCTATCCTTCTATCCCTACTCTCTTTGGAAAAAGAGAGGTTGAGCAACTGAGTAACAAGCAGTTCTCGTAGAAACACTTCTGTTGAGATAAACTCCATTAGGAGTCCATATGCGTCACATTGGGAGCGGACATGGTTTAAAAAAAAAAAAAACGTTATAAGCCAATAATTCTTCAATGTCGCCTAAGGCGTCAGTGACAGAATTTTAGAGCGTCATCTCAATTGCCTGATCTTTTTTAAAGTGTGTGCATTTTAGTGTTTAAAAATAATCGACTAAATTTGTTATCACGACATCTTAACTCTCATTTGCAGCTTTAGATGGATACATAACTTATATTTTAAACTTACATAACATGTACTATTTTCCCTTAAATAAAAGATTTTTTTCATGTTATATTTAATTTAGAATGCATCTGCCATCCTGGGAACGTGGACTACCATCCCCGAGTTGACAAGGATCGCTGAATGTTTCGGACCGAAGGATTCCGTGACACATACAAATACCAACGATAAAGGCATTTTAACTTTCACATGGACAGCGCCGACAAATTTCCTCGGTGCAGTGGAATTTAGGTACATAATTTTATAATACAAAAATGACTTATTTTAACTGTGGATTTTAGTCTGTTCACCTTAACATAGTTGTAACATACTTAAGTTACTGAACTTCAGTCTGAAATCAAAATATTACTTTTGCATATTGACTGCAACCGGTCTGTGAGTTATAACTCTAATAATAAATAAAATAAATCCTAACACTGTTTTCAATGCCCAAAATGTTTTTCAAAATGAAAAATCAGTTTTTATGTCAATTTATTTGTTCACCTGTGGAATTATGTTCTGCTATTCAATGGATTTATTCAAAATCTTTTTAAGGTATCTGCGCCTAAAGAGTTTAGCAGACAGTATCATTTTTCAATTTTCATATGAGTTTGTCTCAGAATAATTGTGTTCACAATCTTTCTAAACCTTCCTATCATAATAATTCATTACGGTTTTAATCTGATTGACTTATCAGTTTTTTCCAACCATATCTTTGTATTTGTATTGTCTGCCTCAGAAGTTCGCCAATTGAGCCTCTATTCTCAATACATACCTTCTGTTAAATTACTCCATGCTTCATTTGAAATAATACTTGAATAAAAAAATCAAAATTATACTTGGAGTAAAACGACAAATGAAATTACTCGCTTCGAGTAAATTTTTTTTTCTCATTAAGAATCAAAACTCATCGGCACCCAAGTCGTACCAAGTTTTAGACAGCCTTGGTATAATGTATCGTTGATTATAACCTTACTTTTTCATAGACAATATATATTCTTTAATAATATATAAGTGGACCATATAGAATATTTTACATAAAATTCTTAAGACAAAAACATTTTGTCTGTAGAAAAAGAATCAATATCTTTGAAAACAAAAGATTATTAAACATGATTTATTCTCCATTTCTTTCAAAATACCATATTTAAGTTATAGGAATCTTGGTGTACTATTAAAGAATTGATTAAAAGCATTTTCATAGCATTAATGATATTAAAAACATTTATTTTTATGTTCAGGGCCACTTCTGCTGAAAAATATGAGACTTTCTGGGCTAACGTGACTTCTAGCTTGGTGGAGGTTGTAGCTGCCGGTTCTGTGATATCAACTACACCAGAATCTAAGTCATCATCACCATTTGTACCTACTACAACAAAAGCACCAGTAAGTTAAAACATTAAATGATTTTATGCCGTAGCACAGGGTTTCCCAACTATTCATGCAATGGAACTGTTTGCAAATCTTGAAATATTAATGAAACGCCTTTTTAATTTGTAGACGAAATAGGTAATTCATAGAACTATAAAAACATATTTAAAAAAAACATATTTATTTTATAAGCAAATATATTATAAGCAAATATATTATAAGCAAATATAATATAAGCAAATGAAGTTCTCAATGAAATTTCTTAAATATCTTCTAACGAATTTACATGATAAATTGTCAAATATTTTAAGTTTCATAATTTACGGTTTTTAAGATAGTAAATTTTTCATATATTTTAACTGCCCATGCCAGATTAATCTACTGATGCTCAGTACTAATTTTTGTTACTCTGTTAAAATCTCCAATTTTTGAAATCCAACATTTCTGGTGACCGGGTCTTTACTGAAAAGATTCTTCAACTGCCTTTTTTCTTTTTCTAACCAGGTTAGCTTAGTTTCTTATGCATCTAAAAATTAAAGGTACATTTAAACTGTGTTGGATAAAAAGTGAACAAAGATTCTCACACCAGAAATAGCACAATTCTTATATGTCCGATTTCAAAAATTGGGCCCCGACTCTATATTGACATATGGTACAAATAGGTTCTATGCCACCTGTACAATGTATAGGAAAGAAAGTGTACAATATATTTTATTAATTTTATTTAAAAATGTGATTTACAGATGGCTTTACCTTCCCATTGGTTATCGGTAAACATTGATAGTATTATCACCTGATAAGTTGTACATAATACACATTTAATTCAATTAGTTTTAGTACACCTACTTTGAACAATGAAATGGAACAATGAAAATTTATATCTCAATATTATTTGTAATATCAAAAACTTACAGAATTACAAACAAAAATACCAATACATCTGTATGGCACCGTTTCTTTCTGCATTAATTAACATAATATTGACTGTTTTTTGGCCTGTTTTAACCGATGATATTATGTAAAGGGTGAAAAATATGCAGATACTTGCTAAGAAAATCTGTGGACCGGAGAATACAATTTTTTGATGGTCATAATATGATATGTGAACTATGAGAAAGAAAATATCATCCTCAACAAATAAATAACAATGCAACGATTCATTGATGGTCTAATCTGTGATGTCAGAAAATGCTTAACAAAAAAAAGTTTATGAGGCACCCCTAATGTATCCCATCTGTATGGGCCTAAAAATATGTATCAAAAGCTTCTGTGAAAAGAACCTCGGATGCTGTTTTGTCTTTGTCTTTTTTTTATGGAATTAGGACAAATGATTTTATTGACTCACCTATATTATAGATATCACTTCTCCACTTTCATTAATTTGTGTATTACATACTGATGAAATCAAATAATTTATTTTGAAATAAGTAGAATAAGAGGTAGGCTTGTATACTGAAACATCCTATCCTTTATATAACCTAGGAGCGAGACATGTTCCTTTGAAATTAAGTTTGTCTAAATCTGCCAAAACACTTAATTTACCGCACAGTAATTAATTGATTATATTTTAGAATAAATACATTAAAAACTCATTACTTCTGAATAATTGTATAAAAAACTATACAAGCAATTATCCTACAATAAATAAATGCATTTGTAGAAAACCTTAGAAGGACAAAATCCAAAAAATCTCTCATAAGATGAAGCGCACTAAATATTATTTGTCATTCATCATTTTATTCACTATACAGATAGCAATGGAATAATTAATGATTATTCTTTTAGTTAAGTTTACATCTATAGAGAATAACTGTCATAAATTAATAATCCTTCCCTGAAAACTATACAGCCATGTATATATCTATTTTAATGAACCTAATGTCTTTCAACACATATAACTTCAATTGAACTTGATCAGGGATAATATTGCATACATTAAGACACTCCTAACATGTGTTCCTATTATATTTCATATATCGTCATTCTACGGGAGAAAGTTTAAAATGATACAATGTTCAAGATAACCACATAAACATTTTTCCCAAATTAACTGTCCAAAATAACCACATAAAATTGGTTTTTTGATGTATTTAGGTATGTCATGTCAGACATTTTTCCAGACAATTATTACATTAGTAAGAAACCAATTAAATGATAAGTTTATTTTCTTGGATGCACTTGATGAATTTCTCTTGAACAATGATGACATCTTATTTTTAAAATTGAATTTCTCACACTGTAGGTAGTTACATTGCTAGTTACACCATATAAATATCAAATCATCTGACAAAATATTCCAAAGGTTGTTCCCTGAAAAATTGTATTATACAAAATAAAATGCAGGGAACCTTTCTGTCAAAGTAATATTAAAAATAGCACCGACATTACGCCTAGTTATTTCATTAATTTCAATTAACCCTTACATCATATTCCAGATTGTTTATGACCCGTTCTATGATGGCTGCGGTTCATCAAAGCTGTGTTTTGGTTCGACGTCATTGTGTCTAGCTAATCAGGATTGCCAAGCAGCTGTTACCGTATTAGTTGAAGGTAAGGCCTACCAGTGTTCTAATTATATTTTTTATTTCTGATGACGCACTGAAGGCTTTCAGAGTATTTAAAATCATTAAAAAATTATCTTTCACTGATAATATTCAGAGAAAACTTATATCCAGTAGTGTGCTGCTATAGGTACGCACCTTAAATAATCTCGGTTCGAAGAACCTGTTCCTAAACCCGACAAGGGTATTAGTATATCCGTAAATATTTGTGGTTTTGGATCCAAAAATTTGCGGACGAGTTAAAAAAAAAACGAGCCACGCTGATATTTTGGGCAAATCACCAAGGTGCGAGCCGGTTAATAAAATTTTAGCAGCACACCACTGCTTATATCCATGTAAGAGTTATATCCATATGACCCTAAGTTTATAGTATTGTTTACTTATTTTCTGATATTTCTTAATCAAAATATTTAACCGATTGAAAACACGCTCGTGATTTTATTAATGACTCAAATCAACATGCATGGACTTGAACATAAATCAAAAAATAAAACCAATTAGATATTTTGCTCATCACCTTCTGATTGCTTTGCACTGTTACTACTTGACTCAGAGGCTTTCTGAAGTGAATGTTTATAGTAAATCTTATTGTAATAATTGAAAACTTGATAACAATAATAATTAACGCTTGCTTACAGGAGAATCATACACTTTTGAGTTGAAGTCAAAAACGTCTGCATATGTTGCAGTAGGCTTATCAGCTGACAAAAATATGGTACGCTTAACATAAAACAACATTTTTTCACGATTGTGTGCCTTTACATCATTATTCTCTATATGTATGATATTTGAACCATTTATCATGAATGATATGTAAAAGATAATATATTTTTTTAGGGAAGTGACAGTTCTATGGAATGTCAACAGAAAAATGGACAGGTTACGGCTCACACATCTTGGACATACCCAAAGTCAGAACCTTATGTAACAAGAGACAATGTAGTAAGTCAATTTAAATCTAATAAATATTATCAAAGGTAGGTATTTTGTTTGATTTTAAAATTCAAAAATTTCTTGTGTCAAATTTTGACATCAAAAAGTTTTATTGTAAATATGAAGATGGAATATCTACAATGCAATTGTCCCTATGGTGGTTCAACCCTGCGGATTTGACTACAGCATTATGTTTTATTTATAATATTTTAATATGAAACCAATATTAATCGAGCTATTTTTCTAAAAAGCCATTTTGAAGTAAAAAAATCTATAGACATATTATTTTGTTTTGCAACATGACCACTTGAAACAGTAAAAAGAAAAAAACTATTCACATTATCATTCAGGACTAAACAAATCATTTATCTGAACAAATAATGCTAAAAATTCAATAACGTTCAGCTATCATAACAATATGTATGTGAATGAACTATGATTTATAATCGTAATTTCATCCTTATAGAATTATATATCGTTAATATTAATCATTGCTAATATTTTTCCAGCCTCAAAACATCATTCAGCTTGTCAGTTCATCATACAAAGATGGCGTCATCCAATGTAAATTCACCAGGGACATGGTATCAACTGTTCAAGGAACTACCTTTAATCTTGCCACCGATACCTACAACCTTTTGATTGTTGCTGGAAACTCTTTAAAAGGTAATTAACTATTCGCTTAGTAAATAAAGTCTATCCCAAGGATGACTAGCGAGACATTGTAATTGCATCGGTATATTGTAAGGTAACACATTGCAAGAAACTGTTAACGAATTTTGTCAGTCATTGATATTCAAAAGATATTCTTAAAAACACCAGTAAGAAGAAAATTGTATATATCTTGAAAAACAGAAAATCTCAGGTTTTTACTGATATACACCTAACTCTCTATTTGCATGGGGGATACGTTACAAAGACTACCGTACAAAAAGAAACCGTGTAAAAAAAGATAAGGTGTTCATATAAAAATGGTAGATAAATTCCAACCAGCAGAAAAACCTTGATTTTTAAATTGTTTTATTTAAAAAAATATATTTAACGTCTTATATCAGTGGTTTCCAACTTTTGTGTTACTGCGCCTCCCTTTGAAGAAAAAAATATCTTCGCGCTTCCCCATCCTTTATTTAATATAGTAATAAAGACACGTTTTAAAGGGTAAATAAATATTTTGGACTGTTCGCGCCTCCCTTTGCAATAGCCCACGCTTCGAAGGGTGGAAATCGCTGTCTTATATTATTGAACCTACTAGTTATTTAGTTATTCAGTTTCACTATGAGATAATAAACGTGCCCGTTTTCTGTTGTTTTTACATGGAGAAAAATCACTTTCGTCACTGGAAATTTTTACTGGCGATTTATGTACAAGTGTGTCTTGAATATAATTTCCATTTTCTTTTTCTTTTCCTTCATTGGTTTTAAATACAAATTTAGTTATCAGATGTTGTGATTTAATTTTATTAAGTTTCTTATATGATTCTTCATAGCGTGCCATAATCATTTTTAAATCACGCTGGAATTGCACAGTTGTCAGTTTGTTCAACATTGTCATCATTTGTAACGATGTGGTGTCCAAGTTTATTGGCTATTTGAAGTCTTCTTAGAATTGTATTTGCTGATAGTGGAATCACTTCTTCATCATCACTACTATGAACTAATGAAGAATTATTCACATTGTCTGAAATACTCTCTGGAATTTGTTCTTCAGTAGGATCTTCATTAAATGTCAATTCTGCAATATCTTCAATTGTTAACTCTTCAAACCCTTCTTTGCCAATTTGATGTGATAGAGTGATGATGTCAGAATGTAATTCGTTTGTATTTTTGGATACGAGATTCCTAGGCTGTACACATGGCCAAAGTGATCTCCGGCATGCACTTAGAATATTGCCAGGTCAATATATTTAACACAATTCATTATGTTTTATGTAAATTTATTTGTTGATTAATACGTGCCATTCACAGCTTATCTTTCATTTTCATTTATAGGAGACAATTGGTACATTTTCACTTCATCGGCTTTGATAAAATAATTTCCCATAAATAGATTATTTCCAAATCATTATCGTTCAAATGACGTTGGTTCAAAAAAACTTAAATATAATGTAAAAATATGAAAATTACATTTCAAAATCAAAAGGGGGGATCAAGTATCCCTAGTCTTCCATAATTAATCAATATAAAATATTATATTTTCAGAAAACACTGTCGGTTTCCATGATGCTGTGTACACAAGTACTGACCAGAAAGTATCTCTATCAGAAGTAGGCACACTTGCTGAAGCATCAAAAGTATTACTCAGACTGCACGGTGCATTTATGTTGATAGCTTGGATCGGCACTGCCTCATGTGGAATCGTTTTGGCCAGGTAAAAAAATACCGTAATCAATCCAATGCATTCATCCTTCTTGTCTCTTTGCCAATGCTACTATTTCATTTTAGAAAGATTGGCATTTGATTTAGTATATAAATCCAAAGACTAGAGTTGTCTTAAATTTATTTCTTCATTATTCAATATTTAATTTTTGAAACTCAATATTAATCATTTTTTATTTTACTTTGAAGGTATTACCGACAGACATGGGTTGGAAAGCAACTTGGAGGAAAGGATATTTGGTTTGCTGTAAGTATTATATATATAACTTCCTTGATTGTTATTATATCAATCCACAAATATTACACATTTTACATTACAGCTATATTTACTTAGTCAGAATTTATTCATTTGATTGTTAATGGTTCACATTTCAAAACTATAAAAGTAACTCTTTATTCTATAGATGTGTCAGCATTATATTAAATAATAAAAAAAAACATAAATATTCATAGATAGCACCATTATAAACCATTTACATGTATCATCTGACAGGTAAAATTATTATTACGATGGCTTAGTCATTAGTGCAAAGATATTGTATGTCCACATCTTAAGGCTTAAGAATATGAGATTTGGAAACCTTTTTTGCATTGTAAATATTGGCGAAATGGACATTATGTATTTGAATGATATAATATCTTCTCAAATACTCTCTTTAAACATACAAATTGTAAGCATAAAGATTATTATACATACAAACATTGTGACAAATGTTAAATGTTATGTTAAAATTAATTATGTTCAATCAATTTCAACATCAACTGGACAAACAAAATCTTTACACTTTGCCTCTTGGCTACTCTGATGCGGCTTTTTAACTTGATCAAAATATTCACATTGATCAAAAAATTATACGCAAGCGTTTGGAAAAAGAGCGTAATCAACCCATTCGTTCGACGGTCGAAAAAAAAGGGGGGATGGTGTCAACGTTTTATTTGCTGCGGCCTTATGTTGAATCAGATAAATGAATGTGGTCTTCAGAAATGAAAAGGTTCCTTGCACTAAGCCATCGAATTTGTATAACTTTAATAATTATTTACAAATGACAGAGAGATCTTTTCTTCCTCGGCAATGATATAAGTGTCAAGGTAATCAAAGCATTATCATAGCTCTTATATCTATGAGTAATAACCAAAGGTTTGTTGACATTAGAGCAAAATATATTGAAGAATTTATACGTTTAAATTCACATTAGATATTGCACATGCAAGCATTTTAAAAATAGGGTGTTGCTCATTTTTATTAAACTGAAAAGTTTTCTCAAAATGAGTATTTCAATGTGTCATATCAGTGACCTTTTTTCACTATCATGTGTCAATGAACTTGTTATTGCACTTTAGGGCTTATCATATAAGTTTCTCACAAGCCAATTATTTTATTTATATGTATTTATCCTTTGAAATTTTTATTCTTGTCAATTTTATAAATGTCTTTTTTAGATATTTTTATCATCAATAGTCACTCAATTTGTCAAACCAGCCCTAGTCTTACAAATATCTTAGTAGACTATCTAATATGTGGAAATTGTAGTATGAAACATGATTAATAATAATAATGTGTTTCCTGACATTTAATAAATTTAATCTATTCTAGTATTTAAGTGGGAATATTCTGATCTTTTATTTAACTGAAAGTTTATAATGTTTGTAATCTGTCATTATTACTTTATCTTCAGTGGCACAGAATCCTTATGGTCTCTACATGGGTGCTTACCATGGCTGGCTTCATAATTATTCTGGTCCAGGTTGGAGGATGGGGAGGAACCGGTGATAATCCTCATGCAATCATTGGCATAGTCACTATTGTTCTCTGTTTCTTGCAGCCAATCGGTGAGTAACAGTTTCTTACATTTATATTTAGTGAACTAAATTTTGTATAAGCTCAAATAAAAACTGTAGCAACAGCATATCACACTTTCAATATTCTAGTCCTTTATAACGCAAGCTGTAATGATTTTGAAACAATTGATCTGACAATAATGTTATAAACTCAACACAAAAATGTCTATGATATAACCAGGGCTGTGGAGTACGAGTCGGAAAAATCTAACAACTCGGACCCATTTTTTAAAAAAATATTTAATGATTTGTATTCCAAGCAAAATAGTCCATAGTGTTGCCACTGCATGCTAGGCGGACTAAAGATGATCTGATGGTATAGATATATATAAGTTAAAATGAAATAATTGAAAAAATCTTTTGAGTCGGAGTTGGAGTCGTCTTTTTTTACACGACTCCACAGTCCTGGTTATATAAATCTATGATTTTTGATGTCTTCAGTTTTTGAGAACTGAGAACAGGTTAAAACTTGAGATTATTTATTTTTTCTGTATTATGAATTTCAAAAGATTAAATATGATAATAACATAATGTTAATTTTCTAGAACCTTGTATCTCAAAAAGTACAAGTTTTCAAAAGATAGATAAATGTACTTTATTCTACCGCTATATCCACTGGAATGGTTTTGTCCTCAATATGTTTGAGGAAGTTAATAAGGAAAGAAGCAAAGATGTTTCCATCTAAGCCATTCTCAGCCTCCTGCTAAAGATAGCACATGACCAACGTTCCCTCTAAGCTGCGCGCGTGTGCAGGTTGGCGCGCACTACAAGACAGTTGGTCAATTAATATTTGATCGGTTCGCGCAGCCTTTGAAATTTCCGCGCAGCTAACCTCTTGCCTTAGAGGGAACATTGTACATGACTTATTATTTGACAATTTACTATTTTAATAAAGTTTTAAAATCCAGAAGCTTGAGGTGAAAACCTGTATTCTTTGCTCATTTACTAAGAACCTTTCCTTACTCCTTATTACCTTTTCTTGTTACAGGTGCATACTTCAGACCTCATCCTAATACATCAAAGAGACCCATTTTCAACTGGGTTCATTGGTTCTTCGGAAATGTTGCTCACATTCTTGGAAGTAAGAAGATTTATTTCATTCAAACATTTCTATCACATTACTGAATTTTTAGACTTTAATTATAAATCAATTGCTCTTTTCAGTTGTCACTATCTTCTTTGCGGTTTACCTGAACAAAGCTGAGCTTCCTGGATGGATGGCATATATCCTGGTTGCTTTCGTTGCATTTGATGTTATTATCCATCTCATTTTATCCGTAAGTTCCAATATTTATAAATTTTATACTTTTTTTTTACCATGTCTGCTCTCAATATAGACCAGATGCACTTTTTCAACTCAACAAAAGAATTTAATCACTCAACTCGGTAAGAATATAAGGGTAGGGCTTGGACAGGGCAAGTGGTTAACTGATTTTTCTTGACACACCAAATTTTAAGAATCAGATTGGGTTGTTAAGAGTTCAGGTATCGAGTGAAATCTGTAGACAGAGCAACCGAGGAAGACCACATTGACCACTCCCGACCCAGCAATAACTAGCTATATCAAAAAGATTGACTGAAGATCACAAACAAACTATATAGAAACATGAAATTTAATAAAAAAAATCCAAAAGTCTAAATTAAGGTTTTGTCATCTAGTTATAAATGTATACTGAATTATATATTTTTTTGATTGTGTATGAATAGCACAAGTCAGCTCTCACAGCTCTAGAGTAATTATAACATACTAACAATTCTGTTAATCAACTCCTACCACATCCACCTGGATTCATATCGACTGTGGAAAGGAAAAATAATGTAACCCTCAATTTTCCAAAACAGCTTTTTTTCGATAATCACAATGTATACAACTTAACACACATTCTATCAAAAGGATTGAAGCTGAAAATGCCAAATAAGTATCTAAATTTAGCTTTTAAGTTTGAAAAAGATGACCTTGTAAAAAATTAAAACCAAGAAAAAAGACTGAAATAAAGGTTTTTCCCAGACAATTTCTTTAATTAATAAAAGGTTATGTCAATTAAACACCAGTTTAGAAGTATCCGTGCACTTCAAAGTTTTGTATAATTCATAATTTGCATATGTCACAAAATCATTAAAACACGTTTTTTGCGCCTCCTGTAAAATTTTATATGTGTGGGCTACGTCCTTTTTCCTTTCCACAGTCGATATTTATAAACAAAAATTGAATTTTGGGTAATTCTTGAATTGCCATTTCAATATTTAGTGAAAATATCTTTGAATTTGATCACAAAATGAAAAACCCTTCTTGATAAATCATCTTTAGGACTTGATAGCTTACTTGTCTTAGCTGTTTTGTGTCTTGTGAATTGAAGACGATCCGATATGTATATGAGCCGTCCACACCTCATGCTTTCATAGAACATTTTATTGTAATGCAGACATCGGCAGAAGACTGCTGACTGGATGACACAAAAAGTGCTTCTATGATGCAATCATTCTACAAATCTAATCAATCTTGACAGTATATTCACTTCATGAAATGAGTACATTTCTATAAATATCTTTGTTTTTCATTATTCTATTAGATTCAATTAGTTCATAACTTAATTTCTTTAAAAATTGTTCACTAAATTTATGTGGAAAACATTTTTGTTAACATGAATTAGCTTAATTTTTTCCAAATATTGTACAATTTTTTTGATTCCATTTATTTTTGGTTTTTTTACATCTTCTTTTTAGCCTCACTATATAATTATTCAAACAGTCACACTAAAATCAACTTAACTAATGATTTGTGTGTGTTGTTTTAGATTTCTATGTGCGTGAGTGATGGCCGAATCAGTAATGGACGTGTGAACTCTTTCCCAATGAAAGACATGATGACAAACAACAGACAGGCGTTGAACCACGACAGAAAAACTGACGCACCGGTAATTATACATTGTTTTAAAAATCTTCATTCAATTAGAGATGCTTAAATGCAAATTTGTGAGCAGAAAAACTAAGCAAGACTTTACGAAATAAGAAATAGTATCAAGCTTATTTCCACAGGATTTGATGACATCTTATTTTTAATGTTTTCACAACAAATGTAAATTTAATCAAGCCATTTATACTCTTCTTCTTTTCCAGCACTCCGGATTCAGAAAACTTCTATTGGGTGTCACCTTGACGGTGATTATTCTGTTTGTTATCGCATTGGTGTGCATCATCTGCTTGGCTCCGATTGAACAAACATACGATGACGTATCTAAAGCTATCACAGGATCCATGGGAAGCAATGACAAGAACTAAGACTAATCCATTATTTAAGTCGTGTCCAAACGAACAAAGAATTTAAAAAAAGTCTTTTAATGAACATGCTCATGAATTATAAAATTATAGTGACCATTTCGGTATCGCTACATCATCAGAATTACAATGGCATGTCCCGATCTTATAATTTTTGTGTTGCTGAATAATTTGCTACTTTTACTATATTTAGATTTTCAGATTGTTATTTGTTATTTGTTTAACAGAATAACATGTAACTTCTTTCCTTGTTGAATTTATTAAGTTATCGTTAAAATCTTAATATACAATAGAGAATTTTTCAAACAAATAATACATCAAAACTATGTTTTTAGGAGTAAATTCCATGTAGAACATGGGTGATTTGAAAAAAAGTATCCAGATCATAGATTTTGTATCACAGTTTGTTCATTTGGATTAGACTGGTGCTAAAATAGCATAAATTTAACATAGTATTATCGTTTGTTCATTATTATTTAATTATTTAAAATATTTAAGCCTTCATCTTCCAATATTATTTTGTTCACTTCATAACAATTAGCAATAGGGTGTTGTTTCATGACAACAAAATGACGTGAGAGAATGATATTATTTTTAAAGATCTGACTATTGATTTCAAAGTATGAATCGTAGCTCAAATCAAATTAAGTTAACACATTGTGAATATTAAATAACTAATAGTTCACAGTCAATTTCGATTCCACGTCAAATCTATATAATATGTATACAAATAAAAACGATATTTTTTGAAAATACAAATAGACCAAAATCTGCAATGGCAATTTGACTTTTAACATTCTCTACTAATTAGATGTGTGCATTAAGATTCAAATGAACGTCTTAGGTGGGCTCTTATCTCTTAACTGTAGCAACCCTAATTCCAAATATAAATGTATTTTATTAATTGTTTATTTTATTATTTTACTGATGGTATCGCAATGCAGTACAAAACAAAAAAAAATATATATTGTAAGTACTTACTTGACACTGTTTGTAGTGAAGGTGACGTTTGATTTGAATCAAAAATTCTTTTGTTAAAGTAGTTTGACATATTTTGTTAACTGTATATTGATTATAATTGTTAAATAATCCTGTTTAATAATGTCGGAAATAAGTTGTACGCCACAAGCAGATATCAATGAAGTAAACAATTGCTGCCTTTATATGAGTGGTCGGCAATCTGAATATAATAGCTGTGTGCATAGCTGAGAGTGCCCCCATGCACTTTCATGGATGATCAATAAACTTATTGGCCACTCTACTCAACCAGGACAGCAACACCAAAATACTTGTGTTACAAGTATTAACTGTTGCTAATAACGGTCAACCTTGATTCACATATTGCTTTCTGCTAGATATTTATCATAGTGTTGCAGTATTTTTATGTTTTTAAATGTCATGTGATTCCGAAATATTTAAAAAAAGTATGTTTGTGGCAGGTACCTTACATATACTTCTCGAGCACTTCAGCCCTGGCTTGCCAATCACTGTATTATATTAATGTCTAAGACAAGAAACCATTAAAATAATTTATTGAATGTAACATTATATCTCAGACTAACAGAGTTAAAAATGTGCCTTAATGAAGAATTTGATTCAATAAAAAGTATTTTCAATTCTAATGTTAAGAGACTCTCGTAAATGTTATCTAACTGTTAAAATCTCTCATGGAGATAAATAAAATAAAACGAATTTGTGTTTTTATTTGTATTTATTTTAAATTAACCTTAACGGAAAGTGATTTTTGTATTTTTTTCTCTTATTAATCTTAATTTAGTTGTAAGATTATTTGTTAATGTAAATGTATTATATTAATATTTTACTTTATAGAATAGTTTTAGAATTTGTTTAATTTCCGTCGACACTTAGCTAAAAAGATATTACTAAATCTATAATGCCTCATTGAAGGTTGTATGTCATATTAAGTATTGAAAATTTTGATTGGAGCCAGAAGAAGATTTTTTCAAATGCTTCTTTTAACAATTCAATTTTATGCCGTGACATTTATGATAATATAAACTGTAGGAATATTTACAACAATTGCATAATCTACACAAGTATAGGGTAATTCAGAATGGAGTACTATTATTGCATATTATACAGCACAATAATTATCTCTCCGATGACTCAGCAAATAAATATCTATTGATTATTATAATTAAAACTTTTCATTGATCATGATATCAAATTTTGTACTTTTGTAAAGAATACTGTTTTTTAATATTATTAAAACATCATTCCTTCTTAATTCTGCTTGTTGTATTCTCACCTAGCACTAGTTTTCATATTGTACCTACCTGTCTTTATTATTATTCTTTTAAATAATCATAATTAAGTGTGCCACCCAATAACACTCCATACAACTTAAAATCTGTCAACCTCTGACAGATCTTAAATCCCTTTCACCGCCAATCCTATGCAAATCGACTGTGGTAAGGCACAAAATAATAACTCTCATTTTTTATTAAGTGCTTTTATTTCGTAATCGCAACTAAATACAACTAAATACAGATTCTGTCGAAACAAAGTAATCCGCAAATGCCTTAGACCTGTTAACAATTTTTGGCCAGGAAAAAAGCATTTAGACTCAACTCAACTCAAAAATCAACTCAGAGATTTTTCTTTCAGAAATTATAAACACCAATTTATTGGTAAAGTTTGTGTGTATTTTTTATTTTGACTTGTACTCAAAATCTTTTTTTATGCTCATATAAAATTTGTTCTGCGAGAGTTAATCCTTTTTGCCTTAACATGGTCAATGCGCTGGTCTGCTCCCAGCCATTTTGTACATATACACATTGTTAGAGAACATATTACAAAATTGATAAATTGAAGAGCATAATTTCAACACTTACACAAATTACTTTGTGAACACGTCATAAATGGTTCGGGTGGGGTGTGATTTGTTTTTTGTAGGTGAACAGAAAAATGGTTAATATCCATGTCAAAGTATTATTCGCAAGCAAATATTTGTAAATACATTATGAATAAGATTGGAATATTGTGTCTTCTATCAAATTTTAGAATGGGCTTGGAATGTTAGTTCATATTACAATATTAATCAATTTATATCATTGGCATCAATATAATGATCTAAAATTTGATATTTGTTATTTTATTTTTTATTGATATTTTTTACTGTAACTAATACATATAAATGTCAACATCAAGAAATACATTTTATGATTTCAAATAGAGTTTTTTTTTTAATTTAAAAATTAATAATTGTCAAATAAAATCAACCAAAACTTACCTTCCATTTTTATTATGCATACAATTCAAAAATAGAAAAGTAGAAAAGACAACAATAATATCGATAATACTTTTTTTTAGAAGATGTGTAATGTTGATCCAATATTATTTATTGATTTATAAAAGAATGCTGCAAATGTTGATTAGTCAATGATTCATTGATAAATTTATAAAAACAATTAACTTATCTTTATTAAGCCATTTATAATTCGACAAAAAATGAGTATTTTTATTTTTTGAAAAAAATACAGTCAAATAAAAATTGTGTACTGGATAAACGCTTTTTAAAAATTGGCAGTGTGAAAAACTAACGTATTAGTGGAGCAAAATACTGTCAATAGCTCTGTGTACATACCATGTACCTACAAGTAAATATTAAATGTTATCTGTAAATAATATAATATTATGTTCAACATTGTATTACTTACAAAAATTATTGTAATAGGTTTCTATATTATAATAAACTTGACAAAGACACTGAAACAGTTTTTATTATTTGATGCAGATTACTAATACACTTACCGTCTTTTTCCGAAAATAAGACATCCTCCGAAAATAAGCCCTAGCACGATTTTCAGGATTTTTCGGAATATAAGAGCCCTGAAAAAATAATTGCAAAAAGAAAGAGCTATTCCATCGAGTACAAAAAGGGAAACGTGGAGGACTCCTGGGACGTTAATCTTGTAGCCTTCTGTAAAGAGAAGATGTTGGATCTCCGTATGGTTCGAAAATGGCGAGCAGACTACGATAACCTGTGTCAATTGGTGGGCCAGGGAAATGAGAAGAAATGCAAGGTTGGATCAGGTCAGCAACCGTTATTTTCTGAGCTGGAATAAAAATCTGGGAATGGATTGCTGATAGAGCAATGGCTTTGGTTGTGCGGAGGGCTAATATCCAAAAATTTGCCCTCGAAATGGCAATAGAATTTGATATATCCACAGAAGAATTTAGAGCGTCATCACACTAGCTGGGTAACTTCCTTCGACAACATGAAGACAATGAAGTTGTTAAACGTGCACTTGCATTTCAGCTTTTTGTTGATGGCATCAACTTTTTTGAATACCAACTCTCCAACATGATTGCTATGGATGAAATTGCAGTATTTCTAGGCTAAGGATCTCAAACAACGGTTCACCACAAGGGTTCCTCGTCAATATACGTTCCTTCTACTGGTTACGAAAGTATTTTGGCGATTCGTCTGGATGGCAAGAAAGTCTCACCGTTAATCATTACTAAGAGCAAGAAAGACAAGATTGAATCCGTTCCAGGAATTTATGTCATTGAAAGTGAAAAAGCCTAGAGCACCCAAGCAGTTATAATAAAGTGGGTTGATTTTATGCTGCCACTTCTCGTAGCTCGTTAGCTCGTATTTCGGACCAAAAAAGAAAGTAAGACAGAGTCTTATTTTCGAAAAAAGACAGTATTACCAAAGAAAAATAATTACTTTATTCCTCCTCTCCGACTCTTAATGCATTGTTTCTCAATATACACTATTTGGGTGCGCAATCAGTTGTGTAAAATTTACTTTTCGAAAAGAGTGAGGATTGAATGATAGGGCCAAAATAAGACTAATAGTAAGCCAATCGCTCTTGCTACGCCCTGTTTTTTGTACTAGGTGGAAGAGAATATATTGTGAACATCACGAACATCCATTCCTTTCAATAAAAATCTATTATTTTATTGAAAAATGGAATTTGTTCATTCTGAAATTTAAGTCCTTGAGCGCTGCGATCGAAGCCCGAAAGCACGAATTTTATATATTCTTTATTATAGTTCTAAACTTTAATGTTGGAAGGGCTCTAATAACATCATTATTAGCCTCGGGCTTTTTAATTTTTTAAAATACCCTGCTTATATAAATATATTGTATCAATATATTGAATGCTCGCGAAAAACGAAGTCGGTCCAGATCTTCATTAAAAAATTCTTATAGGGAATTATGTATTATAAATTTTTTTTATATTTTTTAAATATAATACTGGCAATACTTTATTATCAAACATGGCCGTAGATGTTTTTATTTTGACGTGACGTCTATGAGTTGTCAGTGAAGTGTGAAAATCCATATGGCTGTGTCAGAGAGTCGCTAAAACGGCACATATGAATTAAATAAACACAGGTGTTTCTATATTTTCTTACTATTCGCATGAATTTAATTTCTTTGCGGTCAATTTAAAATTCTTCATTGTTGTATTTGAGGTTATAAAGTGAATGATTCGTGTCAATTTTTAATTCAAATATACTCAATTAGCGTGAGCTGTTACACTTTCGAAAAATATTAGAGAAATTTTCTGTTTAGTATAGGTGGGCGATACCGTTGTTATCGTATGTAACCGCAGTATAATTAAAAATAATTATTTCAATACCAATGAATTAAAACGGTCGATCCAGTGTAATTATTTTTTTGTAGATTGGTAGTTATCTAAAGGAATTCGCTGTTTTCGCCGTAGTAATGTTTCGTAATAGCCGGCGTTTTTCATTCTAATTTTAAACCTAAACATCGATGAAACATATCTTGTATTTATAATTTGAAAGACTTGTGGTGAATTGACAGCTTGTGATATATATATCATAATTAACTAGAATCCAGATAGTAAATAACTTATCTCTTCTTCTACATATACACGTATCAAAATAATTATACCATCACCAGTAGGAAAAATTGCTGGTAAATTATCAGTCATTTACATTCCAGGCTACATATTTATTTCTATCATTATTAATATTTCATAATATTTTCCTTGTAAATGTTAACACTAATACAAGATATGGAAAATATGCTTTACTAGATGCTACTTTTGACTCTCTGTGAAATATTTTATAAGATTAACAAAACAGTTTGCCAACAATCAATACCAATTTTAGGGTTCACTGTCAATACTTGGTGGAAAGGCATTATATTAATAAAAACACAATATTCCTCTGTACTTAATTCCACTTTATTTAATAGGTCATGACCGGTTTTGCCATTGCTAGCATTGTCAACTGATCAGTTGACAATGCTCGCAATGAGCGAAACCGGTTCTGACCTATTAAATAAAGTGGAATAAAGTACAAAGGAATATTGTGTTTTTATTAATCAATACAAACATTTCTAAAACTCAAACAAGTCTTTATCAAGAAGAACTATTTCAATTAAAAATTTATCCACTCTTACTCTAATTAGCAATTTTTTAAAAAAATACCTCTTGCATAATATTAGGTAATTGTCCAAATAAGTGTTTAATTACTTTCTTAATCAGATTTAAAATGGCTAAAAATTTAGTTCAACAAGGATTCTGCAATATTTTATATTGTTGATTACTCTTTGGATATTCCACTACTGTAAGAACTATCGTAAAATAATGGAGTTCTATTAAATAAATTCCATTTTTTTCTGCCAGCTATTAGAATTTGTATGCATACTATTCTAGTAACTACATAATATTAAACATTGTATTTGATTAATAGATTTTCTTATTCACTCTGTCTAAAATCATAAATATTCCAAAACTCAAGTTAATACAGTTTATTTTAGTGCTACTAGAACTTTAAAAGAAAAATGTTAATTTTACAAGTGAACGTTACTTAAAGTGCTCGGAACAATCAGCAAACCAATGTGTTTCTATAAGATGTACAGTGCCCCATTATATCCTGCTATATCTCAATGGGAGTTCACTGCATAACAAAAATGCGTCTCAACGTGAAAAAAGCAATCGGAGTCGGCGTGGCGTGCCTATTGCTGTGGGTAATTTTCACATACTTCTCCTTCGCAAACAGCCCGTTGGGTACTAAGCAAGATGGTCGGCCGGTCGATTGGCGGGAAAAAAATCTCTACGAACGAGTGGAACGCTTGGAGAAGGCACTCGGATCTCAACTGGAGGATAATAAGGAGACTTTATTGAATATTAAAAAGATGATTAGTGAGAAAAAGGCTGCCGCTGTACACAAAGGGTCAAACGAGCTTAAAAAAGGTAAAAACTATGTCTTGATTGTCTATCCTATAGATAAATGCATGAATAGTTTGTTAGATGGCAAACTGATTATTATTAACTATGGTCATGCTCGTGTTAACTGTTGTACATTAAGCCTATCTAGACAATATATTAGCACTATATGTACAAGAAAGGTATCCCAATTGGCGACTGATGGCTATGTACGGAAGGAGTATTGTTACCGATTTTGTAGTGTGCTTGTTATTGTCAGCTTATACCGACCCATAATCGGCAGAAAAGCGTGAGCGACAATTCATAAATCTTACAAGACAAGGTTTTTTCTTAATTCCTCTCGTAATACGTTCGCATAAAGAAACTATAATTTACCAAAAATTACTAATCGCATTATGAAATTCTTTTTGTAAACTTATTACGGGAGTGATTTAAAAAAACTTCTGTATAATTTATGATTTTTTATGATCAAGGAGTTATTAATAGTATATATCATAGAGATATTAATATCATCCACGATGTGTATAATATTTTTCTAAAAGCATTTTATGAGAATCAATTTAAAATATAAAATAAATCATTTACTAAAGGTACAGAACTGTAATAAATATAATAGAGATAAAATTTTTAAAAAATGTTTAATATATATAAATGAATACGGTTGCCATAGATATTTAGTCATACAATGATTAACAACCATTGCCGTTTCAAAATAGCTTATCAGTTGATATAATTTATAATTTTATGTCCTATTTGATCCAACTCAAAAAAAATAATGATTCACTTCTGACATTGCTCTCCCTTTTGAATCAATGAATATTTGTCACTGTCATAAATTGTGTACCAGAAATTCAATTTCATTATACATATTGATGGTGATATACAAGCAACATAGCTTAAAACACCTTAAAATAACTTCATTATTTACTAATCAATAATCATGGTGACTAATTTGTTGGCATGTTTTTTATAATTATCAATAAATTATTTCCCGTTTTACATTACTAAAAAAGTGTGCGATCACTCAAGCGTAATGTGTTAATTATAAATGAATAAGTGTTGATCGAGTTTAATTTCTCTATTATATTTCAATATGAACTAAGTAATGCACCCTTTCTGAAAATCTGTTTTCAGGAAAGAATATTAGAGATGGTTCACTTTACTAAAGAAATTCAAACATTGTATCACTTCTCATTGTTTTCTCATTCATTTTGGATTTTTTTTCAAAAAAATCTTTCATCTGCAATATTCATTCATCAAATTATAATATTTTCTTAGTAATCAAAAATACAAAAAGGGTATTTTACGTTGGGTGGGGTGATACCTTTTGCCAAGATAACAGAATAATAACCTTAAAAATATTGTTTTTTTAAAGATTATTAATCACCTAATGTTTTTAAACTGTTGCAGTTTTCATTTTTAATGGTTGTAATCGAATACAGAGCTGTGTATGATTGAATAGTATTTCTACGTATTATTATAATATATTAATGCTATAAACATGATAAAATCCTAAAAATATATTGAAATAAAAACTGTTAATTACGACTAACATTTGGTGAATACTTTTTTTGAAGTATAATATTGCAATCTGGTATTGTAAGTGAATTATTAAAATAATGTATCTCAAAAAGACAGATAACATGCTCTAATTGACTTTTGACCGTATTTATTGCAATGAAAATAAAAATCAGTCAGAGTAATAAATTTAAAAGATAATTTTGGTTAGAAATTACATAAACTCCTGCCACCTGTACTGTTCCTATCTACTAGCTATTTATATAATTCTTTTAAGCGGGTAAACAATCCTAATGGAATGTTTTAATACAAGACGATTAACAAGAACTAGTTTTAAGTCATGATGGATGGTGTAAGAAAAGGATTTGTTTTAGTAACCATGTCCATCACTTTTAGGGTGTTCACTGTCAATACTTGGTGGAAAGGCATTATATTAATAAAAACACAATATTCCTTTGTACTTTATTTCACTTTATTTAATAGGTCAGGACCGGTTTCGCTCATTGCGAGCATTGTCAACTGATCAGTTGGTGGGAGGGAGTTTAAACATTTCCAAACACAAATCCATAAATCATTTAAAAAATCATTCAAAAATTGTTCAGAAATACTCTTTCAATAAAATAGTGAAGGATTAAACTATCTTAGAGTTCTTGGAAGTCAATCATTAGTAAATAATATTTTAAATAGGATGGAAGGTTCTCGCTAATAAATTTATTTCCGATGTGCTTGGCCCCTCCATAAATAGTCAATATTTTAATATGAACCATTATTGTTTGTGTCTGTCTCAGCGCCGAGTAGAAAGAAAAAATCTTACTTATTATTTTCTGAACTATAAATTTACAATTAGAATTTGCTTAATTAATTGGAGGCGCTGGTTGTGAAATTTCATTGATTTTACTTCGTTAACAGCCAATTTTCTTTTGTTTTAACTTTAACTTTTTTTTAATCACTTTTAATTCTTATTTTTGAAACATGCTGATCACGGTATTTTTATGCCGGACAAGACGACTGCTATGTGATTTAGCTGTTTGCATTTTAAATAATATATTCTATTATGGTTTGGTTGTACAATGCTTGTTTGCAACAAAAGGAATGACAATAATAATAGTGTATGTTTGATTTTAACAAAAGATTAGACTAACAATGTGCTCGACCGGTAAAAGTCATTATTGAATTATTCAGGTATACAAAAATAAATATTTTTGTGCAAAATAAAACCATTACGGTTGGAGTTGTGTACACATTGAATAAATAGGTAAAATTATACAAAGCATTTTCATCATAGGAATTTATACAACTGAAAACAATGTTTATTGCAAGTAATTTATATAGACTGTATCGTTAAGCGCAATAATCATTTATTGTGTTCAATTACGTCAATTTTAAACATAAAATATTAAAAGTCATGCCTACAGAATTGCTTGACGGGAAATTTGTACGGTATTATATTATATATCAAGGCTGGTCATGCTTTTTTTCTAGGAGAAACTAGTTGCTAAAATTATTGATGGTAATCAACTGATATTGCTTATAATTATATCATGAAAGAGCAATAAAATCCCACTTTTTATAATTCAAATATATTTATGTAGTTTAAAAACAGATACTTTGTATGTGTAAAAAATAATAATGTGGGAATGGTAGGTAGCCTAAGTGTGTTGTTGAATAAATTCATTGTTCATTTTAATCTATCAATTCGTAGACCGATTTAATCAATCAATTCTTTCATCAGATTATAAAAAAATATGTGAAGAAAACATAAACATTTTGTTTTGAATAAATTTTTGGTTAATAGTGGTGAATAGTCTGTCCGATGATGCTTCTCAAAGAGGCGAAAGACGTGTCACAAGTTGTAGCACAATATTATCGAATATTAAAAATGAACTTCCACAAAGTAACCGCCGAATCTTTTCAAGATAGTAGCGTTGTTTAACATTAGGCCCTCAAACTAATATAAAAGACTTTTTGTATCAATCGTTATTTTTCATTAATGTGTACTAAATATTTCCGAATTGATTTTTTGCACATTCACTACTCCTTAAAACAAGCCTTCGATTTATATGTCTACCATATAATTTTTTAGATGGTCCCACTTCAAATAAATATGGAGTCATCATTCCTGTATTAGTAATGGCTTGCAACAGGATAACTGTCAGTCGGTGCTTGGATCAGCTTATCAAGTATCGCCCGGATAAAGAACAGTTCCCCATCATCATCAGTCAAGTAAGTAGTCACGTATTTTCTTTTTTATTGAAATTGTAAGAGGAAGAAAGGAATTAATATGGAATTTATTATATCATATCAATGTGATTATTTGTTGACTTCATTGATAACTCCATACGTTTTATCATTAACAACAAAGGTTTCGCCTTTCAGCATTTTCATGCGCATGAACGAACTTGAATTGACGATACCAATTTGATATTGAAATTCCATCAAGCATCATTAGTCGAAATTTTAAACTAAGTATTAAAATCTTTTTTCAGTGCTGCATTTTGTTTCAAATGGTTTTCAAAACGCTTGGAGCAGGTTTTGCTTACAACTTCTTACTGGTTTATACTAAATCAGAAAGCAACTATCCAAAGCACAAATTATATTTTATTCTACTGAAATGTTTTTATAGAATACTTAATTAAAGCATTTTGTTTTATTTATTATTTTTTATTAGTGTGAACTTAGCCCAAATTTAACATTTCAATAAAAATAAATTAATGGAAATCAAGTGACCCTTTCGTAATGTCCTAAATGCCCATTTCCCTAACCATTTGAAACGGCAACTCCACTCTTATTGTTTGTCAAACTTATTTTAGCATTAATAAAAAATTAAAATATTTTTTATTTTCTTCAGGATTGTAATCATGCCGCTACCAGATCAGTACTCGAAACGTACGCATCCCCAGTAGAAAACGGGATTTCACTTGTGATGCAGCCTGATCTGGCTGAAGTCTCCGTTCCCCCTAGAGAGAAGAAGTTCCGAGGCTACTTTCACATAGCCAGGCATTACCAGTTTGCCCTCAATCACACGTTCCACGTGCTGGGCTATGATGCCGTTATCATCGTAGAAGGTAATTATTATTGATTCATAAACAAACAAATTCTAATTGCTTATGTCACTGTAGCAAATTTTCTTATGCTTACCCGAAATTATTATTACTATTATTAATGAGTTGATTTGTTTTTAAGCCTTTGAATTAATATTTAATGATAGCAAGTGCTTGAATTATTAATAAAATGACAATTATTTAAAAGGGGTACAACAATGGAGAATTTGGTAGATAATATTGCTCGTTTAAAATTGGCAAACTGTTAAGCTGAGCTCGATTAATCTCTAAGATTTCTTGGTAAAATAATTTAAACTCGCCCCTGTTAGTATGTAACAAATCAATACCTGAGTCAAAATTAAACGTATGGTTTTCAAGAATTAAATGATTGGCAAAGGTGGAAGTATCTTTTTTTAAGCGAAAAGCGGCTAAATGCTCAGCCACTCTTATATTTAAGGTTCTAGCAGTTTTACCAATATAAAATTTGGGACAATCACTACACTGCAATCTATAAATCCCAGATTTGTTTTTATAATCTATAACATCTTTATTATTTATCAATAATTTACCTAAAGAGTTCTTGCAATAGAAAGCCGGTCTAACACTTTCTGAGAGCTGCTTCTTTATCTTTAAACTGGTGTGTCCTATGTAATTAATTCTACGCCAAAACCTAATATCACCTGAGTCTTTCGTTATTAATCCCTTGTGTAAGAATTGTTGTGCTAGCTTAATACGTTTTTTATATAAAAGATTGTCTATAAGAGACATATCATAACCATTGTTAATGGCGATTTGTTTGATGATTTTTAATTCAAGATCAAAATTTAATTTATTCAAGGGAATACTGACAAGTCTGTGAATTTCGGAATGAAATGCAGCTAATTTGTACGACATTGGATGTACTGAGTTTATTAATAATTCATAATTAAGTTATTAATAATTCAGTTATTAATAATTCAAGCACTTGCTATCATTAAATATTAATTCAAAGGCTTAAAAACAAATCAACTCATTAATAATAGGTCGGATAAAACCCTAGATTTATTTTAAACATTCCTATGTTATTATCTGGTCATTAATATTTTCAAAAAATACCCATAATTATAACAAACCCACTTAATCCATTGAAAATTGTATACATTCAATTTTCGCTAATTTACATTTAATACCCTTTTAACTTAGTGATCTACTTATATTTCTGTTTATAAACGATACAAACTGTTTACTACGCGTCAGTTCAAGTACATCCGTGCACTTGGAATGCCTGAAGATGCCGAAAGGCGAAACCCGGGTCGTTAGCGACAAAACTCATGGAAAAGTACAAAATTCAAACAATTCAAATTTGAATAATTAACAGCTCAAAAACATTTAGTCCTCTAATCGTCTGTAGAAATAAGAAATTTTTCAGTTATTTACAGGTATTAATTAGTATATCTTCTTTGAATATTAAAATAAATAAATGTAACATGAGTGAGCTCATTTGATCTGCATTCATAACTCAAAACACCCAATTTTTGACATGACATTTTCTGGCAGTATACCGACGATATATTTTATTAAACTACTGAGATTTGTAAATTTAGTTTTACGTCAGTTGCTGGTGTATCTATAGGTTTATTCTTTTTGTTGCAGATGATCTAGATATAGCACCAGATTTTTATGAATACTTCCTCGGTACATATCAACTACTGCAGAAGGATCCAACTCTCTGGTACGGATTATATTTCACCCTTTTCTTATTTTGTTTTGTGGTCAAGATTAATATTTAAACCATACGTAAAGTGACAATTTTCATTTTATGTTTCAGACACTAAATAAAATTGACTCTCGGTAATTTAGTTTAAAAAAGGAGAATAGTATGAGTGCATTGACCATAGTGGAATTTATATATTTGGTATATGTGTTTATTGGCTGTATAAACAAGCAAATGCCAACTCTATTCTTGAAATTTATCACTTTATGCTTACTGTTTTCTCATTTCAAAATTGATAAATTTATCCTTGAAGTACAATTATACTTTGACATTAATTTGTACGTATTTACGTTTTTAACGAAAGTAAAAAGTGGGGTCTATTTAATTATTATTAGCCCCACTATACATACAATTAATGAGATATTCAGTTGATACTTTTTCATATATTGTTATGTTTTTATAGTTGAGTCAAAAACCTATAAGAACAGTGCTAAATTATATTGCATTCATCATTACTCGATTGTTCAAATATTATGGTTGCATTTATTTTTTTATCTCAATTGATTGTTTTTGTTGAACATTTGCGACTCTCATTTTGTTCTCTTAATCATAATTAAATTGTAATAAATTGTGGTAGAGACAGATTCAGTTTTGAAAAAATGTTTTATATGCTCTCATTTTGGTCTCGAAATGATAAATGCTTTGAACTCAGTGACTCGCAAAAAGATAAACCTTAAAAATACCTTATCGGTTTTAGTTATCTTTCTGCGACAGTAAAATGAGCCATAATATTTTTATAGACTTCTTTGTAATATGATCATTAAATTAAAAATACTGCATTTTATAAATTACATATATCAAGAATGTGTGTTTGATCAAATGGTTTACTATTATGTGAGTCAATATACAGCATTGAGATATTTCATAAAACTCTTTATAATATTTAATATTTTCAATGAGGTAAAAATAATAATTGTATTTTATATATATTTGATGAAATGAACATTAAAAAATTTGATGTTTCTTCCACCAATAAATGTTGAGATTACATAACCGATGTCGTCAAAGTCAATCTAAACTTTATTGTTATTGAGAAATGCTGAATGTATTCAATAATAGTATAATAAACATAGTAATAAAATACAAATGACTTTGTGACTTATATTCTTACATCTTAAAAGAGTCACTGAAGTCTCTTAAAGTGTCTTAAATGTAATGTTCACTCGCTTCTTCTTCTTTGGCCATGTTCACTCCCTATGTGGAGCATATGGCCGCCACGCGGCACCTCCACGTTTCTCTGTCTACCGCCAATTGCTTTGCTTCAGGCAAGGATTGAGGCTTTCCGGAGGCATCCGTAGCACGTGACCCAGCCAGTTCCAACGTCTCTCCATAACCACTGACGTGACGGAACGCTGTCTTGTACGCTCTCTTATTTCTGAATTCCTCTCAAAATCAAACCACCTCACCTCCATTATCCGACGCAAGCATGTTCACTCTAAACATAATAATTTTTGTATTCATTTTACGCTTGCTCATTACATAGGTTGGTACATAGATAACCAATATCATAATACGGGAAGGGATTTGAGAGATTGGACTAAACGAGTAACACCTTTTTTTAAAGTAACATATAATGTATAATTCATTTTACAAGGTGTCCAAATTAACTGTCTGGATACTTATAAGATATGAGAATAGGCCTCCACATTTCTAACCCAAAAAGTAGGAATAATTGTTAAAAAATAATCAAATTTGACAGATGACGTCTATCTAAATAAAAATAATATCATAAATAATTTGTTTATCAGACTTTATGAATTTTTCAATAAATATTATGCATATTATTATTCTTCATTTAATATCTGTCTATTAGGTGTGTATCAGCGTGGAATGATAACGGCAAGCCCGGACTAGTAGATCCCAATGCTGCTGAGCTATTGCACAGATCAGACTTCTTCCCCGGTCTTGGCTGGATGTTGAGAAAACAGCTCTGGGAGGAGCTTCAGCCTAAATGGCCGAAAGCGTTAGTATTATAACAATTATTACTTATTTAATTAATTTAATGGTTGATTTTTGCTTATAAATTTATTTCTTTATGAATATGAATTTTGACAAAAAAAAATAATACATTTAAAAATTGGCCACGGATTTTGCATATTTTTATCTCAAATCACAAAAGAGGAATATTTCACAAAAGCTTGGAACGAAAGTGATAACATAAAACTGGCACCCCGACGTGGGCGTGCGTGATATTAGCACGCCGACGTTAGCGTGCGGGATGCTAGTACGCAATATTACCCTGACATAAGCGCTCAAGACATTGGCGTGCGATATAAAATTATTTTGTTTAGTTGACTGCTCATTTAAAGAAATTGACTTACCTGAGAAAACTTTTCTGCTAAAATTACATCATATTTAAAATTAATTGGTACATCTATTAAACCATATCAAAATATATTTATTTTCAAGAGTTCAAATCTTGGCTTAATCTTTGAGTGACCCTAGTTTTTCTCACCACTCGTTCAGTTTGATTTGTCAATTTTTTCAATTATCCATTTTTAGTTTTGTGTCTGTTGATTATGTCAGCTGGCTTTTACTGTTGTCAACATAAAATTCGATTATTCGATTGTATATCTTTTGTTGAAATATTTAAGATATTGGGATGACTGGATTCGAAAGCCAGAGCAACGGATGGATCGAGCTTGCATACGTCCTGAACTCTCTAGGACTCGGACCTTCGGAAAGGTAAATATTCATTTAGATACAATATTAATTCACCACAACTGAGTACTATCATCCAAGCTTCTACGGGGTCCATGATACAAGTCTTTGAATGAACATTTTCCTTCTTACAACCCTAGATATCGATATCACCTCCGTGGCTCAGCCCCAAGTTATAATTTGTTGATAGTATTAATATTATTTATTGATTTCATCGTTATATCTATGATTTATACTATAGAAATCACCTGGTAGTTGAATAATGATAAATCACATCTGTCCCTCAGATTTTAAGTGACTGAATACACAAAAGTCACTATTTCTATTTCATTTTAACCTAGCTTCAATCCAGTGGCGGTTCTAGGTACTGGGCTAGGTGGGCTAAGCCCGACTTGCATTTTTGACCCACAATGTGTAGAAAAAAAACATTAGATGACTGAATAAAAATAAACAGCAATTCGGCCGCTGAACAAAATAAATACATCTCCAAACGTAACGAACCTTTTTCAAATTTATACAATATATTTGTTTTGATTTTCCTCTGTCAATATAAGACAATGCTATGTCTACCTACAATAATACTCTTGATTGTGTTTTGTATTACGATTTTAAACCGAGCCGGCATCAAAAGAGCAATGGCCCTATACGTACTTCATACAGAACAGGCAACGTGACGTCAGTCTCTTAATACCTACGTATTAATAATAATAAAAGAGGCTCGGACTGTTTTGAAATTAGACCGAGCTAAAACAAATGCTATTTTGGAACACTCGGTTTACACTGGGGCGCAATCAAGCATGATTAGAAAACGTATGTATTTTATTCGCATTGGTCATGCGGAAACGTCATCTAATCGTACACGATTGCGCCTCAGTATATAGCCTGCAGTCATTACGTCACAGGGGCTAATTCAATCTAGCCCATACATGCAAAACACTCGTACCATCCTCTGTTCAAAAAATAAACGTCGGAGTTCGTTGTATTCAGAGACAAGTTGTATTGTATGAAACAAAACACAGTAGTTCACTTAGAAGGAGACGAATTTGAGGTCCAGTTTTTACTATTCTATTATTTTATGCTTTGATTTCATTATATAATAATTTATGCTTTGCAGTAGTGTCATAGTATTTGTTGATTTGCTTGTAGATTAATGTATAATGTGAGTGGAAACATGCACAATTTCGTAAATAATATACAATACTAAACTTTTCTCTAGCCCATCCAAGATTTTAGGTCACGAACCGCCACTGCTTCAATCTGAGACTATCAATTGAATTTACTCTTGTTGCATCAATGTATTTTTTCTAAAGAATGTGATACAAATATCATTTATTTTGCAGGTCGGTGTGAGCAATGGACTATTCTTTGAGAAGCATCTGAAACTGATCCAGCTCAGTCAGCAATCGGTTTCCTTCACAAAACTTAATTTGACATATCTTATGAGGGTTAGTATGTTCCAAAATGTTTTTAATATGAAGATTTCTAATCGAATATTTTTATCAATTTTAATATTATTCTTAGCAAGTTGGTCAGTATATTTGTGTTTTGTCGGGTCGTGGCGCAGCGGTCAATGTCGTTGGTTTCCGTGACGAATCTCACGAGTCCCAGTACGAAAAGCATTTTTTCAATTGATTTATCAATTTTCTGTTTGAAGGCATGGGTGTTTATGATATCTAATAATTCCCTCCCAACCTTCCGATCCTTAAATAATGGGGCGTAGCGAGAGCGATTAGTTAACCACTTGCCCTGTCCTAGACTTATCCTTCTATCCCTTTGTAAAAGAGAGGTTGAGCGACTGAGTAACAAAACAGTTCTCGTAGAAAAAACTTCTGTTAAGATACTGAATCACCACTAATAAGCTTATAATACTAAGACGGACACTGACATCTTGAGACAAAAGTGAGAACATGACCTCAGTATCTATTGTCCTTTTAAATTAATGCCGATTGCATACTATTTTTTTATTAAACCATTGATTTACTTGGCTTAAGTGATTTGATTATTATTAAAGAGCATATGACCAATAATACAAGGATGATCATCTGGGTCAATTTTATAGCTTTTTTTCAATAGATGCCGGCCATACCAATAAAATCAATTCTTTTACTGTCAGTCTTAAAAACAATCTTACGTCAAAATGTTTGAATAATTACGATCAATTTTCTGCAATTTAACGTTACTAATTTATTCAATGACAATTAATTTAGTGTAAGTATTTAAGTGATAAATATAAATTACAGGAGCCGTACGATAAGGCGTTTTCGGAAGCAGTTTACTCAGCACCAGTCGTGAGTTTAACTGAACTCCGGAACGGGGGAGGCAGCATTGCCTCCAAAGCACCGGCCGCTGTTAGGATTCCATACTCTAACAAAGACCAGTACAAAAGGACGGCCAAGCAGATGGGGCTTATGGATGATTTTAGAGTATGTTTTTTATGTTCGCAATGGCTCTGTTTAGTTCAACATATGTCATAAACCGAAGAATGTGTTGAAAGAAACTCTCCAATCAAAAAAATATACTTTCTTAAAATATTAAATATTTAACATCGAAATGAGACTATTATTTACAAATTGGCTCGTTCCGAAATTGTTGAAGCGTGAACCATGAATGTAATTTCGTAAATAAAAATATTTTTGAAAGAATTTTTTGAAATCAGTCTCAAACTTGGCTTGATAACATACAGAAGTATCATTCCAAACTAATGTAATACTAAAAATATTTTTGAAATATATATTGCATTTCTTAACAATTTTTGAACGAGCCGCGTTTGCAAATAATAGCCTCAAATATTGTATTCGCTTTGTATATATGTTTTTAGATTGGTACACTGTTAAATACATTTATCGATGGATCAGTTAAATCTTCAACTAATTATTCATAAATGATTGATATCTATACATCAAATTCTCAATCGTATACGGACACCACAGACAATACAAAACAAAGCACTTCACATGATCACGGGAGCACCCCCTGGTTTATGCGAAGTTCCACTTTACACAAAGACATGAACCTAGACCTGATCCTCGATCACGTCATTAATCTGTCGAAGAAGTTCTATAGTGACATGGCGGATCACCCTAACCAATCTATCAATATTCATAAAAAAAATAATCTCAATTTATATGAAAGTGAACAGATAACTCACCGAAACAAATTTAACTCTAAAAGATGCTAGAATATTTTTGACTGTTTGAATAAACTCAACTGATTGTAATATAATTACTTCAGAGTTTGTATTTTATTATTCAATTTCTTTTTATTGTTCTGTTTCAGAGCGGAGTCGGTCGCACAGCGTACTTAGGCGTCGTCAGCTGCTTCTACAGCGGCCGGAGAGTTTTTATCGCTCCCGAAACACCGCAGACAAAATACGATCCGACATGGAGCTAATACGACTCCGCTACTCGCAGTCACTCAACTCGGCAACCCTGATACGCTCATCGATTTGCAATTGGAAATATTTGACACAGAAGTACTTCAAAACAATACGTTCGGCTCAAAACAAGTATTACTTGATTTTCAAAGCTTTATTTCCACAGTGTTTTTTTTTTGATCCATTCGAGCTGTCACAATAGTTGTAAAGCTTAATGTAACACGTGCACACAAATTTGTAAAAGGTTACAAAAATGATAAATCTCTTTTTACAATTTCGTTACATTGCTATATGACTATTGTTACTATTCTTATACAGCTGTTGGCATACTAACAGATAAACATATCTGCTATCAATAACTCAGTTAAAATATACTGAATGATGAAGAAAGGGTTAGGTGCATAATGTTCATACATCTCGTGAACAAATCGACTGTGTTTTGGTTAATATTTGTTGTGGTATAATTTTTCAGGCAAGAGTAAAAACTGTTCTTCCTATGACCTCATCTCCATGAATTTTATGTATATTTTACTATGCTAATATTCCGTAAATTCAAATTTCAACAATTTCTTTGTCCAATTTTTCTTTCAGTTTAACTTTACAGTGTTAATAATAACGTAATAATGTTTTTTTTTTGTCAAATACGGTTGATCGATTGTATGTCTGTTATAACTATATTATATATGTCGCATCACTTCAAAAACAAAGTAAAGATATTGTACCCAAAGTTTAAAGTAATTTCTATATTTTGGTATGTAAACAATTTTATTATATCATTTAAAATTTAATTTGATAACTTTGTTATTTCACTTGTTGTATTATAAAATGTGACACGTGTGATTTGAGAAGGATCATCAGATTTATTAAGTTTTACGAATAAATTAATAGAAAAGAACAAACCCTGACTATTATTTTGTAATTTATAACTTAAGAATTAGAATCAATGTTTAGTTTATTCGTAAACCTTGCGACGTTAAGTCTGATGATACTTCTCAAAGAGGCGAAAGTCATGTCACATCTTGTAACATAAAAAGTGGAATAACAATGTTATCAAATTAAATTTTATATTATAAATAAACTTCCATGAAGTTACCGCCAAATCCACCGAAGGTATTATTATATCATATTTATAATGGGTTTTTATGAATACTGAAAATATGATCTTTTTACAAGCAGAATTTTTTGACATTAAATATTTTACACACCAATGTTACTGCATTATTCATTAGAGTACATTAATTATTTTGGCTTTCAAGAAAATGGCTGAACCTTTATTTTATATTATTATCGAATCGGATCAAATCATTTATTTATATTTATCAAAGATAGAGGTCATCTCAAAAGGACCGAGAAACCGTGAATTTGTAGAAAATTAAATTTATCTTGTGCATTGCAGTCAAAAATTCCATTTTAGTCTTGGATGTATCAGTTTTCCGCTTTCTGTAGAAGTAAATCTAACATTTTGCAGATAAGTGTTTGTGTTATTTAGCCATCTTATGTTGTCACTGTTTCTGCAATAAGGCTTTACAAACATTTCACTGGGGATCATTATTTAACCTTTTTCTCCATTCCAATTGAAGGGACTGTACAAAAAAAAACCCCGTAGTTTAACAAACTTATAAGTGATACAATAATTTCATTGGTCATATCTTGTAAAACGCTTAAGCAAAAGCAGCGAATTATTGCATAGTGTTAGGGGTGTAAAACATGCAATAATTTACTTTTGCACGTAAAAATCATGCTATTACGTTACTCACTATAATTATTTAGAAATATAATTTATGGTGTTGTTAATGTGTGTAAAAATAAATCATTTTTGGGTATTGTCTTTAATTATATTATAACTTGATTTCTTTTTCCAATAAAAAAAGTCTTACTGAACATACTAACATAAAATAACTTAAATCTATCATCATAGAATTCTTAAGGTGAAATATTAAACTAAACACAGTGGGGTATTAATACTCGACAATAACAATCAGATTACAAAGTGGAAAAAATACCCTTCTTGTTAATAAATAACAGTCTCCGAAATGGGTGTTTATATCTTTCCCGAGCATAATGTGTTCATATAGAGATTATTTTATATTTTCTTATCCAAATCATTAACTTAAAAGTATTTAACAACAAATGAGATCTTTGCCTTAGGTCACTTGTTTTGAGTTGTATGTACTTAGACAACTATCGAATTTGAATGGTTAAATATCATGACAAATAAAATCATTGATCAATAAAAATACTTAGTTAAGAATATTAAATTTAATCCGCGAAAATGATAATAATTATTATCGCCATTATATGGAGTTAATAAACAATTTGGCTCTTAACATAACTAAGTGTGTTTTATACTTAATGTTATCAATAACGGACAAATATTTTAGTTCAATAAATTATCAAAATAATAAGCATCAGGTGTTACATTTTTTAGAATTATTAACACAATTTACGTACGTAATACATAATAATGCTACAGTTAAAGTATCAAATTGTACAAAGTGAATAGCTGTAAAGAAATCCCTACACATATATTTTATATTGTACGGGCTAGGCGGGACAATTTTTGATCACTATTAAAAAATATCTTTTGTAAATATTTCTATGGATTTGAAATTTTCTAATCATATTGACTTAAAAATTAACATGACTTGTATAAAATTTATTTTTCAAATATTTATAAATGTTATAATGTGTTTTTTGTTGTCATGATAAAACAGATAAACACTTTTTTTAACACTGATCGCTATATGAAGCATAAGGTCTTTCAATGGAGTTTATCTCAACAGATATTACTCTGTGTTTCCCAGTGTAAATAAAAATATTAGCATACAAAAACAGTCTTTATTGTTATGTATATAATGACTTTTTTTAAGAGATTCAATTTTTTGTTAATAAATTCAAGATATCAAAATTTATTTTCATAATTTTTTTCCTAGAAAAGAAATTATTGTATTTTATCATTCACTTCTTTTCAACTGTAACAGTATTTTAAAACATTTCCATTAGGTTATTTCTTATTTAATAAATTGCAATATTTTTTTTCTTTGTGATACCTTTATTTATGTTAACGTTGTACTCCGATGATGAAAATAATTATACAGTGAATATTATTCGATCTAAATTTTATGTCATGTATTTTACTTTAAAGATCTCACTCTTTCAAGACTATTTCTTTTTTCAAAGAAACGTCTGGAATTAACATATTTGATTTAAATGAAGAGATAAATATTTAAAAGAAAACTTTAAACAAATATGGTTTAGTTTACATCAATCAGAGAGAGAGCCAGTGGTGTAATGGTAACCAAAAAAGTCTGGGAACGTTGAATAATTATAATATTTCAATAAAGCAGTGATCCAATTTCTGTACCAAAATATTCTCCCAATACATAGTTTCAACAAGCATTTCTTTTATATTCACGTAAAAATAAACATCTATCGAAAAATTTCTAAAAGCTTACAAAAAAGTGTGGAAGCGCCAACCCCACCCGCTTCCGCCCCACTACACCACTGGAGAGAGCGTACAATGCAGAGTTTCAGGAATCCGACAAAAGAAGATTCACTTAATGGTGTAGTGATAAATTTATATTCATTATTCTGATTTTTGTATTTGTGGATGAAAAAACGGTTTTGAGCATAGACAATTTTTATCATTATTCCAGTATTGTGTTAATCTTCCATCAAATACAATATATAACAAACAGCACAGAAAAATCTGACAACACAGCATGTTAACACACTTTCTGCTGTACTTGTTCCAGTGTTAAATAATTCAACTGAGTATGAGTCTATCCATATTTTTGTCTCGCAGTACTTTTGAATTTCTACAGTTTAGTCTTTTTTTAACACAATCATATTTACTAAAGGTTTCTAGTTAACTGTGCGTTGCCAACTTTCATCGTGTCTTCTGTATATGCCTATTTGGGTTTCGATAATCATTTGATTCATGTCTATAACTTTTTTTACCTATTTTTATATTTGCTTTACTTATTTATTTTAATATTCTTGGATTACGAATTACATTGAAAATATTTTTTCTTTTAAATATAGAATGCGTTTGACATGGTGTTGCCAATCTCTTAATAAAAGCACTCCACCATTTTTTTTTGTATAGTATATTTCAAAGGTTAACCTTTTGACCGCGGCTCGGATCCAAATCGGTTCAGATTGGGCTGCTATAGCAGTCAACCGCGGTCAAAGGGTTAATAGTACTGAGAATTTTTTTGAAATATTATATATACCGCTCACCAACCAAAAACTTCTTATTCGATTTGCCATCTTTTGGTCTGGCAATTGTGTTTCTTATTTAATATTTTATATAATTGGTTCGCGATATCCGTAACCTTGTTAGCTTTTCCGAAATTGTTTATATTTTTAAAATGATAATCTTTTTACATCGTTTTCTTTCAGTCGCTTCAAAATTTCAGTGGACCAATCTTCCCGCGATAGTGAATTCAATTTATTATGACTCATTGTTTCTAGCGAAGAATATAATTTATGCCACTCATTACATCCAGTTATCTACAATTTCCCTAGTAATCAAAAAAAAACAATACACTTTGTGACAATAATTGTCGCACATAAATAGTCCCTTGATAAACTGATATCATAATTGTAAATTAACTATTTTGAGACTGTTAACCGCATTTTTTTACTCACAGCAATAAATTGTTACACACTGTTACATTTTTAAGTTTACAAGAATCTTCAGATATTCTAAACAATTGACCTGCACTAATGACTGTTGATACGTATACTTGAAGCCAAAGAATGCGGCCAAGTAAACACACCTGCGAGGTTTGAAGATGGTGGAGGGCAATTCTAACCATATAATTATAAAAACGTAAGCCAGTTGATGTTTTGTACATAATAATATTAATATTTTTTTGTTCCTCTATCAATTATGTGATTTGGTTGTAAATATTTTTAAGAATATGCTATGTATGTGTACAGAATTGTACATGACTTTTTGAAAATATTTTGAATAGAAAAATAATTTTGATTGACGTCAAAAATGTAACTAATCAAAAGTAACATGAAAATAAACACTGTTTATTGAAATATTTTTTTATTTATTTATCACAAGTTCTTTGTTAACCTTTAGAGCAGTCATTCTTAACCTGGGGTGCGCCAAAGCATTTCCAGGGTGCGGGAGAAGTTTATATTTTGACATATATAAAAAAATAAAATATCAAATGTATTATATATTCTTCTTCTTTGGCCATGTTCGCTCCCTATGTGGAGCATATGGCCGCCACGCGGCACCTCCATGTTTCCCTGTCTCCCGCCAATTGCTTTGCTTCCTCCCGTGACATGCCAGCATCCCTCAGTTCTGCTGAGTACATCCTATGGATAGTACCCGACGGACATTCGGGACGCCGGAATCCCACCAGTCGAAAGAAGAGGCAGGCAGGATTGAGGCTTTCCGGAGGCATCCACAGCACGTGACCCAGCCAGTTCCAACGTCTCTCCATATCCACTGACGTGACGGGACGCTGTCTTGTACGCTCCTTTATCTCTGAATTCCTCACAAAATTACAAATACGTAAATAAATTTTAAAGGGGGTGTGAGAACATATTTTCAGATTCAAGGGGGTGCGGGTCACTAAAAAGGTTAAGATCCACTGCTTTAGAGCAATAACAGATTGAAGGTATAAAACTATTGGACAAACACAGATTTTGATATTTTTAATGTATTTGGCTGTAAAATCGTCATCTCAGAATAGTATCTTATGTTTCGCGAAGAACTGTAATAAATTTTATTGTTTGAATCACAGAACATAATGTAATTATTCAATGTTTACCAATCATTTAATTGAAATCAATCACAATTTTAATAAGTTAAATATAATTTAATAGGAAAGGTGACTCGCTTCTAGTAAATCTATTTCCCATAGCATTTTCCCTTCACATGCAAGTAATTAATTTTGTAGTTAGAAGTGTTATTTTATTTAACATTATTGTTTGTGTCTAGCCTTCTTCCCGCATCCCATCCAATAGAAAGAAAAAGACCCAACCTTCATTTTTGTAATTTATAAGAGAATAATTACAATCCATAAGTATAAATAAATAATACTTATTCTGAAAAACTTCTTAACGAGACAAAACACTTGATAAAAATCAAAAAACCTTTGAATTGAATTGGTTTAATGATTGTAATGAGCATCTATAACAGAGATTTAAGGTGCCAATGTTTTAGCTTAGTCTGGAGATGAGATGAAATAGCATTGCCAGTTTACTTAGTATACTATCCAAGACAGGTTCTCATTTTAAAAGCTTTTAATAAGCTTCACTTTGATGTTTATGAGCATATTTTATTCCACTTTCACAATTCCTATCATTTTGAAACATTACAGACGTACGATGACAAAATATTTTGCCTCCGACATAAAACTAAAAGCATTAAATCTTCCACAAAATCATTTTATATTAACATCAGAATACATTTAACCGACTGACAAAATGATATCTGGCGTATCACACTTCTCCCATCCAAGTTTCGCTAGACACACGAAACCTATGAACTGTCAAAATAACGGCATGTATGTTCGTATGTTGTCATCTATTGCCATTCTCATATTATTCATTTATGGAGTGCTTTTTTTTCCTGTTTTCAGCGTTACAGCACCTTTTTTCTCTGCATTTTTAATGATCAAAAAATATTTTTACTCAGCTTTGAAAACTGTAGATTTTCAGATATGTATTGATGTGTTACGCTTTCCGAATAGTCAGAACTAAGTTTACCTCTGACCTCTGAACTGTGATGTCAATGTGAACTTTTATATAATATTACAAATAAATGCACTAGTTCACGGTTTCCCAACCTGGGTTTTCTGGGGGTCGCCATCTTTTTTCGATTCTAGATTTGTACAAAACTAAAACTGGTCAATTTAAATTACCTTATTAAAAAAAATGCCATTTTCAATTGCATCGGGGCCGTGGGTCGCATGGCTTTTATAGAAAGTGGTCGCCACCCGAAAAAGGTTGGGAACCTATGCACTAGTTCAAGACTGAGTAGTAGGCAGTTATCGTAAAAAAAAAACCACTGTTGAAATACCTCCAATGAGAAGCCATATTATCCACAGGATTGGACATGGTTTAGAAAAAAAATTGACAAGATGCGAGTTCCAGCACTTTTTTGTTTTTTTAAACACTGGTTATAGATACTAAACATTATCAATGATTTTTGGCAATCACATAATTTTTATTATTTGTAGTGAATCAAGATTTTTTTTTTTTTAAATGTTAGGCAAATGTTTTAAGATAATTTCGATTCGGTATCAAAATTCGGTGATTTTTAAGCATTTTAAAACAAAATAAATAATTAAGACAAAAAATTGTTTCATGTTTTTTTATTGTTGAAAATCATTAAAAAATGGTATGATTAACTTTTTTATACTAATTTATAAACTTGAATTATCAACCTGTAATTCCAATACAATCGTACAATATTATTATTATAAACAAACATTTAATTTCAGTTTAATATTCTAAAAGATTGGAAATTATACTGTTTGGCAGTTCGGTGTATGGACAATAATATTTGTTTACAGTCAAATAAAATTCATATTAAAAGTAACTGCAAAAAATACACGCACACCATCTACAGGTATTTATAAAAAAAAAACAAAATATATACCACTTATTTCAAATGTTATTATCATTATTTTGTGTACTGATTAACAATATAAACATAAGGTGTATAATTTAATAAATTCAAATTTATTTGATTACTTAATACATTTTTGAGCAACTCATAAAGAAATGAAAATAGTCTATCGTCCTATTAATTGACAATATAATGACATCTGAAAGAAACAATATTCTATGATTATTCAAAAAATACGATTGCCACGTTTATAATAAATAACATTGTGAAATTCAATGTTAGAATGGCAACCGTTTTGAATTAAGTTTCAAGCTTCATATTTCAATTGTTCAAGTAAAAAAAAATGATTTGATTAATGATTAAATGACTATATATTTTGTTTTATTTCTTTGGAGCGAGTGTCTTTTCACCTATTGATAAACAGAAGAACGTTTCACAAAACTCTATAGCACAAAACCTTTTTAAAGTGTTGCAAGTTTTGAAAAAAATATTTACTACAACAGATTCACAAAGATGTAAAAGTTTGAACAAAGGGTAGGTACATACATTCCTTACAATAAATAAATGATGATTTGTCATTTTTATGGAATGCTTTATTTACAAATATTAGTCTAGAAATAATTGTCTTAGAACTCGATTCTTAGCCGGAAGCTATTTTATTTTGCTCGCAAAACATATTCACATAGATAACTATATAAAAATAGTCGAGTAATAAATGCTGGAAAAAGTTTTGACAAAAACTTATCTATCTATTTTGTCATGGATTTACAGCTATAAGTCTTTTATTTAAAAAAATAGTGGAATGTGTATTTACATTTTTATAGCATCTAAAAAAATATTAACATCCAAAGTTTAAACATAATATACATAACAACACAAATGAATAAAAATAATTTGATATCCAATAGTCAAAAGCGGGTTATATTATAATGAATTTACAGTCGCTGATATTCTTAATAAGAGAAATACATGAGGGTTTTAATTAATTCTAGATTGAATTTTTAATTTAATAAAGATCAATAATGGAAGATTTAGGAATTTTTTCATTCAATTATCGGGTACCTATTACACTCGAGCATGCATTTAAGAACATTTCATGTTTTATGAGAAACAAATGAATTGGCAAGAATATTTTTGTTGACAATGGCAAGAAAAAATGTTATGGAATAATCTCAAAATTATGCAGTCATAAATTATCAATAGTTTTAAGTAAATAATGTCCTAGTTCAGTGATGCACAACCTTTACCTTCTAGCGGGCCGCATAAAACAAATTATCGTGGGTTCGGACCGCAAAGAAAAAAAATATTTCAAGTACACTAAATCCATTTTTATACAGAACATATGTACGTTCCATGTAAAACAGCCTTAAAACCGTGTAAAAAAGATTAAGTGAATTTAGGTAAATGAGTAATAGGTTACATTGAATTATTTTGACCGTGTTATTTCGAAAACGTGAACATAAATAAGCCATGCAAAAAAGGATTATGAGTACTTGCTTATTAAAAATCGTTTCATTGTGAAATATTTATGTTTCATTTATATGCAATTCATAAGTTAATGCATTCTTGGCCTTTGTTATTTTTTAACTATTTTTTTTAATTTGACATAATATTTGTAAGCCTATTTTTATGAACCGATTTATTATCCTTCATTATAGGAAAAGCTTGTTAACATTTATTAAATAAATGTTTTACGTGAAAAAAATATTAAAGGGCCGCCACAAAATTCAAAAAGGTCCGCAAGCGGCCCGCGGTTTGTGCATCACTGTCCTAGTTAGTCAATAACTACAAATTCAAAACAATTTTTTAATTGTGCTAAATCAACAAATGCACAAAATTGATAGGTATGCACGAGTTTTCATAGCTCTATACACAAACACTTAATCGACATCGAATAAAAATCTAAAATCTATCATAAATTGAAGTATACTGTTTTAAAGTCTCATTACTAGCAATATTTTCTAGTGATTGTATAGTAATGTCCTACGTTCAAAAGAACAGTTTTGTACAATTCGTAAAAAGGTTATAAGGTATCTAATGTTGCACCTATATTAAATTTTGTAATTTTTCTAATCAGTAACGTGTTTCTCTGAGCCAGATTGCCAACCGGAATCCATAGTATTACTATCACTGCAACATCTCAAATGCATTCCGCCTTGACGATTTGCGTCTCCTTCTATCATCGCGACGTCGCAAGCGTCTACTTCATCGATCCCCTTGTCGAACCCGCGGACAGGTTCATACCGCAAATCTGGCGGAAGACAGACTCCGTCGACAATACCGCGGCGGTTTCCGCCTTCCAAGCCGACACCCACGCTATTCCCGTCGAATTCTCCTTTGAGGTGGCTTTTAGCGTGCTGGGAATTCGGTTCAGTTTGATTGATGATCCCTCGTCTGTTTCCCGGTTCAGTATTAACACCTAAATCTGCATCAAATTCGGAATTGAAATGAGACAAATTTGACAAATCGGCACCTTTAGATATATCAAAATGATTTAGATCAGACAGAACCGCATTCATATCACCTTTAGAGTGTAAGCTGACATCAATTTGATTGCCTATAGAAGAATCTTCGAAACATTTACGTTGCAGATTTGAAATTGACAAGTTTTGATCATCGTTGTTACTTAAAATTGAATCATTAATACCTTTGCGCGACATGGGTGACGTAGATTTATTTAAGTCAGTATTGTTCATATTATTTGATTCGTTTAACGCTTTTCTGCGGAGAGGAGACGTCAGCGTTATGCTCTGATCACTGTTTAAAATGGCGTCTTCCATATTAATTCTACGGAATTGCGGCATATTGAAATTATTTGCATCACCTGAAATGTCACTGTTGTTATTACGAAGATTACTCTGATTCAACGGCGAGTTGCCATCGTCAAACTTACGCCTGGGCGAATGTTTATCATTACATAAAGCACCGGCTTCTTCCATGAGACCCTTCCTGCCGATATTACGCTGCGGAGAATTTATGAACATACCGTTTGGATCACTGTTACCGTTTAACGATTCCTCAATGGCTTTTCTACGAAGATGCAGTTGGGAAACGACAAAACCAATATCATCATCTCTACCCATCAAGTGCGCGTCTGATAATATAGACTCGTCTATATTATTCATTCTATACTGCAAGAGATTATTAACAATGTTATTACCGTCAGAAGTCAAAGCCTCTTCGATATTCGCTCGTTTATATTGAGCCAAACTAGATAAATCATCACCTAAGACACATTCCTCGATGGCTAGACGTCTCATCTGCACTTCCTCTTCTAAAATATCATTATTAGACCTCCTAAATTGTGAAATACCGTTATTAATGAGAGAATCTATAAGGTATTCATTTCTTATACCGTGTGAATTCACAACCGGCAATCCGACTGAATTAAAAGTGTCTGTATTATTTTTACGGTGCATACTTAAGCGATTCGGGCTGGATTTTATTCTGATACTATTTCTCTCTTGGCAATGGACTAATCCGTGAATATTAGCTCCGCTTCCTTGACAGACAGTATTGATTTGGTTGTTGCCATTATTAATACACTGCAGATGTTCTCTGCCGATATCTTCATCGCGGTTGACATGACGGCACGTATTTAAATACTCCTGGCATCCGTTGCCGGCTTCGTCGGCTTCATCGATGCAATGATGCTGACATCTGCTGACAAAACGACAACCGTCGTCGCGGCACTCGTCTCTGAAATGGTGACTGGAGGCGTGGTTTGAACGGCACATAAAACCTTGCGACATTGCGCACGGCAAAGAATCGTTTGAATCATCGTGACACATCACTAAACTCGATTCTCTAGATCCGTTACATTGTGTTTCCGGGCTTCTGTGTCGATTATTTTCCGGATTCAACATTCCCGCTACATCGGCTCCTCTGTGTGATTGATTCAAAGCTTCATCGCAGTGACTTTGCAGTCGGATCGGTGAGTCATTGGGAGACGACGACCTCAGACGGCGATGATTTCTTGGCGGCAGATTGATATCATCGGTGTTATCATTAGAACACGACGGAATGGAGTTATTGTTCTTCTGTTTGTTTATATTATCTGAGGTGTTTGAAGAATGGTGAAACTTGTGATTTTTTCTAGCAGTATTATTCGACGGTTTAGCGTTTTGATTGTTGTCAGAATCACAACCCGACCATGTATCCGCTTGCGCTTCTATTGTGCCGACCAGACCGCCGCCGCAGTAGTCCACTGCCTGAAAATATAAAACAAAATACCATTATAAAAACTGGATGAACATTTTCATTGGAAGAGAGTTTGTTTTGGAAGTAATTATTTTTTAATTTAACCATTGGAGGTACATGTTATGTTCACTCTTAATGTAAATCATTTAGACACCCAATATAGCATTTCAACAGAATCAATTTCACAAAACAAGTAGAACTTTTAACTTTCTAGAGTGGATAAGAGTAGGATTGAACAAGGAAAAGTCAAATACGGAGCACTCGACTTGTTGTTTTTAGAATTAGATAAAGTACAGATTGAAAAATATATATATGAAGGTAACTGTTCGTGGATTCAAAGCTTTGTCTGCAAAACCGAGTAGGACGAAAGCTCACGAGTGGTTAGTAATTAGTTACGGGACCGGTATAGCCATATACTACAATAAGTCATTCATAGTACAAAGGATTAATCGCGGATTGATAATAACTATAAAGAAACCATGTATTACCTTTAGCGAGACATTGCAACAACTGGATACATCTGCAAAATATAGCTCCGACTCCCCGCCTCTGGCTTGTCTGTAAAAAAAATATTATCAGTTCCGATATGATCCGTCTTACGAAAAAATAATATCACCATGTCACGGTCGGTAAAGAATAATGTATTAGATTATAATGTGGATAAATAATCAATCATTTAAACGAGGTATTACTGAATTAAAAGATAAAGGCAGGAAAATAATGAAAACAAAAAAACATGTCAATTATATTAGAACACAAAACCTGTTCACCACTCGCGGCTTGGGTTGGCAAATACATTAAAAACCTTTAAATTTCAGTTGAATTATTCTCAAGATACTGTTCTTTGAACTCTTTATATTGAGAGTTGGCAACCATTTTTTCATAAATTATCAAATAGTAAAAAATATTTGGCTCTACGGGTCAGGAAGCTTAGAACTCAAAAGTTTTTATTGAAAAAACAGGATTTATCTTTTTTATGATGCTGTATATATATTCCTACTTCATTTTTATTCACATTTTAGTAGAAAAAAATTTACATTATATCAATAAATTAAGGAAGATACTATAGAAACTGGATTTTTTGTTTGATTAATTTAACGACAAATACAACACAATAATAATGCCTAGAATGAGAAGTATTGAAAGTACGAACTTTGTATCATCAAAATTATTTGTGAGTCAATCAACTCATTATCTGGCCTTATTGCAAATAGGTATCGTGGCCCGTGGGCCATTGTTTGAAAATAAATTAAACCCATTTTTAGGACATAACATTTTGGCCGTAGGTTTTAAAATTACCAAAAAATCTCATTCAATTACCTTTGCTGTGCTTGCTTTTCACATTGGAATCCAAGATTCTCTTCACCCTGCAAAATGGCAGCCTCTATGTCAGCGTCTAAGAAAAAAATATTTGTTCTGTTATATGACAAAACATTAACTGAAAAATTTACATTCTATTGAGGTTGAATGAAAGTAATGAACACTCCATGAGATTTTAATTGCAAATGAAATGACACACGTAGGAAATATTCTATATAAATAAGCTACAATAAATATTAGCAACTAGCTTGCACCTTTGCATGTCATCGACTGGTAGGTATCTCAAACTCATTCACTACCAATGGCCAAATTAAATATTGCACATTAAGCCATGGGCCTCAAATTGAGAGTAACCCTTTTTCATTTAATACCTAAAAATAGAATAACAATCGTACAAGAATGTTGCAAATGTAATATATTGTACAAAAGATGTTAAAAAAATACATTGAATAGTTTTCAACTCTTTGAAACGGATGTCAGCAGTTTTCACTAACCAAATCTTCAAAATTTGGAAAAAAATATGCTGCAGTATCGCAGAAACTATGCCATCAAGCAGCGTGTTTAGCATGTCTGGTGTAAGATAAATGTAGATGGATGCGGTTGGGGATACCCAGTTTTTAACAAATTCTCTAATCTCTAAAAAAAATAATACAAAGGGAATACAGTGATAATTATACTATAATAAATTTATTTATCCTCCTTTACCTGAACGTGGCCCATGTTTCTGGCAAGAATGCTGATGAATATCTTCCAACTCCTCGGCAAAACTATCTATGAATTATAATAATCAAAAAGAAATTAAAATTACCAGTGATTGACAATATTATAATGTTTACTGTATTAATCTAACGCAAGTTTTTAAACAAATATTTGTTGATGAAATTTCTTACCTCTATTGCTCTCCAAGTTATTCTGATGGTGACATTCCACTCGATGGACTGTGGAGGCTTCAGAATCTCTTCGGCTATCTACTCCAGAAAGCGTCGCTCCGGTGAGAGGTGCACTGTTCATGTTTGCACCGTGACCAGTGTTGCCTTCCATCATCATATTCATCATTTGCGATGAAGAACCGTTCATCATCATCATCATGACATTGGAGTTTGAAGGGCTCGATGAAGATGTACGGGTGGCATGTTCACACCTGTAAAGTTAGAATTAATTACAAAAAAGGAATAACAAATTTAGATGAATTTATATGGATCGTTCAACGGCATTTATTCATTATTTGCTTGAATATTATTACTTTAAACTGAATTCTAAAATGTATCTCTTAGTAGTTGGCCTCTGTGATATAACAGTAAGTCTAGTGGTGGCAATCGAATGAGTCAGGTTCATGTTCTGACAAATTAAAATATTTAAATTCAAAATTTGAGATCTTGGACATGAGTAAGTATTCTAATCCAAAGGGTATAGTTGGCAGACCTAAAGAGTCCAAGCAATTGACAGGAAATCATCGAGACACCGTGTAGTAGCTATATGGTCCACGAAGAAGAAAGATGGAGTTTATCTCATGTGATTTTAACAATTCTAAATATTTGGTACATTGGCAGTAGTTTTTTTCATATTTATTTTTATATTCTTATAATTACTAATGACTCAATTCATCAGCACAAAGTTTTCGAAATTGAATTCGAAACGGTACAGAAATTGGAGGTGATCATTAAATAAAAATTTACCTGACAGCATCACAGTGCAATGCATGATGCTGAATAACCCTGCGATGATGTGCATCAGGAAGAGTAGACACACAACCCTCAATGTGCGGCGTCAACTGTTGAGAGAGGTGAGATTGAAGAAGAGTGTGCCGATGAGTACTGCGACCTGGTTCAGTCGGTGGAACGATACCATTTCTTTGAAGATATCTATGATGAAATGTGACATAATTATTTTATCGACCAATGATACTTGATGATAAATTGTGGCACAAAATATTCAGATGAGAGCTATTTTATATATTGTATGGCAGTCGTGTTGGATGGTGCAACAAAGCAATTAGTGCAAATTTGAATCATTCAAATTATGTACATTCACACAAGTTTTGTCAAAAACGACCCGGGTTTCGCCTTTGGCATTTTCAGGCGTTCAAGTGCACAGATGAACTTGAACTGACGCTTAGTAAATGAATGTATCGTGTTAGTATAAGAAATAAATGAAAGAATTCAAAATTAATTACCTTTGATGAGGAGTGTATGGAGGCGGTGGCCCTAATTGCCAATACCCTCCAGGGGAATTGGCACCAAAACCATATGCGCTATCACCAGACGAGCTTCCGCCAACTCTGAAATTATCATTGAAAGTATTAGGTGGACCCGAAAGTATTCGCGTATTTTTTTTAAAAACTTCAATTTTATTTATTTCAAAAAATTTACAAGTAAATTATAAAACATAAGCTCCATCAATATTCAACACATCTTCCCATCGTTTTGGCAGATCTTCGATCCCTTTCGTAATTCGTAATGAATTATCCCCCTCATATCCCACCATATGCATAAAAGGACCTTTTTTATGGTCAATCCCGGCTTAGGCGTTGGAACTGGGGTTTCTTTCCGAGAAAGCCATTGTTTTTTGCGTCGTTTATTATCGTAAACGACCCATTTCTCGTCACCAGTTACAACGCTATTCAAGAAGGGACTATTTTTTTGTCTTGTAAGCAAGGAGAGGCACGTGTTGCGTCGCTCGTTCTTGTTGGCTTCGGTCAAGGCGTGCGGTACCCATACACCCATCCTATTCGTTTTACCGATGAGTTTTAAATGTGTTTGTACAGTGGTCCATGGGGATCTGAGTCTCAGCGACAATTCCTCGATTGTTTGTCGTGGATCCGACTCGATTAGAGATTTCAGCGCCTCATTGTCAAAATTTGAAGGCCTTCCGCATCTCGGCTCGTCAATTAAACTTCTGTTGCCCGATTTAAATTTTTGAAACCAATATTGACATCTGCGAGCTGTAACCACTTCACCATAAAGATCTTTGAGCGTTTTAGTAGTTTTTGTGGCATTCCAACCCAAATCAAAAAAAAACCAGCATACAATGCCGGATGTGAACTTCGCTAGTTTCGGGTCTGGACATCTTACCCTTAACAATAAAAAAAAAGTTTATGCACGAAAATAATGTTAAACCATAGTTCTACAAAAAAAAAAAACTTACACAGATGTTGCCGTCACCGTGTCCAGACACGAACTGAGGTAAACATATGGTCTCAAAAATACGCGAATACTTTCGGGTCCCCCTAATATTTTACTTCACTGTTTAAATTTTTTTCCAAATTCAATAATAAGTCTGATGGATATAACAACAATACCTCTGATTAGAGTTTCTAGGCCATGGAAACCAGCTCCACGGAGAGACTCTTCTGCCAGTGCCTGGATTTGGAGAGTAGAGGTTACCCACGCGACCTTAGGATAGAGGAAAAACGTAAGACAAAATCAATAATAGCTACAAAAATGTTTTCTTCCACATTAGTATTGGAAATTGACTGCAAAACAAAAATTGCCATAACAGTTATAGATAGCTAAGGCATTAGATATTTAGAATATTAAATTTGTAAAATATCTAAATGTAATTATTGATCTTGCTGGGACTTGAACCTTGGTCCACCCAATTGCTAGGGTACAGCTCTAGACCACAGGGGCCAACGAAGGTTTCTGTTAAATCCTAAAATGCCCAAAATCTAAAATGTAACATAATTTATCGCAGTTTACCCACTACGATTAATAATAAGTTCACAAGCATTTACTTTTAATGACATTGTAAATATGTGAAAAAAAATATTAATAATGTTATTACCTGAAGCCCAGAAGCGGTGTTGAAGATCCCAGGAAACTGCTGCCGCAGCTCTGCACTGGGAACAACATTCTCCACAAGCCTGAAATATGGTTTGATTGTTATCTCGTTTATAGGAATGGATAGAAAGTAGGTAAGGAAAAATATTAATATTAGACAAATTTATGCCAATTGACAAAAATCGAATGGCCGATGTCGTTGGCTTTTATTGCAGTGTTGCGGTGAATCCCAATACGGCATTTTCATAAATTGATTGTGTTAGAAGTCATTGATGTCCGTGGTGTCCAAATTTCCTCCCATCCGTTCTATCATAAAAATAGAACACAGCGAGAGCGATTAGCTTACCACTAGTTGTATCTATACCTCAACCGAGTAACAAGCACTTTTAGGGTGTTTACTGTCAATACATGGTGGAAAGGCATTATATTAAGAAAAAACACAATATTCCTTTGTACTTCCTTTCCACTTTTATTTTACATGTTAGGAGTGTTAAACATTTTAACTTGTGTTCATTTAGAGTCACTTATGGATAATTTCTACAGTATTTTGTAAATTCTTTTCAATGTCGATTGTTTATTACACCTTTTTATTTCAATTTTATTTCTTATCAGTTGACAGTGCTCACCATGAGCGAAACCGGTCTTGATCTTGATAAATAAAAGTGGAAATTAAGTAAGAATGAATTTGTGTTTTTTTTTGATATAACATGCAGTTCTTATAGAAATTCTTCTCTTGAGACAAAACTCCGCAATTCTACATTTACAGCAGAAATGGACATGGTAACAACTGTCAATTCTCCCATTCAATGAAACACTTTCATTTAATATATCAAGCAGGTTAAGCGTTTTATTAATCTTAGATAGTAGATAAATGTTTATGATATTTTTTGACGAATGAAGTAACCTGTGGTTGCTGAGTATGGGGTCTAGCGGTCGCTTGTCCAGCACCAGCAGGCCTGTATAAGGATCGACATCTCAACTCCAATTGTTCCCAGTACATTTTTTTCCGTTCATGACTGAAACAAAATCACAATAATGAATTAAAACACAAAAAGAAATCAATGTCTGGTTTGACTGCCGTTTGTATGGTGGTTGAAAAGTCAATAAGAACACTGACCCAGACACTGAAACATTTTTATTATTATAATTTTTGACCCACTTGGTACATGCTGTATTGTTGGCACAATACATGGCTTACAATTAGTTACGCATTGTTTATACACCCCTCTAAAGAAACCATAGCCAGTGCTTCATAATGTGGTCAGGGTTTTCATAAAATTGTGTTAAAATTAAAAAATTAACCATAATGCATTATTTTGAGATGAGACAAAAAAAAATTGTGATTTTGGACCAATGCTTGCCAACGTAACAATGGCTGATGTTGTTTAAAAACTGCCTGTTGATTGAATTTCATTTTTTATTATATGAAGATATCACCGATTTGTCCTAATACCTCCTCCATCTGCATTAAAATCATGCGTGTGGGATTCACTATCTTATAACTCAGCAGGGAAGATCTTGAATACAAATAGCTGCTCGAATCAAATCAAAAAAATTGCTGCAAGAAACAATGAACAATACAATGCATTCCACAAGAGCATGTGTTTTTTTTTCATTGTGTCTTCTTTTGTGGCTTTCAACCACTAGCTGGTATTTGACGCTACTCAGCCCAATACCTCAGCTAATAATATATAAAAAATCACATTACATCACCGATGTTAGAAATAATCCACTCTGGTAGACAACTTCACTGCTAATCTAACTAATCTACTAATCAATACCTACCAATGATTAAATTAAATAAATGATTATTATATACCTGAGAAGTTGATACGCTAGCATGGCGGAACATATGCATACTAAGACTCCAGCAACAGAGAGTCCAAATACTGCACGGAGACATCGGTAGAGGTCACCGTGAACAGCTGCGCAGTCTGCTACCGCCTCAAACACACATTTAACACCTGCAATGCATAATTAAATTAAATAATATACATAGAGTAGAAATCTGAAAGTACCCGTTGATAAAATGTAGAAATGTCAGGCACAGACGAACAGTACTTGATTTATGGTGACCATTTGAATAATGCTTTTCTCATTATTTCAAAACAGGTTGTTTTATTTGGAGCTGTCTGACTAATGATATGTAAGTACATTTGCAAAAAACAGTTACTTTAATTTTAAAAGTTGTAAGGTGTAGACCAGGGGTTACCAACCTTTTTGGACCCTAGAGCGCAACCTAAAATATTGGTAGGGCGGCAAGCACCACATTTTTTCAAAATCTCAAAACCCGAAACTCGTTTTTTTTTAGCTCACCGAGGAATTTTAAATCTTCAATTCCCTAGGAATTTAAAGATTTAATAAATTAGGTGGCGGGCGCATCGGAATCAGTCGGCGGGCACGGGGTTGGTAACCCCTGGTATAGACAGTTTAGTCGTATTCAGTTTACGATTATAATCCCCTTACGGACTAATGTCTTGAATTGATGTTTCTATCGATTTATGGATTCATGTTCGAAGACATAGTTGTCTGTAAGGTTTAATACTTCCTCTCACACGCATCCTAAAAACGGTACGCAATGAGAGTGATACGCTTACTACTTGTGATATCTTAACCCTGTCCTTCTATCATTACCCTCTTCAAAAAAGAGAGATTGAGCGACCAAATGACAATCAGATCTGTTGCGATTCTAAGATAAGAATCCAATATTTTCAAATATTTTTAAATCAATTGTATAACTAATGATACAAATTATTTTTTATATTATATTTATAAAAGTTAGTATTCTCACCTTCATCTTCGGATGTATTCTGGCTGTCTAGTAAAACTGTAAAACACGTACACGTCTGTGTTTGTCGGGTGTAGACACATTCCCGTAAAGTTTGCAATCTGTAATCGATATTGTTAAACCCTTTGATTAGTATTGCCGTACCAGTATGGCAAAGTATTTTTTCATCTATTACCTGTCGACATTCTCAGATATTTAATTAAACTATTAATATTTCTTTGGATATTTATACTGCACACATCTCTTATCATTGATTTTTGGCAGTTAAATTATTTTATTGTTTGCTGCAAATGAACAAGAGTTTTATAAAGTTGTGAAAAAATCAATAGTGATAAATATTGAGAGTAAAATTCCATTTTCGTTTGACTACCTTCCTGGAATCAACGACAGTAGCGCACCACGTGCCCACAGATTTAAGTAAAAAAATATCTACACCAAAATCGGAAGACATAGCTTCTAGATAATAATGAATTTATTCATTTACACTTTGAACTAAGTGTTTTAAAATTATAAAAAAATATTTACGACTTGAAATAAGTAATATTCTTTGAAGATTGACCCATACAACGATAAAAAATTGTTGCTTTTTTTGAATATTTATATTTAAAAAAATAATGATTAACCTGTTCATATGGATGACCGTAGTTGTTATAGTAACCAGGACGCAAGTAAATGCACAAACTAGGCAGCAACCGCCCGCTACCTTTATCTGAAAGAAAAATAATTATATTCCATATTTTAATATCATTAGATTTGAAAAATATTAATCAGAGGATGCACAACCTGCTCCATAGATATGTAATGGTTAGAAGAGTTGAAGAGGAAAAATATACAATGTTTTCTACAGACTGCTGTGGAGCAGCTTTGAATGACTTGCTTATGTACGCTTGTGGAGTAATTTTGGAGGATGTTTACTTTGGAAAGGTGTAAAGAAATGTTAGAAGCAGCCAGGACCAATTTTCCCTCTAATTTTCCATTGGGTATGTGCGCAAAAGACATTGGATGTGCAACTTTACAAGGAAATTTAAAAAATTGTGCGCCACAACGATATTTAGACCTACTAAAACGCAACGGTATTTTTTTAGTAATGATAATAATAAACAACACTATATAATGTCAATTCATTTATTCTGGTAGTGGTATGTATTATATAACTGGTGTAACTTTTGCGCGCTATGTTTTAATGTATGTGCGCGCACTTGGCGAGTTGTGTGCACCCCAGGATTTTGAGAACCTGATCGTGATGAATTCACATTCTTTACAAGAGATGAAAAAAACACTAAGACACTAAGAAAAAATTTGAACCATCTAAATCAAAGTTTAGAAAATGACTACTACAATGAATTGACGAGTTCTGTATTAAACACAGCCATGTCATGTTTTTTGCAGCGCTGTGGAGTCAGGTAAAAAAAAGACGACTTCAGCTTTAAATAAAAAAAACCTGTATATAAAATCAAATCATTCCAGTTTTAGAATAATTCTAGTAGATTTCACCTATCAATATTGTTATGTATACACAACATCTGTGCTATGTTAATTCTCTATGACATAACTTATAACAATAAACCTTTCAACAAACTAAACCAATATTCAATTCCCTTCTCTTCAGTTCCAATTGAGAGTTCAAATCGAAAGGCCGAAGAGCTTAGTAGAAACTCCTCAATACTCACATCGATATTATTTTGATTTAATAAGATTAAGTGATTTATTATAAAGTGTATAAACTATGTTATAGAATAAAGTTGAAACAACATTTAAATAATAATAAAGTGTTTTAGTAAAAATATATCCATAACAATATGATGATTGGCTAATAATTTTTTAATATCTTTAAATTATTTTTCTGATTTTTCCGACTTAGACTTCACCTCCGGAAAAACACCTGACTCCACAGCCCAGGTTTTTTGAAAAAAAAAAAAGCACTGGATATAATCATATAACTTCTACTAAATGGGACCGTTTTCTTAATAAATTAGATAAATAAGAATTAATAATCTTCTTATCGATGAGGTTTACGATTTTGAGCATGTAAAACACTTACCAAAGAACTGTAGCGATTTCTTCTTCGTGCTAAGCTCATAACACAAATCCCAGTCAACACCAACTAAAACACATAACAAAAAATCGTTAGTAAATTGTACAGTCCTTCCAGAGACATGCTATGGGATCAAAAAAAGATAATGATGAAAATAATTTCTTTCGTAAATATACGGACAGTAAAGCAACAATATGCAGTAATAAATTAGCTGGTGTGACAAACTAGGAATTATATTTGCTGATGGTTAGAGTTTATATTGTTTTATGATAAAAAAAATCTCTCAGGAAGCAAAACCCAAACTTGCCATAGTGGCAGGCACTGGTGTAGGAATTGTCTCCAGGTGATGCAAACTGGCTGTTCTGGTTCTCAGTATCAAAGCAGCAGTCAACAGAAGTGCACCGAGTAAGCAAGACGCAGCGCCCATGCCGGTACACCACCACACGTATTTCCTTGGTCCGGCATTGTTTAAGTTATTGACATTGGTGACGCCTTGTGTTCCGCTCCCTGCCGCTGAAGCGTTAGGCTGTGTTCTCTGAGATTGGGTAGAGGTGTCATTGTTTCGAGTGGATGGGGAACCTGGAAATGGAAGTGATTTTTGACAATTATTTCTTTGCTCTTTGTTGTTCAGTATGACAACCATCCCCTCCCTTCATTCGATACATAAACTCCTAGTTTCATTTTCCCCATTTTTAGGATTTGTTGGTATATAATTGCCCATCTATAACCCAATATAAGAAGCTCATCTTTCTGATACGAAGTTCTTCTCACAAGGCCACCATATTTATTGATTTAGAAAAAAAATGTTTAAGTGTTATTTGCAGGGCTGTGAAGTCATGTTAAAAAAAAGACGACTACGACTCCAGCTTTCAAATAATTAATGACTCTGACTCCGAGGAGATTTTTCAATAATTTCATTTTAACTTATATGTGTATTCCATCAATCATCTTTAGTCAGCCAAGCATGAAATGTCAACACTTTGGCTTATTTTGTTTGAATACACATCATTCAATATATTTTTCAAAAAAAAATCGAGCCATTCATTTTTCACGACTCCGACTCAGACTCCACAGCCCTGGTTATTTGGAAACAATTAATTTCTTTCCTTAAATTGAATATTTACATTTTGACCAACAATTTATAATTTACAGAAAATATTTGACACCAATAATCTTCGATTATTATTTTTAAGTAAAACAGATAAAGAAGTATTTAAAGAAGTAAGTAAAAATAACTTGAATAATAATATAATTAATAATGAAATTTTTTTATAATATATTAAAATATTATTATTATCAACATTTTAAGAATCACTGAAAAATTATTTTCCAATCATATTTTACTCAAAAAAAAAGGTTCAAAGCAGTGTCTGCCAACAACTGTGACGCAAGAAGTCTCAGGTGTGCCGCGGTGGAAGAAGCCTTAAAATCTTTCTTTAATTTTAAATAAATTCAACAAATATTTATCACGTTCATACATAGTGGGTCAACGCGACACATTTTCTTTATTAAATGTACATTACCTTTTTTAAAGCATTTTTATTTGGTGTGCCGTAAAGTAAAAAGTTTGGCAGACACTGGTGTAAAGTCTTACAAAAACGTTGACAGCCGCTGGGTATCATAATAATAATATTTACAAAATCAACAGACCTATAGTTAATGCACATACAAGAAGTAGTACAGACTAAGGATAAATAAATAATAAAAGGATATACAATATTTTTCTTTATATCATTACAGTTCAACAGGCCGTAAAATTATTCTGAAAACATCCATAACAGGTGAAAAAATACGTCCACTCAATGCAATGCAACACGCAATGAGTCTAGGCCAGTTATTCTCAAACGTTACCGTAAAATTCAACCAAAGAAAATAACTAATTTTTCAAAAAACTTTACCCGCGAAGGCGGTCACTTTTACAGCACCCAAACTGTCTAAACTAGTGGACTTTCGTCCATTCCATTAGGCGGCCTAGGATTCGAATCCCCAAAGTCTACGATGTTTTTACTACTTTATCCTAACCTGAAAAACGGGGCGCAGAGCAGCGATCAACTCATTAATAATTTTTTTCTTCACCACAAACAGTTTTCAATAAAACAACTTCCGTTAAGATTCTTCAATAATTATTGTTAAGTAATTTGGAACCAATATATGTATGGACATAATATATAACACTGAGGTTTCAGCTGACATTGAAAAAAAAAAGGATTTTTCGCTAATAGTTATAATCAGTGCTTGATTTTTCGGGTGGTGTCGGAGTCGTCATAAATCGGTTGACCCCGGCTTCTTTTATTGTATAATTAAATAAAAAAAAAAGTTATGAACTTTGCAAGACGCCCTATTACTATTTAAAATTTTAGATATTTTTTTAATCGGAGTCAGATTGTCAATGTGGGAGTTTTTTTCACGACTCAACATCCGTGGTAATATGTAATATAAATTTATTTATATAGTACGCGAACCACAGTTTGCAAGTCTCAATATTAAGAAACGATAAAAAGAAAAGGGAGTCGAGTAATAATAAAAAAGCAATACGAAAATAGCTTAGAAAGGAAGTACCTTGATATCACACAAGAAAATATAGCATGTTGTTAGCTAACAGCATTGAACTGAAACGTATAATCAAGAACGAATAAATGTTGTATTCATTATAAAAAATGTAGACAGAAACTACTTACAGATGCATTATTACAAGCCTGCTACTCGATTAATCGACTAACTAATTGATTGAAATAACCTCATATCATATATATGTAAGTATCACAAAAATAATGATAAGTATGACGAGAAATATATTCACGAAATTAAATTAAATTTGTTAAGTAAAAGGTAAATCATAGAACACCGATATCAAGCGGCGGATTAAGCACGCGAGAGATCCCAGGCGCAATAATATTTGGAGACCCTGTTTTTCAGATAACATAAAAACATCGGAAAATTCCAAATAAAAGAGTAAACATAAATATAAATCTGAACAAAAAGTATATGAGTTATATTATATAAGCTATTTTTGAGGCCCCTAAGATTCGGAGGCCTCAAGCGCGCGCCTCATTTGCTCATAGGATAATCCGCCATTGCCGATATCTACTAGTTTCTATTATTAGATTATTATTATTTAGATCCAAACGATTATTAAATTTAATAATTATTTTTATTATTTAATTTCTTAAAAATAATATTATAGTCAAATAAAATTATCAGATTTAGTACTTTGAATTACCTGTTTTGTGGCACGCCAATGTATTTCGGTTGCCTACCGCTGATAAATAATAAAAAAAAATTAACGCCTGTGTCGCAAGTATTATCCAAGCAATCAAATCAGAAAATATTGTTTTTAAAATCTTAGTAAATAGTATTTTTTTTAATCCATGCTCACCCCAATGTGGAGCATGTGGCCTCCTAATGGAGATATCTCAACAGAAGTTTTTTCTACGAGAACGGTTTGTTACTCAGTCGCTCAACCTCTCTTTTTCGAAGAGTAGTAGGGATAGAAAGATAGGGCAGAGCAGCACTATTGTTTAACTAATCGCTCTCGCTGCGCCCCATTATTTAAGTATCGGAATGGTGGGAGGCAGGGAATTTTTAAACATCACAAACAACCTATGCCTTCGAATACATATCGATTGGAAACATGCTGTTCGTACAGGGTGTCGCATGAAATGTACCAATAATTTTAAATTTGTGAATAATATTATTTGCGACACCATGTACTTACTTTGGTGAAAGTAAGATTTGACGCGTTCGAATTTAATTTCTCGAAAGTTATTACATTTCAGCGTTTTTTTTTTAGATTATTGTATGCGATGGGCATACAAATATTTAACATTGGTTGACTTTACAGCTAGTATTCAAATTCCAACATGTGCCACGATTGATGTTTTGTACACTTGAAAAATTATATTGACAGAAAATAAAGACATGGAAATTTGATAGCGGCAACAAAGGCCGACGAATCGTAACTGTCCACACCCAAAGACATACACTGATAGCCAAAGGATTATCTGTATGATAGTCAGCATGAACTTTTTTGTCAACGTTTATAAGCTTACCAAAGACTTCTGAATATGCTGGAGGCGAATACGGAGGTGGAGGATAAATCCCAGAAGGACTGCGTACAACAGGTCGCTGATGGTGTACTAAATGGATGAAACTACATCCCTCCAGCATCACTTATACATCAAAAATTTATTTCACAAAAATAAGATGCTATCATTTTAGCTACCGCATTATTAAAACAAAAAATACTTCACTTAAGTTAACACTTGTTTTAACCAGTCTTAATCTTTCCATCTTGATGGCAATTAGCATTGTTTTTTATTAACCACTGGCAAGCTTATTTGCAGCACGGTACTTAAATTTAAAGTGAGATCAGTTTAAAACTTGTTATAATAGCTACTATATCATGTTAACCTTTTCACCGCGTATGACATCAATGCATGTCCTAGCGAAGATGCCCTCAGCGCGTGTGACACGTATAGATGTCATGGGAATTTCAAACTCTATATAAGAGCTATCTATTGTGTTTTGCGATATGGCGACGTCACGCCACAATTGTATGAAGAATGATTATTGTTGAATTAAACCAAAAATACAAGAAATATATTGTATTTTATTATTGAAAAAGTTACTTTGGGTGGCAATTAACATATTTGATTAGTTAAAAAAATATTACAACCTATATTTATAGTCAAAAACGTGATAACAAAATCGGCAAAAAAGCAGCCGCGTACAGGGCATGTTCGCTAAATTTGGTGACGCGGGGAAAGGGTTAAAGTAATTTTCATAATATAATGGAACTGCAAATTAGATTAGAATAATTAATATGTACAAAATAGTACATTTCTAGTGTTTTTTTTTTAACAAAACACAAATTTATATATTTAATTAATACACCACATTTTTCAAAAATAAAGTAGGCTGTTGCACAATATAACATATTTAATCATCAAAGGATTATTTTGTTATATTTATTATTAGTTAGGGAGTACTGCTTATTAGTTGACACTAATAGTGTCAACTTGATAGCGAAATCACCATTGGTCATATCAGAATAAATTTATTTGTAACGATGTGCTCCATCAAAACAAACCTTTCTCATTCTTATAGATTAACGAGTATTTTAAATTCGCTGTTAAATTTTCATCGATCACTACAAAATGTTTTATTTATTTTTAAATGAATTATCACTGTCATTTTTTGACAAGGTTTTTATCAATATAACACGATCATAAAATACCATTCAAAAACGAAATCTCGTAAAATATGTTATATTACGTTTTACGAATATCTACCAAACAGTATTTCAGTTATTTATTATATTCACGTAATGCTGTTTTACACTTTCCAATGTTATATTGGCACAATACTAAAAAAAATGCAAACATAATATTTACGACAACATAACCTCAAAATTGTACGTAACTAATAGGGGAAAGAGGGCGACAACCTCAACCGACCCTTCTTAATTCACTTGACGCCAGAAGCGAATTCAGTAATTCATTATGCCAACGTGTTTTACTGCGGAATTGAGTACTTCCAATATGTATGTATAAACATTCTAATATCACCATATCTCAACTACGGTGTAGGTATTAATTAGGTTTAAAAAAAAGAAACACCTTAAAGCTTTGCGTATGCAGCGCAGTGCAGCACAGTGTTTGTAATACACACGGAGACGCGTAGGCTAATACGCAGGTGCGTGCGACACATACATGCGTCTGCCTTTTCCTGTAGTCCGATGCAATCGCCGCACATATTACTGCTCCATTCGTGCACTATTTTATACTAGTTCCTTTTTTCCTACATACAAATACATACAGCGTTTTTACCGAAACAGTTTTTTTTTATTAATTTACCTCTAAATTATTTAAAATCACATAATATATTCTTGCCGCCTGTGTGGTCGAGTGGTCAACGTCGTTGGCTACCGCTACGGAGGTCACGGGTTCGAATCCCAGTACGGGCAGTTTTATAAATTGATTTTTCAATCGATTTATGAATTTCTGTTCAATGGCATGGATGTATGTGATGTCTTGAATTCCCCTCTCCCACCCATCCTATCTTATGAACGGGGCGTATCGAGAGCGATTAGTTAATCACTAGTCCTGTCCTAGCCCTTTCCTTCTATTCCTACTCTCTTTGGAAATAGAGAGGTTGAGCAACTGAGTAACAAGCAGTTCTCGTAGAAACACTTCTGTTGAGATAAACTCCATTAGGAGTCCATATGGTCTACACTGGGAGCGGACACGGTATAAATATATATATATTCTTAATCCATTTTTGGAAACTTCACTGGCCCGGCATTGTGCAGTTCGGAAAATCTACTTTAAATAACGGTTTTTTGGCTTTGACGGACACCTCCTTACACGAACTAATTTGTTTTATCGAGGTTATCTTGGAGTTAAAAGTATATTGACTTAATTTATGTACCAAAATGAAAATAACTCAGTACAGTACTGCGATGCTTGACAACATCTCAACTGAAAAATTTCCTTTTCAGTCATGCAAAAATGTCACGATTACACATTATCAAAAATGCATAACTCTGTATGTGTCTCCCACTAAGAAAGCCATCTTTGATACCAAATGTAATATATTCCCATCCCTTTCTAGAAGCCAATAATGAAGAAAGTAAACAAGAATAGGGGAAAATTCATAAATGATACTCCACATTCGGCTTACATCTTGCCTTTCCTTCTACCCTATACATTATGTAAGGGATACACAATTTATACGTATTGACATCTCACTATTTTCGTCAATCCATATGGACGAAAATTCACGAACCAAAAGGGCGTAAGATACAATTCGCAACATTAAACCCTAAGGCACTATGGTTTAAAGGATTTTTTTTAAGTTTAAGGAATACATCGAAAATCAACAACATATAGTGTAGCACAGGGATGGCGAACCTTTTTCGCAAGTGGGTCAAATTTGATTTAAAAAAATTAAAGAAATCATGTCGCGGGTCACATAGATCGAAAAATGAAGGCTTTAAATAAAAACAATCATTTCTAAAAGTTCAAGCGGGTTAGATAATTTCTCACGCGGGTCTCTTGTTCGCCATCCCTGGTGTAGCAGATTAAAAATATCAAAGTATTTTAGTTCTACAGTTTTGAATTTTTTTTTTATGCGCTGATAGCTATTTCGGCTTTCGCCATCGTCAGATCTAGTTCTGGTAGTTCTGACGATGGCGAAAGCCGAAATAGCTATCAACGCATAAAAATTATTAAAAACTGTAGAACAAAAATACTTTGATATTTTTAATCTGTTTTAATGGAGTTCTACCAAGTAAATGCCAAATCAATTAACATAGTGTAGCTTACCTGTAGCGTTTCTTGGTGGAGGCCTGGGAGGAAGAGCGGGAGGTCTTTCACTCTTCACCCTATCACCAACGGTCCCACCTCCTCCTCCGGTGCATTCTGCATACTGTGAACCGCCGCAGGAGCAGGCCACGTGATACTAGCAAGAAAACATCCAATAAAATTGCTATTCAGTACTAAGAAACGTATATTGACTCCGTAGATCGGAGTTTCCCTAACTATGTTTCGCGATCGCCTGTGTTCCACGAAGCCTAAATAGGCGTCTGTGAACACATATAACTTGGAAACAACTCTTTTGCAATACTTTCCGAATACTATGGTGATTCCTGGGTTCGGAATCTATTTTTCAGTCGGTTAAATAAAATCAGTAGACTTGTGAGCAAGCAAAAATGAAAATCTTATTGATTTAATCAGTGAATCTGATTTGAAACAAAAGTCGACCATTAAATGATTTCTAGACGAGTTTGTCAAGAGTCTACCATTTTTTTCAAAAATTATTGTTTAATTTACGTTTTCAACAACCCAGTTATGCGAAGCAGGATTTTCTTGCTATGCAAGCAACAAAGAAGTGCAGAAACAGGCTCGACGTTACGCCAGATATAAAAATTCAACTCATCAATATTGTGCCTAGGGTATTCAATCCCGGAGCCTTTTTCCAATCCCGGGATTGATTAATTTTGAATCCTGGGATCCCGGGATTGAGATTTTCTCACCGAGGAATTTGAAATCCTCAATTCGCTATACTTTTTCCTCGGATTCTCACAGAACCTCGTTTTTTTTTAGCTCACCGAAGAATTTGAAATCTCCGATTTGGTATACTTTTTCCCAGAATCTCACAGAAACTCGTTTTTTTTTTTAAGCTCGCCGAAGAATTTGAAATCTTGAATTTTCCAATTTTTGTGCAAATTTTCGGAATTTCCTCAAAATTTCTCAAACCCGAAATCCAGGGATCGCGTCCATCTCAATCCCGGGATTTCGGGATCAGAAAATTGAACGGGATCCCGGGATTGGATGCCCTAATTGTGCCTGATATCAAGACGATTTGCGATTCAAGTAATCAAAATCACCTACGCCACTGAGAGCTTTATTTACTCGTATTTGTATGTGATACGCTTTAAAAACATTAACCAAATAAACAATAAGTGTTTTTATTATGAATTGCCCAACCTAAAGCTGAGCGTTCCGTTAAAATTTCCGGATTCGCGTATTTCATTACAGAAAATGTTTGGGAAACCCTGCCGTAGATAAACACAAAATAAACAAGATTCATGACTATTGATTATTTTTGTAAAATATTTAGTCACTTACCGAATTGATTTTTATCCAATTTGTTCGTTCAAATCGTGCCACTGCGTAGCGAAAACTAACGAAACGTGCTTCAATACTAATTGGATTCTCCGCCAGTCATTTGATTCCTCACTACATATATCTGTTATTGACCAAACATTTGCGACGATTCAAATATTTTAATATTTGATCGAACGACTGTCGTTTGTAATCGATCGTTCGCGAACGACGCATGCCTAGTTAATTGAGTCAAAATAAACTACGAATTATGTGGTCATCAATCATCATACTTTGTTATAGAATCGTATTACTCCTACGTAACGTGTCATGAGTTGTTCAAGAATTAATTTACATATAAGATAGTTTTTGTACATACGCCATTGAGCTATTATCGTAGAAATGCCAATAACTTTAAAAAGATAACATTAACATGCACAAAAATGTGATGTGGTTAGAAGCAATGACCAGCTGTCACTGCCCCTATAGTGCTCCGTTATCGCATCTGCCAATTTTAGGTGAATTTGCAAACAGTGTAGTTGCTTGATATTTAAATAAAACCACCAAGAGCCAAAAATACCTACGGCTTAAAAACGATAAAAACAAATAAATCTGCAATGTACAATAATTAATCGTAGTTTGACCTAAGCTCCAGGTGCTTCGAACGCTGAAACTGGAGGGCTACTGGGAACTTTTCAACCAGCCAAAAATCTTTTTTATTTAGTCTTTTACAATCTCTGCTGCAGTAGGAAACAGCAATTAGAATGAAAAAAAATATCGCCAGAATTCAAACTTGGATTTGTATACTATAACAGGAACACCTCGCATGATATTCAATATGTAAACAATTTGTGCCCGTTTTGGAAAACCAATCGAGATTTGTATCAGGGGTCTCCAAGCTATGGCCGACGCGAGCCGGACATGCCCGAAATTCAAAACTACAGTGTGATTAGCTAAATAGGTATTGGGTATTATGGCTTCGCGTAGAAGCAAGTGTGGCTTTTAGGTTAAACAGTTTGGCGACCTGCTTTATATATATATTTTATTGACAAGAGATCTATAGATTCAAGAAGTATTCATTGGCTGCTCAGAAATGCTTAAAGGACCGCACAATATTATCCTGACAAGTTTTGCATCACTTTGGTCAGATTTTCTATTAAATCTACTTGGGATCCCAACTATCGTTATCATCAAATATTCGCAAATTTAAACAAAAACTATTTGATAATTTTCTCTGATAAGTCTGTGAAAAGTCTTCAAACTTCGGCCCAAGAGCACCACTAATCCGGCCCACGGTAGCGGGCCGAACATGTCCAGTATCCGTATTTTGGTATGATGAGCTAACTAGGTCTTGGCCCTTCGGAATTAGGAGTCCGTGTGGCCCTTAGACTGAAAAGTTTGGAGACCCTTGACCTAGGGCAGCGATGGCAAACCTATGACCCGCGGGTCAAAAACTGACCCACGAAGGAAGCCTCTCTTTCCAATTTCCATACGACGCCACTGACTTAGTGACTCAACAGCTGGTATTCGAAAAAATAATGAGTGAAATTTGACCAACTCCTCAAAAAGGTTCGCCATCACTGACCAGGGTGCTCATTATTATTCTTGAAATCTGGAGAAATTGTGATCAAATCATCATTCAAAGATTATTTTCATTTTTTAACTATTTCATAAAAAAATATTACGAATATACACGGTACCGACTCCCGACTATAGAGTAAATAGGGGTTTTACCGTACTAGGTAATCGAATAGTTAAAAAAAGGGCCGACTATATTCGAATATTCGATTGGGATCCCTCGACTCTATACATCTTTATTGCTCAAGGTGTGTATTTATTCGTTGTTTTGCTATCATTATTAAAAAGACAGTTACCGAAAACTATCAAATTCTGGGCAATGAAACATAACATTAACCGTAATTTAAAATCGCTAAGAAATAAATTACAGTTAAGATTTATTTGTTACTTTGGTTTACGTCAGTTTACGATATTATCATGAACATAAGCGGTCAAGAGATTTAAAAAAAAAGTGTATACTTATGGCTGAAATCACAGTTAATATTTCATTGCTCATAATAAACCATTTGCCGTTATCTGTTTATTTCTTACTTCCGCTCGGACTACTTAGCAATATAGTGTCAAAGATGAGGATTTTTTTAAACCTTGTGAAGATCACTGGAAACTGATGCAGTGGAAGCGGTGGTCGACGGATCGCAATCCGCGCAAGATGCATTCCTCGAAGCCATCGCTCCTGAGGAGGATGACAGTGATGCGTCTTCTGCCGACAGCAGGGTGGCAGAGCAGGCTACGTCACCTGCATCCGGACGAGGCGGTCTGCGTCGTTTTGAAGAGTTCATTTGTCATCATGTTCGTCTCGACATTCGATTCGTTGTCCTGTGGCAAAAAGAAAGACAAATACTAAAAAAAATCTAGATCAAATGAATTTACACGGTGCAGAGAATGCCCAATATCAAAGCCCCCTAGAACTTAAGACTGCTATGCCAATATACGTTAAAAACAAAAAAAAATGAATATTCAAAACTTAGAGCAGTTTCCCAACGTTAAACATAGGCGGTCCACCGCGGGGCAATTTGAATATTATAGGGCAGTGCTTCCCAACCTTTTTTATTCCACGGCCCCCTAAATTTGAAAAAAAATCCGCCCCCCTCCTCAATACAAAACATGTTCTGCGGTGGCCCCCAGTCTGGAAAGCACTGTTATAGGGGGCAATACGGAAATTATTGTTATTTGATAAATTTATTTTTGTTAAGAAGCACAAATAGATTTCGAAATTTAAAAAAAAACTGTTTTCCCACATTTTACAATTTAACCGACGTTGGTAGATATAACCGGTTCTGGCATGCAGTAACAAGAAATCTTAGAATTAAAAAATGATTTTATTCAACAACAAAAAAACATAATGTCGTGGCTGTGATTTGAGACAGAAACGAATTACTCAATTATGACAAATTTAATAAGAAAAAACCTTTTACCTTTCCCATCATCATATTTAGCTGAATGTGGGGGGCATGGAATTATTTTAAGTGGGTCATGGCACAAATAAGGTTGGGAAACACTGCCTTAGACTCTTAGAATATTAAAATATTGGTATTTAAGTATATTCGAAAAATGCGACGTTAACTCGATGGGTTAATGTACATTTATACTAGAAAATCAATATTCTTATAGGCATGGTTTCCCAAACTATGTTCCCCGGAACACTGGTGTTCCACAGAACCTTAAAAGGTGTTCTGCGAACACACAAACAGCTTAAAAACGGTTCCGGATTTGCAAAGTGTTCTAATGCAGAAAACGTTTGGGAAACCCTGCTTATAGGTAGGTATCAACAAAAAAAAACGAATATAATTCGAATATTCAATTGTAGTATCTTATTGGTGGTTCCGTGATGAAACAAGACATGAAGAAACAACAATAAAAAAACGGAACACTGGATAAATTAAAAACAGATACCTACAATGTGTGTGGTATTTTTTGCATTAAATCAGGGCTGTGGAGTTGTAAAAAACGCGACAGCATTTGGACTCCCGACTCCGATTTAAATAATATGCAAAATTTTATATTTAGTATGAGTATTATTTATTACTTACTAAAATGGATAACTTTTTGTATTTTAATTTAATCAGGAGCCGGAGTCGTAAAACCGTCGATTACTTCACGATTCCGATTCGAGATGTATATAATAGTGGCTTGATTTTTTTTTTTATAATCGTCTTTTTTTCAATTTCATATTGATAAATAAGTTTTATATTCTCTATCAGCCAAGGGATGACACGGACATTAATCCTAGAAACATCAATAATACTGAAACACCACCCAACACAACTTTACATGGAATCAAAAACAACTCCGTGTGTGGATGTAGAGTTTGGCAGACGAAAGAATGTTAGCAGCTGACGGCATACCGGAAAGAAACTGGATAAGTGTCAAACTGTGATAATTATTTTTTTGTTGAATAACGACTTTGAAGACGATTATATATGTGGATATAAATTTATAATCTGGACATTTTTTTTGCATATGCATTATGAGCATTACGGATAAATTTTCAAAATAAATAAGTAACTTTGTCCAAAAGATTTGCGGATACTTAAATTTAATTTTTACATAATAAACTTCACATTTGGTTGTACTTGTTTGATTGAAACAGGTTTCGCGCATGTCGAGATTTTTTAACTGATGCTTGCGAAAGTGCAACCGGTCCCGATCATTGCATAAAATTCTGAAATCATACGTGTTTTATATGTAAATGATTTTATTTGTCATTCCGCTTAACCATTTGTCACACTTATTGTTTAACAATCAAGTGCGAAAAATGTTTCGTATCTTCAATAAGTGAAATAATTGGTTAACATAACACCCACTTTGATTGGCAAGCATACATTCACTTGTCGAACTCTATTTTTTCCTATTCCACATTTGAAATGGCAAATAGGTAATGAGCAAGTGTTCGGCGAAATAACAAAGGGCAGGTAGAAAAACCAAACACCTTTTAAAGGTAAATTCCTATCTCAATGTATAGAAAAACGTAACAATCGTATAAAGCTGAATAACAATATCCCTGGAGCATGGCAATATCATATTTTTTGCAAACCTAGTGAACAGGTATACACCAAAAATATTGGTTTACTTGTTTAATTCAACAAAGACAAAATATATATTAACCAAGAGAAATTTTACCTCATACACGCGGATAATATCAATACATAATTTAATATTTAATACATATCGTAACAAAACATTCCTCATTCCGATAAAAACACAAAAATATTATTTGTATGTATGTTTAGATCGTTAAGTTTGCTTTGCCTTTTGAATACCGTACTAATTTCTAGGTGATACTTTACGATAACGTTTAAAAGGCCATTAATTGTAATGGATTAATATCATTACATATTATGAACAAGCAGGTACATAAGCGTTAAATAAAATTCAAAATTACATATCGACTGTGGAAAGGAAAAAGGACGTAACCCACACATATCAAATTTTACAGGAGGTGCTATAAACGTGTTTTAATGATTTTGTGACATATGCAAATTATGAATTATACACAACCCTGAAGTGCACGGAGACTTCTAAACTGGTGTTTAATTGACATAATCTAATATTAATTAAAGAAATTGTCTAGGAAAAACCTTTATTTCAGTCTTTTTTCTTGGTTTTAATTTTTTACAAGGTCATTTTTTGAAACATAAAAGCTAAATTTAGATACTAATTCGGCATTTGCAGCTTGCATCCTTTTGATAGAACGTGTATCAAGTTTGATACATTGGGATTATCGAAAAAAACCTGTTTTGAAGAAACTGTGGGTTAAGTCCTTTTTCCTTTCCACAGTCGATATGCATATGTTAAATGGCATCATGGATTTTGTTTATTTCGAGCAGTAATATCGACTGGAAAATACATTTTATAATATCTAGTATGTACTATAAAACATAGTATGTAATATTAGACTGATAGTGTTGTAAATATATTTATTTACATATCATTTAGACGTTACGTCGTGACATCGAGCAAGTATGAAGTGTGTAAATAATATATTTTTATTTAAATTTATAGCGGTCATCGACAGTAAATAATTAGTCAAGTCGCAGCAGTTAGAACTATAGTTTTTTCATATGGATTTCAAATAGTCTATAGCAGAGATAAGTCTATAGTTAGTTGCGCCCTCGCCCACTGACAATGAATCCTATTATTATTCACATACCTATGGATTAAAAATCATTACAAAAGGTATGTAGATAAGATAAATTGAAGCTATTAGCACTTAATTAAAGAAAGAAATTTTATGTAAAATATAAATCCGTTATTCACAATACACATTTATCGACAGAAAGGTCACTCTTCTAACTTGATGTAGTAATGAATGAATAACAGGTACATAATAAACACTTATCTAGCGTATATTATGACTTGGAGAAAAATAACACAAGGGATAGGTGGGTAATCCGTTGTTCTGTAGAACTATTGATATCAAACTACAGTAGAGAACACCAACCAAGAGGCTGCTAAAATCTTTGAAAATGAAAAAATCTTTACCAACCTGTTGAGTGTATTGATAAAGTTTCTTGTATTTCCTTGTAATCCAGAAGAAAAAAAAACACTGACGCTCCTACATTTTCTATGGAACACTGAACTTTATCATCACATTTGTAATTGCACGTATAAACTTCGGCTTCTCGGGAAGATTGCTTTTAAATTATTATGAATGATGATGAAGTTGAAAGTTCACTAATTGAAGAAACGACACACGGCTGACTACTACATACAATAATATAAATATTCTTAAAGTGATATTACACAGAACTTTGATTATTTCAACCCTAAGGCACTTATTTGGGAAGTATTGTATATTTGCATGTGTTTCGGAAATTTATTTACGTGTCAGAACAGTCGAACCCGCGATTTTAACAATACTGAAAAACAATAAATAATAACACTATATCCGGCTTGCCGAAGACTTGAAAGTTTTCAAGACAACACTTAGCTTATATTATAACGTATTTTGCCGACGTTGCGTTTAACGAATGTCCAATATCACAAGCTGTTTAAACAATTGCACTTTGGAGCTTTCCGTTCTATTCGAATGTTTCAGTCATTTCGCGATATTTACGGCTAAATTGGTAAGAACAAGTAAACTCAATTTCAAACTGTATCAAAAGTGAACAGCATGAAGTTGGCTAGAATGAAATCGAACTCCTTTCAAGTTTCAAGACAGTTCAAAACCTACGAGAAGGCTACCTGCCTTCGAGTATGTATATGTGCTTAGTTAGAAACAGAACAACGTAAGTCGCGTATTTTTGTTTGGGATAACATAGCTTATGCTAAATGGTTAAGAAGAATATATTTCATAATAGTAATTTGTCAATGTCCTAATATTATAAAGTTTGAAGTGGGAGCGCAAAGTAAAGAAATTCAGCCGCTATTGTAATGACTGATGTGTACTATTTTCCATTGTTTGAGTAGAAAGATTTTTTCTTGTTTTTTTGGCTGTTCCAGGTTGTGTAAATGACCAGAGCATTAGAATGTTGGCAACGAATGGGTGGTTCGTGGCCCAAATTAAAAAAGTTAAGGTGTTCAAATATTACCATTTCTTTTCAATATACCTAGGTACATATTATATTTTTAACTATATATACCACCGTAATAAATGAATTTCATAGATTACTCATAGTGCAATCACATGTACTTTTCATAGAAAGAGATGTAAACTATTACTCAACTTCCCTTTTCAAATAGCGTTGCATAATAGAGAAAGCTTAAAATAACTGGGATTAAAGCAATTTCATATTTTTCAACATTTACGAATGAAATGACAAATTTAAACTATTACTTGCAACAAACTGTCACTAAATTGCATCTTGAATACCAACGAAATAATACATAATTAATTATTATTATTTATTAGAGCATACTTTTAGAGTAGTTAACCTAACTCGTATAAGGCAATTGAGAAAAAATCATTAATATAGTTTGATGTTATATCAAAAGCTGGCTGTACACAAGTGTGCAAAATGCAATTAAGTGGTAGAGTATGTTTTAAAATTTTAAAAAAGCCTAAAAGCCTTTTACAGTCTAAATAACGTGTGAAAGAGCTCTTTCCAGTGTCTTAGCTAAAAATTTGGGGCCCTCATGTTGACATTCGAGCCACGAAAACGAGAAAAAAAACTTTTGATTCGCTTCGTTTGCAGAGCTATTCTCACGCTGTAAAGTGTTTTTACTTACTCAACCGCAAGTAAAAACACCTAGTCACTAAAATAAAGCTGGCTTATGTTTGAAATAATATTAAAGATTAAATAACAAGGTTGTATTAAGTATTAATAAAAATAATATACAATGGCCGTACTTATTATTTTCCATGACATCTAAAGTCAGAAAGTTTCTGAAATAAATGTAAAAAATGAAATATTTTACTATATGAGACTGGCAAATATTTGGTACATTCGTTTTAAACGGTATCATACATATTTAATTATATCGACGCGTACTCCATCAACAAATGTACTACTAAAGGTTTATATACAGGAGCACGCTAGAGATGGCCGGTGATATTTTCAAATTTTCACGTCTTTCGTTGTTAATAATAGTTTAAATTATTTATTAAATTATCATGTTGCAATTACAATTTGATAAATTATGTTCAATATTTGATAATCACATTGTTTGCATTTATCAAGTGAACGTATATGAAGGTATTACTTGCAAATCCAGCTTATCCAAAGTTGCTGAAACATGAACCATGAATGTAATTTAGTAAATAAAAATAAATTTTGAAAGTATTTTTCAAGTAAAACATCCAAAATATCATTTCAAAGTAATGTAAGACTTAAAAAACTTTTGATTGAACATTGTTTTTCAAAATGAAATTCAAGTTTCAAATTTTTTAACCATTTTGGAATTAGCCGTGTTTGCAAGTAATATCATCATATATGAGTATCAGTAAGATAATAAAAGTATATAATACTGTGTATGTCAATTTTCAATATTAAATACATATATGAATGATATTTCTTTTCAATATAATCAAAAATATCGGCCCCATTACAATACAGAAGAATTTTATATATTTTTTTTCTCAAAGAAAATATGTATTCTTTGAGAAATAATCCATGGTGGAAGTAAGTAGCTAAACTGACATATAAATTTCGAATTTTTCGTTTACAATTTATTTTATACTACAACCAATTATGTACTACTGATATAATTCAATTCGATAATATAAATATTTTAGATTCTTAGATTTCAATCTAACGAGAATAAAATCATTTCTTATTTTATTTCAAGATATTGTTCGCATTTTAAATGAATATTGAATGTATCAAATTATGAAATTCACATCCCTAGCAATATATTATTCTAAAACTATTTCACGGAATAACGTCTGGCATTCGAAATTAGCATCTTACGTAAGGTATAATAAGGTCTAAAATAGCGTACTAAGTTAGCGTATGTAAGAATTTTTTATACGCATTTATGAGGGATTTTTTGTTTGCGGGGAGTGGGGCGATTTTTAGGAAGAAAAACATACTCCGTTCGTGTAAAGTATGCACTTTTTGATGCACGTATAACAGGAAAGAACCAAATATTTTACTATATTAACTGGTAAAGGTAATTGAAGAAAATTAATATTTTTATTCTTTATTTGCCTGGTGGGAATAATGGAAGTATTATCAATCTTAATTTACTGAAATAGTGGTATGTCAGCAATAGGTTGATAAAATAGAAGTCGCAATAACTTTGTGTTGTTACGTATTATATGTGTTATATTATTAATGGTTGGATTCCCCTGGATATATTGACTTGAATACAAGCTGCATGCAATAGCAGAGAGAGAAAGAGTTTGAGCTTTTGATGAAATGGAGAGATCTTATCCAGCACCCAGCAGATGATATGAGTATTGCCAGAAATATATGCATAGCATGTTTGAAAAATCATTTTCCTTTCGGATGCTGTATTTTTTATATTAATTAATTTATTTTAAATAATTCAATCTTAATAATAACATTTTATATTAAATGAAATCATAACAACTTCTTAATACTTTAATGGCTGAGATTTAGGGGTAAAGTTTTTAAATGATGATAATATACTCGTTATAACTAAATAACATTTTTTAATTAACTTGGCATTATACCTCTAAATATTAAGTGTTTTATTATCTTATGTTTGTAACTTAAAAATAAATACTTTAAATGTCATTAATATTCGCAAAATTTAAATATTTTTTGTATTTCAAAAATTTTGGTTCACTTTTTCTTTCTACAACAGACCGAAAATTTGGGTGAATCGTAATAACATCACATTAATAGCTCAATTTTATGATAAAATATGTCGTCACATTTTTATGAATAAAAGTAGGTTATAATAGTTTTATAAATACTTTTTACTTTTGCAGTTGTCTGCTTAATTTGATAAAAAGCTTTCCGTTGGAATGATGAGATGACACTAGTAGCTGTTTTAATCTATCGCCAATTGGTTGTGATAATATTGCAATCAAAAAAGTCTTGTTAGCAACCAAATATAATAAAAATCATATCAGACAAACAATATTTTCTTGAATCAATAATAAAAATTATTCATTATTAAAATTATATATTATGTGTAATAATTTATGTCTGTCTGTAAAGCACAATACAACACTACACTAACGCGCAAAGCATAGACTAACAGTCAGCATTGTTTAAAGCCTCACAGACCACTAAATAGATCAATTAGAAATCCTGCAGACCGCGGTAAATATGGAAAACGTTATTAAAGAACATATAAAATGCACCTAGTTCATAAAATAAAACCATTAATTAATACCAATTTATTAAAGGTTGATAAATAGTACAAATTTGTTAAAACAGAAAAAATATAGATGGTGCAACATTTCTCTGCAGACCACCGAAATTCTCTCGCAGACCACTAGTGGTAAACGGACTACCACTTTGCCAACCACTGTCATAAACAGAGCGACACCAGAGATATTTTTGAAGTGTGAGTATTGAACGAATGTTAAAGGTGGCATTGTAACCTATTGTATGATTAGGTAGTTGTTCTACTAGTTTTCAAGCTCCAGAAAGATTTAAATCTAAAGAAATTTCGTAACACCAGCTATGCAATTCACCTTTCAGATATTGTAGTGGAGTAAGAGAGTCAGAAGAACAATAAGCAGACGTGCTTACTCTAAGGAACGAGTAAAAGGAGAGGGAGCGTATGACAGTATGTCTTTGTAGATGTGAATGCACTCTTATTCTTTCATTTAACAATACAAGGTGTATATGTGAAGGAGGAAGTAAAGATATTGAAAATCGAATACCCTTTTTTAAAAATATAGTTAATTATTTTTTTGAAACATCGTTTGTACATACTAAATCAAGGCAAAAGTGACTAATAATACATTATTTTGAGTATGTTACTCAATATATTCTAAAAAGCCAAGCTTAATGACCAAATTAATTATCATTCCAGCTTATTTCTGATATGTTAAATTCCTGATCCTGAAAATAGCAATAACAATTAAACATTGAGAATAATTTGCCCTTTATTAAATAATAAATAAATTACAGGTAGGTACATTTATCAGATCTTAGAAAGTAAAACTATAATAAATATTAAATGATATTTTATTATCATAGAAAATGTGTGAAAGATTGATCAACATTTTAATTGTAAAAAAAAAATCCTTTTTTCATTTTAACAAATAGGTAAAACAAAATTTTAGTAAGTACTTACAGAACAATCAAAACATTTAACATCACATAGAGTGTTATACCCTTTCCTTTCCTGTTATAAAACACAATTCATACTCCCACCCACAGAACTTTAAAAACAAAGAATATTTCAAATTAGCTAAAGTACCCGAAATTAATAAACATTTTTTTTATTTTATAAATCAGAAAATGGTGATTTCTTAAAATGTTCATTCCTTTAAGTTTACAATAAAATAGTGGTTCAACCTTTGATTCAGGAAATATATGAGATGGGCAAAGAATCAATTGAAAATGTCCACCGATCTCCACAGTTTTATGATACAACATAAATGTCACTATACATCAGCGACTCTGTTATCTGGCGGTGGTTTCCTACAGCAGCATGAAGCCAATGTTCCAGTTCCAGCCAAAAATAAGCAAATAGCACCAAGACAACTGACTGCTCCTCCAACAACGTCTCCCAAGGGTCCTTGTTGTCCCACACGACCACCACTTGCAACTATTAAAGTCAGAAGGGCAGCGCATGATAGAAGAGAAAATACTGATAGCAGTATATAACCTGAAAATAATAATGTTTTTAGTTGAGTTACAATGCTAATATAATAGAATATTCATTGTATTGATATATGAATATTGATATTTAATTGAATAGGTCATTTTCATTTAATAAAATAGCAACGTTTATGGTGGAATTAAGAGTAGTCAAGTGATCAGTATAAAAAAATGGGGACCTTTAACTCGCTTGCATCTTTTGGCAAGATTCAGATCATGCTAATATTTGTTTTTTTCAACTAACAAAAATTCACTATCCATCTCATGAAAAATAAAAATTGATAACTTTTTCATTTTGTGTAACAAACTGTCACACATGTTTCGTCTCTTTGAGAAGCACTCTCAGACAAACTATTGTAAGGATATTTTCTATCTTACCTCCAATCAGATTTATATATACTGCTTATATATATAAGATATTTATGCAATTTTAGGCTTTTAGTACCTGATATATAATTCCTATTGGGTAGAAGTCGATTGGTGCGTGTCCTGAAGCCCAATAATCCAAGGATCAGACATGTGAAACCTGACAATACTCCAAAGTCCAGATAATATTTTCTGCCAAACTGAAAAGAGGAAATAAACCATAAAGAAACACGATTTTTATATTGTCCTCACATTCATTGTTTTCCAGCATTTATAGTTTAAAATATATTATGATTTGGTCACAAATTTTACCATGATTGTTTGTTATTGTTGAATATTTTTCATCCCAATCAGGAGCATGTGTTATATAGCTATTTTGCATTACACAATCACTGAGATTGCAAGTCTGCAAGATCCATGTAGTTGTTATGATGCCTACATATGTCCGCTGCTGAATCACTGATTGAGGGCACTTGCGGTTGCATAATAGGGATGATAATTTTTGAATCTATTATACAATAATTTTGCTTAGCAAGGAAGTTCAATAGGTGACCTATTTTGTCTTGGAGACTTTTAAGTTTTCTCTAATTACTGTAATTATAAAACACTGTCACCTTATTTGATTTTTTGTGGGATAAACAAAATTATTATTAAGATAAAAAATATGTATTACGTACAATGTACATGATATAGAAGGAAAGCGCAGCTGTGAGTGTGCCGCAGAGTGCCATCATAATCGCAGCTAATGCTAAAGTCGCACAACCAGGTGTCGCTCTCCATCCTTTTTCAGGTAGTATAGCTTCTTCAGTGTATACAATATTTCCGCCACGGGTCGCCAGCCTGAAATAAGAGTATAAATATGAAGTTATAATATGTTCCATGACTGATCCAATATTTTAATATCAAGTAATATAATATCTAGGTCTGTAGCCGAGTGGTCGGTTTCTTTGATTCCTGCATTCACAGATTTGAATCCCAGTATGAACAGTTTCGTAAACTGTTTTTTCCATTGATTTATAGATTTATGTTGTGTTATGTTTGGAGTTAAATACATTTAGTTCCCACCCAATCCTAAAAGCAAGGTGTTGTGAAAGCGATATGCTTACTACTTATCCTGCATCAGCTCTATCCTTATTCTCTCTAAAATAAAAAGAGATTAAGCAACTATGTGACAAGCAGTTCTTGTAGAACTTCTTCTGATAAGAAAAGCCCGTAATGATATGGTTATAAAAAAGATAAATCTTAAAGAATAATTAAAATCATGTCAGCTTTCATAACTGTAAAGTTATGTTTTATAAAAATAAACATTATTGTATTGTCATTACCTTGGTGAAATAATTGCTGTGCTTCTGTTAAAAACCACTTGCTTTCCATCATCTCTTCTTCGTATTTCTCGTTCATAGTCTCTACTTCTCTCAAAGTCCCGACTTCTATCAAAGTCACGGCTTCTTTCAAAGTCTCTACTTCTGTCAAAATCTCTACTTCTATCCAGCTCATAGCTCCTATCATGGTCTCTACTTCTGTCAAGACCTGAATCTTTTACAAAAAAGTCAGGAATATTCAAAGGCACATCGTCAGAGTTTGGATACCCATAGTTTAACTTTTGCTGAACTCGAGGGCTTACTGGTGATGTGAGATTTGAATTTCTTCTAGGTAGTGGCGGTGACGTCAAGTTTACACAGCTTTTGGAAGGGGTCATCGCTTGCTTGGGTGTACTAGTCATGATTCTCTTTGACGGAGTAACAGGAAATCCAGCTCTCCGTTCAGGAGATATTGCCCTATTTGGAGTACTGTTTAATTGATTTCTAATAGATGGTGAGCTGACACAACTTTTCATTGAGCTTTCGATGACAGTTTTCCGTGACTGCTTAATAGGTGATGCTAAAAGTACATGGAGCTTTTGTGTCGCTTCTAAATTCTTTCTAGTCATGCCTGGAGATTTAATATAGAATGTGGGAGGGCTCAAATTTTCTGGTTGCGCTTCATAAACAGTAATATCATCATCGTCTGATGTTGGAATCCTTGCATATCTATGTACTTTACCATTAACTGATCTAACGATTTCAGTGGGTACTTCTTTGAATTCATCTCCACTAGGTCCGTCAACGTTATATTCTTCAGGTTCAGTTTCAATTATTCTTTTTTTTGTTGGGGAGTATTCAAATTCGTCTGGTATTTCTGCGTATCTATGCTTTAAAACTCTAGGATTAACATTGTGTGCGATCATTTCTGTTTCTTCTTCCACACCAATATCCTCAAATTCAGATCCAGTAATATTGACAACCTGAAACATCTCAACCTCTTCTTCTTTTACTCTTTTACTGGTATTATTACCTTTTGAACCTCTTCTTATAAAAGGGTCATGATCAATTTGACTATTTGTCCTTTTAGAGTTTCTTATGACAGTTTTCCTTAACTCTTGTCCGTCTGGTGAAATAACGGCATACCTACTTGGTTTTGGACCAGGTTTTGGAGGTAGCTCAATCGAATTTGGACCTGAATTAACATATCTCAATGGACCGTCTCCTTTCAAGTGTGTATTTCTCAAATGATTATCTGAAATATCTGTTCTCACTCGTTGGTTGCTTATTTCAAATTGTGGGGTTGACTTTTTGGGAGAATTTGCACCTAATGGGGGGACACGTTTTATTCTTGATGATCCAAACTTTGATTTTGGCGATGTGGTAATTCTAGGAGATACACATGGAGACTGCTGGGTATAAACTACTTCACTCTGCGCACAAAATGCAGGATTCGAGTAGTACTTGTAGGTAATCTTTGGTGAATCCATCTTGTTACAGTATAAAATATTGTGTATATATACAGTGAATAAATTTAAATATTTTTTTATTTAGTCTGACTATTTATTGAATTCAGGAACACCAATCCTGGAACAAGACAAAGAAAATAATATCAGTTTTTTAAAAAATAAAATAAAGCAAGGCATACAACAAGATCATTGATAACAAATTGTTGGTATCTTGAGTGGATCTTAATCACTGCGTATAGTTTTATAAACCACAGTGGACAGATAAACAGTATTTTGAATAGGGTTGTCAGACGTCCCGAATAATTGAAATTGATTACATGAAAAATATTTTAAAAATTGAAATACAATCTCGGGTTAAAATAAAAAAAATGCTGCAGATAAATGGGTTTTAGAAAATAAAATATTTTAGAATTTATAGAATTTAAGGAACAATACAAAGTATCACATATGCAAGTATATTTTCTCCATACCATGACATAATGGTAATGTGAAGAGAATATTCTCGCTAATGAAGATTCAGTGTACAGATTAGAGAAATGGATACTGTTGAAAATTTTCTACAGTGCATAGAAAATTATAATCTTAATTGTTGCCAAATGTATAATTTTAATGTTTATGTACACTTTATATTGTTAACTTTTAGGGTGTTCACTGTCAATACTTGGTGGAAAGGCAGTATAATAAAAATAATAAAACATTTTAGTACTCTTCCCACATAAAATTTATTTGATCAGGACCGGTTTCGCTCATCGCGAGCATTATCAGCTGAGTTATTATCATCAGTTGATAATGCTCGCGATGAGCGAAACCGGTCCTGATCTAATAAATTTTATGTGGAAAAAGTACTTAAAATCTTTTATTATTTTTATTATAATGCCTTTCCACCAAGTATTGACAGTAACACCTTAAAAATGTATAATTAATTATCTACTCACAAATAAAAACTCTTGAAAAAGGCCAAATCTATAATCTATTCTAAGTATAAAAAATAGGTGTAACCTATAAATGAAACAAACCAGCACAGATTAATATATTGTTTTTTAGTCTTTAAATAGGTATGTTTATGTACACTTTATATTGTTAACTTTTAGGGTGTTCACTGTCAATACTTGGTGGAAAGGCATTATATTAATAAAAACACAATATTCCTCTGTATTTTATTCCACTTTATATTGTGTTAATTGTACTATTTTTATATGTTTATAATTAGTTTTATTCCTCATAAATATAATAAACTAGATAAATATTAAAATTAAAAAAGATGTTTTAATTTAATATAAATCAAAATTGAAGGGGGTGGTGTCCTGGTTTGACTTGTAAGAAATGACAACCCGAATTTCGAAACATCATGTTTTTATTAAGATTCAAAACACTAAAATTATAACTGAGAGAAAATGCAAAAATGTCTCCATCTTTCGATAAAAGACGGCATTAATAAAAAGATAATGCCTGTCAAGTCGTGTTGTATAATATATTACCAATCTAGTGCATCGTTACGTATTAAACAATTAATAACGAGCAGTCATTATTATCTACTAGTAATTTGGAAGTAAATCGTTAATGAAAGTGAATATGTAGTTGTAAAACAATAAGAGAAAAATTAATTATAAATTCTTTAACGTGTAATGAATTAGTCCATTGGCGTTCAAAAGAAAATTAAAAATAGCCATAACTTGATTAATGAATGATTTTTATTATTAAGTAAATGCAGTGCCGGTGTTACGCATAGGCGCAGTGAGCAATTGCCGGTAAAAGAGCGCCCTCGCAGTTTTAATGTGGTTGTTTTTAGATATTTTTCTACATAATAAAAAATCAATAACTGCTTAACCTAACTTTCAAATTAGAGCGGATAAACTAATAATACAGTATGCAGTGGCGGATTAAGCACATGTGAGGCCCCAGGCGCAATAAATTTTGGAGGCCCTGTTTTACGAATAACATAAAATTATCAAAAAATTACAAGTAAAATAGTAAAAATATATACTAGCGGTTATATTATTATATATGGGTTATATTATTATATATACTATATATAATAATATAACCCATAGGTTATATTATTATATATAAGTTATTTTGAGGCGCCAAACGCGCGCCTCATTTGCTTCTAGGTTAATCCGCCACTGACAATACGTATGGTGTAAGTAAGATATTGGCCTGGTAATTTCAGGGGACCTCAGCTTTCAGATGAAAATTGAACCCAAATTGTATAGATCAAATCCCGATCGAGCCTTGTATTTTTCAAAATGAATTGTACTTATGTGAAACTAAAACTATTTGCGTCGAATTTTGAATATATTAAATGGCTCCAAGGACGATACAAATGTAATAAAAATCCCTCCACAATATTGACATTTTAAATGATTTCTCTTTCTCTATTTGTAAAATATGTTTCTGTAGTATCATATTAATATAATGTTATTTAGCGGCCACCAACCGGTGGTTGCGAGTAAATTTTTTGTCGACTGTCGACAAAACTTTTTTACTTCACTGCACACTGGTGAATGGTTCCTGTACCGCGGCACACCAAATAAAAACGCTTTAAATAGGGAATCGTACAGTTAAAAAAGAAAATATGGAAAATGTGTCGCGTTGACCACTGTGTATGAACGTGACAAATATTTGTATTAATGTGTAGATGTTAAATTTATTTAAAATTAAAATAAAGGATTTTTACACCGCGGTACACCTGAAACTTTTTGCAGCACAGTAGTGTGCCGCTGCACACAGTTTGGCAGACACTGCACTAACGCCATTGGAGTCGAGAAGCCATAAACTTTTCAACAAAAATTTGTAGCAATTAATCAAGTGTAATTATCGTGTCGTCATTGATATCAATTGATAATGCTCGCCATGATCGAAACCGGTCCTGATCTTGATAAATAAAAGTGGAAATAAGTAGAAAGGAATTATGTAGCTGGAAAAAATCCTTTTGAAATGAACGCCGCTGGTATTATCAAGCACTAATGTACATTACGTAAGTGATACACTTGTACATATTATGAAAAAGTAAAATGAACGGCGGGTTCAATTTTTATCTTCACACTTTCTAAACTTATTGTGCTCACTCATATATGTTAGGAAATCAGTGGCAAGATTTTAAAACGATAAATACATTATGTACTCTCAGTTCCTGAATGTGAATTATGCGAACCGTGTCCGAAATTTTACGTTGAAAAGTGTCACGTAATTTAGAAGACGGCATTATTTTTTTGCTGTGATTTGCCACAATAACATCAATGTGAAAAAAATCAAAACATTATTTCCCAAATAGAATTTTGCATGTTAAAACTCTTCTCTTCTTTGGCCATGTTCGCTCCCTATGTGGAGCATATGGCCGCCACGCGGCACCTCCATGTTTCCCTGTCTCCCGCCAATAGCTTTGCTTCCTCCCATGACATGCCAGCATCCCTCAGTTCCGCCGAGTACATCCTATGGATAGTACCCGACGGACGTCCAGGACGCCGGAATCCCACCGGTCGAAAGAAGAGGCAGGCAGGATTGAGGCTTTCCGGAGGCATCCGCAGCACGTGACCCAGCCAGTTCCAACGTCTCTCCATAACCACTGACGTGACGGGACGCTGTCTTGTACGCTCCCTTATCTCTGAATTCCTCACAAAATCAAACCACCTCACCCCCATTATCCGACGCAAGCATCTGTTCTCGAAGCTCAGTATACGGTTTTTCTGAGTCTTCGTCAGGTGCCATGATTCGCAACCGTAAAGCATTACCGGCAGAATGCAAGCGTTGAACAAGTGGCATTTGGTTTTAATCGAGTACAGCTGTGTGTCCCAGACAGTCCGCATTGAGTTGAATGTGGCTCCAGCCATTCCTAAACGAATGGCGAGCTCGTTTTTTGTACTACCGTCTTCGGGGATATGTATGCCGAGGTATCTGAAGCTGTCAACCCTCTCGATGATCTGTCCCGCGCTGGTAAGGGTCCTATCAGAGTCATGACAGGCTTGGTTACACATCACATTGGTCTTACTAGTATTAATTTTTAGACCAATGCGACCTGAGTTAGTTCCTAACCCATCAATAGTCTCCTGGATGCCCTCAATGGATTTATCGAATATTACAGCATCATCGGCATATTCAAGGTCACACAGCTTCAGACCGGGACCAACAGCTACACCTCGATCAGGCGGAATTGACCTGCGAAGTATGAAGTCAAGGATAATAATAAACAGGAACGGTGCAAGAACGCACCCCTGTCTCACTCCGGTAGTGACCCCGAACCATTCGGTATTTGAGTCACCGATTCTCACACAACATGCACTATTCTCATGTAAGGATTTGATAATGGCCACAATCTTTGGCGGAATCCCGTAGGCATCCAGTGTCCTCCACAAAGAGGGTCTGTGCGGACTATCAAATGCCTTCTCATAGTCGACGAAACAACAAGCAAGAGCACTGTTAAATTCATTGCTCTGCTGGAGGAGACATCGAAGATTGTGTATTTGGTCCGCACACGACCTTCCAGGGAGGAAGCCCGCTTGATTTTTCCTAAGTATTTTCATAATGGGACCTCTTATTCTCGCCAAGAGAATGTGTGCCATTACCTTCCCAGGAATACTGAGAAGAGTTATGCCTCGGTAATTGTTACAGCTGAGGGGATCACCTTTTTTGTGGAGTGCTAACACCTCACCGTCCACCCAGTCCCTAGGACAACGCTCACCGTCCCACACCCTGGCCATCAGGTGATAGAGAGGATGTAGGACGGCGTTAAGACCACATTTCAGAAATTCCGAATGTATTCCGTCTCCACCCGGTGCTTTGCCGTTTTTAAGCCTCTTCACTGCCAAGATGATTTCGGCATGTGTGGGCGTACGGTCTGAAATACCGGACACTCGGGGGAGGTCCATAGATGTAGCCTCTTCGGTTACGTCAAAAGGGTCCTGGGGGGGCGGTCGGTTCAGCACCTCGCAGAAATGATCCTTCCAAATCTTTTTAACGCTTTCTGCGTTTGACTCTATTGCTCCATCAGGGCCGCGAATCGGCCCGGGAGTTGGTGGTCGCTTTCCGCAGACCTCGCGCGTGATTTTAAATAACTTCTTGGTATCATTTCTGCGGGCCGCCACCTCAGCTGTCTCAATTTGCCGATCCAAGAATCGGCGCTTGTCAAGTCGCGCAGACTTCTTGACAACTTTGTCCTGATTACGATAATCAGCGCGACGTTCTTCAAATTTTTCAGGGTCAGCTTCACTGTCCTTCAGTGCTTTTAGCCTGGCCCGCTCTTCAATTCTCCTCCACGTATTTTCGGACATCCATTTTGGTTGCCCCTCCCTCCGGAATCCGAGAACATCTTCGGCCGATGATGCAATAGCACGTTTGATACAGCACCAGTCCGCCTCAATGCGATCGGACCCGGATATAGGTCGCACGGAGACACGATCTATTTCCTTCCTTACAGCAATCTCGAATTTTAGTCTAGTATTTACGTTTTCTAGCTTCTCGATGTCGATCTTTTTCCGCGCTGGATTTTGAGCTATGCGACTTAGTTTCAGGCGGATTTTGCCGACAAGTAGTTCGTGGTCGCTATAAATGTCGGCACCTCGATATGTGCGAACATCGAGAAGTTCAAATCTATGTTTCGTGCTGTAAAGAAGATGGTCAATTTGCGTCTTCGTGCGACCATCAGGAGAGGTCCATGTGTATTTATGGATGTCTTTATGCGGGAAGATAGTTCCGCCAATGGTGAGCTCATTCATGATAGCGAATTCAATCAGTCTCCCACCATTGTCGTTTGCGGTGCCCAGACCATGCCGTCCCATCACTGAGGGCCCGAGAGCCGGATCAGCCCCTACTCGCGAATTATAATCCCTAAACGCATGTTAAAACTAGACCCACTTTAAGTTGCAAAACCACCATACAACGGGTAAATAAGATAGTACTAAAAAATGAATACTTTTTAAATGTCCAGACTAGGGTATCCAATCCCGGAGCCTTTTTCCAATCCCGGGATTTCGGGATTGATTAATTTTGAATCCCGGGATTGAGATTTTATCTTTGAAATTGAATTTGAATTTGAAATCCTCAATTTGCTATACTTTTTCCTTGGATTCTCACAGAACCTCGTTTTTTTTTATTTTTTTAGCTCACCGAGGAATTTGAAATCTCCGATTTGGTATACTTTTTCCCGGGATCTCACAGAAACTCTTTTTTTTTTTTTAGCTCGCCGACGAATTTTAAATCTCGAATTTGCCAATTTCGTGTAAATTTTCTCAAAATTTCTCAATCCCGAAATCCCGGGATTTCGGGATCAGAAAATTTAACGGGATCCCGGGATTGGATGCCCTAGTCCAGACGAAACGAGTAAATGGCGAGTCTTTTTCGTCTATAGTCGCGAAATACAAGTAACTGTTCTTTGTTATTATTGTCAACTGAATATTCTCTAAAAACAACAACTCAAAGTCGTCCTTTTCGTTCAAAATTTTCTAAGAAATATTAATGTAAAACTTAAGTGTTTTTTTCGTTGGGAGATATTTTTCTCGATCATTTCAATTGGTCCTCTCGGTGGTGTCTGTGATTTTTTTATTTATTTATTTTTAAAGACCTGGTATTGCAAGACCATTCACTTTACTCATTTAACTTAATGTTTTTATGGGGATTTTTTTATTTTTGTAACAAAAATAAATTGGAACCCTATGATAACTTTTACATATGGGGTTAGGTTTTATCAATTCTGTCTAATTTACTTCATTTGAATTTTATAGATAAAGTCGATGGGACAACATTTTGAAAATAATTAAAAAATATTATATTTATATTTTGTATACTTGTTTCTTTACTACAAAATAATACGTTAATTTTTAAGTTAAGATTACTCATATGTATTATTCATTATTAATTGATATGAAATATTTTTAACGTGTTTAAACGAATTTACTAATCTGCTGTTATTTGAATTAACAATGTAATCTGTTTTTTTTTGTGACAGCATGCATCTTAAAACACTAACGAAGAATAAACGCGACATGGAATAAATATTATGTATAACGTTTTCATGAGATATAGTATATATGTATATACTTTTGTTTGTAATAAAACTTTTTTATAATATAACATCCTGTGAAACAAGTTTTGTTTCCTTCGAATTGTTAGCAATATTCTACATGGGGTGGGCTTCAGACCGGAACTGGAGAGTACAATAATAATTATTGTCAGTTATAAGAAAAAGGGAGGAAACTTTATTTGCTTATTCGGAAGGTATCGATCAAAAGCAAAAATGTGTGTTTTTTTATTTACTTCTGACTAATAAACTAAAAAATGTATTTATTATAAAAAATAATGAGTTGTGAAATCCCACTTACTTGATTAAATGTTTGATAAACCATTTTTAGATACTCATTAATTTCTTTTGTAGAACGATTTGAACTAGAATTTAAATTATACTAAGATATTTTGCATATAAAAGCGAGTAAATGGCGTTGTACAAAGATCTGGCGACGGAGCGATGCTCAGAAACAGCAATCAAAAAATGCACAATTCTTGTCTAACTATAGGGTTTTTTAATAGGGACGCTCGAAATTTGTTAGGTTATAGCAGCCATGCTGTTCAAGTGACATCTGTCAATTTTGTTCACTATGAAAGGTTATAGCGTTGAACAACGTGTGCAAATTAACAAATTTTATTATCAAAGTCACTGATACCACGCAGTACGTGATTATTATCATAGTCAAAACCGTCCTGTCGAGTCGACTATTCAAGTCAATCAGTTGGGTAAATAATCAGCCAACATTTGTACGTCACCGAAACGCAAGATCTGCTGAAAAAATTGCTGCTGTGCGTGAGGAGTGTACGGGGAAACCCAAGGCAGTCAATTTCTTGTCGTTCTCAAGAACTTGGCCTTTCTGTGACCTAACTTGGCGAATTTTGCGTCAGGACTTGGGTGTGTACTGTGCACCCGTATAAAATCCAACTAGCCCAGGAACTTACGGTAAACGATCATAGACAACGCCGTGTATTCGCTGATTGGGCTCTGGAGCAGTTGGAAGTTGACCCAAATTTCGCCAAAAAATCATCTTTAGCGACGAGGCCCATTTATGGATGAATGGACATGTGAACAAGCAACATTGTCGGATTTGGGGTGATACTAATCCATACTAGATACAACAGCACCAAATGCATCTCGAGAAAGTCTCTGTTTGGTGCGGATTTTGGTCTGGCGGAATCATCTGTCCGTACTTCTTCCGAAATGAAACTGGCATTGCCAAAACCGTTAACGACGTGCTGATAAACAACTTCGTGTGGCCTAAACTATGATGTGAATACCGATAACATGTGGTTCCAACAGGGCGGCGCTACGTGCCACAAAGCACATGCCACGATGGACATTCTGCACGATCGAGCGTTCCTATTGAAAGACCCTTTATATAAATTACATAATATCGATTGAATCAAAAAAAAAAAAATGTTCTATAGTAGAAAGCTTGAGCCAACGTCGATTTAAAATGTTGATATACTGATTTTATTGATTGAATTCACATTAATTAACGTGCTATAAACCATATAAAGGTGAATATGATAATATACCACGTACTTTTCATTTATAATTGTATAATAAAGCGAAAAATATAATTTGATTGTGTCGTACATAAAAGAGAAAAAAATGTTTATCATTATCACTCCATAAAAGCCCCGTCTTGTTAATTTGAAAATAAATTTCAATTAAGACTGACTTAATTCTAGTTTCGTTTAAATTTGTAAGAATTAATTATCTCAAATTATAACATTTTCATTTGCGATGTGCATCACATGTTTTAAATCTACAACATTTCAACACATATAAAATTTCATTTAGAAAATTTCTTGTCCATTATGAAACACACAGGTCTTTTGTGTTTATTAATTGTTATATTATGACCAGCAGTTAATGATTAAATAATTCAACTACGCAGTTACTATTAAATCAACAAATTAATTTTTTTTTGATAAATATCCGTGCGTGGATTGAAATTGGTTTCTACTTTTCTTTTGCCAAAATTTTCCATGTTTTTTCATATTATATGTACGAGAACTGTTGTTTTACGTCTATTTTTCGAGAGAATTTAAAATATTAATATAAGGCTAATCTTAGAACAGTCTAAGTGGTTTGCTAATCGCTATCACCACGTCTCGATTTATAATCGATGCTTTCGAGCAGGATTCCACTAATAACCAATTTATGAAAATGTCCGTATTGCGACTGGAACTTGTGAGCACCTTAATCGAAACCAGCAACGTTGACCACTCGACCACGAACCCAGGAAAATAATGTAATGTGGAGAATTTAATCGTGTTTCATCAATAGTAGTCAAAAACGCTTTGATGAATATGTTTTCAAGAGTAAACTTCATTGAAAAATACATACAGCAATTTGTGCTAGATTGAGCTTTGGTGAAAATTATTCTTTGTTAATGTTCTATAAAATTATACCGACAAAGGTTTCGATTAAGAAGAAGGGGGTTTTATTACGTCACTGTATGCCATAGTCATCATATTATCTCATATCATCGTTCAAAAGTTATTAAGGCAAATAAAATATAATCTGAAAACATTAACAATTTGTCAATGTTATTTCAATTCTGTTCGACAGTTGCATGACTAAGAATCGACAATAAATTCTTGATCGATTAATCAAAAATGAAATCTGAAAATACGTTTATATAAGAATTATTATAATTATTCTATGCTTACGTATTTATTCACTGTGTGTTTGAACTCTTCAAAGTACAAAAAAAACATCGACGCTATTAACAATAATCTATTCAGATTGTTGATTATCATAAATAGTTTTGTTATTTCTGTCAACATTCAAAAATCACTCACACTTTCTCAGATTTCACAAATTTTGAATGACTTTTATTCTCTCTAATGGCCACTTATTTTCATTGTAAAATACAGAAAAACTATTCTGTTTTTATTTTATTATATATTATATTTAATCACTTTTATGACAACCTATGAATAATATTTTGGTTAAATGTTTATTTATAGCACTTTCGTTTAAATTTACATTCGAAGCTTGAATAATTAACCATTCTTCAAAAATAAATATTTTACATTAGTATCAATCAACGACACTTTTATATTATAATATATATGAATTCACGGCGAAACTTAATTAATAAGAGCACTTGTTTTATTTATTGAATACATTTAACTTATCACTTTATTTATATTAATTCGATACTTTAAGTTATAATTTTGTTTTTCTTGGATTGTGCGAAGGCTTGCGTAAAAGCTGTTCGTTTCGTAACGGACAATATTTGAAATGAAGAAGGGATACGAAAGTTACTGGCGGCAAATGTTAAAATAGGGGAATCGGAAGTACAGGGGTGGCGCGATTGATATTTTCAGTTTTTTGTGTCATTTCAAATGAAATAGGTTGTTAATTTCTCAGATGTGGTACTGGATAAAAGTAAAGCTGTTTAGCTGAGATACACTGTTTCAGTTTGCCTTAGTCACACATTCGGTAGGGAAGTCAACAAAACAAAAAAACAGTACATGCTTTTGCAAATATATAAATTGAATAGTTCCTGCCAGAGCCAGATGGATTGAAGGAATCAAGAGTGCTTCAGGGCTTCTTCTCTCAGAATCAATCCATTGCTCGGGTGAGCTGAATGAATGACAAAATAAAATGATTTTCGTGCGGAATATTAAGAAAAAATAATTCCCCAACTGTGATGCTAAATGCAATCGCGTGACTAAGTAAGCACATTCATTCAAAGATTATTTTTTGATGAATCTGGCGGTAGCTTTTTTATTTTTAATATAAAATTTATGTTAATAACTTTGTTATTATATTAGTTGTTTTACTAGGCGTGCCACGTGTTTCGCCTCTAGCATTTTTAACTATACACCAATGATTATCATCTGTAATTATTGAACTTTATGCAGATATTTACTTTATGCACTGAATGCTCAAGTAATTCTAAAATAGAATTTTGACATTAGAAATACGGAAAATGGACACAAAAAGAAAGAGTGTACAATATTAATAACTTTAATTTATTCCCCTTCACAAAAAATCTAGGGAAATGAGCTTGTATATGGCTTCAATTACATCCAGTGGTGTAGTGGGGCTAGGTTGGGCCAGGTCGGCGACCTCGCACTTGAAAATGAGCCAGGGCGCCGCCCTGCCACCTTTGTGACTTATAATTTAAGTGGAATTTCAATTCTCCGTGGATAATTAACAATGCTTTATTTACGCAGACGACTAAATGGTTTCAAAAATAAAGAATTCTGTTCATAATAAGAATAGATAAAATGTAGAGTTATCCACGAGCCGCACTGGACTATAAAAATATTTAATTTTAACGACTACCAACTTGGACAATGAACACACGCGGGCTTTTTTTCATAAGGGCGCGTGCGCAGCTGTTCCCGCAACCGTCCCTCACGCACCCATTCAAAAGTGCATTTGTATCGGCTGATTGTATGTGTCTCTCTGTCGCACTGCCACACCTGGTTGACTGGTAATACCTAACATTGAAGTTGGCTTTATTTACCTAAGATAAAAATATATTTAAGTCGAGAATATAACAATGCTTACATCCGCAAAATAAAGTTAAAAATCAATGATAACAATAATTGTGTCGGTCCAGATAATATGAGGATAACTGAATATCAAAAAACAAACATGTTGTAAGTAACAGTGGCGGATTATATTATAAGCGAATGAGGCGCGCGTTTGGGGTATCCGAATCTTAAGGCTTATATCATATAACCCATATACTTTTTGTTCGGATTATTATATATTTTTGCTATTTTACTTGATTTTTTTGCCGTTCATTTGTTATCCAAAAAATAGGGCCTCCGAATTGTATTGCTCCTAGGACCTCTCGTGTGATTAATCCGCCACTGGTAAGTCGGGATATTTCTGTTTTTGCTTTAAATTTTATAGAAATAGTAAAAATACATATGAGGAGCAAACATTCAAAAAGTGTTTTATCACACAAATACAAAGCTTGAAAAATGATGATTTAAGTGTTGCAAAAGTGACGGTTTGTATGAATGTGTCAACTTTATGATTTCATTTTAATATGAAAAAAAAAACCTTTTTGAACACTAATTTTGATTTCCATTCATAGGTTTTATTATGGGCTATCAGAATTGATATAAAATGCCATTATTCAAAATTTGTGACAAAACACTTTTTGAATGTTTGCTCCTCATATGTACATCACAATGATTAATATCGAACTTTTTTTTCAAAATTTGCATTCACCGTGTGATTCACCATGTCGGGTGGGTCAAAAAGTAAAACACCGACTCAATAACTTTTGCAAACCAAAACAACTCAATTCTTATTAATTATGTTTACATTGTTAAAATTACTCCTTTGTGTACGGATAGAAGAGTTTGTTGACGGAAAAATAAGATACCTAATAATATACCTAACTTCGTGGATTTATATAATGTAATCTCGTGAGAATCAGCGTCAAAAAGATTATACCCTGGTGGCAGTAGAACAGTGATAGGACTTTGTTGAAATAGTCAAAATATATTTTTACCCTACATTCAAAATGTCGCGTTACTTAGTGAACTGCATCGTATGATGGTTTGAAAAATAAATTGATCAAATAAAGTTGTTGTTAAGTGCTGTATAATCTCTTCTGCACGCCAAACACGAGCCCCAAGGAAAGATTATAACAAAAATGTATAAATGTACAATGTACCTTAAACCAATACCTACTTTAATTAAATGATGTAGCCAAAGATTTAAAAAATAGTTTTAACATCTTTAATTGCCGCCGACGAACCTCACACCTAACTGCGGCGCTATTCTCGTGCGCATTGCACTTTTTTTGAACTGTCTGAAGTACTCGAAAACACCACCGCTGGTATTGTAATAAGTCCTACAAACAATAACAAAATACATTACTCTTAAGTCGCACGTATTTTTATAATGTTGAGGTCAGTTATCCATTGCTCGGAATCAAAAGGTTGTCAGAAACAATATGCGTTTTTGATAATTCGTAAAATTTTATCTTGTCTTCGTAACACTATTAAGCATTGATAAACTCTAAATAAAATAAATTACATTCATCAAGCCAATTTCGAACATTGCTTATAAGGCATCAAAACTTTTAATACTATTCTCGAACTCCCTACTACTCACAAAGCTATGATACTGCAAAAAAAATAATCTCTGGATATATTATGTATATACCATGTAATTGAAACTATTCTAATGATCTTAAATCGGCCCTGGTTAAGACTGAACCAGTTTATGAGAGACTGAGGTGGCTGTCATTCAGCATTGGATCAAATGCAGCTGATGATGGTAAAATGACGTTATTTATCTATGATTTTGGTGCAACTCCATAGCGAAGTGGCGTTAAAAGTTAAAATGTCGTGACTTGCGACTTTAAAGCGAGACTGCCTACAAATATAAATTAACATCACGATTTTTGCAATTTCGCCATCGCGGATTTGTGAATAAATAAATCCTCGAACTTTTCATTATAACAAATATCCCTTCACCTCTTCAAAGCATGATTCCACGTCCCTTTCGATTTTAAATTCATGCAAATTTATAACAATAGACAAGAGTGGCGAGTGAAACCAGAACTATATTAACGTACCTATACGAACGGCTACAGTGTATATTTTTATAAAGCAAACAAAATGAATAAAGCCGTTGATACTGTAAACACTGCATTAATAAATTTGAAAAGATTTCGAACAGATACAAATAAGTACATATACGAACACTATTCCGTCTTCAAAACAAAAGAATAAAACAGTCGAATTTCCATTACAACCGACATATTTAATTTCAAAAACATTTTATTAAAAAAATGACAAATGGCTTTTGACGTTAAATTAATTTAATTTTATATGTAAACAGGATGGTAAACTTAATTAATTTTAAAGATTACGTCGCTGCAATAGTGGTAAGTATACATCCTATTTAAAATTGCGTAACCGCAGCTTTATCTTTGAACAATGTGAGATGATTAATGCTTACACCAACTGCAATTATTTGGCAGGTAATTAAATTTATTTACATTTATTGTATAAATATGAGAATTACTATGTAAAGAACTACTCAAATTCTTATAAAGCAAACTCATTAATGCGATTTAATATTGATTCCTTTATGCATCTATCTTATATAAGAGCACCTTAATATGTCAAATGTTTAAATAATGATGTGATTGATGACGTAAGTATTTATTAGTCCGTCTTAAGAGAAGCTGTGTTTCAATGGTTAAACTGGCCTATGAAAATGAAATCCAGTTGGGATTTAATATTTGCATCGCCTTTACTGGTATGTCCCATCAACTTCATATATCGTGGCAAGCGGCCTCAAGCGCAATAAAATTTGGTGGCCATGCTTTTCGGATAGCATAAAAACGTCATAAAGTTCCAAGCAAAATAATAAAAATATATATTAAAATTTGAACAAACCCTATATGGGTTATATAATAAGCTATTTTCAGACCACCAAAATTCGGAGGCTCCGAGCGCACGCCTCATTCGCTTATAGTACCAATAGTATAGTAGTAGTAGTATAGAGAAATGTACCTGGCCATATATTTCTTTCAGCTTATACGAGGCCAAAATGAGAATTCCACTATTCTTGAGGATGTGAAGCTAAATGTTCCTGATTATTTTTTGAGAAATCGTGCACATGTATTGTTTGTTCTCCCAAGTTGAAGAAGAGCCTGTAAATGGGGATGCCACTGGCGAGAGGTTTAACGGTGTTTAATAATATTGCTTCGGATATCGACATATTCCACGTGGACGAGGGTGAGTTCCGACGAATGCTATTTGCTATGTATTAAAGTAGAGTTCGTCGGAGCTTACTCAGTTGACTTCCTTGGCAAAAAAAATCTACCGCTTTATTCTTATGCTTGCTTTTATTATGTTTTTTTTTTCTTCATTGTAAAAGTCTTAAATTTATAATTTGTCAGTCCTATGCAATGTTAATTAAATAAATACTTATAGGGTAATCTGCCACAATAGTATGTATTACATTACCGAGTCTGTAGACGAGTGAGCAAAGTCGTTGACTTCGCTTCCGGTGCTCACAGTCCCAGATCCCAGTAAGAACAGTTTTATAAACCGATCTATGAATTTGTGGATCAATACATGGATGTCTGTGATGTCTAAATCATCTCGTAAGTCACAACTATCTATCTAATCCTATAAACAGTAAAACTAATAGTTAATAATCATTGGTCGGTAAAATTTATATTTAAATCAATTCATTACAAAAAATAGTTAATTATCTTTTTTATTGGTGTAATTGTATATTTACAAAAAGTAAGGTTGAGCGACTGAGTAACAAACAGTTCTCGTAGAAAAAAAAGCTTTTGATGAGATACTTCCAATAGGAGACCATATGCTCCACATTGGGATCGGACATGGATATTTTATTTTGTAAATTTTGCTATTTTATTTTACAAAATTGGAATCAGTATGAAGAAAACAGAACATGTCAAATTTATATAAAAAAAAAATTTTTGTTTTCAGAAAAAACAAACAATTATTCAACACAAGGAGAAAATGAATGGTAATATTACTATTATATTATGTAAATTTTTTATCAATTTATTTTACATATCTTAAAAAAATGTCACTTTAGTAATTATGATTTAATTTATGTACTTGAATACAATGAAATATGTCCATTCCCTAAACCAGTGGTCGGCAAACTCATTAGTCAACTGAACCAAATATCTATCAACTATACAACGATTAAAAAAATAATGCCAGCCAATTTTTTTAATCCTTAAACATATAGGTAGGTACATTGTTATTCATTTAATTAGGATGCTCTTGTGTTGGCTTTTGCTTAAAAAGTAGTCAATTTGATTGATGTACGTTTGCGTACATGCCCTCCCCCTTCCAACTCGAAGTTTTAAGACCGAAAATCGACTTTTGCGCGTGAGACACGACGTTTCAATCGCACTGTATATAGTATTTTGTGAAAGAGCCACTCTTAAAGGGCCAACGAGCAGCATGTGGATCGCAAGCCTCACTTTGCCGACCACTGTTCTAGACTGTCAATAAACAAAACGTGACGGATTAAACCTTTGTTTATGTTTAACTTATTATATCGACTGTGGAAAGGAAAAAGGACGTAACCCACACATACCAAATTTTACAGAAGGCACAAAAAACGTGTTTTGAAGATTTTGGGCCATATGCAAATTATGAATTATACACAACCTTATAGTACACGGAGACTTCTAAACTGGTGCTAAGTTATCATAATGTAGTATTAATTAAAGAAATTGTCTGGGAAAAATCTTTATTTCAGTCTTTTTTCTTGGTTTCAATTGTTTACAAGCTCATCTTTTTCAAACTTAAAAGCTTAATTTAGATACTAATTCGGCATTTGCAGCTTGCATCCTTTTGATAGAACTTGTATCAAGTTTGATAGATTGTGATTATTGAAAAAACTGTGGGTTACATCCTTTTTCCTTTCCACCGTCAATATTATAATAGTTTTATATTTGTAGAATACATTTTACCTTAGACACGGCAACACTGATTGCCAATCGTAACATAAACATTTATATCATTGTGAAATACTCTTAAGACTTAGATTGGAGCATTTTCTTTTTCGTTGCGAAAATATATAATAGATAGGAATCTTGTAAACGAAACAGTTTGAAGCTGTTTGAAGGATTACCTAATTTTTATCTAACACATCAACTCGTGACTGGCAAATCATGAATTAAAAAATGACAACTGTAATATCAGGTTGTCATTACAAGATTACACATAATAAAATGTTGCGATCACAGCGTTTTTGCAATAATTATCTAGTAATGTATTTATACATATAACACAATTTTTTCACTTTGTAATGATGAACACCTATCTTAATGGAATTATATTTCTCAGTATCTTTATTTTTCTCACCTGTTTTCATTGCCTCATTGAAACATGCCATATGACTCTTTTACATTTCATACTAAGAACATCCAATAAGGTATTTACCTCGACAGTGTTTCCGAAGAATTTTACGATACGTCGTCCCGAGATCCCGTTCAATTTTCTGATCCCGAAATCTCGGGATTGAGATGGCCGCGATTTCAAGATTTCAAATTACTCGGCGAGCTAAAAAAAAAACGAGTTTCCGTGAGATTCTGGGAAAAAGTATACCAAATCGGAGATTTCAAATTCCTCGGTGAGCTAAAAAGAAAAAAAACGAGTTTCCGTGAGATTCCGGATCCAAAATTAATCAATCCCGAAATCCCGGGTTTGGATAAAGGCTCCGGGATTGGATACCCAAGTCGTATACATACTGAGGAAAGTATTATCATTGTAACTTCTGCATTAACGAAATTTATATTATAAATTTATTCTTATATATTTCCCGCCCAGTTCTCGAACGGTAGCACCAAAATTCGCTTTCATCACAATATGAAGACGTTGACGATCTTTTTGTCATTGTATAGACTTTTTTATTCACGGATAAAACGAAGACTTTGTACAGGTGTCAGATAGATCATAGCCGATTTGACCTACGGTGGTGTGTGCTTGATTAATTTCACATCTTCTATCTCCCATCGCCATATCAATGGCCGTGACTCACAAGTATGGTGCTTCTATATTCTTCGCACTAAAAGTGCCCTTTCTTCTTGGTCCGCTGTGACTAGAAGTGTATCCGAATTTACACTTAGCACAAAAAAAAAATATAGCTCATATGGTGTGTAACGTAAATTTAATTTGAAAATTCGTAACTTAAATTGTTTTTTCGTATTTACATGAATCATCGGACATAATTATTTGCAGTTGCGGATTAACCCATAAGCGCAAGAGGCGCGCGCTTGGGGCCTCAAAATCTTGGGGGCCTCAAAAATAGCATATATTATAGAAAACCCTTACGTTTTAATTTCAGTTTTCAATATTCATTATTATTCTATGAAGAGGTTTGCAGAACTTTTATGTTATTCAAAAACAAAATTTATTGCGCCTGAGGCCTCCAAAGTGGTTAATCCGCCACTGATTATTTGTATGATTTTATTGTTGGGACGAAGTCCCATCTAATATATTTGCAACTTTCGGTGTGTACTTTTTCTTCATATAAATTTCTAAGGTTATATTTCAGACTTCCGCTAGCTTTCAATATACGGATAACCCTTTATTGATGATTTTCTATTAGTAACGTACAATTCAGTTAACGGGATAAGGATAGGGTCGGGATAGGTAAATTATTAAGAGAATACAACATAACAGTGCTATTTATACAGAACAAAATAAAATTATCGTTAATTTATCAACATGTCCATTTATCACGACTCGTCTTCTTTATTATACATTCAATAAGCTATCATTTCACCGCCAGTAAAATTAGCTCTATGGACCGCAAACTTTCTTTTAGAAGTTTTTAATGTGTTGCCAATTATTTTATTTTATTTTATTGCCTCTCGTGTTAACCATTCATCAAATAGATGACATTTCAATCCGACAGCGGTTACATTTATCGTACTTATGTTTTGGTTTCTCCAAACGCGTCTCAAGATTGACTACTGTGGCCATTGGATTGTATGTAAATATTGGGACATTGAAAAATTGAAGGCAATCTTTATTTAGATGCTCAATTATTATTATGTGCCCATCATTGGTAGTGGAAACGGCTAAAAAATGCATTGTATTTTTATGATAGTTAAGCCACTATACTCCAGAAAAATGGCGCCCCTCAGACATGATGTATGCTATGGATGTCCAACCGGTAGATCGCGATCTACCGGTCGATCACTAAGCAAAATTTGGTCGATCACGAAAGCATCCGTGAATTTAGAAAAAAAATATAATTTAAATATAAAATATACAAAAATTTAATTATTTTGTAAGCACATACCTATCTAATGATATGTATTTCGCATTTAAAATAAACATTTCTATGTTTGAAGAAGGAAAAAAACCTATTAAATAAAATTTCTTATAAGAATCATGTTAGAAGTCGATCGCGAGAAAACTTAAGATCCCAGAGCAAAAAAGGTTGGACACCCTTGATGTATGCTATAACGATGAAGCAGACGTTACCTTTTAACACCCATCTTGAAAGACGACCCTCGCATCACCGAAGTGTTGTATGAATTCCAATTGGCTGATAGGAATTGATCAGAAGCGAAGATCGAATACGCGACTGCTTACAAACAACAATTACTAAAAAAAAATGGTTTGGTCGTAAATAATCGGCTATAATCAAAAATATATTACCTAACTAATTACACATAAACGAATGGTGAATTCTCGACAGTCGTAAATAATAAATTACTAACATGGAAATAAGATGCTAATATTTTTGTTCACAGGTCTAACTTGGTAGCGCGGAAAATCTCTTGGTCACTCTACAGATTGCGGTGAAATTAACTTTCTATACACCTAGTGTATGTACTATGCCCAGCCGATATGTCGCTATTGATATGATCATATAAAATAAATAACCAGTCATTAATAAAAACAAAAAAATATTATTAGTAAAGGTCAAACGTACCGCTTTACAACTTACAACTTACACGTTCTTTAATTTGAGAGGTCTAGGTTACGATGGAAAAAGTTGAAAGTAATCTTCCAAACAGCGGCAGCACAAATGGCAGGTTTGCGGCAATTGATTATTAGCTAAAATGATATTGTATATCTAATCAAAGATAATAAGAACATCTCTATATTATGTGGCAGCATTTCTCGGCTAAGAAATGTAAAACATAATATACTAAAATTATATTTTATGATAAACACATATCGATCACGTTACTTGTACTATACATATCGACTGTGGAAAGGAAAAAGGACGTAACCCACAGTTTTTTAAAACAGCTTTTTTTCGATGATCACAATGTATGAAACTAGATACACGTTCTACCAAAAAGGATGTAAGCTGCAAATGCTGAATTAGTATCCAAATGTAGCGTTTAAGTTTGAAAAAAGATGAGCTTCTGAAAATTAAAATAAAAATAAAAGACTGAAAAAAGGTTTTTCCTAGACAATTTCTTTAGTAAATATTAGATTATCTCAGTTAAACACCAGTTTAGAAGTCTCTCCGTGCACGCCGATGTTGTGTATATTTCACAATTTGCATATGGCCCAAAATCATCAAAACACGTGTGGGTTTCGTCCTTTTTCCTTTCCACAGTCGATATCTTTATATTATATCAGGAGAGAAACGTAACGAAAGATATTTATTTTCATAAAAACGTTGTTTTCCAAACTGTTTTAATTGAAGATATTGTATAAATGTACTTGTTTATATTTCGATGAAGCCGTCTAAGGGTGCCAAGCTCCAAACTTTCAATTAAACCTCGGATGCCGCAAACGAGATCACCCCCAATACAACACTACCTATAAAACTGATGCAAAAACTACGTGTATGCTTTTGACCAAAAAGAAGACGTGAGGTTTGTTTCATGTTAATTGTTGGATGTTTCGTATTTTCTGTTCCTATTGATGTAAATTCACTGCAAGAAAAGCAACTTTTCGCTAGCTCGAGTTCCCAACAATTTGTAAATTGAATTTTTACGGTATTCATAACTGCATATCAAACACTGCAGATAGTTGGCGGTCAATCAATTTGAACATGACCACAAAAATAAAATAGTCAATTATTACTATTGAAGCGACAAATTGAATACATCTGATCAATTTCGGTACTCAAAACAAGTATGTAAATTAATACATCCAGCAATGCCGTATTTTTTTTGTTGTATTTATTTATCTAAAAATCGCAATTAAGCGTACAAATGGAAGACGTATTAATCCTCATCAATTTAAACGAACAGCATTTATCATTTCCTCTTTTTAATATTTTAAATATGTTTTTTGTTGTAGAAAAAAAAACGAGATTTCTAAATGCAATGTATTTTTAGAATTGATAGGTATGTATAATCTTGCCATTCGAAAGCGTTTATCCATGGCAAAAGACCGTTAGCAGATGTTGTATGTTAAAAAGGGCCATTTAAATGTATTAACAAATAGCATCAATATTGTGGTGGCTTAAAAAAAGTTTCGGTGAGTTGTGAGTGGCAGTGAATAATTGACTCAGATTGCTTGCGTTGCAGTATCAAGCAGTTTTGGACGCTCTGTAGAAAAAAAACTTATATTTTAATATCGGACAAATTAGAAGATAGTCAAGAGCAGCCATACTCAAACTTTTTTTCCTCCGGGCCGCATTCCGATTTTTGCTTCTCTACGTGGGCCGCAAAATATAATATTTACAGTTAACTGAAAATATAGCACATACGATACTGCACACATATGTATGTATTATGATGTCAAAATAAAACTATTTTATTTTATGTAAATATATACATTTATGTATTTTTCATAGTAAAAAATAACAATGAACAACAAATAAATAATACGTAAAAAGTGCACAAAAATACTTATGTATCCGAAATATTAAATCGTTTACTTAAAAATGAATGTGAATTTTGATATTGAGTCAAACTTTTAACTATCTTTTAAAAATATTTTGTGACTATAATTATTTTGGGCCGCACATAAGAGCTGACTGGGCCGCGGGTTGAGTATGAATGGTCAAGAGCAAGCCTCAACTATTGTCTGGTGAATAAATAAACGTTAATATTTCCGTAAAATATATTATACCAAACAACTGTAAATGTATTTATATTTCAACGATTTCACTAATATGAACACATAAAATTCAATGTCTTATGTATGTAAAATGTAAGTATTCTACTGCTTTTTGGATATTTTACTTGGTTTGTATACTTCATCTTAAAAATGCCTTAATTTTCAAAACGATAACCAAGGTAGCAAAACAAACAAGCGTATAGTTACAATTTTCTAAAATAGTAAAAAAAGTAAATATATTTTCAACAAAAAAATCAATCAACGGAAGTAGTGTTGACCATTCATAGTTAATTTGACGGTCAGTTAACTTCTCATCAGGTAAGTTATCTTGTGGATCAAACATAAATACTAATAGATAAATACGCCAGTTTTACGTTTGCTATTTTTGTCATGGCTAAATTGATTTCATTCGAAGTAAAATCGGCCACTTATTGGTAAATATGATCGAACAGTTTCATCTTATAGCGTTATAATTATTTTTTAGTTATTACGTATTTGTTGTGGTACGTATTGTAGAGGGTTTCGTATACTTGGGTGCAGTACACGTTGACGGCCAACTCATGCAAACGGTAAAAGACCAATATTATAATTACATGCATCCCTAATTTATAATTTTGAATAATATCACTTATTTGAAACACGGGAACGCGGTGTAGGGGTCTCTATTGAGTAAACATGGTTAATTTATATAACTATCCAATTTTATAGGAAAATGTAATTTGCTAATATTCCTAAACTAATATTTTTATATAGAAACAATTGCAACACATCTATGATTAACTCTAACAAGAATATATATCGAAAGTTATAAAAGAAAGCCTTTTTGATGAGAAAACGATCGCGTTCTGTAAATTGTTATACAAATTGGCATTTTATAGTTTATTTCAGGACTTCGAACAACTATTTGTTTCGTTCCGGTTTTCGTTCCGGCAAAAATAACGGTTTTAAACGGTTTTCGGTTCAGCTCGAACCTAAAAGCCAAGAAATTTACCGATTAGCCCAAAATATCACCGTGACTCGTTTTTTTTGTAGCTCATCGAGGAATTTGAAAATCTCAAAAACCTATAGCGATTTACCGATTTGCCCAAAATACTAATGTGAACCGAATAAAAAAACCGATATTTTTTCGGTTCCGTTCCGGCAAAAATAACGGTTTTCACGGTTTTTGGTTTTCGGTTCCGTTCCGGTTCGAAGCCCTGGTTTATTTAGAGTACTTGTTACAATTGCAAAATTAACAATTAACATTAGTAATTATGCCTTGAGCATAAAAAATATTTATTTGAAAAGTGTTGTCAATGCTAATGACTAATTAATAAAAGTGGTAATAAGGAAGTTTATATTTCACTTTATGAATTTAGTAACCCAATGATTTGATATTTTTGTTTTAGATTTTTTCTATATGATTTCATTTTCACTCACGCAAAAATTATATAAAGCATTTACAAAATGAACGTGTTTGTGAGTTGATATTGAAAATGAAGTATTACATAGATTTATTATCAGTTATTTCGAATACATAATTACTTACTTCGTAATAAAGCTTGTTATTCAACAAATAACATTTTACAAAACATTGTACAAAAAAGAGCATTTTATCGGAAGCATGACGATATATTTTCCGTACTTGTATAACTTATTGAATTAGGTCATTGTTGCACACATAACCTGAATTTTGACACAACTTATGGTCAAAAAGCCACGTACAATTTCTAAAGCCTATGTTTATTTTTTGATTGTCTTGGGTGCAACATTTGCATTGAGGTTTCTCTATAACTCTTCGAGTGTCTAGTTGAGAATATGTTTTCGACCATCGTCAATGTTTTGCTCGAAACATTTTTTGTTTATTTTTAGTAAAATCCTTCTACGTTATATTCGAGGTGTTGTCAGGGGTGGGCTGGAGGGGGTTCGGAGGGGCTCGCGCGAGCCTCTTGTTAAATTTTACTAAGCCCGGCGAGCCCTTTGTTAATTTAAGAGAAAAAATGTTATCAGATCAAATTAGTATATAACTGAAATTTCTGACTTATATATTATCTACGACAGCTTCAGTACAGACAATAGTAAATGGCCATTTAGATTGATTAGTTTAAAGTAAATTGCATATTGCTACGTATTATAAGTGTATTCAGTAAAACTTGATTGCTTGTTCAAAAAAAAATTCACCCCTTCTCCAAAATATCGAAAATTGCTCTAAGATTAAGCGAGCCCCTTGTTAACGTATTGGCAGTGCATCGCTGGGTGTTGTGAAAAAAAATATACGTAGCATATAAATGTTTGCTGTATTCCCCTCCATGCATGTAGTATTCTACTGATAGAAAGACCTATCTGGCGCTTTTATGTAAAGTGGATGCCGAATGTTGGATTTTTTTCTCATTGATGTATCGATCATAGAAAAGTCAGATATAATAAACGAAATGTGAATAAAGTCTAAAAAAGGACTACACTTTAGTTCATATATAATAGGTATCTGAAGATTTGTTACACTTGCCAACATTCACGGGTTATGAGCATTGACAATTATAAAAAGAAGTTTAATACAATTATTTAAAAGTGTGAATAAATAGCTTTATTTAACTACCGATAATCTTTTTTAATGTAAATTTTTATGTGAATACAGGTACAGAAAGAGTTAATTGTTCTTAATATTGCCCAAAAACTCGAGGTTTAAGTGTTGAAAGTGCGGTCAAATATTTACTCACTGAAGCAAAAGTAAGTAAGGTGAATATAGAAAAAGTTTTCTTAAACTGTCATTAGCCATAAGGGCCATTAGCTTGTCAATAATAATTGTATTTAGTAAGACTTTTTTTTAAAGATTGTTCTCACTTTGTGGCTACTGATTTGCAGCTTTTTTTTAAACAAACTCAAAGTCTGAGGGTTAAAGCTTAATAATTAAAATCTGTAACAATTTTGGCTTGATTTTTAGTTATGTCAAAAAAGTAAACAGCGAGGACGCGGGGCAAAAAAATATGTCCACTATATATCATGTTGTCACAAATAATCAAGGCCAGATTAAATCATACTATTTCAAAACCATTATGATGTAATATATAACATTAAAGCTTACGCGATTTACTTCTTACTGTATCCAAGTTCTAAGACATCGTATTTATAAACTCAATTATAATAAATTATCGACAAAGTAAATTACATATTCTGCAGATTATTCAGGTTGCATTAACGGTTTTGCGTATCAATTATTTTTTTACATTTAATCATTGATTGGTCGAAAATGATTGGCTGACCAAAATTGGTGACGAATATGTGAATACATTGTGAATTATATAAACGGAGGAGATCTATAATTTAACTTTAGAACAGATATTAATAACTTGATACAAGCAAAATTTAATTTGAATAGTTTGCACATAGGATTAAATAGTTTTAACTATGTAGGTATAAATAAACTCTTATTTGTATTGTTTGCACTTTTAAAGATTCTTTTAACATAGTTCTTAAGGCTTTAATTTTTACAGCTTGGACTTTTGCAATGGATCATTTAAACTTTAATTTGGATGCTTCGACAAATAAAATAAATTCATTTCGTATATTGTATGACAATTAAAAACCTTGTTTCTTTATAAATACAACTTTTGAGTGCATGTATGGCTAAGTTTTCCATAATATATAGGTTTCTGTTTGGCCCAAAAAGTATTATTTTGTACCTTATTTTAGGTGATTAAAACAATATATACACAGGGAAATGACTATCAATCAGAAATTTATGGTTTCAAAATTGTTATCTGGATTCTTTTAATTATCTCAACATCACAAGAAACGAGTGACACAGTTTGTTTCTCATGTTAACATCTTTATTTGATATCCCAGGCTTAAGTATTAATAATGTTTTTTTTTTCTTTGAGCTTTTCTTCGTTGATATTGCCAAGTTTTTTTTTATTGAATCTTTGCTTCTTTCTTTCTTAGATGTAAAACAATTATCTTATCAACAAGTTACGTTATCAATGTGTACAATTATCTATAGAAGTATAGAGTAACGGATCTTTTTTATTTAAAAAATGCATGCCAATATTGCTATTTATGGAAAAAAAACTTTCTTTAGGCGTAATCAAAATATTTTTTTAGCTAGTATGTGCAAATGTGTCATTGCCGAAAACGTCCTACAACACTTTCAATAATTTGTCAAATATGGCAATTGCTTACTCATTCAAGACAACAAAAAATAGCGCAACGTAAGTTATTGTTTTCAATTCTCTCTCATAAATAACGAAATACTTTATATGGACGATGTGATTTTGAAAAAAATACACATACATAGTGGTTATATTTTATTGTGATTATAAATAGCCATGAAGTAAAGCGTGGGAAATTGTGTCGATGGTAACTATAACTATGTATTTTCTTTAAAATAAATGCGATATATTTCGAAATACTTAGATTTTAGGTTACGCAAAAGAGAAATAAAAAGTATTCCAGTTGCATGAATAGAATTAGTATTTGTTTAATCGAAATATATAAAAAAATCTCATCGGAATGAATATGTGTGTATACACTATACAGTAATATTTTTTATGTTTTTTTTATATATCCATGAGAAATCTTGCAATATTTAAGAAATGGTCAAAATTAACAATAAAAATCACACAAAATTTAATGAAATATAAAAGCAACTTCACGGAAATTACATCAAAATAATGTTACACCAATCAATTAACGGCGGGAAACAGCGTGTATTAAGTACATCGGGCACCAGATTAGAAAGTTATGTCCAGCATTCCGTTAAGATAAAAGACATAGAAGAAAATAACTAAAAATTTTCCTGCTTTATCTACTAGATAGCTAATAAAGAAATAGTTTATGATGTAAATAAAACATGATATATCCATGTCACAACTCACAACTCTCCTGATAATAATGTAAATTGTAAACCGTGTTTAGATTTGTGAAAAAGTTGCATTATATTGGTTAATTAAATCTTATCGTAAATTGAATACAAGTATGTTACAAGACGTGCAATCGATGTAATATTATCATGTCCTTGAACGCTATCACCAAGTCTATTGTTATGCAGCTTTGGTGAACCCTGAGAATTACGGTCTTATAATAAATTATTATGTTTATAGTTCTACTAATAATAATTTATCTTATTTGACATTACTCCGTCAAAATTTTGATATAATTTAATAAGCGACACAAAAAAAAAACATTCAAAGCAGAAGAGTGGTGTGAATGCGAAATGATGTTGTCATAAAATAGTGTACCTGTTCCGTGAAACAGCTTTATGGATTATATTTAACAATAATTGGAAAAATAAGCTAATTTTCGTATAGGAATCCAATAAAATATTGTATAATAAAATATTTATGAAGTTGTGTGATGGCTCGAGTCTCGAAAATAATATTTCGCCGTTATTTATATTAACACATCTATCAATGAAATCAATATTAAACAATATTTTATAAGTTATACATAGGAAACTAATTAAACAAATATTAAGTTATAGATTATAAAACAAAGGATATACTTCAAAACTAAATTAATCCCATTATTTTTTAATATTATAGTAATATGTAGGTTTTGTGTAGGAATGTCACAGAAGGATAACATTGAATCTTTTGACTGACGTCTCTCTGATGAAGAAATAAGCTAGGAATATTTTGTTTTGAACAAATATAATTGCAAGAGTATATCTACTGAAAATATGGAAAACTTTTGAATATACATAGTATCTTAAATGTTCGTTTTTTAAGGCTCCATAGAACGGAGATTTTTTAAAGAATTATTTTTAATTTGCACACACTTTGTCTGAAAAACTATTATATATGACCAATTATATCAAAAAATAGCTTCGAACATATATCTTCTTAATTAAGTAATAACTAAAAAAAGCTCAAATTTCTACATTACAGCAATTCTATAAATACTCACATTCATCAATAGATGAGATAGTGACCTATTAGAAAAGATTCAGGGAATTATTTTCCAGTAATGAAATTAATATAGTTTGCAATATTTTCCTGCTTACTAGTTATTCAAAACAAAGTCAAGTAAAAGTAAGAAAATTTCACAAAATATTAAATAGTCAGTAGGTGAATACGCGAAGAATGGTGAAATATATGGCAATAATTTTCGGTGTTGGCTAAAAAATTAAACTGAAAAAAAAAAAATGTTTTTCGTTCGCGCCGTAATTTGTAGAAATTGAAAATGAATAAAGATAAATGGGTGTGCGCGTTGCGGTTTCAGATTGAACAAAAGTATTTATTGAAAATAAATAAAAAAGCACGAGGAAGTGACAAGACAAGAAACCGGTCAGTCAAGTTCACAGAGGTTCGCCGAGTGGAAAGTCTGTCAAAGCGTGGTCTGTAGACTATTAGCATTGTTGGCAATTCTTACAAAATACGTCAACTATAGTCAATGAAATGTATTCTGCAGAATCAATTTCATATACTAGCTATATTTCTCTAATAATATAGTGTAATAGACGTAGACACTTTAATTTACCAGTTGACTAACAATGTGATATCTTAACCATCAACCACGGTGATAACATGTTTTTCATTTATTCTTGTCAATGAAAACATGCCCCGATGAATTCGGCGGCAAAATTTGTGGAAATTAATTTGAATATACAATTAAATCAAATCTTTATTGTGGACATCTATTTAATCCTTTTGGGAAACATCTTCCAAAAGAAGTGTCACAATTTGTAATACAATCAGTAGAATAAAAATTAGTTATTAAATTTGATCTTAATCCATGTCAAAAACATGAAAGTTTATTAAAAAAACTAAGTCTCAAATTCTTATTAAAGAAAATGAATTCGATAAAGTAATAAATTATTCTTGCCTGGTGTCTTTCAACCCTTTTTGACTCATAGCATGGCGTGGGTGAAAGAAACAACGTGTAGGTACAGGATAATGCTGGTTCTTGCATTTTTTAAAAATCCATTTTAAAGTAACAGAATTCTAATCAACCCGTAACTCTCAGTCTTATCCTAGCCCCTATACTTTATTTAATCCCTACTCTCTTTGATAAAAGAGAGATTAAGCAACTAAGCAAAAAGCAGTTATTGTAGATACTCATGAAAGAAGTCAACATCGTCGTTACTTTTCTGCAAGCAGGTATCTTATTTTTTTAGTTTTGATTCAACCTAACACAAAAGCTTTAGCAAAAAAATAATTTGACAAATTATGTGCTATGCTTAACATGGTGGAGAAGATAGCATGGATAGAATCGTCTTTGCTTTCTTCCTCAAATATATTGGTGAAAGAAACAATCGCGTGGTGTTTAATAGCGATAGAAAGCGTTAGCGATCGCTTTAGAATAAAGTACATTTATGTGTCTCCTGAAAACATGTACTTTTTGAGATACGGGGTTGTAGAAAATTATCTAAGATACGCTCCTCATTGAGAGCAGACATGGTTAAAAAAACTGAGTACAGCCTAGATCAGGGGTGGGGTACCTTTTCTTCTCTAAAGGCCGCATTCATTTTTCTGATTCGACAGAAGGCCGCAGTAAACATTGACTAGGGAATCTTTGCCCGGAAACAGGAATCTACGGTCAGAGTATGTCAGGAACTTACGAATTTACATAAATTTACAGAATTAGCCAGAAAGGCGCTCCAGAGTAGCCAAAAGGCCGCAGGTTCCCCACGCCTGGCCAAGATGAAAATATTGCTCTAAAGTTTTTAAATGATTAGAATCGAGACTCGATTGTTGTAAGGAAGTAAAAAAAAGTACAGCTCAAAATAACAGCAGATTATCTCTTATCTTATTGGATGGATTATATAATCATCTTTGTTTGGGAAGCTTCAGCGAGTGTTACATAGGTAATAGGTATACAATGTCGGGTAGGTATTTCACGGTCTTTGCCTCCAGTCGCAGCTCTTTAGGTGAATCATAAACTGTGATCTCACAAACCAGCTCGTTGGATTCTACGGAACACGAAGACAGCATCGACGAACGCGTGTAGGGTGACTAATTGACTTTATTTGACGCGAAATTCGGCACATTCACCATAGCAAATAAATTGATTAGTAGCATAGATAAACTGTTATTGATAGAATACTAACAATGTTATGACCATATTATATACAAATTAAATTACTTTCTTTTCCGATTATATACGTTTGCTATGTGAAAAATATACCATATACACTGGCGGATTATCAAAAGTATATAAAGAACGCGTTTGGGGCCTCCGAATCTAGGGGGCCTCAAAAATAGCTATTTCCCATATACTTTTGTTAAGATTTGAATGTATTTTTAATATTTTTCTTGGAACTCCGAAAAATATGTTCTCCTAATTTCGTTACGCCTTGGGCCTCCTATGTGCTTAATCCGCCACTGATTGTATAAACCAAGCATTTTTTACACGATTTTGGAATAAAAGTGTTCACTAAATAAGAAAAAATACAAGATTGTGACGATCCCCATATAAATTGGAAAACTTTTAAAATGCCGTGAAGTCATCGTGGCCTATTGGGCCCGTGTGAGGACGGACCACAGCAAACAGTTCTGGTCGTTCGAACTCCATCTCAGGGCAGTCCCATAGAACGTGACTAACGTCCTGTTAGGCATACCCAAAAGAGAAATACGGCGTTAAAACCAACTTAAAGAATTTTGTATTACTGACGGTCAATATACAACTATCGATTTAAGCATCGTAAATACATATGATAATTTTAATTCGGTAATGTACCAACATAGTAAACTTACAGTCACCCTATTATCATGTGCGAATCCAAAAATCCACCTAAACCACTTTCTAACTCGTTAACAGATCCGAGTTGAAGTTTTATTCAAATTAAAATTATTGCCATAATGTAGTAATAATTTTCCAATTATCATAAAATTATGCGTATTGGTTTGGATAAATTTTATTATCTATTGCCATAAAAAAGAAAACGATAAACCGCACACAACCTTTACTCTGTCATAAACAATGACAGCGAATGCGAGAATATTTTCTTTTTTATTTATATGTGAAGTCATTATTTTTTTTTATGGAAATTCGTAACAATGAAACATATTGATTAACTATCTGCCTTTAAATCCTTTCTATTACAGATTTTCTTTTTTTTAATTGTTATAAACACCTTCCGGGGCATCGTTCAATTTGGTTATATAAAGATTATAGTCACCTCTGTGGTAAATTGTAATTTTACATTTTTGTCAAGATTTATAATACATTATTTTAAATTGAACATTTTAGAAGCAGAGTGTTAAATTTATAATTTTAGAATAATGTTTGTTTTGAATATTAACAATTTAAATGAATTTTATCTGAACAAGAATTTGTTAACGTGATTACTAAAATAGAAACATTGAAAATATACCCATTTCAACATTTATTATTTTGTTCTCTTTACTGTATAAAGAAAACAAATGTCTGATTGATTTCACCATAAGTCATCAGTTTTTTTTTCATTTTGGAAAACTATTTGTAAGAATCTAGTGATTTGCGACAATTATAATATCTTCATAGACGTGAACGAGTGATTCTTGTTTTCTACAAATATCAAGTCGTTAGAATTCATTCAGATGCGAACAAAAAACGTCTACACAACTCATTGCATATAAATTTAGTGTTATTTCATCCACATTTTTAGAATATCAGGCAGTGGTGAAGTAGTAAATAAATAAGTAGCAGGTCGGTTATTGATTTCTTCCCTATTTTTTTCTGTCCGAAGTTAAGAAACCACAAGTTAAAAAAACAATTAAATCAATAAAAAAAACGATTTTGAATATATGGATGTTCTTGAAAATTAAGTTACATGTCAAAAAGAGAGCGGGTTGCCTTCCTCTATACCACTGATATCAGGCATACTAAAATTCTATAGAAATTTTAAGATAGAAAGTCTAAAAGATTCCAACACTCCTAATTTAACACAACTAACATAAATCTCCAGATTTTTTAATCGTAATAAATTCTTGATAAACAACTGATAATATATATCGACTGTGGAAAGGAAAAAGGACTTAACCCTCAATTTTCCAAAACAGCTTTTTTCGAACATCACAATGTATACAACTTGACACAGATTCTATCAAAAGGATGGAAGCTGAAAATGCCGAATAAGTATCTAAATTTAGCTTTTAGGTTAGAAAAAGATGACCTTGTAAAAAATTAAAACCAAGAAAAAACACTAAAATAAAAGTTTTTCCGAGACAATTTCTTTAATTAATATTAGGTTATGTCAATTAAACTTCAGTTTAGAAGTATCCGTGCACTTCAAGGTTGTGTATAATTCATAATTTGCATATGTCACAAAATCATCAAAACACGTTTTTAGCGCCTCCTGTAAAATTTGATATGTGTAGGTTACGTCCTTTTTCCTTTCCACAGTCGATATTGAGACGAAATTGTAATAAAAAAACTGTATTTATTATCGTTTAAAGTTGTCTAAATATATACAATATTTAAAAATGATTAATATCTAGCCGTATTAATAGCATAATTATAGTGTCATTAACACACGAGATGATTGTTTTGATTGTAGATGGATATCTCTCTAATATATTGTTAATTACAAAGAAAAAAAATGGCAAGGTTTTTTTACGTGAATGCGAAGAGCAATGAGTTAATAAAAGTTTACATGTTTATTCATACAACAGACACACGCAATCATATAATTTTAGTTAATTATATAATAGAAATCTTATAGGATAGAACAAAGCACATATAATAAGATGGCGAGTAAAAATCTTTTTTTTGCAACGAGAATGTATAATCATTTATCATGAATTTGAATATCCGAATATAAGAAAAGAATAGAATGTATTAAAATATTAAACATTCGAATATTTGATCGGAGTCACTGACGGTACTATACAATTTTTTAAATTATTTTTAACCATGTCCGCTCCCATTGTAGAGCATATAGACTCCTTATGAAGTTTATCTCAACAGAACTGTTTGTTACTCAGTTGCTCAGCCTCTCTTTTTCCAAAGAGAGTAGGTATATAAGGATAGAGCTAGGACAGGACTAGTGGCAAGCTAATCGCTCTCGATATGCTCCGTTCATAGGATAGGATGGGTGGGAGGTGGGAATTCAAGACATCACATACATCCATGCCTTTGAATAGAAATTCATAAATCGATTGAAAAATTAATTTATAAAACTGTCCTTACCGGGATTTGAACCCGTGCCCTCCGTAACCGAAGCCAACAACGTTGACCATTCGGCCACACAGCCGGAAAATATATAAATATATTTATACTACTTTACAAATACTACTGACAAACAATACTAAAATATTCAATGTTCGATGAGGAATAAAAAAATAAGTAACAAATGTAGCTTAATATATGTTTGTTAAGATTGTTTCTTTTATCGTCAATCCTACAATAGGAAAATCAAAGAAAAATAAAATAAAAAACTTTTGTACTTATTCCATATTATTTTTTATAGATCGGGACTGGTCTTGGTCATCACGAGTATTGTCAAAAGTTTATATTTCATAAATTGATTATGCTCGCTATGAGCGAAAGCGGTCGCGGTCTACAACAAATAACGCGGAGTTAGTATAAAAAGTGTTTTATTTTTTAACATAGTGAGATTCCGACAGGAATCGGCAGTAAAAACCTTAATTCGATGGCTGCCACAGACGAGATATCTCGTAAAATTGTTCGTGCTCAACACGCCAGAGACTAGTTATCTCGTCAATACCTAATTAAATTAATAGTTGCAAATTATAGCCGGCGTGATAGGTAATTACTATTAATTATCTACGGCAGCTAAAAGGTTAATAAATCAAGTCGGCCCGACCAGGTGCCGTACCCAGAAGCCACGCCACACCAACTTGGTACGGAGGCAAACTACTTATCATTTAGTATGTTTGCGGCGTCATACGGAGAAAGAGTAGATTTAAACTCATAGTACCTCCGGACACTTTTATAGGATTTTTTTCGCACACTTAAGTGCAAGCCGCCAAATCTTGGTCATTTTTTCCCGAGACAATCTTAGCACAAAACTTAACAACGCATAACGTTCGTTATGTCACGGGAAACGTCTGTTGGATACAGAGGTATTTTTGTGACGGGTGGTGGAGGGAGTTGCATAGTGAAAACCTTAAAAGTGATACAGGACAGTTAAAGTCATGAAAAATATGTATTTTACTCTGCAGTATTAATTTCAGCGGAGTAGCCACCTCATAACAAAGTCATGCAATGTGTGAGGGTCCAGCGAAAAGTTTCACACAAATTTCTAGCATTCAAGGGAAGACATGTGTGACATTTGCACGAGGGCCGATATTCTCTAACGAAACTTATTCAAACGAAAATAATGCATTTTCCTAAAACACATTTCCATTCAGAGCCGTTGTCGTATAAAAAATGTATTTATTTCAGTATCATCAAAAGCAAGTGGAGAGTCTTCCCTCACAGATTTTTACATTAGTTGTCAACATTCATTCTGCTATATTTGACTCCGTGACTCGTCGTGATTGCGGTATTTTTTATAGTTGTGCTATGATTCCTATTTTGATTGGATACACATTAAATACAGAAATACTAAAACAGGAAAAACCAAACATCTTATAATCGATCTATCACATCTATAAAATTTACTTCCAGTGGTTAAATATTGACAACAAGATTGTCATGTCATCTCGCTAGTTAGGTCACTATTCTCAATACCAGTTAAAGTAATCCTGGCATTATTAGACCAGATATTTGTGATGATAATAATCATTGAAAAACAGGAATACGTTGCTCACGACAAAGTGACTGTAACTCGGATCTGTCAGAGCCGTTGGTTGCATCCAGAGCATCCAATCCCGGGCCTTCTTTGTGATCCCGGGATTTCGGGGTCGAAAATTCACCATAAAGTCGAATATAAATTCAGGATTCGGAATTGAGGAGTTTTTGCTCGGCGATTTTGAAATCCTGGGATTTTCCAAAAAAGTTTTAGTCGATTTCAAAAACCCAGGAATTTGTACTATCACAATCCTGAGATTGGAGGCTTTACTTGCGTCTATATCTAGCTTACGATATCCCACGTTGAGCTAGTGGCTTTAAGTTCATAAAGTCTCTTCTGTTATCCATTTTTTTTTATTTAATTTAAACACAATATAGTGCATGTAACTAAATCTTGATTAATTGTCCTCGAATATTCCTGTCAAACAATTGAAATACGAATCGCGTTGTTATATTACGGACTACACGGTCTTAAAAGTCATAATGAATGTAAAGTACGATTTTGAATACGCAAAAATCGCTGTGCAGACGTATTTTTGAGAGAACAATTAATAACATTACTCTGTAAACTTCATACCCCACACATAAAATTGCATCAGGCTGTAGAAAATGAAAGCAGTTGTGTAACACACAAAAAAAAATCATGATGATTTATGGTAAAGTAATATTTAAAAATAATCATTCTCAGCCTACTTGCGATTTATTATTGCGCTGATGCTGGCATGTGTGAAACGTGTGCATATGGGCATGTGCGTGGGCGAGTATTATGGTTCAAAGCCCACCCTTGTGTTTTGCAAAATTGCCAACAGTGATAATAATATAACCGTGACGTGTAAATTCATCAAGCTAGTAACAATATAACACGTTATGAATTACAATTCACGGAAGTAGCTAAATAATGCACTAATGGACTATGAGGGGGACAGAGGACTAGGTTGCAGGAGGGTTCCGCTTAAAACATCATGTATCAAGGAAGCATTTCCACAATGAATCATATTAACGACATCTGGTGTCAATTTCAGATGAACTGGCACAGCGGTGGACTACCAATACGTTAACAATGAGATAGCTTCATCTCAAAGCTACTTGCGTTTTTATATGGAAAGGGAGGATTTTTTCAACAATCATATACAAATATAGGAAGTAATTATTTAAGCCATTAAATTGTTAAAATTCTTAGAATAAGAATACTTCGTACACCGAATCTTCCGAGCACAGAACCTTCCAGACATAGAATACTCAATACATTTAAATATTTTAAATACGAAAATCATTGTTTTATTATAATGTGTAATGTCTTATGACAATTATGAGAAATGTTTTTTCAAATAAAAACGAGGAAAATATTTAATAATAATGAATATGAACAGTTTATCATTTCATACGTATTTTGAATTACTAATAGGTCCGATATTTTTGATGGTATTGAAAATAAATGCCATGTATTATTGAAATGTTATAATAAAACAATGATTTCTGTATTTAAAATATTTAAATGTACGGAGTATTCTGTGTGCGGAAGGTTCTGAGTTCGGAAGATTTGGTGTACGAAGTATTCTTGTTCGAAAAACTCGAAAGAATCCGTTCACTAAAATAACCATATTCTCTACTGCGTTAAAATAACAATAAATTTAGTTCATTAGTTTTTTTACTGAATATTATAGGACTGAATACTCACTTGTGAAAATATATTAAGTAATATCTATTATTTTTCTGTATAACTATCGAATCAAATTAGTCAAGGGTATAATTACATTGAAATAATATTTTTATGTAGTGAAACAGTGGGAGATCGTTTGGCACCCTTTGGTTTGCTTATACCGCAAAGAAAGCATTTGCTCAGACACGGAAATGACTTTTAAATTATTTACCATTGCTGTTAAAATAACGTGATACCTTTAAAAATAGATTGAAATGTTTTGACATTGAATACTGTGAATTAGTACTAATAAGAAATACACGTGATATAGTGTTGTGTTTACTATCACTAAACAAAATAATTAAGTGAATTGTTTATTGTGTATTAATTGTATCCTAATTAACAAGCGATTGTCATGATTCGTTAGGTATTATTTTGTTATCACAGATAACGAAACAGTTTTTTGAGTTATTTTTACACATTTTAAACTAATTTGTGGATGAATAATATTTTGTTGGTGTATATTTATAGACATGTATCACATTTCAATTTGGATATCTTTTCCGTTTCTAAGCTCAAGAAATGCGACCCCAACACCAACATTTTCTTAAATATCTATTTTAATATGGGTGATGCAATGTTTATAATTAAGGTATTCTTATATCATAGTTTTTTGGACCTTTTGTAGTTTATATAAATACGCGATAACGCTTATCAGGTGATTAGCGCCCGCGATAACGATTGTTCGTTAGATTACTTAGAACGCTGAGAACACTCAGTCAGTAGTCAATTCATATGTGTGCTGGCATGACGCCTTTTTTACGCGCAACTTAAAATATGATTATTTATTTAAAAAACACAGATTTTTATAAAAAAAATGTATGAGGAATGATGCAAAGAGATATTTTTAATCACTTGGACTATTTTTTTTTTGAAATTCATAAGAATAAGGCCAATAATGAGGAAACCACTGGGGTCAAAAAAGACCCCCATCGGCTGACAAGTATTTTTCTAGTCTCCGAGCCGCAAGAGATATTCTCACCTTTATAAGGACCTAGAATCTTATAAACTGGGACCGTTCAGACCTGTCAGTTAAAGTCCATTCGTGTACTTGAACGCCTGAAAATGCATAAAGGCAAAATTCGGATCGTTAATGACAACAATTGTGTAAAAGTACATGATTTAAACGATTCAAATTTATTAAGCTTTATATCAAAAATGAACTTACACAATGTTACCGCGGAATATTTTGAAAATAATATGGTTGTGAATGTTTTGTTATTATCTATCAATTGGACTGATATTGTTTTATTATACCTGGTAAAAACCTTGCGACATAATATATGCTATTATTGAATATTGTTGTGCCAAAAAATCAACAATGTGGTCAGTCTTTTTTTTAACAGCAAGTGTAATTCGCTAATATAAAGCAACAGTGAGACTAAGTGAAAAATGTTAATTTAATGATACATATGCTAATTGATTGCTGAAACGTAAACCTTCATAATGAAACACTGGAATATTTTAATTTAAAAAGAAAACGCCTCATCAAAAAGAAAAATCTAACAACAATTATTGATAATGTCCTGCAACTTCAAAGCATAAGCGAAATTAGTAAAATAACTAAATACAGATCATAGTATACGAAGAAACCTACTATTATCTTTCATATCATAAACCATAAGAAAACTAAATAAAACCATGATTTCTTATTTAAAAAGTACAATAAATACTCTTAAGTTCAATTATCTCGAAACTAATATTTTCGATTTATCCCACTGTTGCTTTAGGGTAGCGGTATGTAAATTTAGGCGTATTACTGAGTAAATATTACTAATCAAAAAAATTACAAAAAAAACATTAAAAATTTTGAGTGGTAAACGTTGTTAGTTTCGGTTTAAGAGCTCGCGGGCTCGAATCCCAATATGGACAGATTTTTCAATCAATTTATGTTTTTTTCTTTACGGCATGTGTACATTTGTCTAATATTTCCTCACACAACTAATCTTATCCAAAAAATGGGAGAGAGAGAAAGATTAATTAGATACTCACTAGTTCTACCCTAGCCATATCCATATATTTCTACTAAGGTTAAAAAACGGAGGGAAAAAAAGTTATCATTGAAAAACATCAGTATGGGCATGTTTAACTGAAAACTGGAATATGTTAAAACACCGACTGATTGATAGTTCCAGTTCAAGGCATAATAAATTAATTTTAATATGAATATTAATAAGGAAGTTTCCTCATTTTTTTTCATCATGACTAAGAGTTCAAGCTCGTATATACCTAAGCCTATCCCAATTGCATCATCATAACCAAGTTTATAGACCTTTGTATGCATCAGGAATATTAAATAGATACCTACACATACATAGTATGTATTATTATATATTACAATAAATATTGTCTGCTATTTTTGGAGCGAAATATTTACGATTGTTGGTGAAAAAGGCAATGGCGTGGTGATGAAAGAGACAGTACTCAGCGGTTCTCGACCTTTTGTATCTCCCGCCTCCATTTTATGTTCAGTTTTGTGTATTTATATTTGTGTATACGTGTGGGTAGATTTACCCACCAAAGGTGTGCACGATTTTCAGGGCTGTGAAATAAACCTTATTGTTATCATAATTGTTAATGTAAATTAAAATTCACTTGCTAATCTTATCGACGCCTCATTGTTAAGCTGTTAAATTCTTTCCTTTGAATCTACGATAAACGATTTAAGCCACCATTTTTTGATTGAAATATATTGTATTGTCAATACTTGATGGAAAACACTATTTTGTACTTATTCCATATTTATTTAATATGATCAGGACGGGCTAAGTTTTTGTACTTGGTATAAATAGCACTGTATTAATGCGTATTCTTATCAGTTGAAAATGTTTGAAATCATGAGCGAAACCGGTACCGGTGACATTAGTAAAAAAGAGTGTTTTGTTTTTTGAACATTGTTTTATTATAATTTAAGATTTCGACTGAAGGTGCTTGGTGGAATTTCAATATTAAATTTGAATCGTTCAAACTATGTACATTCTCACAGATTTTGTCACTAACGACCCGGGTTTCAAGTGTCAGTTCAAGTTCATCCGTGCACTTGAATGCCTGAAGATGCCGAAAGGCGAAACCCGTTAGTGACAAAATCTGTGAGAATGTACATAGTTTGAACGATTCAAATTTGTTTTATTATGATTGAATGAAAAAATACAACTTTTACTCCACTTTGGAAAAGGTCGTACAGATATAATAAAAAAAACCTTTCACAAACAGAATTTGAATTGAAAATGATTGGATATATACATTGTCGCTTTGTGGTAACTATTTATATTAAGAAATGGCTTATAAGTAAAATCATGTGTCGTATTAAAAAATAAATTCGACAGAAGAATTTTATATTAGGTCATAATGGTTTGTTTTACCATATCCGCTAAACATATGGAGCATTTGGACTCCTAATGGAGTTTAACTCAACAAAAGTGATTCTACGAAGACTGCTTGTAAATCAGTTTCTCAACCCCTATTAAAGAGAGTAGTGTTAACAATGGTTGATCAAAAATATGAATAAAAAAAACACCGTAGAATTCATCGGGAAAGAGTCAACAAACATAAACATATTTTAACTGTGGCAGTGTTGTTCCAGATAATATGAAATTGCAAAAAAAAACATAAAAATTGTCCAGGCAGTTGATTCGGCATTCACAGTTAAACACCGACGCTTTTTAGATTTTTGTCAATGTTGTCTTAAGAGACAAGTCAAATCATATCATCACTAAAAAATATCCTAGTTATTGATTGGTGCTGGGATGAATGCATTTTCCAAAATAACACAATCTTGCTGTATGGCACTAGTGTGTATGTAATAAATTATTCATCAATTTACCAAAACTTCTTACTTTACGCCAAGAACGTAAGTTTTTATAACTACCACCACGGTTAGGAACTTCTGCTTCGATATTCAACATTTTATGAATATCACTTTTAGGGTGTTCACTGTCAATACTTGGTGGAAAGGCATTATATTAATAAAAACAATAATCCTTTGTACTTCATTCCACTTTATTTAATATGTCAGGACATATTCATATCATTAAGCATATTCACTTTATTAATGTAGCATTTTATCACTTTGTCAAAAATTTCCCAAATTTTAATTATGTTTGTAATTACTTTCAATCGCATTCTGAATTTATGAATCTGGGATGACTTTTTAATTATATGTTAGATGTGTTGAACATTTTAATTTTGTGTTATTTTAGAATCACTTTAATGTAATTGGCAATTTCTTTTCAATGCCAACTGTTGTGTATAACTTTTCAATTTTGTATAAATAGCATTGTTAAATTATATTTCTTATCAGTTGACAATGCTCGCAATGAGCGATACCGGTCCTGACATATTAAATAAAGTGGAATGAAGTACAAAGGATTATTGTTTTTATTAAATTTTATGAATATAAATATTCATTCAATTTTATCGTCTTCACTGTCTTTTGAGTACAATTAATCCGTGCAATTGTATATTTAAAATCTTTCCTTCACAAATCAATTCGTGTCTTCCCGGACTCGTAAAATAAGACAATAATTATTGGAAATCAATCTAAAAAAATCTAATATAACTTGATTGAGTTTCGTGAGTGAAATATTTTTTTAAAAATATTCTTTTGTATATCAAAAAGAATTATTCTTAAATAACATCCGCTTGCTTAGATAATATCTATGTGAGTTTTTTTTTAACTTTGGTTTTAAAATGTTGTGCAAGAAATGGGCGGTGGTAACCTTTAAATCCGGATTAACAAAGGCAATGGCGTACTATTAATTTGGGCACTTGATGTTATATATGAATATCGATCGATGTCAGTGGCTGCTGAACGATCTAACTATCAAACAAAAGTATACTAGTTCTTAATTTGCGGCCATGGTCCGGTATTTACCTGATATTTCGGACGATGTTTTCGAATATCATTATAACAAAAAAAATCAATGCTGCACATCCTAGAAACGTATATGTGTAAATAACATAAAACTATACTAATATTTACAGATAAATCAATAATTAATCGGTGCTTAGACGAACTAATAAATAATATTAAAATAATGATGGATCATACTGTATTCTTCGTTATAAGGAGTTGTGTTGATTGATACTTTTTCTCAGTACTTTTCTTTCCATGTAAAGCGGTGGAACGGCATTCCGGCACCTTTTTTTATCGAAATTTTTAATGTTTCACAATATTGATTCGCAAAATTTCATTTTTTTTTCCTTTGAAAAATTTTGATTTTTCATAAAAAAATACGTTTGAAAATATATTTTTAAATCATGACATCGCGATAAATTAATAACAGTAAAAAAAGTATTATGATAACTAAGATTAGATCTAAAAGATTGATGTATGTTCTGTCTATCTCTCCCACTCTTTCAATCCTAAAATTAAAAGGTCAAAGCAAGAGCGATTAGTAAACCACTAGTCCTGTGCCAGCCCTATCTTTCTATCCTTAATCTCTTTAAAAAAGAGGTTGAGTAACTGAATAACAAGCAGTTCTCGTAGAAAACTTTGTTGCGATACCTCTATTAGGAAGCCATGTATTCTATATTGAGAACGGACATGACTTAAAAGAAAAAGGTTGACAAGAATTGAGTTCCAACACTATTTTTTTCAAATTAATAGCACTGCTTTTTCTCTTATATCTCAAGCTGAAGGGTTGAAGTTTTCTGTACTGCGTATCTTTACATCTCTTTTTCTTTCTTCTGGTCTTCTGTTGGGTGTCCTCTCTTGTCTCGGCAGTGGGGTAGTATGTAGTCTTCTGTTTCAATCGCCAGATGGACAGGCAGATTATACTGTGGATCTTAAGAGCTTTGAAGATCAACGCACTAGCTTTATAAAAACTACGATATTCCTTTGGAGTGCGATCTCAAGTAACTCGTAAGCAAACTAGGAAAACACAGTCACTGAAATGGGATGCAATTATATTAGTATTACGCAAAGAACTTACATAAAAACTATATATATATGATTTCATAGCCTTTTTAAGTATTTAAATTAACTGTTCAATTTTAAAATTATTTTGTACGCTACTGAGTATTGGTTCCGAAAGCTCATTCATAGTTTGAATTGGAGTTCTTCCAGGATGCATATTCACTGAAATGTTACCATTGTATTGACTATTTATTCTAAAAGCATTTCCAGCGATGTCGAACCGGAAACATAAACCTATGGTAACCAGAAGCTTCTTTCCTGGAACTCATTGTTGTGCTCGACATATTAAAGCAACAGTGTGTGAATTCTAATAGAATAGCTACGTAGTAGTAAAAAAATATACATTATCAAGACACGGTATAATTTTATTCATTTAAATGGTGTTATTTTAATATAATGCATTTCCACTGGGGGTGGGCTGAAAAGGGCTCGGGTGAGCCCTTTATTCTATGAATAAAAAACAATATTCTCAAATATTTGTGTTATACACTGTATAAATATGCATTGTAATTAAATTTACGAACGCAATGATTTAGTTGTCTAGAACGGTTTATCTATAAAATTTGAATTATGGAACTAAAGCACAAAGAGCAGTATCTATTTTTACGCAAATCTTGGAACCCTCAACTCTTGCAATCTATTGCAGGAAAGTGTGTCTTTCATTTTATTATATATATATATTTTAATATTTGTATAAGATTTATTAAAAATATCCACCCTTCCTAGAAACACAACGAATAGCTTTAAGAAAAAGCGAGTCTTTGGTCACTGGTGCTTTCACTTAAGACCGTATCCCAACAAATGCTGATTACACTGAAAGATTGTGAAGCGAGGACTAAAAAAGAATAACCAGATGTTTGAGAAGATAAATCTGTTTCAGCAATTTACTGCGAACGTCTCAGGAACGTTTTAGTTGAAGAAAATCTTACTTTAGAGTCTTTGGATCGATATGAATGGAATGTCAATTACCACCAAAGTTGTCAAATAAATAGAGGCTACGAAGAAGTTTAAAATAATGACAATGACTATATTTCATTTCCTGATAGGTGTTAGGTATTTGTATCTCTCTAAATATTTTCGATAATAGCACTCCCTGTTGTCCCTGAGTGTTGAGAGTTGGTTGTAAAACGGTGATTTAATATCGTGATAGTTTTATGAGGTCATGCATTGACACCAAATTAATTACATGTTTTAATATCCCTGAAATGAATACGGTTGCATTCTCTGCAAACAAAAGAATGGCTGAACCAACTTCAAGTTGTTGCACAGCTGACGTCAGCAATATTTAACCAGGCTTTCTTGTTAAAAAACAACAAAATACCACTTCAAGTAAAACATATAATGAACATAATCCAGATCTTGGAGGTTAGATTGGTATTGCGTGTATATGTTCGTGAGGTTGCATTGACGGATCAAAGTTGAGTTAAAACCTGGCTGAACACATAAAGTGACCATTCGCTTGAATAAAATAGTTTCAAAAATATTATATTAAACAAATAATATTTCAACAACGACTATTGATTTTATATATAAGAGTATCAACAGTAAATAAAAGTCTATTATTAGTATTGTATGATATTGTAAATATTTAATTTTACATAAGCTGTAGGATTTTTTTAAACTAGCAATTAAAAATTTACAGTAAAAGTTACGGTAATACTTAAAGGGACTGGTTTATAATAGTCTGCTTCTTATATTCGAATTTTTATGGTTAAACAATATAATTTGAATGAACAAATTTATCATGTTTATTTGCTCTTTGATCATCGATTAAAATAACTTTTTCTGTGAACAACTTCGTGTCTTTTCGTCTTTGATATACAATTTAGATCGTTTAACAGATGGGTGCTTTAAAACTTCCCCTACGGTGCTAAAAATACTTCCGATATGTTGCTGGCCTTTAAATAACCCAATAGAAAAACATGTTTTAACACTTACCGCCCCCTTTGATGGACGGTAAAAACCCATAAAATATATTTAAACATGTTTTTCACTTGTTTTCTAAAGGGTTAACAACATATCGGAAGTTTTTTTAGCACCGCAGGGGAAGTGTTAGTAACACCATATTTATTAAATATTAAGTTCTGACTGAAAAAGTGAATTTAAAAAAATCACAGCTATACATAATTTCGCGTACAATAACAGATACTAATTATGTAACGATTAAAAAATAAAAAATAAAAAATATATTAGTTTTTGTGTCAACGCGTGGTTACCTCAGTATCGGCGCATTGCTGCAACAAACGTGAGGGATCAGAAAATTTACCTTCAGTTAAATTCTGCCCGCGGTTCTCAGCTGTCGCGCGTCTCTTTAAAAGTTTTTCGAGCGCGGTCCGGTCAAAAAATAACAAAACATTGCAACGTGATACAGAAAAACCGGTTTTTGCGGGTCGCTGCCTTCTCAAAAGAGCCAGTTCGCATTTGTTTTTATTATTTTCATATAGAAACACGAAGAAAGTAAAACTATATCAAGATCCGCGTGGTGCCATTGTATTCTGGTTTCAAAAAGTTGTGTTGTTTTGTTTTGTTCGTATAATATCTTGCCGTTTCACGTGCATACGTTCGAATCGGTAAAACAGTCATTTGCATTACCCATTCTGTTTAAAAGATACTCACACATGGATATTATTTGTATACGTTAAAGGTAAATATAAAACTATATCAAAGCTATTTGTGTTGAGTGCTAGGATCTCGTAAGGAAAATAAAAATTAATATTCCCACAAATTATTGGTCGACTGAAAAATCACTGTCCAAAACTTAAAATAATATAAAGGTATTCTTGAATGAATAATAATCCAAAAAGGTACTTCAAGCAATTTATTATATTATACATGGGTAGGCTTATTTTATTTTTGGTTGCACTCCTTCCAAGAACAGTACAATTTACTGTTATTAATATTACAAGAAGATAAAAAAAACTTTAACCCCATTAATTGAAAAAAAAAACAAATTTTAATACAGTTTAAAATAAACAGGTAACATCAGAGAGGATTTTCAGGTAAATAAATATACTTTTTTTTTACCATGTCCGCTCCCAATATGTAGTATATGGACTCCTTAGGGAGTTTATCTCAGCAGAAATGTTTCTACGAGAACTGCTTGTTACTCAGTTGCTCAACCTCTCTTTTTCCAAAGAGAGTAGGAATATAAGGAAAGGGCTAGGACAGGACTAGTGGTTAGCTTATCACTCTCGATACGCCCTGTTCATAGGATAGGATGGGTGGGAGGGGTGAATTCAAGACATCACATACATCCATGCCTTTGAACAGAAATTCATAAAATTTTATATTTTTAGAAAAGTATAAACTTTTCGACTAATTAAATGGTTAACTTTTAGTAATTCATTTTTTATGTTTTGAGTGAAACATATTAATTTGAAGATGTCTGTCAACGAAGAGGAACACGTGATGCTCATAGTCATTGTAAAAATTGAAAGATATATTAAAATAAGCCAATTTAACATTGATAGTAAATTTGTATTCATATCAAACTTAAATCTTTTTTTGAAAAAGTTTTTGTATTAAATAGCCCAGCGATGGGCTGCCAATATGTTAACAAAGAGCTCGCTTAATCTCAAAGCAATTATCGGTGTCCTGGGGAAGGATTGATTTTTTTATCACTTATTATGCAATTATATACAATACTAAAATAACCAATCGATTGGTACTAAATACACCTATATTATGTACAAATATGCAACCATAAACTTATCGATGTAAATGGCTAAAGATTTACTACTTTGTAAGCTAAAGCTAATGAAGAATATGTAAGTCAGAAATTGCAGTTATATACTAATTTGATCTGAGTATATTGTTTTTTCTCTTGCATTAACAATGAGCTCGCGCGAGCCCCTACGAGCCCCCTCCAGCTCATCCCTGAAATAGCCCTCTTTTCATTCCTTAATACGTCTTGTAAATTATCAATTGTAAGAAATGGCACATCGTAAGAACGAACGTTTCTAAAAGAACGGTAAAAACTTTTATGCTATTTTCATATATGACATTAACTTGTACAATTCAATCATATACGATAGAAAACGAAGACCAATAAACAAATATTTAAGTAGCTTAGAATAATAAATTTAATTTTTACGCAAATCGAGTTGTGAAAATATCACAAAAAATCATAGAAACACTATTTTTGTATTAACAAAAAAAGTAATCATTATTATTATAAATATTTATGCCGAGTAGAAAGCAAGACCTTTTAAAATGAAAAATATACCATTGATTTAACTGTTAAAGACACAAATTGCCGATTAGTTCATTTAACATCTCATTTTATTAATTTTAAAATGTGAGCTCGACACCAATGGTGATCTTTGGCAGTAGTTTTAACGTTTGTGTAAAACAGAACAATTTTTATATAAATGAATGCATTTTTATTCATTTGACATACTTAACTCAAAAATGTAAAAAAAAAATGCAAAATGTGAGTTTCGATTATACGTGCTACATTTATTCTGTGGTAAAACAAAATTTTCTTTAATTTAATTTTATCTTTAACTTAAGTGTAGATATTTGTGAAGATAAAATACAAATATGTAAACCTAAGCAGCAAATACATTTTGTAATAGCTGACTTCATGTTTTGCATTTAATACTCATCTATGTAAGATAGTCTTAATTATTTCAATAAAGCTTGCATATAGTCAACAGTAACACCTGATTTACCACAAAAATAATATAAAACGTATTTTTCGTGAATACAATAGAAAAACGAATACCGGTTAAGAAATGTCTTTTAAGGTCAAAATAATTGAACTTAATATTTTTCCAAAAAAGGTATCGGAAAATTTCTACTATTTTTTATTCTACTGTGAATAAATTCAACCGTGAATTTTTGCATATGATCAAATTTAATCATCTATATATTAATAGTCGATAATGTCCGAAGGATGTCCCACAGATTTCACACCTTCCAGTCTCCACTTTTTTATTCATACTAAATTTATATATTAATAGTCAATAAAATAATCACTCGCTTTTCACTTTTCACAAATGTGTGCGTACTGATGTCCTCCAGACTTCTTCTTCTTCTACGAAATGTATTTTGTTTGCGTAAATTTTCAAATTAATAGTTAATGAAATGAAATAAAATTAAATTAAATTAAACACAATGCAACAAAAATCTCACGTTGCTGGGCAACGGGCTTACAGCTAGTCTCTTATTATTTTGACAAAACCATACATTATTCACCACATCTTTTTTAGTATTAAATGTGTATTTTTTTCGTTAACTCTCGCGGCTAGGAGACTAGAAAAATACTTCTCTGCCGATGGGTTCGTTTAGTGACCCCAGTGATTTCCTCATTATTGGCATTATTCTTATGAATTTCAAAAAAAACAAATAGTCTAAGGGATTTAAAATATCTCTCTGCATCATTCCTCATACATTTTTTTTATAAAAAAACCGTGGTTTTTTAATAAATAATCATATTTTAAGTTGCGCGTAAAAAAGACGTCATCCCAGCACACATATGAAATTGCAACTGACGAGTTTAGTCCAGCTATCTTACGAACGATCTCTTATCGCGTTATCGCGTATTTATATAAACTGCAAAAGGTCCAAAAAACTATAAACTTAATTATAAACATTGTATCACCCATATTAAAATAGATATTTAAGAAAATGTGGGTATTGGGGTCGCATTTCTTGAGCTTAGAACCGGAAAAGTTAATGCAAAGCTGCTATAGATTTAGTATGTCTGATAAAATAAGTTTTTTTTGTATTCTGTCGTGACAAAATTTATTTCTAAGGACACAACTCCATAATCCACTATTACTTCGTTAATATTAGCTTGACTTTGACAATATAATATATATATATCTAGCTAGTAAACACACCGGTAGCTACAATCTCTTATTGCGGCACATTTGTTATTTAGTACGTATCTGCCAGCTGTACAATTTCTAAATGCAATAAGTATTTTTCGCAACACCACTATAATACACTTACTTGAATAGTTTGCATTTTCATTTATTAAATAATAAATATTCAGTGCCGTCTTTAGGCACAGTGCTGCCCTTTATTGAGACTTAAAATGCCGCTCTTGGATTTTTATAACTTAACGAAAACTCAAAAACATTTGAATTGTACTCACTCACTTAATTAGATTCATGGAGTTTTTTTAGCAATCGAAGTGGGCTTTATTTCCCACACAAAGATTTATTCTTACTCTATAAACAATGATTTGACACTTTTATTGTACATTTGAATTTATATATGTAAATATGTTTTTATTGATTTGGAGAAACTTTTAAAAGGATATGCAATTAAAAAACATAACTACTTGGTGGAAGAAAAAATACTACATTATAAAACAAAAATGAATTTATATTTTAAAATGATTTAACTAATTTCACGCAAAAATAACGAAAAGTAATATAGGTTATGAGGCATGTTGAGTGTGTTCAACCAACTCATTGAAAACCAATAGCCCCCAATACGCCCCTATTTAGTAAAGCATTTCTTAACGAGTCTATCTTCACTGGAAGTCATGGGCAATATCAGTGATAGTGATAAAATAGTTTCTTAATAATGTTATAATTCTTGAAATAGGCATGTGTTTTTTTTTGTTGGTGTATTCTTAAAATACATAGATTTACTTACACTATACAAATTAATTATTAAAAATTGATTTTACACGCCAGATTTATATGCATAAAAATGAATTTTTTACTTTATAAACTAATAGAATTATAAAAGAAAGGATTTTATTTATTGTGTGTACGAACCGGAAATTGCTAAATTTTAAGTACGCGGACTGCACTGTCCGACTTTGAAATATGATTCCATAGTTTCTCGCTTAACCACCCGTCGATGTCACCGTGATACAAATACTACTAATATCTTCCTTGATTTAAGCAAAAACGGTCAATGTCGTAGTTAGTAATGTTCCAATTCAATTTTCCTTTAAAAAATAATAATCATCCGACAATTCCGACATGCATTTGCAAGAGTAAGCCTTGAAATTTAATATTCTATTAATGATTCTAATCCATCTTGCTTATAATCATTACAGGAAATTGTGTTGTTTTGTCATAAAGAAGGACGTCTTTACAAAACAAGAGGAAATGATGAAAAATAATAATAAAAAAAAAAACTGCATCAAAAATACATGATAGTATTATTTTATAAAAAAAAACGACTTACGTCATTAATGTAAATAATATGTAAACAAAGTAAATGATTTACAACACTATTTGGGTCCATGGTCGAGTGGTCAACGTCGATGCCTCCAGGCACGGTACTCTTGAATTCGAATTCTAGTAAGGGCAGCTTCATTTTTCAAACGATCAATGGATTATTGTTGGAATATTGGAAAACTTGGAAGTTTGTAATGTCCAAAATTTTCTCCAACCAATTAGATTCCAAAAACAGGGCGTAGCGATTAGCTAACAACCAGTCCTGTCCTATCCTTATATTTTTTTTTATTATTCACTCGAAAAGAGAAGAAGAGCTTGAGAGCGAGTAATAGGAATTTTTCGTATATTAACTTTTATCCCCATCAGTGGTTCGTAATTCGATACTTCACATTAGAAGCGGATATGGCTTACTAAAAAAAAATACCAAGAGTTTTTTTTAGTAAGCCATATCCAAAAGTTCTAAATAAGATAAGTTGTCTGGGTAATTTTTTTAATGCGCCACGTTGAACATATTAAACATATTTCATTATATTTAAAAAATACACAACGTCTAATACTGTTTGCAAAACCAACACTTTACTTTAATTATAAAATTAAATGCGTACAAATTTTGAAATACCGAATGCATTTGTTTCAATTTTCTACGTATTTATCAAAATACAAAGAGCTTGTCAAAACATTTCTATATTATTATAATAGCACGATTTCCGTTGGTTTCACGACACAGAAAATGTGTCACAAAATGTTGACTAATTGTGTCTGTTCATATTGTCTTTTGTCTTTTTCGAGTGCTTTGGTAATTTTGGTCTTAGCACACTTGCCCACTCTTGCGTTTTATAGCATTCCATTAAATATAATATAAAATTAGATTTTATCATTTAATTTTACAGGACTCTCTGTTTTGTAATTAAACGTGTGAGGGCTAAACTCTATTGCCTGAGTTACTTGCGAAGCTGTCTGATTACTGAACTTATTTGTTGCGTAATTGCAGAGGCAGAGTGATAAAATTGTTTAATTATAGAGAAAAAAATGTGGTTTTTTTGATAGAGTAAATAATATACATTGGCGGATCCCTGAGAGAGAATTTATTTTCCATTTTTCTAATCTATTAAAACTTTTTTATAAAATGGGCTCTTTAATTCTTTAGTTTTGTTTTATAGAATACATACTTAATAATGTATTGAGTATTTTTATACATATATATAATTTTAAAAACATCCATTTTTCAATGTATTATTTATGTATCATGTTTATTTTTAAATTGAATGGTTCTCTCCTGGGACAATTTCTGTATTTGCCACTGATAGTATACGAGAATATTCTGAATAGTATACATTCTAGTGAATTTTTTTATCCATGTCTTCGAACAGAAATCGAAAAAATGCTGTTCGTGCAAGCTAACCTCAGCGCCATAAGACCCGACTATCCAATGTTTAATTTTACTGGTACGTATTTGATAGTGATAATTTCACCAACCACTGCGACAAAAACGCAATCGTCTACTATTCTTTTTCTTTGAAAAAACGTTCGAAACTAGCCGAATTTTGATGAACATCATAAATCCAAGACTCCACACCATGCTTGTCTACGTCTACCGTAATAATTCTGCGTCAATGTCCAACGGTTACGATGACTTTTAACAATAATAAATTGACGATTACAATACAAGTAACACAGAAAATCATAGCGGCCAAGTGGTTACGGTCAACCTAGCGCAATTAGTCTGGCATCGGTTCGATTCTAAGAGATGGCAGATATGTTATTATTTGTAGACGCCAGCTGCCGTTGGTGCTCAATCGACCCACTGACCACCGAGCTTTGGAGACAATTTATCATTGTACACCGGCAACGGCTTTATGCAATTTCAAGTTGTCAATGTTTAACAATTTTTAATTACTTGTTTATCAATGATGATCGTGCACGCTTATTTGAACACTGTACACTCTTCGTGTAAGGTTAACATACTTTAAGAATATGTCGTATTTAATTTTGTTTATTCCGCCTTGACAGATCAAACGGGATTGAGAAAAGAATACAGGTTTGCTTAGTTTTTTTTTCAGCAAAGTCTTTGTAACAAGTACTCTTAAAAAGATAACTGTAATATGAATTGAAAATTGAGATATAATTATTAAAATATTACTTTTCAGCCCTTTACCATTCTATCCGTAATAAATTTAAATGCTCATTTTCTCTTTTCTTTAATGTGGATGTACATATGAGTCATATAGTATCAAAAGTAAAATTATCCATTTTTCGAAGTTGCGAGAAAAACACGAAAAACGTATTGTTGGCTTATTGAGTTTTATCAATTTTAAACATAGCTCATCAACGAGTTCAATTTAAAAAATTGTAAGGGACATCACTTAAGGTAACTCTGTGTTTGGTCGAAATCCTGATTTACCAAACTGATCTATTTTTGTTTCCAACGTCGTGGACAGTTCTGCTTTTGAAACCAAGCATCATTTTCTTTTGCGTTTTTGTACCACATTTATTTGATTTTCAAACATTTTTTAAATTTCTACCCATACACTATAACCAGCAGAATAATTTGACAGCATTAGTTTAATTTTGACATATATGGGATAGTTCTGCTTTTGATACCAGACGACTCATATATAGTTTTTTAATTAACTATGTTTAGATTGAGTTTCTTTAGTACTCCACTTTTTCTGTTACAAATTGTAATTGATTATTATTCTTATATTATAAATTACAAAATGAAAGTCAGGGTGTTTTTCTTTTATACTGGATTCAAGGGAGAGGTAAGAAACAAAAATTGGTAGTACTAATTACAAATTCATTCTTTGATCTAGGCACAGTTAAACTCAATGGAAATAAATTGAACAATGGTGAGTCGCCGTTTTTATTTGAATGTTTTTACTACTGTTTTATTACTTTTAATGACTTTATTAATTTAATACTCTTAAATAATATTAAACAGCTATACATTCTTAAACCGTTATTATTTACTAGATGGAGTATTTCAAAAAGTGAGTTCTGATACCTTGTTTTTCAAAAAAAAAAACACTGTAAATACATATGAATACATACAGAGGGGTTTGGAAGTCACTGTTTTAAATGACGTAGATTTGTTTTTTACTTTCGTCTAGTCATGTCTAAAATGCAATGATGATTTTGATATGATGATACCGGGATTGATAATCCAGGTCAATTTCACCTATTCTCGATAGTCCGTCATAATACCGGTAACCCGTACAGTAAACTAGACCCGTTAGCTGAGTGACCGGTACACATATTACTGAATCTAGACTGGACAATTATTACGTCAGGTGTTCAGTGCTGCACTCTATGTCTAATTAAGGTTTGCGTAAATAGAGTTGTTTATCTACCGTTTCTATGACGACTTACTGATTTATGGTAGTCGTGATTGAGGAAGCAATACTGCTTTTTCTTTCATTATGATTAACAATTTATCGTTTTTAAACTTATCGAGAAAAAAGTACACAGTTACTTTTGATGGCATATATACTACTTTTATTGTAGCGTATCTAATTTTTATTTAAATCCGGATAGAAAGAGTTCTGTTATTTCTTATTTTTAATATTTATTAGACATATATGTAAAAAAAATAGAGGCTATTACTTGCAACTCCGGCTCATTTCAAAATGGTTAAAATATAACTTGAATTTCATTCTGTAAAACAAAATACGTTTTAAAATTATTTTTAGTTTTAAACTACTTTGAAATGATATTTTGTTCGTTATCAAGCGAGTTTTCAGATTGCCTCCTAAAAATACTTAAAAAATGTATTTGTATTTAGTAAATTGCGTTCACGGTTCACGCTTGCAAACAATAGCATCAATTATAAAATGATAGTATTATTTATAGGCCAAAACACTTTTTTTATATCAAATTTGATAAATTATGCCGCGCATTTGTTGAATTGGCTTGCGCAGCTTTCGATTTTCCGCGAATCTAACCTTTTATATTAGCACAACGATAAAACCACCCATAAAAAAATATTGACCTGAATGTCTAGTAGTGTTCTATTGACCGCACAAATCCACGATTATGAATCATTAAAATGTCATCTCACAACTCTTGGCGCATTGGTCCGCATACGTATAATTCACCCAACTCTTTTTTACCCGGCTTTGTAATAACACGGTCCACTTTAAAGAACGAATACTGTATTTTTACACGATTTCCAGATACAAAAAATTAACTGGTAACGGCTTTCCCAGTAACAAGAAATTCGAAAACAAAGATAATAACGAACATAGTGAGCATTAAAAGTGTCAGACATTTCAAGCGATAAAAACAATTTACGTCCAGTCCCTTATGAACGTGCACGAATGTAATCAACTAGCGATGAATAGTTTAAAAATAAAATACTTATGTATGAGTAATGTTTTTAAGATTTTTTAAACTTCATTACTATTTTTTTGTACACGAGTTTCTACACCCCAATGTTGTTATTCTTAAAAAAAACATGTTTTTTAATTATAGATTTTTTTAAAATCTGTATCAACTGAAATGTACCTATCGTGTAAAAAAAAGTTATTTTATAATAATGTTGATCGTGTATTTTATATAAATTTGACACGTTTACAAAAATAACGATATATCTTAATGAACATAATAAAAATATCAACTGGGTTGGAGGTCAAAAATATGAATGTACATATTTGTTTTTAACAGCATGTTCGTAATTTTACAATATTAAACTAAATATCAACATTTCTAGTCGTAAAAATGAAATCATTTACTGTTTTGCTCTCATTAGACCTCGGAGTTTCTTTTTCTAAAACGCATACAAAATTTAATTATAGCAATGCATCAGAATTTCACTACACTTTTATAACAGTTTGCATTGAATTACGATGCACTTTCTCATTGCATTTTTTATACACTGAAGAAAATGCAATTGTTTTAAACATCTTTAAGCATTTACTTTCCATATAACAAAAATATTATCCAGTTTTTATGTTTTCAACACCCATTGTTGTAATTTAAAGATATTTATTATAATTAATGTTAATTATAAACAAACTACCCCACCATTTTACATAGCTTTGTTGTCTATAGAGAGGTATCGACAATTATGGTTTTTTCAAAGATCATTTTCCAAGTTTTTCTTGAAACAATAGAAAACAATTATTATAAAAGGCAAAAATTCATCACTTTAAGAAGACGTCCGATTACATCTAACATCGTTCTATTTATTTATTCGAAAATGGTGGTATTTAGAAGAATTTTCTGCCCGTTGTACATTTTCCAAATTTATTACCAATATAATTATTTAAGGTATTATATTTTGATAAAGCTTGTTACTTATTTCTCTTGTCTTACTTATCTTAAGTTACAGCTTGTATAATAAATAATGATCAGTATCTAATTTCGTCAGTATATATTATGTGTTCAGTTACTCCAATTGAATTAAGATTCGCATAGTTTGAATTATTAACATTTTTTACCCGGTTTTGAAATAACACGTCATACTGAAAATAACGAATAATATATTTCTATTTTACACGTCTAATTTGTTCTAACACAATTCTCAGAAAAAAAAAACAAAAACGGATACCATTTTAACATTAATAGTCGATGAGGTCCGTCCGTATGTAAGTCTTCGTTTGTATTTCGCCCAATGATAACGGTTTATTTTGAACCGCAAATTTTTCAACCAATGTCTTTTTATATTCAAAATTCAAATTTACTGGCTCAGAACTGAAGCATCGTAATAATATTGAGAGAACTTTATTTGAAAGTTTGCATCGGTACGAAGTTTTTTAAATAATCAAATATACTGATTCGATTTTTTGAAGCTATAATTATAGGCCTTGGCGAAGATTTTTTAGAGCTGATTTGACAGATTTTGATCAGTGTCATTGATTCGATTATTGGAAGGTATGGTTATATTTTGCATCCGGCCTTGAAAATCTTTTTAATTTTGTACATGCATTAGGAATATTCTATTGACGGTATGGATATTTTATATAAATAGTTATATTTTAAAATCTTCTACCACGAAAAATAATTGTTAGCAAACTTAAACATTATTCTAAAAATTAAATAATTTACAATTTAAATACTATACGGCTGTCGATAAATTCCCCGAGGTCTTTTTCTTTACTACGAAAAATAATTGTTAGCAAACATAAACATTTCAATTATTCTAAAAACTATATTATTTACAATTTATTTTTCACGCCAGTAAATTTTCTGACTACACTTAAAAATGCAACAAAAATCCCCCCTGTTGAGGTCAACGGGCTTACAGCTAGTATATATTATTTTCTAATCACAAGCAATTTAACAGCACAGAAAGATAATATCTAACAAAAATATTAAATAGATTAGTCACAATAAGCGTATCAGATATTTCAAGCAATAAAAGACGTTAAATCACTTGTAAATAGTCAGTATTCAGAATAGTACAAGAGTTATTAAAGTAAGTTATTATGAACGGATGACGGTTATTTATTATATATATATAACTGATTGAAATAATAACGTAGTTACTGACCATTTCTTAAGAACAAATATACAACCACCTTTGCTTTTCGTAAGTCCATTAAAATAGGTTCTGCTATTTGGACAAGAGCTTATTATTTTTTTTACTTTTAATACATGATTTTGGAGGCCATATTTTTGCGTTCGCGAAAATGAACCTACAACGATGATCTTGATCATTGTACAAACAGCCAAAAAACGGAATAAAAACTCATATGTAGGTGAAGTGTTAGCCCATGGCATTATACCATATAATTTAATTTAATTAAGTAAGTAAGTGCATCAAAATAAAAAGCATAAAATATACACGTAACCAGCTGATCAACACCTCTCCAAGGTTAATTGTTTTTTCGTGACTGCACTTAAAATTATTTCGCAACACGTGTTTTTTTAAGATCAATGGGTAATAAAATAATTTGGCTATAATTTTCAATCGCAATATGCTTTGACCAGTTAGGGTTGTCACTAGTGATTCTGTGTCGAGACGTCCCGGGACTTTTTTGGAAAATGTCCCGGGAATAGTGACTGTGATTTAAAATGTGCAAATCACATGTACATTTTAATTTTGAAAAAAAAAATCTTGTGGTTAAGAAACCTTCAAAAGGGGGCATTATATTTTTTCATTACATGTGCCGTTATCATCCCGATGTCCCGGGACTTTGAATTTATCACGCCTCGAGTCCCGGGACTTTGAAAACCCCGAGACTTCAGAATCCCTAGTTGTCACTGTACTTTCCATCTTAATTGAAATTTAGAGTTTCTGCTTTTTAATTGTACGCACGATAATGTACTGCGCATTGGTTTAAATCAGGGCTGCGGAGTCGTGGTATTTTCGCCGAAGTCGTGAAAAATAAACGGTTGAAACAACATAGTCCAAAGTGTTGACATTTTATGCTTGGCTGACTAAAGATGATCTGATAGTATACATATTTATAAGTTAAAATGAAATTATTGAGAAATCTCCTCGGAGTCGGAGTTGTTAATTATTTTAAAGCTGGAGTCGGAGTCGTCTTTTTTTAAAGCGACTCCACAGCCCTGGTTTAAATACAACCTATACACCAAGTTAAGTTTACATGAATCATTGAGTTGCAAAAACCATTCTGGACGATTTTTTCTAATAATATGTCCTATGGACGCTATATTTCTCTTTAACTTAAGTTAAGGCGGGGAGAGCTTTTCGTTACTATTGATTTCCTGTCTTCTCGAAACAGAATTTAATGAAAAAAGCATTTTTGAAATTTGGATACGGCAGCAGCACGAACATCCGTCTATTGCAAACTAAGCCATGGTTCTCGTTATTCCTTTGGCGACAACATACCTATGTGAAACAGCATTTCTTTTATTTTTACTAAAAAATCGCAGATCATGCTTTTTCACAAAGACGTTGGAAGATTACTTGTGAGTAAGGATTTCTTAAATTGAACCAGATGTTGATTTTTTATGTTAAAAAACGCAACTGAATCCATCTTATTAATTTGTTTGTGTAAGCTTCATATATTTGCAGTATTTTTTTAAAATCTAAAATATTTCATTTTTATTGTGATAAAATATAAACATGTACATTGCACTTATAGCGATATATTTTTTTTTACCATGTCCGCTCCCAATATGGAGCATATGGACTCCTAATGGAGTTTATCTCAACAGAAGTATTTCTACGAGAACTGCTTGTTACTCAGTTGCTCAACCTCTCTTTTTCCAAAGAGAGTAGGAATTGAAGGAAAGTGCTAAGACATGACTAGTGATTAGCTAATCGATCTCTATACGGCTCGTTCATGGGATAGGATGGGTGGGAGGGGGGAGTTCAAGACATCACATACATCCATGCCTTTGAACAGAAATTCATAAATTTATTGAAAAATCAATTTATAAAACTGCCCGTACTGGGATTCGAACCCGTGCCCTCTGTAGCGGTAGCCAACGACGTTGACCACTCAACCACACAGGCGGCACACAACCACATAGTAATAATTAATGCCAAATAAAGATTTTGACGACTTTTTTTGGGGGAGGGGTCCGTGGCATGAAAAAGTTTGGGAAGCAGTGAAGTGGGAAGAGGTTTAATTTGTATTTTTTATAAAAATAAATATGTTACATTCAACAAAATAGTGCAGTTTAAGTATTTTATACGACATCGAACAAAAGTTCGATGGTGTGTGGCAGCCCTGCAAATAGAATGATCTGCAGCAATCATTCAATGACCGATCCCTAGCCAGGTGTTTAATATTAAATATAAAGTGCGTGTTGACCTTCTAGTCAGATAAATAATGAAATAAGAACTAATAAAACGACCTAATGACAGGTTAACCTAGGTTCATATCTCAATAACACATTCTTGAAGGTATTTTGATAGTATTTGATAACACGCATGTTTGTAACATACTTAGGAATGATGACACGGTTGTGTTACGTACGTTAGTTATGAAGCTGTTTATAATTACAATTATATTTTCTTGGTTTATCCGTATGTTTGTAGGTATATCTGACAGCAGCACTAACACACACATACACAATACGCCAACATTCTGTACCTGGAACCACACTAATTGTTCTACATATGGCAGAGATTAGTGATAACTTCGTTAAAAGTTTTTATTATAACAAATAAATACAAAGTCAAACTATAGAAGAAAGGCTAATTTATTCATATAATGAAAATAATTGAAATATAGAAAACAAATATACGAAGACTCAAAACAAAAAGACGGTAGTCTCCATGTTTTTTCGGAAATATGTATTTTTTTAAAATAACGTTTTAAAACGTAAATTTTTAACAACTATTAAAATCGAGTTTGTAACAAAAGAGGTGCTTAAAAAGTCATATATAGCAAACACAAATCGATGTAAATTATATTTAACTAGGAAGATAATACTAATAAGAATATTTAACATAACCTTTTTCAGACATTTTATCTATAACAGGGATGGCAAACCTTTTTGGGTCCGCGTGCCAAAAATCCTCAAATATTAATTTTCGGTTGTGTGGCGTGCCCAAGCAGTAAGTAATTTTTTTAAAATATAAAAAATAAAACTTGATTTTTTAAACAATTGTCGTTTATCTTTTGTGGAAAAAAATTTAAATTAAAAAAACGAAATATATTAATAATTCACGGATTATTTAATAAAAAAACTGATTTTTTAAACTTATTTTTTTTTTTAAACTTGGAAATCGTTCGCGTGCCATCAAAATTCTCAAACGTACCACCTCGGGCACGCGTGCCTTAGATTCGCCATCCCTGATCTAGAAGAAGAAAAAAGTTGTTTTAGTTGATTTTATAACATTGTAGGCGCATGCAAACTGCCGCCATTGTTTCCCATGCCCTCATATGAATAAAAATGATAGATTTATCATTTGAAAACATGGCTGTAAAATCATATATTATATTAAACTTTAGCCTTAACAATCACTTCGTGTTATCTGTACAGTTTTAAAAGTTTGCATTTACCTTGAAACTGAAAGAAATACAACGAACAATTTAAATACAATTGTTTTATAAAAGCTTTCCACCATGTGATATATGCATACATCATGTGGAAAGTAATAAATAACTATACGATACTTATCAGTCAAATGGCAGCGGAGGTAAGTTTCAAGGCACCTACCTCAGCATCGGAAATTGAGAACCTTGAGGTTTATTTTAAGCATGGCAATATCAAATAATAGTGACCGATAAATTTCTGGACGTTAATATTTCACGCCCGCGATAGTCATCTGTCTTATAATTATTATGTCATGGAAGTGACGATAGGTATGAAGTCAATTATCAGTTCTACAGATCGCATATACACAATTAGCGTTTGTTATCGGATCGTATGTTGGTGATCAGATCAGTGATGACGTCACTGGGCATGTGCTTATTTGATATTTCGGTGTCAAGGCGTACTTCTTTTTTAATATCGCTCATCAATGGTCTTTTGTATAAGCTATGGATGGAAATCTATATATTAATAGCCGATAATGTCCGTCTGAGTGTAAGGACGTCCTCGACCTACCAGTCTCCACTTTTTTAAATAAAATAAAATCTATAATAATCACTTTTCACTTTTCACAAATGTGTGCGTACTGATGTCATCGGGTCTTTTTCTTCTTTTACGAAATTTATTTGTTAGCGTATTTAAAAATTATTTGAATAAAATATATATACTACGAAAAATGATTGTTAGCAAACGTGAACATTATTCCAAAAATTCAATAATTTGCAATTTAAAAACTGCAGGGCTGTCGATATATGCGCCGAGGTCGATTTATGGTACTATGAAAAATGATTGTTAGCAAACTTGGACATTATTCCAAAGATTTAATAATTTACGAAATTTCTGCTACTACGAAAAATGGTTGTTAGCAAACTTGGACATTATTCCAAATATTAAATAATTTACGAAATTTCTGCTCCAACGAAAAATGGTTGTTAGCAAACTTGAACATTATTCCAAAAATTCAATAATTTACGAAATTTCTGCTACTACGAAAAATGGTTGTTAGCAAACTTCAACATTATTCCAAAAATTAAATAATTTACGAAATTTCTGCTACTACGAAAAATGGTTGTTAGCAAACTTGGACATTATTCCAAAATTCAATAATTTACGAAATTTCTGCTCCTACGAAAAATGGTTGTTAGCAAACTTGAACATTATTCCAAAAATTCAATAATTTACGAAATTTCTGCTACTACGAAAAATGGTTGTTAGCAAACTTCAACATTATTCCAAAAATTAAATAATTTACGAAATTTCTGCTACTACGAAAAATGGTTGTTAGCAAACTTAAACATTATTCTAAAAATTAAATATTTTACGAAATTTCTGCTACTACGAAAAATGGTTGTTAGCAAACTTAAACTTTATTCCAAAAATTGAATATTTTACGAAATTTATGCTACTACGAAAAATGGTTGTTAGCAAACTTAAACTTTATACCAAAAATTGAATATTTTACGAAATTTATGCTACTACGAAAAATGGTTGTTAGCAAACTTAAACTTTATTCCAAAAATTCAATAATTTACGAAATTTCGGCTACTACGAAAAATGGTTGTTAGCAAACTTAAAAATTATTCCAAAAATTAAATATTTTACGAAATTTCTGCTCCTACGAAAAATGGTTGTTAGCAAACTTGAACATTATTCCAAAAATTCAATAATTTACGAAATTCCTGCTACTACGAAAAATGGTTGTTAGCAAACTTGAACATTATTCCAAAAATTCAATAATTTACGAAATTTCTGCTACTACGAAAAATGGTTGTTAGCAAACTTAAACTTTATTCCAAAAATTCAATAATTTACGAAATTTCGGCTACTACGAAAAATGGTTGTTAGCAAACTTAAACTTTATTCCAAATATTAAATAATTTACGAAATTTATGCTACTACGAAAAATGGTTGTTAGCAAACTTAAACATTATTCCAAATATTAAATAATTTACGAAATTTCTGCTCCTACGAAAAATGGTTGTTAGCAAACTTGAACATTATTCCAAAAATTCAATAATTTACGAAATTTCTGCTACTACGAAAAATGGTTGTTAGCAAACTTAAACTTTATTCCAAAAATTCAATATTTTACGAAATTTCGGCTACTACGAAAAATGGTTGTTAGCAAACTTAAACTTTATTCCAAAAATTCAATATTTTACGAAATTTATGCTACTACGAAAAATGGTTGTTAGCAAACTTAAAAATTATTCCAAAAATTAAATATTTTACGAAATTTATGCTACTACGAAAAATGGTTGTTAGCAAACTTTTTTTTTATTCCAAAAATTCAATAATTCACGAAATTTCTGCTCCTACGAAAAATGGTTGTTAGCAAACTTGAACATTATTCCAAAAATTAAATATTTTACGAAATTTATGCTACTACGAAAAATGGTTGTTAGCAAACTTGAACATTATTCCAAAAATTCAATAATTTACGAAATTTCGGCTACTACGAAAAATGGTTGTTAGCAAACTTAAACTTTATTCCAAAAATTGAATATTTTACGAAATTTATGCTACTACGAAAAATGGTTGTTAGCAAACTTGAACATTATTCCAAATATTAAATAATTTACGAAATTTCTGCTCCTACGAAAAATGGTTGTTAGCAAACTTGAACATTATTCCAAAAATTCTTTAATTTACGAAATTTCTGCTACTACGAAAAATGGTTGTTACCAAACTTAAACTTTGTTCCAAAAATTCAATAATTTACGAAATTTCGGCTACTACGAAAAATGGTTGTTAGCAAACTTTTTTTTTATTCCAAAAATTCAATAATTCACGAAATTTCTGCTCCTACGAAAAATGGTTGTTAGCAAACTTGAACATTATTCCAAAAATTAAATATTTTACGAAATTTATGCTACTACGAAAAATGGTTGTTAGCAAACTTAAAATTTATTCCAAAAATTCAATAATTTACGAAATTTCGGCTACTACGAAAAATGGTTGTTAGCAAACTTAAACTTTATTCCAAATATTAAATAATTTACGAAATTTATGCTACTACGAAAAATGGTTGTTAGCAAACTTAAACATTATTCCAAATATTAAATAATTTACGAAATTTCTGCTCCTACGAAAAATGGCTGTTAGCAAACTTGAACATTATTCCAAAAATTCTTTAATTTACGAAATTTCTGCTACTACGAAAAATGGTTGTTACCAAACTTAAACTTTGTTCCAAAAATTCAATAATTTACGAAATTTCGGCTACTACGAAAAATGGTTGTTAGCAAACTTTTTTTTTATTCCAAAAATTCAATAATTCACGAAATTTCTGCTCCTACGAAAAATGGTTGTTAGCAAACTTGAACATTATTCCAAAAATTAAATATTTTACGAAATTTATGCTACTACGAAAAATGGTTGTTAGCAAACTTGAACATTATTCCAAATATTACATAATTTACGAAATTTCTGCTCCTACGAAAAATGGTTGTTAGCAAACTTGAACATTATTCCAAAAATTCAATAATTTACGAAATTTCTGCTACTACGAAAAATGGTTGTTAGCAAACTTAAACTTTATTCCAAAAAATCAATAATTTACGAAATTTCTGCTACTACGAAAAATAGTTGTCAGCAAACTTGAACATTATTCTAAAAATTAAGTAATTTCCGAAGTTTCTGCTACTACGAAAAATTGTTGTTAGCAAACTTGAACATTATTCCAAAAATTCTTTAATTTACGAAATTTCTGCTACTACGAAAAATGGTTGTTACCAAACTTAAACTTTGTTCCAAAAATTCAATAATTTACGAAATTTCGGCTACTACGAAAAATGGTTGTTAGCAAACTTTTTTTTTATTCCAAAAATTCAATAATTCACGAAATTTCTGCTCCTACGAAAAATGGTTGTTAGCAAACTTGAACATTATTCCAAAAATTAAATATTTTACGAAATTTATGCTACTACGAAAAATGGTTGTTAGCAAACTTGAACATTATTCCAAATATTACATAATTTACGAAATTTCTGCTCCTACGAAAAATGGTTGTTAGCAAACTTGAACATTATTCCAAAAATTCAATAATTTACGAAATTTCTGCTACTACGAAAAATGGTTGTTAGCAAACTTAAACTTTATTCCAAAAAATCAATAATTTACGAAATTTCTGCTACTACGAAAAATAGTTGTCAGCAAACTTGAACATTATTCTAAAAATTAAGTAATTTCCGAAGTTTCTGCTACTACGAAAAATTGTTGTTAGCAAACTTAAATATTATTCCAAATATTAAATAATTTACGAAATTTCTGCTAACTATAAAAATAAAATAAATTAAAATAAAATAAAATAAAATAAAATAAAATAAAATAAAATAACATAAAATAAAATAAAATAAAATAAAATAAAATAACATGGAATAAAATAAAATAAAATAAAATAAAATAACATAAAATTAAATTAAATTAAATTAAATACCATAAAATAAAATAACATAAAATTAAATTAAATTAAATACTATGCAACAAAAATCTCACGTTGCTGGGCAACGGGCTTACAGCTAGTATCGTTTATTTACACTATTTATATAGTGTAACGGTACGCGTACACCAAAGCCGAATCATCGGCCGACTTCGTGTCGGACATATTCTGACGTAAAGTGTCGGCCGTTAATGTGCGTTCACTGCAACCGTCGTTGGCCGACCGGTTTTGACCGAGTACAACCTGAAGTTAGTAGCAGTCAGTAGTACTGTGCAGCCTATAATTTTTCAATATAAAAATCAACAAGAGTTTCACAGAAAACTACACTATATGTACGATAAAACGTCTGTGTTAATTTTTTGTTAAAGCTAGTCATGGATTATTACGCCGAAAAACTTCACAAAATAAGCTAAAAACAACACCACACACACAATATCACACATTAATATGAAGAACACTGATAAATTATGCGAAATACGAAATAAATGACCGGTAAATATTTTGTCATAATACACCGAAAGTAGGCGGCAGACTCGCGACAATACCAACCTGAAGTTAGAAGCAGTTGATGTTCTGTCAAAAGTAGCCGGCAGACGGCCGACCAATCCCAACATGTTTGGATTCGTCATTGATCGGTCAGAGACAGCCGTCATCGAACGATGGCGTCTGTAGTAGTGTACGCGCTCTCATTTCTTTAAATACGTTTGTTTCGATCGGACGACACGGCCGAGCATAGTTCGGACGATGACGGATTAAGTATACGCGTACCATAAGAAAACGTAAGACGTACACGGTGTTTCAATATATAATGCACACATTTTTGAGACTTCTAAAAACAGAAACAGATATGTACACCTTGCAATGTTTTTTTTTTTTTTAGGTTTAAATTAATAGTTTTATCAATAGTTTATATTTTAAATCGGATCGTATTTATAACTATGAACAAAATACGTATTTTTATTTGCTAGTCAACCGCTAATTGGAGCATTTTTCCAATACCGAAATTGTACCAGAATAGTTTTGTAAATCCATCCATTTCGGTCCCTGATTAAAAAAAAACATAAAATTAGCTTGGACAAACATATTTTCTGCTGTGTTGATGAATCCATTTAAGAGTAACTACAATACGTTTTACTGAATTAAAATTTCTTCTGGTTTGGTGTATATTATAATGCTTTTGAAGCTAGTAATATTTTTTAATTAAATGTATTTTCAACCTGAATATTGTATTTGCTTTAATATATAATTCTGTAGACATCGACGACCATGACGAACAAAAAAGTTACTTTTGTTTATTAATTTTAGTAAAATAGTAAAATCGAAGCAATCAATTACAATTAAGTATATTGATATTGAATAATTAAGCTTTAATAAAAGTCGATAATAAGTAAATAACAGTTTTTTTTCGCTCTATTGCAAAAAAGCATAAATGAGTCATGTACTTACTACTTAATTCGTTGGGGGTGTCGATATGTTGCCTTCAAAATGAATTGTGACCAATATCGATGTCCAGGGCCGGCGCCACCATACAGGCGAAATATCCTAGAAATCGCCTAGGGCGCAAATCATTAGGGGACGCATAAATTGAGTAAATAAATTATTTTTTATAATCTAATTTGGAAAAAGAGTTGAGTTAAACAGATAAAATCTAATATTTTCAACTCCACTTAATTATTCATTAACTTTTAACTTCTGCACACTGTAGTGCATGCAACCAAATTTTGAGGAATTTCTTCTCGAGACATTTTTGGTAAACTTTTGAACACGACTAACGTTGTTACGCTATGGAATACACCCTATAAGAAGAGTGTGAAGCCGTAGTGGGTAGTGGTGGGTACAACCTTGAGTACCCTAGGGAATTAAAAAAAAAATAGTAAGTTTAATTAATAGTACGTTTTTTTATGTTTGTATCTATCCGATTTTATTATGTATCGTATTCTATATACTTCGAAAAAGAGAGGTTGAGTGGCTGTGTAATAAACAGATCTCGTAAAAAAACCTCTGTTGAGATACATACCTTCATTAGGATGCAATATGATCCACATTGAGAGCGGACATGCATATAAAAAAAAATCCCAGTTTGTTAAAAAGGGGGCGCGCCAATAACCGTTGCCTAGGGCGCTAAATAACTTCGCGCCGGTACTGTCGATGACAAACATAATTTTGAATGCGTAAAACAATAATATCTTGATATATAAATCTGCGTTGAGATATTCACATCCTTTTGCAATTTTGACCCTATTGTATCAGTATATTACTGAAATATGACCGTAGTCATGCGTGTATTATTAAATTTATTATTTATATCACGATCCCACGGATTCAGAAAATACATATTTCGCCACTAGCTGTCGTGTGCATGGTTACTCACAATAATTCAACAGCAAAACAATTGGTCAATTTTTCTGTCCTCTCACGTTTTCATTCTGATTTCTTTTTTTTTTTGGCCACGAGATGTTTGTTAAAATATCATTCATAACAAATTCCAAGTAAAGTATGGGTATACAAATTCTATATAAAGATAATATTTAAGTAAATCTTTACATCTGATGTTTTTCAGAAAATAATGACAAAGTTAGACGAACTCTGACTAATCTGTCTACATCAGTGGTTCCCAAAGTGGTTCCTGTGGACCCCCAGGGGTCCGTAAGACCGCTGAAGGGGTTCGTGACAAATTAAAAATCATTTGGGGGTGCGTGGACAACGTCAGGGGGTCTGCGGAAGAATAAATATTTTTAGAAAAGAGAGTTTGAGCAACTGACTGACAAACAGTTCTCGCAGAAAAATATCTGTTAATATACATCCATTAGAAGGCCATATGATCCACATTGAAGGCAGACATGGATAAAAAAATTACAATTCAAGGCATAAACTTTATTATTTCACTCGGGGGTCTACGGTCAGGTTTTTGCTTTAAAAGGGGTCCATGAGCATGATAAGTTTGGGACTCACTGGTCTACATAGTAAATGGCTAACGTGATCGCTTTGTACATTTTAACCAATAGATAAATCCTGACATAGTAGAACAAGTTGCAGTAAGACAATTATATACTTTTGCAATATTTAATATATATTTCGATTCAATGATAAGTCAATACCCTACTCGCATATCAAATACTAAGACAAGTGGACAGCGAATATCAATATTATTCAAGTAATAATTTCATTATATTAATATAATTGTATTTTCTTTTATTATCGAGGCTGTTCAAATGCACGTGTAAGACTTTTTTGTTATTATACCAAATATTTAAAAAATAGTAGACTTTTTTGCACTAATTTTACTTTAAAAAAAACATTATATTGAAAGTTTAGAATTATGTTCTCAATTTGATGCTTGTAATGAGTGAAACCAGGTCTGATATTGATTAATAAACTGTGGAATAAGTGGTTAATCATGTTTTATTTTTCAATATAATGAATATTGGAAAATTGACACTGAGCAGCTTAAAAGTTTTTCATTTTTTTTGACAGAATCGGCGGTTATTCAATATAAAAAAAATTGGAGTAAAGTAACAAAGTTGACAAATTTAATTAATTAACTTAAAATTATAATTCCATATTAACGAATCTCTTGCTCGTAACAAACAAGAGAATTGTTGTCAACTGATTATTTTAGTATTAAATGAACTGCGGAATTTTAAAACATTTTTTTTAAATTATTGCGTATGAGTGGTAAATCATACAGAGATGAGGAAGGATTAAACAAAAACGTACATAATTTCGATGTTTTATATTAGCGTTAATTAACAGTTTAAACGTCATTTAAGATGGGACATTAATCATCTATCTTGCTGTAGTAAAAACTGTCTTCTATTATTGTGTATAAAAATATATTTTGTCGCATTTTCACGCAAATGTATTTAATACGTACAATCACAAAGAATTTTATGTCATTTTTAATAAACAATTAACGTAAAAAATCGTTTTTCTGATCATTATTATTGTGGAAGATAGAAAATATCAAAGAGCGCGAAAATCTTTGAAAAAAATAGCTTAGCAACTATTCAATGACCTGTGTTATGAAACGCTTGCATAAAAAATATTCTCAGAAGGAACATTTTGTTTAATTATTTATATAGATCATTTTGAAATATATTTATAGCCATAGAAACCAGTAAGCGTTTGACTCGAAATGCGACCTTAGGTGTTTCAAAATGAATGAGACATTATTTTTAAATTGGTTTAATTTGTACGTGTTTTGTTCCTATTGTTTTCTGTTTCACAGAGCTGTAATAAGATTTTTATAAAACTACCACTTCACATGTTGCAGCACGCATTTTAAATATATCTTACACTAGATGACGCATCCTGATATTTACAATGTTCAACAACTTTATAAGGATTTTACAAAGTGCGTCTATTGACAACAATTCGTAAAAAATTGAACATACGTTTTATCGCACTTTTCAATCATATTTGATACATTAAATATCGTCGGTTTGCCGCAAGAAGTCTTTAATTAACAATGTGCTCAAAACTTAGTTACATTCAGAAATATTTTTTTTTCTAATTTTGCATAAAGTCATTTAGTGTCTTACCAGTATTGTTCAATGACATACCCTCAAAATTATTATGCTGCATTTCAGTCACATTACGTAATAAAATACATCATTAACAAGCTTATGCTATTCTTAGGTAATACATTCAATGATGTCTTCCATCAAATCGACGATATATATTAAGAGAATTACAAATATCAGAGAAACCCATGCTTTTAAACAGAATTCTTATAAACCGACTGTAAAACCAATTTACTAAATTGTCCATACTGGGATTTGAATCTGTTTGCATCGTAACCGTAGCCAACGACATTCACTATTCGACCGCGGACCTGATATTCAATACAAGTTTATAAAAATAAATAAATTAGTCTTTACAGTGAAATTATCGATTGTGCATGTCTTTCGCTTTTGTGAGTCGAAAGCTTCTTTATACAAAATAAATTTGGCAGTTATTTTAAATTGTGTATGTACGCGAACGTTGGTCGTTTATGATAGTTTGCATCTTTTTGTACAAAATATCACACTAAAATTAAAATTAAAATTTTGGTTCGTTTCCCGGATTGGCTAAAAAGTAGTTAAAATATCAAGTCATCGTTTGATAGCAGGTCAAAGTCAGGAAGTAACTCTCAGCCAGGACGTCAAGTTGCATAGCTATTCCACAGTTTTATTTTTGTTTATGAGTGGCTTTTTTTTGATAATAAATACTCAATCCGACCCTTTTCGAGTTGAATAAATTATATCAGTGTTTTTCAACTGCTTACATTCACGGACCGGTAAAAATTGGAAAAATATTTCGCGAACCGGCGTCAACTAGATTAAAATAATTTCATACACCCAGTACTTATTACATTATTTTTTCAGTTTCTGTCAAAAAATCAATAAATATCACTATTGTACGTATATATAGCTGATCATATTTATTTGTTAAGCCTTCATTGTATTTATTTTGAAAGTTTTTGAGTATTTTTTTATTTGTAATAAATTCGGAAGATAGCTGTTTTAACTTAGATTTAAGATGACAGAACAGAATCGAGAATTAACTGTACAACTTTACATGTTGAAACCTCATTTCAATGTTACATAGATTTAAGACATCCGAGTCGAAAATGTTTTGAAACATGTAAGTTTGCGCGGACCGGTAATAAACTCTTGCGGACCGGTGCCGGTGCGCGGACCACATGTTTAAGAACTCTGTATTATACTATACAAGTTCTTTCATTGTACCTATTCGTCATTTATTGTATTACAATATCTCGGTCTGTTCCGGTTTCTTAATATTCAAGGACATGCGAAAATTGATAACTTGCTCCATGCCAAGCCAACGCAGTTCTGGTTATTGGGAAACGATTCTACAAGTACAATAATTATATCAGCCAAAAATCAACGCAACGGGCGTGGCATATTGAATTTAACTACCAGCAAAATATGTTTTATAAACGGCCTGCATCGTCCCATACAAGCGTTTGAGTCACCAGCTTACGACTGGGGGTGGGTTGGAGGGGCTCGCGCGATCTCCTTGTTACATTTAACTAAGGCCAACGAGCCCCTTTTTAAATTAAATAAAAACATATTTTCAGATTAGCAGCAATTGTTGTAAGTTACTTATTTGTGTTATGAAACAAAAGACTTTGTTGTCTTTGGAAATTTCTCGCTAAACACATTTATTTCATGTTCATAGTAAAAGACCCGCCTGTTTTTTTTTTAAATTTTAACATTCAAATTCTTCCATAATGAATTGTTGTATAAGCCTGCTGCGTGGTCGAGTACCAACGTTGCTAGTTTAGCCAGAGGTAGAGAACCTTTTCATTGCTAAAGGCCACATTCATTTATCTGATTCAACATAAGGCCGCAGTAAAGAAAACGTTTACACGCCCCCACTTTTTTTCGACTGTCGAATATATATTGGGGTGATTACGCTCTTTTTACAAACGCTTCACGCTTGCATATTTATTTTTTATCAATTCAAAAGGCCGCATCAGAGTAGCCAAGAGGCCGCAGGTTCCTCTCTACTGGTTTAGAACATGGAGTTCAAAGGTTCGAATCCCAGTAAAGACAGTTTTTAAAGATTGATTTTTATGTCGATTTATCAATTTTTGTTAGAAGACATGGATGCATGTGATGTCTTGAATTCCCCCTCCCACACATCCCATCATTAAAACAAGGAATAGTGAGAACTATTAGATAACCACTAGTCCTGTTCTTGCCCTATTCTTATATCCCTACTCTCTAAAAGAAGTTGAGCAAATAAGATACCATAAGTTCTAGTAGAAATTCTTCTGTTGAGATAAATATTATAAAATCCAAAAATATCATTACTGGTTTATGGATCATGAAATACCAAACTGATCACGGCAAAAAAATATTTCGCCGCTTACGCTAGCTCATTCTGCTTTTCTTTATATTGTTAAAATTCATTAAATTTTGTAATGAATAGCATTTCCACATGGCTGACTCGTGATTCGAGCGTAGTTTGAAATATTTTTCTCAAAATCATATTCCTTATCCGGATCCGGCCCGAGCCCTGATCTCTATCAGCCGGGCTGGGTCGAGGCCCATGGGCAAAGCTCAAGCCCATGCAGACCTGTGTAAGGCAGCAAACAATTAGGACAGCAAAAAATACCGACATCATGAGAAGAATAAGACTTCAAGTCATAAAAGCTTTACGTTTATGAGACACTCTTTGTTTAAGATGTTTAAACGCCACTGGACAAGCGGTTATGAGTTAAAAAGTCAAGATATACGAGCAAAGAAGAATAATGATGATGGTGATTTCAATTATGTGAGATCTAATACTTAAAAGATTAGAAATGGCTTTCAAAAAACCGAGCGACTCGATATTGTATGAAACAAAAATGATCTTATTGTGGAGCGCGTGCAATAGATTTTTACCAATTTATTCTCGTTTCGTCTCTTTGGTGTTGTGCCTTTGTCGTAATATTTCGCAATCGGTCGTGACTGCAGCAATTACTATTCAAACTATACAATCAATGCAGAGTATCAGAGACAGAGAAAGATGGATAAGTCTGTATTTATACACATCAATGAAGAAGGAATCGGTAATCTAAGGTTTGCGAATTCCGTGTAAGGATTCAAAAGTAAGGCTTTATCTCGAGAAAACTCTAAAATTGTCACAGTAGCACTTTAAAATTAAGCTGAGACTATTTTATGAATAATCCAAGAATCAGCACGAGCAAAAAGTATAATGTTCTACGTGTTGCCCCAACTCGAATTCCCTTAATCCATGTAATCAGATATTTTGACATTTGTCCATACGTATTTAAACAATTATTGAAACATAACTTACCCAATTGACAAGAGAAGAAAACGATGCAAAGATTTTTTACTGTTTCAATTGATGATGCTTTTTTCAACACGTCCGATAATAATTAAGACCACAGTCAAGTCAGTTCAAGTTCATCCATGCACTTGAACGCCTGAAGATGCCGAAAGGCGAAACCCAGGTCGTTAGTGACAAAATCTGCGTGAATGTCCATAATTTGAACGATTCAAATTTAATACCGCAATACATATATCATATTCTTCATTATAAATCATTTAACAAGTTCAAGAAAATTAACTGCCTCCATATCACCGCCAGCAATTTACCACCGCATCAATTGATCGAATAAACAGTTTAAAGCATATAAATGATTTCCGTTTTATTTCCTGCCTGTTCCCAATGTGAAGTATATGGATTTCTCATGGAGATATCACAACATAGGTTTTTCTACGCGAACTTTTTGTTACTCAGTTTTTAAGCCTCTCTTTTTCGAAAAGAGTTGTAGAGATAGAAGAATGTGACTAGGCTAGTACTAGTGGTTAACTAGCTGCTCTCGCTACGCTCCGTTAACCACTTGTATCCCAAGCGGACACAGGTGTCCGGAACATATGCAAACGTCCAAGACGTTAAAAAAAATTAAATACTTGTCTTAAACTTAAATTCTAATATAATATAAGCAATATTTTGATGAATATGTGTAGTGCTATCTATACTGAGTCAATATAGGTTTTTAAAATATCGAGTGTATATTAGGCAACATTATTTTTCTCAAAAAACACGCAGTGTCTCTGGGACATATTAATGATTTAGTTGCGCGATATTCAAACGGTTAATATACCGAAATAAATTGACATCGAAACATAATTCAAACATCATTTATTTCAAGCGAAAATGTATATTTTATTAAGTTGGCGAAAAGTGCATACATACTTTTTAATGTCAAAATTTGCATTGTTTATAACATGAATCGATTATATAATTAAATTAAAATGTACAACAGAAGTTTTTTATCGCTGTCATTCTATTTCTGTCTGTAGCAAATCTGTAAAAGGTTTGCAAGTCCTTTTATGTTAAATCTGCCATGTATTATATTAGAATATATTATTGACATGCAGATTTTTGTTCTCCTTATAGAATAGAAGCCATTATCTATTCGTGTCTTTATGGATCCTTTTGTTATTATTAAAATATATTTTTGGCGATGCTAATGATATGTTTTTGGATCGCTACATAGAACATGTCATTGTCTTGAGTTCGTAATAATTTCTGCTCTAAATAAAAACCCAGCGTATTATTTTCGTCCATTTAACTAACTGCTATGTACAGCTGTCAGAATTGATGACAAATGATAATTTAAGAGTCAAAACACACTTATTGTATATATTTATTATCTGATGACAAATTTATAAATATATACGGCTGGTGTATGCAGTAGGGTTGTCAACTGTCTTTAAGAAGGAAACGGTATGTTTTCGGAGACTTTAATTTTGAATAAAATATATACAGTTGATATAAGTTACTTGAGGGTATTTCAACAAATATGTATTTATTATAGTTTTTAATAATCTGGTATCTTCTATCTATACCAGTGATGCATAGCCTCTACCTTCTAGCGGGCCGCATAAAACAAATTCTCGTGGGTTCGGGCCGCAAAGAAAAAAATATTTAAAGTACGTTCAGTCCCTTTTTACACAGAGCATATATACGTTTCATGTAAAATAGATTAACAAAAAAACCGTGTAAAAAAGTGAATTTAGATATATGATTGATAGGTTCCATTACATTATTTTGGTCGTGTTATTTCGAAAACGTGAAAATAAATAAGCCTTGCAAAAAAAATATTATGAGTACATGCTCATTAAAAATCGTTTCACTGTGAAATATTTATGTTTCATTTATATTTAATTCAAAAGTTAATGCGATTTTGGTCTTTGTTAATTTTTAACTATTTTCTTTTAATCTGACATAATATTTGAGGGCTTGTTTCAATGAACCGATTTATTCTCCTTCATTGAAGAAAAAGTTTGCTTACATTTATTAGATAAATGTTTTACGCGAAAAAAATATGTAGAGAAAATGATTGATGGGCCGCCACAAAATTCAAAAAGGGCCGCATGCGGCCCGCGGGCCGCGGTTTGTGCATCACTGATCTATACGAACATTTCAGTACGTAGTTAACGTAACCTCAGTTGGATAATACAGTTAAAAAATTGAAAGTCTGATTTCTGGTTAAATGGTCTGCAATGCGTTAGAAAACTAAAAACATTACAAATAATTAAGTTCATAGTATAAATTATAGTCTTTTACAACTCTAGATCAACTTCTGTAATCATATAATTGAGGTAATATATTAAAAAGGGATTTTACGTATTTAGTACTTATTATTGAGAAAAAAAGATTCTTTTGGTTTCATTCTGCCTTGTATCTTCCGTTGGTTGATACAATTTATCAATAAACACACGACGTTAATAAATTTTAAAACAATTATTTTATTTCCTATCTCAGTCGCTTGGATAGAAAGAATTATTGATAAAACCATCGCCATAAAAAATACGTAATTGACGTAGATGTGTATGTATTTTATTAGGCTTGCAATTGATTGCCACTTTCATATACAGTGGAACCTATCATAATGAGTTTAATTCGTTCCAGAATCTTACTCGTTATGTGAAACAATTTTTCACATAAAAAACAATGTAAAATAAAATAATGCGTTCCAAGACGATTTTTAGCGTATTTTTATTCAGTCAATCTTGCCGTACTAGCAAAGTGCACGGATGTACTTGAACTGACGTGCACTTGGAATGCCTGAAGATGCCGAAAGGCGAAACCCGGGTCGTTAGCGACAAAACTCATGGAAAATTACAAAATTCAAACAATTAAAATTTGATATTGAAATTCCATTAAGCCCCCTCAGTCGAAATACTTAATTGTATTTTTATTCATATAAAATTACATACTTATAAATTGTTAAGGAGCGTAACAACCTGGAATGCTTTTTAGATATGCAAAAAACAATATAAAAATCGACTAGTTTATTATTTATGAAAAATAAATAATTCTTTTTTTACTAGAAAGCTGTCTAAAGACATTTGTTTTTGTCGACGCTTCGAAATTTGGTGAAAATGTGACAGCATTATCATTGAATAAATTTTTAAAACGCATAGCCACCTCCTTATTAAAGTGATGTTTCTCAATGTACGATGCAACAGTTTCCCATGCTTTCAGCATTTCTCTTATTGCACCAGAAGATTATTGCTCCACTACTTCCTCCTCCTCCACTAAAAAATTCTCCTCCATAACTTCTTGCTGTGAAAAATAATGCAACTAAGGTCAGCTGTTGACTGTTCTCTTCCACAAGCTCATCAATATCGTTGTTATCCACCACCAGTCCCATGATATTGGCCAAAGATTGACTGTAGACTCCACAGGAGAAACCCCTCAAAATTACATTCTACAACGCTCTCTGGCTAAAGCTTTTTCCAAGCAGAAGTGAGGGTCCTCTTGGTAACCCCTTACCACGCCTTGTCAATCATCTTGAGGCAAGAAACGATGTGAAAGTGATCTTTCCAAAACTCTGCGTCACTCGTTATGCGAAATGTCACTCGTTAAGGGAGCATTTATTTCACAATCTATTCTGCTCGTTATGCGAATTGCTCGTTATGAGAGGTTCCACTGTATTGGGTTGTCGTTAAAATTATTTTGTTGTAAAATCACGCATATGCATGTAACGATTGACCGTCGTCCTTGTATACTTCACCGATAATTATTAGCTACTTTGAGTAAATAATAATGATATGTTATGGATTTGCTTGTTATTTCGCTGCCGTGTGAACTGGTTGGTATGTAGCTTTGCCTACCACTTTGTTATATTGTAGCGTGTGATCACTACATAATGACGCAATGATTGGTTACTGCTAACTGCCATAGTCGGCATCGTGACCTGGCAATAGGGTGACTTGCATTTTCGAAAGAATTATAATACCGTAAATCAATCAGTTGACATTTTTAATACAAACGTCTGTCACGGTCCGTGCTGTTGACAAGCAAGAAATTTTCTTAATAGAACGAGCCACTGACAATGTATTACTGCAATGGAATAACCCAGTCCCGAAATATTTGTAGTCTTGCAACGAACGGCAAGTGACATGTGGTTAACAAAAATATGAAAAAAAAAAAAAAACAAAATAATCTCGGTCGCGAAGTCAATACCAGTGAAACTATTTACAAATTTGCTATAATCTAGACCAGTGTTGGCAAACCTATCAAATGCGGGCCAGACACTAACCAACGAAGGCTAGATTCATTCCCTTTATCTTACCTCTCATTCCCTTTATCATTGCCAGTGTTTTCAAGCATCTACGTCTACGCTGAACTGGAAATATATCACACATGGATAATGGAAGCCTACATATATTTTTTAATCATTTTGGGTATTCGGTAAATTTCTAGCTTTTTAAAATCGGGCAGTGATATTTTTTTTTGAAAATTCACGAAAGGGCTCAAAAAAGACCGCACATTTTTTTCATTTTCTACAGGATTTCAAAATCGGCGAACAAAATTTTTTGGAATCCCGAATTTCTCCACGATTTTATGGTGAATGTTCAATCCCGGGATTACAAAAAGGGTTCGTGATTGGATGCCCTAATAAAAACAAGTTTGCTCATCTTTAGGCATGATAATTTGTATTTCGTTTTAATCCTTCTATTATTTGTCCTTCTCACTTATGCCCTATCAAGTCTATCCGATCATGGAAACGAGGAATCGAGTAATTAGCTTACAACTCAGTCTCTAGAATAGTGCTTCTCATATGCGGCCACTAGAGGATTTTTCTCCGGCCACCAGCAGATTGATTGTAAATATCGATATTTAAAATAATATATATAATAATATCTTTTATTAAATATAAACTTATAAACATATCCATTTCTTAAATAAATGCAACTGTTATTTTTTTCACATCTCAAAACGAGCATCCTTGGTGAGCTTATTGTGATGTTTAAAATGCGGCCACAGTAAAATTTTACGTGAAAACCACTGCTCTAAGCGCAGGTCTTCTATCCGTGCCCTCTCTGAATAGAATGGTTGAGTTAATCAGTTATAGTCAAGTATTGGTAAACAACGATTTTAGATAATTATTTAAGAGTTCATATGCTCATAATAGTACATTTTGAAACGTGTAGTTATTTAATATAAGATTTTTTTATTTTTGCAGATGAAAACACGCTGATCGCTTACCAGTGCTAAATCACTTTAAAGGTTTGTAGATACATCCAATCTCTACTATACAATTAAATATAAATATGCGAAAAAGTTTTACATGTTATTCGTTATTTCAGCCCTGAATTATATTGAATTGCTTTAAGCGTGAAAGAGAAACTACTAAAACTCTTCCAATATAATAAAAAATACCACATGCAGCTTTTAAATCAAATTGTTTACTTTTTATTTCTTATGACATAATAATGTTAGATCAAAACATTCTATTGATTATGCAGACTAATCATTACTTATAGATATAAGGCTATGAATGCGTATAAATTTTTTTTTTAGATTCGACATAATATTTCATAGACATATTTAGAGAAAATAAATTGTGGTTAATTTAAAAAAAAATCATCCATATTTCTTTTGAACTATTTGGATAATATATTTTTTATATCACAAAAATACAAATGCCAGATCCTATGGCGCAGCGATTAGCCTTTTGGGGTTCCGTGCCTGATCTTACGAGTTCGAGTCCCAGTACGAACACCACTTTTTCGATTGATTTATCGATTTCTGTTCGAAGGCATAGGTGTTTGTGATGTCTAAAAATTAGCTCCTACCATTTCCGACCCTTTTATAACTGGGCGTAGCAAGAGTGGTTTATTAACCACTAGTCCTGTCCTTCTATCCCTACTGTTCTTATATGGTCTGATATGGATACAAAAATACATTTAAGTGTTATTTCTGTCCCCATGCTGAATATATAAAACAATTTATTCTGTATTTCACTTTAAAGTGTGATTCATCTTTATCATTTCATAACTCGGGTTACTTTCGAATAGTATTCAAAGAAACAAATGAATAAACATTCCGCATGCAGTGAAGTAAACATAGTATGGTTACCACACTCGCATCTTATTAGCTTCTTTGTTCAATACCATTATTACTGGTGCAAGAAAATCTCACTTGCGATTTCTAATCTATGTTTTGTATTACTTATTTCAAGATTATAAAATAAAGCCGTTTTAAAATAACACCATATCGATACTAAGATTAAAATACAGAGAACAATAATTTACTGCGTACAGCGAGTATTATAAATTACATTGTTTTTACTTTGTAATTCTCATTATGAAGGGCCATTTGTAATCATGTAGCTAGCGAATTCATTGAATTTGCATTTTGTTTTTTCATCATGCAATGACTGTTATATAAGTTTAAAAATACATGATAATGTAATAAGTATAAACATGCGTTAGTTGAAATGTATTTTTGTTAACTTTACAATGGCCACGATGTTGTGAGTGTAGCGGTCTACAGCGACACCTTTAATTAAGACACAATATTAAGTGACTTATTTACAAACATTCGTGTAGTTGATATAATCCAGCTAAATAAGATTTATCAAACATCCTAGTTGAGTTAAGCATTATGAGTATGTTAATATATTTTTTTCTTAATTTAACCTTTAGAGGAGTGAATAGTTTTTTACTGACCTTACTTTACTGGCTTTTTTTAACATGACAATTGTGTGACTTTTTCCAATGAATATATGTAGCTCATACATAAAGCATATATGCTTATAGACAGACACTACTGTGTTGAGTTAAAAGTAAGTCTGTACTTTTTTAAAAAGTGGAGAAAACTACAGAAAAATGACACCGACGTATGTACATGTACGTCCATACTCATCTAAAGATTTAGTAAGAATACGTTTGTTTTGATTTACGGTAAAGTACGCGGTATTTAATATTAAGGGTGAAACTTTAAAAATAATGTCTTAAAATCTAGAAAACAAAGTATACCAAAACGCAATACTTTGCAATTGCAAGCTACTCAGATCGATTTGAATTTTTTTATATGAAACTATTTTAAATGAGATCAATGAAGTAACCGTTCTTGAATTATTAATTAATTATTTTCGGCATAAATATTCCGAGATAAGTTACGCAGATTTGATTCATGTTTTTCATTGCCAATCTTGTTTAATTTGATATTAAACATGGCCTTCTAAATTAATAAGATTTGATTCATTTGCTTGTTCTTCTGTATGGTGGCCGAGACATATTGGCCTAGTCCTTATTAATAACATATCCACACCCACAACCTACGACTAATTTTAATACGTATATGTAACTCTTTCATATTCATGTAAATAATATTTGATTAACATAATATTGCCTATTTTACTTCGGTATATTTTATTGAGCAATTTTATATAGCGTACAGAAGTATTTATCTTTCATTTCTAACAATAATATAAGACAATTTACTAAAAAACTTTTCAGGCAAATATCAAAGTATAAAATAAATATTGTATAATACATGTATATGTACAGCATGTGCAGCACTGAAAAAAATAAATGGCTTTTCCAAAAAACTATTCATTTATGTTTCATTATCGGAGTAAAAATGGTAAACAAAAATATGTTATTTTATTGTTATTGCTTTCGATTATATCTTTTTCCAATGACATTTAAATTAGCATATTTCTATCTGCAAGCGTAAAATATAATATTTATATAATATAAAATATAACTATTTCATTATAATCGTTTTATATTATATCGCTGCTAACTTTACTCGTGAAATTTGACAGCGAAAATGCGAACAATTGTGAAATCTAATAGGTACAACGCTTTATGGAAATATACTTTTTCCAGTTCTATATTGTAAAATTATGTGTGGAATATATTTAGTATATCAGCTGGTATGAAACAGTCAAATCGCGCATTTATTTAAATCATTTCATTTTTTATTTCTAAAACATTATACTTTTAATGCATTCAGAATTTCATCTCAAGTCTCTCGAGTTCAACTAGTGGAAAATATCAAAATCTCCAATGTTAATATAATATTCAAAGAATAAAGATTTGATTGGAATTGCCAGGTTTCTAAATCACAATCATTTGATGATAGCTAAGTAGGGTTCGTACCGAGAGACTATAAGTATGTCCAATGTAAAAGTCTAAAAAAATAATATAAAACAAGTGAAAATGGTGAAAATATTGAGAAGACATTTTTGTTTTTACGATAGGTCAATTTTTCAATCGTATGTTTTCATTAATCATTTGTTTAAAATTATTGAAATGATAAAACATTATTTTCCTACGCCTTTGTCGGGTTTCGCAAGTTGTTCATTATCAAATATTGTGTGGGATGACTTTTTTGTCGATGTTGACAAATTGTGAACTTGTCTGTTTTTGATTTTAAATGCCTCAATACAAATACTCTACAAAATCTGCAAATTTACGAAATCTTTAAAACCTGTAAACATTTCAAAAACAGTAAAATCATTTTTTTGTTTTATTAAACAGCATTATGTTCTACTTGTTACTTTTATGGTTAGTTATAAAACCTCAAAATATGTAACACAATTAATTTAACACCAACAATAAAAAAGAGTGAGGAATTCGATGAATGCTTGTCGCCTCGGTTCAACGATCACTCTAATATAACTAATTCCGTATAGTAAAAAAGCAATCCAACACAAAAAAATACAGCTCGCATAAAAATAAAATAGATACAATTTTACCATTTAGTTTGTTTGGAATGATTTTTTATTGTTGATTATTTTTTTATCAATTAATAACTGCAATCGCACTTATTTTCAATTAGTTAATTTTTTTCTGTCTCTGTGGTAAGAGTTTTTCCAAAGCCTTTTGAATTTAAATCCCTGCAACGTCAATATCAAATTTAATTTATTCAATATGATATGTGTAATCTTTGTCGTAGGTTTTTGCGATGTTTTCTTTCCTCGAGTTTATCCTGTATGATTTAGATATTTAAAAGCATTAAATAAATTCTTATCACAGACAATAAAGATTGATCCACACTGTCTCTGTTCATTTAAAACTGTATCAAGTATTTTAAGCAAGTGAATTTATGGTGTGTTGAATAATGTATACTTTTGATAGCATTGTGTATATTTTTTAATTATGAGAAGTGAAATAAACTTGATAATATATTTTTAATGTTTATTAAATTTTCAAACAGTTTTCATTCAGGAACAAAAAAATTATAAGCTTTCAACGCAATGGTTATGATTAAATATATATTTTTATTTTAAATAAATATCCATCAAAAGAATTTGTCTCGTGACACGTTGAAAAAATATAATAATATACATTGCTTTCCCGCTTTTCCCACTGCTCGACAACGATGCGTTGCAAATTTATTGTATAATAATTATGGTAATGAATTTATCATTTATGTTATTTAAAACATGCACATGCATCGTGTATTTTTATTACTACTCCTATTGTTAAGAGTTGCTGTACCTAGCGACATTATAGTGGGAGCAGAAATAATTGATGCATTTGTTCTTAAACAATGGATTTTGCGTAGGATTGCATTTCCTAACAACGTAACCAAAGCACGTAGCCTTGAAATAAATGTTAAAAAAATGATTTTTTTATAAAAAAAACTATTGCACAAACGATCAATTTCATCGTCACAAATTTGGCTTTTAAATTCAATGATTTTGTTATACTTTTCGCACTACATTCACAAAAAAATGCTGTTAAAATTTAATGGGTTTCTCAGTGAATATTTCAGTACAATATTTTAACAATTGAAAATTGCCAGTACCGATTAATTACATCATTTATTAAGCGATAAGGTCAGAAACAGTTGCACAGCGTAATTATTTTATTTTTACATTGGCAATATTCTATGATAAAACTACATGGACTTTCATTTCCATAGTTAACACCTTTTACAAATCTAGATACGCAATTTCAAGCAAGCGAGATATTGCAACATAAATAATCGTTTACAGTATTTTTTTAAATGATTGAATTATAACTTACTTAGTAGAACTCTATTTTAATAAGATAAAAAAGTAAAAAGTACTTAGTTCCACATTTTTTAAAAATTAGTTGATAACTATTTCGGCGTATGCCTTCATCAGAAATATTTATTTTCCTTCAATTACATCACCCAGTATGTGTTTCATTATGATGTTTTTCCAAAAAAAAAAAACATTTTTGTATATAGTAAAAAATATTTTAAGTACGTGCTTAAAAAAAACATGCCCACTCCCAATGTGGAGCATGTAGGCTTCTAATTGAGTATATCTCAATAGGAGTGTTTCTACGCAAACTGCTTGTTACTCAGTTGCTCAACCCCGAAATTTTTAAAGAGAGTAGGGATAGAAGGAAGGACTAGGACAGGGGTAGTGGTAAGCTAATCGCTCTCGCTACACCCGTTTTTAGGATAGGATTGATGGCAGGGAATTCATGACATAACACACTTCTATGCATGTGAACAAAAAATCATAAATCAGTTTATAAAAATTGTCCGTAATGGGATTCGAACCTGTGACCTCCGTAGCCGAAGCCAACGACGTTGACCAATCGACGACACGCTTTGAGTAAGGCTGTATAGTGTTTTGAGTGAAGTCATAGTCGTAAAAAAAAAAGCAACTTCGAAACTTACAATTAAAAAAAAAAAAAAATTAACTTTCAAAGTTTTGATTTTTTCAGACTAAAAAATACACACATATAAAAGTTTTAAAAGGTTCCAATATGTAAATTTTCGTGTTGATAATTTGAATTGTATAAACACGACACGTGTTTTAAATTACTGCTGTTTGGTAAAACGATAGTATAATATATTATACTATAGAAGCATGTTAATTTAATGGTGGGAATTTTCTATATAAAAGGACCTTCATTGAACAATGAATGATTAGCAACAAAATTATTACGATACAATTTAAAATTTACTATACCTTGCAATGGTTCATGACGTTACAAATCTAATCCGCGACATTTATTTATTTGTAATATGGAATGCTGTATTAGTATTGAGAAATTTTGAAAAAAAAATCTAGGGTGAAAATGACAACGAATAACGAAATATTTGTGTTTATTGCTTTATTTCCAATTTATATTTACGTGCAATAAGTTCAAAACCAAAATGTATAAATTGAAAACTTTTTAATGATATATAGTCATAACTCAGATTCATTTTAAAATAATTTTAAATTTACAAGTATGACAGTAATTATATAGATATAATAGATGATAAAAGTCTCGTAAAATATCTTTAAATGATGTATGTAACCACTAACTACAACCATTATTAAATTTTGAATTATTATTTCCACATATAAAATTAATACTTGTATTGTTTGCTATTGTAAGCACACGTGCAATATTTGTTTTATACTTCAATCCTAAACTCCAATCGCTTGTAACCAAGCGTTGATTAAAATTACCTTGGAAATTTTCCACTGCTATACTTTGCAGAACTAATTCAGTAATTCAAAATGATAAAATTACAAAAAAAATCTGAGATAACTTGAAAATTTAGCCCTCGAGAGGTGAAGTGAGCCAACTATAATAGTGAAATGGTAAAACTTTTTTATTGGACAATCACGTTTTTACTTGGTGTTTTGGTGTATTGTATATTTTTATTTTACGGAGATAAATAGTGGCGGCTCGTCCATATGCACTGCGGAACTGCAGCACCCCCAGGAAAATTGAAAAGAATGTAATATTATGTAAATATGTCATAAATTGATATCTTACACCGCGGCTATAATATCAGAAAATGACGCACGTACATTTTGAGCAGTTTTCGATAGTAAAATACAACCCAAATGTTTTTTTTTTAATCTACCGCAGCACCCCCAGATATTTGATCTACGAGCCGCGCTTGGAGATAATACTATTGCAATGTGTATTAATTAACTGAGGTTACTTCACTCTTACGATACCTCAAGACGTGTAAAATATAACAACGCATCTAGCTTATTTTTTCTAAAATAACACTTGGCTCAGTTTACCTCTAATGGGCCCAATTATTAAGTTTTATTCTCGTTAACCGTAGCTGAGCGACTTTCGGCTTGATTGCGCGGTCAAGAGTTTAAATAATATAGGCGCAACCACCCCCCAAGCTATTTTGTCCGACCCTGATTCATCTCGGCGAAGTATTAGAGAAATAAATGAATAGTTCCAAGGAGGGATTAAATAATGGAGATGAGATGGGCGCTTGCAATGGCTCCACTCTACTAGTTCATGATCACCACCATATAAGAAATAGCAACTTGTTTTATTTAATTTAAGATAACTTTATTATGTTTAACAATTTGGTCCGGCCCTCGACTCAGAGACAGAATTATAATTTGGCCCCAGACCTAGAAAAGGTTGCCCATGCCTGGTTTAAATCTACCAATGGACTAATTTATCATTGGATGTATTTATTTGTATCTAAAGCCATTGATGTATGAAATGTTTTCATCCTAACCCAATCATCCTAAAAACATAGCATTGATAATGTAATTAACTGCAAGTTTTTTCCATAATAAAAATACGAGTAAATCTCCTTCCGTTGAAATGTTCCACATTCCGAGCAACCGTTGTGCTTTAAAAAAAACTCGTTAATTTTATTATATGCATAATCTTTAAAGCAAAACGTTGGTCGTAATTTTTACAGTATTTGATTTATTATTTATACATTTATTATGAATACTGTTCGTATTTTGATATGTGTGTTAAAAACTGTAATATAACATTCAGTTTTTTGACAGTAACTTTGGTTTAGGCATATGTAGAGCGAATACATTTGGCACGAATTTTGATAACTGTATACAATATAATATTAAAAACTATGATGCTAAAACAAATGATATAAGTGTGTATATTGTAATCCATTTGAAGTTCCATGAAGAGTTAGTTTGTAAACCCGGCCGTCAGAAGTAATATGAATTGTTTACCCGTGATTGAAGCCTGTCAGATATATTTTACATCTTCTTTTTTGATGAAAATGTCTAAGATGTTTTTTTACAATATGATTAGGTCCGCACTTGAAGGACAAGCTCTTCAGCGGTGATGCAATCATCTTACAAGAAGTCGTGATTCTTCAGAGATATGGTCATTAGTGATCTTACTGATCTCAAAGTTTTATTTTGTTGTGTTTTCTATAGAAAACACAGCTTCAGGGCCACGTAATGCGAATTCTTATATAAGTATTTTGACTTGAGTGGCATATTTTTACACGTAAGTCTTTGAATAACCTAATGAACTTGCCTTTGTTAGTCAATAACCTTAACGGAACAATTAATATTGGTTTAGAAGGGAAAAAGTGCAGTGTTTATACAACTAAAATAGCACGCAAAGACTATCCAACAATTTGTATCTGTAAAATTAATGAGTAATGAACAAAAGCATTTATTATAATAAATAACAGCGATTAGTTTGACAGACAGGTAAATTAAAAACGTTTAAAAAAATACTTAGTATAATTCAACATGATATAATAAACGAAAATAATGTATTGTATTTAGTTTTTTAAGAAATTAAGAACAGAAGTGTCAAACATACGGCCCTCGGTCCCAGATCGATTTTCTCATCTTCATAGGGCTTGATTTTTTAAAAATCTTTATAATATTTAAAATAATTATGTCATAAAAAAGCAGAAGATATGAATTAGTAAGTAGGTCACAGAAATTCCATAAAATATTATTTTAATCGTTGCTTTCCCACGTTTATTTTTGGTGTTGTTTTTCATTCATATCACCAATCTTAACTGCATATCAAACTGTGTTTCTATGATTTGATATCTATGGAAATATGTTACACTTCCAAAAATCACTCACTTTGTAGATGAAGAATCTACCCCTTGAATAAAAACACTATCGCGAGTAGATATGCAAATGATAGTGTTATATAAATTTAAAATTTTATTGGTTTAATTAGATTATATTGGTTATATTTAAATTAAATTAAAACCAAGTAAAATAAATTTAATCTGTTTAGCCTAAAAAACATGTACAGTTGCTACTTACATAAAATGTTAATTTAAATAAAGATATTGCCCAATAAATAGTAAACTAATTGATAAGAAAATTAAAATGGAAATAGCGGTGGATCGGGAAACTATACTTTTTAAATATAAATAGAGTAATTTAACGTCGACTGATAGATAAAAATTCATCGTCCTTGTACAATTTAAATTCGTGCTTTAATAAAGACTTATCCTTAGTAAATGCACGAATTGTTTTATGTATTTTTGTATCCCAATTATTTCTGAGATCATCAAATTACGAATTGCCTATACGTACGCCGATCAGCGGTTGTCAATTTTTCGGAATATACGAACTGCTAAATGCATTATTCTCAATCACACGGAACACTTTAATGTTTTTTTTAAATCGGTTATTAAACGTTTTTAATTACGAGCATATAGGCTTTTTTTTATTATGAAATAGAAAAAAATACTGTTTTATAAAAGGGATTGTCAATTGAAGAAAATTTAAGCCGGTGCAAGATTTTTTATGAACAGTTAAGTAACACGGTGTATCGAGCAATTGGTTACAGGAATTAATACATATTCATACAAACAATCCATGAATTAAGTTAATTATCTATAGTTTAAATTCTTAAGAACTTCTTCAATGTATTGAGCGAAACCAGCCCTGACCTTTATTTAAAAAATATGTGATACGTCTAGAAAAAGTGTTTTATTCTTTAATACAATGCCTTTCTAAAACAAATTTAAAATAAGCACATTAAAATTAGGTAATAATGCTTGTTTAATTATAACGTATTAAGGAGTGACATATTATTTTGTTGATGCATGTTTGAAATCAGATTATGGTTTGTCACATCTAGTTCTTGGGTGGATAAAGCGCCCCAGCATACGTCATGTGTATATTTTTGACTTTCGTTGAATTTACGTAACGTAAGTAAATTCAAAAAATATTTGGTGCATTGGAAAATTAATGTTTAAAAGGGAAAACCTTTACTAACACCATTATTTTTTACTTATTACAGCTGATCAGAAAGGTTGACTTATATACATCTGATTTTCGTGGGCTGAAAATACATTAACAAGGGGCTCGCATAATCTGAGAGCTATTAGCGGGATTATTAATAAATCAGTCGAATGTTACTTTAATATATTAATTTAATTTTATATGTAAGAAACGTTTAAACTTGTTTTATTGTGCAACCGATATGTCGACACATTCCACGTAGACGTGGGTGAGTTCCAAAGAATACTATTTTTTATGTATTAAAGTAGAGTTCGTCGGAGCTTACTTAGTTGACTTCCTTGCCATTTTTTTCTACTGCTTTTAATATTAAATTGTACTATTTTTTTTCTTCATTGTAAAAGTTTTAAATTTATAATTTGTCAACCTTGTGCAATGTTAATTAATTAAATAAACCGAAATAAATGTATTTTACGATACATTTCCAAATTATTTAAACGGTCTACGAAAATTGCAGGGGATCTGAGAATACTTTTTTAATAAACAAGGGGCTCGCTTGAGACCTTCCGAGACCCCTCTAACACACTCCTGCATTAAGCACTGACTATTTTCGAAATGATCTATTGTCGATGCTCCACATCATTAGGGGACATGATATGAAGAATTGTGCTTGTTATGAAATTTTGTACTGATTTGGCGAGATACTACCCGAATCTGGATTAATTGGTTAAAAGGTCATGCACGGTCAAGCAACTGGCTTTAAAACGTTAAAACAAAATATGGCTATTTCTCGCTGCATGGTATTTTGGAAAATACAAATAAAACTTTTGAAAACGTTTGTGATAACCGAAGGGGTTCTGATCGTTATATAAAATGGTAGAATTAGCTGAATTGGAATGATTAGGGGAATATGGACATTTCGTTTATAAGTAGTGAAATACAACAAAGTATTTAACTACTTTTAATGCGTTTGCTTTCCATACTTGGTGGGAAGGCATTGTATTCAAAAATAGATTTGTTGGTTTGTGTTACCACACCAATGAGTTTTAAATCTTATCTAAGATGTAGGTCTCTCTAAAGCAGAGTTTCCCAAACTTATTCAGCAATGGAACACTTCTCAAATTCTAAAATTACAACAGAACATTTTTGTAAAGACTATTTTTTTCAAGGTTAGGTTATATCAAATGAAGAATATTTTATCAAAACATTATTTTAAGAAATATGACATACAAATAGGAATAAGTAAACACTTAATGGCTTTGATGATTATGTGTCCTTAAATTGTAAATCTTCTTGATATCAGATACAATATTGGTGAGTGAAATTTTTATATCTGGTGTAGTGTCAAGCCTGTTCCTGCACTTTGTCTTTGTTCCAGGAAAATATGTTTTAAAAAACGGAAGTAAAACAATAGAAGCCTGTTTTAACTCATTGGAGGACTCCGCTGGAAAACTCACCGATAAATGATTTAATTCAAATCAGAATCAGTGATAAAATCAATTAATTTTTCATAATCAGGCAGGAATCATACTTACTAGTTTACGGAAAATATTGCAAAAAAGTTGTTATGTACCTGCAAGTTATGTACCTAGGTGTTCGCGGAACACCAAAGCATGTACCGTGGAACACCAGTGTTCCGTTAAACATAGTTTGGGAAACCCTGCTGGGTACCTCAGGCTCCCTCAGAGCTTTATAGAACAGGCTGCAACGTTCGGCAAACTTATAATTTAAGTACCTTATTATTTTGTATCAGGGAGCACATCAGGTTATTCTGTTACACCCCAGGTGATCTAGAAACCTGCTGCATTCAAGCTACGTTATGTATGATGGGTAATTTCTATATTTACCCGTCAAATTTTTATTATAACACAGGTTATCCGTTGACGTTATGGAAGATGACCATTACAAACCGGGACAAGTAGTTATGTACAGCAACAGGGATTTTATCGACAGGTGCACCAGTGACTTTCATCTTTGGACAGTAATAGTAAACATAGCTATATTTTGGATGCATAAGACAGTAAATTTGTGGAAATTATTTTTTATTATAAAATTTTATTTTACACTAGTTGTCGTGCAGTAAAAATAAAAAATGACATTAACGGCATAAATATTTTATTATTTATAAATTATAAAATTTGAATCGTTCAACCACCATGCACCTTTAGTGGAAATCTTAAATTATATTTACATATTATAATTTTGATTACTTTAATATTAATCATGAAAATATAATACACTTTCGACTACCCTTTGAAAAATAATAAATACAAAACGTCTTTTTTCAAAAACTCCACTCAGTTGTCGATTAACTATAATATTATATAATCTTCTGGCCTCGAGTCTTCTATACAAGGCATTCTTAAGAAAATTGTTACCAACGAAGATTAAAATTCCTGTTCCAGGTTTTTCGGTATACCAATTTAAATCGTGATACGTTACAAAAAGAGCGTAGATCATCACTGAGAATATAAAAGAAAAAAAAAATGTTGTCCAACAGGTTATAATCCTTTGGCCTGGATGAAAGAGCTACGTTGGTGGTCTTCTTTCTGGAATAGATTGCATTCACTTTATAATGTTATGATTATTACAATATTACGTTATATTTTCAGCAGTTAAATAAAACTCATACAATGTTGGGTAAACAAAAACGTAATTTTGATAACGAATTGACTTGATAAATCGACTGCGTAGAGTAAAAAAATAGTAACTACATAAATATATTAGTTAAGATTTAAATGAGTTTTTAATATAGTTTTGTACGTGTCCGATAAAAAATAATGATAGATTTTAAAGTTCCATTATTTATTATTGAAGAGTTCGTCAGTAACTTTTTAAAAAAAAAATTTCAGCGTAAAATTTAATTTAAGAAGCATCTTCAGACTAAAATATTAATGTCATGTTATTAATTAAATTAAAGTAAACAATATTTTATATGTATAGATATAATAGAAAATAAGTCTGATAATGTTTCTCAAAGAGGCAAAACACGTGTCAAGATTTGTAGCACAATCACCCGAACAACAAAGCCGTACAGTTTAATTTTATACAATGCCATTATTTGATTGTTTTTGGAAAGTAAAAAGCATTCTGCAATTTTTGCTTGTATACAATCATACATATTAAAATACCCGCACATTTTAGAATACCAATTTTATATGCAGATGTTTTCTGTAAAAAAATATTTTAATAACATGTAATGTTCTAGAGTTATGATATTTGGTCTAGAAGCTGACTATATCGTAGCATAAGATTTTACACTTATTATTATGGACAATGCATCTTTGTTAATGCTATATAAAAAATGTGTATTATCTTCAAAGTCGAAAATAAACTTACTAAGAATTAGAATAAACATTACAAAAATATTAATTTAAAAAGAGTTTAGTGTCATAATGGTCTTTCTCTACTATTGTGAATCCAAAAATTATGTACTACTACATATTATATATTTATTTTTCTATTAAAAATATTTAAATGTTCGGAGTATTCGGTGTGCGAAGTAATCTATATCCGGAAGGTTCTATGTGCGGAAGATTCTATGTCCGAAAGAATCGGTGTAAGGAGTATTCGTGTTCGGAAAAGTAATGTTCGGTAGAAACCGTTCACCATTATATATTTGTTGCGAATAAGGTAAAACATAAAAAAGTATTTACTTCTACAAACATTTAATTTTTTATTAGATTTTTCGGCGTATCAACTAGGGTATCCAATCCCGAAGCCTTTTTCTAATCCCGGGATTTCGGGTTTGATTATTTTTCAATCCCGGAATTGGGATTTGCTCACCGAGGAATTTGAACTCCTCAATTCGCTATAATTTTTCCCCGGATTGTCACAGAACTTGGTTTTTTTTTTTGCTCTCCGAGGAATCTGAAATTCTCGATTTGCCAATTTCGTGTCAATTTTCGCGATTTTCTCAAAATTTCTCAATCCCGAAATCTCGGGATCGCAACCGTATCAATCCCGGGATTTCGGGACCAGAAAATTGAGCGGGTTCCCAAATCCCGGGATTGAATGCCCTAGTATCAACTTAACAAAAAAATTTATCAACCTATAGTATTCTTAATAGAGTCTGTAAACATTCCCAAAGAGAAGATTCAGAAAAATACATACCAACGATTTTTCCCAATTCTAACTAGAGATATTTACGTTTAATCTGTATCTGTTCATAATATATACGGTGGGTCTAAGTTATCTAAGTCATTGCAGTCACAAACTTGTAAAATAATTATGAGCAATAGCGCAGACATCAACTGTCACTTTATATCCTTCGCAGCGCTTTATACTCCCATATCTACCATACCCCATTGAATCATTATCACTTCTCGCCACAAGCTTCTTTTTTAGTCTCCATCACAAGCTGTATTTTTCGATATCATTTAATTATCAACAAATAACGAGGACTTCTTGTGCACGTTTTTTTTCCATTAAATGAACATTAAATAAACGATTGTTGATGCTCGTGGTGTTAGGTGATGCAGTCTATAAATTGAAATGACCGCGAATATTAATCGAGCGCACTTAATTATTGTGATTGTGATTTATTATTGTAATGAAAAAAAACTTCACACAATTATATTCTATGACATCACTGTGGTAGCCGTCATCACGATCATCAAATTTAAAATTACTCATCAAGTAAGTGAAACACCGCTTACATGTTTCTTAATGACAGTTAATTTGTTATATTCCCATATATGAAAGGTATGAAGAGGAAGTTTTTACGTATAATACGGAAGTGAAGCAATTGCCGTTAGGACTGTTCAAATAGCTATCTCTAATGAACCGTTTTACATCTCAGTACGATTTAGATTTTTTTTTCCAAATGTTGTATTAATTTTTAACAGTTATTGAATAAAAAATATATTTTTAGCTCCTATATACGTTAATAATATGAGCAATGAAAAAACTTACGTACGGAAGATATTCCATAATTTTTATTTTAACTAGACCGATTTTTCTCAGTGTTTTGCTAAGTCATGCAAAACAGTTAAACCAGCTCGGTCGGTTAAGTAAAAATGTAGAATATTTACCGTATATATTTATAATTAATATACTTAAAAGCCGTCTGTCATATCAGTAGTCGAGTGGTTGCAGTGTTCGAATTCCAGTGTGAACAGTTTTCTAAATTATTATTTTACTATATTTATGGACTCGTCTTGAATTCGTGGGTGTTCTTAATTTCTTCCCGATAATTCAAAGCTAAATAACTGGTCGTAGTAAGAGTTATTAGCTTAATACTGGTCTTGTCCTAGCCTTTTCATTCTGACCTTACTCTCTCCGAAAAAAGCGGCTGAACGATGAGTAGGAAGTAGTTCATGTAATACAACTTATTAAGATTATAATTCCATATGATGACATGATTACAAGAAAACCTTTTTAAATTCATGTTTGAAATCAATAAATTGTATAACTATAATTATCATACATCGGCTAAGTGTAGGAAATTAACAATTAGACAAATATATCAATATGTACTGGTATTTTAAATTTTAAAAAAATACAACCAATAAGGATTTCAATTCCGGACAAGTAAATCAAAATAAACATTTCAATATTTCATATAAAATATATTTCATATAAAATATATATCATAAACAGTTGATTTTCATAAATATCATACGATGTTTTAAAATAATAATACGTCATGGAAAAGCTTATCAATTTTTAAGCCTGGCTGTAAACAAAAATATTGTAATTCATCGAGAACGATTTTATAAAAATATGGCATGGTTAACCAACACTAAAATTCGATTCTGGTAAATTTTTAATACTGAAATATCTGTATTTTTGCATTTTCAAGACCGGTGTTTCAGTATCAAAAAAACACTAAATACCATGATTCTGGTATTGAATAACGGTATTGCAATCCATAATTGAAAAAAAATGTTTTTAAAAACAACCTAATATGTACTTTAATTTTATAATTGTAAAACTTACGCGAAAACATGGCCGTTGACTGTGGATTGCCTTATTAGATTCATATTTAATATGTAAATAAAATAATTAAATGGTTTATTCGTTCATCACGCGATAATAATAATAATTCACAGACTATTTAGAAGCTGTCGATTCCATACACATTGTTTTAACTCATTACATTGAACTATGAAGGTACATACGATATCGTAACGTACAGAAATATTTGTGGCGTTTCATCACAGGATTCGAACCTAAGACCTTCAAGTTGACCTCGGCGGAATCTTCGAGCGCCTTGACCATCGTACCACCTCACCTCACTTCACTCGACTAACGATTTATGCTTAACTAACTAAGATCGTTCATACATGGGTGGTTTGGCCTGTCATGCTTTAATCTGTCTGGGAACTGAATGATAAAAAACATCACGTGAATTTTTTCTTTGTTTAAACTTTAAGGATGATTATTCGACCACGAAATCAATTTTGCTCACGATTTGCAGAATAGTGTTGGATTATTTTTGTATTGAATACACTATATTTAATATACACAACTTTTTGTTTACACAATAGCGTAACAAGGGGGTGGACAGGGACCATCGGGCTACACTTTTTGAGGACGGCATTTTCGAATAGAAAATAAAAAATTTTGAACGTTGTAAATGTATAAAAATTGTTTTGTATACAGAATCAATGCAAGCTATTTTCATTTAACTATGTTTTTTTCCTAATTAATACTCGTTTATATTTTATATGAATTGCTACTAAAATGGTTTTAATATTGTTTTATAATAATAACTAAATTATATAACGGAGCATTGATAACTATTTAATTAACACTAATGCAGCTTGATTCTTCAATATCAATAACAAAATATAACATTTGATAATGAAGAAAAGGGAAAAAAACGTATTTTTTTCTAGAAATTATATTTCAGCATATATGTATACCGCAAAAGTATGTGCGGATTAATCTGCTAGTTCACCACTGAAAAATCTTCCTCTTTCACCACTATAGTGAATCTCAAATTATTTCTAAAAAGAATTGGGTGGAGGGTGGCAAAATCAAGGACTGTCCCGAGCGACAAAGATCTTGTTACGACACATTATACTGTCGAATTTATGTCGAATACATTTGGCAAAGATAATCAAATATTCTAGTGTAATGAAATGCTTAACTACAACCGATCATACTTTGTTTATGTTCAATAAAATGATAAAATCTATTGAATTTCTTATTTTTTGTCGTATTTGTGTCTGACATTTCTATCCAAGATGGTCGCACATCGTTTTCTTCTGTAACTATCATTAAAATAATAAATACTAGTATGAAGGTTTTAAAACAACTTATTTTATCACAGTAAAACTTACGATCTTGGGATCCCTGACCAATAAGCAATTACGTAATCCTGAATTGAAAAAATATTAATCGTGAAACTCCGGAATCACAAAAAGAGTACGGGATTAGATGTCTTAATCAGGACCATGTAACCATTTTTAATGTTCCATCAGTTTTAACTAGGGTCTCCAATCCCGGGATCACAAAAAGGCTCCGGGATTGGATACCCTAGTTTTTTTACGTCGATCACATTGGTCGAAAAAGCATCTTAGTAAAACATTTTTAGCAAGAATCGGTTTCAAATCATACTCTTAATCTACCTTGTCAAACAGGTGAAGTAAGGAAATAAGGAATGACGTTTTTTAAGATATTTGCAATCTCGGCGTCCCATATTATTATTTGCTAAAAAAAAGTAACAAAAGATGTTTCAAATTCATTAAAAACACAATTTTATAAATGGCCATTCGGATACTTGAACCCTTCGCCGCTAACCTAATGTGATGTAATAAACTAAATCGATTCTCTTGGAGTCATTTTTTTCTCGTTCTATCCACATTAACGTATGAGTGTTAGGGTGGAAGAACCAGTGATTTGCGACCATAATTTTTTTTAAAACAAGTGAATTTTGATAGTCTTTGGGATTCGTTAGATCACGAACAAATTTCGAATTCGTATATACAATTCAACTGTCTCTTTTCCCTAACAGAAGTGATTTGCTCACTCGGTTTTAATGTAGAAATTGATATGCAGTAATGTCGATAGTACACATTCAGTGTGTTGAAAAGCTCAGTATAGAACATTAATTTTTTGTATCGTTAAATTGCATACTCACTTCCGCCTGACAATAAAGTTGTCACGTATTTGAACCCCAGCGTTCGATATATAAATAATTATATATGATTACAAGCATATTTTCCCGCCACAATATGACTTGACAATGACCTATGTGGAATTTATATATATCACCGTCTGTCAATTGAAACATTTCCTTTAAAATAAGTGCATTTATTTTTCGGCCAACCCGGATTAGCTTCGAGCTGACTTTGACGAAGACCAACTAAAACACTGTTCACGAATAATTATTTCATATATTAATTGGCCGATTTTAATTTATTGTGACTCTGGGTTGATATCCACTCCCTCATGGAATCCTAACAAAGAATTTTAACAGAGTACATCGTAGTTACTTTGATCAAGCCATCTATTTCTTCAGATAGGGCATGCAAGCCCAAGCCTTGGCCCGCGGGCCACATGTGACCCTATTGAAGGTTTTGTGTGGCCCTTTCGAGGTTTTTCAACTTTCTATACATTTTGAATTTTTTTATTGCTATAATACATAAAAAAATATATTTTTTAAAAAGAATTTTTGGAATTTTTGCCTGGGTGTTCTGCCGCCAGACATTCATTTGTAGTAATGTCAATTTCTAAAAGCCACCCCAAAAATGGTTGAATCACATTTACAGACCCAGATCTTTTGTCGATTACTAATAATTGTTGTTGAATAATTGTTGAGGGACAGTGGGAGAAGACAGTTTGGCACGCGCCGGTTGCTATTTCGCTTTAATGGTCAGATTATATTTTATTTAGGATAAAAAATATCGTAGTATTATTAAGATACAATATATTTATGGGTGGCTCATCAGATATGCATTATTTTATTTGCCCCACCAAGTAATTTCAGTAGGGCACCCCTGAGATAGGGCATAGATAAAATAAGTACTAAAAATAGCCAGCTGTTGTTGGTTGATCACTCTCAAAACGTTCCTTAATGAACATCAAATGCGGTACATAAAAAGGGATGAAATGCTTTTGAATACAAATTGCAAGTTGAAAATCTTAAAATGGTAGGCCTAATCGAAAATTTGCGAATTCAGATATGTATAATTCAATATACATTACAAAAAAGAGTTTAATTAGATATTTTTTAGTGTTTACTATGTATTCATGTATTACACGCATGAACGATAAATCTATCTATTTTATTTATGCGAATTTCAATATTTTTATTTTAGATAGAACAAGTCCACTTTTAAACAGTAATTCTTATTTAATTATTGTTTAGCTAAAGTAAGTGAGCATTGTCAACTGAAACAAAAATGTGGTAATTAAAAAATATATCAGTTGACGCTCGATTACTGAGCGAAACCGGCATAGTTTTAAAATAAAACAATGTGCTATATTTTTACAGTTTTTCAAAATTCTTTACCACTTATTTATTTGTATGTATAATAATGTATTCCTCTGGGCTTAATGTAATTAAAATTTTAAGCCATAGCCGGATGAAGGCATTGAACAATAATTTACTCACGCCTTCCATACAGTGGAGTAAATTAAAGAAATTTATTTATGTAAACTTAAATTTTACATGAACAAAAAAATAACATAATCAATTTTTAGTTTACTCGCAAACCTTGCGATGTTCTGTCTGATAATGCTTCTTAAAGAGATAAAACACATCTCATAAATTGTTACATAAGTCACAACAAAGAGATTAAGAATTCATCGAATTTAATTTTATATTTAAAATTAACTTCCATAAAGTAATCATTTCTTTTTTTTTCTTACAGGGTGCTCAATCTTTTTCCGACCTAATGCAGAGAATCATTCAAAACTTGAAAATGCTGACGTAGAGATGCTGGTAATATATAATCAGTTAATATTTCATTCTCTGTCGCTTCAAATATAATCTATCATTTTAATTTTATTCAATAAATGATTGCCGTTGGCCATTCTATTTGGTTCTTAGAAAAGCCATTATGATTGTAGTGCCCAGGTATTCTTTTGCGCCTAAAGTAATATTCATTGTATGATACTCCATTAAAATAATTGAAAACACTTTGAAGGGTCGACTGAGATTATTACCTGCATTTGGAATTATCCCGCCCACGTACGTAGGTAGACGAAAAGGATGAATTCTTTTGATATGCGGGTATATACACCCTTAAAATATGTCTATTCAAATATTATATTACCCACAAACTACAGCATTACACTTAAAATATATTATCTTTAGTGTACAGTTAATACTTAGTACTTACCTGTAAATAATAATTTATAATGACTAAAACAATGACTAAAAAACATTTTTTTGTTAATGTGTGTAATATATTTTCAACAAGAACTAGCAATAACATAGTTTTTGTAATAATATATTATGTTTGCATACCTAAAACGTTACATGAAAGCAACAGTAAGACAAAACAAATGTCGATTTTGAGACAAGTATGCTAATCGACTGTAAAAGCTAAATGTATGTATGTTATGAAACACTGAAATATGTAAAAAAAAATGTGTATTTATTGTAAAATCAAAATTTCACTCGTACTGCAAGTTGCAACTTCAGCGGATAACATAATTCAATAATTGGAATAACTAAATTCAATAATAAGTAATAATGTACAAAGATCTTAATATTATACTGTATCACAAACCGCAAAAACTTGTTAAATTAACTATTTTAAAGGAATGACACGAAAATTATTGTGGAACTATCTCAAAAATATTATTTTTGATTTATCTCTATGTTGCTCAAAGCTCAATAAGCTATTGTTTAAAATATGTATAATTATATCAATAACAATTCTATTAAAGATATATAACAAAAAAATAAAAATGATAGTTTTATTATAAATGATTAAAAACAGTAAATACTAGCAATTGGTAAGGAAATCAACCATGTAAGTTCCGACATAATCTATTCTTAAACATGACAAAAAATACTCGTTGAAACTAAATATTGTCTAAGTTGAATATGAAGAAATCCAAAGCAAAACCGTTTTACAATGTTAATGCTCGGGGAGAAGAAACGATCTTTATATTCCTCCTCCACGATTCCTCAAAAAATGATAAGGATCATACTTAGTTGCCCATTGATAAAAATGGCATAAGAGTTTTGAAACAAAGACTTAACTGACAAAAATTGACAGTTTTTTTTTGTGAAAAATGTGTGTTGAATTGACAATCGAGAGTACACGGGTGCATTTGAAAATATAACATTTACAATACTGCAGAAACCACAGGCCACAATACATTGACTAACCGAGGTATAAGACATCCGCGAAACGTGATCAGCTGTCATTGAAAATTGAAAACATGTTTAAAAAAAAAACACTACCATTGTGCGGCTAAGTATTATAAATTGAAACGAAATCGAATCTGAGCTATTCGCTTTAGGCTGTACACTTAGAATTACTTAGACGCCAATTACTTCGAAAACGAATTGGTTGCATAATACTCGCCAATTTTGGTAAAAATTATTATAATTAATAATATTATAAATAAACAACTTCAACGAATAATACACAGTAAATATATTATATTATCACGTATTGACGACACTTAATCAAAGATTTTTATTGGCGTTTGCTTAACAATTATTTCTGCTCCCAATATGGAGAATTTTGACTCACATTGGTAATAAAAATCTCAACAGAAGTCGTTCTATGACAGTGATGCACATTCCTCTGCCCGTTTTGAATTCTTTGCGGCCCTCGAATGTTTTTTCTCAAAATTAAAATACATTTTTGTTTCAAGTAAATCATTGAATTTATTAAAAAGCTTTTTCGTTATTGAAGGAGAATAAATCGCTTCATTGAAACAGGCTTACCGATGTAAAGTTTGGATTCAATTGTATCGCTCAATACTATAAATATTAAATCATTTCTATAGGAATTAGCTTAAAATTAACAACGATTAACAAGATCACATTATTTTTTTATAAGATATAAATAAATCATGTGTACCTTATTATTTTAAAATAGTAAAAAAACAGTAAGCATGTACACACAATCCTCTTTTTGCACGGTTTATTTTTTAAGCGATTAAAAAAAATGTAATTGAACCTATCATTCACTTAATCTTTTTCATACGGATTTTTTGCACAGCTGTTTTACATGAAACTTATCGCCTTTGTAAAATAGGATTTAGTAAGTAAACACATGATAACTTGTTTTTATGCGGCCCACTAGAAGAAGTGGGTTGTGCATGTTTGTTATATGAGCAATGCTTGCTTCTTATTTAATCAACCTTGTTTTTGTTTTCAGCTAGAGTGAGGAAATGAGGATAGGGCTAGGACAAGACTAGCAATTAGATAAATTCCGGTTTATGAAAAGATAAGTGGGATGTCGGTTAAATATTTCATACGTCCATGCTATCTATAAATCTATTCAAAAATAATTGATGAAACTCCGTACTAGGATTTGAACCTGTGAACACCACAACCAAAACTACAGACATTGATCATTCGACCACAGTACCTGACCTAAATATTCAGTTTAATTTAAGCTATTTTTTAAATACAAAATAATTGTTTTTGAATATTCTTTAGTATTCACTACTGATTCGTTTTATTAACTCACATAAATTTGCATTAAATTCAGACATTAGGTTTACGGTTAATTTAATTTAAAATAAATTTCAATTTCATAGCTGGTTAATTTAAACGATAAGGGTGATTAAATGAAAGATTTTCGGAATCGTAAATTATAATATACTAACGGGCATATCCAATATCGATAAAATTAATGTGTTTATAGAAGGCAGGGAAATTAATATGATAATCATTACCAACGGTAGTGTCATTTGAACTTAACTTATTTAACGGTAATTTCATAAATCGTCAAATAGTTTACCTGGCAAAATTCTTTAAATTGCACTTGACTATTATAAAATATATTTATGTAAAATAAGAGATTTATTCTATAAGTTTTCAGAATATTCTGAATTCAGTGTCATTTGTTTTTTTTTAATATATTTAAACTATTATGTCATTATGACATAAAACTATTATGTCATAACTGCATTGTTGATTCAGCAGCTGTTTTTTCTACTATTTTAAGTATTTTCGTACATTTAGTTCATTTACCGTATCTAGAAAAGTAGATTCCTGAACACCAAACATAGTAATAATTTTAAATGTTGATATTTTAATATTCCTTAATGGTTATTTCTCCGTTAACAATAAGGTTACATTAATTAAAAAGATTTATATTATACTAATGATATATGATCCATATATATTAGTAGAAATAGCTGTACAAAAAAAGGATAAATGTACATTAGAAAATTAAAATAACTCAAATGGTTCGATATCATTTCTAAATTGAAAAGAAAATGCAGAATAGCTTCGTCATTATTTTTTAATTTATGAAGTGTACACATCCCGCACGAGAGACTAGTACTTTGCCGCTCAGCCACGAAGTCGTGTGTAAGGTACTTACTAACTAAATATTCATAAGAAGATAGTAATAAATTATTTATTTGCTGGCTGGCAACATTGCGGTCATAATAGAAAATAATCACATCAATAGAACGAAAATAAATTGTGTTCAGTCTTCTTTTGACCTTCGTGTCAGTCAGACGTTACTGTCGAAACAAAGTGAATTTATACTGTGCTATCGTCGTATTTACGATTAATACGAAGTGTGACGTTTGGTTTACAATAAGTTTTTTAAAATACATAATCATTTAAATGATAACAACTGTCAAAGTGAACTTTTAAATGCTGTTCAATTATTATTTATTGGATGAAAAAGATTATCAACGCAAAGAAATTTGATTAATCCAGAGTGAATATACCACAGGTGTGTAAATATTTGTTATTTATTGTGCACAAAAATAATGTTAAATAATAGCTGTCAGTCGATAATTAATTTATATTATATTCATAAAATATTGGTTTACAAAGTCAATATTGTAATACGTGTTTGTATAAAAGTGATAAAAAATTGATAACTTTTTTTATTATTATATTATTTTTACTTAATTACTTAGTGATAATTCTAATTATCATTTAAAATACGGTATATCCCGTTAAACTGGTAGGAAAAAAATGTTTTATGATTCTTTAATAATTGTGGAAATATTATAAAACTTAAAATAATTTATTGATTAGAATGTTAGATTTTAGTCTGCACGCATAAATCAACAATAATTCTTTCGATGGATTTGGCGGTAACTTTGTGGAAGTTCATATAAAATAAATTAAATTATTAACAATGCGTGGAATAATCAAAGTTATTTTATACCAACATTAATTGTATGCTCCATAAAATTTTTGTTTAGCGAAAAAAATACCTTCCTTCATTTTTATTCTTTGTTGAGCACAAATTCAGTATTATTTCTGATTCATTTATTATATAGTTTAACGTGAACTAATTATCGAAATATTAAAAAATAATATTCAATTGGGTATAAGCAAACATATATGTATGAATATTAGATATGTTAGGGTTTTTAAGCCCTATGCCCGCGGAGCTTATAGCTCTGTTCTTCTGCGTACTTCTGACGGTTTGCAAACCATCAGCAAACAGTCAGAAGTACGCAGAAGAACAAAGCTATTATAATGTATGTAATAACAAAACAAATGTTTACGGATCAGTTGATTATTTCTAACTTCCTACTTTTAGTAATTAGCAAATGCAACACAAAGTCAAACATTGCACTGATTGCGTTTTTATAAGATATTTTTAAACTCTTTCTAATTTGTATATTCTCTCATATGTAAATTCCCGATTAATAATAGTTGAGTAATAATATAGTTTAACACACATATTACTGAAATCGTGTTTCTTAAAAATCCGGAATGGGTTCGCCACTATTGTCCTATTTAAGTCTCAAATGCGTCAATAAGATTAAGAATCCCTGGCTTATTGTCAATTAAAGATCAATGCATTTGACCAAACATAATTTTATTTGTATCTGAAACTGAGTCCGATAAAAACATTATTTATCAAACGTATATAAAATCCAAACAACTTAATTAGAAGATTTCACACGCAGCTCAGGAGAGCCCATTCTCCAGTTCGTTACCCGGATTTTTTTCATAGTATTTAAAATGATAGTTATACACTGTTTTTTTTAAATCTTAAAGTCAAATATTGTGAGAATTCTAATGCTAAAAAAATAATTCCTACTCGGGTACCGTTTCATTATACGTAAAGTATATAAGAAGATAAAGTAGCACAAGAAATATATTCTTATTACTGATTTTTCTGTATCATGAAGTAAAACACGCATGCTATTTTCATTAGTTCCGCTTTCGTTTTATTTTTTCTCCATACCAAAGTTTCGATACTTTCGTGAGATGATCAGAGATTAAGGAAGTTCAAGGTAGCTCCCTGTTATGTCAATGGTTATGGAGAGACTTAAGAATTAGCTGGGTAAAGTGCTGCGGATGCATCTAAACTAGGGCCTCCAATTCTGCGATCCAGAAATACTGGAATTGTGACAGTACTAACGAGCCAAAAATTAAAGGTCTCACGCCGTTTTATATTGGGAAAATTCCTGAGTCGTTGAAATCGAGCAAAAATTTCTGGGATATGAAAAACTTATCAATCCCGGGATCAAAAAAGGGTCATGGATTGGATGCCCTTATATAAACTGTTTGCCTCTTCTTCCGGTATGTGGTGTGGTATTCCGGCGTCTTGTTGGGCCGTCGAGTACTATCCTGTAACTCGACGTAACTGAGAGTCATTGGGACATCACGGGAGGAAGCATAGCAATTCGATTGGGATATGAAAAATTATGGATACAAGTAAAAACAGTCAAAAAAGAAAAAGATACACAAATATGTACATTAAATATTTAAATTGTTTTTGTTGCAAGGATAGGTTTACTTTAAATTAAACATTGTAAGTAATGATATTTCGTTTATCACGCACCAGACGAAATGCGAATAAGTACAATTCTAATAGAACAACAAATTTCCAAACACCGTGCTAAAATATTATTACACTGAGTTGAAATGCCATTGTCGTGACAGACTAAAGTTTGAAAGTGTTGATCTTTTGTCATCAATAATACTTGTATTTATTTACTCGCTGTAATATTACAGAGTCATGAAGTCGGCCGTGAACCCCGAGGAATTTTTGATATTTAGTTACTAAGGCGTGGAAATATCTCTGACTTTGTTTTACATGTAATAATATCAGACGGGCCCTTCCGCTTTTTATTATATTTACATCACAGATTATTATTTTAGTTCTATTCGAGACGAATTATGTTTCTTAGTAAACTCCGCTAGTACAAATTTTCTTTGGTTGTCATTATCTCAATGTAAATTAATTTAGAAAATTATAATGCCGTGCTAAGTGTAATCGTATCTACGTCAGTAAAAATATGTGCAAGAGTATACCTTCTTCATGAGATACGCGAGCTTTATTATTTTATTTTGATAGTCCAGTATATGAAACCGGTTTGCAATGGTTTGATTTGTTTATTTTAGCTGTATCAGTACTTATAATCAATTACCAAAGTAATTAATTATTAATAATTATCTATAGTGCATAGCATTTTGTTAGTTTATTATTGCAAAATAAAACATTATTTGTTATAAAAATATAAAATATAAGGCATTTATTTTAATAAAAACCAAACGAATTTGGATTTAATACACCCTTGCACATACAATTTTAAGAGTTTCTATAACTTTAATTCGTAATATATTATCACATAGTTGCCTAAATTCTGCTCCGTTTACCAACATTGGTTTGTTGAAATCTTGCGATATACTAAACACGTTTTGTTTTGTAATTTTTTATTGTAAGCGCTGACCTATGATGGGGTATTGGATTGCTGTAAGGGCTGTGATCGTGTTGAATAATAAATTACTTGATATAAAATTGCTCCATGCTTTGTTCTAAAAAGTTCCGCTTGACATGTTTTGTCGACTTTTTCATGCTGATATGATATTCGCATTTTGCGTAAATTATCGGTTTCTCTGATTTCCATGTACAATAATTTGAAAGTTTCCTACAAATAGTTCAATTTTCTACAGAACTGCATTTTTATTAGTGGCATTTAGTTCATTTTCAGATAGAAAAAGAGTAGCATGCTGTAAAGCATATTTACTCATATTTATTTTTGATCATTCTATAACAGTTACGCGATCTAGTTATGATTATAATATTAAACACTCCAATACTTCTCATTTTGACGAAGCTACCGTGACGTGTACCATTTTTCTATAGTGTACATTTGAAATTGCAAATTTATATAACTGGAAGTTAATTACTTATTTTGGTACAATTATTCATGACACAGTTATTTGCAATTTTAGATGTTCATATAACTAAATAAAACAAATCTGAAATCAGTTATAATAATATTCTTAAATCTCAATAGCACGGTTAAATATTTTAAATAAGTAAGTATGCAATTTATAATATTACCGTTCACTCAATTCTGGAGGCAGAGATACATCATGTATCATACAGATGTATCAAATCCAGCCGCTTTTAATGGCTTTCAAGCACATATGGCTTATCTATGTAGTTATTTAAAAGCATTTAGTTCTGTTTTAATATAATGATCTGCAAAATAGTGTATGCTTGAGCGTTTTGTCATGCTTTGTAACAAGCAGATCCATTGAAATATACAGCATTAAAAAAATGAGCTGTCAAAATATTGTTATTCCAAGATTAAATTTGAAAATTCGAAATGGAATAGACAACAAAATTGTCTCTAAAAATGTTCCCAACTCTGAAAAATATATTCCCTGATAATTGAATAACATTTTAAAATTAATCGAATACTGTAGTTTAATGGAAATTACTCGGATGCGGGCAAAGTATTACAAGTATACATATTTAATTGAATTCTCACAATTTGCCAAGACTAGGCAAGCAGTAGAGAGAATTTTGCTAAAAATAGATCATTTTTTATGCAACGTATAAATCGCCAAATTCACATAGCATGAAATATATCCCAACATACGGTTACTTATATTGTATCGTCGACTGAAAATATTTCATGAAACCAAAACGATGAATACACTACAGTTTCAGAAAGATTTTTTTAAATTCGAAAAGGTCAACAACATCTTTTATGGTAATGATTATTTAGATTGCATGTTAATTTAAGTCCATCTTTGTGTTCTATGGATAATAGAGCTAACGGCTTGAGTGAAAGATAAACACGTACAATTTCATAAACTATGATATCGGGTGTTACTTATTGTACTATTCTTTCATCGGACCATGTCAAGCAGCAGATAAATTAAGTAGATTACGTCATATAGTGGATAAATGATAAAATGTTATCATTTGCTGGCATATATGATAATAAGTTTACGCAAAAAACGTGCGTGAGATATTTTATATTTCTTCGACACGTACTAAGCTTAGATATTTTCAAAAAAGTATGGCTTTCCGTTGTTGAATATAACTGATAAACATTCATTGCTCGCCATTAAATGGACCAGTGGCAGGCTGCCAATACGTTAACAAGGAGCTTGCTTATTCTCAAAGCTATTCGCAAAGATATTCAAGGGAAAGAGTGTTTGTTTATCTTTCATAATTATTAAATATATCGAATGCTACTAAATATATTTATATTATGTATTAATACGCAATGTATCATTATTAAATTTATTACCATGCAAGTGTGTAAAATTAAATATTTCTAACAATGTAATATGTCAGTAAAAGATTCAGTTTTGATCATTCCCTTCAATATTGTCTATGCTATTTTCCCATATGGTTCACCTCTTATTTTATTATAATTTTTTATAAGTTCCGCCGCATTATTCTTTAATCTTTTCATAAATTATTCTACAAAATAAAATTATTAAAAGAAAAATAAATTGAGAAGATTTATTATCCATTTATCAATCATCGATGTTTTCTCAGATTCTTCTGGTAACGTATTGTAAGTAATAGTTAGTCATCTATCTGCGTAATGTAAGGAGGTGTTTTATGAAATATAATTTGTTCCAGGACATCTGATTCATTTTTGCGCCGTGATTTGTGATATACAGGTCTATTATAATCGACCGCACCCTCTTTCGGAGAATCCATGTCTTAACTACTAAATTAAACGTACTCAGCACTGTGAAATAAGCTATTATGTGTCAAATATATTTCTTCCTCGAAAAAAGATTACGTTTCTCAAAAAGCTAATTAAGTTCTCAAATTAAAATCGAATTATTCTTTACTCATAAATCATCGGTATAAATAGGACATACCGAACTATACCACAGATATAAGAACCAGCTTATACGAACTATTTTAAATTACTTTGAACTTTAAATTAATGTCACCCAGTTTTGCCCTTTGTACTGTGCAGGTAAAGTTCTGCATGGGTCTAGGAAAGTTTGCTGATCTTGGCCCGACCCGGTCATTAGAATTGGGTTCGATTGATTAAAATTTATAATAATAATATGAGTTTCTTGCTTGATTAAGTTTTTTAGTCAAAACACGGGACCATGATTAATCTCATAAATAAAGATTCTCTCAAAATATTATCAAACTACTAGTGTCTACTTTGCGTCGATTTTTAGCGATAATCATTCCATAACTCTCTAATTTTCAGGTTTGTCAAAAGAACCAAGACTTTATTTTGTACGCATTTAATTTTATTTATTATTAAAGAATACATAAGTAAGTTATTTAATACAATAATTGAAAGATTTTACGTGGTATATTTTTTAATAATTTACACGGATATTTATGAATAATATATACGTCTATGAGCTTAGGAAAAAATTAAACACCCTAGTAAAAGACGATTAACATCTTCATAATTAATATTCTAGGATATGTTGATATCGTGATGATTTGATAAGTTATTGATTTGCTTTTTAAATCAATTATATTAAATCATTGTCACTACATATCCCTCTGACATAGGGTGTCAAACACCTCTACTCTATGAATCGCTCCTCATGAAAAACGCTTTATTATTTATGGTGGTCGTCCTTGGAAACGCGTTGTATTGGAAATCTTTTGTTTTATTTCTGAGACGTTCCTTTTAAAGTTTTCCTTGTCAACTAAAAAACGACAACTGGTTCATTTTATTTATATATAAGACCAGACCGTTAAAAAAACATTACCAACAGTGTGAATTTTCTTCTACTCATTTTGTTCTTCGTTCGTTCCAACCAAAACAAATATGGATAAAATTGATTTAAACACGGGCTGTACATATTTCAGCCCGTGCAGATCTCTTATTTGTAGGCGTAGAACTATTTAACATTTGATCTGAGATTTCAATCTTGACATATTACTTTACTTTACATATAAACTAGTTGTTCGATAAATCTCATAGTGCACTTATATCATTATATGTACATAAATGGCAACTGATTTTTTTCAACTTGATTTACTTATTAATTGACAAGTTAATATTATGTTATTTTCTGCTTTATAAATAAATTGAATTTGCATATTTAAATCATTATAAATAGTATTTATAACTTATTTTATAACAATAAAGAATAGCATAATACATATTATTCAACCCACCATAAATACTTTTACTACTTTGACGATGTAATAATGAGTTTTAATTTGCATTAGAAACTAATTCTCGAAATGAACATTTTAAAAATATGTACTGCGTAAATATTTTTTATTTTAATTAGATATATTTTTTTAATTAAATACAATACTCATCCTGACATTCCTAACATTTCTTTGTGACAGAATAAGTTATTTATAAAATGGGATTGGTGGAAAAAGGGCACTAAATATTAATAAAATTCGTCAAAAGATTTGCTTTGAAAAGTTTCAGTTAGCGCATTCTTCCGAACAAAAATATTCCGAACACAAATTCTCCTTACAGAACACTCTGTTAATTTAAAACTTTTTTTTTTTCCTAAACTGAAAAATATTTTGCATCCGTGACATAAGATAATAAATATATAATAAAAATATAATTTTAATTTGAAAAATATTATAATTTACGAAATATTTTGTACCCAAGTGTCTGTCTAAGTCAGTGATACTCATCCTACGGCTCATTAAGATTTTATGTGATACTCAGAACAATCACAGTCGCCAGATGCTTTTTCAAAAATTTGGTATTATTTTGCAAAAATTTACAGTATTTTGTATAGTAATGTTATGCCATTATACTATGGTATATCCAGCGGTGGGCTGCCAATACACTAACATAGGGCTCGTTTAATCTGAAAGCAATTATCGGTGTTCTGGGGAAGAAGTGTTTTTTTGTCACTCCTATGCAATTGTATGCAATACTTAAATAAGAAGTCGATTGCCACTTAATACACGTATAATATATAAATAAAAATATGCAATTTACCGTAAACTTACCAATGCAAATGGCTGAAAATGTACTACTCTGTATACTGAAGCTGTCATAGTCAGAAATTGCAGTTATATACTAATTTGATTTGAAAATATTGTTTTCTCTAAGATTAACAAGGGGCTCGCCAGCCTTAGTAAAATTTAACAAGGAGCTCGCGCGAGTCCCTCCGAGCCCCCTCCGGCCCATCTCTGGGTATATCTTCATATTATTATCAATATGTTGGGGCCTACGCAATGTAGCAAAAACCAGCATGCGGCCCAGACGAAAAAAGATTTGAGTATCGCTGTTATAATATCTACGGAAGAACCTTTTTCGTAAGAAACACCAAACTCTCGTTTGAGTCTATGAAATTACAAGAAACGTCACGAGCAGTTTTCCCTCTAAGCTGTGCGCGTGTGCGCGCGCACACAACTCGCCGAGCGCGCGCACACACATCACAACAGAGCGCAAAAAAAACAGCTTTTATTTTGTCCCGACCTTTACTTTCCAACTTAAATTATGCTAATTCTGTTATTCTATATATGTAGTGCATTAAATATAATCTAAATTATATAGACGCGCACAGTTTTTTTCATTTTCTTTCAAAGTTGCACAGCCAATGTATTTTGCGCACATAACCTCCAGAACATTAGCGGGAACATTGATCACGAGTCGCTTGTTTTTTTTCCGTTTTGAACATGTTTTTGGCGGTATGGATAAAAAAAAAAGGAAAAGCGAAATATTATAGATATATATATAAGTGATTAAGTATACAGTATGTATGACGTTCATTTGTGTCTGATATATAAAAATAGGTAAATCTTATTGATTTTATAAGTCAAGGTAACTTGTTAACAATCACCATGCACCATCTTATTCATTGCAGTGCGTAGTTATTGTGTTTTCATTTTCACAGCGATACCAAAGTAAAAGTGTTATAAGTCGCACGAAATTTTCCCATCACACTTATGTTGTTTTTGTAGGACATTTTTTGTACGTGATTGTTGACAGCATAGTTAAGCGCGTGTAATAAATTAACCTGAGCAGACATCCAGCAAATCGTGTTCTATTGTTTTAATATCAAGCATAATCGAAAGTTTCTTTTCGTCTTCACTAACATGACGCTGTGTCTCTTTGCGTGATGGAAATAAGTATTTTTTACTGTCAAATTAGACGGTAAAAAAGTTTAGTATCAAACTTTTGATAATGATGATAATGAGATGGCCATTTTGTGGTCTTATGTGATAAAGAAATATCAATGCTATCAATCAATGACTGTTTCAAAAAGGTTTCTTTATAAAAACTGTATTATAAAAAAGGACACTTTTTTTTGTAATGCACTAGCCCAGCAATTTCCAACCTGGGCGGCGCGCCTCCTTGGGTTAGGCGTGGGCTATTGCAAAGGGAGGCGCGAACAGTCCAAAATATTTATTTACCCTTTAAAATGTGTCTTGATTACTATATGAAATAAAGGATGGGGAGGCGCGAAGATATTTTTTAATTCAAAGGGAGGCGCAGTAACATAAAGGTTGGAAACCACTGCACTAGCCGGTTTCCGGTAAGCGTTGCAATGCCACTCAAAGAAAGAAAGTGTTTGTGTTTTAATTGTGTTAATTGAAGTGGATGTTTTCTTTTTCTCTCTGTTTGACGTTTGCTGTCGATTTTCTATGGTATGACACACGCGCCACCTACTGAAATTTAATTGTACTACGCCTACAACCTTCGCGCAAGTTTCATGAACGGTATGGCAGACATAGAAACATTGATTTTTATATATAAGACCTACTGTAAGTTAATTTAAATATGCTTATAACCTTCGCGCAAGTGCAAGCAAAACGTTTGTCAAAATTTTATTGCAATCGGATGAGCGGTGTCGCAACGCATAAAATACAAACAAACAAATATTAACTTTTATATATTAGATTACCTTTTTATGGAAAGCAAATACTAGAAATAAATGTAAATTATTTATTTTCTGATACTTCTAAATATTAAAGACAAAGACAAGTCAGTGCCACTTATGATGATAAAACCAGGACTTTGGAATCTTTGGACAGACTTGAATAGTGTCATTATAAAGCACGGCGACTGCGAAGAGCGAGTAGATGTCAAGTAATATAAACTATCCAAACACGTTATTATGCACGTTACCAGTGTTGCCATGTTTAATGAATAAATCATTCTTAGACATTCCTGTTTTTTAAAAAAAATATATGATTTACGATATTAAAACAGAGATAGGCTGGAGGGGGCTTGGATGGGCTTTCGCGAACCTCTTGTCAAATTTTACTAAGGTCGGCGAGCCTCTTGTTGATTTAAGAGAAAACAATATTCTCAGATCAAATCAGTATATAACTGCAATTTCTGACATATATATCATCTTCGACAGCTTAGTATGTACATTTTTAGCCATTTACATTGATTAGTTTACGGTTAATTATATTGTATTAAGTAACAATAGATTGCCTATTTAAGTATCGCATATAATTTCAAATTCACTCCTTCCCCAGAACACCGAGAATTGCTTTGAGCTTAAGAGAGCCCATTGTTAACGCATTGGTAACTCCCCGCTGTATTTAAAATTCACCCTGTGAAAATTATCCAAAACCGTGGTATGCGATGGTGGGTTCAACGTTGAGTACGTAGCCAAGGGATTTATAAAAATATGAATTAGTATTATTGACGAATGATCTTTCAAAACTAACGTATCACGATTACTGTTTATTTTTGTGCGCTACTTTGTCACTCATTTGTATCGTTACGTCACAAAAAAAATATGTCGGAGAAACGTTAAAATATGTTACGCAAGTGTTAACTCTTTTTACAGAAAACATTCCATAGTTTTTTGACCCTTCTGTTTTTCTATATTGCTAATAAACGTGTTTGGTGTCAGCAAAACAAAACAAAATAATTATCTTAATGTCGTTGTTACGTTTTTCTTAATTCCTGCTTCGTAATTTGTTAAAAAAAATATTTCAAACTTCTTGTGTGGGTGCTTGTAAAATTACACGAAAAACTGTGGCTTAACACTTCTTGTATTAGACTCAGACAAGAAAGGGTATTGTTCGAAATCGCTCGATTGTGGCATTTATTTGTTGTTGCCTTTTTGCAATCTGTGTCAACTACTTACTTATACGCTACTCAATTGTTTTCGTTGCAGCAGGGGTATTAAAATTGGTACTCAATTGGGCTGTAACAATTAATAACGGTTTTATGACTCGAAAAGTGTGTGAGATAATTATATGTGTGTCGAGAACCTATTCCAATCTGTCTGCTACAATATTGATCGTTTTGCAATAAATTATTATCTGCTACACAGCGGAACACGTAAATTATCGAATTAATGTTTAAATACGTAACTACGTCTCTAAAAATGCTAGGAAATAAAAGCCAAATATATCCAATACAATATTGACTTATAAATACATCGTTTATATACTATGAATTCATCGTTAATAATTACAACAACGACGTGAATAATTTTAGCTTTTGAATATTTAAGAATTGTATTCAAAGAGTAAAACACGGATTTGTACAAATTACATTTTTATATAGTATGATCAGGGCCGGTTTCGCTCATGACGAGCATTATCAACATATGTATATGAACAGCTCGTCATGACAAATGAAAAAATATTATGCCTTTTCACCGAGTATTGACAGTGAACACATTGAAAGTGATTTTGGGATTTTCCGTATTATAAATACTTGCATACGTGTAGATAATATTTTATTTATAATCACTATTTGATTGTCGATAAGCAAAAAGATTTAAGCTACACAAAACAAATTTGATAATTTTGGGCCCTAAGTCAATATATGAAATATACACTTTTTGACAATCTAAATTTAATTTAATAAATTGTTTAAGAAAATCTTATTCAAGTCCTTTTTTCTGGTCGCCGTTTTCATAGATTCTTTTCAAACTTAAAATCATAATTTAGGTAGTCATTCGGCATGACATCCTTTTGATAGCAAGTGTATTAGGTTGTATATATATACGTTTTGGTTACCGAAAAATTCTCTGTTTTGAAACAACCAGGGCTGTGGAGTCGGGTAAAATAAAGACGACTCCGGCTTTATTTTTTTAAATTATTTTCGTATAGATCACTCTAGTTTCTAGAATAGATAATAGTAGATTTCATCAATAAATATGATGAATAGACTAATAATTTTTCAATATATTTAAATTATTTTTCTACGGTTTTTCCGACTCCACCTCCAGAAAAACACACGACTACCGATTCAGACTCAATAGCCCTGAAAAAAACTCAGACTTAGGTCCAGGGACGTCCCGAGGGCGGGTAGGCAGTTGCCTAGGGGCGGCAAGTCCTAGAAAACAGATTTTTTAAATAACTGAATATTTTTCAAACAAATTTAATTTTCAATAAATATGATGCCTCAATGTCTTTGATAAACAAAATACCAAATCAAGAAACGATATTTATATAATGTGAGTGAATTTTAGATTTACGCTATTTTTTATGATGTGTAGTAGAGGTAATAGTTATTTTTTTCATAATAATTGAACAATAATATGGGCTTTTGGATCATAATTTTTTGTAAGGATCTTTGACAATAAGTTGCAAATATATTATGAATCATCTGAAAGCAAAACGGAATAATTTACAAAAGATTTGTTTGGATACGTAGGTGAGTAGAGGAATCGAATTTATATATTTAAAATAATGGAAAATAATGAAAAATAAACGGACGCTATTTTAGAGGTCTGCCTAGGGGCGGCACATAGCCTAGGAACGTCATTGCTAACGTCCTTTTGTTTCTCTACGGTCAATATAAAATTTGCGTCCTCCGATTGTGCTGGTATGACATAGAAAGCGTTGAAACATTATCATTTGCATAAGGTGATAGATTGACTCAACTCTGAAACGGAACGGCAGCTGTCTGTCATTCACTATGCTGATACTTTTTCAGGACTTGAAAGCAAAAAATTAATTGCACGCATCGCTTGGTAGTAATATCACACATTTATAATTATGAATACAGTCCGCTTTCGTTCCGGTAAATGAGATAACTTCCGTGCAATTTCGAACGCCCAACATCGAAAAACATCCATCAACGATCTGTGAAATGATATATTATTATTTAGAGAGTTAAACTGACAAGTGACAATCCACCAAGGGGCCTGTTCTTAAATGATGTCACATGATTTTAGCTATTTGTTGACCCACCTCTACCTATTGTCACATTTTATCACCAAATATTAGAACGCCTGTCTAAATGGCGTCACATTTTGGAAAAGCTATGAAATTTTCAGAAACATCAAAACTATTTCCAACCTCTTACTCTTCACTATTTGTCTCAAGACGTCACTCTTTCGTCGAAACCCTACACCCTTTTAAAAGTGACGTAATAATTAATAAATATAAGTGGAATATGTACAAAGTTAACAGATTTAATTTTATATTTATAAAGTCATCTCCCGAAGGGAAAGTAAAGATTTGATGGGAACATTTATCGAGATTCTTGGTTATTACCAGAGCTGTGAAGTCGGAGTTGGAAGTCGTGGAGTAGGGTGTTTTTCAGGAGGTGTAGTCGGAGTGTGAGTCGAAAAAACTGAAGCTTTTAAAGGGATATTGAAAAATTATTAGTCAATTCATAATGTTGATTGGTGAAATCTACTAGAATCTTCTCTAGTAACTAGAGTGATCATATGGTAAACAGATGTGCAGTACCGGTGCGAGGTTATTTGGCGACCTAGGCAACGGTTATTGGCACGCCCCCTTTTTAACAAACTGTGAAATATTTTTTTATATGCATGTCCGCTCTCAATGTGAATCATATGGCCTCCTAATGGAGGTATCTCAAAAGAAGTTTTTTACGAGAACTGTTTGTTAGTCAGTCGCTCAACCTCTCTTTTTCGAAGTATATATGTAGAATACGATACAAAATTATAACGAACAGATGCAAGCATAAAAAAATACTATTGTTTGTAATAAGATTATAAAAAATAATTTGATTAATCAGTTTATGCGCCTCCTTATGATTTGCGCCCTAGGCGATTGCCTATTTCGCCTGTATGGTGGCGCCGGCCCTGCAGATGTGTTGGTTTCGTCTTTTTTTATACGACTACACAGCCCAGGTTATCAGCCCATCAAGGTTTCAAATATCCTAGTGACAATTTTAGCGGAGTAAGAAATGCTTGTTTATCAGCATATTCAAATTCTTCTCGATTTCTTAGCATCGCCTCTAACACCAAAATTAATATTGGGAAAACTAACTAGTGTAGCTCGCTTCTTTCCTAGAACAATCACAATAGATCCCCCACGTCAATTGGAATACTGACAGCTATTCATAACTAAGATAATTTCGCCTCTGATAATAATAATTTAGTTTATTTGACCTCACTGACACCAACTCAACCAGACAGACGTGTTATACATACTTGCCTCTCAATTCCGATCTCTATAAATTTCCAGAGGGCGCGATCAGCATCCCACACTTCATCATCATTTAGAATATGACATAATGATTATTACAAGTTAAATTTAAGCTTAGTAGGAATATCATCATGCCTAATTATGAAATATTAGCACTCAGTATACCGAAAATTGATTTCTGAATGATATCTACTCCCTTTACTAATTCGTAGTAATTACTAGGATCTCCAATCCCGGGATTGTGATAGTAATAAATTCGGGATTAAAAATAAGAAGTTAAAAATTGTCGAAAAGTTTTTGAAACCAGGCAAGCAGCCAACATTTGTGAAATATGACAGTGAGCTAAAAAAAAAGAGATCTCACATTTATAATTTTTTGGTAAAACCGTAAATTCCTGCCTTTTTGAAATTGGGCAGTGAGCGAAATTTTTTGAAATGTCCGCGAGAGCTAAAAAAATTTATCACATTTTTTCATTTGAGGAAATCCGTAAATTCCCAGGATTTGAAAATCAGTGTGCCAAAATTTTTTTAAATTTGCCAGCGAACCTAAAAAAATCTCTCAATCCCGAATTTCTCCACATTTTTATGGTCAATCCCAGGATCCCGGTATTACAAAAAGGGTCCGTCATTGGATGGCCTAGTAATAACTTATTGAAAGATTGAATATTTTGAAGGAGATTAAATAACGCATATAAAAGAAATAAATTTTAATCCAAAGAGAGCATCCATGGTAATACGACATATTTAAGAGCATAATATATTTTGATTCTTTAAATTTCACATAAGAAGTGACAAACACTATTTATTTTGAAAAATCTCCTGCGGCGCTAAACTTGATAATTGTATTCTTAGCTTTCCTCGATTTTGTTTACTTGCATACAAGATCATAACGGAACTTATATATCCTTAACCATTTATTTATTCTAACGCTTCGAAAAATGTTGTAAAAAGTAATCAAAGTTGTTTGTGTTATTATTGCACCTGCTGAAAGAAAATAAATCGTTTTTCGACGCTAACTGAATGCTCATTTCACGTTAATGTACAGAATAAACCCAAAAGAACGACGTATTGCTATTTCAATGTTTGTCTATTCACATGGCGTGTTGACCTAACCTATATGTCGTTGGAAATTGACTCGATTAACGATGACCGCTTCGGTTCTAATTAGTTAAATCTGTACCGAGTTCAATTGAAACACGTGCTGCAATGCCTACAGCACGACAGCAGAGTTAACCGAAACCGTTTGCGGACTTCGTTGTTATTTTTAACCGCCACTAACGATTTTTACGTGTTTAATTATATCAGGATGTTTGTACAATATTGCAAACGTGGCATTGAGCCTTGAGCAGTTTCTTTTACATGTATAATCACTATAAGAAGTAAGCAACATACAATAAATCCAGATGCGTGAAAATTCCAAAAATACCTATGTATAAACTAGAGCGAAACTCGTTGACGAAGTAAAGGCAAATAAGCAGATGATAGTTCCCCAAAAAAATGGTATTATTTGGGCCTGTAAAAGTCGAAGTGAGCCAAGTGGTATTTTAGAAAAAAAGTCATGCACACTTCTTGAAGTATTGTAAAAGTGGAGTAACCTCAGTTAATACGCATTTCAATAGTGTTAACTCAGTAAATATGCAATCGACTAAAACACCCGTGAAAAGTTTTACCATTTTACTTGTTTGGTCACTTCACCTCTCGAGGGATTATTTTATACACTGGTTTTCAATATGAAATACAATACAAAACGAACAATTTCTTTTGTAATAGGGACAACAAAATGTCAGACCGAACACTGGTAATTGGCTTTACACATAATTTAATATTACTAGTAATTAAAAAATACATAAAACGATGTCAATTAGTTGAACGATGCCATTTTTTATTACAATTGAATGCATAGGTGCCGTGCCATCCACACATATTTTTGACCTTTCCCGTCACAAAATCTTTTACTCCTAACGATGGGAATTTATAAAAAAAAGCTACGTTAGAGCACTCTCTTGTATTATGACTTTATTTTGATTTCTGTACTTGAAGTACGAAGCTGTAATAAGATAATAAGATATTTCTTGTTGAAAGTGAAAACAGCGAAGTTATCGGTGTTGTTGAAGTTGGGTTGGGTGGCAGTTGTTCGTATTTGCGTTACATACAAAAACATCAAAATTACATTCTAGAAAGTTCCGGTGTCAATTTTTAAAAACTAAGTAACCGCTTTTTGTTGAATAAAGTGTAACTATTTCGATATAAGAAATGCACTAAGTACATCTGCAATGTTTTGTATTTATGTAGGAAAGTAGCGGAATAGAGATTGCAAATTATTAGATAAGAATAATTATCGAGAGGTTTTAAATGTTTTTTTGTGCAGTCGATGTTTTTTTCGATCCTTTTTTGATTTGTTACTCATTACATGTTCACATTGCAGCCGTTTGTAAATATTTATATAAACGTTATTTCATTTTTTTGACATTACAAATATCTAGTCGTTTGGCATTTTTTTGCGATTAAATATATGTTATATACATAGAAAGATAATAAATAAAGCGTTAAAAATAAATATCGTAATCACTGTTGATAATGTCTAATATTATCCATTATCAACACGGCGAAAAACAAATTCTATACAAAAAATCTCACAACGACATAATTATATGACCAACTATTTTTGATATCTTTTTTCTAGCTGATATCCCTTTCAAATGCAGCTCTAATTTTATTAGTACCTCGTCGTATACGTAACAAATTAAATAAACACAGATTGTTTTATAAATATATTTTTTCTATTGTTTCAGGCGTGCTTCTTTGACCAGCTGTGGAAGTTTCCCTGATAACAATGTCTAAACAAGTCAACGGACGTTTGGAAACCGATGACACGTTCATTTAATTGTTCAAACATGCAACACTTCGACAATAGGACCTACACGATATTTGCCCATGAGCAAAAACAATACAAGTGCAGTACCAGTTTTTACTAGTAAGGTTAACAAAAGGTGAAATTTTGTGTATTTAAAATGTGCACCATTGGATACTAATGATTAAATAATTAAACATTGAGTCGCAGTAAAATTGTGAACAATTGTCAAAATGGAGCACATATACACAATAAAAGTGAAAAGACAGTTTGACCCACGCGGTCTTTATCCTTCAGAACGAAGATATTCAGCATCGACAGTTCTAGGATTAGCGTGCGTGCATCTTGCGCTGGCTAGCACCGCATTTCTTTTGGCATGTTTGGTTTTTTCCAGTCCTGCAGACGTCGAGCGGGATGCGGCGATAGCTTCTTCACCGCCATATTTAGACAGTAGATATTTGCAGAACACAGAAGATTTCGATGACGATGGAGTAATAACCAGAAGTCTCAATGACACTTCGGATGATGACGATAGTGATAATTTAGATGACTTCAAAATCCCAGACGACGAAATTACTTCTGACTATACCGGCAGTATGAGTTATTCGTTGTCGTTGATTTTGGCGCCCTGTTTGCTGGGCGGCGGTTCTATGATAGCTGGATTAGCCGCCCTGTTAGCTTCTAGACGTTGGTATGTTGACAGAAATATTGCGTGGTTCTTCTTGGCGTCGCTTCTGTCTTCCGCTGCGTCGATGGCCGCCGTCGTAGCAATGATTTCGTGGGTCGCGGCCGCCTCCGCAGATTCTCTCGGATTTTCTGATTATTTTTCCGACGGTAACCTTTTTGGAAAAGTGAAAGTTTTATCTGAAAATAATCAGTTTGCCGCAAGTGGAAATCGCTCATGGTTTTATCTGATTAAAGTCCCCGTTGACGACTTGAAGTCGCAGAACATTCCGCTTTTGGGACAAAATTCAAAGAACGATAAGACTAGAAGTGTGTTATCAATAAATATATTGATCGCGGCGGTAGTTGAGCTTTTGTGGTCTTTGCTGAGTTTAAAAGTGGCGTGGGACGGAATGTGGGCAGATTACCCAGACGACGAATCTTTGGAAGCGAGACGGGGTGGAGCAACGGTGCATGTCGTAACAGAGATCAAGGGCAACAACACTAAGCATTTGCCAAAAAATACGAAAATATTGCCGCCCGAACCAGATTTGATCGAGCACCATCCCAAAAATAATAAGATTAAAAAATTCTTCAGATCGCAGCAAGAAAACGGAGGGTTCTTCTTGAATAGAAATGCAGATGGCCGCTTGGTATTCTCAGGAGCCAAAGACAACAAGAATGCAGATTTCTTACACACGGAAAGTAATGAGGAATATAGAGAAAGAATGTTGAATTTTTTGAATAGGTGTGCAGACGCAGGAGATATGGATATTCCTGAATCGCATGCTGGACTTGAAGCAGCAGAGTCAGAAGTGTCTTGTCCAATTACTCCAGAAGTGTTTGTCCAACAACCGAATGAAGAAGTTGTTCCCGCCAAAGCCGTCGAGGGCGATAGACTGTCGTCTGCCAGCTGGGGTGATGTGCACGATCATACAATTTATGACCAAAACACATTGGATCTAAACAAAATAATGATAACTTTGGACACGCTTAGAAAATCAAAAGATAATAATTCAAAAAAAGACATTATTCAAGATCCTACTGACCCAGCTTCAGAAAAAGAAAAGCGAGAAACAGCATTACAAAATAGCCAAAACGTCGTCGACGAAAGCAACGTTGCAACGACGACAAAATAATTTTAATATTTTGATCGATGTTATTTTTCAATTTGATCTCTCGCTAAGCGACGTCTGCCATCTAGCGACTTTCTTATGTACAAACTTTTTATTTAGTGTATTATTCCTAATTTTGTCAAGTGGTTTGCGTCTATGATAACGAAAAATTAAATGCTTCTAAAATGATATAAAATATTTAATCACATATTTTTATGAAGGCTATCAGACAACGGCAATAAAACTACCTACTCTAAAATAAAAATGTGTTGCATTAATGAACAAAATCAACTTTCTACTACAGGAATGAGCTCTGAATATCATTTTTATTAATGAATTACTGCTTAGAGATGGCTAAGCTTCGAAATATTTATATGAACTTTTGTTTCGTGAAATCATGTATGATTGACATTAAATTTACTTTCTGAAATTATATTTATAAGGCGCTTTAATAATAAAATGTTTCTTTTGGTTAATTATATAACCAAAGGACAGCCCATTTTAAATTTGTACTTTCAATGACAAGGTAAAATTATGCTTTCAAACTCATGAAATAAAATATTCTTATGTATGACACCATAATTGATTTGTTTGAAGTATTAAATGCAGAATTGTGCTAGTGTTTTACTTGACGGCATTATACAGTAATTAGTAGCTTGACTTACATTTTATAAAAATAGCCAACTTTATAATGTTAACGGAAACATTATTTGACATTACACATATTTTGAAAATAGTCGTTAATAATTTATTTTGAAATTAATTAAAAAATATTTTGTGCAGGTCAAATGTGGATGTTGCAAATGCAAATGTGGAAGCTATTAAAATGAAAAGCTGTCTTATAATTGCAATTTACTTACAAAGGATATCATTTTGTTCAGCAGTATTTCAGTTCAGTTTTTAGTATATTGATGCATATCAAAATAAAATATTTCATAAATAATTATTTTTATATGGAGAAGAACTGATTCTATATAATAAGTTAAAATTAGGATTGAATGCTTAACTACCATTATCATTAAGAATTATTTTTTCACAATTATTAAACTATGTGAAAGTCATTGCATAAGCTTATAATATTTTTATAATACTTACATTAATTACTACAAAACCTACCTACTATATTGGGTATTATGTAGAGTTCTTAAAATAATGAAAAAGCCTGTATAATTCACATCATACTTTTCTAGTGACATCTAGTGATGGGAATAATATTTTTTATATTTACTATGACCCATTCATGGATTTCTATGAGCATTTACCAGTATAATAGACCATGCGAACTGATAGTCAGCCATTTTAGGTAGATTAATTAAGACATTATTGATATACATAAACGTTGTGAATGAAATAATGGTAAATAAAAATCTTACATAAACTAAATACATGTCTTTGATTTTTACAACCTCTTAATTATTTTTATTTGTTAAGTTTATAAAACACTTATCTGACTGAAAATAGATAAATGTTGTTCTCTAAAAGGCTTTACACCACTGGTTATAATATCGAGGTTCTACAGTATTAGTATCCGAAACGTTTAGGGACTACTAATGTGATGAATATAAGATGGCACTTATAACCTTTTGACCTCTCTCTCTTTGGATGTGTGGAAAACAATACCAGATTTGTCAATGTACCTTGCTGGAAACAAAAAGCTTGGGATAAAGATATCTGAAAAACTAATGTGCAGTTGACCATCAACCTGGAGGATTTACAGCAAAATTTTAGTAATTATAAAATAATGAATGGGAATATCAATTTACAATCAAGGACGAGCGTGAACACATGGTAACAGTAATCACCGTTGTCTATTGATACCACTATTCATGCTTTTTCTACCGGAATATTGTTGCCTTCACTCAATTTTGGTTAAAAAGGATAGACTTCAGATAGTAATTTGCCGCAAGGTCGGAAACGACTACCATATGCAATTATTTTAATTTCTGTTTATTTTTAATGGACATTTTGAAATTGTTAGTTATTATTTTATCAAAGCTTCAAATTATTTACACTACCTTTACTTATATATTTGTATTGAATTAATTTTGATCTAACGAGGAAAATTGTAAATATTTTTTAAAATTTCTCGTTTAGCTATATTTCAACCCCAAATGTTTGACCATATGGTCACACTTGTCTTTAAAAAATATTACACAGGTCCTATTAGGATGAGCAAGTCATGCAGGGTTTCTTTATGACTTTGTTTTTTTTTTGTTGCTAGAAATAAAAGTTATCTTTTACTTCAATATGGATTAGAATTATTTTTTTTATTGAAAAAAATCTTGTCTCTGGGGGTTAAGTATGTGTGGGAGAAAAATTAAAAACGTGAATCATGTACAAACTAATTTTATTAAATTAATTTTCTAAAAGTAAATCTTATTCAAATGATACTTCCCTATGAACCATTTTCTTAGTTTATTTAACTTCAGACAAGTTGCCTTAATTAAATCTTGTCCCGATGCGGAATTTAAAAGCAGCGAAAGTTACGTAGTTATTCAATTCTGCATCATTAAGGCATATTGTCTGGATCCAGGGCGATATGCAATATATTATTGTAATATAATTAAACATCATCAGGAAAGACTTGTGAGAAGGAGTGCCTATTGTGGAACACAATGTCCTGTTGATCTTGGAGTATTGATTGTTACACAAAATGCCCATGGATGTTATGAAGTCTCTCGAGTCTAGATAAAGAAGTATCACATTACAATTACAACAAAAATGGCATTCATGGAAAATAATTAACATTACATTACTAACAAAATATTTATAATACATTTTTAATCAAATAATTAAGATTATTGATATGACATGTAAAGGTTATAGTTTAAATATAAGATATTAAAAAATAGACAACTTGTTTTTACTAATTCCAGGTTGTTTTAATTAGCGTGGTTAATCAGGAGCGGTTTTGCTCATCATCAATATAATTCAATATAGGGGTAAAATACAAAATTAAGCAAGAATAAAGTGTAACAAACATTTGGTAAAAGAAATATGATATACCGTATTTCCTAACGCTATTCGCTAATAAGATGTAATAAAAAAAATAGAGTAACACAGTGTCATCTATAATGCCATCAATTACAAAATGCATCCCAAATTCAGAGACACCAAAATAGGCAAAAATGACCCTGTCTTATAATCGTGAAAATATGGTAATTATTTATTACCCCCTATTTAATTTTGTATAAATAACTCTGTTATGATTTATATTTTCATCAGTTAACAATGCTCATGATGAGAGAAACCGGTTCTGATTATTCATTAAAATATTTGGAATTAATATAGAAAAGTGGTATATTTTTATACAATAATGCCTTTCTACCAAGAATTGATAGTGAAAACCTTAAAAGTGATTACGTAGAAATATAACTATTTAATTATTAGATTGATGGCTTAGTTCCATAGTGCTACAACTAGAAATTGGTAGTTTTGTGATATGGCTGATCAAAGCTTTGATGCACCTAAATTGAGTTTTAAAAAAGTGATTATTATTATTTGTCTCATCTTTTTAGTGAATCATTTAGTCATTTATCTCAATTCAATACAAATTTATGTCAATGTTTATAAAACCATAAAACTAAATATCGAGTTGCACTCGTATGAAACTGAGAGAAGATTATTTATATTTCTTTATTTCAATACTCAACATCCACCTGACGAGAGAAAACTAGTAATTATTTCAAGTTATACTTTTGCGGAGCTATTATAATACAATAATTTCGTATATAATGGGTAGTATAACTAAATTTTTGACTTATCATTCTATGGAACTAGGCCATTGATTATCAATAATTGACAAATTACAGTAAAAAAATTGTCAAATTGAAAAGATGGTGTATACATAAAACTTTTATCATCAATTGATAAATAAATAGTAATTTACAACAATTCAACTATATTAACCGATATCTAATTTTTGTAGCATTCTCGTGTTGTGTACTAGAATATTAAATGCAAAGTAAGCTTCTGATATTCAGTTAAATAGATACCATAAGATGGGCACTGACAAAAATAAGACAAGACGTTTGGTTTTGGTATTTGTCTGGCATCAAGAGTAATTATAGTTTAAATAATATTGAATCATTAACAAAATTGTCCTGAAATATTGAATTGTGAGTGTTGCACAGAAGACCCAATGTTAAATTAGAGTAATAGAGCATTATCAACATATTATATTAATTGAAGTGAGAAATTTCAATGTATTCAGGTTCCACAATAATTCAATATTATTATTGACAGCTATTCCAATATCACTCCATAAGTTCTGAACATATAACATAGTTCTTGTGTAACTACATATTACATTCTTATTTTTTTCACCTTATTATAAAAGAGATTTACCAAAAAAGCCCTAATCTAATCAATAAACATATTTTCTCCGACTTTCACCGACGCGTAAAATTGTCACTGAGATTAACGTAAATATTATTATCAATGAGCCTCAAAATTATTTTTATTATAATTAGGCTTACATTCATATTATATTGAAAAAATACGATTTGGAAATATATAATAATTTCCATATTCTTTTAATCATTGGAAAGAATAATGAAATTAATTTAATATTAACTTGGTAGGCATCCAATATAATAAGGTACAGTGACAGCCATTCAAACAGATCTAGGCGAGACTAAAGTAAAGGAAGTGAGTTGAGTGTTGATGAGATGACATAAGAAGTAAGGGTAGTTGGATTTTTAATTAGCATAATTATGCAAAAACTATTTATAATAAATCGATACAATTATGTAAGAAGTCAATAAAACTTCTAAATTTATTACAAAAATAACACAGAAAATACTATCCTAGAATTTATTATATAGTGGTTAACATAGTGTACGTTAGGTCATTAAGGCACTAGACGTACGTGTACAGATCTTTGATAATCATTTTTCATAACTAAGGCACGAATGATTTTTATAATTAATTTATAAACGGCACATCATAAAACCTGGACAAGTTTATATAGAACATTTAAATAATTATAATAATATTCAATTGAATCACACACAAACATAAGTAAACAAAGCATTACAAATGGACGTATAAAATTATTACAAAAATAAACAATCGACACAAGGTGCAATAAAAATATGTGTATAAAAATACACGCTACTAACTACTTACGATAATATGTGTAACAAACATATACAAACAGATATCAAATGAGTTGGAAGCTTTTTTTACTTGTAAGAACAATTTTCTTCTACGAAAGTGCTTGGCAGCTTATCATTTCAAGACATTAAAAAATGTAATAATTTATACATTTTTAAATAAATATTAAATATTTTCTACAAATCAAAGTATTTGTTTGGCTTATTTTTTGAATATTTAAAACTTGCCACCCTGCACTTCAAGTATGACATGCCCGTTATGAAGGTATATAATAATACAATTAGTTTGTAAAATTGTCCATGGTTGCCAACTGTACATATATCGCAAATATTGATATAATGGGCTATTGCATGGTTAATTGAGCCATTGAGTAGTGAAGTAAGCCAAGTGGCAAAGTTAAAAAGTAATGTTTTATATGAATACACTTCTAATGGGCTAAATTATTGCTTATCATATCATTAGTTGGGAGTAGGGTCAGCCCGTGTGCGAGGTGCCTTCGGCGGTCAAATGTCATGCATTTAATTCTAGAGCGATCCACCAATCTGCGCCCACTGATCATTCCCATTGCCGGCGCCTGTGTGCGCCGCACTCGCTTAGGGCCGGAACTGGTTGTGAGTTATGATAGACAATGTGCATGTGATAGATGAAACTAGATGCCCCTGAACATTACCAATGTAAAATTGGCTTCTGTCAACAGTCTTCAAATGATTGCTGACCAATATTTGTAGGAGCAGCTAAAAATTTTCAAATAAAAAGTATGCAGTGTAATGAAATTAGTACAAATGAGTATTTTATTTTTTTGAATATAAAAAACAGTTGACACGATGAAACAAATTCGAGTTTAATGTAACATGACAATAAAACTTAAAAGTAACTACCTTTCTACAGAATATAAATAACTAGCTTAATGCCATAACTCAGATTATATCAGTATGTAATATGTTTTTTTAGATCCACTTTATACAAAAACACTAAGTATATAAAATTACTAGCACACTTTACAATAATTATACGGAGAAATACAATTTCACAACTTATAAGGTAGGTTTGAAAGTTCAAAAAACAAAATATATTTATTTTAGGGTGAGATTAGTTTCATAATTTGTTATTATTTAGCCAAAAATAAAAATTTGTACTCGATAAGCAAAACTTAATGAAGTTTTCTTTCTTATTTTACAATCAACACAAAATAACATATTGGGTCAGGTATAAGCACATATTATCTTCATTTAATATCAATGAAATAAAATATTAATTGAGGTTTTGTGATAGAGTAGTCGATTTATGGTATTTTGGGTGGAGCTGTTACTGTCAACTAATGCCGATTCCTTTTCATATATTATTTGCCGTTTTGAATAATTGATGGCATATAATGTGATGTTTAAAACATACAAGTGAGCCTATAACGTATTAAAAAACGCCTATTTATTGCAGCGATTAATGAAATTATTATTGAGTTTTGTGAGGTGGAATTGAATTGAAGCTTATACTTGATCCAATATGGCTTAACTAAATAATTTAATCATAAGAAGATTTTTAATTGAATTTATTATTTGTGAAGCAGCGAAAAAAATAAATCGCTGAACATATTTCATATATTTGTAAAAGATTGTTAACAGATCTTAGTCTTGAATAGTGCTTATTTAAGATACTCAAGACTGTGAGATTTGTTTCCCTATAGTTGAATTATCACATCAAAAGTAACAGTGATAACTTTTCATTCAAACTGTTAATATAGCACAAGGAAAACAATCCTTTTACTGACTGATCCTATTTCAATATAATGTTTAGAGAACATCAAAAAGTAATAAAACAGTGTTGAAGGATTAATTTTCAATATGTATTTAAGGCAAAACAATTGGATCCATGAGTATTCTTGGTGAGAATAAGAATCTCATTATTCCAATGGGTGTATGTGTTGCAAGATGGTACCTGACTTGGTTGGATACAAAAAAGACTGTCGAGACGAGGAAATCTTGAAAGTGCCATGTTGTTTAGAAAACAGTTATGGCTGAAGAATAGAGATCGTTTAAAGCTTAAGATTTCTACAGTTACCGACAAATTCCATATGATGTTACATTATCGCCGCCTTGGTGGTGAACTGACCTATTCCGTACAACTATATTGTGAATAGAAATAGATAGATTTTTAAAGCACAAAATATTACTGTGAATAAAAATAACGTCTTGGAAACTAGAAAAATGTGTATCTCGATTTTGATTGAAAAAGATTTAGAATGCAATTTTGTGGCTGTTGTTTATAGATATCAATGTTGCAAATTGTGTAAAGCTAAAAAAAATTAGCCTTGTGAAAACATATATGATGCAGATGTCACTCCATAGCTTCAGATTTATGCGTATCTTATATTTTCATGGCGCTTAAAGTGTGTTAGCGGCTGAGAATATTTTATATTTACTTGTCGCACTGCAATAAACATTGTATTTCTGTTTTATTTGAAGCTGTATATTATTTTCTAAACTAGAATGTTTTTGTGTAATTTTTATGAAGCAGTGTTATTACACAATTTTCTAGTTTCTACAACGATATGTGGTATTTTTAAAGTAAAATAGTTTCATTAATTGTTGCTCATTTTATTGCCAGTTGTGAAGACTGTGGAATAATATGAGGAAGGTATTGTAAAGAGTACCTGCATAAAGTGAGAGATGCAGATATCTAAATAATTTACAAATGCGGTGTGGTTCAGTTTACCACCGAGGTGACAATATGAAGAATTTTACTGTTACAAACGTCTGAGGTTTTTGTTTACCAAAGAAAATAATATACAACCTCAAGTTGTTTGTCGAATGCCTTGCAACTCAATTTTCCTATCGGAATAACCCAAGTATACTTGAATATCTTGAAAAACTAACTAAAAAATTTGTAAGTAAACTACTTTAGAATCATTTTATTTCTTTCTCACAATTTTATTAGAAATTTCCAAAGAGTCGTAAATAAACTAAATAAATTGAAAATTTCTGAATTAATTAAAATGTTGATTCATTCTGAGAAGAATACCTACAAATTTTTTATCAAGAATATTTAAAAGATATGCATGCTTTGTAACGAGTAGGAAATGTTTGGCACTGCATTTTTAATAGAATTATCATCAAATTTTATTTAATGTTTATTTTAAGGTTAACTGTGAATTATAAAGATAAAGTTGTGTTAAGAAATGAATTCTTCAGTGAAGTAAGGATGCAGGAGACAATCTTGAGCGGTCGGTCTGCGAGTCGGGTCGAATGATAACATATCCTAAAACGAAATAAACACATTCATGATACTTTTTGCTAAGCTTTTCGAGTTTATAAAGAAATATAATTCTTCAGTAAAAATCCTTCAGCATACAAATCAGAATTGATAAAATGTTCATGTTAATATTAAGGCCTGTCTACGATACTCAAAAATGAACAATTTGAAATACTTCGAAAATTGCGACGTTCACACATAAGTAGCAGCAAGTATAATATTAAAAAAAGAACACGGACACGTATTATATATCTGGGGCCTAATGATAGAAGTGCCTATGTCAAATATATCAATTGTTAAGTATAGGCAATTGTTTGTTTTTAATTATTAATAAATATCATTAACGGTAATAAAAAATATGCATTAACAAGTTTAATGCATATTGTGAAATGGTAAAAATGGGAATGACATAGGCACACATCATAAAAGTAATAAGTGAAACATAGGCAGTTCAAGACACCTTTATTATTTTATATTATTGCATAACAAATAAAATTATTATACAACACTTATTCGTAGAATGTACGCGTTTTTTATTTGGTAAATAATCATTTTCAGTCCCATTACTAGTGACTAAAGACTCTTAAAAGTAGCGACTTGTAGTACTTATGAAAGGAAGCAAACTTTTAAATCTTTAATTTATATATCAGGCAAGGAAAGAATTTCTCGATCTAAAGTTTTCATGATTCTCAGAAGCGGACACAGGTTTAGAACAATCTCTCCAAGGTGAAGGCGTCACCTGTAAAGGTCTGTCCCTTGAAGGACTTATGCTGGAAAAAGTCTATACCGCAACTGTAGACTACCGTAATAAGGTAGCAGTAACAGGACAAATCGGACGATATTTTAATAAAACAATCAGTCCTGTATTCAAAAGATTTCCTACATTATTGTTAGTTGAAACTTCACGTCACAGATGCTGAGACCGGGTTAAACATTTTATCAACATTAAATTTGAATTGTTTCGAATTCGAACGACCCGAGTTTTGCCTTTCGCCATCTTCAGGCATTCAAGTGCATGGACGGACTTGAACTGATGTTTAAATGTCTTTAAAATTACAGAGAAAAAGTCAATTATCTTCCATTAGATCTATAGCTGTGCTAACTGCTAATTTGAATAAAAATATATTAAGACGTATATTTTACCTGAAGCAAATCTCTCGCACTCTGTCCTATTTTGGGGCATACTTCACTCAAATCCCTGGCAGGGTGGTCAGGGAAATTTTCTGACATCACAGTAGAATTTTTTGGCCATTCAGACAACGGCGGCCGACCTATTACTCTGAAATATTTAAGCATTGTTTATAAGTTAAAATCAGGGCTGTGGAAAAAGTACCACGACTCCAACTCAAATAAAGATTAGAAAATTCACAAATAGACTCAATTGTAAAATAGAGTTTGTGAACATCAAAATCCAATGTTCGCTTTCAACCCTGCTCCATCAGTTTCTGAATTATGATTATGTTCATATGATTCAAAATATATAAATCAAACCTGAATATCTTGTCGAGCTGATCAGCTTCGGAAGCCCCGGGGAACAAAGGCCGTAAAGCATGAAGCTCAAAAATTACAGCTCCCACAGACCAAACATCAACTGCCGAATGATATGCTCGCTTCAACAGCACCTCTGGGGGTCTATACCATAATGTGACAACCTTGAAATGAGGGAAAATGTTAGCTTTTAGAAAAAAATAGGATATGTTCAAAATATTAAAAAAAAAAAATAAGATTGAAGAAACATGCACCATATCACTCATAATAAAGCAGTACCTCGTATTCAACACAACAAAATATAACAAAAGAAAAAGTTTTAGTCATTATTATTGGATAATTTTAATACAATAATCACATGCCTATTTATGTATGTGCAAAAAAAGATATTGCATTTATAAAAGAAACAATAAAAGCAATAGTATTGCTTCAAGTTGGAAAACAAGTGATAAAAATTATTTTAGTGATACGAGATTTTGCTATACCGTGTGTTTTATCATTGTGTAGCTGAATATGTAAAAAATGTCGTTGTGGGATACAAGGTATAGTTTCATCATGAATGATATATGCTTTTGTTCAAAGAAGTTTGATTGAAATTTGACATATTAAGTTAAACAGTCCTACAGACTACGAAAATATAGAAATGTATGTCATTAAAAAATGAATACATACCATAATTTGGAGAAGAAAATAAAAGTATTTAGGATACTAGAAACATATTTCTATTGACTAAGATTATTTAAAAATTTCAAGCCAATCAAATCAAATTAAATTAAATCAAAATTAAAAATTACATATACATATAATTCAAATAATGGAGAATTATCGTAAACAATATGTTTTTTTTACTTACAACACTCGTAAGTTTCATTTCTACATCGTATGTCTTGGCAAGTCCAAAGTCGGCAAGTTTCACATGGCCGGAAGAAGTGACTAATAGATTTTGAGGTTTCAAATCTCGATGCACGATTCGGTGAGAATGTAAGAAATCAAGGCCATTCAAGATCTCTTCTGACATGTTCTGTAAAAAAGGAAGACAATATATCAGATAGCCATCTGACAAAGGTTGAGAAACTATTAAAAAATTAATAACATTAAAAAATGCAAGTGTTGTTTAATAGTATTTATAACAATGATAAAGTCAGATGACATTTGCTCTTTTTCAGAAAAATCACTAAGCATTGCATACCTCTCATCTGCATTTCCACGCTGGCTGAAATATTAATGTTGATTAAGCGCAATACCATGATATCATAAAATGCAGTGTTTCCAAACCTACTTGGGGCTCTTGCCCCCTCCCCGCAAGCACAAACTATTTTTTAAACATAAAAAATTGTTTAAATTAACTTTGATTATTCCACGTCAATACGTGGAATAATCAAAGTTAATTTAAATTTTCTATTAAAATGAACTTCCACAAAGTTACCGCCGAAACCATCGAAAGTATAAAAAAATGTTTCCATGTATGTCATGTAATTATTTTCTCGAAATAAGGTCCAGTTTACAATTCACTGAATTTATCGCAGAATAAATAAATGAGCCCATCTCCCAAGAATTAACAAAGGCAACCAATTGTCTCATCACAATAACATGATTGAAAAAGAGACCAGAATAATAAAATGAATTGAAAGAGTACATTCTTACCCTTATTTTTTCACTGGGTATTCCATCCAATGGTGCTTTCTCTATGTATGAGGCCAAATCTTGGTCTAGATGTTCAAAGACAAGGAAAAGTACCAGCTGCCCTAAACGTTCACATCTCTGACCGTGACATACATCTAAAAGTCTGTAGAAAAAATATAAAAAAGATATATAACACTGCAGCCTTTGAACAGATACATAAGATTTATTCTTTTGCAGTAGATCATTGACAAATTACAAGTTTCCAGCAATTGATTATTATTATCGTACTGACTTGTTAACCATAAATATTATCTACCAGTTTTTTTTAATATCTTATTGAAAAATTTACTTAGAATAAAAGTGTTTCTACTTGATGTATTTGAGAACTGCATATGTTAAGTTGTGAGCAGATATAATGAAAAAGTTTTCTTCCCATAAAAATATTGATGAAACTACAATTTATTCTGCCATAGAATTCTCCAAAATACTCTTGAAGTGCATATTGATGGATATAATAGACTTTTCTAAAAAATATTAGCAATAATTAGTGAAAAATTAGATTTAATATTTTGCGCTGGCAGGTAAGTGGTTAATGTGATTAAGCCAGAAAAAGAAAAAATTACAGTACACAGCTGGAATAAATGATTGATATGATAGCGTCAGCTTATAGTGCAAGGCAGGTAACTTAAAAATAATGCTATTACTATTTAATTATTACAATCAAATATACAACAGGTGTTGTCAATTGTTGGTTCGTTAGAATGTACTAATGTAATTCATACTGTGAAGTTACAGTATGTAGAGTAACAAGCTTTGCACTCTTAGAGTCGATAAATCCCTATAGAAAATAGTGAACTCTCTAATTGTGTTTACAAGATCTGAAATCAAAAGCTATGACTCTAAATAAATCTGAAAAATGGAATTAAAAGTGCCGATTTTCTAATATGCTATTAGTGGTTTAAATAATTTCAGGTAGGTATAAGACTAAGTAGCTACCTGACAACATTTGGATGCTGAAACACGTCTAATTGTTTTAGAAGAGTTATCTCTCGTAATGTAGATAGTGGAATTCCATCTTTGGTCAAGGCAATTCGCACCTTCTTGAGTGCTACCATTTGGCCTGGGTTAAGAAGATCTCGAGCTTTGTATACAGTTCCATATGCACCTAAAATAATTAAAAAATATCTCTTTAACAATAATAACCTTTAATTGCTGAAATAGTATTAATTTCTTAGTAATTAAAAGAAATAAAAAGAAAAGGCGGAGTAAACAACTTGAAAACTAGGATTTTTTTAAAAACAGTTACGTGTAACCGTTTTCTTATTCGATGTAAGAAAACGGTTATTTTTAAGGTAAATAGCCAGTAATTTTAAAATTAAAATAAAATCATTACCTGTTCCGATGACATCCAATTCTTGATAATTACTAGAAGAGTTTAGAATACTGTTTAGATCGCCAGCATCGTTAATCATAGGGGATGATTTAGGACTGTGAGGAACATGCGAAATTCCACTAGAACAACACGCTAATTCGTCGGACATTCTTATATGGTAAAGTATTTGATATTAAATTATACTTTAGATCAGGAAAAAAACATATTAATTTGTTTCTGCAAGACAATATTGATATATTGTTTGTTAAACCGTAAATAAACAAATAAACAAGAACGCCGAAAAAGTTAACCTAATTTGATACATACAAAACTACACAACTTTATGAAAAGTACCATAGGCTAAACATACTAGTCTATGGGCTAAACTTTACCCATAGGGATGTACAGATCAGCAGAAATTGAAGATATTACCTTTATAGTAGTATTTTAAATTCTATAAAAACTTTTAATAAGATATAAATGTTTGTAAAACATCGTTAAAATGTCACAGTTAAATTAGTTCAATTAGATCGAATTTAAATACAAACAAAAGTGCTTTATAGTGAAAAACGATTTTCTTGATATGATAAAACCTATCGCACTGTCAAAAATACTACAATACATTCATTCTCAACCACTCAAAATTGTTACGATTATTAATATCGATAAAAGGTACTATTGAAAAAAAAAACACAAAGCAAGGATTTTGGTATATTTGTTAAAACTTTATAATACATAATATTTTTAAAACCGTTATGAAATGTTTCAAAAAATTTTCGTATTCATAAATTTTTGTTTTTAGATGTATGTATATTTAAAATGAAAAAAAAATAGACCTTCGTTTCGACGAGAATTTCGTTTTATTTTTGCACATCCCTACTAATTAATAATGAACACCTGTCATTGGAATTTTCAGCTGAAAATAAATAGCCATTATTCACAATAATGAAACGGCGTATAAAAACTGCACTAATATATATTTTAAATTAAGATGTTCTTATACGATCCTATGTCAATTTTTAATAAAACCGAATTTTTTAGATAAATGTTTTTTTGATCTGATGACAAAAATATCTACAACGGACTACTGCGCTCTATTGAATTTTATATTATGCATGATAAGTAGGGCTCTACAAAATGAAAACCATAGAACAGAACCATTTTTATTAAAAAATATTGTGCTTAGTTTTCTTACGACAGAGAACATCTTTGTAGGTATTAGTAACTTTAAAAAAATGAATAAAATTATAAATGAATGAAAGAGTTTTAAAACTAAATTCAAATTATTTAATCAAATAAATTATGTAAATTAGAAATGAATAGTTAGCCGTTCATATTTCATCAATATTACCTGGACTATAAAATCACCATTTTGATTTCTTACAAAGGAAAAGTAATTTGTAATTTTTGGAACGATTTAAATTTTCTTAAATAATAAATCTTTTATAATTTTTTTAAGTTAGCATTATGTTGTGTAAATTTAAGAAAATGTATATTTGCCACGATGCAGTATGGCTCGTTGGTCTAGGGGTATGATTCTCGCTTCGGGTGCGAGAGGTCCCGGGTTCAAATCCCGGACGAGCCCAGGTGAAAATTTCTTTTTCGCACTTTTTATAGTTGATATCGGTAATTATTGTGAATATTTTTGAAAAAAAACCTGTCGTAATTATGACGACATATCTAACTTATTTAAAGACAATTTTCTTCACAACTTGTATTACATACAATATTGAAAAAAATATGTCATAATGGATATTGTTATATTTTTCTAATTTCACGAACAAAAAGTTTTACTAAAACTTTGATAGAAAAACGGACCCCTTAAGATGGGTTAAATTAGAAATAAATGTATTTACAAAAAAAATGAAGGGGTAAAGTCTCATGTTTCATAATACAATTTATCCGTCAACCGAAATTGTAGCTATCTAGTGATTTGATCTGAGACTACTGATTTTCTTAATTTAACAAGGGGCTCGCGCGAGCTCCACCAACACAGCCCTGAAACTTAAACATCATAAATTTTTGTAATATTGTATTCCACGTGCAATTCGATATATTGCGAGTTTGCGACACATACATACTAGACTTGAATAAAAGAAAACAGGCCTCAAAATAAAATTACGCAGAGTAACTTAAGAAATTTAAAAATATTTTTTTTCTCTAACGAGACAGCGCGCTATTTATTCTCCGCGAATTTAATTATATACTCGACGAACTGCACTGGCGCGCTACGTTCCATTTCGAGACACATTTTTTTACTATTGATGAATATAAAATTAATAAAGCCATCATCGTAAAATTGATAAGATTGGCCAAAAACTAACTGGAAATATTTTCGAAAATTTATCTTTTTGAAATAGTTGGTACAATATTACAGCCGTACCACAACCACAAGTTTAAAACAAATAAAAAAAATCTATAATAGCTCAAATAAAAATCTCTGAAGTATTATATTCTTCTTTGAATAATAATTGTAATGACAAGGTTTTGTAAAATGCATGAAGTAAGTATGCAATGAATTATTGTAGATGCAAAAAAAGCTTTAAAATTTTGAAATTGTCGAAAAACCCGGAATTGGAAAAAAACGGAAAATTGCAAACAAGGGGAATATGTTGTTTATTCAAACCACAACAGTCCATAGTGTTGCCACTGCATGCAAGGCTGACTAAAAATGATCATAATGGTATACAAATACATAATTATATAAGTTGAAATTTCTTTGGAGTCTGAAACGTCATTTTTTTACACGACAGCCCAGGGTTTTATATCATACTGGGCTACATGTGCACACATAAATATGTGCATTTCGCCGAGTGCCATAAAAGACTGTTTCACAGTGGCGTATCCAGAAATTGTCCCAGGAGGGGCCATTAAATTTGAAAATAAACATGATATATGTATAAAACGTATATATTCTATAAAACATAGTAGGGAGGGGGAAGGCATGCCGCCAATGTTTTTTTTTCGGATTTAAATATTGTAAGAGAAGTCGTCCCTTTTTTTTATAATTTAAAAAATATAATCACGACATTAAAAACATAAAAGATACTTCTACGTTGATGATTTTATGTATTAAATTATTATTATTTTGGTGTAATAAACTGTGTATGTTATATTACTATATTATGTGTGGTATGTGGTTTATTTATGTATTACTATGAATATGCTGCAGCCCACGTAACGTAGTAAAATTGGCATGCGGCCCAGTAAAAAAAAGGTTTAATATCGCTGATTTAAAGCACGTTTTACACTCCTAACGGGGACAATCTCAACATGACTTGTTCTACGAAGACTGCTTATTACTTAATGACAAATTTGTATCAAATAACTGCGATAATAAGGCTGATCCGATTGGAAAATGCGACCAGGAATCCCGGAAAAATAAAAACAATAACATTTTCAAACAAGATAAATATTTCGACTGGATAACCGACTATGTCTATTATCTTCCTAGCTTCATAAATCGGAAAGGGAAGGATACTAGTGGTCATTCATATTTATCAAATGTATAAATTTCATGAAACATTTTATGACAGTTAAAAGTGCTCAATCAAAATCAATTTTTGATACAAAATATGAATCGGTTGGTATGTTTTGCGTTTGAAAGTTTATTGTTATAAATGGAACAGGTTGGTATTTACATACATTCCTCAAAACTGGATTAACTTTGTCCGCCAAACTTGAAAAATCTTCTCTCTCATTCACTATGTTGAAATCCCAAAGAAAAATATTGAAATTCCCGTTTAAGAAAGGGACACAGCGTATATAGATGATTTTTAAGGAGTCAACTAGTCATTACCGCTATAGAAAAATCTTATACGAAGAAAGCGCGCATAGCCAAGCAAAGCATCACGCAGAAATATAACCTTTATTGTACATACAAATAAGAACTGTCTTGTTCTGTTGCTATAAGACTTCCTATGTTCGAGTACAAATGCTTTGGAGCAAGTCGATACAATTTGTTTACAACTATAGATTTTGTATAAAGCGGCATAAGATCTAAATTTCTCTGAGAAAAAGATTACTGTTGACGTTTTCTTGATACCGCCTCAGGTGGAAAAAAATACCGCTATCCAACTGCTAACCTCATATCGTTGACATACCATGTTTGAATTTCGAACAGTGCACGTCAATACGAAAATACGATATTATACAGGCCGCGTGTAAGGTTGTAATTTGGGAATTTGAAAAAGGAGCAATATTTGTACCGGTATATCGAGAGGCAATTACTAAATAGAGAGGTTTATTTTGCAAAGTGGAGATTTTTAAAGATATAGCGACTCGAGCGGTGAAAATTACACTTTCTAGTTAGTTTCCATCAAGATTATAACGAAATGTGAACGTGTAAAAGTGTTTAATAATCAAATTGTGTCAGATATAAGTGTGTTTCTATTAATTTAGTTAAAATTTCAGCCGTGAAAACAGTGTTTTTTATTATGGCTTGTATGTACGGTTTGTGTATTATCTAGGAAGGAGGTCTGCCAACCCGGATTTTGTTGCATGCAGACGTGCGAGTATCTCTTTTAAACGTAAGTTAATGGTCTTATTTTACCGTATTATTTAATGACGGGCTATCATTCTTATTTACAACCTAGAGATACACATAGTATGTATATTTCAGTATTTAAAAAAATGTAATTTAAAAAAAAATTTGCCCAAACATCCACTTAGGAAATATAAAATTCCTGCATTCCATTAATTAGCTTTCATTTATACTGGTATACCAGGTACTTATTCGTATTTATAAAATGTATTTAGTAAAAAGAAATATTTTTTAACTTTAGTTTTACATTCAATTGATTTCATCTGCGCCCAAAGCACTTTTTATTTAAAGTTTTTACCATCGTTATTATCCATAAAAATGAAAAACAATATTTTCAATTCATATAGTTTGTAAATAAAAATGGTGTTTTAAAGAAATTGTATAGTATATTTTTTATATTGGAATAAACATTTTTACGAATGTAAGAATTTTTTTATTGATGAGGATATTTCTGAACACGTAAGCATTGCTAACTGAGCCTGATTTCAAAGTGAATTCATTAACAAAACCGGCCCTGCTCGTTATACATGAATTGTGAAATATGTACGTATTATTAAACAGCCGATTTTGTACCCGAGTGACCAGCTCTCTCGTGTGTTCGTCCCTTTTGGCTTAGGGCTCGAATCCTAAAGCAGCCACCTTCATGCATTGATTTCATAATCGATGTATTCATATGTGTCCATAAGTATAGGTATCTGTAATGTTTGCATATCCTCCCACCCACCTCCTATTTGATCCAAAAATAGCGACACGTAAAGAGCGATTAGCTTACTACTATTCATTCGTTACTAGTCGGGTCATATGGCGCAACGGTTAGCGTTGTGGGCTTCCGTGCCGGATCTTACAGATTCCCAGTACTAACAGCATTTTTTCGATGGATTAATCGATTTCTGTTCAAAGGCATGGGTGTTTGTAATGTCTAAAAATGTCCTAATCTCCCCCACCTTTCCGATCCTTCAATAAATGGACTTAGCGAAAGCGATTAGTTAACCACTAGTCCTGTCCTAGCCCTTATCTCTATATCTCTACTACTGTCTCTGGAGAAGAAAAGTTGAGCGACTGAGTAACAAACAGTTATCGTAGAAAAACTTTTGTTGAGATTCCTTCATTATGAGGTTATATGTTCCACATTTGGAACGGACATGGAATAGAAATAAATTCCTTACATATCAGTGTCTTTACATCATTACCAACACCGAAAAGGAGAAGATGAGTGACTAAAATACAGCCAGCTATTTTGAAAACAGTCTGTGTTGAGGTCGTTTTATTAAGCTCCCAATTCTGCGTGGAAAAGCATAACAGTGGAACCCCAATTACGCGCACCCCGAATTACGCGCCGAATAGAAATGTTCATCTAACATCCCCCAATAGCGCGGTTTCATTTCATTGTCGTTGCTGCTGTACACACAGCCGGGCGGCTATCTGTGTGGTGCATACACTCAAACGTTGGCGAGCGCTATGCATTTTTTCAAACCATATCCGCTCCCAATGTGGAACACATGGACTCGTAATGGAGTTTATCGCAACAGAAGTTTTTCTACGAGAACTGCTTTTTACTCAGTTGCTCAACCTCTCTTTTTCCAAAAAAAAAATAGGAATAGAAGGATAAGGCTACGATAGGACTAGTTGTTAGCTAATCGCTCTCGATACGCCCCGTTCATAGGATAGGATGGGTGGGAGGGGGGAATTCAAGACATCACATACATCCATGCCTTCGAACTGAAATTCATAAATCAATTTATAAAGCTCCGTACTGGGATTCGAACCTGTGATCTCCGTAGCCGAAGCCAACGACGTTGACCACTCGACCACACAGACACATTTTTGCATTTGCCATCTAGTAACTAAATATTTCGCCCATATATTTTTTTTCAATTATTCTTAGTTTTGGCAATTTTGCATTTTTCGCGAAAAAAAACGTAACTCCTATTTTTTTAATGAAAGTCACTTCCCCAATTACACGACTCCCAATCACGCGGTCCCAACTTTCGCGTAAATGGGGGTTTTACTGTATACGTAATATGAATACAGGCGGACCTCTACTTTCGTACATTCTGCTTTCGCACAATTCGCTATTTCGCACATTTTTAGAAGATCGTTCTTTTTAGATGTTTTGGCGATAATTCCAATAAATGTTTTGTTTCGGCAAGTAACGGCTGGTTTGCCAAATTTAAAACAAGGTATTATTATTATCGACATAATATTAAATTCATTGGAGAATCGGCTGATGTGGATAGAGATGCTGGAAAAGACTTTATTTCCTCATTGTCCAAAATTATTCAAGATGTAGAATAGTTCTCACGTCAAATATTCAATGTAGACGAGACTGGTTTATTTTGGAAGAACATGCTTATCAAATGAAGGATCAATTGCCTCTGGGCACAAACCTTCTAAAAACCGATAGAACGCATGTTTCAAGTGCGTAGGGCGATCCACAAAAGCACTGCATGTTATAGAACTCTATGAAGAAATGAAAAAAAGAGTAAAATACAACTAACTCTTGACAAATTTATATTGTTTGAATTTTGTACTTTTCCATGAGTTTTGTCGCTAACGACCCGGGTTTCGCCTTTCGGCATCTTCAGGCATTCCAAGTGAGTACATCCGTTCTCCGTTCATCCGTACTCAGTTCAAGTACATCCGTGCACTTGGAATGCCTGAAGACGCCAAAAGGCGAAACCCGTGTCGTTAGCGACTAAACTCATTCAAACAATTCAAATTTGATATTGAAATTCCATCAAGCACCTTCAGTCGAAATACTCAATTAACTCTTGACAAGTTTATTAAAAAAAACATTTTAAAGGACAATTTTTGGTGTTTTTTTTACATCCCTCTACTTTCGAACATTCATCATTCGCACACATTTTCATTAAGCAATTGTAGGTCCGCCTGTATAACAGTAAAAATATTTTTTGCGCTCATTACGCTGGCTAAAATGCTCGCGTTGAGTGACAGATGTCCTGACTCCGAATGCTTCGATGAAATCATATATATAATTAGTACAAAAATTATGATTTATTTTTACAAAGTATATTTTATGATCGGCAAATAAATTTCATAAAATAACAAGAATAATACAGTGATGTGTCTACTGTTGACACGACCTTTTGCGGATTAGTTGTCTTGAAATTCAGTTATAATAGAGGAATAGAACCGGTTTTACATTACAACAATCTATACAAAATATTGCTTAGTGTTCAGCGGAGTTGTCTTGGCTTGACAATTATCGGTAAGCATATTGTTTTCCCGCTGTATTTTCAATACTTATCGCTTGAACGATAAAGATGATAATATAATCGCTTTGTGGTATCAATTAGTATTCATCATCAGACATTATCGGGTATGCAAGTCATCCGAGTTTCTATTCTACTTCTCTTCATTTCTCGCGTTGTCACGTACTTTTATTGAACTTTTTTTTATTGCGACAATACATTGTGCACTTAGTACGCCTTCTCTGACCTTCTATACAAAATTTACTATCCATCTGTAATTTAGAAAAAAAAAATAGTGGCATCGCAACTCGCAAGGGTTTTTCAGCATCCTGTATTTGTACGATCGACGAAATAAACTTATCTACTTGATAATATATGTAGCTTGAAAAAATGGTCTCTACTCAGTAGTAAACTATCAGCTGCTTTTGATCGTATTTTTGCAGTTATATTTATTAATAATTACCAGTGCGTTTGCAGAGTTTGAGCAACTGAGTAAAAAACAGTTCTCGTAAAAATTCCACTGTTAAAATACCCCCCCCCTCATTAGAAAGACTCCGCATAAGGATAGGACATGGATTAGAAAAAAAAATCTTGACAAGAAGCGAGATCCAGCATATTTTAAAAAAAAACACTGCTTATGACTATAACTCTTTCCAAATTGACGAGAATAAATAATAATGTATTTATACTTTTCTTGAAAGTTGTCAATTTTTAAACAGAATTTTGCAACATTGATTAGTCTATCTTTCAAAACCTCGATAGCAATACTAAGAATATAATAGAAACGAAAGGATTATAATGCAATGGTATAAATAAATTACTGTAAGACCCGTTTTCTAGCATACTATTTTTAAAGAAGAGTTGAAAACAATGGATCTATGCTCTTATAGTACACACGATAAGGCATAATAAAGTTTAAATATAAATCGATTGAATTGTCATTTAATTAGTAGAACTATCATACATTGTAATAAGCTGAACAAATATCGAAGTATTTTAGTTTTAAACATATTATTTTATATATGGTTGATATCTATCATAAGGATTGTATTACATGGATATACTATTTACTTGTACTTGGTATTTGAGCTAAAATCCTTGTTTCAAGCCCCGATCCTTGGCTACATACAATACAACCGTTGTAATTCAACGTATTAGATGAATAATATTAATTATATGTGATTTGACTACGTCATCAAAATATATTGTGTTAGTTTCTTTATTGTTTCTTGTATAGATTACTTTTTTGTTTTTAAAAAAGTTAATTTTATTGAGATGGTGCGATACTTGGTCTGTTGTTTTGTTTTATTATATATAGAGATCTTTAAAAAAAAAACATTTTTTTCCTCTATCTACGTCACTTAATAAAATTATTTCAATTTGCATCTCTAAGTAAATGAATGAAATGCTTAGATATTTCCTGCACAAAACTTTCACGTGAAACAACTCTTATAATATGACTCAGATTAAACTTACTCTCTCTCAGCAGTATTTTAACCAGCTGCGGTTAAAATACCGCTGGTCATTTAATTAGCAGTTTATACATATTAAAATTGTCGGCATTTACAATATTTTTTGCTTTTCAAAAAAAAAATACATTTAACTAATAGCAAAGTGTAGAACAAAAATGGTGGAAATAGTTTTTTCAAATAAATTTCAGAGATGTTTGTGATTTTTTTAGTCAACTGAGATGATTGTTTGCAATGATTCATGCTGAATAATTAGATACATATTATGTATTTATGTTTTATTTTCGCTCACAAACCTATTAACTCCGATAGTATTACGAAAAAGTTAAGCTGATTCTTTTCTTATACGCAATCTTGTCGCCACGAAAATTAAGTCATATTTTTTTCAACCACTGAAAAAAATAATACTTGTTATGCATTATATATTATTATTAGTAAGCAATGATTATGAAAAGTAGACTTATTTTCTAACCTAGCCCAATATACTATAATTCTACAACTTTTGACACCAGATTAACAGCCCTTGAATCGATTTATGTAGAGTTTTCAGTTACTTGAATTTTTAATATTTGACAAAGAACATTTGCTTCTTTTTCTTCTTACCCCATTCAACAAAATTTTCAATGATTGACTCACAATCAGTCCTCATAGAAAACATTTTATACAAAGTAAAACATCTACAGCAAGAGTGTATTAACAAACATATAAATTTTCTATTATGTTTACATACAGTTAAAATTGTTTTGAAAAATTATGATTTAACACAATATAAAAACAAGATAATGCACCACCTGCAAAAGGCATGCACAAATCTTTTTATTCTAGCGGGCTGTATAAAAAGAAATTAAGAAGCTTTTGAGCCACAAATAAAATAAGCTTTACAGTACGGTTAATACTTTTTACATTCGAGCCATAAAAAATCAAATGGACCGTGGGTTTTGTATTACTGATGTACAACGTTGAAAAAGAAATGTAAACGCACATTGACGAAAAATGCGTCAGACGTAAAGTCGTTGTGTAATAAAATGGGAAATACCTCTGTAGGAAGCGTATACTAGGTCAAGATTCAAGATGAGACATATGGAGTTAGGAGTTTTCATTGGTATTCTACCTTTTCGTCATCCACCATGATACTTTGGATATCATTAAAAGGATAGACACCCTTTCCGATGTTAACCACAAATATTATTTTTTATTCAATGGCCACCATTGATGACCAACCACTCTTCTACTGTTTCCAGTGGCGGATTAAGCACTCTGGAGGCCCCAGGCGCAATAAGTTTTGGAGGCACTGTTTTTCGATCAACATGAAAGTGCTACGAAACTCTTTGTAGAATAATAATGAATATTAAAATCTGAAATTAAAATATAATGCAAGGTTTTATTTAATTTATGCTATTTTTGAGGCCCCAAGTGCGCGCCTCTTGCGCTTATGGGGTAATCCGCCACTGACTGTTTCATATTATATCCTACCCATTTACTATAAACAATGAGCTGATGCATTTAGCTATTATTCTTATATTTTTAACATAATTAAATGTACTATTATTTTTGCTGCTGGTATTTTAAAGTCAACTTATATAGAAAGCCACACAGATAATACAAATCGGATAAAGATCACGCAGGTCTGGATTCGATTCCCGGTCAGATCACAGTGAACTTGAGATTTATTAAATTCAAAGTTGTAATCGAAGACTGCGTGTTTGTGATGTAAATCCACATTATTTCCTCTCCTCCCATCCTTCTGATCCTTTAATAACTGGGTGTAGCAATAGCGATTAGTCAACGACTAGTCCTGTTCTTGCCGTATCCTTCTTTCTTTACTACTCACTTTGAAAAAATGTGAGGGTGAGCGACTGAGTAACAAAAAGTTCTCGTAGAAAAACTTCTGTTGAAATATCTCCATTATGAGGCTATATGCTCCACATTGAAAGCGGACATGGATTAAAAAAAAAGAATGTGAAGACCGGTAGGGTAGGTTACTTGTAATCATAATTATGTTTTTATGAAAATTGTAAGATTGAACATTACCTCATATTTTTGATTATAAGACGCATTACATACTATTGTATAATTCAACTTTAGAAAGGCAAAATGACGTAACCCATACTTAGTCAATTTTACAGTAAGCAAAAAAAAAAGACACCAAAACCGATTGGGAGAAACGCACAAGAGCACTGACTTCTCAGCTACAAGAAAATTCCAGTTTTAGTATTAAAATAGTTTTACGACGATGTTTTATTAATTATACAGGTTATACTATTTTATTCGTTTATTAATCAAATGCACGAAATAGTGACACTACGAAATACTCAGAAAAAGTTGTGAATTGTAAAAAAACTGGTTGACGAGTGTGCTTGTTCACATGTATTTCATAGGAATCGAGAGTTAGTTTTACAAAATGTCAATAAATGGTTTTGCATATTGCTGATATTTCGAATTTTGTCGAATGTTTTACGCTTCACCGAATCATAAAAAAACGAAAGTTTCTTGAAGATTCTGTTATAACGTCTTTAGTGATACATTTATAAGCCAGTGGTTATGCAAAAATATAAACCCAAACCACTTAAGAATATTTTGTATTGTATTTACCAGTATCAAGAACTTTTAATGTTATTTTTTGACCATTTGAAATTGTTACTTATATTGTAGCAAGTATTGAAGGTAGTTGAAAGACGAAACATTAGTTGGAATCGAACATTAAAACAAGTCTTTGCTCAGATTTTTTCATATCCACTTCCACATTAAACTATGAAAGCCGTAGCAAGTCACTGTACTCCTCATTAAAATACCACGTAAGAAAGAAGACGAGTGTCTTTCATCGTTCAAGAACCTGGGGATGACCCCTTTTCGGCTTTTCCTATTCATTTTAAGGAGTTCCGATGTTTTCAATTATAGGTAGCTACTTTAGAGTGTGACGATGATTAGTGCGCTAAACTTGATTGCTGGTGACCACTGGTGGGTAGGAGTTGAATTGTATATCTATCTCTTTTTCTAGATACCGTTTTTAGGACGTAATAGGTTATACAAAATGACAAATTAAATAAATCTATGCAAACTTATGAATAATTAGAAAAATAAATGCACGCTTATCTATTCGGCGATATTATACTTTTAGGTTACCACTTGCCCATGATGATTGACATAATTATATTTACTTTATTTCAATATAATAAAGTTGACTACTAGACAGATTTAAATTATTATTCTTTAAATTTTTAAAATATCTACCTACCCATTATTTTTTTTAATCCAGTTAATACTTTCATAATTTTAATCAGAACCAAGATTCATCTATTATAAAATTGTATAAAACCTATTAAAACAATAATATCTTCTGATAAAGAAGTTTCGCGCTTGTCTTGCCGCTTTAGTCTATTCGTAGATCTCCATACATTATATTTACAACTGTCTCAAAATGAAAACCAAATCTTACTACGGTATACAAATTATTTTATATTATGATCTTGTTTTCAAAAATTTGTATTATACAAAATTTAAAACAGTATTTAAAATCGTTGAATCAGTATTGAGTAAATTTATTTTGTACGATTTGGATGTAAACGAATCATTATCGCAACTAAAAGTGGTAAATATTATTTTGTTTTACAATTTTGTATTGTACGAAGTGAAAGTATCTATTATCCAGCAATGTTGCTTTTCAATAGAATGCCGTCTCTATTTTTATTGTTTTCTTATACTATTCGTTTGCTGTCTGAATTGTGAGCGGCCAGTGGAAATTTTTAATCTTTCATTCAGAGGTCACAAAAGAGGTCGCTTAGTTTAACCATAAATCATAGATTTATTATAAATTTAATCATATCGATTGTGGAAAGAAAAAAGGACGTAACCCACACATATCAAATTTTACAGGAGGCGCTAAAAACGTGTTTTGATGATTTTGTGACATATGCAAATTATGAATTATACACAACCTTGAAGTGGGCGGATACCTATAAACTGCTGTTAAATTGACATAACCTAATATTAATTAAAGAAATTGTCTCGGAATAACCTTTATTTCAGTGTTTTAATTTTTTACAAGGTCATCTTTTTCAAAATTAAAAGCTAAATTTAATTACTTATTTGGCATTTTCAGCTTCCATCCTTTTGATAGAATGTGTGTCAAGTTGTATACATTGTGATTATCGAAAAAAGCTGTTTTGGAAAATTGAGGGTTACGTCCTTTTTTCTTTCCACAGTCGATATACTTATACAAGTTTAAGAATTGTAAAAGTTTGATTTTTATTTCATTATTTGGCGATAGATTAATCAACCTCTTCTCCTGATTCAACAGACTACCTTTTTTTAAGTTGACGCAGCTCATTAAAATTATGATATATATTTTTTTTGACTTACATATTTACGTAGTGTCACTATCGGCTGTATAACTCTGAAATTATATAAGGTGCTGGTATACAATTAACGCTGTACGCGACCGACGAATGCTTACTATAAAAATGAAATAGTGTGGTCTTGTTATCACGCCTGATGCGGCGCAGGAGCGCTGTATGTAGCGTCTAGATGCCAAACGCCGCGCCGCGTCTCTAGTTATTTTTGCGCATTTTTGAAAATGGAAAAATTTAACTAGGAAAAGTGTGAATTATCAATTTAATCAGTTAAACAAAGTTTTATTCGATTCAAACAAAATGTATTTTTTAAAGGCAGTTTTATTGGGTCGTTGGATGCCCAAGTATTAATGTCAATTACTATATTTTTTCTAGTTAAATCCTTCTATCAATACCCTCTGCTCGAAATTGAGGCTTGGCGATTGACTTAAAGTCATTTTAAAATTTATTTTCAACAATAAATGCACTTTTTCTCGATTTGAAGCAATGACACCATCCAATGGCACGTGAAAGTACCTGTGTGTAAAGCTGGCTCTTGGTTGGCTATGACTGCAGGCCGGATATTGACTATTCCTGCGCCAGACGGATGTAACGCCATATTGTTATATCTGTGTTTGCTCGAACGGAAAGTCGACTGGCTTGAGTGAAAATAATATTCAATCGAAGTCATGTTCAATTTTGACCTAGACCATGATATAATAATTTCAAGTACTTACATACTTCTGATTGATTTCTATTTTAACTCGTAAACAACGTTTCTTTAGATTATTGTATCTGTTATAAATATAGACATATGTTTTTAACTATCTCATTAAAGTAATGGATATAATAATTTTTTCAAGCAGAATCAACGTGTGTAATGCAGCGATTCTCAAATGTGGTTTCGAGAGATAAGGGGTAATATTAAGGGGTTATTTTATAGTAAAGATAATATACCTACACATTTAAACTAAAAAATATTGTAACTCTTAAAGGTAAGACATTTAAAAACATAGTGAAAATTTATGGTTGTTTTTATTTATACGCCAAAAAAGAATAAAGTCTGCAAATATAATATGTTCCATTGGGAAAACTTTATCTAACTAAACGTAATTAAAGCTACAAAAACATTTGTTAGCTAATTAGTTCAAAACACTAAAATAGTAACCGGATAAAACTAGGCATGAACAGAATATGACAATAATGAACAGGGAAAAAATAAAACGGAAAATATTTTTAGTGTATCAGTTTATGAATAAAATATATAACGATAACAACAAAATTCAAACGAAATACAATATGTGTACACACAACAGATTGTAAATTCTGTCATGACTTTATGCAACTTTAGGTTAAATTGTTTGTACACAAAATATATCAGCGTTACTAGGCCTAGAGGGCGTGCTCTCTAATGGAAAAATATAGTATTACACAAAAATCTGAGAATACTGTTTTTTTGTAATTCAACACGGTGTTTGCTAGCGTAAGTAAAACCCGGAACCTCCTTCCAGCCTACCCCTGGTAATCAGTTGGATTTTTTTTAAATACACAACTAAAACTATCAACAAAATCGTCAGCCTGGGTTCCAGAAACTTTCCCTCAGTGAATAATTGCAGCACATATTGAGGACACCAATGTTATGACATTGATTTTTAACGCTCTGCTTATAGAACATACTTCAATCATTAAAGAAATTCACATGGCATTAATTTCAATGACTATCAATCATTATAATACGACCACTTAATGATTCGGGCTTAGCCTAACTTTCGTTTATTTTACATGAACGAATAATTAAATATGACGCCCGCAACTTTCTTAGAACACTTTTACCTAGTCAATTATTGTGTGTCCAAATCTTTATATTATGATTAGATGCATGTATAATAATTTACATATTTAATACTATTACTGGCGTGACTATAATCAAATGAAACAATACTATTATACGAGGCTTTAAGGCAGTACTACGTGTCTATTAAAAAACATTTGTTCGCAGTAACAATGCCTTAAAGCGATGAAATATATTATATTATCATCTTATTTACTGTCCAGGACAATTGTGCATTATCAACAATGAATAGACGTAAACTGAAATACACAAATTCAGCTTATGTCAGAGTATAATGTGAGATGTATGAATTCACAATATTATAGTATTGTTATAATTTTCTCGGACTTTCGGGATTCAGAATCTTTACATTCCGTGATTGATCATTTTCCATGACTTCATGTTTGTTTTAATTCAATACAAAACATATCTTGCATTACAGCTAACGCCTAAGGGGAAAGTTTTTTAAAACTATTTTTAAAGCTCAGTTGCTTGGGGTCAATTCAAGGAGATGAAATATCCCAAGCACCCGCGTCCAAGATCTCAAATTAAAATTGAAAAAGTCTTTTCCCGTTCTAAAAAAGAAACGTTAAGGATGAAATGTGAGAGCCAATAAAACCACAATTCATTTATTTACTATGCAGGTATTTTAAAAAAATATATATAAATAAACAAACTGAAGTACATTGGATAAGTCATAAATCAGAAATTATTTAGATTTAAAATTTGATTTTTTACATGCTCTAGTAAATCACAGGATGATCAGACGTACCTAGGATTACGGAATCTCTAAATTGATTGGGATCCCTAGATTCAGATGTCCTGTATACCAAAATTGGAAGCCTAATTACAATCCTATTTTCAAGTAAGGTGATAATGTCGTATTGAGGAAAGTTAGGTAGTAGTCAGATAATTGTTCTCTCTCTATATCACGTTATCAGATTCAGTAAATTGATGTCGATATCATATGTCCATTTAAAAATGAATAGAGATGCTTCTCTTATTTAGAACACACTTAAATTACAAAAATCAAAATACCTGACGAAGTGAAATCTTCTTTCGTAGATATTTGCAAGGCTGGGTTTTATTTTAAAACTGTTGTGTAGAGTTAAATGAAATTTTCATTTGAACAATTTTGTCTGACTGCGAGTAATTTCAATCATTATTGCTTAAAACGGCAAACCATAATGATGGAATTATTAAATCATTAATCCAAGACTTCGAGGATGGCGAACCGATTTTCTTTTAGAGGATGCACTACTTTTTTAGCCAATGTGGGAAAAACACGCGAACGCTCAAGAATACAACAATGAAATCGTTATTTTTTTTTCTGCGAATGACGTTAATTCGCCATTGCTATTTCACAGTGACAGCAACAATATATTATTCGTATGTTTTATAATCACTTCAACTGAGGAATATTCATCATCATTGTTTACGATATAATTGCGATGGCTGTGTCTTCTATGACCTTTTCGACCATGGCAGAAAACTCGGAAAAAAATATTATGGATACGATCAGGGGTATATCGGTAATCTTAAACCTTCCAGTGAAATATTTTTGCAATTTTCCCAGCAATTAAATAAATATTTAGAAAATAATCGAGCAAAACAGTAATAAATTGTTTTATATTTTAAAAATCAGTGCTGTCATAAAATATATGAAATCTAGGGTTTAAAAATGAAAGAAACACAGCACGAAAGACTCTTGTTAAATAAAAAGAATTGTGTGCAATTGTGTATGATATCGTATTTAGAGTCTAAATGGTATATTTATAATTAAATACAGTATGTATGTGTAATTTTCGAGTGGTCAACGCCGCTGGCTTTTTTTGCGTTGCTTGCGTGCTCGAATCTCAATCGTAATGGTTTCATAAATTGATTTATGATATTCTGTCTAAATGCGTCTGTGATGTCTGTAACTCCTTCACGCTAATCCTATCCTAAAATGGAGCGTAACAAGAGCGATTATCTAAACTCCATTAGAAATCCATATGCTCCACATTGAGAGTATGTTAAAAAAATGTGATTCTTTTATCCCTTTCCACCTGCCTTATCTATTATTTTACTCCTGATTCTGTTAAAATGCTGATAAAATAAGTCTATATGAACTATTTTGTAAGCGGATATCGTTAATAATACTTTTTTAGCTATGAGCATTAAAAATTGACAGAAATTGTAGTCTAACATGGTAAAAAAAGTTAACGAGGTTTCTTCTTTTCCCCTACTCGAGCTTTTAGTGCGTACAATGACTGTATTATTTCTGATTTACGCGCTATGTAACGAAAAAATCTTATAGTTGTATTTTAGTTTATGTAGACAATTGGCCTTCCTTGCTAACGTATAAAACTTCTTTAAAGCAAACAAATATAATCATTGTATTTTAAAATATAACTGGGCTAATTTTACTATGTTAGTCGATTGTAATGATAGTGCATATTTTCTACCGTAATATCTTCGTAGTTTCTTTATAGGCTGTGAATTGCAATATTGTTAATATAATCTTGATGACGATGAATTTCTAAGCACTCACTTTCCAACCAACAATCTATGTTGTTATTGTGTTGGTGAGAATTGAATGTTTACAACGATTATTTCCAACCAACTCTTCCCATTGTGCATCTTTTATGACAATATGTTATAGAATGGAACTGACAGTTGCTAAAGAATGCATTCTATAATATTTTATTTTATAAGTTATAATTCGTTTTATTACATACTGTTCATAACCAGAATATATATTGGTTATACATGTTATAAACAGTATCTTACGGACCCTTTGTTATAAAAAAGTTGATAGATATACGCTAAAGAAGTGATAGAGATATGCATTGTGATGTCAGTGAGTCTTATGTGGGAGTTAATTAATTTTATTATTTGATTGCAATCTATTGTTCACTTTTAAGGCGTTCACTGACAATACTTGACGGAGAGGCATTATATTAAAAAAATAAAACACTCATTTGTACTAATTACAATTTTATTTAATATGATAAGAAGCGGTTTCACTCATGGCGGGCATTATCAACTGATAATATCAGTTGATAATGCTCGTAATTACTCACATAGGCAAGGATTTCAAGCTACCTTCTTCTTTCGACTATCGAACTATTTAAGAATAAGATATGATTAATATAATTTAATAATGATGCCGTGGTTATACAAAATTAGGTTATCTTATAGAATAGCATCGTGAAGCATTTGATGTTTACTTGAAATTGCCGCCAACACAGAAATCGTTCGTGAATTATTTGTTTTAATTAATTATACAAATCCAAGAAGCGTTATGATCTTTGATTACTGTCAAAATAAATGAAAAAAATAAATGTACCGATTTTGCCGCGAAATCGTTAATATTGGAAGCTATGTGTAACTTCTAATACATCTTAGTTAAGATACGATTGAATATACATTTATTCTGACAGTAATCAAAGATCATAACGCTTCTTAGATTTGTATAATTAATTAAAACAAATAATTCACAAACGATTTCTGTGTTGGCGGCAATTTCGATTAAACGTCAAATGCTTCACGACGCTATTCTTTAAGATAACCCAAAATTGAATATGTAAACATATTTATTTAGTTTTACAGTGTGAAGATGTTAAAACAACCATTTAGTATGTATTTAAGTACACGAAAATCAGGAAAACTCGTGTTTAGGTTATAGGTTGTAGGAGTTATTCAAGAAATTTAGTTCAGGTTGTGCAAACAGCATAATTAGTAAAACTATACTAATTAAAACCGCTTCAGCGGAGAGTGATTATCGAAAATTTATAACCTAATAAGAAATTTAAAAAAAATGTATTCTTGTTTAATACTACGAGAAAAAAAGATATGGCAGACATCATTCTTGAAAATGATGGAATTGAAATATAATACAATTTTACTTAAAACGGTAGATTCTATTAAAACGAAAAAAAATTATCCTTTAACCTAGAATTTGTACTAGGTTAATTTGATTCATTCGAATTATTATTTCATATATTTTTTAAGTAAACTTCATTCGCATAACTGTAAATACATATTTATATTATCATAATATTTAGGTAATTATTTTTATCGCACTCTTCATCAGGGTTCACAAACTTTTTTGTCAAAGGTATAATTTGAATTTCAAAAAAATTTGGTGGGCCACCCATGTTTTGTAAATATTTTCTATTTTTATAAAACAAGGAAAAAAATAATTTATATTTATTTATATTTCGAAACTAAATATACACTATTGTTACTCTTAATAATACACTCAAAAATATTTTAAGAATTTACTTTATGATTTATGTTTTTTTTTGCTTGATACCGAATTATTGCAATTCTAGGCTAAAATTTTGTGTTGTAATACTCAAAACAGAATTGGAAATCCCCGATTTGGTATACTTTTTCCCGGAATCTCACGGAAACTCGTTTTTTTTTAGCTCACCGAGGAATTTGAAATCTCCGATTTGGTATACTTTTACCCAGAATCTCACGGAAACTCGTTTTTTTTTTTAGCTCACCGAGGAATTTGAAATCCCCGATTTGGTATACTTTTTCCCGGAATCTCACGAAAATTCGTTTTTTTTTAGCTCGCCGAGGAATTTGAAATCTTGAATTTGCCAATTTCGTGTAGATTTTCGGGATTTGCTCAAAATTTCTCAATCTCGAAATCCCGGAATTTCGGGATCAGAAAATTGAACGGGATCCCGGGATTGGATGCCCTAGTTACATGGAAATATTATGCAGATTTTACATAAATCTCGCGGGACACATTATAAGTCAAGCGGGACATAATTGGTCCACGGGACACACTTTGTGAACCCCTGATCTGCACGAAGAAGGTGTGGAAGAAGTCGTGGCACGGTGGGTAGTCAACAACGCCTGCGGATGGCCAACTCTGGGTCGATGACCTGCATATTTAGAAATAAAATATATCAATAATATTGATAGCTTCTGCTGAAACATCGTAGTTATGTATAAAATGGCCGCCAAATAAAATATTAAAACATGATTTTGTTTAAATTTGTTCGTAGTGAAATACGTATATTTAAACTGTATAGCATAAATATAAAAATAATATTATGTTACAATTAAAGTATAAAATTAGCTATTATATGTATACCTTATCCATTTTGGCCAGTTAAAGTGTACAGATGAGAACAAATGAACACTTTAACTTTCCTAGACCGAGATAGTTAAATTTTTCACAAACTCAAACATAATCACCCATGCATTTATAGTGTTGCCAATAATCTCTATTCTTTGCGCGCGCAATCACGGTGTTGTTGTCTTTTACTGTCATCTGAAGTTTCACATAACCTCAAAAATACCAAATTCTTGTTGTCATTATAGCCTTATTTATATTTAACATATTTAACTTAACCTACTACTAACACTTGATAGGCTAGTAACATATCCTAAATCAAAATGTAATTTATAAGCTGTTTTTGATAATTCGTGCATTGACTTTTTTTGGTCCATATCCGCTCCCTAGTCGGAGCATATGGTCAGCACATAATTCCTCCAAGATTATCTGTCCCCCGCCAGTCTTCTTACTTCCTCCCATATCATTCCAGCGTCCCGTAGCTCCGCCGAGTACATCCTATAGAGATGGTCATCAGTGGCTTTCCACTACGGCGGAATCCATCCGGTTGGTAGAAGAGACAAGCAGAGTTCAAGCTTTCTTGTGACATCCTCAGCACATGTCCAAGCCAGGTGCATCGTCGCTTTTTTACTTTGGACGTAATTAACGGCTGTTTAGTTCGTTCCTTTATCTCTGTGTTTCTGGTGAAGTCAAACCACCACAATCCCAGTATTCGGCGCGGGCATCTATTTTCAAAGCACAGTATACGGTTACTCTGTGCCTTTGTAAGGTGCCTTGACTAGACAAAGCGAATGTGAATTGTTTTAATGTAAGCTTCAACTAAATCTGTTAGTTAATTTGTGTGGGCCAATTCTGTTCTTCGAAAGAAGAAAGCGTGAATTGCATATTGAAGAGTTGGTGTTGATGTTGACAATCGTTTTCTGACAGCTTTCGTTTCAGACATTGTTAAAACACCTACAACCAGTATTCCAGATTCTTCCTTAATCAAGATGATTTTCTTCTGCACAGAACTCGCTTCCACAAGTTATTTATTTTAGGTCTTAAACATAATTTTGATCGGTTTCTTGTTCATACTTTTTTTATTATTGCTTGTTTTACTTCTCGGGTTAGATATTTTATATAAGCAGTTGGTTTGGATCGTTTAGCTAAATACCCACATTTTTCAAAAAGCTTCAAGTTTTTTGTCTGTTTGTTAGAAGTGTACATGCACCCATTCCCGGACCTTTTTTGGGTTTCACGATTTTTCAATTACATGTTTTTTTTTTGTCTATATCCCTAATTTTTATGAAAAAATCTAGCATTACAGCTAAATACAGAGGTGACATTTATAAAGCCACAGTTGCTTGAAATAAATCTGAGGAGAAGCAATTTTTGTATAAGATTATGAAAAAAATGTCTGCTCTTCTCTAGCACCGTTAAAAAGTATGAGATGGAGTAAAATACCAAAATTAATTTGTTTATTATATAGGAATTACACAAACATATATCCATAGACAAAATGAGTGAACTGTTGTAATATATTTTATATGGTAGTAAATCGAGAAGTATTTAGATTTGAAATTTGATTTTTTTTACATAATATATATAATGAATCCCGAAATCCGGGATCGATATTAAGACGATTCCAGGATAACTGAATTCCCAAATTTATCGGGATGCCGGGAATAAAAGCTCTTGTCTCTACTAGGTAATGATGATAGAATCTTACCAATTGCAAAACCGGCATTACTGAAACCGAGATTGCGGTAAACAGTTGTTTTTCAATACCGATGCTTAAAATGTTTATCATCGGTATTAAGGTTCAATTATTTAATGATTATTCGTTAATAAGCGTTGAATCTTGAATCTGAGAAATAGTTTTTGCAGCAACTATTATTTGCACGAAGGTCCGGATCAAGATTGACAGATTCCAAAATTGAATGAGCTAACATTTTCAAGTATTAAATGTAAAATACCGAAATAAACGTAAATAATTATTCATCTGGTATTGCAATCCTTAATCTTACTATTCTTGTTCTGATTCTAAGGCTTAGGTCATGGCCACACTGTATCCTTTTCAAAAGTGTGAAGGCCGTTCTGACATTCTCTATTCTGTGTATTATTTAGATTTTTGGTCTCTATTATCATTTATAATGAAACTTAGGTATTTTATATAAAATACCTCTAATAGTTTTATCTATTGATTTAACTCAGAAGTTTTATTATTCACTGAGGCTCGATAGTGCTAAATTTAGAGCGAGTATTGTATTTTTGATCTCAAAAGTAGGGGTTCCAATACCAATATTACCGAATCAAAGATCCCGGTATTCATGGTGTTTTTTGAATACCGATTGCAAATTGCATATAAGTATAATGACGTTTTGGTATTGAAAATTAAACAAAATCAAATTTTTCATGTAGATGAACCACGACATAGTATTGAATTGAAATATCATCGCGATTGTATATATTTTATGATGATAGTTTGTTTTACATATCGACTGTGGGAAGGAAAAAGGACGTAACCCTCAATTTTCTAAAACAGCTTTTTTTTGATAATCACAATTTATACAACTTGACACACATTCTATCAAAAGGATGGAAGCTGAAAATGCCGAATTAGTATCTAAATTAAGCTTTTAAGTTTGAAAAAGATGACTTTGTAAAAAATTAAAACCAAGGAAAAACACTGAAATAACAGTTTTTCCGAGACAATTTCTTTAATTAATATTAGATTATGTCAATTAAACACCAGTTTAGAAGTATCTGTGGACTTCAAGGTTGTGTATAATTCATAATTTGCATATATCACAAAATCATCAAAACACGTTTTTAGCGCCTCCTGTAAAATTTGATACGTCCTTTTTCCTTTCCACAGTCGATATATATGATTATCGAAATACCAATTTCGATTTACTCGCCCGGTATTGAAATCTCAATAAACTGTTTTTTTTTTGTTTTAGAATACTGGCATTTATATTTTCGTCAGGTATTGTAATCCCTACTCTAAAGTTTTTATAAGAGAGATTTATTTTATTTTTTATTAAAAGGTCATTAAAGGGTGAATAGTTTAATTTACGAATAAACTTAATGCTGTAAAATAAGAAAATGTTTACAAGATTTTGTACGTTAAAGCTGTATGGATTAATTATTTTTTATTCTGATACTAGATATGTTAGTTGCCTTTTCCGGTTATTATTATCGGAACTGATTATCACATGAAATAAATCAAATACAATATTTCGACAATGCATACACGTAATATGTTTTATTGTTTTCCTAGTTGTATTATTTACCGTTGTTGATTTTTGATTAGTTTTAATGTTTCGTTGTACATTATACCTATTGCAGTTATAAAGTTAATTTACTACGAGAATGATAACGGAATTTTAATGTATACTATTCACTAAGACGTTCGTCCATTCATTAATTAAGACACATAATAAGCAGTAGGCTTAATGGAATTAATTGTTTTTATTTATCTAAAAAAAAAGAGTTTAACCTATTTATCATGAAAGATATTTAAGCCACATTCTCTATTCTGAGAAGCAGTAACGATACTATTGTTTCTCTTGTCAAAGCATTCCGGTAGGCGTTGGTTTCTACTGTTTTCTTTTAATTATTATACCACAAAAAACTGTAAAAAATATACACAAATATTTGGTTAAAAATTACAGCAGACGCACTATAAGGCGGATGGACTATAGTTTCAAAACCACATTTCAAAAGTAAATAATTTAATTTATATTTAAAGATAAACACAATTATTCGTTTAAGTATTTCGACTGAGGGTGCTTGATGGAATTTCAATATTAAATTTGAATTGTTTGAATTTTGTACTTTTCCATGAGTTTTGTCGCTAACGACCCGGGTTTCGCCTTTCGGCATCTTCAGGCATTCCAAGTGCACGGATTTTCGCTAATTTACATTTTAATAGCCTTATAACTTAGTGATCTACTTATATTTTTGTTTATAAACGATACAAACTGTTTACTACGCGTCAGTACATCCGTGCACTTGGAATGCCTGAAGATGCCGAAAGGCGAAACCCGGGTCGTTAGCGACAAAACTCATGTAAAAGTACAAAATTCAAACAATTCAAATTTGACAATTATTCGTACTCAAAAAGACTCGTAAAGATCAAGACCGATTTCGTTTATCGCGAGCGTTATCAAAGGTTATTTATGAGAAAATTGGTAGAAGAATTTACAGGTAATCATACAAATTATAGATAAATGAGATTTATTTTTCTTCAATAATATATAATAAAAATAAATAATGGTACATTTGCATTAGCCATACATCAAAAAGTGCCCACTCTATACGCTCCAAGACTACGCTCGTTAATTGAATGCGCGACGATATAATTAAATAAATATAATACCGACTCAAGCAGTGATGCACAAACCGTGGGCCACACGCGGCCCGAAATGGAATTTTTTGAAGCCAAAAATAACACGTACTCATCACCAATTTTTTTATTGAATACGATAAAAATCTGTGTTTATATGTGAAAAAATTATGCAGTAGTAAAGATTTATAATTTGAGTCGTAATTGATAGAAAACACAATGCTTAGATAAAAGCTTGAACTAAAATATGTTTAACTGATAACACTGGGTATTCAAACAAGATTCTGCACCAGCTCAAAAAACCAAAACTACTCAAAAATGTCTGAAAAAAAATACACTGCAGTTTATCAGGGTTCAGAAGTGGCCTTCTGTAAGCCCCTTTTTAAAACCTATAGGGTAAACGTTTTAAACAGAGTTGAAGCGGATGATCTGAAGCAGAAGACAATCTTACATTGAAAGTTTAAAGAATGCCCTGAAAAAAAACAGTAACCAATTTCTTTTGGATATTGTGCGTACCACGATATACGACTGGCTTGTCGGATTAAAGGCTTATGTGAAAGCCATTTTGATTTTTTTGTTTTAGAATTTATAGTTTATTGTATAAAAAAATCAATTAAAAAATAGAAATTCATTTTTTTTAACTTTGTTTTCTTGTTTTCCTCCAAAAACTTTGTGACAGTATTTATGGCACGGATAGGTATACTTACATTTGACAAAAACATTTGGTGATTTACCATTTATTTTCTAATTATTCGAGTATAATCCTTGCATGCTTAAACAATATAACAATATATACAAAAGACTCTGAAAGTTTCATTAATTTATAATTAAAAAGTTTTCGACTCTATTATTTTATTTGACATGATTATAAAACGCCGAAAAAAGACTTTCACCCACATAAAAAAACCAAAGCGTTGAATCCGTACAGTATGTAAATAATCAAAATAATAATATTTTCATCAAAATATTAATATTATTTCAATAATTTATATATTACATGGAATCAACGCTACGGCAAGACAAAAACCTGCAATTGCATAAATAATGAATCCGTATATCATATTATAATATTTATTCTAAGTACAAACATAGTGATAATGGTTACATATAAGATATTTATTTATTTTACATGAACATTGCAAAAGACTGACAAACCCTTTCAAAATACATATATATTTAAATAAACGAAACTTGACACCGTTCATCATAGATACTGCATCACTTAAGTCAGTGATGCACAAACCCTGGCCCGAAATGGCATTTGTTGCGGCCTAAAATAACAAGTAATTCATCACCAAATTTTGTAATGAATATGATAAAAATTTGTGTTTGATATGTGAAAAAAATTATGCAGTAGCAGAGGTTTAGAATTTGAATCGTAACTGATAAAAAACTCAATGCTATTCTTTATTATTTAATATGATTATATTTTCACGGGTATATATTTGCGGTCGAAACTCATCTTTTTACATTGAGTCACACTGTCAGTGGTTCAAGTTTAGTCTTTTTTTAGTTTATTGTTTTCAAAACACGTTAGTTGCTTAAAACATTTTCCAACCCTTCAATAGCATCCATCAACAATGGCAACTAGAGTTGATCGATTTGCAGTACAACAATAAATTGAGATCCTCCAGTATTCGCAGGTTCTGTAATATTCCATCCATCAAGCGAAATCACGGTCTTTCAACGCTTCGTCCTCCCTCAGAGGCAGCAAATGTAAGACATTTTGTGGGCTGAATCAGTAGGACCTACATTGATACATTTTAAAAAGTATTACAAAATAATGTTTTGACTAACCGTTAGTACATCAAGTGAATGGCAAAATAATATTTTCAATGGATTCAACCACAACTTTTTGAAAGTACATTTTTAAAATAAATTAAATTTGATTATTTCACTATCCCCACGTTGTGATACAATTTGTGACACATATAATTATTACTATTTTGGATCAAATTCTTTTTTGACTTGGTTTAGACATAAGTTTTAATTATTTACAGTGAAATCCTGTTTTGATGTAACTGGAATTCAGGTTTTTTCCGCTATTTTAATTCTTAAGGAAGACTAGAAATATTCTTAAAAAAAATCACTCAGAGAAAACTTATTAAACTTAGGCGTATTATTCCTACCACCGTGTGAATTTCGGTACAACCATTCGATGATATTAAAATAAATATGTATTGAATCGTTTTTTTTGCATATCAAACCACAACCTGAACAGTTATATTGCTTTAATCTACGTTCCTTTGAAATGACAATCACCAAATGGATCTTAAAATTAAAACCGCATGATTTTATTTCACGATGATTTCGGACAACATTTTTTTGCCGACCGGTAACATTTTACAGTTTGCGAATTAGAATGAGCTGTAGGTCTTCCGTTATAATTATATTAGGTATGATATCAAGTCCAGCTTGCCCATACTAATCATATGTTTGATTATTACGGCATGCATTATTATATCTACACGGACACTGTGGTGGAATTTTCACGTAGTAAAACGAAATAGCGACGCCTGTCCGGTTAGTAAATAATTAATAATAAAATATACACTATAGCAGCGGTCGGCAACCCAAATGCAATGGCGCGCCACAAACAACGTAATTCAAAGTACTGCACCCTCAGCGTGCTACTGAAATAAAACTAGTAAATCTATCGTATATTAACAAAATTTTATTAATAAAATATTTATTGCCTTGTATAAATAACGTTGAACAGCCCCCACATTAAAAAAATACATAGTAAAATTTAAGTCAATTTAAATATACTTGACATGAAGTGAAGCGTAGGAGACTAGTTCACTACTAGTCCTGTCTTAGCCCCATACTCATATGATTCATCTTTTCCAAGCTTCAGGTGAGAGACAGAACAACAAGAATTTGAGGGTTAATGTTACCTATGTATGTCTAATTTTAGTCCGTCATTACTGATTTAATAGTGAAATCTGCTCCAGATAAAATTTGAATTTAAATACATGATTAAATATAGCGGCCAGCGAATCAATATTCATCGCCGTTTTACTAAGGAAATGCAAACCTACTGAATATATTGGATTTTAGTGAATGTGTTGCCGCATTATAAATCGTCATGCTTCTGCACCAGAAGAAGTAATCTGCCTCACCACTTCTCGCTGAATGAGATTCCTCGCTCTGTTTATCGCCATTTCATTTTACATCACACACTTCATCATTAATAATAAGAATAATGTTTCATAAAGCCACTCTAAAATAGCACCACGACTCAATTAGACGTGTGTTTGCTTATCATAAAACTGGAGTACTGGCTCACAGTTCACTATGTATCTACACGAAAATTGTCTATGGCTATGACTAGGTACGTGTGCAAAAATTGTATGTATCTGTCAAATTTGATATTTTCTTCCATTTCATCCGTAAGGGAGTGGCCCCCCTCCCTATAATAGGAGTAGTCTTATGTTATATAACCTATATAGCCCAATGATTTGTGACTAAAAGTTTAGCTGAGAAAATTGCCACGTTGGATTGTGTTTAAAAATCTGAAGTTGTATAGAAAAAGTAAGGTAAGAAGGAATAGGGTGATGTTGAGGCATGTTTTAAGCAGTATGTCATTAAAAAAATAGTTTATTGTGTATTTTGTTATTTCTCACCCTTTTTTAGATTGTTAGATTCGCTTGATTATATCTAGGGCACCCAATCCTGGACCATTATTGTGATCCCGGGATTATCATTCACCATAGAATCGTGTCACAATTGTTTAAGATTCTTGGCTTGCTGGATTCGCTTTTAAAAACCTGGGAATTTACAGATTTCACAATAATGAAAAAAATTGAAACCTTTTTTTAGCTCCATTATTTTAAACGGTTACGGCTGCCAGTGACTCCAGTGCGACATTATTTTTTACGGGACTTAACGAATTTTTGTCACTTGTTATACTGAAACCAGGAATCACATTATTATTATTATCGAAATCCCGGAATTTTGGGATCACAAAATTGAACGAGATTCCGGGATCGGACACCCTTAACCTGATCTGTGCCGTGCGGTATTAATATGGCCGTGCATTTAAAAAAAAAACCTAATAAATATGTACTTTTTGGACATAAAATAATAGTAAATTACAAACACTTACCGTATAAATACACGATGGGTCATTTCCGCCATCATTTATCCAAAAATGTTTCAAAAACGAAAATTACCGCCATATTCGCTTAGCCCTGCTAGCAACACATTTGAACACAACAAAAAAGCTTTTTTTAAAAATCGATGTATTATAGATTAAAAAACAATATCTTTAAAGTTTAAGTATCATACTATGATTGCAAGAGATGTCACTATATGCATGATATTTTAAAATTATTAAATACGTTTCTTCTGGCCTTTAAACCGCGTCTCAAATACAGCGTGTAAACACGCACATTTCGTTTGGCCGGCCCTACGAGCACGACATTGTATGGCGTGTTAACACGTCCGTGGTAGAGAACCGGTTAAGAGAGGTACTGGTGTCTTTTAAATCAAGTATAAAGTAGAGCGTATTAATTCGCTCATTTTGTATGGACGGCCCCTTAAACACGGAATTGTAGAGCGAATAAACTCGCTTGCGGCAGAGAACCGGTTAATATAAACTCTTACTTACTTGTCGTGACATTTTTCAGATAAATTATTCACCTTTCTACATTATTTTTACATCAAATACGCATTCCTAACTAAATCACATATTATCATAAACATACATCCATCAATGCAAAGTGTTTTTATTAAAGTCATCGACAAAACAAAACGAAACAAGCACTTCTAAATAATATGCACGGTGAATGGATTCATCTGAACATGAATATTCCGCATGTCGATTATTTTTGATTGTATACAACAAACAACATATAATAATATCAAAAAATATAGCTTACTATAAAAAACAACTCACCCACCTAAATAATTTTTCGTATCTGCGCGTATACAAAAACTCTCGAACGTATAGTTCTGACGTCATGAGATTTCAGTTTACTGTGCTTGACAAATCCGGACACATGTGAATGTGAGTATATTCAGCTCGCTGTCTCTCCGAGCCACTAGGTGAGAAAGCCGTAATTGTTTATGAAATTGTGAAATGACTTCTGAAACTGGCTGTATGAAAAAATAGATTTAATGAAATCAGTAATTAAGTTTAATTGAAGATTTATAAATTAGATACATCAAAACATTGAAGTATATCTTATCATTTATATGAAATTATTTTTAACTTAATGGTAGGTAACTGGTTATTAAAAAAGTAACAAAAATAGTCATAATTTTACACGATATTCTTCAAGCATATGCTGTACATTGACCACTCTCGCAAAACACTACACTTTCTATATTGGTTTGAGTGGACGATAATTGTCGAAGCAATTTGGGACGGAAATATTATTGTAATGTTACAGGCGATGGATAGAAAATTGTCAAATCGAATAATATACAAGTAAACTGTAGCTTTAGAAGACTCGGGAAGACAGCATACTGAGAAGAAATGTTTGCGTCAAATAATGGAGGTGGAGTGGTTTGATTTTGCGAAAAACTCGGAGATAAGGGAATGTACAAGACAATTAGTGGCCATGGGAGACGTTGGAATTGGCTGGGTTACGAGTATACCTTCAGAAAGCCTTTACCCTACCTTCCTCTTCTTTCGACCGGTGGGGATATACAGGGTAGAACTGAGGGATGTCGACATGTCATGGGAATAAATAATGCAATTGGCGGGAGATAAGGAACTATGAAGGTGCCAAGTGGCGTCCATAAGGAGAGAATATATCCAAAGAAGTAGCTTTAGAGTTTTGACATCTTGATTAAAATACATAATCAAATAAGATTAAATTCCGTGGCAAAAATGTATTCTACCCCGTTAGGTAATTCAATTATATCTTTAAAACTCAGCTATTATATATCATTTAAATTACGCTTAATATTGTATTTTCAGTGGCCGAATGGTTAATGCTGCTGGGCTTAATTTCTATTCGGTTCTAGGTCGAATCTCCAAACTTTCTAAGATCGTTTTGTTTATCGATATTTAATGAAAAGCATGGACAAGTGTTGACTCAAACCTTACCCACAAACCTTCTATTTAATGACGAAAATTGAACATAGAGAAAGTTTTAAGCTAAATCCTAATCCTTTGCTTACCCAATTCAAAAATAACATTTATTATAACAGATGCATTATAACAACGACATCAAAGCAAAAGTTTCCATCGTCTTTAGCTTCTTGCAACAAAAATAATAATCTGTCGTAGATATGTACTTAATGCTTGCTATATAAACTATAATAGATAATATCTACTAATTATAAATCACTTTTCATTGTTTATACTTTCTCTGACTTATTTATAATTCGATAATTGCATATTATTTTCCAACAATGATTGATAACTATAATAATTTTGAATCGGGCATTTTGATAATAAATACTTACCATAAAAGAACTTTTACTTTTGGAGAATGAAATTCCATTAGACAAGTCATTTGAGATAATGAACCACTTGAAAAAAAATAATGGTAACGATGAAATGCGGAGGCATTTATTCGGGTGTTTTACTTTTTTTTTATTATTTCATATATATTATATGATAACAGCGAGGAGTATGTCAGTACGTGTTTTAATAAAAATAATTTATTTTGTATTTTAATCAATAACTCGCTTCCTAACTGTTAGACAATTATGAAGCAGATAACACCTTTTGGTATATATGTATATTCAAGTGACCCTATATCAAGAATAACATTCTTCAAAGAAAAATTATCTTTTTAAATTCTGGTTTCCAGGGCTTTTTTTCATGTAACACAGCGGAACGACGTTCCGACACCTTTTTCCGGCATTTTTGATGTTTCAAATCAACATTCGTAACATTTTATTTTGCTATAAAACATTTGTTTTTTTTATTAGAAACCATTGGCTGTTTCTTCCGACTTAAGGTTTTTTTTCCAAAGCAATTCCAGGTTCATAGACCTACTCTGTGACCAGAACCAAGGGTTTAATACTTGATATATTGTTTTTTTTAATAAGAAGTTGAGTCACTAGCAGTTTTTGTGAAAAAATATGATGAAAAACCTCCATTAGGAAGCCATATGCTTTATTGGGAATGAACATGGATAAGAAAAAAATGCTTGGCAAGGAGTGAATTCCGGCACCTTATTTTATTTTGAAAAAGCACTGTGTTTAACTAGGAGTGAAGGAGGCTTTAGTGTTTTGTAAGTAGCAAATAAGGTGATATTTTCAATAAAGTTAAGCAACACTGTATATAATGCATACAAATGGTAACATGAAGACCTATTTTCATTATTTTCCTTACACGTATAAATTTAATGCCGATTTTATATCAAAAGTGGGTAAGTGGCCAACATGTTAAATTGGCTTTTATTGTTTTTACATTGGTCAATAATTTCAGCCGTTTGTATATTATTCATTTTGAGAGCGAACGGTCTGCTTGAGTTTGAATATGTATGGCTAAAAAATTGCCTCGGAAAAGGCAGACATTTTGCGATCGCTCTCGTGATGGACTATTTTTGAGTTTATTATTCAATTTATTTTGAGCATACTGTTCGGTCAAATTTAATTGATGCACTGCAAAAAAATAACGAATGGAAAGTGTGCTGAAAATGACAGTAAAATAGACACAGTCGTATTTATTATTCAGAGTCGTTACCGGCAATGGACATAATTCGAATTTCCTAGAAAATTTATAAAATAAATTACTCACATTAGATGTATTTGAACCATTATTATACGATGGGAATAATTTTTAATTCAACTCTTCGATCGCAATTAAGATTCGTATTTTATATGTTTTTATTCATCCTTTTGACGTGATAATTGAAATAAAATCTAGTCTTGTATAAGCTAATTTTAAGATATATAAGAAAGTTTGGAGAATGGAAATTAATGAATCAAGAATTCTTAAGCCATTATGGAGATTCACTTAATTATACCAAATTATTTTATTTTTTGCCTTGGACGACGTGTTACCTAATTAGATATATTAAAATTTAGATTAAAAATATATTTATAATTAATATAGATTATGTATTTTGTAATGAACCCACATGTTAAGCCTTTGCCTTTTCACTATCATACTCAAACATAGAAATAAAGTAATTAATACAATATTTGTTGTCTTCGAAACTGGAAGCGAGTGCATACAAATGTTCATAAATATAACACAAAATATGCACGTGATCCACAATGTCCGAATATATAATGTCAATATTCGATATAATATATAATGCCAATCATACTTATTTCAGTAGAGATTAATCTCTTACACTGGACACTGATAAAATCTCAAAATCTCTAACTGTGTTTTCCTCGAAGATTCATAACAATTTGAAAAAGTATTTACAATGGCCATCATTACAGATTATCAACATTGATTTTCGATATAAATACGAAATAATAATGAGATTTAAAATGTTTTACAAATCTAATCAATTTCACAACGTCTTATGTTTTATTATGATACTAAAATTTAAAAAAAAACCATACTCGTAATTCAAATGCACTTATATTTTAATAAGGTTTTTTTTATTTTAAATTATTCTACATCAACATAATTCTGCTGATGAAGTGTGATAAGCACTTCATACTTCGAAAATATAATAACATTTTATAATATAACAAATAAAGTGCTTAAAAAAAACACTTATTTGAACTAACTCTACATTATTAACAATAATGCGTACAAGTTTCTCTCTCATCGCGAGCATTATCAACTGATAAAAATAATTATAAATTTTCAAACAAAATAAAAGTTTTGTTTTTTTTAATATAATGCCTTATCGCTATGAATTGACCGTGTACATCTTAAAATTGATTCTATTTTCATGTACTGTATATCTGTTTTGAGAATGTTATGACAGTATTAACTATTTTATACTAAAGAATACCATACCTAGTAACTTAAAGAAAAGCCATGATTACGCATATTCCCTTTACTCTGTCAAAATGTATTAAAATTGAGAAAGTACTTTAGTTATAAAAATTGAAGAAATTATTAACAAAGTTTATTGTATTTTTTTTTGTTTCAGGATAGCACCTACGAATCTTCGAATACTTGATCAGTCAAGAATACTTCGAAACCTTACAAATAGGCAGTCTCCGACGTGCAGACTGTACACCTTAAAATCAACGCCCTGGAATATAGTCTGCAAAACAAGTAGCTAAAGAAAGACATATCTTAGGGGTGGTCTCAATAAGATAGCTCCTCGGAGGAGCTGAAGAATTGAAACGAGTGGCGCAGGATGGCGCTGGGTTCCAGGACGGACCTAGCATGGCGGTGGATTTGGGTCGCTTGCCTGGTGGTGTGTGCTGCAGGTATGGATAAAAATTATGTTACCAATCAAAATTGGAGAAGGCTGGTCTTCTGTATCATTAAATACATGTCGGAGAGTCAATTTGTTTAAGAGACTTACAATTCTACGTCAAATCATTACTTCTTTGAATGTAAAATATTACAATACAATCAATTTTAAAAGTAACTGTTCCTAATCCCTTTCATAATATAGTGGCTTAAGGTAGTAAGCCAAAATATGGATTAAGTACCTAATATATATATCGTTTTATTGTTATACTTATATACATATATGTAAGGTGTTTTTTTTTTTAAATGTTTTTCGAATTAGTAATTCATTTTAAGCCATAGCCAATTCGACATCTTAAGCTGATTTGTGCTCAGTTTGGTTTGCCATTTCACAAAAACAACGCTTACAAATTTATTTCTTCAAAGATGATACAGCAAATAGAGAGCGCTATAGATGCACGAATACAAAGATTTTATTTCCTCGATTGAATAGCATTGATGTGGAAGTGCTGTGGTTTTAAAAAGACGGCGCAGCCAATTTATCAATTTATTGATGGAAAAATTCCGTATAAAATATAAGTTATATCTAAAAAACAGTAAATATCATTCCAAGAATACTGTCAGTTACAACTTTTAATACTTTTATTGAGATTGTAAAATATATTTTCAAAGCCTTTTATTGTAGTATAAACTGTATAAGGTATATCCGTTATTGAATGAATTGAGATGCTTTACAAATATTGATTGTAATCAATTCGGAATTAAATCTGATCTTATGCAACAAACAACTTTACAGTTATTAGCGAAATTATTTTCAAAACACGTACATTTAATATTAACGTTATATCGAGTTAACAGTTATAGATAGATTATGAATAGTATTACCAGTCAGGTAGTGCCAGATGTAAGAGTTAATTTAATTTCACTTATTATATGTTACTATCGATCACAAGTTGTCAAATGTTTTGAAGTCACGACCCCCTGTGTTAAAAAAACCGGCTACACATTAGTGAGATAAGGTGACAAAAATACATTTAGATTAAATGCGTCACAGTAAAAAGTATAAATTAAAGAAATTATTGTTAATTATGGTTATCGTTGACTAGTAAGTATGACATATCACACCTGACTACAAATTACTTGCAAAGGAATCATAACGCATTTACTAAGGATTACAGAATTTTAATTGTATTTAGGAAAGTGGCGAATTCATTTCAAGTATCAATTATTTTTTCGTATGTCATGTAAATTTATTTTCAAAAGATTCAAGACACATTTTAAGCGATGTCCAATATTACAGCACAATTCCAAGTTTTGCAGTCATTAACTGCATTAGGATAAGGCTTATCTATATCGACTTCGCAAAGGCAATAGGACGTAGCCCACACTTAACAAATTTAACAGGAGTCACAAAAAGCGTTTTTTGATGATTTTGAGCCAAAATCATAATATGAAATATACAAAATGCTGAAGCACACAAAGACTAGTAGTATTTTATTGAATTAATCACATATTAATTTAATATGTTTTTTAAGAAAAACCTGTTTGTTTTCCATTTTCCCTGATCGGCATTTACACAGCTCCTTATTTTTTCAAACATAAACGTTAAACATAAATACTAGTTCAGCATTTGCAGCTTACATCCCTTTGATATAACGTGTATTAAGTTTAATACATTGTAATTATCGAAAAAAAACTATTTTGAAAGAACTGTGGGCCTTTTCACTGTCGAATGTAACTTTGACGGTTTTTAATCATCAACATAACCAGGAAAAAAAATGATTGTGTTATGCAGTCATAGTGTCACATGTTTACTATTCGAATGTAGACGGTGACAACTGACAATTCTTCTAAAATTTATGCCCCAACGTTTGGGAACGCCTCTTATAGATTGTATCATATCAGTATTTTTTATCCAGGATAAAAATATGTTAGAGTTATTCTAACCCTAAATATTTTCTATGGTTAAATCACCTGGTATGAAGAGGTTGGAATGCTATGATAAATGAACGGAATTTGAAAAATCCATGGATGCCTACGTAAAATTTAAATACGTTTACATGCTGTTTTCAATCAAACAGCTGCCATGTAGATGTCAGGTTCAAAAGATATTATTTTGCTGACACATTCAATAAAAAAATGTTTAGTTGTATGTTTATTCAAAGCTTATTAATTAAAAATTATCATATTGTTGGAATAGCGGTCATATAATCCCGAATAACAGTTCTGTTTGGCTATGAAAAAGTTAACTTCCAAAATATTATGTTAATGATGTTTTTCTTGTTTCTAATAGAAACAGTTGCAATTGGGAATCATATTTAAAAGATGTTATATATTAAATTCTCATTCAAAGATTTTTTATCGTTTTGTTAGGAATTGAGTTTAATACAAATAATCACAGATGTTGGATTAATTTTGTGTCAAATAGTCATGCTTCATGAAATGGATATTTGTGATAGCGTCTTTGTTTTTCCTTCCGCCGTGTTGTTATTCTGGCATGTCCTTTAATTGTGATGATTAATAAAGACCAAATGGCACAAAAACTCAGAAATTGATCAAATTATTGTGGTTGAGTACCATTATATCAGGGTCGTAGTTAGAAATCTAGGGTCCTCATGTAAACGTCACGTAAATCCCCCAAGCAATTTATTATATTGAACAATTTCTGCCCCCCTTTTGACAGGGACTCTACTGCGAGGTGGCTACGTCGCTGCATTATATTATATAAACATATTATTTAAACTGGATGATTAAAATCCATCATTTGTTGTAGTTTATTATATAAAACCTTTTTATTCAAATTATCATTCTTAATTAATTAATTTTTATATTGATAAAGTTTTAATTTATATTTTAATTGATCACTACATTTTCATTTTATGAACCTATTATGACAGTTTTATTTTTATCGATAGTATAATTAAGTGATTTAATTTTTATTTATTTCAACCAGCTCACTAAAATGCAAAGTATACTAACGACATGTAAAAAATGATACACGTGTTTGACGTCATAATATGATTTAAAAAATGTATTTTTTATTAGTTTTATATGTTAAATATTGCGAACTATCGGTTGTAAATTTTACCATTCAATCTTGTAGTGAAAAAATATTTATTCATTTAACATTGCATAATATTGACAAATTATAAATTTAAGACTTTTACAATGAAGAAAAAAAACATAAAACAATTTAATATTAAAAGCAGTAGATTTTTTTAAAATTGGCAATGAAGTCAACTGAGTGAAGTACGATAAACTCTTCTTAAATACATACAAATAGCATTCGTCGAAACTCACCCACGTGTTCGTGGAATATGTCAACATGCAAAGCTATATTGTTTAAAAAAATCCCATTGGTATCCTCATTGGCAGGTTAGCACTACACTTTAGTAGAACAAACAATTCATGTCCACGATTTCTCAAAAAATAATCAGGAACGGTAGAATTCACACTTCTATGCATTTTGTAATTTACAAGATCCAAAATATTTTGTTTTAGATTTAATAAACTTTAAAAAGATTCGATATATATATTTTTAATACGTTAATAGTTGATGTATTATTTTTACATTGTTCTTTGATGATAAATTACATCAATAGATCGGTCATCACGTGAAAAAATGCTGAAAATGTATAGTCGAGTATAGTATTGATATTCGACAGTGTACTATTTTTATGCTAGCAAAATTCCAACACTGCTCATCAAATACCCATTTTGAGTGTGTGTCAAGTCGTATGACCTCGGCCGCGAAAGGCTAACCCTCCTCGGGTCGAGGCTCATGAGTACCACCGTTATGCGAATCCACCGAAGAATGCAAAAACACTCCTACAGCCAACTCACTATCGATGCAATCGCAATCCTTAGACATTCGTAGCAATTCGCGATCGATTCCTAACTGTTTATATGTGACATACTAAATGTTCGGCTGTTGACATTACATTAACGTATATGTAAAGATGATATAAACATAGTTTGGTAATTTTATTCTTGACAGCTCATCAAAACTATCACCAACACAGACGTGTTTTCAAGTACCGTTTTCAATCGTCTTGCTAAACTCGTCACAAGTTATAATGTGTTATTCAATTTCGACAACTGCTAAACGTCTTATCTACTACACTAAAAATCTTTCAAAATTTATCGCATCGTTACAACGACTAAAACCAAAATTATATAATTTAACTAACTAGGCAAAAACATAAGTACGTAACCTACATATGAAAAGAATTACGGGAGGCATAAAAACGTTTTTTGATGATTTTGGGCCAGTGGCAAATTACGTTATATATACATCCTAAAAGTGCACTGAGACTTATAAACTGGTGTTTAATTGACTTGAACTAATTCTATTTTCATACATTCATAAAGAAAAACCTTTTTTTATGTCCTTAATCCTGGTTGCAATTTTCATATGCCCTTCTTTTTTCAAACTTAAAAGCTAAATTTAGATACTATTTTGTAATTGCAGCTTAAATCTTTTTGGTAGAACGACTATCAAGGTGTTGTGATTGTGATTATTGAAAAAAGCTCCTTTGAAAAAACTGTGACTGGATTACATCATTTTTTTCTTTCCACAGTATAAACAATTTCCTATTTCTATTACTTTCAGACGTTGCAAGTATTGCAGTATATGATATCAATTTATGCAATAATCTAAATATTGTATATACGATTATCTTTAAGGCCTCCTACTAAAGAGTTTTTACAATAATTTAATTGACGGAGATTCACAAGAGTGGTGGATTAAGCACATGAAAAGCTACAGGCGCAATAAAATTTGGAGGCCCTGTTTTTTGGATAACGTAAAAAAGTCATAAAATTTAATGTAAAATAATAAAAATATATTAAAATTTGAAAAAAGTACGTGAGTTATATATATTTACTATTAGCTGTTTTTGAGGCCCCTGAAATTTGACAGGCCTCAAGCGCGCGCCTCATTCGCTTATAGAGTAATTCGCCACTTGGGGTAACTGCAGTGGCGGATTACTCCATAAGCAAACGAGGCGCGCGCTCGAGGGCTCCAAATTTGAAGGACCTCAAAAATGGCCTTCATTTTATAGCCCATATAACTATTGTTAAATTTTATTACAATGTTAATACGTCGCTGGTTAACTGTGTTGAGCAGATCATATCACGAAAGAAGCTCAGTTAGCAAAAAGCTTCCCGTTAAAAGACTGGACTGGCGACATTAGTTATAATAGTTAGATATAAGTTAAGATTTTCCTGACAGTGGAGAGAAATCGCCATAGTAAGTGGACAACGTAAACGTTTCTTGGAGGTGGCCGAGGTTCAGACTGTAGTGCCGGTGATAATAGCGGTTTAAGAAATGTGATTAAATATTTTGTATGCTTACTATCGGCATAACACGTTTTAAAATTTTGAAATAGGTACTTGAATTTCAGCTTTGGTTGTTTATACAGTTTTGGATATAATAAACAAGGCTATAATTAAATTCGTATCGAAATTTTGTTAACTGCATAGCTTGTGGCAAGCTTGCAATTGGAATGTGGAAACAGTTCAGCTAATCTGTCGACCATGCCACGCCCAGCTCGTACATTACAAAAGTAATACTACATATTACAAAACATGGCGAAGTATTTGCCTGGCATGCAAGGTGGAAGAAGACGACGATGACCTAATGGTGGCTTTAACTATGTATGTGCCTGTACGTTAAGTTTGGTTTTATGTCTGTATTAAGTGGTAACGTATCAAGTTATCAAGAAGGAAAAACCAAGGAAGCATACAGTGGATGACAACCCCTTGACAAGGAAATGGAAATATCGTATTTTTATTAGCATCACATTATAAAACATTGAATGAAGTTTTGATTGCTATCAATCAATATGCTTCTAATTATAATATTAACTCAATCAAATTATTTTCTAGTTAATGATTTCAATATTTAATGTTTTATATTTAATGCAAGTATTACAAAAAAAAATTTTATACAAAAATATGGCCAGTTGGGATAACAGTATTAGGGCTTCCACGAGTTCCAATGATCAATCCCAGGATCTCGGAATCACAAAAAGGACATGGGATCGGATGTTATAAACCAGTGGGGGGAAAACTTTTCGGATGAAGGGCCAAATTCAGGAATTAAAAATGAGCGGTGGGCCGCAAGTAAAATACCATTTTTATATGTACATGAAGAAAAAACAATCTAATGAAAGGAATGGAACTGTTTTACGTCTATTAACATTTTTTTAAATTCAAGTGCTAATTTTGTAGTTGAGATTCTTAAATGTAAATGTTCATCGGTGATGTTTGATCGTAAAGAGTTTTTATTGAGGTTCATGATTGATAATGTTTGTTCTTATATATAGGTTGATTCAAACATAACGATTATTATATTTAACTTCAATCTTTTTTTTAAAAAGCGTGAAAAGATAAAAACGTGAATCTTTTTCAAATATATAATATTGCTCGCGGGCCGCAAAAAATATGTGGCGGGCCACAGTTTGCCCGTGCGTGTTCTAAACGGTATCGGATGTGGGATGAGTAAATAAAATTTGTTATGTCGATGTTTTTCATTTATAAAATACCGTCACTGAAAAATACATGAACGTAAAACATAAATCGGTTGATAATGTTCGTCATGAGCGAAATTGGTTGTGATATTATTAAATAAAAGTGGGAATTAGAACAAAAAGATATTTTATTTGAAAATGATTGGTTGTGTAATTAACAAGGCTTGAGATATAATCATGAGTTTCAAAAATTACTTAAAAATAAGTGATCCATCATTGTTTGTGTGGTCGTATAGTCACCCTCACTAACATAATCAGAACATTGGACTCAAAAACAGGTGGAGATTGAGATAAATAATTTCTATGCAATTTACAAGACCGTCTGTTATCCTGATCTTTCCTGTATTTATTTAGCTCTCCTGAATTTAAATATATTATTATTTTTTAATGTCTCCCATATGGCTCTCGTGCCACCGGTTCCCTTCGATTTCATTACACCTGAGTTATGCCGGATAACTGTACATACACGCGCAATTTACCTACAAGTCACGTGAACTTACGTCACATACGAATAACGAGACAGACATACACCCCAGAGGGAGACAAAAAAACGGTCAATCGTGAATGTTTTCATTCGCGCGATTTTATTCACCTGTATGTACTTCAGAAAGAGATGTTAGCTTTCTCCTCTTACTAGAAAGAGACAAGTTACTATTACTTTTTTGGATGCAGCTGTTTTTACAGTTTTTGACTATGTTTTGTTACATAAATCAATTATTTGCTTAATGGAGAATAATACTCAAGGTTGCGTAATAATGCAGATTGAAATGTACTGTAGCAAATAAATGTAAAGGCAGGTGTAAGCGAATTATAAGGCTTTTATAATCATAGATTGAATAAAACAATATTCCTATATAACGAGAATAAGATTATTTTTTAAAAATATTGTTCGCATTTTAAATGAACAACATTAAATTTTTTCAAATGTGTTGAAAGGGATTACCACTAGTAGTGTTTTCGTGTAACACTATTAAATGTTTTTAAGTGTGAGGCATTTGAAATTAGCATCCTATGTAAGGTATAATAAAGTCTAAAATAGCGTACGGTAAGATTTTTTTGTATGTACTGAGCGGTTTTTTATTTGTGGGGAAGTGGGGCGTTTTTTAATAAGCAAAATATTCCGCTAAACAGGAAACTACCCATATTTTTTGAAGTAAATCATTTGTGAGCAAGCTTTTTTCGTTGACGATGCAGAATTAGAAATAGACTAACTGGTTTCAAAATAACACGGTTGAGTGCAGCGGTGGGCTGCCAATACGCTAACAAGGGACTCGGTTAATCTCAAAGAATTTTCGGTGTTTTTTATCACTACTATGAAATTATGCAATACTTAAATAAGCTTAAGACTTTCTATGTAAATGTCATTTGTATTACCATTATCGTTTGTTTGTTTTTTTATCATCCCCTCCTTGCCTTCCATTTTTATTATAGTATATCAGAATAGTAAAATTAAAATCATTTGCCAAAGTAGTTGTCTGAGGATGCCTCTGAAAGAGGCGAAACACTTTTCACATTTTGTTACACAATACGTGGAATAATCTAAGTTATTTTATTTTATAATAAAATGAACTTCCGCAAAGTTACCGCCGAATCCATCGAATGTACTTAAATAAGCAATCGATTGTTTCTTAATACACTTATAATTTTTAAAAGTATGCAATTTACCGTAAACTAATCAATGTTAATAGCTAAAAATGTATTACATTGTATCAGCGGCGACCGGTCAATGTGGCATTCGATAAATGCACCCCTTGTATATGCAAGTGCGGTTATATTTCATGAAATAATATTCAAACATAACATTTATACCATTCACGCATTTTAAATTCTTCATGTATTATATTTATTGTCTATAATAAATATTTTATAAAAAAGTATTTTATTGAATTTCAGATGAGGGAATGGTATAAATGTTATTTTTGAATATTATTTTATTAAATATAGCTGCCCCTGCATATACAAGAGGTGCATTGATCAAATGCCACATTGACCGGCCGCTACTGCCTTGTATACTGAAACTGTCGTAGATAATATATAAGTCGGAAATTGCATTTATATTCTAATTTGATCTGAGAGTATTGTTTTCTCTTAAATTAACAAGGGACTCGCCAGCCTTATTAAAATGTAACAAGGAGCTCGCGAGAGCCCCTCCAGCCCACCCCCTGGTTGACTATAATTCAATACATATTCACTGCATCTTTTAAACATGGCTGTTGTACATTAAATGTAACCCCGTGTAAAAGAAGATTGAGTTTATTTGAAGACATTTTTAATGACGGCGTTTCTAAAATCGGACAACCATCGGTTGGATAAAAGATTTTGTGATACAATTAAACGGTTACTGTCTTCAGTTGACAATGCTCATCATGAGCGAAACCGGTCCTGATCTAATAAATTTTATGTGGAAAAAGTACTAAAAATGTTTTATTATTTTTATTATAATGCCATTCCACCAAGTATTGACAGTGAACACCTTAAAAGTGGTTACTGTCCTTTTGGTGCTCGTTAAAAAACGATGAGATTTTATTAAACACATAAAAATGTAATTAATTTATTATTCATAGATACCTAATAAACCGTTAGCATGTTTCGTTACATGAATATGTGTGAATATTGATCGGCTAGATTCTTTCTACCTACTTGCGTTTTAATTAACGTAAAAGTTCAATGCTCGATCTGCATCTATAAGAAAAAATATTGAAATAGTCTATCAATTATAAATACGTGGGTAATGTTTTGTTGAAATTGGATAATTTTCATCGCTAAAAAGATTTTTATTATTCTAAAAGGTATTTATTTTATGTCCGATTGAAAGGGAGGAAAAAATGTTACTGTTTGTATAGGGTTTCCAGGCGTCGCGATTAACTGGGACTGTAGCCGATTTTGAGTCTCGTGTCCCGGTGTCCCGAACAAACCTCTCGGGACGCCCAAATATCCCGGCTTACGACCCACGCTGATCATTTGGGGAAATTGGTAAATTTTGGGATATTGGATTCGAAAGTCTTGGAACAGCTAAAAAAAACGAGTCACGCTGGTATTTTGGGAAAATCCGTAAATTCCTAGGTTTTTGGATTCGAAAGTCTCGGAAGAGCTAAAAAATATAAAAAAAAACAAGTCACGCTGATCGGAAAATTAGACAAATGTCCCGGTTTGACTTGGAAGAAATCTGGCAACCCTATCCTTGTATCAAACAATAAAGCAAAATCATCTTCAATACATATAATACTGATAAGCGGTGGGCAAAATGGCATTTCAGTGAAATCAAATTCAAAACGATGTTATTTCGCTGATGTATATAAAAAATGATTGCAATGCATGATTAATAATAGATTGGAATACTTGCATTATATCAATGGCTGTTAATAATCTGTCTCGCATATGAAACAAGTGATACAACAATTTAAAGACGTAGCTATTGTTGATTTTGGCAATGGTATATTATACAGAAATTTTCACGATCTTGGCCTTTCAGAGAAAATATCTGGCCCGTGGTTTGTGATTTTTTGAGCCCCAACCCCCATTTAAACTTTCTAGAGAATGATTCAAACTAAAATTAAATTTAAATAAAAAGTTTAATAAATATCAGAAAATATTTATTAAATAAGAGCTTGTGAGGCCCACGGCAGCTTCTCTTGTGTCCTTACTTTGTGGAGCACACGGTTTTAGTAAATTTTGAACTACCCTCTTCCTCCAATAGAAATATTTCGTCACAAATTGTTTGTAGTCCGCTCCCAATGTGTAGCAAATGGCCTACTAATGGAGCTATCTCAACAGATTTTTTCTACGAGAACTGTTAGTTACTCAGTCGCTCAACCTCTCTTTTTTGAGAGAGTAGTAGGGATAGAAATAATAACTAATCACTCTCGCTACGCCCAGTTGTTAAAGGATCTGAAACGGTGGGGGGGACATCACAAACACTCATGCCTCTAAACAGTAAGCGATAAATCGATTGAAAAAAATGCTGCTCGTACTGGTACTCGAATCTGAAAGGTTTGGCACAGTAGCCCACAACGTTAGCCGCTGCGCCATAAGACTCGACAAACTTACTATTGTAATACTCGACAAATTTTAAATTTTACAAAAAAGGTCGTGTTTATCTATTATTGATATGCATTATCGTTGGAAACGCCTTTATCCAGCAGTGCATTGGCTTAAGAATTAATAGAGACGGTTGCATATTGTTACCTATGATGTATAGTCATAATCGCTGTGAATATTGTGTCACTTAAGTACTGAACAATATTCTGAAATAAGTTACCGAGAATTGATGTCACGCGAGCCGAATCTGACACGGTTGTCATATGGACTGAAGACAATTTAAATTAACTGAATTCAATTAATTTGTAATGGGAGCATACTCTTCGCAGTCATTATAAGTATTTAAAAACGCTGAAAATATTCCTACAATAAATTGAATAAATATTATAAGTGTAGGATAAAAGTAACGTAATGATAAAATTTACGTAGAGTAGTTTTCATTCGAGTGTTCTTCGTGAATGTTTCAAGGTAGATCTTTTATCAAATTATAGTTTTAGTTCCAAATTTTTTTAACAGTAAAATAATTCTCATTCAACGGAAGAAATACATAGTAACAATAGTAGAATTCGTTTTACATGAGATATGTGGACACAAATATGTATGTTGCTGTATGTTAAAAAAATAATCTTATAAAATAGTTTGATGTAGTATTCAAAATAGCTTATAAAACAAATTTAAACAATTACAGATTTTATTATGTTACACGACAAAATAGACTTGGAAAACAAGGATTATTAATATGCGACATGCTATTTTTTTATTGTCAATAGAAAAAATTTAAACAACTTGCTGACAAAGCTGCGTGTATATTATGTTCTTCTGAAATGCGATATTTTTAATTTGTATCGACTTCGTTTCACTTTCGACAGAAATTATAAAAATAATTTAGCGTTTTGTTGGTATGAAGATACTTCATTTTTGTTTTATCAAGAATATTTTCCACTACTTACATTATGAAAATTTCAATTCAATATGACATGAAATTTTGCCAAGCTATCGATTGAATATGTGGACTTGCAGTTTTAATGGACAGTCCGGTTATATGATGATCCTAAAAGGTAAAAAAGCTATTACAAGTAGTTAAGTAAAAAATATTACATATATTTAAAGGAATGTTTTCAATGTGTTCAATTGATTACCAGTTAGTAGCTACATTACGTTTCAATGTGAAAAACTGTAAAATGTTTTCCGTCACTTTATATCCAGGTACATTATTAGAAATCGTCAAGGTGTATTGCGTGAAAACAATGTCTGATAATATGGCGGTCCTCAGACTTGTGCTAAGTGAAAGTCATCGTTATCTATTGCTGTTGTATTATTGTTATAATATTACTGACAAATGGTCGTTTGTACAATATGCTGCTAAGCGAGGACATTGTTTTTTATTACTACTACTTTAACGTTAAAACTGATGGCTTCGTATATAATTTTAGACTTTCTAGATTTGGTATGCAATAAAAAAAGGCATACCAATTGAAAGCTTAAAAAGAATGATAACTTAGTCAGAAAGTTTTAGTTATGAAATAATTGACATAAGGATATGATATTTATTTGTGAAGTAAGCATAGGTTTTACTGCAATTCAGTCTCTTCATATCATATATTTTCTTTTGTACTCTTAAGATTATAATTTTAGTAAGATATTGTATCGGAAGCAGTTAGTTAGTACCTAACATTTAAAGTTTATTATTATTGTATTTCGTAGTCCGATAACAGGCTTTATTTTTGCTTATTACAGCAATATAATAATTTTGAGATATTCAATGGAAATTTTTGTTCAGTTGGAGGCCGTAAAGTATTACGTCAAAGCTTTTATTTATTTGAATAAGCTATTTCTGATATACCTAAACAAGACTTACTACTTCTAGATCTTTTATATTTAAAAAAAACAACTATGAAATTGTAAAATTTCCTAAGGTCGCGTAATAACGATTAATCATTTATCAAACACGGTGTATAACCGCTAAATAATAAAGTTGTTATACTAAGGCATACTTGCAAGATTCATTGATGCAGAAACAATTTTATTTACTATAATAAATTTAAGAGAATCGAGTTTTCTTCAATCGGGCCCTACTATAGGCAAATTAACTGTCTCAGTTTTGTGGAAAATTTCCGGCATCAATTTCCGTATTTTCGTCAATTAAAATTTCTTAAAATCTTACTGTCGCGGACTTGAAATATTATTTCATCAGAGCAATCAAGACAATCGAAATACTATCGGGGAATTCCCGAATTATTTATGTTGAATCATTCATTCTAGAATCATAAAATGCGCAATATAATTATTACCCAACATCCCAGTTCCGTGTGTAGTGTTTACATTATGCGATTCTGAAGCAGGACCTAAAACTTTCTCTTCCGAGCGTTCCATGTTATGTCGTCAGGGCGAGTGAGAAAAAGCAGTGCGTCATTCATATAGAAATTGTGTTTTTTAATATATTATTCATACTACGCTGTGAATATAATATAATGATTCATGCTTATAATATTAATGACAATAACTGTTTTATTATAATACTATTTAACCAACAAGTGTATATATAATAGTATAACCCTAAAACAGGTTTTTTATAAACCTCAATGTCTAGAAAAAAACGATTTATATTATATATACAAAGATACATTGTCAATACGCGACAAATATTTTCCTGTAGCTTATTGAAGAATTAAGCCAAAGATATCCTTTAATATCTAGCAAAATTTTCGTAAGAGTGAAAATAAATCACTGTTTATAATTTGTTTCAGCGATAGTACAACTTTCATAATTGCTGTCGTTGATAACGGTGGATAGTATTTTGTATACAGCATACAGCTGAAGTGCCAGTAGATTACATATTTCCCGCACAACGTTTTCGTACTGAATTATTCAATGCAATGTTGCGAAATCTTAGCTTACTAGAATCAGTTCAAATAGTTTTCAATCAACGTGATATGATTCAAAATTTTACGCTGATATCAATAATGGTATTTTTTTAAAAAAAATGATGTTTCTGTTTTAGAAATAAGCTTTAATAATGCAGTGAAATTGTATCCTACATTCTAGTCTAAAATTTAGATTTTGTGACACTATACAATTTTTGAAAACAATTTAAATGTTTTTTTTTCATAATTATATAATATAAAAAAAGATATGGAAAATTCTTTTTTAGGCGGGATCAGTGGCATCCCGCCAGTGAAGCTAGTCGAATTAAATTCAAAATTGTTTTTATTATTAAATAATTAAATCTTTTCTACGTTTATACGAAAATAGTGCCTAAAAATATGTACGATTTCAGCTATTTTTGGCAAACATGAAATTCTTGTAAATGAAATTGTGAATCCAGAAATCCCGGGATTAGAAAAGGGGCCCGGGATTACTATAGTATAAACCTGGACTGTGGAGTCGGAGTCCGGGGTTTTGTCCGGGGTTGGAGTTGGACTCGGAGAATTCTTAAGACTCGGAGCATCTTTGAAAATAAAATGATAAAAGTACTTCCAGAGTGTTATACATTTTACCATATGTGATTTACAATTTACAATTTTTTTTCTAGCATACGAGGAGCCCTACTCAATATCCCAAATGTCACCAAACTCAGCAACAGAACAGAGGCTATCAAATATGAAATTAGTTTTGCAAACAAGTGCGGCGGTCCCGCAGGTGTTGCAACATCAGGAGATCGAGGAAGAACAAAAAGACGAGGGGGTTAAGACTTCGCATGTGATTGTGGAGAGATCGGCATCTTTAAACCAGAAAGAAGATAGCTTGCATTCGTCCAAGAATATCGAAGACTTGTTGGATACCAATGACGTAGAAGTACACCGTCAACCTAGATATTACGATAGGTATGGTTTTGTTAGCGTCTAACATAACTTTGAATAAAAAACAATCTAATTATTGTGTAATCAATACAAATATCTAATAATATTACATATTTTCGATTTCAGAATACAACCGACGCGAACTCAACATCGACCCGATAGCTCATCACCTATCGGAATCGAATCTTCCCTTCTCAAGCTGCAGGGGGAAGGGCGAGGGGTCCCGAGGAGCAGACTGCTACCTCCTCTGGGGCCCCACCCCGCAACCCCTCTGACTGCGCCGAAGACTCCGAATTCTGCTATCTCCCTTAGATACGACGACACTCCAAAAGGTCGTCAAACTGGAGGGCCAGACATTCAAGACATCATCACTGGAATCGTTAAGCTGCTAAACGGAAATGTAAACGTACAAGCCAATACGCAGCCGAATGACGGACGCCCATTACGTCCGCAAGGAACCAGAATAAACAATCGGGGACCTCCTCGGATATCAGACGTACCTCCATTACCTCCAGATTTTGACAGCCCGGGTCCTGCGAGTCCCGTTCAGATGATGCCTCCTCCTCCACCTCCGCAGATGCAAGGACCTAAATTACCACCCCCGTATCCTTTCGATAGGCCACCTCCAAATAGAGAGAGACCACCCCATAGACCATTTTTGGATGGCGTTCCTTTACCTGAACAGATTGTGCCAGTTTCCAGTGAACAAGGTTACAGACCGAACAGTTTTGTTAATAATGGAGGAAGGCCACAAAATATACCACCATGGCAGAGACCCCCGAGACCAAGACCGCAGAATATAGGAAATAGAAGGCCCAATCCAAATTTGCCAATGTACAAACCGAGACCAATAGCAGTTCCCATCGAAGAAATGGCCAACATTCCCCAGAGAAATGAGGCGCAACAGTCACTGCCAGATATGAAAAGACCACAGTATGAAGTATATAATGTTCAAAACACAAAACCAGACATCCAAAATACTGAAGAAACTGAAACAGAGACTATATTTGAAGATTCTACGATCGGCGACGAGGATGAAAAAGATAATAATGAAAGTAATGAAACTGTTACGGAAGGGATTTCCTTGCCTGATAATGAAGGCGGAGAAAGTTTCGTAAAAACAAGAGATCCACCGGTCATCTCCGAAGACATTGTACCCACTCCATCTAAAAATGAAACAATTTTACCAACTAAAGAAGAGATAATTCAAACTGTCGATACTGAGAAACCACAAGTTAATACTAGTGAAAATGAAACAGCTCTTAAAGCAGAAACTCCAACAAAGCAGGAAGTATTAAAAGAAACTGACAATAGCTTAGACAAAAAGAAGTTGAATATGAGCGGTATCAAAATTGACAAAGAAAAGTTTAGTACAACTAAAAAGCAACAGGAGGAGAGGACTAAAGAAGTAGAATTGAACATAAAGAATACCATTCGGCTGAGCGCAGATGACGCCATCACAGATTTAAATTCGACATTGATTTTGGATACAACGCCAGTGGTTATCGAAGCATCAATGACAGAAACTTCAACTTCTGATTTTAGCATAGCACCTACTCCAACACCAACCGGTGGACTGCCAGCAGCTAATTCTGCTGCATCAATGAGTTCTACTACTAAAACACCTCTTGCCACAGCAAGTATTGAGAGTAGTTCAACGACTGTTGCACCAACAATTATTGATTCACAGCCTAATATACGTAAGTTTTGCTTGATTATTTTCAATAAAATATTTTACTGGATCCTAGCAATGAAAGATAGATGAAGTATATTATGTACTGTGATTAATAAAATTATAATCAATTGAACCCAAGATACATTATTTGGGATTTAGTGCAAGACATTTAAGTGACGTGTAGAGTCCACTTGACTCTGTTTTATACTTAGTTTGAATACGGTGTTCCCTGCAGATTTCATGCATGGAATTTTAGGAGTTCACATGTATTACAACATGTTTGGCAATAAGTGTACTACGATCAGGGCTGGCTTGAAGATTTCAGCACCTGTGTGCGAGATGCATCGAAAAACTAAATTGAACCGAGTGGTATATGGTAAAATTAAGATTGCGACACTCATTGCACACGCCACAAGCCGGCCCGGACTACGATTCACAAAAGAAAATGCTTATATTTTGCCAAAAAATATATACCTTCTATCGATTATCACCACGATACTGAGATATTTAATTAATTAATATATTGCAAAGAAACTACCAAGGCTAGAAATAATTCAACATTATCGTTGAAGTAATTATCAATATGCATAATTTTATTTGAATTTATGACGATACAAAAGTATTTCTCTTTGATTTTGCAAGACATTATTTATAATTTATAGCATGTTTACAGCTCCTGGGGGTTATCCTTACCAACCATACCGACCCAGACCTGGTATAGTTCTGGATGATACAGAATACCGACCTGCAGGGGGTAGTCCAAATTCGATTCCATCAAGAAGACCATCCAGTGGTAATGGCATTCATCATCACCATCTGCAGACTGGTAAACCGCATGGTATACCTCCTGCCAGAGGTGAAATATTCGATGTAACCGTTTCCGCTGTACAGGGACCTGGAGGAGGCACTGGTGGTGCAACAGGCAAGAATTACTTTCGAATCCTTATACCCAAATATGTTTTAACCACAATAATAAGAATTTTTAGACATATTTTTAATATTAAAGGTTTTATAAAACTATGGAATTTTTATTTGCAGTTCACATTGAGAATGTAGATCCTCTCACTGGACAACCTGGAGATATAATTGTCTCAGCATCAGGTGATCAAGGGTTTGTGTCAATAGATGGCAAGAGGACATACTTAGACTTGTTCGGTGGAGCTACTCCAACAGCTAAACCTTCTCATGGTAATAATTAAATTTGTATTTATCACAGGTAATTTTTTTAAATTTAATGTCTATAGCAGTTGACAAGATATGAAGTTATTTATATGACTAGACAACAAATTCTCTAAATGTTTAATGAAACAGATATGTTGTCGCTGTTCTGGTAGAAGTTAGTAACAGATTGATAGTTCTGAGTAAACAGTAAATGAAAAATTTCAGCTTTTAGGATAATGCCTATAGCATCAATATTTTGTTATTATAATATCAAAATATAAATGCAATAATGCCGATCTGACACAAATAAGAGCACAAATTAATGCTTTTTTTGGCAAACTGGTGTAATCAATGGACCAACTGACTTATTGTAGACAAAAAGAATATATCAAAGAATTTATTTACATTAAAAAAATAAGACTCATTTACACGAATTCCAGTTTTATAACAGTCAATTCCTAGGTTTTTGGATTTGGAAATTTTAGCAGCACACCACTGAATATATGTTAATATAATTTATTATTTTACAGCTGTTACTGGTACAGGATACGCAGTACCAGAGACAGAAGTGACTCGTGCACCACAGCTTCCTTCCCAAATTCCCGTTAGGCCTTCGCCTCCTCGTAGACCGCAGCAGCCACCTGTTAGGTGAGAGACAATAATAATTTATTTGCAATTGAGAAATCTTTGAATGCATATAAAATTTACTGTTGTAACTGGTTGTATTTATTTTTGTAACTGCTTACAATTTTAACGTTTGTTTTTACCCATTTTTTCAGAATCGATACTTGCATCGTTGGCGATGATTCAACATGCGACCAAACTCAAAATGAGAAATGTAAAACAGAAACAGGTAAATATGTGAACATTATGATTGCATTGCATAATATACACTGAAAAAGATTTACCAGCAATAATTTTGGTCTATACATAATATATAAAATGTGTAAAGGAACTACTACTTGTTCATTGTAGTGTAAAATTAATTTCTTTATAGGTATTTCAAGCTGCCAGTGCAGACCAGGTTTTGCACGACGTAATCACAGAGATCCTTGCAGAAAAGTGGTTGCCATGTTCTTTAGTCTAAGAGTAGACAGGATGTATGATAGAAAGGTATGTGATAAGTTAAACTTCATGTAAATTAACCATTCATAAACCAGAATGCAGCTTAACCCAAAGAATTCATGACACTCCGTCGCTACACATATTTACTAAGCATTTTCCAAATGAATTTACAAAAAGTAACGAACAGTATACTGAGTGCTTTTTTTCCCGTCTAATGCGGTGGAACGGCGTTTCAAACCTTGTTTCTTGACATAATTATTACGATTTCAAATCAATATTGGCAAAGCTAATTGATTCTACTCCATAAATCATTGGCTGTTTGCCCTTTTTGAATGTAATGGGGTGGGTATCGTAACACTCATAAATCAATGTCATAATACAAAACAATACCAGATCCATAGAGTTACTCTGTGACCAGAACCAGGGGTCTAATGCTTAAATTAGTGCACTATTTGTGTCAGGCGGATTAGATTCACAACAATTTTGTCATTCTTATTCATAAAATTCGTTGGAGCACATTTTAACTTTTCTATCTTTTATAATACATTGATCGGTGGTCACGCAGAGAAAGACAAGGCTTCCCTGACGGATCTCACAGATTCAAGTCCCAGTACGAACAGCATTTTCTTCAATTGATTTACCGATTTATGTTTGTAGGCATGGGTGTTTGTGATATCTAAAAAAAATACTCCCGCCCTTACAATCCTAAAATAAACAAAGCAAAGTGAGAGCAATTAGTTAGCCACTTGTCCTGCCCTAGCCCTGTCCTTCTATCCTTACTATTTTTGAAAAAAAAGAGAGGTCGAGCAACTGAGTAACAAACTTCTGTCGAGATTCTCCCATTAGAAAGCCATATATTGAAAAGCGAGTTCCGGTATCTTTTTTTTTTCAAAAAATAGCACTGAATTTACTTATCACCAAGCACTTAAAATAAAATATATTTTTTTTTTGCACAAAATCCACAATTTTATAACATTATCACTTGAGATTCCCTAAAATTTGACAGTTAACATCTTAAAAGTAATAATTAAGTAGTTGACTATAAATGTTATACTTATGATGTGTATTATCTTTCTGACTATGACATATTGTAAGTAATAAATATTTTTGTAGGTATCCTGGGACTTAAAGCTCAATGACAGGGATTCTGAACCATTCCAACAGCTGAGCTATGAAGCAGTCCGAGCGGTAAGTTTATTTAAATTTCTAGTTATATTTAAATAATTCGTATAAAGTAGAATTTACATCAATAATCAACAAGATTTTAGTGGAGAAAACATTAGTCAACGTTTTTAGTTTAATCCAGTAGTAAAAACTATTTTCATTGAATTAAAGAAAATAATAAATATATAATGAACCTTTATCAGGGTAATTTAGTTTATGTAGTTATGATACTATTAATTTATCAAAAATATTTGTGTCTAAGGTGGATTCTGCATTTTCGATGACCCCATACTCAGATGAATTTGTTAGCAGCTCTGTAAATGCAATATACAGAGGTGACCCGGCCAAAGGACCTGGAGTATTTGTTAATATCACTGTCTTAGTAAGTGGTGCTCATTTTCCCCCTTTTTAATGTTATCATTTAAATAAAAACACATATTTTCTTGCTATAAGACCATAATGTTACCATAGACAACAATTTCTGAATGAAAGGGAAAAAATACTGATATGGATTGTTTACAATATGAAGTCTTCAAATTTTGTTTGTTCATTCTCTCATGCCCTTAGATTTGTATTGTAAGACATGAGCTAGCAATATATAAACCTTATACTTATTTACAGATATATCTAGTCTTCATTCATTGCTTTTGCTCTGGCAAAAAATGCCATTTTTGCACATGTATTACTATAAGGTACTAGTAAAAAAATATGATTTTAACAAGTACTTAGAGTAAAACGAAGAAATATAGGTATGTAGTTATCCACTTTTGATCGTAACTGACTCATTTGTAGATATAACTAGTTTCAATACCATTCTAAATATTCATTTACTCAAGTCTGTTTTACGTTTAAAGGTATTTGAATGACCATTAAACTTCTGATTTTAAATCTGTATATAAATTTGGCAGCTCATATTATTGCACACTGAAATGCTCCTATTGCAATTTGTTATTTTCTCTTATAGCTTGAAGAAAGTGGTGAAACCCTTGGAGGTTCAGGAGGAGGCGGTACCGCAGGTGCTGACATCACACGTCATCTTTTGGGAGTCATTCAGAGGCGCAGTAACAATGTTGGTGCGTCCGCATTGTGGGTCGATAGGCCGGCTGGTAGTGTCTCACAGCTTAGAGGTAACTTTTTTAATTTGTTATTTCTGATGTTTTAGGGTAGTACATCACCATGATCTGAAAATAGACAGCTATGTTGATTAGGATTGTAGGTGCATCCATTCATGTATGGAGATTTTTTAATATTCTGCGATTAATAATATAGATTACTACATTGTGCTGCCATTTTAGAGATGTGGTAAAAGATTAATAATATTCAATTTGTTTTATTACAGATGTGGATGAGTGCTCATCCCCCGATTTGAACGACTGTCACGAATTAGCAGCATGTACTAATGTATGGGGATCATTCAAGTAAGTTTAGAAGTGCTTTACTATAAAGAACAACTGTTTACATATTATTAAGAAAATGTAATAACATATGATATGTTTTATATTACTAAGAATTATAAAACCATTGAAGAAGTAAATTGACATTTTAAGTTGTGGGTAAAGTAATGACTAAGATTTAGCAACCTTTAATGGGAGATTTCGTACAGTTTTTTCAAAATTAAACTCGTCAACAAAACTGTCGTAATGTCTTGATTCCAAGCATCCTTAATATTATCAAAATTTAAAGGTTTGTACTATTAAATTTGAATCGTTCAAATTATGTACATTCACACAAATTTTGTCACTAACGACCCGGATTACGCCTTTCGACATCTTCAGGCGTTCAAGTGCACGGATGAACTTGAACTGTCAGTTCAAATTTAATATTGAAATTTCACCAAGAACCTCCAGTCGAAATCTTAAATTAAAGTTATACTATTATTAAAACATCTTTCTCTACTAATCGTCGTAGTATTGTTTCCTTTCACTATGATTAAGTACTGCTTATATTTCAGATGTGACTGTCCATCAGAATCTAGAGATATGTGGTCAGAACAAACGAACCGAGCCGGTCGTAATTGTTTAACATGTCCTTCATCACATTGCAATAATAGAGGTGCTTGTTCTTATCGAGCAGGCCAACCTGTGTGTGCGTAAGTGATACCTCTGTTTTTTTATGATTTTCATTCGCTTACCTAATTGATATAAGTTTATTATAAAGATGATAGAAATAAAATATATATTGTTCAATTTCAGATGTACGGGTGCATATTATGGTTCACAATGTGAAGTCGATGGAGAAGTTGTAGGAGTAGCAGTTGGTGCGAGTTTAGCTGCCTTATTAGTAATCTTACTAACACTTGCATGCCTTGTTATGTGGAGGTATGTCAAAATTCTAATGTATAAATACAGAATAAATAAAAGTCAACGTTGATGGCTCACAAAAATAATTCCTCATCAAGTTTTTTAGTATAAATTAAAGCTTTATTTGTTGCATAGTGAGAAAAATATAATTTTTTTAGCCGTCGCTGGTCTCGAGAACAAAAATCAGCAGCTGGTATGGGATCACCTGTGTTTGGATACATGACAGGTGGCGTGAAGGCACCTAATATGGGACAGCCACCGTATCAGGTACAAATATTAAATATTTTTAGGTAACAACATACAGAATCAATAACCTGTTGACTGTTAAAGATTGTTTTTATTTTATTTAACTGTTTTCCAATATTGTCAACATCCATGGACAAAAAAAATAGGAAACATCAAACAAATGATCATAAAAATTTACTAAATCTACTAAAAAATATTTACTAGAAATGATCATAAAAATAAGAAAAATGGTGCGCATTTGTTCATTCAAATTGTTTGGTAATACATTCACTAGTTATGTCACTGAAGCAACCATGATTTCACATTTATGTGTGTTACGATGCAAAAAAGTACAGTAAAAGTAGTCGGCAAAAATTAGGTTATCAATTTTAGGCAGTTTTTTTTTTTCATACTTCTTTAGAGGTTTTTGGTTCATTTTTTAGTGTGGCAATATTTCTCAGCTGGCAACATTTAACAGGGCTGCCAAGCGCCATGCGTAGTGTTTAACGCTTGTGTAGAAATTTGTTTTTTGTGCGTATCAAAATCGCGATTACATTACCCAGTTTGAATAAACTTCAGTGGTTTGACCTACCGAGCAAAATGAAGAGAAGACAAACTATAAACGCCCAAAACGGGAAGAAGTTTAAACAAAACAACAATCAAAAACAGCGAGGATTTCGGCCTTTTGGCACGCCCGCCATGATGGATTTTCACGGTGCTTTTCCCGCCATCCATCCTAGGCACCGCCTTCCTCCGGCTATTCCTCCGATGCCCCCGTTATTTCGGAGAAGAATGGGTCCGCCGCCGATGCCTGATATGCGGTTCCCCCTGATGGTACCCCCTCGTTATCCTTGCAGAACATTGATGGGCCCCCCGTTGCCATTGTTTATGAATCCGATGCCTCCTCGCGCTATGTGGCGTCCGCCTTTCGCAGGGCCTCGGGAACAGTTTCCACCGCCCGGTCCGCGCGTTTATAACCGTGAGCCGCCCAAATTATTCCATAACAATAGCACATTACCGAGAAAACGGTCGAAAAAGCGCGCCTTAAAACCGAATTCTACTGGTGATGGATCCGGTGATGCTTCTCCGCAGGAGGCGTGTTTAAATGACATGAACCAGCCGTGGATAACTGATGTAATACGCGCGGAAAATGTTAAGAAGCAAATGTTAAACAAGGCCGCTCGAAATTCGCACTCCCAAGAGGACTGGGCTGTATTTAAGGTTCAGAGGGACAAGTGTCACAGTATGGTTCGTGAGGCTCGCACCAAGTATTTAGCGGATAATCCGAGCGCGGTGAAAGTTTCAGATTTTAAAATAAACCCTGGTACTAACAGTGGGAATCGGACAGATTTTACGGAGGATACAGTTTTATAGGTAATTAAGAAGTCACAAATATTATGTTTGAAAACCAACATGAGATGACCGTCCATAGACAATTATTGTGATTAGTGACAATCTTTTTTTTTTTTTTTTATCCGTTTTCTTATTTTAAAACTGAATCCTGGGAAGCTTGTATTTAACCCAGATATAGTATTTATTATATTTGATAAACTAGTAGGATAGGAATAATATTAATTCATTATTGAAGAATTTTATATACATTGCGCATTCTCAAATAAAATATTTTAACAGTTTTTATAATCTCTTATCTTTATGGAGGGCAGCACATTTAAACAAATTGAATTCTGTTTATTATTTTGAATTTTAAATGAAACATACATCTATCAAAATCATTATATGGGAACTGATTACTAAATCCTAGGATTATATACAGTGAGCAGTTTTCATAAAATTAAATTGACTTAACAATAGTTAGTGAAAGATACTTTTCAAAGAGGCGGAACACATGTAACAGTTAATAACAATCAGTGGAATAACAATGTTATTAAATTTTATTTTCTATAAAAATTGAATTTCCTCAAAGTTGCCGCCGAATATATGTTACAAAATATTTGTTTTAATGATCACATAAGAGTTTGCAATAGAATATCTTGATAAAGACTTTGTAAGCAACGACCAACCATTTTTCGTGACGTAGATGCAAAACCTCAAGTTGAGTTTTTGACAAATTCCTATGAAAGTAAATTTGCTTAGTATGACCAAATGTCACTGGTCCTTTGACTGTCGGTCTATTATTAAACTTGCTTGGAAATAACCATGTCTACAAGATTCTTTAGGTTCAATATAAAATTTAATGGATTATCTTTCGGTTACAGGTTTCATTGGAGGAGAGAATGCGGTGGGCCCAGTTAGCTGACGTGATGGCCCAGGCAAACCATTACGCGGTAAGTTTGCTATCTATCTATGAAAGAACAATTCGAAAGTGGCAGGAATAGATTGACGATAGATTATTCTAAGTACAGAATCATTTGTTGGCACAATTATTTTGTAATTATTGATTCATCTTTACCTTAATTTTAGTTTTTTGGATATCCTCATTCTGTGCAATGTCACAGATAAAATGAAGAAACCACTGCTAAATTTTTTTTCACAACAATTCTTTAGACACCGAGTTCATCTTGTTGTTTCATAAGCCATAAAGAAAATTATTTTTTTGTTCCGCTGTTAGTGTGCTTATTAACCCTTTGACCGCGGATGACTGCTATAGCAGCCCAATCTGAACCGATTTGGATCCGAGCCGCGGTCAAAAGGTTAACCTTTGAGTTCCTAGCGGGGCCATTTACATTGCAAAATTCTTCTTATTTCAACCATTCGCTGAATACCAGTAATGTTTAGCTGATATTTATTGTATCGTCAATGATACCTCAATAAATACAAAGTAAATATTACGGAAATTTGTAGGGTGTCACTTTGTACCTCGTTGCTCCTCGATCCGATTTTCTACGCTTCGGTACTCATGCGTTAAAGGTGTATAACGATAGTTGATATGTATCTAACCTATAACATATGAAGCACATGAATTCTGTCAAATGACTGACATAAATTATCAAATATATAACGAGCATAATTGTGTCTTGGCAATGGTTCTACCATAAAATTATTCAATTTATTGTTATGTCGATAAATACTTTTTGTTAATACTATAATCTGATATTAAAATGTACTTGTTGAATAGTGTTTTTTTTAGCAAGTATCATGTTTTATAAATCTTTTTTTGTTCTAATGCGGTTATAAAAATTTGGTTTCAGCAGCCTGAGCCAGCTTCGGGTCACCCGGGTGCTCGACCTCCATCCGCAATGTATGGGGCTTATCCCACATTACCAATGTCCGGAACGCTGCCACCTGTACCAATGCCTAGGTAAGCAAAGTTTTTTGTTGAAAAAATATAAAATTAGTATTATTTAGTCAATAAAAAAAAATCAGTTTATCAGTCTCCTTGCATTTCAAGGATGTGTATATTTCATAATTTTCATTTGGCCTAAAATCATTCAAAAGCGTTTTATGTGTCTCCTGTTTAATTTTTTGTGTGGGTCTTTTTTCCTGTCCACAGTCGATAAGTAAGTGAAGTACAGGTGTCATATATTGTATATATGAGGCCCCACATTTTTTGAATTGCACCAACTAATTGAAAGACCTCAAAAATTTTCGCCTGTTTCAATTGTTCAGTATTTTAATTTAATAGCTTAAAGAAAAAAATCAGTGCAGTGACTTATCTTATAGGAAAAGTATGAACTATAATTATTTCAAGTAAATAATTTTTTTGAATTATAAAACCCATTGCTACAATTGTGAAGTCAACTAATTAAATATAATATTCTAGAAGCTATTACTTCGACTTGAGTCCTAGATCGTCTTTGCTTTCGTCTGTGGGCTTGACACTGTACAGTAGACAGTAGCAATCGAAAGTAGGAAGGACCGAAATGGAATTCTATGCTAAATAATTCTACAATTTTAAACCGAGCCGGCATAAAAAAAGCAATAACCCTATACATACTTCATAGCAAACATGCAACGTGACGTCAGTCTGGCGACACCTACGTATTAATAATAATAAAGGCTCGGCCCAAATCTTTTATAGCCCGAGTTCTTTATTTACACTGGGGCGCAATCACGCATGATTAGACTTTTTTGTATTTGTATTTACGGAAACGTCGTCTAAATGCACACGACTGTGCTTCAAAGTATCAGGCTACTGTCAAACGTTGGGGGTTAGATCGAATTAGCCCATGTCCCATACATTCAAACACAGATACCAATCTCGTATTGTATGACAGTGACAGGTATTGTCTCTCAGTGACTTTTCTGTATGGCTTTTTGTGCTGGTTAGTTCACTTTGAAAGAGACGAATTTAAGGCGACTCAGTAGGATTGCAAAACTTAAATTTGACCTACAGCATAAATATTGCACTGACTTAAATAAGTAACCACCACAATACGTATTTTTACAGTATCAAAACAAGCAAAACATTTGTATATTTCATTACAAAAATAGCAATACCACCTAACACACGGATGGATATTTAGACAGTAATAAGGGTTTTTCATATAAAACAATTTGTTATTGACGAAAATCAGTAAGTACTTTTTTATCTTCGTAGCAAAGACTGACAATCTAATTTACTTCCCCAAATATCTGTTGCAAAAATTATATGTAACTGAAACAATGCGTTAATTATATATACCGTGAAAATGACTTATAATGCTACATATGAGTTATTGATAGCAACAGTAAGCCATCGTATTTAATAAATGTAAATCAGAGACGGTGTTTTGTCAAACGAAATAATAAAAAAAATAAACAAGATAAACCATACAATACAAATTTCTCAAACTTTCTCTAATATATTGAAAGAATTTGTTTTTATTTTTAATTTTGTATAACCTATTTGTTATGATATTGATTTTAATATGAATACAGTTAAAAACATTCTGTTGAATAAAAAATATTGACATAATAAGATTAAAATGGAAAAAGTATTGAGTTCTAAAATAAATATAAATTTCAGTTGATAGTTATTTCTGGTTCACGCCATAGTTCTGACAGTGGATTTTCCGAAAATTATATTAACTATGTCTTATATTTCTTGTTGGACATCTAAGCTATCTTGGAGGATATTTGTAATCATTTTCAAAAAAAAAAAAAATATATACTGAATTCACGGAATAAAAACATGTTTGCTATCAGAAAACTTAGTTATTCCACTGATTACTTAGAATAAAGGTAAATTTCATTAACTAATAATAGCTTTAAGATAGTTGGTATGAAGACGCTTCTCGAAAAAGCCAAAAACGTGTTACAATTTGTAAACAATTAGTGGAATGACAAAGTTTATTTGTTAATTTGTTATAAAATGATTTTGTCTTTAGTGAATGCCGAAACTATCGAAAATATTCATAATCCATGCATGTCTTTAAAGTCATAACCAAATGTTATGATGTGTTTATTTCTACTTCAAGTTTTTATATAGCCTAACACTAATTCAATAAGGAAGAAACTAAATGAATAGTATGCCTGATCAAAAAAAGTTATTTGTATAATTTATATCAATTGCATAAATATATTCGTATTTTTGTATAATGTTTGGGAACTTTTTTTCTCTCGCCAATATACAAGTTCGACATTCAGGGCTGTGACAAAAAAACATAATACTAATAATATTAAAAGTAATTCAAACCATGTGATTGATTTGAATATTAATGTATTGTAGGTATAATATTGTTACATAATTTGGTAAGTTATCGAAAAAATATGGTTTTCAATCATTTAATATAATAGATAAATTAAAGTCGTTAAGTTATATCGGCTGCATCGGACTAACTTTGTTGGGTGGTACAAAAAATGACTTAAATGTATGAATTAATATATTTCACAAGTTTATTATGTATCCATACATATGTATATATATTTGTCATATATCAATTTCGAATATTTTCTATCATTCTGTTTTATTCAATTATAACATAAAAAAAACAAGTTTGACGTTAGAAAAATGTATTCAATTAAAAAAACCAGGGCTGTGGAGTCGGAGTCGCGGTATTTTGGCCGTAGTCGTGAAAAATGAGCGGCTCGATTTTTTTTTCAAAAATATATTTAATGATGTGTATGTAAACAAAATAGTCAAAAGAATTAACATTTCATACTTGGCTGACTACAGATGATCTGATGGTACACATATATATAAGTTAAAATGAAATTATTGAAAAAATTCCTGATAAAAACTCTACGTTGCAAAAAAACATGGTTTACCATCTGTATAATGATTCTTAAAAAATATTTACTGTTAATATCTTACCTTATCTAATAATTTTCAAGTTTTTTTTCGATTTAGATGACGAACTTTGTTTTTTTAGCAAAAATCTTTTGAAATATAGAAATGATTCAAAACTACTAATGTGAAAAATCTTTTTATTCAACTACTGCTACTATTATATTGAATAGAATCTCTTTTTAAAAGCATTGCCAAATAAATATTTCAAAATGCTTATCCATTAAGCTAAATACTGGTCTTTAAAATAATCGCTATTGGAAAAGACATTATTGTATTATAAATAATAATATTATTTGTAAGCGCATTGAGCAACCCTAACCCTAACCGCTATTTTGCGCAACAACTTTTTTATCGCAAAATAAAAAATACATTTCTTCGATTCATTTGTATGACCAGTGTTTTAAGTTAATGCAGAGTAATATGTGGTACGTGCACTCAGTACGAACGTCTTTCTCACACTGACTGGGTTTGCGAAATTTACGGCAAGAAAAACACATCCCCGAAAAATAGTTATTATTTATTGGTATGACAATTTTTTAATTTTTTTTTTGCTTTTAAATGTAAACAATAAAATGTTTTATTATTCAAATTTTTTTTAGAAGTATTTATGATCCAATTATGCTTTAAAAATCAGTCAGAAAAAGTGGGAAAAATGGTACATTTCAAATAGATGTACAATCATTATATTACATAAATTGGAAATTCTGCTCAAATCACTTTCTTAAACAAACCTTTATCTGCATTTCTTTCTAAGACATTAAACTTCGGTATCTTACAATAAACTCTAAAAATGATCAAAACGAAAGCAATTGAAAAATTCTGTGTAAACTGTTTGCCTTTTATTCTTGAAAATATGACTATTTTCATGAAAAAAAAAATGTAATAGTGTAAAAAAGCGTTTGGAAAATGTAATATTTGAAAACAAAATTTTTTTAAGTGAACGGTTCACGAGATTTCGTCGATGGCAAACGATCGATTTACTCTGTTTTCAGGCGTAAAGGTACTATATCCTCTTAAGGCCCAGTATTACTATTCTATTATTTCTTACTTACATTAGCTTTGATTTTATTATATAATATAATAGTGTCGTAGTATTTGTTATTTTGCTTGTAGATTCATGTAGAAGGTGAAGTGGAAACATACACAATTTCGTAAATAGTATACAATGCTAAACTTTTCTCTAGCCCTCCTAAGATTTTAGTTCAGGAACTGCCACTGTCGTTCATTCAGAAAATGTTTTTTTTTTGCAAAAATTAATTATCAATATTTTCAGACTGGGCCTTCACATGGGCGGTTCAACGATGCATTTGAATGCGCAGTCTGGCAATATGAACAACGGGAATACGTTGGCCTCCAGGGCTAACACTCTCGCTGGAATGGGACACGCGTTTGCTGGACTTGGTAAGATAATGCTTATTGTTTATTCTCAAACTAGAATACGGGGGCTACATAAACATTGTTTTTAGCTCACTTAAGTATTACTAGTGCTTCCCAACCTGGGTCCGCAACCCCCTGAGGGGCCGCAGGTTTTCTCCGGGGGGGCCGCGGCAGAACATGTTTTGTATTGAGGGGGTCCGCGTATTATTTTTTCAGATTTAGGGGACTGGTATGAATTTGTTTGGGAAGCACTGATCTATATAACAGCCTATACTAAACAAACTATATATATTTTTAAACTGTTTCCTTTCTATATGTAATATGTACAAATATCTGAGGCAATTATTGCAAAGAAAATCAAATGAACTAATATCTTTGTTTATCATCGTATTATATAGAATGGCTACTGAAGCATGCAATCTATGATTTGTGTGCATTATATTATCAGTTGAAATGTTTTCTCTCCCAGATAAATTGCTCTAATTCAATTATCACTCAAATTTAGAAATTTTTCTATTTATTTTAAAACTAAATTTTTACATTTTGATTACCAAAAAAATCGTTTGACCTCTCGTGCTTAATATGTATAATTTATTTATAGGTATGAATGCACATCATGGGAATGCGGATTCAACAAGTTCTGAATCTGACAGCCATGCCCAAGACAGAGCGGATTTGTTGGGAAGCCGAGGTTTCCATGTGCCCAGACCCAAGTCCAGGTCGAATGCCACTAATAGTATAGCTGTGAGTACAGATGCTTATATATTTGTCATCTATTAATGTTTAATACTGGATTCATCCTTAAATAATGAATGATAGAATACAGTAAAACCCCCAATTACACTACCCCGAATTACGCACTGGCTCGAAATATTTGTCGCAAATCCCCCAATTGCACTGTCGCGTTCCATTGTCGTTGCTACGAGAAGATCGCCTGTGCGGCGCATACAGTCAAATGTTGGCTAGCGTCTGTGTATTCAACACGTGCCAGGCTATACACACATAGCTGGACGTCTGTCTGTGTGGGGGATATTTACTATTACAAACACTAAATATTTCTTCCATATTTTTCTTTTGCAAAACTAATGGAAATCTTAGTTTTGCATTTTCCGCAGAAAAAAACCAAATCCCTAATTTTGTATGAGATTCACACCCCCAATTACACGGTCCCGACTATAGTGTAAATGGGGGTTTTACTGTATTGATTTGAAACTTTAAAAATGATGTCAAGAAAAATTTGCCGAAACGCCGTTCCACCGCATTACACGGGAAAAAAAAAGCACTTAGTATAACTGTTCATTGCTTCTTGTAAATTCGTTTGGAAAATGCTTAGTAAATACGTGTAGCGACGAAGTGTCATGAATTCCAAATTCATGAAAAAACCAAATCACCAATTTTGTTTGAGATTCAATCCCCCAATTACACTGTCCCGACATAAGTTTAAATAGGGTTTTTACTGTACAGTGAAATTTATTAGATGCCTTCCCGTTAGGACTATTTTTAAGAATGAGCCATATATTATTGATTAAGTTTATTAAAAAAACACAATTATGAAGTACACACTTCGGTATTTAGTTCCTCAAAAATAAGATGTAGTTATATTTTGGTAATTCACCATACGTCAAAAACCATTTATTCGCTGTTACGATGGTGGCGTGATGCCAAAATTGATTATCAATTATCTCTTGCAATTCTTGTTGAACCAAATACTTTTTCTAATACTTTGTTTTGTCTAATTTGAAGAGAGTTGATCACAAATACTAAGTAAACTTTGTTTCCTGCTTCGATAATTAATATTTTTTTAATTATCATTGTTTGCTGTCTTTTCAGAATCAATCAGGAATCTATTATGACGTTGACTATGAGAATGCCCCAGACCCTATATATGGAACAAAAGGAATACCACTATCTACATATACTATGAACCGACAGAACTTTTACAGGCAGTAATGAGACAAATGATACCACTTGCAACTGTGCTCTTATATTTTGCGTTTTCTAGACACTTCTGTATGAAATTCTACCACATTTATAATAACTTGAGTAATAGTATATCAGATGCATCGGAGATAGACCATCATAATTATGGCAGGACTATTGAGTTTCGTAATTGGATATTGTGACATAAAGTGGCAGTGTGCTTTCTAAAGAATTTGAGTAAGAATTTTGTTGATATATACAAAATCAAGTAGCTATAATAACTTCAAAATGTTCATTATCTTAAAAAATTATATCATGCTTTTATAGTCTTTAATACTAAGAATAAATTCTATTCTGAAAAATCATCAACGGCTTTACGAGTCTCGCCTAAGTTATTTGGTTTTGTTTTGATATTTCTATTTAGGGATCGCCGATTTCAAATAGCTAAAGAATAAAATGTTTGGTGTGTGTGAAAGAGCTTAGATGTAAAAGATGTCATAACTTATTTGTATCATTTTATACTTTTCGTATATTTAGCGTATCGAAACAGCATCGTAAGTTGATAATTTTTTGATCGAATCTGACTAATCATTTTCGTTAAGTGAATCATATACGATTTCTCTTAAAAAATATTGACTTACAGGGCATTAACACAGTCAAAACGTTGTCAAATATCATTATTAATTAAATGTAGAATTTTTGTTCTACATTTTTCTTAATGCGTATGATCAATTAAATTATATTTGTAATTGTAGAAGATTTATTAGGATTTGTGTAAGTTATTTTTAAGAATTATTCATGTACATATCTGTAAACATTAGACTAAAAATAATTGTTAGAAATAAATGTCACACAATTCTTGACAGACGTTTTCCTAGTTTTAAATTTAGCATGATATGAGCATGCTTATTTATAAAAATTATATATACATAATATATATAGATCTTTAAAAAAATATTTCCTTTAAGATGACAATGTGAAATTCTTGTGGAAATAATTTAGAGGCTTGCAAAAAATCCAAAATTTAATATAAGGCTAAAATGGACATTAAGATGTCTTGGTAAAGTATGACTTCCACGATTCAACTTCATAATTTTTCACAATTACTAAATTCTTGAGGGTAACCAAGTTATGATGATAATTAGTTTTTCCCGAATATTGCATATATTGATTCTCCAGTTCATTACTCGGACGACACCAGAAAATAGAAATTGAATTTAAATGCGTAAAATTTTGCGCGCTTTTAGATAATAAAAAAATGCTAATGCCGAAAAACTTCTACATAGTGTTGGAATTGTCAAGAGGCTTGTAGTCAGTTTACAGTTGGATCATCTTGGGCAGCCTAGCATGCATTGGCAAAAATTTACTATTGTGGTTTGATCATTTTTTTAATTTTTTTTAAATGGGTCGCAGTTGTAAGATTTTTCTGATTCCGATTCTGGAAAAAAAAACCAGACTCCACGACTCCTGACTGACTAATCCCCGGTCACAATATGAATGTTTTTTTAATATTATACTGAACTGATCTTAATAGCTAATCTGTAAACACCTCTTGGTTAAATGTATAAATCTCTGGCACAGATGAATAATACTTGACCATTTGAATATTGCTTTAACCATTCTCTCAATATAGGTTATCGGGAGCTTTCCTACTTATAAACTGGAGATAGATAGACATATTGAATATCACAATTTTTTACTGGTATAATGTTTTCGACACTTACAATGGGAAAACTTCACAGTCACATCAAACAAAATTGACACTTTATTTTCACAATGGAATTCAAATAGCAAAATTGTCCGTTCGGTTCTTGGACCAAATGTATTGAACAGCCAAAATACTTCATACATTGGAGTTATAAAAATATATTTGAAAAGGCGTGTTACTATCTTACCACCCACAAGAAAGATGAAAGACTCCTAAGATTTCACTGGAGTAATATTATCTTTCAGATTTATATCTCCACTGGTGATATTTGTTTGTATTAATCCAAAGAACAACAAAGGTTTAGTTTATTTATAATATAAACCCTGTAGCCATTCTTTTATTCACTTCAATACTGTAGTTTGTCAAGACAAATCTAGTGAATCGTGTGATTTGATTATCGTTTGTTCAAAAGTTAGTTTCGCCGTTTGTGACTTAGCTAAAGATTATACTATATTCATACTCAATAAAGAAATACTTTGAAAATTATGCATCATGAATCCAGTGTTAAATATAACATAAGTGCCTTGTGTTACAGTATAATGAGAATATTTAATAGGTACTGACAACTGGGGAGTATAGTTGTGGCTCTGTAAGATATTTTCTAGTTGTATAGAAATGCTCGGCAAAGATGCACGTGTCCTGTATTCTTTGAAACTGTCATTCAATAGAAATTGGCTTCATAGTTGTCGCTGCTGAATGTAAACCTTCCTATTGAACCTAATGAATGGTACGTCGGACTAGTTATACCTATTAATTGATGGGTGGATGACGTTTTATCAGGGTTTGTAAATTTTAGTTGCCAAAGGGCTTTGCCTTTACACAGGATTTGTGTGGGCTTTCTTTCTGGTGAGATTAATTGACCAGGCTTAAACTAGAGTAATTGAATGCTTAATGCAATTCGTGATTGAGCCTTTATCTGTAATTTGATTCTTTATAATGTCCACTTTAACGCTTTAGGATTTTTTTGCATCAATTTCAAGAGTTGCAAAAACGATCTTATTGAAATTTGAATCTTGAATTCGTTCAGGTAATAATTATTAGGAAATTTGATGTGTGTGAATATTGTTATGTCGTATCAGTTCAGTTTGAAGTTATCACTAGGCATTCGAGCAGTAAAAATTATTTTAAAACTAAACGTTTGTCAATTATTTTGATATTGGTTTTACTTTAAATCTTTTATTGATATTTATCATGTCAACTGAATAATAAAAATCTTTCGGGTATTTTTTACTTAGTTGATAAGTATTATTTAGCTAATTTATAAAGTAGCTTGTATATGATTAGATACAGTGTGTTTTGTGTGAAAGAAAACCTTATTTAGTGCAGTTTTTCACAAAAAATGTGCAGTTGGAATATACGCAAGGGTATTAGTTGTAAAGTTCCAAATACAGTGTGGCATTTAAAAAAAAAATATTCAGCCACCATCCTGTCGTAGTGCACATGTGATTTATACTGTGAGAAGTTGGGAAAATAGTATTATTAATATCTAATGAAATGAGACATTGTCAATATTATAGTGCTGGAATTTAGGTATTATATTAATCATCAAATTTCTTGAAAATAATTATTTATACTAGTTGATATCACGGTAGCGTAGGTGTTGCACTTATGTGGTGTGAATTCATTTTCAGGAAAAATATATCTTAAACAAAATTGCAATTACTGACTCGGCTCCAAATAGCTTAATATAAGTTCCCACTAAATTGCTGAGATGAAATAAAATGTTTTTTGGAACTAGAAGTTATCATTCTTAGTGAATATAGATGAAGATTTTCCAAGATTTGTTCTAAAACAAATTCGCTTTCTTCTTTTTTCCCATTCATCATTCAGATCATTGAAATCAATTGTGGCTTGTTTGAAAATCTTGTATTGTAAATAATATTAACATGTTAAACTTGCACAGTTCATTTGTTTTTTCTTTGGAGAATAACTCGACTAAATAAGGTTAATTTTGAATGTACTATTTATAAAAAAGAAGGTATTCGAGGTTGTTGTTTAAAACAATGTCTACCCTTAATATAAAGCGATTGAAGTATACAATTTATTGTTTCATTTAATTATGAAGGCAGGCAAAGCTTAATCTCTTATAAGTGGGTAATTGTTTTTTAATCATAGCCTAAATAAAAAAGTTTACAGATTATCCAATGGAACGAGTGTTCTTACAAACTTACCTCCTTTGTGAAATAGGTGTAGTCATTGTTTTTTTTTTCACCACCAATTAATAGCTGTATGTATGCATGGCATGAAGAATATTGTTATTGAAATAAATAATTATTATTGAAAATAGATGTTTTTCTGTGTGTATATGTATTGAACCATATAAGACTTAAATAAATATTACCTGTGGATTGGATGTTGTTATTTTGAAATTAATCTGTATTTATAATATTCATAAGACATATTTTATTGAATAAATTTATATAAAATACTATCATTTGACTTTTACTTAATTCAATAGGATTTATTTAGACGACTTCAGAATCCGGGCTCTGGAGTTGTCAAAATATAAGACGACTCTGACCTTAACTTAAAACATGACTTAAATTATTTTTTTGGCTTAGCATTGTGCAGTGGCACCACTTTTGACCTTAGGAATTTAAATTCAAAACTTTTTTTAAAAGGACTCCAGCTAAAACATTTCAACTACACGGCCCTGTTTGGAACTGTAATTTAATTATTCAATTTTTCTTGTATTTTAACTTTTAGTTTCTGGTAATTTTACGAACATAACTTGCCCTTTGAACAGCTTTGGGAACTGAGGCGTTGAAAAAGCTTAAGGGGCGCCAAAATGATGCCAGAATTTTTAAGAAAAATATGAAATACTCTGGCAGATTACCATATAAGAATATGAGACACGCGCTTGAGGCAACAAAGAAGCTTGTGTAATATAACCCATTTACTTTTTGCTCAGATTTTTATTATTTTACTTGGAATGGTCTGACGTTTTTGTGTTTTCCGAAAAACAGCCTTTAAAATTTATTACGCCTGGGGTCTTCGATGTGCTTAATCCGCCACTGGAAATACCAAGATTTCAGTGCATAATCTACCCCTTGCCCTAGGTGCCAAAGAACATCGCTACAGGTTTGCCCATGAACCAAAAAGTTTGGAGGCCCTCGGCCTGAAGGAATGTTTTTCAGGGCTTATAACTGTGTCACCAATCGGGTAAGCAATCTTTGTAATCATTTTTCCTGAAAAAATATTTAACACAGCTTACCGCCCGCGTGTTTTCTATTGAATTTGACCTGGCGGCCGGACGATTTTGCAAAAAATTCGCAAAAAACTGCCATTCTACTAAATTCACCATAATTTGTAAACCAATTAAGATATCTTCACAAAATTTTATTTGATAGCTTCCAGATACTTTGGCGCATAAATCAATGCCACTTGAGCAATGATTCTATATCTGTGGGTTGCATACTTATGTGGTGTAGTCAAAATAACTTAAATCTACTGAAAGGTTTTCTTTTAAATATGTAAAATCTACTTTTTCATATTGTTTTCTTTGTTTTTATGTTCAAATATATAAAAAAATTAATTGGATATACTATTAACAAGGTATGATCAAAAAATCGTAAAAAAAGTACGTTTTATGGATAATAACATATTCAATACAAATATGTATTATTTAAGAATTGAGAACCCCTGCCACTGAGTTTGAATAGGTCGCAATATTATCATCCACCCGATTCAAATTTCAAAAATAGTTTTCGACCGCCACAATGACACTTGCTCCGTAAAACTGCAGCATGGCCCGCCTCCTGCCCAAGCAATAAATAACAAGGCAATTCGATGTAAACAAATACTACGATACGTGTGTGCGTATCTCTAAGAGGCCCTACAAGAGCATCTGGTAATCATGTTACCCTGCTAATATTACGGATGTATGTCGTCGCTAATCGGAGAAACAAACCAGAAACGATTTAAACATAAAATCTTTTACCAGAACGTAAAATAATACTATGAAAAATGACACCTGAATAAAATAAACGTCTACCATCTTAGGGGTATTTTTACGAAATATTTTAGTATAATATTGATTTTTTTTGTTGTTAAATATTGCGTCAATGTGTATGCTACCATCTCTCGTTAACATTTAAAATCAAACTCGATCCTAACCAATTGATTTTTCAATAGAATAGAATTTATGACGTAGGACGCGTATATGCGTCCACGGTCCGCAACCGTTGGATTTCAAAGACTTAAATACGCGTCCACGGTCGTTAAGCTGTTAAGTACCTACATAATGAGTAATAATATGACACATAAGAAATTTCTTTGCCATTCAGACCCTTAAGGTTTCCAATATAAATCGAGATGATTAAACTAAGCCTGTATGTATGTTAAATAAAAGTACAAAGGTTAACAAATAATCATTAGTTTTAGGTGCCTCTATTAAATACTAAGATTTGAATTAACATAGCGTAAATCTGTCAAGAGTATTCAAGAGACAATGGATAGACTGCAGAGAATCTCGTATTGCATCGGTCTGAAAATCAATGCGGGTAAAACCAATGTACTCTGTAACAGTGCCTGTCCGGACCCACACTACCCTTTGACGAGCGCCGGTCAAAACATCGAAAGAGTCGACGGTTTCAGGTACCTGGGGGTACACATCACGGGAGATGGCAATCCGTGTAAAGAGCTCGCGATCCAATTAGGGATAGCTGGAGCAACCTTTAACTCAATGCGGAAAGTCTGGGAATCACGGCTTTACTCGGTTAGAACCAAGTGCCTCCTTTTCAACGCATATATCTTGACAGTGCTGCTTTACGGTTGCGAATCATGGCATATTACGAAAGCGCAGAGTAACCGTATACTGTGCTTCGAAAACAGATGCCTGCGGCGAATGCGAGGAATGAAATGGTCTGACTTTGTCAGGAACGCGGAGATTAGAGAGCGGACTAACCAGCCTCTTGTTACGTCCAAAATAAAGAAGCGGCGGTGGACCTGGCTTGGACACGTGCTAAGGATGCCTCAAGAGAGCCTGAACCCTGCCTGTCTCTTCTTCCAACCGGACGGATCCCGGCGTCGTGGAAGGCCACTGATGACCATCCACAGGATGTACTCAGCGGAGTTATGGGACGCCGGGATGACCTGGGAGGAAGCAAGGAGACTGGCTGGGGATAGAGAATCATGGAGGAACTTCGTGGTGACCATATGCTCCGTATAGGGAGCGGATATGGACTAAAAATAAAATAAAAATGAACATTTTTTTTTTTTGTGTCAATACAACAATGAAAGAAATAATTTAGTACAGCAAAATTACATGAATATTAAAAAGAAGTTTTTTAATTAAGTTGATCTCAGCATCGAAATTTAAATATACTTAATTACAGTAATTATTTTTAATTCATTCTGAACTTGAACCCATTATTGATGAGTTCAAAATAGCATTTTTTTCTGCCATCTTAATAGACATACATAATGTTGTTATAAAGTAAAAATAACACGACATGGCCGTTATGATCGAAAAGATAAATTCCTAAGCTATAGGTACAGATTCCCAACGGTGATCAAGCTTTTGTAACATATGAAATGTTATAACTAGGGATTCTGAAGTCTTGGCTTTTTCCTAGTCCCGGAACACGAGATATGAAAATTTCATGTCCCGAGAAATTCACACCGTACTACTAGTCATTTTTTCAAAAAAATATTAAATTTTTTTATTCATGGAATACAGTAGCATTCTATAAATATATATATATTTAAAACAATAAATGAAGACTGTTTTAAAATTATGTTTCAACTAAAAACAAATAATAATATACATAGTTTATAAGTAATTTATTTAGTTAATAATTTATTTTCCGTACTTAAGGTTGATTTTTATTTAATATAAAGTAGCAATTATAATCAATTAAATCAAGTTATGAGGAGTGAACGTTAGAAAAATAATATCCTTTTGATATTTCATTCAAAAGTTGTGGGTTCAAATTATGGCGTTTATCGCTCAAATGATAAACCAAACAGCTGTTTAAGTAAATTCGTATTATATTTTTTAATTGTTTCTTTCGATAATAGTTTTAAAAAAACTGTTGGTAACACAAAACAATGGCTTAGTGCCACAGTGCCACAAGTGGCACTCGTGTTATGCTATTCATTGCTATGAAGCGAGCCACTCTAAATTTAGCCTGAGCTTCAAACTCGCTGCGACAGGTCATCCGCATCCTTACATATGTAACTGTTAATACATATTTTTATTATTTTTAAGTGGAGTATATTTTTTTAATTAGACTTAAACGGTTGAACTTGTTTATACAATATGGCGGGCAAATGAGTAATAAATTATTATAAAATTGACTTTTCTATTGAGTGGCACTTTACAAATTTAACATTGGAAAAGTGGCACTTGGCTTGAAAATGGTGAGCACCGCTGGACTAAAGCAGCGGTCGGCAAACTCATCAGTCAACTTAGCCAAATATCAACTATACAACGATCGAAGTTTCTTTTGAGAGCCAATTTCTTTTAACTTAAACTATATAGGTAGGTACATTGTTATTAACTTGATTAGGGTACTTCTTAGCTGGCCTTTGCTTTAAAGTTCCTTAATCTGACCAGGGTACGTTCGCTGAGATCGCCTCTTCCAACCCTATGTTTTAAGACTGAAAACCATTTTTTTCCGTGTGGGACACGAAGTTTCAATCGCGCTGTATGTGGTATTTTGAGGAAGAGCCACAATAAAGGGGCCGAAGAGCCGCAGTTTGCCGACCACTGGACTAAAGCAACGAATTACAAGAAGTATGTTTAACGAACGTAAATGTCAAAATTGGTCTTAGTAATTTTGATCTGGATGGTATGTACATAACTTCAAAAAAACCCAGCCTAACCTAATCTACTGGTAAACATCTAAGATACTAAGACATGGGTGTCCAACCGATAGATCGGGATCAACCGGTCGATCCCGAAAGCTTCCGTGAACTTCGAAAAAATATGTATTTTAAATATAAAATATTACAATTTAATTATTTTGTAAGCACATACCTATCTAATGATATGTATTTCGCATTTAAAATAAACATTTCTAAGTTTAAAGAAGGGAAAAGACCCTAAGTAAATCAATTTCTTGTAAGAATCAAGTTGAAAGTCGATTGCGAGAAAACTTAAGATTGAAAAGTCGATCCCAGGGCAAAAAAGGTTGGACACCCTTGTTCTAAGTCATGTATTGCAAGTGCGTAAGAGCTGAAAAAATCAATCGTTAAAAAATATCTGTAAATACGTAGTCACTAGAATTAGTCAAACATTCACATGTGACTTCGTCCGAAAACGTTTCAAAAACGAAAACCCTGATAAAAATATACTTGAAATATATGAAATATAATATTCTCGCGTTAAATTATTAACCACAGTTGAATACCAACATATTTATTTAATGGCAATAAATACTCAAAAATTGACGGTTGTACATTTGAATGTAAAAATACTATTGCATTTATGTTGGGAGGCGATGTCTACGATGCAAATGTTTATGTTTTAGTACAGCAAGAAATATTCCAGCGGTTTCCGTAACGTTCGTTATACCGTTTAATTTTTACGTTGGCTTAATGACCGATTTGAGTTTAATTGCTCAATAATTTTACTTCTTCACGTTATCGGTTGTTAATTACAAATGATTTTATAGCCGACTTCCCAAAATAAAACTATGTAATAAAATGTGGTAATAGTATTAACTAGGGCATCCAATCCCGGGATCCCGTTCAATTTTCAGATCCCGAAATTCCGGGATTGAGATGGCCGCGATCCCGGGATTTTGGGATTGAGAAATTTTGAGGAAATTCCGTAAATTTACACGAAATTAGCAAATTCAAGATTTCAAACTCCTCGTTGAGCTAAAAAAAAAAACGAGTTTCCGTGAGATTCTGGGAAAAAGTATACCAAATCGGAGATTTCAGCGAATTGAGGATTTCAAATTCCTCGGTGAGAAAATCTCAATCCCGGGATCTCGGGATTCAAAATTAATCAATCCCGAAATCCCGGGATTGGAAAAAGGCTCCGGGATTGGATACCCTAGTATTAACGGTAGACACAGGTGACATTTTAAATTTATCTTCTTTAAACATTAGCCACATCACTTTTTTTTAAACTAGTTTTATAGTTTGGTATTATTTCAACTGGTTTTAAAATTATGCAAATGATAATGTATTATGTAATTATATATTAAAGATAACGATAAAACGCGCTCTATAATACCTACGCACATTTTTGTCGTACGTCTAATGCTGTTTTATAAATTTTATCACACGGTAAGTGACTTTTGAGAGATTGCAAAACTGTGGCAACGAAAGATGTCTAAAATATTTTTCTCGTAAATATATTAATGCGCAAGCTTAGCCAAAGGTAGTTGCGAATCTCAACCCTGCATGCTTCGATGAGATTCTGTGTTTCTGGGAGATTGTTTGATATTATCCACATGCAGGGCCGGCACCACCATACAGGCGAAATAGGCAACCGCCTAGGGCGTAAACCATCAGGGGCGCATAAATGGAGTATTAAAGTTATTTGCATACACTCTAATAATAATAAATAATAGTACATTTCATTTTATTTTGATGTTTGTATAAATTGTTCGTTGTAATTATGTATCGTATTCTATATGATTCGGTTGAGCGACTGAGTAACAAACAGTTCATATCCTCCACATTGGAAGCGGACATAGATATGTGTATCAAGAAAAATTCTAATGATCCCGAATTGCTTTTTTCATTATTTCGAAAAAAAAATTGGTACGATTTGTTGAAAAGGGGGCGCGCCAATAACCGTTACCTAGGGCGCCAAATAACCTCGCACCGGCATTGTCCACATGATATATTAATTAAAAAGTGCTGGTATGTCTTAGCGATTGGTGGATGACAGCAGCGGTAAGCTACCAATACTTTAACAAGGAATTCACTTAATCTAAAAGTCATTCTCGGTGTTCTGGGGATGGAGTGATTTTTTGTCACTCCTATACAATTATATGCAATCGATTTTTACTTAATACGAATTATAATACGTAGCAATATGCAATTAACCGTAATATTATCAATCTTAATGGCTAAAAATGAACTACTGTGTGTACTGAAGCTGTCGTAGATAATATATGTCGGACATTGTAGTTATATACTAATTTGATCTAAGATTATTGTCTTCTATTAAACTAAAAAGTGGTTTGCAGGCCTTGGTAAAATTTTAACATGGTTCACATTAGAGTATATTGTAAGACTTAAGGAGTAAAAATAAAAACGAGTTAGTCATACATAGCACAGTTAAGACAGTCGAAAGGTCCGTTTTGTATGTTCGAATTTAATGTGAAAAGTAGCTAATCATCTTTTTTTTGCAACAATATAGTATTTGTGAATTCTCTATCGGTGAGAAAAGTAACCTAGTGATATTATAGATTATGAAAACCTTTCAATTAAGAATCTGCTTAACTTTAATCACTATATACGTCAACAATGTTTTTGATGTCCAAAAATTCGGAGCAATGGAGCTTAGCGAGAGCGACAAGTAATTTGAAATAGAGAGGTTGAATAACTGATTAACAATCAATTACAATTAAGAAAGTTATATGCTCTGCATTGGGAGCGGACATGGATTTATAAAAAAAACAAAAAGAAATATATGACTAGGTCCATACTGTAAAGTCGGAGTCGGACTGTTTTAACTGGAGTCGTGCTCGAGAAAAAAATTCGAGTAGTTAAAAAAAGGTGCCTTCAAATTTTAAGGGTCAAAAATGGCGGTAATGCATGGTACCAAGCCTAAACATATAATTAAAGTTGTTTTTTAAGTTACGTTCGGAGTTGGAGTCGTCTTATTTCTTAACGACTCCACAGTCCTAACTTAAACTAATAAAAGTGAGCATGCTTAAGAGAAAGACTTAACATGATCAAAAAATATATTTTGATTTAATACTTATTACAGATTACAGAGCCATGCATAGCGAATAATAAATAATCCCACATAAAATTAGCTGTAGAGGATTCTCAAAATCCGCACGCTTTGAGAAGTAGTGGAACCTTGATAACATCGATACACTTGAACTCAAGATTGACATAACTACTTGACGTTTCGTTACAAAACTACTTAATTCCCCAATCCACTTTTGAATAGCGGACGTCGGGCATAGAAAACTAACAGAATTCTTTAGTTGCTTAAGTTGATGTGACTGATTAAGAAGTAAGTTCACATTTTCGTAAGACATGCTAAATAAATTTCAATAGAAGGTTATTTTATTATATGATTTACATTTGCGTGCTCTTAGCTCTCAATGTGGTGAAAATATGTAACTAATTATAATGGAGTATAATCAGCCGGGGGCTTCTAAAACGTTAATAAGAGGCTCGTTTAACATCGAAGCTTTTCGCGGTGCTCTAAGTAAAGGGTGGATTTTTTATCATTCCTATACCTGTATATATATCTGTATATTTTATCGTATTATGTAACTGTACGCAGGTCCGGCGCGAAGTAATTTGGCGCCCTAAGCAACGGTTATTGGAGCGCCCCCTTTTATACAAATCATCCCATTTTTTTTGAAATAATGAAAAAAAAGAATTCGGAATCATTAAAAATGTTTTTTTTTTAATATTCGGAAGTCCGCTCCCAATGTGCAGCATATGGCCCCCTAATTCACGTGTCTCAACATAAGTTTTTCTACGTGAATTGTGTTTTACTCAGTCGCTCAACCTTTGTTTTACGAATCATACATATCGACTGTGGAAAGGAAAAAGGACGTAACCCACACATCAAATTTTACAGGAGGCGCTAAAAACGTGTTTTGGTGATTTTGTGACATATGCAAATTATGAATTATACACAACCTTGAAGTACACGGATACTTCTAAACTGGTGTTTAATTGACATAACCTAATATTAATTAAAGAAATTGTCTCGGAAAAATCTTTATTTCAGTGTTTTTTCTTGGTTTTAATTTTTTACAAGGTCATCTTTTTCAAACATAAAAGCTTAATTTAGATACTTTTTCGGCATTTTCAGTTTCCATCCTTTTGATAGAATGTGTGTCAAGTTGTATACATTGTGATTATAGAAAAAAAGCTGTTTTGTAAAATTGAGGGTTACGTTCTTTTTCCTTTCCACAGTCGATATGCAATACGATACATAATTACAACGAACATATACAGACATCGAAATAAAATAAAATGTACAACTATTTGTTAAATTTGAATCGTTCAAAATATGTACATTCACACATGTTTTGTCACTAACGACCCAGGTTTCGCCTTTCGGCATCTTCAGGCGTTCAAGTGCACGGATGAACTTGAACTGACGCTTAGTAAATGAGTGTATCGTGTTAATGTACATAATTCGAACGATTCAAATTCAATATCGAAATTCCACCCAGCACCATCAGTCGAAATCTTAAATAAGAGTATATAAAAGAGTATATAAAAACTTAATAATACTCCCTTTCTACGACCCCTAATGGTTTGCGCCCTTAGCGGTTGCCTTTTTCGCCTGTATGGTGGCACCGGCTCTGACTGTATGCAATGCAGGGGTGAGCTGGAGGGGTCTCGGAGAAGCTCGCGCGAGCCTCTTGTTAAATTTCACTACGGCCGGCGAGCCCCTTGTTGATTAAAAAAAACAATATTCTCAGATCAAATTAGTATATGGCTGTAATATTTGACTTATATTTTATCTATAACAGTTTCAGTATACACACTAGAATATTTTTAAGCATTTACATTGATAAGTTAACGGTAAATTGCAGTGTTACATGTTATAAGTGTATTAAGTAACATCGGTTGCTTATTTTTAGTATTGCACATAATTGGGTAGAAGTATTAAAAAAAATCTCTCTTTCCCCAGAACACCGAGAATTGCTTTGAGACTAAGCGATCCCTTGTTAGCGTATTGCCAGCCCACCGCTGATGCAATGTACCTTAATTAATTTAATATCAATAGCTGAAAAATGTATTTTACCTACATTATATTGTAAAAGTGGAGAGTTCAAAGATTGACACAGAAATAGGGTACACTTTTTTCGCTCCAAATCTATATTTCAAGCGTTATGCTGAAGCCTTCGTAGACCACATGGGACTAACTACAAAAAATGCGTGTTTTGAGTTATGCTCGGCTTTGGCAATATCATAATCACATTTATTAGTTTCCCAATGCTATATCTCGTATGTACATATAACCGTTAAGTTCAGGGATGGGCTGGAGGGGGCTCGCAGGGGCTCGCTCGAGCCCCTTGTTAACTTTGACTCAGGCCTCCGAGCCCCTTGTTAAAGAGAAAAAAACAATATTCCCAAATCGAATCAGTACTAAAATACAATTTCTAGAATATATATATTATGTACGATAGTTTAACCATAAAGTAGTATATGTACATTCAATTGCCTCAAAAATTATTGTGTTTACTTATATTACATATCGACTGTGGAAAGGAAAAAGGACGTAGCCCACACACAGCAAATTTTCCAGGAGGCAAAAAAAACGTGTTTTGATGATTTTAGGCCATATGCATATTATGAAATATACACAGCCTGAAAATGCACGGAGACTGCTGAACTGGTGTTTGGAAAAAACCTATTTTTCAGTCCTTTTTCTTGGTTTCGTTTCATCTTTTTTCAAACGTAAAAGCTAAATTTAGATAATAATTCGTCATTTTCAGCTTACATCCTTTTGATAGAACGTGTATCAAGTTTAATATATTATGATTATCGAAAAAAAGCTGTTTTGAAAAAAATGTGGGTTACGTCCTTTTTCCTTTCCACAGTCGATATATATGTATTAGATAACGTATAGATCATAGAAAATATTGTTTTTATTAACTTTTCCGGTTCTAAGCTCAAGAAATGCGAACCCCAATACCCACATTTTCTTAAATATCTATTTTAATATTGGTGATACAATGTTTATAATTAATTTTTTTTGGACCTTTTGTAGTTTATATAAATACGCGATAACGCGATAAGGCGATAAGCGATCGTTCGTAATATAGCTGGGCTAAACTCGTCAGTTGCAATTTCATATGTGTGCTGGGATGATGTCTTTTTTACGCGCAACTTAAAATATGATTATTTATTAAAAAACCACGGATTTTTATAAAAAAAATGTATGAGAGATATTTTAAAGCCCTAAGACTATTTTTTTTTTGAAATTCATAAGAATAAGGCCAATAATGAGGAAACCACTGGGGTCCCTAAACGACCCCATCGGCAGAGAAGTATTTTTCTAGTCTCCGAGCCGCGAGAGTTAGTTTAATAAAGCGCTAGCGCGAACTCTTGTAAATCCCCACCAGTATGACACAAAATATTTAATGTTTTTTTAAAGTATATTGATTGAAGGTGTGGATATAAGGCTGGGGTTAGTAAAATACTTGTTAGTTCGGAAGTCGTTTATTAAGTTGAATGAACTTCTAGTCGGCCATTTTTTTTAGTTCGTACCCGCTTATTATTTAAATAAATGGCTATTAAAGAGAAAAAAACAAAAAAACGCCTAAAACGTATCTAATTGGTACCTACGTATCAAGCCTACTTTGTTGTACACATACCGTAACACATGACATCACAGAGTGTTAAATATTATTTTCGACCACTATTTTATGAACATGTTTTTTTTAAATTCAAACATAAAAGGGTGTAATTTACAATTTAGATGGTGTGCAATTTATTAAATCAGAAATATTTTTTAAGCGATTATGATATCCTTTTCTCACTTCTAATCGATGCAAAATGAGTACCTCATTTTAAAGACATGCCTGTCATATTTTTAGTGACCAGCAGTTTGCTACCGTTATGTGACCGATTAATGTTAATTAAAAATTGACAATACATTAAAAAAAAAATTGTCTTATTTCTGGTTAAAATAGTATTCGTTATGTTGTTAGATACAAGAAACATTTAAGCTAACTGCGCTGAAGTGTTATTCTAAAATCTACCATTGAAAACTCCTTCTCAAAATAAATCGAACTGATTATAACAACTTATAAGTTACGCAGCGTTGGGCTGCCAATACGTTAACAAGGGGCTCACATAATCTCAAATCGATTCTCGGTGTTCTGGGAAAGAGTCATTTTTTTTAATACTCCTATGCAATTATATGCAATACTTAAATAAGCAATCGATTGTTAGTTAATACACTTATAATATCTAACAATATGCAATTTACCGTAAATTTATCAATCTAAATGGCTGAAAATGTATTACTGTGTATACTAAAGCTGTCGTAGATAATATTTAAAAGTCAGTAATTGCAGTTATATACTAATTTGATCTGGGAATATTGTTTACTTTAAATTAAAAAGGGGCTCGCTACTAGCCTTAGTAAAATTTAACAAGAGGCTCGCGCGAGCCCACTTCAGTCCACCCCTGAAGTTACGTGAATTAAAAAAGATTATACTTTTGAAAAATAATACCTCGTAAGCAAACCTCTCATATCGTTAGCTTAGAGCTGAAATAAAAATTACAATTTTGTTCGAAAATGAGTTAAGTACTGAAATGGACCAAAAATAACCTATATTGGCGAAAATGTCCTGAAGAATATATGTATATATAATAAATTTACAACAGATACAAAGTTTTCTCTGCCGTCATGACAGATTTTTTTATTATTTATCATTTGATTTTAATGAGATTCGCAAACTTTGAAATTCAATTTAGTTCTTTAGCAATTTTAGATCTAAGTCATCGAGATAAAAGTTTAGTGTACGAGCTTAAGAATAGAAAACACCGGCGATCGAGAACAATACAACTAATATGTATTGTAGTGGTCGCATCAAATAAAAAATGGTTGAAATATTTTCTTATCAGATAAATCGTAATTATTGTAATGACGGATCTTTCCCGTGGTAGGACGCAGCGGTTGCTTCACGCCTTGACCGCCGAACGTTAACAGAGGTTACGGATATCTCGCAGAAAATTGCCGCGAAGCGAGCCATCTGCTGAAGGCTTTTTTTATACCAGAGAAAATTGATGTCGAGACAACCTGGCGTTCTAAATACTGCAAAAAAACACTCGCCAATTGTTCGTGTTAAAAACGTTTAATTATTGACGACCGTTTATACAACGCGGGACTTTTTTCTTGATAAGGTAATGCAAATAATTCGACAACGGTACATAATTTTAATCACGAAAAAGTTAGATTAGAGACGTAAAAATACGGAAACCCAAATGGAACTTTTATTCAAAATGAAATACGTTTGTTGTGAATTTATAATGAGAGTAGACACACTTTATGATTACTTATCATACTCACTGTATTGCTTATCGCTTATACGCTTATTATGCGAGTATCTATATTCATATAAATTATACCGTGTAGGTTCTTCATTTTTTGCTACGATATAATCATCAGACTATCAAAGAAACTATTTTAAATAGTGGATTGACATGTTGTCCTTTCCGCCTCAACGCGTAATGTAATTTGATACATTATAATAATATATTACGAAAGGAGGCAAAAGTATTTTTTCACGCTAAGCACATCTAACGGTTTTTATCAAACATTCTTCTACACAGATCATTCGAAGATTGTAAAAAAAATCTATTTGCTACGGCGTGGCATATGTGGATTTTTGAAAAAGCGCTGTTAAACTATACAATTTGCAGGGGCAATACAAATTATTATTGAATTAATATTAGACACCATAACGTATTTAATTTAAGATTTCGACTGAAGGTGCTTGGTGGAATTTCAATATTAAATTTGAATCGTTCAAATTATGTACATTCACACAGATTTTGTCACTAACGGGCTCGCCCCTCCTATACCCTATATAAATATAATCATAAAACCTTTCCGACAAACAAAAATAAATATAATTCTTGAAACTACTCACCATTTGGATCGGTGGGCATTCTAATGGGGTAATCTTTTTGCCAGCAATGGCTTTAAGCTCAGTGATACATTTATTTATTATATAAACACGAAACATTCATTTACTAAGCCGCAGTTCAAGTTCATCCGTGCACTTGAACGCCTGAAGATGCCGAAAGGCAAAACCCGGGTCGTACAAAATCTGTGTGAATGTACATAATTTGATCGATTCAAATCTATAACGTATATTATTATTTTATTTAGCATCTGGCATAGTTGTCCGAAATTAAATTATCTAAGAAATAGTTCGCAAGGTATCTCTACTAAGTTACCAACTCCGGACCCTTTTTGTGACCCCGAGATTGATCACTCTGAAATTTTTTTTGGTCGGTGATTTTGAAAATTTGCGGATTTCCAAAACGAACAGCGTGGGAGCTTTTTTTAGCTACTCCAAAAATTTTCGAATCCAAAATCGCAGGAATTTACGGATAACAAAAAATAACAGCGCAACATTTTTTTTTAGCTCTTCCGTGTTTCATTTTCTCAATCCCGAAATCCGTAATCACAGAATTGGATGGGATCTCGGGATTGGATATCCTAATCCCCACTGCTAGAGCTTGTCAGTTTTCAATAATCGGACACGAAAATCCAGATTTTTAAATTTGGTAAACTGGTTTCAAATATTTGAAAAAATGTTGATTATTTTTATTATTCAATTAAAAATCTTACTTTTTTTTACTTGAAACGGAAATAGAATAGTAAAAATTTGGGCCCTTCTTTTCGCTGGGTATTCATACATTGTATGGCTTTGCTGTGAGATGGCTACGCCGCTGCAAGTCAAGCTAACTTGTTTTCTATGTCCGACCTGATGCATGAACCTGGTGAAGAAATATACCATTTTTTAGTAGCGCTTGATTTCCACAAGCGTCTCATAAATATCATCTGGTTTCAAAAAAGTATTACTGAGTTCCGAAGATAGAATGTATCGTAAGGCAAAAACGACCCGCTTCTGTATAAAGTAAACTGTTATCTCCTCGGTTTTGATGATAATATTTTAAGCTGACGATCCTCTCGCTAATCTGTTTTACGAGCTGAGGCCCACTTTGCCTGACACCAGATAATATATTAACCACTTGAAAGCCAGGCGGACACAGATGAACGGAACATATGCAAGCGAACACGGATGTCCAAGACATTTAAAAAGTCAAATGTGTAGTGCTATCTATACTGAGTCAATATAGGTTTTAAAAATATCGAATTCGAGTGTATAGTAACTCTCGCGGCTCGGAGACTAGAAAAATACTTCTCTGCCGATGGGGATCGTTTAAGGACCCCGGTGGTTTCCTCATTATTGGCCTTATTCTTATGTTTTTCAAAAAAACCATAGTCTAAGGGCTTTAAAATATCTCTTTGCATCATTCCTCATAATTTGTTTTTATAAAATCCGTGGTTTTTTAATAAATAATCATATTTTAAGTTGCGAGTAAAAAAAACGTCATCCCAGCACACATATGAAATTGCAACTGACGCTTTAGCCCAGCTATCTTACGAACGATCGCTTATCGCCTCATCGCGTTATCGCATATTTATATAAACTACAAAAGGTCCAAAAAACTATGATAGAAAAATACCTTAATTATAAACATTGTATCACCCATATTAAAATAGATATTTAAGAAAATGTGGGTATTGGGGTCGCATTTCTTGAGCTTGGAACCGGAAAAGTTAGGCAATTTTTTTTTCTCAAAAACACGCAGTATCTCTGGGACATATTAATGATTTATTTGCGCGGTATTCTAACGGTTAAATATCCCAAAACCGTTTAATATTTTTAGCGCCGTTTTTTACAGTATACACATCACTCATTTTTCGCCTGCAGAGATTTGATGACGGCTACAATATGGCGTGTAGTAAGTATGTGGACCCAGTATCCATCTGAATGGAGGTCAGCGAGGTCTGCCATATGCTTCCTCGCCTTCCACAAAATATCATACAATGTACGTGATATAAACCCGACATCACTATTCAAAAGATGCATGATGGGTAACGTGACCATTTATTTTTCCCCCAAATCGGTACACCTACAAAAAAATATTTTTTTTGTCGCCGTTTTGGGTGCTTCACACTTTCATACAATATAATTGATCAGACGTGGAGAACGTGCGATCTTTTGGCCACTCTGGTGCGGCCTTCTGGCCAATTCTGTAATTCTGTGGATTCCTGAGATTTTGGAATTGAACATTCCTGGAAGACCAATACCTAAAAAACAAAAAGGTCCCTCGCTCGTAATTTTTGAAAATCCGCAAATTTCTGGGCCTTAGAAATTGGCACGAAATTGTTTCCGGCCAAAGATTCCCTAGTCAATGTTTACTGTGGCCTTACGTCGAATCAGAAAAATGAATACGGTCTTTAGAGAAGAAAAAGTTCCCCACCTATGTACTAGATAATAATATTTTTGTCATGTCATATTGGGTTAATTAACAATAGTAATAATAAAATACCCTATTTCAGTGTGAGCGCATGCAAATTTTTGCACAAATCATTACTGCTTTTTAAGTAGTCATTTCAGCAAAAACTGGTGTCTTCTTGCACTTTATGGTAATCCTAGGTGACTGCTGTTGTAGCAAATTCATGATCATTCAATTTTGGTAAACCCGTATTCTTAAAAAAATAACTAATGAAGAACCTGTGGCAGCAGTAACATCGGAATCATTGTTTTCTTAACATTAAATGGTGCTGTATAGATGTATTATTAATTTTCATAAAAAAACAGTTGTTCAATTGAAATGTATTATTTACTCCATGCGCTTGTCCACTTCTTCACCTTCTTGTCTCGATTTTACCGATACCACCGGGGTTTTGATTTTGCGCACTTTTTTTAAAAAGTGTTACTCCGAGTTTTTCTCTTTTAGAAAACGGGAAAACACTTCGTCCCGAAGCTGTGTTCACGCCGCCTGAACACGGGACTGTCTCGGTGAAAACGGGACGTCTGGTCACATTAATGATGGGTGAAGCTACATGAACTCCAAGCGGAACAATATACAAATCGTGTTGCTAAATACATTGCTAAGGTCATTATTCATACCAATAAAGTTACTTCATAAACGCTGTGCTACAAGTAATATTCTACGCTTGAAAAAAAAACCGCAAAAGTACATTTAAAAGTAATTTGAGTTACGGCAATCATTTTTTCCTTATCAAAAACTATATGTTACCTAATTGTTCATGTTACCAGTGCAGTATTAAGAAAAATATTCGTATTAATTAAATAGTTAAAAAATAATACACGATAAAGTAATATCGAAATTACTTTACTCTTCATCAAAAAAGATTTTTTCAACGAGAATGAGTGAACGTAACAAAATAATAAATTCATTTTTTCTACAACGGTTTATTATTCTTGAAATCGTGTTGTAATAAAATAAATAAATTGACCTTTGGAAATATGTGGTTAAATCATACAATGATTGCGTTTTAGGAAAAAAATCAAGAACCCGAAAAATTACCGCAAATTATAGAGCTGTAAAAAGTAAATTGGAACGAAACAGCTCTGCATTTTAAAAAAGATAAGGAACGCAGTAAGAATAAATGCACCCTCAATTTTTATGGTGCAGTGGTTAGCGTTCGAGTCCCAGTACGAACAGCATTTTTTTCGATCAATTTATCGATTTCTGTTCGAAGGCATGGGTGTTGGTGATGTCCAAAAATTCAATCCCACCCTTTCAGAGCCTTTAATAACTGGGTGCAGCGAGAGTGATTAGTTCAACACTAGTCCCGTCCTGCCCTTTTGCTTCTATCCCTATTACTCTATTTAAAAAAAACGGAGGTTGAGCGACTGAGTAATAAACAGTTTTCGTTCTGTTGAGATACCTTCATTAAGAGGTCATATGCTTGACATTAAGAACGGACATAGATTTTTATTTTATTGGCCAGTCTTCTTTTGAATAGAAAGACTTATAATTCTATCTATATTTTTTTCCCATGTAACGCGGTGGAACAGCGTTCCGCACCCCTTTCTTGGTATTTTTTATGATTCAAATACAAAATCGCAAAATTTTAGATTTATTTCTCTTTATCGATTTCTGTTCGAAGGCTTGGGTGTTTGTGATGTGTAAAAAATCCTCCAACTCTTCCAATCCTTAAATATGATGGGCAAACGAGAACGATTAGTAAACCTGTTCTAGACATATCTTTATATGTTTACTTTCTTCAAAAGAAGAGCAGGAAGGCAGTGTAACTAAGTAACAAGCAGTTCTCCTAAAAAACTTCAGTTGAGATACCTCCATTAGGAAAACTTATTCTCCATATAGGGAACGAATATGGATTAGAAAAAAATATGTAAAAAAGCTTGAAAACGAGTTCCAGCTTAAGTTTTTTTAAAAAAATCACTGTCAAAATGTCTTTGTTTTTTTCACAAGTATAACATCCAATGCGAATACAAATTAGTTCAACATGAAAAAATCTATCTTTCTAGGTAAGTTATTGCCATTTTTTTTCATTATTTGACGAGCTTTTGGAGCTTCTAAATAATATACTCTGATAAAAAATGTCTAAAAGACAAACCGAGTCAACTCCTAATGATGAGTATAATAATTATGTTAATAGAGTTAAGTGTGATCAATTTTGATTCTGATTAAAAAATTCTCTCACATTATCTAACGTCTTGATTATTGTAATAGTTCTTACAAAATTTTGTCTAAGCTGTCCCTTTTTGATCACTCAGCTTAAGGTAAACCACATTTAAGATGACTTGGTTTAAGGCTCATTTTTCGGAGCCAGAGTCAGTCAAATAAGAGTAATTTAGATGTCTCAAGCATCAAAAGTAAATTTTTAAATTTGTTAGATTGCATATTGACGCCTAATGAGGCACCGCGATACCGTAGTGCGCTATTGTAACAAAATGTCTTATTTCATTACCAAATGAACACCATCTGTCGGTTGAATAAGTAAGTGGACGATACTTAATTACGTTCTCCTCTCAATTTTTAATAGGTAACTAAGTACCTATGAATTTAGAAGTCAACGATCTATTTATTACATGTGAACTTGAAAACAGTCACTGCCAAGTACAAGAATTCAATGCCCTCTGGGCCGAAAAAAAAATGTATGATATAATAACCCAAGTCGCGTATTTTGTTCGGGAAGATGGTTACATTTTTTGCTCTTCTAGCTTCATTAAATGTTTTTTTTTCCTATTATTACTACTGGTGGTATTTTATGGTTGAGGTAGAGAGATACATACAAATGCCTAAAAGTAAGCCATCAACAATCTAAATATTACAATTATGTTGGAAACGGTTTTAGCCGTACAGAATTTTTAGTGGAATTAAAAATAATAATAAATTCTAAGACAAAAAAGTTATAAGTAAATAAAAAAAACGATTGGGGTCGTGTACTTGTGGCAAGGTCGTTCGCTTCGTTTGCGGTGCTCGCGGGCTCGAATCCACAGCTTTATAAATTGATTTTTCAATGTATTTCTATTCGAAAGAATGGACGTCTGTGTAAAACTTCTTCCCACTCATGCCATCTCAAAAAACTGGAAGGAGCAGTGAAAGCGATTAGTTTATAATTAGTCCTCTCATATAACTATGCTTCTCTTCTTCCTCTCTTATAAAAAGAGGGTTTGAGTAAATGAAACTGAGACATTTCTCGAAGAAAAGCTTCTGTTAGGATAAACTTCACTTGAAGCTGACTTGTTTTTTTTAAAGGACAATAGTGACATAAATTTGTAACAGAAGAGATTTATTTATTCACGGTTTAGTGTATACGATATGCTGAAGACAATATTTATAAATATGTAACTTCCTTTTTATGCTGTATGTTGAGGGTCAGAAGTGGAGTAGATGCATTACATATCGCAATTTAAGTTTTTATGTCGTAGATGCATTATATATCAAAATTAGTTAACAACGTTTGCCGAGCGGATTGAGTAGACAATAATAAGTTAAATACTTATGGTATTTGAATAGTCCGTAAAAAACTGAAAACTACAACTAAATGTTTCTTAAACTGGTGAAATATGCCCCAAAAACTCGAATCGTTGATTTAGGGTGGCTGCATGCAGCTCTGCAGGGTTATTTTCAATTTCATTACGTATTTCATTACCAATTGTTTTAGTTGCATAACTTAAATGCTAATAGTTATAGCTATGTTCACTGTTGTTATAGTCCATCTTTTATGATTCATTCGACCAATCAGAAGAGTGATTTATAAAGAGGTTATTTTGTAACAAACTGTTCGAATTAATGCAAGTTTGTCAAGTAGCATGTGGTAAAATGCATTTATCTTAATACAATCTTTCTAATACGTATGGCAAGTGAACATGATTAATCAGACATACAACAACTTTCAAGAATTAAATAAAATTCGGTGAAGCGTTGGTTTTTGAACGATTGACTATAACAACAATGAAGCAGGGCATTGAAGTCGGGTAAAAAAAAAGTACTCCGACTTATTTTTAAAAAATATTTCCGTTTATTTAATATATCTGTATACCATCAGATCATTCTAGTTACTAGAATAATTCTAATAGATTTCACCAATCAATATGATAAAAAGATTAATATTTTTTCTCTTGTTTTTCCGACTCCACCTTCGGAACAACACCCGACTTAACGACTACCGACGCCAACTCCATAGTCTTACATTTAAGCTGTACCAACCGTAAAAAATATACACAAAATCAGGTCGAGTATAAGAGATTTCCCTTAATTAGCGTGTAAGTTTCAATACATACAGAATAGCCCCGCTATATAATTATATTATTATATATTGTACTTATGACCGGTACTTATTTAAGGTTATGTTTTTGTATGTGTTAATTGTGGGGTTATAATGCAAAACGTACTATTTCCAAAATGAGTGGTATTGAGTTAGGTATAGGGTATCCAATCCCGGGATCCCGGGATCCCGGGATTGAGATTTTCTCACCGAGGGATTTGAAATTCTCAATTCGCTTTTATGTAATACTTTTTCCCCGATTGTCCCAGAACCTCGTTTTTTTTAGCTCACCGAGAAATTTGAAATTCCCGATTTCCTATACTTTTTTCCCGATTCTCACAAAACTTCGTTTTTTTTGTTTTAGCCCACCGAGGAATTTGAAATCCCCGATTTGCTATACTCGACTGATCCTATTAGTTTTAATATTAAATGTCTATAAGACTGTCGTCTTTAAATTGGAAATCATATTTTTATGTCAAATGTTATTTTGTTTGTGTTATTCGTTATAGTATTTGACTCTACTGAAAAGTTTGAGTTTTGGAAATAGTACGTTTTGCATTATAACCCCACAATTATTGTTAATATTCTCATCAGTTGTATGCATAAGTGTTGACAAACAATATATTTTAGGTACTTGAATTTATATATTTTTTATTCTATGAATTAATATTGGAAAGTTTCTTATAGCTTATAACATTGAAACACATTAATAAAAATATTAAAATTTACGATAAGATTTATTTAGAAAAGTCCCTAAAAATAGTATGACTTTATATAATATATCCAATATTTGATTTATTATTATGTGAGAGAGTGAAAAAAGTTGGCTCACCTCTGAATTTATAACACAAGGTACTCGAATCGGCCAATAATAATGATGTCTATTTCACAATATCCAAAGGTAGCATCCACCATCTAGATAACAGCTGTTCATCTAAAAAAAGAGGTTCTCCCATATATAAACTCCTCGATATCCGTAAGACCCATTTGATGCTAGTGCGTTGATCTATTCCGAATCAATACCGGTCTGAATGAATTACTCAAGAAAAATGAAATTATGATACGGTATATTTTGTTTAAAATTAAGCATACGTACGTATAGCCCGAAAAAGAGTAACTTCGTGTTCAAAAGTATATCTAATATCGATAGTAAATTGGTTATTTTTTAATATAACTAATTGATTTATTGATTAATAAAAGCACGCCTAAAATAGCGCGCCAAAATGGCGAAATATAATTATTTATTAATATCTGTGGTTTTGTTGTGTATTGTTGGTGTAAATGCGGAAAAAGATCAGTTGAAAAGAAGTCCTGCTGCAAAAGCAAAAGGTTTACAAATTCAGTATATATTTTTTAGTTTTCATGAAATCATAGCAATTCTCTTGGAGCATTTTGATAAGTGAACTTCAAAATAAAACTCTTTTACTTTTCAGGGATATTCGACTTGGGGTCTGGAAGTGCCTGTTTGAGTGCAGATCGGTCACAAAAAGGAGTGTGCCTCTCGCGCCAGCAGTGCGCTTTACAAGGAGGAAAAGTTGCAGGATACTGTGGAGTTTTCAGCACCTGTTGCGCTCGTGAGTACACTCAATCAATGCATATTTAACTTAAATAAAACAGTGTTTATAAAATGATTTTGCGATAAGAAAAACAAAGTAATTAGTTTCACTAGAATTTTTCTATATTAATATTTAGTATTATACAAAGCTATTAGAATATCTTCTTTGTCAAAATTATGATGCAACAGAATACCTTTCATATTTTTTTACGTTAATAGCGTTATAATTAGTTAATCCAAATATAATCGGTAAAATATTATCATGTAAATATGAGTTTTGTGGTAGAATTGTAAGTACTAATGTGATACAACATAATATTTAAAACGCGATAATATTTCTAAAAAAAAATTGAAAAAAAGATCAATTTATTTTTAACATCCTTTAATACTGTAAATGCGGTTGGTTAAATAAGACTGAACTGCATGAGCTTATTTCAATTTATCGTAAAAAATATACGTTTTTTAAAAACTATATTTATTATTTAAAACTGCCTGTCTTGTTAAAAAATATTTTTATTAATTTGTTATCAGTATTTTTATTCGAAAGTGAACATTAAAAGATTAATGTTGATCAAATACTTAAATTTTACAATTGTAGACATTTTCGTGGTCAAGAGAAATAATCTTTGAATTTTAAAGCGTACTGCACTTAAAGTTGACTTAAAATATTCTAAAGGGACAGTATTAAAAGGGATGAAAATATTTCAATATTATACTGACGAATTAAAAAAAACTTTAACATATAAATAGTAAATCTATAAAATAAATTGATTAAATTCAAAATTATAATTAAAATACATAAATATTTTTAAATGTCCTATCAACAAATAAGATAATCTAAAAAAAATCTCAAACAATTATGAAAAAAAAACCAGTAGGCTTATTAATTCATCTTCAATGAAATATGAAATGCGATTTCTATGACAATATGCAAAATTAACATAAGGTTAACTGATCATTTAAATAAGTTTTCAACCAGAATCGGTCAAATCAATACACAGCTAAATATCGTTACCTTACTTTGAAAAAGTTCTAAATGACATTTTGGCATAAAATTACCTTTTAGTCGGAAAATGTTGTATTTGCCACAACTTAATATGTATGTTAATTTCAGTTTTAAATAAAGAAGTAAGAAGGATTCTAGAGTTCTACATATAAATTAATTTCAGAGTCACTCATTTTTAAATAAAGAAGTTAGCAGGATTCAAGAGTTCTTTCTAAACACTTTCTTTCATACAGTAATTTTAAGCTTCTAAGAAACAATAGGACTTTTTATAATCGATTTATAAGCAACATTCATATAATCAGTCCAATATTCAAACGCTCGTATCTCAAAACATGGTAAAATGCTAATAAAACCTTTTAAAAGTAAGGTAACGATATGTTTATTTATAATTATTTACAGTTAAATAAATTATTATACTAACTTTTATTTATTGTCCGCTTAAAACGTATTGTATTATTATTGATTTTTTCACTACTGCTATAAAATGTTATCCCTTTACCGTTTAGTTGCTGCTTGTGACATAAAAACCAGTGCCAAGAGTGTGGTGTTCTCAAATCCACCACTAACTCCTCTTTCTCACGGGCTAGAATGTTTTTACAACGTCGAGATAAACAACCCAAGGGTTTGCCAGATCAGGATCGACATGGAGATATTTTCCTTGGCCCAACCAAGCACGGTAAGATCACTCTCTTTGAAATAAACATGGCTAAGTATTTTAAACGGCTAACAGTGGGTAGGACTTTACAGTGATAACAACCTTTTTTTTAAATCTCCGGCTATTTTTTTTTAGTGTTTCAGTGAATCTTGAATTTTAGTCACGAATAGGTAAAACCATTTTTCGAGTTATCGTAAAAGATAATAAATAAAGCATTTTTAACCGAAATAAAAAAAAGTTTGATGATTCATGTACAGTAAAATACTTGATCAAGTGATACAAGTACTGTATCTCAATCACAGGTTTGATTTGACGAATATACGTTGACGAAAGGCGAAATCTGGGTCGTTAGCGACAAAACTCATGGAAATGCACAAAATTCAAACTATTCAAATTTGAATATACGTTCGTATTTTACATATGAGGAGCAAACATTCAAAAAGTGTTTTGTCACACAAATACAAAGCTTGGAAAATGATGATTTATGTGTTGCAAAAGTGACGATTTGTATGAATGTGTCAACTTTATGATTTCATTTTAATATGAAAAAAAACCTTTTTGAACATTAATTTTGATTTCCATTCATAGGTTTTATTATGGGCTATCAGAATTGGTATAAAACGCCATTTTTCAAAATTTGTGACAAAACACTTTTTGAATGTTTGCTCCTCATATATCTAGTGATTTTTTTTTTGAATTTGTATGGATGGTTGTTTTTTATCTCGTACTAAGCACACGTTCTTAAAAAATCTGTTTGAAATGACTTAGAGCAGTGCTCCCCAACCTTTTTACACCTGCAGACCGGTAAAAAAAAAGAAAAAAAATCGCGGACCACTAATGCAGAGCCGCATTATTAATGTCTACTTTTCACTAGAAAGATTTCATACGAATCATAAATATTAATAATATTATTGTTTTAGTACGTTTTTAAAATTAGCATGCGTATTTAATTTACACTTTTACCCACAATTAGTTGGGTATATAATTTATAGATATTGAAAAAAGGACATTATTGGATAAAGAATATAATTTGAAATGACATTTTCTTGAGACGTGCTTAAATTCATATCATATTATACCACACTCGAGATCGGTTGCCTGCTTCACCACATTTGTTGGCTATTTCGCTTCCCATTATTTTGAAGTTCCTTGGTGTCGCATCTCACTACCAATTATAATTATTCAACAATAAGTCAAAATACAAGTAAACGTGCAGACGAAAAAAGATCCTATATTTATTATTTTTGCATGGCGAATTTCTTGAAATTTGGCATACTGTTTGCGGCCCGTCGGAAAGTCTCTGCGGCCGATTTAGAGCACTCCTAACAGCAACGAGAGATTACAATACCGATATTTCGGTATTCATTTTAGAAATCTGGCATGCACTCGCCATTATTATCCTCAAGTCTAAAATGTGCCCATTACCACAATAAGGTTGAAAACCCCTGTTCTAAGTGATCGAGCAAAAATGTATATTTGTTTTATATTATAATATTAGTTTTTGATGAATCCGTAACACTTGAACAAGTTTCCTGGATAATTAGAATAAATTGATGATATTCTTTCAGGCAGTAGTAACCACGCCGGATAAAATTCCTGGATGGAATTGTCTGGATGATGTATTCCAGGTGACGAATTTGCAAGCATTCAGTGAAATTATTCCTTCCCTTTGCGGTGACAACAGCGGGCAACATCGTGAGTTCACAGTATTTTTTTAGTATTGTCTTTTCAAACAGTATTATTGTATACGAATTTTACGATGAATATTTGAAGAACTTTTTCATTTGTTTATTATAATGAAAAATATAATATTCTTTTGCATTTTATTTTTGACATTACACGGCCTGAGAAAACGAATGAATTATTGTGATTTAAATTAGTTGTAAACAACAATATTTATATCATGTGTATTGTATATTAAAATTATAAAGGGTCTTTCGGGCTGTGTCTTCTGATCACTTTTTAAGGTTTTGCATTTTATTAAAAAAGCACTTTTTTGTACTGATTTCACACATTTAAAAATAAACCAAGATCGCTAATATGAGTGAAAACGGTCCTGATATAACAAATAGTCGACATCATCTTTTGAGTCACAACGCTAAGAAACAATATATGGCCGAAAACATGCCGTTTAACACGCCTTGAAATAATGTTTATAAATGGAACACATTTTTAAATCTGTCAAATATTAAAAATAGTTGAATATCGGTTATCATCAAATTCAAATCGATTCTCTAAGAAGAGTTTCCGATTGAATTTGTTTTATTATTTTATTGATTAAAACCTTATTTACAAGTTTTTTTTCCTTCTCGCAACGGTTTGGTTAAAATTTTTCGTGGTTTATTTAAGTTTACGTTCGAGTGAATGCATCTCTCAATCAACGAGCAATAAGAATCAACTTTAAGATTGCTGACAGAACTGAGAAATTTAATCTTCCATTGGCAACATGGAGAATAAGAGTAACACAATTGGAATGCCACAACACTTTAGGGTAAGTGAAGCATTTTTTTTAAATATCATGTATTGTTATGAATATGATGACATGCTCATTTGAAAACACGTGTACAGTAATGATTGACGGTATGCTATTTTATAGACCGCTCATTTTTTTACTAAGGCCAAACCACAGGCGTAACTAAACTTGTCAATCAGGTCCGCCTTGAGCGGGTTAGAAGCTCGTAGGCACAAAAAGTCAGTGTATAAACAGGAATTTTAAAAAAAGAACAGTGTGTTACTATCAATGCAGTTATACAACAGTGTTATAATTTTAAACTGGCACCTGTCATCTCGTAACTAATTTGAACAGACATCATTGCACCACCATTGTTTTTTATGTTTAATAATGAAAGAATTTATTCGAGTCACCGGTAGCATTGGTGTGATTGAATTAATATGTTCTGAATGAATTCATATTGCAGGGCATATCATTTAAAACATATTAGAGATTTTTTCTTCTTAGATTATTTTAATAATAAAATTATTATATTAAACATACAAGAATACAATTCTAGTTTGATATTAATTTTATAAATCGTTTACATTTTAGTATAATAAAGTCACTGTTTTTCAGGAGAAGCGAAAGTTTGTTAGTCTGCTTTTTAAAGAAATTTAAATGTGAGTTAAGTTTAAAAACTGGAAAAAAAAATCTAAAATTAAACGCCAATTTTTTTTTTTTTTTTTAAACCATGTCCGCTCCCAATGTGGAGCATATGGACTCCTAATGGAGTTTATCTCAACAGAAGTGTTTTTACGAGAACTGCTTGTTACTCAGTTGCTCAACCTCTCTTTTTTCTAAAGAGAGTAGGGATAGAAGGATAGGGGCTAGGGCAGGATTAGTGGTAAGCTAATCGCTCTCGATACGCCCCGTTCGTAGGATAGGATGGGTGAGAGGGGGAAATTCAAGACATCACATACACCCATGCCTTTGAACAGAAATTCATAAATCGATTGAAAAATCAATTTATAAAAACTGTCCGTACCGGGATTTGAACCCGGGCCCTCCGTAGCCGGAGTCAACAACGTTGACCACTCGACCACACAGGCGGCAATTTACTAAACGTTAATTATTATTATTTAAAGTTGATTTTTATACAATGGTAGTAAGATTTTAAAACAGTAGTATAATATATTGAATGGTAAGTTTTAAAGATATACACAAGAATTAATTTAAAAAAAACTGTGCAGCGGTAAAATACGACGGCCCTGTTTGATACTGGATTCATTTCTGGATCATATTTAATTTTCTTAAAATAATATTTCCTTCCCCTTCTTTTGTCTAAAAATATAATGAAAAACTATTTTCGTTGGTAGTTAATATGTGTATACGAATCTTTTTATTTTGTAAAGGAATTTTTTTCATTATATAAAATAATATTTTTAAGATATCTTCCAACAGTTTTTCTGTAGCCACTGAGTTTAAACACTAGCGTGTTATTCACATATTGATTGTATTAAAGGAGCGAGCCATTGCGAAATATCACTAAACATGAAACCACGAATTATTACTGTATGGTTGGGAGAATTAAACTTTGAATTAACAATAAAGAACATCAATAAATAACTTAGTCTACAAAAAACAATGAATGTTGAGTATTAAAACACACACAATTTTATCATGTCATCAACAGTCATATATGTCGGCCACAGAATAGTGTTGCAAAACTGCATCCCAAAATGCAACGCATTTTATTTTAATATCACATAATAACTGTTCTGGTGGAATTGTTGAGAGAATCAGATTTAAAAGTTAGAATGGAGTAAACAAATGAATACACTGCTCAATAATAAAGCAATGCAACAACGAAAGCAATGGATATTAATTTGCAGTCGCACATAACTTACTTCGGCCACGTAGACTTGTTTTTAGAGTGCATCCCATGGCTTCACGTACACGAAATTGATTTAAATGTTTCGTTGTTAGAATTTACGTATGCGAAGGTCTTGGCGATATTAAATTTAATAACCCATGCACAAATGCGGACACTAAATATGATTTATTAATAAATTTGCAAAGTAATATCGTTTGGTCATCGAATATAAATGAATTGCTTAATGCATTTAATCAAATTAATGAACTGACGATTGATATAAAACAGACTTAACAGCTTAATAATTAACTGCTTAGTATGTCGCCTGCTGTGGCCCAGTTGGTTAGAGCTTGCTCTACCGATCACGCAGGTCTGGGTTCGATTCCCAGTCAGATCACAGTGAATTTGAGAATTATGAATTCAAAGTTGTGATCGCAGGTTAGGTGTTTGTGATGTCAATTCACTTCATTTCCTCTCCTCCCATCCCTCTGATCCTTTAATAACTGGGTGTAGCATCATGATTAGCCAACCACTAGTCCTGTTATAGCCTTATCCTTCTTTCCCTACTACTCACTTTGAAAAAAGTGAGGTTGAGCGACCGAGTAACACACAGTTCTCTTAGAAAAACAAAAACTTCTGTTGAGATGCCTCCATTACGAAGCCATATGCTCCACATTGGGAGCGGAGATGAAAAAAAAATAATTTTAAGGAAATTTATTTATGAAATGATAATACGAGCGGATTAACAAATATAAATAATGCTTTTTTTGGTTAACGAATTTGGATACTAGAAAAATCAGTACAGACAATGAAAATTAAAAATAAATCTTATCTTTTAGACTATATAAAGAACCTAATTACTTGGACATTTTGACATCGAACCTACCAGTGACTGATGATTTAAAACCACACGATAAGAGTGTGAGTCAACGAGAAGCTAAATTTATTTCGTCGGCTGACAGAGATCTTTATCTCATAGGTAAGTGAAAAAAACGTATTTGTTACTGCTTCATGATTTATAAGAGAATTGCTTTCAAAATTTTGGTCAAATTAAACGAGTCAACAATTAGTTCATATATAATATAACGCAGATAATCCTGCTGAGTTTAAAAACAATGGGAAGCACAAAATTATTATGTTGATATACTTTTTGGACCTGCTAAAATTTCGTTTGCTTGAAACTCAAAATAGTTTAAGTTGTATTTTTAACCATATGTATTAATCACATGATAAGAAAACACTAGCAAATTTTTGCATGTTACTCACTTTTTCCCTCTTTAAACACGAAAAAGAGCCACTGTTTCACGATAAACATATCCTTCTGTAATTTATAGATATATAAAAAATTAAATTTAATAAATTAAGTTCTTCCCGCCACAAATTTTTAATGACAAAATAGTTCTATCTCCACTATTTTATCGTGTAGACAAAATATTATAATTGTGAAGCTTGTCGTGTAAAATTGCTTAATACAGTATTCATTTTTCAGCTCCTGATGGTTGTTTGCAATACTTCCCTGATAGATCTGGGACTTTTGAATCTTTTAATTATAACCGGGGTCTTGGTCCATACATGGCAGGTCTTCACTACGCCACGTGTTTCAAAAGAACGCCAGACGTTTGCGGAATCAAGTAGGTTGATTATTATTAATATACTTCAAAGCCTTAATACAATGAGCGTTTTGTCTTCCATAATTACATTTAAATATACTAAATTATTTTTTATCGACCCTCTGCTAAAACAGCTGATATAAACAAGAAAAAGATTTAGAAAGAGGCAAATTGATACATATTTACTTCTCCAACCAACACCTGTTATAATTATTCTGATGCTGATTTCACAGTTGTTTTTCAGAATGGATTCATTATGTCGAAAACATAAGAATTAATTCAGCAAGCTCTTGATGTGACTAATATTTTATCCGTTTATTGTGGTAATTAAAACAAGATTAAATCAAAGAAACAAACAATATTCTGATATGGCCAGATTTTTAGCTAAAGTTAACCATTTAGGCATAATTCTGTATCTCTATACTGAGATATTTTGCCTTAGCGTTGATTTTCATTTACACGTATTGAATGTATTATGGTTGATTCAAGAATACTCAGTCAAAAAACGTGATGTTACATTTTTATATAAAGACAAATATATATATTAATTGATTTGGCATTATAAAAGATTTAAAATATCAAAGTATTTTATGTTGACGATGGCGCAAGCCGAAATAGCTATCAACGCATAAATTATTAAAAACTGTAGAACTAAAATAATTTGACAAATATAAATATTTGATGTTATTTAGAATATTCAATGTTATACCCATCAAAACAGTTTAAACATAAAAAATTCTAACAATGTATATTCTGTTATTTTTATCTCAAAAATTTTCCTGAAATGTCTAAGGAAAAATCCTAGAGGCAGTTGATTGCACTGAAGTGTGCGGAAGTAAAAAACGTTATGGAAAAGCTTTTATAAGTTAGGATTGAGTCACTCTACATATAACGGCAAGAACTCTTTGAATGCATTACAATTTGAAAAAATTGCAATCATGTCGGCATGACCTACGTCATGTTTTTTTGAAATTGCAATATTTTATTGTCTTAATTTATTTTGAATATTAAACTTTATTTCGCTTTCGTTTAGGTTAACGGCCAGCAAATTCGTCTTAGCATTTAACGACATGAAGAACAGTCAACTTGACACAGATTGTCAGACCAATCCTTACGTCGTAGGAAGTCTCGACAGTCAGGACTATTTTTACATTCCTGAAGGAGAAACGATAGACGGATTGAGAGGTTCCAAATGGTGTGGCACCAGCGCTCAAGGAAAAATCATTGCATGTAAATATATTTTGAGATTTTTAACTGTATTCAGATGGACCTGACAACTGTGTGAGGCGATAATATTTACCCGAGATGGTAGAGTGTAATCAACTGTGCAGGATACCACTTTTTTCGTTCTTAGCAAATACGTCATAGTTATCAATGTTTCAAATCAATTCAGTGTCTCTTATTGGGTTCGGCTGAGAACGGATTGTAGCAAAAATCTTTGACGGCTCTCTATTGTACCAACTATCAAGTATGCGATTAGCGTCTTGGTGGTTTTGATCCTAAATAAAATCCGAGTTTTGAGACTTGTACAACCCAAATAGTTGCAAGTTGAAGACTTGTAGAAAATGGCAATGAATTTTATAATTATGATGAAATAAATATTTTATATTATTTTCTTAGTACTAACATGATGGTTTGTGTTTCTTTCAGCAACACCTCCTGGACCGCTACACGTTTTTTTCAACAGTGACAACGTATTCACAAGCGAAAAAATGGAATTAGGATACAGAATCAATTATAATGTCCTTAATAATTGTTAATTAATAAATATATTAACGCCAACAATAAAAAAATTAAAAAATGCAGCGATATTGCAAATTGTACATCAATTATTTTTTACAATAAATGATATTATTTTAATTAATCGGATTTAACATTTTTTTTACATGAATATATATATACAATGTCTAAATATTCAATTTAAAGAATTATGTGAGAATATGGATTACAGATTATGACCAGGATTGGGGGAAGTGGAGGAAATAAATTTGTCATATTGGTGAAAAGTAAAAGTACATTATTATCTCAAGAAACCAAACAATCTATATATTAATAGTCGATAAGGTCCGTTTGTCCGAATGAGTGTATGTAGGGTGTCCTATTAATCGCTCACTTTTCACAAATAATCACAGATGTGTGCGTACTAATTAAATAAAATAAAATAACATAAAATTAAATTAAATTAAATACTATGCAACAAAAATCTCACGTTGCTGGGCAACGGGCTTACAGCTAGTAATTATTAAAATTGGTATCTTTATTTAGACCAAAATCTTGATAAACAAAAGCGAACGTAGTGCCATGTTAATTTGAAAAATCAGAGTCAGTTCAATTATTATGATAAATAAGATTCGCAATAACATTTAGGTTTAGATGAACTATAGCCGTGACTGACATATTTCGTTGGTTGTGTGATATTATTTAAATATTACAATTACTTTAATCATATTGAAAATGTCAGGGCTTCGAACCGCTATTTTTTTCGTACCGGTTCAAGCAAAAAAATATAAATCGGTTCGGTTCCGGTTTTCGTTTCAGCAAAAATAACGGTAACAGCTCCGAGCAGGGTTGCCAGATTTCTTGCAAGTCAAACCGGGACATTTGTCCGATTTACTGACTTTCGAATCCAAAACCCCAGGAATTTACCGATTTGCCCAAAATACCAGGTTGTTTGAACACTGAACCGAAAAAATCCGAAATTTTTTTCGGTTCGGTTCCGGTTTTCGCTTCGACAAAATAAGCGGTCTTAACGGTTTTTGGTTTCGGTTCAGTTCCGGTTCGAAGCCCTGAAAAACGTTATAGATCGGAGTGATAGTTTCCAGGCTTGGATAGTTTTTAAGGCGTGTAAAAATTGAGTATTTTATTTCATTCTTCTACCCAAGTAATGTCTTGGTTTAAGAAGATTTTTTTATCGTGTAAAATCTTTTTGAGTCGTTTGAAGCATTTGGCTTTTTAATGAAAGTATCTTAGTAGATTTCTTCGAAATCTGTAGGTAACTAAACTTAACTTCAAAAAAAATAGGGATAGAAGGATTGCACTGTGAAAAACTAGTAGTAACTAATCTATCTCACTAAATCATAGACGTCCATGTCTTCGGATAGAAATTCATTCATCGATTGAAAAATCCATCTATAAAAAACTGTCGGTGCTGAAATTTGAACCTGTGATCTCTATAATAAAAATAATAAAACATTTTTAGTACTTTTTCCACATAAAATTTATTAGATCAGGACCGGTTTCGCTCATGATGAGCATTGTCAACTGATCAGTTGACAATGCTCATCATGAGCGAAACCGGTCCTGATCTAATAAATTTTATGTGGAAAAAGTACTAAAAATGTTTTATTATTTTTATTATAATGCCATTCCACCAAGTATTGACAGTGAACACCTTAAAAGTGATGTGATCTCTATGTTCTAAGTCATGTTGTTGTAACAATTGCGATAAAAAGAATGTTAAATACTTGTAAAACGTAGTATAAGCTGATTTGAATCAACCAAGAGCACATTTTCCCAACTATGTTTTGCCGCTGAACCATGTTTTATGATATAACATAAAAACGTAATAAATCAAACCCAGATTTAATCAGAATTCAATTTAAAAAAATGGAAAAATAGTTTAAATTATCTCCCTCTGCTACCGCTCCGTTACTACATAGTTTAACAAAAACTGCATTTTTCTCTTGGTGTAATAATCATAATATCAATTTGAGAACATGTTTAAAAAAGTAAATTATTGGGTCTCCACAAAATGTTTGAAATTGATCAAATAATTGTTATTTATGGTTCCAAAAATTAGTTGACAGATCCTGTAGGAATTCTAGCATTCTGAGAAAAACGTTGGCACCTTGTTGTAACATGTACATGTTATTAAAATGTTAATTTAAGAGCAAACAATATTCTCAGTCAATTAAGTGTATAAATGCAATGTTTGTATTATATATTATCTACAACAGCTTCAGTGTACACAGTAGTACATTTTAAGCAATTTCATTGATTAGTTTACGGTAAATTGCATATTGTTACATATTATAAGTGTTTAAAGTAACAAACGATTGCTTATTTAAATATTTAATACAATTGCATAGGAGCGATAAAAAAATTCACACATAAAAAATAATCCGCCCCTTTTCCCAAAATAGTCCAACTCAAAGGGGAACTTAAATATTATACATATTTATCACTTTTAAAATATTCACTGTCAATTCTTGGTGGAAAGGCAATATTTAAAAAAATCAAAAACATTTGTACTTATTCCACATTACCTGACCAGTTTCGCTTATCGCGGGCGTAACCAACTGATTATGCTTTTATGTAATACTAGCTGACCCGACGAACTTCGTACCGCCTCAGAATCAATAAATGTTGTAATAAAAATAATAAAACATTTTTAGTACTTTTCCCACTGAATAAAATTTATTTGATCAAGACCGGTTTCGCTCATCGCGAGCATTATCAACTGAGTTATTATCATCTGTGCATTATCATCAGAAAATAATGCTCGCGATGAGCGAAACCGGTCCTGATCAAATAAATTTTATGTGGAAAAAGTACTAAAAATGTTTTATTATTTTTATTATATTGCCATTCCACCAAGTATAGACAGTGAACACCTTAAAAGTGAATAAATGTTCTGTTAACTTGATAACTTGAAGCATGATGACTACCGAGTCAACCTTCAGTTGTAAATTGCGCGGTGGCAAGCCAGGCAGATCCAATAAGTTTAAAAATTAAGTTGGATAGTTGGTTGCTTCGTCTTCGTTTGTTACACGGTCGAAAGATTTAAAGGAATGCAGTGGACCAATGATTTGATTTTGAATTGTGAAGTTTAAATGATCCACATCTTTGTTCTTTGCCGCAAGAATTGCTCGTTCATTCAACCAATTGTGATTTTTGTGATCAACATGTGGAACATTTTGTTGAATGAAGTGAAATTGCAAAAGTTCGGCGGAAACAAAATCAATCCGTTCGATTCGTCGACAGGAACACCCCCGTTACCGATAGTCAGCAATTGCTTCGGCAGATAGATCGTTTAGCAATGCAACTCGCATGTTTGTCGTCAGCTGAAGATTCTTTACATAGCGCCAGAGTCGTGATTTGAGGTAAGCGTTTATTTCATCAGAAGCGGTAAATCTTGAAATGACTGGTAGTGTTTTTTGGAAATCGCCAGATAGTAGAATCATTGCGCCTATAAAACATCTTGAGTCATTGCACAGATATTTCATACTTTGATTGAGTGCTTCCAATGCGCATTTGTGCGCCATTGTCCATTCATCCCAGGTGATGATTTTACTTGCTACCAAAACTTTGGTCATTGGTGAGTGTTTCGAAATATTGCATGTCAGTTTTTCAGTCGTTTAAAGCAGTGCTCCGCAAGCGGTGTGCTGCGGCGCGAATCTCTAATAAACGAAAAAAAAAATAGTTTGGTCGATACTACAAACTATTTCTGATGACACATCATAGAGAAGCAGAAATAATTATTTTTTGGTTGAAGGAATATGTTATATGTACAGTCTGCGCAAGAATGTTTCGCGCACCTTGCGAAAGTTCGCTAGATTTGAAGGAATGTAGTGGACCAACGATTTGATTTTGAATTGTGAAGTTTAAATGATCCACATCTTTGTTCTTCGCCGCAAGAATTACTCATTCAATCAACCAATTGTGATTTTTGTGATTAGACGTTTGGGAACATTTTTTTGATGAAGCCGTCCTTCGTTGAGACGAAATTGTTAAAATTCGGCGGAAACGAAATCAATCTGTTCGATTTGTCAACAGGAACACGGTCGTTACCGACGATAGTCGAAGATCGTTTTCAAGCTTAAATCATTTTTCTCTTCTCCTTCGGGGCCGAGTTAATAATCCTCAAATTCTCATGACTATTAATTTACATGCTCCCAATTTATTCTTACGTGGGCGTAACTATGAGCAAAAACTTTTATTTCTAAAAACTTATACCTCGCTTAAGAGGTTTAAATCACCAGTTCCAAGGGCCGTTAGATTGATCAACGCATTGCCTAGAGAAGTGGACATTTTTATTGATAGTATTTGTGAACTGTTTGTAAAATTTCACTATTTTATTTCTTGATTTTTTATGTTGATTTTGATTCTGATATATTATGTAGTTTTATTTTATATTTTGTCTTATTATATTTTTCAAGTACATGGCGAATTGGCGTCAGCTGTTATGTCATGTACTGTAATTTTAATTTTGAACAATGAATAAATAGATAGTCAGCAATTGCTTGGAGAAATCTTCGGCAGATGGATCGTTTAGCAATGCAACTCGCATGTTTGTCAATTATTTGAGGCAAGCGTTTATTTCATCGGCAGCGGTTGATCTATCTACGTGGCTGCTATTCCAGAAGAAGAAACTGCTACAGCATTTTTTTTTATCTCGCATGAACAGTGGCCATAATCAATGACTTGAAGAATGTCTTCCCAGCTCCACTGGGCGCATCGAGGAAAAATAAGCCACCATTTCCATCATCAATTACCTTCATTAACGTATCGCTAATTTCCTTCTGTTGAGGGTTCAACAGTGGTACATTCGTTCAAACTGATTGGTTCAATGCATCTCGATCATATTCACGTTCACGTTCCAATTCTCGATTGAAAGCGTCGTTCATTCCACGATCTGGCGTTGGCATTCCTAACTTGACTACCAAACTGACGCACATGAGGTAACACATGTCTTCGATCTAAAGCAAAGCCTGGTTATGTATCTCTTCATTCACCTCGAGATCGGGATTCCCCAAACTGACACGAATTCGATGCAAAATGTATTCGGACATGTCATCCTTGTACTTGTTCCACAGTTCACGGGGATTCGATGGGAAGCATGTCAAAATAATGATAGAAAATAATGTGCGTATCTGACTTGGAGATTCAGAAACAATTTCTTCAGCGATTGTAATGAGTATCATTTTCAAGCAAATTGAGCTGTTGACATGCAAGTAGAAGCATTCGTCATTTTTCGGATGAACTGTGTACATGCGTCCAAAAGCATCAGTAGTCATTCGGATGAGTAGGAACCGCATCGCCTTGCTTTCGACGTTAAAATTTCTTCGATGTAGCTTTCCAAGTGTAATAACGTGGCATCTCAAAGTAGAGCAACGTTCGTGCAAACAGCGTAATATTTTTGTCAAAAAATTATCATACCTAATTAAAAACATAACCTTATTTCAACATTATCCGATTTTATTTCGTTTTCATTTTATATCATCGATTTGTTTTATTCTAATCCATACTCTAAATTTAAAATAATTTAGAAGTCAATCGTATGCAAAAGAAGCAAAAACAAATGAATTTTGGAAAAATTGCCACCTAGCGGATGAAATCTGCATACAAACGACATTTTCATTATTTCAAGGTGTTCGCCATTTAAAAACTGTATGAGAATATTAATTTTCTTCATAATTTCTTTGCCGTGATATTTTTCCGATGTTTTAATGCTTATTCTGCTATTCTAGGCGGATACGAATTTAATAAAACAAAGATCATTAAAATCTGAGCTGTTATTCTCGAGATATACGTGGTGTAACAAACCCCACTTTCTTTTATATATATAGATTGGACATATTTAAAATACCGAAGCATTCTCCTTCCAGGGAAAATTTCCCAAAGGTTAAGTAAAACCCCTGTTGTAAGTTGTATATTTTTCTAATTTATTGGTAGAACCCCTAGCTTTATTGGTAGATCCCGATTTGAGAAACGCTGTCCTATTGGCGTAGCGTGGAACTAAAAAGAGTTGCTAAATGCCGTGCGTGCTGGCGGAGAAAGATGATACTAATATGTAGTTCCATTTCCAACCGCTGTGCGCTTTTTCCCCGTTTTCTCTCACAATATTATTTAGTAGAACGAGGCAATTATTACATACTATGTGGTATTTCACTCGTTCCATTATATTTCACCCCATTTGCGGTCCCACATCTTTTTCGCCCAGCATTCATTAGCTTAACGATCGGAATCGATGTCCAAGTACACACGCTGTAGTAAATTCGATACTGTTTCAAATTTATTAGACAATTATTGTCGCTTTAATGGGTTGGCCGGTATATGGATACATTTAAAGCGAAGGACTTAACTCCCAAATCCCATATATTTTCATATTATCTACGTACGGATTTTTTTTTGCAAAAATTATTTCCCACGCCGAGAGCGAATTAGCATATAAAAATGCGGTTATTTTCGGATTCTGATGTAATTGACAATTTTTCGTTTAATTTACCGACGATAATGGTTAACAATTAAAAAAAAAGCCATGACCACTAAAAGTATTGCGCAGCCATTTAACAAATACTCAATAAACAGAAAACAGTACTTGCAGCGCTTTCAATTGATATTTTACAAGATCTAAGAATATTTCTATATTTTAAAAAATCAAGCAAAATTTTAATAATTAACGAATGTTTGTATAATAATTAACTAATTAATATTACCAATAACTGTTACCCTGAGTTTTCCCTCATCCTCGAATAAAAAAAAACAGTGACTCCTTTAAGTAGCGAGGTTTCAAATTCTGATAATATGAAGTCAATATTTTTTATAGCTTTTTTCAACAGATGTGCGTAAAAAAATGAGTGGATTGTATTTGTGTTAGTTTGATATTGCAAATAAATATGGATGATCAGACAAAGTCAACGCCAAAAGTTGTTTTTATCAATTTTAGTGTGTGTGAATTAAAGACATTGGGTGCGTTCAAAATTTGCAATGAAGACCAATGTTTTTTTTTGTATTATAAATAAGAAATCAATCGTACAATTTATCGATTGAAAATTATCACATGCTGAGTGAAACTGGTCCTGTTTTTTAATCAAAATATTTTTGTTTCAAATGTTTATATAATAAATAATCTAAGAAAATTTATAAACTTATACTTTGAATTTGAATATTCCTATAATTAAAGGTATTTAAGCAATATTAATTAATAAATTAATAATAGTGTCTTAGCTTCTTCAAATAACGATTATTTTTTATGTAACTCTCGCATCAATGAATTGAAAATGAATTATATTATTTTTAGAAAAATATCTGCATTTACCGTTAGTGAATAAATATTTAACGTCAAATGTCGTTAGCTCGTTAATATTCAGACCGTCTGGGCTGTTTTTTTTCAATACTTAAACGACCATTCAGAGAAAATAAAATTGAATTATACCATTGGATCGTGGCTCAACTATTAAACTGAATATCAATTAAAAGTTTATTATTTCACAAAAAGTTTATTTCGCGTTAATTAGAAGTTGTATTATAACATAAAATTTATTATCCCATTATTTATTGCATTATAAATTGTTTTAATGTTAATTCAGAATATCTGTGTATGTATAAAATATTTGAACAATAATTTTCCAATCAAATGCAAATGAAAATAGTATCGAAGTAACGTGAAAAATTTGCTTATAGCTCAGAATACTAAATTGAAAATGGAAATTATGATGACATTTATGAGAGATTCGTCAAAAAAAAAAATTAAGAAATTCTTAAGCGAATTAGAATGATTATCATTGAAACATGGATTTTTTCATTTGTTTTTTACATATCAAATGCTTATAATAATTAGTATATTTATTTCAGTAATATCTTTTAAAATGAAGCTTGTAGCCATTTAAAAAAATGTTTTACTAGTAACCGTTTTCAAAATTCAAACCACACATTCAAATATGAGTTTAAACAGCCACCGATAAAACAAAGAAATAAAGCAAAACAAAACAGCGAAGAAAATTTTTGACAGTTCATTATGAGAATTTAGGAAAGGATTTCAGATTATTATTTTTCTACTTGGACGACGGAATACTTGGATACAAAGATGGATACAAGGTACACAAAGAAAAACAAGACAAGAGAGCAGATGTAAAGACCTAGACGGCGGTAGTGGAACAGAACAAGACTTGACTTTTGAAATATTTGTACAGTTTTACAAAAGTAATGTTTATTTAACGGAGAATTGTGTTAAACATTTTATTTCAGGTGTACTGGTGTCAATCACAGAGATTTTAAAGCCACATGATACGCTGTTCTTCTACTTTTTATGTGTAATTTGAACAGGAATCTATCCAAGCATACATTGCGTGTGGCAGGTTAGCAAGATTTCGTTGTGAGACAATCACGCAGTGTGTGAAGCAACTCTCGTCGAGAGCCAGCGAAACAATCTCATGCTTTGTTATTCCTCTCCAGGTTGTCTTTCTATGCTTCGCTATAGACATCTCATAAAGTGATTCGTAGATATGCGTGCTCGTTTGGTAATTACTCACGTTATTTTTTTGCATGAAATCGAAAGGTATGCGTACTTAACGCAACGTAGGATGCACATTGTGTGTCGCAGACCGTAGAGGACTAATTGGGGAATTATGAACTGAGGGCTTAATTTTATTTTTATCAAGGTAATGCAATTAATAAATTGTTAAAGTAAACAAGACATAGTTTTTTATTTATCGATTAAAATATCTATAATTCATTTCTACCCGTTTACAAAAGTAATAATATTTTATATAAAAAAAAATAAAACATACAACTAAAACAATTTTGATATCAACCAATCAAACACAATTTGATATTGTATTCCAATAAAACATTGCAATATACTCTTTCTTATAATTATTGGTAACTAATTTTTATTACATTATTTTCATTTATCGTTAGATATTTTTAATTTAGTCATATGGCGACAAAGAATAATACTTTTATAAATATATTTTTACAATCTATAACATCAAGATTGATAAAATGAAATATGTTATTATGTAAGTGACCCAATATTGTGTACATTATGAATGAAATTTATTAAAAGTGTGAAACCAAATAGATAAACTGGGGAGACCTTCATGCAGCAAAATAGGTAAGCGGTTTCTAAATAATATAAATATTTCAATGACACATAATCAAGGCACCATGCATTTTCTAGAATCCACAATATTCCCAAACGTTTTAAAAAATTATAACTCTCTTAGCATTTGACAGAGGAATAAAAATGGAATGAATATTTTGACTGTTTTAAATCAGATGTTTTGTTCATAATTTGATTTTTATTACTGCTTGAAATGTCAGATGATTGTAAAGCCAAAGTTTTTTTTTTGATATATTATATGTCTAAAATATTAAAGAAGAAGAATAAACAAAATATTTGAAATTGAAATGTTTGTAATATACCTATCTATGGACACATTTTATTGCACTTTTTTAACTACTGCTGCGAATAATTATTGAATTGCATTGAAGAATATTGGTCATCACCTTTTGTCAACGTCAATGATGTGGCACTTACAATTAAAACTATTATATTTAAAAACTATAATTATTAGTGATTTAGGAATATCATTTTTTTATCAGAGTACGTAACTCAAATTGGTATTTGAGACAAATAAAACTGGTGACGGCACTCTTAAACAATGGTAAAGAAATCATTGCAAAAATCAAATGGTCAAAAAATAAAAACCACTTGTTTTATTGCAGTTAGTCTGTCTAATTATTATTTAACTTCTTATGCTGAACTAATTGTGTAACTGCTGTGTTTTAGATTGTTAAAAGTATGTTTTATGAAAATATTTCAAACATTTCATGCACACTGCACTTTGCAATGTCTGATTAATTGCCTTTTATCTTTTATTATCATATCAGTGAGTCAACCATTCATGTTTTACCATATCGGCAGCCTTCTCCGCGACCATGATAGTTGGGGCGTTGGTGTTTCCTCTAGGTATGAGTGGCATAATAGAAGCATCCACGACTCTGAGCTTATGCACGCCATAAACCTTTAATGTGTGATCAACCACAGCCTTGTCATCCCAGTGCGGACCCATTTTACACGTACCTACAGGGTGGAAAATCGTGGAAGTGTACTCTTGTAAACAGCAAGCCCAATACTCATCAGTGTTGAATTTTATATGTTTGCAAGCGGGTAATGGATATCTACTATACCGAGCACCAATTTTTTTGAAAACGTGAGTATCTTCTAGCTTTAAAACTTCACGAATTCCAGCGATCATTACATCCAGGTCTGGCTGCTTCGTGAAATATCTTGGATATATCAGAGGTTGTCCAAATAGTGGATGTGTTGTATTGAGTGTTAAATATCCTCTACTTTTCGGTTTTAAAAGCGTGGGTCTAGCTGCAATTCCGTCGTAATATGAAAGCAGAGCAACGCTGTCCTCGGAAGCTGTCGCAGGTGCCATTAAGTAGTCACGAACGCCTTGTCCATCGAAATGGTACTGTATGTCTGGCAAATCTAAAGAATGTTCTAATTTTGTCTGAATGAAGACATTGCAGTTCAGAGCACCGGTAGAACTGAGTGGGCCGTCTTTCTTTTTGGCGTAGTAATACCTGTACACTTCCGATTGTCTTTCGGTTTCGGTTGCAGTTGTCGCAGTATGGTTTGATAATAAAATCAAAACGGCATCCGTTGTGACGTGGTCTTGAAGATTGTATCCGACGGCTAAATCTTTTACTTGTTTTATGTGTAAAGGATCAAGAACGTGCTTCGGACCGATTCCTGAAAGCATAAGTATCTTGGGAGAATTCAGTGACCCAGCTGACAAGATTACTTCTTTTTTGGCGAACACTTGAACGCGTTTATTTTTGACTAAATATTCAACACCAACAGCTTTCTTAGTGTGATGATCGATTAATATTCTAGTAACATGCGCTTGCGTCCTTATGACCAAATTGTGGCGCTTATTTCTGATAGGTCGTATAAATGCCCCGTTTGTGGATTGCCTTCTTCCGTGAATTGAAGTAGACTGCAATATCATGACTCCGATTTGTTTCTCAGCGTTGAGATCTACGACTTTCAGTCCAAGTTCTTTCCACGCGTCTGTTATGGCGTAAACATTGTTGTCGATGTAAGGAAAGCGTTCCACGTTTTGATACCCTCCTTTACCGTGGTATTTCTGATTGTGAGCTTCGTGGTCTTCGTTGTTTTCAGACTTCTTGAAATACGGAAGAACCTAAAACACGAGTATAAATAGTAATCAACATATTTAAGCAGTTCAACTTATGATAATTGTATTTTAGTGGTATTTTTTTTATATAACAAGGTGTGTTTGTGCTTTTAAAAAGTGCGACAAATAGTGGATTTTTTTTATTATTCTACCTTAACTCATTGGGAAAAATTCTCTTTGACAGTATTATTTGTTATATTTCAATTTTTAAATGATTCATTTGTTTCACTTAAAGCAAATTATGAAGTATTTAATTGAATTAAGATACAAGCTTATTACCTATATTAATATTTTTTAAGTTGTTTTAGTAAATCGATTATATTACCACTTCTATTTTCAAATTAATCGTTATTACTTTCTGTATTTTCTTTAGTATTAAACACGGCATAAGCCGAAAACTATTTTTGCAGAAAGCAAATTTCTACGAGTGAAAATCGAAATCAAAGTAAGTCATACACATTGTGAACCGTAAAAGAGATATCATTTCGGTTAAAAAAACACTTTTACTAAATTTATATTCGGAAAAATATCTTGTTTAAGTTTAATGTAAATTTTTAAATTGGATTTTAACTGACTCGAAATTTATAACATTTATAATTTAACAATGTCTAAGTGGTATATGTTATTTAGCTAATAAATGAATAGATTGAAATAAAAAAAATCACCTCGTCATAGCTCCAGCCATCGTTACCCAGCTCAGCCCACTCGTCATAGTCCCGTTTGTTCCCTCTAATATAAATCATGTAGTTAATTGAACTCGAGCCACCCATTACTTTGCCTCTGAAATTAAAATACAAGTGAATATATTACGAAGATTCATTTCAAATCCAGTTATTAACATAAGCACTTTGGGAATCAACGATCACACACATATTACGCAACTAACAATTTAATACTATACTTTTAAGTTACTTAAAAAATTACATCATTAGTGATGGAGACAGACATATTTAAAAAGTTGTTGTCATTCGGAGACGTCTAACAGTTTTAATATTTCATTTGAAGTTTACCGACTTGACACTTATTACATATAGAAAGATATATTTTAAGCCGCGGTACATAATTTATTATTTTTCAAGTATTTATTAAATGATGACTATTTGTGAAGAAAATGACTACAAGAAAATGTTTTATTTGTTTCAATTTTCTCGAAGGATTTGAAAGAAAAATTGTCATTTTGAATGTTGTAATTTGGAAATAAACACATCATAAATTGCATTTTCCATTACATTTTTACTGCAAAATGTAACTAGGTATGTAGATTTAAAAAACATTATATCGATAAACACATTGACATTGTTTCAGAATATTTCCACACGTTCATAAACATTACAAAGCGACTAAACCTACTTGAACTGAAATTCTGTGTGAATATATTTTAATGTAATTGAAATAAAGTTATCAAGCAAAATATTCACAGCGACACAGTCCTCTCTTTGGTTAAGTAACGGAATTAATTTCATGGAATTATACATAAACGAAAAATGGTAATATTTTTCTTTGTCCATTGAATATTAGTCAGTTATGTATATCTGTGACTCTAAAATTGAATTGTAATAAAGGGGAAAAAATAACAAATTATTCGCATGAGCGACTGTTAAGCCTTAGCTTGTCTTGGGAAGTCACAATAGCCGCCATTAAAACCATTTTTTGCCCAAAATGGAATCGAAAGTGAAATCATTATGAAACTAAAAGTATGGCTAATTGGATAGGATTTTTTGGTCTTTCGGTAACCATAACTCCTGGATTAAGAAGCGTAACTAATACAAGAAGTAGACTTTTCGAATTCCGCATCCGAACCGACAAAAACGCGTTAGGTACTTTCAACTTTCACAGTTTTTATGAACGGGATTTCCCTAAAAATTTGGGGAAAAAAGATTTTGTTCGCTTAAGAAAAGATTCTTGTGATATGGAATGGAAAACTTTAATAGAAATACCGTTGGAATGAAAGAATAAGCCAATTTACTGGATTAGTAATGGTATTACTAAATCTACACCATTTTGATCAAACGATAAACATAAAAAATATGTAACTTAAAGTAAGCAAAATAAGATATTTTTTAAATATTTTTTCTCATTTTTCTCCAGATTGCTCTCAGCTTAGAACCAGTGGATTTTAAATCAAGCATTTCAATAGGATTCAACAAGGATATGTTATAAATCTGATGCTTTTTCAAAATGATATTAGATACGAATGATACTACTAATTGTTAGTTATTCGTTTTTTTTGTCTTATTTTTGGGTATAATTATGGTTGGTGTAGAAAATAATGAAATAGCGTCTTTTTAAATTTGAACCGTTCAAATTATGTACATTCACACAAATTTTGTCACTAACGACCCGGCTTATTGGGTTTAAACTAAATGAAACATTATTTATTATATAAACACGAAACATTCATTTACTAAGCATCGGTTCAAGTTCATCCGTGCACTTGAACGCCTGGATATGGAAAGGCGAAACCCGTGTCGTTAGTGACAATATATGTGTGAATGTGCATAATTTGAAGGATTCAAATTTAATATTGAAATTCCACCAAGCACCTTCAGTCGTGCTTGCTGTGGTCTAGTTGGTTAGAGCTGGCTCTACCGATCAGGTGGGTCTGGGTTCGATTCCTGGTAAAGTCAATGTCAAATTGGATTTTTTCAATTTTTCAAAAACACATGGGTGTTTGTGACGTCAATTCTCCTTGAGTTAATCTCATGTGACTTACAATTTTTTTTATCGAGTATATCTCGTATGATCTTTCAACTTAAAACTTTCAAATATATTTGACGCATTGGCGTAAGCTGTAATGTCAAATATTTTAAAAAAAAAGAAATCTTGAATTAACATCTTTTTGATTCTTTAACCATATGCTCTCCTTGTGAGAAACATGTGGTTACTTTGCGACTTCTTTGAGATTACCTGTCAACTTTTTAAAAATGTCCATGACACGCCAGCAACATATGGGTTGAGGGTCTATGGAAGCATCTGCATCACATATTCCAGACGGTTCTAACGACTTTCATCGATTCGTTCTATTATGTCCGAGTTTCTTACGAAGTCAATTCACTTCACTCCTTATATTCAGCGTAACCTTTTATTTTCGCAGTTTTAATGGACACAATGATTATTTTGAAACTATAAAGTAGTACTAATGGAATGCAATACCTGAAAAAATAGTGAATGTTTTTAACCGAGTAAATCTGCGTAGACAGTTAAAATCTCATAAAATTTTAGTTTAGTTTCCAGTTATTTATAACGCAATAGTGGCTCGAATTTGTTCGATTGTCTTTCGGAATGGGTAGTGTTAAGTATCGAAAGCTGTCGACCTTCCCGATGGTTTCTACTTCACTGGTTAAAGTCCTGTTAAAGCCTAAAATGAGTTTTTAAAACAATACATACCTAGCCCATCCACACCCTTTATCTCTTCTCGAACGGCAAGATTTCTTTTCCGGCTGTGTCCTATAATTCCAGTCGATGTTTGATCTCTGGAGAACTGGAGCAAAAGCAGGAACATCTGCGACTTCGGGCTCTTCGATACCAGCTTCCAACAATAAAACCTAAAGCAAATTACCGTTACATCTCAAGAATTATTATTTTGTTAATCAGTGTTGAAAAAAAGTATGTTAATATAGTGAATATACATTTGAAATAATTTCTGTTAAGAATTGAATCGTTCACTTAACGATTACTGAGAAGTGTTCTTAAATTTATGATTAGGTACATTGATATTAATGCTCGGTATCGATACAAAACAGTATAATAAAATATTGCAGGGTTTTATTGAAATTATTATTTATGTAATATTTAGCATGTATATTATAATTTATTTCCGGAATATAATAATTTAGAAGAACTTTATTCCCTGAAATAATTTAATTCAAGGTAAAATTTTCAGTGTTTTTAAAGGTAAATAATTTATTAATATAATATACCCTATTCCATAAAATAAATGTTTTTTAGATATAAATCGTTGTGAAATTGTTAAAATACTTTTCCAAATATTAAATTCATCTTTATTGTACGTTTTTCCGTACATTATTAAATTTCTAAGAAAACTGAAAAATATTAAAGCTGAGACTATTTTTAAACAGAAAGTAATATTAATTTAGAAGTTCAAAGAAACTAACCAAATTTCTAGGAGTCCGGATATCATAACGCTAAAGGAAGTTAGATAACCAAAAATAAAAGTATCACTATAAGTACTTTCATACGAAAAAGAATACGTGACGTGGATGTAATAAAACTATATTCTCCACTTAATATCTCAAGGGTTTCACTAAATAAGTGTCATTCTATAATTTAAAAATAGCTTAATGTTATAGTTTTAGTTCATTCTGGCATACGAAAAAACATATTTGGATAATAGTTTTCTATCAATATTATTAATTCTTTATTTGTCAAGATATATATGTATGTTTGCAGTTAAATCATATAGTAAATTGAGCATACGTAACATAAACTGATTGTATATCAGTGTTTTAAAATATCTATTCAGACTGTCAAGAATGAGAAATGAGGCTAATCGAAGGATAATTATTAGGTATACGCTATGTGATATTGAAAATATTCGATCGATAAATTTAAACTGAAAAAAACACAGATAAACTCTTTTTAAAAAATTAAATAATAAAGCCTGATTGTGGAGGTTTACCCCTCGGCCATGGCCATTGACAAAAAAGGTAGTTTATTTTTGCCGGAAGCTTTTTGACTACAAACAGACGTTTTATGTATTATTTTCTTCTAATAAACTATCACGACTGTCGCCTGAGAAAAAAACGATAGAGCAGCGTGAAAATTTTTAAGCCTATAGTTGCTAAGTCTGTATTTCTCTACAAATTTGATACGTTCCGACAGGAAATTGGTAATTATTGACATTTTTCTGAATCATTGAATTATGCTCAATATTTTAATACTGGACATAAAACATGGGGAAAAAGTACTAAAATAAAACTCATTTTAGTACCAATTCAAAAGCTAAATCTTACCAAATATGTATAAATGTTCTATGCGCTGTAAGCAAAACCATAAAAAAAATCAGTGTGAAACAACAACTCCATTGATTAAAATGATAACAATGAAAACGGTTGGAATCAGATTCCGATGTGATAAATGAAAGGTATTAACTATTAATGGCAACCTTGTATTTAGTTTCAAAGTGGCTGGTAGCGATTTGGTGGGCAATCCTGCAATTGCTAAAAACTTAATCATATATACTTTTTAAGATACAGATTTAATTACATTATTTATAAGTGGCTGTGTCACCTGTCAGTATTCGCTCACACAGTATCTGTATGCGAATGCTTCGTTGTATGAGTGTGTATGCTGCTTTACAGATACAACAGGTACAACAATACACAAAACTAAAATATATACCATGATTTATTTAAAAATAATTTAAGGCTAAAACTTTGTAATTACATAGGAGTCATATAGTATCAAAAGTAGAACTATCCATTTTTCGAAGTTGCGAGAAAAACACGAAAAACGTATTGTTGGCTTTTTGAGTTTTATCAATTTAAACTCAATTTTAAACGTAGCTCATCAATGAGTGCAACTTAAAATTTATATGGGACGTCACTTAAAGTAACTCTGTGATTGGTCGAAATCCTGATTTACCAAACTGTTCTACTTTTGTTTCCAACGTCGTGGACAGTTCTGCTTTTGATACCAAGCATCATTTTCTTTTGCGTTTTTGTACCACATTTATTTGATTTTTAAACATTTTTTTATTTTTTAGCCATACACTATAACCAGCAAAATAATGTGACAGCATTAGTTTAATTTCGACATATATGGGATAGTTCTGCTTTTGATACCAGACGACTCATATCTAATATTCACTGTTCTTTGACGGTTGGTGCTTTGTTTATTTCAGTTATTAAATTGTGAGTTTATTATTTAGATAAAAATTACTTTAACCACCATGATTGGTTGATCCATATCTATACCTTCGCAAAGTGTCCTGTAATTTTTGAAAAATCGCTTCGAGTGGATAACAAAGTTGGGAATTGAGAGGAACAAGAGAAGATGTAAGATTAGGAGTCTTTGTTATGATTTTGTTCGCGTCGTTAACTTTACCCGAGAACATTTCTGCCACGTGTTCAACTTTTTCGAAAGATTTTATCGTTTTAATATAATAATGAGCCATAAAACCTGGCCTCCGTCCCGAGCCTGCTGTGCGGGTATATTATTTTGTAGACCGCCATCTTAATTATTGTTTGTTTATAGCAGGGATAGCCAAAACACCGACTAGTTTTTAAATGACTCACTATGACTATATTATGATAGAAATGATTTTTTTAAACTATTTATAACAATGTTCAAAAAATAAAATACTCCTCTGTGCTAATTCTACTTTTATTTAATAATATCGGTTTCGCTCGTGATGAGCATTAACAACTGATAAGAGAATACAATTTTACAGTGTTATTTATTTAAAACAAAATCAAATTAACCAACAATTGATATCGAAAGGAATTTACAAAACATGAATAAGTGACACTAAATATAGTTGAATTAAATTGTTTATTTAGTAGTTATAATGTTAATTAACCCTCCAGAGACGAGAGCTTTTTTCCGATAAAAAAAATATTTTCTAAGCCATATTGAAGTCACGGATAACTTTTATTCCTATCCAAAATTAAAAAAAAAAAAAACGCAAAGTCGTTGTATAGAAACCCCGCATGACTATATGGTCATGCTCATCCTTTTATTACCGTGTAATATTTAGTACGGACAGTAGTAAGGACAAAAGTGACCGTATGGGCTTGCAAACATTCGGGGTTGAAATATAGCTAAACGTGATTTTTTTTAAAATATTTACAATTTGACCTCTTTAGATCAACATAATTTCAAAACAAATATATTAGCAAAATAACTGTAAATAATTTTATGTTTTTATAAAAAAATATCTAACAGTTTCAAAAAGTAAATTAAAAAAAACGGAAATTCAAAAAATCACAAGTGCTTTTGGAGACCGTTCCTGTTCCTACGGCTGATGACTTACTGATGTCCGTACCCTTCTTAACCAAATATGAGCAAAAGCAACGATATTCAGGAAGAAAAAGTATGAATAGTGGGATCAATAGACAACGGTGTTTTGTGTGACCATATGGTGACGCTCGTCCTTGATTAATATATTAACTTTTACAACAAATATTGACAGTAGATACCCTAAAAGTGACATAATAAAGATCGTTATTATTTTACGATATTTTTTAACATACTTAAAACAAACGTTATTACTGTCTTTTTTTATTTAAAATTTTAAAATATTTCCATTTAAATTTAAAATAGATTCTTGCCAATGTGGTATAGTAACTATCAACACGGATTTTGGTTCCCTAATACTATTGCAATTTATACGTTATTTTATTAAGTTACTTGTATTCTGACAAGTAAAAATTATCGATAAGAAATATTTGCATACGATTTTAACGAAAACATTTTTGTCATTAGTTAAATCTACACTACCGTTAATGTTTTTAATGGTATTTCTTCTGTATTGAATTCAGCTTCTTTAATACTGAATACAGCAACAATTCTGTTTTTAAATTAAAATAAATTTATTCTTTCAATGAATTAGTAGCAGCAAATGATTTCGACTCATAGGTAATATTTTTATTTTGAAACAAAAATGCATTAAATTTGAATCGTTCAAACTATGAACATTCTCACAGATTTTGTCACTAACGACCCGGGTTTCTGAGAGAATCTGTGAGAACGTACATAGTTTGAACGATTCAAATTTAATATTGAAATTCCACCAAGCACCTTCAGTCGAAATCTTAAAAAATGCATTAGATACACCAAATCTTTTCTAAAAATTAACAAAGATTTGCTAAGGCTCACAACTTTTAAGCTATAAATAAATGTCTGACGAAAGCGACAGTAATTTGTGACATGGTTTTAATTGTATACTTTTTTTTTACATACAAAATTGATTACTGATGATTATCGATCACTGCGAGTCGGCTACGGTGCACAAAAGTGAAGCCATCCCTAATTTATAAATATGATGTAACTTACCTTCTGTATTAGATACTATGAATAGGCAGAGTTTTTGTAATTTTATTCGCGTAATGCAGAAGTAGTCATGTTTGAAATCGCTTAATTTTAGAGTCGCAATTAAAGAGAAGAAGTTAAAGCTTTTTCAGATTTAAAGAAAATTGTAATAAAATATTTATATATTATGTGGAAAAAGTGCTCACAAACTAATTCACTTTTGTATAAGAAATTTGTCGACTAATTCTTATAAATAACCCATTACCGAATATTACGACGTTATAAAATTTTAGTGGCATTATTCTATAAATGTAAAATGTTGGCGTAAATTGAAGTAATTTTTGGAAAATGTTTTTTTTAATTCATTTCCTCTCCCAATGCGAAACTAATGGTCTATTTGTGGAGTCATTTCAACATAAGTTTTTCTGTTTGTTACTCAGTTGCTCAACCTCTCAACTCCCTCTAGAAAGAATAGAGCTAAAACAGGACTAATGGTTCGCTAATCATTTTCGCTACACCTCATTATTTTAGGATTGGTATAGCGGGGGAAATGTTTAATATAAGAATACCTTAATTATAAACATTGCATCACCTATATTAAAATAGATATTTAAGAAAATGTGGGTATTGGGGTCGCATTTCTTGAGCTTAGAACCGGAAAAGTTAAAACATCACAAATATCCACGCCTTCGAACAAAAGTCGATAACTGTTCGTATTGTGATTCGAACCCGCGACATCCGGCATTGTACCATGGACCCGAAAATAAATTCCTTTTAAATACATCGACGAAACAATTGATTTAACGTTAAATAAAACATATCATGCAGATCTAATTGCTTCATCCCATACATTTCCCAAACATCAGAGAATAATGATTTCATTATTATCAAACTTGAATTTTTCTAATTAAATTATGTATAGCATACAAAGAAAGCCTCGGATTCATGGCTATTTTAATTTCTACAGTGGATACAAGATCAGTCTTTATATATTTTTCCCGCATGTATCCTGACTGTAGGTATTCATTAAATAAAAGTGTTCAATTCTTGCCGGAAACACTTCGTAATGTGATATTAAATTTAAAGACATTACATAAACTTGCCCAGTGCCTATAATTATTTTGTCGTAATACTTTGCGTTCTGCGTTTGCTTTTCCGTGGTCTATGGCGTATCTGGATATGATATTTGAAGTTCTCTGTCAGAATATGTTTGAAATCGACACGCTCCGTCATTGCGCGTTGCTGTCGCGTTAAATTTCCGAGGCGGAACTTTACTGTATTTCGGCAGCAACTGCTGTCAAATATAACGGGCAATTGCCTATTGAGTAAATTTAATACTAAACTGTGGCAGTAATGATCGATTCGATTTGAAAAACTGGCCACACTTCCGCAAAACAATGTTGTAATTTAATGCAAAAACATAGCACGGTTAGGGCGTGGTCTGTACTTAAACTTTCCTTTAGTTTTATTTAATTATATATTATTGATACTGCATAAATATTCTGTTTCCATGAATCAAAATAGAGAGCCGTCTATAAATGATTCACACAACTTTTGCTGCTCTTCAAAATGGTTTATAGTAGTAACATTATAACAAATTTATCATAATTATGAAACTTTATCAAAAAAATCTCTACAATAAAAGTAATAATAATTAATTCCATGTCCGAATTTTCTTGGTATAAAATTCTACGGAGATAAAATACAACAGAAAATTAGATATTTCGTTAATATTTCATGAAGAATTATTATAATTCGCGTTGATTATTGATTGATTAAAAATTTATGGTTTTTTGACATCGCTGAAGAATAAACGAGCGCACATAATGATTGCTGAAAGATATCTCTGAATTGAGCATAAAACATTAATTTGGCAAGATCAAATGTAATATTTTATTTTCGACAGAAATTTATATTATTTTTAGAATTGAAAACCGTTACACAAGCATAAAAAAAATCTATACAAATGTCAGGTCTTTGTCTTTTCGCATGTTAAATAAAATAGATATCCCTAATTTGGTAACTAATAATAATAAATTGGTTCTATAATCACGACGAATTGGTTTGAAGCAATGAAACAAACTGTAAGTTAAAACATATTCAAATACTTCATAAGAAGAGGAGAGTAAACGATGCTAAATTGCAATGAGTAAATTGTTCAATTAATACTTAATATATAAACAATTGCACTGTTAAAACGAAAATATTTTTTTTCTATTAAGCGATGCACACATTTTTTTTAAGATACCTTAAATAGGAATTGTAATTTGCTGATTATTGAAATAGGTAAAAAATTAAAGTGAGATGTAATAAAAAATATTTGGAATTATGTCGTAGGAGTTTTTGATAAAAGCATTAATATGTTTTAAAGAATACTTTTGGCTTTTCCATTTTTTCCAAGCAAGGTGTTAACGACAACCTTCGACTTTAATCCGAGTTATTGTTTTCAAGATGTTGGGAGATGTTATTTTATTATCCGATAGGCTGTGCTGACATAATTTTGTTTTACGCAAGCCAAATTAAATTTGCAGTAGGTATGTAGTTAATTTTATTTCAAATAGAGTCAAGGGTACTTTTAAAACACACTTTAACATAGTAACCAAATATTGATAAATAAATGAATGTATTTTTTATCAATAAAAAAAAAAAATATGTGTCAAATAAAAAGTAAAACAGATATAATAGACATTCAATTAATTTATAATTAAGAAAAGAGATTGTGTGTTACAAAAAAAAGAACTTTATTGTGTTGTGCAATACAGTATTATTAACAGCTTGGAGTAATAGAGTCATATACATTTAAAATTTAAAGAAAATTGTATGTATTTCTTATAACGTTAAGAAATAAAAGGTTCTTTTTTATTGGGCTTACCTAAAAATTACACACCAATCAGACCGTTGCATATTACTTGATAATTTTGAGTATGACTAAAAACTCTGTTTAGGTATATTTATTGCATTTTATAACTTTATAGCATGCCGCATTGTTCTTTTATCTTTTTAAAATAATTGATTTCCAGCTACGCTGTTTACGGCTGAATTCATTTATACATTTAAATGCTTATAATATTGTCAATGCAATAAACATGTCATAATAGAAAATCGATCGGTTTATCGTATTAATTTTACTTTATATTCCAGTGGTTTGAATTAAATAACGAAGCTTTTATCAGCGTATGTGCTTTGAAAATCATAACAATAAGCATTCAACATCGTTTCAAATTTATGTTAAATACATATTTTATGTCAATTAAATATATTATTAAAATATTGATTGTGTTGAAAAAAGAATTCAACTATTTGTGCTTCAAATTTAAATTAAATATCAGCAAAATCTTTGTTTTGGTATATTTAACATACTGTGAAATAATGAAATAATTGCTATAAATATGTTGAAATGTATATAGCATATAAAGTGCAATTTACAATGTGTTTATCGGAATAACAACGGAGGTTGATTAATTATTTTTTTATGCTCTTCTCTTCCCTTCTGTTGGGTTCCATTTGTAGGTGACGTTACTAAAATCACGTTACTTTTAACATAGCATTTTTTAAATGTATGTTTTGATTGATTTTTGTTCGGAACTTCAATCCCGCATACGTCAAATCAGCACATATTATGTACTTCACCAGGGTTTTCCAAAGTTTTTATGCAATGAAGCACTTCGCAAATCCGGAAATTTTAACGGAACACTTGGCTCATTTTTTGGTCAGGTAAATCATAGTTTTTTTAAACCATGTCCGCTCCCAATGTGGAGCATATGGAATCCTAATGGAGTTTATCTCAACAGAAGTTTTTTCTACGAGAACTGTTTGTTACTCAGTTGCTCAACCTCTCTTTTTCCAAAGAGAGTAGGGATAGAAGGATAGGGCTAGGACAGGATTAGTGGTAAGCTAATCGCTCTCGATACATAGGATAGGATGGGTGAGAGGGGGTAATTCAAGACATCACATATATCCATGCCTTTGAACAGAAATTCATAAATTGATTGAAAAATCAATTTATAAAACTGTCCGTACCGGGATTTGAACTCGGGCCCTCTGTAGCCGAAGCCAACACTGTTGACCACTCGACCACACATAGTATACATAATAGTATACATAAATTCATTTTTTTAAATAAAAAAATACTTATTATCTTTAAATGATATGGCATTCTGATTCTGTTCCTGCACTTTAACATTGTTGCAGCAATAAAAACGAAGTCCTGCTACGCATAAATAGGTTTTATAAAACAGAATTAAAACAATAATAACCTGCTTAGACACATTGAGGGATTCTTCTGACAAATTCGCCAAGAAAGAATTTAATGACATTCATATCAGAATCATTAATAAAATCAGTTTGATTTTCATAATTACTTGCCTTGAATAAAGCATGCTGGTTTTGCTATTACGAACAATAGATCCCGAACCAAAGAATCTTACTCACTAGTTTTTAAAAAACATTGAAAAAGAGTGGTTTTTAAATTATGTTAGTGTTCGAAAAACACCTATTCTGTGAAACACCAGTGTTCCGCAGAACATAATTTGAGAAAACATGAACTACACAATGATAAATTATTAATATTATAATACATACATTGAATTTTGGTTTAAATTCACATTTTTTATTTGTTTAAAGCTAACTTTGAATCGCCGTAGTAACAGTGGAAATTTCGATTAACTGTTGACAAACAAACCTCCTTAAATATAATATTTATTAAGAGAGACAATGATAGTTAACGATCCTTTATATGATTATTTTATACTTTAAGATATAAACACTAAACAAGAGTTAGAATTAAAATTTCAACAATATTCCTCAAATAATTCCCTTAATAAATTAAAGCTGCAATATGAACTTAAATCAATTGTTCAGTTGTGTTCTGTAATTGCATGTAATTTCAAAGAAATCTCAAAGCTTTCTGTTTTTAATTACGAATTAAATTTATTTTTATATTCTAACAGTTAATTCTTTTAATAGTTTTGTTTTACGTTAGCTTATGTAATATTGAAAATTATATAAATTAAAGTTTAATAATAATTGTTTTAATAAAATGATTTGGCGATAAAACAAACGTTATTTTTAATGAAATGTTGCTTGGAAAAATTGACTCAGACAACTAACTGTGGGAGAATAAAATGGCAGGGACAAAACGGTGCGGCGAAAATGATTATAATTGCAATCTTACCATTTTTTCAGTTCACTGAATTATGTATGTTGATAATTGATATTAATATATTTTTCTTTTAATATTTCATCTCGTTATAAGCATATGAATAAAAATGTTTTAGTGCCAAATGGTACGGGTTGAATAATTTTACATTAATAGATTAACACGCCTTTTAGCTATGGGATAATTTGAAAATGGGGCTATTATTGCTATATTTTAAATCTCATAGAAAGCCTAACGTCGTGTTCACCGAGCTGTGATACCGCTTAAGGCAAAGTCTACGTGTCAATCTATTAAAACTAATAAAAATTTAATAAAACATTCCGCAGACAAGAGACAGTGGCGTGAAAAACGGAATAATAAAAAAATCTTCAAAGTCATTTATTATTTGCGTTGAGGCGAATGCAATTATTTACGGTACGTACAATAAAATAAAACAGAGCGCTCTCATTTTCGTTTGTCGCAAAGAGACGTAGAGCAGATGAATTTTTCAGCAAAATTACAACCATTATTTCACACTTTGTTCTTCGTTGTTAATGACACTGTCAAATTTTAGAAGAAATATAACCAGACGCAAACAACGTTAAAGAGTGTCAGAGTAATCATAAAAATTCATTTTTGTAATTCAAATTTTCATCCTATTACCTTGGACTACATTTCACGAAAGTATTATTTATATTCCATTAATTTTCGTACGGTAAAAGTAATAATTTAAAAGGAATATGTTATGTAAAATGAAAATATAGAATAATTCAAAAAAGAGTACTGTACTGAAAAAAAGGTGTTGGCTTGCAAAATAATTTTTCGTTTAAATATTTGAAGTATATTTTGACAAACTTTGTGGTATCAAATATATAGCGTAAGAATGATTGCCTTAAACTCGCTTCACATTTTCTATTCCTGAAAGAAGACGAAACATTAGAAGAACTTTTGATAAAAGTGTTATGGATGTTGGCGATTGGCATAAGAAGGCGGATGACCGAGTACACTGGACATCGCTTATTGAGAAGCCCAAAGTTTACACACGAATTACCTGGACATTTAGCGTGTTTATAAAACATTCTTTTTGATCAAATGTTGCATTTGTTATAAAGATATCTTCACGAAGAAAATTATGTAAAAAAAACATTTTTTTCAAATATGGATGTTCTCAGTGCAAAGAACGGAAGTTTTTTTTATTATAACTAGTTATTAACTTATTTAACTTCTCAGAAAAATTCAATTTCTTTAAATATACTTTATTTTGAAAGATCGATATATGATCACTGTATATTTAACATAGGATTTGAGAGGCTTAGTATCAAAACTCATGGTCTCCATGTTTGTTGTTTTTGAGATAAATATGCCAATTTTCTTTTAATGTATTACCAAATACCCAATTAAAAAAATAGTTGATCATTAAAATTGACTTTAAACACTGTTAAAATCTCGGCTATTGATCATTATCGGCGTCGAAGCTCACACTTTTAAATGAATAATATGACATGATTAGAGAGAATCATTTGGCGATAAGTATTTTTTATGCTGTAATAGTATATTTTGCATCTTAAAAAAGTGTTACTTTTCACTTGTGATTTCATGGTAATTTAAAATTATGCTCCTATAGTTTTTTTGCGATTTTCTCAAAACTAGTTTTTTGGTGATTATGCGTTATGATACTAAGCCTCTTATTTGTGAAATACTAAAAAAAACAAATAATAATTTGTAAAACAGATTTGAACATTCTTTTGTATTACACAGGCTACCAAACGAACCTGTATCCAAGTATGTCCTACAAGTAAAGACCTTCAAAGACACTTAAGTTGCATCAAATAATGTCAATGCCCATGGTGTTGAAATGATTTGTGAAATGCGAAAATATTTCTTTGAAAATCATTCAACGCATCGATAATTCCTATTGTGTGAAATCAAAGGTTCATGATTTTTTTTGTTACGTTGACAATGAACTACATTTATTTTTAAAAAAAATAGGTAAAGGTTATTATTAAATATCGTAACTCTCTTTCTGAGTTTACCAGTTAAAAATTTAAGCAAAACCAACCCTGAAAATACTATACAATATTATTTGCAGGGAAAATAAATTGTTTATTTATTTATTTATTTTGAAATGAGAATAAATTATTACACCTGTAAACAACTGCAAAATAATAGGGTAAACAAATAATTTAATTTCACTGAATGTTTGTTTTACAAGTAATTTAAAAGTTATTTTTCGATTCTCGTATAATGAAATGCACCTTAGAACATACACTTTCATTAATGATAACATTAAATTATTGTATTTTGCACTGTGGCTTTGTAAATTTCGACAGAATTATTAAATTACTATAGCTTTGTCGTTGATAAATACTGCTTTTATAATCGCTATTTTAAGTCCAACAATATAAAAAAGGACGTCGAATAAAAGTTTTATGGCAGCTACAAAAATGGTGAATTTGAACAGTCAGTTTGAATTAAAAATTTCTGATGATCAGCGTCATTAAAAAAAAAACTAGATTTATAATCTTGTGAATGGTTATGATGAATGGATACCTGTTTTATTACATGTAAAATGATTTAACTGATACTATAACAATATCAGATTTAGCCTGAATTTGTTCTGGCAATTGCGTGAAGCCGTATTAGCTTTCAAATACATCATTTGATTTGGAAGTAAGTATTTTGATAATTAAATAGAGATCTGAGTTAATGCCAATTGAATCAAATCAAATAATTATAATACGGTTCTTAAGAAATCAAAATATTTTGTAACACAAAGGTGAACAATAGATATGAGTGCTTTAGCAAATATCCATTTAATATTATGATAAAATTTTACGTATAAATAAATTATAATAGTAATACTGTGAAAATTTCTACAGTAAAGTAGTTTATATTTAATACTCCATATTTTTTCTTCCTTGTTTCGAAAAATAAAATTCATAGATTTTTTTCTGTAACATAATAATTCGCACAATTTTCAGTATTGTACTTCATCTCATTTGAAGAATTACCACATAGGATTTCCAGAAATAAAATTGGAATAAAATTGCGACCATAAAGTAGGGTAGCTTTTTCAGGTGTACCGCTTTGAGAAGGAAACATAATCCGTTAACGGAAACCCCAAAGTGGTCCGAGAGCTTATCTGACGTAGAGATTCCATACGAATTTGACAAGTGAATTCGTACTATAATAGTGAGCACATACTTTGACAGGGTTCTTTGATAAAAGCTTTATTGGCTTTGACCAATTTATATTAGTACCACCGTTTCTTTGAATTCATAAATAGTATTATAAGCTTTGTTATACGGTTCAGCGACAAAGTTACTAGTTTTCAAGCGAACTGTGTACATGGACATTAACTCAAGCATGAAAATATACAAAAGATTAGGTTTTCTTATTTTTCACAAATATTCTATTGTAAACATAAACCACAAACGAGTAAGATACATCGCTTTTTTGCCTTGCATGTAAAAGTTAAGCAATCAATATTATATTGTAAATAAACATAAACATAAATAAATGTAAATTTTAATAAATAGCTGATTCTAATATATAAAATTTGATTTATTATTATTAAAAGTATTTAAGCGTTTCTACAAAATTGGTTCAGCTGATTGTTCCCCATTATCTTATTTCACTTTAGAAACGGTAACTCAAGAAGTATGATTAGCTGGTCGATTTCTCTGCAACTAATTTTTAAGATCTGATAAAAGGTTTTTTGATAGGGATGGAAATTATACATCTTACACAATTTAGTTTGATGCTCGTGTTAAGCCATATAAGGTCTCTAAATGTAAAGTTATATCATTCGTAAATACTGTATTTGCTCCCATTACTTGCTATCATATTTCAGTTCTGCCTAGTTTATCCTATGAATATTACCTAATGGTCCTAAACGCCGGAATCCCAACGGCCGAAGGAAGAGGCAAACAAGGTTGAGGATATGCATTGGCCCAGTTCTAATGTCTTTCTGTGATCACTGACGTAACGGGGCGCCGGCTAGCTACTGTCTGATGAAAACTTCATACGTCGATTGAAGAATCAATTAATGGATGATTGCTTTATGGGGAACGAAGTCAAATCCCTGCAGCCAAGTGGAGGTAAGCCAGAGTAACATTGATCACAAGTTGTTATAAAATTGTTTTATAAAATAAACATAATATATTACAGTGACTTTATGGACTTTTATTAATTTAAATTATATATTAGTGGGGCAGGGTATACAGTCAGAAGTCACAAAACATCGAAAATGAGATTTCAATCGTCATAATCGATATTCGTAGTCAGTTAAGTAGTAAGTTCAAATATATAGAATCTTGAAAGTGTATTTTCAGTGTGAATATAAAAAGTTTACGGAGCGTTCAATAAAGTTTTTTGGACATTGTTTTTGCTGTATTTAAAGAATGACAGTTTGCGACTTATCCCCGACCCACGAGTTAAAAATTAGATATAAATAAAAGTTTCACGACATATGGTGTACAGATATTCACTTGACCGGCGACTCGACATAAGAAATTTGTGGTTGAACTGCTGACATGAGCCAACGTGAAGTGTCATGGAACGCTGTATACAGTGGACGGTGGTTTGCAAGCAACTTGACTAACTTGACCACGCTACTTGCCTTTGTGACAATCTTCTGCACTTGATTAGTAGCAAAGTGCTCTTAGCTGTACACAATTAATGGTTTCGTGATGATTACGAACTAAAGTGCTTTAGAAATAAGTTTGCGAATTCTTACAATTTGCTTAGACAAAGCTTGCTTTTTACAATTCGGAGATAATCTCAGCTAGGGATTGCAATGCCGGGATTTCATATTAAATACCAGCTTACAAATTTAAATGAACAAAAAAAAAACAACTGTTACTGCCATTTGGTATGTACGAGTATGACAATATTAGTAAAATAAGTTAAAGTTGGTTTTTTATGAAAACGCAGTGTTTTGATGTCTAACAATCAAAACTTGGTGTCGTCAGTCATCACAATATTACATTTACTAAGCAATTTAAAATAAGGAAGAAATCTATAATAGTAATTTTAAAAATAAGTGAAGTATTACTTCCACAAGAATAAAGTTTTTCGAATTCGGCGTATCATCATCATTCGAGTTACTAGATTGTTTTTGAAGATGGTGTGATATCAAAGCAGGTATTTCACTATTTAAAAAAAATCAATACTCTTTTTGTTAAAAACTTCAATCTGAGTCATAGCTTTGAATATGATAATATTATCTGAATTGCGTTGAAATATAACGTTATAATTTATATAATATAGTAAGTCAATATACTGGTTATGTTATTATGGTCACTATGAAAAAAATACTAAAAATGTTTGATTATTATTTTATAACTCAACAGGCTACTCACTTTTTTACGTTATCACTTTGAAATAAATCATTTGTTGAGATTAAATATGTTAGACATTCACCAGACATGATTTTTTTGTGTGTTTTGTAAAATTTTGACTTTGTTGCGTTAGCAAAATTATATCTACGAGCGTTTCACTGTTGATAATTTGTTGTCTAGTGCAGCGGTTCCCAATCAACGGTCCGCGGAGTTGCTTTAATGTCGTTGTAGCTAATATTCACTATTTTTTTTTTTAGCAAAAAAAATATTTATTTATCATTACAGCTAATGCCAATGCGACAAATATTTTGAAAACAGAAAATAATTCAAGATCAACTCCAGGAAAATTATGGTCTCAAATTTAAATAAGAAAATTTAAAGTGAAAACTGTTATAATCTAACTTTACTAGGACTTTAACCCAAACCGAGGAGATAGCTAAGGTACAACTGTCGCCAATTAAACAACATATAGCGGCTATTTTTAGTTTTCGAACGCACAACGAAAAAAAGTCTCATTTAGCATTACTTTAGAATTGATTAAGTATTAATAAAGTATATTGACAAAATCATGTATATATTTATAGTGGTCCGTGATGTTTCAAATGTTGGGGTCCACTGATCTAGAGCGCAGGTGTTTTACAATTGAAACAAAGTAAACGAGAATGAATACAAAACAAGTTTACTATTCGCATAAACATATTGAGTTTTTTTTTATGTATTCAATATTAATTTTTGCAATTTTCGGCTATATGTTTTAAGATATTTTCTGAGAAAATATATGTTGACATCTTCTTATTCGACTTTATAAATTAAAGCATGCAAAGAGAATTAACATTTTTTTCAATACAAAAATAGACTTATTTCAAAAGTGCAAAACATTGCAGGTGCTTAATTAATGCTGATTGCGAAGTACACCTCTTTGTCGAGTTGAAGTCGTATTTCCGTGATATAAAAATAACTAAAGGACAGGTTTCTGCATCAACGATTTGGTCTGATTCTCTTCACATAGCTGAGGCGTGAAATTGAAAGAGATTTTCGATTGGAATATATAAAAAAACCGCGCGAAACAGCGAGTCGAAATCGCACACACTTTTTCGTACAATTCTGTGAACATTAAATTTTAGATGACTATTTAATAGAATAGAAGTGTTACAAAATAAAGACAGAAAAATAAGAAGAGAGAGGTTTTCAATTTTGCAATTAATTCTTTTTATACTCCTAAAACTAAAATACGAAAAATGATCTAATAAATTTGTTCAGATGTGTTTTTCACACTATCATTTAACTGCTGACCATGTAAATTAACTAAATTGAAAGAAAAAAATAATTGGACTTAAAATTTAAGATTTTTTCCGCTAATATAATATATATGGAATTTGCATTGAAAGAAAAACGTAACAATTTTGATTAGAATACCATTTATACGTGTTATATCAAGTTTCATTTGTGAAAAAATAAATAAATATTATATTATCAATAATATAGAATATAGATAATAGAGTGTTCTAAGTAAAGAAACTTAAGTTCATATTTGGTGAGAATAAGCGTAAGAGAATCGGGGGAGTTTTATGGAAAAGATTAACATCTCATATGAATGTGACTCTTTGAAAATTCTATCCATGGACAACGTAATCTGCAAAGGTGAAAACTCAATCGGTAATGACGACAGACAATAATTTTTATTGTATTCAATATTACCCGAAACAACTACTTTCAGAAAAAAATATTAACTAAATAAGAATTATTTATATACTGATAAATATTTTTGAATTAATATCGAAATATTTGTTTATTATTTTATATGGAAGGAAATAAATGATTTGTTTTATTAATATTTTTTTTCAATTACAATCAAGTCGTTCCAGAAAAACGACGGAAACTGAAGAATTTTCTGTTGATTTTCATATAACAGATGCATATTATTTAAAAAATAACAAAACACAAAGTAAATTAAGATATCGATTACCAAAGTTACATCAATCAAAGTTACTGTAAAATTATCAAAACTGCCATTCTCGTGTACAGGAAGTGAAATCATGCAAATTGTACACTTGTTAGTCAATAATAATTAATTAACAGAGAAACGTGAATTTTCTACGCACGTATTGCGTATTTTGAAACAATGCGTTTACAAAGAAAATATGTAGGCAACTTGACCGCACAAATAAAAGTATTGTTATAGTCTAATAAATCTCCTGCAATAAGTTTAACACATTATTTTAACAATATTTCAATCGGAATAAGCCTAAAGTTCCTTTCTCCAAAATACGTTCCCATTGATTGTCATAATAATATTATCCATATGAACAGTGAACCTTCATTTAAATAAAATAGCAATGAACGATAAGAGCATTGGCATTGGTAATGTTATACCAACAAAACATACTTTTAAATATTATTCATTTTTTTTTTCCCAAATGAGCTAGAGTGATTTTTTATTTCCATTTTTGATGCTCACTCTCTTAAGATTAAGCCAACCAATATATAACATAAATTTGTTATAGTAGTAAGCTGAATTGATGATTTTGTCATATTTAAGTAAAGTAATAACTCTCTTCTTCTCTTTAAAGGAATTGTTTTATTGTAAATTTTTGTATAATTATCAGGACCTCGTTCTTTAATTAAAGATGTTTACGATAAGCAAAACAGTACCTCTATTTCAATACAGTGTTTTTTTTTTGTTAAATAGTGATTAAATAAAAAATGATTTTAAAGATTTTGTATTAAATATTTCAATGTTTCATACAATTTAATAAATTGACTCGTACTTTAAACTAAAATGAACGATCTATGAAAGAAAAGTATGTTCTCAAGAATATAGAAATATTTTCTCCTTATTAATGTTGTACAGTGTTTTATTCTAATTCCATTGACAATCCTTGTTGATAAAATCATGTGATATTTACGATGGTTTTGGCTGTCAGTATTTGATTAATTAATTTACATGTACTATTTTGTGAATGTATTTGAAGCACCATAGGGCTAAAATTAAGTACCAGTTCCGTGAAGTTCAATATAAAATGATGTCTTGAACTGTAAGAATTCAGAAACAGAAGTCAGAAACAGAATTTTCTGAAAAATCAGTATCTATAATTCCAATATGGTTAAGTGTTTTGTAGTTCAAACAATATTTATTGCATACCTTGAATTAGTTTGGAGATGTCTTATTATGTCAGTTTAATTTAAAATATTTTTTTTATTAATTTATATTGCATTTAATAAATAACGACGTTTGTCCTTTTATTTATTTTAAACATATTCAATTACCGTATTTTTTTTTAATAAATAAAGATCCATCAACCGGAATAATCCATATTATGAACAAATAAATGTCTATTTATCCCTGTTCGTTTCACCAAAATACAAATTTTATTTTATTAACACTAAAACTATCAAAATCGGTTTCAAATGTAGTGAGAATTTATGCTTGACAAACAACAGTAAAATATTTTGCTCCATCGTAGATCAATTTAAACCGAAATTATCACTTAGTTTGCATAGTTTCAAAAATGTTGTAACGACACTGAAATATAATAGAAATCAACCATACAACATAAATCTTGTGAAACTGAATATTATTTAATTTCATCATTTAGGTTATCATTGTTGTTATTAGCGTACAATGAGTTAATATGGTAAATATGTTAGCAGTTAGTCGCATTGCATATTAAAAAAGCTTAAAACAGTTCCAAAATTTATGGTAATATATCTGTGAATAGCAAACATATATTTTTTATTCATTGTTGTGTAAAAAATCTAGAATTACATAAATGTTCACTTAGGAAATGCTGGAAATGCTTTTTTCAATTATTTGTAAAGTGAATAATGAATATAAGCCATGGTGTATATATGTGCACTATTTGTAAGTATGTGTTATGAAGAGCTGTCAATATATTCACATCATATGTGAATATAATTTCAAACGTACTATAAATTCGGGGAAAAAGTCAAATAGTGCAATACTCCACTTGCTCTATTGTCAACAAAATAATTAATACGATAATATTAAAAGTTGTAAATAAAACAATTGGCTGAACGTGATATGAGCGCAATTCTGTTAGTCGTTGAATAGTCAAAGTTGATTGTTTCTCGATTTCGGTCAATTAATGAAACACAATACAACTGAATTCAATGATTTATATGGAAATAGAAGCACGTTTCACTGCTTACATCAGTTATACAAAAGTTAATAGCGTCTAATGCGAACAAGCTTTTTTCTGCGTAAAACGTTAACAGTAGTAAACGTTAATTACTTTTTTTCGAAGTTTGCATATTTAGTTTTTTATATTGTATTTTTAATATACAATAGTTAGTTGAATTTCTTCCACTCGATAAAATATATGTCTGATTATATTCTAGCAATAAAACATATTATATATTTTGTCGTCGCCTGGGGGTAAGTAACAAGGTTCAATTCGAAAAAATACTAACTGATAAAATAAACGGAAGTGATATTTTTTTAGAAGTGATATTTAACGTTCAAAGTAAATTATTTATATCATCATCATTAGTATCATTATAATGAAAAATCATTTTACTATATCGACTGTGGAAAGGAAAAAGAACGTAACCCACACATATCAAATTTTACAGGAGGCGCTAAAAACATTTTTTGATGATTTTGTGACATTTGCAAATTATGAATTATACACAATCTTGAAGTGCAAAGAGTCTTCTAAGCTGGTATTTCATTGACATAATCAAATAATAATTCAAGAATTTGTCGAGGAAATTCGGCATTCGCAAAATTCGGAAATTCGGCATTTGCAGCTTGCATCCTTTTGATAGAACGTGTATCAAGTTTGATACATTGTGATCGAAAAAAACCTGTTTTAAAAAAACTGTGGGTTACTTCCCTTTTCCTTTCCACAGTCGATATGCTAAATGTTTTCTAATTATTTATTTTTTAGACATAATATTTTTTCCATAATAATTTTTGATGGATTTAATAAAAAATATTATTTGAATCGTTCAAACTTGAACTGACTGACTTCATCCGTGCACTTGAACGCCTGAAGATGCCGAAAGGCGAAACCCGGGTCGTTAGTGACAACATATGTGAGAATGTACATAGTTTGAACGATTCAAATTTAATATTGAAACTCCATCAAGCACCTTCAGTCGAAATTTTAAATTAAAAGTTATTTTGTTTTTAATTTAAACAATTAACTTTGGCAATACTTAGATGGATCTGATCAGTGCCGAGTAGAGGTCTGCATGGGGCCGGGTTCGGGCGGGTAAGCGCATTTGAGATTCGGGCTCGGGCCGGGCCCGGGTAAGGAATTTATTCTTCAGAAAAATATTTCAGACTATGTTCGTGTCATAAGTCAGCCATGATGATTTTAATTATTACTAGTTCTATAGAGATTCGTAAATTATTGTAAATTTGTAAAAAACGCGTTTTATTCGGTTTGTTCAGTATAAATCCGGGCTTCGGGTAGGGTTCGGGTAACAATTGTGTTATTAGACTCGGGCCCGGGCCGGTTCGGATCTGAGTCTTTCTGGCTCGGACCGGGTAATTTTGTAAAATTTCGGCCCGTGCAGACCTCTAGTGCCTAGCTACATTTATCTTTTCGTCGCATTTAGATATTTACACATTTAATTCGTATAGAACAAAAAATATTTTACGATTTCACAAGATTTCAAAATTCAGTACAGTTTTCTAATACATAAAATATGAAAATTACTGTTTCAATAAACGTATCAAAAACAGCTTTCGCTTAGTCCATATTTTTAGAATTAACAATATTTTGTCATCTTGTTTCCCCCAGTTTTACCAAGAATATGCCAATTCAATCAGTAGTATATTTTGTACTTTGTAATATCCTAAACTGTAGCTAGTTTTTTATCAAATATATCGCACGTAATTCTGAAAACAGTGCCGAATAAAGCAATTTCGAAAGGTAAATACAGACACTTTATATCACAAAAATTTGTATGAAGAAACAAACCTACGTTTTTTGATGCAAGTTTAATAACTTTGTAAGAATGACTTGCGTACAAAGTTTGTTCAGTTTTTTTTTGTTTAGAAGTGAAACGGAACCCCGCCACGGTCAATTTTATTGGAAAGTATGACCACAAAATAATTGTACGTAAGTTGTTATATGGGTATTTTTTAATATTGGCATACAATTCGATATGCTCAATAGATTAAACATAATACTTATCACACAATAGAAAAAAAAATATGACAACATCAACAAAAGTAATGGCTATCTTTGCAATCAATAAATAATTGTATCGAATCAACAAAACAAGAATGTAATAAATATTTTTTGAATTGACCGATTATTCAATTTGATGTCATTTGATTGCACATTGAAAATATAAACTCTTTAAACAAATTAATTAAATTAAAAATACTTTTTCAACGAAATTATAATATCAAAATTGGCCGGAATGTATTTTGTATTAAGGATTCACAGTGACAATAAAAAAATTTAATTATATATATTATTAAAAAAAAATTAAGAATTTGTAAAAATAAATCTAAATCTGAATTGGTTCTAGGAGTAATAGGGTAAAAATAGCAACGTATTTAGTACGCTGCTATTTTTACCCTATTATAATGGAGTTCTACCAAGTAAATGCCTCAGTCAATAAATGTATTTTAAACATATTTTTTTGGTAATCCTTTCACAAGTTTACGATGCGCGAAAATAGTCCTGATCATTATTTAAAATTGTAAAATTAGTACGTAAAACGTTTTTTTTATAAACGTAATTTATACATTTTGAGAAAAAGAGAAAGAGAGAAAGAGTTATAAACGTTACAAACATCGTCTTTTTTTATTATTTACATTTGTTGTTAATTCAAAGTCAATATTCTTTTATAATGGCATTTTTCCTCCATACAATAAAGTATTAAAAAAATAAATGACTTTGTCGAGTGTGCACGTCGTTAATGCTTTAGAATCGTTTCCGCCGCTACCGTTACATTATGCTACCTACTATGTTATTATTTTTATTATTGTAATTTGGCCGTTTCGTTATGCAAGTATTATGTCGCCAAGCAAAACGGTGACCGGCGACAACTTGTTTGTTAACGTCCGAATCAACGATTTGTCAAATTTGAACCTGCTCAGAACCAGAAAAGAAAAATGCGGGGCTATTCACACGCATTATAAAAAACAAATGTGATTATAAGAAGCTGGAATATAATCGATTATTAACAAATTGATGACAATACAAAAACTATATTATATTTATAGGCGAGTGCAACAATTAATACAAAGCCGAAAAGAATACTCAATTGAAAAATATACGAGCTTACTGCTTAACTAAACTAAGATGTTTTAAAAATAATATAATGCTAGATTTTATCATTTTTATTTTTATAGATGTCGCTGAAGAACATTGCACTTACCATTAAGATATTTTTTTCGATAATTTTTCGGTAAGTCTGAACTTAAAAAAGAGTCTTGATAGCATACGATTTCAATTAAGTAACATTTTCAGTAAAACTGATGATCGGTGCATTAATTGCGACAATTCAAAAAAAAAACAAAATAACACTACCGAATATTTGAAATGTAGAAAATTGTCTTACCTTAATTAATTTGTAATAATCGAAATTTCATATCGTTGTGATTTTTTTACCACCGAGCATTCATTAAAACACATTATTATTTTTGCTTATATTCAACCAACCTTGTTCCATTTGTGAAGCTGATAAACTAGTAATACTCATGAAAGTCTTTTATTGACAATTAAGACGTATTTTTTGTAAAACTCGATAGTTAATGTCAGAATTAATTATTTCAAAAATATTTAAATAGTAACAAGCAAAGTAAATAGTTCCATCAAAATGATGTATAACAGATATTTATTTTCTGTTTTAGTAGTCGAGCATTGAGAAACTGATTAACAAGCAGTTCTTTAAATAAACCTGTTGAGATATGATTCACATTGGCGGCCATGCTGAATAATTAAAGCTGTAGTAAATAGATTAAGAAAACAAATAAATAAGCCTATGAGAATTCTTCGTTTTTAAAATAGAAATAAATACAATAATGATAATTGAATATAAATAATTTTTAAGGTGTGTTTGATATCCCTGAAACCTTTACATGGTCTGTTATACAGCTAACCCAGTTTTGTAGAAAGCTTTAAAGAAAACGTTTTTGAAGGAACTTTAAAGATTTATGCAGTTTATTCGACGAGGTAAATATTATTTTGGCGTCAGCACCGCGACGCCAACGTCGAAAACACCTTCGCAATTAAGGCGCCCGGAAAATTTAAGAGACGACGCACATAATAATTATGTATGACATTATAATACACATATAATACACATATAAGGCTTTCCTTGGAATTTTCTTTTGAACGAATTTATATGACTTGCTGTTACAAATTTACGTATTTAATTAATTTGCAATATTGAAATTAAGTCGGATGAAGAAATTGAAAACGTTTCTTTTTAAAATGTAAATTCGAAAAAGTAATAAACTAAAACTTATTATATCCACTCTAAATGTGGAATAAGTTTAATCACAAAAGAGTTTTTGATTATGTTTTTGTAAACCTCACAAATGTTATTTTTTTCTAGTCATTATTATAATATTACCTAGAAAGTAGCATTCTGTAGAATAGTTGGAATAGAACCTTGCCCTATCAATCAGGCATGTCTAGATAAAATTTTCGGTAAAGCTCATGTCAAATTTAGATTTGAGATCTAAGACATGCGTTTGTGATGTCTCTTCCCATCGAGTTGATGTCGAGTGACTTAAAAAAATATTTTATTGAGACTATCTTGTACGATCTTTTTATACTGATTTTTTGGCGTATTGACATGTAATCCTAAATACAGTAAAAACATATATAAAAATAAAACATTTTTTCGCGTAAGTTTGGTTATTTCCGTTTTTAAATAAACTCTTGATTGGAAATGTAAAGATTTTCTTTTTCTTCTGCTTTAAAAGAGTTATTTCTGTTTCATTGACTGAAGTAAAAGCATTGAATATTTTGTGATTTGGTTTTTATCGATAAAATCTATTCAAATAACCACGCCATAACTTTACACAACGTCTCAACAAAACATCTTTACACATAGGGGTGAACATATTGTATGCCCTTGAAAGCTATCTTTTTTTAAGCTTAATAATTAAAAATTTGAGATAAAAAAAATAACATTGCCATTAATAAGAAGCTGAGTATAAATCGGTAGATACAAGGCATGATAGATTAATTAAAACTTGCTGTACGCAATGACAGAACAATTTTATTGTTGTTGATATAATTCTTTTAAACCAGTTTGCTGTGCAGTTGAAAGAATTACGATTCGGATGCACAACCTTTGTAAAAGACAGCATCTTAACATAATAATACGCATAACAGCACCTGCTTAACTTCTGTTAAATAACGTGTATGGACAATCATTTTACTGAAAGCACGTTACAAAACACCATTATATTAAATATAAGAAGATATTGAATAGAATAGAATACTCATGAAAAAGATTTTGATAGTATATTAATTACTATTAAACGGTATAGATTTTATTTATAATGAGAGTATAAGTCATCAGTCAACCCTTAATATGAAAGAAATCATTATGTTCAAAGTTTAGTACGCTATGCAAAAGCTTCCGACAGACATTAAATGAACTTTTGCTATTTTCATAAAGCTGTGAGTTTGTTTGCGGAAAATACGAACGTTCGTTTAAATTTCTTTAAAGTTGTCGCTAGGTGAAATCGAACGAAACTTTTCTAGTGAGTTATTAAAAATTCTGCTTCTTTTCCGCAGGATTTCACGTCAAGTTGTCTATATTGTTTTTAAATGGGTGAATAGTTAAAAGTTTCACTGTTTTTTTGTTTACCGATGTGGATCGTAAACGAGTTATTTTACCAGCGTCGTTTTGTTGAATGTAATTTTCCTCTTAGATTTAATTTACTTCCCACTATCAATTGTATATCTTTATTGATTTCACTGGACATAACCAATTTCAAATCGATTCAATATCTTCATCTATAATGTGAAGCATTTTAGTCCATATTGAACATTAAATACTTATAGGAAAAAATGGTTACAATGTAATACATAATTTCTCGTTTCAGAGAAGGCTATCAATTAATAAATCTAGAAAGAACAACATGTTAACTATTTGCTCTCCGTGGGTGTAAGAAAAAGAATTTGGTCTCAATATAAATCATGTCCTAATTAGTATAAATCAATAAACGAAAGTGCTTTTTAAATGTTTAAATTTGTGACCATGAAACCAAATAAACTAAAAGCCCAAGAACCAAATTCAGCGCTCAACTAAGTAGCCGATAAAAATGTATTTAATACAATATTATTAAAAAATAAAAATAAATTTAAGTAATAATCATACTAAAAGAGAAAGTATCAAATTATCAATTGATCAAAAACATAATATAGAAGGTCAGTTCAAATTATTTTTATTTTGTTTAACGAGGTTTTTCATTTAAATATTAATAAACTTCATGTGCCTTCAGTGTGTTTCAAAGTAATTAAATATAATTTCCAAATAGTTGGCTACTTCAGACCTTTAAAGAACGTTTACACTAAAAATAATAACGAGTGATCATTGATCTTGTTTAAAAATATTGGTATTATTATTAAATATTTTATTGCTGTACTTTACTAAGAATAAGAATAAAGAATAGATAATTAAATTATTTGTTTTTAATCTGAGCGCTTAGTTAGCAGAAAGTTAAATAAACCAATCCTGCAAAGAATAAATAATGTCCTATACGTAACCAAGCTGGGCAGTCCACAAGTATTCAATTAAATCAAATGATATTGGTTTTGAAGATAAATTATTTACAAATTTAGTTGCATCCTTACCCTCCATTTTTTTATTTCAGATAGTCGATTAGCCATGACGCACCCAGCTGATCCGGCCCCAATGATGATGAAATCAAATTCTTCTCCTCTCGTTTCTCTTGTGGTCCTCGTTCTGATTCTTGATTCGTCACCCCTACCATCTTCACCTTCAAATGATCCAAAATTTTCAAACGTAACTCCAAACGATTTTGCAAAGCCTTCAAAACGATTGTCAGTAGCTTGGTGAATATCTGATTGGGTATTTCTAAGGTTCGTGTTAACTGGAGGTTCAAAAAATTCTGAATTGAACGAAGTGTCCAAATAAGATGATGGTTGATATGGACTAAAAACAGTAGGGTTTGGGCTAGACTTTGTAGAAGGATAAAACAATTGAGTAGGAATATCGGAAGAAACTTTCGTGGGATTATAACCAGTTGTCGGATTAGGATCGTTAGGTATGAAGCCTGTTTGAAATTCTGGTGTAAATTTGTAGCTATTTGGAGTTGGTCCTACATACGGCTCTTCTTCTTCTTTTTGCCCTTCAAGTCCTCTTTCATAAGAAAGAGGTGAATTGTAGTCTTGAACCGCTTCCGGGTATAAAGGACTACTTGGGTAATATTGTAATGGGTAGTAGCCAGAGCGAGTTTTTGGATTTCCATCTTTTGACTGACCAAAGAGTCGTGTGAGGAATTGGAGAAACAAAAATGTGGCTGGTGAGCAAACCGTCGAAGTACTGTGGACCATGCATTGTGCTCCTACATCAGGAGGCGTCCACGAGGCAGCGTACGTCATCTTCAAAGTAATGGTTTACTCCTACTTAACACTGTATATTTTTTGGAATATTCATATTAATTTAATATAAAAAAATATGACAATGCTATCTTCGCATTTGGTAGATCATTTTAATTTGATATCTGTAATTGGAAGGAACACTCTTGAGTATAATGTACATGTATTTAATTTCTATAATGACGTTTTATGATTATGTTATTTTTATTTTGTTCTGATCGTATTTGATAACCGCTTTAAATTAAAAAAAAAAAAAAAAATATTTACTGAGTACTTGAAAAGTACAGTTGATAATCGTCTTAAACCAAAATTTGAAACAATGCACAAGTAATTTTAAAATTTTCAATCACGACAGTTCATTATTACCAACAATAAAACTATGGTCGAATAAAACCAAGAAAATTAATGCGCAGTTTCAAGGAAATGATTCTTATAAGGTATTTAAACACCAACTAAGGATGTAAAACATTATTTTTATAATTTAGACTTAGTTAATAATTTTTGGATGATTGGTTAAGAAAATTGTTTAAACATATTTGTGGAACTGTTTTTTTTATTTTTGATGCGTTCGGCGGTAACTTCGTGAAAATTTATTTTTTATTCATAAATTTATTTAATACTTAGATTTTTTTAATAAACTAATAAATTTAAGCGACTGTATAATATGATTATTAGTTAGATCAATCTGAAATAATATACTTGTAATAATAAATTTAAAATATATGTATATAATGGTTTAATAGTATGAGACTAATCAAGTTTATTGATATTTAGACATTTATCATTTGTACAAAATTTTAATTGAAGAATACAGCTTTAAGTGCATAATCAAGCAAAATGTTTTTGTCTTGAAAGAAGTTATTAAAAACAAACACGAATAAAAAGATATTAAAATTATTTAAATATATGGTTTATTTTTTATTTCGTTGCCGTGATAAATCAAACTGCAATTTTTTGTTAAAGATTCAAAACGTATTCCAAATATTTTTCTGGTTGTTTTTGACTACCACTACTTACAACCAATGTAGTGAATTTAAAGTCAAGTTTTAGTATAATATAGTAATCACAAACCCGTCAATTCTTCAAAAAAAAAATTAAGCATAACAAGTTAATATCGTTTTATAAATAAGAAATACTATTTATCTTTTAGTGACAGTTAATTTTAACCAGTATTTAAAAGCCAAAACTCAAATTCTATTTGAATTCACTTCAAATATGGCTATTATTTCATAATAAATGGTTTTTTAAATGTATGATCATACAATATAACAAAAAATATTAGCGATATATTATTTTGTATTATTTTTAACGTTAAAGCATTTGCAAAACTATGTTTGCAGTTATTATTATCGTTTAACTGTTTAAAAGTGTTTTGTTATTATATTTAACTATAGTATGGAATTTTTATCACTATTCACTGTGCACTGTTACAAGAAGACTTTCTTGTCAAACAGTATCGAACTGAATGACTGCTGTAATAGACGAACCTGTATCTGGTAGGATATCAGAACTAGAACCGAACCAAACACTCTAAAATAATATTCGGTATTAACTGAACGAGTACATTGTGTCGCGGTTAAATAGTGACAATTTTTAATATTCAATAGCAGACATTTAAAATCTAGGGACGGTACGTTATGTAAAACACACGAGAACAAAATGTTAACATTGCAGAGAAGTAAATATAATATATTCATATTTCGTGAAGTGGCTAAGAAGAGATGCACGATACATCTACTCATCTATTCTAATATCCTAACTAATATAAGAAATAGTGAAATAAAAATATTTTAAAAATATATGATAGGAATAGATGAAAAGATAAAATGTGTATTTCTTATAAACCAGTATGTATAATATGTAGGTAAGTTAGTGTAAGTTTAAAGATGGTTCTGATGAGGGCGTAAGCTAAAATAGCTATCAGCTATATATAATATAAAATAATATTTGAAGAACTAAAATACTTTGAAATTTTTTGACCTTATCATAATGTCAATGCCAATAAGATCAATACTTATATCTTATGCATGTGAAAACTCAGCATGTTTATTTTTTAAGCCAAGTCAGCTCAATTATTTATTTAATTATAAAAAATAAACATACTTTAAAATTGAAATTAGTCTAAGAGTTTGCTATAAAAAATAATTAAAATATAGTCAAGATAACTCTTATTTATATTGATCAATTGGCCAAAAAAAATTCAGTATCAGGACCGGGTCTGGTTTCAAATTTTCGCATTGCCACCTCGTATCTTACAACCATACACGCTGATGATATTGTTTGTAGATATACAAATAGCTTGATTAGTCATGTATAAAAAAATACATTTTTAAACTGTAAATGTTAGTTATTAAAATTTTGATCAAATAGATCAAAACCGGTGTCTGTGAAATAAATAAAGAGTGTGCTGAAAAGTTCACATACACCAATGCTGTGGAGTCGTGTACAAACTGAGACTCCGACTCTGAGAATACAACATAAATTCTATTTATATGTAGCGTACTTTTAAAAATATTTGATAAGTTTGTCATTGTGAAAATATTATTTTGATCAAGTTGAATTGCCCTGCGGTGCGCGAAATAGAAAGTCGGAATATAACTTCTGTTGTTTTGGAGGGAAGAATGTAAATGAGTTGCTTTAAAAAAGAGACGGAATATGTGATTGTTTATAAACATGCTATTCTAAGTATATAGTAAGGGCATTGTGGTTTTATAAGTTACAAAATTATTCTAAAATGATCGGTAGAGATTGGCCTAAGCTCACGACCGTGTATTTGAAGCACTTTCTTTATTGATATGGCAAAATAAGAAGTGTCATTTTCGATTGCAATATCTGATTATTTTTCCAAATCATGTTTACTTCCAATGTGGAGCATATGATATGACAATATAACAGATAACAGTTTATTTTTCTACGATAATTTTGTAACTAAGTTGTTTAACCCGTAACATGCCATCCTAAAAAATCACGTTCCCTGCCATGGTGGCATCTCAGTTTCACTGTTTATTGACAGTATTTAAACCTATGTTAGAAGCTAAAAATAATTATGTATAATAAAAAATGTATATATGCTTGAAAATATATTCTAGGTCTAATTTTCACCCTCATTTTATTTATAAATGCTTAAAATGCTTGAATGATTTAATGGCTCAACTAGCTATGAATGCATCATAAGCATGGAGGAGTTAACCTCTATTTTTTGCCAAAGAGTACTTGGATGGATATGGCTAGAATAAAACTTGTGGATAATTAATCCGTTTCACTACGCCCCATTCAGATGATTCAGAGAGAATTTTAGACACAGAGATCCATGCCTTCGGATTGAAATCCATAAATTTATAGAAACATCAATTAATATAACTCTGCGTACCGAAATTTGAACCCATGAGTTCCGTAACCGATACCAACTACGTTGACCACTGGACCACGAACCCCAACAAAATATTCTTAATATTATCATTTTGATTATTTAATTTAAAAAAATGTGTGCAGCTGTATGCCGGTAGTAGCTTTTATTGAAACAGTAAATATTTAACCGAAGCAGATTTTTTCAATAAAAAATAAGTAATATTTTTTTGTTTTCAAAAATAACAACCAGAATCAGTTATGAACAATAAACCTTAAAAATACAACTTGGTATGACATGATATCAGTTGTATTAAAACAGCTTTTTTTAGTAACAAAAATTTTAAAAAAACAATAGTTTTGTTAGATAATAATGATTACTGTACCAGCATTAAACTAAATTTAGTATATATACATTATCAAGATTATAAAAGCATTTCACTTCAAGTGTGCCAAAAAATTTCTAATTCCAGATGTTATAATTAACCAGTCTTACAACGTCTTAAAAGTTGTTAATAATAATTTATAAAATTAATTATATTTAATTATACCGATCAGGTTTATATTAAAGATAGTTTTCTTTATGACCGTCTTGTTGAAATTGAATCATAACATCAAAACGTTTCTAAATGTTATATCATACAATACAAGTAGGGCATCCAAATATCCATCCGAATTTACTATTACCCGGTTCGGTTCCGGTTAATTTTTTCAACCACTGACCGAGAGTAAAAATTAATAATATTCCTAGTATATAACATAATATTTATAAAAAAAATGGTTACAGCATTTTGCTTCAATTGTATTAAATTACAATAATGATTTAATAACTGATAAATACAACTATGTTGGAATAAAAAAATAGTAGGTATAATTGTTTCAATTAAAATGTTTCTATCGTTCAAAAAAAACGAATAGTGAAACTGAAAGATATAGAAAATAATAAATTTATATTTTACTACATACATTGATTTACATATCTATGTATATACGACCATAAGAGTAAGATTTATTTGTTTGAATTAAAAATATATTTTTTATCTAGAAATTAGATGTTTTAAAATATGTATGCATATATTGTATTGAACTTTGAATTTTTTAATAAATAAAAATAACCGGAGACTTAGTTTCGGTTTTACTTGGGTTAGAAACCCTAATTATAATACAATCAGAGCACCATATTTAATTTGATAACCTGTTCTTTGAAGATTGAAGATTTTATTGCATTTTTTAAAAATTATTATGTAAGCATACAAAACAAAAAATTGATTATATTATATATTTCCCATTTTTTTCTAACAATATATAATTTTACAAATTATGCTTAAAATTTAATACATTTATGATTATAAACAAAAATGTAATTTTCTAAAAAAAAAATATTTAAAATGAATGCATTTTTTGGTAATGTAGTGTTTTTTGAAGGGTGGTTGGTGTTCACTGTTTTGGCAGTGTATTTTTAAATAATTTGTTTCAATTTATTTTATTTAATAATTTTTTTAAAATTGTTTGATCTTAGAAAGAAGCTTATTTTTTTATTTTTTCATGATTTTTTTTCCATTTATTAAATAATTTGTAGTATCTTTGTAATCGATCCATACGACTTACCTTAACGTTTTTTTCTATATTGTCACATCTTTATGCATATCAGAAATCAGAATAGCAACCCGCAAGAGTGACGTACAGATTATTTTGGTTGTTTATTGATCATATTACAGTCCCTTGTTTAACTCTGAACTCAAAACAGAATTTAAGAATTTAATGCTTAAAAAAATCAATAATTATTGTAATTGAAAAATTCAAAAAATTGATGTTTTAAATATTTATGTTCAAGATAATGATTGTTTGTAATGTTTAAAAAAATCCCTCTTTTCAATTTTAAAATAAATAAACAAAGCGAGAGCGATTAGCTAACCACAAGTATTGTTCTAGCCTTATCCTTTCTATTCCTACTCTTACCGAAAAAAAGTTGGATAATTGAGTATATGCAGTTATCGTAGAAAAACTTCTGTTGGGATATCTTCAAACGAATACCACGTGGTCTACATTATAAGTGGACATAGATAAAAAAAAATATCATTATTTACAATATTCATACGTACCGTTATTGTAAATTTATAAAAACAAAAATGTTAAATTTAAAAATAAATACTTCAAAATAAAATGGAGCAGTTTAAAATAAATGACAGTGGACCGAGGCATTGTTTTTTTTCGCGAACGAAATCATTGAATTTAGCGAAAATTAGATAGTAAAATGTAAGTTCAGCTAGTTTCCGCTGTGGAAGAGCAGTTTGCCTTGCAGGTGCTACTTGAGCAATTGAAATGCAATTTTTTGAAGCGGTTGCATAAATTAGGTTGCCTTATTGAAGTTACAAGACATAAAAAATATATAAAAAGCATGTCTTATAGCCTATCATAGGCGTAGTGTTTTCATGCAATGGCGTTAATTACATTTGATGCAGTTTTGTCTTCGCCTGTGGTAAGATGAATTATTAAGCTTGGACTTTATTATAATGAAATTGCTTAAAAACTGAAACCGACTGCAAAATAGTGTATAGCCAAAGCCTCGACTGTAATTTGAATACAATTTTAAAATATCAACTCATTTTTTTAATGTGTAATCTTACCGCTTTTTCAACAATTGTAATTTTACCAAACATTCCAACGAATAAAATATTAAAGACTCTTAAAATATACACTTTTTATTTTATCAGCATTTGTCTATACAAAAGAAAATGATGAACAAAAATGATTGGGAATAGGGAACTTGACATTGCCGCGAAATCGTCTACACTTTGGTGACGTGTGTTCTTTATGCACATTAGGCATAGAGAGCATATGTCACCTAATCCTGAACGATGGCGCCCCAGTGTGCAGACCCCTAATCAGCTGATTTTTCACGACTCCAACTGGCACTACAATAAAACCTCAACTTTAACTCTGAATCTAAAACCCCTTATTAAATAAAGCTACATTCTTAGTTGAATATAATTAATCTATTATGTAATAATTGCAAATTTAGAATTTTTTTTTTGTTAAGCATTAAAAAAAGGTGTAATTAATTTAAATTAGCGCTGTCTAAGACATGGCCCGGAAGCAAAACTGCAGATTATGTTATTTATTTTTCAACTATCAGTTTCAATACTTTACACTTCTATATTTTATGTTTTAAATAAATGATTACCTTTCTACTGCTTCTTATTTTTTTGCAAGATTCGACACTTTTTTTTTTGTAGAGTTTGATTTTGATGATGACACTTGTCTTAATATTAATGTATCGCTACCATAAAGCAACAGTAGGATACGTCAAAAATAGTAGTTTGGATTTAATTGAATTTTAATGTTTGTGTTGTATTTTTTAAATAGCGAATTATGGTTTTATTTAGTTTATTTTACAGTTTACGATTAAAGATAAAAATGGGTTTTTTTGTATACTTTTATATGTATCTAGTTATTTTACTAATCTCGCTTATGCTTTGAAGTAACAAGGTAATTATCAATAATTGTAAAAGTAAGAATTTTTTTTAAATGGGGTTTTTTCAATTAAAATATTTCAGAGATTCATAAATAAAGGTTAGCTTTTTAGAAATCTGTTGGCATACTTAAAATAAATAAACATAAAATAGACGTTTTTCATTTGATATCACTGTTCATTTATGGCAGCGATATGCATATTTCGTTCGTTATATATATGTAGGTACGCCACAAGTAAATATTATTTCAGTAAAGAAATAATTAATTCCTGAAAAAACATACACCCCCATTAATAGGCATTATTTTTTTAAAAATCATTTAATTCTCGTGAGACTGTTTTAGAAAACTCAAAAAATTGTCATTAAAGACAAGGAAACTATTTTAAGTCAAACATGAACAATTTTTATTCTAATAAAATAAATACAACACGAGTTTTACGAAATAAGCGAAAAAAATGGAAATAGTTATTCGATTTTTTAATATTGAATGAAATATAAATTGAATTGTTAAATAACGTTTGACAAAATCACTCGGATTTCTACTAAAATTTTCAATAAAAAAAACTTTAGCTGTTGAACAAAAAAATGACACTTTTACGGTGGCTTCAGATGCATTCTCATAGCATTTAAATATATTTTTTTATATTTATTGAATTTAATTTGTTCCGTTAAATTTTAATATCAAACAACATTGTTTCATTCTTAGTAACCAAATAAATCTGTGTACGGTTTTGTCAGGCTTAAAATTGGTTGACAGAAAATATAGACAACATCATGATTTATTACAAACTTTTGAGTGTATGTTTAAATATCAAAGTCTCTTATATTACTTCATAATCAGTCCACATTTCAAAGTATTAAATTACCTATCATAATGATTTAAATATCACTGTTTAATAACAGATACCATATTTCACATTTCATGGAAAATTGATTATTACAAAAACTTACTTTGAAGATATTGGCAGTAATAATGACGTGCCTGGAATTTTACCGCCATAATTCTCGCGTGTAATTAATACATGTTCTTTATAAACTTTTTACCTTTGTTAAACATGTATAGTGGCTTACGATAGAGACAGTGAACAATTTAATGAGATAAAACAAACAAAAAGTGTTTATGATGTCATTATTTTTGTAAACACAAATTTTAAAAAATGAAAAATATTAATGATATTTATATAATGATTGAAAAACATGCATTTTCGAGAGAATGTTTTTTTTTGTAGAAAAAAAAGGTTTTGATCCTTTAAAAAATCTACTGGCTTCAAAGCCCAATTTTTGCTTTCCAACTCCTATTTAAAAAATAAATTTCCTGAAAAACGCTGTTCACTTATCTTTCTTTTTGAAGTTAGTTTTAGGGAGATATATTGCATTAATTAAAATGACGTGGTGCATGTCTGAAAACGTGTACGACTATGTTGCTACTTCTAGTGAACATCCAAGTATAACTGATCAAAATGCGTAGGTGTACTGTATATGTGAAATAATTACCGTCAATAATATGATTTTATTGAACAATATACTGACTGATTGATGCAGAATAATTTATTAAATAAGCAGTGAAATAAAATGATTTTTGAAAAATATAAAAGTTGTCAAAAAGCTTGAGAAATTATGTGCCCAAATTTATTGAAACATATACTTTTGTTTGTAATTTTACGCTCTGTTGTATGTCTACATCTTTATGCTTTATATATTTTTTTCTAAATGTCATGTTGAACAACTCTTGAATGAGATATCATGTGGTAAAAATTGTTAATTAAATCATTACCAATCGTTAAAGCCCTGTTACTTATATGTTGTAAATAACGAATTATTTTAAACATTTTATCCAAGTTAGACGATATGCTAAAGGTTAAAAGTGATATGACTGTTTTCATGAAAAATTATATCTAATTGATCGAGTTTTTTTACCGTACCATAATTAATATAAGTTTTAAGAAAAAGTTTAATGAGAAAAACGCATGCGTATTTATTTGAACAATTTATAAAATATGTGTGAATAAAAAAAAATAAACGCCTTGGAAATAATAAAAAGTTCATTAACAACACTGATACTGTAGTAGTTAGTAGTTTGATGTTATCGGTTTTGTTCAACCTGTTATCATTTTTATACTCGACTTAGTCACAACACGGATATACATAGTTAGTTTAGTTTAGTTTTTTCATCCATATCCGCTCTTAATGTGGAGCATATTGCCTTCTATTGAAGGTATCTTAACAGAAGTTTTTCTACGAGAACTTGTTGTTACTTGTCGCTCAACCTCTCTTTTTAAAAGAGAGTAGTATTTATAGAAGGATAGTTCAAGAATAAAATCGATTGAAAAAATGCTGTTCGTACTGGGGCTCGAACCCGTTAGATACAGTACGGCATCTCACAACACTAACCGCTCCGCCACAGCACCCGACTTCTAGTTAGCTTAGCTTAGATAAAGTTAGGTTAGGTTAAATATAATATTTTTTAATAATTAAAGTTGGTCTTTTGTTTATTCTCTAATTCCTTACTCATTTTTAGATAATATAATATTCGAGTAAAATAAAATTTTATATTGTACAAATGGATAAAAAAACAACAAATTTATTTAAAATGCTTTTCATTGATTACAGGGAAAAATGAAACTAAATAAAACAGTCTAAATGTTTCGATTGTAACAATGTGAATGAACATTGGCATGGTACTTTACGTTTGCATAAGTAGTATGACCAATCACCTACTTTTACTTTTGGGCTGAGCTTTTTTTTCAAAATGTAGTTTATATAAACATAAATACGCTTGGAAGGTTTTTCGTAATTCGCAATTTAAAATTTAAACGTGTATACAATACCTAACAAAGTAAGATAACGTTGCTAAGCACTAGAAGCTGGTTGAAAAAAATATATAAACACAAAACACATTGAAGTTATAAATAAATATTTTATACGTACTAATTAAATTTGAACCGTAAAAATTAGGGCTGAGTAAAACGTAGATTGTGTAATATTTTTTTTGTCAATCTGTATTTAAAAACTTAAAAATAGATTATATTTCTGATGAATTAAAAAATATTTTTTCAACAATTTATTCAATTTGTGAAAGCTATTTGAGGAGCAAACATTCAAAAAGTGTTTTGTCACAAATTTTGAAAAATGGCGTTTTATATCAATTCTGATAGCCCATAATAAAACCTATGAATGGAAATCAAAATTAGTGTTCAAAAAGGTTTTTTTTCATATTGAAATGAAATCATAAAGTTGACACATTCATACAAACCGTCACTTTTGCAACACTTAAATCATCATTTTCCAAGCTTTGTATTTGTGTGACAAAACACTTTTTGAATGTTTGCTCCTCATTTAGATTCATATTTATATTTTAGCGTTTCTTAAATTGAGTTTGTAAAATTAAAAATAGTAAAATGTCATAAAATTTTTGTTATATTAATTATATGTCTTTAGAAAATTCCATTTGATTAAAAAAAGTTAATCAAAAAAAGTCATTAAAACATTTAAATCTTTGTATAATATATACATTTATATGTATATATGAATGTTTATACCCACCCTTTCGATTCTTTTCGACTGGTTAACCACTAGTCCTGTCCTAGCCTTATCATTCAATCCCTACTACTCATTGAAAATGAGAAGTTGCTCGACTGTATAACAAACAGTTCTCGTAGAAAAACTTTTGTTGATGTATCTCCATTAGGAAGCCACCTACTTTATATTAAGAGCGGACATGGATAAAAAATATTAATGTTATAACGTTTATATTTTATATGAATGTACATATATTAGATTTACTAAAAAGCCAGATGTTAGATGATGAATCTCAAAATAAATATAGAACACTGAGATCTATTTTCGACGGTTTACAGACATACCAATTTAGATTTATTTTTTTTCCAGAAAAGCACATTCACCAATCAAAGTTGAATGTGTATCGTTTGAGAAGGTTTCCCAAAAATACCTGCAAGAATTCCATAGTGACTAAACGAAGAATTTTGGTGTTTCTGATCTGACAATATTACCTTCTCGTAATGGCGAATCTTTGTAGTTATATAACGTTGGTGAATTGGTGACCAAATAAGGTAAGGATATTGTCTCATAATATAACACTAAGTTATGCAGTTGCACGCTGCAGGGAAATACTATTTTAAAAATATTGAGATGTATATTTAAATAATCTTTTTTTTTAATCGTTTATAAATATTTTCTATATATTTTAACAGTTGTTGTCAAGTGGCAACTCTAAATGACTTACTACGACTCTGTCTCGAGGTAAATATTCAGATATGGTTAAAAATGACTGTCAAATAGCACGTACGGCTTGAAGAACAAAATTGAAGAAGGGCAAAATGTATTACATACTTGGCTTCAAATCCACCGCTGAGATAACAGTCAATTGATGTACTCCATTTTAAAATAAGATTCATTTTTTTCATATAATAAACCTAGGGACAAAATCTAAGTCAATCAATTTTTACAATTTTATTAAAAGGGCACGTAAGTAAAAAATAATGCTTACTAATCATTTATTTATCGTCTAGATTGGGTTAATCCTCGTATATTAATAAGGTCAAATAATAATTGGCCTTTAAAAGCTAATGAAGTACAATAAGTTATTTTTTGTAAATGTTATCTAAACCTAATCAGTATTGTGTTTTAAAATTTTTGTTGCATTAGTGTCAAATCGTCGTTTTTTAAAAAAACTTTTCTCACAGATTGGCACGGATTTACATTTTCGATTTTAATTTATACAATAGATGCCATTTTTGCAATTTTACTAACAATTGCTGTGCTATAAAGTTCACGACATTTCAACACGTCAGTAAATACACGATTCTTTTGTTTTATAGATTGTTTTAAATAAAGAATTTCACAATATCCATACTATTGAACTAAATACTGAACACAGTAAATTAAGCACGATTTGAACAAAAAAAAAATGAATGTCATAGGTGAAGCATTTATAGTAAAAAAATGAGAGAGTTCTGTTTCTGTAACATGAAAGCAAACTGGAATACGTTATTGAAAAATTATAAAATATATTCTTCTAATTGTTGATCGAAAAAGCTTTAAAGCTGCGTCTAAGAATTTATGATTATAAATTCTTTAGAGATTTCTACAATATTTTTGTATTTTTCTTTGTGGAATACGATTACAATTAACAACAATTGAATGATAAACGTAGGCAACCATGTTGTAACGATATTTTGATATTAAGTCTATTTACAAACCGGAAGTTCATATTTTAAAAAATAAAGAAATATATATTTGACGAATTGAAACAAAGCTATTTCCGCTCAATTAGGCCACAATACAAAATCAAATTGGGAAAACTTTAAAGTCTGAAAGTTCTTAAAACTGGTTTTTTTGTCGTCTGGCACTGTTTCATTGCACACAATTATTGACGAATCGTTCGTAATGCTAATTTTTTGCTGTAAATTCTTTGTTGACTACCATTTGTGACAGTTTTTGTATCACACGCCATAATACTTATTGTGATCAATTAGGTTGGATAACATGGGTAATTTTGTTGACAATTGAGAAAGATATTAAATAATTTGTCTTTTTGATTCATGTTTTTATTTGTTCTTAAATATATTTTATCAAAATTTGGTCTTTAAGAAACCTACCTCACAATTTCCTTTGGTAATACTGTTTTATGTAGTACAATCTATGATATAATACACTTAAGGTGTATAATTTATGAAATAACTCCAAATAAATAAATATATTCTGACCAATTTTTAATTTTCTAGTATATTTAAAAAAATAAATAAAAACATGGTTGCATTTTAAATGGCATTTGATGAAAAAAATACAAAATTACAATATAAAAAGCCATATTTTAATCGCGTAAAGTGTATTGTTTCAAAAGTTGTTTCAGCTAAGCAAATGAGTATTAAATTTTATTTATTTTTATTCTGAGTAAAAACTCGTGGCCTAGATACAAATATATTGAATTTATATCATTTTTATTACAGAGGTGGTCAAATATTGTTCTTAATCAACGAAAAATTATTAACTAGTCTAAATATATGAAACTTGTGAATATGTTGAAGGCAAGACAAGTTTAGAATGTTGACAATATTTCTAGAATTATTCCATTTTGGTTGAATTCATTATTTAAATATAATTACTTGGTGATATTGGAATAAAAATTATATATAAACTTTCTTAACGGCTTAATTAACTGTATTTTGATATTTACTAATTATTTAAATATAACAGCGTTAATAATAAGACGATCAGATTAACTAGACCTATGCCAAAACATATTAAATTATATTACAAATGCTTAACATGGTTGAAAAATTTATCAGGCACTAAATCGACGTCGCGTGTTTCAATAATAATAACCATATTACTTCGTGTACGTGTCAGTTAGCAACACCAATAGTACCAAAAAAAGACCGATATCACAGTATTCATAGAGTTCTTTCGATACCAAAATACCGCTTATCATAATATGAAAATACTGGTTTTTCGGTATAAAGAATTATAAAGAAGCCACATATTTGAATATTTTGTTTGCGATGAATTACTGTATTTTTAATCCGCTAAGAGTTTTTTTCCAATGTTGACAAGTTATAGATTTTATGAACATTTACGATGATGTTGTTTAAAATTATTTATAAAAAATATCTGTTCATGAGTATTACATATTTTTTAATGACGGTATTTTATGTACAATTTAGAAATACCGATTTTGATTTGCTGTGATTTCAATTGGCTGTATTCTTGTTGCGTAATTTAAAAATGTTTTTTTTGTAGATTTATAGAATACTGGTATTGAAATATTCATTCATCAGGTATTGCACACCTTAGTGCCAGTCTTAAAAACGTTACTATCGTAGCTTTAAAATTTACATCTTACATCTTCAATTGATTTAGTATACTTGGAACAAAAAGATAAGGTAACAGATCATTTTCGAAAATAGCGAATTGTATGAAAGTATCTAAAATACTGTCGGCATATTTTGTAAAGCTAGTATTCATGGTTATAAGTAAAAGTAAAGTATGTTAAATACATAAAAACGAGTAAAAAAGCAGTTAATAAAATAGAAATGCTACAATGTGAAATATATTTTTTTTACGTTTTTTACCACTTAGCAAAAGATTTTTATTATAAAACCTCAAACACAAACATTGTCAACGTGCTAATTTTCTCGTCATTAAAATATTTGTAGTTTCATTTTCATGCCCTCCCCCAATGTGGAGCTACAGTCTCTTAACAGATGTTTTTTTTTCTGCTATAACTGGTTAATCATTAACACCTTTTCGATGACCACTTGTAATCTGAAGAATGACGCTTTCTAATGAAACTATCTATATAGAAGTATTTTTTATAGACGAGAACTGGTTGTATCTCAATTGCTAACAAAGTAAAGATAGATGGATTGGGGTCGGATAAGACTAGTGCTCAGCTAATCGCTCTAGCTACGTTCTGTTATTTGAGGATTGAAAGAGTGGAAGAGAATTAGTCCATATAATAAACGTCCATGCCTTCAAACTAAAAAATATTAAAAAATGCTTTCCGTACTGGAAATTGAATTCGTGAAATTTGTCTCTGAAACATACGACGTTGACCATTGAACCACGGTACGGGTATAGATATTTTAGTAAAATTATAAGTTTTACGAGAAACAGTTATTGCAATGTTACCGTTTAATTTTTTTTTTGTTTCAATAAAGCGAACATTGTCTATTGCTCTAGTTTTTTTCGATGTCTATATCTATATTCAGACAAATGTGTGTGTGTGTATTGTATAAAAAATGTGTTAATTATATGCTATCGGTTCGCTAAAATACCAGTATTATCGTACACAATCCATAATATGTGCAACGATTTACTTTCCTCTAGACATGCACGGAGAATTAAATTGAAATAATAAATGAGCGTGAAAAAACTGCATTAGACATAAAAAAATAAAAACACTTCGTTTGCCACTGTATATTAATTAAAAAGCGTGTGTTTATTTATTTTATCTAGAAAGGATGTCTAAATGTTTCAAGAATAAAAAATACTAACTTAAATTTAAGTCGTTCAAATTATGTACACTCACACAGATTTTGTCACTAACGACCCGGGTTACGCCTTTCGGCATCTTCAGGCGTTCAAGTGCACAGATGAACTTCAACTGACGCTTAGTAAATGAATGTTTCGTGTTTATATAAGAAATAAATGTATCATTGAGTTTAAAGCCATTGCTGGCGAAAAAGATTAGCCCATGGGAATTCTCACAGATTTGAATGGTGTGTAGTTTAAAGAATTATATTTATTTTTGTTTGTCGGAAAAGGTTTTATTGACTATATTTATATAGGGAATAAAAGCAGAGAGCCAGGCATGTCCAGCTGGTCGTTTAAAATTGGAAGATTGTTCAATTGCGCTCTGTTTATTTCTAAAATTTCCTGGAAGATGAGCTTATGAGCGTCCGTATTCTGGTGCAACATTTTAATGCCTTGTTCTTGATTGAACACGCGTCTTTTTGAAATTAAGAGGTGAGCAAAAGTAGACGTGTCTTTTTTCAATCTAAAGGCTGCCATATGTTCTGATAATCTGGAATTCAATGTCCTTTTTGTTTTCCTGATATAAAACGTTGTACAACAAAAACATTGCAATCTATAAATCCCGGAATTTTTTAAGTCATGTATTTTATCATTATTGTTAATTAATATTTTGCCTAAAGAGTTTTTACAATAAAAAGCTGGTCAAACAAGCACCTTCAGTCGAAATCTTAAATTATTAAAATAACTTACATTAAGAAGTAAGATCGAACATGTTTCAATTGAGCAATTGACGGAAAGGGTTAAATCATTTGTAATTTCCTTGCTTCATTGATATCTTAAATCAGTTAACTGTTTTAACACACGTTTGTTAAATAATTATTGATAAATTAGACCATAAGCACGTGAGCCCCGTAACTTTAGCCGACAATGTTATATAAATTGATTTTTCAAACGATTGTTGAATTTTTTTTGAACGTATGAACATGTCTAAAATTCTCTCGAACCCAACATATCCTGAAAAGGCGCGCAGCAAGAGCGATAAGCTAACCACTAACCATTTCTTAAATTAATCTATCTATACTTACACTACATAATAGATATATTATTTGTGTAATTATAAAACTAATAAATGGTACAGTAATAAATATATTGATACAGTATGATTTATAGTCACACGCTCTACTACCACTTTTGTAATGAAAACTGGCAGACATTTAAAATTTGTAGCTGAATTAATTGTGTTTAAATTTTGTTATCATGTAACCCGTAAAATCAATTGTTTTATTGTTTATGGCCTAAATGGCAACATTGTTTTTCTATAGACGATGCGATTTTTGTTTCTTTCTTTCTTGCTTTTTGGGACACGAACCGAACACAACGTGTGTGAGGGACACTTCCCGGTCCTGGTACTTGCTTCTAGAGACCGTTAGTTGTAAATTCACTTGTAGTTTTTTTTCTTTTGTGGTTTTTCGTCCGAGATGAAAGAACTGATATTTTTCCATTTCGACGAAAATTAAAAATTCATTTTGTTCTCCGCGCGGAGTTAAGCATCAATTTTCTTAACTTTTATAAAATCGTGTGAGCAAGCTATGTATTAAAATAGTTATTGTGTATTGTAAATTCAATTTTTTTTTTGTTAAATATTGTATGTGATTAATGTTTGATGATTGTAAATTCCTAAATAAACGTTTTCGTAACACTTGAGCGATGGTTTTTATTTAATTCATCCTACCTGTTTTACGTCGAGTTCATTCAAACTGTTATTGGTCTTAATGACTTTTATAAGTGGGGATTTATTCTTGGGGTATAATGTCGTGGACAAAAGGAGAAATTTTTCACAATAAATGAAACTCGCTCCAAAATAAATTACGAATAATGACAATATCTTTCTTTTCATTTCCAGTTTATGCAACTTTATTAAAAAAGATAAATCTGACGATGTCACAGCCGAAAATAAAAACAAACAACAAACACTATTACTTTTACTATTATTGTAATCTTTCATGGCACTTAGAACAATATTATTTAATATTGAAATGCACAAAATATTTTGGCTCACCTAATTCAGCTATGAGGCATAAAACTTGAATGATAGATATAAAAAAAACTTTGTCAGATATTTGATAAATAAAACTCCCATATTTCAATATCACCCGAGGTAAATGAAGATTTTTTTACAAGCATAGACTATTTTTCACCTAATGACAATTGATTTCTACCAAGTAAATGCTAATTCAATCAATAATTGTGTTGCAAAAAACTTTTTATTTTACAAATGAAAAAATAGCACATAACAAAAGTAATGTCGTTTTAGTTTTTTTCGAAAGCGTATTCGTTTATGGCAGTTGGTTGATTTCGATATAAATGATAAAGATATGATAATTTAATCATATTTTTTCAAAAAAAAAAAAAAATTTGATCAAAAATAAATCAGAAATTTAATATTATGCGGACAGAATGATTGATACAGAAAAAAGATTTATGTGTTATATAAAGGTACAAATAATATTCGTATAAATAAAAAAAAAACAAATATTTATGTTTTTATAACACATAATATGTATACATGTCACGATTAAAGTGTAAAATCTAACAATGAATACATTGAGGTTGAGTTGAAGCTTACATCATTAAAATTGGCATTTACTTTGACTAGTCAATAAATGAATTGACAAGTGTGTGTTTAAACTCATTGACGAGCGCAAGACAGAGTAGAAATGACATTGCGGCTTAGGTTAGGTTCGCTATTCTGAATATTTAATGTAAATTGTCAGATGGCCGTAAAGTATAAAAAATCCATAATTGTGCTTGCACAGTAGTGGAAGAGTGTCTGGGTATAATGTGACTGTGTGTAATTAATGTACACGTTGACTAGTTAATGTTTTTATTTATTCTCTAGTGTAAACAACTTGCTAAAACAGATAATGTTAACATTTATTAATTAATATGTTTTTGACTAAGTGGAAACATTAACTATGAAATTTAATTGTAATCAATATATTGTGAATATGTTTATTTCATAATGCATCAATTTTGATATGTTATAAGATATAAATGATCAAAACATAACAACAACAAAAAAACAGGTTTGTCGAATATGTATGATAATAATTGACTTTTTTCAATTGATAAATAATACAAAGATTGTAAAACTTTTTGTATTCAAGTAATAATAGCTTTGATTCATTATCGAAAAGTTCAGGCTAGAATTCATAGCTAAAAAAGAGTTTTTATTCAATTATTTTTAGATCTATGGTATGTTATGGGTAAAAAAGAAACGAGGTTTGGAGATAATCCGAGGAAAAAGTATAGGAAATTGAGGATATCAAATTCCTCGGTGAGCTAATCCCAATCCCGGAATCCCAGGATTTAAAATGGATCAATCCGAAAATCCCGGGATTGGAAAAAGGCTTCAGGATTGGATACTCTAGTCTTGACTGAGTTAGTTAATAAATATTCTTCTATAAAAACTATAAAAAAATATTGCGCATTAGATATCCGCTGCTGTGTCAAATATTTTATTGTTCTAGTTGAAATTACAAACATATTACTTGCCCGTTACGTTTGAAAATATATTATTTAAAAGGTTTGATGTACAAAAGTTTTTTTTTTCAGAGTAATAATATATTTTGCACATTTCAGTCGAAATATAAGCTTTTATTTAGTTTTGTAATACATTTTCTTGTTAAGGAATGTTTTTAGAAAAGTTTTTAGAAAATTTCGAGGGCTTTATTTAACTGGAATTTTGTATTTAAATTGTCAATTTTTGTGCGTCGTTATAGTATTATTTATGACCCACGGCCATTTCAATGAAACTTTCGATGAAAATGAATGACTATATTTTCCCATAACATAGTTCATACTTTTTACACTAATTTCATGTTGCAATGTTTGAGAGTTGTTGGATATTCAATCGCATTAACTTTCACTTGGAATTTTGTATGCGTATGGAAATCTCTATAGACCAAGATATAAGTACTGTTAATGGTCGAATATACTATTAAATTTTTAGTGCTACCTGGAGAAAGTTAACATAAAAATTAGGGTAAATTTAAACATTTTATTAATTGATTATGTTGATAGCTTTGTAGAAACATACTTTCTTTAAAGTACGCATATGTAATCCGTATCATTTATAAGAAAGCAAAACCGCCAACTCAATATTTGAAATAAAAATTGTGTAATAATTATATGCACAACGGTGAACGTATACATATAGTCGATTTTAAATGGAAGATATTTTTTTTACTTTTTAAATAATGTAGTTACTCGTTTGCTGTTAGTATGGGAGTAATTAGTCGGTAGCAGTTTACCGCAGCGACAGCTGATCGCATAAGCAATTTATAGCATACCAACGATCGCTATCATATTATACGACCAAACTAAACATATATGTTTTTTGGTCATTGCAGCTAACTTAAGCTAACCTAACCGTTTTTTATATTGTATTATTATAAATACTATATTTGTGACACTGTTTTTGTGATATATGTAATTAATAAAATATATCATCTACATTCTACCTATTTAAACACATTTTTATAGAAACCTACTTTTTATTATCATAATATTTTCTCATTGTTAGTAAAATTAAAAAAATATGCTTATATGCTTCTTAAAGAAGCAAAACACGTGTCGTTTTTGTAGCACAGTCAACGATCAAATTTATTATATAAAAAATGAATTTCCACAAAGTAACCATCGAAAATACTTGACTCTTTGCCAAAAAGCAGTCAAAATTAATTACCGTCATCGACCCATTTCATTGAAATATCTTTCCAAAGCTTTCGAAGCTCATTCATTTTACTTGCAGAGGCCGTCCAAATTACCAGCCTTGTTAAAAGTCTTCCGTTATTAGGTTAACCTAGCCGTTCGTCGATTAAGCACCTGATTTAAGCTCTCGTCTCAGTCTATTTGTAGACATAGTGATCAACACATGGCAAAGATAATTCGATATCGATATTAAGAATAAACACCTAAGGTTCAAATTCAAATTCTTTTTACACAATTTTATAATTTAAAATACAATATAATAAGAAATACATAATTGTACTATCGTGAAGAATGTTAAATAAAGCTTATTTGTCACACAAAAGAATAAACAATACATACAAGTGTTATGAAAAATGATAATTCCACCATTCTTGAGAATGTGAAGCTAAATGTTCCTGATTATTTTTTGAGAAACCGTGGACACGAATTGTTTGTTCTCCCAAGGTGTAGACCCAGCCTGCTAATAGAGATGTCACTGGGGAGAGCTTTAACGATGTTTAAAATTATTGCTTCGGATGTCGAGTTCCATCGATTGGTATTTATTTGTTTTCCTTGTCAATTTATTTTTTCTACTGCTTTTAATATTAAATTGTTTTATGTTTTTTTATTCATTGTAATTGTTCAATGTATTGAGTCTTAAATTTAAAATTTGTCTATCTTATGCAATGTTAACTAAATAAATAAATAAATAACAAAACCATTTGAATTGATAAATCGCTTTACCATATAATGAGCCCTTTAACGGCAACTCCTTCAGATGTTGATTATAATAAAGCAGCATGTTTATATTTCCACATTGCCAATGCAAGTGAGTGCAATTAATCAATTTATTTCCTCAACGCATCATCAACTATAAAATTTCACAATTGAACCAACTTTTCAACAATAAGCAAGTTGCAGTGAGTAGCATGTACCAACCTGCTGCTTGACTGACAAGCGCTACGAAGGCAACAACAAGTCGTTGCATTTTACTGTGCACGTTTGGAGGAAATTCACTTAAATTCTACCGTTACGTGAATTGTGCATATTTATTGCAGGTGCATCGGAAATAATTTAATGACGGAAGAAAAACATATGCGCCGTGAATCGTTACGTATTCTTGTTGAAATTAATCTAAAAACGTCAACGTAACTAATTTACACTATATATTAAAAATGCCGATTTTTTTTTAACGGGACAGTATAATTATATTTAATGACATATTGACATAGCTACACGACAATGTTTGTAAAAAATAGTATGCGTTATAATTAAAGTAGAAGAAAAACTGATATATGTGATTTAAGATTTCGACTGAAGGTGCTTGGTGGAATTTCAATATTAAATTTGAATCGTTCAAACTATGTACATTCTCACAAATTTTGTCATTAACGACCCGGGTTTCGCCTTTCGGCATCTTCAGGCATTCAAGTGCACGGATGAACTTGAACTGACGCTTAGTAAATGAAAGTTTCGTGTTTATATAAGATATAAATGCATCACTGAGTCCAAAGCCACTGCTGGCAAAAAGGATAAGCCCATGGGAATGCCAACAGATTTGACTAGTGAGCAGTTTCAAGAATTATATAATTTGTTTGTCGGCAAAGGTTTTATGATTATATGATTTTATGGTTATATAGGGTATAGAAGAGGAGATGTGGGAAAATTTGATATTTCGTTTAAAATCGGAAGATTTTGCAGCTGTGCTTTGTTGATTTCTAACATTTCTTGGAAAAAGAGCTTATGACTGTCCGTATTTGGGTGTAACATTTTTATCCCTTGTTCCTGATTGAACACGTGTCCTTCCGATATTAAGTGATTAGCAAAAGTAGACGTGTCTTTTTTCAATCTAAAGGCTGCCATATGTTCTAAAACCCGGATGTTCAGTGTTCTTTCTGTTTTGCCGATATAAAACTTTGTACAACAAGAGCATTGCAATCTATAAATCCCGGATTTATTTAAGTAATGTATTTTATCTTTATTATTAACTAATAATTTGCCTAAAGAGTTTTTACAGTAAAAAGCAGGTCTTACAATATCAGCTAGCTGTTTTTTAATTTTAAGACTTGTATTTCCTAAAAAAATGATTCTACGCCAATACCTAGTATGATCTATGTCCTTTGACACTATCAACTTTCACTTTGACAAATCACTTTGACATCTAACTATCTTGTGACATCTGACATGAAACTATCACTTTGACAAATCATCAAACAAATCGCCATAAACAATGGATACGATATGTCTCTTATAGACAATCTTTTATCAAAAAAACAAACTAAACTTGCAGAAAAAATGTTATTTAAAGGTATAGTGTCAAAGGACATAGATCATACTAGGTATTGGCGTAGAATCATTTTTTTAGGAAATACAAGTCTTAAAATTAAAAAACAGCTAGCTGATAGTGTAAGACCTGCTTTTTACTGTAAAAACTCTTTAGGCAAATTATTAGTTAATAATAAAGATAAAATACATTACTTAAATAAATCCGGGATTTATAGATTGCAATGCTCTTGTTGTACAAAGTTTTATATCGGCAAAACAGAAAGAACACTGAACATCCGGGTTTTAGAACATATGGCAGCCTTTAGATTGAAAAAAGACACGTCTACTTTTGCTAATCACTTAATATCGGAAGGACACGTGTTCAATCAGGAACAAGGGATAAAAATGTTACACCCAAATACGGACAGTCATAAGCTCTTTTTCCAAGAAATGTTAGAAATCAACAAAGCACAGCTGCAAAATCTTCCGATTTTAAACGAAATATCAAATTTTCCCACATCTCCTCTTCTATACCCTATATAACCATAAAATCATATAATCATAAAACCTTTGCCGACAAACAAATTATATAATTCTTGAAACTGCTCACTAGTCAAATCTGTTGGCATTCCCATGGGCTTATCCTTTTTGCCAGCAGTGGCTTTGGACTCAGTGATGCATTTATATCTTATATAAACACGAAACTTTCATTTACTAAGCGTCAGTTCAAGTTCATCCGTGCACTTGAATGCCTGAAGATGCCGAAAGGCGAAACCCGGGTCGTTAATGACAAAATTTGTGAGAATGTACATAGTTTGAACGATTCAAATTTGATATATGTGCTTCCACGAAACATATATTTTTTCATATCATTGAATGACTATCGACTATATAAAATTATTTTTTGATAAGAAGCCTAATCTTTGGTTCCACATTAATGATGTTGAAAATTTTCATCATGTCCATTCTCAATGAAGAAAATATGAATTTCTAATGAAGCGTCATAATATAAGTTGTTTTACAATAAATTGTAATTCAGTCGTTTAACATATTCATTTTTAAGCGAGTCCGTTGGGGATTAAAAAATGACTTAATATTAGCTTATTGGATATTTTCTACCTTTAAAAAAATGGGAGAAACGAATTGTCTACGAGAAAAATCTACAAGCCGATTGAAATCAATTCATGAAGTTTTTGTACGGAGATTCAATCACTAGGCAACGTTAACAAATAGAAAGAACTCATGCGAGTGTTGACCACTCTTCTATAAAATAAAGAAAACTATCTTGATCAAGAAGCAACTACGTAAAGTTTGATGATGATAAATTTCAATGAAGTAGAAAAAAGCAATTTTGTATATCCATAGAAATGGTGTGATACCAAAATATTTATTGATTGTAGAAGTAAAAATGTTGTTTTTAACTTTACCATATTTAACTTAATATAATATGATAAATAAGTCCCATAAAGTAAATGCAAATTTAATCATTTTATGACAATGGTTTGTAAAAAAAAATATTTTTAACTAGAAATAAAAGCAAACTCTCATAAAATTAAATCTGATTTTAGCGTAGCGCGTATATGAATAAAAATAGCATACAGTTTTTTTATTAATTTAAAAATTCTCTAGATATTACGTTCATTGCGAGCATTCATGCTATTGACGTTTACGATGAGTGAAGTCTGGCGTGTTTATTTCATAGAATTTTGAAAACAGTACAAAAACAGTGTTTTATTTTTATTTATTTTATAGAGACATTTCCACATGAGGCTTCCTAGTGAAATTATCTCAACAAAAGTTTTTCTAGGGAAAATAACTGTTGCTAAGTTTCTCAACTTTTATTTTTTCGAATAGAGTAAGGATTATAAGAATATGGAAAGGGCACGATTAGCTTATCGCTATAACAATGCCCTGTTATTCAAGAATTTGAAAGGTGGGAAGGAATTTGTAGACATCAGAAACATCCATGCATTGGATAAATCGATTTGATAAATGCTATCCACTCTGGGATTCAAACCAATGAGATCCGTCTCGGAAGCCAACGACGATGACACTAAGCTATGGACCAGACTTACTTAAGAAACTACAAGCAGTTAACTAATCGCTCTTTTTAAGCCTCTTTTTAGAATTGGATTAGTTAGAGTGGTCGTTAACATCCCAGCCATTGACACATAAATTGGAAAATTATTCAGGTTTTTTTTTTACATTGTTTTTACTCCTCGAAAAGAGTATGAATTCTGTAGAGATTTAACGCCAATATTTTGAGAATAAGCCGCGGCCTATATTTGGGAAAGTGCCAAGAATTTTAATGCTTCGAAGGCTGTTGTTAAAATATAGTTTGGCGTGTCAACGATCTAGCTTGATAGCGTTAAAAACAAATTTGTGATTAGACAATGAGCAATTCTTAATCAAATAAATTTAACTAAGCAAAACATGAAAACAAAATCTTTTGAATAATCACGTTATTACTATTTTAAGATACAGGCTTTACACACTAAATTCAACATTTTACAAATCAAATTAAACAATTGGATAATTTATTTATTAGGTATTTATTTACGCAAATATTTATTTAATACGTACATATGTATATATGTATGAACAAAAAAGATATATACATTAAATTTATAAATTTTCTTTTGCGGCAGCTGCAGGTAGTTTCATATAATATTAATAGTAATTCGCAGAAGTGATGGTAGCAAGATACTCAAATATAACGTCTTCAGAATTTAGACGATTTGATGGATCCGCTAGCAAATTTCTAGCGTAAGATTGAATTTTCGAAAAAACTTCTTCGATAGGATTCATCATTGGAAAATAGGGTGGTGCAAAAAAATAATTGAGTATGGTTTGTAGGTCCAAAAAGTTCACGCACTTATTGAGTATGATTAATGGTTTTTCACACTGACAGTATCTTATGTACGTATTTCTAAAAAAATCTCATTTTTTTTACAAAATACAATAAATTGTTTAATTTGACTTGGCGAGTAAAACCTGTAAGAAAATTATGCTCTTGTTATTGTGTTGACAATTACAAGTGATGTTATGTTTTTATCAAATGATTTTGTTTGTTACTTTTTCTTATTATTATTGCGTCAAGCATTGTATAATGTAATATATTGCGAGTTCATCAACAAAAGCCGCATAATAAAAAAATGTGTTGCTCACCAATTATCTATATAATATAAAACTTTTATTTCTAAGATCTTTTGTATTTGCGTTACATTCAGAAAAGAAAACAATAGTTAAACAGGCGCATAAATAGCTGAATAATTACCGACCTTAAAATTTACATGTTAATAAGTGTGTCGAAAGGAAATCGCTTTTCCTCGGTGCGCTAGTCGGAAAAGTTACGACTTTCGTACATCGAAACGGAAGCCATTGATTTCTGCACTCTATGCAATTGAGTCATAGAGTATTGATGGCGGAAATAGGAGTTTGCACGGTGCATATACGTTCGCATCGTGTTGCCGCTTGGTATGCTTGCACCGTTTAAAAGGTTTATTCGAAGCCTTGCTTCTTAATTTTATATTGTCTATGAAAATAAAGGTGCAGGTAAAATTAAGATTCATTTTTATGATGTGTTATATTTTGTGATAGCGGCATTTGTTATTGTAAACGAATACATAGAGCGCAGAATGATATACACGTCATTAGAGCATCCAATCTCGGACCCTGTTTGTGATCCCAGGATTAAACATTCACCATCAAAATCATGTATACTGAGATTATATTCTGGGATTTTCCAAGCGTTCAGGAATTTGCAGAATTCCTCAAATGAAATGACGCTAGATGTTCTTTTTAGCCCTCTCAGAACGTTCTCGGAATTAGTACTTCGGGATTTTGAGATTAAAAAATTGGACGGGATCCCGGAATTGGAAAGCCCTACACGTAATGAACAGTTACGAATGTTTACAAATGAAGCATAACACTCATAAAACACGTCCGTCATAAGTGAAACAAAATCATGCATAATTGTGATTGCATACTAAATTTGAATTGTATTACGTCAAATATTATAGTTCAGCAATATCTATTTCACGTTAAAATGCAGTTAACTGATAGAAAAAAAACAGGAAATTAAACTTAAGAGGCATATCCTTTAATATATTTGCGATAGGTTCGGCGGCAACTTTTGTGGAAATTAAAAAATGTTCATATTTAATTTTGTGCAAATAATATTCATAGAACTTTTCAAGTATGGCCTCTATCATCTATCTTTATCTCTATCATCTATTCCAAAATGTTATTATTATTAATCGTTCAATAAAGTTATTTAATAGTTAATCATTGATGGATATTAACTGTTTGTTTACAATAAATAAAGAGTGTCAAAAGTTTATATAAATAATGTTCGATCTTTCGTCATTTGAAATTATTAAATGTAAAAAACCATAAAGATAATTTTTACTTTCAACTCTTTGAATAGTTACAATTTTATAAAAATATATTATTTTATTATTATACAATATAAAACATGAATATATTTATTATGATCATGAACAGCTTCACTCATTTTTATTTTATGATTAAAATTATAACAACTAAAACTATGTTTCATATGAGAAAAATTTTGATCTTGTCGATAATGCAGTCAACATATTATGTATATACTGTTAAAAACAAGCCACAGCAGTAACTACAACATAACTGTACCAGAATGATAAAGGACAATTTTATTATTGTTTTTTTTTCCGTACGGTATCTTATCTTAAACAAAAATAAATCTTACGTATTCCATTGGCAATCTTCTGTATATTTAAGTATATTTGTAAAACGATAGTTGCCGATAGTGAAAAAAATGCACATGTAATGCGTCATAATTTTTCCCATTCAATGGCGTAAATTAAAATTATTTCCCATAGTTGTTATTGATTATATCGTAACGAAAAAAGCACCTATGCTCTCATGAACGTTATCCAGTCGACAATTCAAGCATGCACTCTAAATAGCTGCATTTATTTGCAATTATTTCAGCACGCCATAACCACCAAGAGGTAAATGCTCATAGCGAGAACTGTGGTTGAAATCACATTGCAATTATCATCGGCTATAATATTATAGAGTAAAAAGATATGATTATAGAATATCTAAATGAAGTAATTTTCAATAAATATAGTTAAAAGCAATGAACGGAATTACTTGAACAATGCATTTTACATAGAAAAACTGTAGTAACCAAGATCTGAAATAATAAATTACATGTTTTACCCACGATAACACAATATCTATGACAATACTGTTTTAAAATAAATAAAAGTTTTTATTTTTTTCTTCTTGCCATTGAGTATTATTTTAATTACGTCATATACATATAATAATCAATTGTTAAGCATTTCCGTTGATAAGGAAATAAACAACATATTATTAAAATTGAATTAGTATCTATATATTTTTAGTATGCAGCGTTTAACCCGCCACTAACTATTACAAACCAACTTTAAGTGCTTTTGAATGTGTACTAGTAAGGTTTCAGGAGCAATTATTGGTAAGTATTTAATATTATACGCTGGGAAATAAATGATAGTATTTTATGACATGTGTGTAGCCGGAAAATAGACATTATAAGTAAAAATACTCAATGATATATTATCCTATACAATTCGATGAAAATTTTCAGTAACTGATATATGCCGTACAAAAAAGGCTTAAAACAACACGAAATAAAAGTTTTAATCGACTTACTAACTCCGTCTCCAAATTTAGCGGAGAGTATTTTTTTATATTTTTTTCAAGAAAATGCACGTGGATTCGGTTTGTAATAAAATGTGCTTCAATATAAGTATTTATTTAAGATCCTTAGATTATTGTAAATCTTAGTTTACTCAGTTTGTAAAGTTATATATTTATAAATGAAAAAGTTTATATAAAATTTAGTCGTTATAAAAAAAAGATGTTAGCATAGAAAAGAAAATTTGATTGCTATGACTTTTTTGTCTAAATCTTTTAAGTGATTGGCTAAAAATCAATAAATATACATATCGACTGTGGAAAGGAAAAAAGATGTAACCCACACATATCAAATTTTACAGGAGGCGCAAAAAACGTGTTTTGACGATTTTGGGCCATATGCAAATTATGAATTATACACAACCTTTAAGTGCACGGAAACTTCTAAAATGGTGTTTAATTGACATAATCTAATATTAATAAAATAATTTGTCTAGGAAAAACCTTTATTTCAGTTTTTTTTCTTGGTTTTAACTTTTTACAAGGTCATCTTGTTAAAACTTAAAAGCTAAATTTAGATACTGATTCGGCATTTGCAGCTTGCATCCTTTTAGTAGAACGTGTATCAAGTTTTATACATTGTGATTATCGAAAAAAAGCTGTTTTGAAAAAACTGTGGGTTACGTCATTTTTCCTCTCCACAGTCGATATGTTGTTTCTTTAATAAAATTCTGTGTAAAATTGTTTTAGCACTCATAAAAAAACGCAATCGTTGGAAAGTTAGTCAGTCATCTAGGTAGCGTACATGAAACAATTGCCTCTATTTTTAGGTCACGCAAGAATTTTGACGCAAAATGCTTTTGTTCGCGTAAAGCTTCTCGTAATTCCCTCATTACCATTAATAATTAATAATCTGCTTCACATCATAGGGCGTACACATAAGTAGATAAAATTCTATATTGTATTAAATATGTTTCCATAATTAAATTTTAGCAGCAGGGATGAACTTGAGGATGTGAAAGAATTTAAGATGATAAAGATGCGTATTTTAACATGACTTGAATATTTATTTGTTATAATATCCACAGAACATATTCATTCCATACATATTTTTACCTGAGCCTTTAATAAAAAAATTACAAGAAGCCGTATATCCTTGCGAGACCCTTTGGTCAATAATAAATCTTTAAAAAGATTTGTGAGATATTTGTTTACTTTTTTGGAATGATTGTCATTAAGTAAATGACAAAAAAGCAGCGTAAAAGATAGCTTTAGTAACAAAAAGCAACCAAAAAAGACTGTGCAAAGTTGCATAAAAAACGTTTGAATTAATAAATTTGATATTGTATTTCAAAAAATGCGTAAATGAACTTAACTTTTAAATAGTAGAAATTTGATGGAAAATTCTGTTTTCCGACAGTGACTTTGATAATGTATTAATTAATATTAAGCGTTGTGTCAATCTTGTACTTTTACAAACAAAATTTCATAAAGTAGTGTAACGCTATCAAAATTATATCACCTATAAAATTGATTGATTATTATAATAATTTCGTAAATATGGTAAATGATTGGCAACGCATTAACGTCCAAATTATATATATATGTATGTACAGTCAAAGTATTCAAAAAAACTTTGATTTTTTTAAAAATATTCATTTCGTTGAATTTTTGTTCAACCGTAGATTAATAATATACATATATCCAGTATGTTTGATGCTTGCATGTTCACCAGCTACTTCCACTAAGAGTTTCCTACTGACACGATGCTTATTATCGAATCAGCAGACACAAATAGTCATGTGAACACTCGCACGCTGACTGAATTCAATCAGATCGAGATAGGGCTTTCAACCAGGGAAGAACCGGAACCGGGTAACAGAGTACACGGACGTTTTAAAAAGAACCTTGTAATTTTAATTTCAGTATAATGTTTGATTTCTCCATATTGAATAAATGTCTTTTCAAGATGACAAACTCTCTGCATATATGCACTTCTATTTTGCAAAACCCATACGCAGGTGGAGTGAATTTAGAATCTACTGGTAAACGAAATCTTGTGCTAGAAAATCTTTTTTATTGCATGCTATCTATGTAAGTGAACGCATATTTTACGGTGCTAACAATTAAAAATTAGAAGTTCTATGAAATATGAAACTCTAGGTGTATTAATTAATACTTATTTTAAAACATCTTATGTATGTAAATCAATGTATGCATCAAAATATAAATGATTAATGTTATTGTTTTCTATATCTATCACTGTCGTTATTATTTGTTTATTTGAACTATTGGTGGATCATGGAGGATAGTCATGACAGCTATTGTCACTCCATGAGAATAATTTAGAGGAAACCAATAATTGCAACATTTCTCTATATCTGTATTGGTAATAATAATTGATATATTCAGTTTTTTATGAGTGTATATAATTAAATTTGAATTAAATAAATACATGATAAATAATGTATTTATATTTAAAAAATATATTTAAAAAAAAACCACGAGGTTTATAGAGACGTTATAAAATTAAATTCAGTACTCCGATATAAAAGCGTTATTTTATTTTTTATCAAAACTGAACATGAGCGTGTTTGGTCACAAGCTCCTCAAATAATCACAGCAAATACATTATAAGGTTTTCTTGTAAAAAATATGGTTTTCGTATCAACGTTTTTATAAGACTATCCTCTGCAAATCAAAAATACTATATTCTACACAAATCGAACTATAAAAAAAATTATACTGTTTTTGAATATAGCTTTACAAAAGAACTAATAGACAGTTGAACAAAAATACATCCGGTGCCAATAAAATATGTCAATAAAAAAAAGCAAAACATTCGTTTGACACAATACAAAACAATGTTGGTCAAGTCCAACGCATTCAATCAAAAAGTCAAGCGATGTGTAAAATTACATCGATTCTTTCAATGAAGACATTATATATTATTGAATAATATGCCCTATCTCGCATTGTTATGATCTTTTTTCTAGAACATCTGTCGAACCCTTTTTGTAAGTGTTTAGGGTTTTACTATTTTTTTTTGATCACTTTAATATCATATCGATTTAACCAGACTGTTTTATTTGTGTTATGAATTAATTATTGTTTCATTCCTAAAACTATTTTTTAAACATTTATTTATTTCAGATATATAAAGTCACAATAAATTGTAATACATGTCTAAAATTCAAATATTTAAAAGTAATTTGTTAAATATTTTGATTGGAAATCAAATTAGCCGTTGAGTAAACCCAATATACGTCTAAAATTTTTGTATATACACGATTAAAAACAATTAACTAATATCGCTATTATATCTCTAATCGCTATTGAATCTAATTATCACGTAATACAGATAAATATTTAAATAGCCATCTATAATTCTACAAAACAAGATTTTATAGAGGTATTTTTTTATATATACACTAAATAAGTTTTTCTTGAAACGTAAAACATTTTTTATTATTTGTTGAAGTTGTGTTGAATATCCAACGCGAAATGAAAAAGGAAATAATTTTATTTGCAAATAAACAAAACAAGCACCTAGTTCTTGACGGTTTTTTGCTACGCGTAGATAAAATCACCCCATCCGCATTTCTGTAAGATTCCAACAGCTTTAAGCCCAAGTAAATAAAATCCAAAGTGGTTCAAATAAATTTGACTGTTTCCTAGTGGCATGGAGGTTTGTACTCTTGCAGCACTGTCTTGACAGTTCCTTTGCAATGGTGTTACTTTGAAAAGCTGCAAACTTAAAAAGCTTCTTACAGTAAACCTGAGCTTTTTCACTTGTTATATCCAAACGAGCGATTGAGCGTGGGATACAAAAGTTTCACGTTTGTTTCAAAACGACTCTTTTACGATATAGATTTCATGTATAGTTTATGCACTTAAATTTCCTTTAAAGGAGAACGATAATCGTCGTTCGAAGAGAAAATGACACTTTTAATAAGGCAAACAACCCTTATTATATAAAAAGATATTAAATATTTTTCATATCTTATTTAGCCGTTCTTTCACTCAATTCTGTGTTTCACTCATTTCACTTATATTTCTTTCATTAATTCTTCACTGGCATGAAATTTTGTAGGTGTTATTTTTTTAATTAGTAAAAGCCAACATAATCAATTTGCTTCAATTCTCGGAATTCGTATTTACCAGAATGTCTAGTTATACTTAAAATAATAAAAAACAAAAGAAGCGTAGCGCGATAACTATGAAACTAAAAAAGATACCTTTTCATCTGAATTTGTTCGATTTTTCAACACGTTACTTCTTTTGTTTTTGCAAATGTTAATAAATTATTTTCTTAAAGAGAGTGGTGATGTTTCTGTCAGCTTAAGCGCACGATTTTGTTTCTTTTTATCGTGGAAACATCTACAATCCTTGCATACCTCGTCGAATTAATATCCCTACTTTTAAATATATAAATAAACATTGCATTTTTTTTAAAGAAAAGGTGCCGAAACTCACTTGTTGTAAAGATTTTTTTTAATCTATGTCCATTCCCACTGTGGAGCATATGACTTCCTGATGGATTCATTTCAAGATAAGTTATTTTGACGAGAACTTCGTGTTACAGTCAGTCATAGAATATAAAGACTACGAAAAAATCTTGTGGTTAACTAATCGCTCTCGCTTTGCCATGGTAATAAAGGGATTTCAAAAGGGGGAGAAACTTTCTCAGATATCACAAAAATTCATGCTTTCAAAAAGAAATTGATAAATTGAAACTTAAAAAACGATTGAAAAAAATGCTGTTCGTATAGAGATTCAAACCTGTGAGGTCCATCACGGCAGTCTTGTCTTACTTTGAGTAACCACCAATCAATGTATATTAAGGGATCCAAAAGTGTCAAAGGTGGTCTGACGATTTACATTTACGAACAAAAAAAACACTAAATCACACATCAGCTCTCTGGTTTTGGTCACAGAGTTAGTCTATGAATCTGGAATTGTTTTGTATGTGACGTTAAAAATAAAAATAAAATTTTACAAAATATTTTTTCGAAACATTGAAAATTTCAAGGAAAAATATGCCGAAATGCCGTTCCACCGCATGGTGAAAAAGCTCCTCATATATATAAATATAATAAATATCAATATAGACAACATATACAACTACTAGCGCATCATAGCAGGAGCAGGTTTTATTTGATATGGTTGTTATTCACTTGCCCATAGTTTTTGAAATGGCGAAGAAAGAAGAACATATACGGATAGTCATTAAATGACCGCCCCATTAGAATAAGAAATGGGTAGGAAGGGATGTCAGCATCACATACACCTATGCCTTCGGATGCAAATATATTGATGTACCCCAAACACCAAAGTTGATAATAAATTTCTTTTTATATCAACAAAAAGAATGCATTCATGTTTGTTTATTAATTTCTTATATTCTGATGGAATTTATTTAATATTTTGCTAACATTCCATCGATGTGAAAATATTTATCGCTTTGACGTTTTTTAAAACGAATAAGTTCAAAACTTATCTTGGTCGTTGAAATCATTAAAGTGCGTACATACTTTCTGTTAGTATTTTTTTTTATTCTAACCCTTTTAGTGTGTTACCCGAGAAAGGTAAGACAGAACGGAATCTATGTAATAAAAGTTTTGGATGAAATAATAAAAAAAGCCCGTAAAATAGTTCCCGATCTGGAAAATACGATTACGAACTACATATTTGATACAAAAAACACCCTTCAGCGTAAACGAAAATATTATACCCTTTTCTTTGCGAGACCCTGGTCAGTAGTTTTACGTAGTCATCATCTATAGTTCATGTTGCCAACTATTTTCACAGATTGTGAAAGTCATGACTTTTGTATATACATATTTAAAAAAATATTTGATACCAGAATACTAATCCGGTAATTCGAATCGAAAAGGACGATAGTCGCTGATATATTTAAGTACACACCTTCATACTAAATACGAAAAAAATACGTACTCACGTATTGCTGTACGAGTAAGTCAAATTAAATTCACTCAGATAAAGTAATTTATAGCAAACAAATGTTAGTAAATAACATTTAAAATACTATAGGTGGATCACCATTGAAGAATTTATTTCCATTGGAATTTACCGCACCTAATGAGTGTAATTATTTTATGATTGGTACTATTAAAGTTTGTATATTATCCCCTCCCTGAATACAGCAGAAAAGGATTTGTCCTCGACATTTAATTTTTAATGTATAACTTTGTATATTTATAGTTTTTTTTGAGCATTCGATTTAAAAGGGATCTAAGATAGGAATGAACAAACCATCAATTTTAAAAGTAAAATAAAAATAAAATTTTACGACTTTTGATATGAAACATTACAAATTGCAAAAAAACAGGTGCCGAAACGCCGTCCCACCGCGTTACATGGAAAGAAAGTCACTGGATAGAAGTACATAATTATGTATATTATTATGGTGATATATTCTACTAAAAAAGTTTTCAACCAAATACTGGATTGCTATCTTCACCTCAGATATATTGTATCCCCATTCTCTACTGCATGATTTGTTACCGTAAATGCATTAAGTAAATTAAGTATTCCCATTTCAACATATTATAGTTAGTCTTGAACTCGCAGGTAAATTTATTAATGTTGCAGACTGGACGGTTTGTGGAGTCAACAAAAATACTCACCTTGTAAGTGTACGACAAAAATACTGTTTCTAACATGATATTTTTATCCAGTTGGATTTCTATTAATAGAAGACTATATAAATTTTATACGATGCCGAGAAATTTGAAAGTTTTATGCAGAAAATTGATATGTGCACTTAAAAGAAGAGTTTCGCTGGAAATATTTGTACGTTACATGAAATATATATCATATATTTCAATATATAAGCTCCAAACATAGAACATAAAAACTACTAATGGAATATCTCAAAATAGATTGCTTAGCAAAAACTGGTTGTGAAACAGTCACTCGTAAACGTTGAAAAAAGAAACGGTGTTAGTATTTAGTAGTTTTCTAATAGATCTCTTAGTATCTTGTTTTTATGGTTGTGTGATGATATACGAATGATAAAAACCTAAAAGGATTGACTACTAAAGTGGCAATATCAGACTGAAATATAAAAAAAAATGGACTGCTAAAGATTGCTTGAGATTTTATTATAAATAGGATTTAACAGTTATTAATCGTGGGTTAGTCTAGTTCAGGGGTAGGGAACCTTTTCTTCTCCAAAGGCTGCATTAATTTTTCTGATTTGACATAAGGCCGCAGTAAAAATTGACTAAGGAATCTTTGGTCGGAAGCAGAAATTTACGGTCAGAACATGTCAGGAATTTACGAATTTACATAAATTTACAGAATTGGCCAGAAGAACGCAAGTTCCCCACGCCTAGTCTAGTTTATTATATTGAAGGATTGAAGCTTATCGAGACGATTGTCTAGTTGAAGGTTAAAATGAAAGTTTTATACAGAATGCCTTCTTCACTTTGTTTAGAACGTGGTAAATGAGAAGTATTTATTTCTCATATGTTATCTTTCTCATAGCATTCACTGTTGAGCTTGAAAGGGAGTTTAAAAGCTTAAAACCAGGAGTTTGGTAAACAAAAGCATGAATATGAATTGTCTTGAATTGTTCTGTGCGTCATTGAAGAATGACAAAAAATATATACGCACATTATTACAAGGCATCTTGTATCACAAAGTATTTATTTTTTCACAGTGATAATTTGACATCACTGATTTCATTTAAGAAGAATCACTCGGAATAAAGCTGATATCAATTCGTTTAAATGAATGTTTGTAAGTAATTGTGATTATAAGTTTTATTTAATATCTTTAAATGTTTTTTCAGTTTGTTTTCAACTCATTGATAAAATATTTCCGTCACAATTATTTAGACAAATAGTAAAAAAAAAACACCAAGCAATAAATTATATTATAATGTATTATTTTATCCTTTGATTATTTCAATTAAGGATTATGCTATCAACACTATATAGTAAACATATATTTTTTTTATAAAGCAACACTTGCAATTAATATAAATATTTCATTTAGAAAATGTCATTTACCATTGGCTGTATTTTACACCAATAATGAAATGTACAAGTATATCTTACGGATTCTATGTGATTTTTGTGTTGGCATCAAATTTGAAACATAGCGTCAGTGTTATTAGAAAAGTGACTAAGTGACAAAATGGTATATCAGAGATATAAATAAGCAATTTAAGTTTTTCCTCGCCTAACTTTACAGTTAAAATTAGATAAACGCGATAAATTATTTTATATTAATTTTATATAAAAACTAGGCAAAAGTTAAAATAAAAGACACAATTATTATAGACTTGTGAAGTAAAAATTTTTTATGACAATATTTATGAAAACTGTACAATTGTATTGGTCCACTATTTCCTAACATACCGTAAGTCAGTGTTCCGCAACCTTATCTCTCCCAAGGCACACCAAAATTTCATCCAGATTTCCGCAGCCCACTTCAAATATGTATAAATATATATACGTAAGGGCAGTGCTTTTTTTTTAAAAAAAAAAAAGGTGCTGGAACGCACTTTTTTCAAGCATTTTCTAAGAAGGTATATTATTTATTATATATAAGAATATCATTTTGATAGAATTAAAGGCAGCTTTTCATATAATGCATAGAAAATAAAACAAAATATACATATTTTTATATTTATTTTAGAAATTTCAAATGAAAATTAAACGGAGAATGTTTTGAAAATTTTGCATATACCCTTACGGTAAGGGTATATGTAAAAATATCATTAGACATCGTTTTAAATTGTATGATGTACATTGCTACCTCAGTACTACAACTAGGCAACTCTGATTTGGTCATTGTTTGAACAAATTATTTGATCTTTTCTTCACTGAAGGAATGCGTTGCGGCACTCTTAGCATCGCCCCAAGGCACACCGGTTGCGGAGCACTGCCGTAAATAACACCTATTAATAGTTAAATAAAACAGATTCTTTATTTCGGCATAATTTTTCCATAATCCAATATAGATAGCATAAGGTAACTTTTTCTACCTATAAATACTATACATACAGAACTTTCCTTACTTACTAACTTTCCAAAAAATGTTAGTTAGCCACTTTTCGCAATCCAACGACGAAAGTAAAATCAGAATCACTTATTCAGCATGTTCAATTATTTACTGCATATTTTTTTGCACTTTGCCATATTTCGCTAGGGACAACATTTCGCGAACATCACTCTTGATTTACTATCTATACGTGTTTCTAAATATGCTTTGCAGAAGAAAAATGACAGTCATACACAGCTATCGACTGTATTGGTGAAGAATATAATCATTAAAAAAATGAATTACTTTAAATAAAAACGATATGTCTGCAAAATGCAACGTTATCTAAAAGCATTATTTTTTCAATTATACTCAACAGCGTGACAAAATAATAAAAAGTAAATATTTAGTACAAATGAATATTTTATTTTGAATATGTTTAGTGGAATCATTCGAGATTTTTAGTTGCCTTTCTGTTTCTTTTAGCAGCTCAACATTTTTAACGATATTTTTTCTTTTCTGGATCTGCAGTACAGGATGAACCTTGAAAACTAATGTAACTAAAAACAGAAACATTTTTAACTATTTCATTGAAATAAACGAATAGTAGCAAATCTAATATGAGCAAGGGATGAACAATTATAACAACATTATATGTAAGATAAAAAATAATTGTATTATACAAAACAGGAACCATCGTATTGTTAATTATGCCAGAGGATCATTATACATAATATAAAGTAAATAATATAATTATTTGATAGGTTATTGACTTATGACGATAGAATTTCATGTAGGTGTGTAAATGTATAAATTTATCGATTGATAAAATAATTGGATCCCATCTAGCGGAAATAATGTGAACTTATTTGTACCAATATATCAAAGACGCACACCATCCGTAAAAACGTGAAAAATAATTGACAATCGTGAATAAAATAAATTTATAAAATAAAAATATGAAATTCCAAATCATTCTAAAAAAAGTAAATAGAATAAATTAAATGAAATGGGCCCACAACATCTAAATTAGAAAAAAAAATATATAACCTTAGATGAAAGGGAGATTGGAGCTCGGCTCCACAGTTCCTCGTATAAAGATGAAATGACACTGATTGATGATGGTGATATTTCATAAATAGAAAATATGGACCCATTAGAGGTGAAGTGAGCCAAGTGGTAGTTTAGAAAAAAAAAGTTAGATGCATTGTAATAATTTTCACGTCTAAAAGTATCATAAAAGTGAAGTAACGTCAGTACAGATCGCAATAGTGTTTGTTGTCTATGTAAATTAAAAATATGCAATCCACCAAAACAACATGTAAAGACGTGATAGTACTTAAAGTTCAAGAAAAATGTTTTACCATTTTACTAGTTGGCCCACTTCACCTCTAATGGGGCCATATGATGTTATATTGAAGGAAAAACACTACCATAATATAAAATAACGACACTAATTGATTGTTCGATCACTATATAAAGGAAGGATAAATCAAACGTAAATATCTCCATCGAATGGACATTTTCGTGCAACATTATTACTATTATAATTAGTTGCAAAAATGTAAATTTAAAAAAATATATCATTTGCACGCTGCCCGTGTTTTATAATTGTTTGCAATAGATTTGACCAATATTTTATCAGTAACGTAGCTTCGTAAAAAAAAATGAAGGTTACTCATTAAGCCGCAACCCTGTTCCCTTTTCATACTGATAAATGTTATCAATAGATAATAGTAAAGAATATTTAACTCAACTGGGACGTTTTGAAAATCCTATTAAGCTCGATTTGATCAACAAACCAATGTTAACAAATAACTTACTTAAAGATTTGTCTTAATTATTTGCGTCTTTGAAAGCAGTGTAAACCAGTGTTTCCCAAATGATGGGTCCGCGACCCAATACCGGGTAACAGAAAGCAAAATGCCGGGTCGCCAATTTTCTGAAATAAATCTGTATATTTTGTATTATAACAAATAAATGATATATAAATAAATATACTGTTTTATTTAATATATAGGCCGGTAGTATAGGCTATAACAAATTAAGTTGGCAACGAAAGAGAAATATTTAAAAAACCGGGTCACAGAAAAAAAAGTTTGGGAAACGCTGGTGTAAATCATTGCATTCACCATTCAATAGTATTTGAAATATCTTTAACAAGCCTTTTTTATGCTAAAGAAAAATTGTGTTAGGAACTAAGCTTATGAGAGAAATTCGATGCTGGCTGAGGTTGTTTGACAAATTCTTTTAATCTCATTTTATAACTTATAATAATGTTGAAAGTATAAATTAAGGTGTTGTGTTGTGTTCTTATTACGTCACCCATCATTAGCGGATCCAGAAATTGTCCAAGGAGGGGGCCATTCAATTCGAAAATAAACATCATACAAAAATAATACATTAAAAAATAGATGATTTAAAAATAATATATCTACATAAAAGTAGTCAATACATAATTGAGTATGTATTCTATAAAACATCGGAAACTAAACAATTAAAGATCCCATTTCACAATAAAGTTTTAATGATGTAGAAAAATGAAGAAAAAATCTTCTCAGGGTTGGGCCATGGCCCCCATGCCCCCCCCCTCTTGGATCCGCCAATGTCACCCATAGTCGTCATTTTTGTTATGTTGTAGGTTTATTAAAAGGACTTGCGGAGCTATACTTAACATATTTATTTTACCATATCTTACTATGCAAATATTTTTATTATTCGAACGTAGTCAATGGGGCGAAGATCGGCAAAAAGTGCGTGTGTGTGTTCATTTATTGCTTGAAAACACTTTATTTAAAAAGCCCAAACAAAGAGGCGGTAAATAAGTATACACTACCTTTTGCACGACTATAAGGGTCCACTTGGAAGGGTATAAAATTCTATGCTTTTTGATGCATAGAAATGGCATATTCAATAGTGAGGCATCTCGAGTCAATAAAAGTAGCCGGCGACGTAATGTCCCTTTGTCAGTACATATTATATAGCCATACCTTAAAGATAGTGCGCAGGGTATAGGATAATTCCAATGTATGAGGTGTTTTTATGGAAAACTGTACAATCAATTTAGCCATAGGAAAATATACGAGATTTTTATTTGATTCGTAAAGAGATCTTTTAATATACAGTAAAACCCCCATTTTGCGTTTTTTAATGTTCTCAAAAACGTTGATTGGGGGCAAAGATAAATTTAAATAGTAAATATAAAGCTCTTAATGAAAATTAAAATGTCAGTAATTTAAATTTCATTTTGAAAAAAACAATTCAAAACGATACTTATAAAGCGGGAAAACGTGTATTTCAGGCACACATAATCGAGGTTTCACTGTCAGATGACGCTCAATTTGAATAATACTAAAATTTGGTTTTAAGAATTTCAGCTCATAACTTTTTTTGATGAAATGCAACATGAGTAGAGATTTTGTCAAATCCAAACATTAAAATTTCTTACGAGTATTGCATATGCCTGTCGATAGTTAGAAAAAAAATCTTGGAAGGCTTCGATGGATATGTGAATTTTCAATTCATCTGGTACTTTCACAGTACGAAATCACGTCCACGCCTAAGATATCAATTTTTAAACTAACAAGTAAAATAATATACTGACGTTGCTGAGACTCAAACCAAAATAATCGATAGTGTTGAGCTCTCATCACTAGGCCACATATAAATGGACAATTGAAATCGTCAAGTATCATAAATATACTCGATCAAGCGTTCACAAATAATATTTTTTGAAATTGGAATATATATCTGCAAATTAGAAATAAAACAAAAACAAAAGTGTCAAACCATAGACTAGTGTCAAACGTTCAATACGAAGATCACAGAAAATATAAATAGATTATCATAATAGCGAACCATTGTTTTGGATAAGAATAACTATTTTTTCTTTTGAACGAATCTTTACCTGTAACCAGGGATAAAGTTTTCTGTCTGAAGGAATATGGAAAGGTGCATGTGCAATCGAATACGTGATAACGTTCTGGGTGTTGATACTTCGTTGTAAGAAAGAAGGTATTTTTTTTCTTTTCACTATAAGATGTTATATAGTCTATACGAAATGAAAAAGCCATAATTTTTAATAATACGCGCTGAGTTTTGGATTGAGGGTCCATTACAAATATAGCCAAGTATCTTTATTCGTGGAACTGAACTATGTAAATATCGAATATAGAGAAGACTTAGAGAATATTTTTCTTCTATTTTTCTTCTATTTTCAATGTACAAGATGCAACAGAGTGCATACAAATTGATGTATGTAAAAGAATACAAACGTAAAACTTGCATTGAAATAAGACTACGAGGTTTTCTTAAAAATTTTAGTAATAACTTATAATAGCCGAAATACACCAATACAAAAAACTGAATATTTTTTTTGATTGGTTGTTTTTCGTAAAATGAACGATACCGATGTGGTTTTATTTTATTGTTGGCATATTTAAACAAATCCATATTGGTTTTACAAAATGAACATTATAAAAACAGTTTATCTTTTGTTCCAATTATACTTCAAAGTGTGAAACTATAATTAAATAGAGATTGGAATACCGGTGTTTTCAAAACCAGTACCGTAGTGCTTTTTCAATATGGATATACACAATTGAAAACATTTTAATTATAATATTATATAATAGATTATAAAGTGAAAAGAATGTTTGTTCAGCAAGATGAGAGGAATTATTTCTGCAGCTAGACTAATTTCAAAGATATCCGATCAAGGTTGACAGATTCCATCATTGTTGACCTCGCCTTTAAGGCCATATTGATATTCAAAAGAGCAATAATTTTACAGTATTTATGTAAAAAAATATTTAGGTTAGGATATTTTTTCACTACTGGTATTGGTAGATTCGTCCATTATAGGAAAAACAGTTTTTTTTAAATAACTATATACTATTGTAACGTCGTATTGTAAGGTCCAATAGTTTTAATATATAAATGTTTATCGTAGGTAGTTGTATGTTATTGATTTAAATAATAATACTCTTTTTTACCCAGTTTTTTCATTGTAGTACCCAATTTATGTGACAGTTGCCTATTTCACCTGTATAGTGGCGCCGGCCCTGATTCTATATACTCAACATTGGGAAGGAGCCAGGTATAAAAACACATAATTTTAACACACATATTGTCGACACAATGATAATAATAACAGAATAGTTCAATTTTATAAGTAAGTTATCCACGTGATGTAATAATAATGCGGTATTTTAATATAATACTTCATCAAATTGGGATTCATTGAAAGCATTTTCTGTTATGAAAATAATTTGTGACTCAATCAACAAAACATCGGACCAGATTTGATCCGTGCTGTCAGACGTTGGTGGCTGTAATATGAGATGTTACTAAAACAACTATTTTAAAGACATTTTCCACAATGTTGCACAGTTCTGTTTTTCTCAGCTAGAGTGCATTTCCAACTGATAAGAAAGTAGTCCAGTAGATGCTTGAGAAAAGCTATTGATATGAAACATATTACGTTGCTTTTATTTTATACGGTGCACCTTTCCACATATGAAAACAGTATGACTATAAATGCCCAGTATAACATACAAAAGTTCATACAAAGTAATTTTTTAAACCAAAATTTTCCTTAAAAATACCATTCGGTTTATTCTCTTGTTCTTTCACTCCATTTTTAGTTTAATGGCTTATAGGAAAAACTCGATGATGTCAATTCAATGAAAATATATTCATTCGCCATTAGAGCGAACTTTAAGACCCTATGTGTGTTACATAAATAATTATTTAAATTAAACTAAAATAAATTGAACACCTAAGATTTATGTATTTTATTATTGGTATATATTATGTTAATGACGCGCGTCAAGAAATGTTCTTAATGTGCTTTGAAATGTGTTTTTATCAAAAATTCTGAAGCTGCTAAAAATATTCGAAAATTTGAATGAATTCACTGAAAAAATATATTAAAAATGTTTCTTTCAATTTGCTTATTATAATTTAAATGAAACAATTAGTTGTGAAAATATTATGATAAATATATTTATAAAATAAAGTAGTTGTTAATTGATAATATTTTTAAGTAAGTTTCTTAACATAGCGTTTCATATTATCGTATTAAGCAAAATATTTATTAAATGGCTGTGCTCAGTTATAGGATTGTTTTTCGTAGCGCCAGAAATACATTTTAACCTGTCAGCATTATTTACAATATGTCAGCAAACGTATAACAATATTGCACAAAAGTGGAACTGATAAAGAAACGTTAAAGAAACAGTATCTTTCCTCGTGAGTTTGCTTCTAATATTTTTTGATTAGAATAACATAGCATCTATATATTAATAGCCGATAAGGTATGTTTGGACGTCCATTTCACACCTTCCATTTCTCCACTTTTTTATTCATACTAAATTTATATATTAAAAGTCGATAAAATAATCACTCGCTTTTCACTTTTCACAAATGTGTGCGTACTGATGATGTCCTCGAGACATCTTCTTCTTCTACGAAATGTATTTTGTTTGCGTACATTTTCAAATTAATAGATAACTAGCTGTAAGCCCGTTGCCCAGCAACGTGAGATTTTTGTTGCATTGTGTTTAATTTAATTTTATTTTATTTTTATAGTTAGCAGAAATTTCGTAAATTATTTAATATTTGGAATAATGTTCAAGTTTGCTAACAACCATTTTTCGTAGTAGCCGAAATTTCGTAAATTATTTAATTTTTGGAATTATGCTCAAGTTTGCTAACAACCATTTTTCGTAGGAGCAGAAATTTCGTAAATTGTTTAATATTTGGAATAATGTTCAAGTTTGCTAACAACCATTTTTAGTAGGAGCAGAAATTTCGTAAATTATTTAATATTTGGAATAATGTTCAAGTTTGGTAACAACCATTTATTGTAGTATATATATTTTATTCAACTAATTTTCAAATACGCAAACAAATACATTTCGTAGAAGAGGACATCAGTACGCACACATTTGTGAAAAGTGAAAAGCGAGCGATTATTTTATCGGCTATTAATATATTGATTGAAATATTTAGTTGGCTAACAAATATATTTCGTAGAAGAAGAAATAGATTACGGAACATATATCAACACCCCTGCACTATTTAATTGGAAATAATATATTTTTTAGAATAATTGAAATGTTTAAGTTTGCTAACAAACATATTTCGTAGAAGAAGAAATAGATTACGGGACATATATCGACACCCCTGTAGTATTTTAATTGTAAATAATGTAATTTTTAGAATAATTGAAATGTTAAATTTCCTAACAAACATATTTCGTAGAAGAAGAAATAGATTTCGGGACATATATCAACACCCCTGCAGTATTTAATTGTAAATAATGTAATTTTTAGAATAATTGAAATGTTAAATTTCCTAACAAATATATTTCGTAGAAGAAGAAATAGATCTCGGGACATATATCGACACCCCTGCACTATTTAATTGTAAATAATGTATTTTTTAGAATAATTGAAATGTTTAAGTTTGCTAACAACCATTTTTCGTAGTAGCAGAAATTTCGTAAATTATTGAATTTTTGGAATAATGTTCAAGTTTGCTAACAACCATTTTTCGTAGTAGCCGAAATTTCGTAAATTATTTAATTTTTGGAATTATGCTCAAGTTTGCTAACAACCATTTTTCGTAGGAGCAGAAATTTCGTAAATTGTTTAATATTTGGAATAATGTTCAAGTTTGCTAACAACCATTTTTCGTAGGAGCAGAAATTTCGTAAATTATTTAATATTTGGAATAATGTTCAAGTTTGCTAACAACCATTTATTGTAGTATATATATTTTATTCAACTAATTTTCAAATACGCAAACAAATACATTTCGTAGAAGAGGACATCAGTACGCACACATTTGTGAAAAGTGAAAAGCGAGTGATTATTTTATCGGCTATTAATATATTGATTGAAATATTTAAGTTGGCTAACAAATATATTTCGTAGAAGAAGAAATAGATTACGGAACATATATCAACACCCCTGCACTATTTAATTGGAAATAATATATTTTTTAGAATAATTAAAATGTTTAAATTTGCTAACAAATATATTTCGTAGAAGAAGAAATAGATTACGGGACATATATCGACACCCCTGCACTATTTAACTGGAAATAATATAATTTTTAGAATAATTGAAATGTTTAAGTTTGCTAACAAACATATTTCGTAGAAGAAGAAATAGATTACGGGACATATATCGACACCCCTGCACTATTTAATTGGAAATAATATAATTTTTAGAATAATTGAAATGTTTAAGTTTGCTAACAAACATATTTCGTAGAAGAAGAAATAGATTACGGGACATAAATCAACACCCCTGCACTATTTAATTGGAAATAATATAATTTTTATAATAATCGAAATGTTTAAGTTTGCTAACAAACATATTTCGTAGAAGAAGAAATAGATTACGGGACATATATCGACACCCCTGTAGTATTTTAATTGTAAATAATGTTATTTTTAGACTAATTGAAATGTTTAAATTTGCTAACAAACATATTTCGTAGAAGAAGAAATAGATTTCGGGACATATATCAACATCCCTGCAGTATTTAATTGGAAATAATATATTTTTTAGAATAATTGAAATATTTAAGTTGGCTAACAAATATATTTCGTAGAAGAAGAAATAGATTACGGGACATAAATCAACACCCCTGCACTATTTAATTGGAAATAATATAATTTTTAGAATAATTGAAATGTTAAATTTCCTAACAAATATATTTCGTAGAAGAAGAAATAGATCTCGGGACATATATCAACACCCCTGCACTATTTAATTGGAAATAATATAATTTTTAGAATAATTGAAATGTTTAAGTTTGCTAACAAACATATTTCGTAGAAGAAGAAATAGATTACGGGACATATATCAACACCCCTGCACTATTTAATTGGAAATAATATAATTTTTAGAATAATTGAAATGTTTAAGTTTGCTAACAAACATATTTCGTAGAAGAAGAAATAGATTACGGGACATATATCAACACCCCTGCACTATTTAATTGGAAATAATATAATTTTTAGAATAATTGAAATGTTTAAGTTTGCTAACAAACATATTTCGTAGAAGAAGAAATAGATTACGGGACATATATCGACACCCCTGCACTATTTAACTGGAAATAATATAATTTTTAGAATAATTGAAATGTTTAAGTTTGCTAACAAACATATTTCGTAGAAGAAGAAATAGATTACGGGACATAAATCAACACCCCTGCACTATTTAATTGGAAATAATATATTTTTTAGAATAATTGAAATATTTAAGTTGGCTAACAAATATATTTCGTAGAAGAAGAAATAGATCACGGGACATATATCGACACCCCTGCAGTATTTTAATTGTAAATAATGTAATTTTTAGAATAATTGAAATGTTTAAATTTGCTAACAAACATATTTCGTAGAAGAAGAAATAGATTACGGGACATATATCGACACCCCTGCACTATTTAATTGGAAATAATATAATTTTTAGAATAATTGAAATGTTTAAGTTTGCTAACAAACATATTTCGTAGAAGAAGAAATAGATTACGGGACATAAATCAACACCCCTGCACTATTTAATTGGAAATAATATAATTTTTATAATAATCGAAATGTTTAAGTTTGCTAACAAACATATTTCGTAGAAGAAGAAATAGATTACGGGACATATATCGACACCCCTGCACTATTTAACTGGAAATAATATAATTTTTAGAATAATTGAAATGTTTAAGTTTGCTAACAACCATTTTTCGTAGTAGCAGAAATTTCGTAAATTATTGAATTTTTGAAATAATGTTCAAGTTTGCTAACAACCATTTTTCGTAGGAGCAGAAATTTCGTAAATTATTTAATATTTGGAATAATGTTCAAGTTTGCTAACAACCATTTTTTGTAGTATATATATTTTATCAAACTAATTTTCAAATACGCTCGAGGACATCAGTACGCACACATTTGTGAAAAGTAAAAAGTAAAAAGTAAAAAGTAAAAAGTGAAAAGTGAAAACTTATTTTATCGGCTATTAATATATAGATGAAATGAAATAAAATATAATTCAATAATTTGCAATTTAAAAACTGCAGGGCTGTCGATATATGCGCCGTGGTCGATTTATGGTACTATGAAAAATGATTGTTAGCAAACTTGAACATTATTCTAAATATTAAATAATTTACGAAATTTCTGCTCCTACGAAAAATGGTTGTTAGCAAACTTGAACATTATTCTAAATATTAAATAATTTACGCAATTTCGGCTACTACGAAAAATGGTTGTTAGCAAACTTGAACATTATTCCAAAAATTAAATAATTTACGAAATTTCTGCTACTACGAAAAATGGTTGTTAGCAAACTTGAACATTATTCCAAATATTAAATAATTTACGAAATTTCTGCTACTACGAAAAATGGTTGTTAGCAAACTTGGACATTATTCCAAATATTAAATAATTTACGAAATTTCTGCTCCTACGAAAAATGGTTGTTAGTAAACTTGAACATTATTCCAAATATTAAATAATTTACGAAATTTCTGCTCCTACGAAAAATGGTTGTTAGCAAACTTGAACATTATTCCAAAAATTCAATAATTTACGAAATTTCTGCTCCTACGAAAAATGGTTGTTAGCAAACTTGAACATTATTCCAAAAATTAAATAATTTACGAAATTTCTGCTACTACGAAAAATGGTTGTTAGCAAACTTGAACATTATTCCAAATATTAAATAATTTACGAAATTTCTGCTCCTACGAAAAATGGTTGTTAGCAAACTTGAACATTATTCCAAAAATTCAATAATTTACGAAATTTCTGCTGCAACGAAAAATGGTTGTTAGCAAACTTAAACTTTATTCCAAAAATTGAATATTTTACGAAATTTATGCTACTACGAAAAATGGTTGTTAGCAAACTTGAACATTATTCCAAATATTAAATAATTTACGAAATTTCTGCTCCTACGAAAAATGGTTGTTAGCAAACTTGAACATTATTCCAAAAATTCAATAATTTACGAAATTTCTGCTACTACGAAAAATGGTTGTCAGCAAACTTGAACATTATTTCAAATATTAAATAATTTACGAAATTTCTGCTCCTACGAAAAATGGTTGTTAGCAAACTTGAACATTATTCCAAAAATTCAATAATTTACTAAATTTCTGCTACTACGAAAAATGGTTGTTAGCAAACTTCAACATTATTCCAAAAATTAAATAATTTACGAAATTTCTACTCCTACGAAAAATGGTTGTTAGCAAACTTGGACATTATTCCAAATATTAAATAATTTACGAAATTTCTGCTCCTACGAAAAATGGTTGTTAGCAAACTTGGACATTATTCCAAAAATTCAATAATTTACGAAATTTCTGCTCCTACGAAAAATGGTTGTTAGCAAACTTGAACATTATTCCAAAAATTCAATAATTTACGAAATTTCTGCTGCTACGAAAAATGGTTGTTAGCAAACTTAAACTTTATTCCAAAAGTTGAATTTTTTACGAAATTTATGCTACTACGAAAAATGGTTGTTAGCAAACTTAAACATTATTCCAAATATTAAATAATTTACGAAATTTCTGCTACTACGAAAAATGGTTGTTAGCAAACTTAAACTTTATTCCAAAAATTGAATATTTTACGAAATTTATGCTACTACGAAAAATGGTTGTTAGCAAACTTAAACATTATTCCAAAAATTGAATATTTTACGACATTTATGCTACTACGAAAAATGGTTGTTAGCAAACTTAAACTTTATTCCAAAAGTTCAATAATTTACGAAATTTATGCTACTACGAAAAATGGTTGTTAGCAAACTTAAACATTATTCCAAATATTAAATAATTTACGAAATTTATTCTACTACGAAAAATGGTTGTTAGCAAACTCAAACTTTATTCAAAAAATTGAATATGTTACGAAATTTATGCTACTACGAAAAATGGTTGTTAGCAAACTTAAACTTTATTCCAAAAGTTGAATTTTTTACGAAATTTATGCTACTACGAAAAATGGTTGTTAGCAAACTTAAACATTATTCCAAATATTAAATAATTTACGAAATTTATGCTACTACGAAAAATGGTTGTTAGCAAACTTAAACATTATTCCAAAAATTAAATATTTTACGAAATTTCTGCTACTACGAAAAATGGTTGTTAGAAAACTTGAACATTATTCCAAATATTAAATAATTTACGAAATTTCTGCTCCTACGAAAAATGGTTGTTAGCAAACTTGAACATTATTCCAAAAATTCAATAATTTACGAAATTTCTGCTACTACGAAAAATGGTTGTCAGCAAACTTGAACATTATTTCAAATATTAAATAATTTACGAAATTTCTGCTCCTACGAAAAATGGTTGTTAGCAAACTTGAACATTATTCCAAAAATTCAATAATTTACTAAATTTCTGCTACTACGAAAAATGGTTGTTAGCAAACTTCAACATTATTCCAAAAATTAAATAATTTACGAAATTTCTACTCCTACGAAAAATGGTTGTTAGCAAACTTGGACATTATTCCAAATATTAAATAATTTACGAAATTTCTGCTCCTACGAAAAATGGTTGTTAGCAAACTTGGACATTATTCCAAAAATTCAATAATTTACGAAATTTCTGCTCCTACGAAAAATGGTTGTTAGCAAACTTGAACATTATTCCAAAAATTCAATAATTTACGAAATTTCTGCTGCTACGAAAAATGGTTGTTAGCAAACTTAAACTTTATTCCAAAAGTTGAATTTTTTACGAAATTTATGCTACTACGAAAAATGGTTGTTAGCAAACTTAAACATTATTCCAAATATTAAATAATTTACGAAATTTCTGCTACTACGAAAAATGGTTGTTAGCAAACTTAAACTTTATTCCAAAAATTGAATATTTTACGAAATTTATGCTACTACGAAAAATGGTTGTTAGCAAACTTAAACATTATTCCAAAAATTGAATATTTTACGACATTTATGCTACTACGAAAAATGGTTGTTAGCAAACTTAAACTTTATTCCAAAAGTTCAATAATTTACGAAATTTATGCTACTACGAAAAATGGTTGTTAGCAAACTTAAACATTATTCCAAATATTAAATAATTTACGAAATTTATTCTACTACGAAAAATGGTTGTTAGCAAACTCAAACTTTATTCAAAAAATTGAATATGTTACGAAATTTATGCTACTACGAAAAATGGTTGTTAGCAAACTTAAACTTTATTCCAAAAGTTGAATTTTTTACGAAATTTATGCTACTACGAAAAATGGTTGTTAGCAAACTTAAACATTATTCCAAATATTAAATAATTTACGAAATTTATGCTACTACGAAAAATGGTTGTTAGCAAACTTAAACATTATTCCAAAAATTAAATATTTTACGAAATTTCTGCTACTACGAAAAATGGTTGTTAGAAAACTTGAACATTATTCCAAATATTAAATAATTTACGAAATTTCTGCTCCTACGAAAAATGGTTGTAAGCAAACTTGAACATTATTCCAAAAATTCAATAATTTACTAAATTTCTGCTACTACGAAAAATGGTTGTTAGCAAACTTGAACATTATTCCAAAAATTCAATAATTTACGAAATTTCTGCTACTACGAAAAATGGTTGTTAGCAAACTTAAACTTTATTCCAAAAGTTGAATTTTTTACGAAATTTATGCTACTACGAAAAATGGTTGTAAGCAAACTTAAACATTATTCCAAATATTAAATAATTTACGAAATTTATGCTACTACGAAAAATGGTTGTTAGCAAACTTAAACTTTATTCCAAAAATTGAATATTTTACGAAATTTATGCTACTACGAAAAATGGTTGTTAGCAAACTTAAACTTTATTCCAAAAAGTCAATAATTTACGAAATTTCGGCTACTACGAAATATGGTTGTTAGCAAACTTAAACTTTATTCCAAAAATTGAATATTTTACGAAATTTATGCTACTACGAAAAATGGTTGTTAGCAAACTTAAAAATTATCCCAAAAATTAATTATTTTACGAAATTTATGCTACTACGAAAAATGGTTGTTAGCAAACTTAAACTTTATTCCAAATATTAAATAATTTACGAAATTTCTGCTTACTATAAAAATAAAATAAATTAAAATAAAATAAAATAACATAAAATAAAATAACATAAAATAAAATAATATAAAATAAAATAAAATAAAATAAAATAAAATAACATAAAATAAAATAAAATAGAAGAAAATAAAATAAAATAAAATAAAATAAAATAAAATAAAATAAAATAAAATAAAATAACACAACATAACATAACATAAAATAAAATAAAATAAAATAAAATAAAGTAAAATAAAATAAAATACAATGCAACAAAACACAATGCAACAAAAATCTCACGTTGCTGGGCAACGGGCTTACAGCTAGTCTATATAATTCACAAATAAATCCAACTATTTGATAAACGTTCTTAAAACAGCTTAACGACCGTGGACGCGTATTTGAGTCTTTGAAAAACAAAAGTTGCTGGCCGGTGGACACATATATGCGTATAGGCGAAGTATCTGGAAGTAAAGAAAATTAAATTTTGTAAAGATATCTCAATTTGCTTACAAATTATATTGAATTTAGTAACATTATAATTTTTGCGAATTTTTCGCAAAATTTTATTTCGCCAGGTGAAATTTTATTAAAAAAACGTGCGGTCGTTAAGCTGAAATATAATTAAATTAATAAATAAAAAAATATAATTTATAGTTGAACGGTGATATTATTTGTTAATATAAAATAAAATGGTTTTTCAATTCGTCGAGTTTATGACACACTAGTCAACGTCATTGGCTTCAAATCTAGACCTCACGGGCTTGAATCCCAGTCGAAAAGCATTTTTTCAATCAATTAAATGCATGGATGTTTGTGATGTTTAAAAATTCCTTCCCACCATTTCAATCCTAAAATAATGGGGCGTATCGAGTGTGATTAGCTTACCACTAGTCCTGTCCTAAGCTTATCCTTTGTATCCCTACTCTCTTCAAAAATAAGAGAGGTTGAGAAACTGGGTAACATTCTGTTGATATACCTTCATTAAGATACCATATGAGGACATGGGAAATAAAAAGTTTTCATTCAAGAATTTAAATGATATCGGGTAACGAGTTTTTATCCAAATCATCGACACTCAAAGGTATAGAAGTCGTCTTTTGCATTTGGCAACCAACCTGATAAATAATTTAGCAAAATAGACTGGAAATATTATCAATAATGAGGTTGAAAAATATTTCCTCTTATTTCTCAGATGTAAAATCTCAAAAAAATATAAGCATACAATACAAAAAGTAGGTTTATACTAAACAAGATTTATTTAACGAATGAACTGGTATTGCTCAACTAATAAGCATTTTAACCAGTTAAAGATTCAATGTTATTTGATACGTAAAATATTTAAATAATTTATACCACTGAACTAACATCAGTATATGAACATTAATCTTCTTACATGAATAATTCTATTATAGTTAATTTAGTCATTTGTTGTTCTTTTTAGGCACTTGTTGGAAAGAAATAAAGAGAAAGATATGCAGAAATAAATAAATAGCGCCATCAGTGGTATTAAAATGTAAGTGTTTACCCAGAGATTGATAGTGATAGGTGATTTCAGTGATGTAAATTTAGCGATTCGATTCCGTGCAAGCTCAAATCGAGCATGCTTCTTTTGATTTTTTTAAATGCATATTTTAGTAGTTGCGTTACGCATAATTTAATGCCGGACAAACATATCAGTACCGGCTTCAAAAAAAAGTTTAATCAAAGCAAAAGTTACGGTCAATCGAGATTGTAATACCGGGTGAGTATTTAAATCGAAATCGACATTTAAATATTTCATATAAAATAACGACATTAAAAAAATACATTATAATCATAAACGGGTGTTTTTTATACATAACTTACGGTCTCTTAAAATAATAATACAACATTGAAAGGCTCATCAATTCTGGAACCTGTCAATATTAATACAACTTTTGACATATTGAAATTTATCTAATACAACTTTATTAAAATATGTAGTTTCTATAGATTAAAAATTACAAATTCCGATCTCGGTATAGTGGTTTTGGTAACAAAGGTTACCGGTTTCGGTTGCAACCCCTGATCGTGTCTCAAACGCTTTAAACTTATAAAACTGAGAAAATGAATTCATTAGAAGATTTGAAGGTTATGATGCTAGCTAAAAGGAAAAATGACTGTAATTTGTTCAGTATTTAATGAAAAAACAATGAATGTGTTAACAATTTAATAAGTGTTTAAAGATACAAAAAAAAATCTATAATTCAATCACTCTACAATAGTGCAAAAAAAGAACTTTATTATAGTAAAAGCATGTCCTCAATAAATTTCAATTTTATTTATTTGAGTATGTGTAGAACGTGTTCAGTTTTGATAATTAAATACTGAGTCAGGCATAATTTAAGGATATATATATGAAATAACTGTAATATAAATTACAAATTTAAATGAATTTTAATCATCAGATACAAATGTTTTCTGAGTAAAAGAAGCTTCTCTCTTTTCTAATAATTTTCCTACTATTTATGAATAAAAATATTTTATCAAAACTGATATCATAAACATACAGTTTATGGCAATTGTTTATCTTATTGATTTCATTGTTTACTATATTTTGTAAGATCTCATAAAAAATACAACCTATCAATTTCCGAGCGATGGCGGTTCTGAATTTTTATTATATTTTCACAATTTATATTAACGGTCGACCTTCATGGAGCGCCGTGGTACGCGAATATTTTGATTTTATTTCTACACGCACGTAAAATATTTTGGAGCTTTCCTCCCACTCGCAAGGCCGCAAAGCTTCGAAAGCTTTATTCATCCCCATTCCCTTCTCTTGGCCTGCCTATCAATGGTATGCCTGCCTATCAATGATATGTATATTTTATGTTCTATTTCCTGAGGCTCGTAAATACAGAAGGCTGTGGATCTTTTACCTTACTGCATAAGCATTCTTCTCTTTCTATACCTGCTGAAAATCTCTTAGTGTTTTAGTCTGTTCTGTATGTTGTGAAACTGTTTTACGTCTATATATATTGATTTTAATTAGCTACAATTTTTTATACAAGTTATAGCTATATCAAATCGAAATGGTGTATAATATTTTTAACCATTTATACGAAAAAAACGTATATTTTAATTTTAATGAGTATTTTGAGTAAGATTATTCATTTCACGTCTAATGCACTTTTGAGTTGTCAAAAACGATTACTACAATACATAAGTTTATCTTAATTGATTTGTCAATTTGAAATACACACACATATACACTCATTGTCAGCGCAAACACATAAAGAGGAATAAGAGAGTATATCTGTATGTGCGAAGTGAATTTTTATTGGAACTCGCACAAAACTTCTCTCTCTCACTACACATCCAGCAGATTGGATAAAATCACGTGGTACTGCTAATTAATGATTTATAAATGAATTTAATCCTTGTGATCTTTTGAGCGCCTTAACAATTAATTTCATGTTTTAACCGCTGAGAAAAATGTCAAACAACAATCCTAAAAAACTAAACGACAGAAATACATTTCTTAAATGATGAAATCAAAAGTAAAAATCATACTATAAAAACACCTGATTATTTCGTGCCACAGTAGAAAATTTGAATAAAAAGATAAGAATTAATATTTAAGTATGGCACTTTAAAATTAATCTCGATATTGCAAAGGGTCAAATGGTTTATGCATGCTTTGAACGCGATCACCACAGCAGCTTTTGTGAAGAATATTATCCATACCTTCCTGAACTCAGTTGTACGCATTCCTAGGACTATTGAAGTTTTGGATGCGGTCTTCATTTTACCAGTTCAGCGCATAGTGATTCCGTTTCGTATAATTGAAGCTCACAAAACGGTATAATTTAATAACTTTATCTAAATCAACTATGTACTATTGATATTTAACATATATTTTGAGTATTTAAATTCACTGGAGTCTTACTACTGAAAAGAATGTTAAAAAGCTAATTTGCTTCAACAGTTAAGTATTTAAAAGATATCCTTTTTCACTCCATTAACTTTAATATTTATACTATGGCAATCGATTCATGACAAAACTATTTATTTTAGCTAGGCTTTTATGTATTTAAAACCCTAATAATTTTTGTATAAATTAATGTAAACTTAAAATAAATGTCTCTGGATTTGATGCGAAACAAAAAACGTTATCTTGGTTGATATTTAAACAAAAAAATAATTTATGTATTATAAAATGTTATATGAATATTAATTACCGTTAGTAAATATATTTTTAAAATAAATAGATATGGCTATGTGGAAGCATGTAGATATAAAAAAAATATCAGTTTTGATATAATTAATCTTTGAGGTTTATTTCTACTTTCAATATAGTAAACTCTAGCTTCTTTTAAGTTTTATGATATAAGGTAATATAAAACTATTATTTGTCATATCTTAATTTTTTAGTTATCTCACTAATCACAGTGTTTCATTATGTTGGTTTAACTTTCAGTAGCCAAGTCGTCTTTTTATCTCTAAATCGACTTTTTATATTCACTGTCACAGTTGCTTTCAGGTAGCAATGTGTATGTTGCTGTAATGCGTGTTAAAGTTTGCCTTCTTTCAATTTTATTATTATAATTTGCCTAAAATTACCCATTATTTTAATAAATGGTCATTCTTCCATGACTAATTTATCTTAATCTTTTTCAGGATTTGTTCGTCTGAGAATCGAGGTCCAAGAGATCTTCAGACGCCTCCACTAGGACTTCTTAGAAGCATACAAATAGTTGCTGTGTAAATTTCCGAAATTGATAAAACAGTGAGAAGAAAACATTCGAAAAGTGATTCGTCACACAAATACAGAGCTTGGGAAATGATGGTTTGAGTGCTCAGGTTCAATATTGTATCCAGCCGGGTAGAGTGGTTTAAGGACGCCCTATTTGATTGCGATGTCCGCAAGATGATCAATTACTAGTTCATTATTATCCCAATACTTCTATTTCTACCCTCTTCAAAAAAGCCATGCAAATGACCAACAACTAATGCCAAGATGATTCATGAGAGATGGAAGTGGAAATGTTACAGCATTGTCACTGCGATATCTCAGACAGTCGAAATTATTATTGAGGTTTTAAAAAAATATACATAATATAGTTGTTTATGGTGTCGATGCATTAATCACAGACGTAGCGTGGCTTGATATACATTCTCAGTCGATGCGATTTCGAAATTAATTACCACGTTAAAATCTGGGCTATTAGCGAGCGGGTGAGTGAAAAGAATTTTGTGACATAGCCAGTATGCTCAGTTGTGTGGTGTGAAAATTTGTTGTCAGAAATTTGATTATCTCTCTTTTCTCCGCTTAGTCTGCCAAAAAAATATTTACGACGCATTCGAAAAGTTTATTACTCAGGAAATCACATAGTTTTATCACAACAGACTATACGGCCGATGGTTGAATATTTTACATACAAGATAGAGTCCAGCATAAGTAGAGTATGCATATAGATTATATTTTTGGTTTTTCGATATCCCTATTTTATGGTACGGCGTTGTGATGACGTCGTTCATAGAGAATGGTTGCTTCGTTGAGTATCGAAAACCCAACAAAATAAAGCTGTATTATATTATGGATTGTATAGTAAAGAACGATATTTTCATATACGGCATACGAAAAACAGAAAAGATTTACCTAGCGCGTAATTGAGTTCTGAAAGAAGTTTAAGGGGTCGTATTCAGGAAAGAAATCTTTGAATAAACTAAACAATACTGAAACATTCAATTATTGAAGAAACCTAACAATAATTGGAATATTTTTTATAGAAAGATAGCCTGCTACATTTATCGTATTGAAAGCTTATTTCCTGAATTGGCGAAGTCTTTTATATTATTTTTAAGGATTTGATACTGGGGCTGAGAAACAAATGTGACACGTTTAGAAGAGAAATTTTAAATTATTTGAACTGATTATCTTTTAGTTTACTTATTGTTAATTCATTATATTAAGTCAATCATGCTTCATATGATTGTACTCGATATAATAGTCAAATTTTAGTGGCACAGTGCAATTTCAATATACTGTATTTTTCTTCTACACATATAAGACATACTCTACTCATGCATAAATTTGAGATGTATTTTGAAAAATAGAGTTTTTTGAATGTAGATAGCAGTATCTTTAGAAAATTGGCAAAAACATCATTTTATAAAAAGTGGCCGCATTTTACATCACTACCAGTATAATTATTTTTACTAATTTTAAGTAAATCATTTGACTGACACAATTATTCTGATCATAACTTCTACAAAATTTTGACTTTTAAATTTAAATTCTCGATGATGAAACGTGGTTATGTGGTCTGTCTTTTGTTTGACGTGTGCAGAATAAGTCAATCGATTGAACGAGAGTAATAATATCATTGTTTGGATAATATATCAGCATTGTTGGGTAATGTTCTGTTTGCGGTTCAATGAGAAAATAGAAATGCTTTGTTATTCTGGATGGTGAGACGCACCTTTGTCAATAAAATATGTGCATACATCGTTTTATCGCGGCATAAAAATAAATTAACCGCGGCAACTAAAATAAGAAAAGTGTAGAGGGCAAGACACCTTGGCTCGTAAAAACTCCGTAAGCTCGTAAAAGCTCAAGTGTGCAGTAACTAACTAACTGACAATCCGATTTCTCGCATATTGGCATTGCTCGCATTGCTGGCAAACCTTTTCACATTTATTTTACAACATTTTTTTTGAAGAAGTCTCGTTTCAAAAATAATGTTAAAATTTTATTTTGATGAAGAATTGCCCAGTTTTACCGGTTACTTAAAAGTCATTTTGAATAATTTGACTTTTCAATCGATTTATAGATTTCTGTTCAAAGGCATGGATATATTATGCATCCTTTTAAATTCCCTTTTTTAAAAACGAGCATAGCGAGAGCGAAGCTTATCAATTGTCCTCTCTTAGTCCTATCCTTCTATCCGAACTACCTTTAGAAAAAGAGAGGTTGAGCAACTGAATAACAAATAGTTTATATTGTAACACTTCTGTTAATAATAAACTCCATTAGAAGTCCATATGTTCTATATTGGTAGCGGATATAGTAAAAAAAGCTAGCTACATTTTTTAAAGAACTAGTGATAGTATTCATCAATTATTAACGGTTATTAGAAAAATGTGTAGGAATAAATCTCCAACACATTGGATTTAGTTGCGGTTATCATGGACTAAAACCGCAGGGCCAGTACTGAAAGATTCTGAAATTGATATATTTGTGTGAGAATAAATTGATATCTGTGATGAAAAATTCCCTACCACGAAATATAGCCCCTCAAAATAGGATGTAGCTTAAACTATAAGCTAAACAAAATCTCTATTCTTGCAATAACATAACTATCTGAAAAAGAAACGTTCATTAATAAGGTGTTTTGCGTAGGAAAAATTTTGTAGGGATAAGCTTGGCCAAGAGTCCTTATACTAGGAACAGATAATTCAACTGTGGAAAGGAAAAAGGACGTAACCCACACGATTTTGTGACATATGCAAATTATGAATTATACACAACCTTGAAGTGCACGGAGACTTCTAAACTGGTGTTTAATTGACATAACCTAATATAAATTAAAGAAATTGTCTCAGAAAAACCTTTATTTCAGTGTTTTTTCTTGGTTTTAATTTTTTACAAGGTCATCTTTGTCAAAATTAAAAGCTTAATTTAGATACTAATTCGGCATTTTCAACTTCCATCCTTTTGATAGATTGTGTGTCAAGTTGTATACATTGTAATTATCGAAAAAAAGCTGTTTTAGAAAATTGAGGGTTACTTCCTTTTTCCTTTCCACAGTCGATATGGTAACTAAAAAATGACACACCTTATTCTGACTATTGATAATACCTTAATGGTAAACGTACTAAATACATCGTTAAAATTCTTGTGGGAAGGTTTTTAGTATTAGGACGTATTTATAAATTAAAATACATATATTTTAAGATAGTATTTTTTTGTATGATCATAGTAATTAACATATTTTCTGCTTTATTTGAAACATACTCGCTCAGCGATCTTTGAATACGTTTGTCAGATTGTTTTTCGTATAGTGTCAATGTTGAAGGAGTAAGTACAATCATAATTTATTATATTATATAATAAACGCACACTATATAGTAATCAATTGTGAAACTTATTACTGTTGTAGTATGAATGATGTTTTGTAAGATCACACCAGAAGCAAGACGTGCTTTTGTGCGCTCCCAGTTTTATTCGGTTAAAAATTAAAGTATGCGATATTATTATTAAGGATTCAATGTTGTCTTACGTGTTGTGAAAGTGTTTTAGATTCTGAAATCATCGGAAGCATTTAAAAACTGTTGTACGTTCTGTTGTACAAAAATATTTGATGTAGAACTATTAAATAAATATGTTTATATTAAGTGATGGGTAAGTGTATCCATGAAACTAGATGAACTATTGTTTATGTTTTAATGTGACACTATTCGGTATTCGTGTTTGTAATTCAGTGCTGTTACTTCTATTAAAGTCATTCCGTTGAATTGTGAACTTGGCCGGAATGCAACAACAGTACTAAATTGAAAAATTGCCCTGTTAATCATAATATAGACGAACATTTTTTGATGTCCTTGCTATTGGTTTGGCTGTCAAGGTTTAGTTTCTGTGAATATGTGAACTTTAAAGTCTTTGTAGTGCCTCAATAACATATAAATTAAGTTTACATAAAGTGAGCCAATAAACAAGTTTATTCACTGTTTGACTTACAGTGTGTGGGTGTACCAATTATGTTGCTATTCTGCTATTGCCTGTCACCAATGATGTTCCATCAGATAAGCTGATCTCTCTAGGTGATCGATACTCAGTTTTTATTTGTTTCTCAGCATGTAATCACCGTTTTAATTTATTCTTATTTTTTTCTTATTCTCTGCTGGAGTAAATCTTAATCTATTAACGCTTGATTTTCCATTTTATTACGTCACTGACCACTTTAATATGCAGGTTTTGTGACACCCTATTCATCCAGTTATGTCACGGCTTTGAATGCTCCATCTCCATCATTTGAATATATTATGTAAACAAGTACGTTAAAAAAAATTCTAACTGACTTATAATCGTCAATTGAAAATAACGTTTAAAGTAGACTATCGCTTAAAGTTGCACCTGTCACTCACTAGCAGTAGATCTCAGAATTAATTAATATTGTATGTATGTATATATATACTAATGTAAGTATGTTATATATGAAGGTAAATATAAAATTTTGATATGAATAGAAATGGTGTCCACGTGAACTGACTTCACTGTGGATAGTTTGCATTTGAAGCGATCATGCCCTTCCGTCGACAACGACGGAAAAGAGATGCAAAAACCAAAACAGAAGCGATGAAAGAGAATCGAAGAACTTTGACGCTAGCACATTCAAAACCTCAAAGCTCCATTAAATTGATATCCTATAAAAGTTAGGAAAAGTAATTTAAATTAATCGTATGAAATTAAAAACAACGGTATTTGCTATGTATTCTCCAGTCACTTTTTTAGTTACTTAATCAAGCAATTTGAAATTTTCCTGTTTGATAAGAACTATACTTTTTATTGAAGTTATTTTTCGTTAGATATGATTAAATTGAGCCATTGTGTTTTTTTTTCTCTCAATAAAAGCGATGTATCGTTTACCAAAGGTTCACGAGACATCTCATCAACAAAAATCCACCGCCGATTGCGTTTCGTCGATTTTTTTTGGTACATACGACAAACCTTTGTCGTGACATGCCCTATCTCCATTCAGACGAAATAGTGATTCACCCTTTGTGGCCGTTACTTACAGTCGAGTGCAATCGCTGCGAAATTAAAATCAATTTTAACTTCGTTCGAATTCGAGCCCACACACGCCACTGAATTGGTCTGTCGAAAATCGTCGCTTTAAAGTGATGTTCTTTCAAATAGCAATGTCTGAATGTGTGACACGTTTCAACAATTTAATTATGTTTAAAATTAAATCAATTTTTGAAAATATCAGGTGACGGTTACATAAATTTGAATTAAATATAATTATTAATTATGGGATATTTCGACATTCTGATATGACGGTGGAGTAGTGACAAAATTTATCGCAAGCTGAGTACTACAAGGTTCTAAGTGTCGACTTTTGGCCAAATTAAAGTCATAATAGGGCAGTCTTAAGCGTAGCATTATCTACATGGTGTATTAATATAAAGTCGAAATTTTGCTTAAATTTCCAATAAGCCGTAGTTTTATGTGGGCGTCGCAAGATATCTGTGGTTTCAACTTGATCGGCTGAAAATGACAAAGGCGAAGCCCGGGTCGTTAGTGTCAAAACTTGTTTGAATGTACATAGGCTTAAGATAATAGATAATTTGATTCCTGTATTTTTTTCAATTATCTGATTTTGATCAATTGTTTTTATTGTTCGGCGCATTGATGAATTAGTAAAATCATATATTTGTATAGGAAAATATTACTAATGCCGGTTTAAAGGCAGGCAATCATTCCTGTATATTAATTTTCAACTCGTACCTTTGTCAAATCAGCATATTGATGCATATTTATAATAATATTATATTTATCTGTCACATAAAATATCAATGGTAGAAACTTAGAAGCTGAAATGTTTCATCTGCTGTTTTATCAGAACTATCAACCTGCTTCTTACCAACTTCTGCTAGAACAGTGACGATTTGAAGGTATGTATATGCATGCATTAATATTTATTAATATTTTATGTTTAATTTATTTAAAAAAAAAAACGAAAAATATTTTAATTGTTACAGAACTTGGATGCCAACTATTTCTTACTAAGCAGAGTTCAAACTCACTAAGGAGAGTAGTTTAATATTTAGTTTCAGAATGTAAAATGCTAAGAAAATATATTGAAAATTCTTTTATTGGGCATATGTTTGCATCGGCTAATTTTTGAAAATAGTTTCATATTTTCGATTGAAAAAAAAGTGATTAATGTTTATATTTTACCAAAACATGCACTTTTGATCAAAAACAACTGACCAGCGGACGGGCGATAAAATGGCGGCGATCCGCGACCGGATCCGACGCCACCGCCAATGAATGTCGCGCGACGCGTATCGGAAGTTCCGCTCTGACGTCACATTACATGACTCGTTGATTTTGGGAAAAGCACGACGACAAATGCTGTGGTGTCTGAATACCGCGATGCGTTTAAGCGACGCCATCAACGATGCTAAATGCCTCTGGTGAATTCACTTTTTGGCTTGGAAGTAAATTCGATTCATGAACAAACGCATTCATCTGTTTGCAAACCATATTTCGCTGCGTTTCGATTTTGAGGTGATAAATTAATAGATACTTACAATAAAAGAAAGAAAAAAACAATGGTTCGTGAATAAAAAAAAACTTTGATCAATACTGTGGATTTTAATATCGCCCTGATTATATTTCTCCCATAATACATTGTAGAAAGGTAAGCGGCGTGGGCCAATTCAACAAATGCGTGGCATAATTTTTCATATTTGATAATTAAAACTATCATCATTTAAATTTTTATAAATAAGTTTTAACTAATAAGTGTAATCAAATCAAGCACAAGTTATGAAATTAATCCCAAAAGTATATACTATATTTGGTTCAATTTCCAATTTATTTCGGTCAATTAAGGATATTCCAATATAAAAAAAACTGTATTGGAGTGCTCGCCAACCCGAAATGAGTGCGCGGGAATTTTCATATTGTTGCTTATGAGTAAACATTGGAATTGTTTGTATATGTTTATTTTTTTATCATTTTTACCGTGACATGTATGAAAAAGTGTGTATAGTAAAATTAGTTTGATTTTGTTAATTAATGTACCGTCAAAGAATAGGCTTGTAACAGGTTATGGAGAAAAGTTATGTTTGGTAAGATCATGTACAGGTAAGAGCCACAAAGTGACTTCAATCTTAATCGCCTCTTTTTCATAAAGGTGCTTTTCTTTGTCTGTGAGGTACTGTGCTTTTAACCTGGGTGAAATTTCTGATGACGACCATAAATGATGATATAATCAACTGTATAAAAATGCAAAATAGTAAGCAAGGATTACAGATGCTATAATTTATGGTTTTTACAGACATTTACGAATATATAAAACTTATATTTTGATTCAGTGAGTGAAATATGCAATACTCGTTGGCAAAATAGTTACGCTATAACATGATTTTTTTTCCTGAAATTCAGAGTTAAATGAACATTATTAATATCATTTAAGATTTCGACCGAAGATGCTTGGTGGAATTTTTATAGTTGAACTTATGTACATTCATACAAGTTTTGTCACTAACGAGTCTATTTTTGCCATTTGGCATCTTCAGGCATTCAAGTGCCTTCAATAGCTTTTGACTTGGTGATAAATTTATTTATTAAATAAACACGGTACACTTATTCACTAAACGTATATCCGTGCACTTGATCACATGAAAACGCAAAACCCAGTTCGTTAGTGACAAAAACTGTGTAAATATACATAATTTAAACGATTCAAATTTATCATTAAATATCATAATTTATCATAAAAAAGTTTCTACCTGAGAGCTCAATAAAATTGATCAAATGAAAATTTTGCTAATATGAAATAATAATGTCGGATTTAGAACAACAATATTTATTATAAATTAACAACTACGCGTTGAAAAACTATTTAACCGAACATAACCAGATTCTGAGAATAATTTATGATATCAATGTACTGAGTATTAAGCTTTTGGTATTGCTGAGGTAGTCTGAATAAATGAACACAATCCGAGAGTCAAACTACTCAACGTGATATATATAGATTACCTACATAAACTTTACTTTTTGCATATATCATATATTGATATGGCAAAAGTATCTATAACAACTATTACATAGCTTAAAACACTATCGCTATCTTCGCATTAGTACAAACCCATTTATAAATTAAGCAAATCAAATAAAGCTCAGTTGAATCGTTAAGCTTTTGCACCCTCTTATTCAGGTATAAGAAACATTAGGAAAGAAAACTGTGACGGTGAAAAAAAAACCAGCGATAATTACACGTGAATAGAAGAAACAACCGAGAGTGAAAAAAAGCAAAATGGGCGTTGAAAGACCACTTTTATATTAAAGCAGATGGATGAGGTTAATTAGATATTGAGGAGGTAGGTTTTTATCCAGTTAAAAATATATTATTTGGAGTTATTTGAAACAGGTTTTCGTTTCACTTGGTAATTTTGCTAATGCTGGTTATTTGTTTTAATTAAGTATAGTTCAGTCTGCCTAACTATAGATATGATATAAATTATTTAGATCAAAAAGTCTTCACGAATATTCACCAAGAAATAATGAACTAGATGTTTACTGATTCTTCAAACATGGTTGAACAACCAAAATATTATTTGCCAAGAAGTTTATTTAAGCGATAACATATATTGACGAGAAAAATAAGATTAGAAGAAAAATTCAAATCTTTTGCTATATTCGATGTTTTGATTTTAATTTAAACCTCCATTCAATAAATTATCCACTTGGATGTTCTTGTTATATCTTGCAAATATACAAAAAATAATATTACTGTAAAGAAAATATCAATTTTGATTGGGTATAAATTTAGCAGATATCGTTATTATTGTCGGGTCATAAGAAATGCAATAATAGCTTTATACATTATATTTATCTAAAAAAAAAAATACATATTTTTGCTGACACGTTATTCTCTTTCGTAAGTATGTTTTATTTAGTAAAACACAGAATTTAAATGAAAGAAAATACGATTTCGTAAAAATATAGTAATTCACCAGTTGTGGTAACATTAAATAGTCGTTTGTTTTTGATATTTTGATAACTTAGTAAAGTTATTTATAAGTATATACATAATTCAATAAAAGTAAAGTTTAATGAAGTATTTCGACTGAGGGTGCTTGATGGAATTTCAATATCAAATTTGAATTTTGTACTTTTCCATGAGTTTTGTCGCTAACGAACCGGGTTTCGTCTTTCGGCATCTTCAGGCATTCCAAATGCACGGATGTACTTGAACTGACGCGTAGTAAACAGTTTGTATCGTTTATATACAAAAATACAAAAAAAAACTGTTCACTACGCGTCAGTTAAAGTGCATCCGTGCACTTAGAATGCCTGAAGATGCCGAAAGGCGAAAACCGGGTCGTTAGCGACAAAACTCATGGAAAAGTACAAAATTCAAACAATTGAAATAGTAATGTTTAATTGTATGTCCCTTGGAAAGTGTTAAAAAGCGAATAAAATATTTTACAATGATTAAAACAACATTTAAATTTTCAAAATGGTCACTTCATTACGCTTTCTATTTTTCTCTTTATTTGTTGATGATCCGTTTAATAATTGTGTATGGTAATATTATTGAATATATCTCATTTGTAACCTTATTCTCGGTTTGCTTAAGCTCGTTCTCGGCTGGGGCGAGTTTCACACCCCTTACCTAACCTCAAACAAAACCGGGAAAGGAAATCACGATACGTGGTATATTTATGACCGGTTTGCATGTCGAACCGTGTTTACTCTTTACCCGGATATTTATTCTGGTAAAATTAACATACATTCTAACTTCTCGGATCAGCTATCACGTGATCCTTAAAGCAAAGATATTAGTATATTAAGTACACATATGTTTATGATTAAATGAAATTATCATAAAGCGGCAACAACATAACATATAAATAATTATCTATGACTGGTGAATAAAACATGTTCTGGAGGGCTTATTAAGTTAGTTTGCCCAACATTGTTTTATTTTGATCTTTCGAAATTTTATTGATTTTTGTAAATTAAAAATCGATATAAGCGATTGATCGGAGATCAAGTTCAGTATCAAAACAAGGTAACTAATTAAACAAATTAAAGTTTTCAAACCGAAGCCAACAACGTTGACCACTCGACCACGCAGGCGCAGAGTTCAAATCCCGGTACGGACAGTTTTATAAATTTATTTTTCAATCGATTTATGAATTTCTGTTCGAAGGTATGAATGTATGTGATGTCTTGAATAACCCTCTCCCACCCATCCTATCCTATGAACGGGGTGTATCGAGAGCGATTAGCTTACCACTAGTCCTGTCCAAGCTCTATCGTTCTATCCCTACTCTCGTTGGAAAAAGAGAGGTTGAGCAACTGAGTAACAAGCAGTTCTCGTAGAGACACTTCTGTTGAGATAAACTCCATTAGGAGTCCATATGGGAGCGGACATGGCTTAAAAAAGATTTTAAAAGAAAATCATTTTAAAACATAATATGCTATATGATATACAATGTCTTTATCTATTACAGCTCAAAGTCAACAGGTTGCTTTTCAATTTAATTCATAGGTCATAAGAAAATGATGCAAATTATACGTTTTTTTTTTGTCAAATTTAGTTATATATCAAGCACAGGGTAAGAACACTATGGTTGTTAGAAAATCGCCTTATTTATGTCCTATTTATAAAATCTGACAAAATACGTTTACAGAAATATAAACGTTACAGATATCTTCTTCTCATAAATTTTTAATATTGAAAATATAATAACGTTAGTGTCCATTTTGAGATTCAAAACACTGGCCGCACAGTTTATATTATATGATGAAAGTTTTTGAGTGCAACAACTCGGCTACGGTGACTAAAATTATTGATAACGTATAATAAAACTACTAATGCTCTCAATATGGAGAAATAAAGTCTCGTGATAGAGTTTGTATAAAAAACGTTTATCTACGAAAACTGCTTTTTACTCAGCTGTTCAAATCCTTTTTTTCGAAAAGATTAACGATTGACTAAAAGGATACTAAAACAGAACAAATGATTAGCCAATGGCTATCGATACTCTTTTTCTTGTTTTTTAAACCAGAAGAGTGGCAGGAAATTTAAGACATCACAAAAGTCACCCATTATTCGTTTGAAAAATTAATTTCTGAACCTGAAGTTACCGAAACCGAAACTAATAATTGACAACTCGGCCAATTACCCAGCATATTGTTAATATGATATTAGACAAGTTTTCCATCACAAATTTTATCATAAATGACAATACACAAATTAATTATTATTCAAACATAAATAGGATTAAATAAAAAAAAATACATTTAACTTGTATATTTATGGATTATTACTATGATTTAAATTAAATAGATTTACTATAATTTATGTGAAAACGATTTCGTTAATAGTAAATTGATTATTTTTTAGATTAATTGATATCAACGACGAACAAGACAATGAACAAAGACCTTTACCATATAATGTGATCATTATTTTAGTTTTAAATTTTCAAGTTTTTAGCTGGATAATTTATTCATTCAAATTGTCTTTATTTTTTATCAATATCAGCACTACTTTGGATCCCAAAACTATCATCGTTGTATTTGTTTATGGTTATACAATTGATTACCAAAAATAATTCATCATACAATTTTTTAAGTCGTTATAATGTTATATAGGTCGCTTGTAATTTTGTGCTAAATTGCAACATTACACCGTCAATAAGCACAAGCGTATATTTTTATCTTGATTAACATAATAAAACCTCAAGAAATGATCTACGTCATCTATCAAAATTTGACGTAAGTGTGTTAGATATATGAAAAACAACAGTATTATTTATGTAAGTGTTATAGTTTTGATGACTATTTTTATAATAAGTGTTTGCTCACGGTTCATAATTAACTCTTATTAGTTGTATAACAAAAATATACCCTAATTACAGTACTGCTAGTGCTATGCTGTAATTCTTAACCCGTTACCTGCCGGGAAATCAATCTCCAAGCGAAAGTTAACAGCCAAATAATACCCGGAGCTAACGTGGCAGGCACTCAGGTAGACATATAAAGTGAGATAGAGTAGACGCGATAAAAGCCGGACGCAGGGAAACATCCTGTTGTTGGTCCTATCGGGCAGCGAGGCGGTGAATCACGCTCTCAATTGCCTCACGGCGGCCTGATAGTGATAAACACTGTGCGCGGAGCACGTGGTTTCCGGTTCACGAAGCATGCGCGCAACCACTTAGAAGCGCGCCAAAGCTTTCCGTTCGGCAGTTAAATTGTTAAAACGCTGGCAAATATTTATAGAGATTTTTCAATGTCATTATAAGTATTTGGTACCATTATTGTAAAATAAAATATGCTGCACATTTAATTGGTATTCCGTACCACCAAGGCACAATGTAAATTTTATATTCACGTAAAAGTTCTACAAAGAAAAGCCTTGTTTAAAGCTAATTGTAAGTGTGCTGTTATCGACGTATTTTTACTAAAACACTTATTCAATGTTGGTTCAAATTTATTCCGTATATAATTTTACTCTTTACAAATAAATCACTTAATCTTATTAATCAAAATAATATCGAACGTCTAGAAGTGTCTACTTCGTAGTAAGACGTTTGGGTTTGAACTTTCGATTGTAACTGGCTAGATTTGGAGAAAGAATTGAAGAAGTTGTCATAAATGATTTAACATAGCATAGAGGTAGATGTTGAATATACATAACAGTGCTCTTATGTCACATGCAAAATAATTTATCATTGGCTCTTGCTGAAATTAGCCTTGCTGGGTTGTGCTGTTGAGGTCCAAGTCCACAAATGAACACTTTTAAAAATGAATTTTAAATTGGCTTATATATTTACCTCTAATGGTTACAAAGTATGTGATGTTTTCATCCAATCCATCTCATTTTATACGATTGGCGCGATCCCCAATTCTCTCAACTCCCTAACCAAGATCCAAAAAAAGTTTAATTGGCAAATCAAACTCATTTTGATCTACACGTGATAAAATGTAGCCTTACAACACTTTTAAATTGATAAAATAAATCATGGTAATTTTTTTTTGATTGCCTGGCGTGTGCGTACTAAATTTTAAAAATAGCATAATACACATAAATATAGCAAATTAAATATGAAATAGAGATATCAAAAGTAAAAAAGTTATATAATTGATCACATCTGTCTTTTTTGACATGACTTTAATTTGTTAAGCGTTAAATTCATTTGTTTTTTTTTGTACGTTTATTGTAAGTCAAATCATTGGCCAGCGCTCACGTTAACTGTTACAATTGTAATCTAATCTTACAAATATTGCTTGCTATCGACGTATTTGGATTTAAAAACATAACCAAGAACTCTTCTAGTATTTTTTATTATTAATTATATTTAAAACTTACAATCCTTAAGCGTTACGTTAAAGTTACTCTTTATTTTTCTGTAAGAAACTACTGTTTTTTTAATGTGTATGATTTTTCATATTTTCATTTGCTTAGTATTAAAATTATTTAAAAAAAATCTTCAACTGCTTAATCTTTTTTCAATTATCTGCGAATAAAACATGTTTCCAGTGGACACGGAGTTATTGTAAAGCTGGTTTACTGTGGCAGAGAAAAACAAAAAGAAAAATGGCCGCGACAACGCTCCCTGGAAGCGGTCCAACCGGAAATCCCCAAACATAAACTTGTGCTCCTAATCACTCGCGCTTATTAATCGTTTTCGTAATTAATAATGTTTTTTTATCTTCTTACAAAATTCTATATATAAGCGGCTTAATAGGAAAACTAATTATTTTCTTTCAGAAAATATTTCATTAATTGAACGTTGATTTTTAGAGACTTGACAAAAGTTATCATTATATAGACGGTGAGAAATTAATTAATGTAAAGTATTAATATTATTATAATTACAATTTAAAAACGAAAGAATTTAGTATTTAATTTGGCTAGAAACGGCATATGAATAATGGATAAGCGCAATATGTTTTTTAAGCTAGAGAGGTTGGTAGACTTACCACGTATGTACATATATTATATATATATAATCCATTTTTTCTATGACAACTGTTTGTTACTCAGTCGCTCAACCTCACTTTTTTCGAGTAGTAGGGAAAGAAGGATAAGGCTAGAACAGGACTAGTGTTTGGCTTATTGCTATTGCTCAACCCAATTATTAAAGGATCAGAAGGATGGGAAGATAGGAGATGATGTGAATTGACATCACAAACACCCAGTCTTCGATCACAACTTTGAATTGAATAATTCTCAAATTCACTGTGATCTGACCGGAAATCGAACCCAGACCTGCGTGATTGGCAGAGCAAGCTCTAACCAACTGGGCCAGAGTAGGCGACAAATGCATATTATATTTAATACGAGTATTTTTAAAATATTGAATACTATTTATTTTATTCCTGTTTTCATCATGTGAACATTTTTCTTTGTGTACACTGTGCTCATGGTCATAGTTAAAGAATTTATTGTAGTTTAATATGAGCCCATTAGAGGTGAAGTGAGCCAAGTGGTATTCTAGAAAAAAAAGTTAGACTTGTTGTAATATTTTAAACGTCTTAAAGTATAGAAAGTTAAGTAGCCTATTATTGTAATAGCGTTACCTCCGTAAAATAAAAATATGGAATCTACCAAAACCCCAAGAAAAGACGTGATTTTAATTTGTCTAAGAACGTTTTACCATTTTACTAGTAAGCTCAATTCATCTCTCGGAGGCTCGTTTGATGTCTAATGAAAAAAAAAAAATAACATTAAATTGAATTTTTAAATATACCTTTTTTTTTTTTTAACCATGTCTGCTCCCAATGTGGAGCATATGGACTCCTACTGGAGTTTATCTCAACAGAAGTGTTTCTACGAAAACTGTTCGTTACTCAGTGTAACCGCCTGTGTGGTCGAGTGGTTCAAATCCCGGTACGGACAGTTTTTATAAATTAATTTTTCAATCGATTTATGAATTTCTGTTCAAAGGCATGGATGTATGTGATGTCTTGAATTCCCGCCTTGCACTCGTCCTATCCTATGAACGGGGCGTATCGAGAGCGACTAGCTTACGACTAATCCTGTCCTAGCCCTATCCTTCTATCCCTACTCTCTTTGGAAAAAGAAAGGTTGAGCAACTGAAATATACCTTACTGATTTCAAATAAAGAGCTTTTGAGATGAAAAGTTGTGCAACTGAACAAGCCGTATTATATATTATAATGTGCAAAAGAGCTTTCTGCAAAGTCTAAAACGAGTGGACATTGCATAAATGGAAGCAATTTAAAAGGAAGCTTTTCAATAAATCATCTAACACAGTTAGTAAGTCGTTGTAGATAGAAGAAAGCTCACACTCCGTGTCGACTTACGAGTCTTTGTTTATCTGGACTGTACACTGTAATGTACTTCTCGTACTTCTCTCCCCACATCTTCACTTAACCCTTGAAATGAAAACAGCGAAATAATATTTTTAAATCGCCAATGATATAATTTTGAGTCAGCTGGTAAAAATTGGAGACTTTAAAATGAATATATTTCACAATAAAGTAAGATTGCCGTTAAATTCAATCAAGATAAATTATTATTTATGTCCTAGAAAATTTAAGCACCAAATTTTAATTGTTTTGAATACAGTTTTTATGACAGGATTAAAACTGATTTAGCTCACCGCTAACACTCTTAACTGATGAAAATATTATTTCTATAGCTATAAATCTACCAATAATTTAGTCTACATAACATACCACAGTGACTTTGATTAAATTGAAAGCTAAATCCGTGGTAAGAATGCTTGTTTGAATCATTTTAATGTAAGTAAATAACATACATATGTCTATGATACTATGCACCAGGGGCGGCTCGTCCAACGAGGCTGCAACCCCTTCAGCATAAAATACTCTTCCTTGTTTTATTACATGCGCGTCTTGCACAGACGTAGAGATCAAACAAATCATGACTAGGGTTTTTTTTTTTTTTTAGCTCACCAAGGAATTTGAAATCTCCGATTTGGTATACTATTTCCCAGAATCTCACCGAAACTCGTTTTTTTTTTTTAGCTCACCGATTTACCAATTTCATGTCAATTATCGGGTTTTCCTCAAAATTTCTCAATCCCGAAATCCCGGGATCGCGGCCATCTCAATCCCGGAATTTCGGGATCAGAAAATTGAACGGGATCCCGGGATTGGATGCCCTAATCATGACTGTATCTATGATAGATTAGTGGAAGTTTGTTTTTAGCATAAGATTAGATCCGATACATTTGTAAATATAAATTCATTATAGAGTTATCAAATTTAATATTATATTCATTTGCGGTTAAATTGATTGTTGTGTTTTTTTCATAAAATTATAATTATTTTGTTGCTTTTATATATTTTTTAAAATAATAATAACGAATGCCAATGCATAAAAAGCGTCATGTGAGATGAATTTAACGAAGAATTCTATAAGTCATTCGAATCAAGCTCTTACAAAATTGAGCACAGCGGGCGACTTGTGACTACAGACTACTACGGAAAATTCTATCGAGTCGCTACTTATACACAATTTTAAAAAAATATTCAGAAAACAGATCTCATAGCATATATCAACTAGACTTCACTCAATATAATTAAATACGTTTGCATATAACTAGCTGTGAGATTCGATTACTGAATATTTTTTTATGATGTAATAATAAAAAAATAAAAAAAAGCCGCCTGTGTGGTCGAGTGGTCAACGTTGTTGGCTTCGGTAACGGAGGTCCCGGGCTCGAATCCCGGTACGGACAGCTTTATAAATTGATTTTTCAATCGATTTATGAATTTCTGTTCGAAGGCATGGATGTATGTGGTGTCTTGAATTCCTCCCTCCCACCTATCCTATCCTATGAACGGGACGTATCGAGAGCAATTAGCTTACCACAAGTCCTGTCATAGCCCTACTCTCTTTGGAAAAATAGAGGTTGAGCAACTAAGTAACAAGCAGTTCTCGTAGAAACACATCTGTTGAGATAAACTCCATTAGGAGTCCATATGCTCCACATTGGTAGCGGACATGGTAAAGAAAATAAAAAATAATAATAAAATGAATAAATATTGTTGTGTATAAGCCTCACAAAAAGATACAATTTTTTATATTTAAAATTAGTTTCTATTAATAATTTACAATACCTCTAGTAAAGTTTTCATCAATATTCTAATGAAATATTTTTATCGTTCATTAATTTCAAAACAGCATTTTCCTCTGACAAGTCACGTATCATTTACCTATAATAAGGTTTTTCGAGATTCAGCATAGTTTCCGAGAAAACGTAAACTTATAATTTCTTCCCGGAGCAAAACATGTAAAATAAATAGCATTGGTAGTACAAAACATAAACATGTGGTTTTTATAAATATTTACAAGACAAGCAAGGAAATTAACTGAAATATTTACACTTTTTAATTATTGTCAAGCATGAGGTATTTCGAAGTAAATTCTTCTTTGATTCTGACATCAAATTTTTCTTTGAGTAAGAACTTTGCTCAAGACGCATTCTTGTAAATAATTGAAGATATGCTGTAATAATTATAACTATTTTTGCTCGATACCGAACTGTTTTCAGCAGTATTGTGAAACATGACTTCATATAACTATCAATTTATGAAGAAAAAAGCCCCCAAGCACATGCTCATAAAACTATTTTTTAGCTTGGTTAAGTTTGATATGTCAGGTGCCATGATTCACAACCGTAAAGCATTACCGGCAGAATGCAAGCGTTGAACCTTGAACCCAAGCATGGCACCACTCAGAAAAACCGTATACTGAGCTTCGAGAACAGATGCTTGCGTCGGATAATGGGGGAGAGGTAGTTTGATTTTGTGAGGAATTAGGAGATAAGGGAGCGTACAAGACAGCGTCCCGTCACGTCAGTGGTTATGGAGAGACGTTGGAACTGGCTGGGTCACGTGCTGCGGATGCCTCCGGAAAGCCTTAATTCTGCCTGCCTCTTCTTTCGACCGGTGGGATCCCGGCGTCCTGGAGGTCCGTCGGGTACTATCCATAAGATGTACTCGGCGGAACTGAGGGATGCTGGCATGTCATGGGAGGAAGCAAAGCTTTTGGCGGGAGACAGGGAAACATGGAGGTGCCGCGTGGCGGCCATATGCTCCACATAGGGAGCGAACATGGCCAAAGAAGAAAAAGAAGTTTGATATCTGATGAGTATCGACCAATATTATTTTTTAAATTTTTACAGTCAACGGGATAAATTATTAAATATTTATTAACGTGCTTATGGATTGTGATAAAAATTGGAGACGTTTAAATAATAATTAAGAACTATATTGATAAGAGATCTAATTAAAATTAACGAATGCACACTATTTTTCTAAATTATTAGTTTTTAATAATACTTTTTTAAAGTTCAAACAATATGAAATATGAAAAATTATACAAATAATGAAACAAATTTTCTTTGCATCCATTTTTATTAATATTCTCTGTTACGATGGGTAACGATTATATGTAAATATATTATAAAAAGGTGGTTTTTTTTAAAGACGTTTACCATAAAAGCAACAAACCGTACAATGATGAATGCTTTTGACAGGCGGTGCTTAAAGTGTATGTATACAGAAGATTTTGCTATTTCTTGACCGTGAGGATTTAAAAAAACACCTGCTATGGTTGGCAACGTATCTGAGAAAATATAAAAACGATAAACCACAAGACTTGAAAGTTATCAAATTAATCCAGGACTAAAAAACAGAGGTGGTCATGATCTTCAGAAACGATGCTACGACTACTGAAAATATTATGAAATTGCTACTTTCAATGGAAGGGTTAAAAAGTCAAAAAGACTATTAGGAGTTTATTATACAAGTTTAAAGGTAGTGACACACTGAAAGTTGAAAAGGAAATGACGTAATACCACAGAAAAACACCTCATTACACACTTACGGTTTTTAAAAGTTGCAAACTACAAAAAAGGTCACCGCGTCCACACACCAAAATTTAAAATGTTATTTTATTACTGAGAAAAAAGGGTTAGCACATTTTAAATATTATATATTGTTTACATTGAAATAGGTTATAGAGTTTCTTTAATCAGACTAATCAATAAAATAAATCTCATTTTTTTTATCCATGTCCGCTCCCAATGTCTAGCAAATGGCTTCCTAATGAGGGTTTATCAACAAAAAATTTTCTTCTAGAACTATTTGTTACTCAGACGCTCAACCTCTCTTTTTCAATGAAAGTATTAGGGTTATAAGGATAAGGCTAGGACAGGACAAGTCATTAACTGATCGCTCTCGCTACGCCCGATTATTAAGGGATCGAAAAGGTTAGAAGGAATTTAGACATCACAAACACCTATGCCTTCGAACAGAAATCGATAAACCGATCGAGCACATACTGTTTGTACTGGACTCAAGCCCGTGAGATCCGACACGGAAGCCCACAACGCCAACATATTGCATTTTAATTGCTACAAAAAAAATTGCTAGGTGAACCTTAGTCTGGTTATTTAATTAAGTTTATTGGTGTTATAAATGCCTGCGGTTGTAAAGAGAAACAAACAAAGAATAATGTTAGAAAGTCACAAAATCAAATATTAATTCAACAACTTTAATTTCGAGATAATCATTTTTTGTTACGCTTGGAAAAGAGTCTAAATGTCTAGAAACAATTTTGGTGTAGACAAACAGCATTAATTTTTGAGAAGAGAAAACAATTATCTTATTGTCTTCAGTAATGTTAACCTATTTATTATTTTTATTGAAATATTAGTTATACTACACCATCTATCGGAAAATACAAATAATTCACCTATTCAAAAATAGTTTTAATGTGTAGAAATAGAAAAAAACATTATTTCAAACACTGTAATATTGTCGTCGATGTGGAAACAAATTAAATGGTTAGAATTGAATTTAATTTTTGGTCAGAATAAAAATATTAACGGTCAGAATATTTTGTAACAATTTTGGTTAAGTTGGGTTAGGTTAGGTTTTTTTTTTAAATTATGACTATTTATTCTAACCGATATATTATGACCATTTAATATAAATTCTGACCGGAAAAATACGAGCCTAAATATATTATTGGAAATATGAACGTAGAAACATTTCTATCAAAGTGACTACGTCTTAATCAATGCATTTTATTTAAGATTAAAAAATTCCAATAGTCAAAGATATTCATATGAGAAAAAGTAAAATGAAAATTGCTACAGTTTTATTATAATAATTGATGATGTGAATATAGATATAATACTATGTTTATGATAAAAAAGCAACACAATTTGCTTTGAAATCGAGTTTTATAAAAACATTAACTGTAAACTTTTGAGTATCAGTAATCAAAAATTTGCTTTTTGCTGTTAGATAAAGTTGCATTGTATTATTTGAAGAAGTTTATGATATTTATATTCCATTACTGAGCCAAGAGTGATGACGGAATATTTTTTGCGATGCAACTAATGAAATATGAAGCCATTAGGATATTTTGACTGAGAATTATTAAGGTTGTTTTCACATTCGTTTCCTGCTTTCGAACGTTTCGTTTGCGAGCTTTCGGTTTGGGAGCGAATTAAAAAGCTCTGATTTGAAAACGGCCAAATTGAGCTTTTTCATTCGACGCCAAATGTGTTTGACTTTAATTGATGACTTTCCCTAAAAAGCCGATCAATCAATGATAAATCTGGTACCACCTCTACTCTACAAAAAAATGGTTTCAGGTTGCTCTCAAATATTCAAATTTAATGTATAAAGTGTGATTTATATACAGGGGAAGGAGTATTCCATAATACATACAATATTAACTGACCAATAGTCTTAATATTTAATTGAGAATTTATACCGTCGTTGCTGTACCAGGTTACTTAAAGACGTCAATTCCTCTTTCTAGTGAATAGATGTTTAATTTTTAATGCTACCAAAATAAAATTCCACAATGTATTACTTTTCATAACAATACTTAATATCTCTGAGTGACATGCTGTTGGGGTCAGATGTTATTCAGAATACACGTCATAATACAACGAAGTTTATTAAATTATTTAACAGATTAATTGTAATTAGAATTTGCCTGTCTTCATTTTACTAAAATATGAAGAGAAAGACATTTTTTATTTTGAAAAAATAAATTTAAATCGTTCAAATTATGTTCATTCACACACGTTTTGTCACTAACGACCCGGGTTTAGGCATCTTCTGGCGTTCAAGTGCACGAATGGAACTTGAACTGGGTCAGTTCAAGTTATTCCGAATGAACGATTCAAATTTAATATTAAAACTCCACCAAGCACCTTTAGTCGAAATCTATTATTACTGAAAAATTAATATTATACTCTAGCACGTGCTATAATATTTATAACAAAGGTATACTTATTTGTTGGTTCTGTTAAGTATGAAAAAAATAAATTATATTTTCCCATATCAAGTAAATTTAAAACAAACTACTGCAAACGTAGATTTTCTGTTTACTACAAGTAATTGATACACAAAATTGTATTTTTGTTATAAGATTAGAAAAAAATGTAGAACACTTTAAAAATAGAAAACATTTTTCATTTGACACAGTTGTATCTGGGGTGTGGGTTCTATACTTAGTTTTACTTTGTTACAAAAATACCGTTTCACTTATTTTTTTATTGATTTTGTATCAAGAGAAAAGCTTTAGTAGTGGTTTTAAAATTGAATGTTGATTGAAAGCCTTAGCTTTTACAATGTAATACAAAAATACGATGTGAATGTGACAAACGCAGCATGCAAACTTTTAGCTGTAGTGGAAACTCTCTGGCTTTCGAGCTTTTGTAAAACGAAAGATTTCCTAAAGATGTTGTTTAACTAGTCATTCTTCAACGTAACTGTCAAAAAAAAATTGCAACATAGTTTGGCAGGTAAATAGTTAATCATTAAGCAATATATATTAGAAAAGGTCAAAAATATTTCACTTATTTTTGAATTTACTCTTTTTGAATGTAAGAATTAAACATTGTGATATCAGTAGCGAAAATCGTAATAAACACTAAAACTCACTTCTAGTTTGCATTGATTTCGTGTATCAGATATTTTGAGTCATAAATTGACTTCAATGACAGTTATTTGGTGTTTGTATTTTACTCAGCATAGCTGCTGAGAACAGTTGCTTAAGATGTGATGAGAAATTGCGAAAAATGATCTCCCCACGTGTTTAAAAAAAACTGGAGAGCGCGACGTTCATAAAGTTGGTTTATAATAATTGTACATTTTTTCAGGTAGTTCTGCTAGAAGTTTATTGAATTGGTATTAAATTGATTGTACAACAATATATTTATAATATATTTTGTAAGTAAGATGTGCGTTATTGAAAAAAGGGATTTTAGAGATAATTATAAAACAAATCAAAACATTAATAAAAAAATATTTTTTGAAATGATAAACATTGGTTTCGTTCCAGGAAAGTTTTCTCTCAAGTACTTACCACTGAGAAAAACCGATAGTTGTTAAATTTAAGAAAACATCTCACATGAGAAAGTTGACTTATTTGGGTATAAATCACAAAGGTTCCAGCTCACTGATTCAAATTCAAAGAGTGGGGTGTTTATGAGTCATTCACAGTTTCGGTGTCATAAAAATTTATAACCGCTTCTCAATACACATACGAGCCATGAATAAATTTAACCCTTGTCTTGTCTCCGCTAGAACATCGGAGATATTTTTCTTGGAGACATTTTCAATAAAACCTCCGATAGGTCGGTATTTTTTTGCATTCGTATACTATACTGGTACATTGAAAAGATGAATGGGGAAATTTACAATATATATATGTATAATATTGTATTTAGCTAGTTGTTCAGCGGTTTGAAGGCGATTGAATCCTTGTTTTTATAAGTATATGACGATGTTATATTTTTTTGTCTTGTATGCGTAAATGTTTTTTTTTTGCGTTAACGTATTTTGAAGAAGACTTTAAAAAGTTATTATATAGATAGGTGTTTTTTTCATGGAATGATTGACTTTGACAAAGTATAACATTTTCATGAGGTTCGGATTTCGGACTTTTTATTTGTAGAAAATATGTTGTTTTTTTATTATAAAAAACTAGTTGAAAATAAAAGGCTCTAAGAAAGAGATTCATTTTGTTACAGAGTAAAATACGTTGTCCTGTAATTTAAGTAATGATCGTTTTCAATATTATTAAAGCATAATTTATTCTGTGATTAAAAATTGTCACCTTCTTTAACCTAGTTCATTAGAGTACTTCCCTAACGACCAGGTTGAGATGGATTCATATTCCAGTAAGGTTGAGGCTGCCAGATTTCTTGTAATCAAAACCGGGATATCTCTTCGTCTCAAGTTGATCTCAAATGAATTATACAATTCCCGTCGAGTTTATCTCGTATGGTTTTATTTATATTTAGGCGTAAGTAAGCAGTTTTATAGATTGCATTTTCAAAAATAGTTATAGTGAGGTAAAGTCATTTGAAAGAAGAACTAATTTAATACCCAAAGCGGATCTGCCGATTTTATATATCACAAACAGAATAAAAAACGAACATTGGAGTATACATAAGCTGTATGTTAAACTAAATTCACACTGAAAATAGTAGTTGTAAACAATTTTTTATTCTTGTGAAATTGGATACACATGATTGTATTCACGGAAGCTTCAATGAGACGTAGACTTAGTTTACAAACGAGCTGTATCCGAAAAATGATGTATTTATTTCATAAAATGAACAGATCGCTATCTTGAAATATGAATTTTCAAACAAGACACAATCCAGATATATGAAAAACAACGTGATACAGTACAGAAGTATTGAAAAATGATTTTTTTTTCTGTACGCGTTTCTTTAATTTATTGATAAGATTTACAAAAAAATATCAACTCTTTTCAAATTTTGTTTGGTATATATAACACGGCATAAAGTCGGACCGCTATTCCATTGTTGAAATGCACAAAAAAAACTTATTTTTACATTTTTACGGATGGCTGTCTTTCGTATTTCCAAAAACATCCCTGATCGCTTGAATACAAAAGTGGAGAGTGAAAAAAACTTACAATACATAGTATGTCCCAAGGATTCCCCAAGAGTGGCTTTTTGAATACGTTCAAAATTAAACATGCATATAGAATTTTAACATATAATTAAGTTAAATAAAACTCTTTTTTCATATCCTCTCCAGTTTTTATAAACCCAAGGTTGTGGTAGATATTCCATATGGCTATATAACTTCATTAAACAAACAAATTTATTCATTCATTAGTTGAAATAAAAGCGATTCGATCATTCATAATTGCTTAAAGCAGCTATAAAAGTAGATAGCTAAGAACTGAAGCTTTTAAACACAATCCAGCAGCGGATTTAAATTGCGTACCTATAATCAGCAAAAAGTATTTTAAATAAACAAAAAAATCCGGGTACAATTGATTATATGCTCAGATATGTATATATTAGTTTCTATTCAACTTTTGGTTCTTAAAATATTTTTTGATAATCATGCTTCAATGAAAATAAATTGAAAAGAAGGATCTTCGATCGGACGCAGTAAAATATTAATTTACCAAATCATTATACCTCTATGATTTAATCTTTTTACACCTCTTCGTCGGATTATGAAAAAGAGAGAGTTATTGGCTTTCCAATAGCTTTTGTAATCATAATAAGCTTAAAGGAAGTCTTTCTGTAGAGTAGGACCTATTGTTTTAAAAGTACACTAAGAATCCATATATTTCACAGTGGTAGCACTGGTAGCTGATATGAATAGACAATACCAAAATGAGTAACACAAAATTTTTGATAAGCTCATTCTGCAAAAGCTTATTTTGTATGTTGTTTTTTTTTCTACTGAAGTATGTTTACCACCTGTGTGGTCGAGTGGTCAACGGTGTTGGCTTCGGCTACGGAGGGCCCGGGTTCAAATCCCGGTACGGACAGTTTTATAAATTGATGTTACAATAAATTTATGAATTTCTGTTCAAAGGCATGGATATATGTGATGTCTTGAATTCCCCCCTCTCATCCATCCTATCCTATGAACGGGGCGTATCGAGAGCGATTAGCTTACCACTAATCCTGTCCTAGCCCTATCCTTCTATCCCTACTCTCTTTGTAAAAAGAGAGGTTGAGCAACTGAGTAACAAACAGTTCTCGTAGAAAACATTTCTGTTGAGATAAACTCCATTAGGAGTCCATATGCTCCACATTGGGAGCGGACATGGTTTAAAAAAAAAAAGTCTAATATTTTCCTATCGGTATAATGACGTGGATGAGCAAAAAATGTTGCTTAATACAGCCGTACCAATATAATCAACTGAACATTGATATTGTTACCGTTATTACAGAATAAGAACCGCTCATTAATATCGTATTATTTACGACCCCGATCATGTCTGCTAGACAAATCTTTACTGCTGAAAGCGTTGACCTTACAAATATAGCCCGTATCAATTTACGCGATTGTCATAATTTAGGACACTCGACGTTCCGTTGTTTATTATGAGCGTCGTTTTGAGAGATAATTAGTTTACGACTGCAAATGAGTCGGTGTGGATGAATCGTGGCCATTTCCATTGAGCGGCGCTGCGGGATAATTGCGAATACAAATTAAAAACCAACTCACTCGTGGGCTTAATCTTAACAAAATAATGTAGACATTGAATGGAATGTAGTTTTATTACGTTCCGTCTTTTTACTTATGGTAGGTGCATGGTATTCAAGTCAAAATAAAAATTGTTTAATAAGCTTCTAAAGATTTTTTCCATACAAACTTTTTTTAATCCATGTCCACTCTAATGGAGGTATCTCAACAGATTTCTTTTTCTACGAGAACTTTTGTTACTCAGTCGCTCAACCTTACTTTTTCAAAGTGAGTAGTAGGGAAAGAAGGATAAGGCTAGAACAGGACTAGTGGTTGGCTAATCGCTACTGCTACACCCAGTTATTAATGGATCAGAAAGATGGGAGGAGAGAAAATTATGTGAATTGACATCACAAACACCCAGTCTTCGATCACAACTTTGAATTGAATAATTCTCAAATTCACTGTGATCTGACCGGGAATCGAACCCAGACCTGCGTGATCGGTAGAATAAGCTTTAACAGCAGGCGACAAAAACTACTTGCCGTTATTTATGATTTTGTAATATTGTCAGTCCTTACCAGTATAATATTGATTTTTTAAGCTTATAAACTTCAAATGTGTTTTAGACAGTTTCTACAAATGTGTTTCGACTGAGTGAACACTTGTATTATACCTTTATTTAGATTCATTTAATAAAAAAATGTAAGTCAATAGTTAGATTTGGAACGTAACAAATCAGAAACTATTAAAATTCTGTCATAAAATGAATACACAAATAAAATTGTGAATAAAAGATATAAGCCTGATTATCCGATAGTAATTGTTTATTATTTCCATTCGAATTTGTGAGGTTAAGTGTTATATATCTCCACGTTGTGATTTTAGTAAGAAGTTTTACAACTTCGCTAAGAAGATGGATGGAGATGAAAAACCATAAAAAAACTTTTTTGGAATAGCCCATTATGCAAGATAAGCAACAGAAATAGAAATCATTGGTTTAATACTTGAAAACTATTTTACGATACTAGACAGTAACGTCACGAATAATTTCACGTGTAGGAAATCTTTTCAAGTCGTAACGTTTTAGTTTCTCAAAAACTTCAATTAAATATGCAAAGTTTAGTGAAATGAGTGAAACAAAAGGGAGTAGTTAAGAACTTAAAGAGGAAGAATGCAGCTGATTTGGTTCCTCTTATTTAAATCCTGAGATATGTGGATCGTCCGCTTATTCTTAATTACTAACTGTTTAATGGTTTTCATTTATTTTCTACACACTACCTGTGCATCATACATAAAATATATCTTCACTCAATAGACTTCAAACCTATTATATTACAGACGTATACATTTAGATTTTACATCAGGTTACGTATCCTAACTACAGTGTATAATGTTTATACTGGTTAAATATTTCATGCTTCAAGGAAAATTAAAGATAGCATTTATGCATTTAGTAACATCCAACAACTCACACGATTAAAGCGATCATGAAATTTGGCTGAAATATATACTTAAAAAGTAATGCACTAAAGATCAACAAAAAATACGTAATAAATGAGAGGTTTCAATCCAGCAGTAGATTGAATTTTTTTTACGCATTTCATTTTAAAAGAAAAATAATTGTAATCACATTAGAAGATAGAAAACATCATCCCGCACTCAAGAGTTTATCTCTGGTGAGTATCATATGAACTATTAACTGATTCAATATTTAACCTATCTAGCGATTTTTACTCGAATTTATTTATTTTATCAAGAGTATAATTATTTTTCATTTTATACAGGCAAATATTATATTTATTTAAAATTAAACTTTAAGCGTTTTATAAGCACATTATTGTGATATATAAAGTTGATTTAAATCGTTAAAAGAAATCGTGAGAACTTTAGAAATAAAATCTTTCGTTAATCCAAGAAAGTTAAGCACTTATAATTGTGTAAACATATATAAGGATACAATTTAATGAGTTCCCAGATCCTTGATTAATATGAAAAATCAGTGATCTTTATTATTAAATTTAAAGTCATAAATATTTTAGGGTGGATTTCAATAAAAGCAGTTGAAAAAAAAGGTATGAATTGCTGATGGTGGCCTACATGTTGAAAATTAAATAAAATATTTTATTGGAAGGTCGTAACATTTGAAAAAGCTTGGGTCAAGAACCTCCCAAACTGCTCATACATCATAATTGAGCTTTGCAAAGAAGCGAATCTTTATTTTTTTATAATATGCTATATAAATGTGGGCGCCTAAATGGTCTTTGGTTTCATACAATGACATGCAATAAACTGCATTTAGAATTTAAGTGAATTAATAAGAGTGAAAGATTATTAAGTTTAAATTTAAATAATACATTTATAGTTACAATTGACAGAATAACACCATGACGTCATCTTGGGTACAATCATCATGCATATTCATGCTTATACTGCATGATCTACCGACTGATTACACTATCCGGCTGCGTGGTCGAGTAGTTAACGTCGTTGGCTTCAGTTACGGATGTCACTGGTTCGAATCACAGTACGGACCGATTCTTTAAATTGATTTTTAATTGTTTTGTAGGTTTCTGTCCAAAGGCATTGATGTACGATGTATGTATGTTTTAAATTCTCTTTAACCCTTAAGTAAAAATCAGTTTTCGTAGAAACACTTCTGTTGAGATAAAATCCACCAGGTGTAAATAAGTTCCACATTTTGAGCATATATTGTGGAAAAAATACCACAATGATAATATTTAAATAAAATATTTTTTAATTTTGTAATTAAAAAGAAATCGTAGTCCGTCATTGTTTTCACATTTTTAATTTCACATATTATTTGGGTAGTAATTTTAGTATTTAGTATCCTTCACTTTTTTAAATAGCACATAATAATGTTTATTTATTTTTTCAAAGAAAATTCTCGTCCGTTACACCAACCTTCAATCATATTACATGCGTACCTAAATTTGAAACCTCAGTGGCGAACACATTTTAATAGAAAACATGAAAATTTTACCCAAGGGGTTAAGAAAAGACGCCCAGCTTTGTCATCCAGTGGCGTTTTAAAAGAGAGATCAGAGCGCGTCAAAGAAAACGAATGTATACTAACCTACTCATGCGAGATCGTTTGTGTATCCCAGTGGTTATCAACTATGAAAAATAAAAAAATTATAACAAAATTTAATTTGATAAAAAATGATAACGTTAAAAATACAAGTTATGTTTTCAAAGTAGTGAAAAAAAACTTTGAATTATATTTTCATAAAGTAATCAGTAATACACACAAGCCAGCTGTGTGGTCGAGTGGTTAACATCGTTGGTTTTGGTTACGAGCTCGAATCCCAGCACGGATAGTATCTTTAAATTGATTTTTAATCGATTTATAAATTTATTTTTGAAAGCATGGATGTGTGTAATGTATTAAATTGCCTTTCATCCATCCTTTCCTATAAATCGGCAAAACAAGAGCGGTAAGCTTACCATTAGTCATGTACAAGCACTATCCTTTTATCCATACTCTCTTTGAAAAAAAGAGGTTTGGCAACTGAGTAATAAACATTTCTCATAGAAACACTTATTGAAATAACATCCGATACCAAAATAAAGTCAGATTCCATTAAGAGTACATATGCTCAAAATTGGAAGCGAAGATGGCTTACAAATATATCAGTAATACATTATTGATTATAGCCATTATTAGATATAGTGATTTATTAAAACTCTCGCGGCTCGGAGACTAGAAAAATACGTCTCTGCCGATGGGGATCTTTTTTGACCCCAGTAGTTTCCTCACTATTGGCCTTATTCTTATGAATTTAAAAATAAAAAATAGTCTAAGGGCTTTAAAATATCTCTCTGCATCATTCCTCATACATTTTTTTTTTATATAAAAATCCGTGGTTTTTAATAAATAATCATATTTTAAGTTGCGCGTAAAAAAGACGTCATCCCAGCACACATATGAATTGACTACTGACGAGTGTTCTCAGCTATCCTACGAACGATCGTTATCGCGGGTGCTTATCGCCTGATAGCGTAATCACGTTATCGCATACTTATATAAACTACAAAAGGTCCAAAAAACTATGATATAAGAATACCTTAATTATAAACATTGTATCATCCATATTAAAATAGATATTTAAGAAAATGTTGGTATTGGGGTCGCATTTCTTGAGCTTAGAACCGGAAGAGTTCATTTTACAAATGGGTTGTTTGAAACGTTCAATCGATAAAGTACCAACAAATAGTGAAGTTTCATGTATATTAATTGAATTAATGTCTTTATTCTCAAGGCTATTAAGAAAAATTAATCCGCCACGAACGTCGATTTAAATCAGTGGTTATTAACGAGGGCGGTACCACTCCCCCTGGTTGGCGTTTCGAAGTCTGGGGGGCGTTTTTAATTTTTCAGAATTTGGGGGGTGCTTCAGGAATGCGAGGGGACGATTCGAGTGGGCGATGCACTTAGTCAGAGGGGGGCACTGAGATATTGAAAGACTATATTATTTTAATATGTGTTTATTTGTAGTAGGAAATCAATTGCATGAAATAATAGTACATACATAAAACATTCGTTTTTAGGGGGGAGGCATTAGATAATTTTGGATATTTTTTTTCTGCTAAGCGGGGCATTCTTTCAATACGGTTCAGAAACACTGATTTAAATTAACACGAAAACATGAGAGTATTTTTAACTTATATTTTTCATTCCTTATATTTAAAAAAATCGGGTGATAAAATAATAAGCAAAAAGGTACTAAGTATCAAAAGTACTAAGTATCAAAAGTTAAATCAAAAATATTTAAAAAATCAAAATCGAATCCACAATTGAAAGCTCGCGCGCCTAGTGACGAAAATCTCTGACTTGAAGCATGTGTAGAAGGGAAACCTTTGAATAAATAACCGTGGCATGTTACAATGTTAGATGCCCGAAGCCCAGCCTCAGAATCGAAAGCTCAGCAGCGATATCAGGGGTGAGTTTCACTTATTCCGAAGGAAAAAGCTCTTTTATATTATTTTTTGATAACACAACAATATAATAATAATAAAAAGTGGCAAATGTCTCGCTTTCTTCCATTCAGGATATTTTTTATTATGATATTTCTTTTATTACAAAAATTATCAACTAAAAAGCAATCTCAAGCTATTTTTTGTGATACGCAGAGCAAAATACAATCAGAAAACTAAATAAAATCAGTTCTTTTGTTTTTTTCAATGTATGTATATTTTAGTTTTAAGTAAAATAATTGTACTATGAACTGATTTAACAGAGTATTTTCATTTAAAGAATAATTTATTGTTGACTCCTCTGTTTACTTTTACTTAGTTTTATATTCTGTTAATGTAAAAAAATAACACTGTTTTTAATAGAAAATTTAAATTAACTTTGATTATTCCACGTATTGTGTTACTAACTGTGACACGTGTTTCGCCTCTTTCAGAGGCATCTTCAGACTTACAATCGCAAAGTTTGCTTAAGTAATGAAGGAAGATTGATTCTAATATTTTAAAATTATGAAATTACAAAATGTAGTTTGGGTTTTTTTTCCTTTTAAGGGAAGCAAGAAGGGGGGTGATAGAATCAAAATAAAGCAAACAAAACTTGATACTAATGAGTTGCAATCAATCAGATTATGATTTTTCCTTTTTAAGGGAAGCAAGGAGGGGATTATAGAATCGAAACAAAGCAAAGAAATATAATATAATCATACTACTAATAACGTTAAACATTACAAGCTATTAAACTAATGAGCTGCAATCAATCAGATGGGTTGGTGATTACTCTATTAATTGAAAACAATGTAAGTAATGGCAAACCACCTGTCCTATTAAGAACAATATTTAATAATATTTCTTTTTGTTAATAGTTTTATTAATTTCTAAAAATTCTAAACTAAATTTTCTATTAAAATGAAATTCCACAAAGTTACCGCCGAAACCATCGAAAAATCTGTTTTTATTTAAAAAGGGACTAACACTGTATTTTTAACATTGAATTTTGATAAAATCACAGTACAAGTATATTAAATTAAAAATAAGCATTTAAAACTATTATAACTAAAAAACGTTACGCTGTCAAAATGTTGATTTTGATATTTCATAAAAAGATACCATCAGTTGTTGATGTTTAAGATAATAGTGTGAGTTTTAGTCTAAATTTTAAACAATATCTTTTGGCCGTCTACAATCCGCTATCTTTTGGTTATAATTTGTTTTTTGGTCGTTATTGATCGATAATTCTCTTTTTTTTGTTAAGCTTATGAGTATTTTGTAGAGAAATAATGATGGCCGAAACTAATTCCATGCCTGGTTTTCTATTAAAAATATATTACTTTATTGAGTTTATTCGGTTTTTGTCAGAAGCTTACATTAAGCTTACATCATATAATGTTGGTTGAAATGTTTTCTTAAAGCATATAAAAAATCATAAACCGTACGTTAATTGTAAGTCAATATCCGTATAAAAAAATGGAAAATATAAAAACAACGAATGAGAATATAGGTACGCATAAAGCTCTATTGAATAAAAAGTAAATATAAACATTAAATAAGAAATATTAACGTTGTCAATATTGGTATTTTATTTGTTACTAAATGAAAACTTCTTTATATATTATTTTACCATTAAATATTAAAGAAAACGAAATAATTAAGACACTTTTTCAATCGCTTAAATTATGTACATTTACACAACTTTTGTCACTCATGACCCGAGTTTCTTCTTTCGATATCTTTAGACGTTCAAGTGCACGAATGAATTTGAACTTTAATTCAAATTTAATTTTGAAATTCCACTCACACTTTCAGTCTTAATTATTATCTCAAATATAAACTTTTTTAAAACGTGGTTAAATAAAGTATGTGTGTAAGAAAGGGTTATGAAAGAATCATTTTTATAGTTTGGATAAAAAATTGACAAAAATTTCTTCAAATTTATGTTGCGTGGATGCGCGGATTGTGGAAATTTAGATTGCGTGGCGTATTATACTTAATTCGTAATGTAAGTGAAATGGATTTTATATTATGTCTATAATTTATATCTGTTTATCCATTATATGAGATTCAAAAATAAAAACGTTTTTATACAAACACTATTAAAAAATTTGGAAACAAATTAAACGATAAGAATTAAAATCAATTTTTGGTCAGAATAAAAAATAACGATTTTGGTTAGGTTACGTTAGATTTTTTTTTTAACTTCATTTAAATTATGTCTATTTATTCTGACCGAAATATTATGACCATTTAGTATAAATTCTGACCGGAAAAATACGAGCTTTAAAGTTTTACAATATTACATTATATTGTAATACATTGTGTGATTATATTATTATAAATCATTTAAAGAATATATTTAGAGGCGTACCACGAATTCACGTGCTTGAAAATATTTCCACAAAGCCCCTGTACTGCGTACGTTATTAGGCACTATAAAAAAGTCGTCACGGCGCACCTGTCTGGAGGACATTAGTGTTTCGCCTTGCGTGTTGCTGCATAATTCATGTGAAGCAACTAAGAAAGCCATCCTTTTGCATTTTATGTGCGAGCGTCTGCGCACCCTTTGGGTACCAGTTCGACTCTCGTTTGCAAATTTTCCTTTAAAGGTGTAATGACATTATTCTGAAAGCGATCTTACTAGATGGAGCGTGTTATGTTTTAATAGGATTGAGAATAAGTAACTTTATGACGTGGACCGTTTTGAATACTGATGCTTTTTTCTGTTGTGCATGGTGTTATTATCAGAAGCATCTCATGCATCTTGAGTTTTGTGATTAAATTTTCAGGGCTTAAAAACGATCAAGGTATACCTGAAATTCACGCCTTATGAAAAATGTAAAAAAATACCGTACTATATTGCTCCGGCCCGTTTATTATTAAAAATATATTCAAAAGTTAACTGAATAATTATTATTGACGAACGAAATATGGGGAAAATTGATAAAAAAGTTACGTGTAGGGTATCATTATTTGTTGTTTCTTATAATTGTATGGAACTTACTTTTCTGGCTCAGTATTACAAGAAAAAATAAAAGAGAATGAATCTTGCGTGAACTAGCATGGGGTGAGTTGAAGTCGATTTGTAGATATTCAACCAAAACCGTGAGAGTAATTTTTTCCAATCCCATCAAAACGCAGCGTAAAGAGAACGATTAGTTATCCACTTGTTTTTGTCTAACACTATTTAAAAAATGACAGCTCGTTCTCATTAAAAATAATGCTGTAAAGCACTTATTTAATAGACCATATCTTAAAAATTGGAAGTGGAAATAGCGAATATTTTTGAGGCCTACCATTTTTTTAAATAATAACATTACAACTATTTTCATGTTGACTAATTTAAGAAATAACTGCTATTTTAAAAGTTATTCAGTTAATAACTTTCGATATGAGCAAAACCTGTCCTGATTTTATGAAACAAAAGCGGTAATTACACAGTGCAAATGAGTATTATATTTTTTGAAGTTTTAACATATTATATTAAAAGTTTATATATCAGTTCTAAGTGAATTTGTGTTAGATGGTAATTAATTAATTAATACATGAAACGTGCTAGCAATAATTTTGATCAAACACGCTTAGTTCACTCAATTATTCAAATATTTAGTTAAGGTAATTACAAATATATTGATTTTTGTTTTTGCAGAAATAAATAAAATTAACTATACTCAACAACACAAATTTACGAATGATTAAATCCCAGATATAACTCTGTCAAAACATAAAATCACTTGAACAAATTACTTGAACTTCAAATATTTCAAAAAAATAAAGATTCCCTAGCGTGATTAAATACTTTAATGCAGAGATCCAATATAGCAATACAAGTGTTAAAAGTTTATTTGTTTCAATATAGTTTAATAATTTAAGTGTTAATGAAAAAATATCAGTATACTATTTGAACAATACAAATTGATTGCAGAGCTTTTTTTTTCTTTCTCCTAAAATGAAAAAGCTTACCATTGATGAAAATACGGAAGAATAATATTTGATGGTAGTAGTTATGTAAACTTGTTGATTGTTTTATAAGGGGTCTTAAATTTGTATTTTACTCTTTAAAATTTGAAAGAGATGCTCGTTACTGTTTAATAAAAACACAAGCTGATAAATTCAAAAAATATGCGAATAGGTAAAATCAAACTTAAGATGATAAAAATACAGTATTTGTAAACTATTCATTGCACGTTTATTGCGAAGGTACGCTTGGTTGACATTGAATAGGAATTAAATTGTATTTCTTTATAGTGCTGTGATTCCGGAGTTACAGTTGTTTTTCTATTCAAAAAACTCACGTGAACGGAAAATTGATAGCGGATACCCAAGCCGGGCTTTTCAAAGTGCTTAGTTTCAAAATTCATCATGATTTTTTATAAAGATATTTTTTGTCGTTTTATTATGTTCAATATTTTTTGTTTGAAAAATTAAAAGTAAATATATCAGATTCTAGATCACCAAACAACCAACAGTCTTATCAATGAAATTATTGACAAATTTAATGAATGGTTTTTCAAAGAAGTAAAATTTTGGGTGAATGTCGGAATGTCTTTAATAGCAATACGTGAATGCCTCTTTAAGACTAACTGAATACGCAACCGAGAGTATATCAATCCGATGAGTGAAATGGGAGAGCGAGTGAATAGAAGTCTGAACTAGGGTATCCAATCAAGAAGCCTTTTTCCAATCCGGGATTTCAGGATTGATTTATTTTGAATCCCGGGATTGAGATTTTCTCACCGAGGAATTTGAAATCCTCAATTTGCTATACTTTTTCCCGGAATCTCACGGAAACTCGTTTTTTTTTTTAGCTCAACGAAGAATTTGAAATCTCCGATTTGGTATACTTTTTCCCAGAATCTCACAAAAACTCGTTTTTTTTTTAGCTCACCGAGGAATTTGAAATCTCCGATTTGGTATACTTTTTCCCAGAATCTCGCAAAAACTCGTTTTTTTTTTTTAGCTCACCGAGGAATTTGAAATCTCCGATTTGGTATACTTTTTCCCAGAATCTCACGGAAACTCGTTTTTTTTTTTAGCTCACCGAAGAATTTGAAATCTTCAATTTGCCAATTTCGTGTAAATTTCGAGAATTTGCTCAAAATTTCTCAATCCCGAAATCCCGGGATCGCGGCCATCTCAATCCCAGAATTTCGGGATCAGAAAATTGAACGGGATCCCGGGATTGGATGCCCTAGTCTGAACCACCTGAAAAACGCCCTCATTAAGGTACTCAATATTTATGGACAGGCGTTTAACGAGTAACACTCTGATTACGCAATACTTTCTAAGTAAATAGAAGATACCCTTCGTAATATCTATTTTTTTGGCAAGATCCGTTTCTTTAGGGTATCTCTATCATTTTGTAGTAAATCTATCAGCGTAGAGATAATTCGATCGACATATTCCCTGAGAAGTTTTTTCAATTTTTTACGACTATTCATGTTCAAAAGAAGTTAAATTGAACAAAATGAACTGACAAACTCTAAAACTTATGTGCGTGTAAGCCAATGGTATCTAATGTAGTTTTTACAGACTTCCAAAGGTTCTTGTGATCGCTGACGGGGTCTCTGACAAATTAAAATGAATTTGGGGATACATGGAAAATTTCGGGGGGTGCGCGAAACCTAAATATAAAATGGAAGTAAAGCGTATATTTAATACAGTTATGAACCTAATCAAGAATATATGAAAAGAAACCAACTGAAATTCGTGATTGTGAAGAATAAAAAAATATTACTCACAAACGTAGATTTGAATAAAAATTATGTCATATCATTTTATCAAGTTTGCCCATCTCAATTAAACAAACATAATGTGTTTGTATTTTTAAACAAAAGTTGTAATTTTAATAAATACTACATTGAATATGAAAATGTTTTTTTTTATATTATTTTTGATGCCACCATTTTTTACCATTCAAAATATCATTCAAACTAATTGTTTTTTTATTTTCTTTTGCGCAGTTATGTAGACTTATTTGATTTTACTTGGGGACCCATGGTCAAGTTTTTGCTATGAGAATGGATCCATGGGCATAGAAGGCTCAGGTACCACTGGTGTAGACCCTTACTCGGTCAATCTTACTACTCGACTGAATAATCGGCCACGTACTCAGTTGGTCTAAAAGAGGCATAGGAGATTAATATTTTTTTCAAGTTTTTTGTGGAAGATTTCAAGACAATGACCTGATTGTATTAATGTCAGTAAAATACTGATGTCAATAAGTTTGCCGGTTAGAAGTAAATTTTGAACCCTGTTCTCACCTAATGGAAAGTTTATGGACCTCTAATAGAGTATCTTAGATTTTAACGTAAATTGTCAAACGATGACTAGCCGTTGATAAATTGCTCAACCTCTCTCTTCGGAAAGGTTAAAGAAAGAAGAAAGGGGTTGAGAAAGGTAAGTTCTATTATCGCTGTATCTTCGTCCCAACTCCAGTATCGGATAAGTGGTTAATAGAGGAAGCATGAATTATCCATTAAAATCAAAGTGATTACTCAAAAACCCATTTATAAATTTAGCAATGTAAGTTTTAATAGTTTTTATGTTTTTATTAATTTATATGTTGTTTGCATTTGTATTGATGGTAATAATTTTTTTATAACCTTTAAAAATTCAACAGTTAAAATATTACCAAATAACGCCGAGAAACTGAGTTGGATGAAAGCACTGATAACTTAAATATGAATCTAACAATAAAATAATAAAAAAAGTCTGTACTGCAATTGAGCATCATCGGCATAATCAAGGTCACATAGCTTTTGACCGAGACCAACAGTTACACCTCAATCAGGCGGAGTTGACCTGCGTCAGGTAATATCCATAGGATGTACTTGGCGGAACTGAGGGATGCTGGCATGTCGTGGGAGGAAGCAAAGCAATTGGCGGGAGTCAGGGAAACATGGAGGTGCCGCGTGGCGGCCATATGCTCCACGTAGAGAGCGAATATGGCCAAAAAATAAGAGGAAGTATTGCAATTGAATAAATTAAAACACGAACAAAAAGTAAACAGTAAAATATTATGAAAATAGTTGTGACTAGTTTTGACAAATAAAAGCTTACAAAATACATCCGACGTACAAAGTGATTTATGTTAAACTACATTGGAAGTATTTCCTATGCCAGTAGGTAGATATCGTATCTGTTAAACCGCTGTATGAGTGTATTGTGGAAGGTTTTCCTTCTAGGAATTGAATGTTCGGACCTACGACCTATAAAGCGGCCCGCTGCACGCGATTCTATTCAACCACCCAAGTGCTACATTGCTGCCATAGTTAAAAGGAATCTTTATTTTTTTAAGCGGAAAACATATTTACAACACTGATATTAAGTTACTTTATTTCATTACTCTTTATAGAACATAATTTGCGGCATCATTAAATTTCTAAGAAGAAACTATTATTTTTCTCGTAAAAAGATACTTTGTACCGTTAATTATGTTAGGATGTTGATGCTAATTAACAGTGAAAAGAAAATATTTTCTATTAAAAGTCTTATATGAGATTGTTAACCATTTTATCAACATTAATTTATTATTTTGCATTATCACTTATTACACATAGTATGCCTCACATTTTTGGACATGTGTATGAACTCTTTCGGTGTATGAACTCGTCGGGTCCTATGACACAGTGGTTAGCGTTGTGGGCTTTCGTGCCTTATCTCACGGGTTCGAGTCCAAGTACCAACAGCATTTTTTCAAACGGTTTCTCTGAGAAGTGCATTTGATGTCTAAAAATTCCCCTTCACCTTTACTATCCTAAAAAAGCATTGAGTAGCGATAGCAATTATTTTACCTCTAGTTGTGTCCTAAGCCTATTTTTATATCCATATACTCTTCAAATATTCATCTAGAGATAAGGCAAAGGAACAACAAGCAGTTCTAGAAGACAAAAATATAATTTCATTAAAAGATCATGTGCTAAAAATGGAGATGGATTAACAAAATGCAAGATAATTTGAAAATTCTGACAAAATGGCAAAAAAATCATTAATGACAAAAAAAACTTTATGAAGTTTTTATTTTATTCGATAACACCTAATACAATAATATCTAACAAGTTATTAAAGTAATTTACCAGCAAACAGTTCAAAAAATTTGCGTTATATTAATTCTGCTTAATATAAAAATAACGATTTAAGATTTCTGACTTCAATACTTTTATTTTCCAAAATATCTTGAAATCTACAGCGTATTAAAATTAATGACCATAATATAATTAAGTAAAATATTTCTGATGGTTGTCAAATACTGCATTAAAGCTTCTACAAAATCATATTACCATCTAGCCTGGCATATTAAATATGAAAGCCTTTGGACGGTAGCTCAGGTGGAATGTGGCAACTTTAAATAAATGTCATATGAAATTAAAGCCTTTTCAATAAACGCTCTGGACTGTTAATCTATTGAAATAGAGTCTAAGCATATCGCCATTTGACAAGGGCTGTAACTTAGAATTTATAAAGCTTACTAAAATGGAGTGCCTAATTAGTATAAAATATATATTTGACAATACGTTTACCTACACATTAATACAATGTATTATTCAGACGTACTCAATACTCAAATCAAATTTTAAATAATGTATTGTAAAGCATATAGATTTTGGTTTTGTAGCATCTCAACAGTACTTATTTTTAATGAGCTGCTTGTATTTTGCTAACCCAACCAATATTTTTGGAAAATACATGAGAATTTTTTTTTTCAAAGTGAGTAGTTGGGAAAGAAGAATAAGGCTAGAACAGGACTAGTGGTTAACTAATCGCTATTGCTACATCCAGTTATTAAAGGATCAGAAAGATGGGAGGAGAGGAAATAATCTGAATTGACATCACAAACACCCAGTCTTTGATCACAATTTCGAATTGAATAATTCTCAAATTCACTGTGATCTTACCAAGAATCGAACCCAGACCTGCGTTATCTGTAGAGCAAGCTCTAACCAACTGAGCCACAGCATGCGACAAATATTACCATTTTCTAAAGGTCAGCTAATTTAACGTAAAAAATACCTGAAACATACATAAAGCTATCGTTACTATAAATTGAATATTAAAATTTGAAAGAATGAATATAAGAAACGTATCACTATTATTGTCAAGCGTATGGGAAAAGTGAAACATCTCAATGGAAGTTGTTTTTAAAGAACTGAATAAACATCAGTCGATTCTCTTCAAAGAAAGAAAGTAAAAAATAAAGACTGAAATATGATTTTTAGCAAGCTATTCTTTTCCTACCCGAAAATTTAATCAATAACATAATAAATAATGTAATTCTCTCTATCGAAATTATTGAAAAATTTATTATTGAAACTAAAGATACTGATAATTTATCAGAAACACAAAATAGTGTTACGAAAATTTGTCATTTTTTTTTAAATATTTGCTGTATAGTTTATTCTTAAAAGTTTCATTTGACACATAATGTTGAATTTTTCATTTCATCTATTTGTAATTCACGTCAATTATCTAATTCGTTGATATTCGTGTATGTATATCCTCTTCTGATATGCAATTAAATTATAAAAAGTTGAAAAATATCAACGTATTTAGTTCTAAATTTTTTTATAAGATGACTTTATAGCTATTTCGGCTGTGTAATAACAATAATGTAATTGTTACATAAACAAGGAGATTAAAGCATATAGCAAGATGTATTGTATACCTCTTCTAAGGAAGTATGAATAGATGAGTATATGCATGTTTAAATATAGCTCTGACGATGGCGCACGCCGAAATAGCTATAAACTCATTGTATCAAAAAATTATAGAAATAAATACGTTGATATTTTTTACCTTATTACAATGGAGTTCTACCAAGTAAATGTTAATTCAATCAATGTAATTAAATTGCCTACTAAATTGCATTTGTATAATAGGCATTTTTTTAATTTTCAGATAGAAAAAGTAGCATATATGTATATTGTAAAGCATATTTGAGGAGCAAACATTCAAAAAGTGTTTTGTCACACAAATACAAAGCTTGGAAAATGATGATTTAAGTGTTGCAAAAGTGACGGTTTGTATGAATGTGTCTACTTTATGATTTCAATTTAATATAAAAAAAAACCTTTTTGAATACTAATTTTGATTTCCATTCATAGGTTTTATTATGGGCTGTCAGAATTGATATAAAACGACATTTTTCAAAATTTGTGACAAAACACTTTTTGAATGTTTGCTCCTCATTTATCAACAATTATTAAAAGGCTTACCCAATTATTTATGTAAACAAATAATAGACGTTTTTTTATTGAATGATGGTTAAAATAAATTAAACGAAAATAATAGTTTACGATAACTTCACAGCGCTATGCATATTAATATGCAACGGCGTGCATCTTTGAAATACAATAACGATGTTACCGTTCACAATAACTGATTCGGAATTCAATTAAATTGAATATTGCCAGTAGGTAAAACATGTTTAAATAATTTATAGTGGTCAAGCGATCTCCATTCAAACTAAACTACTTCTCACTTGCTTCAACATACACACATACTAAATAAACATTCAAATATGTGTCGGACAGTGAACAGTTATACTGATTTTCCTTGCATAAAATGCAATTAAATTTTTGTGGCTTACCACATCATATGGAAACAAAAGCAAGATTAATTAATTTAGATATATAATGATCATTTAAATTATAGTATTATTGTACGTATCAACTAGGGTATCCAATCCCGGAGCCTTTTTTGTGATCCCGGGATTGGGCACTCAACATGAAATCGTTTATAATTTGAGAAAAGTTTTGGTGTCGGAATTTTTCATTATTTAACCGAGGAATTTGCCGATTTGCCCAAAATACTAGCGTGACTCGTTTTTTTAGCTCTTCCGAATTCAAAATCCTATAAATTTTAGGGATTTGCTAAAAAATTCTCAATCCTAAAATTCCGGGATCGCGACCATACCAATCCCGGGATTGGAAAGCCTAGTATCATCTGATAAACGAAATAAATGAACAAACACGCTAGTAAGATAATTTAATTTAATTTAATAATGATAGACTTGTTATATGCAACGCAATTTAAGCCACGTACAAGATTATTTTTTAAACAATAAAATAAATATTTTTTTACACACACTTCTATTTTATCTATCTTTCGATGTACGTAACAAGAGATATATAATTTTAAAAACTTTGAGAATTGGTTAACTGAAGTTATTCGATATAGATGACCTCAATAGCTCATAACTCAATACAAAGTAATCATTTGTACTAATCATATTTTTATTTCATATGACCGGTTTCGCTCATGACGAGCATTTTTAGCTGATAAGAGAATACAATATTACAGTGTTATTTAAACCAGAAAAAAAAAATTAACAATCAAACAAATGAGTATTTTTTAAAAAATATAATGTCTTTCCACTAGTGACCTTTGACAGTTCATTGATAGTGAACACCCTAAAATTGAGCTTATAGCTCCTAGAATATATTTAAAAAAAAAACAACTATTGAATATTCTGACATTATTTTCTTTATAAATACTATAAAAAAGAAGGATAACCTAATATATTTAAAATAAACACTAAGGTAAAAGTAATGATGATTTAAACAAGACCACACTTGTATTAAGTACTTTTAGCATATTCACAAAGTTGCGAATGCATTAACTATCCCTGAGATGTAACGCAGTAACTAAATGCGTGTTAAGGCTCATTCATTTACTGAACATAATAAAATAGCGAAATTCATATTACTAGAATATAGAATATACAGCTGAAAAACAATTTTGAAATGGCAGCGCCATTACAATAAATTTTTGTAATTTAAGTAAGCTGAACCTCATTGATTTAAGTACTTTATTATTTAGTCTTCTCGTTTATTAACGTTAAGTTTCCTTAAGAATTTATCAGTTTGAATTGTATTTCATAATCTATTAAAGTTAGTGGAAATTGCGTATCATGGTTTCGGGAAGTATTTAAATAATAGATATAAGACGTAGTCAAGTATTAATGATGGAGTAGCCATCAACAAAATCTATGTACAATTTTGACACTGTTTAATATACTAATTCCTGTGATTGCTACAATTGCCATGCTAATCAATGCAAAAGCTCTTCGTGAACAAATTATTGTACTGACCAGTGTGAGATTGCTATATGTATGTATTGCAATCAATAAAGTTGCTTCATATACGATCCAGCAACTTCAAATTTGATCAAAGCCGTGACATTGCATCTATGTGTAGTGTGTACAATATCAGTTCATGATTTTCCTCCAGGCGTCAATGTTTACTAGACTTGAGTAACGGCGACGATGCTTTGGTTTCGTCTGGCGAAGCTACTCTACAGAATATAAAGACAATTTTATCAAATTATTAATAACGAATTTTGCGTATCAAATATTTTTGCAAGATTAATTTGATAAAATGTTCTAGTAAAATAAATTGTAAAAATATGGTTCAATCACATTCAAGGGTAAATTCCTTAAACACTAATTTACTAAAATACTGCATTATAACTAGTGAAAATGAACACCAATACATTGTATAGCTTGAATTGACATTAACATAATATAACTCCATTATAATAAGGTCAAAATAGAAATGTACATATGTTGAAACACTTTTTAAATTCTCACTCATTCAAATTTACTACATATAATAAGAAGTTTATTCTGAATAAAACAAAATTAATGAAACAATTGATAAGCCCTCCAAGGACGAGCGTCACCATATGGTCACACAAAACACCGTTGTCTATTGATCCCACTATTCATACTTTTTCTACCTGAATATTGTTGCTTTCGCTCATATTTGGTTAAGAAGGGTACGAACTACAGTAAGTCATCAGCCGTGCGAACAGGAACGGTCTCCAAAAGCACATGTGATTTTTTGAATTTCCGTTTTTTTTAATTTACTTTTTGAAACTGTTAGATATTTTTTTATAAAAACATAAAATTATTTACAGTTATTTTGCTCATATATTTGTTTTGAAATTATGTTGATCTAAAGAGGTCAAATTATAAATATTTTAAAAAAATCACGTTTAGCTATATTTCAACCCCGAATGTTTGCAAGCCCATACGGTAACTTTTGTCCTTACTACTGTCCGTACTCAATATTACACGGTAATAAAAGGATGGGCATGCCCATATAGTCATACAGGGTTTCTATACAACGACTTTGCGTTTTTTTTTTTTTTAATTTTGGATAGGAATAAAAGTTATCCGTGACTTCAATATGGCTTAGAAAATATTTTTTTTATCGGAAAAAAGCTCTCGTCTCTGGAGGGTGAATTTATTTAAAGAAATATTTTCTTGCAAAAATATGTTTATTCAACGAAGAAAACAAATTCTAATGTTACTTTAGAAAACTTATAAATAAAACACAAGCATAAACGATACATATTGTTAATATTACTTTATAGCCCGGTAATATAATGCAAGCAACTTTTTATGACACAAAAAAGCATGTTTGTTCCAGGTATACGTTTTTTATAGTTTATTTAATGAGTTCGTCGAAGTATCATTATCACAAAAGCTTTTAAATACATAGCGCCATTTTACATGCATGAAAATTTAAGTGCATCCTAAAATTGACCTGAACATTTTATCGCAAAACTATTTATTAACAGGAAGCTAAAATTTATATTTGGGTCGTAAATAAATCGATATATTAAGGTGAAAAATAACAGTTTATTATTTTTATTAAGTTATTAATTATTTAATAACTAATTCTGATGAAAGCATATGTCGATATAGCTATAAAACAAATAAAAAAATGTTTGTAGCACTAAATGCTTTTCTAATTTTCAACTTATTACAATGGATTTCTTCAAAGCAAATGCCAATTCAATCAACAAATTGATGTACTTTGAAGTATTTATTCCTGAATAAAAAATACATATTTATTCAATAGAATGGAAGGTATTTATTTATTTTAACATATTTTTAAAATTCTACCAGTATAATTAACTTAATATTTATATTTACAATCGTATTATTTGTCTTAATCTATCAATATATAAATTTTAAGCACATTTTCATTTAATGAAAAAACCGAGTGATATAAATATCTTTATTTAAAACAGCAACAATTATTAGTAAGTTTACCTACGCGGTTTTAAAAATCTAAATTTAAAAAAAGTCAAGAATAACACATATTATTGTTGGTAGTATTCACGATTTAAAAGAACCATTGTAAATAATAAAATAACAAAATCATGTTAAAATATTATTTAATAAATCTTATAACTTCTATTGCCAAATTAAATTTCCTCCAAGAATTTTGAGATGTGGCACTGTTGTCAAATAATTAAACATCTTTGTGATTTTGAGCAATTTTAAATTTGAAAAAATATTTTCTTTCAAAAAAATTATAAAAAACCATAATAATACATCAAATAAAACACCAAGATTTTGTGAACTAATTATTAACTGAAAAAATATTGTTTAAATTAAAAGAAACACTATTCGCGGTAGGTACATTTTTTTACGAGAGTTTTTTTGTCAAACTAGGAAAATAATTTATAACAGACCGTCTCTTCGTTAAAATATTAAGCTTTTTAGGAATATTTCTTTAAATTTCTCAGTCGAAATAAGTGTTCCTTTACCCTAGGGCAACATGAAAAAAGGCTATGTCTCATTTTAAACAGGATGTACTGTGGGTTTATTATGCTTTTAAGACGTTTTCAGTGAAAATTATGTATAATGCCAATAAATTACGATCTATTAAATGAGCTTTTTTAAAAAAACTTTTGATAAAGTTTTTGAGTCGAGCTCGTAAATATTTTATAAAATAAGTAATACCGGTTACGCTTGAAATAAATGTTTTTTTTTCCATTGAATTGTTGATAACGTTACATGTCTTGTATAATCGTTCTATAAGTTGATTATTTATATATTTCCATGTCATCCAATTACTTGCAACAATCGCAAACCGTATGAATTCCTAGGTCATTCGATCCATTAAAGTTTGAACCTACCTATCGACCTGCCTCAATCATCTGATAAAAGAGCATGCTATTACCCACCACCACCCGCAACGGTCGTACGTATGGTACTTGCAGTCACAACTCTTCGCGTTTGTACAACATGAACATGTTAGCATGAATATGTAGTTTGGCATCGAAACCACCTTGCCATGAAATGAATTGACGAATCTATTGATTAAGTGTATGTTCGGTCAAGTTGCCGCATGTGTGGTCAAGTGGTAAACGTTGGCTTCAGTTACGAAGGTCACGGGTTCGAATCCCAGAACAGACAGTTTAACAAATTGATTTTTCAATCGGTTTATGAATTTCTGTTCGAAGGTATGGATGTATGTGACGTATTGATTTCCCCCCTCCCACTAGTCCTTTTCTATGAACGGGGCGTATTGATAGCGATCAGCTAACCACTAGTTTTGTCCTAGCCTTATCCTTCTATTCCTACTTTCTTTGGAAAAAGAGAAGTTTAGCAACTGAGTAACAAGCAGTTCTCGAAGAAACACTTATGTTGAGATAAACTACATTAGAAGTCCACATGCTCCATTGGGAGCAGACATGGTAAAAAAAACACTTCAGAGTAGTTTGATATTTTTTCTCGCTTGACAATTTTTGTTGGCATAACATAATAAATGCTCCCAATTGACCGTACTTATGTAGAAAAAAATCTATTAGTAACTAATTATAAATTAAATCATAAGATTCTTATAAAGTCTACTTGACAAATGTTTGTAATAGTTATCTTCCATCAAAATTTCTGTGACAAGATTTTATTCTTTACTGCGAGTGAGTTTTACTCGTCAAAATTGAATGAAAATACTTACAGACATGTCGGAAGTATCCTCAGAGCTCCAATATAATAAAAATAAAGCCGACAGCCTTACTATCGGCGAGATGTATGAAGCAATAGATAGAGCGGTCGATTAAATTTTATTGGGGCATTATCAAACGACTAGCAACCGCCTTATGATGGCTTAACAAGCCAGAATATCTATAAATTCTAAGGGATGGCTTTTAATAGTCTTCTTTGTTTTGCACGCAGTAGATTTTTATTCTTTACATCAACATACTATTTTATATGTCATTATATTTTTATACACGGAGGCCTGCTTATCCAAAGTAATTGGTTTTCAAAACACCTTTTTAAATCTCACGGTCAAACTAAAAATAAAAAAATACATTCATTCAATTAAATTAAAAATTAAAATATAATTATAATTTCAGAAATTTTAGCAAAATCTATCACTATCTTTAGATTTTTTTTATTCTTAGAAATAAATAAAAGTATTAACAATAAAGAATTATTATTATGTTTTTTTTACCAGGTCCGCTGCCAATGTGGAGCATATGGACTCCCAATGGAGTTTATCTCAACATAAGTGTTTCTACGAGAACTGCTTGTTACTCAGTTGCTCAACCTCTCTTTTTCCAAAGAGAGTAGGAGTAGAAAAATAGGGCTAGGATAGGACTAGTGGTAAGCTAGTCGCTCTCCATACACCCCGTTCATAAGATAGGATAGGAGGGAAAAAAAAAGAATAAATAATTATTATAAAATAATATTTTAAATAAGACAGGTTGTTCGCCTCTACTAAATTTATTTCCAATGGTTAGACCCTTCCTAATTGATGCAACTCATTAGTTAATTATTTAGTGACATAAATGTCATTTAAAGTAACGTTATTGTTTGTTTGTTTTTCTATCGTCCCCTCCTTGTCTACCGTTTTTATTTTTATTTTTCTAATATATTAGAATTGTAAAATTAAAATCATTCGTACTTAAACAAAAATTTGTGAAAGTAAGATTGTCTGAAAATGCCCCCGAAAAAGGCGAAACACGTGTCACAGTTTGTAGCACAATACGTGGAATAATCTAAGTTATTTTATATTTCATATTAAAATGAACTTACACAAAGTTATCGCCGAATCCACCGAAAGTATTATGACTATCTTTGTTATTCCGCTGATTGTGTAGTATTTGAAAAGCATCTTCAGACCAACTACTATCGTAAGATAAAAGTAAATTAAATAGCATTAACTTTGCAAAAAATGTGTTGCAATTGGTTGCACGATCAATGGTATAACAAAATTATACTATATAATTATTTAGGAATTAAAAACAAATGTCCATGAAGTTTCATCTGAATTAATCGGAAATATTACACAATACATGTGATTGTTTGAAAATTTAAATTGTTTTCTATAAACTATCTTCAAAATCTCGGCATGCTGTATGCACTGGTTTTTCAGGCATATATAACCTTTTTGAAGGTTTGAAGTTTTTTATTACAACATTGTATAATTGACACAGAATATTTGAACAAATGGCTTAATGGATTATTATCTTTATAACACTCGTGCAAGACAGTGCAAAAATAAGAATAATATATGTGTATAAAAAAATAAAGTGTAAGAAACTTGTATATTTATATACTTGTATTATAATATATATTTTATTGAATTGAAAATGAAGGAATAAAATCACATTGACTGGCCGCTACTGAATAGAACACTAAACTTTAGTATCGTTCATACAAACACCTGGTTTTTAATTTTGTGGAATTTAAATGCACGTTGAGTATTTGATTTGAGATGGTATATTTAGTTATTCCACGAATAGCGGTAAGTAGCAATGATAGCCTTCCGTTGTTACACAACCGGCTGCACATGGCTCCACTGCCATAGGTAACCGACAGCTAGATTATACATTGAACTTACAGAAGCTAGGGTCCCCATTCAAATCCTTAGTTGGTCTGGAGGCGTTTCTTTGCAAACTTAAGCCCTGGGGACATTCAAATATTCATCGCTTGTGGGTATGAGTAACATCTCCGTGAATTGCTGCTGGGTATAACGAATAAAGAGCCGTTTAGACTCATGTTGTGTTTTTCTACAAAGGTATTGTCGGGGAAGTTGGTTATAATATATTTGTGAACGAACCGTTCTGTAACACAGCATGTTATATGACTATAAGTATAATTTAAGATTTCAACTGATGGTGTTTGTTAGAATTTCAATATTAAATTTAAATCGTTCAAATTATGCACATTCACACAAATTTTGTCACTAACAACCCGGGTTTCGCCTTTCGGCATCTTCAGGCGTTTAACTGCACGGATGAACTTGGACTGATGCTTAGTAAATGAATGTTTCGTGTTTATAAAATAAATATATGTATCATTGAGCTTAAAGCCATTGCTGGCGAAAATGATAAGCCCATGGGAATGCCCACAGATTTTAATGGTGAGTAGTTTTAAGAATTATATTTATTTATGTTTGTTGGAAAAGGTTTTATGATTATATTTATATTGGGTATAAAAGTGAAGAGCCCGGCATATGTAGCTGTTCATAAAAAATCGGAAAACTGTTCAATTGTGCTCCATTTATTTCTAAAATTTCTTGGAAAAAGGGTTTATGAGCGTTCGTATTTGGGTGCAACATTTTTATCCCTTGTTCCTGATTGAACACATGTCTTTCTGAAATTAAGTGATTATCAAAAGAAGACGTGTCCTTTTTCAATCTAAAGGCTGCCATGTGGTCTGATAATCTGGTATTCAATGTCAATTCTATCTTTATTGTTAACTAATAATTTTAAAAAGATAGAATAAATAACTTAAATAAATTCGGGACTTATAGATTGCAATGATTTTGTTGTACAACATTTTATATCGAGAAAACCGAAAGGATGTATCTAAAATTTATTTTTTAAAAACATGTTTTAAATGTTTCAATATAGTTCCAGACCTAAGAGAATTCGCAAATGAAGATAAATATAGAGATGATTATTGATTATCTTTGAAAAAAAAGAATACCATTTATTGAAATAGAACACAATTTTCAATTCTTATAAAATTTTAAATACAATAGTACGCATACTTGACAAGCCCTATAAAAGAAAATAATAAATAAAGACATGTGGTTTACAAAAGTTATTTAAAGTAAATAGAACATGTAAATCTACCATCGCAATTTTATATATAAACCGAAATAGTTTTCAATTGCCCCAGTTAAAAATGTTCTCTGAACTAACTAAGCCAATCATGTGAATTAAATTTAAGCCTTGAAGTATGTTAAAACAATATTTTCATTCTTAAATATTAAAGAATGATTTTTTTAACGTAGCGTCACTAAAAGATCAGAACAAAACTTGAAAAAGCCATAATAAAATAAATGGCACGAAATGTGGATAAGCCTTAGCAATTTTCAAAGGCGCCATTAGATAAAAAAGACAACACATCAAAATGAGGAACATAAGTCAACCAGCTTTTAAAGTCAAAAGCTTTTATATGAGCTTTCATTTTGAAGAAGCTGCTTCAATTGAAACTGAACTTTCCAGTTACGATAGGTGAAAGCTCATATGGCATAGTGCTTTAATTTTACATTATAACATAATGTGTCATAATTTCATTTATATAGACGTACATTTTTTCAAATGCTTATGTTTGACCCATGAAACTGTTTCAAGAGTACATTTATATTCTTTAATTTGACTGTTTAAAAGTTAGTAAATTTATTTAAAAAATAAAACATTGTTCGTTGAAATCGTTTTTAATATTCAAATAAATAATAAATTATGACTACAGACGACCAGTTCCGACCCTAATTTTTATTTAAATATGTGGAAGAAGTAAAAAAAAATGTGTTATATTCTTTCTAATAAACAGTTACTTTTGAAAGTGTTTTTTTATAGTAAGGCATTTAAATTTAATCTGTACGTTTACTTTTATTTTATTTCATTCGACATAAAATATCGGTCAATTCTGAATAATAAACAATAATTATAACAAAAAAAAACAATGTTTTCACTCAGTACGTAATTATAATGTAAAATTGGTTAATTATAAAACTGTGTTTTAGCGCGAGAAAATGAACAATAGTATCACTATTAAAAACATGCAAAAAAGTCCGTTTTTTGATTGAAATAAAGCAAGAAAAGATTTTTTTGTTTTACTTTCTTACTGTAAGTAACAGAAATCGTCGCCAATAAATTTGGTCCAATAAAGCACATATAACCAGCGTGCAATGACATGAGCGGACCGAATTTATTGTTAAGAAAACAAATTTTATCGTGTTACATAAATAAAATAGATTTATTTTTGTATAAATCTAGTCTATAAAATCGCGTTTGACCTAATCCAATGTGATATAGAGGTATCATTTGTTGGTTTAATGGAATCATATAAGAAGAAAGTTTATTAAGACTCGAGACTTTTTTGTAAACATGGCCATTTCGACAATAAATAAGCAAACCTTATTTTTTATACAGAAAAGTTGTTTCTGGTGTTACATATAATGCATACTAGCTGTAAGCCCGTTGACCTCAACGGGAGGATTTTTGTAGCATTTTTAAATAGTCAGAAAATTTACTGGAGTGAAAAATAAATTACTAACCTATTTATTGAAAAAGCCAGAAAATCTAAGCGTTATTAATTCTCTAAATGGATTTTTTTAGGAATACACCCAATTTTCTTAAAGAACTAAAATACACCGGGACTGCAAAACAAAATATGCAAATAGCGGATATAATAAAATATATTCATAAAAATCATTATTGAGCCGACCTGCTGAGCTGCTATATCCAATATAGACAGCCCTGCAGTATTCATATTTTAACATTTTTAGAATAATTGAAATGTTTAAGTTTGCTAACAAATTAAATTAACAAAAAAAAAATATATATGAATAAGAGTAAAATTATCAAAGTATTTTAGTTCTACAGTTTTTAATAATTTTTATGCGTTGATATCTATTTCGGCTTCCGCCATCATCAGAACTATTAGTTCGACCGTAGATTAGAACGTAGTTCTGACGATGGCGGAAGCCGAAATAGCTATCAACGCACACAAATTATTAAAAACTGTAGAACTAAAACACCGATATTTTTACTCTGTGATAATGGAGTTCTACCAAGTAAATGCCAAATCAATTAATATATGAATTACGTGTATTTCTAATTATTTACGACATAATTATGATAATATTGTCCCATTTGTTAATTTGTACCGCATTACTTTCTCTCTCCATCTCTTTTTGTCAGATGTTGTGTAGGTGTGAAAATTTTCTTTCAAGCCCTTTCTAACAAGTATCTTGATTTGCGCATTGTTCACGAATAACTTCTAGTATTTCGATTGCGGTGTTAAAAAAAGTGAACCTCAAAACTGACAATTTCATTGAATTTAAAATCATTTGTAATTTTTTTTAAGAACGCAGATACGTGTTTTGAGTATTGATATATCTTTTCAATTAAAAAACTGTCCGCTTAATTTGACAGAACGTGTCTTTTAAACATTATTTTTGTCTAAAAAAAGTTTCAGCGAGATGTATATGGTGTATACACCTACATTAAGCATGAAAGTTTTCTGGTAAAACTTGAAAGGATTGTTGGATTTTACTTTGTTAGGTAGATTACAAAACTAGCGTCAACTTTTATAATGAGATTCGGAAAAAAGTTACCGCAGAATAATTTCTCCTCAAACCTAACCTGAATGGGTATAGGTTTTACTTTTTCTTTCTCGCAAAGAATGATTTTGAGTTTCAACAAAGATATTATTATTTTTTGCTCAAGTAAAAACATATTACGAAGCCGTTCAAAATTTCATCTTCATCCTTGGCAAAGTTTTTATTACTTGTTTAAAGTTCTTCGTCTTGAAAATTAGCGATCATCGCAACGAGCAAAAACAACAAAAATGCAAATACGTAACAAGTTGTATCGATATTACACATAATACTCATACTTATAAAAAAATATTATAAACTACATGTCTAGAATAAACGAAGAAACGGAAAATTTTGTAATTTTAATCGAATTTATTTTCTTATAACAAAGTTTTTTTCAATTAACAAAGTAACAATGTCTAACAAAACATTATGAAATAAAACCGATAATTAGTAATGTAAATTTAGTATGGTATTAAAAAAGTGTTTGAAATTAAAGTGTGTAATATAATTTACTAAGCATAAAATACGTATTTACTATATAAAAAATGGAGCACAATGTCACGGGAAATGACGCTCAACATATTTGTCGTTGTCTCGAGATAAATATCGCGGATTTTTTTGTTGCCTACACTTAGATTTGCATCAGTTTTTTCAGAAATTGCCTAAAGAATTTGTGATGCGTACATATTTATTCTACTTAGTAGTTTATCGAAATTTAATATGTAAAAAAAGGTATCTGCAAAATTCTTTGCTACAAAAAGAAAAAATTATAAATATTATAAACGATCTTCGAATGTCTTACAGATATTTATAAATTTTACTTGAATGACAAAAAGTGACTTTGAATGATTACTACAAATAATTTAACCAGTCTAACAATTACATTGAAATATCTGTTGACTGAAGATTACTATGTTTACTTGATGTACACTTTTATTATAGCCAAAATAACTGAATAGTATAATGTAACAAGAGTCCATGTTGAACTAATAAATGCAAAAGACATATTTTTGTACTCGTGGCTTAAGGTCTTCCATAACTATTTATCGCTATGGTAGAACTTTATGAATTGAAAAACGGTATTGTTGTCCCACGTTGCTGCCACCATGTTAATCGAAACTTTGTGTATCCCTATACATTCTACAATGATCAACATGTGACATAGACATGTGACCACCGAGCGGGAGCATTCAACGTGTTCCGCGTCAGGTCTCTAAATCTCGCACTATGTTGCTTACAGAACTCGCTTACCGAATTGATTTTTTGTAAAATTTCCGCTTAACTTAAATATCTGTGTACCGTCAGATCATTCTAGGCACTAGAATAATTATAATACATTTCAACAATCAATATGATGAAAAGATTACTTTTTCATAATAACAGTTAATTTGTTTAGGATTATGCAAGGTATAATAATATTATCCCCCATATATCTTTAGTCAAATAATAAACTAAGCGTTTATTTGTGAATTCCTTAAATGTATATTTAATTTCCACTTTTAATATTGAGTATAAATTAAATCAAACAATTAGGTGTATGTAGTTTGCAGTATTCATTTCATACATTTTTAATGCCCTAAATCACTACAGTCATTGAAGATTTCAAATTCATTTAAAAAAAAAATAAGAACAGAACTTTGTATTGGTAAAAAAAATCAATCAAAAGTTATATTCAACAATTGGTTGTTTGAAGTAGAAAAGAAGTTTTGATTTGTTAAAAAATATAAATTTATAGACCATATTCATAAACATTATTTATTGCAAAAGTTTATGATTATTATTAGTAATTAAATACGTTTGCGCACTGAAAACAATCTGATTCCTTTCTGATTTATGTACATCATTTAGACGACATTTTGTTTCATGAATGTAGTTGTACGCTTGAATAAATAATAGAAAAATACACAAATACCTATTCTATGTCCGCCCTAGAAATAAAACAACTACAAATTCTCCACAAGGTATTAGCAGGTGAATAAAGGTTTAAAGAAAACATAAATTGAAAATAGTATACATTTAAACGCAATTATAACACTACTGTGTACTTTTATATCGAAAAAAGAGGTAATTCATACTATTAAAATGCTAAGACCCGCTTGATGACTTAAAGAATAGCGAAATATATTATTTTTTTAAAACATCAATTAGTAAAACTCAAGTGTTTTCACCGATATTGTTTTATTTATTCACGACATCGACTATTTTTTAAACAATACACTCGCTTTATAAAACACAAAATTGTTTTTTAACGGTAAAAAATGATATCATATGATACCTTAATATAAATTCATGTAACGTATAGTGTAAGACAACCTTAGTTTTGGAATATCACAAAATATGGTGAAACTATTTATTTCCTTATCATGAAACCATTTTGCCTTCAAATTAGAATTGCTGCGTTGGTCTGTTCACTCAAAGAACTTTTAGAACTCAGAATATTTGCGCTGTACATATTCTTAGTAAAACTATTGTTTCTATAATATTGCAGTTTTATTCAGTCAGAGCAAGCTCAAGAATTTTGTTAGGTGGTGCACATTTTTGAATAGATTATTCTGCACATAAAACAATACTACGACAAATACGAAAATAAAATTTATTAGTTTAACATTAATTAGTTTTTAGAAATAGTTTTGCATTGTGTATCAAAAATGAACTCTTTATTTGAACGATTATTTAAACTGTGGTGTATCTAATACATGTATATTTTCGATATTTTTTAAAATGGGGATTGAATGATAATCTTTACTGTTACTGAAATAAGTTAGACCATTTACCCAGTGACTATGAACAGTCTGATCATTATTGAATAATCAAAATCTGGTCATTATTAATAAATTGAAAACGAGAAAATAATCTACTTTTATGTAGTTTGCGACATTTATAAGAGGAGATAAAACTAAAGTTCATTTTTTTTTAAAAGAAATGTGTTTTTCTTTCTTAAAAATAAGCTTTGTTGCTCCAAATGAGGAAAAATTTAAAAGTACTTAGTTGTTAGCAGATGGACGTATACAAACATAAGTTTTATCACATATATTATGTTTTAAACATTTTACAACTGGCAACAGATGTCGTTGGTGTTCTTCTGGTAAAAACTACAGCGAGTATTAATTTTTTTGCCACTTTAAAACTTGAATGTTTCATAATTTATTTTTTAATGTTGCCGGAGATTTTCTTTCAGAACTCACGTCTGAATTAAACAGTGTGCGCCATATTGAAAAAAAATGTTACCTACATTTTTAATTTTATAATAAAAAGACAACTGTAATATTACATCCATAAATGAAACAGACTTAATAACTCTTCTTATAAATATTCTTCATATTTTCAAATAAGTATACTCTTTTTTTTTAATAATAAGACAAATTACTTAAAGTATCGTATTATTTTTTAATCACACTCTTTCACGGATACAACTTTTTTATGGACTTAAGTTTTTGTGGTGTAAAAAGAAAAATACAAGATCTAAATCCAATACTTGATAAAGAATCAATTAAACGAAAAATCACACATTTAAAGATTAATCGTACTACTTAATGCATGTTTCTTCTATACATTTTAAATAGAAAGAATAAAACTTGTATTCATTGATAAGAAAACGGTATCATTGTTTTTTTTTATTATTGAATGGTACTTACAAACATTTCTTTGCTTATAAGTACTTAAGATTTTTCATTATTAACTCTCGCGGCTCGGAGACTAGAAAAATACTTCTCTGCCGATGGGGATCTTTTGTGACCCCAGTTGTTTCCTCATTATTGGCCTTATTCTTATGAATTTCAAAAAAAAAAATACGAACGATCGTTATCGCGGGCGCTTATCGCCTGATAGCGTTATCGCGTATTTATATAAACTACAAAAGGTCCAAAAAACTATGATATAAGAATATCTTAATTATAAAAATTGTATCACCCATATTAAAATAGATATTTAGGAAAATGTTGGTATTGGGGTCGCATTTCTTCAACTTAGAACCGGATAAGTTAAGTGAATATTGAGTTTTGTTGATTTCATGATGTTAAAAGATAACAATTATGATTTTAGAAATGTTAAGCCCACGTACTTTTTTACCATTTTCACTCCTTATATCAGTTCTTTAGAATCGAACTGTATTATCTCCAAAATATTTAAATTTCACTTTTTGTATTAAAAACTATAATTTGATTTCTTCTTTACCATGGAAAACAATATAAACTTGCATATTCAATATTACTGCGCAAAGATTGTGATTAACACAAATGAATTTCTATCTCAGCATTTTAACATTATTTTAGCAAGCATAAGTTGTAGGGTCATAGCAAAAAGCTTTATTGAGAGTTATTTATTAAAAAAAATCACTGGGACACAAAAAGAATAATGTAGAAAATGATACTTCTTCGAGAGACGGAAACATATTTGACAATTAATTATTGTGTGGAGTACACACAACGTGAAGAAGATTCAATTTTATATTAAGATTTACTATTCATTAGAACCAGACCAAAAAAGGTTTATACATCAGAAAAAATCATGTTATTGAATACGTATCTCGACGGCTGCCACAGACGAGATATCTCGTAAATTTTTTCGTGCTCAACACGCCAGAGACAAGTTATCTCGCCAATAATTAATTAAATTAAAAGTATCAAACTACAAGTAATATTAATTATCTACGGCAGCTAAAAGTCTACAAATAAATCATTAAAATCTCCGTGAAAGGATTTCAGTCCGTGACTCCAAAGCGTAGAGAATGAAACCCAAAGACGTTGGCCAGTTAAATACAGGACTGTTTATTAGTAAAATAAAAGAGGTTTTTGGAATACAGTGTACAGAAAACAATAGTAAAAATACATTTCGGAAGCTGCGACTGAATGAAATTATTCTTTCACTCGCCTGACAATATAGTCGCTTGCTTATCAGTCGTGATAAATTATACGTTTTTAATAAAAATGAGAAGTTTTGATTTCATTAAAATTATCTCCCTTTGTTTCGCTCTGCGCGATGAATAATAAATGTTTTTGTTTTTTATGCTTGGTCGCTGACAGTTTTTTTTGTTTGGTCAACAATCGGAGGTGATTTGAATATTTTTGAAATGGACACAAAATTATTTTTAATGATAAATTTAACCAATTTACACAAACGCTCCTTAAAATATAATATAACGGAATAACGTAGGTATTGTATTACAGACTACAGTAAATGGTGAGCCGTATTTTTTTGTTAATTTGGTGATTTTTTGACTATTGTGAGTGGAAATATAGTTGTACATATAACAATTTTTCGCTAATTTGTTTTTTATGTCAATTATTGAAAAGAAAAATACATTATTATAGACGTTTGCAAGAGACTATCTATTCTCTTATTGACTTTTTTCAACTAAGAAAATTTATATTGAAAGATTTTATTTATAAAAGTCTAAAGATCAAAACTTTTGTCAGATTTAAATGTCTAATTTTGACCGTTCAAACGTTTGTGGATAAAAACACTGAAAAGGTTGCGAAAATAAATTTATATATATGCGACTTTTTTGTTGGCTTTGATTGATTGAGGTACTGATAATGCATTAATGACATTTCAGTAATTATTTAATGAGAATGGTGACGCCGGTTTACAAAGTTTTATATATGAGTAGACGCTTTCATGAATATGTTATATTGTATAAAATTGCTGCCGTTTTAAAAAAAAATATATAGTGAACCATTTGTGGTAAAGCTCTAGTATATCGAGCTTTTAAGGTTAGTCATGTTATTGAGACAGTTTAAATAGTATCGATTCACTTAAACTAATCAATGATAAGCCATTAAAATTCAATATAAAGAAAAACGATTATTAAAAAAAAGCTAAACGTTATTTTATTTATTTACAATAAATGTATATAAAGTCAAATAGTTACATTAAAAAATTAAATATTTGATATATTCGAAAAGATGAGTGGTAAATAATGAAAAAGATATATGTAGTGATTGCTTGAAGTAAACGTTTCAATATTTAGAAGGAGTTATCAAAAATAATAAATAATCGTAAATAGAATCTTTAGTGGTTTTTCATGTGAGAAAACACATGTTCGATTACAACAAAGGATTTATTATATGATGTATTTTTTAATCTCGAGAAACTTGCCCAATGACCATTACCAATGATTCAGTTAGACTGTGCAGCCCTTAAATTATATGTTTTGAGGTTTACACTCTAATTGAATGTTAAAGAAAAAAATATTTTGTTTTGACATGAGTAAATTTTAGTATCTATCTAAAAAGGCATATATATTTTTTTTTGTAAAATCGTTGTTTACTGTTACTCTAAGCAATAAGTTAATTTTTAATTGCAGGACGTGTGATAAATCTCAGATAAAATCAATGTAGAGTGTAGGTAATTTGTAAACTACAATTAATTTTCCTACGAAGCCCCACAAATGGTATTTGTACATAAGATACGTTTGGAAAAAAAAAGTTGGTTTACCGCTTACAAAATGAGCCGTTTTATAAATCAAGTAACATAAGTTTTATTGTTAATTAAAATTAAGCAATCTAAAAACCAATTTTAACCCTTAAATGCAGTGATGACTACGAAAAGTACGAACTTTTGTTTCTGCCTTTTCGCAAAACAGAAATCGATTTTACTTTTTATTCTTATACCCAATAATAATTTACATATTTACTTTACATTTTTTTTCAAAAGTTAGTTAGTTAATTAGTTTTTTTAATAGATTTCTTGTATACACGTACCAAACCATTGTAATCTTTATTCGAACAGAACAAGCTAGAGTTTTGGCGGCCATTGGTTTTAGATCTTTTTTTAATACAATTTTCACATTAAAAAACACATTCTATAGTTGATTGTGCTGCTTTTTTATAAACTGCATGAAAATCATGTTATATGCTAAGGTGTTTTTTAAGAGTTTTTGGACTAAAATATACATGGAAATATTTTTTTTATTTAAAAGTAGAAAATCATGAATTTAAGAGTTAAAATAAACATAAAAAAATAAACCCCATATCAGAGAAAGACAATAGGCAAAAGGCTACTCGGCATCGAATTTATTTTGTATAAAATTTACTCAAAACCCGTAATATGAAACAATCTGGTACTTTAGAATCTTTTGAATTCGTATCTGTGGTTCCGGGTGTTCCAACGTCGTATGCTAAAACCATAACATGCCTAGTACTGATACGGATTGCATAATAGGAATGACAACACGTAGTTCTTATGTCCTTTATGGACATTGAATGCTGCACGATAATAACGCACGGTATGTGGGACAAACGATAAACATAAACATTATGTGAGCCGAATTCCTCGGGAAACTCTACTCACGGTTGCGTGCGAAATGGAATTTGCAATTCGTACACCATTTATTGGTGCAGTACTACAAGAGATAATCGGGTAAGACAATCTTTTGAACATAACTAACACCGTGAGAATTGAATATAGGAGTTTATAAAATTGTCAAGTTGATTGTTCAATGATAAAAAAATATTTATAAATACACTTTTTTAAGATGATATTAAAGCCCAGACTAGAATATTTAATCTTTGCCTCAGAAAGAATGAGAATCGATAAAAATCGATATTTTTTTTACATACTTTTATCCAAACACACTTAGTACTCTTAAAAAGTACATAGGCATTAAAAGCATAAAACAAGATTGTTTTATAGTTAATAAAAAGGCAACACTATTATCTATAGAAAACAAAGTTAAACTACTGATGGCAATTATGAAGAACCATTTTTTTATTGTGAAAATCAATGGCGGCCAAAACTCCAGCTTGCTCTGTTCGAATGAAAATTATAATGATTCAGCACGTGTAAAAAATACATCTATTGAAGCAATATGAAGAGTAAATATGTATTTTACCATTTGTGTATAATAGTAAACGGTAAAATCGATTTTAATTTTGAGAAAAAGCCAAAATAAAAGTTAATACTTTTCATAGTTATCTATGAATGCTAGGGTAAAAATACTAAAATATTTTTACCCTATTATTATGGGATTCTACCAAGTAAATGCCAAATCAATTAATCTATTTATGCATTTAACAGTTAAAATATTTTTATTTACAATTAAATTATGACACACAGAGACTAGTTAATCATTGCTAAATTAGATAATTTTGATCTGATATGGTAAAACAAGTCTGGTTAGAGAAGAAGCACTTACAAATTCAATTTTTGATGGAAAACAGTTATTTAGCTGCCACATTGTCGGGAAATGGGTATCGAAAGATAATCAAGATTAAGACGTTTTAGTTAAACCGGTATTTTTGTCTTAAGTTACAATGAATAACCACTAAAATATTTTTAAATTCTTTAATCGGAAAATGACGTTATATTATCGATTGTGAGTTAAAAAACCATGTAACATATTACTGAAGATTATAACAATTATGTTTTAACAATGTAGCGGTGTAAAATTTAATTAACAATTATTGCCAAACACTAGAAAAGCGACCGAACGCATTCTATAAATATCGGAAATAGTTGAATAGCATCGCATGCGAAAGTTTTCTTGTTTTCCAAGTAAGCTTGACGAAGTTCCTTATCTGTGCATTCGCGAATCCTTGGCGGATAGTTATTATTTCTAACATTGTTGTGCTTTGATTATCTAAGAGGATACACCTGCAACATTTTCAAGGAAAATTTCCTATTATGTATAGTGTTTCCCAAACAAACAAAATACTCGAGTAGTATGATTACCCAACTTAAAGAAACCTTAAGTTTCTACAAATATGAACAATATATAAGTTATATATTTATTTAATATCTTTATACAATAATTTATCAAATGTATAATAATAAAATCAAAACTATGATTTTACTGAAGCAAAATAAACTATATAAATACATTTTTATTTTCTTTCATTTTTTTCATTAAAAAGTCTAGCAAAAATAATTATTTCAGTCTATAACACCATCAGCAGTAATTTGCTTAGACGTTTTTTTTTCTTTTTAGAGAGATTCTGTACTCCAGTTCTACAACATCCTAGCTCATATTATTTTTTTACTAACCACACTTGGAATGGCAATAAACATAGATTCAACCTTTTCAAAAATATCTTAATGATATCAAAAAGCGGCATTAGAAATTCAATTTTTTTAAATTCAAATTTTTAATGTCATTGAAATATATAATCATCATAAGCCGTAAAAAATGTGTACATATAATTTCATGGCTTCAGTCTTTCTTAAATTTACAAGAATACTTGTTTTCATATGTGCATCGAGTAATGGAAAAAATACTACTATAATAGTAAAAAATATATTATCTTATAAATGACAATTAAATTGATAAAGTGGTTTAATAAATTCACCATAAACCACAACAATCATATGTATTAAAGTATTTAACAGTATCAAAAATCAAAATATCCCACCTTAGAGTTCATGATATGTTTTTTTTATTTTTTTTTATTTTAGTGTCACCTCAAAATAGTTTTATTATAATTTAATTTAATAATACCGTGCTGAAAGTGAGTTAAAATTAAAAAAATAAATAAACAAAGATGATTACTTTCTCTTTAAAAATTGAGTAAATACTAATAACTGAGGTGTTAAATGTGTTATGGTGCAAGTTTTACTTAGAATCAATAAACATGATTTTTTTATAGAGTTCTGCGCAGTTTATTTGAATCCTTAAGCTATTGTATATTATTAATTGCCTACGTAAAAATATGAAAGAATAAGTGTGAATATGTTAACAAAAGTGAAATAACAAGAGTAAGACGTTTATTTTCACAACAGATTTCCAGTAAGTAACCTTTAAATCCGTCGAAAATAAATGTGTGTAATTTTGCTGTCGTTGTCTTCCAAAGATTCAATATTATCTTAAAATCCTCATTTAAAGATATATCATTTCTCATTGACTAAGATAATAAATTCCGGACGCGACCAAAAGCTTTAAAATCCTCGAAGTTAGTACATGTAAGTAAGAAAGGTATTTGTCTGTATCACCTGGTCGTGTTGAGAATGCCACCAACTTCTTCAGCTGTGATAACGCCGGCAGTTAAAGCAAATGGCGGAAGTCAACTCTCTTCCTGTTCAATATAATCGTACGTGATTTTCACACATTTCTATGAATCGTATTATTTATTTAGTATTCGTATTACAATACAAAATTTAACCATAATTTAGTAGTATTTATTTTACAGCTCGTTTTTATATATCGACTGTGGAAAGGAAAAAGGACGTAACCCACATATATCAAATTTTACAGGAGGAGCAAAAAACGTGTTTTGATGATTTTGAGCCATATGCAAATTATGAATTATACACAACCTTGAAGTGCAAGGAGACTTCTAAACTGGTGTTTAATTGACATAATCTAATATTCATCAAAGAAATTGTCTAGGAAAATCCTTTGTTTCAGTAGTTTTTCATGGTTTTAAGTTTTTACAAGGTCATTCTTTTCAAATTTAAAAGCCAAATTTAGATACTAATTCGGCATTTGCAGCTTGCATCCTTTTGATAGAACGTGTATCAAGTTTGATACACTGTGTTTATCGAAAAAAGCTGTTTTGGAAAAACTGTGGGTTACGTCCTTTTTCCTTTCCACAGTCGATATGATAGAATGTTTTTGCGAGACGTATTTATTATTCGATCACAAGTTTTGTTTATAAGATATAGTTGGTAGCAATAAATATGATCTAAACAATATTTGTATTGATTTCAAGTAAATTTAAAAAAATATATCTTCCTAAAATGTAAATTGCTTCTAAATGCATGAAGGCCAGTGGTATTTTAATTTCCCCTCCCATACTTAATATCCAATCGTGAAAACGGGTCAGAAAGAAATTGGCTAGGTAAATACTTGCCCTCCCTTAAGCGCATCTTTATTTTATTACTCTCTCCGAAAATGAGCATAACTATTAACCTTCTGCCAGTTTACATAAAAATATTTCTGTTTAAATGTTTTTACTGGACTATGCCAATAATCGTTGCTCTAATTATATATTAATATATAAAGCACTTGATATTTAATGCTGTTTAATTATATTTTTATAAATACATTAATATGTTTTTTCAAAACGGATAGAAAAATAGATAAAAGTGTAAATAATAAAGAAAGCCATTTCAAACAGTCATAATTTAAACTCAATTGAAAATGACTCTCATAAAACGTTATTATAAAGAGTGTGAAGGCGAAGAAAAACTTAGGTGAGTTCTCTGTGATAGAAAATATCAAATTAAGAAAGCAAATAGAAAAATGCAACTTCTGCGCAATATCAATTATTTATCACAAACAAAACTTTCAAATAATTGCTTTCCATTCAGACAGACAATGACAACCTTTTCCAAATAAAAAAAAATATACCCAACATGTATTGTGAATTTGAAGTTCCCCTGAAAAGCATGATTCTTACGATAAATTTTAATGATTTACGTATATTCTTTATAAAAAAATACTTTAGAGCTAACAAAGCCAATCTCTTTTTCACACATTTATTTGGGTTGATCATTATTTTTATTTTCACTAAATATCATTGAGGTCACCCAACTCGACGAGATCAAACATCACCAATATCCACGTTGTCCATGATTTTTAATGTCTAAAAATCTCAATATGATTGACCTTGCTGGAATGTGAGCCCAGATCTGTCTGATTGTTTAAAAAGCTCTTACCACTAGACTAGAAGCTGAATAGTAAATGTAATATGAAATTTAGAGTAGCATAATATCACACATTGCTACATTAGCTAACTAGTAGCCCTGTTTTAGTCACATCCACATCGATGGCCAAGTTCTATAGAACAAAAAGTCAATAATTTGATGTTTCGAGTTATATTACCCATTATATTTGAATACGTCTCTTGTATATATTACAACTGGAAAAGATTACTAGTTTTCTCTCAGCAGGCAGATGCTTGGATATATAAATAATGAAATAACATCAATCTTATCTCAGTTTCATATAAATACAACTGAAAATAACATTTTATGGTTTTGTCAACGTTGACGTTGTCAATCGAGATAAATTATTCGCTGAAAAGATTAGAGAAATAATAATTGTAATTTTTTCACAACTCAGTTTAGATGTGTCAACACCTTGGTCAGCCATATTTCAAAACTACCAATTTCTGGTTGTAGCACTATGGAACTAAGCCATCGATGTATTCGAACTCTCCCAGTAAAAGAAAGAGTAAGCGATTGCTTGACCGTATAAGTAATCTTTTATTAAATTATTTAAAAAAAGGGTTTTTTGTTCCGTGATTTCATACAAAAAATGCAACTCCAGTGTATACATGATGATTAAATTTTGTGTATTGGCTCGTTATTTTAAATTAAGACACATAAAACTAAATAAGTAATTTAAACCATTTTTTATTACAATTTGCGGCGTTAGGGCTCTCAATGGAGTTTTTGTTAGGATCTCTTCGTATTACTTAGTTATATAAAAATAGGTGCATATAGAGCATGTTGTCAAGGGTACACTAGAAAAGGAAGTGATAGTCCCGAGACCAATAAATAATTTTGTACTCGTAAAAAAATAATTACTAAAAAAACTTGTCGAAATGCTACGATCTCTTTTTCAAACATATTATTATTGCAATCTCTAGTGAATTGATGTTAGATAATGGGCAGCTTGTTTAATATGTACGATAAACATCATTTTCTTGTAGTGGCTCTGACACCACAAGTTCATCAACTCCATTTGCACTAGGAAGTATTATATAAGTGCATACAAAGCAAGTGAGGGGTGACAGAGAAAAAGTGAAGTAAAAGTTGCCACCGGGCAAGGAAACGTGAAACTTCAAATGTTGCAATAACAAAGAAGCTGAACCCAATTGCATTTATGTTCTGCTCTCCTATTCAGCATTTTAACTTTTGATGAAATACATTTTTTAATTAATTATACAAATATTTTGTAAGTTTATTATACTTTTTATTACCACTTTTATTAAATAAAAGAAAGCGTTGTTTAAAAATAACTGTATTTAAAAATACATTTCTAACTACCGGACGACTTTGTAAAATTAATCGATGATTGTAAAAACACCATATTACAAAAAATATTAAACGTATTTTCAAATTTTTTATTTGCATCTTAATTTTTGTTTTAAAACGGTGTTTTGTTTTAATACACGGAGGTGGGAAAATTCTATTTAATTAAAAGCTCTTGATTGGCTTGACAAAAACAATGTGTCGGACAACCGAACAAAAACCAGCTCTTTCAATAGATGGAGAGATAGATAAACAAGGTACTCGTAATTTCCGAAAACCTATTGTATCTTTGTAGAAAAAAAAACTATAAACTAGATATATACAAATAGTTGCGCAGTCGACCATGTAAGTATTTGTTCTATAGTGACAACTAAGTAAGTTTACTTTAGATTTATAAGCGTTTTTAAAACATCTCATTTTAATTTACGATATGAAAAAGATACACTGCCGAATTAAAACAGAATCCACTGTAAAAACAATAAACTTTATGAAATAAAAGAGTTAGACTTAGTAACGTGATGATGGTGCATTTGAACGAGATTTGCATACATATTAAAAGAAAATTCTTGAGATAGTCCTAGAAGTTTAAAATAAATAATATATATTTAAGGAAGAGAAACACCTTTAAAATGTAATATAAAATCCACTTTAAATGGGCTTAATTCAAACGATGACCCTTCCATCTTTTTAGAATTCATTTATTTAGTTAGGTAAAATGGCGAATGTACCTCACCTAAAGGAGAAAGCTTTTCGTCATTTCCCGAAATATTTGCATTCCAATATTATTATTAGTATGCTAAATTAAACATTTTCTCTCGAAGGGGATTAGAGAGCTGGAAATAATTAAGTACTCGAAGAACTGTAGTAATTTATGTAAATGTTTTTACTGTGAAACGTTTTGCTGGCTCTGTTTTTCTTTTTTGTTATGAATCAAAATTATTATGCTCTGTGTTTTTAAATAAATATTTATAACAGACATATATTATTTAAAATAATTTAATGAAACGGCAATATTTTCTACTGCAAGTATTTCAATTGAAGTTGATAGGGTAAAAATAGCAACGTATTTAGTTCTACAGTTTTTTAAAATTTAGGACAAAATTTTTCAAAAACTGTAGAACTAAATACGTTGCTATTTTTACCCTATTATAATGGAGTTCTATCAAGTAAATGCCAAATCGATAAATCAATTGTCGTTCACTAATACGGTTGATATAGAACATAAAAAATCATAAATTAATTTATAACGAGACATTTTCCCCGGTAATTCAATATAGTTTTATTGAAAGTTTTCTTTTCAAAAACACGCTAATCGTATCGATTAGTTAAAGAGAAAATTTTTCTCATTGATGAACAGGCAAAAATTACAATCAATACTTATGTTATTATTCAAGATTTGCAACAGAGTTGTATTAAGATGCATTATAAAGAAATAAAAAACGAATACTTTTCGGTAATAAAATTAGTGAAGACGCGTTATATGTTTTAATTTAATCCTTAAAATATGATAAACGGTTTATTCAAAAAATATTTCCCTAACACTTTATATACTTTTTTATGTAATAGAAAAAAATTGTTCTAAGCTTCTATGTGTATTTAAATACTTATGTAAAACGTGAATTTTTACTGATAGTTCCATCAAGCACCATTTGTTGACATAATAAAAAATATAAAATATCTGTTTTGTTACAATTTGGGAAATGTAAATAAATGTACAAATGCTTGTTGTTGTTATTGAAAAACAAAAATATAAACATTTATCAAAAATAACAAAATTCAAGCCTTTTGCTTTTTAAAAGCTGATTTAAATACAATCCTTCACAAAACAAACGAGCAGTCAATGCAAAGTTGTTGTATTACGAAGATACGTCCAAAATAAATATATTTTGCAAATTAAGTAATCATTGATACCTAAAGGGAATAATTATTTATTAATTTCAAAGTGGAAGCGTATATAGTTAAACGATACTATAGATATAAGTTCAATCGTTCCCATTTTGTATAAAACACTTCCATAAACTTTGTCACTAGTGATTCGGGATTTGCTTTGCACAATGTTAGAACAATTGATGGCAAAGCTGAACGATATGGTATAAGAGTAAAGAGATTTAAATGGTGGTCTGAATTAATTTTAATATGGATTTTATTTAACTGACATCCAATCTTAATTGTTAATAAAGTCGCATAACATGTAAAATATATGAAAATCATCCCAAGTAAATATTTTAATAAGAATCAGAATTTCGTATCAAAATTTATGAAAATGTAAAAATTCAACGATTCACATTATTTTTATTTGATATCTCAAATGACACAAACTTGTTTTTTTGTAACTCTTTTAATGTGATTTGTTTAATACAGATTGTTTTGAAAAGATAATACATGTAGCAATGTAAATATTTCAATCACGTTTGACATTTTGTTTCAATTAAGTATTGTATAAATATATCAGATTATTATAAAGCCCACCTGCGGTTTTTGTTGCTGAAATAAATATTATATACCAAGCAAATGCTACGCACGCATATATGTGTAGTGAGTAAAACAATATTCACGAAAACTTGTATTTTGCCAAATAATCTGTAAAGAGTTTTGTTCTCTACCCGGAGACCCTTTTAAGTGAACGTTATTAATATTAAAAGGGGTAAATGTTAGTTCAGGAAAATGAAATTACTACTGAAAATATCGAGAAAAGGTTTTGATGAAGAAACGGTGCCTTTTCTTTGCGCCCTGTTTTGTGAATATTTGATACAATTTTTCTAGGTCTTCTTCTTTGTTTGCAAAGACCAATAAATAATATGAAATATAATTTTATCTCTGTGTTGCTGGCTGTGCCAAAACATGTAATTAAAAAAACATTTTTGTTTAGTTGTACAATGGCATTAAAGGTACTTGTTTTATAAACTGTTTTTGGAAACAACAATTTTAGTTTCTTATTATCAAACCATTTTTTCTTAATATAAATAAAGTTTGATTACTTTACTTGTTATTCCACTTTTTGTGTTTTGAATAATGACACGTGTTTCACCACTCTTAAAACGTGTAAAATTTTTCAACTTAATCAGTGCAATAACAAGGTTATAAAATTTCATTTTACATTGAAAATTAATTTTCGCAAAGTTTTTGTTAAAAACATCGAATATTACTTGTTTTTTCTTAACCCGTTGTATTTTTAAGGAAACGACTTTCTTTTTTGGAGTTTTAAATGATACAAAAATGTTTACGTTACTTTGAGGTAAATTGTGAAGTCAAATTGATAAACATTAAGATAAACACTGATTTTATTGTGAAAATCATTTAGCAATATTGCTTTTATAATAATTGTTTCGACATTTTATTCAAGTAAATATAAATTATTTGATTCCAATATCGTTGTTGAACAATCCTGATAATACTAATGACTATTTTAAATGGTCCGTATTTGAGTGACAACGTTGTCGTCTTCCATTGTGGTGGTCACGTGTTCGAATCCCAGTATGGACAGTTTCATAAATTTTTGTAAGACATAAATATGTGTGCGAAGAATAAAATTCCCTCCCATCTATCCGATTTAAAAAAAAATGGGACGTAGCATGAGCGATTGACTATCACTAATCTTTCGAAAAAAAGGTGGAATACATTATTTAACTAGAAAAACTTCTATTAAGATTTATTAAGGGTTCATATGGTCCCATTAGAGGGGAAGTAAGTCAAGTAGTATTTTAGATTTTTTTTTAGATGCGTTGTATTATTCTATACATCTTAAAGTATCGTAAAAAAGTGAAATAACCTCAGTAAAAACACATTGCAATCGTGTTAACACTAAATTTGAATCGTTCAAACTATGTACATTCTCACAGATTTTGTCAGTAACGACCCAGGTTTCGCCTTTCGGCATCTTCAGGCATTCAAGTGCACGGATGAACCTGAACTGACGCTTAGCAAATGAAAGTTTCGTGCTTATATAAGATATAAATGCATCACTGAGTCCAAAGCCATTGCTGGCGAAAAGGATGAGCTCATGGGAATGCCAACAGATTTGAGTAGTAAGTAGTTTCAAGAATTATATTATTTGTCTGTCGGCAAAGGTTTTATGATTATATGATCTTATGATTATAAAGGGTATAGAAGTGGAGATGTGGGAAAGTTCAATATTTTATTTAAAATCGGAAGACTTTGCAGCTGTGCTTTGTTGATTTCTAAAATTTCTTGGATAAAGAGCTTATGACTGTTCGTATTTGGGTGTAACATTTTTATCCCTTGTTCCTGATTGAACACGTGTCCTTCCGAAATTAAGTGATTAGCAAAAGTAGACGTGTCTTTTTTCAATCTAAAGGCTGCCATATGTTCTAAAACTCGGATGTTCAGTGTCCTTTCTGTTTTGCCGATATAAAACTTTGTGCAACAAGAGCATTGCAATCTATAAATCCCGGATTTATTTAAGTAATGTATTTTATCTTTATTATTAACTAATAATTTGCCTAAAGAGTTTTTACAGTAAAAAGCAGGTCTAACACTATCAACTAGCTGTTTTTTTAATTTTAAGACTTGTATTTCCTAAAAAAATGATTCTACGCATTGGCGTAGATCATACTAGGTATTGACCTAGTATGATCTATGTCCTTTGACACTATACCTTTAAATAAAATTTTTTCTGCAAAATTAGTTTGTTTTTTTGATAAAAGATTGTCTATAAGAGACATATCGTATCCATTGTTTATGGCGATTTGTTTGATGATTTTGAATTCGATATTAAAGTTTATTTCGTTTAAAGGAACACTTACAAGTCTATGTATTTCTGAATGAAAAGCGGCTAGTTTATGAGAAAATGGGTGCATTGAATTTTTATGGATCACAGTGTCAGAGAATGTCGGCTTCCGAAATATTTTAAACTCGTGAGAATGATTTTCAATGTTAACACTGTTTAATAAAAAAAAGAAATCCACTATAACACAAAGTAAAGACGAGATTGTACTTAAAAGTTCAAGAATTTTTTTTTACCATTTTACGAGTTGACTCAATTTATTTGATGCTATATGGTTCATAGAAAATTTAAATTAACTTTGATTATTCCACGTATTGTATTGAGAATAATCTCTTTAAGTCAAATCACACGTTACTTAAAAATTTAAAAACTTGGTATCGTTATGTAGACGATTTCTTTTGCATTTGAACAGGAACAGATAGAAAGTTAGATACCTTTTTACGTCATATAAATTCATTGCATACAAATATTAAATTCACACTAGAGATCGAGCAGCAAAAAAACCTTAAATTTTCTTGACATAACAATAAAGATAAACAATAGTAACAGATTAGAATTTGCCATTTACAGAAAGCTTACTTATACAGATATCGTCATTCACCATCAATCAATTCACCCATGGTCACAAAAGCTCTCATGATTCCATGCAATGATTAAAAGATTAGTTAACATCCCTCTCACTAAAGTCAACTTTGAATTAGAGTTAAACATTATTAAATAGATGGCTGTAAATAATGGTTACAACACAGACGTAGTAGTTAACTTACTTAAGCGAAAGCAAGTTAAAAAACTCATAGTAAATAATATTTTTTCAGGAGAGAAGAAAGCAAACGATAATATTAAAAACTGGCGTAGAATTATTTATTTAGGAGACATCTCGTCAAAGATAGTTAAATTTTTGCCAGACAATATAGAACCCGCGTTTTATACAGTAAGTAATTTAGGTATAATTTTATTGAACAGTAAAGATCGCGTAGATTCATCGTCACAGAGTGGTATCTATCGACTCTCTTGTGGAGACTGTCAAGCGTCTTATGTTGGACAGACAGGTAGAAACTTTAATATTAGAATTAAAGAACATATAAGATGTCTAAAAAGTAACAATTTTTCTGAGTTTGCCAATCATTTAATAGAAAATAATCATAATTTTAATAAGATTAGTAATTTAGAAATACTCCACCGAGTAAATAAAAAGGGTTTAAAGATGAATAGTTTAGAATTTTTAGAAATTAATAAAACTCTTACCAAAAAAGAAATATTATTAAATACTATTCTTAAAAGGACAGGTGGTTCGCCATTACTCACATTGTTTCCAATTAATAGAGTAATCACCAACCTATCTGATTGATTGCAGCTCATTAGTATACTAGTTTGTAATGTTTAACGTCATTAGTAGTATGATTATATTTATTTGCTTTGTTTCGATTTTATAATCCCCTCCTTGCTTCCATTAAAAAGGAAAAATCCCAATCTGATTGATTGCTACTCATTAGTATCATTATTTGTTTGCTTTATTTCGATTCTACACCCCCCTCCTTGCTACCCTTAAAAGGAAAAAAACCCAAACGCCATTTTGTAATTTCATAATTTTAAAATGTTAGAATCAATCTTGCTTCATTACTTAAGCAAACTTTGCAATAGTAAGTCTGAAGATGCCTCTGAAAGAGGCGAAACACGTATCACAGTTAGTAACACAATACGTAGAATAATCAAAGTTAATTAAAATTTTCTATTAAAATGAACTTCCACAAAGTTACCGCCGAAACCATCGAAAGTATTACTATATGGTTCACACTGGGAGTGGAAAAACAAGCTGCCATGTATAAAATATAGAGAAAAAGTTGTCGGGCTATATTTTCTCTGTTTATTCATAATATTCTCCGTTATGTTAAATTCACCATTAGTCAATATTTTTATCGCGTAAAAATAAACAAACTGCCAGTTCTTTTACGTATAAATTTGAAATACCAGCATTTTACCACATTATAAAATCCAATGCACTATTTCACTCTGAAAAGATATCTGCATTTTCACGGAGAGCTGGTGGAAAAATGCGAGCTGGCTTAAAAGAAAAAAAAAGTCAACTTAGAAGGTACTGTGAGCTGTCGCGAGAGCCGCAAGCGACCCACCCTCATTTATCTTAATAAACCAAAAGCTTAAACGGTGGACGGTGCAAGAACTGGTGAGTGGTAAGGGCCGCACTGTGAATTATCGTAGACATTTTGAAAACTGTCTCTGAAAAGTCCATTGAATCTATCTGATAAATAGCGAACTATTTTTGGATACCAAAGATAGGATTTTTACTTAAGTAAATTTTGAAATTCTGATATATACTACATAGTGGAAATTGTCTAGTACGGAAGAAGTGTTTAATTACACCATTATTAAACTGTTTTTTTCTTAAATTTAGAACTTCGACTGAAAGTGCTTGATGGAACTTCAATATGAAATTTGAATTATTTTGATTAAGTACTCTTCCCTGATAAAACCTGAAGATGCCGAAAAGCAAAACCTGGGTCGCTATCGACAAAACTTATGAAAGAGTAGAGAAACAAAATAATTCAAATTTGTTTTTTTTTTGTTAAACGATTAAGTCACGAACAATATTATGTTTTTTGTGACTGAAAATGTGTTCCAAAATCAAGAAAAAACTATTGTACCTATAGTTTTTTTTACTAAAACTGAATGGTGTACTCGGCGCTTATCTCGGTCTCTTGCATCAGTCCGTCAAATCAGATTTTATAATCAGTCATTCTCATAAATATAAAAAAAACTTTTCGATCTCTAAATAGCATAGCATTGTTAATGTCTTGATATTGTATGCAAGGTTGTTGGTGTAAAAATGTAGGCAAAGGATAATATATTATTGGGAAAATAAAAATACAACCAAAAGTCATAAACAGCTGGTTCAAGTGGCTATAAAAACGTATGAACCTGACAGTGGTAGGCCATAACTAGCCTTCTCAATGAATATTTCATGATGCATTTGACGAATAGGATTTCAAATTTCTTGATAAATGTTTACCATAATAATAATAATACATGAAATATTTAAGCGCACGGTTTGAAAAATGTGTGATGTATTCGAATTTTTCGCATGTTTGATCGAGTGGTCAACATCGTTGGCTACCACTACAGAGGTCACGGGCTCGAATCCCAGTACGAGCAGTTTTATAAATTGATTTTTTAATCGATTTATGAGTTTCTATTCAAAGGCTGTATGTGATGTCTTGAATTTCCCCCTCTCACCCATCCTATCCTATGAATGGGGCGTATTGAGAGCGATTAGGTAACCACTAGTCCTGTCTTAGATCTTTCCTTCTATTCCTACTCTCTTTGGAAAAAAGAGAGGTTGAGCAACTGAGTAACAAGCAGTTCTCTAAGAAACATTTATATTGAGATATAACTCCATTAGGAATCCATATGCATTAGTAGCGGACATGGTTAAAAAAAAAATTGAATTATAGAATAAAAAATGACACTTCACTTAAATTTGTTATTTCAATGGTTATATTAATCAACTAGGTTGGCTTTTTTTTAACGCGGATATCGGTAACATTTTTTTATTCAACACATCAGAAATTTCAAGCAAGTTTATTCTTTTTATCGTACGTAAAGATACAAAAAAAAATAACACTTATATTTGTTTGTATATGATGTGGCAATGAGGGAGGGGCTGGGAAGGAGGGAGAAGCTGTACAAAAGGATTTTTTTTACAGAGGAGAGCGATTCGTCTCGCTTATGATGCGATTTAGTTTTAATTGATAACTTTCAAGGATTTTAAAGAAATTTTTGAGACAATTTTAATTCTTAAATCTTGAAAAGCTTGAAAATATGCACACAAACTTGCAATTGGTAGGAATGTTTATTTTGGTCTTTTTTCTACTGTTATTTATAAAAATGGAACACATCATCACAGTAAGCTGTTAGAATTTGGTAAGAAGCACATTGGTAGTTTCGAGAACTTTTAGAATAAAGCCGAGAGAATAAAAGATATGCAAGTACGAATTATTGCCTTGATAATGAATTTATGTATTGCCTGCTGTTACATAATGCTAATGATTGCCGATTTCGTCAAATTACTACAGTAAATGCATCAAATGAATTATCGCATACAAAAAAATAATTCCCAAGAATCTCGTACCATTTTCTTTTCATCATTATTTTAAACACTAAACAATGAATGAAGATAAATAATTTGTCTCCACCCCCTCGCTCTATCCTATGACTTAATGTTAAAAGATAAACCCGAGCATTTGTCTATGGATATAATTTATGTAAGTACTAAAAAATACATGAAACCAAAACGTTTACAAAAAGAGAACAGAAGTAATGATTCTCAAACAGCATGTATTTATTTAAGCGCTGTACTTCATTATTAAAAATACAACGGTATTTTAAAGAAAGAAAAAACACTCAACTCAGCAAATATTGTGCCATTCCTTTCTCAAACGAGACATATTTTTACAGTTTGTTTTATCGAAGACAGAAAAAATGTACTCATTAGAAGCGCAATTCATAATTACGTTCCTTTTTTATAAAGAGAAGATATAAGAAATAAAAGCATTTTATTTTAAATCCATTAGATTCAATTCAAATAGCGTCAAAAAAACTATTTTATTCCCCAATTTAACATTGTTTTAATGAAGTTATTACAGTTTTGCTCAACAGAACTGTGCTATTTTAGGTAATCATCTACAATGCAATAAACAAGTAATGATTTTATTTTTTAATGAAAGTACATTTTTTTAAAATGACACTCATCCTATTTGTAATAAATATAATATGTTAACCCCTTACCCTTCTAAAGACAGAACCTTATATTTGTTACCACCTCGTTATGATAAAATAGATATTGTATTGTAGCCAAAGTTCTATCAAGTTCTGTCGATCAATCAAAAAAATAATTCGTTAAAATCGTTCAGTCAATCAAAGAATTGTTTGTTTTTTTGAAAAACACATTAAATATTAAGATTTTCGCAGTAAAACAAGGTTTTATAAATAGTAGAAAGACATTTATTTAACATCAAAGTAAACGTTGAATACTTTACACCTAAGCTGAAATATAAAACATAAAACCTTGTATGTTATTTTGTTCTTGAATATGAAAAACAGCTTAAAATACATAGTTTTGATGATAAGCGAAATAATTTCTTTCGTCATAGAAGTATTCTTAGACAATAAAATAAAGTAGATTGTTACAGAGTGTGTGTGTTTTTAGCACTCAACAAGTAGGTTTCTTCTTCGAAAATTAATAAAGTAGCCGTTTAAAATTTTATTATCTCTAGAAGTGAATTGTCGAGCGGCAGTCAAGTATTACCTTTTGCAGTCGATGGGGTGTGCTTTTCTTCCCTTGAAGTAAAGAGCATTGTTTTATCTTTTTCTGGAATTTGTCAACTGTGGGGTGGGCTTATTGCATAAAGAATGAGAAAAGCCCGATGCAGTTCTCAAGAGAAAAGACAAAGACGGATGAATTAGCAGAATTGTTTTAAGCAGAATTTTTCATAAAATTTACGTAACATCTTAAGAGTGTCTGTCTTTTCTTGCAGGATTACGTTTTATTATTGAGTATTTTTTCTTTAAATAGATGTTTATAAGAAAACAGCAAATTTAATAAAAGGAATGGCGTAAAATCATTTATTTTGGAGACACATCTACAAATATATCAAAGTTGTTAACAGATTTCCTAGAAAATTAATTATATAGTAAAATTAGGCATTAATATTTTTTTATTTAATATCACCATATCTGTCAAGATTGTCAAGTTGACCATGCAATACAAATGAGGAGCAAACATTCAAAAAGTGTTTTGTCACAAATTTTGAAAAATGGCGTTTTATATCAATTCTGATAGCCCATAATAAAACCTATGAATGGAAATCAAAATAAGTGTACAAAAAGGTTTTTTTTCATATTAAAATGAAATCATAAAGTTGACACATTCATACAAACCGTCACTTTTGCAACACTTAAATCATCATTTTCCAAGCTTTGTATTTGTGTGACAAAACACTTTTTGAATGTTTGCTCCTCATTAATAGAGCTATTGATGGAAAAAACTGCGAATCATTAACGCAGTTATGGGTGGAGTATATAATCTATAAATCTTTTAAAAGTATTGATGACGTCACTGTTGAAATTAAAATAACTTTTAACATTGACATATATAATAATCTCATTTTACAATTGGTTGGAGATAGTATACAAACTGAAAAACTTGACAATCTTAAAAGTAAATAACTAAAGAAAATAACTAAAATCTAAAGAAATAGAATTTTGTCAATTTAATCACTACTAGTACATAATTGAAATAAAAAAGGAGCAATGAAACTTTGATAGAACTTGAAAACCGGAAAAAGACGATATTTGAAAGTGTCAAAAGCAGTAAATGATGATATTACATTAATTTATGAATACAAAAATAACTTAGATAGCAAAAATTACTTAACTAGTCCTTTAAAAGGTATTGAAGTTCATATTTAAATGTATGTAAGTACGAACTTACTATATGAATTAATAAAAGTGTTGACATTGCCTGTTGTCACAGAAAAATGGTGATTGAATGATATGAAAATATTCCTGTTATATGTTGACTGTTAAAACAGCAGAAATAATACCATTGGTAAAAAAGTCCTTACAGTTTTCCCAGAGAATATGTTTCCTATTTTCCGCTACTTCGAACAACTAAAGTACTCATAATACGTGATGCAGGTGGAAAACTTCCACGTGGACTGTCAGGTGTAGATTCCACTGAAGCGTGCACAGTGTGGACTTCGGTTTCAATGGAATTCTATTCCACATGTATGGCTTTAACCATCATTGAACTTTAAATACTACGCCAAAAAATACTTCGCGTATTCTTAAGATTGTAGAAAGATGAAATATAATGTTTCATATGTTGGTATAAAATATAAATTCTCGGGAAGATGTATGATTTTTTCGATTGACTCTATAGTTTGCCGAAATTTATTTTTTATTAAAAAAATCAAAGTCATTTCAATTGTTATTCAATTTACTATGCAACGTGATTCGCTTCTATGAAAACTATTTTCAGGTTTAACGTTTTATTGAAGATGAATTATGTTGTTATAAATAATGCACTTTTAGTTATCGAATGTACTAAAAGTAAGGAGGCACTTAAATTTTACTATTAATTATATACAATTTATTGGAAATAGCCTTACGTTAATAATGAATGAAATTTCTGTCGTAATGAAAACTTCATTTACCCCTGTGCCACTGCACAAACTGATTATATATAATATATTTTCTTTATAATGATAAATACCTACGAAACAGATTTTAAGTAGATTACATATAGGATATTCCTCGTTAAAGAAATCATTGCTAAGTTCTTCTTGCTCTTATTGGTATTATTCAAATTTATTTTGTATGGATATAGTTTTAAAATAAAGCTTTTAGATGGAGAGATAAAATCAGAAATTCTATTCCTGTTGAAGTTTTTTTCATTTAGAATTGTATATAACTTTTAGTCTTTGTAGAGCACACAAAAAATAAACAATCAAACGTAGAAATCAAAAGAATAAAAAAGACTTTTTGTATCACTCAACTTTGTATTTTAAAATAATTTTGTTCCGTAGTTTGCTTATGTATTTTTTTCCCTTTTATTTTACTTATTGAATAAGTACTTCACAGATTTACCTTTTTACTTTTCTCTAGATTTCTTAGGAAAATAAAAATATATTTTTCATTATTAAATATTTTTCAGGATAACGTGATTATTTTTTGTTCTAGAATGTATTTGTGTTTAGTACTCCAAGACTATATATAGCATTCATAAAATAATAAATGTAGACATTAAACCCACGTACAGAAGCCTCGCAAAAAAGATTTTGTATGTAAACACCCAAGTATTCTCTCATGTTGAAGCCAGAAGCACAAAATATATACTTCAAATATCATTTTCATCAGTTACCTTAAGAGAAAAAAGCTTACTTATAATCGCCTAAGCTCAGCAAAGAGCTTTCAGGGCCTGGAGGCTTCGTTGATATTCGAATATATTGATTTTGGCTATGAAGCATAAACGGATTCGCTTTCACGATATATTTCACTTTATTTTATATACGTGAAGCACTGTTTGCGGTTACAAGATTTTGTCACGTGAAAACATTGAAAAATTACCGTTGTTCTTTCATAAGATGAAAATGAAACGGAGACATAATTTCTTTGTAATAAGAGTAACAGAAAATAACTATTTGTTACTCAATTGCTCAAGAGGTAGAGATAGAATGATATGACCAGGATAGAGCTACTGCTTAAATAATCGCTGTCGCTCTTGTCCCGGCATTTTATGATAAAAAAAGGTGAAAAGGAATATAAAGACATCACAATTACATTCGAATAGAAATCGATAAACCTATTTAAAAATAATCTGTTCTCTCTGGGACTTAGATCCGTGAGATCCATCACTAAAACCAACGACGCTGCGCCATGGATTCGACGTTATTTAGTGCTATTAGTTTTAGCTTGTAACAAAAGCTCATATTTTTATGTTTACAAATCGTCATATTTTATTTGTAAAACAAAAAACTTACTGCGCAAAAGTAGTACCTACTTTAATAGTAAATAAAATATAAATGCTTTACAAATGAAAATAAGGTTAATACAAAATATTAAAAAACAAAACTCACGGAAGCAACAGAATCATTTTCAATTAATAATAAACAGTATTAATAATTGTATAAAAATTTATAAAAAAATTGAGTTTTATTAGCAAAATATCATTCTTTACCTACTTTGATTTGTAATATGACGTGAGAGATATGGGCTTTAGAAATAAAGTAATAGCTCATATGTCGATTTTACAATAGTAGATAAAGATTTATATTTTCATTCAATTCATCGTATTTTACTCTTTTATTTCTGGTATCACGTTGTAAACATGAGAAATTTACTGGTTTATTTGTTGGAGTTGTGGAAAAAGATTTTTCTTAACGTTATTTTTATTATATTTCTGCTAAGCCTGTTTCAAGTATATTCAGTAAACTAAATATTTTTCTATGTTTACCTACATCAAAAGATACATTTTTTTAAATGTGTCAGACGTGTATAAACCTCCTCCAGTCTCATGATATTTTTGTCAAAGAAACACATTATAGCGTGTGATGGATTTATCGAAGACAAAGCAAAATTTGTGTTACCTTTTAATAAAAACAAAAATTGTTTGATCTACGTGTTTGAGAAAAGAATTGGAACCGGGCTATAATTTCTTTACAATTTTTTAAGCTCCAAATATGTATATAACAAAGAGACAAAAATTAATTCAACGAATAATGATAAACTCAATATGATGGTAAGATAATGTAAATCAATTATATTTACGGGTCTGAAGTAATTAACGGTAGATAAATTCATCCAGGGAAAATTGAAGAACTTTGTATCATAACTATAATCGAATTTTGAGATCATAGCAAACATTATTCCAAAAATTAAATAACTTACAATTTAAATACTGCAGGGCTGTCGATATATGCCCCGAGATATATTTCTTTTACTTTAAGAATTTCTGGCTTATTCAATAAATAGGTTTGTAATTTATTTTTCACGCCAGTAAATTTTCTGACTACTTAAAAATGCAACAAAAATCCCCCCGTTGAGTTCAACGGACTTACAGCTAGTAAAGTAATAATTAATGACATCTGGGTTTCAATGTAAATATTGTTATATAAATTATGTATAAATTATATATAAATTATTGTTATATAAATTATTATTGTTAATGGTATGATATTTTTATTCCTATCTTATCATGATCTTATTATTTTTTTTTTTAAAAAAAGTTTCAAAAATACGCCAACAAATAAAGCTAAGTATATTAATTCGTGGAAATATTGTAGTAATATAAAAAATAATACTTGTGAAAGATGTTATTTCAAATGGCAAAAATATTTTTGTGTAAAAAGATTAAGTGGTTAAAAAAAAGAAAAAATATCATGCAAAGCGTGCCTTGAAATTATGTTGTCAGTAAATTTAAATTTAATTCATTGGCTTGGCTTATTTACTAAAATATTGTCGCTGTCATTTAGTTAGCTGAAAATCCAAAGTGTTTCCTTCGTTTATTTTTTCCTTTTGAACCCTCAGCGGATGAAAAGCAACCGTGAAATTTCTCCCCCAGGAGTTGAGCTCGGCCAACCCATCTCAAGCAAGGCTCGAAATGACCGCTCGTTTTTTCCGCCCTTGGTCAAATTGCGGATAAACCTGCAGATTTATGCCCTGTGTTCCATCCCGCTAGGGCGTAAAGTCGAAAAATTGCATTTGTGAAAAGGATATGCCATTTTCATATATACTTGTTAAACTGTCTTATTAAATCCATACTTATCAAAAGACATCATAATATTGAAATAATTAGAAATCTTTTTTTTTTGTTATCATAAATTTATTGGGATTATGAAAACATAAAAGGTTAAAAAATGTATCTCTCTCTTGTTATGTTCAGGACAAACATGTTATTCAAGAATGAAATAATCCAAGACCTTCAATGATTCCAGATAAATCTGAATAGACAAACATAAAAAAAATAAACAATCACAACCAAATATAACAAAAGCCCAAGAGCGATTAACTCTCTACGTCAAAACCGGTCGAAAATATATAGTTAGATTTTATTATTGTAATAAATTAAAGTGAAATTTTATTAACTCAAATTTACAACGTTTTAACTTCTCGATATTAAAAGACTGTTGTTTTCCATTTACAATATTTATTATTCAATAAACAATATTACATTTTAAAGGATAATCTAAGCACTAAACAGAGGCAACTTAAAATTAGTTTTATATAAATAAATCCTATTTCCAGACGTAAGATTATTTAATTTATAGAAATAATAATATTAAAAATATGCTATGGTACAGAGAAATTTGGTTGATATTTAATGTTGAGATATACTTTGATGTTACTATTATTCCCTATTTCACTACTCGAATAATCAAAAATATCACCCAAATTCATTAAAAAACGTCATCTTAATTAATTGATAAATAAATGTTTAATTTGATAGATTTTATCAAACATATAATTTCAATAGAATACTTATTCACCAAAACGATGGTTTTTACTTTATAAATTGTTTCTTACAATCGAAGCATACAATTTGTCATGACCTAGATCTAAAGTAAAGTTAACATCTAGAAAGAATAAGTTCAAGTTGAAATGTTCAATATTTTTTTATTTTTAAAATGTAATTTTGTGCACTATGTGATGGGTTTTAATAAATGAATGTCATTGAACTTGTTATAATAAAAATCAATGATAATCAACATTTTTTAAATTCGCAGCAATCAAACTTGAAAGGTGAACCAAGAGTATTAAAAACGCGAGTGAATCGACATCAATATTCTTGTATTTGTTTTTCTTAATTGTTTAACTCATATATTAATTTTTCAGTAGGAGAAATAATAAGGTATGTTTGAAAGTGATATATATTTATATGTTATCCATGTCTGATCCCAATTTGGAGCTTATGGCCTCCAAATGGAGATATCTCAACAGAGGTTTTTCTACGAGAACTGTTTGTTACTCAGTCGCACAACCTCTATTTTTTCAAAGAAAGTAGTAGGAATTGAAGTATAAGGCTTGGACAGGATTAGTGGTAAGCAATTCGCTCTCGTTACGCCCTGATTTTAAAACGATCGGAAGAGGTGAGAGGGAATTTCCAGACATCACAAACACCCATACCTTCGAATAGAAACCGATAAATCGATCAAAAAAATGCTATTCGTACTGGGACTCGAATCCGTGAGATCTGGCACGGAGGTCCACAACGCTTACCGCTGCGCCATATTATATTATTTAGAAACAATACGTAACATTAGTATCATATGTTAAATAATTTAAAAGATGCGAGCTTTTGAGTCAATTAATATTTAAATACAAATATTGTCAAAGATATAAATATTTGCTGTAAAAAAATGGCTGAATTGTGACCATTGTGTCTGAGTTTTTTTTGTCACGAAATTGATTAATATTTTATATTTGACAAATTCAATAGTAACTTTAGATGTTTAATATCAGTAAAAAATTGAGTATTTTTTTACTCGGTGAAACCGTAAAAGATATAATGAATCGTAGTATGTGTAACCTACGCTATAAAATAACGAATGGTGTTCCGTTTGGTTCAGTATTAGCCGCTCATTTGGTTTCGTAATGAGCTACTACTCCTGGAAAAAGGAAAAACATTTTCCTTAACATCATTTTTCTTCACTCGCTCGACTGCAGTGAAAAATAGGTGTTTGCCCAGGCGTCTGATTTTACTTGCACTGTACTAAACCGCAGAATTCACAAATGTATAACTTTGAATTATAATAAAATGTAAAAGGTTATAATCTGTATATTGTTAACAGCGCAATTAGTCTCTTTGAGTAAGTATTTTTTAAAATTAATTTTAAATATCTACAGACACAAATATAATTAAAAATAGACTTTTTTGGAAGAAAAAAAAATTGTAATTACAGCTAATGCCAATGCGCCAAATATTTAAAAGTTGAAAGGTCATAAGAGAAAAACTCGATGAGAATTAATTGTACGACACTCGAGATAAGCTCAAGGTGAATTGACACCACAAACACACACGTCTTAGGTCTCATTTTTTTTTTTAGTTCAAATTTGACATTGACCTTATCTAGAACCGAACCCAGACCCACTTGGTCGGTAAAGCAAGCTCTAACCAACTAAACCACAGCGGGCGAGTCTAGACAATTACTATACCAATGTAATCGAAATCGGAATTCTATGTATTTATATTACCAATTTTATACATGTGTAATGTGTATGATAATAATATATCACAAAAATTTATTTAATGAATTTTCTTCAAAGAAACGTTGAATCTGAGAGTTTTTTTTTCTGCATTCGATCTTTTTTGATAAAGTAAAATCGATTCCAGCATTTTTCACTAATATTTTAATATCGAAATGGAATTGAAAGATCATAATAATTTAGGGTTTTTACAAAAGTCAGTATTGTGTGCGCGAGACAAAGACTTTTATGAATTACGGTATTTAATATGAAATAAAAAAAAACAAGAGGTATTGTATACATTCGTCCGTTATATTTTTTTAAATATTACTTTTTATTCCTCATTATAACCAATTGTATTAAAATCAAAATCGATAGTGTTGTTAAATATACCGATAATTCCCGATACATTGGTACTGAAATGATTGCCCATTATTGCAGTCTACACGTGTGACTGATTAATATGCAACATGACAACAGAATAATGGTCTAATATTTACATTAGAATGGGTGTAAAAAGGGTTAAAAATAAATAATTCATTTATAATAAATGAATATCAATAAACAACTATGTTTATAGATTATTAAAAAGGTACTTTTAAAAGTAAATAAATAATGACATCGATGAATCAAATTAAGTAACTATAATATTAATAAAAGATAATAAAACAACAATTACCTATTGAAATCCCAATAAACATTAAAACTTAAATAGGCGATTAAAAAATAAAACAGGAATAAATAAAATAGAAGAGAATTTTTATATAAATTTGAAAATAAAAATATGAATTATTCTATTCGATGATAGTGAGAGAAAATATATATTTCCAATCAAACGTATGTGTTACAAATTGGTATTACATTATTGATTAAATTCTTCATATAAATCACTTATTGTTAACGTAAAACGTTGAAGGGAAGAAATGAAAAAAAAACATATTTTTGGAAACAAATCTAACAATTGATCAAATAACATTTTTTGAGACCAAAAACTAATACAAAATTTGAGAGCTTTGCGTTCATAAAATTCCTTATTTGAAGGCGGAAGTGAATATATAAGATCGGGCATGTTTGGTTGTGTGTTATAAGATGGTATGGGTATAAGTTTTGATATGTGTAGGGATCATTATGAAGTCTGCGGATGGGGTAGATGAAGTTTTTATTCAATAAGAAATATAAAATTGAACTATTTGTTAATTCACGGTATCAATATTTGTAAAATTAAGATAACAATGCCTTATATTAAAATAAAATACTTTAACAACTAGGACAATTAAATAAGCAAGTAATATATAAAATAAAAAGCACATTTGTAGATGAAATTTTACAAACAAGCGATTGATAAACAACACATTTATTCACTCTACATTTATTTTGGTAATAAAGCGAAACGTATGTATATAATTTTCACAGAACTTCGTAACAAAAATGTAAAGTCAGAGCTGTAGTGGTGTAAAGGTCTACGCCGAATAAGCTCTATGATTTATTCGAAGAAATTCCTTATACTCTCTGGTTAAATCAGAATAAGGTATAGTAATTACGATATCGCACAAAAAGTGCGTTTCCGTGTACCTATTACGAAGTATACGATTGAAGCACTGGAGACAGTATTTACAGTATTTAGAGCTACGTTAGGTAAAGTTTAACTGTGGTTAATTGTGTATAGTATGTTTTTAATATATATAACTTAACATGTATTTCACACTGCAGATATATCAAATGATAAAAAATATTCTATAATGTAATATTTTTGACTTCATTTTATAGTCGGGTTTGTGGTTTAGTGATAAACGTCGTTGGCTTTGTTTACAATAATCTCAAATTTTTAGTAAGGGCTTTTTAATTTTTCGTTCGATCAATGAATTTCTTATGTCTAAATTTCTTCTAATTCTGATCTCTTAAAATAAAGCGATTGCGGTAAGCTAATTCTTACACGTGTCCAAGCCCCATCATTTTATACATACTCTCTCTGGAAAGGTAAGGTTGGATGGCACAGTAGAAAAAAATCCGTAGGAGTCGATAAATGTGAAAGGAAATGGCTTAAATAATGTTGTTAATGCTAAATAAATAATAAATTTGATTCAGATTTAAAAACAAACTAATGCAGATCAAAGCTTGAAAACACTATTGAATTGAATTTCATTAAATGTTGCCCCACGTTATTCTATACAATAAAAATATAAACATAATAAGCCTGATAAAGCAATTTACAAACTAATCCCATTTAAGCGATCAATTCTACGGAATTAATCGCATAAAAAAAATGAGCTTAATATATTGTGCTTTCAATATAAATTTCATTACTTTCATATATGTAATATAATGATATATGAAACGTTAAAAAGTATTTTCGTACAACCTTCACAAAAAAAATATTTGTTTTTATTTCATTTACTATTTGATATTACTTAATCTTTATTTTTGATAGTACTATAGCTTACGATTGTTGTTTAAAAAAATCGTAAAAAAATAATGTAAACGGGGGACTTATATCTTTTTTTGGGAGTTCAAACCAATGTTAAAGACTATTTTCGAAAATGAAGTTTGTAACAGATCATTATTTACAAGTGCTCATTTACAAAACCATTTTAATGGTAGGAAGTACTTATTTTTAACTCCAGTGTGATGAAATACTATCTCAGAAAATACAATTAAATTCATTACATTAAAAAAAAACTTATTATTTTTTAATACGTTTTTAAATGATTGGAAAATTTGTATTCGTTTTGTTTCTATCGATATTTTTTTCATTTTTATAGCGCTTCGAACACAATGAATGAACACTACATGAATGTGTTTAAATCTTTTTTTTTACTCAGGTGAAAGTACACATCTTCCATATAAACTTATAAAACGTTTTAACACTTAAATGCTATGTCACTATTATTATAGTTGAACGGGTTTTGTTACTTTATTTCATATTTAAACATGGCTGAATTACTTGGTTGATCATCTACAATTATTAACACACTTGTAATTTGTTTATAAATAAAATAAAAGTATAAAATTTTACAAAAATCAGTTCATATTAAACATTTAAACCTATCAAAAATAAAAAAATTGTCACCTGAAAAAAAATTATCAAAAAATTAGACACAAATTTACTTAAAATTGCGTTAACGATAACTTTATTTTCAAAATTTTAGCGAAATTTTTAATCAATTATTTGGTGATTCAAAATGGTTTGAATGATAAAGATTTAGCTACGCATATTTCGGTGCGTGTACTTAATTATGAAATTAAATCTTTTATCAAATTAGGATGCAGTAAATGACTTAGTGTAGGTTCGATATATTTCGTGTCTGGCCCAAAAAATTCTTATTTTACAATCATTCATTTTTAGTCATATCAAAAGTCACTTCATGCTTGTCAAAATAAAATATATTTTTGATGGGTTCATCAGTTACTTTGCAGAAGTTAATTATTCATATTGAATCCATACAATCTGTGGACTAAAAAAGTTATCAATTTGAATTCAATGAAACCTATTTAAAAATATATGAAATAACGAAAGATCAAAGATACTGAGTGGTATATCTTTAAAAACGCAACAGCATTCTTTTTTGAGTATGTTCGGATTCTAGAAATAAATTTAATTTTTGCTTTGTTTTTATTATCTTCACAAATAAGGTTATAATTGCAAACCCGGCTCATTCCAAAATTGTTAAAACATGAACCATGAATGTATTTTAGTAGATGAGAGTATTTTTAGAAATCAGTCTCAAACATGGCTTGATAAAATACAATATATCATTTCAAAGTAATGTAAAACTAAACATATTTTTAAAATATTCATTGTTTTCATTTTGGAATTAGCCGTGTTTGCAAATAATATCCTCAAATCAACGTGTGAAGAAGATTTTAATTTATAGCTGCTGCTCTTATCCTTATAACTTTTTCTTTACTTTTGGTGAAAAAAAATATCTTTGCAAATGATTCGCAACTATTTGTCAACCAAAATTTACTTGTTTAATAATCCGAAGGGTTCATATTCGAAGCGGAAATTGGAAAAAAAGAATATCAAATCGAATTTTTGGAATAATAACTTTCTCTGCACGTCAAATCTGATCTTTGTCTAACGGTTTTTCCGCGAGAGACTTTAAAGCCTAAAAATATACATGCCGATATTAAAAATCTTCCGCCATTGAGGAAAAGTTACTCGTAGGTAAAAATAAAACCGCTTACCACTTTATTAGATTTTAAGTCAAAGAAGGGGTTCTTGGAAAAGATAATGCACGCGTAAGGGGATTTGGCGTTTTCATATATGGTTTGACAAAAAGAAATTGTGCTATTATTTACAGTAAATTTTTATTAACTTATATTGTTTTAAAATGAAAAGTGTATCATAAATTTTAAGTACAAACTTTTCTGTGAAAACTATATCACAAATGTTTTTTTTTATATTGGGTGGAAAAAAATAACAATCTTACGTTGTGTATTAAAAAGATCAACTAGAACGGTAAATATTTTACGCACGTAAAAAACAACATAACCAATTTCAAAACTTATTTAAATGATTTTTTGCTAATTGATTATCTTATAATAAATGACAATGTTTTTTAACACTAATTTTCAATATCATTTATTCATAGATAATTCAAAACAAAATTCTTCTTTAATAACAAAGTAATAATTAAAAACAATTCTGTATGCATTTTACTACCCAATCAAAATATTTTATAGTTTTGAAAGGAATCTACCAAAAATAAATGAGGTATAAATATTCATACTAATTTTTGACTGTAAAATTATTCGATTTGTTAAGTAACTAAGTATAAAGTTATTTTTATTAATTTATGTGCTAATTTGTTTGTATAACTTTAATAAAATCGTAACACAAGTAAACTTTCACTAAGAGTTAATTGATATTACTTTTAACGATAAAAAAATGTATTATTCATTTACCAAAGGTTTATAATATATTTGTATAATAAAAACATACACTATCTCAATTGGTATGTAAATATGATTTTAATTAGCAAATCTGTATTAATATCAAGATATCATTTGATTTCACATCACGGAATTTATAATACAGTTCCATTTCCACATAATAACTCGAAAATGCGTACTCAATTAACCTTTTCCACGTATAGTGGAAGTTTTAGGGGAGCCCCTACATATTAATCCCTTTCAAAAACATACATTCAAATATGCTCGCATGCGTTGCTATAATTTCATACAGGGTGATTCTCACATTTTCTTTTATCGATAGTTTACTGTATTTGAACAAAAAAAATAATCTAAAAAAAAACTTTTAATAACGATTAAGCGACGCAGTTGTAACTAAAGATTTGAAATCGATTTGAAGTACTTAAATAATCTGGCCTCTTAAGACTTAACGCTTAAAGTTAAGATCAGATTTATTAATTTATTATTTTACTTAAAAAAAGAATTAAAAACATTACTGGTTGAGTCTGTTTATCATGTGCCAAACATAATTAGTATTGTTTTTTTTTATTATTAATAAGCTATATTATTTCCTTAATATGAACTCAAAAATAAAATCAATTTTACTCATTATTAATTCAATAAATATCTTTAACGCATGACGCACTTTGAATATATAGATATCCATACAATACATTTTCAAAAAGTGATATCTATAACAAAATTAGCTATATTTTATCAATCTATTTTAAAACATTTCGTCAGGTTTTTTCAACATTCTATTTGATTTTTCACTTATTAAATGTTTTTTTTCAAGGAATTGAATGTAGTATGTTATTCAATGTTAAAAACAATCTGATGAAAAATCATTCTTTATTATAAAATAGTATTAAAAGGTAAGAGATCCAATTATTTGATTGTTTTTTATGTTATATTATAGAAGTAATACACCAGATTTATTGACAACAGTTAAAGAAGTTCTTGATAGAATAGTTACATTTTATTAATAAATGTAAGTTTGTTTTACAATTTGTGGGCACTCTGTAAATTATTTTGTAACAGCTGTAACAGGTACTGCCCTTCCTAATGTAATAACTGCGGAATCCCTATTTTAAGGTTCCAGTATTTTATGTTTTCTAGCTTTATAAGGCTATTTATGGGGATTTGGCCATTGAACCTTATTGGTAAAAACCTTGTGAAAATGGGTAAATAGCTCACGAAATAATAATTTTATACACTAGGCATTGGTGTAATAAATAAATTTAATGGACCATTCTGAGGGATTATTTTGAAATAAATTATTTAATTAAGACTCAAAATTATAAGTGTGAAAGGATAGTACCTACGTATTTAAAATTTGTTATTGAAAACGACCGAGGATGTTATAATAATGTAATAAAAAACTATTATAAAATTTTCCTACAACATCACAAAAGTATTTTATTTTTTGACATCAGCAAAGCTGTAAATTTGTCACTCAAAGTTTTAACAACTTCACGATAGAGAAAGTGCTTAAAACATGGACTTTAATATTATAAATAAATGAAAGCCATTCTTTTGAAAAGGTCAATATTAACGATGACGCGCGTATTTATTATAATACAATACTAACTGTCTAGACTAGGATGACGCTTTAAGTGCTCCGGTTTCCTAGGATTTACCTTGTAGGGTTCAAATCCCTGAATGAAATCTATTCATCGAATTTTCGTTAAATTTATGGTGTTCTATCAAAAAAATAAATGTCAGAGATGATCTATGTTTTCAATCAAGGTATTAGATTATGGAGAAATGTTCAGAATGAACAATTAACAATCTTTGAGTAATTCCTTGACAACATTCACTTTGAGAATAAAAATGAAACTTATGTTTGCCTGGCCGGTATTTGATGTATCATATTCTGTTTGCTTGTTTGTTATTTTTTTTTTCGAAAGTAACGTGAAAGCGTCTTAAATGCATTAAATATTTTGATAACATGGAAGATGTGCAAAGATCTATTTACGTAATTGGGGAGAAATTTTTATAATAAGTAGAATTTAAATTTTATTGGGCATGGCTTTGAAAATAAGACAATTTACATTGTAATTTTTAAATAATCACAATAAAATCTCTAATAACTATTGATATTAAAATAGATTATATACAATTTTTTTTAAAAAAATCTAATAAAAAATACAGATGATCGACTTGAAACTTTTATCGTTATTAAATTCTATGTATAATTGTGCATTTAAGCATTGACAGAAAGAAGTATTTGTTGATTAATTTTTCTTCTTATCTGCATTGTTTTTATTAAAGAAATAAAATACTTTTTCATCTCAGTTAACACTACCTAATAATTATGAAAAATATATATATTGCAAGAGTTTTATCTCTGGCTTAGTCAGTATATGATTTCAAATATCAGTATTTTTGCAACGCAGGTCTCATCTATACCGTAAAAACGACCCATTTTTTAAATTGTTAAAGAAATATCTGATTTGTAAGCTGACAAACGATGGGTAGTTTTATTTTTCTAAGATTCTAAGCTTGAAATTTTATTAAAGATGCATTTAAAGTTTAAATTTGTTTTAAAACGTAGAATCTTTATGGAAATGTTTTTTATTTGACGCCTAGTTTACTTAGTATTTTTCAGTCAATTTTTATCAAAAAACTAAGAAAATAATTTTATCGTTTATGCTGTCACGCCTGCTGAAATAGTTTCGCATTTTGTTATCGCCTTAAAAAAGAAGAATTGTTTTGTTCTACCTAAATTATTTGACACTAATATTTTATCTTGGTTAAGAATCAGATTTGAAAAAAAAATGACTACTAATAAGCAAAAATAAAACATCTGGAATTGTTTATCTACTTATCTACTATTCAAATAAAAGACTTACTTAAATGACTCTTTTTAATACCCATAGTTGTCTGATGCTAATAAAATTACTCAAGCATTTAACTGATAAGGTAAAACGAAGGCTTTGTGATACATTGCTTCATCTTAAGTGAAGGTAAAATATAATTTATTCCAGATATCACACTCAGCAGTCATATTTCTTCCATCGAGTTGACGTATATTTTACTGACGAATATATTAAATAACTTTTCACTCAAACACTTGATAAAATATTTGAAGGAAAATTTCACAGTACAACTAGTACGAATTTGATTGGAGTCTTAAAGTATTTACACGGTGTTTTAATGGAGTTTTCACTGTTGAATAAATTGCATTTTATGTGAGTAGTACACTATTTAACTTATTAAATTAGTAAATTTTTCATGTCTATTCAATAAAAGTCAGACTTAAATAGATAATAAAGGTACAATATAAATGTTCTTGTTTTTTAAATGTAAAACATTTAAATGAACTTTAATTTCTATTAACTATTTAAGTCTTTGAAATATAAATTAAAAGCTAGTTGTTGATTGAAGGATTATACGAAAAGACGATTTGCAAATTTGTATTAAAATGTAGTATATATATATGACTACAAAAAGTACAAACATTTGATTTAAATTTTTCGCAAAACAAAAATAGATTTTACTTTTTATTCTTATAGCCAATAGAAAAATACATCAATAGATGTCTTGTCTATACGTGCCATACCATTATACGTTTTTTAATACAATATTTACAATAAAAAAAACATGGTTCATCATGATAGTATTAAGTTGTTTAATTGTGTATTCTATAGTTGATTGTGCATTCTAAGTCGGCTTTTTGCAAACAGTATGGAAATCATTTTTTATGGCTCCAATGTCTCCCAGGTGATTTTGGATAAAAATATATAAAAAAAACTGTCGACAAGTTAAAACAAATATTTTTTCAGCAACCACAACCACCCATTATTGTATGTACATATATAAAAATATTTTTTTTATTTAAAAGTAAAAAAAATGTACATTCAAGGAGTAAGGAAATACGTAATGGTATACATGTAAAGTAGTTTTGTCTTGATATAACGGACACAATTTCTGTTTTAACACATACTGGCCGATGTTCAATAGAAATATGTAAATATGTCCAGCTTTGTAATTTCAATATTTTCGTTACATTTTATCATATAGACCAGTGGTTCTTAACAGGGGTGGTACAGCCCTCCTGGTAGGCGTTTAGAAGTCTTGGAGGGCGTTTTTAATTTTTCAGAGTTTTTCAGAGGGCGCTACAGGAATGCGAATGGGCGATGCACTTAGTCAGAGGGGGCTACTGAGATATTACTAGACTATATTATTTTTATATCATGCTTTTCATTAGTATTTTTTATTTGTCGGAGGAAATCCATTGCATGAAATAATAATACATACATAGATAATTGTTTAATTCTAAAGTTTCGTGTTTTTGGGGGGCGTTCGATAATTTTGGATAATTTATTTCTGCTAAGGAGAGTGTTTCTTTCAATGCGGTTAAGAAACACTGATTTAGACTGAGTAAAAACACAGTTTTTCGTTAAATATTTTTTTATAATTAAACAACAATTTTTCTATTCACCTACAAAATTAGCGGCGTTAAGGTCATTTTTATTAAAGTTGCTCTTAAAGAAATATATTTTTTTTTAATGGAATGGTTATTTGACGCGGTAATAAAACATTTTATTTCAGATATAACTCAACAAAAATAATTAAAAACGACAAACATGGAACATGAAGCTCGAGCATCAGAATGCGGTGAATCAAAACCACTTACAGCTTTTGTAAAAGACGACGAGCAGCAAGTTTGCAGCGTTCTTGAGGAGACGATAAACTTGGAGATAAAAGTGTTTCCAAGGCGATGGCTGATGCTTGTCATATTTGTTTTGTACGCGACAGGAAGTTTCATGCAGTGGTTTCAATATTCGATTATCAGCAACACCGTATCAAAATATTATTCGGTGTCTCCGTGGGCTGTGAATTTGACGTCACTGATTTTCATGTTCACTTATTTGCCGTTGGCGTTTCCAGTGTCATATGTTATGGATAAAATGGTAAACATAAATATATTTTTTTAATAACTATTTATAGTGACGAGACACCACCTGAGGTCAGAAAATAATAAACAACTCAAAACAAATGGGTCATTAGTTTTTATAGTCCAACTCCACGTTTATTACTATGTATTATAATAAAATTAGCTTCATTAGTTAGTCGCATGCAAAAACTCTTTTTTAAATTAACAAAAAAACAGTACTTATTACATTTTTAAACACTGTGCCACAGTCGATAAAATTTCAAATTTGTTTTTAAAGTCTTTGAATAGTATCTAAATATTTGTAACAAGTCATTCTCTTTTTAAAGCAATGTTTGAGGTCAACGTAGTCTTTAATTAATAAAAACAAAATATTCCACTTTATTAATTCAGTCAGGACCGGTTTCGCTTATTGCAAGTATTGTCAACTGATAAGAAAAATATATAAAGAGTGTTATTTATACAAATTTAAATAGAAATAATTACACCTTTAATGAAACCGGTCCGAACCTAATTAATAAAGTACAAAGAAGTACAAAGGAATATTGTGTTTTTATAAATATAATGCCTCTTCACCAAGTATTGACAGTGAACACCCTAAAAGTAGTCTTTAATAATGCTTTTACTATTTAAAAAACTGGTAATAGACCGTAATATACAAAAAAATAAAGTGATGTGTTCAATCATTTTTTGTTACTTATGTATTTTATAGGACAGAATTTTTCGTAATAATCACACGTTATGTAAATACAAAGTCAGAATCTAAGTTAATTCTAGATGAAAGAATGCCACGTTGTGGTAAAAGCAAGTATTTTTTGTTTCGCGGTTTGTCAGCCTGCAAATAATTATTCTCTAAAGAGTGGAACCCGTGTCACGTTTCGCAAAACGAGCAGCGGTGATACCGAATTAAAAATATGCATTGTTATTTTTAAGACTTGTTTGATTTTCTGTGTTGTTAAACTAATTAAGCTTGGATATTCAAACACCATGCTAACTATATTTGATTTTACAAAGTTATTTATAATGATAAAAATGACTGGTAAGTATTTAATTTTTTTATTGTTAAGCTGATTTTAAAACTTTTTTTGTACGTCAAAGTTTCATATAAACGACGAAAATCGGTGTAAATTGATCTCTACAATTGTACAAATATCTCCGGAGTTTACATATACAATAATTAAATTATATTTCATAATAATAATACAAACTAGTGATTGAATATCTACAAAATGTTAGTTTATTAATTGAATATCAAGGTATTTTAGTTGTACAAATATTTTTTTATGTAAAATTGATGGCTATTTCTATTTACACCTTTATTGTAACAATGATTAAACTAAAATGAACTAAGCTATATGTATTGGCTTAGAAGACATACGAAATACATGTTCTTATATTTTTTAACAACTTAACTTATCTGCATAAATATATTTATCTTAGTTCATCTACGAATTTGATTAAAAATTGGAAAAAATAGCCGCCATATAATTGAACATCATAACAAATGTGTTTTATTTGAATTAGCAACACTTTTTTCAGCGACAGCTAATGTGACAACTGACAACTGATTATTGCTCGGTATTTCTTCCCATTTCACCGTAAAAAGAACGCCAGAACAACGCTTGCAAATTATTGTGTGAATTCATTTTGAAATTAGTCAATAAACAAAATTGCCACGCTTAGAGTGAAGAATATCCATAAACTTTTTTATTATATTATTTATCCGAAGTTGATAATGATCGCAATGGTTAAAACCAGCCTTGATCATAATAAATAATGTAAAATCAGTAAAAATGTAGATTTTTTAATATTTTTTTACTTTTACTGTATGTAGCTACTTTTCAATTTAATACACCCTTTCAAAATCAACAAACGCTTATGAAATGTCAAATTAATCTTTATTTCGGAAGTATCAGATTAAATTATCATAAGATGACTCAAATAAAAATACAATTACTTAATGTAAGCAATTAATATCTTTTATTTGCTTGCATTATTGAATGTTATAACTCGCCTTAATATGTTTTTTGTAACGACAAAATATATGAGACTATTAAATACTTAGTCTTAAGAGCAAATAAGTTAAAATTTATAAGACTATGTTTACCTTAGCTTCTCGAAACAGTATGAGTAACAGTAACGGATTAGATTAATTAAGTATATTTGTTTTGAGTTGTTCTAGTGCATTAAGCTAAGGAAAAAGCCCTAATACTATAATATATTTTTCAATAAGTTAGAAAGGATGAGAAGATGTATTTTCTATCTCTTCTAAGTCAGTATGTACAGTTAAGTTAATGTTAGTTAAATAATATTTCTAATGAGAAATAAGCTATACTGCCTTTCCAAAGAAAAAGGCAGTAACTCGCAAAATTTTCTAAAATGGGGTTAAAAATATCATATTATGATAGGTAATTTTGACAACTATATACGCTGTTCCATTTAAAAGCAGAATAATCACTAAAAGTGGTTAAAATGCTCATTTGCTTAAATTAATGATGTTTCTTAGTAATGTTAGTTTTTCCTGCATAAAGGCAACCAATGCACCTGCTTGGTTGTTATGAAATTAATGCATCTTCCAAAGTGTATGCATGCAGTAACTTTTTTTAATATAAACTAAATGTCATTTTTTTACTGCCTTTTTCACTGAAAAAAAAGTTTAAGCTTAATATAAAATAATTTGATATTTTTTTCAAGTTTTCATTTTGGATTAAGTGAATGCCACTTCAATTAGCATAACTTGTTTACTAAAAAAATAAAAAGAAAATCTGATGTTAATTTTATTTAAAAACTTTTTTGTTAAATAACTTAATCATAGTAGGGAAAGTAAAAACTTTTCGTTGTTCCCCATTAGCTCTATGTGGCAAAGTAAATATTTAATGAATGTGATTTAACAATATTTAATTTCATTAATATTATTTATTCATTACAATAACTAGTAATAAATTGTTTTTTTGCGCAGGATTTAAGATCTGCAGCGCTGATTGGAGTGTTTGGCACGGCGCTTGGATCATGGATCAAAGTATTTTCAATTCAGCCAACAAGATTTTCAATAACTTTTGTCGGGCAATCTGTAATTGCAATTGCTCAACTCTTTATAATAAATGTTCCACCGAAACTAGCAGCTGTTTGGTTTGGAGAAAATGAGGTAGAGTTTATCATTTTATATAAAAATGTTTTATAAATAAAACACAAATTATCTATATATTGCCCAGCTACAATATTTCTATTATAATGTGAAATGGATCCACAAGACGTTTGTGTTTAAATTTTGTTTATATTGTTTTGTTGCCTTTTCCAAACAATAATTTATTAATTCATTTTCTTTCTCATTCTTAAAATGTCGAAAAACAATATTTTTCTTTTTACATAAAATAAAGATAAAATATAAAATAAAAAATAGGTCTAAAACAATGACGTCATCACTTTAAAGGATTTCACTGTCAATACTTGGTGGAAAGGCATTATATTAAAAAAAAAACAATATTCCTCTGTTCTACCTCGACTATTATATAAAAAGATAAGGACCGGTTTCGCTCATGACGCGCATTATTACCTGAAATGAAAACATTATCAGCTGATAATGCTCGTTATGAGCAAAACCGGTTCTGATATTTTTAAATAAAAGTGGAATTATTACAAAGGAGTATTGTGTTTTTTTAATACAGCGACGTCAGCCGAAGAATGTATTAATTACTTGAAATATTGTTGGATTCGTCGGTATTTTCGTAATTATAAAAATAAAACACTATTTTTCTTTTGAATCCTTTTGAAAAAAATAAATTATTATTCGATCAACAGGTGTCTACGGCGTGCAGTATTGCAATTTTCGGAAGTCAGTTAGGAATTGCCTCAGGATTTTTTCTCTCTCCATTACTGGTGAAAAATTCGGATGACATTGATTTAATAGGGCACGATCTCTACTTTATGTTTATTTCGTTTGCACTCTTCACGACTGCAATGGCTTTTGCTGTCATATTTTGTGAGTAATTCAATGATTAGATTAAACTAAATGATGCTAAACTATCATCGGCTTAATGAAACAAATATATTTTTTTTTTATCAAAGAGTATTGTTTCAAAATGTGTTTAATTAATTACGAATTTGTAACGGTATTATTTTTGTTATTCAAAAACAAAATTTTAAACATTTTGCCTGTAGAGGAAAATACACATCAAAATAAGTTAATCAAAAAGGTGAAACAAAACATTTATATTATTTTGTATAAAATGTATCTGAATCTATCAATAATAAATGAAATTTTGTTTTTTTAATAATATATGTAGTGATTTTTTTTTCAAGTGAAATTAACAATATATATATTATGTTTTATTTAAAAAAATCTGGCTTGCTTAAAAGTTCGAAAATACAATATGTGAACATTTTATGTATACAAGTATATTAGGTATAAAGTTTTTCATAAATTTCAGTATAAATAAAATGTCTCCATATTCAGTAGAATACTTTAAATAAAGTAAAGATTTCACCCACCCATCAAGATTCATTTATCAAATAACTACATAAATTGGTAAACCGTTTCTTTTGATAATATTTTCAATCGAAACTTTTATTTTTAAATTGTTCAGCTAAAGTTTTAATTAGTTTCGTTATTATTAAAATCAAAGTTGAAATATTCAAGAAAATAAAAATTGTGGTCGGTGTTGAATTTATAAATATTCTTTAAAATATTGATTCTAATATTGTATTGTTTGTTTGGTATAAGTTGTGGTTCACATTAACAGTATTGAGTAATTATTCTTTTTTGAAAAAAAAAAAAAACTTGCAGTTTTTGAAGCAAAACCAACACAGCCTCCAAGCCCTGCCCAGTTCAGGTTGTTACGTATGACGTCGGAGAAGAAGTCAAACTACATCACGTCGTTAAAAAGGCTTTTAAGGGGAAATCCCGCCTTCCTGCTGCTAGTTCTGTCCAACGGAATCAACAACGGATGTTTTAGTGCCATGTCAACGTTGCTCACACAAATATTTCTTTTTTATTTTCCGGTAAGTGCATTTTTATCCGATTTGTTTGCACTCTTGCCTCGCTTCTCATCTTGCAAGGGTAGCCATAAGCTTTGTTTAGTAATACATATTTAATATACTATCTCATATAATTATATTTTGTGAAAATTGTTTTTCGATCAACATTAACTATTTTTTCTCACTTTCTAGTGCAAAAGACGCTTGATTGATGTACATGTTGTTTTCATTTAAATTTAAATGCTTTTATTCAAATTATATCTGCTCGTTTTGAACTAACAGCTTTTTCATGTAATTTTTGAAACCTTGTAACGCATATTATATGGATACAAATGTTATCAAATTCGAATTTCTTTTAAGTGTGGAGTTGTGGTAAAAAGGTCTGTTTTACCTAAAAATAAACATTGTTTACTCTATTTAAAATTCAGAAAATTAAAAAAAAACATATAAAGCACATGCATACACACTTTTTCCGTGCAAACATTTTTTTTATCTGTTTGTCCATCAAGTGTATTGAGCAAATGCTGACCCGAAAACTACAAGATTCTTAGATTATTTTTAATTAAATTAGGTAGTCTTCCAAGAAACATTAATGGTATCCATCGTTACTACTTTTACGTTAAAAATATTTAAGAATCTTGAGGTGACTTTCACTTGCCTAAACAAAATACTTAAGTAATAAGCACTTATCAATTCAATTTAAATAGAAAAATATGTGTAAAATTTGTAATTTTACGTAATTAAAAATGTTAAATTATTCTGCATTTATAATTTAATTTCCAAATTTACTTCGCAAAACCAACATCAATCGCATAATATACATTATATGAAAGAAACATAAAAGAGATTAACTATTCAAATAAAGACCGCTGTATTCATTACATATTCTTGCGAGACTGTGTACCACATACGGAGTTTGCACCTATTCTATTTAAGTTACATCATAGAAAACTTTTATGATGGTATTAACTATTTAAGCACATTTACTAGATCTTCTAAGTCGAAGTCATAGCAGTCTGTTGAGTTGCAGATAGTATAAAAATAGAATTTCAGCTATGTACGCTTTTGGCCTTTAATGAAGTCAGAGTTTTAAGACTATCTTGTGTGACCTTTATATTTATTTATTTAACTGTATTCAAAAGTGTTTTTCATTATGAGCAGTAAGAAAATAAACATTAAGGTAAAATACGCAATGTAAACTTTGAAATCACAAATTATGAGCAGATGAATAAAAAATATTTACTAAAACACTTTTATATGTTGGTTCAATTTTATTCTGATAACAATAATAATATTACACTTTATAAAATCAATCTTAATAATCAAGAAGAAAAATAGTGAGATGACAGGTTGCAGTTGTTTTCTTTAAACTACTATAGTTTCATACTTCAATTGTTTCATTCTAGAATGAAACAATTTGAAAATAGAATCTCGTAGAGAATAAACATTGTATGCTATGGTGTTGAGTATAAATAACAATTGCACCGAATTCAAAAATAAATATATTTTAAGTTAACTCAAAATTTTTAATGGATAAAACGAGAGTAATACGTTTTCATTTTAAAAAATAAAATATTCATTCGTACTACTTCCACTTTTATAAAAAAAGATCATGACCGGATTCGCTCATGACTAACAAATCAATATAAGATAATAAGATAATGCTCGTCATGCGCAAAACCGGTCTTGATCTTTTAAAATAAAAGTGGAAATAGTACGAATGAATATTGTTTTTTTTTATGTAATGCCTTTTTATCAAGGTATTGACAGTGAACACTCTAAAAGTGAATATGATTTTTAAAAATAAAACACTCTTTTAAATTAATGGTTTTTTTTCTTGAATATGATCAGGACCGGTTTCAAACATGACGATCAGTTGATTCATTATTAAAAAAATGATAGTTAAAACCGAAATTGATTCTGGAATCGATGTGGAATAAATAAAAAAGTATGTTTTATTTTTAAAATACAATTAATGCCTTTCGACCAAGTATTGACACTCAACATCTTAAAAGTGAATTGTTGGAAAATATGTTAAGGATGTTTATTTTAAATAAACAATTACACTTTTAATATTAAAGTGCAACTGAGTAAAGAATAGTTCTTGTAGAAAAACTTCTGTTGAGATACTTTCATAAGAAGGCTATATACTCCACACTGGGAGAAGACATGGATTAAAAAAATACGTGAATCTGATAATCAGTAAAATTTTGTTACGTTTATTATCTTTAAAACAACTTACGATTTTTCATTTAAGATTTTGACTGAAGGTGCTTGGTGGAATTTCAATATTAAATTTAAAGGGCTGATTGTAATATTACAACTGTTAATGACATCTTTGACATCTTTGTTGAATTTTACTGTAGGGTCTTTTTTTAGTTGGACTATATTGTTGCTATCGAGAAAATTGTTAATTTTATCAACGTAATCGTACACCCATTTTACTATATATTCGTCTTCCGATTTTAAATGAAATATTACACCTTCCGGGATATCCACTTCTATACCCTATATAAATATAATCATAAAACCTTCGCCGAAGAACAAATAAATATAATTCTTGAAGTTACTTACTACTCAAATCTGTAGGCATTCCCATGAGCTTATCCTTTTCGCCAGCAATGGCTTTAAACTCAATGATACATTTATTTCTTATATAAACACGAAACATTTATTTACTAAGCGTCAGTTCAAGTTCATCCGTGCACTTGAATGCCTGAAGATGCCGAAAGGCGAAACCCGGGTCGTTAGTGACAAAATTTGTGAGAATGTACATAGTTTGAACGATTCAAATTTACGATTTTTCATTTATTTAAAATAAAGATTTGAGTCTAGGCGTTGTATTTTTAGTTTATTATTATTATCTTAATTAGTAAATATTTTTTTAATAAATGAATTAAAAATAAGCTAATATAAACTATATTAAATTCACCAATATAAATAAGCTAATATATTTATAAGCTAATATAATTATATAATATAGCATTTAATATATCATGAATGAAAATAATCAAATTAAGGTTTTTTTAAATTATTTTGTCAGTTCGTCTATCATAAAATATCACAAATTTTACTTTTGATAGCCTTAGAGCCTTAACGACTTGAATAATCCGCTTTCGCACTTTCTTACTTTAAAAATACAAATCGAGCCATTAAAATATAATTAGAAGGTTTTGTAACAAAATACGGTTGAATTTATAACGTTGAACTTCAGAATAAAACATGAATTATTACTACTTTCGATGGTTTCGGCGGTAACTTTGTGGAAGTTCATTTTAATAGAAAATTTAAATTAACTTTGATTATTCCACGTATTGTGTAACTAACTGTGACACGTGTTTCGCCTCTTTCAGAGGCATCTTCAGACTTACTATCGCAAAGTTTGCTTAAGTAATGAAGCAAGATTGATTCTAACATTTTAAAATTATAAAATTACAAAATGGATTGGGTTTTTTTTCCTTTTAAGAGGAGCAAGGAGGGGGGTGTAGAATCGAAATAAAGCAAACAGATAATGATACTAATTTTACTAATGAGTTGTAAACAATCAGAATGGGATTTTTCCTTTTTAATGGAAGCAAAGAGGGGATTATAAAATGCAAACAAATTTAATCGCGAAATTTTAACTTTTTCGGATATTAATAGCAACGTCGTTAAAGAAATGCTTAGACTTTTTAATATTTGTATTGAACAAAACTATTTTTTGTTTAATAAAAATTTTTACAAACAATCGGTAGGATTACCTATGGGTGGTCCTATTTCACCTTTGCTCGCGGATATTTTTATGGATTATTTTGAGAATAATCTCTTTAAGTCAAATCACACGTTACTTAAAAATGTAAAAACTTGGTATCGTTATGTAGACGATATCTTTTGCATTTGGACAGGAACAGATAGACAGTTAGATACCTTTTTACGTCATTTAAATTCATTGCATACAAATATTAAATTCACACTAGAAATCGAGCAACAAAAAACCTTAAATTTTCTTGACATAACAATAAAGAAAAATAATAGCAACAGATTAGAATTTGCCATTTACAGAAAGCCTACTTATACAGATGTCGTCATTCACCATCAATCAATTCACCCGTGGTCGCAAAAACTCTCATCATTCCATGCAATGATTAATAGATTAGTTAACATCCCTCTCACTAAAGTCAACTTTGAATTAGAGTTAAACATTATTAAACAGATAGCTGTAAATAATGGTTACAACACAGACGTAGTAGTTAACTTACTTAAACGTAAGCAAGTTAAACAACTCATAGTAAATAATATTTTTTCAGGAGAGAAGAAAGCAAACGATAATATTAAAAACTGGCGTAGAATTATTTATTTAGGAGACATCTCGTCAAAGATAGTTAAATTTTTGCCAGACAATATAGAACCCGCGTTTTATACAGTAAATAATTTAGGTAAAATTTTATTGAACAGTAAAGATCGCGTAGATTCATCGTCACAGAGTGGTATCTATCGACTCTCTTGTGGAGACTGTCAAGCGTCTTATGTTGGACAGACAGGTAGAAACTTTAATATTAGAATTAAAGAACATATAAGATGTCTAAAAAGTAACAATTTCTCTGAGTTTGCCAATCATTTAATAGAAAATAATCATAATTTTAATCAGATTTGTAATTTAGAAATACTCCACCGAGTAAATAAAAAGGGTTTAAAGATGAATAGCTTAGAATTTTTAGAAATTAATAAAACTCTTAACAAAAAAGAAATATTATTAAATAATATTCTTAATAGCACAGGCGGTTCCCCGTTACTAAAATTGTTTCCAATTAATAGAGTAATCACAAACCTAGATGATTGATGGTAGCTCATTAGTTTTAAATAGTTTGTAATGTTTAACGTCATTAGTAGTATGATTAAATTTGTTTGCATTTTATAATCCCCTCTTTGCTTCCATTAAAAAGGAAAAATCCCATTCTGATTGTTTACAACTCATTAGTAAAATTAGTATCATTATCTGTTTGCTTTATTTCGATTCTACACCCCCCTCCTTGCTCCTCTTAAAAGGAAAAAAAACCCAATCCATTTTGTAATTTTATAATTTTAAAATGTTAGAATCAATCTTGCTTCATTACTTAAGCAAACTTTGCGATAGTAAGTCTGAAGATGCCTCTGAAAGAGGCGAAACACGTGTCACAGTTAGTTACACAATACGTGGAATAATCAAAGTTAATTTAAATTTTCTATTATGAATTATTACCTTTCCTTTTAAATAAAAGAAGGCGGAAGTTAGTGTAGATGTTTGGTTAATTATTTATTTTTGATAGATTTTTCTATAATGAATCAAATAATTACATAATATAAACGCTCGAAGGATGAAGATAGCCACATAGAAAAATAATAAAACTTTTCACGTCTTTATTTGGTGTTTTAGTGGATTGCATATTTTTATTTTACGGAGATAACACTATTGCAATGTGTATTCACTGAGATAACTTCAATTTTACGATACTTTAAGACATATATTAAGCAACGACCGGCCCACCGAGCTATTTTGTGCGGCACTGATTCATCTCGGCGAAGTAATAGAGAAATAAATTATAAGAGGTTTGCCGACATCCAAAACAAAGACAACACATTCGCTATATTTGCTCGTCCGATGGATGCCGATGTAAATAATGGAACAATCTTCAGGGCGATTTAGTGCTAAAATCACAATAGTCATTGCTTTGATAGATTTTTATAAATTTTATTTGGTGAAACAAAAATATACAAATTTACGCGCATTTGCAAGAAAAATCATTTGTCTTTTTGGCAGCACATATATGTACGTGTGAACAGTTTTTTTCGAGAATAAAACACACTTAATCGTAAATTCGATCGAGGGTAACAGATGAAAATCTCGAAAATTTTATGAGATTATCCTTAAGCAATACCAACGCCAATATTGACAGTCTCGTAATTCAAGTACAAAGCCAATATTTACACTAAATTTTGTAATCATTATATAATATTAATATTAAAGAAGTAGATTAATAGAAGTAGCAACGTCTTTTATTTAATTAAATATTACTTTATTATGTTTAATAATTTGGTCCGGCCCTTGACTCGGAGACAGAATATTAATTTGGCCCCGACCTAAGAAAGGTTACCCATGCCTGATTTAACATGTATAGAATATTACAACGTATCTAACTCTTTTTTTATAAAATACCACTTAGCTCACCTGGGCTCAATGTAAACGTTTATTTATGAAGATTGGCATTAGAAACATTATAAATATTGGTTATTTTCAACAAAATTGTGTTTTTAACTTTTTTTCTTTTTTCCGTTCAAAAATAAAACTGTATTATTTTAAGAAAAGTATTTTTTTAAGTATTTTATTTGTACAAATAATACATTTCTAGAGTCAAAAAGATTTCAATGTGTTATATAAATATTTCAGAAAGGCGAACAAGATCCTGGCACAATTGGTGTTATAATCGTCATCAGCGGAATGGTTGGGTCGGTAACATGTGGAGCGATACTTGACCGGACGAAGAAGTTCAAAGAAGTAGCATTCTGGGTATACTTCCTAGCTATAATCAGTATGATAGGATATACATACTCGCTATTATCTCCTTATAAATATGATACGTGTATATTAGCAGGAATTTTGGGGTAAGTTAACAAACTTCAATAAATATCCATAGTATAGGTAAATTCGGATATCAAATAACAACTCTTCATTTTGTACGTAAATTTTATTTTTTATACAATTGTATAATATATAGGAAACAATATTTTTTCCAAAAATAAATCATTTTTAATATATTTTTTATAAAATAATTGATACTAAGATGGCTGGAGCCACATTCAACTCAATGCGGACTTTCTGGGACACACAGCTGTACTCGAATAAAACCAAATGCCACTTGTTCAACGCTTGCATTCTGCCGGTAATGCTTTACGGTTGCGAATCATGGCACCTGACTAAGACTCAGAAAAACCGTATACTGAGCTTCGAGAACAGATGCTTGCGTCGGATAATGGGGGTGAGGTGGTTTGATTTTGTGAGGAATTCAGAGATAAGGGAGCGTACAAGACAGCGTCCCGTCACGTCAGTGGTTATTGAAAGGCGTTGGAACTGGCTGGGTCACGTGCTGCGGATGCCTCTGGAAAGCCTCAATCCTGCCTGCCTCTTCTTTCGACCGGTGGGATTCCGGCGTCCTGGACGTCCGTCGAGTACTATCCATAGGATGTACTCGGCGGAACTGAGGGATGAGGGATGCTGGCATGTCATGGGAGGAAGCAAAGCTATTGGCGGGAGACAGGGAAACATGGAGGTGCCACGTGGCGGCCGTATGCTCTACATAGGGAGCGAACATGGCCAAAGAAGAAGAAAAGAAGATTTTTCACGCAAAATTTTCGAGCATTTATCAATTATTAACAATATATTGCTTCGAATTTTGACATATTCCACGTGTACGTGAGTAAGTTCCTACGAATATTGTTTTTAATGTCTTAACACTTTTCCTTTGATGCTAAAAAAAAACTTCCAATATGTTGCTGGCCCTTGAAGAACTAAGTGAAAAAACATGTTTTAACACTTACCGCGCCCTATGACGGACGGTAAAAACCAAGGACGTAGATTTAAAAAAAAACATGTTTTTCACTTGGTTCGTACAGGGCTAGCAACATATCGGAAGTATTTTTTAGCACCGTAGGAGAAGTGTTAAAGTAGAATTTGCCGGAGCTTTCTCAGTTGACTTCCTTGCCATTTTTTTCTACTATTATTAAATATTCTGTTTTTCCTACATTGCCAAAGTAATAAATTCTTATTTGACATTATTTTTCAATTTTTATGCACGATAAATAAATAAAATCAATTAAATTATGCATAATAAGTATCTGTTTATCACAATAAATATAAGTTTTACGGAAAACCGATTGATGTGTCACCTTTAAACATTATCACAATGTACACGTGCGCCAAAATAAAGGGTGGGTACGTTGTTTGTTACAAACAAATACAGATAAATCAAATAAAAACATGATATATTTTTATTATTACGTTTATTATATTGCTGTGATTTGATAGAATGACATTATTAATAATTCAGCTGTGAGTTTTATTATCATTTCATATTTTATTTGATCATTAAGGCTATCACTGTATTTTGTTGAAAATGCTAACTAGCTAATTAAAACTAGTGCTGATAAACGTTTATGTGTTTGGGCTGAAACTGATTTTAAAACTGTCGTTATTTGATGAAGTGTGAATAAATAAAATCTGTTTTTTTTTTAAATTTTCAATTATGTCTTGCCATCGAAGATTTAATAAATGATGTAATATTTGTCTTAGTTTATAGATTAATAATTTAATGTGATACTCTATAAATAAACTTACTTTTTTTACTCTAACGATGGTAAGTAGATTGGCAAGCAGCGGTGTAAAATCGCAACGAGCACTATTAATCGTGAAAAAAAGTAATTCATTTCTATTCAAATCTTATTATTTTTAGGTTTTTTCTTCTTGGTTACACCCCGGTAGGATACGAATTCGCCTCAGAGCTTACTTACCCAGAATCAGAAGTAACTGTTGCTACCATTTTAAATACTATGAATATGCTAGCGGGAATATTATTAACTTTTATATTCGACTGGGTGTTGAATTTGTATGGAGAATTCTGGACAAACATTGCTGCAGCAGGAAGCCTGACGTTTGGAACAGCTTTGACTATGATGATTAAAGAAGACCTCAAAAGACAAAAAGCACAGAATATGGCCATGAGAACAAACTAATAAAATATTTTTTCTGAATCTATAATATAATTCGTACCTTATTAGTGAGTATACAATTTGTAACATAATAGTAAATAAATTTTACTTTTAATACGGTAAACTCTAAATTAATTGTTTAATTGGTAGGAAATATTGTGAGCAATAATTTAACTAAAAAAATTTGACGTATTTTAATGATTTTGATTTTTTTTATCAAGCTTAAAAAACACGAAAGTTTCCGTCCTGAAGTAAGTGTGGTAGTATCGATATTTTTATAAAGAAAAAAAACATCAAACATTTGTTGGATTATTGATGATACGTTTAATGATTTGTTAAATAATACAGTATTTTTTGAGAACACGGGTATAAATAAATACATTATAAAATATATGATAAATCAAAATGATTTTGGATTACGCAAAGGTGAGCCGAGCCGCCTGTCCTATTGAAAAGGTAAATCAAGTAATTATTATTAGATGCAGTTTTTCAATATTTTTTTATTATTTTATATGAAATGATTTGTAATAAAAGGATCGTAGTCTAGAAGAAAAAAAAACTGAACCTAAATTTTATTATTTTTCAGTTAAGAATTACAATAAAGTTTCAGTTTTTTCGCAAATAACTTTTCAATATTTTTTGTCAAGGTGTATTTGGAAGAGGTGAATTACGTGTCAAGATTTGTTACACAGCATAAATCCAAAAACAAAAATACATACAATATAAAAAGTTAATTTAAATATATAATGCAATTTAAAAAAAACATAGTCTTAGAAATCTTTAATTAAATTTACATAAATAGACTTGCAACGCTATTAAAAAACTCATGTCTGTGTTGAAGTTCACTTTAATTAAAATCAAGTTAACTTCCAGATAAGTGTTTTAAAATCAGGTAAAAGTAACTTAATTTACTAAGTGACACCGAGTTTGCAAATTCAAAAATTAAACAAACGGAAAGCTTTCACTAAAAAAAGTAATAATTTAAGTAATAGAACACTAACAGAGAAATTCACTTAAAAATAACTTAATTTAATTAAAATTGAATGTTTATAATAAAATAATAATTTTGGTTTGAGAATTTAAAATAACCATTTATTAACATGGTTATTTATTAATCATTAAAGACTTTTCCCCATATTCATTTTTTTTTTAAATTTAAAACTTTTGAAAGATTATTAACTCAAGTACTATTTGAATGGAATTGTAAATAAGATAAGACACCGTAAAAAACTTTTTATTGTGTATTTATTTATTTTGACCAAGATGATCGTGAAAGATGACGAATAAATAACTATCTATCTTTCTTTCCTTAAGTTCTTTCTGTTTTTCATATTTGTTGAAAACGGATCGGCTTAAAAACAGTAATTATTCCTTATGCAAATTTAAAGGTTTTCTTTAATAATTAAACAAATTAATTATTCAAATTTTGTATGTACTATATTAAACACATTGATGAACAACATGTTGGCACGCTCCATTAGTGTTAACCAATAATTATGTGAGTTTGTCATTAGGAAAAATATACAGCAATACAAAAGAAACACACGGCATGATTCCAAACTGTCAAGTTGTAAAGTCTTGTGCATTATTTTTATACTACTACGAAAGTTTTATTTTTTCTCTGTTGGAAGAAACAACTTCGAACACGACATGAAGTTTGTTAATTTTTCATGTCATTAGCTGTTGGCGTTGTATAAAATGGAATAAACTGTTTAATTTACCTAAGCGTTTTAATCAACGATATTATTTGATCATGCCACCTGTGTGGTCGAGTGGTCAACGTCGTTAGCTTCGGCTATGTAGGTCACGGGTTCGAATCCCAGGACGGACAGTTTTATAAATTGATTTTTCAATCGATTTATGAATTTCAGTTCGAATGCATGAATGTATGTGATGTCTTAAATTCTCCCCTCCCACCCATCCTATCTCATGAACGGGGCGTATCGAGAAAGACTAGCTAACCACTAGTTCTGTCCTAGCTCTATCTTTCTTTTCCTACTCTCTCTGGAAAAAGAGAGGTTGAGCAACTGAGTAACAAGTAGTTCTCGTAGAAAACTTCTGTTGAGATAAACTCCATTAGGAGTTAATATGCTCCACATTGGGAGCGGACATGGTTAATTTTATTATTATTATTATTTAGACAGCAAAGTCTAAATATAACAGATCACGCCAATGGCTTGAAAGCCTATCAATTGTTTACTATCATTAAGAATTAAATGAATTAAATGAAGAATTAAAGTTTGTATATACAGGTTAAATGGAAAAAATAGTCCAAGAGGATTGACGTATACAAATGTAAGTAACTTGCATACAACGAAGAAGATTATTGTATGTTTAATGTTTTGATAGATATTAAACTATATTATAAGTAAACTTATACCTGCATACTCGAAAAAAAAGTAGAGTGAATAAAATTTGGATCGTTCAAATTATGTACATTCACACAGATTTTGTCACTAACGACTCGGGTTTCGCATTTTGGCATCTTCAGGCGTTCTGATCAGCTGACTTGTCAGTTCAAGTTCATCCGTGCACTTGAACGCCTGAAGATGCCTAAAGGAGAAACCCGGGTCGCTAGTGACAAAATCTGTGTGAATGTACATCATTTGATCGATTCAAATTTAATATTGAAATTCCACCAAGCACTTTCAGTCGAAATCTTAAATTATAGAGTTAATTAGTTTTAAGTTTAAACCATTCACAGCTATATTATTCATATAACTAGAGACTTACTTATGTAGACTTGACCCAGTAGCTTAATGGCTAAAGCTCACATCGTTTGCATTAATCACTCATCAATTTATTTTCGAGAAAAATATCTGACGATCGATTTTGTAATTACCGAGCTTCCATTAAGAATGCTAAAATGTATTGCTTTTAATACGCTGAAAGGTCTACGGGGTAGAGCCAGTCATGTTATCGTCTCATTTCTCTCAGTCGTGTCATAGGACAGTTAACGTACATGCGTGACTTACTTTCGAATGCTTAAAAACTGGAACAAATCACTGTGTTCAGTAACGGATGTGTTATGGGTTAAGGACCGATTATATTTCACGCAGTGATGCTTTACAGATCCGTGAATTTGAATAGAAAAACAAGATGCTAAATTGTTGATTCAGCACATTATTTTTTTAGTCATGAACCGAAAAATAACTATGATGAAATGGAGATGCTTTATAAATAAGCTAAACATAATATGTGCTTAGATTTCATAAATTTTTATAAAAGTTTCTTTGTGTTCAAGGTAAATGATTTCCATTTTTCAGACCTATTATAATAATTCCATATACGTTGTTTGAGTTATTTTTTATTTAAACACTAAAAAGACACTAGTTTGCCAACTTTTAAATCAATATCTGATGTTTATATTATAAGCAACAACTATTAAAAACGTTATTTTATGTAAGTATTCTCTTATTTTTCATACAATACTACTACAATGGGTTTATAATGATCTCCGGTGGACAAATATTTAGATGGAAAAACATGTTTTACAAATAGTCTAACATGAAATTGTGATGATTGCGACATAGTGAATAACTTTTAAGGAGATAGATCAGCACATTGAAGAGTTCAAAATCTTCCAGGCTTACATGTTGAGTAACTGATATGTTTCTGCATAAAAAAATGACTCACAGTTCATCAGAAAAATCTAAACCAACCATCAACTGTCGCAAAAACAAGCATATATATATTTTATCTTTCAATTTTGAAATATTAAAAAAGTTTTATATTTAATCAATATTAAATAAATTAGAAAACCGATGCATTGTTATAAATATTCAAACTGTTTCAGAGAATGCGAATAGCTTCATGCTAGTTCAGATAAGTCATTATAAAAAATAGGTTTCAACAACTAAAGTGAACACATTTGTAAATTGCCAAAATACTTAGATATTGTAATATTTATCGTAATTTATACGTGCTATGGTTAAACGGTTCTAACGTGATAACGAAGGTGTGTATTATTTATACCACGTAATCGAGAAACATATAATAAACATATATTAGCTTTGACTACAATATATAACTGATCTTAAAAATTAATAATTTACCTTATAATAACATTTTTTCGGGAATATCTGGTCACTGAATATATCCAGTGATTCTTCTATTAGTATAATATCTGGTATTAAAGTTCCCCGTCAACATAAATTAATCTTTATTATTCTTTATTGGACTCAAAGACTTTGAATATATTTTTGAACAATTATTATATATTTATTTTAAGACATGAACAGCTGTTGAAAGTGTATTCTTGATGATTTACTTTCGAGGAAAAACGAATACTGAAAGAATAAACCAAGCCCTTGTTCTCAATGTAGTGTTTATGAGCTCTAATGGAAGGAAAATGTCTATATTACGAGATTTTTTTCGTAACACAGTCAATGAAACTCTCTTTATTGGAAAGGATTCAAAAATAATAATAAAAATACCACTAAAATCTAGTAGAAAACTTATCGCTGTTTATATGCTCCATTTTAAGGATATGATAAGTGGCATAGGCATTTTAAAAAACCAATGTGTGAATGTCTTGGCTAAGGGTTATGAATTCATAGACACAGTAACCAAATAGAACAAACGTTAAAGAGCTTTGTTTACAGGGATAAAGATCCATATGACGAATATTATTGTTTGTTTTTTTTATCACAATTTTAATGTAAAAATTATGTTCTGTGATTGCTTGAGCTGATTTTAAAAAATATATAAAGAATTCAATGTCATAAATCATACATGTAAAACATGCGGTCATCCGACAAATATTAAAAGTGATTAAGAAAGTTACTTTACTTTGTATAAATACAATTTGATATTAAAAACGTCTTGGTCGTTTGACAAATTAAAACATTTAAAATAAACGGCCCTGATGTAAGCCAGTTAATAAAACTCGCAGTGCAAATATTGCCATAAATAAATGATATGAAATGAACCAAAGTTTTCATAAATGTACAAATTGACCCAGATATCACAAGAGTGCCAAAATATAAATGCATTCCGCAAATTGGCATAATACAACTCAAAGTGAAGCCCCGTTGAGACGTGCGAAAATATTTATTCAGTGAAGTAGACCTCTGAAAAATTGGTGTTGTGTAGCCAAAATATGTGAGTACAGACAGAGCTGGGAGGCGAGAGTGCGTGAGCGCGTGGAAGCATAGCCTGCTAAAATCCGTTCCTGTTGCCTTTTATCCTTTTTTGTCCGAATTTTTCGACACACTCTTTCTTTTGTATGAAAACCCACGTCTGTAGAAAAGGGTGTATCAATAGAAATTTATAGAATGCTTAACAACGTTCAATTATAAAAAAATATATGACACACGACAAATACATTTATCATTTCTACATAAAATTGAAAATTGCTCACAAAATTATTTTATATTTATTAATACTGCTTTGAAAACTTTTTTTAAAAAAAGCCTACAGGCTTAATGAGCTTTATCATAGAATTATTATTGAAGCAATAAAATATATATTTAAATAAGTTTAAATTTTAATCAATAACTCAATTTTATTGACGGTTTTTTCGGGGTTTTAAGTAATAAGTTAATTGCTTACATTTCAAGGGATACAAGTGACAATACAAAAAAAAAAATTGTCTATTTAATTATCTAATATTTATTTTAGTTGGTATTATAATTGGTTTCATTAGAGGTGAAGTGAGCCAAATGGTATTTTAGACAAAAAAATTAGATGCGTTGTAATATTTTGCACGCCTTGAAGTATCGTAAAAATAAAATAACCTCAATAAATAAACATTGCAATATTATTATCTCCGTAAAATATTAAAATATGCAATTCACGAAAACACTAAGTAAGAGACGTGACGTCCAAGAAAAATGTTCAATAATTTTTCTAGTTGGCTCACTTTACCTCTCGAGGGCTCATATATAGGTACAAAGCTTTGATCTCTCGACTGTATTTTTTGCCGTTAATTAATATAATTTATTGAATTCAAAGTTAATATAAAATTTAAAAAAACTTTGATTATTCCACGTATTGTGCTACTAACTGTGACACGTGTTCGCCTCCAGTACGGCAATAAAGGCGCTTTTAATATTGTAAATTGTTTATTAAATACTCCCATATTTGTTAAAAAATCTTTTTTAATCAGAATTGTATAATTTTGTAATTTCATAATATAACATGTTAGAATCAATCTTGCTTCATTATTTAAGCAAATTTTGCGATAGCAAGTCTGAAGATTCCTCTGAAAGAGGCGAAACACGTATCACAGTTAGTAGCACAATACGTGGAATAATCAAAGTTATTTTAAATTTTATATTAAAATGAACTTCCACAAAGTTACCGCCGAAACCATCGAAAGAATTCTAAGTTATTAAGACAAATACTGTTTCTGCGTTTTTAAAAAAACATGTTTTTTAGTTTTGCCTTTGTCGCCTTATGCCTGTTATTTTTGAATAGTAAATAATACGGAGCCGTTGATAAGTGCTTTAACATATTTATTGCCAATACTGAAAAAATAAAAATGCCAATATTTCTTCTGGCAACTTGCAAGCTTGTCTATGAATTGCTCTTACGAAAAAATTATAGTTGTTTATAATGGTTGCCGTTGGCAACGCGTTGATTGACGAGTTAGTTATTTATTCGAAATAATCCTTCTAGATTTTTCGACACAGTTTGATTGATAATTCTCCATCGTTTATTACAAAGTGACTCATTATTAGTTATTATTTTCTAGTTTATTTGAAATAGAAACATTCGGCTGTTCTCAGATTTTCCACCGAACCACCCCGTGACATATACATTCACATATATAAAACGGCGCTATTGTTCTCGTCTAACAAAAGGTCTTTTAGTATCAGTTTGAGAGAGTCGTTAGTTTGATTCAACCTTTCCTGAATTTATGACGTTAACGCATGACGTGTCATGCAGGACTCTTTCAAGAGATAACGCTCAAAAAATGCTTATGTGCGGCTATGCGTGTTTAGATTAACAAAAATAATGTTTTACATCTCATCGTTACACTATTACAATGATTTTAAAGTTGAAAAATTAATTTCTACAAGGAAAATCAGCCACCAAGACATGAAACATTAGGATGTGTAAACATGGCAACATTATATCTTTAAATTGTTGTGTAACATATAATATTATCTAACATTTTAGGATTTTAGTATAATAATATATTCGAAGTTTTGTTTGTTTTGAGAGAACTTTTGAAGCAAGCGTGATGTTAAGTGACAAAATATGTTCAAAAAACAAAACACTATTTAAAATTTTATAATTTAAGATTTTGACTGAAGGTGCTTGGTGGAATTTCAATATTAAATTTGAATCGTTCAAATTATTTACATTCACAACAATTTTGTCACTACCGACTCGGGTTTCGCCTTTCTAATTCGCCTCAGTTCAAGTTGATCCGTGCGCTTGAACGCCTAAAGATGCTGAAAGGCAAATCAATAATGAAAAAAATTGTGTGAATGTGCATAATTTGAATGATTCAAATTTTTACTATTTCATACTAATCCTACAATTATTTAAAAGTATCAAAACCGGTTTTCCTCATCACAAGCATTTTCAACTAATAAAAATATATATTAATACAGGGCTGTTTATACCTAACTAAAACTTATAGTATATAGTAATATAAAATATGTATAGTAATTAATAAATGTGTATTTTTATCAAATGAAAATGCTCGCAATGAGTAAAGCCGAGACTGATCATATTAAATAAATGTTGAATTATAGCAAAAAAGTGTTTTATTTTTTTAATATAATGCTTTTCCACCAAGTATTGACAGTGAATATACCTTAATTAAAAACAATTTGATTTAAACAAATTTAAAATCGGCATTCTTAGCAGAAAGTACAGATTATGGTGTCTAGTGCACACAAAAGTGTCTGCACTTTTAGCAAACACATACACAGGATAGTAGAGCTTTTGTAAACTTATACCCCCCAAAATTAATAATTGTACACTTAGTCGCAGGCGGATGGAATTGCAATTCCTATAATATTTTAAATTTAAATAAAAGCTGTGGCGTAGAACATTTCTCTTGACAAAAAAATAGTAAAAAAAACTTTAAAATTCATCAAACGAATAAGATACTAAGGGTATTTTTTTATATTATTTGATCTCATCTTTTCATACTGAAACTGTTTACGATGTTTATTTTTAACTAATGTTAATGAACTCAACGATTCAAACGGCTATAAGAAAGCGAGTCAACAATTTTATAAAACATTTTTATCTTATTCGAAGAACAGAAGAAATATTATAAAAAAATACCGGCTCTCAAGTAAAATAATATTTCAATTGAAATACACTTGTATCTTAGAAAATGCTGAAATATTTCATTTTTTTTTTGCTAGTATTTTTATGTCTGTGGAATATATCTGAGAAGAAGTATAATAAAGCTTTTTTCGTCCCGAATAAAACTAATATTTATAATCACTTATAACTGCTTGTTCAGCGAATTTTTTTAAATATTTTTTATTGTGTGTTTAACGGTTAAATTGTATCTTTAAGAATGTGTATAAATTAAGGTTTATAGAGCTTACACAATAATCGAATTTTATAAAAACCTGTTTCCAATATTTACAATACACAAAAATATATCTTATTAATGCATACATATTTTATATATAATTTATAGTAAAAAAAATATTTAGTGAAAACACAAAACGTTTCCAGTATTCTATTACTTACCAACCTAATATTCATATCTTTGCATAATGAAGATGGTCGTATAGTTTTAAATGCATATAAAGAATGTTTTTTGCTGTTTTGTTTGTAGATTTGTATTTCTAAAATTCAGATATTAATCTATTAAACTACCAATTTATTTTTCTAAAATACCACTTGGCCCACTTCACCTCTCATGGGTCCATATATTCTTAAATTATAAACCTGTTAACTAAGTAAAAACCAGCTTTCAAATGCTGCAAATTTTGATTCAAAAAGTTTTTTTATTAACCAGCAAGTTTACCAATTCTTATATAAAAATGATTTTCTTTTATTCTGTTTAATATAAATTTATTTAATATGTGATTTAAGTATGTACAATATACGATATCATTATATGTATCACCCTATTAAATCATGTTTATTTACTAGTCCCGAAACGAGTATAGTAAACCCAAAAGTCGCAAAGCTACCAGTGTCAAGTTGTTAATAATTTTATTTGAAACATTTCGGTACATAATTTAGCAATTAGAGATCCTTTATGAGAGACCCAAGCTGAGAACAAGGTAGTTTAGTATGCATGCTGGCTCACACTGTATCAGTCATTATTAATTAACTGGCGCATGTTTAATATTTAATCACTATTTGAACGACTTCAAAAATGACCAAAGGGGGTTTATGCTTGCAAATAAAGCAGACGTTTCATTGTATAAATACATATAACGCAAGGGTTGTTTTTGTGATTTTATTAAAATAGCTGTAAATTTTTATAAAACGACCCTTACAAAGATTATTCAAACAGTTATAGTAAAATAAATGTCTTTATTTGTCAGTAAGCTAGATACGTTTATACCATATTCTAAACAGATTTTGAACAAACCAAATATTTTTTTATATAAATTTTCACCTCAAAAAGGAATTGAGTGATGCAATGTTGAATAATATTGTATTGCTGTTATGTTATTGTTGGAAGCTTTGATGCTTCATATTTAGTCTAAAATGCCATCGGCTTGTTATTGGTTATAATTTAACATAATTGCAGGTTTCCCCAAACATAATCAATCAATCATAAAATAGTTCCTTACAATCGTTTCATCACATCGAAAACACTACTTATCATTGCAACAAGTTATCACAAAATGTATTTAAAAAAACACTATAAACATGTCATTTTTATCATTTGATTATTATTTTATAAACGAGAGTATATTAATTTAAAAAAATGATTTTATGAAAAAGTGACGATCTATTTCATTCATTCCACTATGCGGATTTAAGAAGACATAATTTAATCTACGATTCGGCATAAGCAAACATTTTTGTCAATTAATGTATAAATATCTGTGTAATGGTGTAAATATTTGATTTGTTGTTATATGGTAACACTAACATCTCCAATGCTGAAAACTGACCTTATATATATTTGTGTTGATTTATTTGCATAAAAATAAGCCACCGCACGATGCACGGTGCGCAAGCAGACAGTGAGTGAGTGCGAGTGTTTTCGAATATTGTAGATTGAATAATATTATTACAATATTATTTTATTGAAATAAATATCTTGAAATTTATAAAAAAAATGATGCTGTATCGCAGTTTGATCTGAAGATTTCATTATTATTTTCCTGCAGGATAACCGTAAAGCAATATATAATTTATTGAAAAAAAACTTATCATCTAGTAGACGAACGAGGTAAAGTGTGTACCATCATTAAAATTAATGATGGACACTGTAAAGAATTCATTGAAATATTTTTTTTATATAATGAACTATCACATTGAAAATTGTTCAACTCCGATAAATATTACGCAAAACAATGTGTCAGATTTAATTCTTGTAGAATTATTTTTGCATTTAATAGTCAGTTGACAGTTAAAAAATTATAGCGACTGACACAATAGTAATCTGTAATCACGTTCTAAAAAATAAGAAACAATTTTTAAAAAAATGAAATAGCTACACACAAAAATGATTATTGGAATGTTTTAATTTTATTATTTTAATATTGAACTACATATGTGTTGCATTCTCTCTAAAAGAAAAAAAATGTCGAAAAAGATCGGTTACAACAGCCAACCAATCTTTAATCAATACTCAAATATTGGTATGTGATAGGAAGTAGAGATACCAATTTCTACAAATATGGAATAGTAGTTACTTGAAATATTTCATGAATTAGTTCAAGTTACTATATGTAAATACAATTTTGGTTTAAAAATCTAAGGGGACATATTAAATGGTCTGAATTTAAATCAATTTTTGGTTCTTAATTTCAATTTTTGGTTAGAATAAAAATATTTTTCGGTCAGATTTTTATACCATTTCAGATAGTTTAGGTTGGGTTAGGTAGTATATCACTCGCCAATAGGACAATTTGTCGTAAAAAAACTCCACTTTGCACCAGTAGCAACGCAATGCGATATACCTTGTGCCAGAATAAATCTGACTAGCAAATTTAAATTATGAACATTTATTTAAATTGTGACCGTAAATTATTTATTTATTCTGTTCTCTGTATACTTAACGATACATTACGAACATTTAATTTAAATTTAGACCAATGCAATATAAATTCTAACCAATATAATATATATACACATATATATTATTTCTTTAAAAAAACTCTTTTACTATTCATACATACAAAGATTTCAGCCATTTAATTAAAAGATTATTGATAGCCATCTCTTGTAGAATGAAAAAAACTGTTCTATGAAAAAGCGAAATACTAAAACATTTTATTAGAAATCGCATTTTATATTATATCGTCAACGGTTTATCCATTTGTGAAACATTTCAATTTTTACTCTGAACTACCGCGTTGTACAATATAGCATTTGATAAATTTGTTTAATTTCTCTGTATATATTTGAATAAATGTTTGTAGAAATGATGTTCCCCAAATTTCATTTTCCGCTAATTGCTCTGTATGTACACTTGGCTACAGAATTTGCATGTTTTGATGGAAATGGTTATTTCATATTACAAGTGTACAAATGCTCAATCGCCGACGCGATTGGAGGTCTGAATTTCTCATTTCAGGGCTCTGAATAGGAAACCATTGAAAAATTCTTACATAATATTTAATAATTAATATATAAATCAATTGATTTTTGACATGTGCTGAGAAAAAATCCTTTGTAATAAGACAACAAATCAAAGTATTAAGTTTTCAAATAATTATTAGTTATACATGCCCTTTTCTGCGTTACGCTAATCAACATACAATTTAATTACAAGAGATGGCTATCTCTTGTAGAATGAAAAAAACTGTTCTATGAAAAAGCGAAATACTAAAACATTTTATTATAAATCGCATTTTATATTATATCATAAAAAAAACTTATTTGTAGTTTATTTTCCTTGTATTTTACTTCAATTCTTTTGCTAGGTTGTAATACCAATTGTTTGTCATACCTTGTTTTTATCACTTAACTTTTGTATAAATATCACTGTTTTATTGTTTTTCTTATCAGTTGACAATGCTCATCATGAGCGAAACCGGTCCTGATCTAATAAATTTTATGTAGAAAAAGTACTAAAAATGTTTTATTATTTTTATTATAATGCCATTCCACCAAGTATTGACAGTGAACACCTTAAAAGTGATTATATTATATCGTCAACGGTTTATCCATTTGTGAAACATTTCAATTTTCACTCTGAACTACCGCGTTGTACAATATAGCATTTGATAAATTTGTTTAATTTCTCTGTATATATTTGAATAAATGTTTGTAGAAATGATGTTCCCCAAATTTAATTACAATTTAATTCAGTGTTCGTTTATCAAGATTTTTATAAAAAAATACAAGAGGAAAATAAGAGGTTAATGTAACATACCCCTGCGGTGCTATTCCCGCGCGTAAACGTTTATTTTGAACCGTCTGAAATATTCAAAACGTGATTGAACTGAGAATTTAAGACCGTTCTAAATAAATGTATGCACGCGGGAATAGCACTGCTGGTTTTAAGCTAGTTTTTTTAAACAAGCCAAAAATGATTTCAGGATAAATATCGTCTTTTTAAAAATTCACGTATATATTTGATTTTTAAAAAGAATTACTTCGATTTCTTGCTTTGTTACCATGGTACCTTTATTATAACACAATATATAGTATTTTTTTTCCCAGCACAGTTTATTAGCCAAAAATAATCATTATTATTTAGACATTCGCTTGTCAAGTAATAGTATAAAAAATAAAAAAGTCTTTGACAAGGTGTTTACGATGTTTTTAACCTATCTGCATTATCATCTTAAAACGACAATTGATGTCTAAATCTAAAGGCGCATTATAATTTAAAAGTTAATCAAATACATAACCTCCTGACCAAAACAATATTAATCTATCAACATTATAACTTGTATTAATGTACTATCTTTTAAAAGAAGCTCCATATGAATATGTTTTCCTTATATAATAATTAAAAATATTGTGTTTTTTTTCTAAAACAGCTCAAACCACAACTATCGCCATTCGATGGAGCAATTTGTTACTATTTTTACATTCATCTATTCCTATTGCAACCTATCAAAGAATAAACATTTACCGACACCCATATCTGTTATCAATGAACAGGCTACCAACTGAGTACTTTATGAGTTTATGTTTGTTTTAAAAGAGGTGAAAAAGATGGCGTTGAAAAAATGTTGAGAGTTACGTCTGTTTCGTATAATGATTTAATTATTGAAGTTCAGTTTAATTTTTCAGTAACGATAGTGAATCAATAATTGAGGAGCAAACATACGAAGTATGATTTGTCGCATTTTTTAAAAAATGCCGTTTTATATCAGTTCTGATAGTTCATAATAAAATCAATGAATGGAAATCACAATTAGTATTAAAAAAGGTTTTTTTTTCATAAAAAATAAATTTTGGAACTCTTAAATTCTCATTTCCCAAGCTTTGTATCTGTGTGACAAAATCATTTTTTAAATGTTTTCTCCTCAATTATCATTCATAACTAATTTTATATTTTATTGTTGATTGCTGTATTTTCGGAAAAAAATATGTTATTTCTCAACGGCTTAACAGAAAAATTCTATTGTTATTTGAAAATTTTTAAGCGATAAATAAAAAAAACACGTTAAGTATATTGCTTTTATGATTGACGTAAAGTTCAAGTCGCGTGGGAAATGATATTAGTAAAATTTTAATGGACATACGTTATCTATCGTAATTGTACGATTAAGATGAAAGTCATAAACGCCATACTGTCATACATCCTCATTTATTATCCACACACAGAGGAAAGTCGGGTTGAGCCGAGCCTTGTATTAAAATTATAATTTTACTCTCACAATCACCAGATATTTAATCTTCTCGGATACATAAATTACCACGTTGAGACCCAACACAAGAAACAATATGAACAGATAAATTAAATAATATAGGTTATGAATAATCTTCGACAAAAACCAATGAGAGATTCAAAAGGAAATATTGTGTAAACTATACTATATAAAATTTATCGTGCGCACTTAATAAATCGATTTTACAAAAAACAACACTATTACAATTCTTGGATGTAATATAGATTATTAGTGCAACAATATATTTTTTTTGGAATTATATCACACTATGCAACCAATTGATACATATTTAAATTTGATTCAATGCTTGTTAATGAAATATAAACCGTTAATAGTTTAATATATATAATACTTGTTAAATTGGAAACACTAAATAGTATATTCTACTAATACATTGCTGTATCACTAAATAAAAAAATGCACTATTTCATTTTTTTTAATATCACGATATTATATTAAACATATATGTAAATTAATTACAGATTTACCGCGATACACAGATTATTCAATAAAAAAATATATTGTACATATTATTATTTTAACGAGTAGTCCTATTTTTAATTATCAATATTGATACTAATACTTTATAATGATGGAAATTGACACAAGAAATACAACGACCCCTGTTGCGAAGCAATTAGAAGTGTTAATTATTTCTACACTTTGTTCACAGCTCATGACGCTTGCAGGGTCACGTTATTGAATCCAAAATGGATTTCAATTGATTTTTATATTTTCTTATTTGCAAGTAGCTGTGATATTTTTATATTCCAATGATTTAAAACCCCTTTTAAAAACAGATCATCGAAGCAGTTAACTATCGTTCAATATTTTATTTACTTTATTTTTACTTCCTAGAACTCTCTGAATAATAAAAGAAATGTTAAGTTTTTAATATAAATTACTACCAGACTACATTAAAATATATAATATTTATTTCACATTGAAAACGGCCATGATAAACAAGTGAAGATATTATAATGAATAATATAATTGATTGCTTGCATCAATTTTCAACGTTTCACAAAAATAAATACATATTTTGTATTCAATTTTGATAGTAATAACGTTTCTTTAGATTTTAGTAAGCTTAAAAATATATATTTTTATGGAATATATCTGAAAATGCATACAAGTTGCAATTGGAGTTCATAAGATGCGATAAATTTATTTTAAAAAAATTAAAAATATTCTCCTTTTGATAAGTACTTCAAAGAGTACTTACTACCCAGCCAAATTTATTCAAACAACGTTATTCTTTTATTCTCTAAGAGTTTGGAGATAATTTTCAGTTCTAAAGCATTTTAATTTTTTGCTTTGGAGCTTAGTTAATACTCCTGACATTATAGAGACAATAAACTTACTTGCTACCAATTTTTATCTACATAGCTTAAGCGGTAAGCATTTTTCTTTTTAAAATTTGTTCTTTGCGTCAGTATTATGAGTCACAGTTGCAAGAGCTGTTTGTCTAAAGAAGTAAAACCTTTAAGCAACAAACTATGTGTGTTTTTTTTTATTTGAATATGAATGTTATAAATATTTGTTTTTCTCTTTTCTATTTTTTTAAATTTATTATATTATGTTCTGCTCTTATTAGTTATTCTTTGTATTGTTATTTTTATTTTTAATACTCTAATAAAACTTGGCGTATATAATTTAAAACTTAACTACATGTAATTAAAGATGTGCCAACATAATATATATAAAAATTTACGTGTAACTTTTTCCAAACTGAAATATTATCCTTCTCGGGGCTCTGGCAGTTAAAGTCCCGTACGCCTTCATATTTGATATCCTGACTTCTATCAAATCACCAGAGACTAGTATACCTGTGCACCTGTACATGTGTTAGTCGTTACCATGGTAGCATGCTTGACATGCATGCCATATTAGTCTCTATTAACCCCAGATACCTGCGGTTGATTAATATTTTAAAAGGCCATCAAATGAAATATGCGTCACGGAAATATGACAATCAATAGGTTAGCGCTAAGAACATTGAAAATACTATCACGCATTTGCCGGGAATGAATCGTTTCGATTTAAAATTAAGACACATTCTGTTCACAAAAACAAGTATTTTCTTTTTATATTTTTAAACGTTTGGTATTTTTTAATTAAGCACACTTAACTGTATGTAAATATATATCTTCAACATTTAAAGCTCTATTTTGTTGCATATTACAAAATACAATACGAATTATATGAGCTCCTAAAAGGAAAAGTTAGCCAAGAGGTATTTTAGGAACAATATTTTTTATAATCCCATATCCTTTCTCTATTCAAAGTATGTGGCCACCTCACTGTTCAGCCAGGATGGTCATCAGATGCCTTCCATGAAGTCGAGATACATACAGGTTTAAAAATCGTAAAAGTGAAGTGAGCTTAGTAAATACACACTGCAATAACGTTTTCTCGCGAAAAAATATATGAAATTCACCAAAACACCAAGGAAAGACTTAATTGTACATTGAATCAGATCTGTGGAGTCGGAGTCAGAGTTGGAGTCGAAGAAAAATAGTAATTGTAAGTATGTGTTTTTTTGAATGACTAGATCAGGGGTGGAGAACCTTTTCTTCTCTAAAAGCCGCATTCATTTTTCTTATTCGACTTAAGGCCGCGGTAAACATTGACTAGGGAATCTTTAGCCGGAAGCAGGAATTTACGGTCAGAATATGTCAGGAATTCGCGAATTTACATAAATTTATATAATTACAGAATTGGCCAGAAGGCCGCACTAGAGTAGCCAAAGGCCGCAGGTTCCCCACGCCTGGACTAGATCCTAAATGATAAGACAAATTATAAAAAAATCTTGGAATATTGATTTGGACGTTTGTGAGTAAAGTGTCCATTGTTTTGCTTGTTTTCTATTTTTTTACATAACTAAAAGTCAAAATATTCCTTTGTACTTTATTCCACTTTATTTAAAAGGTCAGGAACGGTTTTGCAATGCTTGCAATCAGCAAAACCGGTCCTGACCTTTAAAATAAAGTGGAATAAAGTACAAAAGAATATTTTGTTTTTATTAATATAATGCCTTTCCACCAAGTATTGACAGTGAACATCCTAAAAGTGATAACCTAAATTCTATAACCTAAATAAAATTTCAGTTTATTTGAAAATTTTAAATGAAGATGATTGTATGGGATTGATTACCTCATTGATTTGTAAATTAGAATTTAAGTGTATAGTTAGTATTTATTAGTAACTATCCATTTTTATTTTGTTGCAATATATTATATTATTTTATCACTTTTCCCAGGTATTCAAATCGACCGCAGGTTCGTACGTAATAATTTATCCGGGCGCCACTTTTCATAGTCAACCTTATAAGAAATGGAGATTGGGGGTTGTGTTAATATACCTCTGGCTGAAAAAGACATTGGTGCAGAGAAGGTGACATGTTCCAAAAGCTTTATACAGTGGCGTCTTTTGTCTGTTAATGCAATTCTACTTACCGAACGCATTTTTTAAAATTATTTTAGGTGCAGTGTTTGTATCTAACCATTTTTGTCATGAGAATCTTTAATTCATTCAGAAGTCTTTTGGAGAAAATGTTTAAAATATATGCTAAATTTTGAGCAGAGAAAAAATATCCTGCAGTTATTATTGATCTCTTCTTGTTAACAAAATAGTTGTGTATTAAATATATAATAATGATACAGATAACATTTTTCCATTTATTTATCCTTGTAAGTTTATTGACCTTTAAATGTAGATAACTTAACCATTAGTCCAATACTTTTGTACTAACTCTCTCGAAAAAATAAAGTTTGAGCTACTAAATAGCAACCAGTTCTTGTAGAAATAAAAATTTTGAGACTAAGCAGACATGGTTACGCAATTCAACATTTGAAATTATTTGTAAATACGTCAACGGTAGGTATAATATTTCAAGAAATGCGCTACCACTGCGGGCTGGAGTATACCTTTGAGGGGGAAGTAACCCAGCGTCTTCAGGTGCCTAAACACTGAGAAATTACAAATTACGACATCAGCCATTAAAGCAGCCAGCTGAAGCCAGCCAACTCGTCTACTGTTTATTTACGTGTGTGTGAGAGAGAATCCAGGACTGTAATAAGGTTTTGTTTTGTCTCTAATTTCCGATTTCAAAAATTACAATTAACAGCCAATGTAGTATTGTCACTTTATTTTTGGTTGTTCAATTGTTTCTTGACTTAAAGATTACATAAATAGAATCTTAAGAAAAGTGGTTTATTTGTCCCTTTCTCATAATAAACGACTTATTTTTTGTATTAACTAGACAAATTTTCTCAAGTTACTTCTTAAGAAACGACAAAATTAGTACAAAATAAAGGGCTAAACCTAACGTGTTTTTTTTTAAATTTTACTTTGAATTTGTTGTATGTTTAAAGAAAGTAAAAATAAAAAAACATTCAAATTATCAAAAAGAAATCTTTTACATTCAACTTTTAATCAGAAAAATATTCGTGAAATAGCTTTGAGCTACTGAATTTTTATCTTAAGCAGAGAACTACTACTCACAAAGGCTCATCTAATAAAAAAAATATATCGTGTATTGTTTTGTTTTTTTAACTGTAAGACTTCGTCGTCAATTTATATAAGATTTATATATTTTTACAATGTATATATTTATAAAGAAACTAAGTAATATATTTTTTTTTTGATAAAGCGCTTCCAATGCCTTACATGTCATTTTGTTGGATGCGATGTACAGTCACTTTTTTTAGATGTGACAGACTAATATTGAACGAGTAGAATATTTATTTTTGATAAATTTAACTTAGGTTTTTGATTCAATTATTCAACAACTGCTCAGAATAATTTTCAGGATCCAATTTTACTCTGGATTTATATTTCATACTAGGCATTTACTTTAATTAAAATTTAGCATTAGTACTATGGAAATCATTTTGAATAAGCGAGAAACATTCACTTATTCTATCACGTTTTCTCTCAATATCCACATTGTGTGTTATATTATTAGAATCATATTGATAAAATCGTTTATGTTATGATTGTTCAAGGCTTGAAACAAACTCAGAATAAATAAACAACTCAGTATTAATATAACTTATTGTAAACATAAAACAATAAGCCTGCCCTGAATAAAGCTTTACCATAGAGTTCCACGTGTTAAGCCACATTTTCATGGATCCTAAAAGGACTGGTATGAGCTTAAAATATATTTTCGCAAAGATATTTATTTCGGCAATGTGCTACAGACGTTTTAACAAGCTCAGAAAACTGATACGAAGTACTTTATACTAATCAAAATGAAACGGTTCTACTCACACGAGCTTTCAAATAAATATTTTACGCCTTACGGGTGCTGTTGCTCGCACTTACAGTCAACGACCGAAACGTATTTAAGTACGTAAAAGCTCTTTTTTATCGCTTAAAGATTGCTTTAATATAGAATTTTTTGGAGTTGTCGTAAACAAAACTGATGGTCAGAATCCGATTTAATTTGATACTGAATATTAAAATATTGTAAATAAAGTATATTTAAAACAAAAAACGAATTTTCAATAAGTATTTTAGAATGAATGTTTACTGGAAAGCACAGTATTATGTATAAATTATGTAAATCATTAGTGCTCTACAAAAAAAAATACATATGTTATCTAATATATAAAAATGAATGTTTGTTTTTTCGTATTTTATGCGTTGCCACCCCACCCTGCTCATCCGATTGCAATAAAATTTTGACAAAATTTTTGCTTCCGGGAAGGTTATAGGCATATTAAAACTTAGCTTACAGTAGCTCTTATATATAAAGAAAATGTTTGTATGTCTGACATGCAGTTAATTTTGACAACGTATGCTTGCAATTGTGCGAAGGTTATAGTACAATTAACTTACAGTGGGTGGTACGTGTGTCGTACCATAGACAATCGGAAGAATACAGACAGAAAAAGAAAAAATGCACTTCAATAAACATAATTAAAACACAAACACTTTCTTTCTTTGAGCGGCATTGTAACGCTAGTTTTTAATAAAAAAAGGAAATTTATTAAAAATGTGCAAACAAACAAAAATATTATTTAATGTATGGTGAATTGTTATAAAGAAACTTACTTTACGACAAAAATGATATTTTAAATGAAAAATTTATGATACAGCAGCGCACTGAGAACAAAATTTAGACTTTGGCATGAATTTTTATAAATATTTTTTTTATGAAACCAGTTTCTAGAAGCTTTCGAAAGTAATGAGAAGTAACTAAGATTTTTTTTCTGATGAATAGTAAAAATATACCACAACAATGAAAACTGTAGCAGGAGTTTATGTACGGAACAAATAAAACTTTTAAGGGGACCCGACCCGGTGGTCTAGAATTTTCAAAAAATCTTTTTTTTTTAAATATTTTGAAAGAATAGTATCTTAAAAATATACTGTTAAAGTTTAGTGACAATATTTCCATTATTTCCGGTTTTACAGCCCACAAGGTCAGCGCTTACTTTACTACATATACTTACTTGAAACTTTAAACGCGTTTATCTCGAAACTACCTTTTTTCGTCTGGTGGGGGCAAAAAAAAAACTACTCGAACGATTTGTCTGAAATTTGAGCATGTTATTTTGTACAGTACTGGCTACCACCGGGACTAAAAGAAATACTTTAGGTAAAAAAAATCTATTTTTTTATAAACAAAACGTTTTTAAAAACGGGTAGTTGTAACTTTGGCAACGCGCCATTTTGTCAAAAAATGTTTTTTTTGACAAAATGGTCGTAACTATACTTATAATAATTAAGAATCCGTCATTTTTTTAAAATCAAATAAAAGGGAGAGATAAACCATCCCCCACCGGTCAGGTCCTTTTTTTTGGAGAGGGAGACTTCAGAGCCATTTTTCTTATCTTAATATATATATTTTTTTTAATTTTCATTTTTGTGTAGTTGATAAGTAATAAAATATGTGTGAAAAAGTTAAAAAACATTTGTTCATTCCCTTCATACTAAAAAAAGGCTTTAAAATAGCTAAAATGTTCGGCCGCCAGACCACCGGGGTCCCCTTAAGTCATAATTTATAGAAATTTTACTTTCGTGGCTATATGCGTAATTTGTTCATTTTATAATGCTAGTAAGTATTGAGAAAACTTCTAATCGAATAGTGTTAGAAACTAAAATTAAGTAAAATTTCACGTAACAGATGAATAAAAAAAATCTTGGAAATGACATACGAATCATACACACATACGAATATAATTCTGAAGAGTAAAATTTCACATTAAAACTTAAATTAAAAAATCTAAATTTGACATTGATCTTACTGGGAATTGAACTTAAAACCACCTGATCGGTAGAGTAAGCTTTAACCAACTAGAACCACAGCGGGCGACTAAAATTATTATAAAAATATCCGGCTGATATTCGCTATACCAAATAACATGCATTTTGTATGTCTTTACGTAAAAAAATATGTGACACTAGTAAAGATGTTTGCACTAACGGTTATGATATATTTTCCGGTGTTTCGATCCTTTCTTTAAACCCTTCCCTATTTTTTTTACGTAAAAAAAATGTTAAAAAAATTAATAATTTGTAATGGTTTTTATTATCTTTCAGTATATTTCAAGGGGGAATATATTTCATTTCCCCCTTCTCACCCATCCTATCCTATGAACGGGCGTATCGAGAGCGATTAGCTTACCACTAGTCCTGCCGTAGCCCTATCCTTCTATCCTTACTCTCTTTGAAAAAAGAGAGGTTGAGCAACTGAGTAACAAGCAGTTCTCGTAGAAACACAAGGCATGATTCCAAACTGTCAAGTGCAAAGTCTAGTGCATTATTTTTATACTACTACGAAAGTTTTATTTTTTCTCTGTTGGAAGAAACAACTTCGAACACGACATGAAGTTTGTTAATTTGTCATGTCATTAGCTGTTGGCGTTGTATAAAATGGAATAAACTGTTTAATTTACCTAAGCGTTTTAATCAACGATATTATTTGATCATGCCACCTGTGTGGTCGAGTAGTCAACGTCGTTGGCTTCGGCTACGTAGGTCACGGGTTCGAATCCCAGTACGGACAGTTTTATAAATTGATTTTTCAATCGATTTATGAATTTCAGTTCGAATGCATGGATGTATGTGATGTCTTAAATTCTCCCCTCCCACCCATCCAATCCTATGAACGGGGCGTATCGAGAAAGACTTGCTAACCACTAGTTCTGTCGTAGCCCTATCCTTCTATCCTTACTCTCTTTGAAAAAAGAGAGGTTGAGCAACTGAGTAACAAGCAGTTCTCGTAGAAACACTTCTGTTGAGATAAGCTCCATTAGGAGTCCATGTTTTCACATTGGGAGCGGACATGGTTAAAAAAAAAACAAAAAAAAATATTTCATGAGATTCAAGTTGACTAAAGTTTAAAAGTTTATCGAAACAGGTACCCAACAAGTTTTGCTGATGGAAAGTTTCAAGTCAACAAGTTCGCATTTAATTTTCACTCAACAAATAGAACCATTAATTGTGATGTATGATCACAGAATTCAAACTTTTTATATGACCGTTGCGTTTAATTATAGTATCATTCCAGTTCCAATCTATGTACATATATGACATCGCAGTAACACAGTTAATATGTTTATCTTGTGTACTAATGTGTAATATAAAGTATAATGGGATCAGTGATACTTCTCCAACTAGCCTGCATTTGCTGGCAATAAGTACATGGTAGTAAACGCAAAACTCGTAAGGGTTGACATTACTCTAAAACCCTCTCTGAGAAACTGAGAAAACTCTCGCGAGCGACACTTCACAGAGATATTATTACAATGTCACCGTTAGGGGTAGCTGTCTTTGGTCAATTAAATTAATTATTATATCATTTTTGTAAGGAAGCGATAGTGACTGATAGAGCTATGAATTCTTTAAAATTATTGAATTTACATGGTGCAGTGTTTAAAAGTATTACCACGAAAATATGAAATATCGTTGACAGTTATAAGGTAACATTTTTACAGCTACATATGATGTAAATTGTTATTTTTTTAAAATATCTACTTCCGATAAAGTTAATATAAGCTGCTAAGGTAGTAGTGCAATTTTTTTTTTAATTTGACAATATATTAAAAAATATATATATTTAACCTAACGCATGTCTTTGCTGCCGATTGTCTATCTATGGTATGACACACGCGCCACCTATTTTAAGTTAATTATACTATAACCTTCGCGCAAGTCCAAGCATACGCTGTCAAAATTAACTCTATGGCAGACATAAAAACATTGACTTTTTATATATAAAACCCACTGTGAGCTTATTTTACTATGCCTATAACCTTTCTGGAAGTGCAAGCAAAAAGTTTGTCAAAGTTTTATTGCAATCGGATGAGTGGTGTGGCAACGCACACAGTACGAACAAACAAAAAATATTTTTTATATATTAGATGTGATAATTTTAAATGACGTTATTGTTTGATCTAAATAGGTGTAAAAAAATGTGTAGTAAATTATCTACGGAACATGACATAACGCCAAACTTAAACTTAACTTGTTATTAATTATTGCAGTGAGGTCTTGAATAAATAAATTTGTTCGTGTATTATATATTGTACTTTGCTCATTTGATCGTGTAATGAGTTTCGAATTTTGTAATAAAAAGTTTTTGAAATAAAAAAAATGTTTTATAATATTCCAAAAAAATATGAAAATATCATCGCTAGCCCTGTCTCTCAAGTAGGTAACTTAATACTCTCTCTCTCTCTTTCTTTTGAAAATGGTCCCGAGCGGAAAAGATACAGGGGGTTCTTGTGAGAAACATTAAATGTGCGTCGCAATAATATGCCTTCGGGTTGACTCTCCCCTCGGTATAATAAAAATTGGGCCCTACAATGAATCATTAATTTTGTTCACTCATTAATTTCATTAGCATGCTGCCTCTACTTTCCTTGCGTATATTTAAAAAGCAATACAAAGGCCGCTTTTTAGCAATTCGCGCAATTAAGAAACCTCCTAGGGTGGTATCGTATTTCAGCATAAATGAGAAAACGGCATATAAGATGGTATTATTCCATATTTTTTTTAATGTTTTTTTTAGTAGCTGAGTGCCGTAAGATTTGAATCATTTTTTTTATCCATATTTGCTATAATGTGAAGCATATAGCTTGATAATGGAGGTATCTCAACAGAACTTTTTTGTTACTCAGTCGCTCAACCTCTCTTATTCAAAGAGAGTTGTAGAAATAGAAAGATAAGCCTAAAACAGGACTAGTGGTTAACTTAACGCTCTCACAACACCCAATTATTAAAGGATCAGAAAGGGTGGGAGGTAATTTTTAGACATCGCAAACACCCATGCCCTCGAACAGAAATCGATAAATTGATCGAAAAAATACTGTTCGTACTGCGAATCAAGCCCGTGAAGTCCGGTACAGAAGCTCACAACGCTAACTTCTGTGTCACAGAAGCTGACGAATCAAAGAGTGAATCAAACTACTGATGGTATTATTTTAACTATTCAATAATCAAATAAAATTAATGTTTTTCAAAGAATTAAAATTAATCTTACAAAATACAGCTAGATACGGTCTCCTGCTACGCTTGCTTGAAGTGCATACTATTGATTCTTAGATTATTTTTTTTTTGGATAAAGGCATTAATTAGATAAGTAGAGTAGCCTACCAGCTCCCATGAAAACTTCGTTTGTATGTATATTACATTTGCGTAATTTTCTCTTAAGCGTTACTGTCTATTGCGACTATTCGCCATTGTTCACGTTCAAAAATAAACCGTTTGTTCCGGTATAGCTTAAAGTGTTATGTTTTTTTTCCCCGCTAGTGTTTTGGAATGAGAAACAGTAAACACACAACACGGATGGTCCCGCCGATCTATTTCGATCTGCGATGTATTTAATCGGTCAGCTGGTCGATGAATACGCGGAAGTGTCTGGGATCTAGGTCAATCGTAATCACCTGCTCACTTGCTCGGGACTCCTGTCATAATCCAGTACCACAAGATCATCATCAACTAAAGACCTCCCACCCTTGTAGTCTTAATAACGGGACGTAGCGAGAGAAAGAAGCTATTTAAATGTCCTGTCTTAGCCCCATTATTTCTATCTTTACTCTCTAAAAATAAAATCGTTGAGTAACTAAGTAACAAGTAGTTCTCAAAAAAAATATTGTGTTGGGATGCATGATGCAAGAAGTGTGATTGATATTTTATAATTTAGAAAACAATATTCTCTTTCCGTTATTCTAGATAAAGCAATAAAATAACCGTTATTTTCATATGCAATTGTGAAATGAAAATAATTTATTTAGTTGACAAAGTTATTGGTTTATTTGTAAATGTTTATAATTTAAACGTTATTCATTCAATAGTTCATACAACGTGAAAACAGTTGTTAACACTTTTTTGTATTCAAAATATTAATGACTTCCAGAGCAGAAATAGTCGACAAAACAAAATGTTAAAATTTCTTTCCAGAGGTCCAGGGTTGAAATAACTGATTGGAATTTCATAGAAATCATTTTTCCATTTAAATACGAGCATGTTTTCATCATTGTATGATGTTTATTCAAACTGAAAAAAAAACTGTTGCACAGTCCTGTTAAAATATTACAATTATAATCCCTCTTTTTTTAAACTAAGTTAAAAAGAAGATCGATAAACTCGATGCCTCATGATAAAAGCACTTTTTGTAATTTAGCCAAAATAAAAGTATTTAATTGACTTTTTTTACTTGCATTTTAATTTAAATTTCGTTTATAACAATGTTTCAAGTCAAACAATACTGTCCTTTTTCGGAAATTCCCAAAAAACTAGACCAGATTCTCTTACAATTTTGTTGAACTGCAGAAAGACAATGCTTTAATTATTTTTTTTTAAAGAATTAAATATAATTTTGAAAAATATGTAATCTCAAAAATCCAAAAGAAATAACTTGAGACCAGACACGAGCAAAAACCATGAGATTCCCGGAAATTAATTCTTAGGTTATCACACAGAATAACTTTTATTCGCCAAGATTTGAAATTCTATCAAAAGTCATATTATATTAGAGCCTCGAATCTCAACAAGTTTTCAAACTGCCCATAGAAGACTGCCAAAGATGTCAAGACATTAGCGATGGACGATGGCAGGATTCTAAATGAGTATTTATGTAACATAATTCTGTATTTTCTTACATATAAAATTTAAACATGTTGTTTCTAATTTTTAAATTAAAAACAACATAATATGTTGTTTCACTTATGTTGACTGAAAGCAGTTATTATTCTTGTAACGCAACGGAAAAATGAATTTGATTTGCAAAAACACAATAATTTAATAAAAAAATGTCTTAAATTATTAATTAATTTGATGCATTTGTTATTCAAATGAACATTTATTAAAATATAATGAAAAAATATTCTTTCATATAGTTACGAAGGTTATCGAATTTATTTCAGACAACAAAACTTTTTATTGTAATTTAAAATAAGGTTAAAAACAAATAATCATTCGAAAACTAGTGACAGTTTATCTTTTTAGAAATTAGCCGTGACCAATAAACCAGATTTTTATGAATGAATTTATGTTTAATGATTAAAGATCGATTTAAAAAAGCTATCAAAATTTTCATGAATATTTCCAACATAAAAATTCAAGGTCAGGTATCAAGTTCATAATTTGTATACACATCAAATGGTCAAACAAAAGCTGTTTTACAAGAAACGTTTAGAGTATCAAAATTCAATAATTTTTCAAGAGAGCAATATCTGGATATATATTCCTTAATACAAAGAATTTTATGATTTTTGATTTAATGGATATGTATTCAATTTATTTTTTTATATCTTTATATAGATTTGAAATAAGTTTTGTTGTTGCTGTTTAATTTGATATGTGTCCAATTTGTTAAATTATTACCCAGTCTTAAGATAATAAAAGAATTTTGTTTTTTCACAGTAGAAAAGTATATTAAAATAATAAACAGAATACTTATAAGTTATAAAATCGCCAACAACTAGTGGTGTAATGGTAGTTTCGAAAATACATTTTAATAATGTTTCAATAAAAATGTATTTCTAGTAGTTTCATGAACATTGACATGGTACTTTCAAAAGTATATTTTGATAATGTTTCAATAAAAAGGCACGACTGTCTCTGAAACTTTCAACTGATCTTTTATTATCTAAAGTACCTGATTGTAAACGTCAGATATAATTGGCCAATAAATGTGACTGCTTTCCCCGACAATTCTTTATATCTTTATCATTCTTAAGAGAAACTGACTGTCTAGTAGCTTTAGTAGGTGTTCAAGTATTTATTTTTGTATGAGGAATTGTCTGCGTGAATTATTGAAAGTGTAAAGTCGAAATTATATAGCAAATAATTTATTTGTTACAGTTAGTCATGTATAAGTGTAATATAAGTCTGTGTCAAAATTACGTTATTTAAAATATGAAAGTGTGTTGCCAAAATATTTAACCAATTAAAAATATGGCTACCGTGACTTTTTTGTTAATTATTTTATGAACTGCATTTTGAGTTATTCAAAAAATTATTTGCAATGATACCGTTTCTTGAATCTTTTCGGAATAATTTTCATGGATGATAATTTAAGACAAGCTTAAAAATACGGTCTCAAAAAGACGCCTCTTAGCGAATTATCAGTCTCAAATGAATTAAGTCAAGTAACTTGGTGGTTTATTAAAAAATTGCTCTCCGGGGTAGAAATTTTTTCCAAAATTATTTTGAAATACTCCTCTGCTAATGGGAAAGGATATTTTGATTGTGTTTTATGGTAATGAAATAATTTACCGTGAGATTCTTTTTGCGCAAAATATAAAGGGATTTTCGGAATTAAATATTCTTCTCGGCGTAAATATTTAGCTATGGTAAAATGCGCAGAGCGTTTTCGAAATAAAATCAATATTGTTACATTTAGAATTGAAAAATTTTGCCAATGAAGGTACTTAAGAGTGAAATCAGTTACTAAACTGAAACTAATTTGAAGCTTCTTTCAAAAAGTGATTTGATAGTAAAAAAAGATAGCTTCAGGACTACCTTCCAAAATTTCAATCACATTTCCTTATTATAAAAGCTGCAATATTGTTGTAATAGAAATTATTCAAGACATGCATTTCATTATTCAAGACAACATTATGTAGTTATCAGTTTCTTTCCTCCTGCATTGCTAAAAAGTATTTTTTTCTGATTTTGCATTTTTTATTGCTTCGCATTTACTGTCAATACTTTGTGAAAAGGCATTTTATTAAAAAGAAAAAAAAATCATCTTATAATAATCCTATATTTGTTCATTAACCGATTTCGTTCGTAACTAGTATTTTCAAATGATATTGAATTTTGTTTGAAAAAGATAAATAATTGCACAAAAGAGTGCTATGTGTTTTTTGATTCCATGCGTAAAATGTGCAACATATTAAATCTATAAAATATGTTATAATATGAGGTATTGGTTAGGGCCTTCAAATTTGGGGTGCTGACCAATTTTGCGATCCCGTTATTTCCCGGGATTTTATGATTCACTATAACACGTGAAAGTCTGTAAGTAGAGCCAAACAAAAAATCTAACGCTTCTGAATAATTATAAAATCTCTTAATTCGCAACGTTTACCGAGGAAAGATGTAAAAGAAATCTCTTACATTTTTTAATAATTGTACAATCTGTCAATTTGCAACTTTTTCAAGCCATCGGGATAAAAAAACACGTTATTTTGAAATCTCTCAATTCCTTACTTTTTTGTCAGTGATCAATCCCGGGATCACAAAAGTCCAAATCTTGAAATCCCGGGATTGGATGCATTAGTAGCATTTTTTTTTAAATGAAGGCAAGGTTACATTTAGTTTCGACAGCACTTTTCAAACCTAAGGTTTTATCATTTAAATATAATTTATGGTAGAAAATTATGGTTTCAAATAAATCTGCTTTTTTTTTTCGTTTTTCAGAGGTTTGATTTATACTTGCTGCCCAGTCCTTAACTGAAAATTTATTGCTCAGCAAGCTCGTAGACGTTTTTTTTATAAGGTTTTATCTTAAGACATTCATTGTAATACTGTTTGTCAACGTGATGGTCGATGATCCATACATTTTTAAAGTCACAAACGAGTTAAAAGCGCATTGCACTTTCAGTTGACAATATAATGAATCGAGTTGAGAAATACGCAAATAAATAAGACGAACAATATTTTTTATTAATAAATGACATACATAACATAATTGAAGTAATATATATACTTCAATTTAAGATTTCGACTGAAGGTGCTTGGTGGAATTTCAATATTAAATTTGAATTGTTCAAATTATGTACATTCACACAAGTTTTGTCACTCACGATCCGGGTGACACCTTTCAGCATCTTAAGGCTTTCAAGTGCATGGATGAAACCGAATAAGTTCGATGAGAATTTGTTGTAGGTCACTCAGGAATTAATATCGCAAATACACATATCTAAGATCTCAAATTTTTACTGTAAAAAATAAAAATTTGGCATTGACCTTACTGAGAATTGAACCCAGACACACCCGATCGGTAAAGCTACAGTGGGCAACAAGTCAGTACCATCTAATTTTTTTTTTTTTTTTTAAATTCGTGTCGTGTAAAATCAATTTGCTTGGATAACCCAAAAAATTAACTTCTATATTTAAATATCCGACGTTGAGGTTTTATTTTTAGTTAAAATAAAAAACAAACAAACTTTAGCTGGTCTTTTGACACTGTGTGAATCAGATTTTAAAGCAAATGCAATTATGTTCATTACTGTTTAATTTCATAAGCGAGTAATAAATCGCGTTTGACTAGTAAGCACACGTACGCCACTGCGAAGAGGTAAACCGATAAATTTATTGAAATGCGAATTTTAAAACAAAGTTTTTGGTGCTATCCAGAGGCGTACATGCATAAAGTAGAGAATAAAAGTGGGGTAATCAACTTACAATTTTATCAAACAACTGCTGCCACGGTTTTGCAAAACTGTCACGTACTAAATTGTTTTTGCGAATGAGAAATATTGTGGGGCTGTGACATAGGACGTGGTTAGAAATAATTATATTAATAACAATTATTTAACTGCTTTTATGCAATTTGAATGTTAGTTATTTGTACATAAAACTATTGGTTTCACTATTTCTAGTTTTAGAAAGAGCCAATAAAAGTTTTATTTGAATTAACACGCTGACAATAAATTTGATATAAAATTCGATGTCCAAGCTGTTTATTTGCTTGCATAAGAATTACCTATTATTCAGTTTAATGGTTGCTTGCTTTATATAAATGAATATTTGATGGAGGAAAATAACAGCGTAACAACAGTAATATAAAAAAAAAACTGTACTTCTTTTTTCATATTTTACTAAGGTAGTAAAAGGAATCATGAAAAGATAAATAATAAAGTCATAATTGTTATGCTTCCAATAGTTTTTTTAAAACCGTGTCAGCTTTCGGTATAGTACATAGGGATTACTAAAAGAGTTTATCACAACACTTAATTTTTTTACGAGAAAAGGTAGAGAAGATTTTACAGTGGTAAACCAATCAAAACACCACAGACATAATATTAAAAATAAATTTCTGCAATGCTATCACCAAAAACACTAGAAAAGATATTTCCTAAATGTTTTTAGTTTAGATTATTATTTATAATAAAATTAATAATTAAAAAAACCAAATCACTGTGTTATTTATGTTTACGAAATACGTAATTTTAAATATTATTGCAGATTGAAAGCATCTGCTACGTATGCTTACAACTTTCAAAAGAGCAAAGAACGAGAAACATTACTTCGATTTGCCAAAGCAAAGAAACAGACTAAAACTGCCAACAATTTTAGAATTTTATGATTCAAATCAATTTAAAAGGCTAGACTTCGCAGAGTTTTACCTAGACACTAGACACCACCAAATAAAACATGTTTATTTATTTTTAGCTAACATTTAAATTTAAATAAAATTTAAAATGCATACTGAACAAGTATCCAATTTATAAAAACATATTTTTCTTTTTTAGATCTAACATCGTTAATTTGCCTCTTTTTAAATTAATTGTTAAGTGGCAGTGTAGATCACTGTTGAAAAATCTGTTATTTGCGTTTAAAAAAAATTAAATATTATTCAAATAAAATGATGCCACTCTTATGCAAATAGCTACTGGTTAGTGATACATAATTTATAAGGTTATAGAGGGCAACATTATCAGTAGTTTTGAGGCTAAAGAAAAAATATATTCGTTGGGCACAAGAAAGTAATCATTATGCTGTAGTAAATTGATGTAACAGTATTAACTATTACGAGTTTGACACCGAGTAAAAACAACGGATACAAATTATAGTAAACTGTGTTTAATTTTTGTATTTTTTATATCAGTGTTTATGATAAATATACGAAGTTTTAAATAAAAATACTTTTTTGATTTTTTTAATATATTTTAAATAAATTATCTCTTATTTGTAAAACTTAGGAAACTATGCATAACCGAATTTTGTTGTTGAAATTCTTAAATATGTATAAGTAAAAGCTCTAACTGACAGGTTTCATTGCTACCTGTTTATAATTTCTAGTTGTTTATAAAAATTTCAAATACTGTTATATAGTTTTAACCGCAAAAAAACAATTATCAAATTCGATTTCGAAATTCGGCTGTGAAATGAATTGTTATTAGAGTTCACATTCAATTTAATTAAGTTTAACCACATTTATTGTGGAGTAATGTATTTTGAATTTAAAATACGACCTACGAAAGCAATAAATAAACTCGCTCATACCGATAATACGTTATCATATATCAAGAGATCGAGTGAAAAATATCGTGCACTTTTTGATTTATTGGTGATGAAAACATGCACAATTCTACGCCAATATTTATTTGAAAATTTTGAAAGGTGTGTTTTTTGACACGTCTTCGTTTATGCATCGTTTATTTGAACATTCATGTTTTATTCAAAGATTTATACGTTCTTGTACATACATACATGAATTTCAGAAAGTTTTATTATAAAAATAGGTGTAAAATATTTTTTGAATAATAAACACAGTGGAAAATCATAACATAATAAGCATAGATTTGTGAATATAAATATCGATAAATGAATTAATTTATTAGCTACAAATGTGTTTACTTAAGTAAGAATTATTGGTAAATGAAGTATGTATTCTTACCTTATCAAATGTTCAGTTCACATGTCAGACATGTCTAAATAACCTGTTTTGAGATAATTTGTAAAGCAATATTCAAACGCTTTACATGAATCAAGTTCTCAATCATTTGTCTGTGTCCAAGATTTATACACCTTATCAAAAAGTGTTTTAAAATTAAGTAAGTACATATTTCAAATATAATACAATATCCTAAAAAAGTAGAGTTATGAGATATTTCATGAGTATCTATTAATAAACCAGGCGTATACTAGAAAAAATGAGAATTCTATTAAATAGTAATGAAACAGAACTTGGTGGTTCAAATAAGCTTTCGATTATGTTTTTTTTGTGTATTGTTACACTTAGTTCTATGCAATGATATGATGTCGAAGAAAAAATATTACGTTCACTTCTTCATATTCTCATAACATGAATTTTTTGAATCTAAAACATTGTTTCATATAATAAATTTAATCGGAGTCATAACAATAGTCAAAATCAAAGCAAACAAAACATTTTAGTTTAAAATAGACTTAAATTTTTCTGGTCTCCTCAAATTAACGTTTAATTCACTTATCATGAGTCTTATCTATATTCTTCGTAATCGAAACGAACGACGTTGCCCACTCAACCAGGCTGGCAGTATCCCAGTATGGACGGTTAATTTTTCAATCGATTTATGAATTTCTGTTCCATGGCATATATGTATGTGATGTCTTGAATTCCCACCTTCCACATTTTCTATCCTATAAACGGGCCGCAGCAGGAGCAATAAGCCAACCACTATTCCTGTTCTAACCATCTTCTTTGAGTTTTTCTCACTTTAAAAAAGCGATGTTGAGCAACTAACTTACATAAACTTATGTTAAGATAAATTCCATTAAGAGTCCATATGATCCACACTAGTAGCGAGTATGGTAAAAAAAGAGTCTTAAATATATATGGGTCATTAGAGGTGAAGTGAGCCAAGTGGTATTCTAGAAAAAAAATGTTAGATGCATTGAAATATTCTACACATCTTTAAATATTGTAAAAGTGAAGCAACCTCAGTTGAACCACATTGAAATAGTGTTATCTGCATAAAATAGAAATATGCAATCCACCAAAACCCAAATAAAGACGTGATTGTACTTTAAAGTCAAAGATTTTTTTTTACCATTCAACTATTATAGTTGGTACACTTTGCATCTAGAGGACATGTATCTTTGAAATTTTGAATGAACAAAAGTATTTAGCAAATATTCGTGTAATAACACAGACAATATCAACATTTGTTTTTTTTTTGTTACATTTGATTATCTGATTAATGGACTCGATAGAGATATAAATTTTACCAACTGAATGTTTAATTCCAATTTCAATATTATACTATTTTATTTTTTTGAGCTAGGAGCTACTTCAGGAGACAGACACTCCTGAAGATCATTGATATGATTTTCAACACCGTTAATAATCTATGATTTGGTAGCAAATATAACTTCTAACATTATGAGAATACTCAGGGTTGGCTGACTTTTATTTATGGCGACATACCATACTAACTTTCTTTGGAAGCAAGTGGTGAACCATCAAACCATTTATTACATTTAAAAAATCTTCAAATGAACAATAATTTTTATATTGACGTATGAAAATGTTATTGCAAACGACACCAGTCAATAAATTTTGTAATCTACTTCAATCATAGCAGAAAAACACATCTAAAAAAGTAGGTCAAAATACACATAATAAAAAAGCATTTCTTTACGTTCTATTATACCAGACACAAATACAGCAGAAAACATAATAACTACATTTACAATATCTTTCTCACTCCGCAGTCGATTCTCTTTTTCTCTCTCTCTGACATACAAAAGTAATGTCTTATTTTTACAAGTTTTCTCAAACGCCCCGTGATATGAAAAGTTTGTGAAATATTTGCCTAAGAATTCTTTGCTTGGACTATTGGTGCTCTTTTATGTAAAAGTGACACTTCGGCACTATTGGCTATCGGTTTTGTTAAGAAAGAAAAAAAGTTTCATTCATATGTGAATATTTTACAGTTGACCATTCCATTTCCATAATGGAAATATTCTGACATTGGAAAGAGCAATATGTATGGATTAGAGATAAGAAAGTGTTTTATCTGGTCGTATCTGAATCGACGTAAATTTTTTAATATACATAGAAAACGGAAAGTTATTTATATACACTTAAATAAAACTATTTTTTAAGTGTTCAAAAGTTTTATTAAGCAAAAATAAAATTGGGTCAACACTCAACAGTATATTTTACGTATCACATACCAAAGTTCATGAAAAATTAAAATAAATACATATATGTAATACATTTACAATTTTACTAATAAATAATTTCATGTTAACGTTTTTGATTTATAATTCATGAAATAATATTGTTTTTTTTTTCATAAAACATATAAACTAGTTATAAAATAATGTCTAAAATATCAATATATAATTAAAACAACATAATGACATATCACTGACGATAATTAAATGTGTTCAATTAATCTTGCAGTAGACATATTTATATATGATATTGGTTAAAACTAATATGAACAAATGTCTATCAAGGGTTATAATATGTAAGTAAAACTAATGTACAAATGTAATGTAATGTAGATACCTCATGTTTGTAGTCAAAGTATTAGTATTTATTACAATAGCCGCATTAAGAATGCCTACTGTTTAATGACCCGTTTGTTAGATTTAGTAGATTAAAAACCCATTTTGTAGCGATATAAACAAGATAAATGTTGTTTTTTTACACTTGGACATTAAGAAACAACTATTTTGATCTACGCTAATTAAAATAAAGTCAATGAATGACGTTAAGTGATCAAATTTTGAAATAAAAAATGCAAATACGCAAATCAGATTTGCAAATAGAAACTAACTATAGCATTTTAGCCTTTATAATTTATGTCTCATTTATTTTTATCTATATTCTCTTTTAAACTGTAAAACATATTTATATTCGATTTAGTTTATCAGTCTTCTCGTATGTTAAGCTTTCAAAATTTTGTTCCACCAAATACAGTTAACAGTCATCCTTGGAAGATTACCGACGAAGAGGTTCCTGCGTAAATTATTTTTAAATTGCTGTGAATTTTTTTTTTTTTAATTAAATTTCATTTGATATTTAAAACCTGATGTTGGTTTGAATAAAGTAAGGAGAGTTACTAGAGTAAGGAGAACTCTCCAGAAGGGTCAACAGAACATTGCTAAGCCAGGTTTATTTTTGTTTTATTACTGCTGCTTTATAAAAAAGTAACAAAAAGTAATTTCTCCACACATCGTTTGTCACAATATCAATATCCATGATCAAGTTTGCGCTTCTACTGCCTTTGACATGGCGTGTTACATAATATTATGTATAACCAATTCCCTTAAAAATTTGTGGGTCCTTGAAAAAATCTTTTGAATATAACTAGCTGTATGTCAATCATTTAACCTTCTTATTTGAAGACGGTTACGAAAAGCGAGAATTGATTTAGACTAAATTTCTCATTTTCACAACCGTAGATTTTAGATTTGATTAAATGGTGGTTAAATAAAAAAATATCACAGACATTCAAGACTTTTAAAAAAAGTTTAATATGAAATTTTTTAATGTTTTCAATAACATATGCAAACGTTTAAGAGTGCAAGTGATTAGGTAAAAGACCCACAACATAAATGACCTGACTACTAGAAAACTGCATTGGCGAGAGTTTTAGGTAGAATTGTTTATTATTTATATAGCAGTTTTATTAAAAAATTCAAATTTAATAATGTGCTTTTTTGTACTACGTTTATGATTGATGATAAATTAAGTTGAAAAAAATACATTATATGCAGTGATGTATAGGTTTTTAAGGCAAAAAATAACCGTTCAGATAATTACGAGTTCATCTCAATAATATTTTACGAACATACAGAGTCAACTTTACTGCCGATTATTGAGACAATTTCTTTACGAAAAAATAAGACTGATGTTAAAAATGTTACAATTATATATATAATATATTCCTTGTTATCAGTTCGACTAAATCCGCGTATTCAAAGGTCTGAAGAGATTAAAGGATATAGCAATTCAAATACGAATAAAGATATTTTTATAAAAATTAGCTGAAATTCATTTAAAATTAAAAGTGCCGTGATATTTATAAATTTTAGAAATACATTTATAATCTTACTGTTGCCTGCTGAAAAACATTTTTTTTTTTGGAATTCGAATTGAAAAATAAATTGAATCACGTTTTAATAAGAATTCACTGACGAAATGCATTTCCGTTTGATAAAAAAGTGATTTTTTTGCGCTCACAATAAATGGTTCCAACATTTCAATGTCTATTTTCTATCTAAAATATTCTTTGTTTTAAACTGAATTGGGTCAGAGAATGAATAAAAATGTGGTAGGATTCAAATAAAGATGACGCTATGGACAGTAATATTTATTGATAGCTTTAATGAAATTGCTTAAGGGATGAAAATATTTATTAGTTTGCTTACATTCCTTTCTGAAAAAAACATAAATTTGCATAACCTAATGCTGTTTCAGTACTTTGTATAATTGTGTACATGGCTGAAGATTTTATTACTTTCGATGGTTTCGGCGGAAACTTTGTAGAAGTTCATTTTAATAGAAAATTTAAATTAACTTTGATTATTCCACGTATTGTGTTACTAACGGTGATACGTGTTTCGCCTCTTTCAGAGGCATCTTCAGACTTACTATCGCACTTACTATCGACTTACTTAGTTTGCTTAAGTAATGAAGCAAGATTGATTCTAACATTTTAAAATTATGGAATTACAAAATGGAGTTTAGGTTTTTTTCCTTTTAAGGGGAGCAAGGAGGGGGGTGTAGAATCAAAATAAAGCAAACAAATAATGATACTAATGAGTGGCAATCAATCAGATTGGGATTTTTCTTTTTTAAGGGAAGCAAGGAGGGGATTATAAAATCGAAACAAAGCAAATAAATATAATCATACTACTAATGACGTTAAACATTACAAACTATTAAACTTATGAGCTGCAATCAATCAGATAGGTTGGTGATTACTCTATTAATTGGTAAAAAATGTGAGTAATGGCGAACCACCTGTCCTATTAAGAATATTATATTACTAATATTTCTTTTTTGTTAAGAGTTTTATTAATTTCTAAAAATTCTAAACTATTCATCTTAAAACCCTTTTCATAATTTTAAAATGTGAGAATCAATCTTGCTTCATTACTTAAGCAAACTTTGCGATAGTAAGTCTGAAGATGCCTCTAAAAGAGGCGAAACACGTGTCACAGTTAGTAACACAATACGTGGAATAATCAAAGTTAATTTAAATTTTCTATTATTATGAAGATTTTATCATTCGATTTAAATGATAAATTTTCATAAGACTTGAAAAAAATAGATATATTATATAAACGAAATTGATAAGTATTGTTGACATCACGCCACACACATAAAAAATAACATTATTAACTAACATGCTATAATTTAAGACAACCTACTGTTTTATAAATATCTATATTTAAATTTCCACCACTTAGTCATTGCAATATAAATATTTTGTAAGCCTGCTATCGATTTTGTAAGACCTTGCACCATGGAGACACAAATGAAAATTGTGTAGCGTGAAACTCAACCTAACTTTGACGATATGAATAGATTGTATTCCTCAGTGAAAGCTTCCAAGAAGATTGTTAAAGGGATTTCAAATTTAATTATCTATCTACCGATGCGTGACGCAATTCTTGGTCATAGTGGAGTTGACCGAATACAAAATCGATATGCTTAGTGATACTCCAGGAAATGTCATACAATAAAGACTAGAGTAGTTTGTGTTTGAAGCCTTCTCGTAAAAGTCTGTAGAGACACCTATGTGTTAGTTTGGACGTCACTTAGAAAGGTCCATGTGAACTCTTTAAATTTAAAATAACTTTAGGAACTAGTTTCGGCAAAGACTGAACGCACTTGTGTGTAGTATGTTTGCAGTCAGTAAGTAATACATTGTGTGCAGAAGATTTGATTCATTCAAACCCAATATTTTTATGGTTAATACTTTGAGAGACTTTAAAAGAAATAAAAAAAAGAATCTTTCAAAATATTTATTTTATTAGATACATAATATGACAATTATTGTCCAGTGACATATGCTAGTTTGCAATACTAAGCATAATTTTTTTGAGGCAATACATTTTTATTTGAAGGTTATGGTTTGGTCGACAAACTTCCAATAAGGATACAAATCCTTCGAATAAGGTGTAACAAAAAGCAAAAATAAAATTTAAATATATATTGTCATTTTTTGCAATATTAAAAATAATATAGTAAAATTATATAGCACGAGCATTAAGGTACCAACTGTGATTATGATCGAACTGAAAAATCTAAAAATAATTAACAAACATACTCAAGTAGTTAACTTCCTAAGAATTGTTTGTTTTAACCATTTTACCCCTTTCACTATGAGCTGCATTTTTTGAACTTACAGTTCTTGAATGTTAATATAAAAAATATACTATTTATATTTAACGCTACAACGTTTAAACACAAAAATAAAATGTATACAGATGAACGGAAAATTTAGAAAAATATTTATTACTCTCAGAAAATAGATAAGCCCAACTTCTTTATTTAAAATGTACATAAGTATACAATATATATAAATGCACATATTTAATTTATGTGCCTTTCGAAATATTCATTTAAATATTCTTCATAAACGAGACATGACAAAAACTGAAATTTTCGATATAGTTTCAAAAAATAAATACATTAGAAGACATATAACTTTCTTCAGTGGCTGTTTTACATGACTTGTGTAAACAGGATATACACCCGTTTACCTGATATTAGTTTAAGGGGGTTCAGTGTAGAAATTTGAAAAAAATCGATTCCTTCTTTTTTATATTTTTTTTATATTAGTTAGGACTAGGGCATCCAATCCCGGGATTTGGGATCCCGTTCAATTTTCTGATCCCGAAATCCCGGGATTGACACGGCTGTGGTTCCAGGATTTCGGAATTGAGAAATTTTGAGCGAAATTGACACGAAATTGGCAAATCGAGGATTTCAAATTCCTCGGTAAGCTAAAAAAAAAACGAGGTTTGGATACAATCCGGGGGGAAAGTATACCAAATTGAGGATTTCGAATTCCTCGGTGAGCTAAAAAAAACAAAAAACGAGGTTTGGAGATAATCCGGGGAAAAATAATAGCGAATTGAGGATTTCAAATTTCTCGGTGAGTTAATCCCGGGATTGGAAAAAGTCTCCGAGAATGGATATCCTAGATGCAATCAATGTTCCAATTTGGTTTGCGATCAATTTTCGCCGAAAGACATTTTTTTTTCAAGCGACAAAATATTTTTTGCGACACAAACTTGGAATGCATTATTTTTTTCGACAGCCTCTAGATTTTTTGCGACACTTATTTGGGATGCAATCAACATTCCAATTTGGGATGCGATCAAGTTTCCAATTTGGGATACGATCAATTTTCTCCGAGGGACAATTTTTTTTTCAAGTGACAAATCAATTTCGGGTCAATTTTCGGGATTTGCTCAAAATTTCTCAATCCCAGGATTTCGGGATCAGAAAATTGAACGGGATCCCGGGATTGGATGCCCTAATTGCATCCTTAATATGTGTTGCGAAAATCTGATGGCTGTCGAAAAAAATATTGCATTTCAAGCAAAATTGTTCTCAAATTATACACCATATCCTGTTGATTGCCAGATCCCGGGATCCTGGAACCCCGGGATTGAAAATTAATCAATCTCGAAATTTCGGGATGACAAAAAGGCTCTGAGATTGGATAGCCTACTATAGATTGATTCCCATGATTTCTGATATTTTTGGACCTGTTAATTGACCCTATTTGAAATGTTTTATTGTTTTTTTAAAACAGAAAAAAATAGTCGAATGCACTTCATATGATTTATAAGTCAGAACTAAATTGTTTGGACGTTGGAAAACGTTTCTGTAAACCTGATTAAAGACAACTGCAATCAGCTGTATTGCACGGGGGATGATTGTCACTACATGTTTTCTTATTAACTGTAATTATATTTTACAAAGGAAGTAAAAATTGTTTTCATTTTATTTATTTTAAATTTTGATAATAATAAAAAAGCTGTCTTTTAAAATATTTATTTTTTCGCGGACTCCCTGACGTTGTCCACGCACCTCCAAACGATTTTCAATTTGTCACGGACCCCCTCAGTGGTCTCACGGACCCCTGGGGGTTCACAGAAACCACTTTGAAAACCACTGGCTTAGAAATTTGAGAGTATGTTCTCAAAGGGATTTTTCCAAATTTTAATTATTTACCGAGCTACAGCGATTTTGATGACGCAGCAACTAAGCTGGTCCGACCGGAACAGATCGAAACTCAAAACTTTAAACGCGTCTTCTCGAGACTACTTTTTCAAGCTGGTGTACATAGTATCTCAAGTTCCACTAAACAAATTTATTTGAAATTCTGTGTGAACCTTTTCTGTACATCTCTCTATAATCGGTAGCAGATTTAAGTCAAAATTTTAATTTTTACTATTTTTAAAAAAATTGAAACTGTTGGCTGCCATTTTGTGATTTTTGTTTTTGATTTTTCCAAGATACGGGCAATAGCGACATTTTTGTTTATAAGGAATCCGTTAGATTTTTGAGTTTTGAATTTATTTATTTTTTGATTTTTTTAATGTTTTTTTAAAATATAAATGAACGGATGGTAAAAAAATGAACGCTAGAAATTTTCTTTGTTTTTTTACAGAGCTCTAAAAAACACCCGAAATTCGTGCCTCTATACTAGAATACCACCTTAAAGCTCCGGTAAATTGGTTTTTAATTTTTATTGAATTTATTTTTTCAATACAATTGTTCCACTAGAAAAGTTGAATTGAATTTAATTTAAATCAAGATATGGCCTAATGGACAATACATAGGCGAGTTTTGCCAGATTTGGAACAAAGTGTGTCCTTTAGATACGAAATCCGTTTAAAACGACAAATGATTTGTTATGAAATATGACATCATTATAAATGGCCGAGATTCTTGAACAAAAGAAATATAATTTTGAAAATGTCGCAACAATGGCGCTGGAAAAATCGTGAATGCCAAAATAATGACCCGAAATTAAATGCGAGGAGAGTGATTATATTATTCAACTCAGTTTTTCGCTGAAGAGCTTTTCAGGAGCCCTCGACGATTTGATTTAAGGAAATATTTCAGTAATAAAATAAATTAATTGAGCTTCGTTTATTACTCCGAAATGCCACTGAAAATAAAGAAAAAACGTGCGAAAATGATTATGCGATAAAATAAATCATAAATGTATTGCAATAATTTTTCAAAAAATACAGAAATAAACATATAAAAACGAAATTTATCACGTTGTTGCAAAAAAAAATTGAAGACATTTTATTAGATTTCTATTGGAAAGATTTTCAGAAGTATCGAAAATAAAAATGTTTGACTTTTATCTGTTGATTGAAGTCGATTTAAATAATGCTTAGACTGTCGAAGGGAATAAAATTGATCTTTGAAATTGAAATAAATTAGATATTTTCACAAAATATTTATTGAAATGATAATGTAAGAATATAAAAATAGCACGATTTAAGTGACATCGTATTTTTATACTTTATAAGCAATTTATCACATATTTAAAAAATATTATAAAAATGAGACCAGCTTCTTAGTTTATTTTTATTTAAAAAAACTTGGTATTTCCTTTATGAAAAATGTAGCATTTTTTTGTAGATTATCATTATAATATACCTTATCACAATTGTTGCATCATATATTCTTGTTTGACAAACTAATTACTTTGGATATGAATCGCGCACAGGGTGAAAATTTTATATTTGATTCTTTTTTTGAATTATATAAAACAAATACCTAGCCATAAATATAAAATATTATGTTTGGAATATAGATAATATCATGCTTAGCAAAGGATTTGCGCTGAGGAGTGGCTAGATATGAATGTTTGTGAAAAGTTTGAAGTTCGGAAAGTTTGTGTAAGACCGTAAAAGTTTTTTAACTACTTCACCAAGAAATCTGAAAATTGTAGTTATTAGTTCGAAGTGTTTATTTTGGATTTTAAATTAAATAAATAATCCTAGATTCATCATAAAAACTGATTAATTTCATAGTCGAACTAAAATTATGTGTTTATTTAAGTAAAGGCATTTTTTGAATAAAGTTAAACACGTTTTTCAGTGTTTTATATTAAATTATTAGCTCTGTTGTGATTTGAACGTTTGAGTTATTTTTTCAGAGAAAATAGGTAAACATTTAAAAGATTAATACAAAATAACTTGTAAGATAGTAATATTTAATTAAGCTAGTTTTGAGAATTGAATTTCTAAGCAGCAAGTATGATTAAAATACAAACATTCAGAACGTATGATAAAAAAATATCTATTTGTTAAAAAATCACTTATGAATGATCCGGTTGTTTACTGCGTAACCGCAAAACCAAAACAAAATCTCACTGCGTTCACCACTTTCTAAGGTTTCATCATTTAAGATGAAATGAAGTGTTTATGTGAATTTAATAAACTGTCAGAAACATTCTTATGATTTGAATGTCAATTAAAATAAATCAATGTTACTAAAGAGTACAATAACCTTAAGATTCCTTAACCCAGCGTTTGTGCATACCCTTTTTTTACCCTTATCAATAAAAATGATTGGTGATTTTCCTACATTTTGGTTAGGTGTTCATTAGAGGGTACCTCCCTCTGACTTGAATAAAGTATGCAGTGGACGTTTTGCAAGGGTGAGTTTGTTTTGGTCAAGTATATTTTTGATCTGTTGTTTTTGGATCTGTTGTTTGCACAATTATCACTTCTGCATGGGATATTTTGAGATTTCGTTTTTATATTTTGAAAATATTTTTAAACTTGACAATGAAGGTTTCTGTTAACTGAAAGTGAAATATTCTGAGATATGAAAAATTAAATGTGACTGCAGCTATGTTTATTGTTTAAAAAAATCGATTAATTACAGTATATTTAAAAAGCAATCAATATTATTTAGATACAAAAACAAAAAAATGAGTCTATGTTATATCATAAAATTCTTGTAGTTGTCACTGTCAGATTATTAAAAAGTATCGTTAATTCTACAGACATCTAGAAATAAGTTTACTATTGCAAAGTTTTTTAAAATCCAAAAATAGCTCTGGCAAAATATCAATCCGTTACATAGTGAATTTCTCAACAGGCAGTCATATACAACAAAAAATACTTTTTATTGTATATGACTGCCTTATAGCATTTCATTTATTACGACAAGAAGTTATGGTAAGAGATAGTTATGGTAAGAGTTATGGTTAAAGGTATGGGTGGACAGGTTTCTCAAGAATCTTTCAAACACGAATTTTTCGAACAGAATACTCCGAGCACGAATTATCCGTTCAATATTACTCCGTACACCAATTCTATCAAACGCAGATTCGTCCGTTCACATATCCTTTTGTACATAGAATACTCCTTACACATAATATTCCGTATATTTTTTTTTATGTATAATATAAAAATCGTAATTTTGTTATGATGTGAAATGTCTTAAGTAAATTGTACCAACTATTTTACAGAATGAAAAACAGCAAAAACTTAATTTATAATTTATATGAACAGTGGATCATACTTTCGTATGATCTACTGGACTGAAATGAACGTATTTTCGCTTATTAATTTAGAGAAAATTGTGTGTTTGTAATGCTATTTTTTAATGATGAGAAATAATTTTAAGTGTCGGTAGCCTTTATAGTATATCTGTACTCAGTTATGTTTTAGATGAAGTTATTATTTTAATATAATTTATTTTTCCTTTTTTTGAGAGTTGACAGTGATTTTTTACAACAATAATGAATTTAAAAAATATTTATGCTCGAATGAGTATTGTAATTATTATCAAAGTAAAAATAAAAACATGGCTTGTTTCCCATTAGCCGATCAAATCATATGGCATTTCCGTTTGAAACGAAATCGTTTAACGCTATGGCCGGAAGGTGTAGTGGAAATACGCGGATTTCACAGGCGAACATTTTGAATAATTGATGGGTGGATAGAGAGTGCGGATACATACCGCTGGAACCATTTGTGACCGGTTTGTCCCTAGCCAGCTTACCAGCGTTTATATTCGGAAAGTAACTCCCCACAAGTCTTATAAACAATTGATTATCCAGCAAAGGTAAACAGTAAAATGAAAATTGTTATGAATTATTTTATTCATTCCTAAAACAATCAATATGAGTTTTGTATAATATACTGCCCAGCTGTTTTTACGCTTACCGTCTCGCTCACAATAGATTTTTTTCACTCATGTCTACTACTTTAAAAATGGATTATATTATGCACTTTCTATAAAAATGGTTTAACAAAGAACTTTCAGACTTTTTTTAAGTTCATATTCGCTCCCAATGTGGATCAAATGATCTTTAATGGAAATAAGTTAAAGTAAGTGTTTTTGTACAACAACAACTGCTTGTTAGTCATTTTATCAAGCTCTTTTTTTTGAGAGAATAAGGATAGAAAAGATATAGTGAGAACAAGACAAGTGGTAAGCTTAACTCTCTCGCTCTGCTCCGTTATTTTAAGATTGGTACGGTAAGAAGAGTTTTTCAGACATCACAAACATTCAACCCTACGAATAGAGTTGATAAATCGATTGAAAAAATACTGTTTGTACTGCGATTTGAACTCATGAGATCCATCGCGGAAGCCAACGTTGTTGACCACTGCGCTACAGACAGACTTGACATGAAAACTGGATTAGAATAAAGATAATGTGTAGTATCATTTTTAGTATTCGAGTCTTTGCTCACTGTAACCGAAGACCACGACGTTGACTACAAAGATACAGACTGCATAGAGATTTCTAAAAAAGCGTATTAAACTAAGTCGTTTTTGTACCTTTTAGAGCAGTGTCTGCCAAACTTTTTTTACTTTACGGCACATTGATGAATAGAGCTAGTACCGGGGCACACCAAGAAACTATTTTTTTTTTAGCTCACCGAGAAATTTGAATTCCTTTTTTGGTGTACTTTTTCCGCAGATTATCTTCAAAGTTTTTGATTTGCTACCGTTTTGCTTCTGAAATCCTACATGACAAATATTTGTTTTTGAATAGGCATTATTAAAAAATTGACATTTTTAAGGCTTCTCCCACCGCGGCACACCTGAGACTTCTTGCGGCATAGTAGTGTGCCGCGGCACACAGTTTGGCAGACACTGTTTCAGAGTGATCAAATTTTTTTAGTAAAAATATTTTTTTACTTTTAGGCGTTCACTGTCAATACTTGGTAGAAAGACATTATATAGGTAAATAAGCTTTCATAAAAGAAACCGGTCCTGATTATACTAACTCAATATTGGACTTGTAAAAAAAAATGTTTTTTTTACATTGGGTTGACTAAAAATATTAAAAGAAAATTAAAAAAAGTCAGTATCAAAGACATGAATACTTGAATACAAGTCTCGATAAAATGAAACCTTTTCCCATTCCGCATAGATTACGTGGTATGAGAAAGTTTCGCGATTCAGTAGCAACCATTTGAACACCGATGTCCAATATGCTAAAGCCAAATTCATCGAAGGATATCGCATATTTGGCTATCAGCATATCGGAATGAAACATATTCATTACTTGCCATACTACATACATATATAATATGCACGCTATCAGTTGAACAGAACGCTTCACTGGGCAGGCGAAATTAATTTTCTAGCTGTGAGATATTACGGAAGCATAAAGTACGACCACGTAGATACCGGCTAAGAATTAGGTGATTTACTGTGAAGAAAACAATGTTATATGGAACAATTAGTTATTTATTTTTATAGAAACACATCATTAAAAAAAATATTTTGATACATTGTTTTCTCTGTTTCTTTTGCCTCCTTAATTATTATATTCACTAACAATTGTTGAATCGTGAATAATGAAATTGTGCACTATTTTGCATACCAACAGGAAGAAATTATGTAGCAAGGTTTTTGTTATTATAATTCAAGGAATGTGTCCATATAATAAAAAAGATCTGAATAATTGCATAAGTAAATAACTATACATTGTTTTTTTTCAGTTGATGATTCTGAAGATAATCAAAAAAGATTAAGAATGTACATGTTGAAGTTGTTTTGATATGGTCACTATGGTAATTAATCACTTAGCACTTTGTAATAATTTACATGGTACTTGATTTTAACCCGTCAGATAATTGCAACTGATGTCATTAACATTATAAAGCTTTTATATTGCACGTTGCTTATAAAAATGTTTAGCATATTTATTTTTAATGGGAAATCGTCACCGTACCGATAAGGGCCTCCAATCCCGAAAGTTTAGGATTGAGGATAAGATGCTCAAAATTCTCGAAAATCCCCTTTTGGAAAATCAGTAAATTCTTAGTTTTTTTTAAATCGGCAGCCACTTGAAATTTTTGAGCTAATTTTAGGAATTTGTTAAATTACACATTTTTTCAGTTCAATCACCCGATTCAACTGTTCGCCGGGTTCACTGCCCAGTGACAAAAAAATATGCGATATGTTCATTAAAAAAAAAAATCATTTTTCTATTTCAGAAAATCCATTTATTCCCATTTGAAATCACAAATTTTTCCACAATTTTATGAAAAATGTGCCAATACCGGGAAGCCGGGATTAGAAAAATTGTAAATTCCGAAACCCCGAGATTACAAAACAGATCCGGGATTGGATGCTTTATATTTTTACTTGCTGTTTACTCAGAACTGCCAATTTGTTACTAACTTACTTTTACCAGCACGATAATGACACATTTATTAATTTACTGACGATTGGAGATATGATAATATATTTTATATCGAAAAATAGTTTAATTTATGAAACTAGAATTTATTTATTAGATTAAAATTTATTTTTAAAAAGCTTAAATTTTATCAATGAATTGCGTTTTATTAATAAAATATACGAGTAAAATAATAACATATAAATGTATGAAATATATAAAATAAAATGTTTGTCGTGAGCAGGCCGCGCAGCAGTTGGGAAGCTCCCGCGCACTCATTCCGGGTTGGCGCACACTACAAGACAGTTGTTCAATTAATATTTGATTGGTCCGCGCAGCTAACCTATTGCCTTAGAGCAGCCATACTCAACCTGCGGCCCAATCAGCTCTTATGTGCGGCCCAAAATAATTATAGTCACCAAATATTTTTAAAAGATAGTTAAAAGTTTGACTTAATATCAAAATTCACATTAATTTTTAAGTAAACGATTTAATATTTTGGATACATTGGTATTTTTGTGTACTTTTTACCTATTTTTTATTTGTTGATCATTGTTATTTTTTACTATGAAAAATACATTAATACATAAATGTATACATATGTATATATTGTATTTACATAAAATAAAATAGTTTTATTTTGACATAATACATACATATGTGTGCAGTATAGTATGTTCACTTTTAAGGTGTTCACTGTCAATACTTGGTGGAATGGCATTATAATAAAAATAATAAAACATTTTTAGTACTTTTTCCACATGAAATTTATTAGATCAGGACCGGTTTCGCTCATGATGAGCATTGTCAACTGATGCTGATCCGGTCCTGATCTAATTTTATGTGGAAAAAGTACTAAAAATGTTTTATTATTTTTAGTATAGTATGTGTTATATTTACAGTTTACTGTAAATATTTTGCAGCCTACGTAGAGAAGCAAAACTCGGAATGCGGCCCGGAAGAAAATAAGGTTGAGTATGGCTGCCTTAGAGGTAAAATTGGTCGTGAGCCATGGCATTAGATTCAATAAACCTTTTTATCCATGTCCGCTCCCAATGTGGAACATATGGCCTTCTAATGGAGGTATCTCAACAGATTTTTTTTCTACGATAACTGTTTGTTACTCAGTCGTTCAACCTCTATTTTGTCAAAGAGAGTAGTAGAGATAGAAGAGTAAGGTTTAGGACAGGACTAGTGGTTAACTAATCACCCTCACCACGCCCAGTTATAAACGGAATGTGGGAAAGAATTGTAAGACACCACAAGCACTCATGCCTTCAAACGGAAATCGATACATCGATCAAAAAAATGCTGTTTGTACTAGGACTCGAACTGGTGAGATCCGGCACGAAAGCCCACAACGCTAACCACTGCGCCATAAGATCTAACAATTGGTTAGCGCACGGTAATTTTTCAATAAGCTGTTCTATAATAAACCTTTGAGATATTCTATAGCTTGTCAGAAATATTACTAAAACGATAGTTATTCTTTAATAATAAATATTTTTTTATTATAATAATATATATAAATTGAATTTCAAGTATTTACATAAATTATATTCTCACTATTTGTTTTGTACCTTTAAGCAGCTTAGCACCTACTCAAAAAACACAGACTGTCACTGCTTGAAAAATAAATAGAAAGCTTGTATCGTTAAACAGAGTTTAAGCTTAAAAAACATGCAATTTCAACATTTCAACATAATCTTGTTAGGAATGAACCTTTTTGATCAGATAAACCAAAACATATTCCCTGCGCTCGAAATTATGAGCCCTTTAAACCAATTTTACCCCTGCTGTAGCAAATTATGCTTCAAAATAAGTGAGTCAAATAAAGCTCGCATGTGCTTTCGCTACTGGGAAAGCTTATCAAAGAGAAAGCAAAAAGCTATTCAATTTTTTTCCAAATGAGGTCAAATCCTTTTCATTATCATCTTCAACCCTGCAAATAAAGCAACAGCATTAAAAGTTAATCCTTTTTACTCTGCCAATAAATCTCCCGCCAAAATAATGCACAACCTCAACACAGGGTCGACCGGAAATGGCGTGTTGACTTTAAAATGGCGATGATTAAACAGATTTTGTATTGAGCGGCTAAAAGATTTTTTTAACGTCATCCTGATTTTCTCATGATATCGAATTATATTTGTTTATTTTACTATACTAACTCCTCTATCATTTGTCTACCTTTTTATTTTTCTTGCATTATGAATTAAAGTAATATGTATTATGAGAAATTAGAGAGACAAAAAAATCTACGTGATGGTCACTTTAACATGTTTCGGCTCGTCTTTAAAGCTTTATAAAACTATTCTATATTGGAATAACTCATATGGAATTCAAGTGATTTTTAATAATTAAACTTTTTGAAGATGTAAGCAAGGGTTTGTGTGAGTAGATTTTATCCTTTACAAAATTCATATGCCCAGATACCCTGTTGAACTAAAGCCTACAGCTTTTCTACCTTCACGTGGCGATCAGCAGTTATTTATATATAACTACTAGTGATTCTGTGGCGAGACGTCCCGGGACTTGTGGGGTTTTTTACTGTCTTGAGTCCCGAGACTTTGTTGTAAAATGTCCCGGGAATCAAGACTGTGATTTAAAATGTGCTAATCAATTGTACATTTTAATTTAAAAAAAAATATTTTTTGCGGTTAAGAAACCCTCAAAAGGACTGATGTGTATTGAATGAAAACAGGTATAAAAGGGGAGCCCCAAGAAAAACGTAACTTTATACAAAATATAACTGTAGCAAAAGGAAATTACAAAATATTAAAATTGAATTTTCATATCTGATGTTGTTTTATTTACAAATGCCTTTTTTCATTATTATACATACCAATGTCTCAATAGGACAAAAAAGGTGAAGTGATAAATTTACTTCTGACTGCGGCAAAATTCATTGATATTTTTTCAATGCATTTACCGTTATCATCCCTTCTTAGTGAAAATCAGCCGTAAGTATTTCATATATCCATTACATAATAAAAATAATAATTTGTAAACATTGTATAAATTTTTTTTTACTAGTGCGTACTTTCAAAAGGCACAAAAGTCCTAGAACTTTGACTTTATCACGTCTCGAGTCCCAGGACTTTGAAAACCCCGAGACTTCAGAATCCCCAATAACTACTAAGCCACCGAAAAAAATAAACATAATTTCATTGGACTTATTATTTCTATAAGATGTTTACAAAGAATTTCTTTCTTTAGATTGATTACTATGTAATGTCCACAAATGTATTAAAAAGCATTGACTTGAATGTTAGTTCTGAGTGTAAAAGTATGTTGAATTTAACAACTATATTTTTTACGCTTTCTAAATTATTATTACTTAGTGACAGTGCCACATCTAAACATTTCTTATGACATTAACATAGAATAAATAAAATTTTTCATATTTATTTAAGCAATATGACTCGTCGATGGTTACTGATTGACGAAGCTTAACCATTTCTACTGCTAAAAAGCCAATCATTGTTAAAAACCAAACATTGTGTTTTTGTATTACAAATAATAAAGTTAAGTGAGAGCTAATTGCCTGAAGATTTGTACTAACCCTATGAACTGAGTAAAAAGCGCACAAATACTACAGAGTGTATAAAAAAGCGGTCGGCGCACGGGGCAAGGTGCCAGCCAAAATAAATTGAGCCAATAAAAAAGGAATTACTTTTTCCCGCGCCCGCCTGTCTTTTATCGTCCTCTCTTGTTATATTTTGCTTTTTTTTGCACGGATAAATTTGTTTCTTTGTCCTCAATGGTCGGCAAATAAAAAAAGCAAATAATAACAATAGGAGAGGGGGATTCCCGATATCCCGTTAGCTCTTGTTAGGTAGATTTTAATTGAGATTCTGAGTGTTATTGCAGTACGTTTTTCTTAATTTGTATATATTATTATTTGTGAACGTTGTCTTTTTAAGGTAAATGATGATAGAAACCGTTAAAAAATGTTGTTTTATTTTGCTGATTATAGAGACATATTCATGCTCATTTTAACAAATAAATTGTATAGGAATATAAAAATAAAGAATGTTTAATTCAACTAGGTTTTGAAAATCCTATTTTTTTTGTCCATATCCATTCCCTAGTCGGAGAATAAGATTATCTGTCCACTGCCAATCTTCTTGCTTCCTCCCATGTCATTCCAGTGTCCCGTAGCTCCGCCGAGTAGATCCTATAGATGGTCATCAGCAGCCTTCCACGACGGCGGAATCTATCTGGTTGGTAGAAGATACATGCAGAATTTAGGCTTTCTTGTGGCATCTTCAGCAAATGTTAAAGCCAGATCCATCGTCGCTTACATCCAAAATAAACATCCAAAAAAAATCCTATTTAGCTGGATACTATCAAATTAAAAATAAGTCATTCAATAATTTCTCTTTATTATAAGTTTCACCCTAGACTGCTAAACTGCTCCTAATATTGAATGGTAAAAATAGGGTTGCATTAAGCAAAATTTTATTTATTATTTTATAAATATTACCGATCTATCCTTACCTTGTGTGCAGTAAGCAGTTGGTTGACTGAACTACAATCTATACTCATAACTACAACTACTGTTAAGATGTTCCATTAAGAGTCCACAATGTTGCACATTGGGAGAGAAAATATATGAAAACTACGGTGTTGCACTCTCTGCGTCATGAATGTGGCTTATACTATTTATATACATATGAAATTTATGTTACATTACACATATAAATACAAATACTGTGGAAATATAAAAACCTTTTGATTACTAATTTGACCTTTTCTAGTAGACTACAGAGACTGCCAAGTCTTCAATAACAAAAAAACATAATTAACTATATGATATCAAAATGTTAGAAACTACGATGTACAAAAGAGGGTACGTTAAGTTACAGAGGGAAGAAAGAAAATGTAAGCAATATGACATATCCTTTACTACTAATTTATGAAAGATATTTGTATCATATTAAATATGTCATACAGAAAGAGAAGGGTAGTACTTTGATTAAAATTATGCTATGACATTTATTTTTGTATTTAAATTTAATAAATAAATAAGTGTCTCAAAAAGATTGATTTTCATGAAGTCGCTCAGTATCCATTTCTCGTTAAGTAAAAACATATATATGGTTCTAGTAATGAACCAGTAGCTAGCTTATCAATCTGTTTACGTCTTGTTTTGATGAAATATTTATCTAGTAATCGAAACTATGATATTTTCTTATAAAATAACTTTTATGAATTATCTCATTTATTTGCGCGATTTCTTTTTTACGCAGTTTTTTCGGACGGCATTTCCCCCCCCCCCTTTTTACACGTTTTTTTAAGGCAAATGGTGACCATGCATAAGAAGTGGTAACATTACGCAAAATCGTGTGATGTGATGACTCTTTAGCTCTGAATCTAAACTAAAACTAAATGCCACGTTTTAGCGATGAATTTTATTCCAACACACACAGAAAATAATATGTATTAAATTTTATTAAATAAACACATTCTAGAGATTTTTTCGTAGTGATACCGTAAATAATGAAAGCTTAAAAAATACTTAGCATGAATATATTGACGTGGTCATACTCGACCAAATTCTAAGCGACGAAGAGTTGATGGAAATTGCTACACTTCATTCAGAAGAACCAACATTCAAAGTAGAAACAATTCAAGAAGAATTAAAAATGTCAGCATGGATGGTATTTTTTTGACAAAGGATTTTAAGGTTAGTCGTCCTAGAATTTTTGCTTGAAGTTGATGAAGACTCTGCATAATGAAGTACGCGGAACATTATAAAGAATTGCAGCTATGAGAAATGCAAAAATCGAACCAAAAATTTATAAAACTAATTTCAATTGTCTTTAATTATGTCCGATCAGCAATTCCATGTAATAATAAAAGACTGAGGTCGAGAATTTAAACAGTATTTTATTTATTTATTGCTTAAAAATTAAAAGTACAATACATGGCATTATAGCTGACGCCAATTTGCCATGCACTTGAAAAACATAATGAGAAAAAAAACACTACATTATACATCAAAATCAAGAAATAAAATAGTAAAACTTAACAAACAGTTCACAAATACTGTCACTAAAAATTTCCATATCAAAGGGGTCAGAGAAAAATTCAATTCGTTGTTAAAGCATCGCGAATATTTAGCTACCAACAGTAACAGATTTGTTTTTATTTTTATTTTTATATTAAATAAAAAAAAATTATAGTTCATATGTATTTTTGCATTGCGCGAATTTGAAGAGAAAATTTTATTTTTGTTACTTTTTATGCGGTATTTTGGTCTTTGCAAATGGTGTGTATGCACTTTTTACGAATAAATAATTGAATACATAACTCTTTTCCAATACTTTTTGAGCAACTCAATTTTTTTTTATGTCCCGACTTTCACTTTTTATTACAGTAAGATTAAAATTCTAAAAAAAGTTATAGAATACCTTCATTAGGCACTGTATTGTAAATGAAGATGACGGTATCGTAAATACAACGCAAATTTTAGTCATAAAATATTTGACAGTTTTTTTTCTCCATTCCAATGCCACAGAAACGTCGCTTTTGAACAAATAATCGCGAAGAACTTGCTAATAGAATTTTTTTCATAAAGAAAAAAGCATTGAAATTTAAATCGTGCAATTTATTTTCACGTAGCCGGAAGCGCTCGCGAATTTTAAATTTTAAATTCATCAAAAGTGTAAACAATTTCCTTATAGAAACAACGCTCAACCTAAAAGGGATTTTGAAAACGTCAAATTTTCTTTGTCATTATCGATGTAATCTCATTGCTGAGGTAAAATTGTGTCGAATTTATAGCGATATTTCATGACCTTTCTAATAACGTCAAAACGAATAAGGAAAATAATAATTCTAAATAATAAATAATGTTTTCCGATACGCACTCTTTTTTTTAAATGACATTTTAAAAGGTGTATTGACGAAGGTATTTATTATTAATGTTCAACAAAATATTGTCGAGTATCTTTGTCACACAATTTTCGTCGTAAATTAACTGTAAAGATATTTTTTAGGGGATCACTGGTAAAGTAAGCTTTAAAGAGACGATTATTTTTTTCAATCATTAGTAATATCGTTATGACATATAAATGAATCAGTCAATAATAATTGATTGAAAATAGAAGAAAATTGAATAAAAAAACTGAAAAATACGAAATCAAAATACTTCGTGAAAATTATTATTCTCATTATAAGTAAAATACGTGGGCTCCAAATATTAGAATATATATAATATATACTTTTAGCTCATGTAGGATTTGCCTGTGGCCCTCCAAAACAGTGCTGTCGCTCTCCTAGTTTTTTTTTCTGTGGCCCCGTTGGAACATGCTGTGGCCCCCGGTTGAAAAACGTGGTCTAGTCTGAAAACATCTTGGATGAATCTCAAGCAACTGTGGAATCAAAATAAAAAAAATTGTCGCCTTAGCAGTTAGCTGTAAAACCCGACATTGATTGACAACTAAGGGATTGAAAAATCAGGAATCCTACAATCCCGGGATTTTTAAAAGTGTCCGGGATAGGATGCTCTAGTCCCGATCTAAATTAAATAATGTGGAATTGGTACAAAAAGTATCTCATTTTAAATGAAAGATTTATGCAATTGCATCAAGCATCTAAACCCAATCAGTTGCTCGATGAAGAAGGAATCTTCACCATTCGGCTTCACTTTGGAAAATATATTTTTTAACATTAGGTATAATAGTTCAGGAAATATGAAAACTTCTTTGTAAATTTAAATTCCTAGGGACCACCTTCACACATTGTGTATTATATAAAGAGTCTCCATATAGTCAAAAATGAAGTAGAGGATTCAATTAATCAATTTATTTCATTTATTGTACATTTCAAAGCGTTTTCTTTAGTCCTCATACAATATAAACATAATCATACATCCTTATAATAATTTCTGTGATAGTTTATTTGCTGTCCAATATATTATATTAGCAATCAGGAATTCGTCTTTGAATATACTCTAATCCAATTTCTTTCCATAAAGTTTTCCCTAACATCAACTTGTTATTTGAAAGTTATTTGAATCACTGATTTAGTGGTATATAAACCCAAATCCTTTTAAAAAAATACATTTGACACCGCAAAACAAACTTCAGTTTTTTTTATCTCTTTTTGTTATCAGCGCATAAATTGAGCACAATTTTTATTGCAAGAAAAAAAGTTCGATTAATCCATTTATAACGCTGTATCAATATTATTTATTCGTTTGTCGTCTGTCAAATACACGTGGCAGGAAATGACGAACCAGAGACGAAATATGAATGACCTACTAGAGATAATAATATAATACCTAATTTTCCTTTTCGCAGAAATACGAATCCAGCGAAAATACTAATGCGAGATAACACCTTCAGTACAGATATTGTATTCCAGCTATTGTCTTTGGTATACATAACGCATTAATTATTGATGAATATTATATTTAATATAATGCTACAGCAAAGGGCTTCTTTTGTTGTGTCCACTTTCTGTGTGGACAAACGTATACTTTTGTGAATATTTTGAAAATATGGCTTTGTTTAGTATAGTAGTGAAATATTATACGAAAATAATTATAATAAAAACAGAAAAATTCTGACATAATTTAATGGTTATCTTAAAAAATAGCGTCGTTAAGTATTTGACGTTTAATCTAAATTGCCGCCAACACGGAAATAGTTGCTGAATATTTGTTTTAATTAATTATACAAATCTAAGAAGCGTTATGATCTTTGATTACTGTCAGAATAAATGAAGAAAATAAATGTATATATTCAATCGTACCGATTTCACCGCGAAATCGTTAATATTGGAAGCTATATGTAACTACTTATACATCTTAGTTAAGATGTATATGGTCAACGTCGTTGGCTACCACTACGGAGGTCACGGGTTCAAATCCCAGTACAGGCAGTTTCATAAATTGATTTTTCAATCGATTTATGAATTTCTGTCCGAAGGCATGGATGTATGTGATGTCTTGAGTTCCCCCCTCCCACCCATCCTATTCTATGAACGGGGCGTATCGAGAGCGATTAGATAACCACTAGTCCTGTCCTAGCCCTTTCCTTGTATTCCCACTCTCTTTGGAAAAAGAGAGGTTGAGCAACTGAGTAACAAGCAGTTCTCGTAGAAAAAATCTGTTGAGATAAACTCTATTAGGAGTCCATATGCTCCAGATTGGGAGCGGGCATGGTGAAAAAAAAAGCATGTAGTAAACTACTAATTGGCTTGTTCATTTGATATTTGGTACAACCATTATCTTTATTTTAACATTTAAAATAAAAAACGTCGTTGCATAAATAAGTCCAAAAAAGCTATCGTTATATAATGGACGTATGGACTAGTTCGTCTAATCCCATGGTCTAAGTCATAGGTTCCCAACCATTTTCGGGTGGCAACCCCTTTTTATAAAAGCCATGTGACTAGCGACCCCCCAGGAATTTGAAATCTTCGATTTGCTATACTTTTTCCCAGGATTGTCTCCAAAACTCCTTTTTTTTAGCTCACCGGGAATTTTGAATCCTCGACTTGCTATATTGTTAAAATCTAAAAAAAGTTTGCGACTCCCCAGGAAACCCATGGTGACCTCCAGGTTGGGAACCCGTGGCTTAAGTGGTGTAGGTGAACGAAGTCTAATTGTTGCATCAAGCTGATGTGACTTATGTACTTTCGGCCTGATGTTTGCTGGTCGGAGTGAATGCTGTGTTAGTAATGATGGTTTTGATGAGAGTTAGTGGCGTTAGTTAGCGATGAATAAGTTAGCTTGCGCTATGGTTTTCAGTGGCGGTTCTAGGTACTGGGCTAGGTGGTCTAAGCCCGACCTGCATTTTTCACCCAAAACTTTAGATGGCTGAATAAAAATTTACAGCGATTCGGCCGCTGAACAAAATAAATACATTTATAAGCGTAACTAACCTTTCGCAAATGAATACAATATCTTTGTTTTGATTTTCCTCTGTCAATATAAGACAATGCTTTGTTTACCTACAATAATATTCTCGATTGTGTTTTGTATTATAATTTTAAACCGAGCCGGCATAAAAAAAAAACAATAACCATATAAATACTTCATAGAGAACAGGCAACGTGACGTCAGTCTGGCAACACCTACGTATTAACGACTCAGGGGCTTGAAAGATTTAGCCCGTGTTTTTTCTCTTACACTGTGGGGCAATCAAGCACGATTAGATTTTTTTGTATTTGTATTTACGGAAACGTCATCAAACTCACACGACTGTGCGTCAAATTATCAAACTTCTTTCATTCGTTGGGGGCTAAATTGAATTTTCCCATGACCACCCATACATTCAAACACAAATACCAATATCGTTGTATTGTATTAAAGTGACAGATATTGACTTTCAGTGACAGCTCTGTATTGCTTTTTGTACATGTTATTTCACTTTGAAAGTGACGAATTTAAGGTTATTATTTTATTATTTCTTACTTACATTAGCATTGATTTTAATATATTGTAATTTATGCTTTGCAGTAGTGTCGTAATATTTGTTTGTTTGCTTGTAGATTAATGTATAAGGTGAGGTGGAAAACTACACTTTCGTAAATAGTGTACAATGCTAATCTTTCCTCTAGCCCACCCAAGATTTTAGTTCAGAGACCGCCACTGATGGTTTTGTGTAGTAGAACCAGTACTTCGTTCATGCTTTTCTGATCGGGTGAATGGTGTGAGAATTTTAGACAACTGATACATCCATACTTTTGAACATAAAACCATTGATCAATTTAAAAATGAAACAGCCCGGGATTTAAGCCTTAGAGCATCGTGACCTTAGCCAATAACTTTCACCATTTAACCATGGATCCGACAATCGGTATAAATACAGCTGAGTTATTCTATTTTGTTTTTTGCAGTGTGAGAATGCTATTGTTATAATTTATCCAGAAAATATAATAAAAACCACAGATTTGCATGATGATGGTGAAGGCCCCAAATAAATATCAAGTTTGTCGTATAACCCAAGTAAAACTAAAAACGTTGTTGATTGATTTTTAAATACTTAATATATAGTAAATAACAGTTTGTTTTGTGTATTTATTCTAAGCCAGTATGGTTGTAATTTTTTTTTTAAATATATAACTGAGTAAATGTAAGCTTAAACATAATTCTGATGAAAACATACGCCAAAATTGCTATCAACTGATTTAAAAAACGTTGTAGAGCTAACTATTTTTAGTGCTATTTTTTACGTTATTAAAAAATTTGTCATTTAAACGTTCTGAAATAGTTTTTTACCATGTTAATGTACTACAATAATTCATAAAAGTTCAAATAAAATAATCTTGTAAGCACCTACATATGATAAATCATTTCCGTCTTATTTTCTTTTTTTTCCTATTGACTGTACAATATTGTTTGATTGTGTGTTTTATATTAGATTATAAGACGTTTATTACAAAAGCTTTGTGACTTTTTATTCCACCCCGACACGTTAAGTGACCCAATCAAAGTTCTGTAGTCCAGCCATAATTTCATTCGATAATTAAAGACTACTTTTATGTAATTATTTGAAAACATTTGATCGTGGGCGCAATGGACTCGAAGGAGTTGAATTGCGATGGCCAAAATTCCAAGGCGACGGTAATGCAAGCGCAAAAGACGGCAATAAAGACCTAAGTTACGGAACATCTGTTCATCTCTACCCCAAAGTCTTCAACTGATCCCGCGGGGAATATTATGTGCTTACGAAATTATAACGAAAGCTCCGAATTACGAGTGTAACTCGCTTTTCGTAAAAACTCCACGTCTTTATGAAAGGTTATAAACCTTTTTGTTTCTGGAATGGGCAACTGATTCAATGATTTGAAGAGATTCTTTCGGTTACTTTTGTTTGAAATGAAAAATTGCAGTCGTTTGGCGAATTTTACGTAATAAATAATTATGCCTGCGTCATGTTGAATAAAAAATACTTATAATTTATTCTTCCGCAGATTTTAGCTTAAGTATAATAATAATACAATCATGATACAAAAGAATAAGAAAATGGTTAGAAAAAAAATCTCTCGTATTTAACCGGTCTGAATTTTAATACAGTTTCGGTCGTAATTTTTATCACTTTGGTCTGAATTTATATTACATTAGTCAGAATTCATATATTTTTTTTAAACCATGTCCGCTCCCAATGTGGAGCATATGGACTCCTAATGGAGTTTATCTCAACAGAAGTGTTTCTACAAGAACTGCTTGTTACTCAGTTGCTCAACCTCTCTTTTTTCAAAGAGAGTAGGGATAGAAGGACAGGGCTAGGACAGGATTAGTGGTAAGCTAATCGCTCTCGATACGCCCCGTTCATAGGATATGATGGGTGAGAGGGGGGAATTCAAGACATCACATAGATCCATGCCTTTGAGCAGAAATCATAAATCGATTGAAAAATCAATTTATAAAACTGTCCGTACCGGGATTTGAACCCAGGCCCTCTGTAGCCGAAGCCAACAACGTTGACCACTCGACCACATAGGCGGCATATAAAATAGTCAAATTTAAATGAAATTGAAAAAACCTAACCTAACCTAACTTAACCTAGTCAAAATGGTAATAATATCTGATCGTATAATATTTTTACTCTGACCAAAAATTGATTTAAACTCTGACGATATAAAACTTTGTACAACAAGAGCATTGCAATCTATAAATCCCGGATTTATTTAAGTAATGTATTTTATCTTTATTATTAATTAATAATTTGCCTAAAGAGTTTTTACAGTAAAAAGCAGGTCTAACACTATCAGCTAGCTGTTTTTTAATTTTGAGACTTGTATTTCCTAAAAAAATGATTCTACGCCAATACCTAGTATGATCTATGTCCTTTGACACTATACCTTTAAATAACATTTTTTCTGCAAGTTTAGCTTGTTTTTTTTGATAAAAGATTGTCTATAAGAGACATATCGTATCCATTGTTTATGGCGATTTGTTTGATGATTTTCAATTCAATATTAAAGTTTATTTCGTTTCGTATATAAGCACGAAACTTTTATTTGCTAAGCGTCAGTTCAAGTTCATCCGTGCACTTGAATGCCTGAAGATGCCGAAAGGCGAAACCCGGGTCGTTAGTGACAAAATTTGTGAGAATGTACATAGTTTGAACGATTCAAATTTAATATTGAAATTCCACCAAGCACCTTCAGTCGAAATCTTAAACTATTAACAATTTAAAGGATTAGCAAATTACATTATAATTACACAAAATTAAAATGCTTACCACCCATAACAATTAAAAAATCATCATCAAAGAATAATAAATCTAAGTGGCAAACGATATCAATTATAAACACAATTAAAATTTGGGAAATTTTTACACAAAGTGAAACACTACATTACTAAAGTAAATATCCTAATGATGATTTGGTGTTTTTCCCGCTTCCAAGCAATGATGTACTTCAACAAAATCAGCAGTAATGAAGATTCTTTTATTATTTTTATTATAATGCCTTTCCACCAAGTATTGACAGTAAACACCTTAAAAGTGATGAATACGTTCGTTACCAAGATGACTCATTACCGAAAAACAAGCTTTTTCATATAACCTTAAAATTTCAAACAACATGTCATCAATTTAAAGAAGAGATTGTTTATCTAGTTTAGGCTAAATAACTGTTTATGTTGATCATATTTATTATTCATAGAAAAAGTAAGTCCGCAAAAAGCTCAATAAGGGCTAGCCATCTAATGCGATTTAGATGGCTTTAATAAATAAACATTGAAACCAACACGAACGAAGAGAAGTAGAAAAATAATCAAATATGTGTACTTTTTGTTGAAATTTTGAATTGATTAAAAAAGTTAGTTATCTGATCAAACTTAAATTTTATTTTATGAATTTTCTCTTACATCTAACATAGCCGATTTGAAAAATAAGTTAACAAATGTAGGTCAAAGTGCTTTGAAATGAGACAAAAATACAACTGTGTCAGTGGAGTGGCCTAAAATAAGTTGAAAACTTAAATATAATGTTAAGTAATTATTTACCAAACTAGACACTAGACCAGCGATGTCCAACACGCGGCCTGCGGGCCACATGCGGCCCAGTTGAAGATTTTCTGCGGCCCTATTGGAGTTTACAGTCTTCTACAAATATATTTTGCATGCTGTTATTTATAAATCTAACAAAACAAAGCACTGACGTGAATTTGCCAAATTTCTATCAACATTTTGTGTATGACATCCAATTGTTTTTATGAAAGCTGGGTCACAAATGGAGTTAATAGATCTCTTATCAAGCATCGAGTTAAAATCCATGTTTGAAGAAATTAAACGTGAGTTTTATCAGAAATAAGTCCTCGAGGATAAATTTCCAAAATTAAAAAAGCTGGCAATGTACATTACAGCTGCATTTGGGACTACATATCGCTGCGAGTTCTTCTTTTTAAAATTGGAAAAAGTTAAAACAAAATGTTGCAATAGGCTGGCCGATGAAAACTTAGCCAATCAACTGCGATGTGAATCAAATAAATTAGCAGTTGATATAAAAAAAACAAATTGTATGAAAAAACAAGTGTCATATTAATCGTTAAGTAAATAAAATGTTTTGATAATTGTTTGGTTGTTTTTAAAATAAAGAAAATGTCATGGTTATTATTAATTAATAAATTGTTTTTTATGCGGTCCACCATGTATCGGTAATATTTTATTTGGCCCATCAAAATATTTCTGTTGGAAAACGCTGCACAAGACAATGTGATACATGATGATACCCTTCTGTTTTGCATTGATTGAATTCATGGAAGTTAAATGCGCTAATTTTTGTTGTTGATATGTATAACAAAGACACGCATGTGGCGCTACCGGAGTAGTAGAAAATTTGCTTCAAAATATCCCCATTTGAGTTTCATCGGTTCATTTGAATGGACAATTATTTTCTTAAAATGGTTTTCTTATTTGTGATTTGTGACCAGGACTGACTCGTGGCATATAAAAAGTGTGCGGCTATCCACTCATTGAGTTCTAGGTTCGCGAAGCGCACATGCGCAAAAATGCCGGTGTGTCTCGTGCCGGTCCTGCATGTTATGCTTTTGAATTTAAATCTTTGCAATAATTTACGTTAAATAAGCGATTTCAGATCGAAAAATAGAAACAGCTTTTAAAATCAAGGGTTTTATTTTATCACCATATAACATTAACTGATTAATATTGACCGTGGAAATGAAAAAGGAAGTAACCCACATTTAACAAATTTTACAGGAGAGACAAATAATGTTTTTTGGTGATTTTGGGTCAAACACAAATTATGAACTATAGACAATCTTGATGCACAAAGAGATTGATAAACCGGTTTTTAATTGAATTTATCAAATATAAGTGAAATATTTAAAAAAAAAACCTTTTTTAATTCTTTTTCCTGATCGTAATTTTTACAGGCCATTCTTTTTTTAAAACTTAAAAGTAAATTTAGATTCATTGAATTTTTATGGATTACAGTGTCAGAGAATGTTGGCTTCCGAAATATTTTAAACTCGTGAGAATGATTTTCAATGTTAATATTTAAGTCAAGAAAGTTAATATTTTTGCCTCCGACTTCTAGAGTAAATTTAATATTTTTATCTAATGAATTTATAAAGTTATGAAAGTGAGTTATTTGTCTATCTGTTCCATTTTGTAATCCATAAAAATTCAATGCACCCATTTTCTTATAAACTAGCCGCTTTTCATTCAGAAATACATAGACTTGTGAGTGTTCCTTTAAACGAAATAAACTTTAATATTGAATTGAAAATCATCAAACAAATCGCCATAAACAATGGATACGATATGTCTCTTATAGACAATCTTTTATCAAAAAAACAAGCTAAACTTGCAGAAAAAATGTTATTTAAAGGTATAGTGTCAAAGGACATAGATCATACTAGGTATTGGCGTAGAATCATTTTTTTAGGAAATACAAGTCTCAAAATTAAAAAACAGCTAGCTGATAGTGTTAGACCTGCTTTTTACTGTAAAAACTCTTTAGGCAAATTATTAATTAATAATAAAGATAAAATACATTACTTAAATAAATCCGGGATTTATAGATTGCAATGCTCTTGTTGTAGAAAGTTTTATATCGGCAAAACAGAAAGAACATTGAACATCCGAGTTTTAGAACATATGGCAGCCTTTAGATTGAAAAAAGACACGTCTACTTTTGCTAATCACTTAATTTCGGAAGGACACGTGTTCAATCAGGAACAAGGGATAAAAATGTTACACCCAAATACGGACAGTCATAAGCTCTTTTTCCAAGAAATTTTAGAAATCAATAAAGCACAGTTGCAAAGTCTTCCGATTTTAAACGAAATAACAAATTTTCCCACATCTCCTCTTCTATACCCTATATAACCATAAAATCATATAATCATAAAACCTTTGCCGACAAACAGATTATATAATTCTTGAAACTGCTCACTACACAAATCTGTCGGCATTCTCCTTTTCGCCAGCAATGGCTTTGGACTCAGTGATGCATTTGTATCTTATATAAGCACGAAACTTTTATTTGCTATGCGTCAGTTCAAGTTCATCCGTGCACTTGAATGCCTGAAGATGCCGAAAGGCGAAACCCGGGTCGTTAGTGACAAAATTTGTGAGAATGTACATAGTTTGAACGATTCAAATTTCATTTTAATTTATATATATGTATACCATCAGATCATATTCAAGACTTTTGACTATTTTATTTAAATACACATCATTAAATTTTTTTTTCAAAAAAAATCGAACCACTCATTTTTCACGACTCCGACTCTGACTCCACAGCCTTGGTATAAATTGTAATTATCGAAAAAAAACTGGTTTAAAAAACTGTGGGCTATGTTTTTTTTCCTTTCTACAATCAATATGTTTATTTACCCTCTTGTCATGTGATATGTCTCAGTGCATACTGTTTGAGAATATAATACACTTGTGATCGATTGGTTAATAGTGATTTTTATATCCTCGACGTTACTTTTAAAAAAAGCATCTATTGTATACACAACGAAACATGTCGAATTAATCTTTTAAATTACAAATGCGCCATAAATTTAAATAGAAAATATCACATGATGAATTGGAAGTCGGAGTCGTATTTTTTTACACGACTCCACAGCCCTGATTTTTATTTATATATTTGTTAAAAAATATATATTTTGCACCACCCTGTTTATTCAAAAATCTTAAAAAATAAAACAAAATATGCCAAAATGTTTATTTATTCATGGATACCAAAGCAAATTTTGTGTGATTGACATAATTTTTTTGTGAAAATGAGAATCAAATCTAATAAAGAAAAAAGACGTTTTGATGACAAATAGACCTACAAGGATATTGTTTTTCCAATCGATAAATAATGACACTCTTTGATCTGCGACCTATTCGTGTTTTTGAGAGTTTCGAAGAACTTTAGGTAAAGCTCGCAAGACAATTTAGGCATTCAACGAAAGCTTCCTCTACGTAAAGCCATTTGTTTTTTTATCACGTTCAACATGGTGATCCCAAAATATTTTATCAAAATTATATTTTACATAACATATAGCCAGATTTATTTACTTCATGGAAAGAAAACAAAAGGTTTCTTAGAAAGTTACGCGTTCACCGACCTCACCAGTTTTAAAAATCAACTTTTTCTCATTCTTTCATCTGTATTAAATAAAGTTAACCAATTGAACAGTGAAGATGTAATGACAAATAAACAAAAAACATTACATTGTTTATTAGTAACACGAACCCGTAGTTGCTTTTTATCCGTAGAAAAAGAACAATCTAGAACAGGGGTAGGGAACCTTTTCTTCTCTAAGACCACATTCTTTTTTCTTATTCTACACGAAGGCTGCAGTTAGCATTTGACTAGGAATTTTTTGGCCGAAAAAAAATTCATGCCAATTTCTTAAGCCCAGAAATTTGCGAATTTCCCAAAATTACTAGCGTGGGGCCTTTTTTTAGGTCTTTCAAGGATTTTGACATAGAAAATCCCAAGAATTTGCGAAATTACAAAAACTTACAGAATTAGAGAATTGGCCAGAAGACCGCACCAGAGTAGCCAAAAGGCCACAGGTTCCTCACGCCTGATCTAGAGTAAGATTAAGAAACACAAGAAGCATTAGTAAAATAAAATGAATCTTTCAGGATAACGAAAAGCATCAAATTTTCGAAACCAAAAGAAGTAACTTTTGCCCAAGAAATTTGGTCCCTAGGAACACTTCAAATGATTGAAAACCGTTTATACAAAATACAACTCACATTGAAAAGGATGTTACACTACACATGACACTACTTGAATTTAATAATATAATTTTAAGGATAAATTAATAATTATTTATTTTTAAATGATACTCATTTTATTTACATAATAGAAATAATGATGAAATTTACAATACGAAATTTATTTTTCAATTATGGAGAATTATTGATGGACCAAGTCTAGTTAAATTTAAAGATCTGATATAATATGTATATTGTTCTAGCTTTTGAGTCTGCCAGGTATGTCTGCTTATTTAAAAAAATAAGCAATGCAACGCAGATGACTATTATTATTAATTCTTCGCACTAAGCACTCATATAATTTGTAAACGTTTGTCTCCTGAGCTTTTAAGATATTATATAAATCCGGCATTAATTGCTTGAAGGCTTCACCATTAATGTTTGATTTGAACTATTCTTTGCAGGTACTTTTTTGTAAAAAAAATATCTGCACTTCTTGTATCTAGTCTGTTGTCAAGTAATAATGAAAAAATTTTATATACTGAAAAGCAAAACAAAATGACTTAATTCTCACAGGTGAAACATAATGTTAAGAAAAACAAAATATCTTCACATTAATAGCCGATAAAATAATCACTCACAAATCACAAATACGTCCGTCACAACACTGTCCTTTTCGCCCAATGACAACGGCTTATATTGAACAGTACATTTTTTGACCAATGCTAACGGCTTATTATGAATCGTATATTTTTGAATTTGTCGTTCGTCCAATTAGAATGGACGTCTTTTTATATTCAGAATTCAAATTTCCTAGCTTAGAACTGAAGCATCGTAATAATATTGAGAGAACTTTATTTGAAAGTTTGCATCGCTACGAAAATTTTTAAATAATCAAAGATACTGACTCGATTTTTTGAAGTTATAATTAAAAGGCTGGGCGAAGATTTTTTGGAGCTGATTTGACAGATTTTGATCAGTGTCATTGATTCGATTATTGGAAGGTATGGCTATATTTTGCATCCGACCTTGAATTTTTTTTTAATTTCTTTTTAAAATCTTCTACTACGAAAAATAACTGTTAGCAAACTTAAACATTATTCCAAAAATTAAATAATTTACAATTTGAATACTGCAAGGCTGTCGATATATGCTCCGAGGTCTATTTCAGCTACTACAAAAAATGATTGTTATCAAACTTAAACATTATTCTAAAAACTAAATAATTTACAATTTAAATACTGGAGGGCTGTCGATATATGCTCCGAGGTCTAATTCTGCCACTACGAAAAAATGATTTTTAGCAAACTTAAACATTTTAATTATTCTTAAAATTATATTATTTACAATTTAAATACTGCAGGGCAGGGCTGTCGATATATGCACCAAGATATATTTCTTTTACTATTAGAATTTCTGGCTTATTCAATAAATAGGTTTGTAATTTATTTTTCACGTCAGTAAATTTTCTGACTACTTAAAAATGCAACAAAAATCCCCCCGTTGAGGTCAACGGGCTTACAGCTAGTTTATTTTAAATATTTCTACTTTTATTTACTTGGATCAGGACCGGTTAATATTTATAAAATATTAATTAATAAAATTATTTTTTTTTATTTTAGATAAATTTGTTAAAAAATCCGAATTAACCATTTGTCACCCCTTTAGCTTTATAAATCATTGATGATCTTTGTAATTACATGTTAGAGGTCTTAAACATTTTCATCTGTGTAAGCTTAGAGTCACTTGTTCATAATTTGTACTGTAATTTATAAATTCTTTTCAATGCCAATTATTTATCACAGCTTTTTATTTCAGTTTGTTTTGTATAAAAAACACTGTTAAATTCTATTTCTAACCAGTTGATAATGCTCGCCATGCACAGCAAAACCGGTTCTGATCTTAGTAAATAAAAGTGGAAATAAGTACAAAAGAATATTGTGTTTTTTCCAATATAAAATTTTTCCACTAAGTATTGACAGTGAACAACCTAAAATGAAATATAATGCTAGGAAAAACCTATTTAATGCAACATAATTGTGAATGAGTGGAGTAAAAAGAAGAAAGAACAAATTTTATGTTTCGTTAGTGAAAATATGTTGAAATAAAAAAATAATAATTAAGGCACCCTCTATCCTCAAGTACTATTATTATGGTCACATGGCATTTTTGCACGAAAGCTTCGGTTAGCAGTTCCAGTACAACAACGATAAATTTTCTGGGTGTTACGATCGGGTAATGTTTGCTCTGTAAATTTAGTGAACTAAATATAGGCTACTCTCCATTGCGTTTTGCCATTAATAATGCTTTAAAAAAAGCAATACATCGTAATAATTAAATAGTTAAATTAATGCGTAAAATTAAAACACTAAATTTTAAATAATTAATACAATTTGAAAATTAAATAGTGCATGGCAATTGGATTATTGTGTTTTTAATTTGTTATGACACACGGTTACTGGCTATCTTATTCTAACAATTTTATCATCTAGTCTATTTTTATTTCCAACAACATATGCTATCTTATAAGAATGATACATACTAAAGTAAACAATCCCGAACAATTTTTGTGATACTAGAGATTGACATTTTTACAATCCCAGGATTAAAAATTTACCATAAATTTCAGATTCGGGATTGAGAATTTTTTTCTCGGCGATTTTGAAACCCTTATTTATCTCTTACAAGATTTTCAATTTCAAAAACTTACACATTTTATGTGGAAAAAGTACTAAAAATGTTTTATTAAATTTTTTATAATTATTATTGTTAAAGACGAACTGTATGCTATTTACGAAAAGCATAAGTTTATGATTATGATATATGTTTAAATAACAGTATTGTGTATACATTATTTGCACGGCATTGCGTTGGCAATTGAAAATATATATTTTTTTGTGTTAAAACGTTTCTATAATATATTATATTTGTTGGATATGTAGCGCAATGGTCATCGTTATATGATTCCATGACGGATCTTACGGGTTCAAATACCAGTACAGGCAAAAAAATTTAAATCGATTTATCAACTTCTGTTTGGAGATATAGATGTTTTTAATGTCTAAAAACTCCCTTCCAAATCTAAAATAATGAGGCACATTGAGAGGGATTAGATAACTATTAGTCCTGTCATAATACTATACTTTCTATCTCTCCTTTCTTCGAAAAAAGAGAGGTTGAGTAATTGAGTAATAAACAGTTGTTGCAGAAAAAGTTAATGTTAAGATACTTTAATAAAGAAGCCATATTTTGAGAGTGGATGTCGATTAAAAATATATATATTTGAAATACCGTTATTTAAAATAAATTTCAAAACACACTTAGTCAAAATATTTCAACTCTGAATTGCTTAGTCAAACGTCTATGAGTAATCCAACGGGATCAGAATTAGCTTAAATAATAAAACAAAATCATTTTGGACATACTGATTGACGCGCTGATATAACAAACGAATGACTTTAAATTCATGAATAAAATATTATGCTTTATTTATTTAAGGTTGCTTATGAAAGGCAGTTCTCTTGATTTTTTAGAAAGTAATAAGACGTAATCGTGCTTAAATAAAATAACTGAAACATATTTTTAGCTAGTATTTAGGTCAGTGGACTAAATCGTGATATTTTTGATTTTGCCCTGAACTAAAGTGACTAACACTGTGATTTTTTTAAAGTCCATGTCTTCTACTAATATATGGAATATGACCCCTTAATAAAGGTATCTCAACATACGTTTTTCTACGAGAACTGCTTGTTATTCAGTTGCTAGTAGTAGGGATAGCAAGATGGGGCAGAACAGGTTAAGTTGTTAACTTATCGCTCTCACGTCATCCCGTTATTTGGTAATTGGAAGGAAGAGAATGAATAAGCACCCATACTTTCAAAAAAATCTGTGACTTGAACCTTTGTAATCTGCCACGGAAGCCAACGTCGTTAACCACTGTGCCATGTACCCGACACGTTAACATTAAATAAGTCAAACTATTTTTTTTAATAAAAGTTGTTTAGCATTTAACTGATTTTTTTTATTCGTAAAATTTCTATAGGTGAAATATTAACATTAATTAAAACACAATATTCCTTTGTACAGTGGAACCCCCAATTACACTACCCCAAATTACGCGCTGGCTCAAAATATTCGCCACAAATTCCCCAATTGCACTGTCGCATTCCATTATCGTTGCTACGAGACGGTCGTCTGTGCGGCGCATGCAGTCAAATTTTGGCTAACGTCTGTGTATTTAACACGTGCCAGGTTATACACGTATAGCCAGGTGACTGTTTATGTGTTGGATTTTGGAGCGCTTTTCATTTTATCACTAAGCAACTAAATATTTCTACCATATTTTTTTTTTAAAACTAAAGGAAATCTTAGTTTTGCATTTTTTGTGGGAAAAACCAAATACCTTTTTTTTTTATGAGATTCACTCCCCCAACTACACTACCCCGAATTGCTCTGTCCCAACTTTAGTGTAAATGGGGGTTTTACTGTGCTTTATTCCACTTTATTAAAAAGGTCAGGACTGGTTTCACTCATTGAGAGCATTGTCAACTGAAGTTCAATCAGTTGACGATCCTCGCAATGAGCGAAACCGGTACTAACCTTTTTAAGAAAGTGGAATAAATTACAAATGAATATTGTGTTTTTATTAATATAATACCTTTCCACCAAGTATTGACAGTGAACACACTAAAAGTAAAATACTAACGTTTAAAACAACGTTTGAAAGTAACAATAGATTTTATTCCACAAGCATTAAAAGGCGAATTTAAGTATAACCTATATATTTAATTTCAATAAAACAAAATACGATATCTATAAAAATCAAGATTTCATTAGAATATTAGTGTTATTAAATGCCTGTTATTTTGATTTTCGTCTTTCCTAAGAGAGTGTCAAATTGAAAAATGTATGGTTAATATTAATTACAATCCGTTCGATGAATTAAAAAAGGGAAAATAAAGTGCGTCTTGTCTTGAAAGGTTAACAATGTTCACTTATCTGTTGGCAAAAGCATTTATTTTTAAGACATGCCAATATACGATACGCATTCTCTAATATCCGGTAAAGGAAATAGATACGTACGTTCCCGAAAGCCGCACAGTAATACCAATACAAAAGCCATTGTGGTATGTTCTTCAACATAAACATTGCGTGGTAAGTATTATAATTTCTACACAAAGCTTATTAAATCAGAGATAATTTAGAGTATTTTAGTTGAGCAAATGATTACACAAATTATAGATTTTTAATCAGTGAAATAGTATGCTGAGAATGCAGAAGATATTTTGACTACAAATGTATAAAAAAATACAGCGAGTAAAAAACCCTCGATCGTTAAAATATTTTTCATCGAGTTTTTCTCGTATGATCTTTCAAATTCAAATTTTTTGGCGTATTGGTATTAGCTGTAATACCAAATATTTTAAATATTAATCATTAATATAAAACAACGCAACCAGGGAGCTTTTTTTCTTTATCATTTTACTTTCATAACTTAGGTTAAGTGTGAGATATTGGATGATTGCCATGGCCACGCAGTCAAAAAGGATTTTCAATGATCATTTATGGGCACGGCAAATGATTTTAATTTATTTATTAAAAATCATCGTATTTATTTCTGTAATTGGATATTATGACAGGTTATAAAATGAGTAAATAATAACAAAGTAATATTCAATGAGTTTTATTTCAAATGAAAATAAATCAAAAGCTAAGATTTTAGATAGGTATACTATGTTAAGGTATTATTGTATTACTTTGAATTTTAAATCATTACACCTGTTGAAATAAAGCAGAGTAATAATTCAAAACAGTTTTAAAAAGTTTAGTCAATACTTCCTTGAATTATAAACAAAATCTTTGCAAAAGCCAGGAGCTTTCAAACTCAAGAACGAGAAAATCATTTTATTATATTTCGATTACTACTTGGAATGTTATTAAATACGAGGTTGGTGTATTTAAGAATTTGGGGATTAGAAATTCTTTGAAACTTAAAAGCTATGTTTTTTTCCGCTGAAAGAAGCTTTAACAACATAAAATTCACCGATGTTGTTTTAATAACTTGAGCTTAGGGCGGTTGTTTCACATTGAAGTTTTAGTTATAAACATAAAATTTTATCAAATACAATGTCATTTCTTTTTTATTCTTTGTTGGAAAAATATATTTGAATTTGACATATTTTAATACCATAAATAATTGTTTTTATTTTAAAATTTTATTTACATTAGTGAAAAAAAATGATAATATGGCCAGAGTTTTAAGAGCTGAAAGTAAAAAACTTTATTAAAACACTTGACTATTTTGATTGATTGTTGAAAACTTTTTCAGAATACTATTAAACTTTTACGAAAAATAATACATCTTTAATAGATAAACCTTATTGAAACTATTAACTGACTTAGATCATTTCACTTTACTTAGTAAGAAACTTTGGCTAAATACTCGAAATGTGCTTTAAGCTGTTGGCTTATAAGAAGTTTATTGACTTTTAAGTTAGTTACCGGTTAAGGCAAACAGAGATAAAAGCTTCGGAAACTGTCTGGAATATTAATGAAAATACAAAAAAAATATATGATATTTTTCTTAAAACAGAAGGTGGATAAGTAGTATATAACTACATGTGGTAAAAAAAAAACCGTAAACATTATATCAGTTAAACATTGAAATTGAAGGCCTACTGAATTTTTGACTCTCAAAACTTATCCGTGGAAACAAGTAGAAGTACTCTTAGGTCAAAAAAAACATTTAAGTTTATCTTGCAATTTTTATTAGGTGTTTTTTATGTTTTCATATAATGTAAAACATACTTTTGATAGAGACACCGCAAATTAACGTCAGACTTTTATGTTAAATTTAATCCTTCTAAATTATCATCATCATAAGATCCTTTTCAATACACATTAATGTAAGTAAATCACTTTTCAGAATAGAATATATTTACATATTTATCCATGTCCGCTCCCAATGTGGATGTATTTCAACAGAAGTTTCTCGACGAGAACGTATTGTTTTAAGGATAAAGCCAGGACACGACTAGTCGTTAAATAAACGCTCTCACTACGCCAAGTTATTGAAAGATCACAAAATGGTGGAAGGGAATTTTTAGACATCACAAAAACCCATGTTTTCGAACAGGAATCGATAAATCAATCGAAAAAATTTTGTTCGCACTGGGACTCGAACCCGTGAGATCCGACACGGAAGCCCACAACGCTAACCGCTGCGCTATATGACCGGATATATTCTTTTATCCAAAATATTGAAACATACATTTCGTATGACCACCATTAAAAAATAAGTAAACTTGAAGATTGTATATATCAAAGTATGACGATATCTTTGTTTATTTGACATGTTAAATAATAAACATACACTGCAAAGCTCATTCAATTTTATCAAGAGATTTGTAAAATAATAAATTAGTCGGAGAAGTTATTATACATTTTCTTATGTTTTTAATTTATAAAAAAAATGCTTACAATCTTTTGACTTGTCTTTAAAAAAAATATTTTAGAGAGAAATAAATAAAAGTCTTGTTTTTAACTGTATTATGCCAAAGCTAATGTTTAAAGTAATCGCAAATCTTCAAATATTTTTAGATTGCGTAATAAAATTATAGTATCTATCCAGAGTTGTATTTCTTAAGACTATCTTATTTAATATGAAAAGTTGTTAGATCAATAATATTGCTTTTCTCTTTGTGCGCATCAAATAAAAAAGAAATCACCGAATTGGAAGGTGAAAATTTCACAGAACAAGAATGGAGATTTTTTATTCATCAACTTGACACTTTCTGTTTTCTATTTTTCCCGTGCATAAAAAATAAGTCGCCGCAAATACGCGAAGAAATGAGCCAAAAAAAACGAATAAGGGTAGGTTTTGCAAATCAAATTGAGACAGTGACAGGAAGTGAGCTTAGCGTTATGCCAATATTCAGAAAATGTTTTGACGAATCAAGGTGGGTAGGGGGACTTGAAATCTCCCGGAAAAATATTGTCAACGATTCCCTCTTTAATTGAATGTGCTTTTCAGATATCTTGAAGAAGAATGCTATTCAAGTACTTTGGTTCCTCAAAGACTTTTTTTTTTCGTTCAATAAGATTATGCATTGATTTTGAATAATACACCGTTACTTATAATTGAATAAGTATTCAATGAAAAATATGGAATATGTTATTTTGACGAAACAAATTTGGTTCATTTTATTCATTGAAAAGCGCCGGTCGTTAAATTTGTTTACAGAAATTTTCAATGGTTATTTTCTTTATCAAAATATTTATGTAACTTTTATGAAAATATTAATTCGGCTACTGACTTACAATTATTTTTTTATAGATACTGGGGTGGTGTAAAAAAATACTTAAACAAAGGGGAATAGACTGTCTGACGAAACAATAAGATAAAGTATTCATAGGTTTTTATAGAAAAAACATTAAATCGATTTTATGCTATCAAATTTGATATTGAACCTTTACTAGAAATGTCAAGCTTTTTTTAAAACATATTATTTAATTCAGACACTAATAACTATAATTTTGTAAATAATATGTTGTTTGGTTCAATAGTCTTATGCTTTTCAAAATTTAAAAATAAAACATTTATCCTGCATAATTTTTGCGAATCAACTTTAAAAGTTTTTAATAACATTAAAACCCTCCAAGGACGAGCGTCACCATATGGTCACACAAAACATCGTTGTCTATTGATTCCACTATTCATACTTTTTCTACCTGAATATCGTTATACTTTTGCTCATATTTGGTTAAGAATGGTACGGAATACAGTAAGTCATCAGCCGTGGGGACAGGAACGGCCTCCAAAAGCACATGTGATTTTTTGAATTTCCGTTTTTTTTAAATTTACTTTTTGAAACTGTTAGTTATTTTTTTATGAAAACATCAAATTATTTACAGTTATTTTGCTAATATATTTGTATTGAAATTATGTTGATCTAAATATGTCAAATTGTAAATATTAAAAAAAAAAACATGTTTAGCTATATTTCAACCCCGAATGTTTGCGAGCCCATACGGTCACTTTTGTCCTTACTACTGTCCGAACTCAATATTACACAGTAATAAAAGAATGATCATGGCCATATAGTCATGCGGAGTTTCTAAACAACGACTTTGTGTTTTTTTTTAAATTTTGGATAGGAATAAAAGTTATCCGTGACTTCTTTCTATATGGCTTAGAAAATATTTTTTTTATCGGAAAAAAGCTCTCGTCTCTGGAGGGTTAATTTATTCACTACCACAAATTAATTTTGAAGAGATCTTTTAACAACTTTCATATGTCTTTAAAACTCGCTTTAGAATTTGTCCCAGTTACGTGTTAGGAGATATCGTTGGAACCCAAAAGTTACACTAACAAGTCCTCATATTATAATAAAAGTACAACATAAGTTCTTTGGGAGAGTCTACAAACAAACTTTATGAACAAACACAATCCTAATGTATACCGACCGTACTTCCTTTACGCATTCGCAGTCGAGTCGTAATGCGATCTCACCATGCCAGCAATTGTTACACTGACGTTCTATTAACATTGATACTTTTGATTGTAAATTTACAGTTATTCATTTATATTTCCCTTTACCTTTGTGTAAATTTGCACTTAAAAGTTTGCCCAATACTCTCCATAATCCGCAATGCTAAAATTATTATGAGTTTTTTTCATAAAAATATTTACGCTACTCATAATAACATACTATGCTTTTTTGTTTATCAAAGTAGTCTTAATAATTCAGTTATTTTATTCGTCGGAAAGTTTGAATGACGACACTTATCGTTGTGAAGCGTAGAAAAACAATAATTTTATTCAATTGAATTACGATCATTCCCAATTTACTATTGTTTTATTTTCAGGCTTAGGAATAAAAGATTCATGGTAATAAAGTTGCTTGACAATTTTTTGACAAACTTGAGCGTTTGTGATTGGAAAAAAACACATATATTTAATTTATTATAATAAAAACACACATTGCAATTATAACAAATTTGAGTTCATCACTATTATATTTATAACAACGCATTTTTTTAAAACTTCAAACTGAATATATTTTTTTGTATTTCACGGAAACTTTTATTAGATTATATTCACGGGAAAACACATTATAAGTTTTAAAAAAAAAAAAGTAAATATTTCAATTTTTGTTTATGAAAACAAAAGTTTGTATTTCTTCAGCTAATGAGTGATATATATATGTACTCATAAAATAGTGAACAATACTGTAATCTATAAAAACGTTTGTTTGATATTTTTTTGATAACGAATTTCACAAAGCGAACGGAATCAGAAATATTGCAAAACTAAATATATTATTATCGAGTGGAAAATTTTCACTGTTAGTCTTATTTACAAAACAACATTTAATGAACTATTTTCAACGCAATATATATATATCCTTGCCAAACCAAGCCAAAGAAGAAAAAATCAAAGTTTATATTTCTACCGAAAGCTGGTTTTTTAAGAAAAAATAATGTTACGGTAAACGCATTAAAAAATGTAAAATATGTTTATACAGGATAACTACTTGTCACTTGGTATGATAAAAACGGCACACTGATGATGCATCTATCATGTTTACGATTTTTAGAATCTCAGAAACTGTGTCCATGAAAGTTGAATACGAATACAGATATAGTATATGTAATTTGATTTAAAAATCTTACTAAAAAATAATCCACAACTAACAACCAAAATACGTAGTCATGGAAAATCGTACATTTTTTTAGTCGTGTTAGAACTCTTGTTGCACCCTTGTGTTACTTTGCACCGTAAAAATATATAACGACCTTTCAACAAAAGAAATTGTTGTCATAATCACAATTATTAGCTCATATTTAAGAATGTGTGCAAAAATAACATATGTTGAATTCGTTTTACCAATTTAGTATCGTCGTATTTTAAAAGGCAACGCTCAGAAAAAATATACGCTGGCATATTTTTAGCGCTCTTATATTAGACAAAACCACGCAGTTATGTGTACTGCATACTATAATACACTTTATGGTTTATGCTTTACACTAACATTTGCCATAATGCTTTACAATAAAGCTTTGTTTTACTACAAATTACAACATAACTGAAGGAATGCCCCTTCACAAAATACAATTTAATACAAAGAGAACAGGTGGCGAAAAATTCAAGTGCCGGCATGGTAATGCTGTACTTAAAAATCGTATTGCAATAAAGAACAAAGTATTGTTCAACACTTTGAACTTTGTGGGGCAAACAGTACGCAAAATAATGACAAAGAGGTTTTTTAATTTTGAAATTACAAATAACTAGCAATATTACCTCGAACGTTGTTATTTTATGGTAAAATAAACTCAATAATGTTTTGTTTTCAAAGAACGATACATTTATATATTGTATAATGTGAATCAAACAAGCAAAAATATTATATGGTTAAAATAATTATATAGTTAAATTGTATTTTTTAGAAAAAAAAATATATTTCATTTTCATTTCGAAGAAATGATTACTATTTTTAAAACTTTATTTAATAATGCTATGCTTATATCAACTTATTTACTTTCAGTAACATAAAGCTTACTAATTAGCTAGAAATGTTTTATATTTCATTTTTAATTGAATAACATGTACTCAATTATTGATCCTTAATCTAGCCAAATAGTATCATTTACATTATGAAAATATTTGGGATAAATATTTATTTAACGATACCAATATTTTTTCAACTAATCCCACATTACTTATAAAAATTACACCGGTTTTTCTCACCGCGTGTATTATCTGATGAAATATAAATCGATACACAGTTATATATAAAAAAAAATCAAAATTAAAAATACATAACGAGAGAATGTTTTTTTTTTATTTAAGGTTTGACAAAAATTTAATTTAGTTTTAATTTGTAAGACCCCTTTATGAAAAAAACTATGTTTATTTAGATTCATGTTTTGATAATTAAACACAACAGCAAATCATTCAATTCATTTACAAGCAAAAGTATTTCGTATGATTCACAACTGACAACATTGTTAATTTTTAGTCGTACATAAAATCCAGGGCGATAAATGAATTAACATTACATTAAAAAATGATTTTTACAAGCCATAGAGAAACTCAGTATTATGTAACTAGGAGTGAACAAACAGCTTCAATCATTAAAGACCACATTTTAAACTCATTTTACTGAAAACCATTAAAAAATAAGCACTTAATTCATTTGTTAACCCTTAAATGCATAGAAGACTAAGATAAGTAAAAACTTTTGTTTTGGATTTTTCGCAAAACAGATATTGATTTTACGTTATATTTTTATACCCATTGGTAAAATATGAATTTAATTTTCATACTGTTTCAATAAATTTCTTGTCTACGTTTGCTAAACCATTATAATCTTCATTAGAACAGAGCAAGCTGGAGTTTTGGCGGCATTGATTTTCAACCATTCATCATAATAGCAGACGAGAGTAGAAGATGGCCGGTCATGGTAAAGGAGGAAAAGGATTGGGAAAAAGAAGCAACAAGCGTCACAGGAGAGTGCTTCGCGATAACATCCAGGGTATCACAAAGCCAACCATCCGACGTCTGGTTCGCCGCGGTAGTGTCAAGCGCGTGTCCGGCTTGTTATGTTATGGATTATTATTACTAAAACACTTAATTTAAATTCAATGTTGTTTCACCTTTATTCCGTAATAATAATTTACACTTTATAAATAAATCACTTATCTTATTAATCACAATAATATCGATGTGAGTATGGAGGAGTTTCAACTAGGCTGTCGACCTTTCGATTTGAGCTCTCAATTTGAACTGGCGAGTAAGGAAAAGGATATCGGTTTACTTGAAAGGTTTATTGTTACAAGTTGTCAAAGATAATTTAACATAGCACTATATGCTATAATGTTGTGTATACATAACAGATATACGAAAAAAGCCGAGGAATGCTTAATGTGTTCCTTGAGAATTTCATCAGGGATGCCGTCACCTACACAGAGCACGCCAAGAGGAAGACCGTCAAAGCAATGGTCGTCGTCTACGCTCTGAAGAGGCAAGGACGCACCCTCTACGGTTTCAGAGGTTAAGCGTCGTATTACATACATCGTCACGAAGACCAGTGTTGCTGCGTTAACAGTATCTGAAACACCAAACGAATATTGACAAACATCAACTCAACCAAGACGTAATATTATTAACGTAGCGATAATAAAATTCCACGTTAAAGTAATTAAATTAAACCGTAATTATGTTCTATAGTTGATAGTGTATTCTAAGTGCTGTATTTTATAAACTGTATGAAAATCATGTTTTATGCGTCTAATGCCTAGGTGATTTTTAAGAGTACTAAGTGTTTTGGATAAAAATATATTATAGTAAAAAAACTATCGAATTTTTTAAAAATTATTTTTCATGCAATCACACCTACCCTATGAAAATATTTTTTTATTTAAAAGTAGAAAATCATGCATTTAAGGGTTAAATATTAAATCATTCGCATGTATGGTTAATTGCATTGAGCTGTTTTGTTTCGTGCAAACGGCATTAATATCACGTTACCTGTGACAAATTATAATTGCCTGACAAATTTTAATATTATGAGTTTGATTATATGGTAGGCTAAAATATTTTTGAATGAGCTAATTAGTAATTAAGTTTACAAAGCTGTGACGTCATCCGTAATAACCGGTTTAATTAATAGTTTAGGCGGTATAGTTAGCTAACATGTGTATTATTGGAAATGGTTAGATTATACCTTAATGCGTAGATTAATTTTATGTGTAGCCATGAATTATGAATTCAAAATAAAGGGAGAAGTGTTTATTATTACTACACATCAAACGTGTTAATTCATTTAATCTATTTTGGTAATACAACAAAAATAAATTTTACTATTTTCGTTGGGCTAACCACCAACCGTAATGTGTAGGCAGTCGCTGTTTAACTGGATGGCTGCGACAGACGAGATTCTCATAAAAATGTTCGTACCCAACACGCCAGAGACGAGTTATAACGTCGATAACTAATTAAATTAATAAATGCAAATTATAGCTGGGGTGCTAAGTAATTACTTTTAATTATCTACGGCACCTAAAAGGTTAATTATCGCGTTACCTATCGAAATATAAACAAAGAAATTTAAAAAAAATAATTAGTACGTGCTTGGTTCGATACAAAACTGTAAGATAATCCGATGGATCCATAAATCTTTTTTTTTTAAATAGAGAGAAAAATTATGTGTTCTGTGTATACGCATAATAAGAATCTGTCGCGGTGGTAGAGTTTTATCTAAAGAGGAATCCAAAATGGAAGGAATATCAAAAAGTTGGCTATTGGGTTCGTACAAAGACGGGTCGCCGCAAACAACTATGCTTGATCGGCACCCATCTCATTTGTGAAACTGTACATTTTACGCTATATTTTACTTTTTATCATTTTTTTTTTTTTTTAAAACCATGTCCGCTCCCAATGTGAAGCATATGGACTCCTAATGGAGTTTATCTCAACAGAAGTGTTTTTCTATGAGAACTGTTTGTTACTCAGTTGCTCAACCTCTCTTTTTACGAAGAGAGTAGGGATAGAAGGATAGGGCTAGGATAGGATTAGTGGTAAGCTAATCGCTCTCGATACGCCCCGTCCATAGGATAGGATGGGTGAGAGGGGGGAATTCAAGACATCACATATATCCATGCCTTTGAACAGAAATTCATAAATTGATTGAAAAATCAATTTATAAAAACTGTCCGTACCGGGATTTGAACCCGAGCCCTCCGTAGCCGAAGCCAACACCGTTGACCACTCGACCACACAGGTGGCAATTTTATCAATTAGTGGCCCCAAATTCGAATACGTGGCCAAAGAATCGCACATACAGGAGTCTTTGTTTTATTGCTATTGATATTAGGTCTTAAGAGCCTCTTTCAAGTCTTCAAACCAACTAGGGTATCCTATTGATTAATTTTCAATCCCGGGATTGGGATTTTCTCACCGAGGAATTTTAAATTCTCAATTCGCTATACTATTTCCCCGGATTATTTCCAAACCTCGTCTTTTTTTTTAGCTCACTGAGGAATTTGAAAACCTCGATTTGGTATACTTTTTCCCAGATTATCACAGAACTTCGTTTTTTTTTTACCTCACCGAAGAAATTGGAAACCTCGATTTGGTATACTTTTTTCCGGATTATCACAAAACCTCGGTTTTTTTTTTTAGCTCACCGAGAAATATGAAATTCTCGATTTGACAATTTCGTGTAAATTTTCGGGATTTGCTCGAAATTTCTCAATCCCGAAATCCCTGAGTCGCAGCCGTATCAATCCCGGAATTTCGGGATCAGAAAATTGAACGGGATTGGATGCCATAAAACCAACCCGCCAACCTATCATACTTTACGGACCATTGGGCTCATAATTTTGCAATGTGCAATGTGTATATATTTTTAAATGCTAAAACATATTTCTTTATTGAAGGTGAGTGTAGTGGTTTACTGCTCTCTTATAATTAAAACAAATTACTGAGTGACTTAGTCACAAAAATCGTGTAGTTGATAGAATCTAGCTTAATACGATTTTCAAAGATCGCTGTTGAATCGATTATTCATTATTATTAAATTCCAATTCAATTTATCAGTTAAAAATGAACAAGAAGCATGTGTTTAAGCAGTGACCTCCTGTTCTATTTCAATAAAAAATGACATCTCAACCAAAACACACTATTAATTTTTAAAAATTGTATTTATCTCGATTCTTTCATTTACACGAATGTTTGTAAATAAGTCACTTAAAATTTCTGTTCAAAGGCATGGATGTATGTGATGTCTTGAATTCCCCCTTCCCAATCATCCTATCTTATAAACGAGGCGTAGCAAGAGCGATTAGCTAATCACTTGTCCTGTCCTAGCCCAATCTTTCTATTCTTACTCACTTTGAAAAAGAAAGGTTGAGCAACTGAGTAACAAGCAGTTCTCGTAGAAACACTTCTGTTGAGATAAACTCCATTAGGAGTCCATATGCTCCACATTGGGAGCGGACGTGTTTTTTTTTTTTAATTAATTGTCTAAATTAAAGGTGTTGCTGTAGGCCACTACACTTAAGCTTACATAATTTATCATAAAAACTACATTTATTTAATATAAAACTATCTAAAAAAAACTGTAAGATATTTTTTTACTGTATGTTTGAGGTACATCGGTTTAAAGATTGTTGGCTCTACTCGACAACTTAGCGGGACTGAAGAAAATTAAAATTAATTGATGAAGCGAGTTAAAACTGAGTGTAACTAATAAATTAGATGTATTTTAAATATGCGAACTGGACTAAAAAAGGACAAGTAATTGACTGATTTATATCTCTAAGCATCGTTTTAAAAATCGAATATGGTGTACGTACGAAGGCATAAATACATCCATTATTTTGGATACCATTCCATTTCAATCCAAGTCAATTGAAAAATCAACATTTCATCGATTGACCTCTTATCGCCGATACTTTTGCGGAAAATTTTGCTCCAGTGAATGCTTAAGTAAACGGATAGACTTGATATAAAATACCACTTCGTACAAAGTGCCTGAGTTAAGCCACAGTGACATTTTTATGACCTCATCGGGAAAGTTGAACTAGATCTGTCAGCCACATCAGTAATGCTGATTTTATTGCATCCGTAGCAAATTGTAAAACTCATAGTGTTTTATAAAGATCAAATGAATATTCAATCATAAAAGCTCTTTTGTACATATTTTTTTGAATCTCTGCACATACACTGTATGAAGAATTCTAACTTAAAAATAATAATATTAAAAACAAATACAGTATAATAGTAACGCTGCAACGAAGTTGAAGCTGGCAACAGTGGGTACAAATTAAAGTACTCTAGTGATATTATCATAGTCTTATATTCCACTGTAAAAACGTAACAGAAGAAGGAAAGTGTTAAAAAAGAAAATGAACGTTTGTTTTAATTTTATTTTTAATCAGTTTAAATTTTGAAAAGTTGTCATCAAAGCATAATAAGATTAATGTTTTGATTATTTTTTGCTTGTGGTGGCGGCGTTGAAATATGTTTTCATATCATATTAAATTTATAACATTGACGGTATTTGTTGAATTATTTTGAAATAAGTCACTCGACACTATGCCAGATTTTAATAAATCCTGTAGAGCCAACCTTAAATCGAAGCAATCTAACACCATCAAAGTTACAACAACGTGATTTTGCCAGCTCGTTCCTATCGCGCAATTTCCTTTAGTTCACAGTAGTTAAATTTATATGGAACAAGTTAGAAGTAACTAAGGTTGGCATTATAAAGGGGCTGCAGGTGTTTTACGAGGAGTTTCATTAGAAAGACTTGGAGGGGTAGCCGGGGAGGCTTTTAGTCGAACGATATCACAAAAGCTTCGCTGAATCAATCGAGCCGATTGCTTCAACAGTTAGAATAAGTTATAAAGTTGGGATCTGTGATGTGTCTCGATTTGCAATATATGTGTAGGAATACAATTAAATAGTTTATGTTTAATATTTAACATTATTCTTTAACTTCAGATTGGTTAGTAGTAAACACAAAATCTCAGTTTTACAAAATGAGTTTAATAGTTTATCATCATATTTATACAGATGCTTGCGATATAAGATTTTTGTCACATAATATTTTTTTGACGATTAAAACACTTTTGGAAAGATAAATTTCATCGGAGTTCTGCCAAGTACGTGTAAAATTATTCGATATTTCAAACATGTGAGATCACAACAGAATTAACGCCAAATAGTTTTGAACTATCAGCTATATGAGCGGTAATTATAGTATATGTCCAAGCCATGTCCATCTCCGTTTTTTAAATTTATTTTGGGTGTAATAATAAGCTAGTTAGTCCGCTTTCTTGTTTCCTTGTTCCTGACAATGTTAAACCACCTTAATCCTAGTATTTTCTGCAAGCATCTGTTTCCAAAGCAAAGTATACGGTTACTCTATGCTTTCGTAATGTACCATGACTTGCAACCGTAAAGCAGTACTGTCAAGATGCATTCGTTGAACAGGAATAACTTGGTTCTGACCGAGTCAAAGGTGCAGCGGATGCTTCACGAAAGTCTATATCCTGTCTGTCTCTTCTACCAACCAGATGGAATCCGACGTCGTGGAAAACCACTGATGGCTATCCATAGTATGTACTCAGTGAAGCTATGGGACGTTGGGATGACCTGGGAGGAAGCAAAAAACTAGCGGGAGATTTCGGAAGAACCATGTGGTGACCATATGCTTTGTATAGGGATCGGATATTGAAAAAAAAAGATTTTTCTCATAATTTGCCTAAATTATACCAATTATAAATTGTATGGCGCACTAAGATTTGAATTATATGTCATTGAATAACATTTCTGTGAATCAAAAATTAACATAAATGTTATTCATAGTTAACAGCACTAGAAAACTCACTGTATTTGCTATATTCGTCTTTGAATATCTTAATTTGATGTTAAGCCTTGACTATATGAGACTTAATTGAGATATAACGTTTGAGCGAAAAGTTTCGCTCGGTTAAAATTGTAACGAGTGTTGACGTTAAACAGTTTCATGTGGAAAAACTTTTGCGGAATTACAGGAAGTGTTGCGTGCAAGAAGAAAGGCAAAAACTTGCACAAGGCTTTACTCAATTCATTTTAAGTATTGATTAGACAGAAACCATCTGAATAAACTTTTTGTAAGAGGATTGCAACTCGATTTTTGTTAATGATTCTTTCGTAAATTTTATTAAAATGGTGATACTTTTTGTTTGTCAATGTATTTTTGATAACATTACTTTACTAACAAATTAAGTTGAAGATATTGTAAAGGTTTAATAATTTAAAGAGATATTTTGTTCCTGAAGTATTCGCCATTTCTACCTATACGTCTACCACTATCTCAAATTGGCTTGGACTTTTTTGTTACTATACTACCTATGTGTAGCACGAATTTCGTTTATATGGTATAGAATGCTTATTAAAAGGTGTCGTACTATTTTATATATCATATTTATCGCAGTATTACATGTAAAATATATTTGTTCTTTTATTTGTAATTTTAATAATACAGTTTGGGTACAAAACGCGACATAAATTATATTCACAATTGCTTTGAAGAATCATTAAGTCAGTTATTACGCACCATCTAGAGTAGTTAACCAATCATTATGTAGTTAACTATTTTTTTTTTTTTTTAATATAAACTTTGATTACAGATTCACAATGCATGTTTGCATCCGCCCATCGTTGTGCCCCATTTAAGTAAATTTCCGACTTCAAAGATACATTTCAAGTCCAATCTTTCGAATCGTTCACAGTCGCTTTTCATCGTTCTTAGGATCATCAAGAGTATTTATTGGGACTGAGAAAGAGCTAAATTAATTACATCGCAATATATTAACTGTATAAAGCTTAAATATTATTGAACATAAGTGCTTAGCGTTAGAACTTTAACCAGTTTAAGTATTCTACCAAGAATTTCAGTTAAAAAATACTTGTGTATCCATTGCATACAAACAAAACTACAGACTTAACGATAACGTTATATAACAGATTAAAAATAACAAAGTATTTTAGTTCTACAGTTTTTAATAATTTTATTCGTTGATAGATATTTCGGCTTGCGCCATCGTCAGAACTATGTTAATAAACATCATTTTAATTTTATCCTAATTGATGTTTTAAGAAGTAAACCCAGATTGTCGATCGTTCTTTGAAAAACTAGAATCACATTTGATAAGTGTAATATTGTCATTATAATTAGGATGTTAGAGTGAATAACTTGATGTATTGTGTATCTCTTCAGAGCCAGTATATATAGCTGAGCAAAATATTAGTTTAAACATAGTTCTGACGATGGCGCAAGCCGAAATAGCTATCAACGAATAAAATTATTAAAAACTGTAGAACTAAAATACTTTGTTATTTTTAATCTATTATAAATGGAGTTCTACCAAGTAAATGCCAAATCAATTAATAACGTTATATACTCGATTTTCTTCTATTTTTTTTTTGCACGTTTTTTTCTATAATCACAATGTATCAATCTTGATACACGTTCTATTAAAAAGATGCAAGCTGCAAGGGCCGAATTAGTATCTAAATTTAGCTTTTAAGTATGAAAAAGATGACCTTGTAAAAAAATAAAACCAAGAAAAAAGACTGAAATAAAAGTTTTTTCTAGACATCTTCTTTAATAAATATAAGATTATGTCAATTAAAAACCAGTTTAGAAGTCTTATGTATAATTCATAATTTGAATATGGCCCAAAATCATCAAAAAACGTTTTTTGCGCCTCCTGTAAAATTTGATATGTGTGGGTTACGTCTTTTTTCTTTTCCACAGTCGATATGTTCCGGACACCCGTGTCCGCTTGGTATTCAAGTGGTTAAATTGTATATAACTCATTTGCGAACGATATTTTTTTGTAAAAAAACAAAAGGAAGTAGAAAGTAAATAAAGACGACGGTTTTGAGAGTTGATGATGATATCATAGGATGCGGCACCAGAAGAATTATTATTCGTCAGCGACAAGCCTTGCATTTTAATTATTTTGTGAACCTCGTTTAAATAATCATTCAAGTCAAGGTGCTTTATTCAAGGACATCGCGTACTTTCTGTGCGTGCAAATTGATGTTTAATATTTAAGTGTCATCTCACCTTTCAAATTGCATATACTATATTAAAGGACTTGGCGTTGAAAGGCAGGGAACTCAACATATTTTAATTTAAAACCACTTCTTGATTAAATATATGGCATATTAAAAAAAACTCAAGTACGTATATAACATTTATTTTATATCCATTAAAGATCCCAATGTGAATCATATGAAACTCCAGTGATTATCAAAAAAAAAAATTGAATAAGGATAAAAGAGTAGGTTTTGGTAAGCTTGTGGTTTACTAATCTCGCATTCACTACATCTCGTTTCTAGTATCAAACAAAGAAAATAGTTTTTGAGCGAAAATTCGTTGATTTTTTTTTAAAACAGGGTACGTTTTGAGCTTTGATCTTGTGATGATTACAACCAATACCAACGACGTTACTCGATAAGCTACGTTGCCGGTAAACGATAATTGGCAACATATGGCAGCCTTTAGATTGAAAAAAGACACGTCTACTTTTGCTAATCACTTAATTTCGGAAGGACACGTGTTCAATCAGGAACAAGGGATAAAAATTTTACACCCAAATACGAACAGTCATAAGCTCTTTTTCCAAGAAATTTTAGAAATCAACAAAGCACAGCTGCAAAGTCTTCCGATTTTAAATGAAATATTAAACTTTCCCAGATCTCCACTTCTATACCCTATATAATCATAAAATCATATAATCATAAAACCTTTGCCGACAAACAAATAATATAATTCTTGAAACTACTTACTACTCAAATCTGTTGGCATTCCCATGAGCTCATCCTTTTCGCCAGCAATGGCTTTGGACTCAGTGATGCATTTATATCCTATATAAACACGAAACTTTCATTTACTAAACGTCAGTTCAAGTTCATCCGTGCACTTGAATGCCTGAAGATGCCGAAAGGCGAAACCCGGGTCGTTAGTGACAAAATCTGTGAGAATGTACATAGTTTGAACGATTCAAATTTAACATATTTTAAATGAAAAGACACAACCATGAACTACCCAACAGAAATTGCCACACGAATATTGATTAGAGGTCTTTTGTGCAGTCTTTTTTATTATGATGACTAAGTAACATTGTTAAGGTAAAGAAAATACTATAAACTAATTCAAAAATAGTTGACCTGTGACCTTCAAGTTACTCGAGTTTTTTGACTGTAATATATAAAAAATACTGTCATACATATACCTAAGAAATTTAATTACAGTTTTCCTAAATACATTCTTAAGTGATTTTTAATGACGGAATTCAGGTTTCTTAAATTTTATGATACAGTAAGCAACCATTTGAGTAAGCTTTAACCTTTCTTTGTGCCGTTTTAAGAATCACAAAGAAGTGTAAAACATATAAAACAGTAGACAAATTGACAATGATTTTTTTTTTACCATCACTCCTAATGGAATTTATCTCAACATAAATGTTTCTACGAGAACTGCTTGTTACTCAGTTGCTCAACCTCTCTTTTTCAAAGTGAGTAAGAATAGAAAGATTGGGCTAGGACAGGGCTAGTGATAAGCTAATCGCTCTTACTACGCCTAGTTTATAGGATAGGATGATTGGGAGGGGGTAATTCAAGACATCACATACATCCATGCCTTCAAACAGAAATTCATACATCAATTTATAAAACTGTCCCTACAGAGATTCGAACCCGTAACCTCCGGAACCGATGCCAACGACGTTGACCACTCGACCACGCAGGCGACAGCTTACAATGGTTAAATTGTTATATGCATTCAGTCAATACAATTATAGTTTTGCGCTTAAGATTAGCATTTATAGTTTTCAGCATATAACTGTCAACATTCTTTAATCATCACAAAATGTCAAATCTTTGCAAAAATTCACGAATTTTTGCAGATGAAACTTTGAAAGCAAATAGCAATGGAACACGATCTGGTACAATTACACACTACTTTGGTGTTGAGAGCTGCCCAAATATTAGCATAGGCGATTACATTCTGGAAACTTTACACTTACAGAGCTTCCACAATATCGCTTTTGAAAGCTCACTGCGACTTACATGTGAGTTAAAGGAAAATTTACTTCAATACCTTTTAACTAAATGAAAGTTTTGGGACACCAGTAATGTGTCTCGGTTAGAATATTGTAATATAATTTACTATTACTTTTAAAGGTTGTCATTGTGTTTCGTTTATATTTTTATAAATTTCAATAACTTTATTTTAGGAAACATATTTGCAAAAGAAAAAAATACTTTTAAGGCATGGGTGTCCAACCGGTAGATTGCGATCGACCGGTCGATCCCAAAACAAAATTTGATCGATCCCGAAAGCTTCCGTGAATTTCGAAAAAAATATATAATTAAAATATAAAATATACAAAAGTACTAAAATTGAAATATTTTGTAAGCACATACCAATCTAATGATATGTATTTCGCATTTAAAATAAACATTCCCAGGTTTGGAGAAGGAAAAAAACCCTAATTAAAATTCCTTATTAGAATCATATTTAGAAGTCGATCACGAGAAAACTTAATATTGATAAGTCGATCCCATGGAAAAAAAAATTGGACACCCCAGTTCTAAGGTATTGACTGTCACTAAAAAAACACTCTTTTGTACCACATTACACATTTATTGAATAGATCTGGATCTAGTTTGCTTATTTTAAATAAATGTGGAATTAGTACAAAATTGTGTTCATCAATTTACGTAATAAAGCTAAAGAAAAATTTTCGCTTCTGAAAAAAAGATTTATTCAAAAAAAATGTTCTAAGCATATTTGAAATTATCTAACGTTTTTAATCATATATTTTTTTAGATCAAAAACTATTTTTAGATAGTATATAATTTTCGCTCAACCTCACTTTTTTCAAAGTGAGTAGTAGGGAAAGAAGGATGAGGCTAGAACAGGACTAGTAGTTGGCTAATCGCTATTGCTACACCCAGTTATTAAAGGATCAGAAGGATAAGAGGAAAGGTAATGATATGAATTGACATCACAAACACCCAGTCTTCGATCACAACTTTGAATTGAATAATTCTCAAATTCACTGTGTTCTGACCGGGAATCGAATCTAGACCTGCGTGATCGGTAGAGCAAGCTCTAACCAACTGGGCCACAGTAGGCGACTGTTGAAAAAAGTGAGAGAGAAAAAATACAATTTTAGAGAAATTATTTTTAGAAATACGAAGAGAAAATACAATTTAAGTTTACGTAAAAATAAAAGATATGATTGTCTTAACACTACATTATTTTAAATGTATGTATTATATTATATTACGTAAAAATTAGTTGAGCTCTCGAGAAATGAAAGAAGTCAAGTAGAAAAATAATGTAACTTTTCTATTAGATTTTTAAGTACAATCACGTCTTTTTTTGTCGCTTTATAGTTTGTCTTATGACTGCGATCAGTTTTGTGGATAACTTAAAAACAATTAAATTTGCGATTTTTGAAACTTGAATTTGATTTAAGAAAGTTATTTTACCTAGTTAATTTATAAAAACATGTCTTGTAATAGCTAGTCACAGTGACGTAAGCCTACCCCCTCCCCTGTTCACACTCGTGTCAGACAAGAATATAATTATAAACGGCAACTGACCTAGGAAAACTACCAAGTTATTAACTCCTTAAGGAAATTGCTTCATGTATACTAGAATATTAATCTAAAAAGGACACCAACACTCAAACTTTGTTACGCTCTGGTATAATTTGAAAATTTTGATACAATACATATTCCTATATCGTCGGTTTTCTGAAATTCGGTCAGAACTGAGTCTTTTTTTCGCATTTTGCATAAACTCAAAAAGTCACTTAGTGTCTAACTTCAAATGATATTGTCCAATGACACTCTTTTAAAATTATTATGTTTCATTTTATGTAAAAAAAAACATTATTTCAAGGTTATTTTATTATTACAAAACACATTTAAATGACTTTATGCTTCAAAACAACGATATATCAATTATTTGTCTATAATAAATCAGTTGCTGCATTCATTATACTAGTTTGGCATTTTTTTATCAGGGACTTGTCACTGCTTATTGGTTCATAGCATTGTAAGTGTTGAATCAGTCTCAACTCATAAATATGTTGATACTAAAATTAGCAATGTAACATAAACTGTTGAAGCTAGAGATTTTGTCGTAAAAGCTCAAATTTTTCATTTTCTGTTTACCCATTTCCATACAACATTAAATTTTTTATTTACTTCTGCCAGTGAGGTAATGATAAACCACTTTTGCATTAAGTGAATGAGATTAAGTTCAATGAAGAGATATATAAGATACGATGAAAATTTAAATTTCTACTTACTGATAAAAATAATATATGATAAAATTATTGGATAAGAAATATAAGTTTTGTAAAGTATATCGTTATAAAAATACAAAAGCTTTCGTGCACTGCCCCCCTGTAATCTTGGCTCAGAACCAAGAATAAAAATTTAATATAATTTGTGTCTTCTTGCCAATAGTAAACGCTGTAAGATTATCATCAACTCGATTTCTAGGTCACAGATTTGATTCCGGATGGGAAAAATAAAAGAGGTATAAATTTCATTATTTTTTTCATATATGATCGCCTTCAATCAATACAAAGTTAAAAACAAGATTTAAAAAATAGCTAGCAAACTTTATTTTCATATTAGTTATTACGATTATTATATCATATTTTTAAGATTGCTCAGAAAAATCTTAGAAATAAATAGAGCTCAACTAAGCATTAATTGAATTGTCATTTACTTAGTATAACTCTTTCTTCAATTATAGAAGCACATTCAGTCGAAATTTTAAATAACAAGTGTTTTGTAATAAAATCAGAATGCTTGTGCAAAACTTAAATTCGTCAAATATATTTTTTAAGAAGCACTGCCGCCTGGTGATTTCTAGTAAATAATATATATATAAGAGTATTCATTATATGTTTAGAACCATACGGAAGAGTAATGTTCCCCGACCCGCCAATTCCTCAGCATGCAGGTCGCAGTCTAGTCATCTATGTACTACGAGGATCTTCAGTCAAATCCTGTGAGAGGCAATAATAACAAGGTGGGATATCCCCGAAGAGAAACTTCCTCGTTCCTGTCAGTTTGGCGGACTTTGTTCCTGATTAATAATTCCCCAGATAAGCATCATCGATCGTCGGTGTTACAGGAATACCCGGTGGTAAAACGTAAGGTCGTGTAAATACGGCATACTTACAATATTAATTTCACCGCATAAAAACATAATATGAATATAATGTTTTTTTATGTATTGAAAAGCTTTACACTAGTGATAAGACTTATTATGTTAGTGAGAAATCATTTGAATATAGTAATTCATATTGCACGAATATTATTTGAATTTAAAATATTTTTAAAAAACTTTATCTACTCACAGTGTAGAGCCTTATTTTTCTAATGGGGCATTTAATTAAAAAGTCATCCATTTTTTCTTTAAGTAATTAGTAAAAAATGACAAATGTCGTTTGTTAATAAATAGTAGTATTAATAAATTAAATTCATAAGTCGATTGAAAAACAAATTTATGAAAGCTGGAATTTTGGTATTTAAAGTCCAACATATTCAACCACTCAACACAGAGTCATTTTGCTTAAAAAAATATGCTGCATGGACATATCATATATATTATTAAGATAAAAAAACAGGTTGATTAATAAATATTGCCTTGATTTTCTTCATAAATATTTCTGCAAAGTAATTTAAGCTATTTTTATATTTCCTTATATTTCCTTATAGTCTATGGTGCAGCGGTAAGCGTTGTTGGCGTTCGTGTCGGATCTCACGGGTTTGAGTTACAGTGCGAACAGCATTTTAACGATCGATTTTTAAAGATTTCTGTTCGAAGGCATGGATGAGATTGTTTTTTGCAGGCAAAGATTAAAAAAAAAATTCGACGTTCTGAAATTGAGTGTTTAATTTTTTGTTGTTGACGTATTATGAGATATGCTAGTGAATTTGTTTGCTTAAAAATTACATCCACATTAATTGCGTACTCAAAGTTGCAGACGAATGTTTTACGTAACAGGAGCTTTGTATGCTATATTGGGCTGCCAAGAAATAAACTCGAATTGGCAACCTAACTGCGGTCTGGGTCAATGAATACTGGGTATTTCTAAAATGAGTTTTTCACATTTTGCATCCAATCTAAAAATATTACCGAAATGATTTTCTGGAATTATAAATGTCAATATTTAAATGGAGGTTATCTAAAACCTTATTTGAAAACTTTACTTTACTTTACGTAAAAATGAGCGCTAAGGATTGGCTTTATGAAAAAGTTTATTTGGGGCACTGCTCAATTGATTACGATTTGTTTCGTTGAAAATAAATTTCAAATACAAGATTAAAATTAATGTAAAACTCTGTCTTGTTACATATATGTTTAATAATATGTAAAAAAATGTTTTCGCTTTATACCTGAACCACTGTAATCACCAACAGTGGCTGATACTATTCGTTTCAAACGGAAAAAAGGTAAGAAATATTAAAAATAAAAATTGAAGGTTAAAATGCATATTATATTTTTTTAATGTATATTATTATATGCATATTATATTTTTTTTTATTAAATATAAAAGGAAAATGTAAGAAAAATACATGATAAATAAAACTATTTTTTTTCTCACAGTGTTTAAAGAAATACAGATTGACAAATAAGGCAAACCTTTAGTGAAATGAAAAATAAATCTGTAAAATTAAAGTTTGAAATATTTACAAAGATTGACATTTTTCCAGTTAGAAAATGAGCTAGAACGACAGAAAATATATACTTACTTTAAATAATTGTAACCTTAACATAAATATATGGTTGTCGTTTTAAAGGAAAAAATGTTAACGTTCATGTAGTGGTGTTACCAGATTATAATCAACTAATTATGATCCATTAATTATTCGTTACATTTTCCAACAAAAGATTCCACTATTTTGTGTGTTCTATCATAAAAAGATTACATTGATATACCTCAAAAAAATACTATACCGTTGAAACATTTTTAATATAAATGTGAAGTTGCACGTTGACTTTGTATTATTCAGAAAATAAAATGTTGACGCTGACATAGACGATATGTATATATTTATATTATTTCATATTCATTCTGTGAGCTCATGAAGCTTTTGCACGGTCGTAATAAAGCTTCAGTTACGGATGTAATATGAGGAAGCTTTTATTTGGAAATAACTAGTGAAGTCTGTAAATTTCATGGCTGGGCGTTGGGTAGTTTTGTATTGTTTTATATATTTATAGCATGTGTGAAAAGCTTAACGGTGAAAAATAACAACAAAACAATATTTATCGTTTTTGTTTTTCAATATTTGAATCATTTTTTAATCTCTTGGAGTTTTATCCAAAAAAAAATCACAATACATCAGAAGTGCACAGTTTGAATATAACTTTTAAATATAAACTGTAGAATGTTCTATATTTTTTTAATAAAATATAACATATTATTACTAAGAATAACTATTTGATTTAAAAACGTTTTTTCAACAGAGACCATCATTTAAAAAATTGAGCAATAATTATTTAATATAATTTATACACAATATTTTGCAGATGCTACTAAGGTACTGGGTATTAATAGTTGGCAGTAAGTGATAGATGTTAATATAAGGGTATTAGGTTGTTAATTAAACACTTTAAATTATAAGGCACGACATTCATTATAATGTAAAACTGAAAAATAAAATAAAAACCTTCACAATTTTTTGTCAATCAACGATTTATTTAAACTACTCAGAAATATTTGATATAATCTCACGTACTTGAGAAATCATAGAATTCATTTCAAATACAAATTCGTTTGAATCTTGTTGGAAAATACTACAGAAAATTTGGTTCGAATTTCTTAATAAGCGTTTTTCTCTTAAATTCGATTCTGAGAACACGCAAAATGATCTAACCTCTTAACTTAACTTATATCGTTCTCTTTATTGAACAGATAAAACCACCTAAGGGATTTTACCGATTTACGAGAGAATATCTATTAAAGAATGAATCAAGACACGTGAGCGATAAGTTGGTGGAACTTATTTTTAATTTCGACGATTAGGTACATTGAAATTGTCAAACTTTTAAACAATGGAATGTTTTTAAAAATAATAAACGTAGAAAAATCACAATTTTATATTTCAGATTCAGTCACTTTTAAGGTGTTCACTGTCAATACTTGGTGGAAAGGCATTATAATAAAAATAATAAAAAATTTTTAGTACTTTTTCCACATAAAATTTATTAGATCAGGACCGGTTTCGCTCATCGCGAGCATTATCAGTTGATAATGCTCGCGATGAGCGAAACCGGTCCTGATCTAATAAATTTTATGTGGAAAAAGTACTAAAAATCTTTTATTATTTTTATTAAGATTAAGTATTGTTGATACTATTAAGGTATCATATTTAATGTTTACTAGTGGTCTAAAAGTTCACGAATGTTATAGTTGGCCACAAAAAAACGACAACATTTGACATGCAATCGTACAGAATTCAGACAATCAAAATATGATATTGAGCCCTGATCAAGTTGGTTTCCCACCACCACCCGTTGTGTATATGCAGCCAACGTATAATGGCCGCCTTCCACAACGCTATCGACAGAAAAAAAGGAGTTGACCCCTCACGTTCATGACTGATTTTGAACCATGCACTAAAGTGCTTAAATAATAAGTCGATTGTTATTAAAATATCAATTTGATTTAAATAAACTATAAGGTGTTACAAAAAATAAGATCTTAAAAAAATATATTTTTTGTCAATGTATATATTCTTATTTAAGATAAAAAAATTGAAACTATGAAAATATATAAAAAAATAAGATAATTAATTCATAACGTTTTTTAACACACTATGATTGTACATTGCTTAGATTGATCTCTTCAGCTTTACCCAGTATTTTTTTATCAAAAAAATAGTATTATCAATGTTATGTAAGGCGTAATATCATGTAATATACGAATAGTCTTTGTAATAAGAGATTTCGATAAAACAGTAATTTCATATAACATAATTTAAAAAAAAAAATAATATTTACAATGCCGTGCAACGTTGGTTATCGTCTCACTCGATAGATATTCTTTTGTATCAGTATTATTTTAGATAGTACAGTTAGACTTACAGTAACACTAATTACCAATATTAGCAATATCAATCAGCTTTCGCGGATGATTCTGTACCAATACAAATCCTCTTAGTACTGTGTTAAAGAGTGAATACCAAAAGCGATTTAAGATTTACATATCTAGAGGGTGTTTTTTATTATCCGCGTAGGACATATATCATTTTTATTTGCTTTTTTCATTGATACAGCCTTGGATTAAACGGAAAATGGAATATCTTTAGAAGGTATTTAATTATGTAAATCAAATGGACCGAGAAAGATGCTGACGATATCCGTAGAAATAATAATTTCCATCAAATTTTACAATCTTTCAACCGTAAAACCGAAGAAAAATATACAGCTGATACCTGCAGTATTGCTGATGCTCTGCGTTATTTTACTTACATACTGGATTGCGTCGAAAGGTTCTGGGAGTGAATCCTAAATTTGTAATTTATTACTTGTAAACTCTTCTCTGTCGAAACACGGTGTTGAGGTTTAATTAATAAAAAAAAACATTTTTGATGGATTCGGCGGTAACTTTTGGGTATTTCATTTAAAATATTAAAAATTGAGCGTTGCAAAGGCGATCACCTTACCACTAGTTTGGCCTTAATACTAACCTGCTGTCTCTACTCTTTTTGATAAAGAAGAGTTGAGCAACCGAGTAACAAGCAGTTCTCGTAGAAAAGAAATGTCAAAATAAAACACATAAGAAATTTAAAAATTAGGAGTAAACATAAACAATAGTCTAATTATTTAATATTTTTACATTTTACCAGGGCTGTGGAGCCGCGTAAAAAAAAAGACGACTCCGACTCCAGCTTAAAAATAATTAACGACTTCGACTCTGAATAAATTATTCAATCATTAAGATATTGTAATTCTCATTTAAATATCACTTAATTAAATTCGTATTTACATAAATTGTTTGATATATTTACCGTTGTTAACATGCATTTTATATCAAATGTATAATTAAATAGAAGCGAATTTTTTAAAAAATTGTACAATTTTTCACTTAGCGATATTGAGAATTCGCTGCAACTTTGACGTTAAACACAAAAGTGCACTTTAACAAAGTTATAATGTAAAAAAAAAAACGGTAACAGAAAAATTAAATAAAGAATAAAAGTAAATTGCATAGTAAACACCGTTAATGCATTGCAGATATAATGAATGCAGATGTAGAAAAAGTTTTCACGATTGTTCAAACATAGATTTTTCAAACCAAATACTCAATATTTTTTTAATAGATTTTCATCTGTCAACGAAATACTAAGTGTAATGTTTTGCTATTAAAATTTATGCTGTACTCATATCGGTAGAGAGATACTAAGTACAATTTTATAAATATATATAAAGTTTTTCTACAGTAGTCTTTCTTTACAATAATTCGTGTTGCGAAAATCTAAAATCATAAAATTTATAGTTTTTAACACCCTTCCAATACGTTGAAATGGTTAATATTGATGGCTTATTTGCTAAACAAGCATATTTTTTTAATTTAGAATTTCGATTAAAGGTGGCTAAATAACTTTAATATAAAATGTTTTTAATTTTTTCTTTATTTTTATACTATTTTGATATTTTAATTAACAATTAATATCCCGTGATAGAATTCAGCCATACATACTATTATATGTGAAAATGAACTAGTGCTTAACAACTAATTAACTAGTTTCTTATTTCGTTTGATAAAAACTAAATTTAAAAAAAAACATGCCTCTGAAATGATGCCAGGAAAAATACTCCTGTTTGAAAAAACAGTATTTATTTAATAATTATATCGTTAACTCTAATATTCTATATTATTTAATGTAATTCTCGATGAAGAGTTTTTGAAACGAACAATAAATGTGTGACGTTGTTTATGGTACGTAATATGAAATAATTTTCTATTGGCACGAAATTGAAAAATATTTTTTTGCTTAAAAATAAAATTTAATTGGCACGATATGCCTTACAAATGAAAATTTATGCTCAAACATAACTGTTCTCATAGCCATAGTTGCATGACAAGGCTTAAGCCCTCAAATGAAAACTTTCGTACATTCATTTTCTAATCGATGTTATGGTTGTAATCGAGTAATATCAATGTATATTATTAACCTCTCTATACGTCCAGTAGAAATGAGGACAAAGCCTCGAATTTTATTTTATAATTAATTACTGAATTTATATTATTATTTATAAGTCTTACAATGTTCTTTCTGACGATGCTTCACATTTTGTAACACAAGAAGTGGAAATACAAAGTTATTTAATTTGATTTGATATAAAAATGAACTTCCACCTAGTTACCGCTGAATCCATTAAAAATAATGTAATAATTGAAATCTCATGTAAATTTTTGTATTCTTTATTTTAATCATACAGTTTTTAATTTTAAATCATAATAAAAAGAAAATCGTATCTATAAATTGATCGTATCCAATAACCTTTACATGACATAATTAAGAAAACGATTAAAAGTCATCGGATTTCCTTTGAACGACTTTCTAATCAATTTAAGGGTTAGTTTTAAAGCGGCAATCTTCAAATAGGGTCGTTAAACATAAACGATTGATTAAAAACAGAACTTAAAAAGAGATCAACGACCTTAAAAACTACCCAACTTGGATCAGGGATCTTCAAAGAGAATTAGAGCAATAGTCTTAAGTGTGGTATACATGCGACAGGATATTGGTACAATATTTCTAGATATAGAGAAAACATTTTTTTTTAAATCTTTAAAATTATATGTGAAAATTACAGATTTATAATATGACGAGATGAAATTAAAACTGACAGATAAAACAGTTTTAGTTGAACAACATCCATCAGTGATTTAATATAGACTGGTGTAAATTAATACATGAAAATGTACAAAGCAAGCATTATTAAATTTGAATCGTTCATTTTTTTTACACTGCCACACGTCTTGTCACAAACAGCTCGGGTTTCGCTTTTCGACATCTTCAGACGCATTCAAACGCACGGACGAACTTAAACTGATGATTCGTAAACAGTTGTATCGTGTATATATAAGAATATAATATATCTTACAAATGGTTTGATTTTAATGACGTTCAATAAATTGGAGAAGTAATAATATCAATAAATACAATATGGATTTTTTTTTACACTTTAAATTACACTTAATTGTCGTTAAAAGGTCATAACATAATAATGCCTACTGGTAAAATTTAAAATAAAATTTTTCATATTTTAACGGTGAAGCAAAATACATATTATCTTGACGATTTTTCAAAAATTTCTGTTTGACTGAAAGCTACAGTGAAAAACTACTGGTCTAGCAAGCGTTTATGTGTATTACATATTTTTTTATTAACTTTAGATCATCTGTTTTAAAAATTCTTACTTTTATTTTGTCCATACTGATCCAAATCCTTAAAATGTTTTATAAGGATGCATTCCTTCGTTTGGACACACTAGAGAAGTCCCGCGCGTGACTTTAACAATCAAACGACCACCTACACCCGCAAGCCTCAGACAAAGGGTTGATTCAACCCCTTGACTATGCCCATTGCAGGGTTGCTTGGTTAGTTCTGTGCAATTAATTTATTCTTATTGCCTTACCCTCAACTATCTCCAATTTTACTAACTGGACTGGTTAAATAAGACAAATAAACGTATTTTATAAAATAATATTTCAGTAAAAGTTTTTATTCAATTGAATCGGCATTTTATTTAGAAAACTCCATAATACACTAATGTATATTCACTAAGGGTTTTCAAGAGGTATTTAAGATTATGATATGTGAATAAGTTATGGAACTATGTCTTGTCTTTTTTTTAAGATTGCTTTGAATATTTATATTAAATGATATTGTTTTTGTCTTTATAATAGTGATACGTGCAGTTTTAAGGTAGAAACAAAACACTTTCAGTAAAGAAAACGGATGTTAATTGAATTTCGTACAATTGAACATGAAAACATTTTCACTTTATACATTTCACTGTATGTTACTTATATATTGTATGAGACGCATAGAACCTTTTTTTTTATTTTTTTTATTCGATAAACTTTTTCTATTCTTTTCTGCATCACACCGAAGATGATATCTCCTCAATGATGCAGTTAAGATACATTACAGAGTTAAGATACATTAGGTACAATTTTAAAGGCAACAATAAATAATAATTACAACTATATAGATATTAATACAGGTTAATTAAATAACAAAGAATTGGTATGATTACAAGTAAAAACAATTAAATAATAATAAGCAAGAACGATAGTTAATGGGACTAATAAACAACTTTTAATTTTGAGACAGATGTGATTAAGGATTGAATGGTGAGGGACAGGGAAGGTAAACTTTTTCTCCAAAAGAAGTAGCAAATTTCTTGAAGTGACAGAAATTTTCTGAAGACGAAACTAGATCTGGATGCCCGATAGGACCATCACGATTATTTTTACATGACAAAAACAATATGCTTCTTTCTACTGACATAATCGGGCAATTCCAGAGAATATGTTCTGAATCTTGATAAATGTCACCACAAGGGCAGTGTGGGCTAAGTTTGATTTTAAATTTATGTAACTTGGCATTAAATGCACCGTGTCCGGTGATAAATTGTGAGGTCCAGTGATCCGGAGAGAGCCAGGTTGCATTCTGACGAAAAGCAATATCTGGGAAAAATAAATAGGTAATTCTACCACGAAGGGACTTTGACCATCGACTTTGCCAAGTAGTTAAAACGGTTAGTGAGCAGAGTTTTTTCACTTTTACTTTTAAAAAATCCTGCGAATCCAATGGGTGAAGAGTTGTGCGACCAATTTGCGCTGGTTTCCCGTGCAAAAGGTGATGAATTGCAGCTCGTCTTTGGACCTCTAGATCCAATGGAGTAAGTCCTAACATTACAGGAAGACATTCTGTTGAGCAAGTTCGGTAAGCTTTGGAAATAGCCAGAAGGGGAAACCGTTGTCCCCGAAGAAGTATTTGACATATTTCCTGTCGTTGGGTACACCTATATGCCCAACAACTTGCAGCATGACACGCAATACTAAGGAAAATAGATTTGTAATAAAGCCGAGACGTAGGGAATGTTAGCCCCCAACTTACCCTAGCCATACGTGCAGCCTTTTCAAAGCTTGTCTTAGCACTTGCTATAGCAGTTTTCACGTGGTCCAAGAAAGATATTTTTTCATCTAATATCACGCCGAGGTTTCTCAAGGTTCTCTGAACTGGAACTGTGATTGTATTAAACCTTACTATTGGTTTTCGCGTCAGTTTCCCTTTTAGCATTATACTACATGTTTTATGGGGTGCAAATTGTAGTTTGTTGTATTCTCCCCATGCAGCAACTTGCTTTAAACAGTCAGTTGAGAGCTGTTCGAGAATGCTTCTACTATTGCCTTGAATAAAATATTCCAAAGAAGTGGTCCAAGAATCGATCCTTAAGGACAACCTCGTGTGATATTTCTTTGGATTAAAGAATTTCCGGCTGAAATAATTATCTCTCGTTTTGAGAAATAGCTCACAAAAATTTTAAATAGATCAGGTGGAATCTTTCTCAGTTTCAGTTTAGTTAAAATCATTGGCCACCATGCATTGTCAAATGCTCCTGATATGTCAAGGGAAATAGCCAAAATATATTTAGAAGACGAGGACGCTACTACACCGAGTAAATGATTGATAGCATCATCTACCGAGATCTTTGACCTAAATCCAAATTGATTTGACGATATTGGTTTGTTTGAAGAAATGTGCATATTAAGACGAGTAAATATAACCTTTTCGAGAACTTTACCAAGGATTGGGAGTAAGGTTAAAGGACGGTAGGCTTTTGGGTCGGTTGGTGGTTTTTCACAGCGCTTAGGAATGATGATTAGAATACCAGACTTCCAGCAATCAGGAAAAATACCTTGTTTTAAGCAACTTTGATAAAGGTATGTGAACTCATTTTGTCCAATATCCCATGCTTTTTTGCACAGTTCAGCATCAATCATGTCAAAGCCTGGTGATTTAGTAACATTAAGATTTTTAAAGATCTGGTTCAACTCTTCTCTAGTAACTGGTGGCGAATCATCTTCTATTGTGCTGGGTATGTCAAATGCGTATTTGCGAATTCTAGCGTGTTCTGTTGAGTCGGAATCTGGTTCATCTGCAGGTATAAGGGAATCCAAGAAAGCTTTAGCAGTGCTTTCGCCGGTCATAGTAAACTTCCCTGAATTAAATATTCCACTTAGGACTCTTGAAGTACTTCTCTTGTTCGAGATTGATTGGTATACAGTACCCCAAGGATCGGTTGAACTTGCTTCTCGCACAAAATTTTTCCATGCTTCCTTTTTAGTGGAAAGTATAGCATTTTTTAAACGAGAAGAGGCACACATGTAGCTTTTCTTAAAAATATCTAGAAATGGTGAGGGTAGTTTTCTTTTCATTCTTTGATATGCTCTACGAGCTCGGTTTTTACATCTTTTAAGTTCATCCAATGTGGTGTTCCACCATGGATTCGAGGACGAATGCTTCGGTTTGGTTCTTCCTATCGCTATATCTGCACAGTCAATCACACCATTTGTCAACATAAAAGCTACTTGATGTGGAGATTCATCAAGTCTACTTGCTGATTCGTTCAACTGTGCTTGTAACAATGTGTTGAAAAATTTCCAGTTTCGTTTGGACTTTCTAAGCCGCCGTGGGATGCATTCCATGTTTGGTATGTCGTTAGTAAAATTTTCTAGACTAAAAATAGTAACATTGTGGTCGCTCCCAGTGACATCCTCTAGAACTTCCCATTTTTTGCAGTCAGGCAGTATTTTAGGGGACGCCAAGGTAACGTCAATATAGCCAACACCAAGTGTAGAGTTAAATGTAGGCGGTTGATGGCGGTCGTTTAAGATAGACAGATCAAATTAACTTACGAAGTCTTCGAGGGCGGGGCCACATAATGCGTGTCTATGTGCTGTTATGATTCGTGGACTCCACATTGGTGACTCTGCGTTGGCATCTGCTCCAATAATAATTTTTTCGTCGCCAAGAGTTCTCAATACCTTGTCTAAGTGCGCCAGGTGAATATTTATTGGGTCCGAGTATTTAAAGTATGCGGATATTATTATTGCGCATAGAACCTAAAAAAAAATGTATTTTTTTCTTTTATTTGGATTTTGTGTTACCTATCACGAAAGAATACAAATCAATCATATATTTTAAATCACCCACTGTAAAAATACTAAATTTATGGTCAGTGCAAAGTAGGCATGTCCAATGTTTTAACTCTGCTGAGTCATGTAAAAAAGTATAATAGGTTGAAGCCGCATACAATTTAAGTTAAAATTCACAATATTTTTTTATATTTTCGTAAGGTAAGGTTAGGTTTTTTATTGATTTTATTTAAATTAAGACTATTTATTATGACCATTTAATATAAATTCTGACCGGAAAAATACGAGCCGTATCTTTATGACGCGTTAGAATTTATTTTAAATAAGGAGTCACAATGAAAAGTATAGAATTTATTATTTATTTGTAGTATACTTAATCAGTGTACATTAAAACAATAACTGCTTTAACTTAGTTAGATTCAAAATCACGTCCATTGAAACGGTCAAAGGAATACACAGTAAACAACAAATCTGACCATACTCGAACGCCACTGCACCCGTGCTTGATGTCAAACACCGTTCACAAACTGAAGCGTAATTCTGTTGAGGTTGCGAAACCGCTTGCCAGTGGTGTACATGATAATGACTGCTACTACTGAGCAGGATAAACAATTATTGTAAAGAGAGATTATTTGACTTGTGTTCTACGGTCAAGTGCTATTATAAATCTATTTAGTTTTGAAACATTTTTTTTTAAATTGTTTTGACTACGTTTTCACTAAAAACGTTTTACTTTTGTGTGATTATGTCGATCAAAAAACAAATAAATGTTAACCTTAATGGTAAATATTTTCCAACTTAAGTAAATCGAATATATACATATATTATCTATTTTTTACTATGTACGCTCCCAATGTGGACCATATGAACTCCTAATAGAGTCTATTTCAACAAAAGTGTTTCTACAAAAACTGCTTGTTATTCAGTTGCTCAACCTCTTTTTTCCAAAGGGAGTAGGAATAGAAGGATAAGGCAGGACTAGTGGTTTGCTAAAAGCTCTCGATACGCCGCGGATAGGATGGGTGGTGGGGGGAATTCAAGACATCACATACATCCATGCCTTCGAACAGAAATTCATAAATAGATAAAGTACATTTGGTTGATACAAAAAGTCATTATTTCGTCATAGCCCTTTGATTTCTGATTTTCAATTTTGTTTTTATTTTCGTTAGATTTTTAAAAATATAGACTTATTTAAACTGTTTTATTACATGAAACCTTAATATTTTATGTTTTCTGTTTTAAGATAAAATTTAAAAATTTATTGAACGATTGAAATAAGTAATACCCGGTGAATTTCTTTGGGTGAATAAAATACAAAGAAAAAAAATGAATTGTTTTGAAACGTCCATAAACCTTTAAAATTAAAAAAATAATTACATTTTATTTGTGGGACTCAAAAGTATTAGAAAAATATATAACACACTCAGTTTCTAGATTATTTTTTTAATGACCAATCCGAATAATCAACTTAATTTACTATATAATCATTTTATATTCACGGTATATTACTTATCCGGTTTTATTAAATGTCACCTACAAGGAAAAAAAATCGTAATCTAGTTTTTATATTTCAAATTTTCATTGGTGGCTTAAAAAAGAGAACCGATATTAAAAATAATTTAATATTAAAGGCATTGTGCGTGAAATATTTATGTCTATTTTTAAATGTAAAGTCACTTAAAACATCAATTTTTCATCAAGTACGCGACTTGATTGATGTCTTCAATTTTGAGAAAAGGCAAAAGATTTTGCGTCACATTTTAATATTCACTTTGAAAAGCAAAATTCTTACATGCGTTAGCAATATTTTATGACCTAATATAAGGAGGAATTCCTACAACATCAAAACACACGATCGCAATGCCATTATGCTTGTCATTCAAGATACTAATTCAGCTTCTTTTTATGTCAAAAACAGAAAATATATACATACAACAAAACCTCATCAACTGACATGCAATAACTGTACATGTTTTAATTAAAATATCTTTATTTGTAATGAAAAGCAATTTAAAAAATAAGCTGTATTTCATTATACAATCAGAATTTTTGAAACACCAGTGCGCATTTCCGAAATAATATTTATCGTCGAAAAAATACTTTTTGCACAACGAATCATTTTTTTAAAAGAATGGTAAATATTTTGGTGTTGTTTGGGAAAATACCTGACAACCGATTTTTGAAACGCTGTTGCATAACAAACATACTTTCAAATATGAATTGAATAATAAATGTTTGCGCAATTACTTAAAACTGATAAACATTTCATACTAACAAAAAAAATCTAAAATGTGATCACGGTATTTATGTTTTCATTTACTTTTTTTATACATGAGTATATTTTTGAATTGTCCTCATGTAAATTCAATGTTTTGCGGTTATCAAGTTATACCCAAACACTACTGATTATGTTTCCATCAAAGTGTTTGATTGTTCCACTATTCCATACCATTGGAATAACTCAACATTCAGCCGTGATTTAAAAATCAGATAAATAGTAATTGAATAATTTGAACAATTTTTAAATGTTGATTTGTCCTAATTGTGATTATTTTTCATGCATAAGTCAAATTATTCCAAGCAGCAGATTTTGGTTAACAATTTAACATCAAAGCATAATCATTTTTTGTGAAAATTAAAGGCCAAAATATGAGACGCCAAGCGTTAGTGTCAATACTACATATTTAAGTGTACAACATTTGATATTGTAGATCCAAAAAAAACATTAGAATGCTTCCCTACCACGAATTAAATAGTTCAAAACGCAAACACAATAGATAGTTCATTCAGAAGATATTTATGAAGATATACTGTCAAATAGAGATGAGAAACATTCTTTAAGTACATATATATCTGTTGAAAGTAAGATCGCGATGTTTTATAAAGAATTTACGAGTCATAAAATATTGATCCTACATATCAATGCGCCCTTGAAATAGTTTTGAATATTCGAAAAGAGATAAAGGACTCTTCGTGCCAAGACCTTGAAAATTCTGAAGTCAATTGTTGTATAAAAAGACAGCACTTATTCAGAACATAGATATTGAACGCGCTTTCTGTGTAACCTTCAGGAAATGTACGATTTATTTAGCCGTTTTAAAGGTCCCGTTAAAAATTCATGGTTTCTTGCTTTAACACAGTGGTTATAAATTCTTAGGCTCATCGATCAGATGAATCCTAAATATTTGTTATCTAAAATTCAAATACGAATACTAATAATATACCTGCCATTATTTTTTAAGCACTGAGTTAAATGTATAATGCACTCTTTATAAATTAAAATTTCATTTTTTAGCTTATTGCTACATAAGTAATAAGGTATGTTGAAAAAGAAGTCAGATTTATCTAAAACAAAACATTTTTCGGTTGAATGGAATTGTTCTATCATTATTTAGAGTAAAATTTATTTGCATTTTTACTCGAAATGTTTTTATTACAATGTAATTTCCAGAAGATAATATGGTATTAATAAATTATGATTGAGGTAAAAATTTGTGAGTCATTACATAATAGTTTTTTCATTTTCTAGTATAGTTTAAAGTACTCAATATTAACATACCGTTGTGCTCAAATACAAAGTAAAGTGTATAAAATTCAACTTAAATCTAACGTTATACAACGTTAATACTAGACGGTGTGAAACATTGCAGTCATTAAAAATAGCATTATTTTATAAATTTCAATTTGAATCTTTAAAATTATGTACATTTACGCAAGTTTTGTCACCAACGACCCGACCAAATTCCTCACGTCTTTATCTTATATGTAATTAAATATAACAAAATTTCATAAAATAATTATAAATTTTCCAGCGATCAAAATAAATATAACTCCTGAAAAAAACCCATCATTTGAATTTGTAGGCATTCCCAATTCCCATGTTATTCAAGAAGAAACTCATATTTCTGTTATCGAAAAATACCAAAAAATCTTATATAGAAAAGGTATTTTGAGCATTTAATAAAAAATTAGTAACTACATCTAAAACAGTAACTTCATCTTACGCATATGAATTGTACAATTTAAAAAATGAAACAGCTGTTACGCTATGTAATAAAATTAAACTTTAAAATGTTTCTAGTTTTTTTCAAATATATATTTTAATAACATACCCAACGAAAGCGTATTTTATATTAATATTTTAAGAAAATACCTAAGTGAGAAATATTTTTAGATATGTAAATTGATATCCTCTGATCCCTGCTATATTATAAACCAACATACAAAGAAAGTTGAAGCGCTCCTTAGAAAATTTCCCGATCATAGCAACGCGATGTACGTAGGTAGGGGAATTTATAATAGTTGATGGAAATTCAAATATTTAACGATGGAATTGGACGACTTCGTTCAATTCTATTGGGGGAACGGAGGGGATCACATTTGGCAAACTCAAGACATTATTATCGAATGCAAATATTAATAGAAATGCTTCATATTATTACGTCTTGATAAATAGTTGTGCCAAATCTAGACTTAAAAATTAAAAAAAAAACAATACTATTATGAAATCCTGAATTTGTCCACAATTTTATGGTGAATGTTCGATCCCGGGACCCTGGGATTACAAATAAAGTCCGGAGTTGGATGCCCTCATTGTAGTATACAACTTAAATACATTTCAGCTGGATACATGCATTATGTTCATTCATAGCCACAAAATTGAAAATCTTTCATTAGTTGGCTGCAAAGGCTTTAAATTAAGCCGCTGATTAATTTTGTTATATTTTACGTTGAAAAACAGATATGGTATTAATACATATTTATTAACTTAGTAAATATTGAAATGACGGTCTAGGAAAATAAACTAGACCTGCCTATAACTTGCTGTTGACTTATTTTATTTTGAGCTGTAAAAAAGTTCATAACATGCAACCGATTGGCATTTTCTTATGGGTGGTTACGTCGTTAATTATTTATAAAATAAGTTTACGCAAAGAAAACATACTTTAGAGAAATTAATTTAACAAAGTTAATATAAAGTATAAACTTTACAAATATATTTTCTCAAGTTAAAACCTGGCGGAATAAATTTTCCAAATAAACATTTTGAATCATGACACATAAGAACAAAATTCAATTAGGACCTGGAATAATGAAAATTTCAAACAAATTATTACCGGTAACATTTGCACGAATTCAAATAAGCAACATGCAAATATTTATGGGAAAAATTACAAAACGCTCAAACAATTTTCACCCACGGGCCATTGACTGGGTATATTTATTGACGCGTGCGTAACTTCTCGAACAAAATTAATTAGCAGGTATAAACTTTCTGCGTGTGTGGAATCAATCTTATTGGATATAAGATATTTGGGCGAGGTGGGTAATAATTAAATATACCTTTGTGCATTAGTTTGAGATTCATAGGAATTCACCCTTTGTCGAAAACCATGGTTACACCACCGCTTTTGGGGTGATTCTCAAAATATTTTGTCGTTGAATAATCTCAAAATCGTTTCATATGAGTCTTTGTAACCATTTTTGAACCGGACATCTTAACCTTGTTTAATACATTACTTTAAGTGTGTTGTAGAATTTACTTTGGCTATTTTTAAAACCTTTCTGATCGTATAGCCAATCGTTATTTTAAGCAAGTCAATTAAATAAAATAATTCAGAAATCGAATAACAAGAATTCAAATTTTATGAAATGACGCGTGAGATGTTTCATTTCGAATATTGTTTTTGATTTCCATCTGAAGAAAAAACAAAACAATGGTTTGAATAATCCATCATCAGTTAAAAAGTATTTAACATTGAATTAAAAAAATATATAGTGTATTATTTGTCAATACTATAATATATCGCCTTTTCTATCAAATATTTACTGTAAACAATTTAAAAATACTAAACGTCTTTTTTATTTGTTTCATAGACAATTAATCAAGCCTTTGTCGTGCTGAAAACTTATTGGGAAAAAAGTTATTATATCGTTGAACAAAGTGTCATTCCTTGTAGTAAATATTACAAGACAGGTTATTAACTTATTTAATTATATAATCATATCAATATTTAATTATGCCACTCACCATGACCACGATGTGACGCTGTGAAAATTTTGCTTCTATTTAGGAAAAAAAATACGTTAAAAAGTATGTCTTTAATATCCCATTTAAGAAATCATTACATTTGTTACACTACTAGACAATACGCAAAAAAACTTAAGTGTCTTAACTTCACTTGTATACATTCTTAACTTTTACTTTAAGAATACGTAAGGTGACCTGTTTGCATGAAATATGTACACAATTTTGAAATATTTGTGAAATTGTTTTTTTATTATATAAAACAACGAATAGTGCATTCATTTTTTTTAAAGATCCGATAAAAAACAGCTTTTCATTTTAATACAATATACTTCTATATCACTACTATCATCACCGTGCTCAAAAAAAATCTGTATAATTCGCGGTAATTCAGAGAAGTATTTTTTTGACAAATATACGTGTAAGTAAATGAACTTCTAAAATACAAATATATTTCGTAGTAACCGGCTGCGTTGTCAAGTAGTGCTCAATTGTTGTTGGCTTACAACACGGAGTACGCTGGTTCAAAACCCAGTACGGATAGTATTTATAAATCAATTATTTGTGTATAATGTCCTGAATTCAACCCTTCCCTTTCAATAAGCTAATCACTAGTTCTGTTCTATCCATATTTGCCTTCTGCACTGTTTGAACAAGAGGTTGAGAAACTGAATACCAAACTGTTTTCGTAGAAAAAGTTCTCTACTAGGAGCAACACGTTATACAACGTAAGTGGGCATAGATTTAAAAAAATTGTAAATCGTAAATTTTACGTCTTAATATTGTATAAGAACATAAAATACGCTCATTTATTTTTCCAGCATTAAAATTCAGCTAAAAAAAATATATTTTTGTATCTCGGAATGAAATAAATGTCTGCAAAATTTAAGGACTCTGCGTAACTAGGTGGCAAATCTTTGCACCCTAATGAGACCTTAAGTCAATACAAGTGCCTCCGTCTAACTTCATTATTTTGCCTACGACGTTACTCTAGAGAGGCAGACGTTTTCAATAAAAAAAACCCAAGAATAAAATAAATATTTTTACTTTATTATGATATAACATTATCTTTACAAACTGAATCATGTTTTAGAATGTACTTTATTTATAACTTTGGATTACTCTCAATCACCAGAATATTTATCGGTAAAAGCATAACAATTTTCGTATGACATAAGTTAAATAATAAAAAAACTATTAACAACAAATTCATGAAAGCGTTTCATTGCATTTTTATAATTCAATAATATAAGACACTTGATCTGGTTCTGGAATCAAGATCATAACATGTATTTGGTAGTATTTATTGACTTCACTTTTTTTGTTCCTTTATCGACATTAGCAGAAAAACTTTAAATCATATTAAGTAGTATACAATATAAATGAATGTTATATAGAAAACGAATTATTGTAAATTGAATTGAACTGGATTCAAAGACAAACACATTTAAGGTTCTATATTTTAAAAAAAATAGGCATGTCATGAAATTAAGCTTTTTTATTTTGATATACATAAAATAAATACTTGAATTCATTTGTCGAATTAAACACAATGGTCGTTTTTGTTGCAAATTACATTTTCAGAGTAAATTTAAAAAATATTTTTTTGTCTTGAATGAATGCTTAATTAACTATTTTTTTGATAAAATTTAAATAATAAATAGCGAATGAAAAGATAAAAAAAAATAAAAGTCTCGTGTCATTGAAAAAAAATGATTTTGCTTTCTGCGTGGCAGAATAACATACTTTTATTTGCCGATCTATAAGAGGAGGAAACATTCAAAAAGTGATTTGTCACTAATTTTCAAAAAATCCGTTCAATATCAGTTCTGAGGGTCCATATTCAAATTTATGAATATAAATCACAACTAGTGTTCAAAAAAGATTTTTCCCTATAATAATTAAATCATAAAGTTGACACATTCAAACAAACCGTGATTTCCCCAGTACTCAAATCACCATTTCCCAAGCTCTGTGTTTGTGTGACAAATCACTTTTTGAATGTTTGCTACTCATTATTTAATTGACTTGTCAACGTTTTTCCTATCCGGGTATAAATCCTATGGCGTCAATTTAATCACAATCTTAATCAGAGCGTAAATATAAACTTCTTTTAGCAAGGTGAAAACTAACGTGTGTTTAATAACAAGTGTTTAGCTCTACACATTTTTTTTTATAAAGTTGTTAGCTGTTTCGGTGTATGCCTTCATCGTCCTATTTTTGATCGTAAATGGTAAAAATAATATTATAAAATTATGAATGCTTTTTAAAGATAGTTTGTATCAATTTCTGTTTTTAAAAAATATTTTGAGACAAACAACTTGATCTAAACTTTATATTTATATAATACTATGTGAGGACGAAATTCATTTCACGTATCATTTGCATCAAACCTGGTAAAAAAGCAAATACACAAGCGGAGTGTAGATTTAACTCACCTTCCTGCGTAGTAGGGTTATTCGTTTGTGAATTGCTCAAGTGCCAAATAAATGAAACATCTAGGAACTACGCACTACTGTTTTTGAAACTTGATAATACTATGAAGCGAGCATGTCATTTTAATTAGATTTATAATCATTGTGTTTTGAGTAGCATTCATATTACGTCGAAAACAAAAGTGTTATATTAATAGTATTTTGATACAAAGTAACATTTCAAAATATATTAATTTATGCGACACTTTAAACTATATTTGGCTCGTCAAAATAATTGTCAAAACAGCATTTATAATAAAATAAATATTCGTTTTTCATTTGTAATCATAATGCAGCAAACACAGATACTGTCAGCGCACGCTAAGAGACAAATAGTGTATTTGTAATTATAAAGTTTGAGAGAATAATAACAGGTGAGTGAATTTTTTCTCTCTGTCAGTAAATCGTCTACGTATCAAGTGAATGTCAACACGTGGCAGTGCCACCCAGTAATTAATATATTAGAATAAACTTCTTGAAATAAAGTTACACTGTCAACTTCCACACACTTATTTACAGAGGAGAAAACCAAACTGAAAACTATCATTGCAAAAATTTGTGGTTTCATAACGTTCAGATTCTAAGTTATTCAACAAAATAGTAATAGTAAAAAAAACATAGTTGTAATGAAGATTTGATAAAAGTTAATTTAACTTTTTTTAATGGAGTAAGTTAATTAACTCTAAAGAAACAGTTACTAAAATATATTTTTTGAAAACAAATTGGCGTGTCGATAAATCTAAAGCAAGACTTGTTTTTTTTATTATTTTCAGTCTTTACTTTAAATATTTTTTTTGGGATACAGATTATAAGCTTTAAATTTTTATATATTACTGTGTAATAAACCCTTGAACTTTAAGAATACATAAGCCTTGAATATTTTATTCCGTCTGAAAATGTGAAATATAATGTAACATTACACTGTATATCTAGAAACATACAATCGTATGATATGTGTTAACCTGTAACTGATTCATCTCTCGATATATTATTTTGCACATTGTACAGCGTATTTTATAATTCAACCTTTCGTTAATAAATTAAATCACAGCATATTGCTAAATGGCTATTGAAAAAGCTACTTTCAAGAGAAAAGGTTTTTCTGTCGGGTATCTAAGAATAAGCTGACGAGATTTGATAAAAAATGGTGATATTTATGAAACGGAACTCGACGACTTTTTTAAAATGCTAATAAATAATTCGGCATATATAATGTTAATAAAATTTATTAACCAGTTAGTATTTGTAACAAATAAATATGTGGATACATTTAATATACAATCAAACGTTTTTAATCCTCTTGTCTCATGTACCAGTAAGCACCCATACACTAGATACGTATTCCGCCACCTTTTTTGAACCACCTACCTCCTAAAAAACATTATTTTATTTGAGTTACATCAAAACAAAATAATATAAATGAAATAAACAAAAAGTTATATAAAAAATTTTGGCGACGTAGCGCAGAGCAATACAGAATTGGCAGGTGCAGGCAGGCGAAGCAGAAATGTGCGATCAACGTATGCTTGTGACAGCTACGTCACGCAAGTGTCATATATGAATGTCAGATAATGGCATAATTTGAGAATGTATATTGTTCAAGGTTAATTTATTTACGAGTTATTAAATCAGGACTCTAAGCTCTTAGTAAAAAAACTCATACAAAACATAACACTGGAAAAACACACTATTTGAGCTCAGTAAATCACTGGTCAAGCAAGTGACATATAAATTAATGCTGCAAGCGATGTTTGTATAAATTTTTGTAGTGCTTAGCGAATTTCCTTAGAGCATAACGTTTCATGGCCCTTGGGTAAGAATGACCATAAAAACCACGATGACGGCAGCTCCACTTAGCATCAGGTAACGCTGTACTCGAACAACGGCGGTTATTGTAGTCAGGCCTAAGAATTTTAATTATTACTCTTTCAGATTAACACTGCACAAAAAGCACTTTTCAAATCTTTTTTTTGTGCACCTCAGAAAAAAGCATAATAAAAAATGAATACTTAAATATTGCTGTTTATTAGAGGATATTAAAATAATGCTCTGATCCGTGAGGCATAGTCTCCTCGTAAAGTAATTGTCAACAGATTTATTTTGACCAAACTCCCATGTGCAGAATACTGCACTACGTATATACATATTTTTTTGTAAAAAAAGTACATTTGAAATATTTTACTAATTATAATTTGCAGGGCTTCGGGGATTCGACAATAAATAAAAACAAAATAAGAAGATGTATTTACAGCTGATTAATAATGATATATGGCATTATCGCGTAAATAATCAAATAAATTAAATTATCAATTTCATTTTGAAAATTGTTCTTGATTGCACTTACATTGGCTATTGAGCCGTCAAAACTATAGACAGTTAAACACATGTTTTAATATTTTTATTCCGTAAAATAGCGCAATGGCAAATACTTTAGCTTTTGCTTGAATGGTGTGGTGGCGATATTAGACTCTTTTTTGGCAGCTGGCTATCTACAGAATGGTCGTATAATGTACAACAGGGGTCCCCAAACTAAATTCAATGTTTGAACGAAAAACTTATTCTCCAACGTCAACATAATTCTACTTACCTCAATTATCAACCTAAAGATGATATTTCAAACATATATAATATTAATCTACTTCAAAATTTAGTGCCTAAAATTGTATCTCATCTATCGTTGATAACCTATAAAACGCATAAAATACAAAAAAATGGTTTCTTACTCAGAAGATTGAAATGTTTTAATTGCACAAAATTATCTGTTTTGTAATTTATTGGTTTACTTTTTTTAGGTTTTCGTTTATTGGTTTGGTCACCGATTCAAATCTCGCGACAGCAAGTGACTCAAATTATATTTTTTAATTGTTTATTGATTTGCATTTAAATGAAAAAATGTCTATGATAGTTTTATACCTCGTTACCTATTCTTAATCCAAACCTAAAAATGGAGCATAAATCTGGCTAACTTCTTAACTCTTAGCATCTGTTTTTACCTACTCCGAAGAAAAGTGATATACTTCCAAATCTGTTATTCCAAAATGATTTATTTTTATTAAAAGATTTTTACAAGATAATTAATAGGTTGCTTCATAAGAACTTGCGTATTTTTAATACACGCGCTCAAATCTTTTTTTTCCTTTTAAACTTAAGCTATTTTAATTATTCTTTTAGTACTTGTGATAAGAATTGTTTGCTTTTCAAGAAAGTATTATAAAGTTTTCTCATTTGTTAAGTGCAATACTAAAACCCCAATAATACGCCACAATAAGCAGTAATGCAACAAAAATATAAAGATTAATTAAAATAAAAAATGATCAAGAAATAAGAGTAGTAGTCTTCAAGTGACTAAAAATTAAGATATATGTGCTATTATCACAGCTAACGTAAGATTGACGGCGTTAAAAGTTTTTAAAAGATTACACATGCACATGAATTTAAAACGGAAGTTCGTTTATATTTTTATCCCTTGTAATTTACATGCATAATACGCATATAATTATGAGACAGTCACATATTTATTATATTGATAAAAAATAAATATAGCGTGACTAGCTTAATTTTTATCTCAATTCTTCTGTCTATACAGTTTCCGAAGAAAGAAATAGAAATACTAAATTAAGAATTGCAGAATAAGAAAAATAAAAATACGTGAAGCGTATAACAGAACAAAAAAATACACAATTGCTAACCTTTAGGCATGCAACTCCTTAAAAAAATATCGATCCATTTTAATTACCTAAATTAAAACGTTAAGTATTTTTGTGTAACACATTAGCATTATAAGATTAAAACTTGTGGCTACCTTGTAAGTTAAGTAATCCACCACTACTTCTTAAAATAAAAGTTATGTTTATTTAAAGGCTTATAAAACTATGAACAATGAAAAATCAGGTTTTGAACATTCCAATAGACAGTTATAAGTTATAGCTTAACGACCGTGGACGCGTATTTGAGTCTTTGAAAAACAAAGGTTGCTGGCCGGCGGACACATATATGCGTATAGGTGAAGTATCTGGAAGCTAAGAAAATTAAATTTTGTAAAGATATCTCAATTTGCTTACACATTATAGTGAATTTAGTAAAATTATAATTTATCGCAAAATTTTATTTCGCCAGGTGACATTTTATAAAAAAAAACGTGCGGTCGTTAAGCTGTTAAGAAAATACTCACCCACTCAATATGAAGTTAGTATTTTACAATTTTATTTTCGGGGAATTTTAAACTTAGTTGAAAAAATCTTTTTATATTTTTATATCATTCATTTGGTATTAAAATACAATAAATTTGAATACAATTATAAAAAAAATATTATTTGGCTTGACTGTATTTGATACCCTCTTTATTATTTGAAATTTAAATTACACACATTTTTAAAAGTAGTAGTAAATCACAAACATTATAATATTCATGTATGTATGTAGAGCTCGGGTTAAATATATGACTCAGTATATTTTAGGTTAAGCCCATTTACTAACCCACAAGGCTGAACTAACGATTTGTTTGCTCACGGCCCAAATTTTAATAATTTTCTGAATCTCTGAATATTTTCATACATTTCGTTTATATCAGCTAAATGGTACATGACACATTTGGAAAGCTACCAAAAAATTATCATTCTGTCTCTTACTGCCCACTGAAAATAAACTGGAAATTTGCAATGCAACAAATTCAAAAAAAAAGCAATACACCGATGCCGTCCTCAATGACGCTGATGCTGGAAACATTAAATTTTGTGTTCATTCTCGTACACCTTCTGCATCAGTGAATTTAAAAGAAATTTCCACAAATATATATCTCTTTTACAACAGTTCAGAAATATTTCATGTGCCGTATTTGTTATAAATATATACCATAGTTTAAGCACAGCATTTAAAAAATATGTTAACGCCTAGTACATTTAAATTTTTCGTTCTTTTCTTTTGCGCTTTTGTTTTATTGGATGTTCCAAAAAAAACCTTTATTTTTTAGGTTATACATTAAGTTGTATTCTAAATTGCACGAAATGTCTATTAAAACACATATTTTTAAACCGTCTCTTTATTAAATGCTGAAAACTAGAACTAGAAATCTTAATTGTATTTTATATTCTAAATATCTGTAAAAACAGGGACCGCTATTTTTTTGAAAACTTCACGTAGAAAAAGTTTCGATTAAAAAATTATGACATGAAATGTTTTACCCATATTGAGTGTGGATAAAATATTGAGTCTCAATTTAATTGAATGATTTGTATTTCCATTCGAACAAAACATTTTATTTTTTTGTCATAATATGAATTGAATTAATGCAACTCACCGAAAACTTTTCAATTTATATCGAAGTATTTTAGCAAATTCATGTTTTTGATATTTTTGACAACCGTTTGATGATATTCATGGTTATGCTAATGATAACATTGTCATCATTTATTTGCTTATGTTTATTGAATGTTTTTTATTTCTTTTACTTCGTGTCTGCTTATTATCATTCATAAATATATTCTCATAGATTTTGCCAATCATTTCCAAGATTTCAGATACTTTTTTGTTGCAAAGAGAGTTTGAACTTAAATGTATATTTTATATTATTCTACCACTCTCTAATCTATAAGACATTTTTTTTGTGGATTAAATCAAACCTAATAATATATAACATGTCACAGAAAAAGTCTGAAATCTCGTTAATGTATACATTAAATATCAGTTTCCGTTGAAACTTAGAACATGACAATTATATCATAGACTTATATGCATATGCAAATAATCGAGCGTTAGATAAAGTAGAAATGACTAAGGTTATACTATTTAAGTAAACTGACAAGCTCTATTCAACGTAAAAATGGAACTGCAGCTTAGGTTAGTTTATAAGTAATGTTAAGTTATATATGTTGAATAGAAAGAAAGATAACAAAACGTTGACATTTTTGAGGTTATGTAAAATATCAGATAACTGTAAACTGAGAGTATCTGGCAGCAATACTAGTGCACTCATGTTATTTTAGTTCGTGAACAATTTGACTTCGTCTATGTAGTTAACATTGATAACTTAAATTGCTATTTGTTTCTCGTGTATACTGTTACTAAAAAAATGAAAAAAAATAAATTGACTAAGCGCATACATAAACTGTAATATAAACATATATATGTGTTGAAAAAAGATACGAATAATTTGATCAGCGATATTTTAAGAAATCCACAATAAAATACGTACGTGTGTATAAAGAAAACGTGTAGTCTTCATTTATGTATTTATTAGACTTATTGTTCTATTTTATTTCCAAAACATTACCTTTGCACTAATGGTTTTCAAACAATTTTAATGTTTATCAATAAAACAAGCAATGTGAATCCCGTAAAATCTTTAGTGGAAATTGAGTAGAGGCAACAACCGTATTACAATTACCTTAGAGTCTAAAACCTACCCTTCAAGGTATATTATAAGGTTCTATTCGGTCCAGTTGCTGTCCAAAGTCCTTTGATCCCCATAATCCTTTAATGGAAAGGGAACTAACGTTAACTTCATAAATATTCATGGCATCCTACGAATTCGAGAATTTTTTGAATAGAACGACGATTTTTCATCACAATATGTTTCATTGTTTACCGATTCTTTTACAGCATGTATTTTAACATATGTACAAATATCATAATGTTTTATGCAGAATCTTTATTATTTTTATAATATCTTATCGATTGGTAACATATTTAAACTTAAATAGCTAATGAATAAAAATTACTTTGGCGTAAAAACAATAATTATAATCATAGTTTGTAACCATTTATTTTGTAAATTAGACAGTTAATATTTTTTATAGTTATCATTTCAAAGTAGGTATAACATTGAATTTTAAATATTAGTTTTAGTACGTGTATTGTGTATGCGTCCGTGGTCGAGTGATAAACATCGGCAACGGTGCTCACATATCTTAATTCGAGCTTAAAGAGTTTTTTTTTAATTTGATCAGTATATAGATTTCTGGTTGACGGCATGGATGTTTGTGATCCCTTAAACTCCCTCTCACTCATTGGTGTTAATATAAATATTTTTAATATATTTTGAAAAGCATTTGATTCATTTAGATTAAGTTTATTACTTGTTCAATCAGTTGGGATAGTAATCACATGAAATATTAAAAGCTCTGTTAAAATTACATATGATTATCGATGAAAATAATTTTGTTAATATGAGAGATATTTTTTTATTCTTTAATAATGTACACGATAAAATTATTAGCCATGTTCATCGGTTCACTTGATTGCTTAAAGATAATGTGAAACGAAGCCCGGATCGTTAGTAACAAGCCGTCGAAAACTTGAAAGATTCAAATTAAATATAAATATTTATTTAAATAATATATTATTGAAACAATAATAGTAATTTATTTTTGAAATAAAAAATACATTTGATGACTTTATTTATTGACTTCACAAAAGATTCTTTTAATTTATGTGCAAAAACTCCAGAGGCAAACATAATTTTGTGGGTGAGTTTTCTTGACCCTTTAATGTTTTCACAAAGGTAGCTAGCTACACTATTGCGCAAACAATTGCTACATTGTAAGGGATGTTTCTCGTATTTAAATAAGTACCTACAATGAGGCAACCGATGGCTAAAAGGGATGAACATTTAATTTTATTTAGAGTATATAATTATTGCGATGCAATAAGTTGATGTAAAATAAGCTAAATTTCATTGAAATAATTACATATTTTATTTAACTTTTGCAATATTCTAAAACAAGATTTCCTATTTTTTGAGTGATAAATTTTCATTGCGATAAATTTGAATATTTTTATTAGAATAAGTTTTTCTTCTCACTTGCTTTGCAAAAAAAATCCGAAACATTTGTTAAAAATAAACATCTATTATAACTATGGTAACATACTATATAACACTGATCTTCCTTTTTTATGATAATAATACACAGGCACTTAAAAAAATGCTCAAAGATATACGAGAAAAAAATGAATGTTTAAATATGACAGCATGTTACACAAATGCGTACATGTTATGCAAAAAGCAGATATATATTTTTCATTCAATTTATATTTTATTCTTGTGAAGCTTTTAAAGTGAAATGATACTTTTCTACCTTTGCCACGAGGGTGGACAAATGTTGAATAGGGGCGTTGATCTTTGAAGTCACTCGAAGTTACTGACTGACAAACTACATACGCATAGAGAGCCCCTAGACATACGAAGACAACTTTTGACTTCATTGTTTACCTTCCAGTCTAAGAAACACAACACAAATAAAAGAGGAAATGCAATCTTAGGTGAAGGTTCTTTTTACACGTTTACAGTTTTATTATTTTTCTTCTTAGAAAATAATCAGGCATGGTATTTGAATTTTTTTAAGAAATGGGTTTTTTATTAAAATATGTAAAAACTTGACATCTCATCAAAACCTGTTATGTGTAGGTTATTACTTTTGAATTAATTAAATTCTCCAGTCCTACAAATTTCTAAATTATTTCGTTTACACTATTATTTTTTATAAAGAGTTTATTTTTCAGCGTAACAAAGTAATTTAGTAAGAAGAACATGAGATAGCAATACAAAACAGATTAAACAGTAATCGGTAATGATTTTACCGTTCCTTATAATATGCTGGTAATTTTTAAAATTATTTCAGGTGCAATAAAATCTACAAGCTTTTACCAACATTTTGACTGCTTTAGTAACAACAGGTTCCGTTCACTTCCTATTTATCTTCTAAAAGTTGCTTACTAGGCCCTAGAATGCTATTTAGCGAGCACTTATTTTGAAGCTCATCATACAATTATTAAGAGCTTTTGTTGGTTGCCACACAGTAAAATAAACCAGTTGAGATGTCTAGTAGATATGCGAAACCCAAGGATTTTTAATAAATCAGATTTGTCATTGTAAGAAAGCTAAAACAAGTCTTTTAAACTGAAAAAAGTAGTTATACTCAATGTATAATAAATAATTTACCGCATATAAGCAAAAACATGCGTAAAAATAAACATATGACTAGGTAGAAAGCTTAACAATGAGAATTTTACCCCTTTTTCAAATAAATTAATATAACAACAATTCTACCACGACTACAAAGATATATATTTCTCGGTGCATTTCCGTATATTTCCACCCCTTGGACGCGGAAACAATGTTAGGAAATGGCTATGGCCTTCAAAAGACCTAAGATGTTTATTTATTATATCCATTTTCATATCATATATAATACACCTTATGCTTATACAATTCGTTAACCCTCAAATACAAGAAGTACAAGAAATAAAAGAGAATAACATTAAGAACTTATAAAATTGAATTATCTAAATAACAAATACCTTATTAAAAAAAACCCTTAAACCGCATGCATGATTTTATTTTTTGGCCAAATAAGAAAGTTAAAAAATACTGTTTTCCTTTAATTTATAGATTGCATTCATAAATGCACGTCCTGAATACCATTATTTAGAAGTGTCTTTTACTTTACAGAACCCTGCAGTAAAGGAGGTTGAAAGTTCTACAAAGCCTTACTGGAATGATAGGGCAGTACCGTTATCTAAGTTTAAAAACTTTTAGAGGATAGAGGTTCCGCTTTTAACCATAACAAAGTGTCCCAGCCACGAGCCTTGGCGGGGTCGTATCACATGGAGAGTTGTCAAGGATAAAAAAGTGTTTTCGAAAAAGGTGTAGTATTATTGAAACTTTGTATGACATGTATAAAACTTCTAGATCTGAAATGTTCTACTGTATCTAGGATATCCAATCCAGGGATCTCGTTCAATTTTCTGATTCCAAAATTCCGGCATTGAGATGGCCGCGATCCCAGGATTTCCCGGAAATTCCGAAAATTTATGTAACTATGTAACACGTAAATGTTACTTGTAAATTTGAATCGTGAACATTCAAATTTTCGGGATTTGCTCAAAATTTCTCGATCCCGAAATCCCGGGATTGCAGCCATCTCAATCCCGGAATTTCGGGATGAGAAAATTGAACGGGATCCCGGTATTGGATGCCCTAAATACAGTAGAACATTTTAGATCTAGAAGTTTTATACATGTTTACTATACATGAGAATCTGGGAAAAAGTATACCAAATCGGGAATTTCAAATTCCTCGGTGAGCTAAAAAAAAAACGAGGTTCTGTGACAATCGGGTAAAAAGTATAGCGAATTGAGGATTTCAAATTCCTCGTTGAGAAAATCTCAATCCCGGGATTCAAAATTAATCAACCCCGAAATCCCGGGATTAGAAAAAGGCTCCGGGATTGGATAACCTAACTGTATCTCTTAAGTTGAGGAATATCTATACTCAATAAAAGAATGTGGACAAAACTACGTTGTTAAAAAAAATAATTGATTATTTTTGACATGAATATAATTTAAAATGTACTCATATGAAAGTTTGCAATGTTTTTAATGCTGTTATGACATCCGATATGTCACAGTAACGTCTAGTCACGTGCACTGGTTTACCACTTCAGGTTATGCAATCTATATATCTAGTCGTTTTTTTATATGAATCATCCCCCACCTCAGTCTTCTGACAGTGATATCCAGTTCCAAATGAGACTCTAGCCAGTTTGATTGAGATTGATAATACAATATGAATATCTGTGACAGATGATCTATCGAGATCTAGTAAATGTACATGGTAAATATTGTATTATTCAATTACCAGAGTGTGGTCTTAAGTATTTGAAAAATAAACTCTACATATTAAAAATGTGACATTTATTTTTCAACCGATTATAAAATATTCGATTATTTCGCCACAAATCTGATCAAATTCTTAATATTAAAATATGACACCAATATTTGTATCACAGTTTTAAATATGATTCTGGTAAATGAAGTCTTATTAAATTAATATATTTAAGAGATTTGTTTCTAATCATTAGGTGTAAAATAATTATAAAAAAATATTGGCTGTAATAAAAAAGGATTAGCTACATCAAATATTCCTTTTGAAGAATCTTGATTATAATTAAACGAAAAAACCCTCATATTCAATTTTGTTTTCCATAGTTGGGGTACTTAGTCATTGCTTGATGTTAAAAAATACATGTAATGTTTAATTTTGTTATGGCATTTATCTTATTATTTTTTTATTATACATATAACTATTTATTCATTGTTTGGACTTATCATGTATGTTTCTTAACATGTTTAAAAATGTTACAGAAGTGAACTATAAAAATTATAAATTATAGTCGACACCGATATGACATTATCGTCAGAATGACCTCTTTTAGCTCAAACGACTGTGTGATGCTTAACTAGCAGATCGGTTTATATTATAAATATTATTAAAAAACTAAATTATTTTTTATCATAATTATGTAGTTATTCTAAGTAAATAAATAGATAAATAAAAAATACTCACACTCAAACTACGTCAAATATAACAACAATCGTTATACCTACGAAACTATAGATGCATTCATTTTAATTTTATTTAAATAAACACACTTTTCACGTTAATATGTTTCTTTGTAATGCGGCCTTTTTATATTACACGTAAGAACGGAGAAGAGCAAAGGGCGCCGGTTAAACTTTCGGCTAAACGGTTATAACAGGAAGTTTTTTGCAAAAGCTTTATTTTGCAAAGGGAGCCTCGTGACTCTGAAAGCTCAGAGTAAAAGGCTTGAGTGGAAAACTGGAAAGTCTCACAGGAATTCAAAGTTTGATGCTATTGGGATGAAGTCCAGCTTATGTATATTCCGTTATTATTGCTGAACGACATATAAATTTCAATACTCTTGGGTTATCAAATCGCTATGTAAACGTTTTTCCACTTTATGAAAATTTCCCGGGAAAGTTATTAAAAAATATGCCTACAAGCCATTTTAACGTGGAATATGGAAGTTCATATGTAAGAGTATTAAATTATATAAAACATGTAAATTTTACAGTCCAATATAAAATGTATAATAAATAACAAAATTTACGAACATTCTGGATTATTCTTGGACAACTTTAGAAATATCTAAGTGCACAAAAACTGAAAACAGAATTCTGTACCTTGGATTTGATTATATACAATTATAGCATATTGGCTGTTTTAAATAAAATTTTGTAAAAATAGTTTTTAAAAATCTTATTTAATTATCAGTTCCAAATAATCATTTCATCTTATCGATTGAAAATTGAGTATTGATTCAAGGTATTTTTTAAACCGGGTGAAGTAAAATGAGATTGATAGATTTAGTTATTGGTTTTTCGTATACACACTGTATGTTTTGTGGAAACTCTATGAAAGGTTTAAAAATACATAACATCAGTAAAGGTAGATATACTTTTTTGAATCGATTTAAAAAGCCAATGCTGTATAAATTAGTTGAATTTATTTTTAGAAAAGTATAACTATAAATATTTAATCTATATCATATGAAGAAACCTTCGTCAAGTCAAGTGCATTTTTTAAACGTAGTCAAAAGCTTCTGACATCGATTGATTCAATATCCGTTTTATATTTGCAACCTCTTCACGAATTCTATTTATTTTGTTTGAAGTTTGCGATGCAAATAAATGCACTTTGCTTTGCTTTTGACTTTAAAAGTTGCCCTTGTGTATTGCAAGTCTTCTTACGATTGCGATCAATCACAGCTTAACATCTTGAGAAGCTCTATTGAATGCTACATCCATACGAAAATGCAAGAATTTAAATTTATACTATCACTTTCTTACAGTATTGCTCTCTCGATACAATATACTGTCATAAATGAGTACATTTTGTCATTTTATATATATTTCTAAGTTCCAACACAAGTAGCATGAAGTTTGTATACTATGTTTGAAATACCTGCTGATGGTATGTGTTTCCAAGTATGCAATTTATATCGATTGTCTTATTAATTAGTCAGACATCTCCAAAAACGTGAATTTGGATTTAAATACACAGTTATATGTACAAGTTTGCTCTCTATCATAATTGAAACACAAAAAACTCAATAATGCAAAAAAATGATAATGCATTTAAACTGCTAACTCGACGGCCACGAAATGTCACGCTCTAAACAATTTCGTTAAGCGCTGCTATCCTGTTCTCGATTCTATACCCAGATTGATGAATTGAGTGTTGCTATTGCTTGAAAAATCACAATATTCCAAAAATGAACTACGACAACAAGTTTCAAAAAAAAAACACATTTCCGAATATAGGCCGTGACCGAGGATTTTTTTACTGTTACCGTGGTTCACCTTGCTGTCATAATGCTATCAATAAATACAAAAGAAAATTTTACAATTTGTTAACAAATATTCTTATGATTGCATGCATTGGTGATGCAAAATATCACAGACACCCATGCCTTTGATTTTTCTTGATCAAGTAAAAGAAGGTGGCGTAAATTTATGGAGATACCACTTGGCAAAGTTTGCAGCATTGTTTAATATAAACAATTATTTTAATTGGATGTTTATATATTAACTTCTAACTTTGAAAATGTTTCGTTACATATCTTTTTTATTTTAACTGTAATAATGCGTAAAATATTTAAAAAAATATATGTTATAAAATTTTAAAAACACTCGCCTTACACTGTCTCAAATTTAATCTGTGCAACAAAGTTTGTATGAGTAGGTAAATCTATAAAAAAAAAAACCCATTTGAGTCGGACCAATTTGTTTTATTCCAAGTTGCTTGCATCAAAATACTTGAAACAGAAATAAAAAATATTGCTTTGTCGAGTACTGTGCAAATAAATTTGTTTTATTGAGCTCTCGCCCTTCGTGCTCTTTGAAAAAGTCAACATTGCAAAATAAAGGGGAGATTTTGCAGAAAATATAAAACAGATCAATCCAAATTTTACTATATCGTATATAGCCATTTTGCTGACAGCTTAGTAAAAGATAATTGTTAAATTAACTCGAATTAAGTGTATTTTTTTATCATATATTTATATTGATTTTAATAACAGTATGCCTTAATCTTGACAACGAATTGTGCAGTTGTTAGCATTCATGATATAACAATTTATTTATGTGATGAAAGGTATGGATAGATAAATTTAATTTATCAGTATAATAAATTTCATCTATCTGGTATAAAAATTAAGTTTTATTTTAATAATAAAGTTTTTAAAGAACTTTAATCTTAACAGATAATCGTTTTTGTATATTACGTCGAGAGAAACAATTTATAAATACAAAAATAACGTTTGAATTAAAAATAAATCAATAACTTTTATTAATTCAGAAGAAATCTTCGAGACTTCTCTATATGAGGGTGTATGGATATTACCCATGGCTTTATCCAACTGACTTTCTCTTGCTTAACTTTAATAGTTTGAACGTTCGAAGAGAAATTTATCTGACCATATATTTATTTCGACTAATACGAGGCCAAAATTATAATTCCACTATTTTTGAGAATGTGAATCTTAATGTTCCTTATCATTTTTTGAGAAGTCGTGGACATTAATTGTTTGTTCTCCCAAGGTGTAGAACCAGCCTGGCAATGGGGATGCAACTGGGGAAAACTTTAACGGTGTTCAACAGTATTGCTTCGGATGTCGACATATTCAGTCCCGACGGATACTATTTTTTTATGTATTAAAGTAGAGTTCGTCGAAACTTACTCAGATGACTTCCTTGCTATTGGTTTCTACTAGGGCATCCAATCCCGGGATCCAGGATCCCGTAATCCCGGGATCCCGTTCAATTTTCTGATCCCGAAATTCCGGGATTGAGATGGCCGCGATCCTGGGATTTCGGGATTGAGAAATTTCTAGCAAATTCTCGAAATTTATACGAAATTGGCAAATCGGTGTTTGGCAAATTGGCAAATCAAATTCCTCGGTGAGCTAAAAAAAAAAAACGAGTTTCTGTGAGATTCTGGAAAAAAAGTATACCAAATCGGGGATTTCAAATTCTTCGGTGAGCTAAAAAAAAAAAAACGAGTTTCTGTGAGATTCTGGGAAAAAGTATAGCAAATTGAGGATTTCAAATTCCTCGGTGAGAAAATCTCAATCCCGGGATCCCGGGATTCAAAATAATTCAATCCCGAAATCCCGGGATTGGAAAAAGGCTTCGGGATTGGATACCCTAGTTTCTACTGCTTTTTATATTTAATTGTAAAATTTTTTTTTTCTTTATTGTACAGTTTTAAATTTATTATTTGTCAACCTTGTGCAATGTTAAATAAATAAATGAATAACTATATATAAATAAATTATATTCATAGTATAAAAAATATATATTAAACTCCTTATTGGTTCAATGGCAAAGAATATTGAAGTTATTTCTCAACATTATCTAGAAATTTTAACCGTTTTGAAATACAATCTGCAAAGTTATTGCCAGCGTAAGTTTTCAGTGGAACTAGACAGAACTTTACAAAATTATTGTTCAACGTACGGGTAGAGTTCTTTAGAATACGAACTGCATTTAACTTTGATATATAATGGAGATTTACAGTAGAGTTTCTAAGAGAAAACGATCATCAAATACGTGATTTGGGAACGCTTGCTTAACTTGCCGCACAGAAAATTTTAGTCAATAGATTACTAAAACATATCAGAATAATATACCACTTCTGATATTCTCAGTTTATATTGTCATATAAACTAAAAATATTTTCTAGTAAGTGAGCTTGCCAGTCAAAGATTTTCGTAGATAATTAAAATAAGTAATTTAATATTAAACAAAAGTATTCATTTTCTTATAGACCTTCAATTAGATCTCTCAAATCAATTGAATATGCGTTTCTGAAATGAGTTTAAAACCTTATGACATTAAAAATCTTTTCCTCATCGGTTGTGGTTGGTTTTGGTGTTAGTCTGGTTATAAATAGTTGCTACTGTTTTATTTTTGACGTTCTAAATTTCTGTATCAAAATTATGTTACTTTAAATTTCTTGTTTATATTTATAATATACTTAATACGTATTTAGCGAAAGCTTTAAAAACATTCAGATAATATAAACTCCTATAACTGTAGACCTGACTCAACAATTTGTATACGTCGTAATTAGATATATGTATATTTAAATACATATCTTATCATACAGAAAGTAGGTAGATACGAGCTAAAATTGTATATTTTAGAATAATATATGTGTCGCAGAATGCAATTTCTTAAAAACCTTTTTAAAGACTAAATGTGTATTCTCAGTGGACATATTTAATTATATTCAATTCCAAAAAAAATAATTAAAACACTGAGTATAAACTGAAAATGGATAAAAATTTGATGGTGACAAATACGTATATTACTTAAAATTTTCAAAGTTTCCCTGAAAACTAGTGATAAGCTTTCAAATATTTTTTTGTCAAAAATATAATATACAATAGATATTTCTCAGTTAAAAATGTATTTTTACCCAAATTTAAGAAATAAGCAAACTATTATGTTATTTGTTCGAATATTAATCAATTTTTACTTTATTATAAATATACTTACGATGGTATGTCTGGAGATGAAAGAAGTAAAACACGTGTCACAGTTTGAAGTGCAATCAGTGGAATAACAAAGTTATCAAATTTAATTTATATCGTTTCTTAGAACTTTAGGGCAAGCATGTAATGAATAAAATAAAACACGTGATTATAATTTTACAATAACAATATTTTTCAATAATAACTGTCAAATTAATTGAAAAAAAAAATCTTGTATCATACACCTTTTGTAACTTTCATAAAAAAAAACTCGAATAATGTACGATATCAAACTTTCAAGCAACTTCAAATAACAGAATAAAAATAATTGTTTGTTGAGAATGAGGAAGTATCGTATTATAGTCATTAAATGTATTTTCACAAAATGTTTTCGTAACATTTATAACATTCGTACATTACCTATGATATTTTTGTTCCGTCTGAAACTTCTGTTAGTCTGGTATTTTTATATGAAATATTGATAGTTCAAGTTGAATTCATAACGAGCTTGTAAAGAAACTTTCGCTTCAAAGGGTTTTTGGCAAAAGCAAATTTACTTTGCGTATTATTTGTAAGGGCCGATGTCTGTGAACCACATTTTGTTTGTTCGAAATTTCGATGTTATATCGATATTTTACCTTCACCAAAAATTTTCGCAACCAAAATTTTGTATAACATTATCATTGAATAACAAAAAGTTCTAGTTAAAAAAAACTAATATGAAAAAAAATCCATTTGTAAGTCATATTCTCTATATAAAGAGTGGACATTGATTTAAAAAAAATGTGGGAATACTAGCAGACTGACGTGTAGTTTGCCATTTCATAAACGTGCTTGAACACCATATCGTCATTGTTTTAAAAAAACATACTCAGATTTTCGATGAGTGAGGATATACATTAGTGAAACGGAAATCATAAAAAAATCTTCCATGACTATGTAGATGTAAAATATTTTCTCTTTCTCAAGTAACACTCACAACTTGAGACAGCAGTAAAAAAAATAGCCGTGCAAAATATGTTTATGTTCAATCTTAAAGTAATAAATGTCCATATGAATTATACATATCTTTAGTAATGCACTGAATGACGCAAATAAAAATGAAATAAAAAATGACGAGTCCTGTATCTCAAATATCCTCTTCTGTCATTTGAGATACAGGAAATCAGTGTTATAATAATAAAGCTTTTTAAAAAACAGCAATCTTAAATATGAAAAATTCGTTTTAATTCATAAAAATATATCTCTTTTAGTATTTTCACTGTAAATAAGTGATAAGAAGAGATTATATTACACACATATATTTTTGATAATTATTCTATAATTAATTAAGACCTTATCATTTTCCAGATACAACCCTTTGTTAATGAGTTCCTGCCAATCATTATTAATGCAGTGGTTCTGGGATCAACCCTTATAGTCATTTTGTTTCTCAGATGTCTTTGATTTCGGCTGTTATGGCTGACTGCATTGGTTCATCAACCGTGTTTGTACCTGGTGATGTGCATAACTAAATTAATGTCCAACATGCACACATGTTATACAAAATCTTCCTATTGTAGTTCATGTAACTGGCACTACCGCGAGTGTTAATTAATTAACATTCTTAACAAAGCGGTTCTTATACGAATCCATATTTTGATTAAAAACCAATGTAAGAAGTTGTCGATTTTAGCATTTGTGCAAATAAAAAAAAAATCAAGTAAGATAATTGACAACACTAAACAACATGAACTTAAAGGATTCGAAACTTGGAATGGAAACAAAAGATGGCGTGATATAAATCAATTAAAAATTTTACGGCGTAATGTTTCTAACTGATATGTTACCTTTTATTTTAATTTATATCTATTTTTTCGTTAAGTCTTTCTTTCAGAGATTTGTGTACCTTTTTTAAATAATAACAAACCTTAAATAACGATTTGAATACTAATCACGTATCACATAATATTACCACAAGAACGAAGTTTTAAGCATAAAGATCGGCCTGTAGGCTTCCATATAAATTTCTTTGATAGAGGTCAGGCTGTATTTTAACTGTGCGGTCATCTCTCACATTAGCCCAAGGTCTGAGATCTTCGAATATACGCTATTCAGATGTTCAAACTTTATTATTATATTTTTATACTTCTTAACCTGCAATTTTTAAATAAGTTAAAAGTATGATACGTTTATTGGTTGAAAATTCTCGTGACGAATATACAAAATAACGAACAACTTAAATGCAATTTTGTGTATATTTGTATTAGCAATACATTAAAATGAACAGTTTAAGACTTTCATTTTGTTTATTATGGTAGAAGAAAGTTTCTGATGTGTATATAAAATAATTTATAGTTACGAATTTGTTTCTTTTATATACATATATTAAAAGTTGAGTATTCTATGGCTAAAAACTATCAATGATGTCATTAAAAATGAAAAGTTATATTATTAATGTGAAATCGGGCATAAAATTATTCTTAGCTTTACTTTGTGGCTAATTAATTAATCGGAGCAATCAATACTTTATATATAGTATTTATAATGACAATGAAAGCTGTGACATACACTTAGATTCTTGACCGTATTCATTAAACAGGCATCATTTGCAAAAAATGGAAAATAGTTAAATTATATAAAATTTAACTTAATGTAAAAAAGTAATATTTACATTAAGAACTGATTATATAAATAGTGAAAATAAAACATTATTTTAGTTGTTTATAAATTACTTAATCAATTCGATTGTTGTATAGGCATATAAAGTTATATTTTAATTTTAATTATTCTGACAAATTGATAGCAAACCAGTTTATTGATGTATTTTTTGAAAGGACTTTACTTATTTTCGTTGATGTTCAGTGAAAAACATTTTCTTTACCACAATGCATAAAATACGACAACGGTAAGAAAGAAATTTTCGTTCAATAAAAACAATGTTAAGAAGTATTTGAGAGCCATATTCAAACACACAGTCCTGGCATGGGCCGCTGAAGGCCTAATTGGCTGCACACCGAAGGCTTAGCGAACACCTCCACCCCCACTTTGAAAGGCCTGATTTATTTATTGAAGGCGATTTATCTTCGTTCAACGAGGTCGGGTTTTCGCGCTCAGGACTCGTTAGCACCACTTTAAAATGATCCCATTCTTTGAAAAACGAAACGAGTAACTGAATATTCATAAAGAGTATAGACTGTGGGTACTAAAAATTTTCGATTTACCAGCGCTGTGATGAGCCACACAAAAACATTATGATAAAAAATGAAGGAAACAAAGATATTTTATTCACGCACATTGTAAATTGTATAATAAGTTATATTTCTTAAAAAAATAATGAAATGCATATTTTTATATCATCAGCTATGTTGTTTTGTTCTTTTTTATTTTTTAAAATTATTTATTATACATAGTAATAATTTCTGATAAAGAAATGTGACAAATAACACAATGCACTTGGAATTATAATAAGTTTGCAATACTTATTGATCCAGGTGTTAATATGTGTAGTAAAATTTTAAAATTTCATTGCGTGATTGCTGCAAAAATTCTAAGCTCAATTGTCATTGAATCATTAGTTTTATATTTTTTTCAGCAAAGCTTTAAATAAACAGGGCTTTTAATGGATTAATTTATTTATAAAAATTAAAGAAATACCTTTTTTCATTATTCCAAAAAAAATAATATGGGATGAATATGAAAATCCTCAGAATGAAAATACAGTGCTCAGTGAAATTGAATAATCCGGAAGTATCCAGGTATTCCCCGTGGATTATCGCCAGCGTTTTTGTGTATGTACATTAAAAATAAACTTTTAGTGTGAACATGGACACATGTTATGCAAATTTCAAATTTCAATTTATATGAAATTGTAAAAACGCTTTTGAATAATCAATCTAATAAAAGTTGGTTGGCTAGATTTTTGGTTAAATAATTCACAAGTTATAAATACAAGCTTCAATGGAAATGTATTTAAATTTTAGATTATTGTAATATGAAACCAAAAAAAATCCGAAGTAAATACAGTAATTCCTTGGTATAACAAACTAATATGGGCGAAAACTTATCCTCTTAAGAGTGGGGTGAGTGTAACGGCTTACAGCGACACCTATAATTAAGACAAATTATTGAATGACTTGTTTACAAACATATGTGTAAATGATAAAATCTAGCCTTAGAAGAGTTTGAAAACATTCCAGTTGAGTTAGTTGAGCATTCCTTATTATTCTATTCCACGGCACTATTTATTTCAAATAACTTTTGTGACAATGTAGTGAAAGAGTTTGCCTAAGCTTGCTTTGAGTGGAGACTAGACAGAACGACCAACTGACTTAAAATAATTGTCTTTGCCTTGTATAAAAATATACATAATAAAAATAGTTACAAAAAACAGTTAATTTTCAATAATATTCTATTTGCAATATTAATTGCCTTGAAATCGGAAACGGGAATACTTATTTGAGTGAAAAGTTGAAATGATACAATTATTTTAAATGTTATTGTATGTGAATCAAAAGGTAATGAAAAAATAGCTTTGACCAATGATGGTATTGGCTGATAGTTCTCAAAATAATTGTTACGTGTTTTTTAATGATGTATGGTATTGTTTAATCATTAACATGACCATTTCAAAGCGGTAACTGTTATTTTATGTCACGGAAAAAGATATAAACACCCAGATAATCGTTAAATATATATTATCATAGAGATAAGTCATCTACCCGTCGTTTTTAATATCCCGTATATTTGCTTAACCCCTGATGCTATTCTCGTCACCCCATGTTGACATAATACAAAAATTATAGCCCTCTTTAAAAGTAATTCCAGAGAGAGTCATGGTATGGTTTCCCCTAATTTGACCGCGAATTCGGTAGAAATACGGATAACGGGGAGGTTCCCCTAAACGTATCCAGAAATTACATTAAAATATCACTGATGGGAAATAATTCATTATTTTCCAATTTTATTCTAAGCCACAGTTTATTTCCATACGTCATTTTATTAATCAACACCATTATTTAGAACACACTACCAAGTTTATTAAGAAAAATACCATTTTATTTATCCTTTATAATGAGATTTATGCCATGAAAATCATTTAAACTACTAAAAGAACCTGTCAACGAAGGTATTACATGATAAATGATTGGTTAGATGCTCAACAGAACCCTGGCGTGCTGGAAGACGTTGTGATGTTTCAGTTGAATGGTAAGTGACAAAATTATTTTCATAACTCCATTTCGAAAATTGTTTGTTTATAGCTACTTAAAAGATATTTGGCTCAATTGGCTAACAATTCGTTTGATTTTATAAGCCTTGCATTGAGATAATTAAAATAATAAAAAATCCAAACTAACAATTGAAATATAAAAACAAAATATTTTTTCGGCGTATGCTTTCATCAGAACTATGTTTAAACATAAATTTACTCAGCTACATACTATCTTATAAGAGATACACTAGTTCCTGTTATTTACACTTACATAGTAATTTATATTAAAAAATATAGTATAACATTTATTTTAAGTGGCTTAAATGCTTCCATATAAAATATTGTCTTTATGAACGTTAAATTTGTTGAATAAATATCACAAGTGTTTGATGATACAAATAAAGTTTATAAAGAATACTTAATACATAATAACGTGAGTAATAAACAATTATTTATTTTTATATGTAACCGAGACCAAATTCATTTCAAAGTGCACTATGAGTGTTTCCATAAGAGCATCATTTAATTTGGTTATAAAAATAAAATTATAAATTAAAATTCAAATGGCTTAAATAATAAAACACTTAACCACATAAACTAAAGTATTTGTGCCGATAAAATTATTTCTGCAATTTTGTTAAGAGCTGTATAATTCATATTATAATAAACTGATTTTACGGTAAATTTTGAAATGCGTTGATTAATTGAGCACATATTGTTTTAATCAAAGCTTTGTTACGCGTTTTATGGAATTATAATTATTTAATAACTCAGTTTCACCTTACCATATGTAGATTTATTATGACAAAATTTTAATTATTATAAAAAGGTTACGAAAGTTTAATAATTCAAAAATGCATTAGCGATGATGTCACCCTTATATTTTTTCGTTTAATAGTGCTCTTAACATTTTGAATGATTTTTTTACCATCTCAGAAATTAAAAAAAGAGTTGTTTACTTTCTTAAAATAATTCATTGACAAAGTAATTATTTTTTATTTGATTAGCTTAATTAACGCTCGATAAAAGAAAAATATTTGTTATGTACATATGCTTAGATAGTTTCAATGTTTTTTGTTGATTTATCATGGGATTCACAGGTGGTCAACTTCTCGTTTGTACTTTTGTATACTTTTTTATAATCAAGATCTGAATTGCTTAGCAAATATTAAAGCTGGTCATTTATTTATTTTATCATTAATGGGATACCAGATAACGTATGTTTAATGACATACGTTAAGCAGTAAAATAATAATAAAAAGTGTATTCAACAACTATGTAAATATATGAATTAGTAATAAGCTTATTGCGCTTCTTATGCTCCGTTTTAGACTAAAATGGGTGGCGAAAATTTCATGACATAACCGATATCCATATCTTTCAACAGTTGATTCATTCATCGATTGATCAAAAATGAAAATGTCCGTCCTGCGATTTGAACCTGTGAACACCACTACCAAAGCCAGTGGCGTTCAACACTCAATCAAGGATCCCACATTTTAATATTCATATATTTTTTGTAAATACCCAATCAGGTTTGAGTTATTGTAAATATTAGTTTCTACAGTTATAAAGATTGTCAGATTTATTCTTTTTCGTATTAAAATGAGAGTTTGTAAATTTATTATTTTATATATCAACACATTATTTTGGCGGTGTTTTTTTTTTTAAATTCAGCTGTACTTTCTCATTTTTTAGAAGACGTTGAAAAATATCAGAAAACATTATTTTTTCTTCTTCCTTTTACAAGAGAAGCTTGATTACGTCGAGGAATAATTTTTAAAATTTTATCATAAACAATTTTTTTGTTTGTTTTTTTATCATTTTAAAATCTGTGCTATCTAAGCAGTTTATCATAATTATAATTACAGAGGAAAATTCTCCCAAAGTGAAGTAGCTGTTGTTATCTTATATCAAAATGATCATAAATCAATGTTAACAGCACGTGCTCTTTCCTTACTGAAAAGTGATACTTTAATAAGCTTTATTTTTTCCGTCCGCTTTCCACTGAAATATTTTCAGATACAACACAGAAAAAAATAAGCACAACGCGTATAATACAATTATAAATAGATATATTTCATAATATTTGTATATAAAAAAACATTGGTCATATTTGACAATTACATATGATACAAAAGGAATAAATAAAGTTATGTATTTTCAATGGCAACACTAATTTAATTTAAAAAAATGGATTTGAATATCTTTGATAAGAATTTAATCCTCATGTAAATCATATAGCATGCTAAAAAGTATCTCAAGATAAGTTTTTCTACGATATTTGTTTTTTATTCAGTTGCTAGACGTTTATTTATCCAACACATTAAAAATAGAAGGGTTGGGAGGAAAATTTACAGACCTCATAAACACTTTCACTTTTAAACAGAAACAGATAATTCAACTGAAAAAAAAATGTTTGTACTTCGACTTGAGTCTGTAAGACCCGTCACGGAGCTCAACGACTTTGATCACTGCACCACAGAGCAGACAAAAATAAATGTAATCATCAACAAATCCCCAAAATTTTATAGTCTTAGAAAGGCGCTACTTATGATATAGCAAATACGATAAGATACATTATTTTATGTTGTTTATTGTCATACCTTGGTCATGACATTGAAAAAAAACGCTTTTTATTATAATTCCACATTGTTTATTGAAATAAGAATTGATATCGTTCATCGCGATCATTAGTCATTGTATGTTAAAAATACTCGCGATAAACAAAACCAGTTATGTTTTTGATAATTGTGGAAGAAGTACAAAAGTTTTTTTTTAATTAGAAAAATAATAAAAAGTGTTTGATTCCTCAATAAGTTTTATTAACCTTGCAGTACAGGAGTTCTCAACCTCATTCGCTTCATACTTCCCTTACACAATGGTTCGGAATATTATTTCTCCCAAAATATTTTTACTCAAAATGTTGTTCGTAGGGCTCGAGCCCGTGAGATCCGACACAGAAGCTAACGACATTAACCACTGCGTTATGGACCCGCCTATCTATATAACAACGTTTTTACTTAATTATGAATGTTTTTAAGATAGATTTTAAATATGATTTCAAATTTAGTTTTACACAAATGAATTTAACAGTTTTTAATAAATCCTAATTTTATTTTATAAATCAAACAATGATTATGATTAACTTGGATGTATTTTAATCAAATATTGGTTAAATTTACATTTCCGAACAATGATCAGATCTGAATTGCCTAGTTATAGTAGTATTGTGCTAACATTATAAAATAAATATAACATACATACAATGCTGGCCGATTGATTCTTAATACTGCGAAAAAAATATGTATTTCATTTATAAATCAATATTATTTAAGTTTTAATTGAAATATTTACATTTTTCTTTTATAAACTACATGTAAACATGCCAATAGATCAAATCTTAATAATAAAAAAAGGTAGACCATTACCAGTGGAGATATGAATGGGAATAGGAACCGATAGGGAAACGGAGCGTTTCACGCCTCACCGAGCTTTAATTGTTTTATTACTGTAACAAAAAATAATGCATTTCAAACCAAGCTTTCTTTTGTCATTGTGATTGATAGGGTATTATCGGACCTTTAAAAAATATTTTCAGAAATATAATACACAATATTTTGTAAAATTTCCCTTATTCTTTATAACCTCTAGAATTCGTCTAGGCATGGACTCGTATATTTTAAATTTACGAATTGAACCCATTTTAAATTATATTAATTATTATAAAAAGAATTTGTTAAGATAATGGTAGCTCTTGTGCAATTAATCTAAATATGTCATTCACGTTCCTAATTGCCTAATTCGTATACCTTATTAGTAATACACCAACGCACCAATAGCAATCCACGTATGACAACAAACAATAATTCCAGTTGTCAAAATAATATGTACTGCAAGATGGAACGCTATTTCCATGGGAAAGGAAATGCGCCTCCTATAATTTATTTGCGTTAAATTATCTTATTGTGGGAGCATATTCTATGGAATTAACATAGTGAAATATAATTATTGTCGACTGCTACGATATGTTATTTTAATTTATTTTAATCGTATCGTGTAATTAATGTTTTGCTTATTGTTTTTATCTGGAATGCGTATTATTATAAAGCACTTCTTTCAGGCAATGAGCATTTGCTATACGAACAATAAAAATTATTCAGTTTTATCTTTTGATATTATTTAGAATATAAACTTATGTTGCTAAGTGCAATTTCAAAATTAAAATTAGGTCATTCATATTTTTAACACTTCCCTATGATGATCCGGGTTACTCTTTTCGGCATCTTCATGAGTTTAATTGTAGGCGTCTATTAAAGTCTATTCGGAAGGCAAAACCAGCGATTAGTTTTTTACCTTTGAGTAGATGAACGGACAATTTTTGTTATGAATATGTTATTAAATTTTCGGTTGCTATGCGACTTCAAATTGTTTGCGTTTTTAAAGTCATATCGCATAGAATATGTCTCATTAATTATCTTAAGTAGAGGTCTGCACGGGCCCGGGCCGGGATCGGGCGGGTATGCGCAATTGAGATTCGGGATGGGGCCGGGCCCGGGTAAGGAATTTATTCTTCAGAAAAATATTTCAGACTATGTTCGTGCCATGATGGTTTTAATTATTACCAGTTCTATAGAGAATCGTAAATTGTTGTAAATTTGTAAAAAAACGGGTTCTTTTCGGTCTGTTGAGTATAAATCCGGGCTTCGGGTCGGGTTCGGGTAAAAATTGGGTCGGGTCTGAGACTTTCGGGCTCGGACCGGGTAATTTTTATAATTTCGGCCCGTGCAGACCTCTACCTTGAAGGCATGTATATTGGAATAGTGTCCCTTTTGGGTTACCATATATGAATTGACCTTGTCATATGTCAGCGACCTCCATTTTCAGTTACAAATAAAACGGATCTATACAAAATAGTATCAGGTAGTTATAATAAAATTAATATAATTTTATGTTTATATGAGTGTGACCCCGAAATAAAATAAAAAATGCGGCTGAATTTTGAAAACGCATTTGCTATAAGTTTCCAATATAAATGTTTGAATTACCTGTGTTCATTTCAAACGTTTTTAATAGTAAATGAATTTATTCATACTGATATTATTATAACCACCCTGTTTTCATTTAAACAATGAAGGTTAAAAATGATAAAAAATATCACAAACAGCATGAATTTATTTTAAGCTCATAAATCGTTTCGGGATTTACATATAAGTTGACATATGAAAAAGATGAGTCAGGTACCTCTTTGATTCCATATTAAAATTTATTTAGAGTTGGGAAGTAGATACGTCTCACAATTTGAACAAAGGTATTATTGTGTCAGCTAAATAAAGAAAATAACTCTTAAATAAAACCATATCAAATGAAAATTGAACGTAAAAATATAGCGTAGGTGTATTTAAGGGTAGTATGGTTTCCAGATATATTCTCTATAATCTTTTAACAACAATTCCAGTTCAAAGTAAAATGTAGGGATAATGTAAATGTATATTGTCCTAATATGTGAAAATAAAGTTAATTTGACAGCATGCAATTTAAAATGTATAATAAAAAAACCGAATAAATATTTATGTAATTGGTCTGATTGTTAGATGAATGATGTATTTATTATAACTGATGAAGTATTTTTAATTGAGGTATCTCGCAATATTAATAACACGGATTAAAGCTATTTTGACTTTCCGCAGTTGGTTGGCCTCTTGTATATATCCAATCAAAATTAATTAAACATAATATTAGTAATTCGTTCAATTAGGCATAGAATCAACACTAACTATTTCTAATTATCAAGTATGATTAACTTGACGAATCGTTTACTTGGTTACCGGCATAGAACAAAGTGTGTGTAGGTATGCGTAGTCTAGTAATATCATTGTTAAAATAAGGTTAAATATACTAAGCTTTGTGTGACAGCTTTTTTTATTTTAGATAAACTCATCTACTCATGGAAACCATAAGATGTCTAAAACTCCGTCAGTTTTGTATCTTAGAATGATTATAATTTCAATTTAGTTTTCTTACGGCTTTGTTGACTGTTGCATGTAATAAATGAAGTGTTTATGATATCTGAAAGTTTAATTCAATTTTGATAATATATCAAAACTCACTTATTGCTTAAATAATGTGAATTGAACAAATTATGATTTAAAATAACATCTTTTTAAATTGACTAATAATAAGGACCGGTTTTGCGCAAGCACCACCTCCGTTACCAATTGTTTTTTACAACCTTATAACTTTTACTTTGGTAATGTGTAAAAACACTGCATTATTGTTTATTATATTCAATTTAAAATGCTCGCGATGGATACAACTGGGCATGATAATATTAAATAAATGTGAAATTACTAAAAAAATATTTTATTTTTGAATTATGAGAGTGAGCACCCTAAAAGTGAAATGATTATTTATATTGGGCAAAAATAGGGAATCATGATGGGCAGACACACGTTATATTTGCTTAAAAATGATATTATTTTTTTTTTGTGTAGAAACAACATAAATACTAGAAAGCTGACTTGCTACTGAATCCCGTTCACCCTAGGAAAATTTATTCACATTATCTTTTCCTTATGAAATTCTAAATCGCTGGGATAGCACCCTCTAATGAGAACAAATTGTTAATACTATAGCCGTAACTTCACCCCCACACGTGATATGAAAGTTTCGACTAAGTAATTCACACCATCTAAGTTTATACGATATCGCATATTATTGATATTTGTCATAAAGAAAAACGTGGCATTTCCGTAACAATATATGTATATATGACTTAATATTATCTCTCTAATGATTGTTAAACACTTCAAAATTTATCATTACGAAAAATTAAATCAAAATTCACTTTTAATATTTTAACATTTTCTCAAGATCCAAGTTCCAACACACACAACGCTTCGTCTGCGTCATAAGTCGATAAAAATATAATTCTTTTGATATTTTTTTTCAAAATTTTTAGAAAAAAGTCTTCGCTTAACAAGAGATTACATGTATATTTGAAAGTATTTGAACATTAATTCATACAAGTATGGAAGATAAACTTTTATCTTCTTGTGGTGGCTTCCTTATAGAGTTGATAAAACTATTGCAATAAGTCGTACCAACTCTTTGTTTACTTAATCAATATTATTGACCACACTGTATTCTGTCATATTATAGATACTGCAGTTTTTTTTTTGGTATTTTCCGCCACTATATTTATTATGTCTAGTCTTATGTCCAGCAGATAAAATTTATCGCCGTCTTCGCATGTGTACGCTGTACACTGATAATTTTTCTTTACGTTACCAAGGATTATTAAAGTAGGAATAGTGAATGTGGTCTGAATCAAAGTTTCCATCTTACATGAATATTTGTTAAGATAAGTCAAAACCTGAGAGTATACTAGTAAACTATTGGTCCCGATTTAATAAAGATCCATGTATTTCCAGTCTACATAAATATGATTAAAATTGAATAATGTTTTTTATTTTAATTTGAAAATACTTCTGACATTATTACTGCTAATTATAATAACCTCTTTTGCGATAACAGTATATAATGTTACCTAATATAACGCTTATTGATTTCGTATGTCCGAAATATTTTTATGTATTGATTATTATTATGTTCTGTTTTTTTTTATTTTAATTATATTTGTCAAGTTCATGATGATCTGGCGTCAGCTGTTATGCCATGTACTGTACTCAGTGCCGGCGCGAGGTTATTTGGCGCCCTAGGCAAAGATTATTGACGCGCCCCCTTATTAACAAATAGTTTCATTTTTTTTCAAAATAATGAAAAAAAAAACAATTTGGAATCGCTAGATTTTTTTTTATACATCCATGTCCGCTCCCAATGTGAAGCATATGTCCTCTTAATGAAAGTATCTCAACGGAAGTTTTTCTATGTGAACTGTTTTTTACTTAGTCGTCTAACCTCTCTTTTTCGAATCATATGGAAAAAGATACATAATTACAACAAACAAATACAAACATTAAAATAAATTAAAATATACTAATATTTATTATTATGAGTGCTTAAAAATTGTTTTGATACTACAGTTATGCGCCCCCTAATGGTTTGCGCCCTAGGCGGTTGCCTATATCGCCTGTATGGTGGCGCCGGCCCTGACTGTACTTTTGATTTTAAACAATAAATAAATTAAAATAACTTAAGTGCGTAAGTCTATTATTATAAATAAAAAGCTATATTTCACTATCGCTGAAAATATTTTCTAGAGGTCAGACACCGCTTTCTGATATCAGACGCATAAATTTCATATTTTTGAGCGTAAATACATATACGTTCTTAGTATTGAGAAAAAAATCCTTGTGACATGAGGCGTATGAAGAGATGGTCATATACCTTTCTTGTCGTACATTTTTTCCCGATACATCCATATTCAAATTTGAATAAAAAATATAGCACATCGCTAGTAATTTTTGAGGAAATAATTTCTTCTTTTGGTAGAAATGAAAAAGTCAAACATTCTGAGAAAAGATTGTTTTTCAGATGAGTTGGAAAAGAGAAAATCATTATTGTGTTTATGCTAAGTATGCAATATTTTTTTTTGTTGTAAACAAGCTAAACACAAAAAAGATGCGCTAGAAAAAGTCGCATGTTATGTACTGTATATTTTACATCATAGATATTTGATTAACTGTTACTAATTATTATATTAGGTAAAACGGAAAGAAATGACATTTTTTCTGGCGCGTCACTTTAAAGTAATTTTGTCAACGGTTGCTGTTGAGCCAGCACGTCGTGGTTGGTATCATTTTGAAGCTCTGTGTGTATTCTTTCTATTTCAACATATTTTATATATTTTTTGCCGTTGTAGAAAAATGGAGAAGCCTGAGATTGAAGAAACACATTTGCGCTATTTTATGCTGTTTTTATTCGATAAAGGATTAAAACCAAAAGAAGCTATGCAGACCATTTATGACATTTACGGTGACGTTTTGAAACTTCGAAAGTGATTTAGATGGTTTCAAAAGTTCAAAAATGGTGATAGGGAGTTAAAGGACAAACCAAAAACAGGAAGACCCCTCAAAATCGATGATGACGTCCTAAAATCACTGGTGGAAGCTGATCTTCGTAACACAGTGAAGGAATTGTCACACGACCTTGGGTGTCCAATAAAAACTGTGCAGATTATCTAAAAAGGTTGGGAAAAAACACAGGCAAGGAATTTGGGTACCACATGATCTCTCAAACGGCCATGGAGCAACGCGTGATCATCTGTCCTTCCCTATTGTCCACGCACGAAACGGATCCATTTATCAGAAAGATAATTACCGGGGACGATAAATGGGTCTTTTACAGTAATACCAGGAGAAAAAAACAATGGCTATCAAATCCAGTACCTCTGCCTACTCCCCGACCAACATTGACGTTAAAAAAAGTTTTGTTATGTGTTTGGTGGGATGTTTCGGGGATAATACATTTTGAATTGTTGATATCTGGTCAAACAGTTACGGCAGAGCTATACTGTGCCCAACTAGAACGAATAAAAGCTGAGTTATTAAAAAAACGATCAGTTTTGGTCAATAACGATAGGCGGATTTTACAACATGACAATGCGAGAACTCATGCGGCAAAAAATACTCAGCAAAAAATAGGAGAACTTGATTTCGAACTTCTGGCACATCCTCCATATTCACCGGACATAGTACCTTCGGATTATTATCTCTTCAAGTCGATGGAGCATTTACTTCGTGGCAAAAAATTTACAAACGTTGACCAGGTGAAAAATCACCTGTATTCGTATTTTGCTAGTAAGTCACCAGAGCTTTACGAAAAGGTTATCAAAAAGTTGCCTTTTTATGGAGGAAGATAATAGACAACGAGGGGAATTATACAACAGAATAATATTGCATATACTTTTTTTTTAATATTTTTTTAGTCACAATAACAAAAAATGTCATTTCTTTCCGTCTTACCAATATAATACAGTATTCACGTGAAAATATCCGTATACATTTCTTTTTTTCATAATGCTTAGTAAAAACCGCAGTCACTGCGTAAAAAATCATTCATTTAATATGTATATAAAAACTCTTCTTTACGAGGATTTTTTTCTTCATCTGACATAATAAATTAAAAATGTATTTAAATTACATTCTCTTGAAATAATACATCACCTAATTACAGTGTAACAAAATGGTTTCGAATTTAACACGGCCCTGAACTTAAATATTTGTTTACAATTTATAGCTAGGATCTAAGAAAATGTAACGTGGTTGAAAATTTATCTCAAGCGGCTACCACTATACGATATTAGAATTACGGGTAGTATTAATCTTACTGTCAGTGATTTGATATTCAAAATTAAAAATACATCTCATGCTAAAAAAATCTTCATAATACTGTATATAATCCAAGTTTTAGTTATATAAAAATATCAATTGAATATAAAAATACTCTGTGGACACTGTCTGAAAAATTAAACAAAACAATAGCTGCACTTAATTTTAAAAAATGTTTACCGATAACACAATATGAATCAATTTTGATTAAAGAAGATCTTTAATACCATTAAATACGCAGAAAAAGATTGAGGATATATGTGAGTTGTCTGGTATAAAAAGCAGAACTGTTCTGTTATTGATACCGGACTCATATTATATATATTGTGTGTAAATCAAAAGATGTTTGATTCATTTCAATTCAGCTTATTATTATTAGTGCTGCGCAAAAAGTCTCTGAAGCTTAATCGACGAAAATATTTTAAAGCCCCTAAAGATCAACTCAAAGAAAAGAGAAAAGAGAAAACACTAACATACCATGCTCACAGTACAAAATGTTTTATCGTACGTGTAACTTAGATATTGACGTAGCCGAGAGTTGAATGAAAATTTTTTGGTAAGGCTCTTAATTAGACCGAAAATAATGACTTTTGTATAACTATTTATAGTGTTCGCACATTCACTTTGTTAATGACTTATTGTGTGTAAAGCAATAAAACCATTTGTCATCAAATACGGTACAGAGGTAATTGCTTTTCACGGTATAAAAGCTATTACTCCATAACATTTCACACCTTTGTTAAACTTAGTTTGCTCATATTGCTTCAGATAGTATTGTAAGGTGACCTGAAGTCACGCGCACCATTTGAAAGACTGGAGGCGGGGTAGAGAAAAGCTCGTAAAAAGTCTCGCGTCATCTATTGAGAATTGATATGCCCCCCCTGGAGAGCAAAGCGGGGGTTGGTCTCGCACCAATAATAGTATTTTAATGCCGTGGAAATTGTTTTTAGGCTTGCCGACTTGGAAACGTCGGGGGAATACCGCGCTTCGCAAGACACGTGGCTTCGCTGCTGTCCACGTGTGGAATTTGTAATAAAATGTATTTTTTTTGGAATCGATGACGTGTTATGAAAAGCAATGGGTACTTTTATTTTTTACAGTTATTTAAAGGTGTTCTAAAATAATTAATCATGTTTTGTATAAACTAATCATGTACACATAAAACATCGTCATGTAATGCTTTACCTGTTGTTTGTTAGTTAAATTGTATATATTATTGAATAAAACGTATTCTGGAATTTTATAAAACTATATCACAGTAATTTAAACATTCTTTTGAAAGAAGTCGTCACTTTAGATCTGCACCAGTTAAAAAAAAAAGTTTTTGTTGGGATAAACTAAATAAGGAGTGTTAAACTTCACACAAAGTACGGACTTCAGTAACATAAAAAGGTTCAGTAGTCGAAAAGAAAAATAAATTAAATAATCAAAACGAAATTTAATTCGTAAACATTTCTTAGAGCTCTCTTAAAACCACTTTATAATTTACAACAAAAACATCATGATATAATTAAAAACAAGAAGAGTTTCTTTGTATTTTTAAAAAGTTTTTAAGGCAAAGTAGTCTTCTACTTATAAACAATGGTTAAATTTTCATTTTTAAACAAAATCGTCAGTTTATTTGAGAATAATTTTTATTTAAAAAAGTGTTACTATAAAATTGACCATTGTAGCTAACACGTACTAAAAAGAATCGACAGATGGTCTCCCAAAGGACCAGACTAAAACTTACCACTCGTCCTTGCTCGTTCTCATACTACGCAGACTAAAGGATGTGTTGATCTAAAAAGTTTATGCTTTCCTAACAATGTGATCCATCCAAACTTCTACTGCTGTCATTTCTTAACACGCTAGCGAATACCCAAATAAGTTTGCACGGGCTTAACTTAATAGTGAATGTTTAACGTACATTATGTCAAATGAGATGACTTAAATCAAAACACAGATTTAACCAAACATTTAATGCTATGTTACCGAGTTTTTGTCAATTTGTGTTACACGTTATTTTTGAAATGCTTCAAATAAGATTTAATAATTTGAACAAACTGTGAAGCGTCGCAGTGATCATTAAAGCACCCTTATTTTTTTATTTATACTAAAAGTCTGAACATTAAGTAACAAAACAAAGTCTAAAAATATTATTTAAATTTACGAATACTGCAAAAAATCATAAATGTCAAAAAACATTGAGGTCCCATGGCGCATTGGTAAGCGTTGTCAACTTGCGTGCTGGATTTTACGGACTCGAGTCCCAGTACGAAACGCATTTTTCATGTTTGCATATGTTCCATCCTTCTGATTCTATAACAAAAAGTCGTAGCGAGAGCAATAAGCTAACCACTAGTTGTGTCCTAGCCTTATCCTTCTATCCCTACTACTCTCTTTGAAAAAGAAATGTTGAGCGACTGAGAAACAAACAGTTCTCGTGGAAAATCTTCTGTTGAGATACGTCCATTAGTAGGTGGTCAAATGCTCCACATTGGGAGCGGACATGGTTAAAAAAATACATTTTAAATTAAAATATAAACACTTTTGTTTTGTAATGGTTACAATTTTTTTTTATTAAGTTCCATGTCCAATTTCAATGTAAACCATTTGGACATGGTACTTATATTTTTGACGACGATTTTTTTAATTTCTTTTCGAATTGAAAACAAAGGTAGTTTTGTGCAAAGTTTTTCGTTAAATTAATGAGTGGTTTTTTCCGAAACTAAATGTTTTAAAGAACCAAACAGATATACACAATATCGATTTATGTATGCATAGAATTTCTCTTCCAGCCTAAGCCTATACACATGAGATACTAAATTATGCTGGCCGTTCTTTATTCCCAAAGGCATAATGGTTACCATAGTGGCAAGACTTGTTTGTTTCGCTGCAGTTGGATGCGTTGGGATGACGCAAAAAGCATGCGAGGGTTGATACCTAATCAATTATTCTGAAATCAATACAGTATATCATCACAAGAGGAGTGAAAACTATTTTTTACAATACCTTAATGCGTATTATATGTTATGTCCATGATGTTGCGGCAACATTATTTTTATTTAAAGAAACAGTAAAAAAAATCGAACTATTTTTGATAGTTACTTATAGTATTATATATATCAATTAAGCGATTAAAACGCTACTTTTATTGAGCTAAAATGTTAAAGTTTGATTATGAAAGTAAACATGCATTTGACATAATCGATTTTTTTAATGACTGAAGTACTAAAACAAAATCTTGTAAATGTATTAAAAAAGGTGATGAAAACAGCGTTTTTAATAAAGAGTATAGATTCCTTATATTTTAAGATTTCGACTGAAGGTGCTTAGTGGAATTTCAATATTAAATTTGAATCGTTCAAACTATGTACATTCTCACAAATTTTGTCACTAACGACCCGGGTTTCGCCTTTCGGCATCTTCATTCAAGTGCACCAAGTTCATCCGTGCACTTGAATGCCTGAAGATGCCGAAAGGCGAAACCCGGGTCGTTAGTGACAAAATTTGTGAGAATGTACATAGTTTGAACGATTCAGATTCCTTATATATTAAAGAAACGTTTAATTTTTCCTCAAAAAAACAAAGTTTAATCTTTTCATTGTTGATTATTAAATCACCACAAAAAAGGCTTTTCAGTTTACTATTATAAGTAATTTTGGGAAAACAATTACTACATTATTGAGTTTGAGTTTAATTTAAAGAAAAAAGTGTTCTTTCAATCCATGTCCGATCCCAATAAAGAGCATATGATTGACATCGGTTTTTCTACGAGAACTGTTTGTTACTTAGTTGGTCGATTTGTCTTGCTTTTGAAGGAATTGAGAATAGAAGGATAAAGCTAATAAAGGATTAGACATGACTAGTTGCTAACTAATAGCTCTCGCTACGTCCATTTATTTGAAAATAGGAAGAGTGCAAAATAAATTTTAGAACATCACAAGCACCCATGTTTTCTTATCAAAGTCGATAAATATATTGAAAAATGTTGTTCGTACTAGGACTAAGATACGTCATGGAAGCCATCGACGTCAACCACTGCGCCATGGATCCAAGTCTCAATCTTATTTAATATCAAATATTATAAATATAAAATGCATTTTCAATATTTTTTATTTATATAATAAATAAACAGTCAAACAAAACATAAAATAAACAAGGCAATCAATAAAAACGCATATCGTATATAAAATTCCACCAGTAAAATGCTTTTGGGTATTTCTACCGTTCGGTTTCTCGGTAGACGGCTTAAGTTGACAAACAAATGCATATGATTACGTTGATTACTCAATTTTAATCAATTTATTTGTATGGCGTTTCTAAAAATTGCACGTAGAGAGTGAGAGCTATAAATTTATTAATAGCACTTAGTTGTATCTTCTTTCACACTTTCTTAGAAGAAAGTGCTTGTTTGTATGTCTTACAAATATTTAAAATTAAACCTTTTTTGTGTGATGTTTGATTAAGAGTTATACTCAAAGTTAACATACGTATTGTTAAATTTATATTCTTTCAATTCCTTTAATTAATTTTAAATGTATAATTATCTTACCAAACGTGGTTGTTTCAAAGTAATAATAAACAACAAATATTATGTACGATACAGTTGGCAGACAAAAAGACCAATTCCGGACACGGAGTATATTACAAACACCAAATTATGACAAACCTACACATTTTCATTTTAAAGTACACCCACTTCACTTGAAATTTGTTCTAGTGTAATATTATATACGATCAAATAGAAGCAAAATATTTGTGGACGTAGCGTAAGTTTTAGTTATACGTGGGATGATTTGTTCGGAAATAATCCCAGCAAATGAAATACACAGCGGCAGAACACATTTTGACAAACCAATTCAACACATATTAGAAGCAAAGTATTATCCACTTTATAACTCTTTATCTCAAAAATATAATCGTTTCGGATGTAAAGTGGTAGTTATGTTTACAATATTTTTATTAAAAATATTTATTCGTAAACAGGAAACGATGTAGTCCCAACTAGGGCATCCAATCCCGGGATCCCGTTCAATTTTCTGATCCCGAAATTTTGAGCAAATCCCAAAAATTGAGACGAAATTGGCAAAATGAAGATTTCAAATTCCTCGGTGAGCTAAAAAAAACGAGGTTCTTTGACAATCTGAGGGAAAAGTATACCAAATCGAGGATTTCAAATTCCCCGGTGAGCTAATCCCATTGAAAATTAATCAATCCCGAAATTGGAAAAAGGCTCCAGGATTGGATACCCTAGTCTCAACTGTCTTTAAAAAAGCAATTATAATTTTATATTATCTTATACGATTTAAGATACTCAAAAATAGCTTTTGGGGTGTTCACTGTCAACACTTGGTGGAAAGGTATTATACTAAGAAAACACAATATTCCTTTGTACTATTTTCACTTTAAATATGAATATAATATGTATGAGTATAAAATATGAATAAGTGACTAACACAAATCAATCGAGATGATAACCTTACATTGAGTTATATTTAACAAAATACAACTGTTGTTGGAAGAAATTTATAAGGAATTTAAGAAGGTCCTCAGTTAGAATAAAGACTATCAAAGAAACTTATTTCCAATGGTACTCAAGCAAGAGAATCTATTACTTGTCTTTGTTTGCCAACGAAAGACAATGTAAGCGAAAAGAATTGAAAATTTTTGCGGATGATATTTTGAAATATATTTCAAGGAGTTTTGCATGATTGTGCATTGGTAGAGTAAATCTATATGCACTTCCATCGGAAAATTTGATATACACAGTTGAATAGTCGACTGCTTAGTGTCAATTTGGTACACCGGTAAAACAATATTGTTCGCAATTGAGGAACTTATTTTTACTTGAAGAAAACAAAAGGTTTTTTAGCTGTGAAAGTTGTAGTTGTGATATTATTTGTTACGTAAAAATTATCGAGGTAACAAAAGAAAAATTATGCAATGTCAAAATATATTTTGAAATGAAATCGAAGAATAGTTAGCGATTTCATTGCTTAGAATAAAGGCAGCGGATTCTTATTTTTTACTTAATTGTGTATTCAAAGGTTTTGATTTCATATGATCATCTTTCAATTTATTTAAGATGCGATAATTTCACCTCTTCACCACCTTATGCAGTACTAAATCAGCACATATAAATAGAGATTGGAAAGTTACTTAACCATCCATGGACATGCCTAGGCTTAGATTACATTTCAAAAGCGGTTGGTCTGCTGAATAACAACATCTAGTAAGCTTAACTTATTCTCTTAAAATAAGAGTTCATACAATCCATAATAAAAGTTTGCAACTAAAATACATAGAGCATAAATATCAAATTGAAAAATACACATAGTTTTTTTGTAGATGCATTAATTAAGATGGCAATTGAAACACTTTTTTAATTAAAATGTATATACAAAAACCATAAATCTTTTGAAATTGTCATTTGATGAAAACATTTTTTTTCAAACATACCCGCTCCCTAACCGCAGAATATGGCTACCACATGGTTCTTCCAAGATTCTCTATCCCCCGCCTTTTTTAAAAAAAAATCTTCCATGTCATCATCCCAGCGCCCCGTAGCTACATTGAGTACATCCTGTAGATTGTCAAGAGTGGCTTTCTACGACGGCGGGATTCATCCGGTTGGTAAAAGAGACAACTGGAATTTAGGCTTTCTTGAGAAATCAGGAGCACATTTCCAAGCCAAGACCATTGTCATTTCTTAAGTTTTAACGTGATAAAGGGTTGGTTAGTTTGTTATGTCATTTCCGTGTTCCTGACAAAGCTGAACCACAGACCAAGTAAGCGGCAAAGGCATCTGTTTTCAAGCACAGTGTACAGTTGATCTGTGCCTTTGCAGGTGGCACGACTTGAAAAAATAAAGCAGCAGTATCAAAATGCATGCGTTGAACAAGAGGCACTTGGTTTTAACAGAATAGAGCCGTGAGTCCCAGATTTTCCACAATCAATTAAAATTTGCTCCAGCTATCCCCTATCGGATCACGAGCTCTTTACGCGGGTTGTTATCTACCGTAATATGTACCCCAAGATACCTGAAGCCATCGGCTTTCTCGATGTTCTGCACTACGGTCGTCAGGAGGTAGTCTGGGTTCAGAAAGACATTGTTGCAGATGACGTTAGTTGGTAAAACCAACGAATAAAACCACCGCAGAATTATCAATTAAGTTGATGGAACAAAAGAATTAAATATATTACTTGTTATTTTATTTGTTCAATTTCAATGACAGCCGAAGACAGAGTCACGAAGCTTTTCTTTATTGGAGCATAACAAAATACTTTGCTTTAAAAGCAAACATAACAATATAATATATAATTTTAATTAAAGCCATCACAGGTGATCAATTATTCCAAGCACAACGATAAATACCATCAAGAATTCAGAGTAAAAGTACTTGATAAACATAAAAAATTGTTACCGTAGGTGTCCTAGGAAACTTCAGGAGATCATCGAAACCCTTTTGTATTTGAATATTACACATCTTGGCTTGTAATATGTTTGGTGAAATTTCATACTAGGCATGGAAAAATTTATACAAGACAGTCCTTCTTGACAGCAGCATTGTTAAATAAAGAATACAGTTCATATAATTTTATGTCATTTGTGTAAATGTGTATTTTTACTGAAACCTAAAAGAAATTAATACAAAAATACAGTGTTTATTAATACAATACGTGTAAGATCAAAACTTTTTGTAAATTAAAGACTGAAAATTTCTTGCTTTTTATGAAATTTTCGATTACTTAAAATACACTATTCTTAGTATTCTCCTCTATTGGTGTTGAATTTTGTTGGAGATATGTCAGCAGATAGTTTAATTTATCTGTACATTTTGACATCAGTATAATATTATCAATGCCTTGGGCTTTGAGCTATATTTGAAGTTTACTTAGACTAGCTTTTTTTAATCTATCTACGTATCTGTCGACCTAATCACAGTCATTAAAAAATTAATTAGTTTTCGTTTGGTTTGGTTCAGTTTAAACTTCATACTATGAAGTTTTTTATGGCAATAATATTATTAAACAAATCAATGAAAGTATTTAAAACACTTCATTCATTCGGTGACGTTTTGTCTGAGTTTTAATTAAATCTTATATTCTGTTTTAATTAGTCTCACTCTATTTAATTTATGCGTTCAATTTCACACGATGTTTAATATGAAACTATACAAATTTTATAGGCCTATAAATATTGGATAAAGTGGTTGCCTCTCATTATTATAACATAGTAGGTCCATTAACTATGGTCGTTAAAATGAATTTTAATTCATATGTTACACTAGAGATATGCAAAACAAGTAGTTTTGAATTCAAAATGGACTTTACAAGTTGTTTAAATAAATCATTTAATGTTCGTTTGGATCATAGGCCAAAACTTAGTATAATAATTATAATTAATAGTCTTTCTGTGGATTCTTAAGTCTTTTTGGGAAATAGCAATTTATAAAATAAATCAATAACTTTTATAATTTTAAGCAATTTAGATCTATTTTAGATTGTTGAATGTTAATACAATGTTTTTGTAACATTTCTCTGTTATGAAAAATGACAGAAATTCTCTTATATCACCTTGTTATAAACCATAAAATTATAAGTAAGCATTATATAATTTGAAAAATATAGTATTAAGGTGATAATTTCCTTAAAATTGCTTTTTTGATCTATTGTTAAATTTTTTGATTTATTGTTTGCTCCACGATTATTATCAGAATGTTCCTTCCTTTATACTTTTGTTTCGTTCGGTTAAAAATATAAGATGGTATACCTTAATAAAAAAAAACTCTTTTTAAGCAGTTGAAAATGTCAAAAACTTCAGTAAAGCAATATTTAAATTAAAAAACTGTATACGCACGATACAATTTTTTTCTATCGAAATTGAAAACATATTTATTTACGAAAGAAGTTAATACGGGCGGCAAAAATATTTTATTCATTCATTTTTTTTTAGATTTTCAAATGTAATACAAGGAATACTTATATTAAAATGTCAGTAAATCGAAAGCAGAAAAAAAAGTTTCATTTGACTCAAAGCGCTAGTTTGATGATTTTTTGAAAAAAAAAGAAAGAAAAAATCAACACTGAAATGTTAATCTATGTTATAACATATTGCACATTTTTTGTACTTATAACGAAAAAAATAAAGCACTCTTTTGTACTTATTCCACTTTTGTTTAATGTGATCAGGAAAGGTTTTGCCTATATCGAACTTTCTTAACTAAACAATCAATTGAAAATGATCAAAGAATTGACATTGAACAGCTTTAAAGTTAATCGTAAAACATTAATTACGTAATTGAATTGATGGCATTTATTCCGATTATCATTTGTATCAATTTATCTTATTGTTGGGGTAGTGAAGCTTTAAGAATTTTGTCCATAGGAGTTTGGCAATCGATTATTTATCTCGATGTTTATTTATAAAATCTTAGGTTGATGAATACGTGTGCAAAGAAAATTTGCTTTTTGATAAACTGATAAATCAATATTTGCCTTTATATCTGTTGATATTCAGAGAAAAGAAACAATTTTTCATTCGCAAAATTGCAGTGCAAGACCAGCTTAACAGGCAATTAAAATTATGCATTATAATGGTGAATGTTTTAGATTATTTATAACTACTACATATTGTGTTTAATGGATGTTTAAACAGTATACAATGAGAAAGAAAAACCAAAGAAGAGTTATCGCAAGCATCAATAGATGCTTTTGTGGACTGAAAAAACAGTTCAACTGCTTTCTCTGATTTAGAGGTTTAATTTTTTTTAAATAGCATTACAGCTAATTTCAATGCACAAAATATTTTAAACTTGAAAGATCATACTTGAACTCGATGAGAACTATTTGTAGGTCACTCAAGATCAACTCTAGGTAAATTGAAATCACAAACACCTACGTCTAAGGTCTCAAATTTAAATTTGAGATTGCTTATCGTTCTTTGAAACAGTAGAGTCATATTCAATAAGTGTAATACTTTAATTGTAATTTGAATTGGGATGTTAAAGTGAATAACTCTTGCGGCTCGGAGACTAGAAAAATACTTGTCAGCCGATGGGGATCTTTTTTGACCCCAGTGGTTTTCTCATTATTGGCCTTATTCTTATGAATTTCAAAAAAAAAATAGTCCAAGGGCTTAAAAATATCTCTTTGCATCATTCCTCATCCATTTTTTTTATAAAAATCTGTGGTTTTTTAATAAATAATCATATTTTAAGTTGCGCGTAAAAAAGACGTCATCCCAGCGCACATATGAATATACAACTGACTGAGTGTCCTCAGCGTTTTAAGTTATCTTACGAACAATCGTTATCGCGGGCGCTAATCACCTGATAAGCGTTATCTCGTATTTATATAAACTACAAAAGGTCAAAAAAACTATGATATAAGAATACCTTAATTATAAACATTGTATCACCCATATTAAAATAGATATTTAAGAAAATGTTGGTATTGGGGTCGCATTTCTTGAGCTTAGAAACGGAAAAGATAACATGATGCAATCTGTATCTCTTTGGAGCCAGTATATATTATATATATACCTGAGAAGAATGTGTGATCATTGTTTTGACGATGGCGAAAACTCAAATAGCTAAATACGTTTTATTTACACTTTTACCCAATTGTGTCCTATTTATACCTAAAACTTCTTGAAAAAACAATTATAATTACACTACAGCACTAGGGATTCTGTGTCGAGACGTCCCGGGACAAAAGTCCCGGGACTTTTAAGATTTTTTGCTGTCTTAAGTCCCGGGACATTTAACAACCAAGTCCCGGGACTTAAGACAGCCAAATTGTACATTTTTAATTTTGTAAAAACCATTCTAACAAATAAAAATTGGATGCAAGCAATCGCTAATGTGACCTAAAAAGTTAATTTTAAAGTTACATTGGTGTCTATCCACGGGATCAGTTTTGAAAAAAATGCATTATATTTAGGCTAAGGATTAAAGGCCGGGGTTTTAACAAAATTAAGTATGCATTTATAACAGGAATCTTATAAAAGAAACAGCTGTTTGGATTTATAATTGTTGAAGTTTCAAATAACATCTATTTATATATTGTAATACAAAACAACCATTTTTAATGGGTAGAAAGAGACATGCAGAAATACAAAAAAAAACTTAGACACGTGTTCGCTTACCTATTTTTGCAGCATGTGATAATCGCACAGAATTCTAAGAATTAACGGAACCAATAGTTATTTCTAGAAAATTATGTTATAAATCAAGGCGGCTTATAAACTTTTATTACCAACCGTTCTGCTAAGACTAATTGATTTTCGAAAAGAATACACGAAAGATTTTGACAAATGCTCCAAAACAATATTTTTGAAATACGGAGATAATTTACTACAACGTCTTTTCTCCGTGGAAAAAGATATCGAGGTATCTGAAGAAAATACCGATGATGAGATAAATATTGCAGAACTGTCACTGGATTACAAAAAAACAAAAGATTTCTCCATTAAAAACTAAAGGAATTTAATATTTTAAAATCAACTGAAGAACGGAAACAAAGATTATTTTTTTATATATAACATTAAAGCAACATCGACTTACAATGAAGATGAGCAACAACGTTTATTACAAAAATAAGAAATCGGCTGTCTGATTCGTCATTAAATTCATTATTATTTTTAAAAGCATATTTTGATAAGCAAGAATAAAATATTAACTTTTGTGTAAATAATACATACTATGTATGATTTGAGGTTGTGACTATATTTTTGAATTAATTTAATATTTTTATTATTAATAAATAAATGTGTTCAAAAGATGTATTTTTTTAATTAACGCATACTTTCGCCGCCCTTTTAAAGTACGCATGAAAAAAAAATACGTCTAACAGCGTAAAAAAATGCTCAAAAAAAATAGTTTAATTGAAACGAAATATTAAAAACGTTTGGGAGAAAGATATCTTCATTTATGTTATTAGAAATTTGTTTAAATCAATTCATAATCGTATTAAAAATATAACTGTAGCAAAAAAAAATTAAAAATATTATAATTAAGTGTTCATACCTGATGTTGTTTTATTTACAAATGTTTTTCACTATTCTACAAAGTTACCAATGTCTCAATAGGACAAAAAAGGTATAAAAGTTGTATTGTGATTTGTGAAGTAACGGTCATAATTTTACCCAATTCATTGTTATTTTTTCAATACATGAACCGTTATCATCCCTTTTTAGTAAATAAGTACTTACAAATATTTAATTTTAATAAATTCATAATTTTATTAAAGGGGAAATAAAAGTCCCAAGTCCCGGGAAGTCCCGGGACTTTGACTTTATCACGTCTCGTGTCCCGGGACTTTGAAAAACCCGAGACTTCAGAATCCCTATACAGCACAGTATAATTATAATAATTATACTGTACGAATTCACTTTTATGTTTGTATATAAACGATGCAAACCGTTTGCTGCCCGTCAGTTCAAGTGCATTCGTGCACTTGATAAATACCAAAAGATTTCAAAAAGCGAAACCCGGGTCGTCATCGACAAAAATTATGAAAAGTATACGGAATAAAAATGATTCATTTTTTTTAATACATAAATTAAAATATATCGCTAAAAATATAGCACGGCGTGTGATTGAATATAAATTACCAAACTTAACCTGAGGGAACAACGGTGAAATTTTCCTAATCCTTACTAATTGCCATTACAGGATGGAGGGGTACGCCACAAGCTTAACTAGCACCCAACACAAATTTGGATTTCCCCACATGAACTTGAATGAACAACACACAGTAAATAATAAACATTATCATAGACATACATAAGTAGACACCATTATCATTACAGTGGAAGTAATATATGTAAATATGTAATGAAATGTGCAGAAATGATAGGTTCTATTTGTAGTAAAATATTATGTGTAATAAATAAATAGAGGGAATGTTTATTTTTTCAAAGACTAGTTGCTATGTCTGTATTACTATTATTATATTAAATACGACAACATTTTATACAGAAACTACAAGATAGCATTACTATAATGAAGGTGCATGACATGACTTGGTCAGGTTTTTAATGTTGCCACGTGAGAGAGCAACACTTTATATATTTTGTGTATAAACCAATGGTTGCCACCGTATTAGACATATACTGCAACCTGTAAGTATCTGACTGGCTTTAAAGACTGTTATTTTTTTTTTTGGTGAAGATCAAGAAAAAGATTTTTAGAATCAAGGAATTGTATGCACACTGAAAGATTCTTACAACCTCAAAAATAATATTCTTTTAATTAAGATATTGGTAAGTATTTAAACATAACACACTGCATATATTAAAATCTTATTTAATATTACTCTCACTGTTACCAGTTATTCAGAGAATATATAGTTTTTCACGTGAATACGTTTTCAAAATTGCTTCCATAGGGAGACAATCCAAAAAAAAACGGATGATAACAAAATCGGGAGATAGAGTTTGGTGTTGCAGCTTTATATCTATCATCGCTACTCAAAATTCAATAACACTAATGGATAGTTAAAGAATCAAAAAAATATTGCGTTATGTAAGGACTGTGATACATCACACGGGGCGGAGGGGAAAGCGCCGCCATTTTGAGGTAATTTTGCTGCGTATCGAGATTTATATTTACTATAACTTTTGATTTGGAGAAGAAACGATGTTTGTATAAGTTTCAATCGTTAGCTCTCAACAAAATTTATCGATTATAGATAAAAAAAATTAGTGTAATATTGCTACTGTGACTATAATTAGGTGTTAAAACATAAAAAAAAATATTAAAAATATATAATGTCGGACTATACGCGTCAAAAAGCCAAATCAAAATACAGATATCGTATACGATTGGAAAGGGCTTCTCAATAGCAATCGAATGGTACCATTAAAACACCATATGACCGAGTCAAGCAGTGCCGGGAACGTAAAAATGGGGCGTCATATCACCTATTACGAGATGTATTCACGTAAAACACACGGCCGTGTCCATGACACAGCCACAATCCTATTTTTAGTACATATTTGCTCTCATTGTGGATATATACAAAAGTTTTCTTTTCTTCAAAAACAGATTGTTATTCGATTGCTTAACCACTTTTTTAAAATAAAGAAATTGATAGAAAGAGAAAGAACTACAAGATTAGTGATGGAATAATCATTTTATTACTATTTCTCGTTATTTTAAAATTGAAAAGTCAGGAAGGAATTTTAAGACATAACAAATACCAATGCTTTCGAATAGAAATCGACAAATTGATTGAAAAAATGCAGTTTGTACTGGGACCCGTGAGGTCTGTGAAGGAATCCAACGGCGTTGAAAACTGCATGACAGACCGAGCATTATCTATAAGTATACACGTTGTTCTTCGAGGGTATATTTTCACTTCATAAGTGTCATAAATGTGAATTAAATCGTTCCCAATCTAGATCATTTTGACTCCTTATTGTGTTTATCTTAATAAACAATCTACGAAAACTGTTTTTCTTTTATTAAGTTGCTTGACCTCTATTTGGTTCTACAGTGTTGGGCAGAATAATAGTGGTAAGCTAATCGCTCTCGCTACGCCCAGTTTGCAGAAACACATAAATATAAGTTAAGTATATAAGTAATATTTTAAAACATAACAGACATCATGTCTTCAAATAAAATAGATAAATCGATTGAAAAATTAATTATCTGTTCTGGGATTAATAGTCGTGAGAATCGTAGTCAAATTCAACAACGTTGACAACTCGACTACAGACTGACATTTAATACTATAACCAGTTAATACTTAATGATAATAAGCTGCTCAAAATAATATTTGTATATTCATTAATTTATTTTTCAACCATTAACGAAGCACTTAAGATACTGCCATTTACTATTTCAAGTAGCCGTTTTCCATCGTTTATTTTCGAGAAGCAAAAAAATCCATTGTTGCCCCAACATAATCCCGTTGGAAGGGACTACCTTATTCGGAATATTGTCTTTTTCCGCTGTATTATTCTTCAATATATTAACATCTTTAACGGGGGTAAAGGCTAGTCTCAAGAAACTGCGCCTCTGGGAAATGAAGTGAACTCAGGATATGATTGGCAAATGGCAGTGGGATATATATATTATTTTCAAATAGTCTTTTTCGATTATTATAGCAGAAAAAATGACGATAAATGCTACGATTTATACAAACAACGTGTTTTTATTGTATTTAATGATGTAATACTTGAATTTTTAGTTAAATATTAAACAAAATGTATTTTTTATAACGTGTTAAAAAGCGAAAAAGAACACATTTTGAAGTACATGAATAATTACTTTCTGATGTGACTGAGTGCTTGCGTTTTTAGACTTATGCCTTACTCGGTTGCACGAATCATTTTTACGAATGTACAATATTTTTAAGGTTGTCAACCCAGCTTTTTATTGCAATAATTCGTTAGGTAATTTATTAATTAATAATAAAGATACCATACATTTCAAAAACAAATCTGGCATTTATAGACTGCAGTGTAGTGACTGCCAACATTTTTACATCGGTAAGACAGCCCGAACTTTGAATATAAGAGTGGCTGAACATTTGGCGGCTTTAAGACTGAATAAGGACACTTCAACTTTTGCCAATCATCTGTTACTGGATAATCACTCGTTCGATGCAGATGTAGGGGTGAAATTGTTACACAAGAACACATGTGAACAAAAATTATTTTACCAGGAAATATTGGAAATAAATAGGGCTTTCCAGTTTTCCAATCTTAAATGAACAGTTAAATCTCCCAAATTCCACATTGTTATACCCCTTTACATAATTAATACTAATTATTTCTTATAATATGTCGTTTTATAAACTCACAAAAAAATATTCTTTTCTATTTCATTTTATTTCGTTTTATTTCATTATTATATTTATTTTTCACGTTTACATTTTATTGTCTGGCAATTCATTATGCCCAATATTATAATCTATCCACTAGGGCATACAATCCCGGGATCCCGTTCAATTTTATGATCCCGAAGTTCCGGGATTGAGATGGCCGCGATCCCGGGATTTCGGGATTGAGAAATTTTGAGGAAAACCCGATAATTTACACGAAATTGGTAAATCGGTGAGCTAAAAAAAAACGAGTTTCGGTGAGATTCCGGGAAAAAGTATACCAAATCGGAGATTTCGAATTCCTCGGTGAGCTAAAAAAAAAAAACGAGGTTCTGTGAGAATCTGGGAAAAAGTATAACGAATTGAGGATTTCAAATTTCTCGGTAAGAAAATCACAATCCCGGGATCCCGAAAAATAGGGGATCAATCCCGAAATCCCGGGATTGGAAAAAGGCTCCGGGATTGGAGACCCTACTACCCACTCAATTCACCACAGTAATTCATATCATAAATTCTCGCTATCAATTATGTTAACAATACGTATAGAGCGAAGTGTTTGTATATAGGCAATACAAACTTTCCGCTGCCTGTCAGTTCGAGTGCATTTGCGCACTGATTAGCACCGGAAGATGCCGAGAGGTGAAACCCGGGTCGTGTTCGACCAAGAATTTTATGGAAATGTACAAAATCAATATGAAAATATTTCTTAATAATTATTAAATTTCCATCAAGCACCTTCAGTCGAAATTTTAAATTATACAATATTTCGTTTATCGACAGATAATTAAATGGCGTTGATAACCTAATGTTTTTCAAACTGTCATAGAATTATTTTTTTCGTCTTTAATAAAGTAAACAACCATAAAGTAGTGAACTAATAAGAATAATGTAATAAAATAAGGCTAGTTTGGCATCAAAGCATTGCTGAAATAGTCTTGTTTATGTTATTATAATGCAATCATACCAAGCTTCTAAAAAAATAGATCATTGTCAACCATTCAAATTCAAAATGTCTAGCACGGTTGAAAAGAACCTTGCGGCCTCTTGTCTACTCTGATGCGGCCTTTTGACTAGAAAAAAATATACGCAAGCGTTTGGGAAAAGAGCGTAATCAATCCATTATATGTTCGACAGTCGAAAAAAAGGGAGGGGTGTCAACTTTTCTTTACTGCGGTCTTATGTTGAATCACATAAATGATTTTAGCATTTGTAAATGAAAAAGTAACCCACCCTAGTCTAGCATATCAATTTCCAATGATGATTGACACATTATAAAAAATATATATGCACATTTTTTGATACTTCAAAATTTTTCATTCAACGGTCAGGACCTGTTTTTTCGCTACTTGAAATTGCTTGCGATGTGCGAAAGCAGTTCGAATCATCACATAAAATTTTGGAAGTAGTGCCAAAAAAATTGTTAAACTCATATAATAAAAATATGTTTTTCCAAAATTGCATGTTAAGGCTTAGAAAAGATTTGTGAATTGTTTACATTTTACATATTTACATTATATATATCTAAGTTTGGCCACTAATTTCCCTAGTTTTGTCTTAGAGCACTGGTTTTCATAGTAAACTATAAAAATTAGTCATAATGTTTATATGGACACTTGAAAACTTGAGTATGCCGAAAGGCAAAGCCATTGTCGTGAGTGGCAAATTTGATATTTAATTTTTATAAAGCACCTTCAGTCAAATTGAAATTTTTAAAAAAGTGATGCTTAATATTTCTTTTGGTAAACAAACTATCAATTAATGTTGATATTTTGTGAATATCCGGATAAAACGGCTAGAGTTTTCAGAGATAAGGTATCATTATTTTTAGTCTAGAGAAGTGGTTCCTAACCTTTTTTTTGTGATCCATACCCCCTTGAACCTTAAAATATATTCTCGCACCCCTGGACACTTGAAAACTTGAGTATACCGAAAGGCAAAACCATTGTCGTGAGTGGCCAATTTGATATTTAATTTCTATAAAGCACCTTCAGTCAAATTGAAAACTTATAAAAAGTGATGCATAATATCTCTTTTGGTGAACAAACTATCAATTGACGTTGATATTTTGTGAATATACAGATAAAACAGCGGTGTATACTAGAGTTTTCAGAGATACGCTATCATTATTTTTAGTCTAGAGAAGTGGTTTCTAACCTTTTTTTGTGATCCATACCCCCTTGAACCTTAAAATATACTCTCGCACCCCCTTTACAATTTATTCCGATTTTAATATACATTTTTTATATATATCGACTTTGGAAAGGAAAAAGGACGTAGCCCACACATATAAAATTTAACAGGAGGCGCAAAAAACGTGTATCAAAACACATTTTGAGCAATATGCAAATTATGAATTATACACAACCTTGAAGTGCACAGAAACTTCAAATAATTACAGAAATTGTCTAGGAAAAATCTTTATTTCAATCTTTTTTCTTGGTTTTAACTTTTTAAAAGGTCATCTTTCTCAAACTTAATTAAATGCTAAATTAAGATACTAATTCGGCATTTGCACCTTGGATCCTTTTGATAGAACGTGTATCAAGTTTGATACATTGTGATTATTGAAAAAAACTGGGGGGTTACGTCCTTGTTTCTTTCCACAGTCGATATCAAAATAGAAATTTCTCCCACAGTCCCGGAAATGCTTTCTCACACCCCAGATTAGGAGACACTGGTCTAGAGTTCAAACATATTTTTTTTAGTTATTGAAGGAAAGTAAGGAAAAGAATAGTGGAGAAAAACAAATCTGTATCTGAGATGTGAGACGAAGAATAAAAGTATGACCAATAAATACGTATAGCACTTTAAAATTAATTATTTTCAATGCTCATGCTTCTGTCAAAAATTGAAAGCATTGATTCTATACTTGTGCTATTTATTATCAAAAAGTGTGCCATACAAATTTTGCTCCCTTTTTGCATTGAGAAATACTAATTACGTTTATTTTAAACATATTAAATACTGTCAAAGCCAGTGCTCCCGTCATTAAAAAGCCAATAACTTTGGAATTTCAGCAGCATTACAAGACTAACTATAATAAATTCAAAACTTCTTTTTAATAATAAGAAAACATTTTTAGCAAGGACTATCTAATTTGATGAAATATTCCTAGAATTTAATTTGTTATAAATCACACATCTATATTCTATACGATCGTGACAGAAAGGAATTTTAGAGGCTTCCATCTCGATTTTTAATTACTGTTTTTAAAAGTATTCATTAAAATATTTTATCTCAGCTTTGACAAGCAATGTTTAAAGGTTTGCCATTTGGCAGCTTACGTCTTGATTTTGTAATTATAAACTTTAATTTGTCCTATATTACGAGATTAGCAGAATGTAGACAAATATTGTCTCATCGTTATAATTTGACTAGGGAACACAGACGTTGGATATCTGTTAACATTAATTATTACACGCTTATCAAAAACTAAGACTGTCAGAATTTATATTATTTTGAATCAAGTAAGCTGATAACACGTTAATGCTCGATTAATTATTTAAGACATTTTCTATGTGCTTAATGTACATAATTAAGCTTTTATATTTTTTCTAAGAATAATAATTGAATCAAGAAAAGGAATTGTATATCACTTTTGCATATACATATATATAAATGGTAGCTTTTGATAAAATAAATGGTAAAAATAATTTCTTCTTATCGTCGTCATATAATTATAATATGCAGTATTTTCTAACTGCGGTTTATATTTTAAAGTTGAGATATTTAAAACTTATTAATATCAAAAAACGTTGTGTATTATTTTACATTAAAATTTTCTATAAAACGGAAATAAGTCACGTTGTAAAAAAGTTGGTCCGATTTTACTTTTCAATAGTTTTACGCCGGGTCATAAATTAAGTTTTGAGAAATGTCATGATCTTGCGGCGTGAAAAATAAAGCTAAATGAACATAAATCTTTGAACCAAAGAAATAATTTCGATCACGGCTGACAAAAAATCGATCATCCATAATAAAACTAAGCTAAGATAATTTAAAATTAACAAAAATAGCGGCGAAAATTCGTCTCTTCAGTCTTGATAGAACATTTTTGTATGTGCATATAGAATTTTAATTGAAAAATATATTTGGCATTACAGTTAATATCCCAATGCGCCAAATATTTTAAAGTTGAAATATGTAAATTTACATAACAAACACCCATATCTTAGGCCTCAAATGTATTGAAAAATATAAATTTGACATTGAATTTACCGGGAATTGAACTCAGAGGTGCCTGGTCGGTAGAGCAAGCTTTAAAAAACTAGACCACAGTGTACCGAAATTCCTTGCATGCAGATTCAATTTTGACGAATCATTGTTTTTATTAATTCAATCTTATCTTTATTCTGATATTTTTTAATGAGAAGCAAACATTCAAAATGTGATTCGTGACGAATTTTGAAAAATGCCGTTTAATATCAGTTTTGATAGTCCATATCAAAATTTACGAATGGAACTCAAAAAACTTTTTTTTTCAAATAAAAATTAAATCATAAAGCTGAAACATTCCAGCAAACCGTGATCTTTCCATCACTCAAATCATCATTTCCTAAGCTCTGTATTTGTGTGACAAATCATTTTTTAAATGTTTCCTCCTTATTTATTTTATTTTTATAATCGATATTATTATAAAGTACAAAGTACAAGTATCAAAATATGTAAAAGGGTAGAAATAAGTATGCAGTATAAGGAAAACAATATTGTAAACAATGCGTGATCGTAGAGTGTATTTATACTCTCTGCAAATTTCATGACTTGCGCTGTATAACATATTAAGAATACACTAATAGAGTTTGTTATGGAAGATTTTGAGAATACGAATCTTAAATAAAATCATGTCGTCTTAACAAATTATCAGTGATAAGGTTGAATGGTTGTTCAAAGAGAGAAGGGGAGGTTAAATGATGCGAGAAGCCTGTGGCGCCATTTATGACGTATGTGACTGGTGAATTATGTTTGCATGTCGGTAAAACAGGAAACCAATTTACCGATTGATTAGCTATTCAATACGTGTGTCTCATTGGTATAGCTGCATTGTTTATGTATGAAGGAAGAGTCGTTATGGAACAATACTCCAAAGCTTTGGGCGTATTACAAGACGTTTTCGTAGGAAAATGAAGAATTTGTTGTTAACGTGCTAAAAATAGTAAGGAAGAAACAGTATACCATATGTAACAAATTATAAAAGTTTTCATTTTGTTTGGTTTCAAAATAATATTGATTGAAAACAATGATGTCAACTTGAATTGGGCTTTCAGATTGTTAGATGATGTATTAATAGTAAAGTCCCGTTCCATAACATATTACGAATTTAGTCAGTTCGTAGTAATTATGAACACTATAAAAACAAAAGTATCTTTTAAACTTTCTTATGTAAAGGTAATGCTTTTTTAAACGTATTATCATAATACATCTATTGTTCAGCTGATACACGTGTTGCTGATATATTCTCATTACTACATATAATAATGTTATTTGTTGAAGAAGATAAAAATCTTATAACATTATACTTTAATTGCCATTTTTTTACCGTAGATTTGGAATATTTATTTAAAAATTACTGCTAACTTTATTATTAGTTACACTGTGATAACACTCAAGTAATTTTATCTTGAGGAAAACAACAAATACGACTTATTAGAGCTACGCGCCTTTACGAATTATTATTAAGAGTACTCTTGATACGGTACAAGTGGAGTTAATTCCATTGAATGCAAGTTATGTGGAATACGAATAAAGCATGGATGTCTAACCATTTAGTTTTCTGAGTCAGTCTAAGTGAAGAAAAACTCTATTGTACTATAAATAAATCTCTTTTTAACCTAAAAGTCATAGAAATATTTCATCTTATTATATTGAGAAGCTAATGCATTTACTAATTAAGAAGTGTTTCAATTTAAATGATAATTTTAAATGACTGAGACAATATTATGAAATAATAAAGAACAATTTTCACAAATTAAAAAAATATTTTAAAATGGTAATAAAAAAATTAATTATTATTTGATAATTAAAAAAAAACTGACATCAAATTGAATCATTGATTTTTATGAAAATTAATTATGGACGCTATATTTTCTTTAGCTGAAAGCCTATCTTTTAAAGTGGGCGAAGGCTTTAAATTATATATAACTGTTACTAATTTGCAAAATAAGACATTTTCAAACAAATTAAAATTTTCGATACACGCTATCTGCATACAAATTAAATGGTTATATTACATTACATTTAGATACACATATACATTTTGTAAACTGTTTGTTAGGTTTTACTTTTTAATTTCTTGATTTTGTATGTTGATTTTGATGTATTATGTACTGTTAAGTGCATGGCGAATTGGCGTCAGCTTTAACGGCATGTCCTGTACTTTTGATTTTCGAGCACAATGCTAAAAACAGAATACATTTAATGTAAAATTTATTGTGTGCACAGCAATTTTTCGTAATTTTCTCAAAACTTGAAAGAGCTTCCGGCTATTTGTAAATTTAATACCTTTTCTTGCCACACTTCCAATCCTTAAATAACGATGCATTTAGCTAACCACTAATCATATCTTAACTCTAGTTTTCTACTACTACTTCTGTTGAAATACCTCAATTAGAAAACCATATGCTCCCAATTGGAGGCAAGCATTCATTTTTAAAACGATAGATTCTCTTTAAGTGCATGCGACTAAGTCTTGCTAAACTTTACTCAAACAGACCTGATAAATATTCAAAATATAAATCAATGTTATCCTGCAGTGTATACTCAGTGAGTAATACGTGGTAAGTGAATTATTCATGTAATTTTGATTGTTGTGACTATTTACGTCATCCCAGCAATGTTTTAAACAGGTTTGTCCATGAACCGTGTGTTGGTTATGTCTGGAATATATCATGGTGTGTGCTTCAGTCATTCTGTAGTGCCTTTGCATGTCAGGCTTAGCTTCGCTCGACCTGTGAAAGGAAAGAGAAAAATGCAGCCGCCATGTTAACTGCGTTACTCGAAATGATCATGTTATTTTAAGAGATTCGTATGTGCAAATAATATAATTTTCCCAGTTTTAAAAAAAAATTGCTCTGCGTGCTATTTTTTTTTTAAAAACCATATATTGAGAGTTTGTTGAAGACATGTTTGAGTAAATTGAAAAAATATGTTTTTGTCGAAGCCGACTTTTCTTGAAAAAAGTATTATTATTATTTTATCCATGTTCCCAATGTGGAGTATGAAGTCTTCAAATGGAAGTAATTCAGTCGCTCAACCTCTCTTTATCCAAATAGAGTAAGTAGGGGTACAAAAATAAGTCTATGACAAGACTAGTGCTTAACTAATCGCTCTTGCTTCGCTCAGTTATTAAAGGATCGAAATGGTGAGAAGGAGCTTAGTGAAAGTATTTTTAATAAAAAAACTAATATTATACTACGAAAATATTATCAGTTGAAAATAAAGGTACAATAAACGAAACGATTGAACGTTAAAAGTCAACACAAAAAATCTTCAATTTTATCCAGCTTAATCTTTTTTTTATTTCATTATGATATATTGTAAAAAAATAGCTTTAGTTTCAAAATATATTTTATCACTTCTAACTCTCAATGATATTACCTTATGTTGTGTTAAAAAAACACAATATTCCTTTGTACTATTTTCACTCTTATTAAGCAAGATCAAGTGATAATGCTTGCAAAGAGCGAAACCGGTCCTGATCTCGCTAAATAAAAGTGAAAATAGTACAAAAGAATATTGTGTTTTTTTTTTTAATATAATGCATTTTCACTAAGTATTGACAGTAGTACCTAAAAGGTACCTTCTGTTGATTACAATTTTTAATCAGTTAGAAGAAAAAGGAGTTGAAATTAAAGTTTTCCATTGGCTCTTAAAAAATGTTTATTGGCCATAACATTATTATTCACTTCACATCAGTTGTTTTCTATCATTCAATGTCTGAACAAAATATAATTAAATTGGAAACAAAAAATGAATAAACTATAAGATATGAATCGTATATTTTAAATATCATGTACGCAGACTCCAATGAAAAACTAATAATGAGAGTGAGAATCCAATAACAAGAACAACTATTGCAACGAAACTTTCTCATAGGGATTCATCTGCTTTATTAACTTAAAATTTTAAGACTTAGGAAACGTTTATTTTGCAGTAAGTTATTTCACGTAAAAGTTTCCTGGATAGAAACGCTCACCCCAACAACAGTTAAGTTAAAAAAGGAAATGAATTTACAAAACTAGCATAACTGGCCAATTCAATTACAAATAATACACGCTAAAGAATTAATTTGTTTTTTAAATAAAACCAAAAATATATTCTTAAAATGAAACGACAGCAACTCTAAATAATTTAACGTTTTGTTAACCGTTTTGTTGTTTGCCGTGTTTCGCGAAATACGTTTCCTCAATTATTATCACCAAACTCTAAGTAGTAAAGAGAAACTCATAAATAATTCAAGTCGTCCCATTTAGTAACTACCAATACCCAACCGTGTCATTGATAATAAATTTGCGCGTAAAAAACTAACTTGAACTTAGTCCGAAGTAGTTGAACGGTTTTTCCGTGACGATTCTCGCCCCAGGTCTCAGTTTGGTGTACCTATCCCGGGCGAGGCGCAAGCGCGCTAAAGCCTCCCGCATTCCAACCCTCCGTCACCCGCGAAAATCAGTCACCGTCGCGGCGCCGCTACGAAAGCACCGCGCGTCAAACTGCTACGAATGCACTGTGCGAATGCTACGACGCGATCTCCGCCGGCTCTACGACACTCATCGGCTATGATTGATATGCCCTACAGCGGCGAATCTATAACGTTTGATTGATTCGATGTGCTACGCGTGTGTTTTCGGTTTTGCGTGATTTAATGCAAAATTAAATAGAGTGTGTTAAAGACAGTTTTTATGTCAATTCAAAAATACTTGTCAAAGTTTTGATTGATGTTGAGTGCCCATATAAAAATAGGATTTTTGTGGAAAAAAATATTTAAAATGTTTAATTAAATATTGTAGCTTACGTTACTTACTTTATATACATCTTTGCGTCAGTTAAAGACAAAAATACAATAATCCTGTGATTATTCAGTGCAAAGAAAATAAAATATCGCAAGAACATTAACTGAAATTAAAATAATTCATATTTTGAGGGTTAAATATAATGAAATAAAATTATTTTCAACTAATGTATAAAAAAGTGTTGATTTAAGTGTCGTTTTGAATATTTTTCTATCAATTTCAATTACTATAGCCCGTGTTTTCTCAATGTGTTTGAAACATTAAGAATTTTAAAATACTGTGGTGATATCTTTTTCATTGGAGTACAGGCATCATTAAAAAGCGCTGTTTGACATTTTATATTGGAATGATGAATCACTAAGGTAAGATATTTTTTAATCATGAGTTGGTTCTTGGTATTTTTTTAGACAAATCAATTAGTAATAAATACACTGGTGATAGTTTATCAAATTTAAATATTCTTGAAAAAAAAGAATCATGCTTGCAGTAAATTATTTAATTTTTAAAACCAGTTTTTAACGTTGTATTTATTAATTTAATTATCCGAAACAGGTTTTGTTGAAATAACATAGAAAAGAAATCGATTTTATAGATAGAAATTTTAGCTCTTCATATGAAAAACTATTTAATATCGTACATAAATGAAAAGCAATTGCTAAAATGGGCACTTTAGTAATTAAATAATAAGTATACGATTATTTTACTGTAAAATTACATGCTCAATAAATCATTTTATATTAAATGTTTAAAAAAAATAAACGCATTAATTGAATTGCTTAGAATTGTTGCTTTAAATTTATTTTAAAGTTAAGACATGTTTTTCAGTAATAGTTTGATGAGTGGTTAAACTACTACACAATAATATACAGTTACAAAAAAAGGACCAATTTATTTTTAGTATAATTGGTTAAAAGTCCAAAATAAACGTGAACGACAATTAAACAAGATATTGATTTAATCTTCAATTTTCGTTTAGAAAAATAATATAACTACTTAGAAGTTAGTACAAAATGTGTTTTGATAAATAAAAAAACAGAACACAGAAATTCGGTACATTCACGAATGCATAATACGTAGACATAGATACGCGCGTGAAAGTCATATCATTGCTAAACGAGTTGTCATTTTACACGCTGCGTGTGCTCTATGGTTAGTTGCAATAAAGTTTCAGTGAAAGTGTGAAATAATTTAAGATTTCGACTGAAAGTGCTTGGTGGAATTTTAATATAAAATTTGAATCGTTCAAATTATGTACATTCTCAGCTCAAGTTCATCCGTGCACTTGAACGCCTGAAGATGCCGAAAGGCAAAACTCGGGTCGTTAGTGACAAAATTTGTGTGAATGTACATTATTTGAACGATTCAAATTTTAAGTGTGAAATGTTTTTGGAATGAAGTAAATATTTGTCTGAATTGAATTGAAGATTTATGTGACAAATAATATACAATTATTAAACATTGCTTCATTTAACTTTTGTAAAATAAATAAGCTTTGAGCAGTAAATGTATTGTATTCATGCTATATGTAACAACAATAAAAAAAAGAACTTTTTTCATTCTACTAAATTATTCAATTAAAGTATTTTTTTGTAATAAATTGTATTTTATCGATTTTTTGTATGTCCCACATTACTGCAAACATGGGCAATAATTGATTAGTCAATTTCTTATTATCTGTAAGTGGCAGCTCATCAGTGATGTTCGACATAAATAAAAATAAAACATTGATCAAATATTTATTTAACACCTTCAATTAAATGATAATCAACATGAATATTTTTTTATTATTGTAACTTTTTCAACTAATTGTGTTCTAGAACGTATTCTAAATATTAACAGGCACCAGTTTTATTAAGATATAAAATAGTTCCGTTTATAATCAATTGTTATATTATGAAATTGTGCTTTATTTTTATAAATATGCATAATGTCAAGCTGTCGTACAGATAATGTTGTTTTTAAGTCTTAACAGGAACGAAAGTAATGAATATGATTGCAAAGTTTGGAAAATATACGAGATATCCATCCAATGCTTGAGTGCTGAGCGTAATATTTAAAACGTCTAGTTACAAAATGTGATACGAATATTGAACACATTTAAATATTTACAAGGTTTTTATGTTTCAAACAAAATTGCTTAATTTAATTTAAGATTCTTTTTTATATTATATTATATCTTTATATAAAACAAATAACAAAATTTATTAGTTTTTAATGGACTGGAATACTTAATTTTATTTTTTAATACACCACTTTTAATTGGGATTTTATTTCTTTAAAGCTTATATTGATTTTTTTGATTGTGTAAAATTGCATGTAAAATACGAATATACATATATATTTTTTGCATTTTTGACAAGGTGTTTATTTTTCGCCTTTTGTAATTTTACGCCTCATTCAAAGTAAGATCTGCAGAATAAGTATGTTAAACAAAAATCTCTTTACAGTTATGAATACTTTCGTGAATGTTCACATGGCTTAAAAAAACTTCGATGACTCTAGTTTAAACGCGTTTAGTAATTGCCAATTAAAGTTATAATTACAGTTTACTCTTAAAGGTTATAGAGGTCCTTAATTAGTAGTTCACAAACAACACATTGCTCGTCGTAGAAAGTCCCAGTGCGCGGGTTTGCTCAACACATGTTAACCATTCCCAATAAATCGCAGTTAACCGAATTAGAAACAATCTGTTTTACCTCACCTACTTACAAATAATGTGTGGGAGCTAAATCCGTAACGTCTGGCTGAAATAGAACGATTGCTCTGCATACTGCGCAAAATATTCTCCAGAGATTATCCGCATTTAAAATAATTGTTGCTGAAATGTCATTTTATTTAGAAATAAGGACTTCAATACCGGAGAAATGTATTAAAACCGGTATTTCATTTACTTATACTGGAATAACAAAAAAGTCCAATCTCAATGTGAAGGATACGGCCTCTCATCGAAAGTTGTTTCTACGAGAACTGCTTGTAATTCAGTTGTTTATCTTTTCGTAAAAAAAGACAGAAAATAATAGAACTAAGACAGGACTAGTGTTTGGATCATCGCTGTCGCTAAGCCTGTTTTTGAAATAGGATGTGTAGTTACAATTCAAAACATCACGTACTTAACAAAACTTTGGACAGAAATCCATAAATCCGTTCATAAAAAAAATTGTACGTACTGGGATGCGAATTTGTGACTTGTGTAACTAAACTCAACGACGATCACCTCTCGCCCACGCATGCAGTACAAAAAAGGTTTAACATAAAAATAAAAACAATACGGTTAATTGGTATTGCAATACCGAACGAGTATATCAAATGCAATATTTTGATATTTCTAATAAAATAAGGTCATTGAAAATATATCATAACCATTAACGGGTGCATAATACATATTTAAAAGTTTCATCAGTTCTGGAATGTCTCAATATTGATACGCCTCAGATTTTGAATATTTCAATACGCCTCAAACTGTTTTATAAAAATATGTGATTGTTTTTATACATTTCAAACTCGATTATGGTTGTCTTTAAATGACAGTATTCTTGAGTTTTTAGAACCTGCGAACCAGGTTTTCCATTCCCTAGCTGGGATGTGTGCTCAATTCCAACATAACTAATCATGTTATTCGATAATTATATATTTGATGGAAGCAAACCATTGTTAAATATTTCGATGTTTATTTAAGTAAAACGAAAACTAATGAAAAAAAATACTATTCTCAAACCGAAAATAGTATCTTATACTTCTGTTTTGTTTTTGATATATAACGTGACATCACTCTATTACATGTCGTGAAAAAAATGACCTTTCAAAAAAGTTACAGTGAAAAATGATTTACTTTGAAAGTGGTGCGTTTTTGGGTGAAATATTTTTACAAATAATCATTTTATTATTGTTAGACAACAACGATGCCGTTGAAGTACATATCAACAAATTGTGTATTCAACTCTCTATCGTGACTCAGTGATGGTCGATTAAAATAAAGATTCCTAGGCAAAAGTTGTCATAAAAGTATAACTTAACTTCATCGTATCATTGAAATTCATCGAAAAGAATCGTTCGATGTAAAACGATTCTTTTCAAAATGATTCGATCGCTTTATTGCCGATGAGGATGATGAATATTAATATTTTCGCAATTGATTTCCGACTATTTCCATACACTAGTGCGGAAAATTTGTTATTATCCATACACTTGATTTGATTTCGGGTAAATTTCATACATTTAAATTAGGATATTTAAAATAAATTGTATAATTTTATTTTCACTGTTTTCCATACATTTAAATATAATTCACAATTTTACTTTAACTTATCTAGCGCTCACTTTTAAGGTGTTCACTGTCAATACTTAAAGGCATTATAATAAAAATAATAAAAGATTTTTAGTAATTTTCATACATAAAATTTATTAGATCAGGACCAGTTTCGCTCATCGCGAGCATTATCAACTGATAAGAAAAATATATAAACAGTCATATTTATACAAATTGAAATTGAAATAAAAAGGTGTAAACAACTATTAATAATTTAAAGGATTAACAAATTACATTATAATTACACAAAATTAAAATGCTTAACACCCATAACAATTAAAAAATCATCATCAAAGAATAATAAATCTAAGTGGCAAACGATGTCAATTATAAACACAATTAAAATTTGGGAAATTTTTAAACAAAGTGAAACTCTACATTACTAAAGTAAATATCTTAATGACACCAAATCATATCAATTATATAATTTTCTTATCAGTTGATAATGCTCGCGATGAGCGAAACCGGTTCTGATCTAATTAATTTTATGTGGAAAAAGTACTAAAAATCTTTTATTATTTTTATTATCTAGCGCTATTATGGCTTCAAAAATAAGTATGTTCTATTAAAGTAAAATTCTATAAAAGCGTTTTCGAAATAGCTGGTGGATTAATTCTTTCTTTTTTTACACACAAAATAGCAGAAAAACTTCCTTCAAATCCATTGTAAACATAGTATGAATCAAGTTGAAGGTTATCGAATGACATGTAGTTAAATTATATTATATAAGCGAGTGATTAGAAAATATTATTCACTGGTTGTGTTCGTGATTGTTTGAAATTGAAATTGCTTTCGATTTTGTGACAGTTATTAATTAAATAAAGTTGAAATATGAAATTAAATCCTGTAATTCACAAGTTGCAGTATAGAAATTTAAATAATATAAAGTAAAAAAAACCTTGTTACAACATTATATTAAAATGAATACCATTTATTTTAAAAATAAAGATTCCAGGTAGAATCTTACAAAATTTAGTTTTAACAGTCTAATCAAAAACTCTTTAATATAAATTAAAACATATACAATGTACATAAAAGCTCCCGACGTTATTGCGATTGTACTATTTTTTTTTTGTTAAAAAACCTTAATATTATACGTTTAAGTACATCCCAGGAGAATAAGTTGGCCTGAATTACGCAAGATTTATTTACATAAGAATCTCCGACTATGATCTCTAAATTGTCTTGTTTTGCAAGCCACACCGTCGGCAGACAATTTTTTGGGATAAATATGCACCGTGCCTCAACAGTTCGGCACTTGAAAAATACGTTTTTTTTAAATTAAATAAATATTATATTTATAAACTACATGGAAATAAAGCTTTAATTATCGTTATTTTATTTTTTTACCAAGTAAATTTAATCAAATCTAACAATATACACGAATCAAACTACACGAAATTTCCCTTCAATATAAAATGGTAAAAAAATCAATATTACGAATTAAGTATTTATATATTACATGTTTAATCTGCCTTTTAAATAATTCTGATGATAACATAATTCTTAAATAAATATAAATGTCATGATATTACACTTGTAAAATTAAACGTTTTAACAAAAATCCTGGACATAGATTTTAGTATTTTTTATTTTAATATTTATTTTCTTGCGTACTCATCTAGCCATCGTCAAAAATAAGCTACTTATTCTTGTTTTTATCTATTTATTTCATAGTTAAATTTATGTTTATCATTTTATAGAACTATTTTTTAAGATATTATCTAGGGATATACCTTATTTTTTAAATTAATTTCACCAAATTCAAACTATAAGCACTCATTAAAAATTGTGTATTATTCAATGCAAAACGGGAATTGTGATACAAAGTATATTTGAAAATTTAGTTGAAAAATTCTTAATTGTATTTACATTAATGAGACGAAAGTAACGTATGAATGTATTTAATAATTTTAAGTTTAATTTTCACAATAAATAAGACATCTTCACACATTTCTAAGAAAAACTGACTTAACTGTTACTTAAATATTTGAACGCCTAATTTCTTAATAATGTATGCTTTAAAACAACATGCGTTGTATCAAATCTTATGCTAAAAATACTTGTATTCTGTACAAATGGCTCTTTTCAGTAACCGTTGGTAGAGTTCAAGTTTGATCGTAAAATTATTCGTTGTGACAGATAAACGGTGTAACCTGGTCAAATATAATATTAAAACCTTCAAATACAAAACTGTTGACTGATTATGGGCGTAAAAAAAAACTGATTCATTGTAGGAACGCATTACAACGGCAAATTTAATTTGAGTTGTCATTTATAGTGTGTTTGGAATCAACATATCATCTCCGTTCCGATAGAAGTTTGTAAGTAATGAGACTTGCACAAATTAGTTAAGTATACAAAGATATTCTTTGATATCAATTCTTTCTCTGGAATAACTCAGTTGGTGCATTGATTTTATCAGTTTTTTTAAAAAAGCATGCGTGGGCTTAGTCAACTATTATTAATGACCATTTAAAGGCAGACAAGTCCGTGATTCATATTAAAATTGTGTAACTATGTAATATAAAATATCGATGGTAAATGTTTTATTCTAAAAACCGCCAGAACAGTGACGGTAATAGTGTTCAATCCCGGGATCCCGACAAATTCTGAAAAATTAAGAAAATGAAACATGGAAGAGTTAAAAAAAGATATCGCGGTGTTATTTTTTACAAATCCGTAAATTCCTGGAATTTTGGATTCGAAAATTTTTGCAAGAGCTAAAAAAAGATCCTACGCTGTTCATTTGGGCAAATCTGTAAATTCTTTGAATTTCGGATACGAAAATTCTTGGAAGAGCTAAAAAAAATGATTTCAAAATCGCCGACCAAAAATTTTCTCAATCTCGAATCCCAATTTTTACACGATTTTATGCGAAGTGTTTAATCCCGAAATCCCAGGAATGGATACTCTAGTGACGATATACAATAATTAAAAAACTGTACACAAAATGAATTTTAAGACGAATGATACAAACAAATGTTGAAAGCGTGTTGATATGAATTACTTTATTATCAATGTTATGTGGTTGGTAGTTGGAGATGAGCTGTTTGTGAATCACCGTTGTTACATCTTTCGCAGGGCAATAAAACGGTTTTTATAACTCCCGTTCATTAAACTTGATAACAACTGGGGTAAAGCGGATATTGGAAGAATTTTGGCGGGAAACCGGAGAAAAAATGGCGGTGTGATTCAATTCTATACGTTTTACGATGAAACGTAAATTAAAAATGTGTCGCCGTTTCTTTTACCCCTTGTTCCAGATTATTAGTAAAACAATAAAAACTGGACGTATTATAATATCTATCTCAAATGTGGACATAAAATAAATTACCAAAAATATACTTTTCGTCGCTTTTAAATTTATTTATGCTCAACATGGAATGGAGCAACAATATAGTGTATAAATATGTAAATAAAAAAACATTGTAATGGTTTCTATACATGATTTAAAATATATAGGCATTTTAAGAATAAAACTCTATCGAAAGTCAAGATGTAAGCCCAACACTTTTTGACGTTACAAGATAGTGCAACGCATTGAAAAAGGGCACTTACTCTGGTCTCACTATACAAGGTAACATTAATTTATAAACAGTAATTCATGTCGCCCGCTGTGGTCTAGTTGGTTAGAGCTTGTTTTACCGACCAGGTGGGTCTAGGTTCGAATCCCGGTAAGGTCAATGTCAAAATTGGATTTTTTTCAATTTTAATTTGAGATCTAAGACATGGGTGTTTGTGAAGTCAATTCTCCTTGAGTTTATCTCATGTGACTTTTAAAAATTCTCATCGAATATATCTCGTATGATCTTTCAACTTAAAAGTATTTGACGCATTGGCGTAAGCTGTATTGTCAAATATTTTTTTTATTTTAAAATTATTAATAAAAAATTTACAATAATAAATAAATTTGATTGATGTATTTATGTCGTTCCTTAAGAGAACATAAATTTTAAAGAATCAAACAAGAACTATCGTAAATAACATAAATACTATGTACACTTTTAAAACAAAATTTTGTTAATATTGTGCCGAATTAAAATATTTTTTTTTCGTAAAATATTAATTCCTACTGAACAGCACTATTTCATTGAGCACTATTTTATAACACAGCGATTTTTTTACCGTTTTTTTTATTTTCATATAAAAGTTACATTTTTACTAGTATGAAAACATTTGTATATTAAACGTTTTAAGCAAATCGTAAGATTTTTATTAAAACTAAAAATCAGAATGAAATATTAATGTCAAGCAAACTCTTCGCTTTCTTTTTTCTGTTGTGTTTTTTGTTTCAGTCTAAGTATCTTTCAAGAAAACATCTGTATTTTATTGTTTGTCGAAATATTTATAACTAAATTATATAGCCAGTGAAGATGTCAATATGAAAAACATACCCAATAGAACGTGCGTTACTGAATTTATGCGCTAGAGAAATAATATGAATGATAAATTACAATGCTTTTGGCGTACGAAAAATGATTTCTTTGAAAGGTATAATTTGGAACCAATTATTAGGCTCCTTACGGATCTCACAGATAAATAGTAATCTTATTTCATTATCGTGTTATTGAAAGATAATTTTGGAAAATCTTTTCTCTTCAAATAGCAGTTTGTCTTGATTAAGTAATAGAAAAGCTATTAATCTGTGAGTTTGCCATTACTTATTTACGAAAACCAAACCGAAACAAATTGTTATAACCTTAGGGGTCAAAACGCAGACAAGGCTCTTTATTAAATTGCCTATATTAAATGTAATAGCTATTATAAGCTGCAAAAAGCTTTGGAAATAATTTAATCAAACGATGTTTGATATTGTTTCCTATGTTTTATAATCGCGAAGATGTATATTATCAAGAGCTTTTATACTTGGTAATAAATTTTAATATCAGTGTTGTCCTTTGATGTAATAATTTAAAAGAGTCATCAATTTCAGACAAAATCCACGATTTAGATTAAAGCAACATTTTAAGCGATTGTTATTAAGCGTATTGCTAAGAAATATTTATTCATAATGATATCGTTTTATTTTCTGCTATTTCCTGAAGTATTCTTTTGTTAAGGGAAAATTATATTAAACATTGAATTAATAGCCGCAAAAAAACTTTTTATGTACTATCTTTCTTATAAAATACGACAATACTGAGTAAATAATGTAAAATTAACTGATTGCTGGTTTGTGAAAATATATATTTTTTTAAAACCGTCAATAAGATTATAAACATGATATAATTTTATTTTCTCCAAAATTTGGTCAGGAAAATAATAATTTAAAAATCTAAGTTTCGGAATATAATCCATTTAAGTTTCTGAGATTTTCTTAAATCCAGGTTTGCTCCCCCAATGTGGAGCATATGGACTTCTAATGAAGTTTATCTAAGCAGAGGTATTTCTACAAAAAACACTTGTTACTCTGTCTGTCTGTGTCTGTCTTGTATGTTTTTTCAAAGATAGCAGGGATTGAAGAAAAAAAGTAGTACAAAAATAGTTAATCGCTCACATTCACTTTAAGGAATTATCTTTAAAATTTTGGCAAGCATCGGAAAAAAAACAATTTCTCTGGCGTTGACGTATTCGTTTGAAAAAAGTCAAAGATTAATGTATTGTTTCTTTAACTAGTTAGTTGTGATTCCAAGCTACTGTGTGATGACGCTACTTTTAAAGTAATTTATCTCTTATATCTAATATTCATCCTTGGCATATTTATATATATTATGAGTAATATTATCAAATAAAAAACAAAGCTTTCGAAGAAAAAAATGGTGTGCAAATTTAAATCTTCATTACCTTTAATATTATCGAAAAAGTTATACTTATTATTCAGCAGCTAAACTTTCACCCGCTAAAATCTATTAATTGCTGCAATATCTTATTCCTCTTCTGCGTACTGAGCAATATGTTGAATTCCAACTAATCTTTAGTTTGTAAAGTCAAACATTGTACCACCCTTGGGCTGTAGCTTGAATATTGTGCAAACATCACATTGAGTATAAATGCACGGCTTATTGGCAGTCGCTCGCATAATATACAAAGTTTCTTGCACTTGATGAATTAGAGTGTTAATTTGTTTAAATGGCAAGTTATTCTGATATATTATTGTATGAATAATATTAAACCTCGGTTTGTAAGTGTATGATTGTTTGAAATAAAACTACAGACAAAAGCTCTTCTGGTTTTCACTTGAAACTTATAAACGACTGTTAATAATTATATGATTGTGAAATAGTATAAGAAATATTCGTACAATAGTTAATAGAAAAACATCTTCACACCTTTTCTTATATTCTAACTTTTATTGAAAAATACAGTTTCAATTAATGTATAAATTTGTCTATAAAGGTAATAAAGTAGTCTTAAATACAATAAGGGATACAAGATACAAAAACTATTATATGACTATTAAGTTCTCTTCATTTCAGAAATTCCGAATTTCTGAAATGTGGTCTTAACGCCGTCCTACATCCTCTCTATCACCTGATGGCCAGGGTGTGGGACGGTGAGCGTTGTCCTAGGGACTGGGTGGACGGTGAGGTGTTAGCACTCCACAAAAAAGGTGATCCCCTCAGCTGTAACAATTACCGAGGCATAACTCTTCTCAGTATTCCTGGGAAGGTAATGGCACACATTCTCTTGGCGAGAATAAGAGGTCCCATTATGAAAATACTTAGGAAAAATCAAGCGGGCTTCCTCCCTGGAAGGTCGTGTGCGGACCAAATACACAATCTTCGATGTCTCCTCCAGCAGAGCAATGAATTTAACAGTGCTCTTGCTTGTTGTTTTGTCGACTATGAGAAGGCATTTGATAGTCCGCACAGACCCTCTTTGTAGAGGATACTGGATGCCTACGGGATTCCGCCAAAGATTGTGGCCATTATCAAATCCTTACATGAGAATAGTGCATGTTGTGTGAGAATCGGTGACTCAAATACCGAATGGTTCGGGGTCACTACCGGAGTGAGACAGGGGTGCGTTCTTGCACCGTTCCTGTTTATTATTATCCTTGACTCCATACTTCGCAGGTCAATTCCGCCTGATCGAGGTGTGGCTGTTGGTCCCGGTCTGAAGCTGTGTGACCTTGAATATGCCGATGATGCTGTAATATTCGATAAATCCATTGAGGGCATCCAGGAGACTATTGATGGGTTAGGAACTAACTCAGGTCGCATTTGTCTAAAAATTAATACTAGTAAGACCAATGTGATGTGTAACCAAACCTGTCATGACTCTGATAGGACCCTTACCAGCGCGGGACAGATCATCGAGAGGGTTGACAGCTTCAGATACCTCGGCGTACATATCCCCGAAGACGGTAGTACAAAAAACGAGCTCGCCATTCGTTTAGGAATGGCTGGAGCCACATTCAACTCAATGCGGACTGTCTGGGACACACAGCTGTACTCGATTAAAACCAAATGCCACTTGTTCAACGCTTGCATTCTGCCGGTAATGCTTTACGGTTGCGAATCATGGCACCTGACGAAGACTCAGAAAAACCGTATACTAAGCTTCGAGAACAGATGCTTGCGTCGGATAATGGGGGTGAGGTGGTTTGATTTTGTGAGGAATTCAGAGATAAGGGAGCGTGCAAGACAGCGTCCCGTCACGTCAGAGGTTATGGAGAGACGTTGGAACTGGCTGGGTCACGTGCTGCGGATGCCTCCGGAAAGCCTCAATCCTGCCTGCCTCTTCTTTCGACCGGTGGGATTCCGGCGTCCTGGACGTCCGTCGGGTACTATCCATAGGATGTACTCGGCGGAACTGAGGGATGCTGGCATGTCATGGGAGGAAGCAAAGCTATTGGCGGGAGACAGGGAAACATGGAGGTGCCGCGTGGCGGCCATATGCTCCACATAGGGAGCGAACATGGCCAAAGAAAAAAGAAGAAGTTCTCTTCAAAATAAATTAGTTTAAATAAAAATTATGATGTGTAAGTAAGTACATTAGCAATATTTTTTGATGATATCATAAGCGATATTTTTTACCTTATTATAGTAGAGTTCTACTAAGTTAATTTCAATTCAATCAATGATCATTTTTTTTAGAAACATAAGATTTATAGTTTATTTTATCTATAGGAAGAAATCTGGTAGAACATTCTGAGAATCCCATAACCCATTTTATAAAAAAGTTATCATTGTAAATAATGAGTGAAAAATCTATTCAAAATAGGGAAAAAAATTCAAATCAAAGTCTTTTAAGATAATCACCTTTTTTGAACACGTTAACTTAATATATTGTAACAATGATAAGGTTTAAAATTAGAGGGAAGTCTTTCACTCTTAACGTCATATTTTATTTTAACTATAAAATGTTTATGAATTCAGTAGGGCGCATTGCTGTTCATTGAATTAAATATCGTTTATGTTCTTTACAAAGCCAGTTTATCGAGCTGAATAACTGTTATCGTTTTATTTATCGACCCACAGCGACCGGAAACCAAAGTTTAGAGAAAATTAACAGGACTTCCGTTTTATAAAGTGATTTTTTTAAAGATTCATAAGAAAACAATTTGAAAAAAAAACGAACGAAAGGCAATAATACGGACTGAAAGAGGACCGAGTTGAAAAGAAAAACGTCCTTTTCGTACTGGTGTGTAAAGGAAAAGCTCAATATTTGCGTTTCTCAATTTACCGAGCTGACGAAGAGTCTTTAAGTTACAAAATCTATTAGGATTTTATTTGAAGAAAAAAAAAACAGTCATTCCGAGAAACCTTTTATATTAAAACTTTATGGGTTCAAGATGGCGATTCAATATAGATTAAAAATTGTTTGAATTTATGTATTCAGCTTAAATAAAATAATCATCATTTGGATGGAATTAAGATAAGTCTTTATTAAAATTTTATTAAGAATAACACACTTAAGATAAAAAAAATCTCTTCTTGTACTTCTATGAGTTTTAATCTAGTGATATTGCCTACTCAGGTCGCATTGGTCTAAAAATTAATACTAGTAAGATCAATGTGATGTGTAACAAAACTTATCATGACTCTGATAGGACCCTTACCAGCGCGGGACAGATCATAGAGAAGGTTGACAGCTTCAGATACCTCGGCGTACATATCCCCAAAGACGGTAGTACAAAAAACGAGCTCGCCATTCGTTTAGGAATGGCTGGAGCCACATTCAACTCAATGCGGACTGTCTCGGACACACAGCTGTACTCGATTAAAACCAAATGCCACTTATTCAACGCTTGCATTCTGCCAGTACTGCTTTACGGTTGCGAATCATGGCATCTGACGAAGGCTCAGAAAAACCGTATACTGAGCTTCGAGAACAGACGCTTGCGTCGGATAGTGGGGGTGAGGTGGTTTGATTTTGTGAGGATATCAGAGATAAAGGAGCGTACAAGACAGCGTCCTGTCACGTCAGTGGTTATCGAGAGACGTTTGAACTGACTGGGTCACGTGCTGCGGATGCCTCCGGAAAGCCTCAATCCTATCTACCTCTTCTTTCGACCGGTAGGATTCAGGCATTCTGGACGTCCGTCGAGTACTAGCCATAGGATGTACTCGGCGGAACTGAGAGATGCTGGCATGTCATGGGAGGAAGCAAAGCAGTTGGCGGGAGACAGGGAAAAATGGAAGTGCCGCGTGGCGGCCATATGCTCCACATACAGAACAAAATTGGCCAAAGAAAAAAAAATATTACCAATTGAATTTAAGAGAAAAGAAAAACAATTGAGCCCCAAGCGACGAAGTGAAGTAAGCCAAGTAGTATTTTAAGAAACTTTGAGTAGGATGCGTTATAATATTATACAAGTTTTAAGGTGTCATAGAAGTAAAAAAAGATGAGTAAATACACACTGCAATAGTGTAATTGTCATAAAATAAAAATATGCAATTACTTAAAATCACCAAGTAAAGAAATGATTCTACATCGAAAATACAAAAGAAATGTTTTACCATTTTGCTACTTGGCTCACTTTACCTTTCAATGGCTTAATTAATTTAAGAATAGTCCTCAATAAAAGGCTCATTGATAAATCCACGTAATTAGTCTATGGAGAGGACATTCTTTTAAAAAACTAGAATGGCTTGAATTAAATGAGTTTTTATATATTTCGTTAAAAATAAAAAATTAGTGCAGTACAATATAATGTTTTATCACTTTGAATAATGATTGTAAAACTCACTCACGACTTAAAATGTGCATACAAAATGACCTAGTTTATTTGAATTCTTTAAGGTTATTGAAAATTGAATTCATCGCTTCCACGGTAATAGGAAATTCTGAATGGAAAAATAAATTTTGCTAAAGACATTCTCAATAATTAAAATGAAAAACTTTGTTGTTTTTAATCGTGTTTTTTGCTGTTTATTTTTGTTTAAAATACTTTTACCCGACTTAAAAGTATAGCCAACAAAACATCGATTTTTATATTTATTTCCCCAGTTTGCAAGTTCAATCAATCAAGTAGGAGCTGGTGGGCCTTTCCTGCAAACAGGCGTACAAAACGCGAACATGAGAGATTTTATTTAGCGAATACTATTAACATATACGGAAATGTAAAATATATATACGTTCAATCAATCACCCTCAATGGTTTTAACAAAGCTTTTTATACGAAACACTATTATTTTTATATAAAAGTAAATAAAATAGCTCTTAACTAAACATGTGCTTTATTTTATGTTAAAGTAAATAATTAGATATCAAAAGTACAAGGAAAAGGTTACATATAATTTACACAATATTTTGTTATTCATTTCAACCTTGATATGCTCATTGTCAGTAAATTAAAATGAATTAAAACAAAAACTTAATTAAAGATTAATTTGTCTACCATCGAATATTTTTGAAATAAGTAATAAAAAATACGTATTTTTTTATGAAGAGCATTTCCAATGCGATACAGCTAACGTTGAAAGCTTTTTTTTTTATCAAAATATACTTTTAATGACCAATTTCTAATAATTTTAAAGTCTAAAAATTCGCCCTAGTTATTCAATATACGGGTATATATTTGACTTAATTTAAAAATAAGTATCTCGAAAATAAAATCCCTTCTGAGTGAAAACTTCCCTAATATAGCAAAGTTGATTTTTATGAATTCTATTAAATGAAAAATCGAGATGATATCGGTAAACGCGGCGTAACTTGGCGATCGTTCGAGAAAGGAAAGTTTATTGGGGAAGGCTGTGTCAATCAGAAAACTTTAAGCTCAGGAAAAAGCTTACAATTTCAAGACGAGTAACGTTTTTGAACATTTCAGGTTAATTAGGCAGCCAACGAGTGAAACACGCTTTTGTTTCATCCGGAAAATATTCAATGATTTTAATTGGATATGAATAAAAAGGATTTTTAATCATATGAAAAACCAACCTGTACGATAAAAACACGATGAGATATGATTATTTTGTTAAGGTTTTATAGTAAAAGCAAACTACATATATGAATTGTAAACCTCTATTAGCAATTTCAGTTAACAATTGTGGTAGAAGCAATATCACTTTGTTATTATAATTTTGTTTAAATTATCAAATAAAAAAAGACATAATTAAAATATAATATTAAATGATAATGTATAGTTCACTTTACTACAAGGCGCTTATTTTTGTATTTATTTTGGCATTTATTTGATTGGAATCCATTATTATATGACTACAAAAAACTTCTTATTCAAAATAAAAATTCTTATAATATCTCCTCATAATAATAAGGATGTGCAATGAAAGACTTTTTTTTTAAATAGTGCCGTTTTGAGTAAAATTGCAGTGGTAAATAGTGAAGTGTAAAAAATACCAATTATAATTTTAATTTTAACGTTTGCAACAAATTTATTAATTATTATCAATAGATTGCTTTAGTTGTAATCTTTATGAAAAATCGGAAAAAACTAATAAAAATATTTGATGTTTATTTTATTAAAATATGATATTTGGCATTAGTTATCTTTTTACCAATGACCACAAAATGATAATTATTTATAATATCAGTGCCCTGGGAAATATTGTTATTAATGAATGCCATTGAATTATTAGTTGTGCATTAAATACAATATATCAAATAAAAATTCTTCATTAATTTATCTACCAACATTAATTGAAGTTCATTTTAAAGTCTGTCAATTTGAAGAACATGATATTTTGGTAAAGTATTTTAACTTAACTAACATTCTGAAATTACCTTAAATATTATATTATTCCACCAATTATGATTTATAATTGTAAAATAGAAATGAATTCGTTGAACCATTTCAATCAAAGAAATATTTTATTAGAATAATATTTATTTTAAATCAATATTTTACATCTAAAAATATTATGGGATTCATTGCTTTACTGTTAAAACGTTTTTATTGACAAGAAATCTGAAGTTACTCTTCAAATTGATAAAGCACCACTTAAGTTGATGGTGCTCGTGCAATCCTATTATTTCTTTTTCGTGTTCCGCAAGTATTCTTGTAAATTTTGCGTTAAGCTATTGGAAAACATGAATTTGTTTAAATCAATCAGTCATTCAAAATTACACACCTCACTCAAACGCAAGACAAAGACACTTTCAAATAAATATGGAGTCTAAAACCAAAAAAAAAACGATATAACTATTTACAGCTTAAAAAACAGTCAACCAAATGGAAATAAGTAGAACAAGAAAACAAGAAAATCTAAACGGCTATTTTCAAAATCAATTAAAAATAACAAATCAATATGGACCATATGTATTAGAACAGAAGTTTCCACGAGAACCGATTGTTTCTCAGTTATTCAACCTCTCTTTTTGTTTGACGAGAGTAGAGATATTAAGAATAGGGTTAGGAAAGAACTACTAGTTAGCTAATCGTTCTCACTTTTCCCGTTTCTTAGGATTAGAGAGGTGAGAAAAAAATCTAGATATCACAAACAGGAATCGATTAATCGATTGAATCAAGTCTGCTTCTATTGGAATTTGAACCCGTGAGATCAGTCACGGAAGCCAATGACATTGACCACTGCGTTACATACTCGACTTTTCTATTAACTCTTACGGCTCGGAGACTAGAAAAATACTTCTCAGCCGATGGGGGTCTTTTTTGACCCCAGTGGTTTCCTCATTATTAGCCTTATTCTTATGAATTTCAAAAAAAAAAATAGTCCAAGGGCTTAAAAATATCTCTTTGCATCATTCCTCATACATTTTTTTATAAAAATCTGTGTTTTTTTAATAAATAATCATATTTTAAGTTGCGCGTAAAAAAGACGTCATGTCAGCACACATATGAATTGACTACTGAAGAGTGTTCCAGCGTTCCAAATTATCATACGAACAATCGTTATCGCGGGCGCTAATCAGCTGATAAGCGTTATCGCGTATTTATATAAACTACAAAAGGTCCAAAAAACTATGATGTAAGAATACCTTAATTATAAACATCGTATCACCCATATTAAAATAGATATTTACGAAAATGTTGTTATTGGGGTCGCATTTCTTGAGCTTAGAAACGGAAAAGTTAAGCTTTCAACAATTTGAAAGGTTAAAGTTTTTGAAAATTATTTGAGTTTATACCTACCATTGTTTGAAAAAATATAAATACATTCTACAGAAGTATAAAACGTATATAACATAATTATTCCCCTTTTTGATCCTATAAATTTTGTGTAAACATTGAATAGAAATGTAAAAGCCTAATTTATTTATACGTTAACTGTATGAATATAGAGAAGATTTGTTTGTTTTATGTTCGAAACCATATTAGCTTGAAATTATTCAATGAATGAACTGAACCAATAAACACAGTAGGCGCTGTCTCAGCAGTGAGATGGGGGATTTGTTTAACCCCTCTGCCGTTGCTTATTTGTTTTCCAGTAAACGGCTTACAGTGATTGATTTCAGGTTTGACAATGACAAAGGTTAAAATACCCAATATTCTGACGTCTTCTGTCAATTAAGCGTGTTTTCTTCTTTGTGAAGCGTATAGTAAAACCTGTTTATTCCACACAATATTGTGCAGATTCGTAAACACAAAAGTAAAAAAACTAATAACATTTTCATTTACTTTTGTAAAAAATATTGCTCTCAATGTGTAGCATATGACTCACGCAGCATCTCAATGGTACCAAGTCTTCTGCTAATTGTTTAACTTTCATCCATATCATGACACCATTCCTCAGTTTTGCCAAAAACATCATATGAATTCTACCCGACGGTCATCCAAGAGACCAAAAGACAAGGCAAGCAAAATTGAGACTCGTAGCCAGTTTAACCATTTTTTGATAACTACTAACAAAATAGAAAGCTGTCTTTTACGTTCCTTAATTTCCGTTTTCCTCACAGAATCAAACACACCTCACTTCCAATATATGCCGCAAACATAAATTTTAAAAGGTAAGAATACGGTTATTTTGAGTCTCTGTCAAGTATTATGGTTTTCTATCGTAAAGCAGCAGTGGTAGAATACAAATAGCATTGGGTTTTTACGTTGAAAATTTTGAGTACGTATATAATTTAGAATAACAATACGTGGATTCTGTAGAGAACTGAATTCAAATTTTCCATGGTTTATCATGAGTAGAAGTGAAAGGGTCAGAAAGTATAGAGAAAAATCTACCACAGAAGTCATTTTGCAAATAAAATAAGAAACTGAAAAAACCAATACAATTAATTTAATGTATGGTATGTGTGGTATATCTTACTCTAGAATATTGTGATTCACAATGAATTCGTTTAATGTGCTGAGCGAACATTTTGTCAAGTGACTTTTTGTATTCGACGAAATGCTTAGAGGGAAGAAATTGAATTTGTTTCTAAAGGAAATAAAAAATATATCGAATGAAAACAGATTTGCTACTAAAATTTCAGCTCACAAGGTAAATAATTTTAAGCTCTATGACTCTGCATCCATAAATTGAAAATTTTATTTCTTCAAGATCGCCACATTTGCTTCTGACCCCCTCAAGTATTACTTGATTTAAGTCAAATAAAATACAAGTACTATTAGCAACTTGATTCAAAGGATATATTAAAAAAGCTTTATGTCATTTTTTGTATTATTTAAAAACATTAAAAGTTTGCTCAGATTGAACAATTTCAAATAATAAATTATTTACTGAAAATCATCGTAAGCTTAGTAAAACGAGATAAAAAAAATGTCATCAATACAAATGTATAAGTAGTATAAAATATATAAGGGAACAACTAAAGAATTATAAATAATACTATTGTTGTACGACAAAATAGCATTTGGCTAGAGCTAAAGTAATCATCACGACTTACATATTACTCCAATTTTTTTAATCATTTAAAACACTTTGGTAACGAAATAACTTTATGAATTGCTAATTCAGCGTAAAAATAAATAAAAAAAATTAACTTACTTTTATAAAATAATGACAATTTACCGTATTTCATGGAAAGCGATAGAAAAGTTAAAACATTTTCAATTATGTATTCAATTATATTAAAGTAAACATAACAAATGAATTTGACAGTTGTGTGGATGACAAAACAGTTTAAAAACATATCGCGATGTGATTTTCTGAATTAAAGCTTTTTGGAAGGGACATCCCATCAAAGATAATGACGGTTTATAACGTGTATTGGTCTACGGAGAGCTTTTACTTTATTTCCTGGAAGCGGAAACAGTTTCATTTAAAACAATGGACTATTTAATGGGAAATACCGGCTCGTAGAAGAAAGGTAATGTGTAGCATCCAGATCTCAATGAAAATACCTTTTCTAATCTTTTGTTTGAAAATAAAAACATCCTCTTAGCAACTTTAACGATGAAAGCAAAAAGTTGTTCCGATAAATCGACTTTTTAATGAGATTTGAATACCAAATTAAGATAGAATGACTAAGCGTAAAATACCAGTGAGTAGGTACATCAAAAATTAAGATTCCTTACGATGTTTTGTATTTTTTTTTACAATATTTAATGAGAATATTAAGTTTAATACTTTTTCTATTACCTACATTAAAAGCAAGGCCAGACGGTGCCTCAAAATTTGTGTTTTTTGGTCTGACTTTTTGCTTCATTTCAAGTCATTCTAGCGTTTCTTAGCTCTACTGATTACATCGTCAAGATGATTTTCAACAATCTGATATGCAGGATTCAATGTCGTATACCGCACATGTCAAAATTAAGTTAATCGCCTTTTAAAACAAAATCGGGCATGATTAGGAGAAGAATCAAAGCGCTAAGCCTCTAGTATTCACGGCAAGTATTTGTTTTTGTTAGAGTGCATGCATCAAATAATTGGATCGTGGTTCTGATGGCATACAGCCGTAAGCCATAAAAAGTAAAAATTTTCACCACCAAATTGAAAAACAAACCTGAAAACCATTACAAATTGAGGTAATTAGTATATATTTGTCTACTGGACTTTATCAGGTGATAGTGAAAGATATAGCTATATAAAAAGACACTTTGTTATACTATTGCAGTACAAAGCCCACTATTGGTGAGCATAGTAAAACAGAACATTGCAGCTATAGTTATACAACGACATACACATATAAAACGATTCCATATTTAAAAAAAATAGCGTCGTTTATGTAGAAATACTTTTCTTTTGTGCAGAAACATTACCATTACAGACCGGAACTTCAGCCAACGTCTAACAGTCTTTCGGAGATAAATTTATGGTAGATCGCACCTCGAAGTGGTTTTGGCATAATATTTGTTATATATATAAAGAAACATATTTTATTTTAAGAAATATAACAAAGCTTTAAATGTCTTTAAATAAACGGTTTTTACCCGATTCTCTTTTTTGTAATTTATAAGAATTACAAACAGTCATAGATGAGCACAGCTTTAAGTTACTCATAGATCTTTAAAATGTGATAATCTGAAAAGTGTCCATTGAAAACATAGTGTATTCAACACAGCAGAAAATTTGGAAAAACTGGCGATATAATAAACAAAACCACGGTAGTTTCATTATAAAGTTAAACCACATTCTCTTTCGTCATTACACTTCTAAGATTTTCTTAACAGATTTTCTTTCCGCTTCAAGAGTGTTATGCAAGAAAAGTACCGCCTTGGAAAAATCACATTAAAGTATCAGCCGAGCTTTAATCGTCTTACGTTAAATGAATGAGGAAGGCTTTCAGGGAAGAGCCTATATTTAATACATTTTTAAAGCTTGAGTATCTGCGCGCAAGACCTGGTGGATTAAAAAAAAACTGTGGTGATGTGAGTCATTTAAGTGTAACCTAGTTATAACAAATGTTGATTTAATCATTTATTTTCTGTTTATGGACTCAATTTTTTATCATGTCCTTTTTTGTACGTTTCTAACTAATAATTATGCGTCGAAGCCATTTTTAAAGAAACATTAACATCGATGTTATTAAAAAAAACAGTTGCGAAAGCAAAGATGAATGCGATGCCTTACAATATTTATTAACATTAAAAATCCTTTGCGATTTCAAGATTAATTGAAAAATTACAAAAATTAATAAAACTTGCTCGAATAATATGATTATTTGTTGGTGCCCTTACTGAATATGATTTTTTTTTCTAACCTATCATAGGTCTTATCTTTGAAATTGATTGTGTATTTTTTATATCAATCTTTAGTTCGAGTTTTAAAAGCGTGACGATGCATCGTAAATGAATCTTAGGTCATCTATGACAAAACATTCGCAAAAGTACAAAATATTACGGCTTCAAATGATCTGAATATTTATTTGTGTCTAACTAAATAAATGAAATAATATAACTCAACTCAGCACTTAAATTTAAGATTTTGATATTAAATCTTTGGACGAATTCACGACCTTTGAAGCACCACGTGTGAAATATGACCAAAGTAAAGTAATTTTTACGTTTCTACTCGAGTCAACTCATTTCCACAATTCTGAATTTATATGCGTACTTTCACATTATTAAAGATGAACATTTTCAACAAAGTGTGAGAACTTTTTTTGATAACGCTATTTATTTTTTTTCTGTCAAAAAAGATTTAATCGTGAAATGAAGTTAAGGACATATTTTAGAGAATTTAAATATTTGAATTGTTTTTTCAATTGTCTAACTAGTACATATTATTCATTTAATTCAACACATTAAAAAATCTTCATTAAATTATTACACATAAACTGAAGTCAAAAAAAATACCAACTAAAAGATTTTTAAAAATTAATCGTCTATCTATACCAGAGGTTACCAACCTTTTCGGACCCTAGAGCGCAATGTATAATATTGGTAGGGCGGCGAGCACAACATTTTTTCAAAATCTTAACACCCGAAATTGGTTTTTTTTTGGTATTATTGGTTAAAGATCATTAATTTTCATCTAAATTTATTTGGTAACCGAAACAAGACGACAGCTGTTTTAGAAAAACCTTGTAGAAAAATAAATTAACTATCCTTTCAACTTTCAAATTAATTTAAATTTTATTGTTTCATCAATTTTAGGCAATAAACTGAAAAATAAACTGAATAAATTTATATAAAGAGTAACTTTATTGCCAACTTTTGATGGAAAATCAATTAATATTTCTAAAGAAGACTTGATTACGAAAAAAGAATTAGGAAATTTATGTTTAAAAATTGTCAGTCACTCAATATTTGAGTCGTATAGTATCAAAAGTAGAACTGTTCCATATATGATATATGGAATAGTTCTACTTTTTATACTATACGACTCTTTTCTTCTTTGCGTTGGAAAATAATAAATATTAATAATGCAAGAAATTGTTGATTTTATTATTGATATTTATCTATTAATCATGATGTAATAACGAAACGATTTTAATAAATTCAAAATCCATATGAAATTGAAATCTTAGGCATGAGTTTTTGTGATGACTTTATTCCTTGAGTTGATCTCAAATGACTTATTGATCTCTTTATATTTTAAACGTCTGCAGTACCAAAATTTAAAACAAAATTGTTAGGAGGTACAACGCGTTTAATGTTTATGAGAATTGTTTAAAGAACTTTTATGTTTTTGTGATTTTTAAATGAGGTTGAAACTTTTTTAAATGTCGTCATTAAAGAAAATCATCTTTATCTTTTAATCCATAGAAAATAGTTATTTACATTTGTTGCAATATAGAAAACGTCCCTTAACATTATAGATATCTAAGTAAAATATACAAATAAAGTGATATAATAATTTTAAAAAAGCTTGGAGTAGTAATTTAATTAATTATACTCGATCGGCAACCGGGCGGTTAGTAACAATAAATTAATATAAGCCAATAGCTTGGAAATATATAAAAAATATCGGTAAAGTTTGACAAGTGGCAGAGAGGTTGCAGGGGAAGGGTGTTAATGCAAAGTAAGCAAAGGCCCATTTGACCGAATGAAACCCTTGACGTGTCACTTAATCTACTTTGCTGTGTAATATAGATACAACAGGGGTGGGCAAGTAATGTCGATATTTGATAACAAGTTCAGATTTATTACAATCACACTACTGATTAACTATTTGTTAAGTATTTAAGGGGTAAGTACTGATACTGTTAACACAGAATGATTTCAAAGTACCAGTAAGTAGTAAAGTTTGTTATTTTGTTGAGAAACAGAAAACACATAATCATCATTAGGAAAAAACTAGTGCAGTAGTTATAAGTCAAGTGAATTATTAGAAATTTGTAAAATTGGTAATTCGGTACCAAGTCACCGTCAAAAATAGCAATTGACTTACTTTTTGCTTATATGTGCCTTATTTTAATGAAGCTATTATTATGTAAAGGTCAACTTAACCCTCCAAGGACGAGCGTCACCATATGGTCACACAAAACACCGTTGTCTATTGATCCCACTATTCATACTTTTTCTACCTGAATATCGTTGCTTTTGCTCATATTTGGTTAAGAAGGGTACGGACTACAGTAAGTCATCAGTCGTAGGAACAGGAACGGTCTCCAAAAGCACATGTGATTTTTTGAATTTCCGTTTTTTTTAATTTACTTTTTGAAACTGTTAGATATTTTTTTATAAAAACATAAAATTATTTACAGTTATTTTGCTAATATATTTGTTTTGAAATTATGTTGATCTAAAGAGGTCAAATTGTAAATATTTTTAAAAAAATCACGTTTAGCTATATTTCAACCCCGAATGCTTGCAAGCCCATACGGTCACTTTTGTCCTTACTACTGTCCGTACTCAATATTACACGATAATAAAAGGATGAGCATGACCATATAGTCATGCGGGGTTTCTATACAACGACTTTGCGTTTTTTTTTTTTAAATTTTGGATAGGAATAAAAGTTATCCGTGACTTCAATATGGCTTAGAAAATATTTTTTTTATCGGAAAAAAGCTCTCGTCTCTGGAGGGTTAATCAATACAACATCATCAGCAATTAATGTTTTAGATTAGGGGAAAAAGTAACAAAGTATTTAAGTCCCACAAATACTATTTTATATAATATACTAGATTGCTATTTTGGCATATACCGTCATTCGTACGATGTTTAAACATACATTTTAAGCACATATATTAATTATAGTTCAGCTGAAAGCAAACGCCGAAATAAATTCTAAGTATATATTATGTAGAATGTATATATTATACTTTGTTATTTTTAACCGCATTAAATGAAAACTACAAAAACCGCATTTTTTTTGTTATAACCTATTATTTATTTTTTAGTTAAAATCATACTAAATTATTGCTCATTGGAAATAGAAAAATGTTTTTCATATTTTTCAACTTTGGTATTTTATTTTGTTATAATTTTTATTTTCGAACACTTTTAAAAATATTTAAAAAATATATTTCGATGACCCTAACACTCATTTTATTTAAAAGCTTCCATGGAATGTTTGTAATAATAAAAACAATAATCCTTTGTCAGCATTGTCAACTGATCATCATCAATTGACAATGCTCGCAATGAGCGAAACCGGTCCTGACATATTAAATAAAGTGGAATAAAGTACAAAGGATTATTGTTTTTATTAATATAATGCCTTTCCACCAAGTATTGACAGTGAACACCCTAAAAGTGATGAATGTTTGTAAGCTGACGGATAGAATAAAGAATGAATGATAAAAAAAAATATTTTTTAATCCTTGTTCGCTCTAAATGTGGAGCATGTGGACTCCTAACTGAGGTATCTCAACAAAATTATTCTACGAAAACCGTTTGTTACTCAGTTGCTCAACCTTTTTTTTCAAAGAGAGTAAAGACAGGGCCAGGACAAAAATATTGTTATACTTCTAGCAATCAATTTATTTCTTTGATTTTAGAATCGTAATGATTGGAAGAGAATTTTTAGACATCACACCTTTGCCGTCAAACAAAAATCTATAAATGGATTGAAATCTGTAAATATTATTTTGAGATATAATGATTAAGAGGTGTTTTTTTTTAATTGATACATAATTGCGCCAAACAACATTTGTGAATGAATATAAGAGTTTTAACATAATTATCACTCGCTGTTTATTTTTATTGTATGATATCGTCTAGAGATTGCAATACTGGACGAATTGATCAATACCAATACTTAGGTATTTTGTATTAAATACCAGTTTTACGAGTGATACATCAAAAGGAATTTTAATAAAACGAAAAAATACGACCACTTGGAATTGCAATACCAGATGGGTAATTCGAATTCGATATTTCAATTCAAATATCATTGTTTATGAAAATATCTTAATCATAAAAATTATTCTTGAAAACGGATTTCTTAAAATATTAACACACTATTGAAGAGGTCATCAAATTTGAAACCTGTCAATATTGATACAGGCTTTAAATATTTTAATTTACCGGGGATATTTTATTAAAACATTTTTTTATACATCGAAAATTCAACTTGAGTAATTTTCAATACCGAAATATCGGTATTTTTGCATTTTAGAAACCGGGACAGTAACACCCCCATTTACACTATATTCGGGACCGTGTAATTAGGAGTAGTGTTATTGGGGGTGTGAATATCATACAAAATTAGTGATTTGGTTTTTTTCTACGGAAAATGCAAAACTAAAAAAAAATATGGACGAAATATTTAGTTTTTGTAGTAGTAAATATCCTGCACGCAGACAGACGCCCAGCTATGCGCGTATAGCCTAGCACGTGTTGAATACACAAACGCTAGCTAATATTTAACTGTATGTGCGGCACATCCAGCCGTTTCGTAGTAACGACAATAGAATGCGACCGTGCAATTGGGAGATTTGCGGCGAATATTTCAAGCCAGCGCGTAATTCGGGGTAGTGTAATTGGGAGTTCCAAAGTATTTCGGTAATACGGGTATTAAAATCCTTATTATCATTTGAATACAAGTATCATTAATTTAAAAAAAATGAAACTAGAATAAGATCAATACATACATTTTGTTTTGATATACATGCATAAATTCAGAGAGAAATAAGTCGGGAAAAATGTACTACAAAAAAATATTTATAAAAAATAATTGTGTATGAAAGTTGATTCTTCTTAGTTACACCGTATGTATGTAAATAGATAATTAACATAAAAAGCTTATATCGATATATCTATATATTTTTGGTATCTTTTTATCATCTTGATTTCGGAGTAACTACATACACATTTTTTATATAATGGGCAGTTGTGGTCTACATTTAGTTTATTAGTTGCCTCAAGATTAAAGCCACTTTGACCAAATTTTAATCTAGTGGTAAGCATTTTTTTATTTTACTAAAACAGGCACTGTGAATTGCTTGGTTATAACAAAGAACACATTTTCACTGGATAAGTGAGCTGGAAACTTGCGGTAAAATTAAAACGAAGCAGGTTTAATTTTATAAAGCCACGAGTCACCAACGTAAGTTTTGGTCGATATAATCGACAGCAATTAAATTTAATTAGGACAAAAAATATTGAAATTATCAAATTTAATCTTTTATATTATATTAAGCTATTCTAAGAAGGTTGATTTTTTTTCGTTTCATAAAGATTTTTTTGTTGAAGGTGAATTTGAAAAAAATAAGTTTTGCCCTTGGAAACTTAACCACTGATATAACTAATGATTTTTTGTTTTGTCTGACAGCACTTTTCACATTGCGCCTAACTAATCCTAGCCAAGCTTTATTTTTATTTATCTGCTGTAAAATTTGTCTCCTGCGTATAAAATATTGAGACAAAAAAAGTATAAGATTCTTATCTGAAACGTTTGCATTGAGAAAAACACACCCTACAGAAGAAGTAATAAGTATTAACATAGGTAGGCAAACGATAAGCGGAGCCTTACATATTTGAAGCCTAATAGCTTGTTTGCTAACTCCGGGTTATTTAGAGAGATGAACAAATTGGGAAGAAAAAAAATAGCATTTACCCCTTAGGACGGAGTCGTTTGTATGTTAAAAGCATTGACATACGTAATTCGTGTGACATTATGCTGATGAAAAAAATAAATTGGATGGGCTATTTTATTTACTTGCATTTAGCTATTGCTATAATTTATCTTACGCTTTATTTGTGAAAGAAATTTTTCGTGCATGAATTTTATTATTCTTATATATAAAGTTTCAAATATTACTTTTTTGTTTTTTTAAATCTATATCCACTGCCAATTTGTAATATAACCAAAACCATTGTCAAAAAATTCTCTATTCCTTACCAGTCTTCTTGCATCCTCCCAGGTAAACCCAGCGTCCGGTAACTTCGCCGAGTTGATCTTATGTATGGTCATCAGTGACGTTTCACGAAATCAGGATCCATTCGGTTCTTTTAAGACAGCCTTACTCAACCTGCGGCCCGCGGGCCGCATGGGGCCCAATCAGCTCCTATGTGTGGCCCAAAATAATTATAGTCACACAAATATTAAATGACGAAGACAGTTAAAAGTTTGAAACAATATCAAAATTTAATTTTTAATTAAACGACTAAAGATATTTGTTTACTTTTTACGAATTTTTTATTTGTTGTTCATCGTCATTTTTTACTTTGAAAAATACATGAATACATATGTACATATATATTTACATAAAATAAAATAGTTTTATTTTGACATCATAATTCATACATATGTATGCAGTATAATATGTGTACAGTTTATGTATTGTAAATATGTTGAGGCCTATGTAGAAAAGCAAAAATCGGAATGCGGCCCGGAGGAAAAAAAAGTTGAGTGTGACTAGTTTAAGATATATACAAGGTGCAGCCACCCGTAGCACATTTTCAAGCCAGGCTCATCGTCAAATATTTTTTTTGGATTCCTTGATCATTTTGTAAATATCACTCCATCGATCTATCAATTTAATAAAATATAATTCGCCATGCACTTGACAAAAATATAATAAAAAAACAGTACATAATACATGATATCAAAATATCAACAAGGGAAATCAAGAAATAAAAAAGTAAAACCTAACAAACAGTTCACAAATATTGTTACTGAAAATTCCCACTTCTCTAGGCAATGAGCTGATCAGTCGAACAGCCCTTGGAACTGGCGACTCATAGGTCCTACGCAAGGTTTTAACAAGTTTTTAAAAACAATATTTTTTGGTGATAGTTTCGCCCACGTAAGAATAAATTGGAACCATGTATGTTAATATTCATGATAATTTCCCCGAAGAAGAAGAAAAAAAATGTAGGTAATTATATGTTTCTACCGAAAACTTTTTTTTATACCTGATTAAATTGCCTACTATATATAGCAAGTTTCATTTATTATTTTAATATATTTAAAATGTATATTATTTTTAAAGAGTTGTACTTTTTAAGGTAAACAAATAATATAACAGGTTTTGTAAAAAGTTATTCATGTTAATAAAAAGCGTTTTGTTGAAAAATGTTTGAGCTTCTAAGCTAAAAATAATTTATTATTCTTTTAATAAGATTTTGTTTGGATGATTCAAATACATATTATATTTCTATGCTACTTTGTGATATTGGAATATATTGTATGAAGCAACTGCTTGCGTCCCTTTAAAAATAGCTCAGTACCATTACGAGAAAATAAATACTTAAATAATAAATATTTTTTTGTGAAACATTACAATGTTAACGTATCGCTTGTATTAACCCTATTTTGTATTCTTATAATAAGCATTATCCAGTTGTTGTAAAGCGCATAAAGTTCGAGCATGATAATCCAAGGATTACCGGTACAAATTATGGGCGAGGAAGAAATATAAGCTTTTTTATGTGAGCTTTATTTACTCGAGGAAAAGAAAAAAGCAAAATGTTTACAGATTCTTTTGAATATGATATGGAAAACTAAAAATGTTCTATTTTCAGTCCATACGAAATATTTTTTTACTTTTTTAGCAACAATTTATCCAGAGTGTGTATCATTAAATAATATTAAATGCATTTCAGCAAATAACAATTCACAAGAAGAAGGAAAAACCTCTAACATTTCCCTTATAGGAAAGTATTATATAGCGTATGCGGCAGTCCCTCATATAGCGTTACTCTGTATTTCCTGTATACCGTATTTTTTTTTAGAAAAACTAATTAACATGTTTTGAAGTTAGAAATTTCATACATATATTATATTATAAAAACATATTTTATATACGTGTATTAAAGAAATATTTGTCAGTAGCTGTGTGTCCGTTGTTAACAAACTAAATGCTAAGTCGTTGAAAAATTATTGATTTATAATTACGCTAAAATTCACAAAATACAATCAAAAGAACCTATCTAATTTTTTTTGGGTGCCTAGTTCCCTATTACAGAGTTTCCCAAACATTTTATGAAATGGAACACTTCGCAAGTCCGGAAAATATAACGGAAAACATTTTTTTTGAACTGTGTTGCAGCGTATAAAACCATTCCAACACCTACTCTGGCTTTGCGGAACACCAGTGATCCGCGGAACATAGTTTGAGAAACCCTGCCCTATAACGTAGTATTTTACGCTGCAGGGGGTCAAATCTAGCAAAAATGTATCTAATATTGATACCTTTCTTTTAAAAAAGGTAAAGAGTAGAAATGGGGATTTAAAAAAACTGCAATCTTAAAAAAGAAAATACTCCTGTTTATCTGTCACTCAAAAACTTTCAAACGGTAAAAAAAGGCTAGATTTACCGTGAAAACAAAGATTTCTTATTTATTGAGAGCAAAATTATATATTTAAGCATATCCAATCTTATGTGAATCATATGGACTCCTAGTGGACTTCATCTCAACATAAGTGTTTCTACGAAAACTGCTTGTTACTCAGATGCTCAACCTCGCTTTTTTTAAAGAAAGTAGAAATATATAGGGCTAAGACAAGACTAGTGGTTAGTTAATCGCTTTCCTTACAACTGATTTCTGAACGAATGAGTGGGAGCAGGGAATTCAAGACGTCACATGCTTACATGTCTTCGAGCAGAAATAATAAATCAGCTGAAAAAATATTTTATGAAAACTGTCCGTCTTGGGATTTGAGCTCGTGACTTCCGTAACCAAAGCCAACGATGCAGCCGGCTATATATGTTAACAGACAGAAGAGATTATAATATTTATTTTCTTTACTCACAATCATATTTTTTAACATAAAAATTACTTTGATCGACAAGTCACATTTACTGCCGCAACGGTTGGGTATTTCTTTTATGAATAGCCAAGTTATCAGATTGTTTGCATTTCAAGTAATATTTTCAATTTTGGTTAAGTAAAAATGTCAAAATTCGATAATAATAAATTAAAGCACCAAAAAACATTATGGTCGTGTGTTTGATAAGTAAATATGATTAACACTTTCTTCAAATTATCCAGCGGATTCAAATTGAATGTAAATATTAGGCAAATACTTAATACGTTTTGATATTTACCTATCATTTTCTTTTTTGCTACTTGTTTACTAACGATTATTTTGAAAACACATTTTGTTCGTGGGTATACCGGAAAGCGGTTTATGAATACTGTATTAAATAATCATTTGGGTGTGAACCGGAAGTTGATACATGAAATTTATATGAAATTAATATTGAATTCAGTAAAGTACTGGATTAACTCGCACACGTTACACCAAAAAAAATGTTACAAAGGTTGGGTAAGTTACTCTTGTAACCTTGGCAACAACTGTTTAAATAAATATACATTTTTTCAATGGCCTAAATACAAAATAAGATGATTTTATAAATACCATAAAATTTTAATAAAAATAACCTTACTTTAACTACATAAAAATGTTAAAGAAAAAAGTCTACTTAAAATAATCTTGTTGAACAAAGAAGCATGTCTTGATTTAATATTTATAAACAAAAAAATATATCCCATAAAAAAACTATGTTTGCTAGCACCATTTTATAAATCACCGCCTGTAAACTGTAAGGTGTTTTTGTTTTTGCAAGAAAGATCCTTTTTCCTTTAATAATTTTAGTGCTATGATGAGATATCTATTTGAAATAGAAAACTCTCTTTTTATTTAAGATAAACTACTTAATCGCGATTTAAAGTATAGCACAGCATTGCATAGCATCTCAATACTAGATTTTTTAGATGTTTAATACAGCTCTATCACGACGAAATAACGTTTTACTAAAGGAAGAGTATATTTTAATGAAAAAAAATATACTAAGAACAAATAAAATTAAAACAATAACCACTAAATTAAAACAAGTTAGCTGGTAAAAATCATAGCGTTTTTTTAAATCATTTTATGATTTATGTTTAACAAAAAAAAGTATAAATTTCAACAAGAGAACAGCTTTTTAATATTTTTTATTGGGAATAAATTTTATTAGAACATGATTTAAAATGCTAATAGACTATCTCATGTTATGACCAGGATGATCAAATTTTTATTTTCCTTTGGTGAAATTTTAATCGATAAGTGAAAAAGTTTTCAGACAGTATAAATTCGATTTTATGAAATCGAAAAAAGTTGAATGTGCTCTTTGAAATCCCGTAAAGATATGCACCATTTGCTTTGAAAGTTAAAAGTTTCAGGTATTAGGTATTTTAGTATGCAATAGCTGAAGTTAAGGTTTTATTGATATTTTATACAGAATCTTGACTTATTTTAGTGGTAAAGTATACATTATTATTCAATTACATTTCTGTTTTCTATGACAATTTTATTTTAATATTGTGTACACAATAGATATTATAAATATTTAATTGACTATTCACTATTCGCTTGGTTATAAAAATCGTATTATCATATTGTTTTTGACAGCATTTTTTTGAATAACCCTAAGCAGAAAAAGGTATGAAATATGCCCAAAATTGTTCGTTTTTCCTTAATCTTCTCAGGCTTCTGGTGATATGAGAGTACATGGTTTCATCATTTGTACATTTTTTAATTGCGAAAATTAAATTAACTATCTCTTTCGAAACTTATTAGACATAAATGTTGGTATCTTTGCTTGAGACTAACCGTATTTTTTTACAAAAAAATCGGCTTTATAAAAATTGGCATTTGTTGAAGGTTTTAAAATAGTTAACGTTTCGTACAGTAAGAACTTTAAAAATTAATGTTTAGTGTTGTCGGTACGAAAACTTGAATTGTAAACAACAATTGCGTTATCAAAAAGTGTCAGTTATTCTTGAAATATTAAAAAATATTGCGTGAATGGATTTCAAATTAATATGTTATCATTAACCTGAAATGTACATTACATACAAAGTACGTACTTTTACATATTTAGAATAATTAAAGATTCTACTGTGCCGGATTTACTTATTCAGTACGCGGCGCTACCTTTCTACTTCAAGAGGATTTGTCCTCATTTATAGATAAAACCTGATCTAATTAGCATGTTTTAATGGTAAGCGTAGGTGATAATTTACCTCATTTCCCTTAACTACGTAGGTGTGCACTTAAGATAAGGAGCTTGGCTGTAAACAATAGCCCTAAACCCCATTTTATCTCAATTTATAGATAATTCGTTGCCTGTTTACGAATAAGGAAGCACATACTAAACTAGCGAGGTATTTATAACGTGCATTTTTCATGCATCCTAAATTATTTCATCCGATAAAAATGTATATATAAAAAAATATCCACATGAAAGTATAACAAACAAAAAACACCAAAAATACGTAGATTATCGTATAAATGATTTATGATTTCTCAAATATAAAAGCAGGATGTTTCACGTAGGTATCATTACTTTAAAAAGACACATTATCAAACATGTGTTCTGTCTTCATACAAAGGAAAAGTTTATTTTTATGAGTACAAAGTTTTTTTGATAAAAGTAAACAGCTGACGCAAAAAGCCTTCTTTTGAAAAAGTTAAAGCTGTTGGCTTAACGTAAAAGGAAAGTAAATTAAGAATATTTTTTGTTACCAATATATGAGAAATAATCACAACATAAGAGGACAAGCTACCTTTTAAAAAATCATGTGTGACATATACGAATACTCTTAGACAAAAATATAAAATTGGGGTCTACATTGAAGATAATTTTAACAATGTGAAAATGAAGAAGAGAATGTAAAGTAATTCAGTGCTTTTTATACAGCAAAGGTGCTTTGTTTTTAAGAAGCGGCAGAAAAGAGAGTTTAATCGAATATATACAGTACAATAATCACAAAAATAGTGTACATGTAAAATTAAGTGATGTTAGCTTTCAAAGTGTTGTTTTAATAATTGTAGAAAGCAATTATAATATAAAAACGAAAACAAAATAAGACTTGCTTACATTTTTAACCAAATGATCATCACTGGTTTCACTAATTGTCAGCCTTTTAAGCTGACCAAGTAAACATATTAAATAATAAGGTACTTTCAATAGATCCATGTGAGTTCCACATGTAGAGCATAATATGGTCTCGTAATGGAGGCATCCCAACAGAAGTTTTTTTGACGAAAACTGTTTGTTACTCAGGTGCTCAACCTCTCCTTTTCAAAGAAAGTGGTAAGTATAGAAGGACAAGGTTACGACAAAACTATTAATAAACTAATCGCTCTTGCTAAGTTGTATTATTTTGACGATAGATCGGAAAAATAAAGGTGAATTTTTAGACATCACCATGACTTCGAACTAAAATATATAAATATATTGAAAGTGTGGCCTAATTTCGTCAACCTTGTTCTAGTGCATTAAACCTTTCATTACAAAAAAGAAAACATAAGAGTACCTATAATTCTTCATTCGATATAATAATGATGTAATTTTTCAAACTGAGATGAATATACAATTCAGTTAATGATGCACTTTTTTAAATTGGTGATTGAGTATGTCCGACTTTAACAAAATATTTTTATCAAATCAAACCAGTGAATTCAATAAACCTGACGAATGTAAAATGTCTTTCATATTTCTCAGTTATCACACAGGACGGACAACTTTTAATTGGATATCTAAAACAGATTATGAAGCATCAGCACGTGAATTATTTTCTCAAGTGAACATATTTATTAATTATAATGTGCAGTATTTTCTTTATCCACGTCAGAAAAAACTTTCTTTTCTCTAATAATGAACTAAAACGATAGATGGATTAGAAGTAGTTTTACGTTTAGGGAAAAAGATATTTATTTTATGAATAAAGCGATTTATGCCACGTAAAGAAAAAAATATTCCACAAAGACTGCAATTGTAGTAGAAATTATTTTGGAAATGTTAGGAAAAACATTATATGAATATAGGAAATAAAAAAGCACTAAGTACAAAAAAGAAGAAAAATGTGAGTGTGCTGAAATGTTATATGTATGTGACACAAAGAACATTCCTGCATAATCACCCTTTTTGGTACTTAGTGCTTTTTTTATTTCCTTTAGCCAAATCATTTTTATAATATATCAATATCCTGTAAATCAGACACGGGCAAACTGAGGCCCGCGAGCAATATCATATATTTGAAAAAGATTCACATTTTAATCTTTCAACGCCTTTTTACAAAAAAAGATTGAAAATAAATATATTAATCGTTATTTTTGGATCAACCTATACATATTTAAATAAACATTTTCAATAAAAACGCATTACGATCAACTATCACCGATGAACGTTTACAAGCAGTTTTAAGTTTTTTTACTACAAAATTAACACCTGAATTTAAAAAAATAATAAAAAAAGTAAAACAGTTCCATTCTTCTCATTAGATTGTTTTTTTACATGGTTATAAATAATGTACATTAAAAATTATATTTTACTTGCGGCCCGCCGCTCATTTTGAATTCCCGAATTTGGCTCTTCATGCGAAAAGTTTGCTCCCTCCCACTGATGTAAATGATTCGTATTTTGCATTTGTGATTTGGCAAATCTAACATTAACGATTATTTTTCGCCAAAATCGAGAAACGACCATAAATTAAAACTATTACATATTACTTTTGTAAATTTTAACCGTTCAAATTTTAGTAATTTCCATACGTTATGAAACTAATCACATGGGTCGTTAGTTTTACAGAAAAGATTTACAGAATTCAAAAAATTCTGATTTGATACTAAAATTGCATTAAACACCGTTAGTCGAAATCTTAAATTACAATTGTAAACACAATGTGAGAGTATAAAATCAATTTTAAAACCACAAAAACTTTTTAACTAAGTTTGCGAGATAATAAGTGCATTTTTAAAAATAATTAACTGGATGCAATGCATACAAAACAATGGTAATGTTATAGTGTGTTATGTAAAGCTAGTTTGTTAATGCATTTAATATATTAATTGATTTGGCATTTACTTGGTAGAACTCCATTTATAACAGATTAAAATAACAAAGTATTTTAGCTCTACAGTTTTTAATAATTTTATTCGTTGATAGCTATTTCGGCTTGCGGCATTTAATATAATTTAATATCGACGGGTGCTATCGGGTGTTCTCAGCGGTGTGCTGAACATATTTTAACAAGGGGCTCGGTAAATCTCAACCATATTGTTTTCATATCATGGATGATACATATGATGTGGCCCGCTGGCTTTTTTGCGGCTAGTCGGTTGTCTTAGCAACAAAGTCTTTTGTTTTGTATTACAATTTAAAAGAAATTGCAGTTAGGTGCTGATTTGATCTTAAGCGAATGATTTTTTTAACTTAACAAGGGACTCGCTGGCCACGCCGAATTTTAACAAGTGGCTAGGGCAAGCCCCCCGAGCCCCCTTCCAGCCCACCTCTAGGTGTTCTGAAGGGTAAGTGAAACAGTCTTCAGACACATATTAATAAGAAAAATTGTAAGGTGAAATTTGTAAACATTCGTGTTACTGATAAAATCTAGATAAATAGAATTTTAAAAACTGTGTAAATTAAGAAAAACATTCCTAAATATACTATTTCACTAATAGTTTGCTGTATATAAATAACAAGGATCTAGTGTCGTGCTCTTGTTCTCATATAATAAATTGATAAATCCCAAAAAAAAAGCTAAATATTTATATGTACAAAAAAGTAGAAGAAAGAGAAAAAAATACTAAAAAAGGCTTTATTTATTTTTTTAGCTTTTATTGGACATTAATAGCTTATTAAATGTTAAAACAGTATGTTTTAAATAAAGGACTATTAAATTTAAAAAAAAGGAAAAATTTAATTATTACCTTACTTGATTGATAGCGCTCACCATATTTGAAAAAAAGGGCGTTTAAATCGAGATAAATTTATCTATTGAAATCTGTTCATTTTCGTTTTTTTTTTGAAATACAATAAAAAAGAATGTTTAACTCAGCTGGAATATTTTGAAAATCTTATTGAATTTATTACTACACGAATGTTTGTAAATAAGTTACTCAAATAATTGTCTTAATTATGGATTTTGCTGTAGACCGTTGCACTTGCCCTGAATAAATTCAAATTTAAAAACGATGTCAAAATACTTCTGTTGAAATATATTATACGTTTATTTTTTATATTTTATATTTTATATCTGAAAGCCGATTTCGTTTTCATAAACATTAGATATTTCAACTGAAAATGAAATTATTTATTTACAAAAAACCAAGAAAATCGACATCAAAGTAATAAAACCATTGTCATTTCTTCCGATGACATATTCAATAATTTAATTTGTATTTTCAAATTAAACTTTCCGCTGTCAAAACAATCGTTATGAAATTCGTCGTAAAATTTAACAAAACACAATTGTGAAAACGTGGCAGAGTGAAATATAAAGCGTTGCCGTCAATGTTAACCTTTTAGAATAGCAGTGTTCTCGAAACAAAAAATAGTAGCCTGTCAGAGAAAAAGCGTATTACTAAATAAAAGATCCGATTTTTCACTATTTTGTTGAAGCTGAATTTTTGAATCAACAGCTACATAGTATTAATATTCTGTTTTATTAACATGTTTTATTGAATAATTTTTAAAAGTTTTCTGAGTACTCGTGGTAGGGATTTGCTTAGAAATTAGAAGTTGCTGTACTTATTTATAATAATTTATTCTGATAATGGTTACATAAAAAAATATGGGTATCGAACTTTATAATGGCTTGCCTTGTTTAAATTATTTGATTGACTTCATTAGAATAATTTTGAGATTATAAAGACTTAAACAGCGGGGTGTCTATTTAGACCTGCCATCCCATAAAGCTGCACACAGTCGCGCACTCTAGGTACGCGTGGTGTGGAACGAATATTTTCGTACGCACCTTTAACGTCGAAAAACGACCTCTTAAGTTACAGCACACATCTTACTTGGTCTCTCGGGCGTTCCATAAAAAAAATTAGGTCTCTACTTTTGTATTACATTATTTCTCATAGACAGGTAATTTTTCATTTATATGTCAGCGTGATAAATATTTATTGCTAATAGTGCCTTGAATGTCCACTCCCAACATGGAGCATATTTTATCCTAATGTAAGTATTTTAACATAACTTTTTCGACGAGACCTGATTGTGACTCAGTGGAAAAACTTCTTTTTTTAGAGAGTAGTTTTGACACACTTTTTAATTAATTTAAAAAAATATATCAAACAACAACACTCACCACACGCCACTGGTATACAGTAATCTTAACTTTAAATTTTAAATGAAATTGATAACTGTGTTATTCCACAGATTGCGCAACAAATTGTGGCATGTTTTGTCTTTTTAAGAAGCATTTCCCGACAAATAAGTGTAAGTGTCGATGTAAATCCTTACGATAGTTTTTATAAAGATATTCTAAAGAGGCAAATTACGTGTCAAAATTTTTGACACTATCGTTAAAATAGCTAAGTTACTAATTTTGTTTTGAGTTTTTTTTAAAGATTTACAAAAAAATTTGAGATTTTAAGAAAATCTACTCAACCATTTAAGATAGTTTAGTTTAGATAGTAATAGAGTGTATTAAAAATAAAGAAAAATTAACACAGCAGAATTTGCATGGAAATTTAGTTTTGCAACTCTTGCATTGTGTGCTATCATCTACCACAGAACATACGTAACGTCCGCCGACTTTTGTCGATGTCGAATGGCATTCTATTGTTGAACGTGACGACTCTACAATTCGATTTGTATTATTATTATTAAGGGTATTTTGACATTTGTTTTTGAGCGAAACAAAATAATTTCCGCAATGACCTTTCAATATTTTAAATTCCAACTTGCTTTCTAATGGTTGTGTACTTAAAAATGTATCATAAAAACTAGTAAATTGAAAATTGTTATCGAGAATTCGATATAAAATAATCGTTTATTATAGTATTTTTATGCAATTAAATTTGAATGATATTTGAATACAGTTTTTATTATAAAACCAATAAAATAAAATACATTTTATTGACACGATCTGTTTACTTTGACTTTTAAGATTCGTTTACAATCCTTTTAATTGATTTTATTTCGTACATAGATGCTTATATATCATTTTTTTTAAAGACAAAAGGATGTAACCGACAAATAAAAAAATTTACAGGAGGCACAAAAAATGTTTTTTGAAGATTTTGAGCCGAAGGAAAATTATCAAATATATGCAAGTTTTAAGTGCACGGAAACTGATAAACTAGTGTTTAATTGACTAAATATAATATTGAATTGTGTAAAAAAACCTTTCTTGTCTTTTTTACTAGTCACAATTTTTATAGGCCTTTACTTTTTCAAACTAAATAAGCTACATTGAAATACTCATTTAGAATTTTTAGCTAGAATCCTTTTGATATAACGTGTTTTAAGTTACATACGTTGAGACTTAGGTATCTGATCCCGAAATTCCAACAAATTTGACGATCCTGTTTTCCTGGGATTGTTTTAATACCGATCCCGAGATACAGGGATTCATTTGACGAAAAAAATCTAAATTCTTCCCAATTTACTACAATATAATATGCCTATTTAAATAATAAAACAATTTGCGAAAGTGTACCTCAGTTTGTAAATACAGTTATTTATGTATACAAAATAGACGAATCGTGGACTTACTTCCTCTTATATTTTGTAGTAGTCGTAGGAAATGTTCCCTTCCCTCTAAGACAAGAGGTTAGCAGCGCGGAAATTTCAAAGGCTGCGTGAACCGATCAAATATTAATTGAACAACTGTCATGGTCGTAGGGCTTTCCAACTGCTGCGCGGCCGCGCACGCGCGCAGCTTAGAGGGGACGTTGGTCGTACGCAAACATAGACAATTTTATCATATTTTTATGCAAAATGCAGTTGCATTTTTTTAGGACGGAATAATTTTTTTTAAAATTTTAATTTGAGATTTTGGAGAATGATGTCTGTCATATCTTTTTACTCTTATTGATTTCAATCAACTTTGGTTGCTGAATAAAAAATAACATGTCACTTCAGACATTAGCTGTTATTTTTGTAATAAAACTATTGATATCTAAAAACATAATAACATGAAGTGTTACATCCTGGTATTCAGGGATTTTTTGCCACTGTCATATTTATTGTTCTCATAATCTCATATAGAAACTTCAAAACAGTTTTTAGTTATTTGCGTAAAAAAAATATTTTAAAACGATTATCATTAAACATTTGCGGTTTGCCTTTATATAATTGGTAGTTATAACTATTATTTTTAATATTTTTTGTTCAACATTGATAAAAATTTAATAACCTTTTTTACTTTATTGCAAGGTAAATTGTTTTGAATGCAATCATACTTATATTTTTCACTATTTGTCATTATTTAGTACATTTTAACAGATTTGATTCAAAAAACTTTCGCATTTAAAAAATGTATGATTTGAATAAAGTATAAAAAATCTTCATAACGATTGGTATTGTAAGTTTTACCATTACACGCAACACAATTATTCAAACATAAAAAATATGGATAAATGTGTGATACTTTGGGCAGTTTTCCTCGTTTTCTTATTTAGTTCTAATGCTGGAAATAAAGTAGGAAATGTTCTAAAGGATTTTGTAAGTCTTAATTATTTTTAACATGCTCGAAGTATAATTTGATTAAAAATATACTATGAAGTTTTGTGTTGATTTAAATGATCGGCTGTAGAATAACCTAGCTTAACATTGATTTTTTTTGTTTATCTTTCCTCACTTATTTCACAAAAAACATCTGTAACTTGAAACATATGACTGACGATAAATATGGTTTAATTTTCTCAATTGTTATTTTTTAATAAATAAAATGATTTTGTGAGAAATTATTTTTAAAATATCATAAATAACCAAATAATTTAAAAAAAGAACATTTTTTTTTCATTCAATGATCAATTACTGTGAATAAAATTGATTTCATATTTCAATAAATAGTTGAAGAAAAAGTATAGAATATTTTTTATTTGATGGCAGCATACTATTTCAAAACCATAATTTTATGTTTATATTATATTTATTATTATTGATTTTAAAATATCATGTATACTTTTGTCATTACTAGGTATTTAAAGTACTAAATGTTTTGCTATTATCTTTTCAATATGAGAATAGGTTTAACCATCATACTGCTGTAGAAAACAGTAGCGTATATAACGAGAAAAACGAAAATTTAAAAAAATATCGATGGTTCGTTAAAACAAATTTTTGGTGATTTTTTTTAATTTAGAGGCAAGAAATACATATATGAACATCGACAGATACAAATAAACAAAATATATGTTACATTGTGTTATCTTTGTAATAGTAACTTTTATTTTATATTGAATTGATTTTAGTTGTTCCACATACAAAAAAATATGTGGATTATTTTTTTGATGTGTTCATCTCTATTTTAAAATTTAAATGTATAACACTATAACGTTAAAGTTTCTTTAAATAATTTAATTTAATGAAAATTTTTCTTTTTCCAACAGGGACCATTTACCGAAAAATTCTCTGATATAAGACAATGTGCTGGTCCTAAGAAAATTAATGTGTCTTCATTCGAGGGTGCTTTTTATAAAGACCCCTATCAGTATACGCAATTTAAGGTCAATTTTACCATGTTGAAAGATACAAGGCTTGTTTTGGTAATTAAAGTAAAATTACAATGTTTATTCTATTGAATGATTTTAACGTATAAAAGTTTAAATTAACAAATATGTTCACATTTTGAATTTGATACTATTGCTTAAGACCTGTCATAGAAAAAGCTAATGATGTCTTATTCTGAAGTCTATATAAATATACCACATTGGGAGTGAGTATACATAAAATTTAAAAAAAAACATTGAAAAATTTCTTATGTTATGTTGTCAAATGACTTATTAAAAGATTAATAGAATGTTAAATCTCCTTTGCGATGTTATGACATTTTAAAAAAATAATAAAAATGAATACAAAGTGATCTTCATTAAGAAAAGGTGTTATCTATGTCAACGTCGTATGTGTAGTGGTGAACGTCGTTGGTTTTCGTATGAAATTTTGTGTGTTCGAGTCCCAGTGTGAACAACCTTTTTTAAATCAATTTATTGATTTTTTTTCGAAAACATGTGTGTTTGAGATGTTTAAAGAAAAATCTTTAATACTAAAATAACATATTATATCGAGAGCGAGTATTTAATCACAAGTAATGTCTTAGCCGCTATCTTTCTATATTTACTCTCTATAAAAAACAGATATTAAGCAACTGAATAACTACTAGTTTTCGTAGAGAAGGTCTGTTGATAAATCTCCCCTCCAATATAATTCAATATGCTCCAAATTAAGAGCATTAAAAAAAGTGTGTCATTAATTGAAAGCTATATTTTTGCTTATTTGGTAACAAATAATAAAAAAGAAGCAAAATATATCTTACACAAGGTAAATATATCTGACCAATTGTAAGCAAACCCTCACTTAACCGCCATTGCTTTTTTTCAGATAAGGTATAGATTTTTGAAATTTGTAGATGGACAGTACAAAAAATTACTTTTTGCAAATATAGATACTCCGTGTCATTTTGCACTTTTCATAAAAACAACGTATGGCTATGAATATCCTCAAGTCAAATTACCATGTCAAAAATTGGATCTCAAGAAGGTATAATCGACAATTTTTTAAATATATTTTTTAATTATACATAACAATCACTTAGTCTGCACATATACGACTCCATACCTACTTGAAAAAATAACAATGGAATGAAAAAATAATATCAAGAAGAATATAAAAAAAAAACATAAAAACTTGCTACTCAAAGTTTCAATTGAGTTACTTCTTTACAATATATTTGATGGTTTACAATAATATTATTAACACACAATTATGGTGCTAGCATTATCTGAAAGTATTTTTTTATTATTTTAAATATATGTATTAAGCAAAATTTTTAACTGGTAAAAACATAAAAATACTGTAAAATACTCGATTAAAACCAAATGCCACTTGTTCAACGCTTGCATTCTGCCGGTAATGCTTTACGGTTGCGAATCATGGCACCTGACGAAGACTCAGAAAAACCGTATACTGAGCTTCGAGAACAGATGCTTGCGTTGGATAATGGGGGTGAGGTGGTTTGATTTTGTGAAGAATTCAGAGATAAGGGAGCGTACAAGACAGCGTCCCGTCACGTCAGTGGTTATGGAAAGACGTTGGAACTGGCCGGGTCACGTGCTGCGGATGCCTCCGGAAAGCCTTAATCCTGCCTGCTTCTTCTTTCAACCGGTGGGATTCCGGCGTCCCGGACGTCCGTCGGGTACTATCCATAGGATGTACTCGGCGGAACTGAGGGATGGTGGCATGTCATGGGAGGAAGCATAGCTATTGGCGGGAGACAGGGAAACATGGGAAACATGTGGTGGCCATATGCTCCACATAGGGAGCGAACATGGAAAAAGAAAATACTAAAGCTTATATTTTTAATATCTTAAAAATTATTGTTATTATTTTTTAAATAACAATAAATTAATGATAATTTAGTTAAGTAGGCAATACCTTTTGTGTGATTAATAACCAAATTTTATATTTTCAGGGCTCTGTAGTACTTGAGTTCAACGTAACAAATATGCTTATGAGTTTATTCGATGGAAATTTATTTTATGGGAAGTATGAAGTTATATACAAAGCAATGGGTCTTAAGGAGAATGTATTATGTATCAAATACAATCTTGAAGTAAAAAAAAAATAATAATTAAAATAAATGAACGACACAGTTGCTTATTAGAATCCAAATAATAAAGCATTTTTTTATTTTTTGTTTTCTAAAAAATAATTGATATATTTTCAATAACATGTTTTTTTTCAACTCACTTTTTTCTTTAAAAAAAGTGGCAGTTTTATTATATATTTTAGTTAGTGTGTGCCTTTTGCTTGATTCAATAATATAACAGAATTTTATGATTTGACTTGCTTATTGTTAAATAAAATATGATTTTCGATTAATAACAATTAAATTTACACTACTGTATAAAAATATCACTTAAATCGAAATTATTAAAACGTCACATAAATCAAGTGTATCACGAAAGAAAACTCTCACAATATTAGCATTGTTAGAGTTTTCTTAAGAACTCCTGTAAGTCCATTAAACGCATTTTTCAATATATTTTTTTTTTATTTACTTCTCTAATGTATAATATATTTAAGATTTTTTAAATTCAATTATGTTAGGTTAACCGACTAGATGCCTAAGCTTTTAGGAAAAACTGAAACCAATTCGTTCTTCATTGGAGTCAATTGGAGTCTATGTGTCAGTATTGTATTCGTACGACATAATTTTTTTATTAGTGTGAAATTGAAAACAAAGCAAAGGATTGAATAATTTTATCACTTACCAGTTTTACGTTCTTTTCCTATCATTATTTGAACATATTTTTGTAAAACACTACAAGAATCTTAGACGTTTCATAATACTGGAATTTTATCGGTTTTCGCATCACTTTACCATTTGATTTGCTGCTAAAATTGTTTCACGTAAGCATTGACAACACGTTTAATATCTACGTAAGCCAAAATTTCAATACAGGTATTTCTTTACAGCTGCTATTTATAAATGTTACAACTATTTAATTGTTCCTCATCCAACATCAAATTTATATCAATATATTTGTATAAGGAGGCCATATGCTCTACATTAGTAAAACGCATGGTTAAAAATCTAACACACATTTAAAGTGAGAAACCAATTAAAAGACAAAATTTCTTTAAGTCAAGATCTTTTCAAATTACGTATGAGATCGAAAACTTCATAATTAAAATATAAAACTTTGTATTTTGTCCTGTCAGTCATCAAGCTAGCCTAGCGTGGCCGATCGGTTTTATAGACGGTTGAATTGAATTGCATTTCTTTATAGAGTCTTACACAACATCCATCTTTATGACACCGCATTTGCAAATTGGCCTACACACTAATGGTAGGTATAAAGCAATTTATGGTTTTGCCGAAGGACTGAAACATTTGTTTTTCGATAACTAGCTTTCTTACTTGATAGATCGTTTTCATGGTTTAATATTTTCTACTCTTTGTTTGTTTTTATCATACTGTAATTTCCCTTATAATATCCACAATTTCGGTAAATAAGTGGAATCCAAATGAAAAGTTTTGTTTTTATTTACAAAATATATTTATTACAAAGCAAAGACTTACTTAGTGCAATGTTGTTTTCATAAGTAAAGCTGTACGCAAATACACTTGATACAATGTTTATACTTGTGGGATACGGTACCATGGCTTTTGTGTACAAGAAAATATACGCGCGCATGGACAATGCGCACATGGAAATTTGCGTAGATACATACATAGGGCCTCTAATCTTGGGATCCCGATAAAGTTGTCATCCCGTTATCCGAGGATTGTGATAGTTCTAATAGCAAGATTTTAGAATTCACTATAACAAGTGAAGAAAACTGAAACGATGGAGGTAAAAAAAGCTCTCACGCTTTTCAATAATTGTGAAATCTGTAAAATTCCAGGTTTTTGAAGTCAGTCATCGAGCTAAAAAAAAGGTTTTTGAGTTGAAAATTCTTTTATCTCACTTAGAATACTTTTTTTCTTAGTAATCGATACCGTGATCCCGAAAGCCCAATCACGATGTCACTGTGAATCTCGGAACTCAAACAGTTTTGGCATGAATTTATGGTGAATGATGATTCCCGGGATCGAAATTTTTTTAATCCCAGAATCACAAAAAGAGTCTAAGAAGGGATGCTCTAGTTATACAGCTTACCAACCGTAAAAAATGTAAAAGAAATACGATTATTTTTGATGATAAATATTTTAAAATAATTTAATGAAAATAGTATAAATAATTCTATCTTTACTTTCTTTGGTGCTATTTTAGTAAAATTGTTTTTGTTTTGACAATATAATATGACTATTTGAATAATTGACTATATAATAATTGAATATTTGAACAATATAATATGACTATTTGAATGACAGCTTGTGACTGTGTTTCCAGTTTGTTAATATGGCTAATTCTGTTTAGTTCCTAAATAAAAAATAAATGAATCGTGGTCTTACTTCCTCTTATTTTCTAAACGTCGTAGGCGAAAACAGAAAATATTTATCATAATGTTATACAAAATTCAGTTACATTTTTTTAGGGCGTTATATATTTTTCTTAAATTTTAATTTGAGATTGTAGAGACGGATGTCTGTGATACATTTTTACTTGATTGATTTCAGGCAACTGTGGATTTTGAATAAAAAAATATGTCGTTTTGGACGATAGCTGTTATTTTTGTATTGAAATTATTGATATGTAAAAAAGTGAAAACGTGAAATTATTGTAAGTGATAAATCCCGGGATTCCATATTTATTGTTCTCGTATAAAAACTTCAAAACAAATGATGACCATTAAACATTTGCGGTTTTTTTTAAATTTAATTGGTGGTTATAACTATCATTTTTAAATGTTTTTTGTTCAAATACAAATTGAATAACTTTTATTACTTATTGCAAGGTAAATTATTTTAAATGCAATCATACTTATATTTTTAACTATTTGTCATTATTTAGTACATTTTAACAGATTTGATTGAAAAAACTAACGCTTTTGTAATAATGTATGATTTGAATAAATATACATGATCTTCATAAAGATTGGTATTGTAAGTTTTACCATCACACGCAACACAATTATTCAAACTTTGAAAAAAATGGATAAATGTGTGATATTTTGGGAAGTTTTTCTCATTTTATTATTTAGTTCTAATGCTGGAAATGTAGGGAAAGTTCTCACGGAATTTGTAAGTCTAATTATTTTAAATGTGCTCAAATCATAATTTGATTGAAAATATATTTTGAAGTTACGTTTTTATTAAATGATCGGCTATGGAATAATCTAATAAAATGTTGTTTAATCTTTCATCATTTATTTCATAAAAAACATCTGTAACTTGACACATACGACCAAAATTAAATAGAGTTTAATTTTCTGAATTTAAATAAGTCAAATATTGTTTGATGCTTTGCCCACCTGTATTTGTACACGCTTTATATGTATGACGTGAATAATTTTCAAAAAACAATTTTATGAAAATTTTAATTTTTTCAACAGGGACCATTTACTGAAAACTTCACTAATTTAAGACGCTGTGCTGGTCCTAAGAAAATTAATGTCACTGCATTCGAGGCTGCAGTTTTTAAAGATAGCTATCAGAATACGATTTTTAAGGTCAATTTTACCATTTTGAAAGAATCGAGGCTTGTTTTGGTAATTGCAGTAAAATTATAATGTTTTTCTGTTGAATGATTTTTATATAAAATAAAACCAAGTTATAATTTAAGTAATACATATTTAGAAGGGTGATTGCTATAGTAAGCAAGACAGTCACATTAATTTTATTGGACACTTTGGACAATTTTAAATATCAAATATAAGGATTGCAAAGGATTTTGTTTTGGTTTGAAGGTCAAAAATATATTAAGTGTTTTTATATCTTAATGACTGAAAATTTAATTATTTACCACAAGGTAAAAAAAAGTGTCAGTTGTTTGCAATGTCACATTAAAATAGTGAAAAAGCGTGTTTGTCTTAGAAGAACTATTAAGAAACAGTACACAAAACTGTGTCACATGTGTCTTATTACTGTTAAATAATTTCCCATTACTATGACTTTCTATGTTTTTCAGTCAAATAGGAATATCTAAAACAACCTTAAGTTCATATTATTTGCATATTAATTTCCTTAAAGTTCGTTGAAATACACGTTCATACATCTAGTGAAACTAAGATGCTTATATTTTTGAAGTTTTAGTCTGTCTATAGAAATTACTTCCTTAAATGTCTCAGTACTATAGCATTTAACCTGCAAATTTTGAATTTGATATAATTCCTTAAGACTTGTCATAGAAAAACTAATCATGTCTTATTATGTAGTCTATATAAATATACAACATTGGGATTGAGTATACATAAAATGAAAAAAAAAATTGAAACATTTCCTTTGTTTTATTGTCAAATGACTTATTAAAATTGAAACAAAGATTGGTAGAATTGTTAAATCGCCTTTGCCATGTTGTGACATTAAAAAAAATACAGAGTGATCTTCGTTAAGAAAAAGTGTTTGTTATGAGTGTTTTTATGGGTACATATAACGTGGCGTAGTGGCCAATGTAGCTAGTTTTCATGAAGAATCTCGCAGGTTCGATTTCCCGTTAGGAAAGTATTTTTAAATAAATTTATCGACTTTTTGAAGCCATGGGTGTTTGAGATGCTTAAAAAAATCTCTCCCAATCTTTCAATACTAAAATAACGAGCCGTGGCAAGTGCGAGTAGTTAATCACTAGTTATGTCCTAGCCGCTATCTTTTTTTACCTACTCTCTATAAAGAACAGAGATTAAGCAACCGAATAGTAATTAGTTCTTGTAGAAAAGTCTGTTGCGGTACCACCCTAAGTTAAGAGTGAATATGCTCCAAATTAGGAGCAGACATACATGAGAAAACAAAGTTAAAGAAACAAAATGTGTGTCATTAATTGAATGCTATATTTTTGTTTATTTGGTAACACATAATAAAAAAGAAGAAAAATAAATCTCACACAAGGTAAAATAAAAATAATATCAAAATATATCTCGTCCCCAATTGTAAGCAAACCCTAACCCAGTGATCACTAAACGGTCGCTAGCGAGCTACCCGCAGCTCACCGAGGCTTTTTCGGTAGCTCGCGTAGGATATTTTATTATATTAATAAAAACATATGCTGAACTCCGAAAATAAAAAATAAATAAATGAAGTGAATGTTAAACATCAGGGACTAGATAAAAATTCTGGGAAAATAATTTTAGAACAGGCATTTTCCAACAAACTTGCATTCTGAGAGCACAACTTAAGTCGTGGTGATGTTGAGCATTTACCCTGTTTGAATGAGAAACTGGAAAAAGAAATACATTGTGAAAGCTACAAAGGAGAAAATCATGTTTAGATTCTTTCAAGCTTGCGAAACAGTTAGACCTGCGGTTAAGTGTTTTAAAAAAGTTGAGGTGCTTGGACAATTTGTTTCAGCTCTATTTATATATTTTGATATTGAAATACTATCCATGCATCGTACCACTGTATCTTCAAAAAATTTCAAGAAGATAGCCCTTCATTAGAAATGAAATTGATAGAATTTCAATGTGATTTGTGGCTTAAAAATGTTTTCTCAACTATATAATCTGTATGGCCTTTCGTTCAAAAAGAAAATTTTCCAATTTTAGTTCAAATTACGCTAAAATGTAGGCATTGTTTTGTTCTACCTATTTATGTGAATCAACGTTTCCCACTATGAATGTGGTTCTGTGTAAATATAGAAACAGACTCACAGGTGTGCATATTGATAATTGCATTGGGATGGGAGTGACAAGGTACTCACCGAGACTTGAAAAAAATGTGGAGGAAAGTAAATGCCATCCTTTTCTCTAATTATTTTTACTTTAACTTTTATATTTATTTTTACTCACACTTATTTTTCAATAATTATTTTGTTTATAAATAAACAATTAAAGTAAGCGTTTAATGTTTTATTAAGAAATCTAATAATCTAATTTATTTTAAGTAATTTAATAAAATTATGTATTGTACGATAAAGGCTGATGATAAAAATAACTATGAAGAAGGAATATGTATAGGTAGCTCACCAGACAATTTCAATTTCTGAATGAAGCTTATATCCTTATTAAGCATGGAGACCACTGCCCTAACCTAATCGCCATTGTTTTTTTTCAGATACGGTATAGATATTTAAAATTCGTAGATGGACGGTACAAAAAAATTATAAATGGAAATATAGATAATCCGTGTCATTTTGCACTTTTCGTAAAAACGACATATGGCTATGAATATCCTCAAGTCAAATTACCATGTCAAAAATTTGATCTCAAGAAGGTATAATCGACAACTTATCATTATGTAGTTTTAAGTTTATCATATCAACCGCTTAATCTGTGTATATATCTTACCCACTTATATCATAATTAATCGAAAAAATGAAATCAAGCAGAATATATACATAATAAAAAATCCAAAAAAACTTTCCACTCAAAGTTTTCAAATAAAAAATTCCACTTGATTGATTCCATAGCAAATTATTTGCAGGAACACATCAATATTATAATTTATAAACACAAGATTATGATACCGGCATTATCTAACAGATATTTTTTATTATCTTAAATAAATAAAGCAAAATTTTCAATTGACAAAAATTTGAAAAAGCTAGTCATAAAAATACTGTTCCGTACATGTTTATGTTTTCTTATTAATCTTGTTTTTTAATGAAAATCAATATATAATTAATTAAAATATAATTAGTGACCACCATCTTTTGTGTGATTAATAAGCAGATTGTTTTTCAGGGCTCTACAGTAACGGAGCTAAACTTAACAAAAATACTTATGAGTTTGTTCGATGGAAATTTATTTTATGGACTGTATGAAATCACATACAAAGCAATGGGTGTAAAAGAAAATGTATTATGTGTGAAATATAATGTTGAAATAAAAAAAAAACAAAATTTTAATGGAAATAAATGAACGTTGCGTAGAATTAGGTTCCAAATTCTGAAGCAATTTTAAATTATTGTTTTGTAAAAAAATAGTTGATATATTTTCAATAACATGTTTTTTCCGATTTACTTTTTTAAAACAAATAAATGGCAGTTTTATTATATATTTCACTTTCTACGTGCCTTTTTTTTGATTCAATAAAATACCTTGAATTTTTAAATTATATTACAGAATTTTACGATTTTGACTTGCTTATTGTTAAATTTGAATCGTTCAAATTATGTACATTCTCACAGATTGTGTCACTAACGACCCAGGTTTCACCTTAAGGCATCTTCAGGCGTTCAAGTGCACTGATGAACTTGAACTGACGCTTAGTAAATGAATGTTTCGTGTTTATATAATAAATAAATGTATCATTGAGTTGAAAGCCATTGCTGGCGAAAAGGATAACCACAGATTTGAGTAGTGAGTGGTTTTAAGAATTATATTTATTTTTTTGTCGGAAAAAGTTTTATGACTATATTTATATAGAGCATAAGAGTGAGGACCCCGGCATATTAAATATTTTATTAAAAATCAGAAGGCGATGCAGTTTTGCTCTGTTTATTTCCAAAATTTCCTGGTAAAAGAGTTTATGACCGTCCGTATTTGGGTGTAACATTTTTACCCCTTGTTCCTGATTGACCACGTGTCTTTTCAAAATTAAGTGATTTGCAAAAAAAGACGTGTCTTTTTTCAATCTAGAGGCTGCCATATGCTCTGTGAATCTGGTGTTCAGTGTCCTTTCTGTTTTGCCGATTGAAATTTGGTACAACAAGAGCATTGTAATCTATAAATCCCGGATTTATTTAAGTAATGTATTTTATCTTTATTGTTAACTAATAATTTGCTTAAAGAATTGTTACAGTAAAAAGCTGGTCTTACACTATCAGCTACCTGTTTGTTTTAATTTTAAGACTTGTATTTCGTAAATAAATGATTCTACGCCAATGCTTAGTATGATCTATGTCCTTTGACACTATACCTTTAAATAACATTTTTTCTGCAAGTTTAGTTGGTTTTTTTGATAAAAGATTGTCTATAAGAGACATATCGTATCCATTGTTGATGGCAATTTGTTTTGTTTATGGTTACTCCCTCATTCGTAACCATAGTGGATTCAACCCGACATATAGCGTAAAAATTCATTAGAATTAGTTGAAAAACTTAAAAATCAAATCATTCCTTACAACTCAAAATTAACTTCTTGTGACGTGGTCAGTTTATTTACTAATTTACCAGTCAACAAATGCAAAAGGATTATCCAAGATACCTTAAATTCACGTAGAGTCAACCCAATAGTAACAAAAGAGTTACTAAATGTATTAGATGTTTGCGTTGACCAGAATTATTTCCAATTTAACAATACAATTTATAAACAAACAGAAGACCTTGCGATGGAAAACTGTCTATCGCCGTTGTTAGCTGAATTTTATATGAACTATTTAAAAGATAAAATTTTTAGAAACAAAATAGAAGCCAAACCTATAGTCTATTGGTTCCGATATGTAGACAATATTCTTTGCCTGTTTAATGGAAAGGATAGACAAATAACAAACTTTCATAACTTTATAAATTCATTAGATAAAAATATTAAATTCACTTTAGAAGTCGGAGGCAAGAATATTAACTTTCTTGACCTAAATATTATAGAATCAGGACACTTAACACCAGATTAACAGAGCATATGGCAGCCTTTAGATTGAAAAAAGATACTTCTACTTTTGCAAATCACTTAATTTTGGAAGGAAACGAGTTCAATCAAGAACAAGGGATAAAAATGTTACACTCAAATACGGACGGTCATAAGCTCTTTTACCAGGAAATTTTGGAAAAAAACAGAGCACAACTGCATCGTCTTCCAATTTTAAATGAAATATTAAATATGCCGGGATGCCCACTTCTATACTCTATATAAATATAGTCATAAAACCTTTTCCGACAAACAAATACACCTATCCCTCGATTTACACGATAGATAGGTTCCTGGGAAAAACGTGTAAATCGAAATTGTATATTTTTAATGTAAAACCGTGTAAATCGGAAAGTACACGGAAAACGCATAATTTGGGTGTTTTCTAAAATACATAAAAACAAAATTATTAGAAAATATAAACATACATATTCTTTTATTAAATAAATACAGGTAAAGCTTATAGAGTGACAAAAAAAAAAAATCCAAAAGATTCATTAAAAAAATATTGCAACAGTTGGTGGAGTTTTTATCATTCATCACTATCACAAATCACTGTGACTTGACTTGATGACTTGCTGTGAAAGTATGCTTCTTTTCAGATGAAGAAAAGGATGGTATCTTCTATTTAATTTTTTCATAAATCCGCAATGCTTTATTTGTAATAGCATTGGTATCAATTGGCATCCGTTTTTGAGTTTGGTCCTCTATCCAAATCATTTATGCCTTCTCCATATTTTCCATTGCAATATCTCTGATATATGAAGTTGTGCTCGTACTCGTAGTGGCAGCTGCTACACTCTTTCTAATTGAGTTTTCGTTTTTTCTAATGGTTCTTATTGTAGTTTCATTCATGCTATATAATCTAGCAACATCTACTACTCTTTCTCCGTTTTGTAAAAAATTCAATATTTTTATTTTTTCGCTAACGAAATAACTTTTCTTTTTACTTCTTTTGACACGCTACAAATATTGTTCAAGATATAAAACACGTAATTTAAAAATTAGTACTCGTTTTTTACTTACGAATATGAAGAATTAAAATTTTCAAGTTAACTTTTTTAAACCGTGTAAAAACGGAAACGTGTAAAATAAGTACAGAGTAAATCGAGGGATAGGTATAAATATAATTCTAAAATCCACTCACTACTCAAATCTGTGGGCACTCCCATGAGCTTATCCTTTTCGCCAGCAATGGCTATCAACTCAATGCTACATTTATTTATTATATAAACACGAAACATTCATTTACTAAGCGTCAGTTCAAGATCATTGGTGCACTTGAACGCCTGAAGATGCCAAAAAGCGAAACCCGGGTCGTTAGTGACACAATCTGTGAGAATGTAAATAATTTGAACGATTCAAATTTAATATTGAAATTCCACCAAGCACCTTCAGTCAAAATCTTAAAGTATTGCTTATTGTTGAATAAAAAGTGATTTTTGATTTATAATAATTAAATTTACACTACTGCTTAAAAATATCACTAAAATCAAAATTATTAAAACGTCACGTAAATCAAGTGTATCACGGAAGAAAACTCTAACAATGAAAATAGTTTACTTCTAGTCCATTAAACGCATTTTTCAATATATATTTTTTTTATTTACTTCTCTGACGTATAATGTATTTAAGATTTTTAAATTCAATTATGTCCTGTTAATCGACTAGATACTTAAGCTTTTAGGAAATACTGAAATCAATTCGTTCTTAATTGGAGTCAATTTGAGTATATGTGTCGGTATTACATTCGTACGACATAAATTATTTATTAGTGAAGTGTGAAATTGAAAACAAAGCAAAGGATTGAATAATTTTATCACTTACCAGTTTAATGTTCATTTCCTATCATTATTTAAACATATTTTTGTATTTGTAAAACACTACAAGAATTTTAGACGTTTCATGATACTGAATTTTATCATTTTCGGATCACTCTATCATTTGATTTGCTACTATAACATATTGTTTCACGTAAAAATTGACAACACATTCAATACCTACGTAAGCCGGAATTCCAATACAGGTATTTCTTTAAAGCTGGTATATAGTAGAACATATATAGTTTGATATAAACGTTACAACTATTTAATTGTTCCTCATCCAACATCCAATTTATGTCGAGATATTTGTATTATGAGACCATATGCTCTACATTATTGAAACACATGGATAAAAATCTTACACACATTTAAAGTGAGAAACCAATTAAAAGACAAAATTTCTATAAGTCAAGATCTTTTAAAATTACGTATGAAATCGAAAACTTCATAATTAAAACATAAAACATTGTATTTTGCCTTGTCAGTCGGTCGGTTTTATAGACGGTTGAATTGAATTGCATTTTTTTATAGAGTCTTACACAACATCCATCTTCATGACACCGCATTTGCAAATTGGCCTACACACTAATGGTAGGTATAAAGCAATTTAAAGTTTTGCCGTAGGACTGAAACATTTGTGTTTCGATAACTAGCTTTCATACGCCGATGGATCGTTTTCATGGTTTAATATTTTCCACTCTTTGTTTGTTTTTTATCATACTGCAATTTCCCTTATAATATCCACCAATTTCGGTGAATAAGTGGAATCCAAATGAAAAGTTTTGTTTTTATTTACAAAATATATTTCAAAGCAAAGACTTATTTAGTAATTTTGTTTTCATAGGTAAAGCTTTACAAAAATACACTTGATAAAATTTTTATACTTGCGGGATACGGTACCATGGCTTTTGTGTACAAGAAAATATATGCACGGACACTGCACACATATAAATTTGCGTACATACATATATAGGACCTCTAATATCGGAATCCCGATAAATTCGTGATCCCATTATCTGGAAATTGTGATAGTTATAATCGCAGGATTTTGGGATTCACAAGAAAATGGGAAGTGAAAAACACTGAAAAGATGGAGGTAAAAAAAGCTCTCACGCTTTTCAACAATTGTGTAATCTGTAAAATTCCAGGTTTTTGAAGTCAGTCATCGAGCTGAATAAAAGGTTTTTGACTCGAAAATTCTTTTCTGATCTCACTTAGAATGACTTTTTTCCTAGTAATCGATACCATGATCCCGAAATCCTAATCATGAAGTCATTGAAAATCCCGGAACTCAAACAGTTTCGGCATGACTTTATGGTGAATGATGATTCCCGGGATCGAAAAATTGTAAATCCCGGAATCACAAAAAGAGTCTGAGATGGGATGCTTTAGTTATACAGCTTAACAGCCGTAAATAATGTTGAATAAATACGACTATTTTCGAGAATAAATGTTTTAAAATGATTTATTGAAAATAGTCGAAATGATTCTATCTTTACTTTCTTTTGTGCTATTTTAGTAAAATTGGTTTTGTTTTGAAATTAATAATTGAGTAATGGTTGTTTTTGAGCTGTGCTAGAAAAATCACATGCGGATACCTACGTTTTCATTTTTTTTAACTCTTCCAAAAATTTGTAAATTGCAGCACAACGATAATGTATTTTGCTTAGATTATTATAAAAGATAAATAAATGCGCCGGAAATGATAAAACAATATTGTTATTGTTTTTAAATGATCAATTTATTGTGAATGGAAATATATATTATTCTTATTATATATTCTACATATAAACTAATTTGTTGTACTCTTTGATGCAGAATGGTGGAAGTTGGTCAGGTTGTTCATTTCAAAGAGTCTTTCATAAATTCTCATTTGTACTAAATTAAATCTTTTAAAATCTTTAAAAGATTTATTTTTATGTTTGTATCCATTGTAAGAGTTTTTAATGGTTCATATATTGTCTGATACATCTATAATGACTTATTTTATAATAAAAATGCTATTTGATTCATTTTTAAAAATTCGTGTAATTGATATAATCATTTATTACTTATCAAAAAAGCCATATTTTCAGCTATTATGACACATTCGTAGCTAATTATGTGTTACAATCGTAACAGTCAATATTGCATCTCTAAACAATTGATTTGACTGTTATGTACAGGACATTCTAACAACTGGAAGGTTGTAACACTTACAGATAAAGGATATTTCTGGTCCATCTCAGTATTTAACTCATTTTTGATCGAAATTTGGGATATAACGTTTTAGCTCTAAGACATCGAAATGGAGAATTGTTGAATTTTAAAAAAATCATTATATATTATATTTATTTGAATAAAATAAATATTGCGTGTTGGTTGAGGTAATTTAATTTATTGAAAAAAAAATTTACGTCACTGCTTATGCACGAATATTTAGAAATATGGCAAATAATTTTTATTGTAAAAAAAATATCGCGCTTTAGACATTTTAACTTACTCATAGGCTCAATTTTTCTGAGCAAAAAATACATTCTCAAGAATTATGTGAAATATTTTTTTGTCAATACTCTGTTTGATAATCATTGACAAATCGATTGTATATTAACGTATTTTTTTTGCTGTTGATAATAACAGAAACTAATTATGATCAACGAATAAAAAATAAAAATAATACAAAAGAGGATTTAGTGTATTTTAAACTATAGTTTTTACGCTATTTATAAATACACCGGATAGTGGTAATGATTTTTAAATTGTTTTTTAATTTAGACATAAAAAAAATAATTTTAGTAATTGAAAACAAAACGATGTCATTAGTGTTATCAAAAACAATTATGGCAAACTGTAACCAGTGTTGAATCATATGATTAAAAATATAAATATTTAAGCAGTATAAAACTAAAAAATGGCGTAAAATATAAATCGCGCAAAATTAAATCACGTAAAAAAAGTATTGGGTGTACTGTCAAAAATACAATAGTATCGATTTCACCAATAAAATGAAAGACTCAAATGTATAGTAATTCTCGTTTGATGTAAAAAAATATTTACCAACGTGCCCACGGAGGGATACAAAAATATTCTTGGCCAAATCTTTACTTTTTCAGATATAAACAGCGAAGCCGCGAAAAAAATCCTAAGATTCTTTTGTATTTATATGGATTAGAGCTATTTTCAAAGGTAAAATTAACAAACAATTTATAAAACTTCTAATGATTGGACCAATTTACTCCTTCTTGGAGATATTTTCGTGGATTATTTTTGAAATAATCACATATAGTCTAAATATCTATTACTATAAACATATTTTAGCATGGTATCGCTGCGTTGACTATATCTTTTACGTTTGGATTACAAAACCAGAGGGCATTTTTTACAAAAAAAGCCCTCTGGTTTTTTTTGTAATTGATAACATAAAAAATAGAAACAATTTTTGGTCTATTCGTAAACCTTGCAATTTCATGTCTTATAACAGGAAACATGTTGATCCACAACAACTAGAATATCAAGATTATCAAATTCAATTTTATGTTTATAATGTTTTTATTTCAAAATTTAAATACTAAATATTGTCATTTTAATTTATGTTAAATGAGATCAACTTTTATTTCAACGTTTTCAAAGACATGGTCGTTGTTTGAATTCATCTGTGTGCAGTAGATGGACAGTATATTATTGATTGATGCTGAGTCCTGCTCTGAAAATTAACGTGTCAGCATTATATATATTCTTTCATCAGATATATTATAATATTCAAAGATCGCATGTACATTAGAATGGACGGCAAAGCAAAAGTAATTTGTATAACTATTCTAGCACTAGACTTGGTGTTTGGTAACGTGCCTCCAACGAATCTTCCATCTGCTAATTTAGTAAGTAAATTAAGCGCATGGCTTATTTATTTTAATAGCATAATGCTATTTAACATTTCATTATATATTAAATGATATCGGCTTCAGAAATGCAAATGAAAGTAACTTTTTTTCTATAATCCTAATGTATGCAGCTAAGTGCACATTCTTTTAAAATAATATAAGCTGCAAATTACAAATTTGTATCTAAATTTTCTTTTAATTAAGTATGAAAAATGAAAGGAATGTGAACATCGCGATTAGAAAAAAGGGCTTACAAATTAAGTATATAAAAGACTATTTTATAAGTCTTTTTAAACTTCATGGTTGTGTATATTTTTTTTTTGACGTTGCCTCTAAGCAATAAAAAATCGTTCTTTTGGGCCTCATTCAAAATTTGTTTTGTTTAGGTGAGTGACGTTTTTTTTTCCTTTTAAAAGTCAAATTTGTATTTAACTAACTATATGTTTATCGTACTAATCAGAAAAAAACAGAAATCAATTTTATCATAATGATACATCTGAAGTACGTTCACCAATTGCTGTGGTTTTCGACTGAATAAATACCTATTCTGACTGATATACAACTGATAAGCAAAATTAATCTACTCGAAGTCAAATTAACCTTATCATGTTTAATGAATAGAGTTTAACCTTGACTTACGTGTTTAATTGGTTTCGAAGGTTTTCGCGTATGTGAAAAAATCGCGTAAATCGAAAACAACTTGAAATCGAGTATTTCATAAAATAATGTGTTTTTTTAAAAGATAAGTGAAATAGAAATAAGAATATGTACATTCACACAAAAAAAATCCATTACACGTACAAAAATATTGTGCATAAGCGTACAAAAATTTAAGTACAAAATACTATTTAAAGTACTGGTACAGTATTGTTTGCCTTTTAGCTTTTATTTTCCTTTCATAAATTAATTTACAGCAGTGATGCTCAACCTGCGGCCCTTAAATGTTTTACTCAAAATTAAACATTATAAATAATTTTGTTCATGTAAGAAATTTATTTCATAAATGTAACCAAGCTTTTTCTTTAAAAAAGGAGAATAAATCGGTTCATAGAAACAGAGTTACTGATTTTAAGGGCTTAAAAGGCTCTGAAGCCTTAAAATTTGGACATGATTGTGCGGCTTAATACTAAAAATATTAAATTAAATTTCAAAGAATTAGTTTAAAATTAACAACGACCGATATCGCATTTTCTTTTGAATTACATATAAATAATACATATTTCACAATAAAAACATTTTTAATGAACGAGTACTCATAATTCTTTTTTGCGTGGCTTATTTCTTTTAATATTTTCGAATAAACACGGTCAAAATAATGTAATGGATCCTATCATTAATTTTTCTAAATTTACTTCATTTTTTATTCGTCTTTTTTGCATGCCTGTCGTACATATAACGTATCCTCCATGTAAAAAAGGATTGAGCGTACCTTAATTTTTTTTTCTTTGTGGCCCGAACCGATCATTTTTTTATGAAGCCCGCTAAAAGATAAAGGTTGTGCATGACTGATTTACAGGATCCAATTCCATCATTTATTACTTTTGGTCATTTCGATAAGGTCACTAATAGCATTGTCAATTCGTACAGTTTGCATACTTTCACCGAATAATTGGAGAACGAGTTTGTTTCATTGAAACTTCATTTTATTTCATCAATACCTTTATCAGCTTTGATAATATTGTACTTTTTCCAATTATTTACCATCTTCTCCATTCATGATTCCTATTTCCTGCTTAAATTTCTTTCGGAGATAATATTTTTAATGTGTGTATTAAACCGTTCTCTACTGTTTGAATGATGCTCATATAATATATCAAACTTCAAAAATATGCACAGCGTAATAAGGTAATTACATTTCTTTAAATAATCGGGTTAGTATAAATTCACCTAAGTTGAAGACTGTAAAATAATATTAATATACTCAATCATCATAAAACAACTTCTTTCTTTTTATCTTTTATCATGTGAACTGTGACGAACAAAAAATGTTTTAATATTGATTTTTTTTATTCCTTAGGATTCTTTCGATGTCAGTAACGTTATGGTTCAGTCTTGTGAAGAAAAAGAAAATCAGAACGTAACAGATATCAATTGTCATGCAAAACAAGAAAATAATGGTGACATGTTAGCAAAATGTGATCTTAATTTTCTTAAAAGTGTCAACGTTGCTTCGGTAAGGTTAAATATTACAATATTGTAACTAGTTATTGATTATTTTATTGTCAAAAGACGGTATTATCACTGTTTCTATCAAGATTTTAAATAATGAAAAAGACATCATCACTATTTGTTACGATATTCCATTATAAACAAATATAATACGTGATTTCTTTTTATTTTAACGGGATCAAATATTGCATTGGCTTTTTTCAAATAAAATCTATTATTAACGTCATTGGCTTTGGTTTGGGAGGTCACGGGTTCAAATCTTAGTACGGACAGATTTATAAATTGATTTAAAATTTACTGATATATGGATGAATTGTGTTCCTTTCCTACCCATCCTACAGAACCCATAACGTTAATTTAACCACTAGTCTTGCTCTAGTCATATCTTTTATTCCTACTCTATTTTAAAAAAGAAAAGTTGAGCAACTGAGTGACAAACAGTTCTCGTGGAAAAACGCTTCTTTTGAGATATACTTTATGAGGATTACATATGCTTCACATTAGGAGCAAACATGTAAAAAAAAATTAAGCCTATAACAAAAAAATTGCAATAAAAAAATACCAAGTATAAATATAGCCGCCTATAAATATGCCGTCTATGTGGTCAAGTGGTCAACGTTGTTGGCTTCGGCCACGGAAGGCCCAAGTTCAAATCCCGGTACGGACAGTTTTATTAATTGATTTTTCAATAGATTTATGAACTTCTGTTCAAAGGCATGGATGTATGTGATGTTTCGAATTTTTCCCTCTCGCCCATCCTATCCTATGAACGGGGCGTATCGAAAGCGATTAGCTTACTACTAATCCTGTCCTAACCCTATCTTTCTATCACTACTCTCTTTAGAAAAAGAGATGAGTAACAAGCAGTTCTCGTAGAAACACTTCTGTTGAGATAAACTCCATTAGGAGTCTATATGCTCCACATTTGGAGCGGACGTGGCTTAAAAAAAATAAAAAATATATAGAAATGAATCACGTAAATCAAACCGAGCCCGTACTATATGAATTCTAAGAAATACTGAACCGAGAGGCAGCAAAGACTGTAGTAACGAAGTGATTTCGAGTAAAAGCTTTGTTTCATTGAATGATTACAATTTGCTTGCATAAGAATTGGCAGCCAAATATAATACCAGCAGGAAACTCAATTTGAGTCAATTATCAATCTCCGTGTTGACATCCTTCGCAGTATTTCATAACCAAACTTTTCACCAGTTATCTTACGCAAGGCATGTCTTGCAATATTTTAAATACATTTGACTCTTCTGTGAAATGTTATACGCCCACTTCAGTGTTGTTGTGAAACCGAAGCGGGTAAGAATATGTCAAGTTTTCTTCCTCCTTGTTAACCTACCAAACGTGGAGCCTGCAAAATGAGGTCCCAGTTGTATAGGTATTTTTTAAATTTTTATTGTAAGTAAATAGTAAAGACTGGGTCATTATATCCATTTTGTGCATTATTTTCAACCTGTACAACTGAAAACTTAATTTGAATGAAGAAAACGTTTAAGTTTTCCTTGCTTAGATCATTTATTAAGCGTGTTAAATATAATATTGAAGTGTAATCAGGGATTTTTTCACGCACGATATCCAGATGAATAGATATATTATATGCGCACGAGCGTGTGTGCGTGATTGAAAAATTGTTAATTATATCAATATATAAAAAAAAATGTCAAAGAATGTATTAAAAACACGAAAACTGTAAAGTGTTTTCTTACAATAATTGTTATTCAATACAAATAAACAAAAAAGTTTTATTTTCAGCTTGAAATCAGCCTGTTCACATTTGAAAACGGTGACTTTTTGCAATCGGTCACTATTTATGCCACTGATTTGTGTCTTCTTGCACCAACATTGCAAGGTGTCATGCAATCACTTATCGATAAAACTTCTAATTGCCACGAAGGAAAAGTGTCAACGGTAAACTATAACATATGAACATATTTTACATATTATGAATATTATGCTCTTTTTGCTGAAATGGCATTAGAAGCTACGGTTTTTATCAAGGAAAATGTCATTTAAGCGGCAGCGAAAAGGTTTTGACTATGGAACATTGGCAACTTTTGATTAGAACAAATGATAAAAATCAAAATAACTCAAATAAGTTTTTAAGTTGACCAAAACATTTCTTTCAGTGCATTATTGTTTGACTGTATTGGGTAGATAGGGTAAGGTGGCTAAAAAGTCAACAAATATTTTTTTATAAATAAAATAATATTTACTCAATCTTTGTATTAAATTATATAATAGACATAAAGAAATACAGAACGGATACAAAATATCAGTATTTTCAAAATAGATAAAATTTGTCAAATATATTAATTGTATAATTTTTGAGATTGAAGTACCCACAGATGCGCCTTGTATATTGTTTTATAACTGTGGGAGAAAGTTGATCAGTGTTTTTTTTTATGATTAAGCAATCATTAATTTTAGATATGAATAATATTTTATTTGTAATATATGAATTTAAATTTTAAAGAAACGATTACCAGCATAATAAAATATGTACTTGAACAAATTTTTACAGGGCTTGAAAAACATTGAATTAAATATTAATGAAGTCTTCAAGCAAGTGTTCCGAAGTTTTTGTTTCTCTGGAGTGTACAAATTCAATTTAATTTTTATGGATATTACAAAAAGAATTTTTTGCTTAGAAGTCGAATGTCAATTTTCACTGAAATGATGGTCAAATTATATGTAATATTTCAAGCAAAATAATTGCTTAAGTTAAGTCAAAATGTAAAATAAAACAATTGGAAACGTCCGGTGGTTGTATTTTTTTCCATTATTCAATTGTATTGTTACTTTCAGTCGATTATTTGTGTTAAAATTTAATGTTTGCATTAAATATGATTATTTTGCTTACTATACATAAAGCGTTACGTAAAACAATATAAATTTATTCGCAGAATACATTAGTTCAAAATCTCTGTAGCTTTGATTAAATTGAGGAATGTTATATTTCCTGTGCCTGATGGCCTATTTTACGAGTGAATTCTTTATCTTCATATGTTATTATTATTTCATGTATAACTACTACTACACTGGTCATATACTAGTACACTTAAAATATGGGACGTGTCGATAAATTTGGTCTCTATATTCGATAAGGAGAAAATCTAAGAAAACATAATTGGTTCCGGCTATTCTGGCTTCTTTTTGAAGCGGCCGTTATCAATTTCTACATTTAATACATTCAAAATCACTGTTCCTGACACAGCGCCCATCAAAATTTCTGACTGCGATTAGCTCGAGGTCTTATACATATTTTTTTCTCCTAAAAAAGACCTCTTTTGATCTTCAAGGAAAAGAAATGATTTTTGGTTCCTGATGAAGTTCGACTTGTAAACGTCGGGTTGTAAACTTAGTCAAATCATAAAAGATGCCGATTTTGCAATACAAGAGAGGCTGAAAAAAAATTGTTTGCAAAATTTGCAATATACCTATCTGCTCATATTCATGTTGGGAAAATTTCCACAAGCCACAACCTTTGAGTTACAGCCGATTTTCAATTTATTTTTATAGTTATGTTAGTTCATTATTTATTTTTTCTAAGCGGGCATATTGATAATTTTTCTCACAAGAAAATGTTCCTGTGTGGGAATAAGGAATATATTTCTCACACATTTTTTACAATAGAAACGATATAATTTATGAAAAACTTGTTCAGTGTTTCATTTATAATCCTTTCATTAGTACAGATCACTTATTGGAATGACTTTATTATTTCCAGTTTCTCGCAGCCTGGTTAAGGTTAGGTAAAGTAGGATATAATAATAAACGCCCCATCATATTAAAAAAAATATATTAAACAAAAAAAAAAGATTTTTCTTAATTATTTTTCGTTAACAATTTGGTTAATTAATATCACGAGCTATTTTAAAATTCCTTCTATATAAAATAACAAAATTATTATAAAATGGATAAAATAAAATAAAGAAACTTCGGCATTAATTTATGCAATATCTGTTCAGCTTGGTAAATTGTTTTAGTTAAAATTTAAATTTAAAGGACAAATGAATCTTTAAAATAAAAAGTATATATTTATCAAAATTTTCCAAATTATATTTAAGAATTAAGATATGATCAAAATATAATTTTCGAAAATAAATACCTATGCGATTTCTCGGACCACAGTTTTCACAGCAATCAAGTATAAGAAAATAATATGCTAATATACTAAGAGAATCATTTACGTGTTAGCTCCAAGGGCAATATTTACAACCAAATCTAATTAAACCTTTATCATTTTACTACCACAGACTTTTTCCAAATTAAAAAAAAATATTGACCAAACAAAAAGTGCATATATACTATCCATGTCTACTCACAATATGGAGCATGTGGTCTCCAACTTTTTTTCGAGAATTATTTGTGACTCGATCAACCTTTTTTTTCTAAAAAAGTAGTAGTGATAGAAGAATGAGGCTAAGACAGAACTGGTGGTTAACGTATCGCTCTCATTACGCTTAGTTATTGTAGGATCGAAAGGGTGGGAGGATTTTTTTAGACATCACAAACACTTATGCCTTGATAAATTGATCAAAAAAGTGCTGTTCGTACAAGGGCTCAAGGCCGTGAGATCCGGAACGGAAGCCAACAGAGATAACCGCTGCTCCATAGTACCAGTATTATTTTAATAATATATATACTGGTCTTATGGCAATATAGTATACTACACTGACCATTTATAAAATAATAACTATGAAGACATTTATATACTGACCTTGTTAATGAAAGAATATTTAAAAAAAAAACGATATTTATGTCCATAATAATTTGCCGCCTGTGTGGTCGAGTGGTCAACGTTGTTGGCTTCGGCTACGGAGGGCCTGGGTTCAAATCCCGATACGGACAGTTTTTATAAATTGACTTTTCAATCGATTTATGAATTTCTGTTCAAAGGCCTGGGTGTATGTGATGTCTTGAATTCCCCCCTCTCACCCATCCTATCCTACGAACGGGGCGTATCGAGAGCGATTAGCTTACCACTAATCCTGTCCTAGCCCCTATCCTTCTACCCCTACTCTCTTTGGAAAAAGAGAGGTTGAGCAACTGAGTAACAAGCAGTTCTCGTAGAAACACTTCTGTTGAGATAAACTCCATTAGGAGTCTATATGCTCCACATTGGGAGCGGACATGGTTTAAAATAATATGATGATTTTGTTTTTGTATATTATTAAGACTAGTTTGAGAAGTCTTTTGATTCCGGATGATTTTTTTTCAATAAATTTTTCTTTTTATTAAGTTATCAAAATTTAGGAACCATCAACAAAGAAAAGGGATATCGAAAAATTTTGTTGAAATTTTAAATATATACAATGTTGTACTCTTTTATGCAGAATATTGGAAGTTGGTCAAGTTGTTCATTTCAAAAAGTCTTTCATAAATTCTCATTGGTACTTAATTAAACAAAAAATCTTTTAAAACCTTACTCATTTTTTAAAAATATTTTTAACAAAGATTTATTTTTATGTTTTTATCCACAGTACGGGTTTTTTAATGGTTAAAATAAATTCATAATATGTCTGATACATGTATAGTAATAAAAATGCTATTTGATTCATTTACAAAAGTTTGTGTAATTGATATAATCATTTATTACCTATCAAAAAAGCCATATTTTCAGCTATCATGACACATTCGTAGCTAATTAGGTGTTACAATCGTAACAGCTCTATAAATTGTTACATTGAGAAAACTGGATTTGCAAGATAATCATATTTCTTGTATAACGTTAGCAGAGAAAACAAATATTGTGTTAAGGACATTCGATATTTATATAAAAAGAAATGCCTGGAGGATTTATTTTATATTCAAACATGAGTACAATCTTTGAACTGGAAGGTAGTAACACATGGGATGTTTCTGTTCCATCTCAGTTCTTAACTAATTTTTAACCGAAATTCGGGATACAAAGTTTTAGCTCTAAAACATCAAAATGGAAAATTGTTGAATTTTAAAAAAAAAGTCATTATATTAATATATTATTTATTTTAAGTGTTTAAAATATTTAAAAAATATATTGCGTGTTGGTTGAGGTAATTTAATTTATTGAAAAAAATGTTACTTCACTGCTTATGCACGAATATTCGGAAATATGGCACATCACATTTTTTTGTAAAATAAATATCGCGTTGTAGACATTTTAACTTACTCATATGCAAAATTTTATTGAGCAAAAAATACATTCTCAAGAATCAGATGAAATATTTTTTTTGGCAATACACTTATCAAATAAGTTTTATAGAATACTATTGACAATGATACAACTCGATTGGATATGTATAAACGTTATTTTTTGTTGTTGATAATAATAGAAACTAATTATGATCAACGAATAAAAAATAAAAATAACATATAAGAGTATTTAGTGTATTTTAAACTATGTATAGTTTTTACGGTTTTTATAATTACACCGGATAGTGGTAATGATTTGATTTAGATAAAGAAAGAAAATTTTTAGTAGCCGAAAACAAAACGATGTCATTAGTGTTATCAAAAACAATAATGGCAAACTATAACCAGTGTTGAATCATATGATTAAAAAATATAAATGTTTACTAAAAATCACACCAAAAATTTGCTCATACCTATGAGTATCGAGTAGGGATTCAAACTATTTGTCATTATCAACTATTTGATTATCGAAGAGTAAAACTGAAACTATCCGGATATATTCGTTTTTAGTTTATACATTATATGATATTAATACATTAAATACTAAATTAAAAACGAGCTCATTTTTAATCAAAGTCATTTATTTAAATTTCAAAAATGTGTATTTGAAAAATTACAAGGCATTAAATGTTTCATATTTCAAATTTGTTTTCAAATTAGATTTAATTGTTCCTGCCGTTGATAAAACGTTTCCTTGTACACTTATACACATTTTATAATAATTAAAAACTTAATATTTTCCCACTTGTGTAAAATCTTAGAAAAAGACAATACATATAAATACACATTTCAATACCGTTCCATCGTATAACAATATTTAAAATTTGCAGTTGTATCGGGTTGCTCCAAGAGTATTTCTTTAATAAATGAAATAACGGCATATAAGCTACGAGTCCGAGCCGATTCGTCAAACTCAAGTATTATAATAAGACATTGATAGCACCCGAGTTGGGTGAAGGCAAAAATAACCACTACTTGGGGTATTCATAATCATTCTTTAAATGGATCGTGCGTTTATTTTGTAAAATATTTCATTAAAAATTATTACGAATACTATTCGGATGTTTCCCCAAATATCCGAATATCGAATAGTAAAAAAAGGGCCAAATATATCCGGATATCGAATATTCGAATATCCGAGTTAGGATCCCTAGTGCTCATGGAGAGATACAAAAATATTCTTGGTGAAATTTTAACTTTTTTGGATATAGTCAGTGAAGTTGCCGAAACAATGTTTAGAATTTTTCATATGTGTAAGTATTTTCAATTTTACAGTAAAATTAACAAATGATCCATTAGGTTTCTCATAGAAAGACCAATTTAGCTCTTCTTGCAGATAATTTTGTTTTTATTAAATTATTTTCACTTCCGTCACATCAATAAAACATTATTTGTTATGTAAGTGAAATTAACGTTTTCAACGTTTTAAAAACATGGTCAGTGTTTTTGAATTTGTCATGCTTAGTCCTGCTCTGCAAATAAACGTGTCAACGTTTTGCATATACTTTCATCAGATGTATTTTAATATTCAAAGATTGCATGTACATCAGGATGGACGGCAAAGCTAAAGTAATTTGTATAACTATTCTAGCACTAGACTCAGTGCTTGGTATTGTGCTTCCAACGTATCTCCCACCTGCTAATTTTGTAAGTAAATTACATGATTCGTTTATTTATTTTCATAAAATAATGTTATTTAACATGTTCTTCTCTATTAAATGATATCGGCTTCAGAAACCCAAATGAACGTTACTTACAAGTTTTTCTACAATAATCCTAACGTATACAATTAAATACACGTTCTTTTAAAGGAATGAAAACTGCAAATGCCAAATTTAGCTTTTAATTAAGTGTGTAAAATAAGGGCATGTGAAAATTGCGATTAAAAAACAGGGCTTAAAAAGTTTTTCTTATACAATTTATCAAATGAATTTTAGATTGAGTTAATAAAACACAGTTGTATAAGTCTTTCTTGAAACTTCAAGGTTGTGTATACTTTTCATTTTGACATTGGGCCAAAACCATAAAGAATTGTTTTTTTGGCCTCATGTATAATTTGTTTTGTAGTCATTTTGTAGTAGTTGCAGGTGAGTGACGTTCTTATTCCATTACAAAGTCAAATTTATATTTAACTAACTACATTGTTATCGTCTTCATCAGAAAAAAAACATAAGTCAATTATATCATAATGATACAGCTAAAATACGTTGAACAATTGCTGTGGTTTTGGACATTATAAATACCTATTCGACTAGACTGATATACGACAGATAAGCAAAATAAATCTACCCAAAGATTAATAAGCTTTATCATGTTTAATGAACACAGTCCTTGACTGACGTGCTTAATTAGTTTCAAAGGTTTTCGAGTGAAAAAATTGTGTAAATCGAAAACAACTTGAAATCGAATATTTTATAATATAATATGTGTTTGTTTCAAAAGTAAGTGAAACAGAAATAAGAATATGTACATTCACACAAAGCAAATTTCACGTACACATATTGTGCATAGGCGTACAAAATACTATTTAAAGTACCGGTAAAGTACTGTTTGTCTTGTAGCCTTTGTTTCCTTTCATACATTAATTTACAGCAATGATGCACATTATGCGCATTATGGCGGCCCTCAAACCTTTCACTCAAAATTAAACATCATTCATATTTTTTCATATAAGACATTTATTTAAATTTAAAAATGTAACCATGCTTTTTCTTTAACGAATGAGAATAAATTGGTCCATAGAAACAGGCTTACTGGTGAAAATTTGGATTTGATTGTGCGGCTTAATATAATACTACAAATATAATACACTCACAAAAAAAACATTTTTAATATACAAGTACAAACTCATAAATCTTTTTTTGCATTGTTTATTTATTTTCATATTTTCGAGATAACACGGTCAAAATAAAGTTATGGGACCAATAGTTAATTTATCTAAGCTCACTTAATCTTTTTTACACGGCTTTTTAACACGTCTAAGGATTGAGCGTACCTTATATAAAAAAAAATATTTGCGGCCCGAATTGATCATATTTTTTTTATGCGGCATGTCTGATTAACAGGATGTAATACCATCATTTATTGCTTTTGGTCATTTTGATAAGGTCACTAATAGCATTGTCAATTTGTACAGTTTTCATACTTTCACCGAACAATTGGAGAAAGAGTTTATTCTACTAAAACTTCATTTCATTTCATCAATAATTTTATCAGCTTTATTAATATCGTACTCATTCCAGATTTGCGTTACCAATTATTAACATCTTCTCTATTATAGTTATTATTTCTTGCTTTAGTGTCTTTTATATTAATGCATGTATTAAACCGTTATCTACTGTTTGAATGATGTCCATATATTATTCAAAAATATATGTTCTTATATTTAATATATGTGCAGCGTAAAAACATAAATAAATTTCTGTTAGCAATCTAGTTAATACAAATTCACTTAAGTTGAGGACTGTAAACTAATATTTATATACTCAATCATTATAAAACAACTTAATCGTAATAACTGTGACAAATAAAAAATGTTTTAATTTTGATTCTTTTTAATTCTTAGGATTCTATCGATGGCAATAACATTATGATTCAGATTTGTCAAGAAAAAAAAAATAAGAACGTGACAGATGTCAATTGTCATATCATACGAGAAAAAGATGGTGATATGATAGCAAACTGTGATATTAACTTGATTAAAAATGTCGGCCTTACTTCGGTAAAGATAAAGATTACAATATATAACTATTCTTTAAATATTTTACTGTCAAAAGACGGTACTATCACTTTATTACTATTTTTAATTAAATTCCGTTATTAACAAATATCATGCGTATTTTTTTTTATTTTAACGGGATCAAATATTGCATTGGCACATTTCAGGTAAAATTTATAATCGTGTATGTAAAAAAAAAGTTTTATATAAATAATAAGAACAGCAACATCTGACCATTTACTAGGCTTCTAAAACTTTTCCTGTTGCGTGGTCTAGTGCTCAACGTCGTTGCTTTGGTTAGAGAGGTCACGGGTTCAATGACGAAAATGTCAAATCTACCATTAATCTAGATTTATTTATAGCTTTTCCTTCAATATTTATTAAAAACTGATGTATATTTTTCAAGTACATACAGATTTTTTTTATATCTATGATAAATAAATAGTACAAATTGGGTTATTCAATTTATTTCATGCATTATTTTTAGCCTGTAAAGCTAAAAACTTAATTTGAATGAGAAAAACGATTAGTTAAAACTTGTCCAGATCACTGATTATGTATGTTCAATAGAACACGAAAGTGTTTTATTATTATCAGAATTTGTTTATAATGAAAAATTAGACTTGAATAGTTCATTTTAACTGTCCCAGTCTTAAACAAACTTTCAAGATTGGCTTAAATGCAACAAAAAACTGAATGTAAAACCTTATGATAAGTCGTCTTTTCATTAGCTTAGAGAAAAAAACAGATGGTAGTAAGAAACACATGCAATATATTGCCAGGAGCAGGAAAATATGTTAGCGGGCAAACCAGTTCCTTATTACCTCCAAAATGAAAAAAAAGTAACGATGAACCTGGCTTGGACATGTGCTGTGGATGCCTAAAGAGAGTCTAAGCCCAGCCTGTATCTTAAGCCAACTGAATCGATCCTAACGTCGTGGAAAGCTACCGATGACCATCTATAAGATGTCTTCAGTGGAGCTATGAGACGCTGGAATTACCTGTATAGAAGCAAACAGACTGGAAGGGGATAGACAATCTTGGAGGGGCCGTGTGGTGACCATATTCTCCTAATAAGTGGATAATATATATATATATATTTTATACAGATTAAATTTATCAAATTAAAGTGTTCATTGCGCACGACATCCAGATAGATAGATAAATAATGTGGACGCGTGCGCGTGTTTGTATGTGTGATTGAAAAATTGAGAAATTGTCAAAGAATGTATTCAAAACACAAAAACTTTAAACTGTTTTCTCACAATACTAATACAAATAAATAAAAAAAGTTTTAATTTCAGCTTGAAGTCAGCCTTTTCAAATTGGAACACGGTGACTTTTTTCAATCGGTCACCATTCACCTCATTGATTTGTGTCTTGTTGCACCAACATTGCACGGTGTCATACAATCACTTATCGATAAAACTTCTAATTGTCACGAAGGAAAAATGTCAACGGTAAACTATAACATATGAAGATATTATACATATTATGAATATTATGCTTCTTTTGCTGAAATGGTATGAGAAGCTACGGTTTTAATCAAAGAAAATGTCATTGGCATCTTTTGATGAGAACAGACGATAAAAATCAAAATATCTCAAATAAGTGTTTAAGTTGATTGAAACATTTCTTTTAGTGCAGTATCATTATCGGTTGACTGTATCGGGTAGATAGGGTAAGGTGGGTAAAAAGTCAAAAAAAGTTTTTTTAATGAAATAAATAATGAACATTTGTTATAAATTTTATAATTATAAAAAAGACACGTAGAAATACAGGACGGATAAAAAATATCAGAATTTTTGTAATGGGTAATACTTAAAGACTTAGATTAAAATTCCCACAGATGCGTCTTGCATATCGTTTTATTAGAGACTGTTGGAGAAAGTTGATCAGTGTATTTTAATGACTTTAACAATCATTATTTGTTGACATGTATTTCTTTTATTTCTATAAGTATTCCGTTGGTAAATACTAATTTAAATTTTAAAGAAACAATTACCAATATAATAAAATTTGTACTCGATTTTTACAGGGCTCGAAAAACATCGAACTCAATATGAATCAAGTCTTCAAGGAAGTGTTCCAAGGTGCTCATTTGACTGGAAAATACAAATTCAAATTAATTTTTATGTACATCACAAAAAGTATTTTTTGCTTAGAAATCGAATGTCAGTTTTTACTGTAATAATGGTTAAGTTATATGTAATATTTCAAGAAAAATAGTTGCGTGAGTCAAGTTAAAATAAAAAAAAACAAGCGAAAACGTTTGGTTGTTGTATTTTATTCCATTATTCAACTGTATTGATACTTTATTTATTATTTATGTTAAAATTAAATATTTGCATATTTTTTGCTGATTTTCAATTTATTTTTAAGTTATTTATATAGTTATGTAAGTTCAATATTTATTTTTCTAAGCGGGCATAGGGATAATTGTTTCCCACAAGAAAATGTTCCTATGTGGGCATAGGGAATATATTTCTCACACATTTTTTTCAATAAAAATGGTATAATTTTAGAAAACTTGTTCTATGTTTCATTTATAATCCTTTCATTAGTACAAATCTGGTTAAGAGTTAAAGAAGGGCATAATAATAAACGCCCCGTCATATAAAAAAAAAATATTGAATAAAAAAAAAGTTTTTTGTTAATTATTTTTCGTTAACAAATTGGTAATTTATATAATTTAAGATTTCGACTGAAGGTGCTTGGTGGAATTTCAATATTAAATTTGAATCGTTCAAACTATGTACAGTCAGTTCAAGTTCATCCGTGCACTTGAATGCCTGAAGATGCCGAAAGGCGAAACCCGGGTCGTTAGTGACAAAATTTGTGAGAATGTACATAGTTTGAACGATTCAAATTTGGTAATTTATATTACGAGCAATGTCCCTGCTAAAGTGTGCGCGTGCAGACGCGCACACTTCGCAAGATGTGACCGCACACTTTTTCCGTCCTTCGCACAGACCACACATATAAATGATGTACAATAAGTTACATTGTTTTATTTAGCGGCATGAAATGAAGAATTAATTTATCAAGTGTTAGTAAGTAGGTCAGAGAATAACTATCAACATTTTAGCACACATTTTTTATTTTACTGAAAATTTACCGCACACAAGAGTTGATAGACCGCACACACAGTAGAAAAATTAGAGGGATCGTTGATTACGAGCTATGTTTAAATTCCTTTTAGATAAAATAAAAAAAATATTATGAAATAAATGATAAAATGGATATAATAAAATTAAAAAAATTCGGCATTTATTTATGCAATTAAGCTTGTTAAAGTTTTTTAGTGGAAAATTAAATACATATTCAATTTCTTGGAACAAAGTTTTCACAGCGATCAAGTATAAAAAAATAATATGTTTCGCGTGCAGCTTTAAGCTGTCAAAGTATATTTCGTGGTGACTTCATACCAAAACTTTAATCTATAGTAGGATACATTTATTATAATTATAAAATACTGAATAATACTACTTGCGAGAATATATTCTTAGGCAGCACTCGTCGACATAAACTCATCGGGCGTCATTTAAGAGATCTTATTTCAACTTTGAAATATCTTCCTATGGAGACAGCTATCAAAATTTGTACCCATAGACATAAGCTACATTGGAATTATCTATGTGATAAGTTGTCATTGTGGATGATAAAATAATTGTATTTTTATCGTAGAAAGCTTATAAACATTAGTAATCGACTTAACTCGCATTGTTTGCATCCAATAAAATCAAATAACTTTCGTTCGGACACAACACTAACAATTTAACCTAAAAAAATGACGTTTCTGTGACCCCTCAAGTGTTCAAGAACATATTCTGGAACACATTTCCTGAGACATTACGTAGGTGTTCAGAATCATGTCTCGGGACCTTTGTTCTAGGTGTATGGGCCCTATGTAACAATTGTAACAGTCAAATCAATGGCTTAGAGATAAAATATTGTATCTCTATAAATCGTTATATTGAGGAAACTGAATTTGCAAGATAATCATATTTTTTTGTATAACATTAGAAGAAAAAAAATAATATTGTAACTGAAAGGTTACAACACATATAAATATAGGATATTACTGGTCCATCTCAGTATTTAACTCGTTTTCGACCAACATTTAGGATATAAAGGTTCAGCTCTAAAACATCAAAATGGAGAATGAATAAATTTAAAAAAAGAAGTCATTATATTAATCTATTATTTATGTGCTTACAATATTTGAAAAAAATAAATAGTGAGTGTTGGTTGAGGTAGTTTAATTTTTTGAAAAAAATGATTACTTCAACAAAAACATGAATGAATGTTTTACGTTAATATAGTTTTAACGCTATTTATAAATGACGAGCTGTAAGCCCGTTGCCCCCAACGGGAGGATTTTTTCGACTTAAATCAGAAATTTTACCGACATGAACAATCAAATGTATACTTACTTATCAAGTAAATCAGAACGAATAAACTCGACTAATTCTCCGAATAGAACTTGTTTTTAAGAATATATTAAATGATGATTTTTAAATTGATTATACATAACTTAATATTATTTTATTATAAATACTGGAACTATGCTTTCGCCAACAACTATACCACGTTGAAAGCACAGGTTCTCATCGGATACCAAAATTCAGGAGTTAAAGCCGAATTTGTATTTAAATGCACTCTTTTTAGATCACACACTTTAAAAAATCTTTTTAACTAAAAAAATACACTGCAAGAAAAATAAATTATTCTGCATAAAGCAAATATATTGAACTTAACACAAATAACATAATAATTGGCCCGCAGTACACACGTCAAAACCCTTTAATATTCAATATGAAGAAAAATAATAATACCGAGATTTAAAACAAATCTGGCAGGACATATTTGCTTTGTATAGAACTTATATAAGACTTAAAGTTAAAAAAAAATAATCGTAGTTAGATTCAAGCCATCGACAGTTAGTTTGAAATTATTAACCTTCTCACCGCGTATGATAGCTATGCATGTCCTAGCAAACATGCCCTCAGCGCGCGTGACATGTATAGATGTCATGGAAATTTCAAACCCTATATAAGAGATATATTTTAGGTTAAAATTGTATAACTTGGTTGAAAATATTACTAAATGTATATTTTACCAAATTCAATAGATGGCATTAGTCAAAAAAGATTCAATATGTGCTAAAATTATGTATTTCTGGAACACGCCGTGTACATACATCACCAATGCAAGATTTTGAATAATGTAAATAAGCGACCAAGTGCGGATGAAATTGAAATTGTTCCGATAATTTAATATAATAAGCATGGTGTGGTGGGGGCGCAGTGATTTCGGTCGCGCGTGGTGGTATTTTGCAATATGGCGACGTCACGCCGCAATTGTATGAAGAATGATTATTGTTGAATTAAACCGAAAATACAGAAATATATTGTATTTTATTATTGAAAAAGTTACTTTCTTTGGCAAATAACATATTTGATTATTTGAAAAAATATTACAACCTATATTTATAGTCGAAAACGCGATAACAAAATCAGCAAAAAAGCAGCCGCGTACAGGGCATGCTCGGTAAATTTGGTGACGCGGGCAAAGCGTTAAAGCTGAGCGCGCTTCCAATACGCCACAGAAGAGAATAGAAAATGTAAAATATAACAGCCATAACATATCATGGCTTTTAAATATCCACACATATACCTAGATGCTAGAGAAAAGTTTTAAAGTGTGAGTATTGACAAATTTCTTTCGGAAAAAAAGACGAAATCCAAAATGGCAAAACATACTGACAGTCGGACGGACGGACGGACGGATGTAATAACGGATATTATCCGCTATTAATTTATAGATAATCATAAACCAGTTAATGGTAATGATTTTAAAATTGTTTTTTAATTAAGATAAAGAAAGATCATTTTATCACTAAAAACATAACGATGTCATTAGTGTTGTCAAAAATAATTATGGCAAATTGTAAGCAGAGTTGAATCATATGATTAAAAAATAAAAAATATTTTAGCAGTATAGTCAAAATGATATGTTATTTTGCTAAATGTCTTTTTTGACGCTTTTTGATTTTTGAGCCATAAAACTATCACACTACAAATTTTCGCATGAGTAATATCAAGCAAAATAATCAAATGACTTTTACCAAATATTTCAAACTCCTATTTACACTAAATTTATATAAATCTATACACCTATGCTTTTTTTAACGCGATACATTGTAACAAGGGGCCGTGGAACTGGCGACTCATGCTCTCATGATGTCCTACGCGAGGGCCAAGTTTTTAGAAACAAAAGTTTTTGGTCAGTAAGTTATTTATTGCAAATAAGTCTCGTTTGATGTAAAAAAATATTTACCAACGTGCCCACAGAAGGATGCAAAAATATTATTGGTCAAATCGTAACGTTTTTTCAAATGCTCAGAATTTTCCATTTATATATATATTAGAACTATTTTTAATTTTTCTTTGAAATTAACAAACAATTTATAAGACTTCTAATAGGAGAACCAGTTAACCTTTTCTTGGAGATATTTTTGTGGATTTTTTTGAAAATAATCTGTTATAGTCTAAATATACATTACTAAAAACATACTTTAACATGATATCGTTACGTTGACTACATCTTTTACATTTGGATAGGCAGAAAAAGACTTTTTGAGCACTTTTTTGACTCATATTAACTGACATACAAATATTAAATTAACATTAGAAATCGAGGAAAACAAAATTTGAAATTTTCTCGATTGAACAGTCAAAACAAATTATTACGACAGATTAAACTTGGCCATTTTAAGAAAACCTACGAACACTGATGTTATCCCCGCGCAATCCATGCATCCTTGGCCTCGTAACCTCTCACCATTTTACTCAAAGCTGAATTTTTTATTTAAATATCCTCATTTTGAAAATTTATTTTGATTAAATATGACTTAACAAATGCATTTATAAACGGATACAAAACCAATTTAATTTTTAGTTTACTTAAACGTTACCAATTTCAAAAAATAGCTGTAAAAACTTTTTACTTTGATTGAATTAATAACAAGCGTAAAATCATTTATTTAAAAAAAAAACAATTATCAAAATTGCTACCAGAACAACCCGTTTTTTATGCAATTGACCACATAGGGAAAAATTGTATTACATATTCAAGATAGGTAAGAAACATAAAATGAGAGTGGCATCTATTGCCTCACCTTTTTAGACCGTCGAGTTGCTTATTTAGTGCAGAATGTAAGAATTAAAGAACACGTACGATGCTTAAAAGGCAAAAAAAAATAGAGTTATTATTTGAATTTTGATTAAGAATAAAAATATTGACATTTAGAAAATAATAAAGGGCTTAGAATCAATAACTTGAAGTTTTTGCAAACTAATAAATTCATTAAAAAAAGAAACGTTTGTTAACAACATTTTAAATAAGATAGGCAGATCACCATTGTTAAATTAATTTCTGCTGGGATAAACCGTACCGTATTTATGTAATTAAATATATTTTTTTTTTTTGTATCTTACCTCCTCACTACATCCAGTAGAAAAGTACAACCCCTCAACTTTTTTTTGTAATTCATAACTTAAAAATTAGAAAGAATTTTTGGTTTATTCGTAAACTTTGCAATCTTATGTCTGATGATGCTTCTCAATTCAGCAACATTTAGAATAAACAAATAATCAAATTAAATTGTATATTTATCTGTGTGCAGTAGATAAACATTATATTATTGATTTATGCGATGAGTCCTGCTCTGCAAATTTACATGTCAACATTTTATATAAACTTTCATCAGATATATTATAGTATTCAAAGATCGAATGTACATCAGAATGGACGGCAAAGCAAAAGTAATTTGTATAACTATTCTAGCACTAGACTTGGTGTTTGGTAATTTGCCTGCGAATCATCGAACTGATAATTTAGTAAGTAAATAACACGAATTGTTTATTTATTTTCATAGCATAAATCCGTTTCATATTTCATTCCCTATTAAATGATATCGGCTTCAGAAATGCAAATGAAAGTAACTTACAATTTCTTTTTCAATAATGTATACAACCAAGTACACGTGTTCTCAAAATGATGTAAGCTGTAAACGCCAATTTTCCATCTAAATATGCCTTTTAATTTAGGTGTTAAAAAGAAGAGCTTGTGAAAATTGCGATAAAAAAAAGAGCTTACAAAAGTTTTTCTTATAAATTTATTTAATGAATATATGATTGAGTCAATAAAATACTATTATTTTAGTATTTTTATACTTCAAGGTTTTGTATAATCATTAAGAATCGTTCTTTGGGTCTCATGTAAAATTTGTTTTGTCTAGGAGAGTGACGTTCTTTTTCTTTTCAAGTCAAATTTATATCTAACTAATTATATTTTTATCATCTGGATCAGAAAAAAATGAAATCAATTTTATCATAATGATACAGCTGAAGCATGTTGCACAATTGCTGTGGTTTTCGACTGCATAAATACCAATTCGGTCTGATATACAACTGATAAACAAAATAAATCTATCCAACGTTTAATTAACTCTATCATGTGTAATGAATACACGAAATCATTGACTTATGTGCTTAATTCGTTTCGGAGGTTTTCGCGTAAGTGAAAAAATTTCGTTAATCTAAAATAACTTGAAATAGAGTATTTCTTAAAATAATATGTGTTTTTTTAAAAGATAAGTGTAATAAAAGTAAGAATACGTAACAATATAAAAATGTATTTAATAATATATTATATTTAATAATACAACATATAAATAATTTAATAATATTTAATAATAATAAAGAATATAAAACAACATAAGAATATAAAAAATAAGAATATGAAACAAATCCATAAATATTGTGCATAATCGTACAAAAATTTAAGTATAAAATACTATTTAAGTATTGTTTGCCTTTAAGCTTTTATTTTCTTTCATAAATTAATTTACAGAAATTGATTTTATAAATGTTACCAAGCTTTTTTTAAAAAAAAGGAGAATAAATCGGTTCATAGAAACAGAATAACTGATTTTAAAGGCTCAAATAGCTCTGAAGCCTCAAAATTTGAACTTGATTGTGCGGCTTTATACTTAACATATTAAATCAATATATAAAGAATTAGTTTAAAATGAACAAGGACCGAGGTCGCATTATCTTTTTTATTACATATAAATAATACATGTTTACCTAAATATTACTAAATTATTAAAAAGTGCCTGGCTTATTTATTTAAATGTTTTCGAATAAATACTGTCAAAATAATTTAATGGAACCAATCATTCATTTATCTTAATTCACTTTTTCTTTTTTACACTTCTGTTTTAAATGGAACGTATGTATCCCCCGTGTAAAAAAGAATTGAACGTACCTAATATTATTTTTTTCTTTGCGGCCTGAATCGATCATAATTATTTTATGCAGCCCGCTAGAAGATAAAGGTTGTGCATGTCGGATTTTCAGGATGCAATACCATCATTCACTGCTTGTCATTTCGATAAGGTCACTAATAACATTGTCAATTCGTACACTTTCCGCGAAAAATTTGAAAACGAGTGTATTACATTGCAATTTTAATCTAGGTATTATCAATACTTTTTACAGCTTTGTTAACATCGTATTCCAGATTTGCGTCACCAATTATTTACCATCTTCTCCATTAATAGTTCTTATTTGCTGCTTGAATTTCTTCCGGAGATTATATTTTTATTGCATGTAATTAACCGTTATCAACTGTTTGAATGATGCTCATATATACTATCACACTTCGAAAGTCTTTTTCATTATTATTATTTAACACATGCGCAGCTTAATAAAATTAAAAAAAAATCTTTAAACAGTCGGGTTAGTACAAATTCACTCAAGTTGAGGACTGTTAAATAATATTAATATACTCAATAAAACAACTTATTTATTTTTAATCATTAGAACTGTGGCGAATAAAAAATGTTATAATCTTAAATATTTTTTATTCCTTAGGAATCTTTCAATATCAATAACATGATGGTTCGGACTTGTCAAGAAAAAGAAAATCAGAACGTGACAGATGTCAATTGCCATGTCAAACAAGAAAGTAATGGTGACATGTTAGCAAATTGTGATATTAATTTGCTTAAAAGTGTCGGCCTTACTTCGGTAATATTAAAGATTACAATATTATAATTAGTTTTTTTAAATATTTTACCGTCAAAAGACGGTATTATTATTGACTTTATCAAGATTCGAAATATTGAAAAAAAAAATCACTATTTAAAACTATATTCCATTATTAAGAAATATGCGCAATTTCTTTTTATTTTCACTGGATCAAATATTGCATTGACGTTTTTCAGATAAAATTTATTATCGTGCAAATATTAAAAGTTTTATCGCAACAATAAGAACAACATAATTTGACCATTTACTAGGCTTCTTAAACTTTTCTTGTAGCGTGGTCGAGTGCTAAACGTCGTTGGCTTTGATTAGGGAGTTCACGGATTCAAATCCCAGTAGCAACTGAGTGACAAGCAATTCTCGTGGAAAAACGCTTCTCTTGAGATATACTATACGAGAATTTGATATGCTTCATATTGGGAGTGGATATGTTTAGTTAAATTGAAGCCCATAATACAAATTGTTTTATAAAAAAATACCAAATGTAAATATAGAAATGAATAATTTAAATTAAGCCAAACTGAAGTACTGTGTGTGAAATACTGAACCAATAGGCAGAAAAGACTGAAATCATTAAGTGGCTTTGAGTGAAAGCTTTACTGAATTGAATAATTACAATTTGCTTGCATGAGAGTTGACAGCTAAATATAAAACCAGCACAAAACTTTGTCCTCAAAACTTAAGCACTGGTCATCAAAAACTGTCACGATTCATAGACAACAAGTGAACAGCGTACTGACTGCTTGATTTACTCGAAAATAGCATCAATACAACTTGGCTAACGACGATAATATCAAATCTACTATTAATCCATGATTGATATATTGGTCTTCCCTGAATATTTATTAAAAACTGTTGTATTTATTTGTCGCGTACTTGCAGAGTTAAAAAAAACGTTTATGTCAGGGATCTGAAATATCCAACCTCGGTGTTGATATCCGTCACAGTACAGTGGAACCTCGATTCTACGTTTTTCAAGGGACCGTAATAAATGAACGAATAATGCGGGAAATCTTCAAATAATACCAAAAAATGATTATTTTTCCTTAAACTTATTTATTTCACTTTTTTTATTAAAGAATAAATAAGTAGCCAATAGTTTGGCACTTAAATTTTAACAGACATTCTTCAAAATCACGAAAATTTCTAAGTTATCTATTTTTGCTATGTCGACTCGTTTTTCTCCTGATTTTTTTTCCAATGTCTTGAATTGTTTTCAGTTTCTCAGCTAGAGTTCTAGTTTTCTTCATTTAGGTATTTAAGTTTTGACTTTTGTGGTAAAAAAAGAAATATTCAACAAAAACGGTCAATCAGGATAATTGGGACGGGAGAATAGTGTTTAAATGAAAGATCAACGAAGTTAGTAAATTGGGGATTGATTAACATAGAATTATTAAACATTGTTATGACGGGTTCTTGGCCAAGTAAAAAATAAACAATCCATGCAAAAAAACGAAGATAGCGAAAACAATATATCGGGGTTCCGCTGCAAAAAAATGCGAAACGAAATGCGAGGTAAAACTATTTATGATAAATATTCAACGAAAACGGTCAATCGGGATAAATTTTGTGATGGGACTAAAATATTAAAATGATAGATCGAGAAAAACGGTAAATCGGGGAACGATTAATGCGGGATTATTTTACATGGTTCTTATGGATGTTTGGTCGGGACTATGAAAAATAAATGACCCATGCGGGAAAATGAACAATGCGAGAACGTTAGATCGAGGTTCCACTGTATTTCATGACCAAATTTTTTGCCAGTTATCTTACGCAAGGCAAGTCTAGCAATATTTTAAATACATTTGACTCTTCTGAGAAATGTTATACGCCCACTTTAGTGTTGTTGTGAAACCAAAGCGGATAGACAATCCCAGAAGAGGCGTGTGGTAACCATATCCTTTTAATATGGAATGGATATAAAACATATTTTTTTTATACAGATTAGATGTGTTCATTGCGCACGACATCCAGATAGATTGATAGATAATGTGCACGCACGCGCGTGTGTGTGTGATTGAAAAATTGATAAAGTTTCTAATAATTTAAATATTAAAAAAATGTTTTAAAAACACGAAAACTTTAATGTGTTTTCTTACAGTAATTTTCGTTCAATATAAATTAATAAAAAGGTTTTCATTTCAGCTTGATATAAGCCTGTTCATATTTGAAAACGGTGACTTTATGCAATCGGCCACTATTCATGCCAATGATGTGTGTCTTGTTGCACCATCATTGCAAGGTGTCATGCGATCACTTATCGATAAAACTTCTGATTGCCACGAAGGAAAAATGTCAACGGTAAACTATAACATATGAAGATATTATACATATTATGAATATTATGCTCCTTTTGCTGAAATGACATGAGAAGCTACGGTTTTTATCAAGGAAAATGTCATTTAAGCGGCAGCGAAAAGGTTTGGACTATGGAACATTGGCATCTTTTGATGAGAACAGATGATAAAAATCAAAATATCTCAAATACGTGCTTAAGTTGAACAAAACATTTTTTTCAGTGCAGTAACATTATTCGTTGACTGTATTGGGTAAAGGTAAGGTGGCTAAAAATTCAACAAATATTTTTTAATAAATAAAATAATATTTACTCAATCTTTGTATTAAATTATATAATAGACACAAGAAATACAGAACGGATAAAAAATATAAGTATTTTCGAAATAGGTAACATTTGTCCAATATATTAAGTATGTAATTTTTGAGATTGAAATACCCACAGATGCGTCTTGCATATCGTTTTATTAGAGACTGTGGGACAAAGTTGATCAGTACTTTTTTAATTAAGTGCAATCATTAATTTTAGATACGATTTTTTCTTTTTCTTTAGAGGTATTTCATTTGTAATATATGAATTTAAATTTTAAAGAAACGATTACCAGCATAATAAAATATGTACTCGAACATTTTTTTACAGGGCTTGAAAAACATTGAATTAAATATGAAGGAAGTCTTCAATGAAGTGTTTATATTTATTCGTTTGAATGGAAAATACAAATTCAATCTTACTTTTATGGATAATACAGAAAGCATTTTTTGCTTAGAAATCAAATGTCAATTTTCACTGGAATGATGGTTAAATTACATGAAATATTTCAAGTCAAATAAAAATATCAAAAAAACATGTGTAAACATTTGGTGGTTGTATTTTTTTTCCAATATTCAATTTTATTGTTACTCTGAGTCGATTATTTGTCTTGAAATTGAATGCTTGAATATTTTTTTAAATATGACTATTTTGTTCAATATACATAAAGCGTTTCGTAACACAATATAAATCTATTCGCACAATACATCAGTTCAACATCTTTGTAGATTTGAAAATGTTAATGTATTATATTATTATTAAAAGGGGATAAAAGATTCGTTTTTTTAAAAATATTAACACCTACTCTAATTTTTATAGACATATGAAATACATTACATATTTACTGTGAATGACACATTGTTTAAATAATACATCTAAGCCAGTGTGTTACTACTTTTCATTTAAAGCTAGCACACTACAGACTAGGGTATCCGGAGCCTTTTTCCAATCCCGAGATTTCGGGATTGATTAATTTTCAATCCCGGATTTGAAATCCTCAATTCGCTATACTCTTTCCTCGGATTATCTACAAACTTCGCTTTTGGTATTGGTTAACATGAGTTTTGGCATTTCATATTTGACAATCGTGAAGTATAAACGTGTCACATGCCAATAAAAAATACATATTTTTTATGCTGAATTTAATTTTCAAAAAATGTCACTATATTAACAAATACTTGGAAGACGTGGTACAAAAAAATACCCACCAAGTTTAGATGGTGAGTTTGTGTTGGTATGACAATTAACATACGACGTATTATTGTTAAAATTCGATTAGCTTTAGTGCTAATAAAACTTTGATTATTTTACGATTCTTTTTGGAATTCCGTAAACCTGAGTCAATATTTTATGTGTATACATTTTTAAGTGGTGCATGTGAGAAGATCAAACGTTTTTACTACACATTAGATTGGAAACAATAAATAACCTTAGCGTTAAAAATGAAGAGAATTTGATATAAATGCAGTTTGGAAAGAAATTATTACAAAATGTCTGTGGAGATGAAATCGGAGTCGGAGTCAAAAAGTCGTACTATTTTAAATGATGCCGGACTCGAAAAAAACCTTATAAGTTCGATTCTTTTTAAGAAATGTGCGGTCAAAAGTTCTACCGCTGCATTATAGTAAGCCTAAAAAATAGTTAAAGAAAAAAATCTAAATTTGACATTGATTTTACCGGGAATTGAGTTTATATCCACGCAATCGGTTAAGCCATGCTAATTTTTTTTCTCTTGACACTGAAAACCTTAAAAGTGGTTAACATATCATTGCTTGAAAAGAAACAAACATATCCAGCAGGTCTATGACCAAATACATTAAATTTATTTTTGATTATTTTTTTCATAAAAAATGCTTTACGCTCTTTTCAAAGCTCCTTTGTACGGAAAGCTCTTTTACCTGTGTTAAGATTCCAGTTAAAAATATGTCCCGTATTAATCAAAGACAAAGTTAACACGCAAAGTTCCACACCGTCTTTGCAAAGAGTTTTAAGCTCTTGGCTTTTTCTTGCCTGTATAACAAAGTTTTCCAATACTTTCTTTCAAATATTACTTAGAAGCTTTGTGAGCAATGCTGGTAGATAATAGCGCATTCAAAAAAAGACAATTTTGTTTTCGAAAACTTAAATTATAATTTTTAGGTGATATTAATTCTTTACTATTTATATAGACTTGTTATTTTAACTGCTGATAACAAAAATTTTATATTGTAATTTATATTAACGAGATATTAAGTTTTTTTTTATGAAACAGCTAAAATTTTTGGTAAAGGCGAAGTAAAAAATAAAATTCTTTTACGTTCTAATTTCAATTTGTTTTATATGTTAATTGAGACTGATTCTTATCCTTATAAATAAATGTAGAATAAGTACAAAAGAGACTAACATGCATCCATGTTTAAAACTTTTCAAATTTAAGAATTACCTGCAAATTGAAAAAGTATTGATAAATATAAATTCTTATATAAGATTGGTTCAACAAGATTTTTTCCTATTGATGTTTCAACAATATGACTCACATGAAAGAAGATACAATAAAACTGGTTTATATTGTTCGTAAAAATTTATCGCGGGAATGGCTATAAAAAGAAAACAAACACTCGAAATGATTGAACGTTTAACAAAACACAGCGATGTGAGAATAGGTTATATACACTTAACGTTTAAAACAACGGAATTACAGCCCCATTTGTGAAATACGACATTTCGAATATCGGCATGAACTTTCAAAGGGAAGAAATTTATATTTTAAATTGGAACGAAATTTCACATTTGCCAACTAATCATAAACATATCGCACTCGTAGTTTTAAACTTTGCCATGGCAAGCATTGTCATTTTTAATTTAATAATGCAAAAAAATAGTTGTATAAATAATTACGCCGACAAAGACTTTCAGTTTGGCGCAAGGATAAAAGAGGTTCTCGAAAAATTGAAAATCGTCTGTTCCATTACCCAACAAAAATCTAAATAAAACGTGCATTTTTGGCGAGTTTCAAACAATATTTACGTTATGTTAAGAAAATATAAATCTTTGATTCCAATTATCTCAAAATGCTACTTTTTGAATTGTTATTAATAAATAGTAGAGTTTGTATGTTTGTATAAGAATGTACAAAATAAATACAAAGGGATTGATTGTTATCCACATGGAAACGACTAGTATTGGTTATAAACAATTTAATGATTATTTTTTTTAAATAAATTCGAAAAAAATACTGCATTACATAAACAAAAGTATACTAAATACATTTAAAAAAAAACGAGAAATCACACAGTTGAAATAGTCTCCTACCGCTTTTACTATATTAATACTAATGGATGGGTGAAAAAAATACTTTTTAATGGATAACTTCATTTTTATTTTACAGTTTTTTAACTGATTGCATGCTTTCGCAATAGCTTTTTGATGTTTTTTGTATCATTATAAACAGTCAAATATTATTTAATTTTTATTTTCAAAGTTGTGACGCCAAAAAACATTTGTTATATAATATTTTAACTATGAATTGAAGACGTTTTGGTAGAAACAGTTGTTGATTAATAATAAAAGTTACAATATTAGTCAACAACAAAAAAAATCGAAAGGTTATCTTTACCGTCAACTAAATATAAAATTTGACTTCATAATATTTATTTTTTTTGAGAATTAAAATACGAAAAAATAATGTATCATTCAAAATTATTCTGAAGAATACATTACAGGATTGGCAATAAATCAAAGGCGTATTAAATATAAAAGGTGTTTTCAAGTTTAAACTGTTCACAGTTACTTTTAAGTACTCTAAGAAGATACAAAAATTGTTATTACAAATCAAAACGTAATGTCACCGGGAAACTCCCGCATTCGATTAACGTCAACCCTAAATCAGTCGGAAAATTCTTACAAAGCTTCTGTTCTTTTGAAACTGTCAAAAACTTAAGCGCGTCAAAATTCGCGTGAATTGAAATAAACTCTCCCTTTAAATCTTTACCAATATGCTACGCTCCCTATTGTGGGGGGCTAAGAAATTTTCTTTGAAGGTTTTCGGGGTGAGGAAAACTTTAGCTACAGTCTGACCAAGACAAACCGTAACGAACCGTTTGTGGCACATTTATTGCTATAGAAAACCACGCTTGGTGGCTTTGTATTATTTTCTCATATATATTTGTTATGTGGGGAGCTTTAAAAGCTTTGTATCTCTACTGTTGAGCATTGTACTGCGGTCAGCCAAAGTTATAGTGAGATCGATGGTAAACGTATCCAAATATAAATCGAGGTTTGTTAACAAAAACAAAATGACATGTTGACTTGTTATAAACCACTTAAACCACGGGTTCCCAACCTAGGGGTTTTTTGGGGGGATCGCCAACTTTTTTGGATTTTGGATTTGAACAATAAAAGCAGTTTCGGAGACAATATGGGGAAAAAGTATAGCAAATCGAGGATTTCAAATTCCCCGGGGGGAGGAGGGGGTCACCTAGTCACATGGCTTTTATAAAAGGGTTCGTCAACCGAAAAAGGTTTGGAACCAATTACTTAAAACCACGTTTTTTTTATGGAATAAGCAATCAATCGAACTAATTATTTTACTATTATTAAGCTCAGCAAAACCATTTATCAAAATGTGTTATTAAATATTTAAAAATAATAAGAACAACACGAGTAGCAAAACTGAAATTAAAGTATCTAAAGCTTTTATTTTGTTGATATCACACCTTTCTTGATTGTTCTTGAGACCGTTTTATCTAATCGTTTAAAATAGTTAAACTTTACGTCTTATGCAATACGCTAAGGATGTAAATGAATTATGGTTGGATGACAATAAACATTGAGTATTTAGAAGTTATTTATATTAAAACATATAGATAAGGTAAAAATAGACCTGCCCTGTGTTGAGATTATTACGGAATATAACAATATTTGTATAATAAATTAAAAATAAATCCTTTCTTTGGTCTTTGTATTACTGCTCAATATTGTTTTACCACAAATAAAATAATACAATATTGTGTTATATTAATTGTAAATGTTTTTTAAAAATTAAAGAAAATTCATTTTAAGCATGCAGTGTTACTATATCAGATGATTTTTTATTAGCTAAATACAATTTGTATTTTTCAAATAGGCTGTCACTACTATGGCATCCAATCCCTTAATCCCAGGATCCCGTTCAATTTTCTGATCCCGAAATTCCAGGATTGATACGGCTGAGATCCCAGGATTTCGGGATTGAGAAATTTTGAGCAAATCCCGAAAATTGACACGAAATTAGTAAATCGCGAATTTCAGATTCCTCGGTGAGCTAATAAAAAAAAACAAGCTTCTGTGACAATCTGGGAAAAAGCATACCAAATCGAGGTTTTCAAATTCCTGAGTGAGCTAAAAAAAACGAAGTTTGGAGATTATCCGAGGAAAGAGTATAGCAAATTGAGTATTTCAAATTCCTCGGTGAGCAAATCCCAATCCCGGGATTGAAAATTAACCAATTCCGAAACACCGGGATTAGAAAGAGGCTTCGGGATTAGATACCTTAGTCACTAAAATCGTTTTTTTAATATTCAAAACTGAAATGACATAAACATTTAAGTAAAATATACGAAAATCTCGCAATTTTAAAAGAGTTTTATTACAACCAGTTTTTATTACAAACATAAAATAAACATTTCCTTTTTAAATATTTTAATTATTTTTTTCATCCATTTATAAAAAAAAAAGTTTATGTTCGATTTAATGATGTTGTTATTAACTGAACTACAATTTTAACAAATAATAAAAATAATAAAACATTTGTAGTACTTTTTCCACATAAAATTTATTAGATCAGGACCGGTTTCGCTCATCGCGAGCATTATCAACTGATAAGAAAAATATATAAACAGTGATATTTATACAAATTTAAATTGAAATAAAAAGGTGTAAGCAACTTTTTCTTCCCTTTTTTTAAATTTTAATTGTGTTTATAATTGATATCGTTTGCCACTTAGATTTATTATTCTTTGATGATGATTTTTTAATTGTTATGGGTGTTAAGCATTTTAATTTTGTGTAATTATAATGTAATTTGCTAATCCTTTAAATTGTTAATAGTTGCTTACACCTTTTTATTTCAATTTAAATTTGTATAAATATCACTGTTTATATATTTTTCTTAACAGTTGATAATGCTCGCGATGAGCGAAACCGGTCCTGATCTAACAAATTTTATGTGGAAAAAGTACTAAAAATGTTTTATTATTTTTATTATAATGCCATTCCACCAAGTATTGACAGTGAACACCTTAAAAGTATAACTTTAACATTTAGAATATAAAAAAAAGATAAAACAAAATACTATTAAAATATACAAGCAGTAAAAATCAAAGTTTTACTTAGCTTAAAATACATTTGATAAATCATGGCATCTAAAAATAAAAAACCGATAAGCCTAAATTACGATACTTGGAATATTAAAATTATTTCGCTATTTATTCCGTCGTATTGTTTTTCTAATGAGAAACCAAATGCTCTTTTTGATATAAAAGTACACCGTAAATTTCAAATGAATGTATGTAAAAGATAATTAAATATACACAGTGAATTTATTGATTTCTGTGTGCTTTTGTCGTATTTGGAAGTTTTGTATTTGTCACATATTATTTGAAATGAAAAATATTATTAGTACGTTTATTTTTTTGATTGTGACATGTGTATTTATTATTCTTCGCTTAAACACCACAGTAAAACTTATTTCTAACCGATTTTATATGTTTTATATAAAAGTAAAGCTCAAATTTATTGTGATTTTTTTTTCAAACTTCATTTAATAGTTTCAGTCGAACAATTACATTGTTTGGCCAAAAAATGATAATCATCAAAAGTAATTGTTTGATTTATATAATGGGACCATTTCACGGGCTTGGGTAATGTATTTATATTCGGTATAGCTAAGAATAGTAAAATAACATTAAATGAATAATCGATATTCAGTTATAATAAATGTGGCATACAACTATTAAAACCATTTATTCAGATATAAGGTGGGAAAAATGATTGATTATAATATCGACCTGTGATTTCATTTTAATAATAAATAACCCATAAATTTGACTTAATTTAATAATAACCCATAAATTGTGGTTTAAGCCAATAATTGTTCAATATTGCCTAAGGCGTCAGTATCAAAATTTTAAGAGCGTTACCTCATTCGCCTGATCTTTTTTAGGACCTGTGCATTTTAGTGTTTTGACTTGTTATCGGCTGTAAAATACACATTTACTCTTGATATTGTTTCAATAGGTGTCTTCTCTACACGTGCTAAGCCATTATAATCTTCATTCGAACAGAGGAAGCTTGAGTTTTGGCGGCCATTGATTTTCGAACGATTTTTAATACAATTTTCACAATAAAAAAACATAGTTCATCATAATAGCAATACGTAGTTTAATTGTGTATTCTGAGTGTTGCCTTTTTAAAAAGTAGATAAAATCATAAAAATTTATTTAAAAAAATAAATATTTTTTCTGCATTCAAACCTACCCATTTATTTGTACATGAAAATATTTTTATATTTAAAATTGGAAAATCTTGTATTTTAGGGTTAATGGCATGAGTAACGATTATTTTGTAATAGTTTGATCAAAAGTCTTAGTCTAGGACTGGACTTGATAAAAGTTTCTACGATTTCATCAAGTACATGCTGTCTTTTGGCATGCAAATTATTACAGAATTAGTTGTAACTGTATACGTTGAGCTTCCATTGCTCAGACGTAATCATTTATTAGTAGCCTCGTGCACGCAGCATTCATATCTCTGCTCACAAATGGTGAAATCGTACACTTAACAATGATGTGGCTCATTAAGGCAGATATCGTTTCAATTTAAGAACAAAAGCTTTCCACAGAAGATAAACGAGATACAAAGTGTGCGGAATTTGAATGAAACAAGCGAGTGCTCCGCGCGTACAAATTTACACAATGACACAAATGAAATGTGGCAGTAAATTATTACGAAAATGTTTGTCATCTTTGTGGAAATTTAAAATGAATTATATCTCAAATTATAATCATCGTAATTTTGGACACCATTTTTGCCATAGAAGATTTTCAACAGATAGTTCAGAATTTAAATACAGCTTAGTGATTCAGTATGCCTGTAATACCCTTTATAAATATCCAGCTTTAAATAGCTACAATATAACTTACTCATCAGTTGGATCTGTCAGTTCTGTTAGACAGACTAGCTTGGTTACATATATAGAAGTTTACAAGGCACTCAACGAGTTCATGACTTCATAAGAAAGAAATGTACATAAAAGATCTTTTGGTATCGTTAATAACGATAGGAATCCCAGCAATGTTTTCCTTATTATAATAATATAAACAATCTATGCATTTGGTTCAGTATAATAGTTTACTTACTAAAACTGTCAAAGCCATTTACTTAAATGCTTGAAAAATTGCACGTATTATCTGTATTTTTTTTTAGACTCGAACGTTTGAAAAATGTGTCTCATCTTTATTTCTGAATAGGTATTATAGTATAAAAAAAAATACACTTTACAGCAAATATATATGCGTGAGATCAATTATGACAAAATAAATGAAAACATATGAATCTGATTAAAAGAGAAATAAGAATTGAGGCTTCCAATGCTTTATGAATATAACATTTGAAAAAAGAAACAAGCATATTTCAAGAAAATTGTATTTTATGTTACTGGTGCAAATAACATGATACATTTTAATTTGAGTTTTAAAATCTCAATTCATTTCAGACGCTTTGAAAAGAAATGTTAGAATTAAGTAATTTCAAATTAATAAATAAATGTGTGAAAGTGACCATAAACTGTTTTATGTGTATTTTTATAGAGATATACAAATATGATCGTAAAATATTGTATGTTAAATGAGTTTGTATACAGTATAATTCAATTGTTTTTTTTTCTTTCCAGGTCAACCCGTCTCAAAAACAAATACATACTGACGCAAAAATATGATAACTGATTTAGAAGTCCCCTGTCGATCAACAGGGCGCAGATCAACTCTCAGCTATAGAAAATACTATACAAAATTAAACGTTGCGGAGCTTCGAGAAAACAGCTTTTATACAGCGTAAAAGCATTGACAAGCTTTCGCAATGGATCGTAGTCAAGGAAATCATGCCCGAGTAAGGGTGAAGAGGTTCTTGATTGGCAGAATGGAAGGCAGTATAGGGACATTGTTTCTACTTGCAATTTGCATTGGAGCGAAAACAGGAGCTTTAGGTAAGACTGTTATAATTAATTAAAAACATTTGTTTCGTATAATAGGTTTACGGTCATTGTGTATCATCCTTATATAATTGACATGATAGAATGTTTGCAAAAAAACAAAACATGTTTGTGGTGGGAAAAGGTGTATATTTTTCTATGAAATACAGCTATTGTGCGAATACCTAAAAATAAATGTAAAGCTACTATGTTTATTTGTTTAAATATAGATATTCAATTAAAATATTGATAAAATTGCAAAAAAAAATGAATGCCAATCGAAGATAACGATTTTAAATTTTATTATCTGTGGATATACAAATTAAATCTACTATATATCTAAATGAAGCCAAATCGATAGTAGATTCATTAAACAATACATTTTATTTCTGTAAGTGAATGCAGTTTTAAGTTTTCCATTGTTTGTTGTAAAGCACATGTTTATCAACTATTATTAAAATAAAAATTATAAATGATAACATGTATTGTAGACTCAATACATTTTTAATATATTTAGGACCAATTTTGACAATCATACTGAATATTAATGAAAAGCCTGGTTTCAATAGCAAGTGCAAATACTGTAGATAAAATACAACAGACGAATATTGAAACTCTAACTTATTGTTTTTTAACTTTACCGGTTAATATGTTAAAGTAAATTTATCAAATTTTTGTAGTTTTTAAAAATATTATTTTATATTCAGACACAATTCGAAAGATTGTAATATAATAAATATACTATTTTTGTTACGTAGAGAAATGACTATTGGGTACGATAAAAACTAACTTAAAGTGGATTATAAAAAACAATCGCGGATCAGACGGTGCTGAATTATTACGACAGTTGGACACATCTTACTTGATTTAGATCCTACCTTAAGGGACATATTTCTCCCAAAGTTTTCTGTGTAATGAAGATCTACACTATTTATAGCTACAATAAATACACATTTGTCGAATTTGCATTGGCAGAATGTTTATTTCAAACAATTTGGGCAATACAAAAAAAAATTAAACATGATAAAACTTGTTTGGCATCAAAGTAATTTATATAATTATGAAGTTATTTGATTTTAAAATACCATTAATTATTACCAGAACCAGTTTAATGACAACGACTCGCAGACATAGAGACTATGTTTGTGTGTAATCAGTTAAAAAATAACTCACATGGAAAAATTAGCTGAACGCTAACGTCTCAGTGGACGCGTTTTGCCGTGGTCTCGTGTAGCGTGCATATCAAACACGTGCTTCGCAAATATAAGTGTTCTGAGTAGTCAGATATTTTTGCATACATTACATGCAACGCCCCGCGAAACGCTGTCTACTGAGGCAAAGATTCTTCATGAATACAAGTGTCCTGAGTGGCCAGATGAACTTGCAGCTCAGTTTGAAGACTTAGCATTGAATAATGTTTTCATCTAATCATAAATAATACACATGGAAAATCTTTTTGTAACATTAAGACTTACTTTGATTGAAAAATCAATTTAAAGAATTAAAAGAAAATTATATTATTAAAACAATTAAAAAGAGAAATTCGTAGATTCGTATTTTTATTATTGGTTCCCACCACATTACTATGTTTAAGTTTAAAATAATTGACAAGTGATAAAAAATATATAACCAAATATAATCACATCTTACTACTAAATAGATGCGGTTGAAAAGCTGAGGATATCATACCTAATTTAAACAATCGAAAAGTGAGATATATGATTTTAATGAGATTTATATTGTATTGTTTGATGAGGGTAGAGCGAAAAATTTAACTGTGATTATAGATAGCATGGTATTATATTCTCCACATCAACAAAATAAAAACCAATAAATAGCATTGTTATATATGAGCCCATAAAAGGTGAAGTGAGCCAACTAGTTAAAAGGTAAAACATTTTTTTGGACTTTCAAGTACAATCACATCTTTACTTGGTGATATGGTGGATTGCATATTTATATTTTACGGAGACAACATTTCAAGTGTTTTAACTGAGTTTACTTCACTTTTACGATACTTTAAGACGTGTAGAATATTACAGTGCATCTAATTTTTTTTATATAAAATATCACTTACTTTAAATAACTACACCTCTGATCGGCCCATATAATCATAAGTCCTGTTGTAACCCTATCCTTCTATCTCCTTTCTGTTCGTGAAAAAACAATAGAAAAAAACAGTTCTTTAGTAATAGTAACAGTAATAAAGTAAATAACTGCCGATGTAGCTATTTAAAATAATAACCAAAGCACGATTATTTTATTAATTTGAGCGTGCTGAAAAATGAAAACCAATTTTGTAAACTTTATTAGACTTGTAAGTTTACTAAAACCTCGTATAAGTTGAACAAAAAATTTACAAAATAATAACTACTTCCAAAATTTTATATTGAAAAAGTTAAATTTAAAATTGAAGATTTAAAGTTTTGAATTAAAAGTTTATCGACTCAAATGTCACTTGCTCTCATTTTTTTGCGATCAATTCAAATTTGATTGCTTGCTGTCGAAATTTATCGAAAAGCTTATACGTTTCAATTCGTCGATCGAATTTTGAAAACTTTTATTCTTAAATCAAATTAATTTTTGAATGGTAAAAGTTCAATGTTTGTGGTACATACTATTCAATGTTTGTGGTACATGAACGATGATTGTATAAAACAAGGTTTAAGTAAATTATAATGTTATATACATAGGCCTTAAAACAGACAACAACCTGTACAACTATTTTTTTTTGCTTCAAAATTTATATTACTATATGATTTTACTAAAAGCAGCATAATTCATAATCTAGAAAATAAAATAATTGCAACTCGTGCCAATCGAGACATTTTGACCGTGTTGTGGAATGTCTAAAAATAATTATTCTGCTCACCAAAATACAGTTTTTATTCTATAACTACGAAGTAACTACTTAAGGCAGCCTTATTTCATTAACTTCATAATCGATAAATCTCGTTGATGCATCTTTATTTTCATATAAACTCCATTTTTCTAAAAGACCAAAAAATATAACAAAAAAAGTCAGCCTATTTCAATGATTTCAGACACTGTTTCAGTTTTCAAGCTTCAGTATGAGTGTTTTGTACATGATACATTTTAAGTATTAGTTGAAAGTTTGATTAAGTGAAAAGATCGAAAAAATTTAATGACGAAAATGAAATTTGTCAACACTTTTTTAACATGTTGTTATAATTATGAAGTATATGTCTTTTAAACATAACTTTTTTTGACTAAATGCTTTCAATTGTCTTAGTATTTTGTTATGTATTTTCTCTACAGGCTATACAAAATCATTCATGATGATTAACATAGTGAACAAGATATTTAAAAAAAATGCTTCAGTAATTACAATTTAGCCAAAAAAAATGTTTCTGATGCCAAAACGATATGTTTTTGATAAGTTTTAAGATTAAAAAAGATTTTAATGTAAAATAATAAATGGATTGGCTTTGTTAAGCGAACACCTCAGTACAATATGCAGCGCTCCAACTCCGATTTGCCGATGCTCCATCTTTCTTTTTGCTACCATTGCATGATTGTCCCGCTAATGGAGCATCATTATCGGCAAAGCCTTCGCTTCTCCACTTCCGTTTCGTTCAAAGTGCTACCCGTTTTCCCGCTTCTTTTCCTTCTAGTCCTTTCCGTTTTTCCACAGGGCGATTTTCTCGTTTTCATTGTACGTTTTATTCTTTTTTGACCGCGTCACTCTCTGAAATTTTTTAATTGCATCGAGGTATTCGAGCGATATTCCTCCAATTACAAGTTGGGCCAAAAATATATTAATACACTAATTTAATACAGGCCTGGGATAACCATTATTTTCAAGTAAGGTCTTTAAATATATATTTTTTAATTGTTTTCATGAATAAACTCAAATTTCAAATAATGTCAAAGACTAGTGCGTAAGTAAGTATAACTTCGGTACATAAAATGCTGGAAGTGCTTTGAAATATAAATGATACGCTTCATGATCGTCATAAATTTATTTTTATATTTTCATATCATAAAGATAGAGAGTGTAAAAATCTACAAGAAATCATAAATATGAGGGCTAAAAAAACAAAGACGGTAGTCTCCTTGGTTGTTTAAAATATGTATGATATGTAAGGTTTGAAAAAATATATATTATCATTTACATTTTAAAAAATAAAAAAATAACTAATTGGTCGTCTATAAAATCAAATAATTAATACAATTTATACATTGACTTAGTGAAAAGGAAGTTTATTTCTTATATAATATATATATACGATGCATTTATTAACCAAGAGTTATTTTAAGTTCATGAATTCATTTGAACGACAGTAGATACCGGAGGGCAAAATCGGTGTTGTTAGTGACAAAACATGTGAAGATGTTCAAAGTTTGAACGATTAAATTTAATCATATTGTGAACAGAAATAAAAGTTATTCAAAAGAAAGAGTTCCAAATGAGCTGGAAACTAAAAACAAGAATCATTTTTAATGTTGCTCTGTATTAAAATTATATGTAGATGCTAAAAAAATTATAATATTGAAAGATAAAAATAAACAATAATAGTTGAATAGAGGAAGAAATCAAAGGTATTTCTCTGAAAAAGAAATCAAACAATATTTAGCTCTACTTGATAAAACTATAATAAATTAAAAACTGTGTTATTTTATTGTTTATTCAATTGCACTATTATTTAACAATAAAAACAACGCATTTTTATCTTACATAAAAAATGAAGTCTTTTTTTTAAACCATTTGCCAAAAGAATGATTTTATTAACATACAAATTATTTTTTAACAAATTTTTGATCAATACTTTACTTAGAAAAAAACATTATTTAACAACAGATAAAAATTGCTGAGTAAAATAACTTTTATATTATTTTTATAATTTGATTATTTTTAATGAATAAATTCTTTAAGAAATACTTATCCAGACATAAATAAATGAATACCCATCATTTTCCAAAGTAAAAAATATTTCTGGGACGTTCTTAAAATATTAAACATTTTTTACGAATGAATATAAATTAAGCAATAAGCATTCCTGCTTTTAATAGTCAAAAATAATGCTTTTCACTTTTGTGAGCTTAAGATATGTATAAATATAAAGCTCATTTCTAGAGAGCTTAGAGACAATTATCACATCTTTTTATGCCTGTGTACGCCGAGTGTGTCGTTAAGCGATAATTTGACCTCTTGTTGTAATCTCTTCTATTGAATACTTAAAATATTATTTTGCAAAGACTTTCAATGAAATAAACGTATTTTTTAAATCATATTTCTTTGCTAAATTCAGTCAATCGAAAAAAAAATTGCTAATAATTATTAAATTTTGAAAGTATTTTTAAAGTCAAAATATATCTGTTCATTATCTGTACGAAGCTGGCTTAAAACATATATTATTTAGCTCTAATGAGTATCAGTGATATTATAAAACTCCTATTGTCAGGCTCTAAGACGGCGCAGTGGTTAGCATTATTGGCTTCAGTGCAGGATCTCACGGGTTCGAGTCCCAGTACAAATTTTTTTCAATCAATTTATCGAATTCTGTTCGACGGCATGTGTGTTTGTTTTTCTTCAAAAATTTCTTCTCACCCTTCTGATTCTTCAATAACTGGGCGTAGTAAGTGTGATTACTTAACCACTACACCTGCCTCAGCCTTATCCTTCTGTCCTTACTACTCTATTTGGAAAAAAAAGCTTGAACGACTGAGTAACAAAAAGTTTTCGTAGAAAGTCTTGTTGAGATACCTTCATAAATATGTTATTTGCTCCACATTGGGAGCGGACATATATTCAAAAATATTTTGTTTAAAAAAACGATTTGTTTGATAATTAAAAAAAAAATCATCAGAAAAAGTAAAGCATTTCTAAGTATAGAATTACCATTATATATAAAGTTTAAAAAATCAAAACGTTTCGTTTTCTGAACAATTGTTCTAACTTTAGCCAAATAATTTCACAAACATATAAAATATTAATTTGTCACTTAATAATTATATTATATTTTAAGCAGCAGTAAGTAGTATAGTTATAGACTTCTTGTTCAATCGAATTTTTTTCTTGGCTGTTAAAAATTATTCGGATTTAGCAAAAATAAAATGTTTTCATTTAGTACAGAAGGCATTTATCAGCTCTTTAATAAGTCGAACGAGTTGAAATTGCTTTTGTTAGTAAATTTATATAAATTATATCATATAAAAATAAAAAGTTGGGTTTTTATAGAATATATTACATACCTATCTTATTTTGGTTATTATACTTATTTGTTTATATGGACTCTGTGGGTATCATTATTATATACTACGAGTTTTATATAGAGTAGTTAATTTTCCAATAGAAATCTATTTAAGAGAGTATATCAAAGTTTTTAAAACAACAAAAATAATAGATTGTCATGGCTTTCTTATATGATGAATAATTCTAGTGTAAATAAAGATTAAATAATTTTATTTAAATTTGATTCCATATCACGTTTCTAATTTCTTATTTTCAAAACAACGATTATAAGCATGTAAATATGATTTTGAATGAAAGTATGCCATTCTGCAAAATAACACGAAATAAATAAAAGATATTAGGGTTTTTATAGATGCTGTTAGCACCCGAAATTTTCGCTCGCCTTGCTATTGTTTAACTTTCAAAATTAGTCACGTTGTGCAAAGAATTAAAAAAACACAGGTTACATTCTTAACTTGATCATCAAATAATCTCCATAAAAATAAAGTTTCACGACCTTTCATATTAACGAAGGTTAAAACTTGTTGTGCACACTTGATTTTTGTGTAACACGCACTGTACCCAAAAACTGAAGGCTTTGAAACAGGTTTTCTTATAAATGCCATGAACTGTACACGTGTAATATTGAAATTGCCTTGGAAATTATTATTTATTAGTATTTGCAAAAAATCCTTAGCTTAGCAAGCATAAATATTATTTTTATCATATTGATAAATATTTTTAGTAACAACGAAATTTTATTTGATTTTATAATATTATGTCTTAGCATATACATCTCTTTTGCAGTTAATTTAAATAAAAACAAAATCGACTTATTGTTGTGTATAAAAATAATAGTAACGACGGCAAAAAACACTAAAAAAATAAAGCATCCATATAAAAATTAATAAATATTTTTACAATGTACTCTTAGGTATATAAAACTTACAATTGCTTAAATTTTTCATGAAGCATGATTTTATAAATTCTGATAACTGGTATAAAATACAATATTAACGATTATTGAAAATAAGAGGAAATAAATAAAATGCGTTGCTTAAAAAACAATCATAAAAAACCACCACTCTTTTTTGCAATTCTCCAAGGCTGTTATTCTGTCTTCCATGAAAAAGAAATGTGAAAAATTTCTCCATTCCCAATAAATTACTGGAAAATATTTGTTCCAAAACTTTATAAGGCAATATTTCACAGCTTCAAACTGGTTTTTGATTACATCCATACACGCGTACCGCACAATTTATATTTACAGCCCCTCTGCACTAGTGAAAACTCTGATTGTCATAATTCATTTCCAACCTCAAAGCGTCTTTTTGCATGGTCTATATCTGTATACAGAAAGTGTACATGTTCTTACACAAAGTAACGTGTGTATGTTTACAGTATTCCGTCATTTAAATGATTTCGTCTGTAATAAAAATAATATGTGTGAAGTTGTGTGATAAATTAATAAAACAATTACTTTAGCGATTTTATCAATTAAAGCTGGAGTGGATTTGACAAACATGTATTCATTATTATCTATGAAAAGCTAAATGCGATGAAAATGGTATTTAATACAATCGGTTCAAATTGGGAATGTCTTATCGTAACCATTATCACGAGTAAAGTTTCATACGGAATTTTAAAATGATTTTTATTTTCGAATCCGAAAATTTTAGTCAAGAAGTTTAGTCTTCCTTCATTTCTAACTCATAAATGCAATATTAATTTGATATTTTTTTAAAATCTAAAATTGGTTTTTCTAACGAAAGTATAGATATTATTTCAGCGGTAAATATACTTTGAATATAAAACCAAGAACAGTTTGAAATCACAAATAAAATTGCATTTTATTTTTGCGTGGTAGATACGTTTCTTGGCAGCACCTACGCTTAAAAGAAATAAATCCCATACAAAAACAGGGATGTGTTAAAAAAAAAGTGGTGCAAAAATACATATTAAATCTTTACTAAATATAAATGTTTGCTATAAGAAAATCTGCATTTGAAGAATCTAGAATTTAATGTGAAATTAAATTTGATAACTTTGTCATTACTGTTTATTTTTAGAGTTTATTTCAAATTTAATTTTACATTAAAAATAAACTTTCATAAAGTCACCGTCAAATCTTACGACTTAAGTTTAAAAAAAATGAAAGGAAAATATTGATAAAATTTTTTGATGTAAAATCCAGGTTAAAAAAAACATGGCTTTTTGCACTGAATTCACATTTATTATTGTCAAGAATGGTTAATTAAAATAATGATGTCTACGATGCAAGGCAATAATAAAACAGAATGCGGCTAATTGATTATTCTCATTATTGAAAAATGTAGAATTATTACAGTAAGAAATGATTTTATTTATAAAGTGCTTTACCGCCAAGAATTTATAGCTATCACATCAAAAGGAAATTGAACAATGATTAAAATGTTATAACGTTATTTTTATGGCCACAGTAGATTGTAAGATTCCAACGAAGTTTAACAAATATGTTAACATTTTGGCATTCTGTATTTAAATATGAACTATAATACTTTGGTTATTTTTCCAGTGTTGAGATTGGTTTGTCAAACGCGTCGAATATAATAAAATATTGATGTGTCTAACATATTTAAAGGAAAAACATTTTTAAATATTAGTTTCATGTCCTTGCTGTGTATATAAGCTTAAGATAAAAAAACACTTTTGTAAAACATCCTTTGCTCTTTGCAAAAGATTTCATGAACCAACTCTTAGCGTCGGTGAGTTAAAAAAAATACACACAGGGTGTCAAAATTGTTTTCTTGGAAACGCAACTGGTGTGAGTGATTCATAAGTCTTCCTTTATTTAAAATATTTTTAATATTAAAACCTAGAAAGAATCAGTTACGTGAATGTATACTTGCTAGCAAACGGTACGAGAAATTTAGCGGCCAGAGCAGCCTTTTTATAATACCGAATGAATCACAATCCCATAATTTGAAAGAAGAAGTCCTTGGTGGGTATTTGGGACGAACGCAAGCTTAAGTTTCATAATTCATCTCAGTATATTATTATCACACAGGACCAGGCATATTCAAAAAACCAGTCTAACACTTAGAGACAGGGAAACCAAATACTTGAAAACATAGCAACCTCGTTTTTGCGAACAAGAAAAAAAAATCGTTTTTTTCCTTATGTGTATCATCGATATTTATCTAGAACTTCGTTAATATATGAGCCCGTTAGAGGTGAAGGTTTCCAAGTGGTATTTTAGAAAAAAATGCCTCTTAATATTCTAGACGTCTTGAAGTATCGTAAACATTAAGTAACTTCAGTTAACACACATTGTAATGATGTTATTTTTGTAAAATTAATGCACGCAAACCACCAAAATAATAAATAAAAACATAATTATTCTTAAAAGACTTTTTTTACCATTTTACTATGATAGTTGGCTCATTTTGCTTTTTGATGGTCATGTGATTAACACTATATATTATATTTTTGTTGAAAAATACACATTTAAGTTATCTTGTCTCTAAATTATCACGAAAAATAGTTTCCGCAAAATCACCGTGTAAATCGATAGTTACAAATATATTTCAAAGATAAGGAAATGTTTTGACTCACTTTGACTAGGAAATATAAAATTACAAGTCATCAAGGGCTTAAGTTTAAGCTACGAGAGACCAAATGTAATTCATGCTTTTTATGATCAGAATAAATGAAAGTGATACAGCTGTTAACTTTATTTTCAGAAATTTAAGCACCTGTGCATAGGTCCACAAAGCAAGATTTGATTAATATGAATTATTTTTTTTCCGACATAGTGAAAACCTTTTTAGATCTATACTGTGTAAAGCAAGTTGAGTTTAAAATAAGAAATAGTAGGTTGACGAGTTTTATATACATATTTAGTCTTATTAAATTAAATATTAGATTATTATACTAATTGTAAGGGTGTGGGTTTTTAACGTCCAACTTTCTAACATTCTCACAGTAGAAATTCTCAAAACTATAACATAATATACTGTTTTGAGCGTTAAAAATCGCAATTTTTCTTTATTAACTTTGTTCATAACAATACTGATCAAGTGCGTACAACTTATGTGAAAATAATTTTAAAACAGTTTGTTTTACAAAACCTTTCGAACTATTAGAAAGTTGCCTTTCAAGATTTTGTCGAGAACTCGTAAAAATGAAATTTTTATATTATGTTTATTTTCCACGAAAACAAAATTAAAAAATCCTCAGGCATATTTATTACTCAAAATTTTCTTCTTATTTGTGAATTGTTTTGCTTAAAATAAATTTATTTTGAGCAAAATCTAAATATATGAAAATCTTTCGATATTTTTTTTCATATCTTGTAAGAATATATCTTATAAAATCATAAAAGAAACCGAAGAAAAAATGAAAACAAGTGGTATTTTCAGCATAGAATAGTTTAACATACCTGCGACGATGTCTTGAGCGTAGCGAGGCGTTGAAAATAAATTTTCCCCGAAATCTGTCGCAAGCGTTTCCTTTGTTTAACTTTTAAAAGCAACAGTCGCAGATGGTTTACGTTTTTCATTCTGAGTAAAAAAGAAAAAAAATGTTTAAAAAAACGACCAAGTACTAACACCCCACAGAGCAAGTAATTTATTACAAGTAATAATACAATGGTGTAAAATAGTTGGAGACCGTCTGTTTTTATAATATTATTTTGTTATTAAAAAACGAATTTAAGCCGAGATAGAAATATTTTTTTAATAAGGAATAAATTTTTCCTTTAAAAAATACTTGCTTAATAGTTTATGTAAAAAAAGTTAAATTTACTTTCAAATGTGTACGCGTTGAATATTCAGACAATCAATATACAATTTTTTCAAATAAAATATTCTTCAAATACACAACTTATTGAGTTTTTAAAGAGTTTCGATGAGAAATGTTTGTTACTCTGTTGCTCAACCTCTCTTATAGTATAGAAATAGGACAATACAAGGAAAAAAAATAACTGTTAACTAATCGCTCTTACAACGCTCCGTTTTTACATGAATATAATATAAAAAATATACCCCGAATATAAATAAAAATATAATTAGGAAACCTGTATGAATAAAAAAATGCATTTTTATAAAACATCCATTACTTAGTAAGATTATTTTGGTATGCCATTTTATAAAAGACGTGTTAAGCTATTTTTTTTTAAATTTTCTGTTTAATTACTTTTCATTATATCTGTTGGACATAAAGTAGTCATTGGCATAATTTTATAATTGGAAAAAGCTTAAAAAATACCAAAACTTGCTTTTATCGATAGCTGTGTTCATTTTATCAATCAAAAGATAATTAACAGAGAAAAGATTAAGAAATCGAAAGCAGTATTTTGTCATAAACAATGTCATTATAAATAATGGTAGAGAATAATTACTCATGACGAGGTATAATAACAAATTCAGATTATATACCAATGACAAGCGACTATTTTTAACAAATTCGAGTTAAAGAATTTTATTCAATTGCAAAGAGTAGGTTAACTTTATTTTCTCTTTGACTTACTAAAATGTCTCATTTAATTCCTAAATATGATAGCGGGTAAACTCGCTTAACAAAGAAAACGAATTTATCAGTAATTTTGAGTACCTTGTATGAAAAAATAAATAATCTTTCAGATCAATATCGAAAAATTGAGAACATTCTTTTTTAATGTTTCCACGTAAAAAACAATGGTGCAACTAGGGCATCCATTCCCAGGATCCCGTTCAATTTTCTGATCCCGACATTCCGGGATTTTGGGATTGAGAAATTTTGAGCAAATTCCGAAAATTGACACGAAAGTACCAAATCGAGGTTTACAAATTCCTCGGTGAGCTAAAAAAAAACAAGGTTTGGAGATAATCCGGGGAAAATGTATAGCGAATTGAGGATTTTAAATTCCTCGGTGAGCAAATCCCAATCCCGGGATCCCGGGATTGGAAAAAAGCTTCGGGATTGGATACCCTAGATGCAACTGCATTTTATGTTGACGACGAATTCACAAAAAAATACTGCTGAATTTATAAAAAATATTCTTTCAGTAAAGATTTTTTATATAAAATATTTTTGTTGCTTACTGGCAACATTCTACCGTAAAAAATATATTTTCCATTATTATTGTCAAAACCAAAAATCTTAAAAACAGATTTAACAAGCAACAAATGAAATCAATACCCATCCACTCAGTACTAATTATGCAAAGACTTAAGGGTGAAATTCATTCTGCTTACATAAGAGGCAAAAGCTTCTATCACTTTGCTGCTTCACTTTGTTGTCGTTATAAGATAGCTTAACACTTTAAAATCAGGCTGTTAACTAAAATGCTTCAAAGTGTTTTTTTATTCAAATTTTGAGGGGTTCTTTTCGCAAGCTAAGTAAGACCCAATTATTCTTATTTCTTTGTAATCAGAGAATTGTACAAAATCATTTGTATGTAAGACGGAATATAAGGGAAAATTCTCAAAATTTAACGTGACTTTTAGATATCGCAGCCATAGAAAGTTTTGTTGTTGATCATAGAAACTTTGCTAACAATTAAATAAACTAAGCAAAAAAATATGTTCTGCATCACTTCAGTAACTGTTATTTTATATGATAAATGTATATTAGAGCAGTTACTTGTTTTCACCATATTGTTGACAAATAATAAAAATTTTCGTATTATAAATAAATAAAGTATTTGTTAACAATAGCTGATGGTTATTTATATTAAAAACTTTTTACAAAAAAATCATTTTTTATTTGCTTAAATAATTCAAATATTTTCCTTTTCTAAGTCAAGTTCAGATTTTAACGTGTCAAGTTTCTACCTGTACACGATTTATCCTTGTAAACTCTTTGCTCGTTCATATTTAATTAGTTGTCAGTGAAAATCTACCAAACGACATGAAAGCTTTTGGTCAAATGTACTTTAAGCGCTTTGAAATTAAAATTTAAGGCCATCTCGAACTTCTCGTGTAATTTTATATTCTGAGACGTAAACAAAATAATTGAAAATTTAAAAAATACAATCAAAAGTAAACTTGTAAGTATTTTAATTAATAATTAATCAAAATTATTAAGAAATGTTTACTCTCATGTGTGTTATTCTCATGTTGGAAATACTTATTATTATCCTTCATTGTACTTACTATCCAATTAACATTCATAATTTACCGACAACTCATACGAAAAGTTTCTTAAAATAATGATGTTTTGCGAATGTTATTGCTCCGTCAATCACAATTTTGAAATGTTTTTATAAGTAATAAATTAATTATTTTCTTCAATAATAATGACATTAAATGAAGGATGGATGCATACATTATTCTTTTTTCGTGTATATATTTTTTATAAGTTTTGATTGTATGTAAAGACTTTTCGATTTAACTGTTTGAAACGTGTTATACGATGTGATGTGACAAATATTTAATGTTGCTTTTTATTTATTACAATTAGTGGTTCTAAAGATCCATTCTTAACTTTAGAACAATACTTAACCTCTCACTTCTGACAGGTGAAAAACTAATGTTACTAAAATAAATTTCATACTGAGAGAAAATGTCAATCGTACTCATCAAAATTACCATTTTTTATTCAAACAGTTTTGAAGCATTTTTAAATACGGCAGATAGTAAAAAATATTTTTACAAGTCAATCTTCTAACAGATTTTCTGGGTGCCTGATAAATTCAAAACCATCTTTGTCGTTTTGTCCAAATCTTTTTTTTCTGAATTTCACTGAAAATAAAAACACTTTAGAACCCTTGAATAGGTCCTTGAATTTTTAATGGACTCACTTGATTGGTTTTCGTATTTTTCTCCATAAAAGAAAAATTCGTTGATCACTTTTTCCTTTGATGTGTATTCAATCGAACAAATATTCTATTTGGGTAGATAAAATATCACCCTATTATTTTAGAACGAGAAATAAAAAAAATATGTTTTTTCAGAAAGACATGTAGAGTTGTTTTCAAAAAAAAAATACCCACATGAAACGTTTGTAATTTTTGTTTTTTGAAAATTTTAAATAATACAATTTTACTCATGTTTATTAAGTATATTTTCAAACTTATACTGACAACGAATATTTTTTTTCCCTTTGCTCGCCATTATGGGCTAAAATAAAAAATGAGCAAATTTGGGTGTTGAAAAATATGTGGTAACCGTGACAAACAAATTTGACAAAAAAGTGGTTTTTGTACAAACAAAACTTAATAATATAATTTTATTCAAATAAATGTAAAGAAATTTTTGATATATAAGAAAAATGTGAAATTTAATCAATACATTTTGTTAAAACATTTTTTCACCACATCATACTACCCGTGCTAGAATTTGAGTCACATCCCTTCTCGTAGCATTGACGTTTGCAACGCTGGGCGCTAATTCACAAATGAATTATAGACTTATCCTGAATCCTGGAGTGCCTGTGCCTTGTATCATAAGAGAGCAAATAAGAGCATCATAAGAAAGCAAATTTTTTGGACATTAACAAAAACAAAGGCGAAATATATAAATTTGCGTTTTTGTGTGATTTAGGTTAATAAACATTAATCCGAGAAAATGTGTGTAATATTGTTTCATTTAACATATCCGTGAATAATAAATTAAAATTTATCCGTAAATAGTATACATTTTATTATGTGATTTAGTATTAATAAACTCAAATATTTTATTATATTGAATAATGGCATCATAATATTATAGAGTCTGTCTCAATATCCAGACATAAGAAGAGCTTATTGATCTCAATATATTAATGAAAATCATATATCATCGTCTATTTGTAATACGTATCTACATCAGTGACATAGAATTAATGTACGTTCAGACTTTCATGGCACGTAACATTGTTTTACGGCAAGGTTCGCACCTGTTTTGGAATTCAATACATATTGTCAGTTTAGTCGATCATGTTTTATAGCGTGGACGTGATAGTTAGACTGATTTTTATATATGAAAAAATAATGTCATTTAATAAATGGCTTCTCGTACCACGAAAAATGGAATGTTTCATAGTTTGCATATTAAAAAGCCGCTGTTCGTAATATTAATTCGATCTATTGAAATATTTCATAGAATGGTTTATCATATTATCTCTCTTTGGTACGTTTATAAATAACGTGAAAAGTACTATATTTCATGTAAGAGTTGTAGAACATTACTGATAGCGTTTTGCTATAACACTTTTGTCAGAATATACACAAGAATATTAATACAGAAAACATTTTCTTCTGTTTATTTTAATGCATTTCTTCCAAGTAAATATTTAATTCATCGATTTGATATTTAAAAGAAGACATCTCAGGCTTTAACTGAACATTCTTTATCATACAAAATCTTTTATTCATATTTTTCATTTAACAGCTCGAGTTTGGGCGCTAAAAATCATTTTTCAGTAATATTCTGGATGTAAAGGAATTATTTTGCGATATCACAACTATTTTATATGAATATCGTCTATGCATGCTTGCACACATGAACTGCATTCAGAAAAATGCGATATCACTTATCATCACATAAAATTATGTTTTTCTTTCCAAACTCGCTCCCAACGTGGACTGATAATAGAGTTTTATCTTAACAGAAGTGTTTCTAAAAAAGATGGAAGATACTCAATTGCTCAACCTCTCTTATTTCAAAGAGAATGAGAATAAAAGAAAAGGGATATCTTATGAGTATATAGCTAAAATTAAAATCGATGCCTTAAGTGCGCAACAAAAAAATAATTAAATCTTTGACTTAAAACAAAAATTCATTTGCATTTCAATCACCCTTAATTGAAATAAGCAAAGCTGTAAGCCCTCTTTCTGGTAATAATATTTCACAAAACAGTATTTCAAAATAACAGTTAGTAATGAAATTCCGCTTTGTTGTGAAGGACTTAGCAAATATTTTGCATTCCTGTACTAAATTGAAATTATTACAATCCAAAGACACTATTTGTAATATAAATCATCCTTGTTAAAATTTTGAAATTCTATTAGTAAACATTTAGGTGTACTGCATTCCTCAGAAAATAATACAAATTGTTAGCGATCTGTTATTGGTATTCAAACGAAAGTGCTTGACTATTAAAGCTTACTATTTTTAAAACATTTTATTTATATCGTTCAATGAGAAAAAAATACTGATTTTAATAGGATTATATATTAAATATAGCTGTATAAAAAAACTTTTAAGTACGTTATAAAATTAATGTAACTTTTGAAATGATTTGTCAGTACTGCGATCGCATATTAAAATAAAATGTTATTCTGATGGGCAAAACTAATCTTAATACAAATTAATAATGCGATCTATTTAGTAATAATCTAAAATAGCATTTATACTTCTATGACTTATAAGTAACTTTTGAAAAGATTTGTCTGTCAGTACATGTGGCAGTTCATTACAAATACAAATAAAATCGTATTGTTAAATTATTAGTGCTGAAAATCTTAATCCTTGTGTTTGGTTTTGCACCAATTGCAGCACAATTATCTCTTTATGGTGAAGTCGCTGCGGTCGACTTCAAGAGTGACTTTTAAAATAGCATTGTTTGTGATAATATGTATTGTTCCACCAGCTGATGACTTTGTTCCTTGTCATTCACACGTCATTATATCAATATCTTGTGCATAGACAACGTATTAGGTACAGCAATCACACGCCTGATGCGGTGAGAATATCTAACGACCATCAAACGCGTTCAGGGTTTGTCATTTCACTTGATAAACGGGTTGCACGGTTATTGCTTCCTTCCTGTCGTTACTGCGTCACTTGGCAATCCATGAACCACTCAATGACAACAGTATACTATTACGCAACTATGTCCGAGGCATAATATGAATGACCTCAGATGTATCATGTTTGACTTTACCCTTATAGCAATAATTAGAAAAAAATACACACAATTTTGTTGTATTTATTCCATCGTTGAATAAATTAAAAATTACATTTAAATCGTAAAATTTTGTTGTGAATAATTCATGTTTTCAAGAAAATTAGTGCCATGAATTTACAATGGAGCCAACAAAAACTTAATAGCTAAGCATCAAATTTTAAATCACTTAAATTCTGTACTGCACTCAATATTATGCAAAATGTGAGTTAGGATACGTGGGTTTTACTGCACTCCATTTTGGCTTAGTAATCTAATTAGGCTTTCATAATTCTCGTCCATGTACACATTGCACGGCAAAGCAAAAATATCCACCTTAATTAAACTGCATAAAATAGTTTCGCTTTTACACAGTCACGCTATCAAAAACAAAACGAAAACACGAAAGTCATCCAATTTTGAAAGTCTTGTAGCTGGAACTAAGGTAATTTGGTCGGGGTTACTGAAACGTGGCCTTTGTAAACTACATTTTTAATTATTTTATCGATTACAAGTTGGGTTAAAATAACATAATTCATTTTCATTTTAAACATACCTTAAATTTTTAGGAGGTGTAATTTATAACCGACTGATAATAACGATGCTTTGAAAATCATTATTGCTGGCTTATGTCGGTATTATTCTAAGTGAAAGACTTTTATATTTTAATAAATTATACACTATTTGGCGAATAACTAACGTATTCAATTAATATAAATTGATATTATGATCTTTGTTATACATATATCTTTACAATATACCTACACTGAGTTTGCCTCTTTGATAAGCATCTATATACAGCAAATATTTTTTATTTTATTTAAAACAATAATCTTGAAAAAAGTTGTCGTGTGTTTTACGTTGCAATAGTTTCCTTTGTTGGATCTCTCAGAAAATCAATGTCAGATTTTGTGTGCCTCACTCAATTAGATCTTCTTGAATAAATAACACTCGCTTCCATTAACTTAATTAAAAATAAAATTTTGGTTTTTGTATAGAAGTATGTGGTCTATAATATAGAGGTAATGCTGTACCATAGAAATACAGGCCTAGCTTAAAACACAGTAAATTCAATGTAAAATTAGTAGTTTAAAATTTTGAGCAAAGTTTGGAGTTTGTTTTGTCTTTCTTTTTAGAGTTAATTTTAAGTGACTAAAAAGTGTTAGTGAATTGATTTCATGTGATGTAAAATATTTGGCGCCACGGTTTTAAATAGCTGTTGTTTAAAAAAATAAACGGTCCTTTGCTATAAGCACTTACTTAAAAATAAATAAATAATTTGCAGTTTTATTTGACGACTCAATCGAAAGCATTAAAATAAGTAAACATTCACAAATGTACGCGTAAAAAAACGCGTGTTTTTTAGTGGCTACGAATGTGAACTATTTCAAATGCAAACCTCTTCCTGCTGCAGTTGACTAAACTTTACACTCAACGCCACATCCAAACATAATTTTCTCCACGAATTTGTTTTCTTTTATCCTTCTCATTCTACCGCATTGAGTTTTAAGCGTTGGTTTTTATGTGTTTAGCTTTTACGCTAATGTTGCAGTCTGAATGATTACTTCTCATGCATTGTATTTTCTCTTCTTGGGATATAAAAATCTGTTCAAATAGCCGTAAAAGTTAAACCGTTTATTTCGTTTATGTGAATAATCTTAATCAATCTTTTTGTCGGGTGGTTAGCGAATCCTATGGCGCAGCGGTTAGCGTTGTTGGCTTCCGTGCCGAATCTCACGGGTTCAAGTTCCATTATGAACAGCTTTTTTTGCTTGATTTATCGATTTCTGTTTAAAAACATGGGTGTTTGTGATGTCTAAAATGTCCTTCCCTCCTACTCTTCCGATTTTTTAAAAACTGAGCGTAGCGAGAGCGATTAGTTTACAACTAGCCTTATCCTTCTTTCCCTACTACTCTCTTTGAAAAAAAAGACGTTGAGCGACTGAGTACCAAAAAATTTTCGAAGAAAAACTTCTGTTGAGACACCTCCATTAGAAGGCCACATGCTCTACATTGGGAGTGGACATTGATAAAAAAAATGTCTTTTTAACATGTATACCGATCTCAAAAACATTATTATTACAAAAAAATATATGCGATATTACAAAAAACTTTTTAGAAGTAAATGGTAAAGGTAATATGGACTTTTGATAGGTGAAGTGAGCCAATTAACATAGTAAATTGGTGAAATCTTTTTCTTGAATTTATAAGTACAATCACGTCTTTATTTAGTGGTTTTGTTGATTGCATATTTTTATTTTACGAAAATAGTACTGTTGCAATGTGTTTCACTGGAGGGAGGTTACTTTAAGATGTGTAAAATATCACAATGCATATAATGTATTTTTTCTAAAATACCACTTGGCTCACTTCACCTCTAATGGGCCCATATATTGTATTTATAAAACTGCACTGTCAGATGAAAACAAATGATAATAAAGGAAATCTTGAATCTAAACTTAAGTCAGTAAATATAATGAAATATGATTTGTATAAAGCTTAAAAATTGATATGAGCTTCATTTGACGCATCAACACATTAAAAACTATATAAGAGAAATTCTTGCAATTCGGTTCATGTAAAAAAAATATATCTTATAATTCAGTAAAATTACCTGCCCATTCACCCTTTCTAAGTTAATTAATAATTTTCTGACTGGATTTGAATGCTGCTTATCCATTGTTGCTCTAAGCAGCACTTCAATATTAATAACGCCTTTTCATTATTAGGAACTATGGGACAACAAAGTTTTACAGTAAAAGTTTGATAGTTTTTATTTAAGGACTGAGATGTGCTTAAAAAATATGCAACAATAAGTATCATATTGACTGAAGTATTTTCTTTGAAAATGATATGTAATATAATATAAAATTATATTTCATTTCATTTGTTTATAGTAATATCTTAAAATCTCATTAGATTGCAAAACGATTATTTTTTTAGTATTAATAAAGTAGGCATTCATAAACTTGATAGAGTAATGTGTTTACGAAAGCTAAGAGAATTTCCTGGAAGCCTTTTTTACAATGAGTGGCCATTGAGAGTCACAAAAGCTCTCGGGAAAATTTTCCCTTGATTCGTAAAACTAGCGGTTTTTTTAGCGTTTTTTAAAAGCTGCTTGTGTGTGGATTGTCGTTGCAAGTGCTCATTTTTGTCATTGTTTTATCACCGTTCTGAGCTTAAAAGCTACTTCGACTTTTACAAAGATTGTTTGTCTTTTTATCGACTCGACACATGTGTAGGGGAACAGCGATAGGCGACATGTGTGGAATATCTACAACTGAAGGGAAATGAGGTTGTAAAAGATTTCTACAAAACGAAAGAAAAGATTTTTACAACATTGAACCTTTTTAAATTTATCGAATGAGTAAATCTTTGTTCATTGATACCTATGATTCAAACAATTTGGAGTTTACTGGCAGCTGATAGACCATCTTAACGAATGTTGTTTAACAAAGACTGGTTGTGAATAAGTTGCTCAATTTTTTCGTTTGCAAAGCGGTATAATATTGGCAATATAAATTTATTTCAATTAGGTCTATGTAAGACATTGAATAAAATAGTATTTATTTGATAAGTCTCCATTATAATAAAATTTAAAAAATACAAATTAGTATTTCAGTACAAAAAATATTATTTTATGTAATTATTTGATAGCTATTTTGACTTGTGCCCTCATTTGAACTGCTTGAAGTTCTGAAAAATATTGGCAGTTAGTAAGTACATGCACGTACTGTCGCTTGCTGTAGCCCAGTTGGTAACAGCTTGCTCTACCGATCACACAGGTCTGGGTTCGATTCCCGGTGAGATCACAATGAATTTGAGAATTATTCAATTCAAAGTTGTGATCGAAAATTGGGTGGTTGTGATGTCAATTCACATTATTTCCTTTCCTTCTATCCTTCCGATCCTTTAATAACTGGGTGAAGCAATAACGATTAGTGAACCACTAGTCCTGTTCCTAGCCTTATCTTTCTGTTCCTACTACTGTCTTTGGAAAAGTGAGGTTAAGTGACTGAGTAACAAATAGTTCTCGTAGAAAAACAAATTCTGTTGAGATACCTTCATGATGATGCCATATGCTCCACATTGGGAACGGATAAAAATACATTTATAATATAAGTATAAAAATAAAATATTTTTTTCACGTAAATATTAGCCCATTTAATGTTAAAATTTACAAGAAAGCTTTGCATATATTAGAATATAATTATACTACATGAAGTTCTACTGAAGGAACATTTAGAGTTTCTTTTTGTAAAATAAAACTTGACATACTATTGTACTAAAAGGTAGTAACAGTAAATAATTTATAAGACTTTGTGCCTCGAATTCATTTTTTTCCTACTCGTTGACAGGGAAATCAAATTTTTCTGTCTCATTCGAGAAATAACATTAAATAGTTAATTTATAATAGTTTCATGTGTTTGTTATAAAAACAATTGTATTCTTACTTTTCATAAAACAATAAAATATTTACATAACTGATAATTAACATGCTGTAAATAAAACCCATTGTGCAAACGAAATAAAGATTTATCATTGCGGCAATATCCTTTAACATAATAATGCCGCTAACAAAAACAGTATACTGAAGCTTTTTGTCACCGCTCGGAGGAACGAATTCTGATTAGCAGCCTCCAAAATGTCGTTAAAACTGGGAAGAGCTTCGTAAGCTCAACTTATGTTTTGTTTTGTCTTTTCCACTATTGCCTCGCTTTTTGTACTAAGCATAATTTATTAATGTATTAGCTTTATTGGTGTCTGAATAATTTTGTTCATTTTCACGCGATTTGTATTTAACATGTGGAATATTTTCCATGTACCAACGTGTATAACAAAACCATGAATACTGCACCTTTGAGAATATAATAAGAATTTCTTCATTGATGTTATTTAAAAAAATAAACTCTTATGAGCTTTAATTTATTTTCAAGACTCCAACGCAAAATAATAAAGTAATCAACCTTTTTAATGTATGCTAAAAATATTTACTTTTAACATTGATAATTTATTTAAAACTTTATTGAGTAACAGGCAATTATTTTTATAGCGTACGCTGTGTGGTAAACAATTTAAATAATTTCGTTATTTACATATTCTTTAAGGCAGTTTTCACCCGATGTACCTTTACGGTAAAACGAACTCTAAAATTACCATAGTTAAAATGACGGAAAATCGTGCCGGATAAAGATTACCATCTGTTTGACTTGGACGCGAAGCCTGTCAGACTTTTTGATATGAGTGTCAACCCCAACTCAAAACGAGGTTAAATATTGTTATTTGAAATAATCATTGTGCTTGCCGTCTTGTTTTGTTTTACCAAAGCTCAGACATGGAACTGTCAGAATTATTTTGAATTAAAAGTATTCTACGTCGCTTTGCACAGTTAAAAAATATATTGGACAATATGTGAGACTGACAATCATTTAACTCTGAATTTGAAACTTAGATTCTTATATATGATTGCTAATCTTTCATTCAAAAAGAGATGGTAGCAATTTTAATAATACGCAGCGTTGTCACAAAAACGGTTGAAAGATTTTTCTAATTTATCAATAGAATTGCAAAGATATACTCAATTTCATATTTGTAACCTCTTTTTATTTCTAGATTTTTTACAAAAAAAAAGAAATAAATTATAATGATATATATACATAGACTAATTTTTACGTCATTGTTTCGTTATCATAAATGACAATTTGAATATTTCAACCTATGTACATTCTCACAGATTTTGTCACTAACGACACGGGTTTCACCTTTCGGCATCTTCAGGCGTTCAAGTGACGCATGAACTTGAACTGACGCTTAGTAAATGAAAGTTTCGTGTTTATATAAGAAATAAATGTATCATTGAGCTTAAAGCCATTGCTGGCAAAAATGATAAGCTCATGAGAATGCCCACAGATTTGAGTAGTAAGTAGTTTTAAGAATTATTTTTATTTGTTTGTCGGCAAAGGTTTTCTGATTATATTTATATAGGGTATAGAAGTGGAGATCCCGGCATATTTAATATTTCATTCAAAATCGAAAGGCTATGCAATTGTACTCTGTTTATTTCCAAAATTTTCCTGGAAAAAAAGCTTATCACCGCCCATATTTGGATGTAACATTTTTATCCCTTTTTCCTGATTGAACACGTGTCTTTCCGAAATTAAGTGATTAGCAAAAGTAGATGTGTCTTTTTTCAATCTAAAGGATGCCATATGTTCTGATAATCTGATGTTCAGTGTCCTTTCTGTTTTGCCGATATAAATTGTTGTACAACAAGAGCATTGCAATCTATAAATCCCTGATTTATTCAAGTAATTTATTTTATCTTCATTGTTAACTAATGATTTGTCTAACGAGTTTTTACAGTAAAAAAGCTGGTTTAACACTATCAGCTAGCTGTTTTTTAATTTTAAGACTTGTATTTCATTATGTATCATATTTGATAATGGTTCGGTCATAATTTAAGTTGTTGCACATGACTATCTTTATACATTTAAAGTAAACGAATTTATGCAATAAATTTCTAACACTAAATTTCTTTCAAAAGATGTATCTCTGACCCTTTCCGGTAAAAAATATATTTTTCAGTTCTTATACAAATTTACTTAGGTTATATGGTATTTTATCATTCGCTCTAGGGAAAGAGTGGATTGTCTATAAACTAGTTTTAAGTCGCTTTCAAAAAAAAAATAGCTTGCTCTTCTGACTTTCATAAGATCCTGGTAAAAAACCATAGATTTGTTTCAAAATTGACACTTTCCATCGCCGTTCTTATACTTGTGGCATACATATTTTTGTAAAGAAATATTTGTTACATTTTTTTAGAAGTGTCAGTGATATACTATTGTAGATTTTTTATTATGTTTAATGTAATCCAGACAATTAATAATTTGCTATCATAATCAACGATGATTAAACAATTTTACCATTTAAAAACATTGAGCATCGCTTTTTGACGATAATCACATGTATTTTCAAAGACTTACGGAAATCATTATTATTTATGTGATTTTTTTCCCAGTTGATTGAATTTTATTAATGTGCAACCATTAGTGAAACTATGCAGATTGCAATCAAAAATCTGTATTCGTTGCGGAGCTTAAGGTTTCTTAATAGAGGTATATCAACAGATGATTTTTATTATGAATTAAAAGTATTGGTCTAGGGACAGAAATAATAGTAAAATAATTACTTATGCTTCGCCATTATTTAAAGATTGCAATAACGTGAGAAAATTTTAAGACCTTACACATCAATGTCATTGAGCGAAATTCGATGAATCAATTAAAAATAAGGTGCTCTCATTAGCATTTGAGCACGTGAGATCCACTAAGGAAGACAACAACGTTGACCACCAGTCATGAACCCGAAAATATATATATAGACGATGAAAAATATTTACTTAGCGTCTATTCAAGATCATGCGTAAATATAAAGACATGGAGATGATAAAAAGCAAAATCCGGGTAATTACTGACTTATCGCATAGACATTTACAATACTTGAACGATTTTAATTTAAAATATATGTTTTTACGAGTTTGGTTTAAGCCATGTTATAAACAAATATAAAACAACTTATAATATGTATTTTCAAATGAAACACTTTGACAAAAACAGAGGTTTTCTTTTCGTTTCAACAACTATCTAGGAGAGAATTAGTAATAAATAAATTAATGATTTTGTAAAAAAACACTTAAGGTTATAAAGCATTATAAAAAATAAAACCATAAGTATGGTGCATTAAATTTCTCTACATATATAACAACTTTCATCTAGAGAACCATTATCAATACCAATAAACATAATTTTTAAATTGTTTGAAGAGAGAGAAGATAAATTGATAATGTCAAAAATTTTCAATTGCAATCATTGTGATGAATATGGTAAAAAAAAACTTTTACTGAAGTTGCCATAGTAAGAATTTTTGTATAAAACCGAAAACAAATTCCTGCGATTGCTTCAAACCTTTTTAATATAATCACTGTGATTCGTATGAATGATCGATCATCCAACGAGTATTTTTTTATAATATTCTCTCATCTTCATATTTTTTTCACCATATATTTTCCATTTTTTTTTATTTATCGCTTGAAAAAGTTACTCTACCTATCTGCAATTTTAAAAGTCTGTAATCCTGAGGAATTGCAAAAGATTGCGTTCCAGGAGAGAAATAATTTGGTTTCATCAGATTTCTTGTTACAAGAAATTTATGGTTTTATTTTAAGAAGAAGTTTGAAATTTTATTCTTGGTTATTTGGTAAAACTTTGTAACGGGCTAATTACTTGAACCTAAAATTTCTACGGATATGAATTTATGTTTATAAAAGTTAAGCAGTGGCGGTAGGTAAACTCCTCGGTTAAATAATTCTTTACCAGTTATCTTCTGAAGCAAGTCATCTTATTTTATCGATCGCGTTAAAGCGGACTATCGTGAAAAGTAAACTTTTGTATGATCACAAGTAATAATATGAAATGATAATACAATAATATTTCCTTTAACTGTCAATTCCTAAGTGAAAAATTATTATTTTCTAAAATTGAGTCTCACTCATTACCAACATTGTCAACTCAAGCGTAATCGCTTGATAATACGCGAAATGAGCAAAACAAGTCTCGATTTCTATAAAATGTGTCTTTTAATTTTTTTTGGTAGATAACCTGAGCTTAAAAAATGTGTTTTCAGATTTTTAGCCGTATCCGCTCTCAGTGTAAAGCATATAGCCTCATAATGAAACTTATGTCAACATAAATTTTTATATGACAATTTTTTGTTACTCAGTTGGTCTACCTAATTTCTTTTGGAAAAAATTGAAGTTAACATATACGGCTAGAACAATACAAATTTTTCAATAACCACTCTTGGTAAATCTCGTTTTAGAGTTTGCATACGTTAAAAGTAATTTCAGACATCGCATACATTCTTGCCACGAACAAAAATGTGTTAATCAATTTAAAAATGAAACTGTTATTTGAATGACGAAGACAACGACGTTAACCACTTAAACATAGACTTGACAAAAATTATTTCACCCTTTACTTGAAAAATTATATATTCAACTAAGGCATCCAATCCCGGGATCCCGTTCAATTTTCTGATCCCGAAATTCTGGGATTGAGTTGGCCTCGATTTCGGGATTTCGGAATTGAGAAATTTTGATCAAATCCCGAAAATTCACACAAAATTGGCAAATTCAAGATTTCAAATTCTTCGGTGAGCTAAAAAAAAAAACGAGTTTCCGTGAGATTTTGGGAAAAAGCATACCAAATCAGGGATTTCAAAATCCACGGTGAGCTAAAAAAAAAAACGAGTTTCTGTGAGAATCCAAGGAAAAAGTGTAGCGAGTTGAGGATTTCAAATTCCCCGGTGAGAAAATCTCAATCCCGGGATTCAAAATTAATCAATCCCGAAATCTAGGGATTGGAAAAAGGCTCCGGGATTGGATACCCTATATACAACCATAAAAAAACAAAAAAAGTCGTATCTATTTTTCATCAGTAATTGAGCATTTTCAAATAGTTTACTGCATGTCTAAGTTTAAATCAGATAAAATAAAATTAACCGTAAGAATAGAATGACGAGTAAGCGCAAAGCAGATTTAATGTGGTTTAAATCATTTTTTCAATGGTGAAATAATTACTTAATTTTCATAAATATTTTATATCTCAAAATAAGTAATAGATTATTTGTACATTAAATCTGTACCGTGCACAAACTGTGTAAAAAGTTAAGATTTGCTTACCGCCATAAGGCACAGACTAGTATTGGTATTTTAATAGCTTTGTGGTCTGCAAAACCACAACCCCCATTACTAAATGCATACTGGTATGCATGTAAATAAATGCATATAGCATAAACGAGGGATGATTCAAATTCCTCTGACTAAGGTCTAATTAAGCAATGCATGCCGACTGGATATAATGCGCTCCGTCGCTCTGCCCTCGATCTGTGTTCTTTAAATGGAACGAAGCTCACTTAAATCCTGCCCATCAAAGAGATTAAGCAAATAGGTTGTGTTAGATTAACCCATCAAAAGTTAATCAATTCTGAAACGGAAATAATTAAAAGCAAATAAACGAGATAACTTTAATCGTTGCGGGAAAACGTTTGCATTACAATTCAAATAATTTCTCTGGCATTGAAGTTTTTAGTATACTTAATTTAACTAAAATACAAAGGAGATCTTAAAACTCAATAAGTGAAGTAACATATTTCAGGAATTATTTCTATATTTTTAATACAATACATAAAGTTCAATCGTTCGTTTTGTCACTAATTTAAATTTTATTTTATACATAAAATTCGTGCTTGAGATTCAGCAAACCAGGCTTAAATAATGTCTTAAAATAATAATGTATTTGATGAGAAGACATAATCAGTGAGTAACACGAAATTTCAATCAATACGCTGATTATATTTTAATAACTTAACCGTCCTTTGGAAAAATTATGATTAAATTTTCTTTGCTCTAATATTGAAATACATGTGTTTATATATATCATGTATATATATCGCCTGCTGTGGCCCAGTTGGTAAGAGCTTGCTCTGCCCATCACGCAAGTCTAGGTTTGATTCTCAGTCAGATCAGAGTAAATTTGAAAATTATTCAATTAAAAGTTGTGATCGAAGACTGGGTGGTTGTGATGTCAATTCACATCATTTCTTCTCTTCCCATCCTTCTGTTCCTTTAATAACTGGGTGTAGCAATAGTGATTTGCCAACCACTAGTCTTGTTCTAGCCTAACCCTTCTTTCCCTACTACTCACTTTGAAAAAAGTGAGGTTGAGCGATTGAGTAACAAACAGTTCTCGTAAAAAAAACTTTTGTTGAGACACCTCCATTAGGAGGTCATATCCTCCACATTGGGAGCGGACATGGATTAAATATATATATCATATATTACCACTAGTGAATCTAGGTAAAATAAATAAGATATTTTTCTACGCCGGTGTCGACGATGGAGATATCTTTTTGGTATACAAATAACAATTATTTTTACTCACTATACTTTCACCATACCTTTGACATTTATATTTTCGTTAATTATAATATAGGTTTGCAAAATAATGACGGTAATAAAAAAACAGTTTAAAAGTGTAATGTTGATGTATATCTTAATGTGGTTTGAGCGGTGCTAAAATATTTTTATCAAAAATATTGTTCCTTTCATAATTACATAGAATTTTTAATATTAACTACTACTGTAGATCATCAATCAAAAATATTTTTTTAAAATACGCTTTTACAAAAGTAATCATTTGATCTACAGACCATTAAACATTACTGCGCTCGGGTATGAGATGTTTTTGGCACGCGTGCCAAATGTGACCCTCTTTGGCTGAAAATATAAATAAAATTCACGTGGCAGTGTACCAACTCGCGAGTTTCCTTACCAACTAATCACCATTTCAAAATATTATATCCGAATATTGCACATTAGTTGAGTAAGGTCAATTACAGTCAAGTCCGTTATTTTCGGTTGGTTTTGAAACAGGCTACAATTGAAGCTAGTGTAAAATATTATTAAAAAAATAGACTACATACTGTTGTTGACAATATCTACTAAATATTTTTTTTGTACAGATAATATTCATTACTCCAATCACTTTATTTATGTAACCACACATAATACCCTTTTAGAAAAATATAATTTTAAGTTTAATTTAATATGAAATGATGATTACTTTCTTTCCCGTGCCAAGTACGCCTCTAATGTTGAATATATGGACTCGCATAGAGTTTATCTCAACAAAAGTTGTTTTATATAAACTGTTTGTTTTAATAAAAACACAATATTCCTTTGTCCTTCATTCCACTTTATTTAATAGGTCAGAACCAGTTTCGCTTATTGCGAGCATTGTCAACTGATAAGAAACATAATTTAACAATGCTATTTATACAAAAATGAAAAGTTGTAAACAACAATTGGCATTGAAAAGAAATTACCAATTACATTATAAGTGATTCTAAAATAACACAAAATTAAAATGTTTAACACATCTTACTTTGTATTATGTAAGTATTGACAGTGAAAACCCTGAAAGTGAAAACTGTTTGTTGCTCAGTGCTTACAACATCTCCATTTTGAATAATGTAGATAAAACAAGACTAATACTGATTTTTTTTACTTCGCCTCGTTTTTTGAGGACCAGATAAATAAATTGATTGAAAAAATATTACATTTTTATTATTGGTTGTATCCAGGGCATCCAATCCCGTGATCCCGTTCAATTTTCTGATCCCGAAATTCCGGGATTGAGAAATTTTGAGGAAAACCCGATAATTTACACGAAATTGGTAAATCGGTGAGCTAAAAGAAAAAAACGAGGTTTTGCGAGATTCTGGGGAAAATTATACCAAATCGGAGATTTCAAATTCCTCGGTGAGCTAAAAAAAAAAACGAGTTTCGGTGAGATTCTGGGAAATAGTATACCAAATCGGAGATTTCAAATTCCTCGGTGAGCTAAAAAAAAAAAACGAGTTTCAGTGAGATTCTGGGAAAAAGTATAGCGAATTGAGAAGTTCAAATTTCTCGGTAAGAAAATCACAATCCCGGGATCCCGAAAAAAAGGGGATCAATCCCGAAATCCCGGGATTGGAAAAAGGCTCCGGGATTGGATACCTTAGTTGTATCGTCTCTTATTTCCAAAATGAAACTTTGCTAATCGAATGCAATTTTAATTTAAATCGAATATAGAATAGTTCGGTACTTTTCAGATAACTGCGGATCAATAATTTTTTATTGTTGAAATGAGATCAAATATTTTTTTTTCATCACTCAAATTCACCCTAAGTAAACAAAAAAGTAGATAAAAGTTTTCTCATAAAACGATGATTACTGTGAAAATTATCCGATAAAAAAATATTTAAATATAACTGTTCTTTACTCATAATGCCAAAAAATCAACAAGTAATGTTAAAATAGTCATAAACATAAAAATATTTTTGGGGGCAAATCGTATGAATATTAAATCATATTTCAAAAATTCTGTTTAAAGACAACAAACTACACGTGTGCGTATTTTTTAAAATTGAAATAATTATAATTTTGAGACGAATCTTTTTATATGAAAACGCTGTAAGGCTTTGCGTTTTTAATTAATTAAGATCGAGATAATTTCTCAAAGCTTTATGTTGTTTTTTTTATCACAATAATCTTTACCAAGCTGACCCAAATTTTATTAACTCACTCTTTATTTCATTATCAATTCATCACAAAGTAAAATGCATACAATGATATTCTCTTTCCATTCCACCCTTATATTTCGCTATAACATGAGCGTAGCTTTATTCAAAGTTGACCTTAACGTTTGAACCTTTTCAACTAATATCGGAGAGGTTTCATGACAAAGGTACTGTTCGATCTTTCGTAGGCGGACTATCGTAGAGGAATATCTCCAATCTCGTAGGGACATCACCGTAGACACTCCATCACGTTCTTGTATAATCACTGGAGTTCCATTGTACCTCTTCAATCTGAGATCTACGGCGTAGACCTGAAATACTCGGCGCCCTAGGGTTACTCACAAAGACTAAAGAATGAAAAAATGTTTCGTTATTTTTGAGTTAAGACTGATTAATTTTTTTGATTGACAGGTTTTTTTCGACATCAGTTAATCATAAAAATGATGAGATTATGGAGTCAAATTAATTAAACATGTTAAAAAATTTATTAAGATTTTATTACTTTTATAATAAGTAAGTTTATTATTTAGTCTAGGAATCCAAAAAATGATAGGATAATTTTTTTTTTTTTATCAGTTTTTTAACTTTCCAATAGGACAACACAAAGTTGAATATGAATGAATAAAATTGACTAACTTTAAAATAAATTTCTTTAATCTTTAATCAAACTACGTGTATCAATACATGATTTTTATTTGTTTCATTATACACTCAGATATAAAATTGCATTCTACATGATAACACAACCACAGGTACAAACTAACAAATAATTGAAATAATTTCAAATGCAGGCCTTAAAAGCCGATCAACCGATAAGTTCACATTTTTTAAATTTATAAAAATACGTACATACATATTTCACATAATATGTAATGAAATATTATCCAGTAAAACCAGACAAAAACAAACGGAAAAAAATGCTCCAGTTTTTTTGCATGCACAAAAAAAGCATGCAGAAATCGATAAGCTTAATGTCAATGTATCAAATTTATTTTCAATCACAATAAGTATTGAAATAAATGATTCACTGGCTTTAAAAATAAGCACTTTTTTCTTTATTAGAAGTACAGCACGGTGGGAAAAAAAGTAATCGATAAACAACCCATTTTAGAATAACACACGAATTACACGAAACACTTACTGTCAATATTGCTAAGTGGACATATTGAATTTTGTGTAAGGACACCTCAATTATATCACACGAAAATAAACGATTATATCATTTTTATCTTCACTATGTTGCACAGATTTTTGCCATTAAAATCAGTTTTTTTTTGTCATTTTTAAAAAAGCGGTATTCATTTTCAGATAATTACTGTTTATTGAAATATTGAAAAGAGCATAACCTACACAAATAGTAGATGAAATAAATTATTTGACCGCAGAAAATTGTTGTTAATTAAATTACATGGGTCCATTAGAGGTGAAGTGAGCCATGCGGCATTTTAGAAAATAAAAAGAAATTAGATGCGTTGTAATATTCTCCACGTTTTAAGGTATGGTAAAAGTGAAATCTCAGTTGATAAACATTGCCATAGTTATCTCCGTAAAATAAAAATATGCAATCCACCAAAACACCAAATAAAGACGTGATTTTACATAAAAGGTTTACCGTTTTACTTGTTGGCTCACTTCACCTCTCAAGGGCCCATATTATTTTTAAAGAAGTAGAGAGTCCAAAAGAACTACCTTCGCATAAAATACAAATTGTGCAATGGAAAGCAATATGCAATCAAGTAGATAGTGGATATACTACTTCAAGCAGCTGGCTATGCAGAGAGAATTAATTGATAACCATATACGTGTTTAAGTCGTTAAAATTGGTCAAGAAATACTTTTAATGTAGAGCTGAGATGAATTGATATTACTTTTTTCTTGAAACATAGATAACGGTTATACTACATACATAGGGTAACGCAATATGCGGGCAGTTACAAGAAATTGATCGTAATCTTACTTGGTGATATTTACATTGCGGGAGCGTTTTGTAGTTAGGTGACTACTTCAGAGCCATATAGTATTTGAACATATAAGGTGATAAATATTGAATTTTAATGTTTTAATAATATAAATCGTGCTCAATACATGCGTTGCAATACACGGTCAATTGTTTACATATAAACTAATATAACGGATAATATGTTTTCGTATGTTCGTGGCGACAGTAGGTATTGATCCAAAGGTGCGTAGAAGCTTTTCCTACAGGTGACACATTCTTATAACATTGTAAAAATAGACCCCGAACGTGCCACCACTGTCCATTTTCATAGCTAACACAATAGGCCCAAACACCAAAGAAGGGACCTACGTAACCCTCTTCCCCCCGGACATGCCTCCACTCCTGGCCATTCTCACCAGAGGCGTCCCATTGTTTGCGCCCTTTCAAGGACTAGCGCATATTAAAACAACACGGAACTTAATTGGTTGATGCAGAAAGGTATTATGTAACATTATTGCTACACAATTTATCATTATATTACTTTGTGTGAAGCCAGGCAATTAATTATCCAATGATAGATGCTTAATTACGGTGAAATATGAATTATTTAAGACTGCATTGATATGATGTAGTTTAAATCAAATTAAATGCACTTGAACTTATAAAATGTGATCATGAAAAATAAAAATCTTTCTCTCTTCTATTCTTTTTTCCTTCTTCGGTGCCTGTTTGATTCTTATTTTTAGTGGTCAGTGTCCTTTTCATCTGTCATGGGTTTGACGTCGTCAACCAGGCAGGTGAGATTGGGAGTAGGGAAATAAGAGGGGCTTAGGAAGTGTTAAGCAAAAAGATCTTCCATGAAGGATCGTCTATGTAATCGTCAAGTAATGATTTTATCTTGGGTTAAGATGATTAATCATGTCACTGTAAAAAAAAATGACAGCTTTACGATGTGATCAAGAATGGGATAGATGTTGAGATCATTGTTTAGTATCGTACTACAAACGTTCCAGGGAGCATCCATGATCGTGCGTAATGTCTTGTTTTCTATTGTCTAGAGAGTTACAAGTGATTCGTATATGCGTGTGCCAATTTTTGTAAGATATGTATATTTAAATGAAAAATATTTCTCAATAGTGTAAATTTTTGAATAATAAAATAATCATTTACCTATCAATACGATGTATTTCACAATTGTCACTTGAAACTCAAATTATTAGAAATATGTGAACGTACTTTTAAAATATTTACGTTAGATATAATGAAATATTAAAATTCATTTACTTCAAAACTTTTACAAATAAAAAAAGAGATAATATTCATCATTTCCAGACATTAAAATTTTCCGACCATTTTCATAGATATTTTTTCCGCTCTGTTTCACATCTTTCGTCGAAAATATGCTATTTAATAAACGGTACCAAAAAGTGAATGTTTACAATTTAAAAATTGATTTTATATTATTTATAGAAGTGTATCTGCTCTCACAGATTTGAAAAACGTTAATGGGATCCGGTAACTTATATTTATTTTTTCAAAAATTTAGTTCAGGGTTACAAACTTTTTTAATTAGTAGAAGTCGCTGTTTTTTTTTATTTCGTTATGTAAACAAATCTCAATTCGTGCAACGAATAATTATCTTCTAAGAATCTTTGCTAGACGTTAAGTTTCGTCAACTTGTAATGAGTTTTTTTCTATTTTTTAACTAGCTATTTGTTTGTAACTAGCGTACAATAATACTTTTTTATATCAAATTATAGAACATAATTACTTTTTCTCATTTGTGCAAAATAAACAGAGACCGACATTAACGTATTAATATTATAGTTGGAACAAGTAGAAAAAAATGACAGTATACCATATCTTCAGTGATATATGAATATATTCAAAATTTTATCAAGCACCTTCAGTCGATATTTAAGGTACAAAAAAACTCAAAACGTTTTTAGTGGATAATGTCAGAAAAGAAGTATATACGCTTTATAAAAGAAAACTCAATTTTTACTTCTTTTACAATATGAGTTATCAAAACCTGCTTAACTGACTAAACTGAGAAAACTGAGACTTATTTAATTGAGTTGATCCGGCTATACTTAAAAATTAAGGATTAATAACGTGAAATGTTATATTTTAAAACATTTCGTTTCTTGTTAAATAATTGTCAATGCAGACTGATCTTGGCTGCATATACACAACGGATGGTGGTGGGAAACCAACTTGATCTGATTTTATCATATTATATAACTAATTACTTTCAATTCAAAATAACTATCGCTGGGTCAACTTTTACGTTTTATTTCAAGTGTTTCAAGTTTCAAGTTATTATTTCTTACCACCTCAGTACAAAAAAAGTTGTATAAGCATACAGTGGCAACTGGTTAAAATTTATATAACAGACGCATGAAAAATCTCATAAACTTCTATCAACAAAATTCAATGTTTTTGTTGGATACTTCATTACCCTAAGTACGGACCATATTTTACTTTGATAACAACGTTTTCCAAGAAATAAATTAATAATAGATTTATTTATTATGCCCTTTTCTCTATATCAGTAAACCCCTTTCTGCACACACAATTTTTGAGTTGTTGTTCGTCGTATGAGAGAAGCATTTAGGTGTGAAAATCATAATAATAATAATAATACGTACGCAACAAAACAGATCGGGCATTGTTTGCTCGGAAGAGAAGAGGGACCTGTCCAAACTTGTGTGACCATGGGAGGTTTTTACTTCGTGACGTAAGCAGGCATTGAAGCAGGGTTGTTCACAAGGGTAAGCATGCTTAGGGCCTACGATTTTTTTCCGTTTCCCATATTAGACTTTTAGAAAAAAATTTGAAGATTATCTTTTTTTAATAAAAAGCTTTTAGTTCTAGGGCGCGTAAGCGTCAAAGTTATTCGAATTTCCTTCATCGGCGATTTTTTGCTTATTCACATTTCTTTTTTATCATTGACGAAGACAGGGCGTGGTCGATACAGAAGTGAGAAATCCACAGCAAAACCAGTTCACGTGGACAACATATGTACATATATATGCAAAATACATTATAATATCTCTGCTTGTACTTATACCCATACATGCACATGAGAATAAATACACACATACATACAAAACATAAAAAAGTAAATTTAAGTCATTTTTATGTTGCTGAGAGTTATTTTTATAAGTTGTATTATTTTAAATAGAAATATTAAATTTATAGAGGGTTTTTAAGTAGAAATTTTCTCGGCATCAAATGATTATCAGGCATTTTCTTGTCATAACCATGGAGGTGAGAGATCGTTGGGTTATAATGTTTCCCTACCTCGCTGTGAAACGTTTGAGAGATTTTACTAAAAACTCGCCAATGGTAGGTATTTTCAAGTCTCTTTGAAGCAGTGGCGGCCGGTAAACGTGGAATTGGATCAATGCACCCCTTGTATGTGCAGGGGTGGTTGTATTTCATGAAATAATATTCATTTATACCATTCACTCATTTTAAATTCTTCATGTATTTAATGTCTATAATAAATATTTTTAAACATTCTACTCGAAAGAAACTGATGATTTTGAAGTATTGAATAGTGTATTTACTTCGAATAGGGAGAGGACACAACCAAAAAAATATTGGAAAAAATACGTGACATTAAAAAAAAAATCTTATATTTGATAATTAACTTTTATTAAAGAACAATATAATTTCTTTCCGTTGCTTTTCAAAAATATAAACATGAAATAAAAAGCTTTTTCTTTTTATAAAATCGAGTGCTGTTAGAAAAGGATGGCCTCAGGGAAAATTTACTAGGCAATATTTTGCCGTTTATTGTAACAGAGTTACCGTAGATTGGTTATTTATGAATATCGCAATCAGGGTGGACGTTCGGGTAGGCAGATAAACGAAAATACGTTGTTGATGAAACTTTTTATTTTGATAAATAGTATATAAAAGGTTTCGATCGTAATTCAAACTATCAATTTCATTCAAGTAATTGAAAACATTAAAATTCGTACATATTTAATAAAAATCTAAGTGGTCAAAAGTCACTGAAAGCTTGACTATAAATTAAACACATTTTCACACATTCAGTTCTTCTGTTGTTGAATGCATAAAAAAATATGTAGACTCCTTTTAATATATTTCAATATTGAAATAAAAGATAACCTTTAAGCTCAGTTTTAAATAAAAAATCAGATCGGCAAAGTGATTTTTATAAAAACAAATTTATAATATTACACATATGAAAGTATTTTTATCCCACTAATTTAAGACTAGTCAATAGAACAGAAGAAACAAAAGTAAATAAAACTGGACAATGGTACACGACAAAATATAATTTATAAAAAAAAAAAAATTATTAAGTTTTAGACAAAACATTAGTATTTTTTTAAATAAATATTTAACTGTTCCATGTTTAAATTGAATAAAAGTATTTGTTGACCATTTTATATAAAATAATAAAATGTAAGTATTTTTTTTTTAATACATGAATAGTTTCAAAAAGTTTCTTGGTCCAGACTCCAGACAAGCGAAAGGAAAAAATAACGTATGCGGCAGTTTGTTAAATACATAACGATACGTACAAGTTAGACTCTAGTTCATGTCTCCATGTAGAATAAATAAAACACTTAACGATGATAACTAAAGCTTGGAGTGTGGAATAAAATATTTTAAATAATACAATAAAATGTGTAGTAGTTTTGAAACAATTTATTAAGTATATGATTATGACTGTTTTATATCAGAAAAATCTGATCCGTTGAAAGGTTTCATAAAAGAATGTTTTTTAAAAACATGTTTCATTTTATCCAAAGAAATATGTAAAAATATGAAAATCACTAACAATTTTTTTAGTAAATAAGAAAATAAAAATTGTGGTTAGGTGGGTGGACCAAATGTTAAAAAAAAATATACTTAGCTGTTGTGAGATGAATCCATCCGCACATTTAAATATCTCAAGTTTCTAATTCAAAAATACTCCAGTTGTAAAATATAGCCCAGAATTTTACTTCCAGTACACCTACTTTAGTGTCAGAAAAACGTAAATAAAATCCGTCCAGCATTACGTAACGTAGAGCCAATTCAGAAATACTCACGTTCGCATACAAATGGAGCCTTAGAACGGCCCCCTCTTTTCTCTAGTACCATACTACGTACTACGTCCGTATATTTGTGAGGTTTTATACCACAGCTGCTCTTCTCGACTGATATCTTAGTACAGGTTTTATTATTGAATGAGATTGTAATTCTGTTAGCGAAAATATTGCATATTAAATCAATGTAATGTATCCAAGCTTTTTAGTATTGAATTTATCATACTAAATTAAAAACTTATGTAATAATTTACATTCCTTTACGCTAAGATGTAAGCTAGAAATAACCAGGGCTATTGAGTCGGCGTTAGAGTCGGGAGTCGGAAAAATCTAACGACTCCAACCCATTTTCAAAAATATTGTATATTTAAACCACAAGAGTCCACTGTGAAACCACATTTGTCGCTAATTTCATGAAATATATTTCATTAAAAACTTTTGAATTGAAGTGAGTGATGTATGTACATTCATTTTTATGTGATAGATGAACGCTTTGCTGTACAAACGCAATCATGTAACGTTGCCTTTAGAGCGATTGAAGTCAACATAGAAAGCCTGGCATAGCGTAACATTATACAAGTAATGGGAAGTAATACCACACACGCCATACTTTATCTTTGTTCTTCCAAGTGTCTTTGGTAGAAACACATATACAACAAACGGTTCATGGATTGTTTTATCAACAAAAATAAAATTTTAAGGACAAAATTGACGTTAATCAAATTGACATTTATTTCGCTTTTTTACATTTAGACTATTACATAGAAAATTTCTGTTTCCATTAAATCCCTAATCAAAATTGTTATCAAAAATTGTTTTATTTCTGCCATTTATTAATTTATTTGTTATTTATAGTTATTCCAACTTTATTTGATTAACATTTTGATTTTATATACATGCCCACTCCTAATGTGGAGCATATGGCCTCTTAATGGAGGTATCTCAACATAAGTTTCTTTCTACGAGAACTGTATGTTACTCAGTCGCTCAATCTCTCTTTTTTAAAGAGAGTAGTAAAGATAGAAGGATCAGGCCTAGTGGTTAGCTAATCGCTCTCACTACACCTAGTTATTGAAGGATCGAAAGGGTGAGAGAGATTTTTTAGACATCACAAACAACACTGATTTTGAACAGAAAAAATGCTGTTCGTACTGGGACTCGAACTCGTTAGGTGTAGCACAAAAACCCACAACGCCAACCGCTGCGCCGTACTTTTGCTAATATTTTTATATATTTATTGTTGCTAATCACATTGCTATTAATTTGTAACTCAAGTTTATCATTAAGGAGATTTTATTTTCGGTGTGATACAAAATAAATAAAGTTTATGGAAGATATTTTAAATCATGAGCTACGCACATGTCTTTAATTTGAATCGTTTTATAACACAGTGCGAGGCGTAAAAGCTTCTGCTTTTTGGAAGCGTAAAGAGATGTTGTGTCAGTGTCTCATTTATTTTCGATGTGCGCCAATGTAAACACACATATTACTTCACCATTCAAAGAATGATGGGACTTTGAATGTGAATGATAGGCTTTGCTTTGCTTGGCTCTAATACAATGTTATTTCAATGTTTAAATGAGTTATCCCAGCATTGTTCGATACGGTGTTGTATAGTGGTATATTTGATATCAAAATAAGATAAATATAAACGGCTCTTCTTAAATAAACAATAAGCACAAAGAAACTCAGAGAAAGTGTCGTATAGTTTTGTATCTATTTTTATGGCAAATAAAAGTAAATTGATTAATTGTCCAAGACATCTTCACTAAGAGCATACAAGCCACCATTTTTTAAAAAGAAATTTTCCAAATGTGACTTTAAAAATAATATTACAGCTGTATACCTAAAAAGCAAAGCTCGTAATTTATACAAACCGCAATAGTACAAATAACACAAAGCTTTTATTACTGTATAAACACATATCATCCCTAAACAAACAATGCGGCATAAAACATTATTTGGATGTTATCGTACCACAGTAAAGTATAAATAATAATGAAACTCGTTTCATTTTATTTAAAATCGACAAATTAACCGTATTTTCGGTGGTGTATTGACCAGTAACTGAAAAAAAGTGTTAACTATTAATTGATTTGGCATTTAATTAGTAGAGGGTAAAAATATCAAAGTATTTTAGTTCTACTGTTTTTAATATTGTTTATGCGTTGATAGCTATTTCGGCTTTCGCCATCGTCAGAACTATCTTAACGTTGACGATAGCGTTAAGCGTTAACGATAATTCATAAATTTTACTGTAAATTTTTTTACAGGTGTGCAAAAAAAACAAAATTGACTAAATATTACTTACCGCATTTTAGGAATTCTTTTCGCAAAACTATTATAAGAGATATTACAAAAAACCTCCTGTAAAACATATGAATTGTCGCCGACGCTTTTCTGCTGATTACTGGTCGATATAAAATGTATTATGCAACAAGGTGCCGATCGACAAAAATCTACGTCTGAGTTAAATGCCTTTTAAGATATTTTTGATGATCAAAATTCACAAGTATTGAAAGGTATTATTTATTTATATTGGCTACTTACCTGAGGTAGGTTTGGTATGTTTGGTGTATGGTATCAAGAAAATTGATGCATTTTTTAACAATCAACGTTGATTGGCTATTTGTTTTGAAATTTCAAAAAAAATACAAATAAAAATTATGGTTGACTCTTACAACCATATATTTATGATAATAACGTTTACTTACACGTTTAGCAATTTTTCTTACCACATCGACCCTAATGAAAACCACATTATAGCATTGAATCCTTGTAGCAAAGCAACGTCCAAACTATGTTATTCCAATTTTCTGCTAGCAAGTTTTGATGCTTAGTCAAATAATTTCTGAAAAAAGCTTTAAAGGAAATTAACACAGTTTTTCAATAGCTAATAACTTAAAATATTCATTATCATAAGTTTGACAGCTTAAAATTGATGCTTAATATTTGGAAAAATGCGCTGCAAAAATCTAAGAAATTTTAATTTATAGAATTCGAATTGTCAGTAGAACTTTGAGCAAAAAGGTTCCTGAAATTAAATTTTCAACAAAATGTATTGTTATGTAATCATCAAATTTAAATATTTTCTATGAAATTACCGCCAATTATAATAATTTTCAATTTGTTTTATTTATTTTTGAAAATAAACGTTTAGAATTCTTAGTAAAATTTTAAAATATACAGTTAATAAATACCTGCTAAAAACATTACAAATATAAATTAAATAATATTAAAATTATATTTTACTGAAAAAGTTTAAGAAAATACGTTACTCGACGAAATATTCATTGTGATAATTAATAAAAAGCAGTTTGAGGTTTACTGAATTATTTATATTTATTTTATACTATGTTATTTATATATTATATACCCACAATTTTCTTTTTCGTGTAGAATCTTATTGATTGTATGAAAGATTTATTTTATGGACTGGTTTTACATAACCATACAAATTTTTATTTTTTTAATAAAAATGGTACATCCTTCAATAAAAAAATGACTTTTTCTGTTAAATATTAATATATAATTGTATTTACTTACCTATATGATACAAAAGTGGGGAATTTGGCAGATTTACCTGCTCATTCAAAATTTTAGAAATAATAAACTATTTCTACCAATTTTGAAATTGATAAATCTTCCATCACACAAAATAAATATATTCATTAATCTTCCAGCAAACAAAAATAAATACAATTCTTAAAATTACTCACCATTGAAATATGTAGGGATTTCCATGGGTTAATCCATTTCGCCAGCAATGGCTTTAGACTTAGCGATACATTTATTTTTTATATAAACACGATACATTTATTTAATGATCATCAGTTCAAGTTCATTGGTCCACTTAAACGCATGAAGATATCAAAAATCGAAATCTGGGTCGTTAGTGACAAAGCTTGTGTGAATGTACATAATTCGAACGATTCAAAAAAGGAAAATTAATACTTGCCTGCTCATCGATTACAATGTTTTTTTGTTTACCACATTTTTTAAAATTGTATTTGAATAAGAGTGTTCATTAAAAAATATTTAGAAACTGTTCAATAGCCATTTCAAAATCATCAATTTTTATAATAAAAAAGCGAATTTATTCTATGAATAAATGTAAAAATAATATTCAAAGTATTCCAATTTCTTCAGTTTACCTTACAACGGCAGATATCACTAAAGATTTAGAAGGCCGATTGTTTTTCTTCACAAAGCTCTCTCGCACAATAAATTTAATACTGAGATTCTCAGTGTTAACAAAATTTGTTTCATTCCTTCGGCAAGGACCTTTGACCTTTCTTTTGTCAAAAGCCATAAATTTTAGGTCACAAAAGAGTCCATGTCAATAAATTATAATCGTATTGTTACCCATGTTACAAATAGACGAAGAAAATTCATTTTCATTTTTTGCGGGTCCATTCATCAAATTGACCTGACGAAGGAAATGCCATGTCCTAGCCAGTTTTCTTGGAATAAAAATTGAAGCGTTAATGTTGATTCATTTTTATGATAAAAAAATTGACATAAATCTTTAAAAATATGAAAAATCCAGGTAAAATTATGTTAAGTTAACAAACTGAAAGATCAAGACAAATTTATGTCATTTTTTATAAACTGATTGCATTAATTTAAATGAATTTATAATTGCGATTCTGGCAAAACGACATTGTGTTTTATTAAACTATTTTAAGGCATTATACATTTATTCCCTCCCATAAGTCATCGTCAATAATGTCAGTAAGTGAACAGGATAAAAAAAAATCTTTGTTTTCTTTAAAAGTATTTTACAGTATGCATAAATAATGTCAAAATAAACATGTTTAATACACATTGAATCTAAAATTTACTTTTAAAATTCAAACTAAAAGACCAACCATCGGCAAGCTTGGTTTTTTAAATTAATTTGTTTTTTTATGCTGGTAAATTAGCTGCTATAAAAAATATAACAAAATAGTGCATTTTTGATATTAACTAAACCGGAAAAAATATATTTTTTTATATATATAATAAATATCAAATAAAACTATCTCGATAAAAAATGTTCGTCTCAAATGGTTATTGACAAATTGATATGAATTGATTGACAAATTTAATTCCGCCTCCAATACAACGCTTTGAGATTTTTTTTTTTGATTGTTGGTCGAATTTCATAAATGCCTACCTTATCCTTTTCACTGCGAAAGGATTTGTGAAACAACCCTTTAAGAAAAGAGGGTGAGTGACTTGCTCGTATCGGGTTGTGAAAATTTTTTGGTGATGATAACAAATAATACGCTTCACTAGCAGAAAGTAAAATATTTTTTTTGTTATATCTCAAATCAAAGTTTTTTTTATTGTGTCAATAAAATTCTTTTATTAAATTTAAAAATAATTCGTCTGTTAAAACAAACAAAAAATCTACATACACCGAACACTAAACAATCAAATAAGTTAACACCGAGACGTGTGGATATGAAAAATACTGAAGATGTTTGAATTATAATTTTTAAAACTGAAGAAAATAAATATAAAAACCTCGAAAATGAAGAAAAAATACTTTTATCCAAACGACTGGGCCTCTTATAGAAAACTTTCTCCAAGCACTGCTCAGCGCCCACGATCATACATCTTGGGTGGGTCAGAGTGAGTAAGGAACGCCATCTGTTGCTGACATAACAGACCGCACAAGATATTCAGCGTTCCTCTTTTGTGCAAAGCTGAGAAGATTTTCTTCGTGAGGTTTAGTTGATGACTGCTGTAGCTTTGTCTTCTGGGATTTATTTCTTTTTTTATCAAAGTATATTTGTTTTACTTTTCAAATCAAATACTTAATTTGAACTATTTTATTTTTATTATGTCTATTTTTTATTCTCGAATAAAAAATATGTATTGAAACATTTTTTGTAAAAAGATATAGATTACGAAAAGAAAATGAATAGTTGTTATCAGGCAATAAGAACCAACTTCAAAAGTAGTTGTAATGCCCAGTTTAACAATATAGTCATTTTTATTTATTTGTATCGTTGATGACGTCGTAGATGTCTATACACTTTTTAATTATAATTTAAATAAGTCAAAATACAACAAAAGTTACGTATAGTTTCTCTTTATATTATATTATCAAATTAATTATATAAATGCATAAGAAAGTTATAATAATTGGAGGAATAGTTGAAGTATAAAATTATAGTAATGATTAAATTATTTGTAACTTCGGAATTCAAACTTAAAAATACCAATACCAGCGTATTTAAATTCTAAAGTTTTTTTTATGTAGATAGCTATTTCGGCTTTACCCATCGTCAGAACTATGCTAAAACTAACATTTTGCTCAGCTATATATACTGGCTCCGAAGAGATAACGAAATTCTTACAAGTAAATGCTAAATCAATAAATTAAAAATACTATATCACATCCAAATAAATCTTAAAAAATTATCAAAGATAAAGAAGATCTGAGGTTTATGAATAAAACGGGCGGCAGTTAACCGTTTGAGTAACGTGTAGTATTTTTATTATATGAATACACAATTGAAAAAAAAGTACAATATGTCATTTTTTATTAATTTTGTGTTTATACGCTCAGTTAGAAGTTCGTATGGCGTGGCATCAAAAACAAATCGTTCGCAAAACTAGTACAATTTTAATGTTATAATTGCTATACATTTTATGCGATCTCATTAGCATTGATGTGCTATTATAATGTGTGCCACACAGGTAGAAATTATAGCAAGTCTCGACGGGTAAAACAAAATTAAATTGAAACCGTTACTTGTAAAATTCCCAGACCTGTTGATTAAATTATCAAATTTCACAAGTTCGCAATTCCACATTAACAATTATTTTATCTTCTCAAGTTTTCACTGTATAATTCGACAAACATATTTGATAATAAGTGATAGTGTGTGTTACCGAAACGTCTTTACCCCGTGAAACTTTATTTGGTTCAATTTAAGTTTAACTTATAAACCTAACTTGGCCTGAAACCAAGCAGAGAAATATCATTTAATTTTAACGTTAACTTGCCAGCTTAAATTAAAGTTCTCAGTGATGGTATAATTCCATATGAAATAAATTCTAAAGTCACGAATAACTATTCATTTACTTAGCTATTTCATGAACGTAATTTGAATATATGTTTTTTGTACTAGAATAAATTCTTAACAGGCGAATTTTTTGTATGAATCTTCAAATTCATCGAGTAAAATTGAAGAATAAAATAACAAAATTTTAATATTAAAAATTATTATGTAGTTGAACTTATATTATTTCTATTTAAGTCTAAAAATATAAAAAAATAAGCTTTCCATTTTATCATTCAACGACCTTGTTAATTTATAATATAATACTTATTTATATCTACCGTTTGATAAATTGTAAGCTTCAATGTTACAACTCAAATCAATAATGTTTGGAATTTATCAGAATGGCAGAAAAAAAAACATAAAATGTTGAGAATTCAATTAAATATTTAAGATTTAAAACATTAGTGTTTTTTTATATCTCAAAGGTAAATTGACCCCACAAAGACAAAAATAATATTTAAAAATATATATATTAACAAAGATCGTGTAGTTTTATTTAAATTACACCATCATAATCCAGTGGATGATGAGAAAAAATCACTAAAAATATGTAAGTTTTTATCATGCGACGGAATTGCTAGATGTTAATCAAGTTAAATAATTGAATAAAACACCAGTTATAACACATTTTTTTTTCAGTAACGTTGAATAAACACGTCTTGCTATCCAGTATCTTGTATAAATTGTTAATGTCATTCAAGATTCAGTAGTATTTGAAATAACAAAACTAAATAAAAATGTACCACAAAAATATTCGTATCGCCAAACAGCATTTACTCAATACTATGATGTTTGAAACTTATCATTAATTTAAAGACATAATTCCCTTAAAGGTAGTTGATATTAATGCAGAGAAACTGTTAGCTTTGCACAAAATTGTATTGTTGTCGTTATTCTTTGAGTCAATACATTTTAGCTGTCTTGTATAATATGTCTCTTAACTTCCCCAACGCAAGGAAGTATTTCTTTTTGCATCCATTTTCTTTTGGTATAATATCTTCATGATAGGATTATTTCGGTGCTTTGCAGGAAACAGAATGAGCTAGCTTACAAAAACAAGCGTAAAGCCTCCAACACAAAACGAAATAAGTTCAACAAATAGTTTTTATTACTTTATTTAAGAAAAAATAAGTATTTTTTCAAATGAAGAAAATAGTGTTTTGAAGAACAATTTTTCAATTATGGTAGAAATCGTGTAAAGGTATCGTGGTTTTGTAAAAACAGTGGTTCATTGAAAATCATGTATTGTGACCGAAGAAATACGAGTTAGTTAATTATTTATAATTTCTGTCTTTCTACGACACAAAGATATGTGATGCTTAAAATTGATTGTTTGTATTTCTTATTTCTAATGGGACAGTACTATTTACTGTTGTAGTTAAATTTAAAATACATCGTAAAGTTTTTTACCTGTAATAGGTGTCAAGGGAAATATAACCAGGCCAATTACTGACATGTGACTTAAAAAATAAAAATATAAACTTTTGTGTATTTGAAATGCAAAATATTAAAATTCTATTAATTAGTTATTATAAGATTTTTGATTCATGAATACTTCTAAGCTTATAGACGAAACTTTTTACAAATATGATATTTTAATTTAAGAATAAAAATCTGATAGATGATATTGTAATTAATATTACTGTTTCTTATATATAAGCAAAAATATTGTTAATTCAATAGGATTCGGCTAATTCAGTTTGATATGAATATGTCATGCGCATTGATATTTTGTTATAGGTCTTTCATATGTGTAAACATTAACAATTAGAAAATAAGCATACTTCATCAAAATGATACAAATAATATCACGTTACAAAAGTCATTTGTTTAATTTTAAATTAAAAAATACTTTACACTACGGCTAATGACAATGCACCAAAGTATTTTGAAGTTGGAAGATCGATCATACGAAATAAGCTCCATACGAATTTTTTGTCGAGGAGAATTGACATCATAAACATTTACGTCTAAAGTCTCAAATTGTAACTGAAAAAATCTTTATTTGACATTGAATTTACTGAGAATCAAAACCAAGCCCAATTATGAGTAAAGCAGGCTCTAACCAACTAGACCACAGTAGGCGAAATTAATAAATTAAACTCAAATTGACGTCGACAAATCGCTGTCATATTTTATATAATTAAAAGTAAATTTATTTGGCGGCATATATTTGGATACCAGCTGAAAAAGTTAATATGAAATATGATTTCAAGTAAAAAGTTCAGTGAGTTTAAGGCTTAGAAATCGGTTTTTATCTGTTTCTTCGGCGCAATAAATTTATTGCGTTTTTACGACTTCTGTTTTTTTCGGCGCTGAATTACACTGCGCGCTAATTTGCCTCGTATTGTACGACTTCAGCGAAACGTTTTGCGAGAGAAATAAAAATCTTTTTGCCGTGGAAAATAAAAGAAACACCCTTTTTATAACAAAACAGTTAAGAGTTTAACGTAGATAAATATTTTAATTTTTACGATTTTTTTTAGTATGGCACAAAGCTTGATAAAAGTTAAACTTAAATGCCCTGCTTCTAATGGTCTAAGTGTGCATTTCGTGTGAAACGATTTCGTGTAATCTATAATTAAATTTAACAATCTCACTAGGTTGGTGGATCCTAAATTTTCTTTTTAATTTGTGCTACAAATTCTACTCAGAGTATTTTTTTCTAGTAATTTTATTAAAAAATCAATGCCTTAACAAATTTGAATTTTTTTCATTTTGAGAATAAAATACATTTTATAACCATCGTTGATTATTTTTTATCAAAAAATGAATCGACAATTCATAATAATTTTATCACAACGCTTTTTGTACAGTTGTAATGAATTTTCTAAAACAGTGATAATTGTTGCTCATGAAACTTAAATAACTGTGAAGCTAACGTGTTTAAAGACTTGATTCACAATTCATTTGATAACCAAAATATTTTATGTGGTTTAATAATTTAACAGATTTTCGTATGAATGTTTCAACGTAGGAAAAAAATGTTTTTATTTTCAATTAATGCAATTTAAATAAATCATGCTAAGTATAGCCGAGTTGAGAAACTTATTGTATGTGTATTCGTCTGTTTATTATTAGCATAAACATATTTTTTTCTTAAAAGTATAAATAAAAAAAATATTGGGATAAGATAACATACATATCTGTACCAATTTATGACGTTACATGTCTCAAACGTAATATTAAATCTGAAAAATTACAGTTCATCAATGTTGAACTTTATTTGAATTTTGACTGCAAGCAATTATTTTTAGACGTATTGTTATCATTACATGATCATATAAAGGCAAAAATGTTGCTGAGTCAAACATAAAATCAATTTAAAATACCAAATCTTCCTGCATGACATTTCAATTTCCTTTTTGAAGTTCCATGAACCTCGCTAAGCTCGTAGCACCGGCTTCCATACAGAAAAAAGTGCTGACATTTCAAATGTAGATAGGCCTGTTTGATTGGACTAGATTCACACGGAAATCGATACTATAGAGCTGATTGGCTTACGCTCACTCCTGTCTAACAGCTGAGAAATTTTCACTGATTTGATTACAGTCATTTAATTTTACGTGTAAATTTGTCGTTTTCACGAAATTAATCGTAACTTATTAGTATCTCAACATTTTTTTTATTATACATTAAGTCGTGACTTTTTAACTAAATATAATACATCAAATCGAATAACAATGCGATTATTTAATATAATTTCCACTACTTTTGACATATTATGTTTCATATACCTTCTAACTCAACATAAAACTGTCAGATAATTTTTTAAAAACCTAAGTAAAAATACTGTTTTAGTTACACTGAAAAACAAATATTTTAATACAATCATAATGATAACAACGTAAGTGTTACGGCAGATAATGTCAAAATAATATTTCAAAAACAGATCAAAATAATATAGGATTCACTAAAGATTCTGTGCCGAGACAACCCGAAAATTGATTCCCAGGAAATCGAAGACTTTTTGCCAGTCTCAGTTCCCGTAAGATTTTAACTAAATAACACAAGACTTGAGGTAACAGTTTTGATAAATTTGTAAGAATTAGATTTTATGCATTCGATACAAATAAAGTTTGAGAATCCTTATACCTTGAGGAGCTTTGTACATTTTGAAAGCAATAAACACTTTTAGAACTAAAATAAAAATAATAAAAGATTTTTAGTACTTTTTCCACATAAAATTTATTAGATCAGGACCGGTTTCGCTCATCGCGAGCATTATCAACTGATAAGAAAAATATATAAACAGTGATATTTATACAAATTTAAATTGAAATAAAAAGGTGTAAGCAACTATTAACAATTTAAAGGATTAGCAAATTACATTATAATTACACAAAATTAAAATGCTTAACACCCATAACAATTAAAAAATCATCATCAAAGAATAATAAATCTAAGTGGCAAACGATATCAATTATAAACACAATTAAAATTTGGGAAATTTTTACACAAAGTGAAACACTACATTACTAAAGTAAATATCCTAATGATGATTTGGTGTTTTTCCCGTTTCCAAGCAATGATGTGCTTCAACAAAATCAGCAGTAATGAAGATTCTGAAAAAGACATTTTTAAAAACCATATCAATTCTTACAAAAGGAATAAATTTTGAAAAACATATAAATAATATAGAAGAGCAGTTAACATAGGTTAGAATTAGATTAATGAAACGGATATAACAAAGGTGATGATGCAAATACAACCTGTTCGTTTAATAAATTAGAGTTAGGTAGAAATTTATGTCTATTTATTTCTAAGATCTCTTGTTTATCAAGTTTTAACGATTTATTGTTGACATGCAGGATTTTAAAGTTTTTAGAGATATCAAATGTTTGCTTATTTAGGAACAAATGGTTCCCAAATGAAGATATTTCATTCCCTTTACGGGAGCAGGCTAGATGTTTTTTAAATCTGATATTAAAAGCTCTTCCCGTTTGACCAATATACCTGGCTCCACAAGAGTCGCAATCAATTAAATAAATGCCACTTTGGTTAAGAATATTAAGTTTATCTTTAGAATTCACTAAAATGCGTTCGTAAAATCTCCTGATCTAATGGATTTTATGTGGAAAAAGTACTAAAAATCTTTTATTATTTTTATTATAATGCCTTTCCACCAAGTATTGACAGTAAACACCTTAAAGTGACTTTTAGAACTTCCATTTATATAATAATATGACCAGTGCTCGTACGTATGGCAGATTCTAGTTTGCGAAATAAAATAACGAAAAATAACTAAAATTACCGTGTCAATGTATAATTTTTCGATTAAAACAAATCTCCCGAATAACATGTAATAAAAAAAAAAAAAGCATAATAATGTTGTCATATTTTTCAGTATTTTACTTACAAAAATAGTTTTGAGTTATCAACAGTGATGAGTGTATAGAAAAATTTGTATTTCCACAGTACTACGGTCTCGGGATACGAGATTTTCCCGGATGATTTTATGTATCGTGTCCCAGGAAAAAAAAGTGCCGACACTTCAGAATCTTTAGTAGTTGCAAAAGCTTCATTGAAAATACGAACTCAAAATTAAGAATTAAAATTAGTAACTTTATAATAACAATTCAACAATTTTAAGCTTGACATTTTTTTTCAATCTACATGTGAACAACACATTTTTCCAAAAATCATTTATTTAAATCTTTCGTATACACGACAATGTATCTCGGCTGTACTAGATTGGGGTTCACTCTAACTTTTAGAACCTTCTTCTGTGAGATTACTATCGATCTCATTATAGCTCTACATTTATATAACATCAAGAAGGGTGCAAAGGAAACGTATTTTCCGATAATTTGAGAATAAATTTACTTTGTAGTGGTTGAAAGGCGTAGAGAGCGAGAACAACCGAGACGTGCCGCTACCATTTATATCTGTCTTCTTAACTTTTGTGAGTGATAGATGTATTCAATGAATAGTTTATACTTTTTGTCGTTCGCCTTTTTACAATGCAAGTCAAATCGACCGTCCAGTTCATTATTCAGACAGCTTCGAATAACATGTATGAATAAAATTATAAAGCAATATTTGAATAGTCACCATACAGTATTATTAATCTGTGTCTGATATTTACACATTTAAACACTATTTAGCTACAAATAAAATAAGGTCGGCGTCAGTAGTAGGTAGGCCCTAGAATCCCGGGATCCTGTCCAATTTTATTATCCCGAAATCTCGGGATTGTGATAGTATTAATCTGACATAAAGATTGAGTAAATTTGAGAAAGTTGCGCGAGGGATAAATAAAATTTTCTAAATATAATATTATTTTTTCTCCAACAAACAAAAATAAGCATAATTCTTAAAAATACTCACCATTCAAATTTGTAGGTATTCCCATGGGTTAATCCTTTTTGCCAGCAATCTTCTTAAACTAAGTGATACATTTATTTCTTACACTATACATTAATTAACTAAGCGTTAGTTCAGGTTCATCTGTGCACTTGAACGCCTGAAGATGCTGGAAGGTGAAACTCGGGTCGTTAGTGGCAAAAATTTGATTCTAGTTTAGATCTTTAGTAACACTTACGATAGTTTGTTTGTAGATGCTTATTCAAGCATTTGTCACAATTTGTAACATATCTTATTTGTGGTTTTTACAAAGACTTTCAATTAAATCGATTTTACCTATGAGTTTTATGGGTTTAAGTATTTTTATATTTAAAAAGATGATTCAATCTGATAAAATTTTTCAAAAAATTTAATAAACTTTTTTATAGCGCCAGTATTGTTTTCTTTACCAATACCTTTGAATGTGCACTACGGAAAATATAATTAAAACATTAATAAAGGAAAAGAATTTTTCCTCTTCAAAAGAAAAATTAAAAATAATCGTACTTTTTACTAGAATATTATCATTTTAATATATTCGCTTGAATATTCTACGCGAAATTGGCAAAGGTTCGAAGACTTGCCAAAGAATAAAAAAAATAAAAAAAAATCTCTTCCCCCCTCCGGCAGTATCACGTGAAATGAAAAAACTTCCGTAAAGCAACAAAAATTAAAAAGTTTCCCACCGAAACAGGCGGCGGATCCGCCGACTAGGGTATCATTTAAATTTAAAATCAGGAATTGAATTAATTCACAGGTTAATTTTCAATAAAAATGCTAAAATGATCTCTATCGGATCTGCGCAGATTAAAATGTACCATGGCCACTTCTTACTTTGATACAGCAGAAGAAAAAGTTTCCTTCGGTTTTAATTAAGAAGTAGGTTCTGGACAGCTTTTTTTGTTTGGCCGTAATACAAGCCGGAGTTGATAAACGAGGGAGATTAAAAAACTCATCGTTAAACATATTTTTAAAATTGACAGCAGCCTGTTTATATTTTGATAGAACCTTATAATCCCAAACTGCTCGGTTTTCACGTTATTAGTTTTAAAATTAGCATTTCTAATGTATTTTTTTACAGATTTTAAATTTTGTTTACTAGTCAAGACTTAATTGAACAAAAAAATCTATCTTCATTTATTCCAAGCAACATTACTTTAATAATATTTTAATTTAGAGACAACAAGAAAAATATTTTTAGATATACGTGAAAATTTTATCATAAAAAATATGAAACACTATTTTTATCATCTCAAAATAAAAATTTCTGGAGAAACACACGAATGACGTTTTAACGCTACGTAATACTCCAAATGTATATTATTTACGAATATGTAAGTTACAAAGTGTAGATGGAGACTAATAAAAAAATGTATCGCCGTAACAGATGGTGGTGGATATAACGTTGAGTACCATATGAAATAAAAAAAATAACGATGGTCAGTGTAGTATATTGTAGATTTATGTTTTTTTTTTCAAATATATCGATCGAAATTTGCATTAAGTGTTATAAATATAAACGTAGATATATAATTATTTATTTTAAAACTTCTAAATGCCAATCTGAGAAAAAGTGCTGAAAAAGAATAGTTACATATGCAATGATTAAAATGTCTCATTATAATAGCTCACTGATATTTTTTATCCATGTTCGCTTCGAATGTGGAGCATTTGGCGTTCTAATGCAGGTAACGTAATCATTGCTTGTTACCCATTTTTCCAACTTATTTTTTTAAGGGAGTAGGGTTAGAAAGAATAGGGCTAGGACAGAACTAGTGATAAGTTTATCGCTCTCGCTATGCCCCGTTATTTTAGGATTTGAAGGGTAGGAAGTATTTTTTTAGACATCACAAACATCTATACCTTCTTACATCAACTGATACAGCGATTAAAAACAATCTAAGACTGGGATTCAAATCCGTGAGGTTCATCATGAAAGCCAACGACATTGACATTACGTCTTGTATTTAAAAGTATTAAAATAGCTGTTTTGTTTTTAAATACAGTTTATATAAAGCAAAATACTGTGCTTGAGAAAAAAAACTTGTCGAGACACAAGTTCTACTTAAAGAATAAAATCCACTGAAGACGGGTGGAAGATTCGAAAAATATCTCTGTGGAATGTTAAAACAAAAAGGGAAATGCACGGTTGATTTCAACAAATACTGGTAGAAAAACAACAGAGTAACCAAAGGGTTGATACTGTCAAGTTGTTTTACAAACAAACAACGCAACCCTACTTAAATATCAACGACTTAAGAGTTCACAAACTTTTTAAATAGTTTTCTGTAAACTATTGATAATATGCAAGTATTATATATTTATTACTTAGCATATTTTTGTAATATATGTCTCTTAATTTAATCTAAATAAAGAAAAAAAACTATTATTTTCAATTGTTGATAGTTTGGTGATTTTGTGTCATTGTTTATCAAAACAACATCAAAATGTTATTATCTATATATAAAATCTAAGCCAGGTGAAGCCACGGTTATTTATCCGTAATCTAATAAAAACTTCATTAAATTAAATATACACGCGATTCTCTTTTTGCACGCGGACTACGTTTCAAAGACCATCGTGCATAAAAATAACGTAAAAAAAATTAACTAGGTTAGTTTGTATGATAAACAAGCTCTATTACTTTTAACGACATAGGTATTAATGATTTCTAAGAAAAAAAATATTTTTGATTTTATTTATGTCTACATTTTAAAGTAGGTGTTTAAATTTATATCAAAATGCATTTACTTAGTTTTTGGCTTTTTTATAATAAAAACTTACATAGTTTTTAGCACTTCTAGCAAAACAATTGCAGATACAAAGATTAGTTAAAGACTGTGTTATGTTTAATTCATGTGAAAATCTGTGCAACAACGGAATTAGTTGTAATTAAAAATGTCCAAGTTATGGTTCTCTCAACTCTGCTTTCATGTCTTTATATGTATTTGAATAATTAGTATGAAAAAAAAAACAGTAAAAAAAGTTCGTAATCTCTTATCGATTACAGTGAAAATAAAGTATTATTCAACTAATATTGTCAATGAAAATACAATGCTTAGTATAAAATCTACCTAATCAGGCTTAATCCGTTGAAGTAAATGAACAAAATAGTTTATTTGAAAACCAACGTCAATCTACCTTACTCGATTTAAATCAAATTATTCCTCGCTCGAATCAAATGGGTAACTTTATACAAAGGCTTATTAGAGTGGTTATATCTGTTGGAAAACTTTGTTTGCAAATAAACTTTAAGCTCGCACTTTGAAAATGTATTCCTGTATTGATTATATATACTATACCTTATATGAATTAATAAGCGATAGCTATCATTATCTTTCAACAGTGGATAAATAATTTCAAATTATAATCTCAGCCTATACAATATTTGGACTGAAAACAGCTTATTACGTTCATTTGTAGTTTTTATATTTCAGCATCTTAAATATTTTCCAATCTTTGATTTCAACTCATTAATAGTTTTTGATAGTAAGTTTATTTATAGTATTTACGTAATATTAAATTTTTCAATTGTTTAAACATAGTTTTTTAAAGTTGTAAATTTGATTCATGTAACATTCTGTTATAGTTCCATTACGTTGAAAACTATAAAAATGAAAAATATTCATTCAATATTTAGGTAGCCGTTCAAATAAAAGTTTTGGTAATATAGCTAAAATTAAGAAAGAATATATTCGAAAATCATTTGGAAACTATAGTTATATTGTTAAAAGTACTTTCAACGTGTGGTTACACAAAATAGTTATTGATGCGGCATGAATTAATAATTTAAGACAACTTCTTATTTGTTGCGTTGTGATGTGACTGTTTGATACACTATCTTTTTTTAAACATTTTGAAAATCAATTTATTTAAGTCAAACCTGTTGTAGTTTTAGCGTGATACCAGAAACAACAACATTTGATAATATGAAACCAATATTAACTGTCAAGGAATACAAACTTTAATGACAAACTATCATTTTCATGGATATAAAATGTTTCAGCAAAATAATATGTCGTAAATATTTGAAGCAAGATTGGATAACCTGCAGTTATTTTACTATATGTATAAGGGAAACATCGCGACAGTTTTTACGTTAGAAAGTAAGGAATTTACTGTTTTTTTTCTTAGATGGTTTTGGAGTTTTGCAAATTTCACGCTCTACGTCGCGTAAAGGTTTACGATCATGCCACAAAAGACAAACCTTTATTAAACTTGTAAAATTATGCACCAACGCTTTTGCTAAATGACCCAACACGAGTTAACTTATTGCTAAAGATATAATGTAATCTTTTAATGCCCCAGATATGAAAGTACATTAAAAGTTGTGTCAATGTACTATGGAAAGCTAAAAAAAAAATTATGTCAATATTTCTTTGCAAAAACGTTAAAATATTGATATTTTTTTCTCATTCTACAGTCAAGGCTGTTTGATGACTGACAAAAAATACTGTTCTCAAAAAGATGTTTTTAAATAAAAAATACACTGTTTTTATTTATTTTATCCGTCAATATTCAATTCGAGTATATAATACTTTAAAAAAAAATTCTGCTCGATAATGATTTTTATCGTTAACATTCCATTAATTATATAATATTAGTTTGTTGTCTGATTTGTTGGCTGTCTGACAATATAATACTAATTAAATGAAACAAACAAAGATACTTGTTGACTGAACGTTATCTTCCTTCAAAAATATTGAATTGGTGATATTATATTTTTTTCTCTGTAAAATTAAATCGATTGTATCAACGAATTTTAATTTTTGAACATCTCTTATCTAAAAAAAATCGAGCAGCTAATTATGAATCGGTAATTCAAGAATAAACATATACAAAAACATTGTTATAAAGATTATTATATTGCTGTATAACATTGTAAGTTTATTTAAAATTTAAAAACGCTTTGAGAGAATATCAATACAATTAAATTTCTAATACAGTATTTAAATATAGATCAACATATAATATAATATATATTTTATTCTACAAAAAAAACTTTCGTTGTCAGTTATATCAAAATCGACAAAAATATTTATTATGAATCAAAATAAACACAAATGGTTTTTTAATACATTAATATGAAAAAACAACCCAGTTACTTAATCAAATAGAACACCAAAGTTAATGAAATATCTGTTGCCAGGCAAAGTTAAAAGAACCTTTTCTAGTAAACGTATAAGTACGTATTAGATATAAAAGGAATATGTGGTTTCTCAGTTTATACAAATGGAATAAAGACAATAATCTCATTAATGTTGGCCTTCACATAGTAAAGTGATACATTTGAATAACATATTGATCACACAGTTGGTAAGGTAAAACCTACTATTATTGGCCACTTGCAGATAAGATATGAAACTTATATTTCCACTCGTTGACTTAATAAGTAAGTTCATTAAGTATTCCTCCGTTAGTAAAGCAGATAACTGTCATTTAAAGCATTGTTAAATAACCTATAATCTGATTTTGAACATACGGTTGAAGCGTTGCCGTGAAATAAGTGAGATTTGTTGTAAAAATCACAAGGATTTGATCGTGTAAAGGTTAATTTAACGTTTATATTTTCATTAAATGAATTGAAAATTGATTTGAGTAGTTTGTCTTTAGTGTATTTATAAATCATTCACTGACTGAATTCGATATTTTTTTGTAAAAAGATATAATGGTGGTGACCAATAATTAGTTCCATTTTTTTGCAGAATTTCTATTATTGGCCAGGCTGGCCAATAATACAATATGTGACTTATAAGTAAAATGTTCAATTTTATTTCTAAAATAGTATTTTGAGAGTACTATTAATCACCTATGTATTTATCAGATTTTTTTGACAATCCTATATAAATGTTAGCCACCTGGCCCATAACTGTGGTTTTGATGGCCAATAATCAAAACCTTTTTTCACGCAATAGAGTAAACATCATCAAAAGGAAGCACTACAGTTATGTTTACCTTTTCAGCCAGCGGAAAAGTTTTTGATCCTCTCTTATGGAAAAACAACATTTTTTAATAATCAAGTGATTATTGATTAAATAAAGGCTGAATCAAAGATGAAACAAATTGAAGCGAAAAAGCAAAAAGCAATTGTAAGGAGTTGACAAGAAAACCAATATATCTCCATTATCATTAAATATACAAAAACATATTAGTAATGACGAAACATTTTTTTTTAATAATTGAGAGAACATTGATTATAAAACTTCTGAACCATATGACATCAGTTATTCAGACTCATCGTTAGATGAATTGATTAAGCACTTCAATGATAATGACGAACTTGCATTATTAAATTTGGATAACATAGTTTTTTTAACAAAGGTATTTCCGATTTTGAAATGTATGTCCATCGATTTAATGAAAACATTTGATTTTTAATGAAAACATATGATTTTAATGAAAACATATGATTTTTACATCAAAATGACATTAAAGTTGCATTAATCACTTAATTTTACGCTTTACATTGATGTGGGAACATAACATTACATCATTTGTTATTATTTTATTTTTTAATATTTTTTTACTGCAATTTTTGGAATGGCCAATAATCAATCATATCTTTTGGTGGCTGATAATTGAAAAAAGTGGCTAATAATTGTAGATTTCTGCCATTTTTTGTTTATTTTTTTCAAGTGCAAAATATATTTTTTTACATGTTTCAATAATTGATTATCATCAATAAATAAGCAATTTGACGTATGGTATTTTTTTATTTCACCTTTCTTATGACACGTGTCCACAAATTAAAAACATAGTTGAAAAAATCCTTAAGTGGCCAATAATTGTACGTTTTGCCTTCGTTTTTTTTGTTTTATATTCGATGAAAACAACATTTTTTTTAATCTTTGTTAGAATAACTAATTTAAAAAGTTATTTGCAGAAATAATCTCTTGAATTAATTTGCCTGTTTTTATTAAAATAATACAGTTTTCTGAAGCATTTTGATTGAATTCCAATATGAAGATAGAATTTTTAAAATCTGTGCACTGAAATATTTTCCTTTAATCACAACTCGAAATTGATTTTTTCTGATTTATCAGACTATCAATTACACGAAACTTGTCCGCTCTTAATGGGTATCATATGGAACACTATATAAGCTTATTTTAACCGAGTTTGTTCTAAGTAAAAACTTGCTACTTAGTTGGACATCCTTTTATTTAACGAAGTATTGATATTGGTATCAAGTCAAGACACGTAGATAGTGTATCACTCTTGCAAAGCTCTGTTTCTAAGAAAAGAATGAAACAAAATACAGAAATTCGTGATTTAAAACACAAGTCCGTAAATAAAAGTCTTGTCTGTAATTCGAACACGTGATCACCGCGACGGACTGCAACAAAAATGACAACTTGACTTTAGATCTCGAAATGGGACGTCAGTCACTTTTTATTTTGAAAAAATGGCACTCATGTCAAGAATAACAAGCTTAGGAGAGGAAATACAGTGATGTAATTTTATACTCGTGCATCTTGATCACATAGCACACATCAAATACTAACGTTTAAAAGAGCTTACATGACATACGAATTTCATGTTAAAAGAATACCAGAAGTGACCTATACCCAACTCTATGTAAGTCTTAAAAAAAGTAGCGGCATGGGGTTTAAATAAAAATGGTCTTTTGATAACAGATCGACAATAATCGTAGTAAGTACTGTCATCATTAAGAGTTGACTAAGCCTTTCAAGATATTGTTTCATCACAATCGTTTGCAAATCAAATAAATAAAGCGCTTTATTTTTGTATAAGCTTTTAAATCTAACTCGATTGAATCAAATAATATTACAAGAGTAAATCAAATGATATTTCGTTTATTCGCGCGAATCCAAAAGAGCAATACGGAGAATATTTACGTTTTTATTGCGTGTTAGACGATGTTTGATTGTGATATGAAACGACTCATTTCCCTTTCTTCCGAACACTTCGCCAAATTTATTGATTGAAAAATTTGTGAATGGAAATAAGACGTAATATCATCAGCACTTGTTTTTTTATTTGGTATGTAAATAGCAGATTACTAATAAATTTTACTTTTGTTTACTTTCAGGTACTTGTTTATCTTCAGATTTTTCGTTCCGAGACAATTGACATTGTGAACATCGTTCATATTTTTCATACAAAGTTTATATTAAAACTTTCAAAATAAAAAAAAGTTGAACAATATCTTATATAAAAACCTAAAAATTGAAAAAAGGTTTTTAACGCAAAAGTTTTCATACCCTACATCAAAGCATTTTTTTTAAAAAGTTATTGGTGTTATTTTTAATAACCAACAATCTTGCAATCTTTGACATAATACATTAGTTTTCAATCATATTTATATCAATGGCTTAATTATGTTGAATTAAACATCACCAAATGTAAAAAATCTTAACGTCAAAATATTATATACAAGTATACTTTTTTTTATCAAGCCCACCGTTTTTTAAATTAAATCATTTTTAAAAATCCAACAAAAGGAAGAATTAGTGTACTTATATTAAATTTAATTTTCAACCTATTAAAGCTTAAATCTAAATTTATTTAAAGTGTTGTTAACAATAATAATTTTTGTAGACAAATACTGTACTTAATTTAGATCAAATATTAACTTAATAATTCATATATTATAATAAAAATAAAAAAACATTTTTCAAATACAAGCTTTTTATATCTGCAAAAAGATTGTAACAGAAGTCTTGTAGCACAAATAATGCGATTCTTTTTTGAAGTAGCATGGTAACAGAAGAGGAAATTGCTTACTGTAGCGTACAAAAAATCGTCTTGTACAACAAGCAGAGTCGCAACTGTATAGATTATTCCGAGCTGTCTTCCTGGTAACCTCTTGGTCTTTTGTATACGATTTATAGCAACTAGTTTAGAGTTATTGCTTTGTGAGACCACACATAAATTACTTCCTCCATATTTCTAACGCTACTGCTTGTCACTTTTATGTTGCGTTGGTATTTCTTCAGTGAAATTTACAATAATTTTTTCCGTCACATATTACTTTTTCTTAAAATTAAATAAGCAGTATGGTTTTAGTAAGCAAAACTTCCACTTCTTTTCAAACTTTATTTTTTATTATTGCTGAAAAATTCTAAGTTTTGGAAAATACTTTATCTAGATCAAAACATAAGTGATCATAAATTGTTTTACCAATAAATCTTCAAAATCATAAGGGCATAAATAGAAAACAATTTTTATCTGACAAACATGAAACTAAATAACAAAATAGTTATACATCGAATAAAAACAATTCATTCAATACTTAAAGTAATGCAAGGTTAGATAATACTCATTTCTAAAAAAAATGGTATTTCTATGACTTTTTGAATTGCCTTTTAACGGTAGTCAGATGTAACTTTAAAGACCGATTTTTTTCTTCGTTAGATTAGTTTGTCCTGATAATTGATTTAGCTCCATTCATATCAAAGTATTCAGATTGCAATCAATCACTTTTAAACTTTGCAGTGATATTTTTTTCCGTAAATTAAATGCCAAAAGGAAAAACCTGGGTCGTTAGTGACAAAACGAATGGAAATGTAAGTGAACACGAATAAGGAATAAATTGATCGTTAAATGAATTATTATTTAATATTATGTAGTCAGTGTTTTAATGGAAAAAAATATTTAAACGTACAATTTAAAAAAAAAAATGAAGCAAATATGATTTTGTATTGAAAAAAAAAACTATTTAGACATATTTAGGTCCAGATGGCGTGGTACTGTAAGACTAAGTCTTCCAAAATATTTAACAACTTCTTTCTCATCAACTTTCACAGTATTGGAAAAATTATAATCTTTATTCCCTCAAATGACAACACTTTGTCTCAGTTCAAAGTCATAAAAATATATTTTTCACAGTCAATAAACTTTTTTTCATAATTCTAAATGAATTTTCATTTCATCGAGTAAAATAATCTATCCTTATCAATTATTTTACTGTCTCGATTGAATGATTTACGGTGATTAATTAATTCTGCTAAGTCATAGTCTATTATTAAAATATTCTTTTGGACATTTCGAAACAAGTGACATAAAATGGTATTGTCATAACGTAGCCCATCCCACTGTCTCACTTTGAAACATTCTGACCTCTAGACTTTCGAAGTAGTTGCAGACGTAAATAATATACGAGAGTAAAGGTAAAATGACGCAAAACGGGTAAATTTAAGTAAAGGTTTATTTTCAGTGTTTTAAATTTGATAAAATGTGACGAAATTGGTAACCTATTAGAATCATTAAGACGAATTAAAATGTTTCTGTTAACACATGCTTATGGTATTCTAAAATTCATAAAAATGGAGAAAACCAACCTCTTAGATATACGTTAAATACATTATTGTGCTATAAATACAAAAGTTAAGTGATTATAAGTCCAAGAAAGAGCAACACTGTTTATTTTTTTTCGTTTAATAACATACATAATAAATTAAAAGGTTGTCTCATGAGTCTTTGTGTATTTTTAATACACGCGCAATATTTTTTTTTCGTTTAAAATTTAAGGTATTTGCAATATTCTTTTAATATCAAGAAAAAAATCTTTTGGTTACCTCTCCAATGGAATGAAAATATTTTTTTCTTTTGTTAGCTCTATAAAAAATATAGTTTCAGTATATAATATTTATTTAAACTTAAAAGAAACGAAAATAAAGACTTAACAAATTTTCTGCAGTAAAGAGCGATGCAGTTAAATTTTTAAAAGTTTTAAATTGAATTTAAAAGCTGTTTTTAATTAAAATAGTCGGCCTCAAGTTACTTATAGGAAAAAAAATGTGTTATTATAAGGGGTTTTTAAAAGACTAAATATATATCCATACATTTCACCTAAAACCTTTTATATTTTTACCACTTTAATTTTTCACAAAATACGCCAAGACTTTTTTTCCGCCTGATGACAATTTGTTTTTAAAAAAAATGAACGCAATGAAAGACTTTCTTCGGAAGAGTCAAAAGTATTTGCACAGTCGATATGAAAAAATTCTCACATAAGAACAACTCACTCAATATAATAAAACGTAAATAAATTTAATTATTTTTACCGATAAATAGTTCAATTAATCTTTAAAGTGACCCAATATTTAAATCAGAATAAGCTTCAATGAAGAAAAATCATTATAAAGTAGTGATTTTGTAAGTCTGAATATAGAAAACGTTTTATGTGATTATCTTCCTAATGAATTGAAATACGGCTGGAGCAGGCACACAAAGCCTAATATAACAATTATTATTCGTATCCCTAAGTCGGTTCATAAATGGGCAAGAACGATGTATAAGATTAGATGACATCACGCACGCAACTGATACCCGCCTGGATTTAATTTAACTTTAGTGATAGGATGTAATTTACAAACCTTTGCCTTAATTATTCAGAATTAGTTATGCGTTAAGGGTTCGATTTAATCATATATCTAATGGTCACAATTATAGTCCAATGATAGATAATTGATTTTCAATAATTCAATATATAATAGCCAACATTCAAACACACTGAAAACTATTTTATAATAACATAAAATTTCTTCGAAAATTCTCTAAAAAAAGTTATATAGACAAACAATAAAAGCATTATTCATTAGGTTCACTTGGAATTTATATTATAGTTCAATTCAAATGGAAAGATCACCATACTTAGAGAAGAAATGATTTATGTTTAAAATTTATACGGATTCTTACTTTGGTAGCAGTTTTATCATGCAGATAGATACGAATTTAAATTGAATACTTATTATTTTTTTAATAAAATACTTTTATTTTTTGGTAAAAAAGTGTTTTTTTTAAACTTTAACCGTTTGATAACAATATAAATTTAATATTCTGTAAAATATAGTGCATACAAATGAGTTACCTACTTTACCTCATTTCCAGATTTTCATTAAAAATAACATTAGAAATTTCAGTTTCTTTATTGTGAAAAAATAATCTAACTAATGAAACATAAAAAAAATCTACTTTAAAATTACTACAACAACAATTTTTTCCATATCAATTTGATATGAATTTAAACTTCAAGACTGAAGATAAGCTGAACGGCATTGCTTTATAAAGGGCTTTATCTCACCGTTTTCTTTTCTTACCACTAAAATTTTAAGTCAGTTTAAGAAAAGAGAGTTCAAATGATGAAATACTGACTAAGTTATCGTTAAACAATAGTTATGTATATTCAGATGCAAAATTGGAAATTCATGTGTTGAAATTTTTAACGTCAATGGTAGAACAAAATCAAATTTTAGTAAAAACATAATTGTGTTGTAACAAACATCTCTTGACTTATTTTTAATTATTAATGGAAATTTAGTATGATAAAAAAAAACAATTTATAAAGTAGTAGTAAAGTAAAATTTAATAGACTTTTTTTTACTAAAATCGAAAAAGTATTTCATGTCACAAAAAAATAACGCTTTCAACCTTCAATATATCCGTATAAATTTAGTGCTATTTGCGAAAAAATAGATGTGTTGTGTAAATATCGAAAATGTTTCTATAAAACATAAAATTTCAGAACCGAGAGTTAACTGACGTATCGCAATACGTTTTTCTTCCACTAGCTGTCAATATTTATTTGAAGTATAAAAAAGGTAATCAAAATAAGTGTTTCAAGAGTGTTCTCGCGTTGGAAAAGACGATAAAAAAAATATTCTTTTAGCAAAAAAGCGAAAACGCCAAAAACATACAACGGTATTTCTTGAAAATAGAATAAACAGGAAGAATATAATTTGGAACTCAATTATTTTCAATAGAAATATTTTTTATATCATTGCCGTAATTTGAACAATAAAACATTCATTACTGATGCTTTTAACACCGTTGTAGTCAATAAATGATAATATAATTTAAACAAAAAAAATCAGTTCCTTTTAATAACATTTATGGATTCGACAAACGTTTGGAAAAAAAATATCATATGAAATAGATTATCTTTACACAATATTAATAAAAAGATTATGTTGACACAATATTAATAAAAAAAACTTTTTATATACGAGAATGTTTGATACGAGTTATCAATTTTAATTTTGTTTCTTCTTTTATGATAGTACGAGAAAACAATTCCAAGTATTTTGATCAATTCAATGCACCTGTTTTAACTTCATCATAAAATAATAGAATCATTATACATAATTGTTATATATTTTTTTAATCCAGTTACGGATTGTCCACTCTCCAATACAAAATGATGCAGTAAACGTGATGAAATTTTTTCTCACCTATTTTCAAATAGTAGGAAAACGATTTAGCTCTTTTATTATCTTCTGGCAGTTTACGTGTTTCCAACTTTAGAACAATTTCAATATTTTTTTTTTTTTGTAAATTAAGAGATGTCAATATTTTATTAGAGCTTGAAAAAACAAAGAAAATGATATGCATAACTCATTTTATGACAAAAAAATACGGTTACGTGTTGCCAACGTATGGCCATCGTTATGTTGTTTTTCATCCCAGCTAAATTATACAATGAGTCAAATGACAATAATTATTGTCTAATTTGAGAGTGTGCAGTGTTAAAATAATCAACTTCCTACAAAAAACACAAAATAAGAATATTGAATGTGTTGATTTATATACAAATAAATAAAGCTGCCTTAAGATTAGCAGTAAACACGTTAAGAATTATGAAAAATAAATTTACTAAAAAATAAAGTATGACACTGTTTTGTTTTGTAAATGAAAAAATACTCAAATTTTATTATAATCAAATAGAATTGAAGTTTAAATCATCCCAGAAAGAATATACAAAACATTGTTTTATTATTTTTGTCGCCGGAAGTTATTAAAATTATATGTATGTAATATAATAAGGCTGTATCTCGCCTTGATCAAATTAAAATTTCATTTTCACCCGGCAGGCTTTGCAAAAATAATCCAATTAAATTATCAAGAAATGTAAATAAAAGTGTTATTTCTGGTACAGTGGCACAATAAAAAGTAATGACTTTATTTAAGCTCGTTCGATGTTAGTACAAATCAGAATATGTTATTTTACCTCTTTATTGAATACAAAGTTCAGATGTTAGTACCCGAAAGTAAGAAAAAAGGTTTTAAGTTTTGATTAGTTTTTAAAACTTTATATAATATAAATGTATTTGTAAACTTAACAAAATAAAACTTAAAACATTTTTATAAAATTTGTCTGTAATAAAAACTTTTATTTGTAATTTGACGACATTTTATTTGCAAATTTAATCACATAGAGTAATTCTAATAAGTATACATTTTTTAATTTATTCAGTCGAAATAGACAATAGTAATTATATTTTATATTATTTTAATAACATTTTCATTATGACGTCAGAAAATCTTTTTTCAGAAATATAATAGGGTTACTTTGACGAGTTATTTTTAATAAAATATATAGTAGTAATCCCGAGATTTCAGGATTGAGAACAAGTAGTGCAAAATTGTCATTTTTTTTGGAATTCGCGTAGGAGCTAAAAAAAGGTTCGCAAATTTTTCTAAGGTCCAAAGTCTTTTTATTTTGTGAATTCTTGGGTTTTTGAAGTCCTGAAAAAGCTAACAAAAAAGGACCCACATTTTTTTCATTTAAGAATTTCGTAAATTTCTGAAATTTAGAAGCTGGCCAGGGAGTAAAAAAAATAAAAAAAGGTCTCGCTTTTTTTCCCAAGATTTCAAAATCGCCGAGCGAAAATTTCTCAATCCCGAATTAAGTTACACGATTTTATTGTGAATGTTCAATCTCAGGATTCCGGGCTTGGAAAAATTGTCAATGCTAAAATCCCGGAATTACAAAAAAAGTCCGGGAATCGATGCCCTACTTACAACAATATGTGAAGTTATCAGCATTATACGGTGACTTATCTAACTTATATGACGTTTTGATTTCCAGAGCCGACAATTTTTTTACTCTTCAAAAACGCTTTTTAACCATGATTTCTTTTAAAAAAAAAAAGTGTTTCAGCTGATTAATATTGAATTCAAAATATTAATCATCTAACTGTCTGCTGTATAAAACAAGAGTGATGCAAACAATTTTACATGTTTTTAACTACAAGTTATAATAGTTAATATCTCCATACTGATATTTTTGACAATACATTTGAGTTGAAGTTCTGAAACATTTTCTTGAACAAATTTCTTTATTCAGCAATTCTCCCAAGTGAAGTTAAGAACACTCAAAAATGTGATTGTTCACAAATTACTATAGAGCTTTCGTACCTTGGGATCCCTTTGCTTTTATCTGAAACTCTAGCGGAAATTGGGTCCCGCTTGACTGGGCGACAGCGAATTAGCATACAAATCTAAACGTGGTCGCTGTTTAAGGTATTCTTGATGCATCAAGGGGATTAGAAGAGGTGTTTTACCTCTTGAAGGACACCTGATGAGTACATCCTTTTAGACAACTAGGGCATAATCATAAAGACGTTAATAGTCATAGTCATAGTGAATGCGAGAAAGTTGTAAAGGTTTCTTCAGTACTAATTATTACTACTGGCGTAATTAATCATTTGATAATAAAATACAAACTGGTTTGACAACAAGCACTGTTTTATTCTCAATTATCTTAAGCTTTATAAAAGCTGTAGATATTTAACAACGAAATATATTTTAGCCCATTAGAGGTGAAGTGAGCCAAATAGTAAAATGGTAAACCTTTTTTCTTTAAAATTCAAGTACTATCACGTTTTTACTTAAAGCTTTGGTAGATAGCATATTTTTATTTTACGGATATAACACTATTAAACAATGTGAAACAACTGGGGTTACTTCATTTTTACGATACTTGATACGTGTACAATATTACAACGCATCTAACTTTTTTTTTTTAAAATACCATTTGACTTCACCTCTAATGGGCCCAGATTCAGAAATAGCTGTAATAACTGTTGGGTGTTACGTATTAACAATTCAAAGTATTTATTCAATTATTTTTTCTCTTCTAGATGGATTTCAAACACCCTTGATTAAAATATTCTTGCATCAATAATTTTGTATATGATATAGGTGTCATTAAGATATTGCTATCACATTTGTTAAAATGGTTAAAGTGAGTCAAATGTATAAAATACCACACACAGTTTTAAATAATAAGTTTGTTGGCTTTCTTACTTTTGCTATATATAAAATAAAGATTTCTAATAAGTTTGGTAATGCGGTATTTGTTATAAATATTAGCTGCATATATGTGTCTAGCTTGTCGTCAGAATATATTCATCGATTTGATTAATTTTTCACTCGTACATTAAAAAAGAGTATTTCACTTATAAAACTATTTTCAAAGCCTCAATAAATTATTCATTTGCCTTTCATTCCCAACTATTACAAAAGTATATCAAAAAAAAAATATTATTCAACATTTCCATGTAAAGAAAAAAATACACAGGTGCTTTGAATTAGGTTTATAAAATTGATAACATTGTTATCGGGCAACTACAATATAAATTATTTTTATTGTAAACCTACATGGCATAATATTTACAACGATATAATTTGAGATATCATTTCATAAAATTTACTTTATTTCACTGCGTATGAAAAGAAAAATAAAATTTATCCATTTATGTTATTCACACTTGCCAAGTTTACGTGGAAATATTATTTTGTTTAATTAAATTTTACCTCTTATTCGAAAATAATAGTATCCATGTCTCATGAAAAACATCGAGTATGTTTTATATGGATAATGTTATTTGGAAAATACTTATTAACTATTTAATTATTTATTTCACTTTAAATTAGCGTATTTACACGAAATCCTATTGAAGTGGTTAATTGTATTATTTATATATTTAATAACACCAAAAATAATAAAGATTACGGTTTTATTCTTTTACAAAATCAGCTTTTACTTTACCTCTTTGATTATCTAATACATTTGGATAGTTAATACTAGTAGTGCTATTTCCACGTGCATAACAACTATTTTTAACGGTTTAAAATACCTAAAACGAAGACGTTTTGAATATATAGACCGTGTAACAAAATCACGTGTTGAGTATTTTAGACGGTGCAAAATGAGTACGATGCATGCAAGAATAACACTACAAGCATGTATTCTTATCAAAGCATATCACTCATTTTGTATAAAATAAAGACATGCCATTTAATTAAACTAATTAATATGGTTTCCAGCTAGGTCAAATTTATGTTGAAGATTCTTCAATTTTTCAGAAGGTTTTTGAATAAAGTGTCATTTAATAAGTTGAATTGATATACAATACCAACCAAACAATAAAATATACAATATGTGTAATAAAAATGATTTGAAAGAGAAAATGATATATTCAAATTACCGGAAACAAATTATTAGCTTAATACATATTTAATCTCTAATACATTATTTTTTTAGCATAATTGTGTAAAAAGAGTTCTGACCATAAAATTGATGTAAATTTATTGATATTTGGCATCAAAAGTGCACTTGCCTTATGTTCATTTAGCAGCCGCGAATTTGAATTGCATGGAAGGTTTCATATCCGCACTTTCTCGTTTTATCAACCCTAGTAAAATTGATGAGACAAAAGCTCTCCATAATGCTTTTTAACTTTGAACCCGAGTTTTATCTTTGTATTGAAGCTTTTGTTTATTCCGTTTACTTTATCTGTTCGTGACGTATTTTGTAACATTACCCGTTTCAGAAAAGGTAAAAATTGCTTTGTGGTGGCAACAGTGTTTGTAGAAATTTTGAGTGATGACCTTAAGCGGTAGTCTTCGAAGTTTTTCGGCAAACAAAAGATTCTCCATTTCTCCAGTTAGAATAAACTAAAAGGACATAAAATAATAAGGTAAATTATACATCCAATATAGGAATAAAATGTTTGTCAAAGGACAGTGTGGGTGTTGATTCATTATAAGAAGAATGAACGTTAATAAAATTCTCCAACCGCTGTTATTGCAGACAGAAATTCAAGGACTTTTCACTCAAATTTACAAGTCAAATATTCCTGGTAATTTAATTAGAGTAAAAAATCTGTTATCTGAATTTCATTTACTTTTTTTTTACTACTTAAACTCAAAATAAACAATTTCGGACAGAAAATATAGAATTGAGTACATTTTTATTCATCATTTTATTGATACCAATTTTTATTATTTTTTATTTTTAAATTTTCCTATAGTCATAAAATGTTTTTTAAGTATTTTTTTGTCAAAAAATCAGATTCAAAACGTACTAAAGAAATAATAACTTCAATTTGTTTTTTTTATATAAATGCTTGCAATATTATGATAGCAGCAGTCCATAAAGCATTGAGCCAAAATCTCTATTGGTAACTTATGCGAAAGTCTTCCGTTAAAATAAAATAATATGAACACTACATAATTCCACTAGACCTGACTAAAATTCAAACATTGTTTATTACAGAAAATTGCTTTAGTTTTACTTTAATAATTACTTAAAGCTAATATTATTTTTTTATTTTATAAAGCTATTATTAAACTTATAGCATATAGAAGCAAACTAGAACGAATTAATGTCGAAGACTGTTTATTGCATTACAACTTTCAATACGTTTCTTTACATCAAATATCAACAGTAAAATAGTTGTAAGAATTTGGTGATAAGAGATAAAAATGTCAAGCCTCTCCCTATTATGTCAAAAACTAAACATTGAAGAATGAAAAGGTTTTGATATGTGTACATGTAAAATATTATTATCATTGTGAAAAGAATAACAGACTAGGAAGCAAAAACAATATTTACTTGACTTTTTCCATCACAAACCTTGTCATAACATTGAAAAGCCATGTATTTAAATATATCGCGTGAATACTATTCAATATTTATATTCTCATTCCGTTTGATAAAATTTTTGACGTAAATTAATTCATTTATACCATTTACTGATGCAAAATCACACCACCTTATTCATCGGATGCACGAATTCAGAGAACTCAAAGAAGCTGCATATCTGAGAAAATAAATTTGAGACACTTCCAAAATTGGCCAACTTTTCACGACAATAACTATTCTAACACGCTACATTTTTTTTTTTAAATGTAGTTACTCTTAATGTTTTTATCTCTATTGTCTACCTAAAGTATTAATATTTTGTGATGGTTTGAGATGACTGAAATTGTCGGCTATGAAAAGTTTCAGATGGCATTATTAAATCCGTGTCAACAACCATACTCTTTGGTCAGTAATTTATTAGTCGCCATTTAATTTTCATTACTATGCCTCACGATACAAACAAAAAAATCAACGTTATTGTTTCTTACTTAAAAGTTATCGCAAATACAACAAATCAAGCTAGAAAATATTGTTAGATTCCAACAAAAACAGTGCAGATGAAATAAAATAGATTGTATTTTTTTAAAATTATTTACAGGCATTATATAGGAATATTGAAATAAATTTGACGAATTAAAAGCCATGAATGTTATTAAAAAGTGTGTATACGGTATAAAATTCTAGACATTAATCTTCTTCGATCTTAATTCGAGTCATGTTTACACAAAATCTTTGCAGCAATGTTTTTAACATCACTGTAAACCACATTTTTTTTGGAAAATAGTAGAGTGCAGAGTTCTCCATACCTGTAAAGTTTATTATTATAATAGGGTAAAAAAGGCAACGTATTTAGTTCTACAGTTTTTATATTTATTAGTTGATAGCCATTTCGGCTTTCGCCATCGTCAGAACTATGATATAAAATGAACTTCCACAAAATTACCGCCGAAACCATCGAAAGTGTCAGAACTATGATTTAACTTAAATTTTTCTGATTGTTTATCGTTCTTCAAAACACTAGAGTCATATGTAATAAGCGTAATATTATAATTGTAATTTGAATTAGGATGTTAGAGTGAATAACATGATGCATTGTGTATCTCTTCGGAGCCAGTATATATATAGCTGAGAAAAATGTAAGTTCAATCATAGTTCTGACGATGGCGAAAGCCGAAATAGCTATCAACTAGTAAATATAAAAACTGTAGAACTAAATACGTTGCTATTTTTACCCAATTATAATGGAGTTTTTCCAAGTAAATGTCAAGTCAATAAATAAATTTATTGTCATAATAAATGCTTTATGACTGTTTTGCTTATAAAAAAGCTTTTTCTGGATTTTTATAATATGTAATATTGACTACTACTGTGGAAGTTGTGGAAGAAAAAACTAAAACATTACCGATGTTTATATTTTTTAAAATTCCTATTTCTTAAACGTAGACGATTATTTTTATTTGAGTCATCTTTACTCAAAAGAAACCCTTTAATATTTTTATTTATAAAGTGAAGTATAATTTATTTTCAATTTTCAAATCACGAGTTGAATATTAACGAGCTATTGTATTAAAATATCAATTACTATTCAACTAACGAAAAAAATACATAACTAAGGTACTGGCTATAATGTATAGTCAAACACAGATAATAGGCTTCTGTAGCGGTTGATTGTGATGTCATATAATGGACAAGGGATAGAAATGGAGCCATGTCTAACAAGTATCATAGATCACGACAGCAGAGGGTTTCGACTACCCCTGTCATTTGCCATTGTGGAATTTATTTGGGAAATGTAAAGCAATATTTAATAAATACTAAGGCAAATTAATAATTCAATTAAAACTATGTGGAAATTATTTTGATGTTAAACTTTGGTCGGTTATTATTGCCAAAAAGTTCTATGAGGTTATTTTATAACAATTTATTTTTGAAATGACTCCTCTTTCATGGATATTAATTTAAATATAGAATTACTTATATATAGTTAACCTCCCTTTAGCGTCCCTCCATATAGCGCATGCGGCAGTCCCTCATGGTCAAATTAAATAATATTACAAATAAATTTTGTATAGATGCGCTGAAAATACATTGTCGAATAGCTGTTTGTCTCTTGACATTGCTAGATGTATTTTGTGACAGGCAAAACGAAAAGATGAACGTGACAGGAACAATGTTTGATTCGCTAATGTTGTTCAATTCACAAAATTCAATGGAAAGAATCTAACCTCAAATTTTGTATGGGTGCCTAGTCCACCATAACGTTGTCTCAAAATCTACGGTATAGGAGGGTCGACTGTTTGTTATATAGATGTGGCCCGACTTAGTGAAACAATTAACTTGTATTTATATAAGTTCTAAATATTGCGTTTTTATTATCCTTTTTTTTGTAATTAAACGCATAGTAAAATTTATAACTGCACAGTGGCGGATAAAGCAAATGTGAAGACCCAAATATAATTTAATTTGGAGGACCTGTTATTAAAAACATACAAATCTTTAAATGTGAAGCCATTTTCGAGGCCCCTAAGATTTTAAGGCCGTAAGCGCTTGCCTCACTCGCTTATAGGGTAAGAGTAACTAACCTGCTTATGTAAATGCATAATTTCTCATTATTAGAATGTGACTTTTCCTTGTTTATAATAGATTTTTAAAATTTATTATTCACATTTATACATAATTATACTCAAATTAAGGTTTTCACAGATTTTTTTTATTTTGTTAAGAGATTGAAATATAACAACCATTTAAAGAATAACGACCTAGAAAGGCAAATAATGTAATTGAAAAATTCAAAATTTTGGAAAAAAATACCTTTTTGCCTTATAAACATTAGCCGCAGGTTTCGCTCTAAAGAGTAAACTAATCCAAGTGATTAATTAAACGTAGATTTTCTTAGTAAACGGATAATGAGCTTCGCCATTTTTTAAAATTTCACCCGTAAACGTGGGCGCTTAAAAGAAAATTATTATTTTTTTAAAGGAACAAACAAAGTCTCATTCCACGTTCACTTTGATAAAAAAAAAACTGTGCAAAAAATTCACGTAATTATTTTTTATCATTGTTGCTTATTTAGGGAGTCGCTTTGATTTGTCTGAATACGTCATTAAAAATTTACTGTCTACATTTCAAAGTAACTTTACAAAGGTTGGGTATTTGAATGATTTATATAAGGCATTGAAAATATACTCATTTCAATACATGGGTATAAATATAAAGTTGAACAAAATAATACTTGATTCATTTTGAGCAAATAATTATTCGCAAGACAAGCTTTTACCCAAACAATCGTATTGTTTCAGTAAAAGCTCGTTTTAAATATAATGATGAATTAAATTTACAAATTTTACGTAATAGAAAGTTTTATAGTCGACGGGAAAAGGAGAAAATTATATTTTTATTTGAAATAATCTACATCTGTCTCATAAAAAATATAATCAAACTTATCATTTAACACTTTTTCAACTCCCGAATTTCAAACCAGTCTTTTTTGGATAGCTTCAATAATTATCTCATTTACAATATCACTTCATCACGTATACACTATTGCTTTCTATCCAAGCTATGATAATATTCTTAGTTTGATTATCTGCATCTAAAATTTTAAGGCGTCTTTTAAAACAGCTAAAAATAAACAAAGACTGTCTTATCGTGTTTCAATATATATTTGATTTTATATATATAATCTAATTGAATATATTTTCTTTATTATTTCAGATTCTTTTTATTTGATGAATTATGCAAGATTTGAAATCGATTAATTGATTTGGCATTTACTTGGTAGAACTCCATTTATAACAGATTAAAATAAAAAAGTATTTTAGCTCTACAGTTTTTAATAATTTTATTCGTTGATAGCTATTTCGGCTTGCGCCATCGTCAGAACTATTGACCTATTGAACTATTGTCAGAACATCTGACGATGGCGCAAACCGAAATAGCTATCAACGAATAAAATTATTAAAAACTGTAGAGCTAAAATACTTTGTTATTTTAATCTGTTATTTGAAATCGAGTTTACACAATTATTTTATATTTACTGTCCTTTTACTATACTAACTAAATTATCGCTTTTTGGGTGTTTACTGACAAAACATAGTTAAAAGGCTTTATTTTCAAAAAATAAAATACTAATTTATACTAATTTCACTTTTATTTAAGATCATAAAAAGTAAAAGCGGTATTAGTACAAATGGGTATTTTATTTATTGAATACAATCATATTTAATTTTTAAGAGTTTTCGTTTCGTGAATTGATAAAATTTCCCAAAATAATTGCTAAAAAGTTATTGCCGAATCCATTGAAATTGTTTTTGTTATTAAGACATAAAATAATTTATATGTAAGATATGTTAGGGTCAAAAGACTTTATTTGAAATATCTCAGTTTAAACTCTTTTTGAAAGAATCGGCAGTAAAAATGAAGGTAAAGCGATTATTTTAATTACAAACCTAACGTTCATATTTTTTTTTCTGCAGTGTCAAAAAGTATAAAATTCTAAATTTAAAAAATATTTGTTATTCCTTTCGTTTTTATTTAAGCTCAATTATCTTGCATCTAAAAAATTTAAGGAGAAGAAAGTTGCCAATCTATACTTCAGCTGTAATTTAAAACCAAAGGCTTAATATTTATTCCAATATTGATTTATCGTTAAAATAGATCGCTGTAATCAAAATTATCTGCAAGGCTGAGTGGCCCGTTTCAACTTTTTGCGTTACACCTTTCTTTTGTACATCGGCAAGTTTACGATCATGTCTTTATTGTTAACGATCCAGCTAAGGTTGGAATTCCCCCGCGACCGATCCGCAAACTTAAAATACCTGAACAACTTTTGCTGCGATTAAATTTTACCCTTATTAAATTGGAGAGAGATGCATATCTACGCTTGGCACGAGTGTGGGTTGGTGCTCGTTTCTTGCCATCAGAACCAGGCGTAGGGACGGATTGGTCTTTTGGGACAAGGCGCAATTTTCCGTTAGGACTATATTCTTACGACGCTCTCTAACAAAGCTTTTCTTACAACTAAAGAGGTTTTCAGTTTATTTTTAACACAAAAAAAACTATAAATTTAGCAAAAAACTTAATAAAATCAATACATTTAGAGATTTTTTTTAACTTAAATGTCAGTGATATCGAAACAAAAAAAAAACTTACTACAAAAATAAAATACAGCATTAAAATCTGCATGATCATTATTTTTTTAATCTATGTCTGCTCCCTCTATTTCTCAATGAGAGTATAATAGAAGAATAAGGCTATAACAGGACTAGTAGTTAACTAATCGCTCTCGCTGCGTCCAGTTATAAAAATATGAGAAGGGTGGGAGGGGAAATTAAGACATTACAAACACCCATGCCTGACAGAAGTCGATAAATCAATCAAAAAAATACTGTTCGTACTGGGACTCGTGCCCGTGGGATCCAGTGTGGAAATCAGCAACTCTTACCGCTGCGCCATAGGACCCGAAAATATTATGCATGATTACAATATTTAAACAAAAAAAAAATGCCTATATTGATCGGTGATATAAATTTTAAAATAATAATAATTCACTTTACTTTTTTAGACGATCATTTGAATCTTTAAAGTAATTTTGAAATGAAACAATGAGCTTGTACTATTCCTGTACAGGAAAATTTTTGACCCTTTTCATGTGATAATTAATCTTACGGATTTGTCGATACACGTAAGAAATATTTTATTACAATTTTTTTAAGCAACGTTTTACTAACAGTACGCTTATGTTTAAATTTTATCTGATATAGCCAAACTTTTGTACAGTATTTAAGTAAAAATTTAATACCGATTCTCTGCCGTTAGTACTTGCACGAGAGAATGCAGCGCTTTGATAGTAACAAGTTTGTCAAAGGTGCCTTGCATAACATTTAACGTACCAAAGTGCAAACTTTCTTGTTCAAGATTGCACATAGCATGGTATTTTGAGCAGTCAATTATTCTGACTAAACGATTTAAGCATATGAACAGGTGTATAATATACTGAATATTTAGTGAATAAACCGTCACCGAACTAGTAGAAATTAAAAACTGTGCTGTTAGAATAAAGTCTCTTGTTTCCTAATTTTATATAACAAATAGTTATAATATTAAAATATAGATCGGTTTATGCCAATATGACACAAGTAAGTAAATATGTATTAAGCAGGAATGAATCGTCTGTTTTGTTATACTTGGTTAGAGCTAGTTCTACTGATCGGGTGGGTCTGTGTTCAATTCCCGATAAGGTCAATGTCAAATTTAGATTTTTTCAAATTCAATTTTGTATCTAAAAGGTGGGTGTTTGTGATGTCAATTCTCCTTAAATATATCTCAAGTCACTTAAGATTTTTATCACTTTTAAGGTGTTCACTGTCAGTTGACAATGCTCATCATGAGCGAAACCGGTCCTGATCTAATAAATTTTATGTGGAAAAAGTACTAAAAATGTTTTATTATTTTTATTAAGATTTTTATGTTTAAAATATTAAAGTACATTTGCATTAGCTGTAATACTAAATATTCTTTTTAATTAAACAAAATATTTGCCTTAAATTTAGATGAACAACATATTATTATATATATCGATTTAAGAAGTTTGCTATCTTGTCTAGTACCACAAATGCACCGACTAATAATCCAGAAAAATAATTGATATCCATGAAGTTCATGTCACACATACCTCAAATTCGTCAATTATGTTACCTACTAATTAATTCTAGTTTAAGGACAAAATATTTGACGTGATTGGTTGTAACTAAGGTCTTCAACCCTAGGATTTCTAGCAATTATTCAATCTCGGTAACGTTTTACTATCAAATCCTGGTTTTGAGACTCGCTTTTTTTTTTAAATGATTAGCTACAAATGAAAACTATAATTAATTAATATTTAAAATGATAATACTTATCCGATGTGCAAATGATGCACGCTACTGTGGTTGATATTTTTTTGATTTAGTGAAATGTATATGTACACCCATTTTTACCGTACATTATGTACTGCTGTCTCCCTTGCTTCATATTGCGCAATAATCGAGACAGGAATCGACAGGTTTGACACAATTTCATTGTTTTTTTTTCATATTTGTGCACAAAAATCAGTTGGAATTAACTAATGTTTTAGACTTGCACATTGTGAAAACTGTCTGATCGAACCGTCAAAGGTTTATTTTTACATTAAAAATTAAAATTATTCTCACCGTACTTTTACACAGAAAACTCTTAACCTCTGCATCTAGTATTCCAATAATTCAATTATCAATAGATAATTTAAAATATTTTTTTTTGACATGTGCCACGTATTCTAAATAATTATTTTTTCTTACTTTATATCGCTTTGGTTGCCTACTCTTGCGAGAATTTTCTCTGACGTCAACATTTAAAAAGATATCAGATATATTAAGTACTATCTACTCCAATCTGCAAGGTATATTAACAGATGTATACAACACTTTTTCCCAAAAATATGTTTTGGGTTTGAATAAGTTTAACAGTGACATTAGAAATCATTTAATACTTCACATTAGTTCAGTGAAGAAATTGCTCATAGACTAGATCTGCACATTTTTTAAGCCAATCGAGACTTGGTGAAAGAGATCCCTCACTTCGTTCCATTTCAAAACATCCTTATCCTTCGAAACCGAGCACTCCGTTTTAAAATACAACGGAGAGTGACTCGGGGCGTTTCTTATGGGATATCGTTAGCTAGTTGGCTGGTAGTGAATTTTTAGGTAATATGGTTTCAGTTAATCGAAAAGAAGTTTGCTTGCCAGTATCATTGTACTATATTTTTCTTCAAAACCATGCAGTTTTTTATTCAAATCAAACTGTCAATCACTACTACTAGAGTCTTTGAATGAGATGAAATCATTTTTTTTCTTAATCTAAACCATATTTACTCGTAGAATAAATTTCTGATTCACTCTCGATTTACACACTAAATGGTTTAAAAAGTATTATCTACGAATTTTAATTATTTAAAGCGATGCTAATAATCAATGAGAGCAATTATAAACGGGACATTTTTTTACGTATTACACTTTTTTAGGTTTATTTAAAGCGTACCTTACCTACCACGTTTCTCAAAAAATGATAGTTTATAATTTAAAGCAAAAAATCCCACTAAATTATCAATTTTGGCTTAGAAAGAGGGTGCTGGATTTCCACTAGCTTTGTATGTTACGTGGACAAAATCAAAGCGACTCGGATCGGCACAAAAATATCAAATGGTCTCCGCAGCTTTTAAGTGTCTTACGTGAAAAAAACCACGCCGCGATCAGTTAATAAAGATATTTTTATATATAATCTATGTCCGCTTCCAATGTGGAACATATGTTTAAATTTTACATATTAGTTTTTTCGAAATAAATCAGACAAATTTTTGATGCAAAATAAAACAGTTATCAGTCATTCATTTATGACCTTTAAAATCTAATACCATGCCTTTTTTTATCCATGTCCGCTTCTCATATTGAGCATATGGCCTCCTAATGGAGATATCTCAACAGAAATTTTTCTACGAGAACTGTTTGTTACTCAGTCGTTCAACCTAACTTTTTATTCAAAGTGAGTAGTAGGTAAAGAAGGTTAAGGCCAAAAAAGGACTAGTGGTTAACTAATCGCTATTGCAACACCCAGTTATTGAATGATCAGAAGGATGGGAGGAGAGGAAATAATGTGAATTGACATCACAAGCACCTAGTTTTCGATCAATACATTGAATTAAATAATTCTAAAATTCACTGTGATCTTACCGGGAATCGAACTCAGACCTGCGTGATTAGTTGAACAAGCTTTAACCAACTGTGCCACATCAGGCGACTATGATATTTTGATTTGCTTTATTTCGACTAAAACCGTGTTCTAATTGTGTTCTTATTGCGTTTGGTGTAACTTCGCCCACACAAGACGTACCGTTAAGCTTCAGTACATTTTTTGGTATGCTCAACAAAAATCAAGCATGTAACTGGAGCTGGCACTTTTACAACAACAACAACAACAATATCGAGCTCAAAGGAAATAAAATATATTATATAACTCTGATTGCGTTTGAGATATAATAAATTAACATCAAGGTGTTGAAGAGCGGTTACACAGCACAGAGCAGTATTGATGTAAGAAATATAAATTCGCTTTTAATTTAATAGAAATTCTTACCACAAAAGCTGATTCTACATTTTATACAACTCACAACTATAAAACCGTTATTCATATGTCACCGAAATGCCTTTCAATAAACTGAGACAAATGATAAAACCATAAAAAAATATCAAACGATTGTAATTAACTTTTAGAATGTTCACTGTCAATAATTGGTAGAAGTGCTTAATATTAAATATCAACTGATGTTGACAATGCTCGCCATAGGCGAAACCGGTTCTGATCAAGGTAAATAAAAACTGAAATAAATACAAAAGAATATCGAGTTTTTCTTAATTTGATTGTTATGAAGATCTTCAGTACAAAAAAACAAATATTACAATGGTGAGAACAAAGCAGTGCTTTGAGAGAGACAACGACAACTGCGATAGAATCTTCGAGTTATTCATTGTTAGAAATTTTCTTATTTGAATGCAGGAAATAAAATAGGCACTGAGTACAAATAAAGAGAGTGCAGAAATGTTCTATGCACATTCACTTTGTTGTTGTTGTATTAAGTGCCTATTTTATTCGATTAAATCACAAAACATATATAAAAAAAATTGTTGATATAAAAAAACATTTAAGAATAATCTTAAGGGGAGTTAAGCCGAAAACTTCTGATCGCTGGTTTAACCTTAAATAGTGTCAAATGATGAACTACAAAAAAACCGTTTTCTTGTTATAAAAGATATCTGTATTTTTTATTTCTTCTTCCTAGAAATATATTAGGAACATTACTCTCAATGTTATAAAAATTATCAATGGGTTTTCAATGTTCTCGTAGATGAGTAGGAATTCTCTTTATCTTCAATGCTGACAAGTCTGTTTTTGTCATCAGTTATCATTTTTCTCGTAAGAGCCCAATTCATAAAAGAAATAGGTTACATTTTTTTCGCGTCAAACAATCGATGTCGGAATGATGGAACAATATTTCATTAAAAGTATTTTTCTTCTATAAACAAAATTACAAAACGTGATCCATTTTTTGTGACATAATCATGTGGATATGTAAGCCATGATAATAAATAATAAAGAAAAAATAGATCACTCATATTGTAGAATTTATAATAGTTCAGTAACTATGTTTTATAATTGTGGGATTATAATGCAAAACGTACTTTTTCCAAGATTCAAAATTTTTAGTAGAGTCAAATACTATAACAAATAACACAAACAAAATAACATTTTCATAAACATATGATTTTAATTTGAAAACGACAATCTTGTAGACATTTATATTAAAACAAATAGAATCGTTCGATTCCTTAGGCTTGAATTATCCTATCTGTATACTTAACTCAATATCACTCATTTTGGAAATAGTAAGTTTTGCATTATAACCCCAAAATTGCGAAGTTGTACACATAATCGAACAAGTAACCAGCATTAAGCCCAAACATATAAGGTCTTTACTAGGGCATCCAACGCTTATTTCCAAAGCCGGGGTCCCGAGATGTATTGTTTATTGTGATCCCATGTGTTCATGAATATGGATCAAAAAATAAAAAATAACTCAACCCATAACAGAATAGGCGCAATTTTTTTTTACTATATTAAACGAGATCTCATTTTCTATTAAACAAATATATGGTTTTGATGTTAAGCCTGACGTTATTTGAGAATTCAATTTACATATATATAATGTTAGTATTACAAAGAAGTATGTTTTAACTAACTGAGGTGCGGTGGCGGGGTTTTTTTAAATATAGTAGTAAACTGAGAGTTTTTTTTTATTATTTTGCAGTGAATCCCTGTATTAGTATTCAGACAATCCCAGGATTACTAGATCTCCAAATTAAACAGGATTCCGGGATTTTATGATTCTAAATCTAGGGATTGGTAGCCTTAGCCTGAACGCGGTCAAGAGGTCCTCGAATCAACTCTTTAAATTGAATTCTAAGCCTTGGTTTATGTTTAAAAAATCTCTTTTTTTCTTTTAGAGCTCATTTCTGCTTGGAATTTTTTCCAATTCTCTTGTTTTGACATTATTTGAAACCTTTAATATATGTAGCATTTCAATATGTTTAAATTTTAGATATTAGTTATTTCGAAATAAATCAGACAAATTTTTGATGCAAAATAAAAACAATTATCAGTCATTCATTAATGACCTTTGAAATCTAGTACCATATTTTTATTTTTTTTTATCCATGTCCACTCCTAATATAGAGCATATGACCTCCTTGTGGAGGTATTTCAACAAACGTTTTTCTACAAGAACTGTTTGTTATTCAATTGCTCAAGTTTTCTTTTTCGAAACGAGTAGTAGGATAGAAGGATAAGGCTTAGACATGACAAGTGGTTAACTAATCGCTTTCACTACGCCTTGTTGTTAAATGATCGTAAATGGTGGCAGGAAACTTTTATACATAACAAACATCCATTCCTTGAAACGGAAATCGGTAAATCGATCGAAAAAATGCTGTTCGTACTGGGATTCAAAGCCGTGAGGTCTGGTAAGGAAGCCTACAATGCTAACCGCTGCGCCACAGGACGCAACATGCTGTAACATAATGCCTCCTATAATAGCAAAAATCAATTGGATTTGTGGAACCTTACATTTTTTTATTGCCAACAATTTTTTTAAGTTTATTAAAAACAAAATATTGTACATCGCTCGTCTTTATGTAGTCTTGCTACGTGCGTGAAGCCATATGGTTGAACAAGCTTTTTCGCCAGGCTGTGTTTTTTGTCGTAATTTACGATACATCGACGTACGATGTTCACACAAATGTAATCTACGTTTATATTATTACATCGATGGTAAACAAAGCTTCGCGCGCCGATGTAACGCCACGTTACTTTTGTGTTAACCTAACGCGTGTTTCAATTAAAAATTGTGTCAAGGGAAGTGATCAAATCAATAGATTTGTCTTTTTTATTTGATACAATAATTTCATTTTATATTGCTGTGCAAATGAGACGTGTGTGTCACAACTTTTACCGTATTGCTAAGGACAAAAATTTTTAGCTTTTTACATTTTATTATTTTTAACCATTTCCTAACATATCATAATAATAAAAAAAATGTAGACTATGTCTTTTTGTAACTTGTGTTGCTCATTATGTCACAGCTTTTAAAATTATTTATTTGCCACCAGAAACAAGTTATTTAATATAATTTGACATTCAAAACGGCCACTTAGGTTTAAAAAATTGCAAGTAAATTGTTTATAGTTCCTACAGTATGTATGTAGTTTATTTAAACTCCATTATTTTTTATAAAGCTTATTAAAAATTCACTGTTCTGTGTATTCAACAAAAATTTAGGTTAAAAATGGGCTTAACCATTCCTAATTGGTGCAACCCACTAGTAAATCATTTTGTAATGTAAATGTCATTTGTAGTATCATTATTGTTTGTTAAGATTATCTGAGGATGCCTCTGAAAGTGTTGAAACAGTTTGTAGCACAATACGTGGAATAATCTAAGTTATTTTGAATCTTATATTGTATTAAAAAATTAGATCTTTATTTATATAAGCATTTCGCATAAAATTTTGGGCAAAATTTGGGTTTAAAATACTGTTGCTGTTAAAAATATTTATAATACTTTTGGTATAAATTTTTACAGTTTGACATAATTATATTAAATATCATATTAAAGGAAAATATCAATACGAATTTAGTAATATAACACAATATAAAAACAAAAATTATAAAAAAGCATCATTTGCTAAAATATAAGTTAATTTGTGACTTAATTCAGCTAAAATTTCATTTAATATTAATTGAAATCACATTACTTAAAAGAAGACCCGTAGTCCCTGGGCAAATATAAACAAAAATTAAATTAAACCATCTCTCTTTGTGGTGTTCAGAAAAACGTTATCAGGATTCACTCATGACTGCCTTTGCAAACGTTATTTGGACAAACCGCCTGGAGATATACGATTTTTTTTTCCACAAATGTAAATACATATTCATTAACAAATAGCCCCTAATAGATGAGTAAACTCATTTATCATGCTGACATAGCAGTTTCGGAAGAACGCTCCAACGATTATGCGAAAATGCGATACAAAAGAATTCAGAATATAAATTTCTAATAACCAAATAAAAAAAAGCACGACAACATCGGAGAAATATTATAATATTTTTCTTTTCAAAATAATTGTAATCCTGTAGTTAAAATATCTAAAAAGACCTTACTTACAATCACTGTGTTTAAAAATTATCCAATATATACACATGTACGTGGATAGTCCAGTTATATTGTCCAGTCTACTTTTGAAGATGATGACGGATGAGGAAAACGGTTGAGATATGAATGTTTTTTTTCCGTTGGAAAAATTACATTCATCGATTTTTTTTATAAAGAAAACTTTAATTGATGTAAAAATAAACATGTGAAAATATTTATCAAAATATATTGTTGTTTCTTAATCACGATAGTGTATTAAAAAGCAAAACGTCAATTTTAAATATTCAAACTCGGCAATCGACACATCGGCGAACAATAAAATAAGATCAAAGGATTTTGTACGCAAAAATGTGTTGATTGTTTGTTCAGACTGCTAATTTTGAACCATTTAACAACCTGCTTGCTTTGTGCTCATTAAAAAAATAGATGGTATCTTTACCGAAGATTTTAGGCGAATGAATAACTAGAATTTAGTCGCCTGCTGTTGTTTTGGCACTACCGAACAGACGGGGCTGGGTTCAAAAACCTGTAAGGTCACTGTTTTCTAATTTCGATGTTTGTCGACTTAAATGTGAGATCTAAGACGAAGGTGTTTGTGATGTTGTTTCTTCTCAAATTTACCTTAAAAGACTTATAATGAAGTAATTTCAGTTTATCTTTCAAAATATTTGACACACTGACATTAATGCCAATTTAAAAATTGCTTTAAATTAAATTGAATACGCAAAACAATACGTTAAGTTTATATGACAACGTTGCTTTTAAATTTGATTTATATGACACTAATCACGAAAATATAAATAAATACATACAGTTACATAAAAACGCTTTAAAAAATTAGTTATAAATGAAAGTATTTAAAACGATCAAAACTGCTGCAGCGTTAACATAACAAAAAAAAAACTTTTTATTTATCTACGCATTTCAAATAATTTAAAACCTTTTGACCAGGGTAAATTCTAGTAGGTCGTGGAAAGAGAATTTCATCTGACACAACATGTCAAAGTCACGTTTGTACAAAGAGATATTTTTATAATAAAACACATGTGCCCAAAATATTTACACTCTACATGCGAATAAAAAGCTTTCGTCAGGTAAAGGTTTTGCGTGTATCAATTTATTATGTTTAAATATTGTTTTTTTTTGATGGTCATGAATTACACAAATTGTGTTTTTGTCGAAGAAAAAAAATCTAAGAGTAAACGTAAAAATAGGAATTTACACATTGATTTGTATTATATCGTCTCAGTATCACCGCATATACATATATAAATGTGTCTCACTGATGTTTTTTTTTATTTATTTCAGGTAAGATCAAAGCAGTTTTTCGTGAACTAAAAGAGTGCTGAAAACAATATAGTAATATCTAGATTCACTAAAGGAAGTAAGTACAAATTAAACTGTACACAAAATTTGAAAAAAGCCACTATTAAAAAAGGAGATAGTTTACTATTTTCAATAACTATGTATTTTTTCCAGCTATGCGGGAATGTTTAAAATGTAATAATAGATTAAAAAAGCCTATAAAATTGTTAAAAAATCCATGTCTACTTCAGAGATAATTGAGAAAAATAAATAAATTAGAGCGATTTGAATAGTTTTTATGCTTTTATATTTTTTAAACATAAATCATAAAAGAAATAATGTCTTTCTGATAGTACACTTTGCGTTATAAAACCAGTTTTTAGCATAATTGATTTATAATATATATATGTATTTAGGCGAAGATAACATTTTCATCAAATAAATAACAAACTGTCTTAAGTAAATTGAGAAAAATGTAAAACACACTACAATCCACAATTTTAAAAAAAGTCTTTATTATTCAGGTGTGAATAATATTAAAATCATATTTAATCTTTGCATCGCATCATATTTTGAATAGCTGTCGTGTGTAATTATTTTTGACTACAATTCAACCACGTTTAGATTATAAATTTATTTCAAGAGATTTCTACATTTATGTAAATAATCATATAATACTTTAAATATAGGATTGACAGAAGTAATTCAACAGGGAAGTTTTGCAAACATAAATTCATTCAGTATTAAATTTTACCAACTTACTAAGTAAGGCAGTATCGTATTCTGAAACCCACACCAAATTTACCGTCGAGAGGATTGTCAAGTATTCAGAGAGCTTCGTTTTCTTACTCATCGATAAACGATACGACAGTGTAAAGTTCTTGGTAACTTTAAGAGCTTTCGACCCACGATATGTAAATTTCTCAAAACTTTGTCTTTACTTTTTGGATTAAAGGCCTAGCTGACTGCGTAACATATCTCTTTCTCAAAACAAACTATTTTGTTATCTTACTTTCACTAAACTGGTGAAAGTTAACCTAAGAATTCAATTTTTCTTTTGACTGTTTGTGATCATTTTTTATTTAAAAACATACATGAATGTAAATTTTTTTTTTAGAATCACTGATTGAAATCAGAAAAAATACTTTTTTTATCGCTTTGTGTTGCCATATTTAAGATTCCGAAAATGTCCTTCAAAATTAAACTTTGTTTTTTATATAAACCGTTTAACATTAGTCAGAAAAAAATAATATTTACATAGCCATTTTGATGTTATTTTGCAATATGTTATGGAATATTGTATACATTTTTAAAATGACTTTGTTCATCAGAAAACAAGCGAAAACAAAACACCGCATAAAAAAATATTCACACAATTGACACTACATTCATTGTGTCACGTAATTACAAAACAATGTAATGTTTTTAAGTAACATAAAAGTTTAATAAGTTGCTAGGTTTTTTTATAATATAATCATTGTAAAAATGGTTTTGTACCTACTTTTAAGATGAATATTATCTCCCAATGAAACAATACTAAGTAATATTATATTGAAGAAAATTAATTTCTGTGATGGTTTCATACCTATCCAACTACTCTCTTTTCTATTCTGAAAACGGAAAGAGAAGAACAATCATCAAACTAGTATTTTCCTTACCTTGTTATACCATTTTTATGTATTAAAATAGCTTTCATTGAAATTTTTCGGTTATATTAAATACGTTTCATCGTCAAATACATCGTTTTGAATGCCTTTTCAAAGAAAACTAATGCTCCTAATGTAGATCATATGGCCTCCAAATGGAAGTACTCAGTCGCTCAACCTTTTTTTTTCAAGAAAAATAATAGGGATTAAAGGATGAGGCTATGAAAGAACTAGCGATAAATTAACCACTCTCGCTAACTCTCTCGATAAACTAACGCCCAGTTATTAGCGAATCGGAAAAAGTGGGAGAATATATTTTAGACATCACAGACACCCATGCTTACGAACAGAAAAATTGGAAAATCGATCGAAAAAATGCTGCTCGTACTAGGACTCAAGCCCGTGTGACACATGTGATCATTAGATGTAAAGTGAGCCAACTAGTAAAATGGTAAAACTTGATAAACTATCTTGGACTTTTAAGTACTATCACGTATTTACTTAGTGTTTGGTGAATTACATATTTTTATTTTACGGAGATAACACTATTGCAATGTGTTTTCACTTCACGTTACTTTAAGTCGTATAGAATATTACATTGCATATAACATTTTTTTTTCTAAAATACCACATGGGCTACTTCACCTCAAACAGGCATTAAGATAGTATCACAGTTTTATTGATACGTCATTCAAGTATTAATAACGGACTGTATAAAGTTGCATTTTTTATGAATACTACCTATAACATATACGCGTTTAATGTTTAATACGAAATAAAGACAGTAGAAATATTATAATGTTTATGGCAACGATGAAGATTTGTAATAACATTTTTCTCAGAGAAGAAAATTTATCAAAATTTCTCCATTTCAAAGCTTTTTTCGATGCAGAGTTTGGTGAAAAAACAGGCGCCTATGTTTACCCATTGCCACATTTTTTTTTATCAAGTTATATAAATGTAAATTAAGCCAATAAATCTCATTATTTCTTGAGCGCAAACGTATCGCCGTGGAAGAGAGAAAATATAACAAAAATAATAAGTGAGCTGAAATAACTTGTATCAAGTATCACGATAGCCTTTGGGCATCATTTGTATTCAACGTAGCTTCAAGGCAAAAATATTTTGGCTTTGAAGCGTCTTAAGACAGTGGTATTAAAAAAAATCATCACTGAAGTTTTGAAAAAAATAATTAATTTGATAACGATGATTGATTTTTTATACATGTAACATACCAATTGTCGGATCCATCCCAGATCTCACGGATTCGAGTCTCAACACAAAAAGCATTTTTTCGATTGATTAATCGATGTCTGTAAGAAGGCATGTGTGTTTGTGGTGTCTAAAAAAATCCCTCCCACCCCTTTCGATCATTTAATAACAGTGTACCGAGAGCGATAAGTTAACCACTAGCCATGTTCTAGCTTTATCCTTTTATCCCTACTACTCTCTTTTAAAATAACGATAAATTGAGAGTCTGAGTAACAAACAGTTCTCTTAGAAAAAAACTTCTGTTGAGATACCTCAATTAGAAGGCTATATGCTTCACATTAGGAGAGAATATGGATTAAAAAAAACAATTTAACATTAGATGAATAAGTCTTACCCATATTAAAAACTTTCTTGTGTGATAGATATGTATATAACAAAAGATATAGATTTATTTCACTTGTCAAAAAAAAAATTAGGTGTGGAAAGTTATATTAAAAAAAACTGTAGCGACTGACTGAATGAGATTGAATATTCTTAATGACTGATTATATTTTTTTTAATTTTTAGAGTTCGTCAAAATTTTAATTCATACAATTCTCGTGTAGATAGTGTATTTTTTTTGATAACTACGTTTAAGTGACAAAATCTACGTGGTCTGATGAGAAAACTAATTGTATAATAATGCGATTAGTTCTTACTGCAATTTTGTATCAACGTAAATCAGTAAAAAAAATAGCAGAATACAAACAAATCAATTCAACAACAATATACTATGTTTACTGTTTAAAGAAAATAAAGTTCAAGTTGTATAGTTCACTTTGAAGATAAATATATGCATAAATTAATTGTATTGTACACTTTCCTCAACTTTATTCGATGTAATGATTCAATATTATAATTTTAAAAACTTTAATAATTTAATATGCTTAAGTAATTACTTTTTATTTATAACAATAAGAACACGCATTGTATTGGCATGCCTGAATAAAAATAGGTTTTAATGAATACAACTCGCCACTATAACTAATTTCAAAACTTAAATTAAAAATAATCTTACAATCTATTTCAAACATAAGTCGCGAGTATTTGAAACGCCTGCCTTGTGCCGAAATATGATTTTAACGCGATAAAGGAGAAATGTTCGGTTAGCGAAAACAAGATTAATAATATTCTCAAAATTTACATGAAATACCTATATATTTCATTGATATCAACACAAATTTAGTTAAGTATTCAAAAATAAAACAAAGTCAGAGATATAATCCGTTTTGTATTTTTGAAATATTGAAATAACGCGAACATTGATACGACTACAAATAACAACAGCATATTATTTTCATACATAAAAAAATATGTAATATTATTTTGAAAACAAGTAAGCAGGTATGTTATTTTACCAGAAAATAATTGTTTTAAATATAAATTAGACTGATTAAAAAAATTGTTTTTTTTAATCATCATATCCTTTATTGTTTTCTAGTTATAATAAAAGTGAACTGAAAGAATGAAAATTATTTTTTCAACAGCATAGACAAATAGAAAAACACACCAAATCACGATCGTAAAATAAAAGTAGAACAATGTTTGTCTTGCAAAACATTCTTCAAATAAACAAAGATTTCCTTGGCCTTAAACAAATACCATATGTCTAATGCTTGCTGTTTGAATGCTTTACGATAACGAAACATATTTCATAACAAAATTAGTATATAAAATAGAAACTCAATAAACCGAGTTCCAATTCCTGAAAATTTTGTTAAACTCTCTCTAGTTGACGTAAAATACATTTATGATTACTGATTAAGACTACCCAAACAATAAATAAAAACAAAGGGGATGAAAAAATTCATTCAGCAGAAGTAATCAGATCTTCAATTTAAATTTAAAAAATGATTAATGTTTTGCGATCTATAAATGCAATTTCATTGATGTATTAAAAAATTCAGCGTTTATGGACATTCGATGCCGTTTTTAATTGTATTAATGATTAAATGTTTTATCATTAAAAACAGTCATTCAGTATTAAATGATAAAATAAGCCAATTTTTTTACTTGAAGTCAATTTAGCAGCTCCAGTTATTTTATATGGAAACTGATCTTGGATCTCAGAGACTGAGTATAACTGAACATATCCGCGAAAGCTTTATTGTCTTAAGATATCATGTTTTCATTTCAAACATGTCAACAAACACTTTTTGTAGATATTTTTTAATTAATAACTTTATTTAGGACTTGAAGTATTCTGAGATAAGAAACTCTCAGACAAATCTATTTATTAAATTGAGGAAATAGTTTGTATAGAGACGCAATAAATTTAAAACCATGTAATTGTATAAATATTTACGCCAGGAAATGAAACATGAAATATGAACGAAAAATTATTACTTCAACGTCGTTATTAATTGTATGAATGTTTTTTTCTTTTATTAGAAAAAACGAAGATGTATTTTAAATTTTATTTACATATCCGAAATTTAGGATTACAATCATTAATATGCCAATTTCGAAAAAATACTCTGAAAACACTCATGGTCAGAGATTTAAATTTATAATTTAAAATAAAAATGATATTAAAGCATCGGATCACTAAGGTAGTAATCTGACCACGACAAATTATGCCGGTTATAAACCTAAGCAGGTAAAAAAATGATAGGGTAGCAATAAACTATAAGGACAGACACCCTCAATAGTAACTGAAAATCTCTCAAAAGATCTAGTGTATCTTGATCATTGTCAAAAAAATAAGAAAATGTCAGTTCAGCTTTTCTTTTCCTTGATTGACATACAATAAAGAAAGGTTTCGTTTGATCTCTTACCATAAAAAAGCAAAGAACGACTTGCTTAAATTGTACGAAGGTATGAGCATAAATAAATGGTTTTCACTATGATAACGTCCGGTTATAATCATTCACATTGATTTTTTTTTTAAATATTTACATGTTCAATATTATCTATTGTGTCTTGCCATGAAAAAACCATGCGTTTTTATAACGGTAAATTTTGCACAATTATCTGAAGACGGTTTTCAGATAAACGAAACATATAACACAGCTGGTTATATAGTTAATGCTGTTATAAATAGGGTATCCAATCCCGGAGCCTTTTTCCAATCCCGGGATTTTGGGATTGATTAATTTTCAATCCGGGATTGGGATTTGCTCACCGAGAAATTTGAAATCCTCAATTCGCTATACCTTTTCCACGGAAAACCTCGTTTTTTTTTAAGTCTCCGAGAAATTTGTAATACTCGATTTGGTATACTTTTTCCCGGATTGTCAGAGAACCTTGTTTTTTTTTAGCTCACCGAGGAATCTGAAGTTCTCGTTTTGCCAATTTCATGTCAATTTTCTGGATTTGCTCAAAATTTCTCAATCCCGGGATTGCAGCCATATCAATTCCGGGATTTCGGGATCAAAAAATTGAACAGGATCCCGGGATTATATGCCCTAGTTATAAAGCAATAATACAAGCGATAGGAATCTCTCTTGGATTTTTTGATTGTTATTTTTCACCATGTCAAGTTAAAATAACAATGATGTACCTACCACATCAAAGCTTTGGTAATAATTTTTCTTACTTTTATAGAATGTTGAAAAAAATTAAAGTGAGAATTGATGTGAATTATTACAAGTAAATCCTTAAATATACGCATGCAAGCATACGCGTATTTTCAATTATAGTACGCCCCGTATAGTAAACATATACAATTATGCATAATATGTAATGGGTTAAGCTATCAAAAGGTGTTAGTTGGTAGCGAAGGCTGTTTTGTTAGCAATTTGACGTGTCGGTTTTGTGATACGACTACAAAGCTTTCCTGTTAACGTCTTTAAGCTTAATTGAAAAAGGGAATCGTTATTAACTCGCACGCAATCGTAAGCCTTAATGATACAACTCTGTAAAATATGCTATGACGTTAATTCTTTACGAGCTTTTTATTCATTCACAAAAAAATCTACATTACAACACTTACACACCTGCTCACTCGGAATGTTATTTGGTAAATATCAATCCATATTTTACTTTCTGATTTCGAAATATCGTCATAAAAAATATAAAAACGATCGGCTATAGATAAGTGATTGAATTTCTGTTTACATTTATGTAACGTAATTTTTAACAAAACAACATAAATTCTTACAAAAATATTATTTTGAACCTTTTAATAGAACTAACTGAGGTAAAAAAAAAACATAATTGAAGGCTGTCGAAAGGGTATTACGAATACATAATAGAGTTTTAAAGTGACTCATATAATGTTTCAGGGTTTATCACGTTGTATTAACAATATATATTATTCAAGTATTCATAATACGCTTTTTGCCTCACTTTATTTTTATTTCATATTTATCGTCGTGAGGGTATCTTTTTAACCAGACAGTGCTTGATTTTCAAGAACAGGGGGGTTGTCTCGAATAAGATCAAATTTATTTGTTTTTGAATACCCTATAAAGTATCATTTTTTATTTGATTTCAATTATTCAATTCGTTAGTTTTGAATCTTATGATTGTACTATTTACAAGACTATCTATAATTATACAGGAAATTACACAGAATTCTTTTTGATACAATAGTATATTATATAGCAGGGGAGGACAAACTATTCGGATGGAGGACCAAATTCAGGAATTCAAAATGAGCGGCGGGCCGCAAGTAAAATACCTTTTATATATCTGCACTATTTGCTATCATGAAAAAAAAAACAACAATCTAATGAAAGGAATGGAACTGTTTTACGTCTTTTGACATTTTTTTAAATTCAGGTTTTAATTTTGTAGAGATTCTTAAAACTGCTTGTAAATGTTCATCGGTTATGTTTGATCGTAAAGAGTTTTTATTGAGGTTCACGGTTGAAAATGTTTGTTTCCATGTATAGGTTGATACATAAATAACGATCATTATATTTATTTTCAATCTTTTTTTAAAAGGCGTTAAAAGATAAAAACGAGAATCTTTTACAAAAATATAATATTGCTCGCGGGCCGCAAAAAAATACGCGGCGGCCGCATGCAGCCCGCGGGCCTCAGTATACCCGTGCCTGTTATAAAGTATATCTTTCTGAAAGTGACACGCATTAAAATTACTGTATATTCGTTTTCGTTATGGAAGGTTTAACAGATAAAATAATTATTAAAGTAAAAATGTTTTAAATGAATGACGGTAAAAATATAAAACTCTATACAACATAATTATTTCAATTATTGTAATTTAAGGTTTGTTTGATAAAACGAGAATATTTTTTATTATTCAGTACATTTAAAATAATGCATACTTATTCGGGTTTGAAGTAGTTAGATTTTCTTCGGCGGAAGCTTGGTATGGGTTCATATATAATTTGTAACGTATCATTTCCATAGATTTGTTTTTTTTATTGCAATAAAAATTCACGCATTAACCTTAAGCCATTTTTCAACGATAAAACAAATATACGCCAACATTATCAAATATATTTCCTGTTTCGTGATTTCATTGTTTCTTTTATGTTTTAGTAACAAGGTGCAATTTTATTGTATTAATATTAATGGTCAAATAACGTATTTTTACTATACTCTATATGTAAAAATATTTCAATTAAATTGTTTTTTCGTGTTAAAAACATCAACTCGTTTTTTTATTTGAAAATAAAATAGAGAGAATTCCCATATAACGTTAAAAAAACAATAGTAGTAGCATGAAGGCGTACTTTATATTTATCAAGAGAGTCAGTATATTTGGTCTTCTCAACTGAACTCTGATGAAGTATAAAGCTATTAATAATTTTTCATACGACTACCATTAATAACTTTTCCGGTTCTAAGCTAAAGAAATGCGACCCCAATATCCACATTTTCTTAAATATCTATTTTAATATGGGTAATACAATGTTTATAATTAAGGTATTCTTATATCATAGTTTTTTGGACCTTTTGTAGTTTATATGAATACACGATAACTCAATAACGCGATAAGCGATCGTTCGTAAGATAGCTGGACTAAACTCGTCAGTTCCAATTTCATATGTGTGCTAGGATGACGTCATTTTTACGCGCACCCTAAAATATGATTATTTATTAAAAAACCACGGATTTTTATAAAAAAAAAATGTATGAGGAATGATGCAGAGAGATATTTTAAAGCCCTTAGACTATTTTTTTTTTTTGAAATTCATAAGAATAAGGCCAATAATGAGGAAACCACTGGGGTCCCTAAGCGATCCCCATCGGCAGAGAAGTATTTTTCTAGTCTCCGAGCCGCGAGAGATAAGTAAAAAAAAAAAAGCATGAATTAAATGGTGGTTAATTGATTGGTGGCAGAGTGATCTTCAGAAAGCTCACAACCCCAAAATCTCTATCTAAATTAAAATGTTTCTTTACAATAATATTGTACTCACTATAATACATTATATAGTAGTATATGATGATAGTTTGAAAACAAAATACCTGTTATTATAATTATTAGTGTTACCTTAATGGAAAAGTTGTGTTTTGTAGTAACAGTAGAATCGTATACGTTGCGCCGTAATATTCAAGAAGATATAACAGTTACTTTTTCAACATAAAAGACGAAATTCAAAGCAGAAAAGATCTATTTTTTTAAATTAAAAAACATAAAATACAATTATAACTAGTAACGAGATCATATCGTTTGTAAGATAGACTTAAATAAGAATCATTTGATTTATTTTTCAATCAAGATTCGAGCTATTTGAATACTTCTAGTTACTCAGCAATGCATTTGAATAAAGTTTCACAAATCTGAAAAAAAAAAATACTGATTTGTACTTATCCACTTTTATTTAAAATGATCAGGGAAAGTTTTGGTTAAGACGAGCTTTATCAACTGATAAGAGAAAACAATATTACAATGCTATTTATACAAAGCAAAACAATTAGTAATAAAAGAAATTTACAGATAAATCTACAAAATACAAATAAATGGCATCAAATTTACGCGTACCTTTTATGAATTATTTAAAAACTTATCAAAAAACAATTGAGTTAATATGGTGACTAACAATAAATTCAAATGTAATTATAATCAAGCATTTTTTTATTTTTAAAACTAAGCGATGGTAAAATTACGTCTGAATAACCCAGGAAAGTAATAGATTTTTTCAAAACCCGCAGCCATAAATATTTATTGAAAATGGTGAATTTTCAACAAGTGTTGACAATGAACACCCTTAAAATTATTATCAATAATTTATAATAATCAATAATTTATATAAATAGCTTAAAAGAATCGTTTTGCTTTATTAGATCATGCTTATTTGCTGAGGGATACTGGCAAATATTATGTGAAATATTTGTGTGCCTAAATTTTTTTAATACAAAAAATATATTTACAGCCAATATTATTCGACTGTTATAAAGCCAAATAAACGATTACTCTGTAACAAAATAATATTATATTTCATATAAATCGCTATTTTAATCTTCATAAATCAGGAATAACTAGATATTGTGGAATTTTTTTTTAAATATAAAATCAACAAAGCTGATATTCCTAATTTGGGATCTGTTTTAAGAAATCGTAAACAGAACAGCTCAGCTGTGGAAAATACTGCCATTTAATTTTATTACTATATTTGAAATATTAATGTTTTATTAAAATACGTAGAGATTATATAAAAACTAATCTGTTAAATAAATTGTTAATTACAAAATGAAATTAATGTTGATGATATGAGGCATCCAGCTAATTGGTTAACGTTATATAGTAGATCCATAATTTTGTATTGTTACGTAAAAGCTATTGGGTAAGTGTTTATAATTGACCGCAAGCTTTAAACGTTCATTGAAAGTCAATTGACCGCAAATAAGGTTATTGATTAAGCTTCGCCGGCTTTTGTTACACAATTTCTTACAAGTTTGGTATTTAATTTAATCAATGGCATTGTAAAAGGTCAACATTGTTGGATGGCAGTAATTATTTTCCTTTGAAAATAATGTAAAAAGCCAACTTTAATAGTTAAAAGTTGTAAATATCGTAGCAATTTGAACCTATCGTCAGTAAAGACTATGTAAAAATGATCATATAATAAATACATTTAAGTCGTCAGTATACTAAGAAAATACTTAAAATTAATCAATATTTATAGTGTTGCTTTGAATACTTTATTATGTAAAAACCATTATATTTGATTACATGAAATCAATAGAAAATGTCTCATTTTGAATGAGACATTTTTGCTAATTGAGTATTGACGTATTTCTTCTTTTTTTTTGAAATATGTTTAATTCTAAAACGCCTTTTAAAAACATATTAAATATTTGATTAACTGCCGAAAAAATCAGTAAATGTCCATTTAGTTTTAAAAATCTGATTTAGAAACATTTTCACTGATTTGTGTGTGTTTGGAACATTTAAAATCATTTATATCTTTTAGATACAACACATTTGTCGGATCCTATTGCGGAGCTGTTAGCGTTGTAGGCTACCGTGCCAGATCTCACCGGTTCGAGTCCCAGTACGAATAGCATTTTTTCGATCGATTTATAGATTTCTTAATTTATTAATTGATTTGGCATTTACTTGGTAGAACTCCATTTATAACAGATTAAAAATAACAAAGTATTTTAGCTCTACAGTTTTTAATAGATTTATGTGTTGATAGCTATTTCGGCTTGCGCCATCGTCAGAACTATTTCTGAACTAGTTCTGACGATGGCACAAGCCGAAATAGCTATCAACACATAAAACTATTAAAAACTGTAGAGCTAAAATACTTTGTTATTTTTAATCTGTTATAGATTTCTGTTCGAAGAATGGGTGTTTGTGGTGTCTTAGAGTTCCCTCACACCGATTCCAAACCTTTAAAAGCTGGGCGTAGCGAGAGCCATTAGTTTACCACTAGTCCTGTCGTAGCCTTTTCTTTCTATTACTAATACTTTTTTTTTAAAGAGGTTGAGAGACTTAGTTATCGTAGAAAAAGTGGCCATTTGCTTCAAATACATATTAAAATGACTTTTTTTAAGTTGATTTTTTTGTCTGAAATTTTAAGGAATTTTTCTTACCAGCTAGTTTTTGATCGTACTCGTGAAACTTTCATCAAGGCAAAATAAAGATTATTTTTTCGTAATTGAATTCTAACGATTATAAATTAAATAATGAAATAAGACAAGTGTCCTTTGAGCATATTTTTCATATATAAAAATAGTAATTATTTTGTCTACGTTTGTTATTTAACTAAACGAATAAAATGCGTTCGTTTAATTATCAAATTTCATTAATGTAATTAACGGTGAAATTTATGCGAAGTGTTAGATAACTTCTGACCGCTCAATAAAAAAGTGTTAACTGTCATCTCATAATTATAAAATAATAAAAAAACTCATCTTTTATAAAAACAAAGTATTAGCTGTTATTAATTACCATTAATGAAGTAAACAACAGCAGCCTTCAAATGCCAAAAACATTGTTTACACACAGACGTCCACTGATCGATTTTACACCACCCCTATTTTCGCTTAACTTGGCAAGTTTCCCACCCTTCGATCGGACGAGCATCACTTCCGGCGAGCACGTCAACCTCCGCCGGAAACGGCCGCCATTGTTAACTACTCTGCGTGGGCTGGTCAAAATATTTCTTTTCACTTTTAAATTGAGTAAGCACTCGAGGCAAAAGTTCTCAGAATTCGGCTATTTTCTATAGCTTCTGTTGTGCGCGTCCTTTTTTCACGTTATTGAGTTAAGAATATTGTGTCAATGATGTGTTTTATTTAAAAAAAAAATACTTTTAAAAGTTTAGTGAATTGAACCAAAGCGGTAACGTTTCAATCAAAATACATCAAACTATTATATGATCGACCACATACAATAATAAATTATACAACTTTCAGTAGAAATTTAAAGTAAAATTGTTTATACGCACTATTTTTATTATGAATAATTTTCTTTTTACTTTACGGTGTTAAAAATGTCAACACTCTTATCGCATTCTATATACTTTTACTTATACCCATGGTATAAATAAAAAAAAACTACATTTATTTCAATGACACGTCAAGATTAATTTTATCATTATATCATATCTAACATAAAATATCTATAAGAGTAAAAGATAAATACATCGTAAAAAACGATCTATAGTATGTTAGTTAAAAATAGAAAAAAGTATAGAAAAAAACTGTATGAAAAAAGTTAATAGAATACTTAAGGAATAAAAAAAATATTCTGTTTTAAAAAGACCTCTACCTTTTTTCAATTGATTTGGTAGTACCATTTAATGAGCTTATTTTTGATTGATTGAATTGACATTACTTAGTAGAACTTCATTGTAATTAAGTTAAAAATATTTTGTTTTTCAGTTCTACATTTTGTTTTGCACAAAATTAGTTTATAGCTATGCTTAAACTTATAAAGCCTTTATTATTAAAATACTTAAAATATAGACAATACATAATTCGTATATATGAACTATAAACTAGAGTATATTTAGATTTTAAAATTCAATTCTACCATATACTGCAACATTTAAAAATGGCGTTGTCAGCTTCAATTTTCAACCAAAAAGTCGTCTATTTTTTAAAATTAACCCAAAAGCTTTTCAGCGTAACAATCTATGAGCACGCGTTTTTGTATTTTTTTTCACCAAAAAATCTATGCAAAGCTGTAAACGTTCCATCAATTTGGTTTTTCATCACTGATATCACTCAATATAAGCTTATTGCAATCAGCGCGATAGGCTTTAAATGTTTGCGGAACGATATAACTTTATATGTGCCAACGGCAATGTTCATTCCGAGTCCGTATCTGGCAATCATTTTAAAACGTTGCACAGCATTGGAGATTATGGAGAATATTCGGGATTTTTTGTTGTTGTTGTTTTCAATGCTTTGTAAAATTCTCGTCAATATTTCGTATTTCAATTTTCAATTACAGCCATCAATGTGTCTCATAACAAATATATAAAGAAATACATAAAATATACACATTAACTTATTTAGATTAAAAATTCTTTTCATGATTGAGAAAAGATAGCTTAATATTTAGGCATCATCGATTAGTTTTTTTATAACTATTTTAACGTTTTACTGCTGTGTCTAATTTTTCTCGAAAATCACATTCATTTAAATGATATTTAATCTTTTTAATAAGTTAGAAAGTGATTATTTTAACTGATCCAATAACAATATTTTAATGTATGCATAATCTTTTGTTTCCACACCTTTGAATTTTGTTGGATATATATTTGTGCAGCATGTTAGATTATATGATTTAATTCAATTCAAAATACACATATAAACGAAATAATCTTATTGATTAACTATAAAATGGTCAAAAAATTATACGTAAATTTCATTTTGTAAAAATATAAAAAAAAATTGAATTACTTTTATTTTTACTTTGGAATGATATTTTGTATGTTATCAAGTCATAGAAATACTTTCAAAATTTATATTTATTTTCTTAATTTCATTCATATTTCATTTTCCAACAATTTTCAAACGAGCCGGGTTTGCAAATAATAGCTTCAATTATGACGGCGATTTTTTTTTATGTTTGCCTACTTCGTGCTTAAATAATTCTTTTGAGAGTTTGTAGACAAACGTCAAACAAGTGTAAAAATTAAATCTGACAAACGATATGTTATATGTCATAAAAATAAATATATTTATTTAATTGAATGAAAAAAAGCATTTCGATAGTAGGAATGATAAAAAAGTATCGTTTTACGTTTTCGAATACTTGTTGAAATGAGCAAAAAAAAAACAAATTACAATTATTCTAACGCGCCGATGTTTTGTAGTGAAAAAAAAACCAATAACGTACATAGGCCATTTTTCAATTTGTGAATATATTTTCGAATACGCTTGTATATTTTACACTCGTCAATTATTAAAATCGGAAACGATATCTGTATGCAAAAACAAAAAAATTGTTTGGATTTTTTTTTGAAAACATTTACGAATAATAATTGCATCGACTTTTTTAGCTTGTTTTCAATACACTGTTGTGAATATGGCTCAAATTTTTATTTTTTGTTAAATCATTACACAAAACATAATATTTCTATTAAAAAATATAAATACAAAATGAAAAAAATGATGTGAATTGACATCACAGACACCCACAGTCTGCGATCACAACTTTGAATTGAATAATTCTCAAATTCACTGTGATCTGACCGGGAATCAAACCCAAACCTGCGTGATCGGTAGAGCAAGCTCTAACCAACTGGGCTACGGCAGGTGATGTCAATGAGATATATATATATATTCTTGCAACTTATATGTTTTTAAAATAATGTCTCATTTATCAAAAATTCAATCGAAATATAATGATGCTTAACTTTATCAGCTTAATTAATCAAATTTATGACCAGTTTCAATTTAATGCTGCGATAAATAACTTGTCTCAATTAATTTCAATAGTTAAAAGTAAACTTATTGAATGCTAAATTATCTACAACCGCGTTAATTTCTTTTATATAAAATATGTATATTATAAAATTACAAACTGTTAGTAATATGTTTAATTTGTAAAAATATGACATATTTTTGTTTATATTGAAACAGAAAGATTATTTTATATCGGTTTCGGTGGTAACTTTGTGTTAGTTCATTTTGAATATAAAATTAAATTAGATTATAGTGACAACTTTACGAATCATTTGATAGAAAATAATAAAAATAAATAAATTGAAATATTCCATCTAGAAAATATTAAAGAGTTAAGAATTAAAATCTTAAAATTTTGTCATTAACATAAATAAAATATTAGTAAATAACATTAAATATAATATAGCTGGGTAACTATTACTGAAATTATTTATTTTATTGCCTAATATGAAAAATAATATTTATAATAAATGTTTGTATTTCACCCCCTCTCTGCGTCCAAAAGATAAGGAAGAAAAATACGATTAATATTTTGTAATTCATAACTCATGTCACCTGTGTGGTCGAGTGGTTAACGTCGTTGGCTTCGGCTACGGAGGTCACATTTCAGAATCCCAGTACGGACAGTTTAATAAATTGATTTTTCAATCGATTTCAGAATTTCTGTCCGAAGGCATGGATGTATGCGATGTCTTGAATTCCCTCCTCCCACCTATACTATCCTATGAACGGGGCGTATCGAGAGCAATTAGCTAACCACTAGTCCTGTCTAGCCTTATCCTTCTTTCCCTACAACTCACTTTGAAAAAAAAGTTAGTTTGTGCGACTGAGTAACTAACAGTTCTCGTAGAAAAAATACTGTTAAGGTACCTCTATTAGGAGGCCATATGCTCCACATTGGGAGCGGACATGGATTAAAAAAACAATCTCATTAACTCTCGCGGCTCGGAGACTAGAAAAATACATCTCTGCCGATGGGGTCGTTTAGGGACCCCAGTGGTTTCCTCATTATTGGCATTATTCTTATGAATTTCAAAAACAAAAACAGTTTAAAGGCTTTAAAATATCTCTCTGCATCATTCCTCATACATTTTTTGTTTATAAAAGTCCGTGGTATTTTAATAAATAATCATATTTTAAGTTGCGCGTAAAAATGACGTAACAAGCAGTTCTTGTATAAATACTTATGTTGAGATAAACTCCATTAGGAGTCCATATGCTCCACATTGGGAGCGGACATGGTTTAAAAAAATCATAACTCAAGAAACAAAATGTTTTTTTAGCTAATTTTCAAACCTTGGGATGTCCTGTCTGATGATGTTTCTTAAATAGGCAAAAAACGTGTCACAGTTTGTAACAAAGTTAAGATTTTTTTAGCTACGATCCCAATTCCAATTTTTGTTTTAATTTAAAAATATATTACCAATCTTATCTGAAAAAAAATGTTTAATATAAAATATATTGTTTTAAATAGTAGCTTTTATACCTTCAACATGTTTATATAGCTTTTAATACACTTGTGTATTTTTTTGACTCAAATTTGTCGATGTTTATCGTAAAAATATTTCTTCGCTATCTTGATTGCATTATTTTTATATGATTAATTACTTTGCTGCTTTTTTGAACTTTTTGAGTCAGCTGTTTGGTGGGCGTATTTGGGTCAAATTATTAAGAAACACAAGTTTTGACTAAATTTAAGTCCGGCAAGAAACTTTTGTATAATTTGAAGTATATGTTCAACGCTGTTGTTCAATTTCGTTCCATATTATTAAATTAATAATACGCAAGCACGTAAGCCAAAAAAAACTTTTTTTGTCTCACAACAGTAGATAATAATATTACAGATTTTTTAAATTTGGTTTTCAATCCAAACTCACAAAAATAGTTAAATTAATACACAAGTCAAGTTTTTGTGCTTTTTTTACCTTGGGTAGTGAATTAAATTGTTCATCATAGTTTGAAATGATGTATGGATTTTTGTTTAAAAGCAAAGACATCTTTACTAGTTTTAAAAAATTCAATCTATCCTATCCAATTCTACAAAATAGAAAAGCTATTTTTGATTTACGTGCTATTTTTTAAAATACTTCTTCTTATTTTAATGTCTTTCATGGAAACATTTAAACGACTTTCAGATGAAAAAAAAATGTACCGCCCCTATTGTTGGTATAAATTTTTAAGAGATTATATAAATTAAAACGCCTTAGCAAATCGTGTCAGGTGGCATTAAGCCGGTTAAGTGATTACAATGTCGTTTGTATCAGTGTTGATTTCAACTTGCTTTATTCTCTACAGTCTACACTCTTTGAATGCATGGATTCGAGGCTTTATCTGATCACAAAGTATGACAGCTCAATCTTTTGCCCACAATCTTTCTGTAAAACACAATTTTAAACTTATGATCATTTTACGTAACAAAACACATTAGAAGCCTTTCATTTTAAATGAGTTGTCAATCTCGCATTTGTATTGCAAAATTCTTCCTATTTACCAAATAACAATAATATCTAGCGGATATGTAGTATAATCTATAGTGATACGCAAATTTGTGTTGGGTCACTTTTTTCTACATTGCTCGATCTTATTTTCAACGTTTTGGTACTCGAGTGTTAAACATTTAAAATATTTACGCACGTCATACAAAAATAAGTATAACTATGATTCGGGTGCTTTCCTATTCATCGGGTCTTACGGCTCAGCGGTTAGCGTTGTGGGCTTCCGTGCCGGATATCTCGGGTTCAATTCCTAGTAAGAACATCATTTTTTCGATTGATTTTCGATTACTGATCGAAGACATGGGTGTTTGTGATGTCTACTAATTGCCTCTCATCCTTCCAGTTCTTCAATAACTGGGCGTAGGGAGAGTGATAGGTTGACCACTAGTCATGTCCCAAGCTGATTCTTCTATCCTTACTACTCTCTTTGTAAAAAGAGAGGTTGAGCGACTGAGTTGACAAACAGTTATCGTAGAAAAAAACGTATCTTTTTAGATACCTTCATTTAAAGGCCATATGATCCACATTGGGAGTGGACATTGATAAAAAATTAAAATAACTATGATTAAATAACAAAAATATTTAACGAATTTTAGGCATTTATTAGAAAACAAATATATTTTTTTAAATTATATAGAATACTCATATTTATACAAAACATAAATTTATTTCTATTGAGAAAACATAATAGCGTTATTTATTCAATATTTAAAATATGTATTGTATGAATAAAGCGTTTATATTATGGCTTCTATAGACTCTTCGAAAAATGATTGAAAAATTACACAATTTATTTTTTGCCGTATAATATTCGATAGAAAACTGAATACCTCTCCATTGCTATGACAAAATATTGTTAAATTGAAAATACCTCAAGGGCTCCAGGTAATTTTTTCCGAGACCTTCTTTGCCTTTTTTTCCTAACCAGGCAAGTTAAATCGTCTGAATAATGAACAGTTTATTAATAAATTTCAAGCCATATCGATTGGATTAATAGACGGCCAATTTACCCTTTTCTTTAAACCATGTTAGGCAAAAAATACGTTTTTTATTACTATCGTGTCTCTAGCTAACGTAGCAATAATAAAACACATTAACTTTTGAAATCAGTATATATTAGTTTCGAATATCAAGCACTAAAAAAGTGATTTATTACGTATTAAATATTTTAACACCTTGAAGTATGATCATTAAAAAATGTTTTATAATATTGTACCGTTATATCGATTTACGACGTACAACAAATTTAAACTATTTAACAACGAGAAAAAAGAAATAAGCCAGTGCACTAAGAGTACTTGGTTAAATGTATTTGTGTGTAGAGCTACAACTTCGGGATCCTGGATCCTGAAATCCTAGAATACTGTCCATCTTTGTGATCTTGAAATACCGGAATTTCAGGATAGAAGGCAAGAAGTGGAAAATTGTATAAAATAGGCACCCAGAGAAATTTATTGAAATTAGCTCGGACAATTTTCAATTTCGGGGAATTCCGCAAAATCCTGGCTTTAGGAAATCCGTAAATTTCCAGGACTTCAAAATCGCCGAAAAAATTCTCAATCCCAAATCATGGATGTCTATACGATATGGTAAATGCTCAATCCCAAAATTTCACTAAGGTTCTCGGTTGGATGCTTTAGTTAGTACATAAATTCGATGAAATTTTATTTGTTATATCAAATACCTACATTCAAGAAATGTATTTATTTCAATAATTAAAGCATATTTGCTTTTTTTATATTGACTGTTTATAATTTTATGTTAATACTTGAAAACCCTAAATTAATAAATATATGCTATCTGAGAAAACATCAACTTTTGTCATTTAGTTGCCAGTTAGTTAAATAATACTCAAATTGGATGTAAAGGTTTTAAACTCGACACTATTATAATTTTCATGCTTTTTCATGTTTGATAAATTTTACTATTCCATAAAATAGTAGCGAAAAAAAAATCCGTTAAAATACATGCAATGTTTTGTTGGAATGTATTTTTTTCTACTGAAATCTTTTTAGTTGGTGCTTGAGCTCAGGTTTAAAGGAAGTCCTTACAAACACGAACAATATTTTTATGAATATTGAATATTCCTGGTTGGGGAAGAAGTTTTGGTGACCCGTGACGGGTTCGCCATTATGACTACCTCTTAACAAAAGGCACGTCAATGAAATTGATAAATGTACCGCCATGTTTGGCGTGCTTCGGATATCCCGCAACACCCCATTATTGGTTGTAAAAGAGATAAATTAAAATATGTTCAAAGTTGCAAACTTTCTATTATTATATTTGAAAACTGCTAAGGTATTATAGTACTTTGTTCACGCGTTTTGTGTGAGAGAAATGCTTCCATAATATTGTGGCCCTATCTTACGACTCATGAAAAAACTTTCTCCATAACCGAAATTTGATTTTATTTTTGATTTGAAGAATGTAATGATATCCAAAAAAAATATTTGAAAGATTCTGATAGGCCCATTAGAGGTGAAATAAGCCAAGTGGTATTTTAGAAAAAAAAATTAAATACGTTGTAATATATATAAGTATCGTAAAAGTGAAGTAACCTTAATTCAAACCAGGGCTGTGGAGTTGCGTGAAAAAAAGATGACTTCGATTCCGACTCCAGCTTAAAAATAATTAGTGACTCCGACTCCGAGGAAATTTTTCGATAATTTCATTTTAACTTATATATATGTATACCATCAGATCATCGTTAGTCAGCCAAGCATGAAATGTTAACACTTTTGAATATTTTGTTTAAATACACATCATCAAATATATTTTTCAAAAAAAAATCGAGCCGCTCATTTTTCACGACTCCGACTCCGGTGAAAATACCGCGACTCCGCGACTCCAACTCCGACTCCACAACCTTGATTAAAACACATTGCAGTATGCAGTGTTTTCTCCGTAAAACAAAACTATACAATTCACTAAAACACCAAGTAAAGACGTAAAGAAATTGAAGAAAAAGTTCCACTATTATACTAGTTGGCTCACTTAACCTCTCGAGGGCTCAATTAATTAAAAGAAACCACTTCCTTATGTTTCTGCTTCAAATGTATTTTATTTATATGTACAAAAAAATAGCTGGAATATATGTTCAATAATCTAAGCCACATTTGTAATTCAGCAAATTTTTATTTATTTACAAAATACTGAAACTAACTGAATCATTTTAATTATTATTAAAATAAAAAATCACTTAAAGGTCGTATGAAAGGCTTTACTTTTCAAAAACTACAACACGCGCTTAGTTAACATACATATTTAGTAGTAAAACATTTTATTACTTTCAAGAATAAAAACCATTATTTTAACCATGCTTAAAACGTAATCTTGCGTTGTAATAAGGATTTATAATTACTATAAACAATGAAAATTAACTTTTAAATCCCTTAAGCTCGCATTAATTTTTAGTTTCGTGTTGAATATTACATTTTACTTGAAGCTGAATAAATTTTAAGTCTTTCAAACTAAATTGAGTGTGAAATATTATCCGTTTAAACTGTGCGAGAACAATTTAAGACGACGTGCGTAATATTGTGTACAGAACTAATAAGATAATAATAAAAATCAAAGTTTATACAGTGACACAATTTTATCGTGAAGTAATTCTTACAAATACATACATAAATTTAAATCTTTAGTACACAAAAAAACGTCTGATTTTTTTTGTAAAATAAAAATGTACATATAATCAGAATTTATAATATATACCCAATTATTCATATTTTCAGGTTTTTAACAATGTAATTAGACATTTGCTTAATTAAAGAGTACTTTTAAATTATTGGTAGAAGTTAGGGCATCCAATCCCGGGATCCCGTTCAATTTTCTGATCCCGAAATTCCGGGATTGAGATGGCCGCGATCCCGGGATTTCGGGATTGAGAAATTTCTAGCAAATTCTCGAAATTTACACGAAATTGGCAAATCGGGATTTCAAATTCCTCGGTGAGCTAAAAAAAAAAAAAAACAAGTTTCTGTGAGATTCTGGAAAAAAGTATACCAAATTGAGGATTTCAAATTCCTCGGTGAGAAAATCTCAATCCCGGGATCCCGGGATCCCGGGATTCAAAATAATTCAATCCCGAAATCCCGGGATTGGAAAAAGGCTTCGGGATTGGATACCCTAGTAGAAGTGTCTCAGAAGCACACAACTCTATACTTGCGGGACTTTTTTTGCTTTAGTGCGTTCTTGTAGGAATAATTATGTGTATTAATAACAGCTCCTATAAGTAGAGATCTATTTTCTCTCCATATGGCATCAATTTTATTGCATATAAAGCTTTTTTTAAGCATGGTGTATTATAAATCATTAATCATTTATAATTTCAATACGATAGGGGGGTTTTTGGTCGTGTAATCAACGTTGTTGACTTCGGTTAAGGAGATCATGGCTTATAATCCCAGAACGAACAGTTAAATAAATTGATTTTTCCATTAACAAATGGATTTATGTATGAAGACATGGTTATCTGTGATCTCTTAAATATTATTTCAACTATCCTATTCTAAATCGAGTTAAAGCAAGAGCAATAAGCTATACAATAATCTTGTCCTAGTCTTATTGTTATTTTCTACTCTCTTCGAAAAAAGGAATTTTGAAAAACAGAGTAATCGCCAGTTTCTTATAAACACTTGTGTTGAGTTAAATTTCATTTAGAGTCCATATACTCTACACTGACATCAAAAATGTATTTTTATAAAATGCATGATAGTTAAAAACCTTAAAAAGTCTAGTATCAAAGTCTACGTGCCAAGCCATAAATTGTTTGTTCTGTAGAAAGTCCAAATTTTGTAAAATAACGAGTTATTATGATATATTCTAAAATATTGGTTCTAACTTCTACATAAAACTTCGAATTACAAATGACTTAGATATTTTTTTTGTAATGCGTAAAGATAATTATTTCACAGATTACTGAATTCACTGACTTTTTTATTAGCTATATCTGCGTTAATGTATTAGTAAACATATTTATTATTATCAATTTATCTACAACAGGTTTTATCTTCGAAAAAGACTCTGGGAAATGTCTGCTTTCTACATAACTACGCATCATTTAAAAAAAATTGATGTAACTATTAATCAGACTTTTTTTCATAAAATTCAATTACACAGTAGAATTGAATTGCTGCTCAGTATACAAAAATCAAGTATTATTTTCCATTAGATCTATGTTTATCAAAAAATGATTGAATTTAAATAATCAAATCTGGTTCGATTTTTTTGTAGTTAACGTGCTGTAAGGTGGCAATCTATAAAATAACACTCTTAAGTAATAATAATTCATGAAAAAAAAACAGTCTAAGTTGATTTTTTTCACTGGCTAAGTCAAAATGATATATTAATTGTATTCAGTATTTTGTGTTCGTTATAATCGATAAGAAAAGTTAAAAGTTAACAGTGTATTGTTATGAACTTTTAATTATTAAACAAAAAATAAACATTATAGTGGCTTTCCCTTTGTCTAGTTTTCTCGATTGTAAGCAATGTCAAGGAAAACATAATCACACCCAAAACATCGATGTATTTTTACAAAAAAAACTTTTCAGTAAATCAAACCATTGGTTGTGTATTGAAGTAAGATACAATAAATTGAAAAAATCGCATAACAAAGGTACTGGAACATTAACTGAAAATAAATTAAATTTTACAAATTTGAGGATTATAAAATAAGTGTGTATACGCTTAAATAGTATTGTAAGCTAAGGTATTGACAACTGTGTCGTCAATCACTGAAGTGTAGAAATATAGTAAAGCCACCAATAAAACGTAAATTAATAATATTGTTTTCTCCAATTATGCGTGTGCGGCAGTGGCGCTGTCAGCAACTACTCATTAGCACTCAAAGCAAACCCCTCTAATTATATTTACACTCCGACAGGTAAACCCTCAACCCCTGTTCCAAATCGCTACGTATGCCTTAGCACTACCACCAGTCATCATTTTACACTTTAACACAAAGGATTTATGAGGATATACGATAGTTTGCTACATTTGTTGTGACTTGCTGTGTTGTACAATTTATTATAAATACAAAACGAAAGTAGTTTCCACAGTCGTCGAATGCTTGACTTACTCACTACAATGTCATTTTTTGTTGTTGTTTAAAGTATAAAATTATCTAGTTGACATTTAAAAAAATATAAAAAAACCAATGGGTGGAACTTAGACATTTCGTTTTGTAATTTAAACAACTAAAAACATTTAAAAAAAGTTTATTTACATAGATTATATTAAATCAAACCAAAAAGATGTTTTGTAAAAAATATAAGAAAATATTGATCATCACTATTATGTGTGAAATAATGGATACGGTTTAGGTCATTATTAAAAGATAAGGAATATGACTGTTTGTTAAAATAGAAAAAAATAAAGAATTAATTGTTCTTATTCCACTTTTATTTTAAATCATTTTTAACGAATGTGGAATCAGTACAAATAAGTATTTTATTTTTAAAATATCATGACTCTATACCAAGTATTGATAGTAAACACCCTAAAAGTATCATAAGGTTTGTTTTATTTTCGTAGAAAAAAATATTTTAAATCATACTCATTCATAAAACTTTACATGATTTATGAATATGAAACAAAAACGTTAGTTAAAATTATAGAATATTAATATTTTATTAAAATATAAAAAATAAAAGGTTATTTAAAAATAATTAAAGAGAGAAATCCGGAATTTACCTGTTACTTTGTTAATTTAATTAAAAATAATATAAACAGTCATTTTATACAAAGTGAATTTGTATTCTAGGTATATATGAGCTCTTGAGAGGTATAGTGAGCCAACTGATAAAATTGTTCAACTTTTTTCTTTGACTTGTACAATCACGTCTGTACTTGGTGATTTGGTGGATTTCATGTTTTTATTTTACGAAGATAATATTATTGCAATGTGTATAAACTGAATTAATTTCACTTTTACGATGCTTTAAGACGTGCATAATATAAAAACGCATCTAATTTTTTTTTTTAATATTTCTTAACTCACTTCACTTATAATGGACCCAATAGTTTGAATGTTTTAAATGTTTAGAAATAGTTAAGTCTTTAATTTTGCCACCGAAGTATATATTTAAACGCAAAGGCACTACAAAACAGAATTCAAGCACCAGTACGGTGTGACAACTTTTACATTGCTGTGTCGATTTCGAAATATTATTCTAACATTAGCACGGCACAAAAAAGAAAAATACTAATCATTCTCATAACATCTTTATCTTATCTCAGACAAATTTAATTAAAAAGTCTGTTTTTTTTTAAATATGCAAAGACTTTTTAACTGTTGTATTTATTGCGTCCAAGTTTTTCGCTACGCTATCAACATACGCAATTCAAAAGGCATGTATAGTTAAGAAAAAACATTCAAGAACGGATACGTTATTAAGATACAGAACATTTTCGTCGTATAAATAGTGTAGTAGAGATAAATAAAATTAAAGAACTTTATTTTCAAATCACTTCTGTATTGAATTGTGTTTACGATGTTTATACGGGTATTAAACGTTTAATAAGTGTTCGTTTTTATCACTACGTAGGCACAACTTTGTGAAATGTTCTTTGAAATATTATTTTTGCAGTAATTATAACACTTTATTATGTAATTAATTAACCGTAAAACTTATATAAAAGAGAAGCCTCAATTGTCCTTAGAGATTAAATAGCATTAAATTATTAATTAAAAAGTTTCTCTTTGATATTAAATTTCTTTCTCATAAAAGAAGCGAGCTGTACACACAAGTGATTTTACATACGATTTAGTGTATGCGAATGCTTTATAACCAATTTTAAAGACGTGTATAAAAGCTTTTCTTCGTTTTACAAAAGAAAAACTTCCCAACGTGCTTTAAAACGAGAATTAACCCTTAAAATGCTTCGCTTGCACAATTTTATCTCGTTTTAAAGCAAACATTTTACTCAAACGCAAGTGAAAGCAAGCACCTTAATGTAAAGTCAACCCTTATTTGTATCTTACCATCGTTAAGCGTTCAGACACGGAGAAAATACCATCCTTTTTTTTGTCATTTATAAATTATGAATTTTCAATTATCTTTGCACTCAAAAAATAATAAAAATCTATCGTTGGATTTTACTTAAAGATAATTTTCGAAAAAACGATACACTTGTCATTAAATGACTCTTATATTATATGTTTGTTTAACCGAATTCATATTTATCAAATAATCATTTGCTTGAATGTCACTGATTGTGTTTTTTAAACTGTACTTAATATCAGCTATTAACTGCAAAGAAGACGTCTAATAAAATAACATTTAGTATTTTCTATCTCTGGGTTACTTATTTGTCAATCTTAAATAGTAACAAATGAAAAGGTGTCATGTGAATATGTTTAACTTAATCACAAAGTATAATTTGTTTTTGATTTTAAGTGTTTTTCTTTGCAACATCAAATTACTTTTTGTATTGAAAAATATTTTTTAATGATTATTTTATTTAACTCACACCAGAAAAAAGCTAAAGTTAAAGTCAAAGAGGTTACATATTGTTCAAAATACTTAAATACTTCAAAAAAATTTAATTATTGACATTTTATAATGCTTAACTTAGTAAGAAAACAAATATTGATTAAAAAAGGGTTTGATGATTTTATTTTGACACTGATTAAACCAAAAAGGGATAACAAAAAAATAACGTCGTAAATAAACTTCATAATTTAAAAACACTTTTATTTTTCAAGTAATAAATAATGATTTTTTAAAGTTTAAAGCAGATTGACTGACGCATTGGACAGATTACTGTTCCTCAAACTTTAATTTTTAAAAGTCTCAATTTTCCCATAATAAACTGTCAAAGTGTCGCAGTTATAAATGCAAACTTTGATCAAAATCTCAAACCTTTACACAAGAAGACATATCCGGTGTGAAAAATCACCCTCAGCGTTAATCATAATTAAAAAGCAATGGTGCGCTGCTCACATTTTGGAATGATTTATGCTGATTTCCACTTGACGCGAAACTACGACTGTCAAAATGTTTCTCATATGTAACGGACAAATGACTTTTGCACCCGGTCTGCTTGGAGGGTATGCAAATTTATTATCCAATAACGATTAGGCTTGGCGCTTTGCTGTGCTTTCCTCCGTTCTCTGTAGGAAGCAGCTTTCCGATATAAAGCCTCTAATGGACACTGTGGCAAAATCCACAACCAGCTAAATACAGGCTTTTGTGACAATAACTTTGATTGCAGAGTTGAGTGCTTGATTTTGGAGATAATCTGGTCAGGGACTTGCTAATACATACCCGCTGTACACAGATCTTTGAAAATGGTCGCGAAGAAGTCTTATTATGTCTATTCACTTTCATGATTTTTGATTTAATAAAAATACTATTTAATACCTACATTTTTTCAAACAATAATTTTTCCATTTTATCTGTAAAGAGAAAAATATACAATTTTAATATATAAATATTCACTGCTAGCAAATAATAATATTTACAAATCTAAGTAAAACAGTCTTTTAATTATACTCTAATAAGCATTCAAAAAGCGCAAAAAATTTTACGTCCCTAATAAATTATAATATGTACTAAAGATACACTTATTAAACTGAAGTCAATGAAATCAAATAATATTTATAAATCAATTTTATTTTATGTTTATCTTTTTTTATGTTTATTCAAACATTTATTTTATTATAAGCAGTAGCATTTTCCGGATATAATAGCAAATAATGGCATTAAAAGAAGTAACCCTTATTTTGAGCTTTTGGGTAAAAATGGACCGGAAGAAGATGATAAAGTTTAGTCAAAAACTCAAAACTGATTGATCTGTTTTAGCGTTAGTAGTGACGAAAAAAAATAGAAGGATGGCAATACAATATTTAGAATAAAATAAGTAGTAAAAATACTTTTTGAGGTTTCAATAAATAAAGTAAATAATTCAATATTGGTATTTTGATGATTTATAATTCTTTGTCATTAGCACGAAAAGATGATTTGAATAAATATTTTAAATTAATTGCTTCTTCAAATTAAAATATGACCCTTCATAAATGGGGTAGTTCATCAATACTGAAATATTGTGTCTATCAATCATGATCAAAAAAGTTCGTCTGCAAAAAAGGCCGTCTCGAATTTAACGCTTGTTGGAGAATTGTAAATAATTATACTATGCTAAAATTTGATACAGAAGTTGGTATTTGAATTTTTCCTTTTTTAACCGATATTGTGGAAAAAAACAACTGATATACACTTGTAGGAAGAAGACATTCAAGGAAATTTTAATATTCAAATGTGTCCTATAATGGAAAAACAGAAAGAACATCCTTCAGTACTAGTAATTGAATAGAAGTGTTTTAAATTGAAAACTTTCAAGGATTTTCCAAGCGAGTATCATCAGCCTATGCTATGTTAATTTGGTTATAAAAGATAAATTAGTCAGAAATACATTCTTCGTTGGCCTTGTTTTTGGCCATTCGTTTGCATTTTATGTTGTTTTTATTTTTTTAACCTTAACCATATTGTCATTGCTTGAATAGTTTACTTTTATGAATCATATTTAATTAAGTGTTTATATGTGAATATTCTTGTTCATTAAGCGAGACGTACGTATTATTGTAAACGTGTCTTAGTATATTTAAAAATAATTATTTTTAAGCTAAAGTTATAAAGCTTACTTTCAATTTCGAAAAATATTCATAGTGAAAAAAAAATTAAATACATATATCGACTGTGGAAAGGAAACAGGACGTAACCCACAGTTTTTTCAAAACAGCTTTTTTTTCAATTATTACAATGTATACCACTTTACACACGTTCGTTAAAAAAGATGTAAGATAAAAATTAAAAATTAGTACCTTAATTAACCATTTAAATTTGAAAAAAGAAGGGCCTGTCAAAATTGCGATCAGGAAAAAAGACTTAACTCATATTAGATAAAGTCAATTAAAAGCTAATTTATCAGTCTCCTTATACTTTAAGGTTGTGCATATTTCATAATTTTCATTTGACCCAAAATTATCAAAAAACGTTTTTTGTCTCTCCTGTAAAATTTGTTATGTGTGGGTTACGTCCTTTTTTCTTTCCACAGTCGATATATATAAACATGAAAAAAGGATTAAATGATATATTAAAATAACATTTAACACAAAGTTTCCATGGCGTAAATACGCAAAGAAAGGGCTAAAGTTATATATTGAGAAATATTTTGAGCTGTCATAAATTTTCATTAATAACATAATTACCATTTTGGAGTTATTATTTTTGCGAACAAAATTTTACACTTACAAAATATCACAACTTCTTGGATATTATTCAAGGTTAATGATTCATACTTCTTTGTGTAATAAAATAACAATTTTGAGGAAAATTTTAATGATAAACTTCAAAGATATTGTCGTTTAATACATCCGAGACAAGAAATTGTTTCATTCGTTAAATATAAGACTAATTCAATTTTAATATCTCAAATAAATGTCGAAAATATTTACATAACATATGACTCTCTTATGAAAAACAATTTTATTTATATGTAAGTTATTCAGGAGAGGGTAAATGATTATTGTAAATATTATTAATTTAGTTCAACTTTATAAATGAAAGGCTTGGTTTGATACCTTATAATCTCAAAAAATCTATTTTGAGAAAATCGCAAAAAAACTACAGGAGCACAATTTTTCATAAACATTAAAAATGTTATAAATTTCCATGAACGTTTATCGCAAGTAAAAAATATCACTTTCCTAAGATGCAAAATATACTGTTACTCTATGACAAATATTAATAACCGATTAGTTCCTTCTAACAATATCATATTATTAATTTAAAACTGTAAGCTTAGACAACGATATTGATCTTTGACCGTAAATTAAAGATTTTTCAAAGTAAATTTTCATACCCAACTATTTTTTGATATGTAAAGTGATTCATTTAGGAGTTTTGGCATACTTATCTTAAAAACATCAAACATTGATATTATGATTCCAAGCCTCGCAAATAATATTGAATAAATTGAAAAAAAACAGTATTACCAGCGTTTAAGTTTTTATTTAATAGTAACGGACTATTTGCATTAAAGTACACAGGTAAGAAATGCTCAGTGAAGCCAGTTCACGGAAACTACATATGCATTAATTTGCAAATTAAATCCTAAATGCTTCCCCTTATACGCTATCCATATATGTAAACACACATGCTCATACATATCTGTACATATACACAAGGAAGTCAACCAAAGAGAGTCATTTTCATGATACTAAGTTCATTAAATCAAAAATGGAAATAAGCACAAAGAAATATTGTGTTTTTTTAATATAATACCTTCCCACCAAGTATTGATAGTGAACACCTTACAATAATATATTATAGATTCAACATATTCAGTTTTAACCTTTAAATGTTTAAAAATGTTAATAGAAAGCTGGTAAAAATTACAAAAATATGAGTACACGCGTTATTGTTTATTAATCTACGTATGTGTAATCTATTTACCGTACATATTGACTGTTTTAAGTTTTCTCTTGTCTATATTGTGCTAGAATAATTGACCATTTATACAACTACCATTGGCTTAATCCATTGACTATTTTTTCCTTTCTTCTTCTGTTTTGATACCAAAGCTGTTATGCAACACATACACATCAACTGATACATTATCAGAATCATTATGAAACTGACGGTAAATGATTTTGGAGAAAAAAGAATATTTACCGTGTTTTAAAACGTCATTCGGTGTATTATAATAAAAGAGTTGTAAAATACTTGGCTATGCAGGTTTTTAAACAGTTGTTATATATTTCTTGTGTAGAAAATCGTTTAAAAACTATTTATGAAATATTAATAAGCACAACACAATGATCTACCTAGACTTTTTAACGTTATATTTCAAATAATTAATCTTAATAATTCGACAGCTAAGGAATCAAGTAAAATTTCAAACAGTTTTAAATTCTTAGTCCAATCTTAGTAGCACTTACAAAAACTCTTTCAACAGAGAAAATTGTTACAAATAATTTTATTACGATTTATACAAGAGACCGTCTGTTAAATTGCGAATTGTAGATAATAAAACATCATGAGTATTGTATCTTTGCAAATAGGGTGGAAAAGTTTTCGATTCAGGTTTAATCAGTTTTTGAGAGAGAGAACAGCACTCCACCAACTCCAAAACACTCCAAAACACTGATAAATTTGCAAGGAAGGGTAAATGTTAATTTAGTCATTCAATAAAGGGTACGTAAATTAATTAAGTCTTTGATATTGATTACCGTTATTGTATTATTAGAACTCTTATCTATGGAAAACATTAGCACTTAGTTTCAATTGTTTATTGAAAAACAACAGTTATAAGAGTATTCTTCAGGCAAGTTATCAGTCCTTCTGCGTCGTTGGCACAAACAATTTTTGTTTTCTTTCATGGATAAAAACTGTTTTCGTATCAATTTGAAAAAAATGTTATTTACAGACGAAGCCCGTTAATAGGATTTTTAAACATTTAAAACTTATAAAAAGCCAAAGTTAACATAAATAAAATCTTACGGTTTTAATTATATTTTATTTTATATTATAACAATATATTAATCACTGTTAAGATGTTCAGAGTCCATACTTGGTGAAACTCTATTATATTCAAAAAACAAAATACTTTTTTAAACGTATTCCACTTTATTTAATATAACTCTCACAACGTACATTTTAGAATTGAATAAAATATTAGTTAAAAATGCTAGCCATGAGCAAAAACTGTCCTGACTATATTTAATAAATTTAGAATTGATTTATAAGAGTGTTTTATCTTCAAAATACAATGTTTAATGTATTTATTTTTTTACTAAACGTGCATTATTTGAGGTCGTAAAACTTAAACAATGAATTCAAAGCGAAATTATTTGAAATAACATCAAACATTATGACTTTAATTAGAACTTTTTCACTTCAAATGTTGTGTTTATTTTTATTATGATATGATTTTGTTATGTAACGTTTCCCAAATGAAAAAGCTTAATGTTTCTGATACCATTAAGGTCACGCTACGATGCCAGCAAAAATGTTGCCAGTCGAGCTGTAGACATTCTCCTATTTTGCTAAGCATGAAAAATTCAACAGCAGCTATTGATGGCGTTATTTTTTTTATGGATAATAGTCTTAATATGTTATTTGTGTAACGTTCTAACAATATAGCTAGAAAGTCTGAGACGTTCAATTTTTTTTTATTTATTTAATTTTTCAGTGCTACAAAGAAAAAGTAGTAATTTTGAGACACGATGGACCAAATTTTTGAAGTTTCTTAACTAAGTTATAAAAAAGTGATTATTAGTATTATTTGTATAATCTTTTAAGTGAATTATTAAGTCATTTATTTTAATTTAATTCAAATTTATTGCAACTTGACAAAAGCCGTAAAACAATATTTCAAGTTGTATTTTAATATATATGTTGATATATGAAATAAGAATGTCTATATGTAACTATTTGGATAAGCAAACATCTGCCTACTAGTGGTTTCTCTAGTTGTACTTTTGAGCAGCTATATAATAGATGTGTTCGAGCATAATGGGTAATATAACTCAAAACATCATGTTGTTGGCCTATCTTTCTATATAACAAGGCTATCTACAAAGTCACGCAAACGTTGGGTCAAAATTTGAGTGCTTTCAATTTAGAATCTATAGATTTAAGCACTCTACCGTTTGAAAAACAAGCTCACCCATATTATATTTATTTGTTTAGTTAGTTAAGAAACTAAAATGGTTTGAGTCAATTTTGTTGGCAGTTATAACTGGAAAAAAATCTCACTAGGTTGCTAGAAAATAAACTAATTTTAAATTTAGGAACTGTAGATTTTTGGTTGTGAATTTTAATGAGACTTTGTCTATATATTGGTAAGATTGGTATCAATAGAATCATAACAATTGTATTTTTTTATATTCAAGTAGTTGGTACTATATTTATTTATAAAACCTTGTTATAAGGTACCACTGCTGCAATTATTTTGCCCACACCTTGTGTCTACTTGATAGGAAACCCCACTTTCTCCAAACGTCATTTTAAAGTTTAAAAGTTAAGAAATAAAATTGATGTTTAGTTAATTTGTAAATATTCTTCCGATGGTGTCTGAAGATGCTTACCAAAAAAGCAAAACACGTGTCACAATTTGTTACAAAATCCTGTAGACAATGTCTTCCAAACATAAGTATGCTTTATATAAGTATGATATACAATAAATAAAATACGAATATAGCGTAAGCTTGATCCACCCTTCTCAAAAACAGTAATAACGCGTCCATAAAACTCGTGGAGTGAGCGTTTCTTCTCTCTAAACAAAGCTTAACTATCCGGATCCATTTTTGGCTCGCTTTAAGTCCAGTCTTAACGAACAAAATCCTAAACTTGTAGTAATTGAATGTGTCTGGAGCTTCGGGAGACATCCATTAATCATCATCTAATAATATGTCTGCTAAAATATTCTTCCGTTATTCCGCAATTGACGTATTTATAACATTTTCATAATCCTTGTATCCAGGGCATTTAATCTTGGATTCTTTTTGTGATTCCGGTGTTTTGCAATTGAAAAACTTTCGATCCCGGTAACCAGAGGTATCAAGATTGACCATTTACCTTTATTGACTTATTTATTTCTAATTTTTATAATTAAAATATCTAGCATTACAGTCAACGACTAAGCCGTCATTTTTTTTAGAAAAAACTTGCCTGAGATCTGTTCAACAAAAGACATATTTCAAACACGCATGTCCAACATTTTGTTTAAATTAAACAAGCATCCGACAAATATTTACGAAGTTAGACAAAACATAAACAAAAGTATTAGAATCAAAAGAGAATGTTGTTAAGCAATTCAATATCTTTTGATAGATGTTTTGTCTTTTCGATTATTCTAAGTAAAACTTGATGCATAGATAGCATGGTTTATCGACACATCGTTACTCTCAGATTGGTTAATTTAATATTAGTTCAACTAAATCGATTAATCGATCCATAAATAAACAAATTTACGTTATTATTTTGAATTAGCATTTAACATGCAAAATTTAATTATACTTCATAAAGCGAGTTCTAAACTAGAGCATGCAAATGGCTAAAAACCGTCCGCTTACATTCAATCACATGGCAAATTTTGACTGTAATTCTTCTTCTGCTTTCCTTTGCCAGCTAGGTGGAAAGACTTGCCATAGAAAATGCTAAGGTCACACAGGACGGAGTGCCAATTCAATTATAACAAATTTTTCCGTTTCAAGTTTTGTTACTCAGAAAATGACGTAATTCTGTTTTCCATTCAAGAAAGAATATCTAATACATACATTTATTGCGTTTCCAATAAAAATTCACTATAAATTAAAATGGGGTATTACATATTTTAATACTAGTGTTTTTTTAATCTGTAGATTTTTCATATGCTGTAAATGTATGCCAGGTATTTTTTATTATGTAAATTATCTTGTTTAATAATGTGTGTAATGTAAAATTTAAGTTGATTACAAATCCAATAAACGTAGTAATCCGTGAAACAAGAGTGTATTTATTTCTTACTAATTTCTCGTACCTGATAACTTATCCATAATTAATGTTTGTCGCAATCGCTCTTCATTAGTGCTGACTTTTTATTTTTAATCATTGGGTATTAATATAAAATATATTCTTTACACAAATAAAACTCTATCTGAAAGTTTCGCGTTCTCTACACGCTGACAAGGAATATGAATAGATACATTATTTTTAAAAGTGCATCGGATTGGTGTTAGTTTGTGAGAGTCATCGGTGAGATCAATTTTACATTGTACAGCTATATTTTGATCGTATAAACTTCGCATTATACTGAGAGCAGTTTTGATGACACCTATATAATGACCACGTAAGCCCCGTTATACAACTAACGTCCTAGTTGTATTGTTTTAAGTTATTGTGTTATTTTATCATTAACCTGCTCTCTGACCTCAAACAAAATGACTGTGAGAAATAGCAGACTAATCTTATATGAGTGAACTCACAAAACTAAGGTAGCTTTACTTTTAAATTTAATCAAAACCAAACATTGTATAAACAGTATTAATCTCTATAAAAAACCAATGAATTTTACTTTACTATTTGGAATACAAAAATTAAGGTTTTGTTAATGTTTAAACTCTTTACGACAGTACTTCATTTCAACTATTCAACTATTGATAATGAGTAAAAACCGATTTAAAAAAAAAGTGTGAACTTCATATTTATTCTGTGTTTTTTGTTAAAGTTCTTTCAATTAAAACGAAGGTTTGGTTGTATTATATGTGTTATCAAAGCTTATACATGTCCTGAATTTGTATGAAAATTAACATAATTTTGATTGATTTTTGAATATTTTACAAACAAATAGCGGGACACAAAAACGTTAAAATAATCTTCAAAAGTACTTCTTTTCTGCAGAAATTGCAACGAAATAGCTGGGAAACGTAAATTCCTGGGTCATTAAATCAGGGTTCCTCTGTATTTCAATGTTTTAGTGGTAGACGCCATTGGGCGTCCAAAGCGCGATTCATCTTGTATAAATGGCTGAATTAAACTCATTCATCTATATTCTATACATATGTAAATATTCAACGGGAGTGAAGGATCACCTTTGTTTTGAACTTTCATCTATGCAGTCTTCAGCGTCTGTAAATATAAAAAAATGTAGTGATGTGCTTGTCAAACTTATTCACGTTCTATAAAGCTGATATTTTGTTTGAAGTCACGTACGATCTGCTTTTTGCCAGCATTCATTCCATCTGATGAATCGGTGAGCCATTTTATGGACATTAAAAAAAACACTCACCGTTAATATAAAATAGCTAAAGGCGAAACCCGGGTCGTTGGCGACAAAACTCATGGAAAAGTACAAAATTCAAACAATTCAAATTTTATGTTGAGATACCTCCATTGGCAGGCCATATGCTCCACATTAAGACCGGACATAAATGGATAAAAAAGTTTGTATATATGTTGTGCTACTATCGGACAAGGGAATCATGCTATATTAATCACAATTACAAAAATATAATATTTGTGTAATAATTAAAGTGTTTTGTGTGATCCTTGAACTACTGATAAATTGAAACATTCCTGAATTTCACTTTATGATGATATTCTAAAATAACAGCGTATTCTACAATTCCATTCGATTCATGATTATATACATGCGCGATATCATCGACATTCATAGCTCAAAACATATTTTTGTCTATTGCCCTACTGTTTCATTGATGTCACAACATGGTGGTGTTGTCGATAAATTTAAAAATAGGTGACATATATTTTTAATTATCTAAAAATATTTAACTTTGTTAACATATATATGTTCAAAGCAAATATTAAAGTTTACGGTCATTCATATATTCACATACAAATTAACATTAAATGTAATGCATTTACAGGGCATCTTCACACGTTGTTTATATTATACGTGTACTTTTATGGTGTATTATATTTTTAAACCATTAATTTGACATACAAAAAAACATTTGCTAAAACCTAATTGCAAAAAAATCTCGTTAAACTGCTTCAAATTGAATTCTGGGCGCAACAGCTCCATTAAAAATCGATTAACTGATTAAACGAAAGTTTTTTCCCTGTTTTTAGTACTACAGGTTTTTGCACAAATCATTTTAAAATATCCAAGCATTAAAAATTGGTTCATTAGAAGAACATCAGGCCAGAAAGTATCTCAACCAGACTGCTTTTTTTTGTTCGTTACGATACAGGTTTCGTGATCGATTGCTTTTTAACTGTCATAAAATGGGCGTTTGTTTACATAAAATAAAATGGGTATCCATGATATCGATAAAACTTTTATGAACTGCTTGTTTTGTACGTCGTTAAAGAATATTAATACATATTTACGTAATTTATTTTTCCAAAATTTATGGAAAAAAAACTCGAAATAAACGAATTTTTAATTCCCTTTTCATCTGAGAGCCGTAATGGCTTATCAATTAAGCATTTTTGTAAAGAAATAATTAATGACATTAAATCTTACAAAGCAAATTGTATGAAACTAAACAGATGCAATATCCCATGAATAATAATTAATAAGTCAATATACATTATATTCATTATTCTGTACCAAATGTAGTTGTTCAAATATTTACTTATGAAATGCTATAAATAAGTGTACTATTCATACATAGTATATTTTTCGTAGAGAAATTTATGAATACGTTTCTCGATGCATACTATTAATAATCATGTGTTAAGTTTATTTGTTACTATATTCACGTCACATTGCATAACTGACTTGAGATTAAAATATCTCCGAATATACAAAGAATAAGTTGATTGGATTTATTAAAAATATATAAAAAAAATAACCTATTTTATTATTTGAAAGCTATTTATTATTATTATTATGAGACATTATTATTATTATGAAAATCTAAGTTTATCTTGAGATGTCTCTATATGGAAGTCATATGCTAAAGATTTGGAACTGACAAAGATTTCAAAATATTTTTTTGATTACTAAAAAAGATAAACAATTTTATGGTGTTGTGTTACACATAAGTATAAAAAAGTTTAAATTAAATATGATTGTTGACAACGACAAAAAATACAACTGACAGAGGCACTAAGAAATTAAAATGTATAATTTAATAAAGGGAACAAATTAAATGGTCAGAGTTTAAATCAATTTTTCGGTCAGAATTCAAATAAACTTTCGGTCTGAATAATATTTAATGTTTGATCAGAATAAAAATATTTTACGGTAAGATTTTTATAATCATTTTTGTTAGGTTAGGTTTTTTTTCAATTCCATTTAAATTATGAATATTTTATATAAATATTGACCATTAACTATTTATTCTGCCCTCTGTACACTGACCGATATATTACGATCAATGTTATTTAAATTCAGACCAATGTGATAAAAATTATGACCAAAACTGTATTAAAATTCAGACCGGAAAAATACGAGCCTTTAATAATTAAACAAAATCCCATTCTGGATCTAAAATATCAATTATACAACATGGTTTTCATTGGTATGGTTAGACTGTTTCTATTGTGGACCCTTATATTTTTTCATGTTTCTTATTTTTGGATTCTATCATAATTTTGGCGGTTTTAATATTTAACGAATCCCTGTTTGGAATAATTCATTGATACCGTAGGTCAAACGGCTTATATGGAATATTTATCAGAGGCTAGCATCACATATTTATTGAAAGCAGAAAAACTGCTTTGTTAGAGTGCATCAATAGGTATTTTATAAAGCTTTCTAGAACTATAAATATATTTTTAGAAATCATTTAATAAACACTTTCACAGTGTCATTTTTCAATTTTTAGTGAACATACAATAATTTATGTAAAAAAACACACTTTGGGTGTGTATTTAAAATTAAATTAAATTAAAAATTATATAAGAACCAGTTTCACTAATCACGAACAATATAAGCCTATGAAAAAAGATATTGGCGTTAAAACAAACTGTACAAAAAAACCTATTAGTTAAAGTTAATAAATTGCCTAAATTTAAAATGTAAAGACTGCTTAAAAATAATTATTATTTCAAATTTAAATTTAAAAAAATAAGCCTCACAAAAAATGTTATGTTTGGATATACAATAAAATAAAAAAAATATTTCCTTAATAATAATTAACAGTTTACCAAATTATATTTTTTAACGAAAAGTGTTGAGACCCATTTAAATAACAATCGATGTTTAATCAAATAGTATTTTTATCAGCACATACGTTAAGTGCAAATTAATATTTTTTGACCCTGAACGGCCACTATACATCTTGATTCTAACAAGCAAAATATGTATAACATTAGTTGATGAATTTGCATAGATTGATAAAACTAATATATGTAAGTATGGCGATGAATACAATATTACTTTTTTCTTCTTAACTGAATTTGAATAATGTAAGAATTTATTTTAACTAACTATTGATGATTATTTTATGCTAGAATTTGAGATTAATTATTCAGTCCAGGGTTTAAAAAAATAGTTATAACGAATGTGTTATTAGAAGATTATTCAAAGAAAATAATTAGAGAAAATTAAATAAAATGTCCTTTCAGCTTATCACATAATATAAGATAGCGTATACGGATAAGAAAATTGGATTATATTAATTGGAAATTTTTGATGATTTGAAAAAAGAACAAAGTTAAAAAAGCTCCATATAATAAAATTACTAAAAAGCTTGTTACAAAATCAAGGGGCTTTAATAAAATTACAGATTCCAGTCGAAATAATTTCCTTTCCCATTTCTGATTGTACAAACGTCTAGTAAAATAAAATCTCTCTCGTTGTTGGCCAAAATCGTAAGAGAAAGGTTTAATCAGCTGTTAATTTCGATCGCCCAATTACGACGACACCAGATAATAATGAAAGCAAATGAGTCCTTTTCAGCAATTCCACCAAAGGGGATACGATTTCTTCTTTGATAAGGGATTCTGAAACATTTATTTAATCTGTAATGCCAACCGATGATGTTTTAAATAATTGGCGCTGCAAAATCCTTTAAATTATAAATTATGAATGGGAAACAATTTCGTTATATTTGAAATATTCCAAATTCAAAACAGTAAAGCGCATTTTTTGCCACCCAGTATTGCAACCAAAAAGATACTTAAAATTGAATGTAAACCAAGAATTAAAGTCGTAGTTCATTTTATTTGAATGTATCAAGTGGTTGTCTAAATAAAAATGACAATATTTTCATTTACCTTTTACACCTAATTTTACCGAAAATGCATGGCCTTTCAAGATAACAAACACTTAAATGATATGTTATATAATAAACAAAAAGCAGAATATAACATAATTAATTTTGAGATTATAAAATTGAAATTTTTTTGTAGATATCTTTTCTTATGTAAGATTTATATATTTGAGATTATAAACATACGAAAAGAAAATTTTAACTCTGCCAAAAAAATGTTTATTATATTTTAAATATTTATAATTGAAAAGGAGCGCATAAGCTTGATTGATTTTTAATTGAAATTGTTTTGAAAATTACTCAAGTCCAGCTATATGCTATCAAAAACAATTGTTTCATATTTGGCAGTTTTTCAGTTTCTAAAAGAATTGCTACATAGGTTCCATTTTAGGAAAAAAAGTGTCACATTTTGCGAATATTTGTTTAAAAAATAATAAATGAACTTAACGTAATAAGGCTTCTTTGGCAAATATTAAAAATAGAAAAAACGGCAGCTTTGCAAATAATACGAAAGAGTCGTTACACAATAATCGGGTGGTAACTGTGAGATCTTTAAAACCTCAAATTGGCTTAGAAGCCTATGGAATGATATACAATGTATAATTTGATTTAGAGAAATTATGTTGAGATGAATTTCAAAGCTTGAGTTTATTTTCAAATAATTTCATCAATTATAAACGAAAACATAGTAATGGCAATGTCTAAATAGATTTTTAAAGCTATACTACCTTATTTTGTAATTATTTTAAAAATTAACTTTTACTTCTCGATTGCGGTAAAATTTTCGGGTAAACATCGCGGTAAACAAACAGTTAACCCGCGTTAGTATAATTTTTTAAGGCTCAAATTTTATATATTTTGATAGTAATTATATATTTTTAATTATTTATCATTTACTCATTGTGATTATACGTTAAAAATACATTTAATAAATCAATTTGAAACAAAAGGGAAGGGAGTGAAAAGTATTAAAGTCATCGATAACTTTTCATTTCTTAAAAATTAAATCGAAAATATCATTTTTCAAATAAACAGAAGCTCGTTTACCATTTTAATTTCTTTTAATGTTTTAACGTAAAAAAAATTAAAAAAAACTTCAAAAAATATATTCTTCAAATACCAAACGAATGAAATTTAACATGTTACATTTGTTTTATTTATTTTATTTGATATATATTCTTCCATGTAAGTTATTATTAATTACTGAAGCAAGAATTGGTAACTTTCTTGTTTTAATACCTAGTTTATTTATAAATTTATAAAAATCTTCAAGTGTAAAAATTCTACTAAAAAGAGAGGAAACAAGAATATCGCATTATTATTGTATTATATTTGTCACTTTGCTCAATTATTACTAATTTATATCATAACATACATTGTTGGATATTTTTTTTGAATTAAATTAAGTTATTGAGTCTTTCATTTTATTCCTAAGCGGAAATAATAAGCGACGTGAAATGTTATGCTTATAAAATAAATCATTTGACTGGCGTGCGAATGTGACTCCTGTAATAACCTCACAAAACCGCGGACTCAAATAAAATTAATTTATGGTGTTAAAATATAATCTAATGCTTCATAACTTGAGCTCCCCTGCCGTCCATTAGCCCAGCCGGGGTCGTGAGAGGGCGACCCGCGGTCTTAACTGCCAAAACATTAAACGCTGTGGCCGTAAGATGTGTGCGTGCCATTTTGGACGAGCGTTATGTGGACGCAATTATGTGATTAGCTGAAATCATTCTAGTTCCTATATACGGGCACCGCAAGACTAAGAACAAAACGGATAGCTCCAAAACAGACTCAAGTAAATATTATTTACTTTGAACAATATTAATTAAAAAATATATTTTCCTACAGTGAAAGAGATTTTTATCTATTTAAAAAAATGTAAACTCACAATGTAATGGATATAATGTTTTAATTAAAATACTTACACAGATTTTTTTACGAGAAATCCTCAACCTCGAAGAGAGTAGGGATGGAAAGGATAAGGCTAGGACTAGGGCATCCAATCCCGGGATCCCGTTCAATTTTTTGATCGCGGAATTCCGGGATTGAGATGGCTGCGATCCCGGGATTTCGGGATTGAGAAATTTTCAGCAAAACCTGAAAATTTACACGAAATTGGCAAATTCAAGATGTAAATTTTTTCGGGGAGAAAAAACAAGCTTCTGTGAGAATCTGGGAAAAGTATACCAAATTGAGGATTTCAAATTCCTCGGTAAGAAAATCCCAATCCCGGGAATGGAAAAAGGCTCTGGGATTGGATACCCTAGCTGGGACATAATTAGTAGTAATCTAATTGCTCACGCTACACCCCGTTATTTTAGATTTTTTAGGGTTCGAATAAATTTTAAGACAACGCAATCGTTTATGACTTTAAAAAAACGCTGGTTATTAAAAATATTGATAGCAAAGTTTTCGTTCTGGGAAAGGAGTTCCTCTACGAAAGTTACAATTTTCGGAAGAGTTATATACGTGCAATAGAAAAAACTAAACTGGAAATTGATATTTTATAATGTATTGCCGTAAAAACACTTAAAATAAATATTGCTATTACAAATAACACAATATTTTTGACGTTAACTGGATTAAGTTTATATTTTATATACTTAAACTTAATTTAAATTCCTTCGCACCTAAGCAAGGGTCATGATTGTAAATATTAGATTCTTTTTTTAGAAAAGTGGTTGTAGTTCAACAGATTTTATCCTGCTTTCATTACAATAATGATCGCGCTAATTTTAAAAAATGATCAAATCTTCGGTTAATTAAAAAATGATAAGGTACCACGGAATATTTATTAAGACATAAATGTTTTGTTTTATAAGAAAAAGAGATTTTATTATTGATATAAAAAAAACACTAGATCAAAGAAGCCACGTAACTTAAACACTAAAAAATATTTAATTATTTTGTGAAATAACATCAAACAACCGCTTCATTTCAAAATTCGAAACATTTATAAATATCTAGCTAAATAATAAGCTATTTGCGGAAAAATATTTTGGGCGATGAAAGTTTCTTCCATAATCAAGAAAAACAATATCGCTCTGCCATACAAAGTTTGTGTTTAAAAGAAGCCGTCATAAAACACGACGAGAAATTGAAAAATCGTAATGTTTACCTTGAAAATTAAAAAAAGACTTTTTTTACAATATCTTATTCTACACTGGAACATAAATTTCAATAAAAGAACGTTTATTTAGATTTATAAAAAAAACTTATGTCAGATACGTCGGATAATAATAATCATTTTCAATGAAAACGACGATAATATGTAGTGTTATCATCACCTTTTTTTGAGATATGAACTTAATGAGTAGTATAAATAAATACTAACTTATTTGCTGACACTTTACTTTAAACTAAGATCGCAAAGCACCCATCACTTATATAAGAGTGAGAGACTTTGGAATACTATCTAATATTGTTTGTTGTTTATTGTTTAAAAATCAAAAAGACAGTACATGACATTACAGCTTACGCCAGTTCACCATGCACTTGACAAATATAATTAAAATATTTAAAAAACAGTACATAATAATATAATGCAACAGCACATAATAAAAATCAATACATACAAATATTTAGGACATACAAAATCAATGAATAAAAAAGTAAAACATAACAGTTCACAAATATTGTTACTAAAAATGTACACTTCTCTAGGCAATGAGTTGATCAGTCGAACAGCCGTTGGAACCGGCGACTCATACGTCCTACGCGAGGAATAGTTTTAAAAAACAAAATTTTCTGGTTAATGTTTCGCCCTCGTAAGAATAAGTTGGGAGCATGTAAGTTAATAGTCATGAGAATTTCAGAATTATTAACTTGGCCACAAAGAAGAAGATAAAAATGCTTTAAACTTGAAAACTATCTTCGAACTTCAAGAGAGTGAAATGATAGCATTCCTAATAGAAATTTGGTGGGGTAGTATTCCTTTATTAAGGAAAATATTTAATTTTTTTGAAATAATAATATCTTAAAAATTTCTTATGAACATGCTCCAATTGCAGCTTGTATGAATGCTTACATATATTTGACTTAACATTATATTTACACTTTTACTGCTAACATTATGTAATTGAGTTGTTGCCACGTCTTTTTAACTGGGTTTTTAATGCTTTTTGTAACGTAAAATGAAAAAAAAAATGGTACATCTAGCTAGGTGGGTGTGAGCATTATTTTTCGTGCCAAAATTAGTGGGCAGGGAATATAAGGGTTGTCAGCATTTTTGTTTTGCTTTAGAAAGCTCATGATTTACTGTAATTGCCAGTAAAGTATGCTTCAAAGTCGTTATATTTGTTGCAGACACTTAACAAGTACAGAGAAGATTTTGTTTCATATAAAACATTACTTTTATTTTCGGCTGAAAGTAATAAATTGAGAACATAGACGGTTAAAGCCTCACATCGTGGACTGTTATTTACTTTTTAAACAATGGAGGCTAAAAAATACAGTTTTTTTAGTGAAATTTGTTAAACTCTATAAATACTCTGCTGTCGGGTCTATTTTTTTTTATCAATTCTCGCTCAAATCAAATCGCAATGAAATAAAAAATACTATAAAAAAATCTTGTTTTTGTTTACTTTTAATGTATTTTTATTTTTAAGGTTAAATAAAATCTTCCAAAAACTCATGTTTGGCAGACGATAACTTAATCGAGACAGTTAGTGGTGATTCCCGTAAACATAATATTTAATAGAAAATCAAAATCTATATTTATATAAAATAATGAAATTCTCTATCTGAGACCAATCTTTATTTCCTAAAAGGTTGACTCAATCCTGAAATGAAAAAAATGAGGAATATGCGTACAACTAGCTCTATATTTCATTTTACAAATTTCATTTAAATGTATAACTGTATAGTTAAGTATGCTACTTATAACTATTAGTATTCAAATGTTTTCTGATAAAATAAATATTTAAATCGAAAAATTATATACCCCATGTAATTTAAATACGAAGTAAAAACATAATAACAGCACACATCAGTAAACGTGTCATTAACTAGCCAGGCCGGACGTATTATTTACACTTATCGAGATCAAAACAATGTTAATATTGCATGAATTGTTCAATTGAATAGAGTAACATCAACATTAGGCCACCCCTGCCAGAGGAAATGACCAGTGGTGGCACGTGACTCCCACCCACCCAACGTGTCCGGAAATTCTAACGAATATTACTTTTTTCGGTTATTCTGGTCAGCCCCCAGTTTACTCACTAGTACTTTCTAACGACACACCCCACCCCAGTTTACTGCTGTTCGCCCTTGGTCGGCCTTTTAAATCTTTATTTATAATAAACGACTCTATGCGGCTGTAGATTTAATTTCTGGCGATTCCTCAAATTAATTATTCTGGTTCGAATAAGGCATTTTTAACCATTGGATAAACCATTTATATTAAGGAAGTATACCTAATGTAATCGTGATAATAGTATTATCAACATGTGATAAAATAAACTAGGAATAATTCACTTAAAATATTTCATTTTATTTTTTTACTAGCCCGTAACCATTAACTGTATATAATGAAAAAAAGTTTTTTAAATATTATATATTCGGTAGAAATTTCGACAATGTTTTAATATGTACATATATCGTTATCGGTTTAAAATGCTGATTTTGCTAAATGTATAGCCGGTCTTATTAACCAAACGTTTAATAAGTAAAAAGCGTATTTCTTTCTACATATAATAGCTTTGTACCAATAATTGACATTGATCGTCTTAAAAGTAAAATAACCTCAGAGCACAACAATAGAATTGCTGTGTGCACTAGTAGTTACAAGTACAATTATTAATACATCGATAAAATTTAATTACTCAATCGCTTTATATCTATAATATATTATGTCGCAATATATTATGACATCATATAACATACATTATGCTATAGATACGCAATTAAGATGATTAATACCTGTTCGCCGCAGGCACTCCGTATAATAGAAATCTTGTTGGAAATACTTCATAGTATATTTATTATTGCGGAAAATTCTACGCTGGAAAAATTCAAGATAATCCGAATTTTTCCGCAATTGTAAGTGTAGTGTTATGCTTAAATATTTTTTTATTATATATAAAACATTTTTAATTTATATAAAAATATGTAAGGATGATTTCAGATTTTGTCTGAAGGTGCTTGGTGGGATTTCAATATTAAATTTGAATCGTTCAAATTATGTACATTTACACAGATTTTGTCACTAACACACCGGGATTCGCCTTTCGGCATCTTCAAACATCGTCTTATAATTTTTTATACCCTATATAAATATAATCATATATTTTTTTATTGATTTTGCATTTAATTGGTAGAACTCTATTATAATAGGGTAAACATATCAACGTATTTAGTTCTAGAGTTTTTTCTACAGTACTAAAACTGAAGAACTAAATACGTTGATATTTAAACCCTATTGTAATCATAAAACCTTTTCCGACAAACAAATAAATATAATTCTTAAAACTACTCACCATTCAAATATGTGGGCATTCCCATGGGCTAATCTTTTTCGCCAGCAATGGCTTTAAGCTCAATGATACATTTATTTCTTATATAAACACGAAACATTTATTTAATTAGCGTCAGTTCAAGTTCATCCGTGCACTTGAACGCCTGAAGACGCCGAAAGGCGAAACCCGGGCGTTAGTGACAAAATCTGTGAGAATGTACATAGTTTGAACGATTCAAATTTAATATTGAAATTCCACCAAGCACCTTCAGTCGAAATCTTAAATTTAATTTGATAACTTTGTTATTTGACTTATTGTTTGCCAAAACCAGTGAAATAACAAAGTCATACAATTTAATTATATAATAAAAATGAACTCCCAAAAAGCTGCCGCCGAATCTATCAAAGTCAACTGTTATAAAGTCTTTTACAATAATCAAAAATATAGTTATGACAACCTTTCTGTAAATCAATATTATATTAATTATACGTTATAAATTTTAAATTATTTAATAGTCTTTTGTCACGAGAAAAAACATCATTTATCAAAACTGAACTACGATTATTAAATTTAATAAAATGTATAGAAACATTTGCAATATCGACAACGACTGATTTTAAATGTTTGTTTATTTTTTTATTGTTAAAGCCAGCGTTTTGTATTATTACTCTAAGAAAACTCTCATTGGTTAATTTCACGTGCTATACTTAAAAATGGTATACATCTAATGAAATTAATACAAACTTTAGATAACTCTATTTTTTAAATTAATGATAAAGCGATACTTATAGTAATATCATGACTCTTGAAATAATATAAATAAAATATATATAAAATTTCTGTTACTTTACCCTATTTTAAAAATACATTTTACATACATAATACATCGCAGTATTGATTTTGTAAAGTTACGAGAAATGCGAAAGTTCAATTTCAATCATTTTACCGCTCTCACGAGCTGAATATTTTATTTTCTAGAGCAGAAATTGTCAAACTTTTGACAAAGTAGAGTTATAAAACCTCAATTCAGGCGTGAGAAACACGCGCAACTTTAGTACTATTAAACTTTATTTTATTTAAATTTAATCTATTATACCATCTTCAATGTTCATGGTTGAAATTATTTTTATAAAATTTTATTGAATGATGGCCAAGACAGCCAGAAGATCAATCACAACTTTAAAATAATACGCTATTATCAAACGACATTTTTTTAAATGACAAATTTGATTGTAAATATTGCATTTATAAGCATTTATTATCAGTAAGAGGAGAAAACACATCACAAATACCCATGGAAAGTTGTTGATATTTTTAAAAATATTTGGGGACTTAAAACTATACCCGTCTAATTTCTAGGGTAAATATTTTACTACTGGACTACAGACTAGGTGAACAATAACGTTATTTTTTACAAAATCATATTATGAATGCGCACACATTTATTATGTTTGGCCGACAAATGTACAAGTGCACAGCAACCAAGCATGGCTGATTTTTTCATGTGACAATCTTAATTACAATAAGAAATAGTTTTGTGTGAGCTTATTATGAAATACAGTACTTCATAATAAGTTCTACTGTAAATCAAAGTGCATTGTGTACCACATAAATCAAAAGTTTTCTGTGACAATATTTGAAAAATATGAACCATTTTTCGTTTGTGATTTGATTTTTTTAACAGTGAGCCAATATATATTTTACTAAACGTGTAATTTGTTTTTCAAAAATGCACAATATCGATAACAAATAAAAGATAAACCACTTTCTTTTTAATGTTTCCTCTCTCTGAAAAAGTACCTGAAAAATATTTTTCCAACGGCGGTTTTTCCAACGTCGTGACGCTTTTCCGACCTCTGCTCGTAAACTTTTCCCAAGAGCTTTCCTTGCCACGAATCCTACCAAAAAGATTGTCGGATATTGTCACGACATGTAGATTGAAATGTTCACATTCCTCGAACAAAATGCATTTGAGTTTCGTAGCAAAGTATAAATTTTACAACACTTGATAATACATAAATTCACGATTCTTTCATCTCTTACCATTTTTTCTTTATTTCATTTCATTTAAAACAATTCAGATTTTGACAGAAAAGCTTATTGAAAAACGTACAGACAATAACTAATAATTCAAGAATTATCCATGTTTTCCAATTACTTAACATTTAGAACATACAATTAAATCATTCTGGAACATTTATTTAATAAGTATTTTCATCAAAATTAGCTACTGATTTTATTAACCATATTTTGATTTTATCATAACGCATTTGATATATTCATTTTTCCTTTTAAAGATCATTTGATTGTACAGTCACTGAGTCCAATTTGAATTATACATTAAGATTATTAGAAAAATATTAAGAAAACAAGAAAGATTATTTTATATATATTTTTTCTAATAGCAGTAGAAAAAAACAAATACTGTAAAAACTGTGTGTTGTGCGGTAAGCAAAAGGAGACTTGGCGCCTGTGGAAACATTGTTATGTGGCTGTCCACATCAGAAAGCACTGGAATAATATCATACGAAACTAGATGAATATATAAATAATAACAAAAATTTTCATTTGATTTTACAAAGTGGTTTTTACAGTAAAAAAAAATTAGAAAGCCCTAAAACAAAAATGTTATCCATCAAAAATAAGCTGGGCACGCGGTATAGTTTCACCTGATTTGGGCTAGAGCCAAAAGAGTAAAGAAGCTTTTTTACGGTTAACGGTTCAAATATATTTTTTGTCAACAATTTAGTTAATTGACTTATCAAATGATAAATGAATTGATTACTGAAGACACGGATGTTTTTATAATGTTCTTTTTTTCAAAAAGAGGTCTGAATCTGGCTTCAAATCAATAATTAATTACTAAAATACTCTTTTCAGGGGTCTATATTCTTCTTATGTTGGACCAGAGTAATAAAACGAATCAATGCTGAGTTAATATAAATTTTTGAATCTATAAAGACAACAATGAGTTAAAACATGTTTTCACTCCAACTTGGAATTTTAATACATTTTAATCGAAATAAAATTATTTGAAGAAACTTTTAGCTACAAACAAATTAAAATCATCCGTTTTTGATTATTAAAATATGATTTTTAGCGACGGTGTTGTATGTAAAATATCGAAAATAACTTATATATATATTTGTCTGGTATTCCAATTCCAAACCGCAATTTCCTGTAGAATTTTTCTATAATTTGAAATATAATAAATACTTAAAAGTTATGTTGTTGTTTACTTTATATTTCATTAACACTCACTATAAATTGAACTGTTTTAAAAATATTCCAAATTTATTATTATTTAATTAAAATTTATTCATCTGAAAATTTTTCAAAATTTTGCAGGTATTTTTTATATTATATTCATCATTCTTCGTATAAAATAAATTATTATTACCTCGATATGTTAACTTTGCAAACTTGGGCGTGGGGATTATGCAAAAACGTTTTCCTGAATATGCCGAAGAATCATAAGAATGATATACCTTAGACATGGAACTGAATAAATTTTCTACTTGATCACATAGGGAATTCTCAAATAACATGTGGAAACTAAGTAGCGCACTGCCGTTTTATAAATTGGGACATAAAAAATATATAAAACAAATTGTTGTTCGTAAATGATTTGAATATATTGTGTATCAATATCCACTCATTATTTAAGCTACCACACGGTACTTTCCAAGTTATTCTATCGTCAGACAACAATAGTCTGACTTTAAAGTTTTGATGAACACGCTATACAAAAAACGCTGGGCATGTTAATCGGAACGCAGTATCCCTGATACTGTCTGTTAAGGCTCTTAGATTTTAAAACTATTAAAATAGAGTAAGGTTAATTTTGATTGAGGGCTTAAAAAATAAAAGCGGCATTTATTATACATCTTAAATGTTGCCAAATCATTTAAAACGTTTTTTTTTCTAAAAGATAAATCGTCTGAAAAAAGTATTTTTATATATTTTAAATTGATTTGTGAAATCTGTTGAATAACTGCCGTGTTTGTTATACACGTCTATGTAAATAAATGTATTTTTAAAAATCTTGATTTTAATTGTTGAAAATTAAATGTACATTTAAGAACCTTATTTTTTTAAAATTTAGCTTACTTCTATGTAATTTACAGATTCGTTAGTTCTACACAACTATGTATTTTAATCATTTTTGTAGAAACACGGAGACAAAATTGCAAGTAAAGTGTTTTTGTTTTTATTATATCATCAGAAATAATCAACAGAACAGAACAATTTTTCACAAAAACGAGCAAAAAATTATAAAGTTGAAATAATATTATCAAAGTATACTCATTATAAATCAAGCAAATATAATTTAATATAACTTACACAGATAGACATTTCTCAGAATATTTTTGATTCAAGTCACTTACGTCACTGTATGAATATATTCTTTACTTACCTTGAAAAGGAGAGGATAAAATAACTTGGCTGGTTTTACAGCATGTCACTTGAAATATTCAAGTCGGTTTGTGCTAAGAGCCAGAATGCAGGATATGTATGTAGCAAATATCTTTTATACTGTCATGATCTGCACAGTTTTAAAATCTTCATATGACTTGAGAAAATGCGATGTTTTATTGTACACATTAGTATTTCACCGAAAAAATGGTGCAAATATTCCTGTTTTAAATATTGTTTTGTATTTCAAAGTAACAGTCTATTGCAACAAAATTTTGTATTAAAAAAAGTAATAGAAACAACCTTTTTTGGTTTACGAAAAACCGCAGTGATATTTTTTTGCGTTTTTGTAATATAAAGCCACCCACCGTAAATATTTTTCTTTTATTAAGCTGTGGCTTATTTTTTCGATTTTTAATTTGTATTTTTTAAACAATAATAAAAGCAATTTTACTTCACCTAAAGCTAAATATTATTTTATGTCGGCTTTTAATTCAAAAATATTGTTATATTATATCTATTCAGAAATGTACTTCCTTTTACTCTGGGCGGAGATGTTTTGATCATATTTAAAATTTCGTGTTCTATTTTATCAGTTTATTCTTCAAAATATTCTACATGACCTAAGAATTTACTTCATTTAATTATTTGATTACTCATATATGCCAACTTGGTAACTGATTGCGTAGCTTGGGGTTAGTTTTATCATGGTTTTTTTAAAATATCATTAACGTATGTAACATTATAAATTATGTTGTAAAAGTCTCAGAGCATAATTCTTTTTGAATTTATCGCTAGTCTACACTTTAACTTAATTATTGTTTGATGAGTTTTAAAATAAGGTTCCAGAAGTAATAAAAAGAACAGTTATTGTCAATTTAATATCACTTATAACAGATTTTTTGATCTTTTTTGTTAATTGCTAAAAATTATTATTACACTCCAATAAATTATTTTTGTTTTGTATTTATAACACTGTAATATTGTATTAGCGTATCAGTTGATAATGATCGTCATGAGCGATACCAGTCGTGATCATATTAAAAAAGTGGAATAAGTACAAATAAGTATTTTAATTTTTAAAGATTCAGACATTTCAAACATATGTGAGATTTCTTACGAATTATCTATATTAGAATGTTTTGCTAGTTATTTCTAAGAGAAGTTAAATTAGATGAAAGATATTATCAATCATAATAAAAGGTAAGCTTGATTCTTCAACAGATTTATTAATGACTGTTTTTAGTAATATTTTATTTTTGTAATTTTATATATTATAACATTTTCAATTTTTTGTTATGATGTATCATAACAAAAAATTGTGGTGGTATCAATCAAAATTAATGACGTCATGGAAAAATTAATGAAATCAAAAAGTATTAAGCCTATCGTTATTGTTAAAACATTTTAACTTTTTGGCCTTTATTTCTCTTTAATTTCAAAATTACTGATTCTAGAAGCGTTTACAAATAGTCTAAGCAGGTTGTTTTTCAATTTAGTTATTCTGTCAGTTGCATTGCATACGTTAGCATATAGATAGGTGAGTGCAATTTCAATCTCAAACACTGTTTACAGAAATTACGTGACTCAGTCACCCGTACTTCGAAAACATACATAGTTGACTCTTTCTAAAAAATAACTTTACAAAGTAGAAAAAAACACACGTAATAGTAAACCGTTTTTGAATTGATTTTTCTTATAAAATCTACACACTTTTGATGCTTTTTATATTTATGATACTATATTTAAATACGTATTAATTAATTGTACCATAGACACTTTTATAGAATGTATACATAACTTCATAGGAAAGTTTTTGTTTTCTTTTATTTTGCTAAGCATTAATTAATTAAAATTAGGTAAGCCGCAGATGAAGCCACTCTTCACTACAGCGCTATATTTCTCTTTGAATAAAACATGATTGGTTATAGATTATTATGCATACAATTTTAAGTTACATTTCATTGATTATGATTATCTTGTAATTTGGCGCAAGCATTTTAAATTACATATTTGCCAAAGGAAATCCAAATCTTCATCTTACTATGCATAACGATGACAGTTTTCTTTTTTTTCAACATTGTAAAAGGAATAAAAATGTTAATTGGTCATTGTTTTGATCCTGTAACTAAATGGTCAAGGCTTTTAAACTATTGCCTTATTGTTCCTCTCAACTAAAATTACATTAATTACCATTTTTTAAGTGATGCATAAATGGCTGTATAACTTCCAACTCTTGCCGTCCACTTTATTCTACGTCTATTCTAAAAACTTACTCCAAAAAAAGAAGTTTTTTTTATGTTAACCTTACTTTTCATATATTTTTTAAGCAACTGTTCTATAACCCGAAACAATTTACGTATAGACGATTCATTGGTTGTCCCTGTTTTCCCTATCAGAATCGGACATGTCTAAAAAAACTTTTAATTTCATACCATAAACTTTATACTTTCTTCCCAATATATTTAAAATTGAAGAAACTTCATCGTATTCAAATCACTACATGGGAAGCTTGACGTGTTAATGGTGTGCAGGTAGAGAAAAGAATTTATCTTTGTCTGGTAAAGGATGAACATAAACTCAGGCACAACGAACATACGAACACTACGGTTGGCACGACTAAAACGAGAAATAGATAAAAAACTAAAAAAATGTCTGTTAAAGAAGGGGACATCTTAGCAGCGCTTTTTAAACTTAACGTTTATATACTTTTTAATTATTTAAAATAAGTTAAATTCATGTTGCATTATTTCATTAACAACAAACACTTTGGTACTCATAATATTAGTCAAACGATTATATTTGTTTAGTATTTTTGTCAGGTAGATAAAGAATTGATTCTTTTGGAAAAACAACTTTTATTTTAGTGTTCTAACATTAAAAAAACAAATTTTTTGTAGTCAACCAAAGAAAAGATAGATTTTTGGATGAAAAATTAGTGTTTTGATACCAATATTAAATCTTTTAATGGTAAAAATTTGACCACGACTGTTCAAAAAAATAGTTTTTTACAGTGTTTTGTTTTGCTATTCTACTTAAAAAGTTTTTTAAAAAAAGAGTAATCACTGAATACAAATAACGATGTATTATCATTGCAAACTTTCATATTTATTTGATCTAAAAATTGTTTTTTTATTTATTTCAGGTAAGAAAATAATGCATCTTAACAATATTAAGCCAAAAACACTACAGGGAAAAATGCGCGGATGTTTTGGTAAGTTTTCTGTAAGAATATCAGATAACACAACGAAGAGACTGTCCTTTAAAATTGACATGTTATGAATAAATTAAGGTTTAAAAAATAAATACATTTTATGGTTAACTTGTTTTAGATATAATTAACAGAGTAAATCCCATATAACCATATAGTTTTTATTAGTGATAACAGCTTTTTTTAAATATATAAATTAGTACTGTAGTATTGGTGCTCATGAGTCATAGAAAGCAAAAACAAAATACAATAAAAAATATAAGTAATACGGCCTTCAAAGATATCAAAATTTAACGAGTTCAGCTGTGAAATGTTTTCATATGAAAATCTTAATTTTCCCTAATTTATCATTCACGCCATCACAAGCATAAATAAAGGTATTGCTAAATTTTCGGTTTATAAAGTCAAAAAAGCTTGTGAAATGTAAATTGTAACGTTGCGGCTTTGAATTTAAATGATGTCGTTATTAAGAAAAATCAAAAAACGATTTCATTTCGCTCGGAGCTTTTACAATCACTAGTGTCAAAGCAAAAGCTCCGCGATGTCTGCAAAAGAAAGAGAATGTATTGTAAGGTACAAGTTGAAACGTGTCTGGCAAGATACGACGTAGAAGAAGTTCCGCAGGTCATGTGCACGTTCAAAAACACTGTTCTGGGTTTAACAAAATATTTTACCAAGTAAAAAAAAATGGTGACTTTACTTCCAAGCTTTTGATAGCTTTATATAAGCAAAAATCTTTTATTCAACTCTTTTGTAAAATATTTTGTTGTTTGTGCTTAAAATTTGACTGTTAACGTATAAATACAATTGTCAACTTTGAAATACGACAAACAAAATACATTTGTCTTTTACGGCGTTAATTTAAATATAATCACAATATCAACTATAACATTAAGGCTTAAAAGTAATTGATATTTTTAAAATGCGCTTTTCATTAAATAATTTTATTGAACCATTTAAATAATCTATCACATCAAAAAACATGTTTGATTGTTTTATTTGAACATGAGGGATCTGTGACCTATTAACTTTCTGAGTTCCATTCTTTTCATTCGTTTGTCAATAAATTCATATACATCATCTTTTTTGTATTGTAATATCTTATTAAACTACTGTTTGGCGAATGCGACCTTTAAAAAAAAAAACGCTACCCCTTCTACGCTGGATAAAGTTTGAAAAATGCTGCATTAAATGTTTTTTTCTAAATAACGTTAATTTCATTAAATAGTGATTTTAATTTAGAAAAAAGTTACTATTTGCATTTGAAGAATAAGGAAAATCGTCTAGGAATGGCTGGAGCCACAATCAACTCAATGCGGACTTTCTGGGACACACAGTTGTTCTCGATTAAAACCAAATGTCATTCATTCAACGCTTGCATTTCGCCAGTACTGCTTTACGGTATCAAATTATGAAACCTGAGAAAGACTCAGAAAAACCGTATACTTAGCATGAAGAACAGATGTTTGCGTCGGATAACAGGGGTGAGGTGGTTTAATTTTGTAAGGAATTCGGAGATAAACGAACGTACAAGACAGCGCCTCGCCACATCAGTGGTTATGAAGAGACGTTGGAACTGGCTGGGTCACGTGCTACGGATGCCTCCGGAAAGCCTCAAGCCAACATGCCTCTTCTTTTGACCGGTGGGGTTCCGGCACTTCGGATGTCCATCGGGTACTATCCATAGGCTGTACTCGGTGAAACTGAGAGATGCTGACATGTCATGGGAGAAAACAAAACAATTCGCGGGAGACAGGGAAACATGAAGTGCCACGTGACGGCCGTATGCTCCACATATAGAGCGATTATGGTCAATGACAAAAAACTTTTTGTTACATTCTGAAAAGAGCTTAAAAGTTTTCGAAATCAAACCAGCATTATTTGAATATCAAGCGTAGTGACTGAAGGTTTCGTGAACATAAAAATAATGGTTTAAAAGAGAGATGCAAATAAGGTTGACGCGAAGCATCTACCGTTTGTGATTAAGTCAGGTTCGTTATGAAATGATTACAACTTTTTTGATTTATACATTGATTATAGTTAACATTTTTTTTCAAAACATCTTTACATGTTATCACTATCTTAATACAAAAAAAAAATATTTATTACATTTGTATATGTAATAAATAAAAATCGGTGCAATAAACTGAGACAATTTACATTTTTGAACACGAACCGTTTCATTAAAGTACATTTATACTACTACACAGATAACATCTTGGTACAGTAAATTTATGAAAGCGATTTACATTCTCCTTGCAATCTTGCTACCTTGATATCTTACTTGAGCGTAACTGAAATAATAGAATCCCATATGTTCTTGTGAAGACTTAAATGTTAAAGCCAAACTATCACTTCGTGGCTTTGTTCCTCGTGTACATAGTAAAATGTTGCCACGTAACTCAACGTAATGTTGAAATGTCGTTCGTTTCAGAATGTTTTTTTTTTAATCCATGTCTGCTTCTAATGTGGAGCTGACCTCCTTATGGAAGTATATCAACAGATTTTTCTACAAAAACGTGTTATACGTGTTTGTTACTCAGTCATTTGCCTCTCTTTTTCAAATAAAATAGTAGGAATAGAAGGAAAAACATATAACAGGACATAAAGCTCTCGCCTAGTAATTAAAGGATCGGAAAAGAGAGCAAAATTTTAATTTAGACAGAACAACACCCATGATTTTGAATAGAAATCGATAAATCGATCAAAAATATACTGTCCGTACTGATACTCCTCCGCGAGATCCGACCAAAAAGCCCACAATGCTAACCACTGTGACATAAGACCCGTCTATGAATCATATTTCAACTGAAAAAATATATTAAAAAAAAACTGCTTTAATTTCATTAATAACAACTTAGTGCGATAGAAAAACATTTCGTTATTATAGTTTAATATTCTTATACTTATCACTATTATATATTAATTCTTCATAAACACGTCGTACATTTAAAGTTGAGATTACTTAAACAGATAAAATTTACTTGTGTCAAATGTGACGTGCATTAATATATTATATTTCCATTGTATATAGTTCTCTGTACAGTATCTTTCAAACTATTTTTACTTTAAATATTGACCATCTGTATTCTTAATACTTGTTGATAAATTTCAACAGATGGCATAGTTTTAAGTAATTTGTTTATCCTCTCTTTGCATTCCAAGCTTAATGCTTAGTGTGAAGTTGTTAACTCATTTTTACCTCGCTACAATACACTAAATACGCAATTTGAAACACAGTAAAAAAATGATATAAAACAATGTCGTAAAAAGACGTTATTGTTGATTTCAAAATCTCTAGCGCAACATAAAAATGTTTTCAAAACGGATGGTTAGTACAAATAACAAGACATATAATTTTTTTAACAAAATAAATGTCCTATAAAAAAAATATTTAGAACACATTATCAATTAAACATGAGTTAATTATGAAGTTATCAAAATACTTAACGAATTGGATTATACTAAAAAAAAAATACAATAAAGCTCCCAACGTTGCGCTTCTCTTTAAATTCTTGCTATTTGATTCAAAATTATTATTTTTTTATACAGTTTCATTTATTTACATTATATAAGCATTGTTCATTGATTTACAATCAAAATTCCCGTTCTAACTGCTTAAAGGCTAAATTATTAATTGTTAACAAGAGGTATTATAAATATTTATATGATAATATTAAACGAAGAAAGTAATGATTTGAAATTTAAGCAATACTCTTTTTCTTCATTACCAATATTTAAAATTATGGAAACATTTCAAAACAATCCATGAAAAGATATTTTCATTTTCCTGTTTTCACTTTTTGGCGGAAAAATAATAAACACTAATTAATTATTCATAAATCATTGAAGTGAGCTTTTGGGCTAAGCTTTTGGCTTTTTCAAAGAACCAACCTCAAAATGATTATTAAAAAACTTTTTTTTTTTAATAATTTAGACAACCTGAAAATTTCACAAAGAGATTATTTCTAAAATGAAAGCTTTCTTTTTGCACGTCCTAAGAACTCATTTTGAATTCCTTTGTGATTCCGATACAACAGCAATGGGTGAAAAGCTGTTATCAAAAAATCTACACAGAAAATGTAATTACTTATTTGGCTGGCGGTCATATTAGTTAAAAGTTGTATTTCAAATGGATGGGTAATTAATTCTTTAATATAAAGAATACCATACCCGCGTTTCCATTTGTAAATGTTGTAGCATCATATTATTACTGATTTATTATTATTTATCATTATTTATTAACATTAATAATTGATCTCCGTGCAATAAAATTTGACTGATGATTCTGATGTATTTTGTTACTTCACCAAGTTTTTGAATCAAATTATAAATATGACAAATAAATCTCAATAATAAGCTGGTATTTAAAGAAGATTGTCATTAGTTAGTATCATTTTTATATGTAGACATGCTAATACTAGAGGATTTAAAGTCATTGTATGCCACTAAGAGATTTTGAAATACCCTATAATGAAAGAAATTCATTTGAATGACAATGAAAGCTGTGTGAAAAAGAGGAAATGAGACATTACTTCTTAGAAAACTTTGACAGTTGTCGGAGAATTAATATGCTTTTTTTATACTGCGGGAAGCTCTCGAGGCCTGAACATTCAGGCTTTTAAGGTCGAATTTTTCAGTTGTAAATTTGCATTTCATACATTTTACAGTATTTTTATTGCGACAACAGTCTACAATTTTTTTTAATTAACTACTTCTGTCAAGTTTGCCTAAATAAATTAAAAATACTTTAGATGAATATGTTTTAATTTATTTAATGGAAATACTAAGTCTTTTAAGTTTTTTTTTATTTCTTTAAATGTGTTGAAAGTTTCGAAAAGGTTAATAAGACATTAATCAAATATTTAAGACTAGGTAGCGTAAAAAAAAATGCTTACATTAGAAAATATCTAGAAAAAAGTAAGTGTACAACTCAACTGTTGTTTCAGACTCTTCGCACTGAAAATCAAAAAGACTTTGTTTTGATATTAAAAGTTATTTTTTTTATTATTATTTTAAAGGTAAATAAAAAATGTCTGGTGTTCACACGAGTGAAATAAAAAAAAGTAAGTAGTGGTTTAGCGATTGTTTGCTAATCATCGGACAGCACACGTTTGAGTAGCAGCAACTGCGTGATGAAGGCTTAACTGTTTATAACAATTTAAAAGTTTTACGAAATATTGTTGAGGCTTGTCGGAGCAAAGTAACTTATTAACATAACTGGTAGTATGACAGAAAAATATGGATGTTTTAATTTCCATAAAAAATGTATTTCATTACCGCTTGAGAAAAGCATTCAAGATTCAATTAAATAAACAATTGTGTTCTTTGCGATAACAAGGCATTTACAAATAGTATTTAAAGTGTCAAAAATAAAATTGACTAACTAAATATATAAGCTAGGCATGAGAAATTAAGCAACTTAAAAAACAGTTCATCGCTACGAATGAAAATGTTCTGAATATATTGTTGGACCTTTTTTTTAACATTGAAAAGATTAAGCAAAAAAGATGCTTTATGGAAAATTTTCGTAATTAAATAAATGAAAATCTTAATGTCTTTTAATATAAACATATACACATATAAGCTACTTATTGACTTTCTGAAAACAAGAGATTTATTTAACAGACTTTGTTTTTTACTTCTAATTAAAAATTTCAGCTAGAAATATTTTGCGGTTTTTGTAACAGCGAAATTTATAATGTTACTACAAAATGAAGCAGTATAAATTGTCCGGAAAGGATTTTTTCGTTTTAATGCTACTTTACCATATGTAAAGTACATATATTTTTTTTATAAATTGATAAAAATCTACCCCGAAACATTTACTAAAGCTTAAATGTTAAAACATCTTTATTTTTTGTTAATTAAGACGAAATATAAATAACATTTGAAAGCATGCTGTTAATCTATTTATTAGGAAATATCAATGGTGTATTTTTTTTGTCCAAACGATAAGAATCTTCCATGGTTGTATGTTAATTATAATAATAATTATTGGGAATGAAACCATTTACTACAGATTTGTGAATTTTTTCAACGTTTTATGATTTTTAAAAATATCCTTAACTATTATAACTTCTATATAAATAAATGTGAGTAATTTTACAAGAATATCTCTTAATATTATTTTTAAACAGGTTTATTTTTAATTTCTCGTGAAACTTCATTGCCAATAAAAAAAATACTGACCGATAAACCAATAGATATTTAATTGTTATGAGAAATAAATATTCGTTTTAATCAAAACATTCAAGAAAAGTTAATATTATGTTTATTATAAATTCAATATTTTTGTTTTATTTGTCTTTTTATATTTAAAAAAGTAATAAAGCTTTTATTTGAAGCTCCTTATTTTAATTGAAAATTATTTAATATAAAGTGTGTATGAACACACATTTTTAGAATTAAATAGAGTGAAGACAACCTAATGAAAATTGTTTTATCACTTTTAATTAAAAAGCGTTGAATGATGTGTAAAATAATTTGTTTTAACAGCGAATATTTTAACAAAATTTGCCACGTCCTTTGCTACGCAATATTCAAATCATTGTTATTTCTAGAACACCCAATATTGGAAAGAAAGCGATATCCTCAGGCAGGGAAGTGAGATTGCAAAGAAAAAGTATTCTTGCCAACAACTCTAGGGTATTTCGTACAAAAGTGTTTTCTTCGTAAAAAGCAGTGGATACAATATTTTTTAGCCCCCGGGGAAACAACGACTTGTTCGAGTCTATAACGACAATTTTTTGGGATCTTTTCACTGTGTAATGGTTTTTTTGAGTAGGTGTATTTACTCTGATAGAAAAGTGCGTAGATTTGCTAAAAATACCTTTCTCAGCATTGTTTTATAGGAGAACCCTGTTAAATTAATTATATTTTGAATAAATATAACCCCAGATCCAGAACAATCAAAAAAACTTGTAGTATGTCATGTTTTAGGGAAACGGAAATTGACAGAAATCATTTTTCAGATAAAATACATTTTACGACCGAAAATCTTAGGTACAAAAGTTTATAAAACTATTTTTTCTCAATTTTTAGCAGTTGTTTGTTTTATGGCAATGATAAACACACCAATTAACTTTTTAATTGTAATTATCAAAAAACTTACCCTTAAAAAATGATTAAATATTATTATATTATTTATTATGACACATTTATTAGCTGTAGATTCAATCAAATGTGTGTAAATTTTACTTTTATTTAATGTAAATTTATGCCCATCCGTGTTCTCAAGAATGGTATTTGAAGACAGATAACTGAGAAAAATAAAAAAGTTAAAATATTTTTAATAATAAATTTAAATTTAAAAATTTAAATAATTTAATTGAAACTATACACTTTATCACCATTTCAAGCACTGGTTGATTGCAATATTGTCAGGAAGAATGCTGTTCTTACTTTTGAGTAGCTACCTAGCTAATATTGAGGAATATAAAATAATATTTAAGAATTGACTTTTAGTCTCGAAAATCATTAAGCAATGTATTGAATAATAAAGAAAATGTATTCTGTTAAACTTTTTTGAACGCATTAAAATTGTTTTGAAAGAACTCTTTCAAAATGCAAAAGCTGTTATAATAAAGCTTAAACAGAGTCCATATTACAAAAAGGATGTTTTTTAGAAAGATAAGAGATGTGAAAGGAGGATGTGATAGCAAATATAAGGTGTTTATTTCAACTCTATTTTGGACATAAGATAAATCAAATAGTTAAATATTAATAAATCGTTTTATTGTTTATATTGTCAAATTATGAATACACATTTTGATGAAATTTTAATCGGTAATGCAAAAATTAAGCCCGAAATGACAATGATAAGAAATAGCATTGTATTTTTATTTGTTGGCAAGCGAAAAGTACAACCAATCTGTGTGAATATGAAATTCTTTTGATCTTTTAAAGAATTTTACGTAACCGTAATTATAAAAAATCGCCGGATGCTGTCATAAAAGCTCTTTGTGTTGATCATCATTTTCAATTGATGACTCCAAAAGCTTTGATTTTAACTTTGCCCATTAAAAAAGAGGGAAATGTTTTTGACCCAGTGGCATGCAGATGTTATAAATATTTTTTGTTTAAAAATCTTTCTCAAATATTTGAGAAGCATTAACTAGCTTAAACACATGTATAATGTGACGAAAAACAGGCAATAAAGTTATACAGTAAATTTGATAAATACATAACATTTTGAAGGCCTACCTATATATGTGCGTAAATTGTGTTTTGCTTGGTATTCTGCATTCAATAGATACACCATGAAGACAGTATGAAGATAATATTCTTTCATCGTCATAAATAAGTCTTTAAATGGCGAGATGTCAAAAATGTTATCAAAATTAAGACTTAATTGTTTGTTTTTCTTCCCTTGTGATTAAAACATAAATATAAATAATTTCCTACAAAAAGATCATGGATATAGTCAGTTCGATGAATAATGAGCAATTTTAAACAATTATAATATGAGAGTATGATTTTGAATTTTGAATTAATATGTTTATTTAACAAACGCATGTTTAGCCTTATCACTTTCTATAGCACTGTAAAACGTACAGTATTTCATCATATGTTTTTATTATTATAAATTTGATGTTAGTTCTCTATATTTTTTTCGTTTTTAAAGTAATTCTCTTAATTTTTATTGACAACATGCTTTATTTCAAATACAAACGCATTTTTTAAAATAATGATGTGTTTTTTTTTCCTTTTCATTTCGTCATTACGAAGTTGAAGAAGTTCGATTATTTAAAAGCTTTAAGCTCTCTTTTTCAAATAAACGTCAATGAAAGTTAATGAATGGTAGAAAAGAGCGATTGATAAAAGCTCTCCAAAATATAGGAAAAATGTCTATTCACTTACATCAGTCGATAACGTGCGTACTTAATTGTTTCGGTGTTTGACGTACGATGCTTCGAAAATTTATAGTCGTTTATCAAATTGCGTTGTAAAGTATTTTTATTGATATTGAAAACATCGCTTTTGAAGGTTATCTGTTCAATTTCGTTTCAACAAAAGAGCCAAAAAATGTATGTAATGTTTTACCGAAACAATCTCATTATTTGCTTACGATAAAAATTGGATTTGCTTGCATAATCTTGACAAACATTACGGTGAATTATTATTTTATTCTTAAGCACACTTAGCAAACATAAATTTTAAAATTAAACTCGAGTTAAGTTTGAAACTGTAGAGCAAATTATTAATTGATATCAAAATGTTATTTCAATTATGAGAACCGCTGGTGGCAATTATTTTTTTATTATATGTATTATACATTCCAGTTTGGTGGAAATTCAATAGCGTGGTATGATCACATTTCAATATTTATTTATATAAAAATTAAAATAAACCTTCTAAACGGTTTTTTTTTATGACTTATATTAGTTTTTTCGTTGAAAGTAGCTTTGAAAAAATGGCGTATGATTTTAAAAATAAACGGGAAAAGATTTGTTTTTTAATATACGTAAACGAATGTTCGCTCGATAATTTCAGTTTGATTTATCTTTCATGAAAACCAAAACGTATGTTTTTTCCGACTGTTCTGAATTTCTATCGTACGTGTCGTCAGCACGAATAACAATTTTTGATTAAATTTCACACAGTATTTTTGTATTTTTTAACGTTATAAATGCTTTCACGTAATTTTTAACCGCAGAATTTTCAATAATGTATATTCAATAAATAAACAAATCCCCAGTTTATACTTTGCGTATTTTTCAAATCGTAATTGTGTTAACTGGAATTGTAAACTAAAATACTAGTTATTATTGTATTGGTTAATGAATGACTCATTCATTTTTGTGTTTTGTTTATTGTTTACCACGAGCGTTGCTCGTAATTTAAATTTGTCGAAACTAGCTCAGCGTCTGTCTCTCTGATATGATTGAGAGCCATTGTATTTTCAGTTGCTGAATTTGCAATTAGATCGTTTCATTTTGAACGCACAAAAACATATCAACGGAAACTCCAGCTGAATCTTTCAATTAAGAGTCTTTTGTTTGAGCTATATTTAACCCTCTGTGTTGCAGTTTCATAATTTTGCATTTCTTTTCATGCTACGTAGTTTTAAGTTCAATAATAAAATATATGTGTCTAGTAATCGTATATACGATAAATATGATTTTAGCAACGAGCACACTAAACAATTTATCTATTTTAATTATGTTACAATCAAAAAAACAATGTCGAGAGATTAGTTATGAAATATTGTTTGGTCTGTGATGCAGTGGTCAACGTCATTGGCTTCTGTGATGGACCTCACAGATTCAAGTTCCAATACGAACAACATTTGTCCAAAAAAAATAATTTCCCTACGGTTTTCCTAATCCCTTAATAACGGGGCGTAGCGAGAGCGAGTAGTAACCACTAGTTAAGTTGTTATCTTTTCTTTCTATTCATGGTTTCTTCTAAAAAAGAGGCTGTCAAAGTAAAAGTAAGTTGTTTTTATAGACAAAATATGTTGAAATTATGAATTCAAAAGCACCACATTATAAATTAAAAATAATTAAAAATGCAATGTTCAAAACTTTAAAGAGAAATATGAATTTTCTGCATATGGCGTTTGTATTTGTAAATGTATAAAATGCAAATTAACCTGTACCGAAATTCAGAAACTTACAACCTAAAAAAAAAAATACTTTTGACAATTTATTTTTCGTACAGACGGTGATAAAGAAATATGTACAAATGATTATTTCAAAAAATATTTTTTTAGTTTTTAACGATCTATTTTATTCATAACATTTCTTTCAAAATTGAATTTATTGTTTTTGAAAAGAGGAAGTTTACCATTAAATAATACAAAACTTAAGTATCAAATAATGTATACTAACCAATAGTGAGCTACTGCTGTCAAAAATCTGCACGGTTATAAACGTGTTGAGTTTAATTATTCTGCTCCACCATTAAAGAAAAATTTTGCATTTTATTTGTCAAGTAAAACAAATTAATTGAACAAAAGCCTATTTGATTTGGATTAATCAACACTCACAGTGGAACAATTACCGAAATGTGATATTTTATCGTTTCTCTTATTTGTTTATAGTTTGCTAATATAGGCTTACGTATTAAAACATTTATACAATATTTTTACACAATTAATCGAGCATTTATAAAAAAGAAATAATAATTTTGTGCTGTCAAAATATGGATGATTTTAACAATACATCTGACCACACCAAACCAATGATTAAGCATGACAGAAATGGTAAATTAATTAAAAAAAAAAAAAAGCAGTTACTGTAGAAATTGGTCTATACATTGTTGTTAATGAGTGAACATAGATTCAGAAACGAAATACTTTTTTACAACAAATTAAGAGAATAAAACATCAGTATGACTGTATGATGATTTTCTAATATGTAAAAAAATAAATGAAAAAAAGCGATTATTCATCGAATCTATATATATAAAACAAAGTCGGGTTGGTTACACCACGTATAACTTGGCTATAAATTGGCTGATTTTAATGATCTTTGATTTATTAAATTCGTATCCGCATAGAATAGCAGAATAAGCATTAAAACATCGGAAAAATATCACGGAAAATAAATTATGAAGAAAATTAGTATTCTCATACAGTTTTCAAATGGCGAACAGCTTGAAATAATGAAAATGTCATTGTATGCTGTTTTCATCCACTAGATGGCATTTTTTCCTATATTCATTTGTTTTTGCTTCTTTTGCATACGATTGACTTTTAAATATTTTTAAATTTAGAGTATGGATTAGAATAAAAAAAATCGACGATATGAAATGAAAACGAAAGAAAATCGGATAATATTGAAATAAGGTTATGTTTATAATTAGGTATGATAAATTTTTTGACAAAAATGTTACGCTGTTTGCACGAACGTTGCTTTACTCTGAGATGCCACGCTATTACACTTGGAACGCTATATCGAAGAAATTTGAACGTCGAAAGCAAGGCAATGCGGTTCCTGATCGCCCGAATGAATACTGATGCTCTTGGTGACATTTACACAGTTCATCCGAAAAATGACGAATGCTTCTACATGCATGTCAACAGCTCAATTTGCTTGAAAATGATATTCATTGGGGCACGACAATCACTGAAGAAATTTTTTCATATTCTCCAAGTCAGATACGCACAATATTTTCTATCATTATTTTGATGTGCTTTCCATCGAATCCATGTGAACTGTGGAACAAGTACAGGGATGACATGTCGGAAGACATTTTACATCAAATTCGTGTCAGTTCAGGGAATCCCGATCTCGAGGTGAATGAAAAGATACATAACCAGGCTTTGCTTTAGATCGAAGACATGTGTGACCTCATGTGCGGCAGTTTGTTAGTCAAGTTAGAAATACCAACGCCAGATCGTGGAATGAACGACGCTTTCAATCGAGAATTGGAACGTGAACGTGAATATGATCGAGATGCATTAAACCAATCAGTTCGAACGACTGTACCACTGTTGAACCCACAACAGAAGGAAGTGCACAATACGTTAATGAATGCAACTGATGATCGAAATGGAAATGGACGACAAACATGCGAGTTGCATTGAGAATTGCATAATTTAAACTTCACAATTCAAAATCAAATCGTTGGTCCACTACATTCTTTCAAATCTATCGACCGTGTAACAAACGAAAGCGAAGCAACCAACTATCCAGTTGAATTTGTAAACTCATTGGATTTGCCTGGCTTGCCACCGCTCAATTTACAACTAAAGGTTGGCTCGGTAGTCATCATTTTTCAAGTTATCAAGTTAACTCAACACTTATTGATTCTGAGGCGGTACGGAGTTCGTTGGTTCAGCTAGTTAAAGATAATTGAACAGCTCAGGCCCTTACCGGTATAAAAATTCATCCTACACTAGCGCCGTGTGGTAATACAAGAGAAACTGTTAAGCAATTTGTTACCTTACTTTAAAAAGGTTCTATTTGCACTTTGCCTTGTTTTGAGATACGAGCGTTTGAATATTTGACTGATCATATTTTGAAATTGAAAAGAAAAAATGCACGCACTTTTGATGAAAAGCAAGTATAAAGATATTTTTTTTTACTAATTTTAAGAAAAAAATATTTAATTTAAACACTATATATCTGAAGATAATCAGCGCTTAAAACTGTAATCAAAAACCTTTTTGCTTTGAACTGACAACAATAATTGAGTTTGAAAAGGTTATAACGTCCAGTTAAACTTTCTACACTCAGCCTGTAGTATGCGTTTGACAGTTGCCACCTACCGATCGATTGTCTAAGCTGAATGTTGTGGCAACGTTGTTTTATAATAATATACTGAGTTGTAATAACTGTAAGACAAATTTTGTTTATAAATCGATTATAAAAAGTCCTATTGTTTCTTAGAAGCTTGTAAAATTATTGTGTGTAGATAAAACTTTCGAATCCTGCTAACTTCTTTATTTAAAAATGCATGACTCTGAAATAAATATATATGTAAGAGTGTGGCAAATACAATATTTTCCGAACAAAAGGTCATTTTATGCCAAAATGTCAGTTAGAACCTTTTCAAAGTAAGCCAACGAATTGCTGTTTTAAGAAAAAATGAAATATTTTTGACAACTGATTTGAATGGCTAATGTTTTTTATCGCTCATGTATAGAATCGGAAGTGGATGAAAAGTAAACTGAAAAAAAATCCTTTTGCGTAACTGCTGATAGGCGCCAATGTGCTAAATATTTTGTTTTTCTTAATTTAAAAAATACCGGTTAGAAAATTTTTATTCAATTTTTATGGTGTATGTATGTAAACACGGTGTAATAAAAAAAACTAATGCATTATTTACTGTGCAGAGCACAATAAACAACAGGTAAAAATAATAAATAAAACTGCAAAATGTATTATTTCAATGGAAGTTGCACATTTATGAGCACTTTTATGATTATATTTTACTGCAATAAATCATATTGTCAATACATCAGTAAATCCTCAACTTTTGAGTCGAGGTTCCCGTTGGTGGAATGTGGATTTAATATTTCCAGAGCAATTTCAAAGATGTCGTTGGAGTCATGCTATTAAAATACTATGTGTACCATATTGGTAAAGAATATCACAAATGCAGACAATGTAAAAAATATATAATCAATGCGTTGTTAATATAAATGGCATGAATCATTAGTTACATATGTAAAGACATTTCCGAATTGCTTTGACGTAAATGCGTAGCAAAGGAAAGTAGAAGATTCAACAAGATTACCAAAAACGTATTTTTAAAGTCTGCAACAGGGAATTGGGAAGAAAGTACACAAGTAAACATGTCGTTAAATCGGTATAACGTTATGTTTTTTTCCGTACATCCAAAGTCTTTGAATATCAAACACCATTACGATGAACAAATATGAAAACGAGATCATAATTTTCTTTCGCGTCGCTTGGGAAAAGCCATGAGCAGTAAGCTCATTCGTATAAAAATAATACTGTGTTATAAAAACATGAAAATTTTCATCACTTTTATTTTTATATCACAGAATCTGTCTTCGTAAGCAAACTGGGTTTTATATTTTTTATTTCCTCTATACTCTAGAATGACTCTACTTAACCCTTGAAAATATTAACTTTAATCTTCTTCTTGACAAAAAATACACAATCTTTCTTTTCAACTTTTTGTGCATTATTTTTTATTAGTAACAGTTAGGTAAACATTAAATATCAACTAATGCCTTTTAGACTATTTCTGTAGTTAGATGGCCTTTTGTTATTTGTATTTTTTTTACAAATCGATTCTTACATACTACCAGACTCGACTAAGTAAGATCTACAAGACGTCAAAACTAGGGAATCAAATCTCGTTCAATTTTCTGATTCCGAAGTCCCGGATTTCGGGATTGAGAAATTTTGAGCATATCCCAAAAATTGACACGAAGTTGGCACATTGAGGATTTAAAATTCCTCGGTGAGCTAAAAAAAACTAGGTTTGGAGATAATCCGGGGAAAAAGTAAAGCGAATTGAGGATTTCAAATTAATCAATCCCGAAATCCCGGGATCGGAAAAAGGCTCCGGGATTGGATACCCTAGTCAAAACGTTACACGTCTACGTCTTATAAGTTTGAGGAAATAAGCCGTGTCGATAAGCATCGAATTTTGTTAAGACTGTTCATTATGATATGTAACAGATACCTTATGTTGTGTTCTATTATTTAAATATGTTGACATTATTACCCAAATTGTATGTTTGCAGATTATTACACGTAGAATCTTTCTTGACTACCATGTTTGTCATTCTCATAACGTCAGTATACAATATAACCAACGAGCCTGTACAACCTCCACATTTTTTTTTATAAGTATAATTAATGTGATACCTTTTTGCTAATTAATAAGATGTATACGATATACTACAAATATTAAATAATATGATTCATTTATTTATGTGAAGTATGTAGTTCAACAAAACTATACGATTGTCAACACAAGACTTCAGTATGAGTAATAGGTCAAAGCTTAAAAATAATAGATCAAAAAAACAATTTTTAAATAATTTTCTATAGAATATCATGTTTCCATATTTTTAATATATGACAAAACATGATATCTCATATAAAAAAAAATACTTACTAGATGGCAGATATTTAAAAAAATGTTATATATAAATACAATAAACCTTCTATTAAGAACTGTTTTATACACTAATAACGTTAAGTTTTATACACTATTATTAATTAACTTATTATATTATATTGGAAAATCCTAAATAATTATTATTTTTTTAACCTTAATATAAAAATAATAATAAAGCAACCCATAATTCCATGCACAAATTTAAGAAATTGTTTCATTTTTTTAAATACTGCTTTCACCGATTGGGTCGATCTAAGCAAATTAGAAACAATAAAATGACTAGAGTTAAGCAAAATAAAAAATATTTTCACTGCTCTAAGTAATTTTAGTAAAACTGAATACCTATTTTAGTTTCACAGCTATAAAATATTTTTTAGAAGACACATTTTATAAAAGTATGCTTTGATTTATTCTACCAATAATACGAAATAAAAAATATACTACACATCTGCCTCTGTTTATGAGTGTAGTTTTGTGAATGCGCCATATATACGATATAATATTTGTTCAGCATACATTATAAGCATGATAAGTAAGCATACATTTCAGGGGAATCGTTTTTGTCGAACTTTCCGGAAATAGGACAACCAAAAACACTCATCCACTTACAAACGCACACATTTCATATGTCATTCTGGCTCATATTCCACACGTCACGGATTCCTATTTCAATGTCTTTTGTCGTCGAAGCCGTTCAATTTTGCCATAGCCTATATTCTATAAACACTATCATTTTGAACATATTTATCCACCCCCACAAACGAAGTATATAACATATTTTACGCGCCGATTGAATAACATAGTCACCGGAGACTAGATATATTTTTTGTTCTAAGCCGTGTCCACTCTCAATATAATTGTATGGATATATTGGAACATTCAATCATTAGTGTTGTGTTAACGAAAAGTACTAAGTTACAATTAAGAATTCAGAAAATGACTTCCAGTATAAAGCGATTCGTAGTTGTTAAGTAGCTTTCAGAAAAACTTATACAAAAACCGACTTTAAAAAATGAATTGCTAAATTATAATATTTTCTAAAACTTGGTTCGATTCGGTTTTTCAAAGTTTCTCAAAAAAAGAAAAGTTCCGTTAAAATAGCGAAAAAAATATATTAATTTTAAGACTTTTTAAATTTTTTTAATAACTATTATTAACATTTTATATTATTAACATATTATTTTATCTCGTTTCATATGTAACTACGGCTGTTTCAAACTAAATTATTTAATAAAAATAATAAAACATTTTTAGTACTTTTTCCACATAAAATTTATTAGATCAGGACCGGTTTTGCTCATGATGAGCATTGTCAACTGATAAGAAAAACAATAGAACCGTGATATTTATACAAAAGTTAAGTGATAAAAACAAGGTATGACAAACAATTGGTATTACAACCTAGCAAAAGAATTGAAGTAAAATACAAGGAAAATAAACTATAAATAAAAAGTTGAAGACCACTTAGCAATGAAACTATTATGACAAAAACCAATTAGGTATGTATTATCATTACCAAAGTAAAAACCAACAATTAGTGCATATAATAAATAAATCTTAATGTCTGTCAACCAAATTGAGTTTGGAAAATCCAGTAGAGTTATAGAAATTATTTAATTTAAGATTTCGACTGCAAGTGCTTGGTGAAATTTCAATATTAAATTTGAATTGTTCCAATTATGTTCATTCACACAAGTTTTTTTACTTAAAATCAGTTCAAGTTCATCCGTGCCCTTTAACACCTGAAGATGCTGAAAGGCGATATTGCTAATACAACAAGATTGACTGAGCTCGACAGTAGATTAGTGTTAAAGTTTCGTGCTGTTAGTCAATATTTATAGTTTATATAATCACGATAATTTATTTACTAAACGTCAGTTCAAGTTCGTCCATGCACTTGAACGCCTGGGGATGCTGAAAGGCAAAACCTAGGTCATTTGTGACAGCAATTGTGTGAATGTACATAATTTGAACGATCAAAATTATAATTATTCAACTTATAAAAATGAATAAATATGTAGTGTATAGTATAAAAGAAGTCGGGTGCCTAAGTAAAAAAACCGGCTTTAGAATTTTGCAAATTTTGAGAAATTTTAAATCGACAAACACTAGTTAGTTTTCAGGATCTGAAGGGAGGTAGCTGATATGTTTAAAATACTCTACACATAGGATATCAATCCAAATATCTTTTATTCTATGACTGCACAATATTTTAAATCAGGATTTGATTCATTGACCTCGCCACTGTGCGAACAGAAGCCAAACAGCATTAATTTTGCGGCTAAGCGGTCAATATTTATATATGATTCTTAGATAACAAAATTTCAGGATAATAAATAAATTAAGATATCTGTCTTTAAAATAATATTTCATGTACAAATAAAATCGGGTTTTGGTAGTTAACACATTAGGTTATGTATCATGAAACAATCTGTTTTTGAGAGTATTTTATCTAATAAAATATATGTTTTTTTCAATCGTAGGTGATTAAACACATGAATATATACGTATGTGTATGAACAGTTTTATATGCTAAGAAACGCTTGCGTTGAAGAACGTAGAGCTTGAGAAAAATTCCACATGTGGGAGAACAGGATTCCCTGAGCAAAACGTATCAAGAGGAACCCAAGTGGAAGGCTAAGAATTCCAAAAATGGTGACCAGACATTCTATCTCCACCGGAAACGGCCTATTTTCGGGCTATCTGTGAGACTTCCGGGGCTACGATTTTTTTTTCTCTTGAATAATGAACATGAAAATAAGACTATTTGTTGAAATCAACAATTAACCGGAACCTCGTATTTTTGTTCAGACAAATTTTATGAATCATGCCGTAATATATCTTCGAAACGAATTAAATTTCATCCAACTCATCGAAAGGTGAACGACTTATCGATTTTGAAATAGTGAATTAATGTTTGCTTTTTTCATCAAGAGTTGTTGTTAATTAAACTAAGAATTGAAAATTATTTTCACCTTTCAGTTACAAAATCAAATAAAAAAATATTTTCTTACGCACTGATACTGTAAGAAGTCTTTTTTTTATTGAAGATTTTATAACAAATCAAATAAAAAGATTTTTATGTCAAAATGAGAGAAAAAATAGTTATTTAATTATTTATTATAACCATTTATAGCCTTTGACACTATTTTAAAATCACGTCTAATCATTTTATTTATACAAATACTTAAGAGGATATAGTACCTTTACGCCTGAAAACAGAGTAAATCGATCGTTTTCCATCGACGAAATCTCGTGAACCGTTCACTTAAAAATTTTTTTTTTTCAATAATTACATTTTCCAAACGCTTTTTTACATTATTGCATTTTTTTTTTTATGAAAATAGTAAAAATGTCAAGATTACACGGTAAAACATTGACTTGGATTTTTTTCAACTACTTTACGCGAAGATCGTTTTGAAGTTTATTATAAGATACCGAAGTTTGAAATCTTAGAAAGAAATACAGATAAAGATTGGTTTAAGAAAGTGATTTGAGCAGAATTTCTAATTTATCGTATATAATGATTATACAGCCATTTGAAATGTACCATTTTTCCCACTTTTTCTGACTGATTTTTAAAGCATAATTGTATCATATATACTTCTAAAAAAAATTGAAATAAAAAACCATTTTATTGTTTACATTAAAAGCAAAAAAAAAATAATAATAATGATAATACCAATAAATGGTAACCATTTTTCGGAGATGCCTTTTCTTACCTACTATGCTTCAGTTTGAGCTTCAGTCTGAGATCGTACGTGGTATGGAGTGGACGTGTCCAATGTTTTATTAAAAAATATTAAATCACTGGTCAACGAATATTTAGAGGTAATCAAAGCAATGTTTTTTTATTCTGCCAAAAAAACGTGCAATATCGGTTGGGGTTAGGGTTGCCCAAAGCGCTGACAAATAATATTATTATTTATAATACAATAATGTATTTTTCATTAGCGATGCTTCTAAAGACCAGTATTACTTTAGCTTATGGATGTCCAACCGGTAGATCGCGATCGACCGGTTGACTCCAAAGCATAATTTGTTTGATCCCGAAAGCTTCCGTGAATTTGGAAAAAATATACAATTTAAATATAAAATATACAAAAATTGAATTATTTGTAAGCATATACCTAATATATATCTAATATATCCAATTGTATGTATTTCGCATTTAAAATAAACATTTCCAAGATTGAAGAAGGGAAAAACCCTACTAAATAAAAATTGTTACAAGAATCATGGTAGAAGTCGATCGCGAGAAAACTTAAGATTGAAAAGTCGATCTTAAGAAAAAAAAAAAGGTTGGACACCCTTGCACCCTTTAATGCAGCGATTTCCAACCTTGGAAGCGTGGACTATTGTAAAAAGAAGCGCGAACAGTCCAAAATATTTATTTACCCTTTAAAACGTGTCTTTGTTACTATATGAAAATAAAGCATGGGGAGGCGCGAAGATATTTTTTTTCAAAGGGAAGCGCATTAACACAAAAGTTGGAAACTACTGGCTTAATGGATAAGTATTTTAAAATAATTATTTGGCAATGCTTTTAAACAGAGATTCTATCTATAGATATTTGTATCTAATAGTAATAATAGATGAATAAAAGCATTTTTACATTAGTATTTATGAATCATTTCTATGTTTCAAAAGTTTTATGCCGCTTACAGATGGGGAAGATTTTCGCTAAAAAAACAAAGTTCGTCGTTTAAACGTAAAAAAAACACATTATTATTAGAAACAAAAAAATATTGGAAAATATGTTAATATGTCACAACCCTGCATGTCGTCGAACATGCAAATTGCCAGTAAAGAAAGTTCTCAAACATTATATAAAGAATTACAAATATATCTATGCATTCAATATAAATTATTTGAATGACTACTTTTGATCTGGTCTAATATTCATTTAGTTTCTTCTTTATTGAGTTAGACTATAGAATATTGAAGTAAAACTATTTGCATTCAATAAAATATACACCCAATACTTTTTTTACTCGATTATTTTGGATAAACCGTTACGTTTTTTCATACATTTTTGGTACTTTTTTTACACGGATTTGAAACTGATTTATCAAATTATATGAAATGAGCTTTTTTTTACGCGCCACTTTCTGGAACTAATGTATCATACTGAGATTTTGGATCTTAGATTCAAAAGGTCAATAGAAATATATAATAGAATCCGCAATACATTTTAGATGCTATTAATAAAAAATGTAAAGAAGTCACTGTGCGACATGTTCAATCGATTTGTTAAGAACGATTACTTAACATATAATAATTTAAAAATATCGAAGTTTTTTGTCTCACACGATAAGACATAGTTAAGATAATTTTCGGATTAAATTCATGGTCAACTATAGCGCGAACCAGAAATAACTATCAATTGCAACTTATAATTCTTTTAGAACTAAATACTTTTCTATTTTAATCTTATTATGTCAATATTTTTTATGTTTTAAACTTTTGTATGCAACAAAATTATTTTTCAAAACTGTATTCATCAATATCATAACAAATCAATATCATAAAAAATAGGTTATACAAAATTAAAAATAAAAACTAATTCAATATATAAGAGAAAGTTTGAGAAATTTGTATTGTATGGTTTGTTTAGCGTCTCTTGTTACCTTTAGCAAAAGCCGTCTCATGATTTAATTTATTAGTACGATAGCCTACATGTAGCAATACCTCATATAAAGCATTTTCAAGGAATATATAATTAACGTATAGTTTCAGTTACATATAATTGTTGCAACAGATATTTGGGGAAGTAAATTAGATTGTCAGTCTTGGCTATGAAGATAAATAAATACTTATTGATTTTCGTCGATATCTAATATTAATACAAATTGTTTTATATGAAAAACCTTTATAACTGTCTAAATACCCATTCGTGTGTTAGGTGGTATTGTTATTTTTGTAATGAAATAGAAAAATGTTTTGCTTGTTTTGATACTGTAAAAATACGTATTGTGGTGGTTACTTATTTAAGTCAGTGCAATATTTATGATGTAGGTAACATTTAAGTTTTGCATTCCTACTGAGTCGCCTTAAAGTTATAAACCATTTACATCGAACATGGTAGTAATATAAGTAATTTTTATTATATTAAGAAAAACAAAATATAACTTTGTAGGTACTTATTTCATCTTTTATTTGTCAAAATTAGAAATGGTTTCGCTCATGGCGAGCTTTATCAAAGGAATATTGTGTTTATCTTTATATAATTTCTTTCCACAAAGTATTGGCAGTGAATATTTACCCTTGTTGTTTTTTTCGCAGCAATCATATTTTTTCAATTTGTTATTGTAATTAATTTAAACAACACACCATTATAAAATATACTATTTTTTTTAAATGAGCGCATTTTCCCAAATATCAACAAAAAAAAGTTAAAATAAATATTTTTCAGAATTATAAATTCTTTAAAAGTATGATAATTGAAAACATTCTTAAAATTATGATTATTGTGGCTTTTTTATAAACAAACCGATCAATACTTATAGAAAGTGTCTGTTCCTGATTTTTCAAGTGAATATTTGCAGTTATATGATTGGTTCACAATAAAATATTTAAAAAATTTCAATTTGCATTTTTTTAAGTAACATCATGTATGCTTGACACACACGCCTTCACAGTAAGTCAAAAATGAATACCATACATCCGTGTAAAGTGAATATCTTGACAACTCAACATAGCAAATAGTTAACGACATAATTTGTTTTTATTTTTTACTCTAGAAATAATTGAACGTCAAACATTTTGCAGTATTGACTTTCAAAATTAATAAGGTAAAATTAGTTAAAACAATTATTAAAATTAATAAGGGTTGTATCTCAATTAATCAACATATCCATGATTAATACGAAAATCTAACATAAATTTATTAACTTCTTTTATTTCATGAATTATTTTAAATATCTTGTCTTATTGATAACATGCTCACGTCATTAGTAATGTATATATGAGTATAACTTCATGATACAAAGCACTTTTTATCCATATCCACTCCCAATGTATAGCATACGGCCTCCTTATAGAGGTACTTCAACAAGAGTTTTTCTCCGAGAAATTTTTGTGACTCAACGTCGCTCAACCTCCGTTTTCCAAAGAGAGTAGTAGGGATAGAAGAATAAAGTTAAGACATTGGTTAACTGATCGCTCTCACTGGAGTAAGAATTTTAAGACATCACTAATGCCTTTGAACAGAAATCGATAAATCAATCGAAAAAGCACTGTGTGTACTGATACTCGAAGCCGTGAGATTCGGCACGTAAGACAACAACCATAGGACCAGACAAGTTCTACCAAAGTAAAAATTATTTTCTTAAAACTAATTCGTGGTTATCTTCTTCCTAAATAAACAAACGGTATTTTCCAACTTATTAAACGGAATCGTTTTACAAATTATCCTTTTTCCGTACAGTTTAATAAAATAAATAGACCTGGAAACCCTACACGTACACAGAAGCATATTCCCAGAACAATTTTGACCATTATGCTTTCGAGATGTAGTAATGGCTTTCTATGTTAGCATAACCTTACAGCGGGGAATATAAACCAGTCTTTAGAATACAGGTTTTTCGTTCGGCTCCATGTTCGGTTTTAAAAATTGCGGAGGAAAGGAGTCGGTGAGAAATGAAAGCGAAATATAATGGTCTTCTTTTCCTTAAATATTTGGATAAAGCCAAGGAGTATATTATTGCATAATCCCCAAAGAACACATCATTAAAAATAGCTGTGATAACAAGACCTTAACAAATCATAATATTGTTTATATTGCTAACATATACATATATTCACTTAGTAACTAACCACCTATATATTCACATGTATTTTGGCGTTTAAAAAAAATATTGTTTTCATGTCACGTCTCCGATTATATTAAATATTGAAACAAACATTGAAAATAATTAATTCATTTGCGTATTTGTAAGTTTTGTTTATTTTAAGTAGTTTTTTTTGATAATCACAATGTTAACACCTAAATACACCGTCTGTCAAAAAGACTTATTAGCTTTTAAGCTTGAAAAAAGAAAGGTCTGCAAAAATTGCAACCACAAAAATGAACATTTAAAAACAATTTTCTTTAACAACTAATTAAATTTATATTACACTTAATATATAAAACACCAGTTTAGTCTTTTTTCACTTCAAGGTTGTGTTTATTTATTAATTTTATTTTGGTAAAAAATCGTTTAAAAGTGTTTTTTGTCTATCCGGTAAAATTAGTAGCCGCCAGTTGATCTATCTAATAAGCACAAAAAAATGTATTTTGATATAGATTTTTTTTGTCACCTATAAATAAAAAGTTACACTTTCAAACAAAAGAAGTTGATTGAATATCTATCATTTTATAAAATATTCAATGAATCGTGTATATTTGTCATTTGCTAGCGTAGACATGACGGTGCTTGAATTTTACTATGAGAATACAATATTTTGGCTCATTTCGTACGGATTATGCTGAAAGAATTCTAAAATAAAATTTCCAAGAAAAAAATCCTTTAAATTAAATACCCAAAAAATATTCTTTAGGTAACTTTTGAATAAGGAAAAACTCGCGCGTACTTTAAATTTAATTATCTCTTTTGAATTGAATAACTAAGCTTTTGAAGAGCGAAATTATTTTTCTAAAGCTGTCGTTAGTTTTGGCGCAGAGAACTTTGAGACTTTGACTTGTTTATTTCTTAATTCGAGTCAAACATTTCCCCAGGCAAACACGGTCTATTTACGAGCCACGAAGGCTTCTTGTTTGTTCTTAAGTTTCCGTGAAAGCCTCCAAGCTAAAAAGTCACCAGCCCTTACGGAAACACTATTATAGTGGACCGGAAACTAGTGCCCTTACTTGCCTGTGACACTAGTTAAAACTTAGAATAGGCAAATATTTAGTTCCGTAATGGAGTCATTCTAAAAAGCCTTTTATAGTGATGAGCATTGTTATTTTGGAAATCGAAAGTAACACATTTTTAATTATTCTCATTTTTAGTTGATTTATTTTATTATGTCAACATTGTAATAATATATGTATAGTTTAATAAAAAAATAACACTATCAGTAACTGAGTAAAAGAAACTATCAATAATAAGCAAAAATAACCTTTTAATCTACTTCTGTCTAACGAAAATTTTATATTTATTATTTCAATTGATCAAACTAAGGTTATGAATATTTCCATATGTAAAATTAGGTAAAATAATATGAACAAATTTTAGTTTTGAATAAAAAAACAAATACTAGTTTATTTTATAAAATAATTGACAAATGACCTGTAACCGTAGCATAATATGATTTTTTTTGAATAATATTGCCATCTGCTAGGCTTCCGAATTTTTTAAAAATCTTGTACCAAATCAATTAAAAAAATATATTTTACTTCTTGTAAAATTCTCCGATTCAAAAATCTTGTATTTAACTTATTATCACCTAACAAATATATTTCAAATTATTTTATAATAAATGTAAATTTTATTAATTACTTGCTGATTACAACAACGCGTTCGTTTGATAGTAAAACATAAGATGATATGAAAAAGTGAGAGATTTTATACTTCCAAGGTGTTGCTCGAAAGAAACAAAATGACAAGCCAAATCATAAGACGTGGCGACATGAGTTTAAGAATTATTTCATTGTTTTAGTCAAAATGTTGCTGGAACGTGCTTTAACCAACATTGCATTTTCTGGAACAATTTATCGTATTTACCCACATTCAAATGTGACAGCTAATTGCTTTAAATTCAAACGATTAATTAACTGAAATTTTCTGCGTATAATACACACGCTTTTGATTTATTAGCATGCAGTCATTCTTCATATTCAAGTAACGGTTCCAGAACAATAACGTTTATTAGTAACAGTACTTGTATGCCGTACCCATCTCTATTTCCGTGTGTTGACAATTTAAACGAAGCCAAACATGTTTACCTTGAAGTTAATTTAAACTTTGAATTACGAATTACGTCACACTGAAACACTTGGTACCCACCTCTTACAAACTAATTATTTACGTTGACGTGATGCAAATGAATGGCAAATATTAGTTTTTGCTCACAGTTGTAGGAAGCCAACAATTGATGTGTTTAAATACCTACAGTGTTTTGTATGTATCAATGATAATCATTTATGGGTTACTAAATAAAGACAGATATAAACAAATGATGGGCACTATAAGCCAAAATTAAAATCAATACAATACAAAAAGTAAGATTAAGTGATTCTTCAGTGCTTATAATTGTAACGTGCTTAAAATATTGATACAGATAAAAAAATATAATATAAATACGAAAAAGTTTCGTTACATAACCAACGTAAAAGTTTGATACTGAATTGCTAATGGTCATTGACGTACATTTGAATCATCGAATTATTATTCTACAATATCGTTTTGAGTTTCAGCTTAAATTAAACTAGATCGTGATGTAGTTTATTTTAACAAATTGTTGAGTTGAATTTTTCAATAATCTAAGTAACTATATTGACCATTCTCTTGATATAACTAAAAAAATGTTTTATTTTTAGAAAATTGATTTATTTTTTAATAAATTTAGGATGTGTTAACAAGCAATTACTGGTAATATTTATTGGCAAGCAAAATTTTTTGGTAATTATTTATGTATTAAAAGTTTATGGAGATGTTTTGAGCACAAAATTTAAAAACGTAAATGTAAATTTTATAATTTTCTCACAGTCTGGCGATGATTATGTCATATTATTTATACCTTCTTACTTTTATTTGTCGATCAAAAAGGAGGTTTTAAACCAATTCATTCAGCTATTACTTTTATGTTTGCATTACCGTCCGCTTTTACCATAAAAGCCAAAATTACAATATATTTTTGAAGTTGTAATTTTCTGATAATATGTTGTTTTATATTTTGTATAATATTATCTATTGAATGGAGATTTTAATACTCTAAATTCATCAAAGCTTATGTATATTTTTTTTATATCAATCAACTATCCGAAAATTCATATTTTACTTAAAATGAAACAAAGTAAAATAAATAATATTTTCTGTTTGCTCGTTCAAAAATATAAATAACCAAAATTTTCGTGTTTTAGATTGTTTCATATAATGTTGGCATGAAATGTCTCGGGAAAAAGCAGCTTATGGAGAAAAGTATTACAGGAAATTTAAAATGCTCTTCTGCCTAATTTCTGGAGTTTCCTACTTGACATCCTCCCCTAGGGGATGTTTTGAATGCAACCCCAAAATATAAAGTGCCTCTGCTTTACAAAATTATAACCTCATGTCTATTTTGAATAGCTATAGCAACACAATTTTTTCATACATATCAAGAAAAACAAAATTTAGGAGATATTACTTGACCAGCGAAATAATATAAGTAGGGTATTTTAAAATTGATAAATAAACACAAAAGCTTTATAAAGCAATTGAATATGTAAATAAATATTTTTTTTTTTTTTTTTTAATAATCTCTTAACTATAACTTCTGATAAGTAAACTGCTTTTTGCTGCCAAAAGTGGAAAATAAAGATACAAAAAATAATTGGGCTACTTGACAAAAACAATGATGGGATGATTATTAAATGATGTTTTGATCGAGATAAAATTTAAATGATAAGGAAAAATGAACATGTATTAATAAATTTCTACGTACTCACTATATCAATTCGGATCAAAGTCTCTCCAATATTCCTATGAGAAATTCAACATTTTTTAATAAAACACATATTTAACCTACTAGACAGGCTACTAGAATAAATTTGTTGATAAATGAAATAATTCCATTTTTCACATAAAATTCTCAGTAAAAAAAGGGTTGTTATTAAACATTCAATAAGTTACAAAAAATAATATTTAAGACACTTTTATCACTTTGAATCGTTGATCCATTAAACAAACTACATATATTACATAAAAAAAATACTCAAAACAGTATTATTTTATATTATCGAAATGATCGAAAAATGGACAGTTATGATGTGTTTTAGTAAAAAACATAGCATTTCTCAATTCAAGCTGCTTCATCGCCTTAAAAATATTAAACAGGTTTTTTTATCGATATTGAATTTATTTTGTTTTTTAAATATACAATATAATTCCATTTTTTTAGCAGTTATATACAACATAATATTTTTAAATACATAAGTAGGTAAAGGTGCCAAAATGCTCTTTGTATAGCCGTATAATTCTTTACAAACATTGAATGTACGTAACTCACATACACTCACATAAACACATCACGCGGGTGAGTCTGTTGTCATCCCGCCAGGGGTGATAATGCAAATGTTTCTACGCCTCTACGCCTCTACGGCACTACACCGCTGCGATGCTGCGGAGGATGTTTAAACTTTTAACTGCAAAGTTGTTGGGCGTGTAATTTGTTTTTGCTGCGGAAAACATGTAGTTGAAGAAAGGGTGCCACCCTATATTACATTAATTTTTGCGCCCTAAACTTCAGATGTCTTAGGTTAATGCAACAAAATACTCTTTGATAGTCTTCGTCTTTTAAAATCTCATCCTCATCAGCATCTGCGCTACAACTACGAGATAAGATTTTGCTTTTTAGAAAAAATACTTTTTAAAACTGATTTATCCACTATTAATTTTTCTTCAGTTGATAAATGAGACACTTATGTTTTTACTTCAAAATCATAATAATGATTGGTAAAACGAATTAAAAAAAAAGCAATTTAAAAACAAAATGAATTTTAAAAACAGCTATATGTTTTAATTAAGTTTGAACAAAGTTTTCATGTGGTCAATTTCAATACAACTATTTACGATTACTCAATCATATTTTTAGATCAAATTTAACTTTGAGTATTTAATTGATACTACCACAACATTAATTTAAAATTTTATCAAAAAATTTGAAAATCAAATTCCTTTTGCGTTCCTAATGTATATGAATTAAAGTTAATTGATTGTATTATCATCGCAATTTATACGAATGGACATCGTGATTATTAAGTCAAGGTATTTTTAAAACTGTTATTTTTTCTGAACTAATTCAAACTAATACAAAAAATATATTCAACCAAGTTATTACTATAACTATTATTATTTTTTCACAAAAAATCTATTTTAAAGATATAAGCTATGTAATGTAAGTCTTTTGCTTATTCTGCCAAAGTTTCTAACGAAATAAATGTTATCTTAACAAATGAAACTATAAAAATTACCACAGGTATCGTTCCACAAATCCACAAAAGAATTGCCGGCAATTTGGAGGCATTTTGCAAAAGCTTCGTAAAAGAAGCAGTTTGACTCAATCCAGATGCGGAATGGTAAAATAACAAGAACAATATTTTACGCTTGTGTACTAAAAACAAATGTGGCTGTCAAATCACGATGCGGATTTACTACAAAATTATGTATCAAAGCATATTGTGAAAGGAATATGATGATTTATTTTACACCCACGTTTAGAGCTCTGGAGTTCATGGCCTCATTTAAGTGTCTGTTAATACTCATTATAATTTATAAACGTTTTTTTTTTATATTTTAAATATTTTTTTTATAAAATTTATGTTATTTTAGGTATTATTTATTTCTTGCATCTACTATCTATCAAGTCTTTCGTTTCAGAATAAACAGCAAACTTAAGACAAGCAAGTAAAGAGAAAAATAATTATTTCATTTCCTAAAGACATTTATTTATTTATGTTGTCAATAAATAAATAAAACCAAATTAGGTAGATCAAAATTAAAAAAAAAATATAGATCAAAAAAAAATGTTAACTGATCAGATAAGCTTAAACCCAATTAATTGCAGCTCGAGGTTTCTGAATCAACCACCAGTGTCACATGTAATGCCTACGAATGAGAACTAATACCACCACAAAAACAAAACAAAAACCAAAGACTACGCAACCGCCTACGCCCAGGTAAATCCAGAACGCTACGCGAGAAAAGCAACATCAAAATACACCAGATGAAAGGGAAATTGGAGCTCGGCTCCACCAGCCCCAGAATTTGATGTATCTATGTATTTAGAATTTGATCAATCAAAATCAAAATGAAAACACCAACATCATCATCAAAATTCAAATCAGCACTCACTCGTTAAAATAATAAACAAGGACAGCTTAGTTTTGAAGAATTAAATTAAAATAACGTTACATTTTTAATAATACTGACCATATCGAGCCACAACAAGCAAAAAATCTTTATAATTCAAAGACTTTAAAAACATCAGGCAAATGATAAAACGTTCTAAAATTTTTGTCACCGACACCTTAAGTGATATTGAAAAATTATTGGCCTAAAACGCAATTTACCTAACTGTGTCAGCTTAGATCTTTAACCGACTATAAGCCTATATATAGCCGGATTCGTAGCCAAGCGGTCATGTATTAAAATCCCAGTATAGACAGTTATTACAAATAAATTTTCAATTGATTTATGGATTTCTGTCGAAAGGTATCCTAATTTTAAACTATAAACTGGCTTAGCAAGACAAATAAGTTAACCACTGGTCTTATCCTAATCCTATCTTTCTGTCTCTACTCTCTGGATTTGATTTTTATTTTCAATATATCTTGTTTTTTAATATGACTCTAGTATTTTTTGATTGTTTCTTAGGGCTTATCTTTTTAATGCAAATTATCTAATTTATTATGTGAACCTCTCTCCAGACAAATAAAACGCAAAACAAAGCAACGCAGAATATTTAGAATTAATTTTATACGATAATTGTATGATTTAGTAACAGATATAATCATATTTGTATATACTAATGAAACAATCAAAACGTTGACGATAAAATATTATATGATCTAGTTAAAAGCTCCGGTGCTTAATGAAACTGAAGTAAATTTTTCGCATTATATAATTTCACTAATTCTCGCCTGGCTTCCAGAGACCTGGCGAACATTTTTGTTTAAGAATAATATATGGGCGACAGTTTGTTACGGATAATTGTCAGTTTTAGTATTTTACCAATGGTTTTATATCCCACATTCTTACATACTTTAAATGGGACTAGGTTAAGTGTTACGTGATTCATTTTTAAAGGATTGTTTTGTTTTAAAATTGTATACAAACACAATTCGAGATACTATCACAGCGTTGACTTTTCTTTACTAAAAGACTTAATTTTAAATTCTTAATTTAAAGAATAGATTTTGAAAAAACCAAAAATAATATCAGATTGCTTATTATGAAATTATCTTATTCCAAGAACTTAAGCTTGATTTTGTTTAAAAAACACCTGAATATGTCAGTGTTCATATATTTTTTGTTAAATTTTACCCGTTATTTGATCTAAAGAGGAAAAATGTTGATGTATACTAAACTGAAAAATCAATTTGATTAAAAAGTTTAATTATCTGAAAAAAATATGTTTTAACAATTACTATTTTATATAAAATAGAAAACTATTAAAGATTTCGTATGAAGGTGCTTGATGGAATTTTAATATTAAATTTAAACGATTCAAGTTTAAGAGATCTATTTGAACATGTGGCCTCCATTAAGAAAATCTCGATTATCCATATCGGCTATTTTTAAATTATTGATTGAATTGAATTTTCCTCTCTATGTAGAAATATAAATAATCTAAAAAAGATAAGTTAAAAAGAATAAATGCCACAAATATTTTTGATTATAAACAAGCGCAAGCATTTTTCACATAACGTTAGAGATTAAAAAAGATAAATTTTTCTCATTGTTCTATAAACATAATTAGAGTTACAGTGTTTTGTTTATAAAAAATAAAATGTTTGCATGACAAGTTAAATAAAACTTTACTTCGTCGTTTTATATCAAAAATATAATTCTCAAATATGGTTTTATTGGTAAGTGATATTTTAAAGTATTTACGACTTTAAAAGCGCTTAATATTAAAGGCTGAATAAAACGAATAGCTAAAGTATAAAAAAAGTGTTTAATTATGAGTTTTATTTAAACGTAGCCGTGCCTAATCAGTCGAAAAATTATTACGTTGTGTTAATAAAATAAAAATTTCCGACTTCATTTGAATTTTATAAACCATCAGAAAGTTATCGAAAAAGGCTTTCTTGCAAGATAATCATTCTTTGGGAGCTTAGTATTAAAATAAGCGCTTTTAGTTTTCTTTGAAAGCTCTTAAACGCGAATCTATCAAGTATTTAAGAGTTCTATAAAAAGTTACGCTTCAGTTCGGCTATTAAAGATTAAACTCGTAAAAATAAAATGGTATAGATTACCGCTCGCACTTCGGAAATAAAATTTACTTAAGCCCTTACCTGAAAGGATTATATTCACATACATTTCTATCGATCGGATGGATACTACAGAATTTCTTAGTTTTATAATTACGTATCAAATTAAATACTCATGAATAGGAAATTTCTGAATCTTGAAACGGTTATTGAATATGAAAAATATGTCTTTAAAAAATATCATAAAATCAATTTTAAAAGTTAACAGTTAAAAAAAAATTGCGAAACTTCAATAACTTTCACAAATTATCAATTATTTAGACCTCAACCTAATTTCATTTAAGTCACTAAGAAAATTAAGTTGAAATCTACTCAATATGTAGGAGTAGATTGTTATAATGGTTATTTAGTAGGTTAAAAATATTTCTATATTATAAGCAGACGTTTTTTTTATCCCCAGTTCAAATAACTATAATGTTTATTTTACTAAATATTAAAGATAAGTGAAATTATGTTAACGTGTTTAATGACCTCTTCTTTAATGAAAATAAAAAAATATGTATTTTTTTGGGTTATTATAAATATAATATAATAATAAATAATGTTTTGACTTTGCCATGTTTTTCGTGTCAAAAAATGCGCCTCTTATACGTAACTATATTATTTTATGAAACATACCAATATAATTATTTATATTTTCCTAACATCCTTTACTTGTCAAGTAAGCATTACAAAATTGACTTGTGTTCAATTTCTTTTTCATAATAAACAACTTTTAATTTAATTTTGTTCATTAAAAAAATATGTAAAACAAGTAAAAAGCATCGTCATTATATAATGAGCTTGTATTTAGGTAAAATAATGACGGTAAATTTTGCAGAAATGTGAAATTGCACCTCACCTTTCAACACACACATTATTTATTCTCGTTTTGCATTTTGCTAAGCGTCCATTGGCGTTGTTAGACGTTGCACGGAACCCTACCGTGTAACAAGCGCCGCCGGCCTCAAGAAAATAGCCGGAGAAAAGTGCAAACGCTATTGTGAAAAAAGTCTGCGATGCGCGAGCTTTGAATGCGACGCCATAAAGACGCCCGAGAGCCTTAAAACTGTAGCATTAAAGCACATTCATCAAAAAGCATTCATTGAAAGTTTCGGAGACTTGGTAGGAGATTTATAACTCCCGCTCGTTTCTTGTTGTCTTTTAAAAATAATGCCTATTAAAGTAAGTTTACGAGTTGCCAAATAATGTGTCTCTTCTGTATTGTCAAGAATTTCCTTAGACATGCGTTAAAGAAAGTTCTTTTAGAAGTTTTTGGAAACTTTTACATGATTACAATATTCTTTTGGCAACATTGTTTTGCTATACGTTAAATATAAACTAATATTAAAATATTTTACATAACGTTTTTGTTAAATATTTAATTTTCAAACAATATTGACATCCGAAAACCGGTTTTTTCAAAAGTCGGTTTTCGTATAAGCCCTAGTTACCGCAACTAAAGCGAAAAATGAATGAAATTAGTTCATATTACAATAGTAACAGAAAATAGCTCTTAAACGAGAGTTGAGATAAAGTGTATGTTTATTTTGACAAGTATATCAATTGTGTACAGTATGCATTCAATTTCAACATTTTAAAAAGTCTACATATTGTGACACAAATGTTAAATTTAGACTTCTCATCCGTTGGAAAATAATTCTAACGCCTTGGATTTGCTTTTCCCGTAGAAGAATGTTTCTGACAAACCAAATAGCATACGTTGTAAAGAAAAGCTATATTAAGAGGAATTCATAATAAATATAGCAAGTCAGACTATTACACGATACGCTCCGTGCTAGAGGTTAATAAAAATCATACATTTTAGTCGTGGATTATGTATATAGAGCGCAAAAAAGCCACCTTAATGCTGAAGGCTATTCATTAATCAGTCTAGATTTAAAAGCTTTATAACATTTGTTATTTTGTACGAACCAGCTGACTAACAATAATGGTGTAAATTTTAAGTAAATTTCTTTACAAAAAAACCAATTACAATTAAATATTACATACGTAATATAACAGGCAGATTTATAGTATGCTATCAACAGTTGATTTTTTTATACTAAGTAAAATTAGCATATTTTTGTGTTAACAAATAATAATGTTTTTTAATAACGAATCACAAAACGGAGTTTATTCACGCGAATTGTTGCGATTTATTTTATTAAGACAAGCTAAGTTCATAAATGTTTAAGATCACTTTGATTGTTAGTTCCATTCATTACGTTAACTATTAAGATAAGGCTTGTACAGTGGCTTAGTCACGTTAGTAGCATAATCGTATCATGTACTTTGGCAAAAGCAAAGTACTTTATGGAAGTGACCACGAACAAGATTAGTAGATAATAAAATGTTAGATCTCAAATATAATCGTGATAAACGTTTAATATTTATAAAATATTATTCTACAAAAAGTGCTTTATGCTTTCAATGCACAATTATTATTTAAAATATTATCAAACATAAAAAATGATACATGAATAAAAACAAAATATAAACTGACAAAAAGAATTGACGCAGGATTACCAATTCATATTTCTTAAATGAGCGCTTGAAAAGTAAGCGAACAAGTAAAATAGTAAAACTATTTATTGTACTTTTAAATACAACCACGTCTTAACATGATGTTTTGATGGATTACATACTTTTATTTTACGAAAACAACACTATTGCAATGTGTATTAACTGAGGTTACTTACTTACGCATCCAACATTCATTTGTTGTAAAAAAGAACTATGCTCACTTCACCTCTAATAAGCATAATAATAAAAAATAAAACATTATCGTACTTAATAAAAAGGGGCTCGGAAATCTCAGTTGGCTGGGCTAGTCTAGTCAGATAGTTAAACTTTTGATCACGTATTAAAATATATCAAAACTCAGCAACACTTTATTTTGGACTTGCTGAATTACGAATGGCGATTTACAAAAAAAAGAGAAATAATTTGTTTTTTTTTTAAATTTTATTGCCTAATATATAATAAATAATAATTCAAAGAAGAAGAAAACGATTCGATTTCAATTTAATTAGAAATCCCGTCATTCACAACGTCTCAATTTATAATACCGTAGCTCTACATTTCTTGGCTTAAAACACGTCGCTTCCTTTCGTATGAGCTTTGGCAAATATTTATTTCCTATCTCAAAGAAGTCGAGAAATAATAACGGCCCACACAAAAAAATCTCATACATTTTTTCACATTTTCCTCATATTTTCCACAACATTAATACTCGCGGTGACATTTTTAGATCACTTTTACAAAGGCTCGGTACTAGTGGCGTGATTTAAGAGTTCCCTATTTCTAAATATGTTCGAGAAAAATAAGGAAAAGTTGTTCAGTTTCGAAAATAGTCGATAAAATGGATATTTTAACATATTTTAAAATTATTTATTGCCACAGGAAATTTCAGTTCAATCTCAAACTTTTTACGTCAAATATTTTATAAAAAACTGTAAAATTGGGATATTGATTTTATTCAAAATTCCCCCTTATCTTTAAGCATTGAAAAAATTTCACTGTAATGGTATATGATGTCAAAAATACTATATTTTAGTGAATAAATCATATCTAAAAAATAATTTATTTACTCATCGTTTATCAAAAAAATATGAACCAATTTATTTCAATGTTTATTAAAAAAACATTTAAATACAATAGTTTTTTTAACAGTAAATTCAATACTCTCACCATGAGGTTTTAAAAAAATCGTTTTTAAAAGATTTGAATTGTATGTTTTTCATTTTATTTATAAACTGGTAAACCTAGTCGCAATTTTAAGCAAATTTGTAGTAATAATTAAGGATATGCTATATTTTTAGTAATTATGAGTCTGAAAAATCATTTTGATTTGTCATTTTTGTGAAAGCAATATTTTTGTAAATACATGAAAAATTTTACAATTTTGCGCAAATAGATCGTTTTTCTGGGATTAAAATGCTTTTTTTTTCAAATTTCGTTAATAATTATTTTTTTAAATAAAACTAGCGCAAACTTTTATAAGCACGTAGAAAATATTGTGATAAAAATGTCCTAAAAATTTAAAAATATAATGTAGATATACTCTCTGCTTTTCCGCGTGAGATTTTCAGACCCTTTGCAATAAATAATATTTATAAAAAGCCTTGACACATTCCATATTTTGTAAAATGTTGGGTATTTGCTTAGTACAAAATATAATTTACTATTACGTCTTGATAAAATTCACAACAAAGCCGACATTATAATGAAATATTATTAATGTTTTAGTCTAATAACAATAAAGTGTAAATCTTTTTTTTTAATTTCATTTTACACTTTGACTTGTAAAATATTTTTTTTAATAAACAGTTTGAAATTAAATCATAAACCGAATAAGTGTTTATACAAAAAAAGTCTCATTTGAAAGTTAATAAAAGAATATTGAAGTTTTATATTAAGTAAACTTTTAAATTTATAATATGACTAAGAAATATAATATTATCGGAATGGAATATTTTTTTTTGTAGAATCTTGGCGTTTATTTTTCGTTTTTTGACTTTTTGACATTTTATAATTTTAATATTTTGTGATTTAAAACTAAGTTATAATGCTTGACTTTTCAGTATATTTGTATGCTTTGTGGTTTTTTGTATAACTCTTGTCACAGTGTTTACACAAGTGAAGTAACAACGTTATCAAGTTTAATTGAACATTAAAAATAAATTTCAACAAAGCTCTTACCAAATCCATCGAATAATTTTTATAAATTAGATTTCGGGTGCCATGATCTGATTTGTAAAGCAGTACAAAAAAAAACGCATACGCTTAGTAAATGGCATTATGTTGTAACATAGTGCAGTCACATACCCCGTAAATATATTATGCTTATCAATCATGGTTTTATACGAAATTGTTGACTTAATAAATTGAAAATTGTACTACCGTAATTAAATTTCGCAACGTAAATAACGTAAGACTTAATGCTCAAAATTTTAGTCGAACTTACGAAATGGAAATGATGCTTTTTTTTTAAATCCTTATGAAACGTATTGAATATATAATGCTTTACTTCTTTAAGTATGTATGTGACAATATCTCGTTTTTATTTTGAAATTACGAGTTTTGCTTTCAGAACGAAGATAAATGTATAGTTTTGGCCTATATAACATGTCTTATACCGGAGTAAAAAAAAAACTGAAATTAATGACTTAAAAAGTTTCTCTAGCTGACATACAAGACTCGGCTCGGTTCAGTGACAAGGCGTACAACTTCTGTGTTCTGCCATTATCGAGCTGCAAAGCCGTGTAATTTATATTAAAAGAGTCAAAAATGCTTCAATGAGAGCACATTGTGAAGAAAGAGTCAGGCATAAAAACAAATCCACATGACTGTTGGCAAGGCAGCGATTCATCTAAGTCTCACAGTGACAATCCATCGCTCCCCAAAGAAGACGGCGTGTCGCGACAGATTGCCATCTATTGCTCGCTATCAAAACGAGGGGCATTTTTTAGTGCCTCTTTAAGTACCAGCCAACCTTTTCAAAAGTTTATTTTTGCTTTTAATTAATAAACTTAATCACAACATGTATTTTGAAAGATATTTTTTACAAAAACATTATTGCAATATCGTTATGATATATTCATTATTAAATTTATATTTCTAATGAACGTGTTGTGTGGTGCAGCAGTTAGCGTTGTTGGCTTTCGTACTGGATCAAGTCTCAGTACGGACAGCATTTTTTGATTGATTTATCCATTTTTCTGTTCGAAGGATTTTTGTAATGTGTAAAAATTCCCTCCACCCATTCCGATCATTTGATAACTGGGTGTAGTAAGATCGATTAGTTAACCAATAGTCCTGTCTTAGTTTAATCCTTATATCCTTACTACTCTCTTAGGAAAAGAGAAAGAAGTTTTTGTAAAAAGAGTTATGTTTAGATACCTCCATTAAAAGGCCATATGCCTCATATTGGGGGCGGACTTGAATAAAAAAAAGTTAACACGTGATTTAAATTAAAAAAAATGCTCAATCTGGTATTTTTGAAACAATAGTTTTTTCCAAATATCGTATGCAATCGTTTTTTTACGGAATAATTAAAAATATATGTGCATTGATAGATTATGATATTTTTAGGTGAATGTGGTTTAAAATAAACGTTGCTTTGTTAACACAATATAAAGTGACAGAAGTATTGTAATAAAATTATAATTTTTTGAACACAACGTTTCCAACATTTATATTGTAAGTAATTAATCAATAATGAATATAAATGATAAAAGGCATAAATAAAAATGACACGAAGTAGTTTATTGAATCCAAATTATTTTGGCTTATTTCTAATGTCGGTTTTGCATATATAATAAGCATAAAAAATGTATTTTATTTCTTACCACAAAGATTATTATTTTTAAAATTAAAAGTATGATTGAACTAAAAAATTAGATTAAAGATATATGTTTCCCTTTTAATTATACCAATGATATCAATAAAAACATTTACGGAAAACTTTTGTCATAATAACTTATTAGATAGAAATGAAAATTGAATAATACTTTTACTCAGTAAAAAAAGCATTATCTAACAGAATAGATATCGTATAGGAATAAAATTAGATTTTATGTGTTTCAAAGTTTAATATCTCGAAAAAACGACCGGAAAGTATTACGAAAAATGTTTAAATAATGCTGTACTTATTTAAATATAAATTGGAATCAAATAGTGGCTCTCGAGTCGTCGCTTTTACAAAGCTGCCCTAAGCCCCGCGGCTTAAAGGGCCGTCAGCAAAACGCTTTGAGTCGAGATGTTTCGATAAATTTTGTCCCCATACTTTCATTACTTCTCAGAACACGTTTTAAAAGAAAAATTAACGTAAATTTTGAATGATTGATCGTCAATATTATCAAATAAAGCAAAAACGGTAAGAACACGATCCAAGTACAACTATTCCGGAATATATTGAAATCTATGTTTCTTATGATTAAACTATGCACATTTTTTTTATAGAGATAACAATTTTTTATTTGAAGTCTATTTTAAACGTTTATTTGTTACCAGTGTTTTTTGTCTCACAAGATACGTTTGATTTCTGTTCGTTCAATCCATTTTTTAATATTACTCTCATTTTTTCCCTGAATTTCCGTATCTCTGAAATAATGTTTTCTCTATAAAAAATAGTTCTTTAAGAAACAATTGACAAACAATAAACATTAATTCTTAGCAGTAAATTGTTACAACCAGTCAATACTGTGTTAAATAAAATAAGTTTTTGATAATCACTAATCATTACAAAACAAAATCTAAAAATAAATATCATTTAAGAAAATTTAATCCGTCACAGACCAACGTGCAAGTTGAACATAAAATGATTCATTTTCAAAAGGTGTTCATTTAAACATTTTTCAAAAAGACAATGTAACCGGATATGATATAAAAAATTCAATTCTATTTGAAACCAAAACCTTACTTTACAAAAATCATTAATTTAAAAGCTTTCACACAATGACTATGAATATGCAATTCATGACAACTGGTTGATATACGGTGGCATAGTTTATAGCAACGTTAATTAATTTATGTAAGTGATTAAAAAAAAAATCTAATATACCTACTTCACTTAATCTTATTGATTGAACACTAAAATCATTATTGTGGAATTGTGAATGTAGAATTTGAAAGCCACTGTGGTTGTTAAAAATTAACTAATCTTATTTTCTTTTTTTTATTGTTATTACCAATAAAATTGTTTGTTTATTATTTTATTTCTTTTTCAGATATGTTTTAAGTAGTATCAGTTAAAAAATAGTAGTGTCTTCAATATAAATAAGAACTAACTAAATCATAGTTATTTATATACATTTTATTATTAAACAAATTAAAATTCGTATATTTTCATAGTTGTAACTCAGAGATATATTATGAAATTTCCAAAACATGATTCCCTTTTCACTTTCATGGTTTAAATAATAGGCATGTTATTCTTGTTTAGCATGAATTTAAATAGCTCAGTGCTTTCATATGCTAAATACGAAAGATGAATTTTATTTACGATATTTAATAAAATAATGATTGGATACAAAAAATACATCGCTTTGTGTCAGTGTACAGATGTATTGTTGTTATTTCATTTGAGCGTTTATTATTTTACTGAATTAGTTTCATATACAACATGTTTTTTTATTTCAAAACTTTTGTCATGATAACAACCATAACTTAAATGTATATAATATTTTTATCAAGTATCTTGTTAAAAATTATGCTTTTTTAAAAACTGGCTTTTTAAAAAATAGTGTTGTTGTACGAGAATTAACCAACGATTATAAAAAGAAATAACGGGTTAATTTTCCAATAAAAACATAACGTTCGTAAAAAACATAACAAAAATATTGTGGTGAAAATTTTCCAAGCCTTTATTTCTGAAAAAAAAATCGGTGAACCCCGTTGAAGCGATATTTTTCGCCTAAGGGTGACTGAACTCACTCACGTACAAATATTAACCTATTCAAGTAGATAATCTAAGCCGTATTCTTCTTCGGGGTTTTCCAAAGCCTTTGAAAAGCTCTCAATCAATACCATAAAGTTTATAATTCCGTTCATCTCCAAAGCTGGAAGCTTAAAATCGTCTTATGAGAAAACACAATACATAAATTGCTGATGTACTTGTTTTTCCTATTAGGATAAGAAATTTTCAGAAGTAGAAAAAATATTTTAAGCTTTGTGTCAAAAATATTTACTTAATTAAAAATAAACATATTGTATGGCAGTTGGAATAAATCTGTTTGTTATTTATAAAATTCTAAGCGCGAATAAAATATGCTACTTTGAATTTTTTTTGTTCTTGTATTATATTTTTGAAGTAAAAATGTAGGACATTTATGATTTTTTACGAAAGTGATATATTATTTGTAATATTGAAGTTGTATAAATAAATATGACTGCTGAACCGATAAAGCATTATTGTAGCGTATAAGAAATTATGCCAATTTTCTTTATTTATGTGTTGACTTTCACATTGTATGTATGTTTTATATTATAAATATAGAATGCTATAAATAATTCACTATTGATTGCTCATAAAAAATGCAAAGTACGTACATTTTAACGAACACCTGTTTTAAAAATCAATTTGATCACCAACGCTAAAAGTTTATAATTTACTATTGACGAAAATACAAAATGCTTTTTTAACAAACTAAAATACACTAGCAAAAGAACAATTCTATTTTTCACCGTATAATTTTGACCTATTTTAGGATACGTAGTTTAAATAAATTATTCTTTGACAGGTAAAACTGTGGAAGTTTTCAAACGATTCCAATTGTAAAAGCATTGAAAACTTGCAAGCTGAGCAAACCCACTGTAGTCTAAATTTTCCATCTAGAGTTTTTGATGTCAAAACCACGAAACTGTTATCATTATATTATGTTAATTGTTATTTTTTTTTAAATATAACCGACAGATTATTTTTTTATTCAAGAAAAAGAAATTAACTAAGATCAATAGAAACTATTCATTATGGATTATGCGATAGCTTGGGTAGTTTCGAAATGTCTTTACAGTTGATAATATTAGCTGAATCACAGTTTTAACGGTTTTACGGCTCCAAAATAAAATGTCTTTACGTTATAGACATAACAATAAAATACACATTTTGATTTGTTTTATTTTAAAACATATTTTACATATCTCATAGTGCAGTGTCACGGTGTTCAATACATGAATACATTGATATTATCATCCATTTTTCGTTGACATTTTCATTTCTGGTGGAACTTCTGTTGAGATCGTACAAAAAAAATAGTAACCAGTCATCAATTGCGAAAAAAAATATCGATACAAGCAATTTTTTCGCCAATAATTTTGTAACAAGCATTTCCAACACACTTTAAATTACTCTTTTACTTTCATAGGCAAAAGATTTTTTTCACTTGACTTAATAAAAAATTACTTAAATCCATCGTATAAAAAATATTTTAACTGCTCATAGTTATTTCATTTATTTCTCAGTGCCTATTTGAGTCGGCGAACAGGATTTCTTTTGATTTTAATACAAGAAAAACATAATAGGATGAGGTCCTTTAGAAATTATTAACCAGTTTTTCTGCGAGGTTGAACGTTTTTGACACTGCCTTTGCCGGGGAAATTAAATGTACACGGCAAAAATATCACTCCATAAAACTCACTTATGAATACTTAAGTATTTTACACCTGGGCAATATGGAAAGCACCTTGGCCAGAGCGACCCAGCATTATTAAGAGCGAGTTAACCCTGTTGAACCGGCGTCCGTGACGCAAAACAACGCAACCGGAAGAGCTTTGCCCGGGGGTGGAAATAAAACGACGTCCAACGACGCAAACTGCTCTCATCTCCAAGCGGTTCGTCTTACAATTGTTTGTCGAAAATAAGCTGTACATTAAAATAAATGGTGTACATATTTAAAAAAAATGTTTATTAAAAAGGTTATTGAATGTTTATAATGAATGAAAAATTTTGTATAAAAGTAATTTACTTACAAAAGGTTTTAAGCCAACAGTTTGATTTATTCGTTATAATATTTTTTTAACAATTAGCATTTTCATTTTATGTAGGAAACGTTTTATAAATTATTTTATACAATTTACAAACAAACATATATTCCGATAAACGTTGTATATATTATATAAAATGAACTTCCACAAAGTTACCACTGAATCCATCAAAGTTTTGTACATATATATATTTAGACGATTAAAGTCGGTTCTATGGCGCCGCGGTTGCATCGTTGCCTTCCGTGCCGGATCTCAAAGGTTCGAATTCCAGTACAAACAGTATTTTTTGTTCGTACTGTTCGAAGGCATGGGTGTTTGTGATGTCTTAAAATTTCTTCCTACCCTTCCTGTCCTTCAATAACTGGACAGAGTGAGAGCAATTAGTTAACTAGTAGTCCTGTACTAGCTTTATCTTTTTATTCTCACTACTCTCTTTGGTAAAAAGACGCTGAGCGTCTGAGTATTAAACAGTTTTAGTTGAAATAGTCCTGTTGAAATAAAACCACGAGGAGGCCATATGCTCCATATTGGGAGCGGACACGGATAATAAAGAGATGTCTTGTCTTGTGTATGAACACACTAAATAAATTTAAATATTTATAACTCGGTATCGTTTTCTATATGTGTATCAGGTGATGTCGAGTAGCAAATCTTTTTATGAAAAATTGAAAACACTCCTTATAAATAAATCTTGTTACTGATTTTAATTAGATTGAATGAAAAATCCGTATATAATGGCATATAACATACAGTTTCAAATTGAATACGTCGATGTACAATTTCATTTACTTGATATCACTTTCTCATATTATATCATATATATTGCAAAGAAAGAGTTCATTTGTCCTATGATTATTTAGTTAAATATAAAGAATACCAAAACTGTTCTCAGCTCTGAGCTTTTTAATCAATGAATGAATTATCAACATCGAAGACAAGAAGACTCATATGAGCATAAAATGTCTTTTAATGTTATAAATGTAGAGGATTATGTATATTTTTTTAAGGAACGAGGAACGGATTCTTACGCAAACTCCAATAAAACTCAGCGGACATCACCAAAAGTAATTATTATATAGCTAGAGATAAGTCTTGTAACAAAGGTGACTAAAAAATGGTTTATAAAATTAGGACTTAAATGGTTCCCAGCCCAAATAATAACAACATAATGCAAATCAATTACTTTTAACAAAAAAATATCAATATACCACAATTCAAATATAAAATATAGTCCGTCGACAAACTCTTTGTGTCAAAATTATTATTTAGCAAAGCTTGGAGGTTGGAAAGCTCAACGAAACGACCATTGAACGTAGGCGTCGAACTGTAGTCAATAGATGCACACGTCAAACGTGACAGTATAATAAAAAGTGCGGCTGAGTTTCCAAGCGTGACATTTCAAAAAAGGCTTTCTGTGACCGGGTTCTGGCAGCTATGTCAATTCACTTCCCATTGTAATCATTGAATATCCATGACTTCATGAATAACGTATAAATAATTTTAAATATTTCAAATTGTAATAATAATACAAAATACATAATGATATACAATCAAATTTGTTATCTTAGTCTTCATTGTTTTTAACTGAGTATTAAAACCGAATATGATATAAAGATTTTAGTCAGTTTTTTAAGTAATAGTTCTTACACAATTCAATCAAAAATGTTAGATTTACAAAAATCTATATTAAATAGTACTTGTGCTTGAAAAATATCGTAAAAAACAATTATCGACTAATATGTTAATAAGAACTGTGTAACCATTTTTTTATTTGTCAAAAAAACACTTGGCAATGTTTTTAAAATAATACTGATTGTCGGATGATGAAAAGTACTTGGAAATTATATTTATTTATAGTTTAATTCCAATATCTAAATATTTTTATCGTTTTACATGTACATCATTGAAAAAAATTTATTCGTAAGCTATTTGATTGATTTATTTAGTGTTTGACGTCGAAATAAAACGCGATTCTCAATAATCATTTCTTATATTATATATTTTACAATTTCTCCTGTTCTGAGAAGTCATACGTTATAATATTTAAAATTTTCTTGGAAATTTTTACACTAAAATATTTTAAAATAAGAATGTTGCTAATTGTTATAAAACGCAGTATACAATTTAAGATACTCTAGACATAAAAAACAAAAATTTAAAATCTCACTGTACTGATAGACTCATCTAATGTATAGAAAAAGGCTATACGATTAAGCGCTGAAACTGAACATTATTCTGTGAATCAAATGCTTATATGTATATTATTACATAAAAATGATATTATTAATGCATAAAAAAAAACAAGAAGAGACGCAAAGCTAAGATGTACTTTAGTCAGGTGGTAAAATATCTCAGAGAAAACAGTAATCATAAATTTATTTATTTTTATGTTAAAAAATAATACATTTGATAACAGTTAAAACACTGCTTATAGTAAGATTTATAAATTTAATATTTTTTAATTTGAATTTAAACTATAAATGCTTCTTTCCGAAATCATAAAGATTTTAAATATAATACGGAACAGGTAGCTAACTCAAATTATGCTTATTAAAAATGATATAAAAAATTTAAGGGATGGCCCGATTAAATTATATAATCATACTAGTGCAGTGGTTAAGCATGTTAATGCCAAGAATTTAACTACCCCGTTGTAAACTTTCGACATTATTTTCAGACCAATGACACGGAAAACCTCCGTTTTTAAATTTACTTTATGACTAAATAAATTTATCGCTTTGTTCTTTCATTAAATTGGTTAAAGTCGTACTTGCTTCGTAGTATTTTATTTCAGAATTTTAAATTGTACTTTTGTTATTTCAACAAACGTTTCTCTTTAGATGGCTTATTATTTTTTTCCAACCTAATAACATTTTCGAATCAATCATTATTATATTTGCTTTTTTTTTACATTACGCGTTTGATATATATATTCACAGTTTGGAGAACTTACACGTCTTAAAAAATGTAAAGTATTACTACAAAATAATAAAAATCTTCTAAGGTTAGGTGAAGCTACAACAAAGTAATTGTTCATCAATACTGTGGTAGATAAATTTCGACACAAATATTTTTTTATTCACAGTTCATATGAAAGCCACACGGTTCTTTCTAGATTTTTTATTCCCTGGCAGTCTCTTTTCTTCCACCTTGGTCATTTTATCGTCCCGTAGCTCCGCTGAATGCATCTTATGGAAGGCCATTAGTGATCTTCCAGGACGTCGAGATCCATTCAGTTGGTAGAAAAGACAGACAGAGTTTCTTCTCAGAGACAGAATCTTTTGGGGCATCCACAACATATGTCTAAACCTTGTTCATCTTTGCTTTTTTATTTTGCACGTCATAGGGGGCTGGATAGTCCGTTTTCTTAACTTATGTCTCTGTCAAAGTCAAACCACCGTGTCCCAAGTACTCACCGAATGAATCTATTTTCAAATCACATTATACGGTTACTTTGAGCTTTTGTAAAGTGCCATGACTCACAACTGTCAAGATGTATGTCTTGAACAAAAGACACTTGGTTCTGACCGAGTGCAGTTGTGAGTCCCAGACTTCAAAGCAAAGCAAAGTGTTGCTCCAGGTATCCCTAATCGGATTACAAGTTCTTTGCACGGATTGAAATCTCCTGTGATTTGTACCAAAAAGTATCTAAAACCATCTGAAAGAGAAGTTTGTTTCCATTACGATTAATCTTACTAAATATGAATCATTCAAAGTCTGTACATTCACGATTCAGCTTCAGCCGAAATCTTAAATTAACTAAATATGTATGTTATTTACCACTATATTTGGTTTATAGTAAAAATTCTATTTAACTTTTTATTAATACTGAATAAAAACAAGCTTAATTGCTCAGAAAAATTGTTTGAATAATAAGGAAAAAAGGTTATTAAAAACGACCTATTGTTCACTTATTAATATTTGTTTACATAATTGATATTCACCGTTTGTGCTACTTTTATTTTTATCATAATACATGGCCTAGTTTGAAAACTAACATAAAACAAATTTCAGGAAATTTATTATTTAATTTTTAATTTAATTATTTTGAGGAAAAATGCATTTAGATATATTAATTTTATACGCTACAAAATAATTATATAAAGCTTCAAAAACTCTTCCCATAGTGTAACAAAAAAAATATCTGGGTCAATTTTTTCATTCGATTTCTGTTGTTCAATTGTTTCCGCGAGTTATATTCTGGTTTCTTTTTTTGAGTGATGCTTTATTTTCGAAACAATTTTTTAAAGACATTGTATTCTGTCAACAAAGAAATAAGGTTCAATAAAAATATTGTACCTTTTGCGCCTTTGATCGTTTTTCCTGTTATCATTGAATCTATTCTAAAAGAAAAATATTTTTCAGGCAACATTATGTCATGCAAAAAAAACCTTTTAAGAATAGTCGATCAACTTAAAATGTTTTTTGAGTTGATACTGAGAATTGAATTTTTTTTTTTTGAAATTGTAAAATACTGTTTAATTAACTTTTCCGTTTCTAAGCTCAAGAAATGCGACCCCAATACCAACATTTTCATAAATATCTATTTTAATATGGGTGATACAATGTTTATAATTAAGGTATTCTTATATCATAGTTTTTTGGACCTTTTGTAGTTTATATAAATACGCGATAACGCTTATCAGCTGATTAGCGCCCGCGATAACGATTGTTCGTATGATAATTTGGAACGCTGAGACACTCTTCAGTAGTCAATTCATATGTGTGCTGACATGACGTCTTTTTTACGCGCAACTTAAAATATGATTATTTATTAAAAAAACCACAGATTTTTATAAAAAAAATTATGAGGAAAGATGCAGAGAGATATTTTAAAGCCCGTAGACTATTTTTTTTTTTGAAATTCATAAGAATAAGGCCAATAATGAGGAAACCACTGGGGTCAAAAAAGACCCCCATCGCCTGCTAAGTATTTTTCTAGTCTCCGAGCCGCGAGAGTTAAAATGCATAATCTGAATACTTAACTTCTTCACAAAAAAAACATGATTTCATAAATATGACAGTCATACAATATTTTCGTATCGGAAAAGAATGTGAACACAATAGAAATCCACGACTTTTAACATAAATTGATTTAAAACGATTCCATGAATTTGAACCCGTTAACGACGAATTATCAAAAAGCTTCTTATTAGCAGGGCCGATAGATTTTTTGATTGAATTAAAATGGGTAAAAGCTTTTAAAATACAATTTTCTGTATTTATATGTGCTATTTTTAGCTGTACTATTGCAATCGATAAAGGTTTATTTATTTTTTATTATATGTATATTCAACTGTACAAAGGAAAATGGCGTAACTCACAGTTTCATAAAAACAGCTTTTTTTCGATAATCAAAATGTATACAACTTGATACACGTTCTATCAAAAAATATGTAAGCTGAATATGCAGAAGTAAAAAAGACCTAAAAATGGTTGTTTTTTTAATATGTAAATGATATCAGATAAAGTCAATTAAAAACCAGTTTATCAGCCTACATGCACTTCAAGTTTGTGTATATTTCATAATTTACCTTTGACCCAAAACCATAAAAAACGTTTTTGTGTCTCCCGTAAAAAAAATGTGTGTTACGTCATTTTTCCTTTCCACAGTCGATGTGTAATAGATACAAAAGCTGTCAAGAGCTCCACTGCCAAAAAAATATCGTTCTGTTTATCTGGAGAATTTATTTTGTGGCAAGTATGCCAATTTTCTTTCAAGAAACTAATGGTAATCAGTTATATAATAAATACAAAATCAATCCTTTTTGCGTGTATATCAGAAACGCTAAGAAAAAAACATTCGGCTAACGCTACAACCACCGACCTGATAAATCGTAGTATTTGCCGTGTGACGCCTAACATCCATATCTAGGGGGAAATGATAAGTGAATCGAGGTGGTCGGGTTGTCTGAGGGCAGGAGAATAATCGATAGGGGGATTGTGAGGCTTAAAGTTGTGGAAGACGGCTTACGACCGAGGTTCGTCACTATATTGGTTTTCTGGAAACATCGATAAGTTTTGTATTGCTTATTAAAATTATTAAACATGAAAACAAAATGCGTAACACTATATTAAGATTAGTATTAAAATCAACAATGTAATCGACTATTATTTTGTTAATAAATTTAAACTTGTTTTGTATTTCAACTAAAAACATGTCGGGTCATATGGCGCAGCGGTAAGCGTTGTGGGCTTCCATGCCGGACTTCACGGATTTGAGTTGCTCATACGAGGAACATGCTTCCGATCGATTTATCGATATCTGTCTAAGGCATAGATGTTTGTTAAGTTTAAAATATCTCTCACCTTTTCCAATCCTCTAGTAGCCTGGTGTAGTGAGAGTGATTTGTTAACCACTAACCCTGTCCTAGCCTTTTCCTTCTACCCCTACTACTTTATTTGAATAAGAGAGGTTGAGTGACTGAGTAACATACACTTCTCCTAGAAAAAATTATGTTGTGATACCTTCATAAAGAGACCATATGCTTCACACTGGGAGCGAATAAGGATTTAAAAAAATATATTAAACATTGTTTTGAAATAATAACACTATGTAGTATAATTTTTCGTATTATGTTTTATGATTTAAATTGAAAATTATTTGTTAGTATTTTGAAAGCATTGAAAGTCTTCCACCCAAGCCAAAAAGCCCATATAATTGAGGATTGATTGTTCAGGAAATAAAAAAATAGTTTTCTTAAAATTTTTCGATAGAAAATTGTATAACTTAGCGGTATTTAAACAAACAAAATATCATATTTAAAATGCTTCCTTGTTTTTTTTTTTTTATTTACGATCTCGAAATAAATTTTTCACGAACTTTTATTTATTCGAATAAGCACAGTTATGATAAAGTACTTTGTTTTATAAAGAATAATAAAATTCATTAATTATGCTCCATAATATTTTTAAATTACCTTACAAAGAAAAAAAAATATCTTTCATTTGATAGATTTTTACACTCTTTGTTTTTTATTTTAAATCATAATTAAATTCCAATTAACTTTGCTGTAGACGTACAAATATTATTTAAGAAAAGTTGAAAAAAAATACTCATCTATTAAGTAGTGATATTTTATTTCTGCCTAACAATATACAAAATATATGAAGATATTTTTTTTGTAAATACAAGAATAAAACATTAAAAAATGTTTAGAGTCGATAGTTTGAGAGTGAAGAGATACTGAGGGGTGGGTGAAAGTCTCTGGGCGCCAGAACGGCGTCTGCGTTATGGCATCCGTGCGACGGCAAATATGGCGCGAAGCGACGCTCTCTGGAGTTATTTTCGACGTCAGTGAAGAATCTTGGAGAGTATGAAAAGTACTGCTCGTTCGAAATACATCTTGACTGATAGGCTATAAGTTTTGATTAAATGTCCGCAGAGATGTCTTTGTGAGGACTTTGCCCACGACACGATAACACATAAGCAGGCAAAAAAGTTTCTATAGCAGTATCAAATTTATTGTTTAACTTGATATTCGAAGAATACTGAAAGAAATTCGAATTCGTTGTTTTAGTATTTTTATGCAATGGACAAAAAAAATCCATAAACTTTTTATGCTTGAAATTGACTTAACAACTTTGACGCTTATTGATTGTTTTTTGTTAGGGGAATTGTAAAAAATATACTTATTGTTGTTAGGTGCAAACGAACAGTAAAAAGATTTTCAGTGAAGTGAATAACATTAGAAACTATTTTTAGAAATATATAACACCATCTCCATTTTCAATATTGATCATATGGCCTCTTGATTCCTTAAAGTCTTTTTTTTCGAAGAAAGAAAAGATACAAAGAATATGTTTAGGAAAGGACTAGTGTTTGCTAGCTTGCTAATGCTCGCTACACATCGTTATTTTAACATTGTGAGGGTGAGACAAGATTTTTAGACATCACAAACAAACGATAAAAAGATTCAAACCCGTGAGATCTGTCACGGAAGCCAACAACGTTGATCACTTTGCTACGGAAGTGGCTCAAAAATGACGAAAAATACTATCCATAAAGATCGATAGCATGCGTAAAATTAATTAAAACAACCTCAATTTTATTTTATATAAAACCTAGAAAACATGCTACCTCGTTTCTTGAACATGGATTGATTGAATGATATCAGTTTCTTTCGGAAATTTGCTTCCATTCTTACTATTCTGAAAAAAAAGTTCTAAACATCATTCTCCAATTCATTGAAAAAAAACATTTTAAGTTTTTAAAATATTTCGTTATAGTTACAAAATTCAATTAGGGAACTTTTTCGAATAGTAATTATTATTTTATACATATTTAATCTGAGATAACTTATATAAATATTTATTAAACTATTGTTTTTTATTGTTAGTTCTTAAAAGAGAATTGTTAATGAGTTATTATAAAACAGGTTAAAATATCAAGTGTTATTGATTAACACAGAAATAATTTGTATCGTAACATTAAATGCAAGCACTCTGTTTATTGTTGTTCAAACTTTGTAATATAATTACAATAACATAACTTGATAAATAATATTCAAATACGCAGTACTATTCGGTGATGTAAACAAATGGAATAATTTATTAAAATCAGATTCCTATTCACCAAGAACAACATCAACAATTTAATAATTTTGATACAGTTTCCAAAACGAACACCTTATCAGTGTTTAAGCGTTTTGCTTTTCTTTAAGGCATATCTTCGCGAAATTTATGCGTACGTAAACGTTGTGAACGCAATTTACCATATGCTACGCTGACTTGTAGTATCGCGTTTCAAGAAATCAATGAAAATATGTAAAAGCATTTCGCTTTTGTTATAATGAAACAACAAAGTCTACGCACGAAAGATGTTGAAGTCAGATTTGAATAACGAAATTACACATTCTACAGCAAAATAGTTTTACCTGGATGAACGATAAGCGTGAATAAACATGAATTATTATTTTTAACGTACTTCTTTATTCTAAGAGTCATGTATACAATTAACGCCGTCGGTCGCATACAGCATTACATGACACTATGTGCAACTGCCGTCGTCAGTTCGCAAGATTTTTATGGTCATTTTTAGACATGACGCACGTGACTCAACGGATTGATTTTTGTTTTTTTTATTAAATAAGTTAAAAAAAACATTTAGATGGTTGCGATTTAATGTTTGAATAGTATTTAAAACTCACAGATGAGTCAAGTTTTTTTGTTATTACCATACTTAAGATATAATAAAACTGCCATTAAAGAAAAACAAATTGTGTTTGTTTAATTGATTAAATTAAAAATACCTTTTCATTGTTCGATTTGTCTATTGTTGACAAGACGTCACGACGTCCAGGCGCTGAAATTTTGAAAAATAACTAGAGATGCTGTGTTTATCGTATACAAGATATAAACAGCGTAATTAGGGTATCCCGGGATTGGAATTAGCTCACCGGGGAATTTGAAATCCTCAATTCGCTATACTTTTTTCCCCGATTATTCCCAAGCCTCGTTTTTTTTTTTTAGCTCACCTAGGAATTTGAAATCTTCAATTTCCGAATTTCGTGTCAACTTTCGGGATTTGCTCAAAATTTCTCAATCCCGAATTTTTTAATTCATCGTTTTTCTTTTCATTGCAATGTCCATGCAATTTCTTATTATTTTTTCTAGAGTAGGAAAAGTCGGGTGCAGTATTAGATTTTAATTAAATAACAAAATTGAACTGCAATTCCATATCAGGACTTTTTTCTGTAAATTCAGTGGTCGACTGGTCAACATTGTTGTTTTCGGTCGTATGACTCAACACGGAGAGTTTTGGAAAATATTTAGGTGTGGATGTTTGTAATCACAACCTTCTCAGTGACAGGGATTAGATAGATTGATAAGCCAACCACTTGCTTTGTCCTTATTTACTCTTTCCATGAAGGGCTTAGCAATTGAGTAACAAGCAGCACTCGTAGAAATACTTAATTATGAGTCCATATTATGCTCTGCATTAGGAGCAAACATGGTCAAAATATATTTCATTTGATTATTTTTTATAAACTTTTCTATGGTTGTAAAGGTCTATTTCTTTATATTTCTTTTCGATGAGTGAAATAACATTTTTGTTATATTACCGAAATCCATTTTCTAAGAAAAGTGTAACTTATTAACAAAGAATGTTGGAATCTTTCACACAAATGTTTCCAAGCTGATTAAATTATAATTTCAGTCGGAAAACGCAAAAATATTCTGCGATATTATAATATTATGATTCATAATATTTTTTGACCCATTTACTTGAATAAATTCCCTCTAATCATTCCCATAACTCAACGTGCTGAAAAACTTTTTCTTTTAAATTTCTGTTTAACTTCATTGTTGATCCGTGTAGCCTTTACGGTGAAAAGCGACGCCGACGCCGGTTGTTAATTTTTTTTATTGTTTCAACTTTAAATTGGCGTTGTTTTGCAGCGTCGAGATATAGCCCGTTGCCGTTTTATGATTGAAGGAAAAGATAAAAATCAACTCCCCTCCGCTGAGATGGGAGTAAAATGTTGCTAAACGAATGACGTAGTGTTGTGACATAATTCATTTTTCTTTTTTTGTCACGAGAATTTTTGTATCAGCTACAAAGTTCAATTTCCAAAACGACATAAATAAATGGCACCGCTATTTTATAAAATGCAAAATATAATAAAGTTATGAAATTATTAATTGTATATACTTTTGACATTAAAACTAACTATTCTTTACTAAAAATCTTATTCAGAATTCGTAAAGAAGTTGCCTTAATCAGTTAGTTACCCCTTTAATTAAAAAAACTTTAGATAGACAACTAGAATAAAAATGAATGTTAGAAGATTTTTAAATTTTATCCAAACACTGCCAAAGATTGCAATGGGTATCGAGCTCACATTTTAAAATTAATATAATAAGATGTAAAAATGAACTAATCGGCGATCTGTAAGAATCTTATAAAAAAAATAGTTTTTTACTTTCCACAATTCAATCATTAGTAATTAAAACTATAGGTGTTTTTTTTGTTATATTTACATACAGTACATAAGGAATTCACACTACTAAAAAGTGTCTTCAAATGATGGAATTAGGCATTTTCTTTTTTTTGCCACGAATATGAAAGTTTGTCGTTTATAATAAACAACGAACTCGTTTTATTAAGCATATAATTGTAAAAATATTTATGGCTATCAAAAAAAAATAACAGTTATACTATCATACCCGAAGAGTTTTTACTAGAAAAAACACTTAGTACAATATTTTCCAATCTCTGGCTTAAAATTGGTTTAAAGTCTCTTTAGCCAAAAAGTGAGTAACATTTTATGTTTCTCCATAAACCGTCATACTTTTTATGGCTTATATTATAGGGTAAATATTTTAATTAAAACTCGAATTCAAAAAGGTGAGACTAAACATTCAATTTGAATACAACCGAAAAAAAAACTTTACGACTGAATGTATAAAATATTTTATTACTGGGGATACAAAGAAGCTTTTCAACTTCTTGATGGTTCGTAAAATTGTTAATTATTATTTTCGAAATAATGGAATTATTTTCGTTAAACTAAATATTGAAATAAAACGCTACTTTACTAACAAGTGGAAAGATTTTTTCGCTTAATTAAATGTTAAATTAATTATATTTACTTCAAAAACACAAAGTTTTTGGCATCTGTTATTATTTAATAGTAAATTAAAATTGGGTTTGCAAAGCAAATCAATTCACAAATAAATGTTTACTAAACGCTGTTTGTTTATTGTTAAAACTAACATTTCAAATACGTATTCAAAATTTATTTATGTAAACAATTTTTGTCGGAAACTTCACAATGTTATAACACCGTAATCTACTATCAGGAGATCTACAATATCGAATGTCGAGCTCTTGTGCACCGATTTTATATTGAAATAATTTGTGAAACGGTTCAAAAATCAGTTGGTCTAACCAAGTTATCTTTTTCTTCTGAAACAGACTTTAGATTTATGACTTTTAACGGGAGAAAAAAAATATAAATGTACGTAATGTTATTTAAATCATTTGAAGAGAATAATACAAATATCTTTTTTTTCTACTGCAAAAGAACGTTAAAAAAAACTATGTATGCAACATTTTTGAGCCAACAAAATTATTAGAATGAAAATAAAATTTTATTTTATTTAAAGCTCCGGAGTATTATATGTATGGAAGAATCCGTGCACAATATATTATTGTGCGGAGAATTCATGTTAGTATTATTTTGTATGAAGAATTTGTGTTCAGAAAAATCACCACACCAAAATGTTAGTGTTAATTCTAGATGCCCTAGCTTTAGTAGTACAAAAAATCATCAATTCACCCACAATTCATTTCTAAAAAAGGTTAACTTTAATAGTCTAAAGTAGCAAGAAATATAAAAAATGAATAAAAACAATAATCCTTTGTACTTCATTCCACTTTATTTAATATGTCAGGACCGGTTTCGCTCATTGCGAGCATTGTCAACTGATATATTAAATAAAGTGGAATGAAGTACAAAGGATTATTGTTTTTATTAATATAATGCCTTTCCACCAAGTATTGACAGTGAACACCCTAAAAGTGAAATATAAAAAAATTAATGTAAAAATAATAAAAACATGTATTGGTCAAATAGTCTTGGTCCCATAATATATTTTCGACGGCATCCAGGTGGCTTATAACTGCTAATTACCAATATATTTGTAATCAAGTGTTTTTTATTAGCAGTTGTGAATGGTTTTGGAATATTGTGAAAAAAAACTGGTTTAAAATTTTTGGATTTAAATTTTTAAATGCTCATAATTTATTTATTGTTAAAAATTAAAATTACAGTACATGATATAACAGCTGACGCCAATTTGTCATGTACTTGAAACATAAAATAAGACAAAATATAAAATGAAACTACATAATACATCAAAATCAACATAAAAAATCAAAAAATAAAATAGTAGAATTTTACAAACAGTTCACAAATACTATCATTAAAAATGTCCACTTCTCTAGGCAATGCGTTGATCAATCAAACAGTCCTTGAAACTGGTGACTCATACCTCCTAAGCGAGGTATAAGTTTTTAATTAAAAATAAAAGTTTTTGCTCATAGTTTTGCCCACGTAAGAATAAATTGGGAGCATTTAACTTAATAGTCATGAGAATTTCAGGATTATTCACTCGGCCCCAAAGGAGAAAAGAAAAATGCTTTAAGCTTGAAAACGATCTTCAAGCTTCAAGAGAATGAAATGATAACACACCTAAAAGAAATTTGGTGGTGGTAGTATTACTTTAAGGAATTATCAAAGGGGAAGAATTTAATTTTTTAAAATAATAATATCTTAGAAATTTCATATGGGCTCCAAATGATGTATGCATATTCAAGCGTACTTAGGACCAAAGAAACATAAAGCGTGCGGAACACAGTTGGGTTTTCAAATGGTTTGCTTTGTCTAACAATAAATAAACCCAAGAAGTTTGCTTGCACGCAGTGCAATAGAAGTCATATGTGAATAATATCTAAGTTATTTGAGAAAATCAAATGTTTGCGAGAAAAATAAAGTTTGCAATATGTAGTAGTCAGTTAATCTGACAGATGTTTATATTTCTCAGTCAGCTTCTGGGACATCGCCAACTACTTGGACTTTTACCCTTTTACGTCAGAAGTAGTTTAATAATCATATTAGCTTATTTGTTTTATATTAATTAACGTTGTATAGTGTGAATAAAACAATAATTACGAGATGTAAATTGATATAGTTACAAAACCTAAAGATAGAACTGTATGCTGGAGAAAACCAAATCTCCCGTAGGATTTCCATGTATGTATTAGCGTTATAAATGTTATTGAAATATAAATTAATTAACATCATTTATAAGATTATTTTAATAATAAGACATTGATCACTTTTAAGGTGTTCACTGTCAATACTTGGTGGAATGGCATTATAATAAAAATAATAAAACATTTTTAGTACTTTTTCCACATAAAATTTATTAGATCAGGACCGGTTTCGCTCATGATGAGCATTGTCAACTGATAAGAAAAACAATAAAACAGTGATATTTATACAAAAGTTAAGTGATAAAAACAAGGTATGACAAACAATTGGTATTACAACCGTATTACAGTAGAGTTTAAACTCTGGATTTTCCAAACTCAATTTGGTTGACAAGACATTAAGATTTATTTATTATATACACTAATTGTTGGTTTTTACTTTGGTAATGATAATTCATACCTAATTGATTTTTGTCATAATAGTTTCATTGCTAAGTGGTCTTCAACTTTTTATTTATAGTTTATTTTCCTTGTATTTTACTTCAACTCTTTTGCTAGGTTGTAATACCAATTGTTTGTCATACCTTGTTTTTATCACTTAACTTTTGTATAAATATCACTGTTTTATAGTTTTTCTTATCAGTTGACAATGCTCATCATGAGCGAAACCGGTCCTGATCTAATACATTTTATGTGGAAAAAGTACTAAAAATGTTTTATTATTTTTATTAATAAGACATTGCTTCATGTAGCAGCTACAGCACTGTTTATAGAAAACGTTTGCGCGACGAATTTGATATTATTGTAACGTTTGAGTGATATCACATGGTAGATTGATTTACAACATTAACTATCCACAGCTGCTATATTTTTGCGTCTGATACTTACCGTGGAACCGCAAAAATATTGCGCTCTGTTGTTCGTGAAATGGCATTTCTTTGACAGATTATGACAGATAAACCATGGCGCAAGGAACTGAACATGAGTAGGTATTTTGTTCAGTCACTAGAGAACGGAGAGAGAAATTCGTTAAGAACAAACTGAATCATCTGTCACTGTGAAATAAACAAAGACAAATTGCAACCCACCCCGCTGCTTTTTACATTGGGCGCGTAAGGATGTCGATCCGGGTATCGAGTACACAAGTGGGTACTTGTGGTACTAGTTAACACAACAATGATTCGATTATCTAATTTAGTATTCAAACTTAAACACATTTTTGAGTGGCGTTAATGAAAAAAACACATAATAAGTAGATCAATTTACATATATGTTATATCAGACAAGTCACTAATTTATTTCCAGGTATTATGATAGCTTAGCATTGTAAATGTTTCATTTCTATGTAAATAACAAGATTATAAGTTATCTCACTTAATTTTGAAAAAAAAAATCATTTTGTTTATGATGTCTTCTCCGTGTTCAGAGAATAAGTCCACTACACTGAACCTTTATGATTCTCGAATCCTCGCTAGTCATTTCATCATCCTTCAGGTCCATAGTATTACCGAGTTAATCCTATGAATATTTGTCAACCGTTTTTGACGTTGAAAGAATCCATCTTGTTATTAAATAGATGAGACTGTCGTAATATATACTTAAAAAAGGCATACGCGGCACGCAATTTAGTCAGTTCTTACGCCACTCTCTGGCCATTGACGTAGTAGGGTACTAGCCTACAAAGAAAATTATAATGTCCAAAAATATATTTTTTTTGACATGATTGTCTAAAAATGTGATAAAGTTGGGTTCGAGCCATGAAAATTCATAATAAAGCAAAAGTTGCAGTTTTTTTTAAAGCGGATTTAGTGATTACTAAAACAACATGTGTTAAACGTGTAAATCCTTTCAAATCCTCAACACCTTAAGTAATTTATTTTCAACCCGAAAATATGAAATAAAAACGAGTATGCAGATGTTGTACGATGTCTATAATCTATTATTAGTCACGTTTTCTACGATCAAGTTGTTTTACTTCTACAACATGTGTTTCTAGATTCATATGTATTTACGATTTTAACTTTTAAATTTTACGGTCCAGATACAAAAATCTCATAACGTAAAACTGTTTTATAAAAATATAGCAACGAATAATCTAAAGTGTTAATTATAAACGAATTACACATGTGCATTCAAAATTTTTAAAAAAAAACGAAAGACAAAATATTACTCACTAATACCTCAGTAGTTTAAATACCGAGTCCCAGGGTATAAGAATTTCAACTAATTATACATCCCTTTTGGCGTGTGAATAGCGACCGGGCTCCAAGCTTGAACTACTGCTGTACGAAAGCTCCAGCATTATTGCTACCCACTGGCTGGAGTTACGAGTCAAAGTGATTTATTTCACTGGATATTATGACCATCGGCAGAAGTTGATTTTGCTACTGAAGACCGATCGCCTAATCTCGTTTTGTGTATACATATATACGTTGAAGTAAATTGTTATTGGATTTGTAGAAGAACATAGAACTTTTCCTGCCGCCATACTAAAAATTGGTCTAGAAATAAGTTATCGCTGACCATTTGGTTTCTCTATGAACTTTTCTTTATTCGTTTTACGGCGGTAATGCTAAAGCATCATACTTTTTACACTGCGGTCGATAATTAATTCGTTTCAATATAGTAAACTAAAATAAAACTGAATCTTCGCATACTGTTAAAAGTTTTTTAAAACCAATTATATTTTAATAATTGATATATAATATTTATTTAGCATTACAGCTAACCACAATGCGTCAAATATTTCTAAATTATAAGATCATACGACATTTGCTGCTCGATAAAATGTTGTCGTATATTACTTGAGATAAACAATAGGAGAATTGCCATCGCTTACATTTATATAAAGACTTGTTAATGCATATAACTTTAACTGTATGATTTTTTCGATTACCTATTACATAGGGCATGGTTGTTGACATCTTTTTTTCATCTAAAAGATGAATGTATTTTTTAAATCAAACAAACACAATAAATTATCACTTCTTTGTGAACATGAATTTTATTTATTTAAATATGTAAAACACATATTTAAATAAATAAAGTTCTTTTTAATAGAAAATTTAAATTAACTTTGATTATTCCACGTATTGTGTAACTAACTGTGACACGTGTTTCGCCTCTTTCAGAGGCATCTTCAGACTTACTATCGCAAAGTTTGCTTAAGTAATGAAGCAAGATTGATTCTAACATTTTAAAATTATAAAATTACAAAATGGATTGGGTTTTTTTCCTTTTAAAAGGAGCAAGGAGGGGGGTGTAGAATCGAAATAAAGCAAACAGATAATGATACTAATTATACTAATGAGTTTTAAACAATCAGAATGGGATTTTTCCTTTTTAAGGGAAGCAAAGAGGGGATTATAAAATCGAAACAGTGCAAACAAATTTAATCATACTACTAATGACGTTAAACACTAATGAGCTGCAGTCAATCAGCTATGTTTGTGATTACTCTATTAATTGGAAACAATTTGAGTAACGGGGAACAAAAAGAAATATTATTAAATAATATTCTTAATATCACAGGCGGTTTTAGAATGTTAGAATCAATCTTGCTTCATTACTTAAGCAAACTTTGCGATAGTAAGTCTGAAGATGCCTCTGAAAGAGGCGAAACACGTGTCACAGTTAGTTACACAATACGTGGAATAATCAAAGTTAATTTAAATTTTCTATTAAAATGAACTTCCACAAAGTTACCGCCGAAACCATCGAAAGTATTAAATAAAGTTCGCTTGTCAAATAGTGAATTGTTTCCAGTTGTATTGTGGTAAAATATTATCGTGAATTTGTCGTAGATTTATTATTGCTTAATCCACTACAACATTCTTACATAATCCTTGGTGTCTTAAATCTAAAGCAGGGGTTTATAAACTTTTTTATCAAAAAGAGCGTTTTGAAATTAAAAATATTTGGCGCGCGAGCATTTTTTGTTTGTAAATATTGTATGTTTTTTGGAAACGTGAGGGAAACAAATAAAGTGTATAAGAAAAATTAAACACATTATTTTAATTCTTTTTAATATATTAAATAATAATTTTTATTAAAAAATGTTCACCAAGTGATTTATGCATGCATTTGTTTAAAACTAAATCCATACACCTACGCTCAGATGTTGTAGTGTGAATCAGGTGCGATATGGTTTTCGATCAATGTTCGGTTAAGGTTCTCCCAAATTAATAAGTCATTTGATGAGCCTGTATAACAGGACCATTCATTTTTTACAGAATATATTTTATTTAAAAATAATAGTTTGGATAAAGAAAGAAAATTAGGATTTTACATAAATCTTTCGGGGTACATCAAAAAGTCATGCGGGACCTAATTGGCCCGCGGGAAACTTTGTGAACCTCTGATTTTTTTTGTATATTCAATAGATTTGCAATAGGTTTGTGAAAATTTAATTTTATTATTTCAAAAAAGGGTAATAATTTTGTAATGAATTTATATATATATATTTTGTATAATAAGCTTTGTTTTATATTTAGATGTTAATGTGACATTTTTTATTCGTTTTTTTTGTGAGCAAGCTTTAAATGTGTACACCAAATTTTTTCATAGATAAAACTGACTCTATTTGTTTTCTAGTTAAGTTCCGATCAATAAACCTTTTCGACCGACGTTCATTACTAGTAAGCTCTGCCGTGGGAAATCTATAACGCTTATCGCTTCCTATACAAAAGATCCGCTTACTCTAGCTGAGGAAAAAGCACAAACAACCAGAAGGATACAAAGTGAAAAATTATGCAATCCAAATCCATACAAATGCCTCGACAGCTTCTCGCCATGAGTGTTCAACTCTTTATTCATTCATGTTATCTCAATCTGTAGATTCAAATTTATTCATTGGTATACAATATTTCAGATAGAAAAAATTAAAAAATTCAACTTACGATTGCCTTAAAATTGATTATTTATTGAATGGTAAAACATGATAAATTATTACAGTTTATCACCAGTTGTGCTTAGAATCAAAATGACGTTAATACACAACTATGAAAGTGAGATGAGTTTATCGATTTTTTTATTTATATAATTGAATGTGTCCATAACGTAATGAATTCAAAACATTTTTGTGAATATGTATTTCTGTGTAATTTTTCAATTTCTACTTTAATAAGGTTTTAATTGTCAATAATTAAACAAGAAGTTGTGTGAAAATGTTTCTTTGTACGTTCATAGCAAGTATTTTGTTTGCGATTTTAAGATGAGCGCAAATATATGTTTGAGATTCATATATGAATGATTTTAAGGTAATTTTCTGAAAAAGTTTAAAACATGTTAGTAACGGATTGGCTTAGTAAGTTTTTAAACTATTTAAAAATGTGAAAACCAATTTATTATTGAGCATAACATTTTTCAAGTCCATATAATCTGCATAGAACACATTATCAAGAAAATTTCTTTTCAATCTATTTTTGCTGAATTTAAGTTTAATAAATAATTATGCATTCAAACAAGATTAGTGTTTGGTTAAAATAAAGTTGTATGTCTAAGAATAGTTTAGGATATATTTATCACAATATAATGATTAAATTATCAAACAAAAAATATTTGATGCCGATTAATTATGGCGCAGCGGTTAGCGTTATGGGCTTCAGGACTTCCCTCCCACCATTCCCGATCCTTTAACAACTGGGCGTAGCGAGACCGATTAGTTAACCACTAGTCCTGTCCTATCCTTATCCTTATACTTCTATCTCTATTACTCTATATGAAAAAAGAAAGGTTGAGCAACTGAGCAACAATCAGTTCTCGCAGAAATACTTCTGTTGAAATACCTCTATTAGGAAGCCACATGCTCCACATTGTAAGTGGATATGGATAAAAAATTCAATATAAAAAATACGTATCACTTTTAGGGTGTTCACTGTCAATACTTGGTAGAAAGGCATTACATAATAATAACACAATATTCCTTTGTAATTTATTCCACGTTATTAAACGGTCAGGACCAGTTTCGCTCATTACGAGCATTGTCAAATGATTAATAATAAAGTCAACTGATAAATAAAGTGGAATAAAGTACAAAGGAATAGTGTGTATTTATTAACAAAATATACGTATCAATGATTGGTGCTGACTTAAAGAGTCAATAAGATTGTGAAACATCTTTTCAACTTCTTGGAAAAAGAAATATGATATATCAATCATTTTTATATGATGTTATGCTATATTGAACAATAGTTTACAGCATCTGAATTTTCGAATTTTCAAAAGCAAACGACCAAGACTTTGCACAGCTATTGTATATGTGTGTAAGGCAAGACAATCGGGGTAAAGCTCCACAAACACTGCCTTTAAGGATTGACTGGCAAATGTCTGCTTGTAAAATAAAAATCTGTCGTACTTAACACGTAGAATTCCTTAAGCGTCACTTCACGGTATGTTCAGCGTAAGCCTTGCAAACAAAGAGAGCTTGCTTATGCTAAGTATCAGACTATTCCGATGTATTATGCAGTGCTAAGGAGGATGCAGTTTCTCTGAAAAGTATAGCGCGCATTTTTACCAGAAATGGTTCTCATAACAGGGTTTTTTTACACTTTCAGAAAGCTGTCAAGACGCTATAAAAGACTGCTTGAAAGAAGCATTGCGCAGAACTTATTGAATCTTTCTTTGAAATATAATATTTTTCATAGCTTTAACGTTCGCTTAAAAATTTGTTTTTAATAAAGTTACTAAGAAAATCCAGGATCAGTATTTCTTAAAAAAAATAATTTCCTTTAAAATGTAATAAAACACACAGCTTAAATTCGTATATATTTCAAAGTTTTTTAGATAAATCAGGAGATTTTTTATGATTTATGAGAAATACAACGAAGACACGCAAAACGATTGATTCGTCAAAGTTAAAAAGATTTGGAATTACTTCGCAGAACAAGCTCGTTGCTATAATTTATATTTTGAATGACACCAAACAAAGAAAACGTCAAATATGTAATCAACTTGTCGATGCCTTTGTATCACATCACGACAATACAACTTAATAGAAATGAACGATTTTTAACTGAAATTAATATTAATGATAACAAAATTTTACAAATAAAAAAGTAAGATACTTTATAATATTTTCGCAAGAAGTTTTAAATTATTCCAATTGTGTTAAATACACAATTGATTGCTCGTTTTTTTACAGTGCCGCTCTTAGTGTGGAGCCTATTAGCTTTGAATGAAGTTTACTTCAATATAACATTTTCAACAAAAATTGCATACAACTGAATCACTTTAAAATTAAAGGTATTGAGTATATAAGCATAGGACTTGGAAAATATCTAGCTGACAGTGGTTAATTAATCATTCTCGTTACGCCTTGATTTTTAGATTAGAAAGGTGTGAGTTACTGTTAATTAACGCCAATTAATATCAGGATATTTAAAGTTTCTTGTTACAAAGTATAAACGTTATATTCTCTAAGCTTTTTTGTAATCCATTTATTTCATTATTATTATTTTGTTCATAGTTGTAAAACAAACTTAATCTACGACGGGAGTGAGCCAGCTATTAAGAAAACATAATATTAAATTGTAATTATTTCTACTTTTTTTTACCATGTTCAAGACCAGTTTGATAATTCTCGCCATGAGCAAACCGGTCCTGATCTTGTGAATATTGTGTTTTTCTTAAAATAATGCTTTTTCACCAAGTATTGACAATGAACAGCCTAAAAGTGACCAAGCTGTTTCGTTAATTATTATAAAATATTTTCATATAAAATGGGTGGGCGAGATTGCAGGAAAAATAATTAAAAAAATATTGATAGTTTTTTATACACTTTTATCCAAAAACACATCATTTTCATACAGTTTATAAATAGGCAAAACTAAGAATATACAATCAACTATAAAATACACAGTAAAACTGCTTAATATTATTATGATGAACCATATTTTTTTATTGAGAAAATTGTATTAAAAACGGTCAAAAATCAATGACTACGAAAACTCCAGCTCACTCTTCTCAAATGAAGATTATAATGTATTAACACGTGTAGACAAGACATCTTTTGATACAATACAAAGAGTACATATGTATTTTACCACTGTGTATTCTTATAAAAGGTAAAATCGATTTCTGTTTTGCGATAAAGCCAAAACAAAAGTTTGCACTTTTTGTAGTCATCTAAGGGTTAAATCTTATATGTACATGTGAAGCGTTTATATCATTTCATATTATTTAAAGATGTTATGTTATGTGATCAGTGATGTAAGGTTTATTATATGTTAACATAGTCAATGAAGTAGATCAGGTCAAAAGAATATTTTTTTCTCGATATTTTTTCAAATGAACAAAGTAGTCTGATTAATCTTTTAATTTATATCCTTGAAGACAAATGACTGTGCACTGCGGAGTCTTAAAATCGATTTAACTTTGTCATTATATTGTCGTTTGCGTAGAGGAATTAGTTTCCTTCGTGAGCTTAGTCATGAAAGCTCTGTAGTATAAATTATGAAGAATCACTGTTTTCAACATCCATTCTTTGCTGTAATTTAGTTCCAAGAGTTCAATGTTCTCTGAAAATAGTACAGAGTATAATTACACAAATAATTTTTATTATGTTATCAAAATTTTTGGCACAGCATATTTTAAAATGATTGTGCGTACAGAAAAATCCAATACATTAAGTATTATAATCAAAAAATATATTTGCCATAATTGGTGGTGTTCTTTCAACACCAAATTTTATTTTGTTACGTGAATTTAAAAAAAAAAAAAAATATTTTCGAATCTTAGGACTTACGGAAATAATTGAGCATTATAGATACATTTTGTAGCTGTTCTCAAAAAGAATATAACCTAATAAATAACTCCAAGAAAAATTACAATGCGATAGATACATCAAATTCTTTATTAAAAAAATCATTTTTCATAAATACGCTTTCTTAGAATTCAGTGTTGGAATTTATTTATCGCTTAGAATTTTTTTTTACCTGTGAATATGTAATTCAAATGCTTTTATTACTCTTAGGTTTAATTTTTAAAAAACTGTTTAAGAAGTTTACATAAAAAAATTGACATGACTTTTTATGAGAACTGTAAATATGTCTGCAATTGACCACTCTATCTTGACGGCTCTGTTAAAAGACTGTGTTAAAAAATAATAATATACACGACAAAAATATGCAGGATACTAATAAGCAAGAAATATAATTAAAGTATGCAAAAAACTTTCAAAAGCAATTATTATCATGCTACAACAAAGTCTTCGGGCAAAGTTTCTTGTTTAAATCGTTTTCAATTATGCAAATAACTTTAAAACCTCTATTATTCTGACTAATTCATTTAAATTTCTAATAAATTTTCTTAGTGAACTGTTTATTCCACTGTCATTCTGCAATTGCGGAACGGTAATATTTTATTAATTCACCCAGCCATATGAACTTGTTTGCTCAGATTAGTGAGTAAGACTGTTTATAAAAAAAATCCAGTGGTTTTCAGTGGTACCGTAAATAAAATATGTCTAAAATTCCCCAAATTTTCAACGGTAATTTAATGTCCCTATTTTAAGATGCATTTTAATTCGTTGAAACGTTAAGTAAACCAAATTTTAACATGTATTACATAGCAATAAACATATGGCTCTATGTTTGATGTGCTAAAAATGCTGTTAAAAATTATGAGTATTCTGGTAAAAAAATAATGAAAATACTTCTTTTTCACTAAGAGTTAATGAAAATATTCATACCTTCTTCACAATACGTTTATTTACACACCAAATTAACAAAAATAGCTTATGCCCTTGCTTAAAACGAATTTTATGACAATGACTATTATTGTACTCCATTAAAGGAAAAAAATGGTGGATAGTTATTTTACAATTTGTATTGACCAGAGATGCTGAGTGACCGAATGTTTTTTGTTGCTTCTTAAAAGCACAAACAAGTAAATATTAACTATTCTACCTAAAATTAAGATTTTTTATTATTAAGATTCCTTGAAAAATATATATCCTACTCTGTCCTGATCTTGTAAAAAACAAACTCGGTAAAATGCTCGTCGTGGGTGAAACCAGTCTTGACTCCTGATCATATAAAATCTATATTAATAGCCGATAAGGTCCGTTTGTTTGTTTGAGTGAGTGTAAAGTGTCCTCGATTTCACACCTTCCAGTCTCCACTTTTTTATTCATACTAAATTTATATATTAAAAGTCGAAATATAATCACTCGCTTTTCACTTTTCACAAATGTGTGCGTACTGATGTCCTCGAGACTTCTTCTTCTTCTACGAAATGTATTTTGTTTGCGTAAATTTTCAAATTAATAGATAATGAAATGAAATAAAATTAAATTAAATAAAATTAAACTACATAAAATTAAACACAATGCAACAAAAATCTCACGTTGCTGGGCAACGGGCTTACAGCTAGTATAAATTGAATTAGTACAAGAGAGTGATTAATTTTTTTAATATCATGCCTTTCTACTAAGTATTGTCAGTGAACAACTCAAAAGTTAACGATGGAATAGCACAATCTTTCCTTATCATTTAAAAATTGTTAAGAGCTACTTTTTTATTTGATAATAAGCTTTTTAAAATTCCAACGCCTTAAAACGTTTATAAAAGTTATAAAACATTGTCAACCGGAACAAAGTTTGTAATACACTGCATTCAAAAGCTTTGTTAGTGAGAGGTTGAATTCATTTAGAGCTTTAACGTGGCATGGTTCCGATAGCTTTTCGAAGAAAACTGAAAAGAAAAAGCCGGTTGCCATTAGTTGTCTCGCTACGTTATATTTTTTTAACTTCCAATCTTTTTCATTCTTCGCTCGGAGCCCTTTTCCACTTGGTTGTTTTTTTTTGTTTTCAGCACCAGGTAACCGGTTTAAAGAGAGATAAAATATCACACAGACGAAAGAGGGAAATGGGTTAAAACGATGGAGCATTTAAGTATTTAAGGCATGATTGAAAAGATGCCAAAAGCCTTTGAGCTGCTTTTTAAAGAAATTTTCCTCCTGAGGCTTTGTAATTTCCGAGGTTTGATATCTTTAAATTTTAGTTATAACGTTTCCGAATCATGCATTTTTATTGTATATAGCTATCAAAACTTGATGAAATGAAAACTAAAAATACATAATAAAGGCATTATTTTTTTAAAATATGTTCTATGTTATCCTTTCCCAGTGTTTAGTTTTAAATAAGAAAATTGAACGATTACTGGATGCTTGTAAGAGATTCTCTCTTTTTTTACAAATTGTCCTACAATTAAATAGTACTATCAGGATCAGTTTTTTTTCATATTGTTTCAAATAATGATAGTATAAAATCAAATAAATACAGATATCATATCATATATTTTGCATAATATCTTTCTTTATACATTTAAAGACGTTTGTCATAATAGTTAATGAATTTAATATTGAAATTTAAGTAAATATAGACTAGTAATTTACAGAAATAATGTATTAAGATGATAATACAAAAACGAGAAAGTTATTGTTTTATTTGAAACACGATCAAGATATTAATAATTTAAAATTGTCTTGTTCTAATAACACATTTATTTATTTCGCCACTTGTGTCTTTTGATAAAATAGTGTTGATAATATGACATCATATCCATGAAAAAATATTTCAAAAGAGTTACTTTAATTTGCTTATTGGGGAATATTGGCAAAGTATTTTTTGTAACATAATACGAAAAAATATATATTTTAGCATTGAGCCTTGCACTTTAACCTAACCGTATGATGTGAAAATATTTTTTTCAAATTTATAAAGATAAAAACATGCTTGATACGTTCGAAACAAAAAAAAACATAAGTGCAAATTTCTGAATACGGAAAACTCTATTCATTGATTGTAGGGGGATGAATGTAAATTGAATTTATGCACGCGGCTATCCATATACCAATAGATGTTCATTCAAAGTCCATAAATATGCAATCGACTAAAAAATCTCATCAGTTTTCATTTGAATACTGCATAGGATTGCTGTTTTACTACTTCACAGATTAATAAAAAAATGTTTATTCATTGCAAGTGATCATTTTTTTTACTCTTCATACACAAACACGATTGAATCAAATGTTTGTACTATCAATTCGTTTTAAAAAAAAACTCTAAAAATAAATCAATTTAATTTAAGCCTTGGTGCTTAAGCTTTACTTATCAATAAAAAAGATACCTAGTTCGAGTTATCGAAAATAAAATTTCAAATTATTAAGTGAGTCTTTTTCGTCACTTTAAATCGTAAAATTTACATCAGATTACTTATCTGTAATTAAAAAATGACATATAAAAATTTATTAATATCACATTTTCTGACAATATACAAAAGACAAGTTGGTTTAATTATGTAATAAAATACTTGTTATGATGTCTTTTAAATTATAATACTCTTATTTATATTATTATCTAGGCTTAATAATTATTTATTTTCTATTAAAATAATAACTTTCTACATTCATCACAATAACATAGATATATGAAGAGTTTGTGTGAAACTGATGGCTGTCTAAAGTTTCTAAGTATAAATTAACACATTACTAATAATTGTATTATTTATAATAATACTAAGCAAACAACTCCTTAAGAATAAAAAAAAGATTATTATGCTGTGGTAAAATCATTTTTAACCATTTTTTTATATTATTTAATTAATTATTAATGAAAAAAAACAGTCCAAATTACATAAAAAATGATATTAAAGAAATATCTTTTTAATTTTAAAAAGATTGAGTAGAATTCGTGGTTACTTTTATTTCTTCTGTGTACTTTAATGTATTAAAAAAAAAATATTGACAATATTTTGTATACTGCATTTACATCGTATTTTTTAATGTATCGATTCTTATACACATAAACAAGTTGGTTGATGATTATCCCACCACTATTCATTATGTGTCTGCAGCAGCTAGGTTACGAGTTACGACTAGGGCATCCAATCCCGGGATCCCGTTCAATTTCCTGATCCCGAAATTCCGGGATTGAGATGGCTGCGATCCCGGAATTTCGGGATTGAGAAATATTCAGTAAAACCCGAAAATTTACACGAAATTGGCAAATTTAAGATGTAATTTTTTTCGGTGAGCTAAAAAAAAAACGAGGTTTTGTGATAATCGGGAAAAAAGTATACCAAATCGCGAATTTCAAATTCCTCGATGAGCTAAAAAAAACAAGCTTTTGTGAGAATCTGGGAAAAAAGTATACCAAATCGAGAATTTCAAATTCCTCGGTGAGTTAAAAAAAAAACAAGCTTCTGTGAGAATCTGGGAAAAGTACCAAATTTAGGATTTCAAATTCCTCGGTAAGAAAATCCCAATCCCGGGATCCCGAAAAATAGGTAATCAATCTCGAAATCCCGGGATTGGATACCCTAGTTACGACCGCCTTCCATAATGCAATAACGATCAAGAAAATTATGGGCGTTTACTTATCATATTATTGACCCGATACAAAGCTGCACGGCCTTCACATAAAGCTTACTAATTTTTACCAAGTGTCAAATTGAGGTTATTCAGTTTTTAACATTAGCTAAATTTAATTTGGGCTAAGATCCAAGACCAAGCTAAGACCAATATGATATGGGTGCTTGTGAATCGTTCTATTTTATATTATGTTTATTTATAAACAATCTTATGAGTAGAAAATATTGTTTTTTTTTTAATTATGTTATAACATTCAACAAGTAAAAAAAAAATCAAGCAAAAGAGATATGTCACAGTAATAAATTATTCTTGAAACGAATTTTTTGCTTTTCAATTTCTTAAAATAAAAAAGGCAGTATTCAGAATAAATCCATTGTCTATAGATGGATTATCCCCAGAGGACAGTTCGAAGCTCTACCAAAATCTATATGCATTATATGATGTCTATTTAATAGGTTGTATCCACCTCAAAACCTCAATAGTATTCTATCAGCACTTAAGGCATCCCTTAAGTCTGTTTGGCACTTGTCATCAACACCAGACTTACAAATCTCTAAGGGATTAAAGACAGATCAACACCCTGCCAAATAATTCAACAGAAATGTGTATTATGTTTTATTGTATGTATAAATCGTCACCACATACTATTATAATTATCCGCAAATAGATTTAATTTATGTTATATTTAAAATAAAGCAATATTTCAGCTTAAATTAGTTCGATAAATTCCAAATTTATTTGAACATTGTTAATGTATAACACATTTAGCAAGTGTACTTACTATCCGTTGAAAAAAGGATTTAAAGTTTATAACTGTTTTGGCATTACGCCTTCGTGAGAACATTAGTTCATTAGGTTGTTCACTGTCAATACTCGGTGATTACGGTGGGAAGGCATTTTATTTAAAAAAACACAATATTACTTTGTACTTTGTTTAGTTAATAGATAGATAATAGAGGTGTTAAACATGTTAATTTGGGTACTGTAATTTGTAAAAAAAAAAACAATGTAAATTGTTTACTACACCTTTTTGTTTATTTTTATTTTTTTGTATAAAATTTGTATTAAATTTGTCGCCCGCTGTGGTCTAGTGGTTAGAGCTTGTTCTAACGATCAGGTGGGTCTGGGTTCGATTCCCGGTAGGTTCAATGTCAAATTGGATTTTTTCAATTTTAATTTGAAATCTAAGACATGGGTGTTTGTGAAGTTAATTCTCCTTGAATTAATCTCATATGACTTTCAAAAATTCTCATCGAGTAAGCTGTAATGTCACATTTTTTTATATTATTTAAAAAAACTGTTAAATTATATTTCGTATAAGTTGATAATGCTCGACATGAGCGAAATCGGTCCTGATCCATTCAAACAAAGGAATATTGTGATTTTCTTAATATTACTTCTGAAGATGACGCGTGACAAATGGCTTACAATTACATGACCTATACGAGTCATATGGAACTTTATATTTAATACTTTTTTTCTCTATTACAATCAATGCCTACTAAGTAATTCCCAATAAAATGAATATTTATTCATGATGCCACATTATTCTTTAACTCATTTTTTGTCTCGTTATTTGTGGGTAACCATTTCTTATATATATCATATAATTTCATAATATTAAAAAAATCAAAAGGGAGAAACTTGTTGATAACGAATAAATGATGCTAATTATTTTATTGAAACCATCATATTTCTATCCCACTCCTTTTTTAAACGAAAGTAACATCAACTGATTTATAAATGGGTTTCGTAAAGTGCATAGTGAAAAGTAATATAAGAAATCAAGCAATTGCTATCGTCACTAAAAGCATACAAAAAATTTTCCAATGTCTACTAAATTTTAAGCATTAAATATTTAATTTCTCCATGGGCATAATGTAAAGAACAAAATATGATAACTCTATATGCCGTTCTATACAAATTATGTTTTCCTTAATTATCAGTATCAAAAAATGTAGGAAAACGTATTAAAAAATATATATAAAAACTTTAATTGATTCAGTGATTTGTGAAGCAGTAATAAATGAATAATCATTGTATGGTTATCACGAAATATAGAATAATTATTCCGTTTATTACTCGTAATATAATATTCCTTTCATTTTCTTCACCACTGACTCTATCAAATACTGAGTTCAGCTACGTTTAACGTGTCATTTCCGAGAGATTCGTATGTCTAGAGTGTCTCTCGAATAGAGCTTATCAAGTGATTACAGGAAGCTTAACAGTGCAATGAATTCTACAAGTTGTTAAATATAAATTATTTCGAATGTAGCCACTTTAAATGTTTCATAATTATTTTACCTTAGAACTCGTATAAGTGTGAGGAAATATTTATCTTTGCTGACGGAGCATACAAAATATGATTAACAATATTTTATTGATATGTAATTTATTTTTTTGAAAATGACAGAAAGTTAATATGATATCAAATTATATAAATTAGAGACATATTAATAACAAGACTGATAATATCAGTCATGTTAATAATTAAATTTGAATCGTTCAAATTTAATATTGAAATTCCACTAAGCACCTTCAGTCGAAATCTTAAATTAAATTTGAATAATTGTAAAACTGTAATTTGTAATAAAAATTATAATATTATACTGGATAACAAAATGTTTTGTGTATCTCTTCTAAGCCAGTATTTATATATTTATTTAAGCCAGTTTTGATGAAGGCATACACCAAAATAGATATCAAAAATATATGTTTATAGAACTTATATTAATTAAATGCTAATTCAATCAATAAATGATTTTATATAATTTAAACAATTGTATGTATTTTTTCTTAGAGTTTATTCACAGAACATTACAAATATTTTTCAATTATGTTTATTGTGCGTCGCAATAATATCTTTAGTATTTGTTACAACTTATTGTATCGCTTTTTCAAAAAAAGCATACCTTTAGCAATATTTCATCTTTCGATGTCATTTTATCTCCAATGCTGGCAAATAAACGGCAGTAAATCTTTAGTTGAACAGTTTAAAGTTGTAGCGGAAATCTGCTTTTCAGAGAATTTTACCAATATTTTTGTGGTTGGTTCCTTGTTTTCTGGCAATTCTACAGTTGTTTATTTGATCCAATTGAAAATATATTAATACGGAAAATTCCGATAGAAATTGCATGAGCACCTGTTGTGAATGCTCCAAGAGAGTTGAGTTTTTTAAATAAAAAAATAAGAATATTAATATTCACATCTTTAAACCGGAATTAAACGTTACTTTTTTTATTTCGTAAGCCTTGCAATGTTCTGCCTGATGATATTTCATTAAGAGGTTTTACACATATAACAATTTTTACACAAGTCGAGAAAAAAAATCATTTAATTTAATTTTATAATTAATAAATGAATTTCCACAAGGTTACCAACAAATCTATAGAAGATACGAATATTTTCTTTCAAAAAATAAAAGATATTGAAAAGAATTATGAGCACTTATGAATTATATAAGGCCAATGTATTTTACCTGGAGCCTTATTGGTTAACCCCGCTTCTCTTTGTTGTTAATTTATTTAAACTGATTTGATGGTACATTAATTCAAATTCATGTTACTATGTAAATAATATACATGTTACAAAGATCGGCAGACTTAACTTATTCCAATAATCGTAATATGCAATGATGTTTGACTCAATCCTAACATTTTAAAATGCCCTACTCCGAAGACAATTAAAATATAATAGTGAAGAGAAAATATAAAAAATGTGTGTATATTTGTGTTATACTGATTGTCTATAATAAATAATTTTACAAGACGTACGTAATCTAACTGTCTGAAACATAATAAATTGTTTTTCACTATACGCTTGTATGCAACGGCAGAGGAACTAAATTCAGTACGCTCATGACAAAAGATATATTGAGGTTACAAAAGACACAGCTGTAGAGTAATAAAATTTAGACGTTCTCATCCGTCACGAGTAATTGTTTGAGAAGCACTGATATGTAGTTTCTCTTGAATAAACCGCAGCACTGTGGCTTTGTGATCCTTAGCAATTCGCAACTTACCACCAGCTCACAAGTAAGCTGAACAAGTGTTTCTCAAATGACAATTCTGCAAATTGAGAAACATTTTGGCTTCCAAAGTGAGTTTAACAAATCGGTTACACATGCTACATTATATTAAGTGGTTTACACTTGCAAACACTTAGAGTGTTAAAAGTTCATAACTCATTTGAACTTAATTTTGCTAATTCATTTATTTATCAATACGATATTATACTTATTAATAAATATCTAATTAGATTCTAATATGTCATTATCATAAGGAGTATTTAGATTATGACTGTTTTATGATTGATGATTAGTGAAATAAAATATTTTTTAAAGCAAACTTGCTTTCTTTCATAAATAAATACATTGTTTTTCTCGAAAACGTTTTCTGAAACGAATGTACCATAAAACCATCTTTATTCATTTAAAAATCTTTATTGTGTTAAATGTAAATATAATTTTATGACTTTATTTTTATAATCATGTTTTATAATATCAATTTAATCTTCTGACATTTGCTACAAAATTGTTTATCAAATTAGTTTAATGTTCGATTTAATACATTTTGCAGATGTTTTTCTATTAATTTATGTGAAAATCAACAAAGTTTTATTTGATTTCACGAGATTTGATGTTACTGTAATTTTTATTATTAGTTAGCCATTAAGATCAGTAGTAACACAGAACCTTTTATCAGAGGAAAGCGGAAACAATTTTGTGATACGGGAGTAAAATATTGGTTTGTCAATCACTCTTTTTCGACTTCCTTCTGATGTACAGCGTAAATATGTATTCAATTTATTTTAAAAAAACTTTCTCTCACCGGAATCATTTTAAAAATTTTGATGTTGAAAAAAGTGTTTTGTTTTCATAACTATTATATGCCTTTTAACTTTCCACTAAAACACGACATCAACTAATTTAAAAAAACATTTATCTATTTATTTTCTGATATAAACATCATTTAAAGCATTCAAATGGCAGAACTTTGGAGCCTCAATAAAAACTATTATCAAGATACCTATATTATTTACCTAATAAACCTTTTAAACAATGTAGCGTATATAGTAAAAAAATATTTTATCACATAAAAAGTATATGTATACATGGACATCAACCATTTTTCGTACTACAATAAACAAAGATTAACAAATAAACTACTAATTTATCATCAATACTTCCTACATAAACGATAAGGTTACACTCTTCATTTAAAATTAATCTGGTTAAATAAAGTTTTAAAATTATCTTTCAATAGCCTTTTAAGAAATTAAAGTAAATGTAATGTTATCAATCAACGCAATCCGCGTTTATTTATTTGACAAAGAGCAAATCAAATTGTCATACACATTAAACTCGCGTAGAAAACAAATATGTCATGTCAATATCTTGTACAAATCCTTTTTATTATAATGGTTGCGGTAAATAATACACGGTACATCGATGTATTAAAATTAAAATTTTTGCTACTGAATGACTTGTTGTTAATTCGAAATTCTGTGCGAATATTCTCGTACTAAATTGAAATTAAATGCAATTAAATAACTCTTGCACGTTATGAAAGAACAAGCAGATGCTGTAAAGATGAACTACTACATTTTAATTAATTTATAAAGAAAATGAGAACTATAAAGTATATTTAATTTTATTGAAATCAGATATTTAATTTTAAATTTTAATTGTTTTTAAATAATTTCCCCAAAATGGAACAAATTGACTCTTAGTGAAGGTTTTCTCAAAATTTCTTTGTCAACAAAAATTGCTAGTCACTAATTTTTTCTACCTTAAAAAAAAGAGAAGGAATAGAAAGATATAGTTAGGACAAGACTAATGGCACGATTACCGCTATTGCTATGTTCTGATTTTGGGATTGAGTGGGTGGGAGTCATTTGATACATCGCAAACAACCGTGCCTTGGAACGAAATATATTATTCGATTGAGAATTGATGCACTGATAATACATTAATTCAAACTGGTGAGAAACGAGACTGATGTCAGAGACGTTGACCACTCAGAAAAAAATATATTTTTTAAATTTAGCATAGATGTTTTTTTGAAAGTTTTTGAGTTTTTGATAAACATAGTTCCGCATAATTTTCGCAAATTCAATAAGTCTCATTGGTTTTTCAAATACCGTTAAAATACAGAATCAGAAAACCCGACTGGCAGGCTTTACATATTTTCAGTTATCATGTTAATATAGATAGGAAAAAAATTACACTTTTATAGATACATACATTATTATACTATTGACATACCCGATCACCATTGTTTTTAATATAAAAAGTATACATAATATCAGAGTTTGTTTTAAAAAAAAAGATGACAAAACTCACATCTTATCTATGTCCATTTTAAATGTGAAACATATGGCTTTGTAATGGAGGTATTTCAACATAAGGTTGTTTACAATAACTGCTTGTTACTTAGTTGGTTAACCTCACTTTTTTCGACAGAGTAGGGCTAGACGGATATAGCTGCTAGAATGCCATTCCATCGCGTTACATGGAGAAAAAAGCACTGCATATAAGTATATGTTTAACGAGCCAGCACTTGCACAGGTTACACAACATTGAAGAACGAGACTTAAAATATACTTTTTAAGATCTACATAAAATCAGTAAATGTTTTTTTCGAAACGTTAAATAGTATGTTTAAATCACTCTTCTTACGGAACAAAACAATAACTATTTCAACTGCTTTAAGCACTGGAATAATTCACAGGAGATGAGACATGTTCAGGATGTATGAGGATGACAATGGACGTCTACTCAGTCATGTGAGCAAAGTTGTTGAACTCTGAATGTACATCACGGCTATGTTCTAAGGTTATCTATCAGATACATGTGTCACCATAATAGATTTTTTAAATATTATCATTTTTTCATACATATTGTGTGGAAGATAAGTTTTATAATATAAATATATTCAATGCGTAAATAGCTTGTAGAAAATACTATATTTACAGTGATTGATGACTTAGGAGAAACTTTCATATATGTTAAGTGTAGAAGGTAAACCAATAATTACAAATAACTAAAATCTACCTAATAAATTAAATTTATTACAAGAGTTCTCCTAAATATGTCTCTTCTTCCAAGAATCGTTAATGTAGTTAACATATTAAAAACTTTACATAACACGTTAAATATATTTAAATTATTTTTCTTGTAACAGTTGCCTAAAAAAACACAAGTTGGTGTGGATGCTCACAATCATTCCGGCCTATAGGATAATATGTAATTGTACCTATATAGCTGTATTTTTTTTAAAGAATTGAAATGAAAATTGTGTGATTCGAAAACAGGAAATAGTAGTTAATGGTAACACCATCATATTAAATTAAATTTAATAAATTTGTGACATATATCAGCACTTGTAAAGTTATTATTTGTGACACTTGTTTTATCACTTTTAAAATAGTTTTCAGCCTAGCTTTAAATCTATCTATCTTAAAAAAATATTTCTAATATATTGTTTGCTATAATATAGTCAGTAATAGCTTAGTTTTATCTACCAGGTGGGGTTAGGAGCAATCTCCTTTGAGGCCAATGTCAAATTTAAGAATTGTATGTTTTGTTTCTTCTCGAATTCATTTCAAGCTGCTTACAAAATTTTTCATCAAGCTTATTTCGTAAATTCGTCCTTCAACTTCAAAATACATTAACCTTGCTGTAATGCCAAACATATATTTTATTAAATAAAAATATATACATACATATATATTTTTGCGATAGAGAAAGCGTTGAGTGAAAAAAAAAATGATAGTTTAAAACATAGATAAATCATTCTTTCATAAACATTTCGTGACATGTTTACAGCTGTACTGATTACACAAAAAATACCAAGCTATGGAACAAAGTGGTTTCATTATTGAAATAAAGATTTTAAAAACATATAATATTTTAACGTTAACCACAAAATATATAACATTTATCGTAAAAAAATACAAATGGTTTTGAACAATTATTCAGTTAATGTTGTTTATTCGTAGATTTGATTGCGTATTCCAATGGCACGAACCCCTGGGGACATGGCCTGCAGAAAGTGTACTTGTATTTTGGACAAGTATATACAAAGCAATGCAGACTAACAAAACAACTGAAGTACATCTTGACAAAAGTGTTGCACATTGTCCGATGAAAAAAGGTTATACACATCTTCCTTTACTTGCTTCTGTTATTCAGAAACAATTTTTGGAAAATCTCAAAAGGTAAAGGATATAGTCATTGCATTCGAGAAGAATTATTTTTACAATATACCATTAACTGTATAAAGATACGTGTATTTTCAAAATGGTTTAAACATCAGGTCGAATAAATTTAAGATTGATGTCTTACAATTATTTTGCCTATTTTATGTGAGCATTTTCCACCGAATAATTGATCAAATAAAAATATTTGCGATAAGGGAAACTGTTCTTGACAATTCGATGAATCTTTGAATCCATGTCCGCTCACATCACTTTCAATGGAGGAGAAGGAATGATAAGTTTTGTCCGAGAACTAGTTGTTACTCAGATCCTCAAATTCACTTTTTTTTTAACTTTTCCGTTTCTAAGCTCAAGAAATGCGACCCCAATACCAACATTTTCTTAAATATCTATTTTAATATGGGTGATAAAATGTTTATAATTAAGGTATTCTTATATCATAGTTTTTTGGACCTTTTGTAGTTTATATAAATACGCGATAACGCTTATCAGGTGATAAGCGCCCGCGATAACGATTGTTAATAAGATAGCTGAGAACGCTGATAACGCTGAGAACATTCGTCAGTTGTCAATTCACATGTGTGCTGGGATGACGTCATTTTTACGCGCAACTTAAAATATGATTATTTATTAAAAAACCACAGATTTTTATAAAAAAATGTATGAGGAATGATGCAAAGAGATATTTTAAAGCCCTTGGACTATTTTTTTTTGAAATTCATAAGAATAAGGCCAATAATGAGGAAACCACTGGGGTCAAAAAAGACCCCCATCGGCTGACAAGTATTTTTGTAGTCTCCGAGTCGCAAGAGTTAAAGGAGGGATAAAAGAATCGGGTTTCAAAAAGACTATATCTAAGCTTAACATTTTCGCAATGCCATTATTCTAGGATTGAATTGGTTGTTTTTTAAATACATATTTTCTCTTCATGTGGTATATATAATATAAAAACCTAAAGAAGAATTCCAACAGAATTTGGTAACTGATAATTATTAAGTAGATTAATTTTGTGGATGCTACAATTTTTTAAGATTAATGTTGAAAGGTTAAAAAGTCGCTCCCGCAACAAATTATTAGGATTGGTAGCAATGAAAGTAATCATCACTGACCCCAACGGTTTAAATTAACAAAAAAAAATGATAATGTATCCCTGGTATTCTTACTGGTGAATTTGCAATCAGATCAGAAAGTTTCAAAATGAAATGTTTTTCTTGTTCATGTAACCGATAATTCATTTTATTTGCTTTTTAGTTTACTGAGAATGGGCGTTTACAAAACAAAACAGATGTTAATTTTCTCATCCACACTAATAGGTCAGACTCATTACGGAGTCTAGAATACAGGTAGCTGGTTTATTCGTGGAGAGCCGGTAATTAACATTTATGAAAATGGTATTCATCAATTATACCACGCTTTAAGATTCAGTGAGTTTGAGATTATTTTTAAATTTTATTTTTTTTCCAATATACAGTGGGGTATTTTAAAAATGTTTTTTTTGCTATTATGGTAGAAAAGTATTTGAATGAAGAATATAGCAGTTTATGTTGGAAAATGTGTATCAATCTAGTTGTATGATTCCAACTGATGCTACTTAAATGATGTATTATAATTACACACAGATTTGTACTATATATAATTATATTACATAAACCGCATTATTTTTTAATCGCAATTGTTTGTAGATTTAAGAAAAAAACAAAACAAAACTCATACAAATTCTTCTTAGCCTACATTGGAACTTTTGTCTCTGCATATTGCATTTAGTCATTATTTTTAACAAATATTAAGATTTGAATTGTTTGAATTTTGTACTTTTCCATGAGTTTTGTCGCTAACGACCCGGGTTTCGCCTTTCGGCATCTTCAGGCATTCCAAGTGCACGTCAAGTCAAGTGCAAGGGTCGTTAGCGACAAAACTCATGGAAAAGTACAAAATTCAAACAATTAAAATTTGATATTGAAATTCCATCAAGCACCCTCAGTCGAAATACTTAAATATTAAAATTAAAAAGTATGAAAAAAGTTTGAGTACAATTAATCTTTAAGAGAATGGGTTAAAAATTATATATAGTCGTTTTTTTACATAAATCAATATTCATTTTCATACTTACTCGCTGATGAGAAAAAAACTAAACTTAATACAACCCGGCTATGTAAAAAATAGTTGATTATCTTTTATTGGTTAGTATCGTAACAAAAAAAAATGAACTACCCATATTAAATAATAAAATCATTTTACTATGAAAAAGATATTTTAACATCAAATCTACATAATTAAGCTTGCATTTTTAACATACCTTTAAGTGACCCCTATATAATAAAAAAAATTCACCTACAACCTTCTGAAATGTTTCATTTTGATGCAGGTATAATGTCAGATTTTGCCAGAAAAAAAAATAATCTGCTTAAAACATATATTTCAGATAAAGTGGATATCATTTTCAACATACAAATAAGCTTGATAGTAATTGGTATTCAGAATACTTTTTATTCCACGAGTTACTCAAAGTACCCTACTAAAAATAACAAATAACTTTAGTGTTGCGGTACTCAAAATTATACCGTATATTTTGTTAAATCAAAACACCTGTACGGCCGGCATTGTTCTTTTAAGTAAGCGAGATCGATTTAGGTATTATGAATAAGCAAACGTGCTGGAATGGATTTTAATATGATTTAAAACTTGTTTATGACTGGATTGTCTCGATTGCTCCACTTCATTTAAACAAAAGGTATTTTGCAATTTGGTTAAGTAATTATTTTTTAACATTATTGTCCTTTGCAGTTCAGGTGAATTATATACATTTTTTTAAAGATAGTTTGTTTAATTATTGATGTTTTACTATGCACCAAGGAAAAAGTATTTAAGCACATCTTATACCTGTGTAGAAGTTATCAAATCTATACCGTCTGTTTCTATCTTGGAAAGGTCTATAATAAATTAGGATTATTTTGATTTTAGTTGTATTGTCTTTTCTGGTTGAATTTAATTTTCGAGCCGTTACACATTTTTTAATTAATTTTATTTAGTGTGATTTGCTTAAAATATGATTATTATTATAAAATCTGATATTTAAAGAACTATTCCGACAGCTTTGAAACGAATCATGATATTAATTGAGTACGTGTCATAGTTTCTCGATAGCTGGTATTGAATTGTGAATTGCATTTCCTTTTTGCGAGCTAGTAGAAATGTTTCACCTATAGTCGTGGTTCGATTCAACAAACAAGCACTATTTATGACTAATAAAAAATGCTTTTTTTACACCTCAAGCATTTATAAGACAGCTTTATCATCTTGGTACAACAACAAAAATAGTATCGCTTAAGTAGGTTACAAAAAAAAACAGCAGAGATAATGTCATAAAAAAGGCTGACGTCTAAATATTGTATAATGATATGTAAGATATATATAATATATTTTAAAATAGTGAATTCAAAATTTTGTGTAATGTTTTATCCACACTATTCTGTCTTTATGAGTTTGCTATAAACCATTTTGTCATCGATTTTCTACTTGCATCATGTTATCCGGTAGTCAACTTTGGTATAAGCATAAGAAAAGTTACGATATAAATTACCTTGAACAAAAAATTATAAAACCTCAAATAAAAATATAAAAGATAATTATGAATGATTAACAGTCCTTTTTTATTGATTCGTATCAAACTAACAAACACTTTGTCTTCGTTAAAACATTTTTTTTGTGCAACATTTTGAAAGGAAAATTCACAGTTCTGGTTTTGTTAATCTAACTCAACAAAAAGATGTATGTTGCTTGAAGAGCATACATTGTTGAATTGCAGTGCTGCAGTTAATTTCAACTGCACATTGTACCCATTGTGTAAGCGTACAAAACAAACTCGACTTCTCACAATCAAACTGTGGCTCGTAAAATTAATTATACGATCAAAGAGCTTACAAACATAAAAGAATAAACCTATTCCAAACATATAGAAATAGAAATGTTGATTTTAATTACATTTTTATACTCTTAAGTATTGACTTTTTATTTTTGGTAGAAAAATTTTTTTTGGAACTTCTGTTAATTAGGATTAAGAAAAAATACATCAAAGAGAAATGATCTATTTTTTAAAACTTTATTTATGAAAAATAAAGCATGCTTATTTTTATATTCAGTAGCACTGAAGTGGTGAAAAACACTTTTATACATTTATAATTATGAATAAGCACACTTCTTTTAGAAAAAAGTTTTCAACATTTTTTAGATTTAGCATAAAATCTGAAAAATAAGCTGGTCCTTGTAAAAGGGAAAATTAATATGCATTTTCAGCAAACATGAGTAAATCCATTGCACATGAGATAACTGTGGATTATATTAAGTTACAGCTGGTACTTTCAATATGAATTTGAAAAAATATATTATATTCGAATGTTTTAGAATAACTGAAATTCTAAAAAGTAAGTGCTGTAACAACACACAGTTGCATGCAAAATTTTACTGCATATTTTAGTGCCCTTCCTACGCATGCGTAAAATGCACCTAATAAGTAAAAAAAAATGTATAAGTTTTGAGCTCTGATGCTCCTAAAAAAACTTAGCTATAATTGTCAATATGACTCGTAACAATGTGCTTTTTTTGGGTTTGACGTTTTACGTTACAATGAAGAACATTGCTTATCTGTAAATTTATAATTAAATGACTTTCTTTTACGCATTCTAATGGTGATTGTTTCATAAATAAACTATGATTTCTATTTACAAATAATATCTGTATAATATAAAAATGTTTTATAGAAAGTGACATGACTGACCTTAATCATTAAAGGTATCCCTAAACGGAACAAAAAAAGAGCAATAAGGTTACTTTTAATCATATTCTCACACTCTCCGTTTATATCGTCTTTCTACGAAAAGGATAATTTAACAACAAACAACCATTTAATTAAGAGAGAATTATTTTGAGATTTTCTAACACACAACAAGTCTATATGCTACATATTGAGAATGAGGGCAGTGGACAAAATGATTAAAAGTATTTGATTATCACATTTTTCATTTTTGTGTGTAAGCTAGAAAAACCTAATTGTATACTTTTTTTTTCTGGACAAAAAAAAATATAATCGAGATTAAATCAGACATAATCGTATATGACTAAGAATGATTCTAGGTCAAAGTTTTCAATCTTTTAATGAACTATCACATCAAAACATGAACTTTACAGAATCATTTGTTTTCAAAATCCTTATCCGTATTTTAAAATGACATGTGGGTGAAGCGATGAACTTTCTAAAAAAAACCCTATTTTACATCTTTTATTTTAAGTTCTGACGAGAGATAGAGGTAAGGTACAAGTTTGAATTTAAAAATTTCTGTTAAGATTTTTTATGCTCTTTATTTAAGGTGCATATTTATAAAAAAAAGTTTTTTTGTAGAACGATACATTGATGAGTCTTTAAATCAAATCAAACGGTCGTCACATTATGTTTACCAAAATAATTAATATTTAGGATATAATAAATATTACTTTTTTAACATTTTTAAAAGATACCAATACAAACAATTATTAGTAAAAAAAATCTACAGAAAAGCGGTTATATTGATAAATATGTGTACATAATTGCATTTATTTGAAATCAAATAGCAAAAATATGTGAGCAGCTCTACAAATCTGTGTCTACCACACGAGAATCAGTAACATGAAGTTTGTATTTTATTGAAGTTATAATCTATAAGTTATAAAAATTGAATATTGCAGCCAAATAAATAATAAACTCGCAATATGAATCAAAAAAACATAAACATGTTCTTTATATGATTGTTTCGCAGGCTCAATTGTTTTCTTGGCAAATTAAATTTACCTTAACAAATAAAACCGTTTTGGCGTGCAAATGTACCGCGCAGGGCACAAACTAACGTTTTTATTGCCAAGAGCCGTGCAAGGGGTCTAATAAAATTTCCCTCACCATTAAAGTCGACCAAGTCCGTAAATGAACGAAAATATTTTATGTTCCCCTGCGCACGGACTTACGTCACCGTTTATCTTTTACTGAACATAATTTTGGGGCCACATATGTCTCAAATAAGGATACACCTATACAATACTTTTTTAGATTTAAAACTCACCACTACCGTTTCAAATTGAAATTTAAAAAAAAATCGTCACTTACTTAATACAATTAATAGCTAAATAAAGTAGTATTACGTTTATTTTGATTTCATCTAATAAGTGAATACTTTTGTGGCTCAACATACATCTTCCGTCAAACCCGCAAGAGCTTTATGATTAATCGATTGCTTTCAAACATTCAAGTATATTATTGTTGTTGTATTTTCAAGTACAAAATGTCCGAGATGTTGATAAAGTGTATTAAAGTTTTGTAATAAACGTAAAATAATAAATTGAAAAATTAATGTTCGGTAATAAACATAACAACAGTATTATGCTCTATAAGTCGTAAAATTTTGATTTTTTTCATACAAAATGTCTGTCGCTAAAAATAAACTAAATTGTCAAAAAAACTGTGGTTTTATTAAATCAACAAGCTAGGAAAAAAAAAATATTTCCATTCAAGTTCATATTTTTTTTCGATTTGTGACAGGTGATTTTGATTTTTAGAAAAGTATTTTAAATAAAAGAGAAAGAAGAACTTTGACTTTTTAAAATCATTAAATATAACTAAATAACATTTTTTATATCATTTATATTATTAAGTAAGGAAATAAAATTCATTTTAGGTTTATTCGTAAATAATATTGTGATAATTTGTGTGAAGATGCTTTTGAGATAAGCAAAACAAGTCTTATAATTCGTTACGAAGCCTGTGGAATAAAAAAGCTATACAATTTCATTTACATTGAAAATGAGCTTTCTCCGTCCGTCGAAAACACAAATTTTTGATACTTCATTTTAGTTACTATTAAACCAATTAAACTTATTCACAAAAGCGTGTTTTTAGCTAAAGCTCCTTCATTTCGATATGTGAAAGTCACTGTTATCAGTGAGATGGGGTATTTTAAGGCCAGGTTTTACATTCTGAGCACACTGCGACGCACAAAATGCCTCGTAAAATTCAGGACCTATAGTCATTACTTACATATACAACAATAAAAAATATTCTGTATCCAATACATAGACATGCCGTGAGAGAACACATGTTTTTAATATTAAACGCGATGCTTTTTACGTTGAAATATGTTACCTCTACAATCACATAACATATAATATGTTTTCATCCTTACGTATAAAATGTTTTTATTTTAGCTACCTAGATAAATTTAATTTACCTAAATAAATTTTTCATTTATAAATCTAATGTATTTCACAACAACTCGTTGAAAAAATGGCAACATTCAAGTTATAATGCATCGCACATTTGCATATGATATACTGCCATGTATTGATATTAAATTTCGTTGATTTTGATTATCCAAATCGATTCGTTATCAAATGCTTACTGTACATATATTATGAGTGTAAAACACGAATGCTTTGTTTGCTTATTTTCATACAGAATGATTTTATATATTTTTAATTACTTATTTTGTTTTATGTACCTTATCTATTATTTTTCACAATTTTAACAAGAGGCAAGGAAATCATATTTTGAGTAGCCGATTATATAAAAATATACTGATTTTTTTAAAATAAAAAATGTTATATTCTTTTAAACAACGTTATGCAAAATTTTCACTTTATACCAATGTATAAATGTGTACAATTCTTTGGAATACATAACTAAAGAACCCACATAAAATCTGCTGTAATTTGTGTGTAAATGGCATATCATCAAAAATATTTAGTCCATGACACAAAATTACTACATGAAAGCTGATAAAGAAGACTTGCTCGGAAGAGACCGGACGAAAATATTTTCAAGAATAAATTCTGGCACTCGCACAAGACATTTCTCTACAAACACAATTTTCTTAGAATACTCTACATAAAAACCCCAAATAAACCTGTTTATCTTCCAACAATAGAGTTTTTCTCGGTATTTAATATAGCCAAACATCCTTCATTCAATATTTTCGCGTGTATATTTACGCAATCTACCTGCGTATTATCGAGAAAGAGGTTTTTTCCGCATAGAGTTTTTCAAAATTCCTAGTGCTTATGTTTGCTTCAAAACTGTATAGCAGCACAAAACAATATCGTGTTTGTATTTGATTCTGTTTATTCGCTTCATTATAAACATGAAAGAAAAAGAAAACTTTATGGTTCCTATAAAGCTTTTGGGCAAAACGAACAACACAACAGTTTTTTTTTGTATTATAGAAATTTTATAATGTTTCTCTGACTTATAATTGTATCTGCTACGAATAAAAGGTTTAAATGCTTATTGTTACAAATTTAAATCCTTATCACCGTATTGTTTTTTTAAATATTCTAAGTATAACGTTTTATGAAAAAAAACAACATGACATAATACTTTTTACATTATTTAAATATTGATATAATATATATATTTAACTAATTTACCCCTTAAAAAATTCTATCTCCTTCTTGAAAAGTAAGTGAAAAGAAAACTAGCTTATAAAATTTATCTTTAAGGCAATCTCTGACTATATTATTTACATCTGTCAAAAGAACGAACGCCAACTATTATGAAATATCGTCAATGAAGGCTTCAGGTGCATTCTGAATGTTTGAATAATTCATGATATTCATGTTGATCTACATATATTCTAGATTGCAAAACCCAATAAATTCTTAATAAGCATGAGATTTCAATGCTTTCCAGAAGATTTATTCAACGAAAGGAGTAAACAACAATTTTATTATTTAAAAGATTTCGTCTTGAATTTTATTTTGTTCTTCAAAATTTACTGTTGAAATAAATTTATTTTTGTACCTGAATACAGATGGTCATTTTTATAGAGAATTTATCGAAATGAATGGTTTATTTATGCAATATTGATTATCCTTTTAACTCTCGCGGCTCGGAGACTAGAAAAATACTTGTCAGCCGATAGGGGTCTTTTGTGACCCCAGTGGTTTCCTCATTATTGGCCTTATTCTTATGAATTTCAAAAAAAAAATAGTCCAAGGGCTTTAAAATATCTCTTTGCATCATTCCTCGTAATTTTTTTTATAAAAATCCGTGGTTTTTATTAAATAATCATATTTAAAGTTGCGCGTAAAAAAGACGTCATCCCAGCACACATGTGAATTTACAACTGACGTATGTTCTCAGCGTTCTCAGCTATCTTATTAACAATCATTATCGCGGGCGCTTATCACCTGATAAGCGTTATCGCGTATTTATATAAACTACAAAAGGTCCAAAAAACTATGATATAAGAATACCTTAATTATAAACATTGTATCACCCATATTAAAATAGATATTTAAGAAAATGTTGGTATTGGGGTCGCATTTCTTGAGCTTAGAAACGGAAAAGTTAATAAAACAAATCATGTAAAATTTATTCTCACTACAAGATTGTGCCCAATGAAGACAATATTGTTGCTAAAATTAAATTAATAAAATTAGTATATTTGAATTACAGTGAATCGAATATTTATTTATTGTTATTTTTAAACTATTGAATTATAAGGAAAATGCTTTTTTGAATATATTAAAAACCGTAGAATAAGTAAGAGGTCAAATATTAAAGTGGAAGTTGAGTTGCTCTGTGTTATAGTTAATTTGGTGTATAAAAATTCTCTAGTCGAATTCCCCTCATATGTAAGCATAGAGAACTGAAATATTCTCGATAGATATTACGTAAGTATAATCAGGGTTAATCATATTTGTGTATTGTAAGCACAGGCTTAGCGCTGAATATTAACTTTGGGGAAGAGAACGGCTTTGCGTAATGGCGAGCATATTTGGAAAACTATAAATTAATATGCATTACCGGGAAAGTGGAAGTATCTGTATTGGGAAATGCGGGCAAAGTGGTATTCCCCGGAAAACCCACGTGCCAGCTCATCTATTGACCGCAGGGATGCCACAAATGCCAAATTGGAAAATTTTAACCGATCGGGCTTAAAATTTGTAATTGGTTCAGCGTCAACTTTGTGGTAAACCGTGAAAGCAATGATTATAGAATGATTTATGTGGAAACATTACGTAATTATTGAATTTTAAAAGCAAAAACCGTGATCCGGGTATCGTATTTATCGGTATAGATGTGTATTTATTTTTTATACCTCTAATTAATGATGCGTGTTTCACTGCTGAAAACTATTTTAATTATATCTGATCAAATATCTTAAAAGAGCATTATAAGAACGAAATTAGCATCACGAAAATGACTCTCTTTGTCTGACTTTCTTTTTGCACTGTATGTATGTATGCGTATGTGTGTGTACATGTACGGATGCAGTATGGGGAAGCATATAGAATGTGATTTGCAAAATAATGCATATGGAGTTCCCGCGAACTTCTTATCTCTGTAGCGATCGCGCCCTTCTGTCTGCAAACGATGGTAAGGGGATGCAATTTACAACTCTTCAAAAACTTTATCGATGAAGGAGACTAGAAGAACCTTGACGTTAGCGCGTCCTGGTACTTGAAGCTCCATAAATTTGATATCCAAAAAAAAAAAATAATCTTCGCCGAATAGTCGCCACCTTCGATTTTTTTTTATACTAGGCACATGAATTTTTTTTCATAAGCGACTAAAATACTTTGATTACCAAATTGCACTCAGAAGTATATTGATTATACAACATGAACATAGGATTATTAACAAAACTGATTTTATTTTCATCAATTAATGAATTTCAGCAATAAGATACACAATGTGTTCGCCATAATATGTCAATAGAAAAAAAAACAATCAACATTGTTGTCGTTTTTTATACTAATTGAATATGTTTATGAAATACTTGTTCAATAAAATTCCTTTATACTTTTTACAAAATAAAAAATTCTTAATTAAGCAACCAAAAAAGCTGTTACTACCCAGTTGAGTAGAAGGATCTAATAACAAAAAATATTGTTTATTAAAAGATAAGTTGGTCATCTAATATAACTTGGCAGTTTCGGGAAACCCTAAATCTGCAGTGGGCAAATACGTGGGGTTGTATTGATAAGGAAAGTTGCGTGCAAAAGTTCACGAGAGAATTCGTACTACATATTACGCTGGCATAAACTCAGGGGTTAGAAGCGATTAACAAATACAGTATTATAAAAACTATCTTTTCGAAACATTTTTTTAAGTTGACCTCAAGATTTAAACTACGTTTCAATATTTTTCTTAACTTTAAATCAATTCCCAAAAAATCATGTATTTTATATAACTAGTATTGTAGCGATCTTCCAGTCAAAAAATATAACACATTTAAAAATGAATAGACTAGAGTTTTTGGGAACACCTAAGAGTAAATACTTTTCTTACAAAAAAAACAAACAAAAAGAATTTGTAATAAATTTATTTTCTTTGTAATACTTCCCACACACACACAAATATTTAACATTGTTATTTGAATTTTGTTGTCATATTTTTAAGAAAAAAAAAATACCTCCACTTTCCACACAAAACTCTTAATGTCAAAGAATAACCAAAAGATTTAATTTACTGAAAAGGAGCAATTTTAATTTTACATTATATTTATTATTCAAAATAAAATCAATAATAAATATGCACAAATTATAAAAATAGTATGTTAAAATATGAAAAAAAAAACCAAGATTGCTGTCGAATACGCAGAATATAAAATGTACCTTTACGCAAATATTTACACGATACAACGTAGATTCGTTGAAGAAAAACATACAGAAACAGGTAAAATTTTGACCTCGTTTTTTTCAATTCATTTCAGAAAAACGCATTTACTACTTGTACTTTGCCTCGGTATCTCGCACCGGTAAACTTTGCAATCGTTTGTTACATATTTTATTACGAATAACATTGTTTCCCTTTTACCGCACCTAACCACTGGATATGGTTTTCAATGCAGCACAGATAAAATAGAAAATTTTATTTTGTTTCTCGTTCATGATTTAAAAAAAACAAATAAAACGGTTTATTTAATTTTGTTTTTGTATCTTGTAAATATTAACAAAAACGATCATTTATGTTATAAACGCGGTCATCTTTTCAACAGTAAACTTGATAATTTTCACCGTTAATAATAAAATATTGCACGTGTTCTTCCAAAATTATTTGCAACCAACTCTTCTAGTTTTAGTAAGCATATGTTTTTCCCACCGTTTCTTATATTTATGTCATTTTTAGGATTCTCTTTCTTCTAGCACAACCCATATATTTATTTTAATATAATAAAAAGACTGGTACGTACCCTTACCTTATATTTTAGATGTGTAATAAATACCAACAAATTCTGCATATTGTAGAAAAATATTAAAGCTTCCTCTTGGTGTCTTTAACTTGGTATTAAAATAAGCCTTAATTTTTTTTTTAGATTTACGTCTAAAATAAATAGAAGTGATAATGGCGTTTTTTTATATTAAATAATCAGTGAGGTTCTATGGCGTAGTGGTTTGCGTTGCGAGCTTCCGTGCCAGACCTCATAGGTTTGAGTCCCAGTACGAACAATTTTTTTTTACTACTAGATACTAATTCGGTATTTACAGCTTACACCCTTTTGATAGAATGTGTATCAAGATGTATAAATTGTGATTATCGATTAAAAACTGTTTTGAAAAAACTGTGGCTTGCCCCCTTTTTCCTTTCCACATTCGAAATAAAAATGAAAATTTGTAATAATATATTTCATTTATCTATTTTCTTTATTTTCTTCATTTGGCTATTTGTTTTATTAAAACAGTCTACATCTTAATTTAATTGTATTTAATATTTAAAATATGTAGTAATTGTTTATTTAAATATAAATAAAACTTAAATCAAATGAAATTGAGAAAAGCTTTGCTAAAACGTATCTATTTATATTCTTTTAGCGGGTAAGTATTTTGGCGTTTAATACTCAAAGGCACTAAGGAAATTGAAAGTGAAACGGAAGAAAATTGCCGATAATATCTAGAGAAATAAAATTTCATTGTTATATTTGATAAGAAACTTCTCAAATCTTTAATAGCTGGGCAAAATCAATAGCGGCCTCTAGCAGGAAATCCTTAATGGTTTTATACGTGCAACTAATGACCGAGCGCGTTCGCCCACCTAACGACGTTTTCATTATTATTGCGATATGAAATAACAGGAAGATTGCTATACTATTTCTTATGCTTTCCGCAGATTTTATACGGATAGCAGTTTTTGTGGGATTACTTAAAGCTTGAACGCGATAATAATATAATATTTACAAATATTACGATGGGTAGAACTAATTTTTATAAGGCATACTAATCATTTTGTTTTAAAATAAAAATATTATAATATAACAAAAGATGTTATACTTAGATGAGACTAAAATAATAAAGTTGAATGCTACTTTAGCGTCAGGCAGTCGTCAGAAAGAACATAACCAACTAAACAATTATTTTGTATGTTTAATTTTGGATTGGTATTAAAAAACAAACAATAATTTAGTATGTAGTAAGAATTATACATATATCAACAGATTTGGTCTCAAAACAGCGGTTAGCATCCTAAATTTATTTATTATAGCTTCCTCATGTCATATTTTGTTTGTACCGATGAGTCAGTTCTGTAGAACTTATTTCCGTCTCGTTTTCAGTAGAACTACGATTTGGGAATAAAAAGAATTAAAATATGTTGTATCAATATTGTCAACAAATATATAACATTTATATTAACTTTTATTGAATATTTTTTGAGGTATATATTATTGCGAATGATAATTTCAGTGATATTAGAACAAAATTTAAAAAAATATATTATCAAAAATACAAAAAAAAATTGTCAGCTCTATTGACATAATAAATTAAACAATAAACAGAAAAAACTTGGTGCTGTTCATTTTTATTTAAATTGTGTACAATATCACTAAGTGAAACGTTTTTATTCGTTTACTTTAAGTCTAATAAGATGACTATTAGATTGTAAAGAAAAATCAACTAAGAATTTGTTTTGCTTATGTTTAATTTACTATTTACATAGATAGACACCTTCATTGTGATTCTATAGACTACTTCATTCATGTTTCGAATTCAAATTTAATTTTACACACCTAAAAAAATATACTTTGTGCTTCTACATACTGAATATAACTTGAAACAATGTGAAACGTACACAATGTAATGTGTGAAAAGCAGTTATATACTGTAAAATTAATTTAATATTCAACTTTGCTCCCAGATATGGGGAAAACCACAAATTGAAAGCAAGTTCCGTTAAGCTCGGTGGACTTTTTTGTGAGACACGAAAATCGTTGTAGGTAGCTTTTTGTTTTTTTTTCTTTCATGTAAAAGTGTAGATTAAATCAGAAATTTACATATGAAATAATAAAAGGTTCAAATAATTTAATGTTTACGATAAAAAGATATTTATACTATTTTTGTGTACTAGAAATGATTTAAAATTTGTATTTTTATCATTCTATTAGTTACGCAAAATATACTTTTTTTTTCAATTTAGAGCTGACTTAGTAAAAACATATCGACTTGTAATGGTTTATCTCAAAGAGATATTAAAAATAATTAACTAGACATGATAATTATTGTGTCATTAAAACTATTAAGATTGGAGAGGGTAGTTTGCTAATCTCTCACCAGATGGAGTATACCGCAATTTAATATTACAAAGATCTACAATATTGAAAAATATACATGTCACATAATCACATAAAAAAAGAATTAAGCAAAGATATCAAAGATATTTTAAATCGTTAACGATTTTAATAAAAGCAAAAATACTGTTTAAAATAATTCTTTAGGTTTTTAAATCAATTTAATGTTTTATTTGTTCAAAAATATAACAATAAATCTAAACGCTTTTACTTGTATTAATTTATAATTTTTAAACGGCATTTTTCTACAATCAAAATCTAGGCTTCACTACGCAAGCTACGTCAGTTCTTATTATATAAACATACTATAATTTTTTTCAAAAAAAATGTTGAAATAACAAATTTAAATATGTCTATCAAGCCATGGCATATTTTTCAGGTCCTCTCATATATACAGGCAAGGGTAAACTTAATTATATAATAGTGCACAGCGCTCTCGACCATTTTCAACTAAAATCATTTTGTGGTGATATCCATTAGGAAAATGTCCCGAGGCAACCTTCAGCTTGTACAATGTAACAGTGACAAAATAAAGTTAGTTTTTTTATAGCTGCTACTGTATTATTCATTTTAAGCCTTTACAATATTTGGTCAGTCACGTTAGTTGTATTAGCATAAAAAAGTATTTCAATTGAGCTAATAATGTTTTGGTTGTAAGAAAATTAATTTGATAACATTGTTATTCCATTGATTGTGGTTTAAACTCTTTAAACACTATTTATAATGGTTTTTATTAATAAAGAAAACATTGATTTACAATCCTAAGTAATAAATACTGAACGAAACTAAAAACGCCTTTCAAAGAGATGAAACGCCTGTCTCCATTCGTAGCAAAATCAATAAAAATAAAATTTCTTACAAAAAATATTTTTTCTTAAAGTAACCGTTGAATCCTATAATAATTATTAAAATCAATGACATTACCACACACATGAGCTTTATTTTGAAATTCAGCTTATTATAATTAGAAAACGTTTGAGTTTATTTAAGTATTACAAAAAGGAGTCAATTTTTTTGTAACTGAGACATTAATATTCTTACAAACTAAATTTAATTAACAGTAATATTTGTGACGATTTTCATTATTTCTTTTGACGTCAAAATATGACACAACCGCGAAAACCTCAGTAGTGTTATTTGGCTTTTGACTGTTTTTTGCGCTGTAATACATTAAAAAAAGTATGAATTGAAAAGAATTTTTCATGAGGCATAATTTTTTTTATAAAAAAACAGTACTTTCAATTTATCTGTTGCTTTATTAGTCCAATCTCAAACACGAGTCTCATATATAATACATGCCGCCTGTGTGGTCGAGTGGTCAACGTTATTGACTTCGGCTACGGAGGACCCGGGTTCAAATCCCGGTACGGACAGTTTTATAAATTGATTTTTCAATCGATTTATGAATTTATGTTCAAAGGCATAGATGTATGTGATGTCTTGAATTCCCCCCTCTCACCCATCCTATCCTATGAACGGGGCGTATCGAGAACGATTAGCTTACCACGAATCCTGTCCTAGCCCTATCCTTTTATCCCTACTCTCTTTGGAAAAAGAGAGATTGAGCATCTGAGTAACAAGCAGTTCTCGTGGAAACACTTCTGTTGAGATAAACTCCATTAGGAGTCTATATGCTCCACATTGGGAGCGGACATGGCTTAAAATTTTTTAATGAATAATAAAAAAATATTTTCGAGATATGGATTCATTATTTACTTTTAATTATCGATTTCATTAAAAAAAACCAGAGCTGTGGAGTCGTGTAAAAAAAAGACGACTCCGACTCCAGTTTTAGAGTATTTAATGACTCCGACTCCGAGGATTTTTTTAAAACTTTTCATTTTAACTTATAATTATATGTATGACTACAGATCATCTGTAGTCAGCCAAGTGTCAATACTTTGTACTTTTTTACTCTTGTTTGAATACACACAAAAAAAATCGAGCCGCTCATTTTTCACGACTCCGACTCCGGTCAAAATACCGTGACTCTGCGACTCCAACTCCGACTACACAGCCCTGAAAAAATCTTTCAAATTATATATCCATGTGTTATCATACATTTATTGCATTAGTTCGTTATATTATATCGACTGTGGAAAATGACGTAATTTTATAAGAGGTACAAAAAACGTGTTTTGATGATTTTCGGTCACATGCAAATAATGAAATAAACACAACCTTGAAGTGCACGGAGACTTATAAACTGGTGTTTAATTGACATAAATTACTGTTAATTTAAGAAATTATCTAGGAAAATCTTTTTTTCAGTCTTTTTTCTTGGTTTTAATTTTTAATCCCCATCTTTTTTCAAACTTAAAAGCTAAATTTAGATACTAATTCGGCATTTGCAGCTTTTGATAGAACGTGTATTAAGTTGAATACATTGTGATTATCGAAAAAAAGCTGTTTTGAAAAAACTGTGGGTAACGTCCTTTTTCCTTCCACAGTCGATATGTTTACATTGTATAGCTTGCTTAGGTAAAATAGGAATATTAAATGAATTGAAAGAAGGTACTAATTTTAATAAGTACTTTTTGTTATTATTATATATTTTAACAGTAATGTTCTTTGTACTGCAATCTTAAAGTTGGTGAATAAATCATTTTACAATATTAGTTATTTGATTATTTCATGGTGTTAAAGCAAAACAAATCTTCTATAAATTAATTATTGTCTATGCAAAGACACGACCTTATTGGTGAAGAAAATAATTGCAAAAATATATTATCTTGTAAGTCTGTTGTTTATTAATAAATAAAAATCAATTAAACCAATCATTACCTACGAAACAAGCGTTAATACTAATAACATCTGTCGCAAATATATTCGAAGAATAATATTATGACCCTAGTAAAACGCTTATCCTGCACTATGCTAGCTTTTATTTGCACACTAAGGTGGGTAGCCTGGTAACCCTAAGGGCAACTTTATGGGCTATAGAAACGACGTTAATGTGAGGCCCTTTTCATCGTTTGGACGGCAACACCTTAAGATCTACTGTGCTATTAACTACCTGCCGCCCCATAGTATCTCGACACTTTTCCTGACATGTTTATTCTAAACACTTAACCACGCATTTTTGGTTTTCTCGGATAATAATCAGGGGGCATAAATTGAGTGCCCGCACTCACTTGGTATAATTTATGGATTTGTTATACACTTGGCAGTCATAAAACACATGAAGTTACTTCTTTCCAACTTTTTATATTTTATTTTTACAATTGTTCTAAAATATTATTTTGCTTTGTATATAACGATACATTCTAGCCTCCTTAAATTAATAAATTTGTAAAAAAAACTTACAAGAAAGCATTTTGACAAAAATATCAAACATTATTAATTTCACAAAAGGTTGAAACAAATAGAAATAAGTAGAAAAACTTATGCTTTATTTAAGCATTTTTTCCTGACCCACTTTGCAGGACTTCCATGCTTTCATATGAAAGTTACTGTTTGAAGACTAAGACATGAAACCACGCAACAAAAGCCTAAAGTTCGTGTACGGCAGTCAATAAGTCATTAAATATAGCTTTTATTGATCTTTAAACGTTCATTATGAAATATACTGCTTTAAAAATAAATTAAATTACTATGCAATACGATAAAATAATTACTTGTACACCTACCTTAACTCTACTAAAACACTTAAACATCTTATTGAATAGGTCTCGATAAATTTGGTAATTTTATGAAAATATGTTTGTTTTACGATGGCTTAAACCCCTGATGTGCTAATGGTATTCAAAAGAGATTATACCTCTACTCACCTAAATTCATCTTCAAAGTATTCCAAACAAACATTACTCTGGAACTATGAAACATTACTGTATGCTTATTTATTGGGAAAGCTTTTCCTTTAATGCATTGCTTTATCACATAATGTAAGAAGTTTTATTTGCTATACGTATATTTCTATCTATAGCAGAACACATAATTTATTAACGAGTGTTTTACGCCAGGAATAGTTTTAGATTCTTTTTTTACTAAATGTAAGAATGACTTATTTAGAGAGAACATTCAAATGATGATACTCTAATATTTAAAAGATATAATGTGTAAATCTTTAGTGATTTTTTTCCAAAATTCTGACAGAATTTGCGAGCGTGTGCTTACTGTAATTTCACCTACTGCTGTACTGTGGTGTTGAGCAGTCGTGATAGACAGCATACAAAAATAGTTATTAAATTTGAATCGTTCAAGCTATGTACATTCTTACAGATGTTGTCACTAACGACCCGGGTTTCTCCTTTTGGCATCTTCAGGCGTTCAAGTGCACGGATGAACTTGAACTTGAGGATCCAGGAACAAGGGATAAAAATGTTACACCCAAATACGGACAGTCATAAGCTCTTTTTCCAGGAAATTTCGGAAATAAATAGCGCACAATTGCATAGTCTTCCGATTTTAAATGAAATATTAAACCTTCCGGGATCTCCACTTCTATACCTTATATAAATATAATCCTAAAGCCTTGCCAACAAACAAATAAATATAATTCTTGAAACTACTTACTACTCAAATATGTTGGTACATGAGCTTATCCTTGTCGCCAGCAATGGCTTTAAACTCAATGATATATTTATTTCTTATATAAACACGAAACATTTATTTACTAAGCGTCAGTTCAAGTTCATCCGTGCACTTGAACGCCTGGAGATGCCGAAAGGCGAAACCCGGGTCGTTAGTGACAAAATCTGTGAGAATTTACATAGTTTGAACGATTCAAATTTAATATTGAACTTCCACTTAGCACCTTCAGTCGATATCTTAAATTATAAAAATAGTCATTATTATTTTCAGAAAATAGTAAACGAAATAAAGAAGGCTGTAACAAATTTAAAAAAAGAAACAATTACTCAATCCATTTAATAACTGGACGACATGAAACGAATACTTCATTTTTGAGATGCAATTGATGACGGTGATAATCGCTGCAGAGGAACCATATATATTTTGTTTTTAGTTTTATAGGGAAAAAAAAATCTTCTATCTAAAATCCTTGTGAAGTTTGAAGTTAAGACTCATACTCACATATCTTACGTGTTATTTATTGGAAAACTTCAGTACCATAATATGTATATAAAATAATTTTTATTAACTTAAAAGTAATATTCATAAAAAAGTCCCTCAAATATGCGTATTTTAAACTCTCTTTAAGCATGTACAACTCTTAATACTTGATGGAGAGGTAATATATAAATCCCACATTTACTTAATTAGAACAGGATAGGTCAGAAAATCAGTTGATAATGCTCGTCATGCGCAAAACCAATACTGATCTTATTAAATAAAAGTGGGAATTAGTACAAATGTTTAGTTTTGTTTTTTGAATATTTTAAATTCTTTCAGGTTCATGACATGCATTCATTGGCATGCATTTTTCTTAATTTAGTACGATGGTTGTCATTTTTTTTCACATATCAAAATGCTTTTCAAAAAATGAAATCAATTAAATTACAATGTTCCGCGCATTTCCATCGAAGTATATTTTGTAATCAAGTTGATAATCAATAGTAAAAAGGTATTGCAGATCAATAGGAGCCTGATTAGTATTCAACAGAAACTCAATGGTATTTTTACTTAAATAAGACTGGTAGTATCCCGCAATTAAATATATACGTCATAGCATATTTCTCCCGTTATACTCTTTTGCTTATTGCTTTTTACCTTCTGAATATCTCTATGTGACTAAAAATTCATACCTAATGTTTTTATTCTAACCGTAACTCGATACTGGAGTAGTTTAGATGTCGTGTAATTGGAGTCTCTAACTAGAATAATATGCCCCTGACGGGACAATTGGTTAACTAATTGCTCGTGCTACAATGCTTAATTTTATGATTGAACGATTGAAGGGGAGAGGGGTTTACATATTAACGAACATGTGTTCGAACAAAGATCGATCACTTTATTGAAAGAATGCTTTTTGTACTGGAAAACGCACCCGTGAACATCGTAACGGGAGACAATGACGTTGACCACTGCATCACGGTCCCAACAGTTTCATCTGTAAATTAAATATCAGAATGAATATTTTCGTAATAAATAAAATTCAAATGATTAATTAAGTGTGTAGGTGCTTCTCAAAAAGGTGAAACACCTATCGTTTCTAGAAAAGAAATCAGTGGAATACTAAAATTATTAATTTTTCATACATATTTTTATAAAATTATCATATATCTACATAAAAAGATGCCTTTTCAAAAGTTTTACAACTTTTTCTATGATACTATTATAACTTGGGAAAACTCTTTTTTATCACAATTTTCAACAAGTTTTTCTACTTGTAACCCGGTTTGCATAAAAGCTTACGGCATATCCTGCGGCTTAAGGCTGTATTACACGTGTACAACACGTGTTTGCTGACCTATAAAACTTTCACCGAGGAAAAAAAAAGCAGCGATTCTCAGTCGTTGTTCCAAAAATCAAAGTTACAGCGTGACGTCTTAAGCCCTACAATACAAACATAACTTTAATGCTCAAAATATCTTTAGTTCAAACTTATCGTGATGCTTAGAAAACTTTTTTTTCAGTATTAATCGTCTAATATAAATAAAACGATTATCTGGAGATTACTATTGAATATTATATGTAAAGTTTGGTGGTGTTCTACATTAAGCTATGAACTGTGTCAGTTTTTACAGTTTTTTTTACCACTGTTTGTTTTAAAAATATTGTTCAATTACAAAAATTGATATTTACGAAATTTGCACACAAAAATATCAATGAATGTTTGGCCAACTTTACTTACGTACTTTATGATTATTTAACGTGGTGACTTGGAAGTTAAGCGTGGATTAATATTTGTTTTCATAGTCAAATCGACCAAAAATCTCTTGGTTTTTATTTTACTTAGAAAAACCCCCGAGTTACTGTTGAACCATAAATCAGAAGAAAGGGTCACAAGTCGTAAGACATTGAGTACTAAACAGATGTGTGAGTATCTGTTATTGTGTTATATAATATAGGTTAGACTAGCTTCAACCAACTGAAATAAAAAGGTCCACATAAACACTGCAAACACCAACACTCGAAACCCAATATTATAATACTTGTTTGTTCAACCCAAATAGTATAGCGATGGAAGACTTTCGAACATTCATTCGCAAAATTTAATGCAAGCAAAAGAAAACTTCCTCTTCGATACTTGTTTCATTCAAGTAATGGAATAATATTTTGGAAATGAATTTGGACAGTTATGTATTTTATTTTATCAAGAATATGATAAAGGATATATAAAACAAAACATTTACAGAAGAAAAAAGGTCCCACTAATTTTCTGCGAACTTATGATTGAAAATTACTCATTTCGTAATGTGAATTTTTCTGTTAGTTCACGTTTTTTAAATGATCGTTTTACACTGTAAAGAAGGGCTCATCTGAAGGTTTCACTGAAGAGTGTAAATTGAAAAATGACTCTAGTGTATTATGTTATGACACAGCCTGGTTGGCGGTGGATATTTGAAAAAGTTTTGCGGATGTAGGTTACACGCGAGAACTTTTTCCGGCTTACATAATATTTACTCTATCCGGGACGCTGATTTATTTCACACCACCAGTTGGTTAGGGTTCATGTTTAGTCCCAGCTTAAACATATGTAAAAGATAAAATAACATTAATCGTAGGTAGGTACTTTAAATTTTTCATATCCCATGAAACTTTCAATAACGAGTGTTTTGAGTATTTAGGACGGATAAACACGGACTATTAAATGTTTGTACAATTACGATATAACAGACTTGTGTAAACAAGAAGTTGTCTGTTAAAACCATATCAATTTATACATGTTCGCTTAAAAGTAGGATCATTTTTTATTTACAGAAACAATCAAAATATTTTCTAAGTTATCAGAGTTTTTATAAATTTCAACAATAGTCAATAAAATAGGTAAGCTTATTTAAAATGCTTTAATATAATTCAGCTTTATTCTATTTGAAAAAATCTTAAGATAAAATATACTTAGACGGTCAACGGCTAATTTTATCTATTTAGTAGTTGTATAGACAATAGTTTATGAAACATAAATAAACCTTAATTGTACGTCAAATGGTATATTTGTAATTTCACTCAAAAAGCATGATAGGGATAAAATGCAGCCCGATAGGGAGAAATTTATTCGTTTTTTATAAAGCAGGGTTTCCCAAACTTATTTTGCAATGGAACACTTCGCTAATCTGTATAAAATAATATAAAATGTATTTATATTTATTCACTAAATTTACTTACTATATTTTTTTTAATTTTTAGGGTTGCCACACTACGATGATGACAATCTAGGACCAAACGTCAGCTCTTATCCATATTTTGAGTTCAACGTTCCTCGGAACGTTACAACTGCAGTTGGTCAAACTGCATTTCTGCACTGCAGAGTTGAGCAACTTGGGGACAAAGCGGTAAGTTGGATTTTAGATTCAGAAAATCTATAAAAAGGCTTCTTGTTGAAAACCCGACCACCCTTCTTTTTAAGTTTATTAGACTTTTACCAAAGATTAAAATACACCTGTTATATAACATACTAGCGGTGTGTCTATCTACTTTAAAATCTTTTAATCTACCTTTGGATAGCATGAATTTCTTCAAAGAAATCCGTTTATGTTCACTTATATTTCTAAATAAATAAATAATAATGCGTTGAAATATATAGCTTATGGAAAATACAAATACACTTAAAAATTAATAGATCGCTTTTTAAATCAAAATTGAAACAGATGGTTTTTGATTTTAATAAAAATACACTATATTTAATATTCTATGTTAATTAATGGAACATAATAATATCATTCAAAAACCAAATTATTTATTTTCCTTTTTGATTTTTTAAATTATAAAAATACAATTACTCTTGTACGATTTATGAGGCATTTTTAATTTTCATTGTTTTAAATAAATGGTATAGAATTGTTAAAAATCACATTTATTTATAGCTTAAAAAATATATCCAAATTTTTTTTAAGATAATCTACTCTATACAATATAAAAGTAAACAACATGACTGAAAATGCTTTTATTGATCAACAATAATTATTCAAACAAGAAATATCGATTTGATTTTTAAAAAAAATGTAGTTCCAATACATAATGTTATTATTTAACGAACGCAGATTTTTAAAAAGTTTCTAAGCAAAGTGCATAGTAATGCAATGATATAACTGAAAAAAGATGTCTAAAAATTTAATTTTACATCACGATATTCAAACTTCTCTCGGCTTGGGATAAGTCGTTGTGATTTCGTAAAATAGATTATCAAGTTTTCCATTCAAAGAGTGGTTCGTACTGCTTTCTAAAAACGTTTTCGATTTCCAATACCGATTAGTTTCGAATCAGATGGCGAGATTCGAATCCAAGCATCTCAATCGGTCTGCAAACTTTGTCGAACTAAAGACGTGACAATACTCCAAACCAGAGACTCGATTCAAAAAGTTTTCGCACCGTAAAATATGAAGTTATACTGAATTCAACTGACCGTTTCATCAGAGAAGGCGATTTTGGTACCTGGTTATCGAATTCTAAATTGATAATTTTAAGCCGAGAATAGAATTTCTTTTCATAATTCTAAAATGAATTTCGTATAGAAGCATACAAATTGAATTCTTTTATAAGTGATGTAAATTTGAAAACGTTTATGTTTTTGTGACACGTGCTTTAAATCTTTAAAAAGTATATTTGAAAATAAATGATTGGTATGTCTGGAATGATTGTATAAAGATATGTAGAATATAAAGTTGTCAACAATATGCAAAAATTTGTAACCTTTTTATTTGGTTTATAAATAAACGCAAATATAATACTTACGGTACAACCAAACATTTTCTCACTTTCAGGGTGTTCACTGTCAATACTTGGTGGAAAGGCATTATATTAATAAAAACACAATAATCCTTTGTACTTCATTCCACTTTATTTAATATGTCAGGACCGGTTTTGCTCATTGCGAGCATTGTCAACTGATAAGAAATATAATTTAACAATGCTATTTATACAAAATTGAAAAGTTATACACAACAATTGGCATTGAAAAAAAATTGCCAATTACATTAAAGTGATTCTAAAATAACACAAAATTAAAATGTTCAACACATCTAACATATAATTAAAAAGTCATCCCAGATTAATAAATTCAGAATGGCGATTGAAAGTTATTACAAACATAATTAAAATTTGGGAAATTTTTGACAAAGTGATAAAATGCTACATTAATAAAGTGAATCTGCTTAATGATAGTTTTATGTTTTCCCGCTTCCAAGTAGTTGGTGTGTTTATACCGGTCCATACCAACCGGTCCTGACATATTAAATAAAGTGGAATGAAGTACAAAGGATTATTGTGTTTTTATTAAACATTTTCTATTACATATACACTACATATTTACTACATATTACATTTACATGGAGTAAATCGTAAAAAAATAGCATTATTTTTTTGTAAATCAATGAAACCCTTAATAAAAATTAATAATAAATAAAATAATACAAGAAGTTTAATAAACAAAATACGTTTATCCCTGAATATATATTAAATTTATAACATTATACAATACTGTGCGCATCTGGTTACTAATTGTGTAGCTTTTATGTTTTATTCTTTCTATAAGTAGATTACCTTCCATTTAGCTTGATTAAATAAAACGTTTTTCTTGAATACGAATTATATGGTATAAATAATCCACCACCGGTTAGAAACGTCTGATAAATACGCCTTCGTAGAGTGTTTTCCTTTAGCAAACCAGTCACACGTTCAGATAAAAACCGAGTTTTCCTTTTTAACTGCGGCAACATATTTCTTCTAGAAGCGTAATGCCTCGCCGTTTTTCCGCAGAAGTATCATTAATTAACTGGAGCAACCTACGCTGAGAAAATGCAAGATTTTTTATGACACAATATCTACGACCAGCATGAAAGAAGAGTTTTCAACGTGTTTTTTCTCATATTTTATCGTTACTTTTAATTAGGGTTAAAATAAATCACAAGCTGTTTCCGCGAAAAAAAACTGACTTCTTGTTTATAATTATCAAAACAGTAGCTTTCTTTTAAAATTAGTACAAGAATAGTAATTGATTCTTCTAATTGCCAAATAATGGATTTTATTATCGTAATTTAATTGAAAACAATTTGTTTCCGTTTGTGCGTTTAATAAAAAGTGCGTTTAATAAATTTGAAAAAAAACACTGACATCTACTGGTGGATCTTTAAAAAAAATCTTAGCAAGCGATTCATTGACAAGTTTTTAAAATAAAAAAAATAAAGACCATCTTTTTCTCATATATAATTAATAGTTGTCAAAAAGGGAAAACCTATTTATTTACTTAATAATTTAAGAAAAAAACTACACCTTAACACTGCTATTGAATAGAATTTTTTTTAAATAAATTAAATGTTTATTGTGTCAAAAGATTTTTTACAAGTTTAGTAATGATTTTTTTTTCAAAATGTTAAGCGTCATTGTCTTAGCAAAATGATTAAAAAAATACTTACTAACTATCATTTCTTTAAGAATTATTTTTTTATGTTGTGTGACATTAAAGTTTACAACCACTGGTTGAAATTACAATTTACTCTTAAAAAGTTGTTTTAGAGCAAACCTTGTTCAAAGCTCGCTTACAGTGTTTTTGATAGCTGTAAATGCCTTAAATACTTTTCTCCGGTCTTCATCACAAAGCATTTTTTAAAATAGTGCTTTTCAAAATTACCTTTTAGCATTAAGATACAATTAAAATTAAAATCAGACTTTATTTGCATGATATTTTCTAACTAGCTTACATATTAAATAGCTTGTCTTTTTTTATTGGTATGGAAAGGCGTTGCTATTTTTGTTTCTAAATAGTCATAATTTTAACAGGATTTTTTTTATCACGTACATTTTAAAATCCGTATATTAAAAAAAACATGAAATACAATTTTATGAATGTAATTTATTGTTAGCGAATGAATGATTTTCTTCGATGAGTAATTATTGATTTGGTAAACATAGTGAGAAGCTTAGTGTTAGAGTATCCAATCCCGGTATCCCGTCCAATTCTGTGATCCCGAAATCCCGAGATTTCGGGATTGAAAAAATAAAGCACGGAAGAGTTGTCGCGCTGCTAGTTTTTGTAAATTCCTGAGATTTTGGATTCGATAATTCTGGAAAGAGCTAAATATTTTTAAAAAAAAGCTTCGGCGATGGTAATTTTGGAAAATCTGCAAATTTCTGGGTTTTTGAAATAGCCAACGCTTTATTTCAATTGGCTGACGCTATTTATATCTTAAGACAGTAGTTTATCTATTTTTTTTCATTTTAATCAATTTGTAAATTATTTTAATACACAAATGAACGTTCAACTATAGCAAAATTTTCAAAACCAGTGTGTATTCACCCTGACGACAAAACGTAATGTAAGTCTTACGCTTAACTTGTTTATAGATTAAGTTTCGGAACAATCTGGCTGCCTGTTCTGCTTGAATAGACTATTGACTTCCATTTGTTGCTAGGTATTGAACGCGAGTGCTACATCACCAAAGGCGTTTTATCGAAGCCATGAAAAAAGAGACTCGAAAAGATTTTTAAATTGCATGGCAGGTGGGACTCCAATGCAATATGAAGATGAGGGGATTATAATGGACCAGCTTAAAAATATTCCAATCGTACTACAGACAAGTTTGTCTGTATTTTATATATTCAACACACTGTATTCTTAAAAATATATACTTAACCACTTGAATACCAAGCGGACACATGTGTCCAAAACATATGCAAGCAAACACGGATGTCCAAGTCATTTAAAAATCTATGTTTCTTAGAAGACTCAAGTATGAGTGCTGTCTATTCCAGTGCTTCCCAACCTGTGGGCCGCGAAATTCAGAAGACAGAACAACAATCTATATACTTAAGTTTATCAAATTAGTGTTTCCCATATTGGGGGCCGTGGAATTTCTTAAGGGGGCCGCCGGATTGGATTGGAAATTGGATTCTATCTGAGGAAAAGGTACAAAACCGCAGATTTCAAATTCCTCGGTTAGCTAAAAAAAAACGAGTTTCTGTGATAATCTGAGGAAAAAGTATACTAAATCGCAGATTTCAAATTCCTCGGTTAGCTAAAAAAAAAACGAGTTACGGAGACAATTGAGGAGGGCCGCGGATTATTTTGTTTAGATTTAGGGGGCCGTGGAACTAAAAAGGTTGGGAAGCACTGGTCTAGTCTATGATATTGTTTTTTACGTTTAGACTTATTTTGTTTCAATCTCTTACTTATTATCTCAAATAAAATTTTAACAATTCTCCTTTTTGCAGCTTACTTATACCAGTCATTTTCTCTTCGCAGCCATTATATTTGTCAAGTGCATGGCAAATTGTCGTCAACTGTTATTTCATGTAGTGTACTTTTAATTTTTAAACAATAGACAGTTATTATAAATTCACTCATCATATAATAATTGCTTAGCAAAATTTTAAATAATTACTCATTTCAACTTTCATATTTCAATCAAACCATATATTCAAAAGTTTTCATTTACATATTTATAGGCTTAAAGAAAACTAAAGGTATTTAAATGGATATAAACAAAAAAATTGTAAAATTCTGTTTTGATTGAAGTACGCACTGGAAATATTTTAGGACAGAAACACGCATTCGTGTTATATGAACTTTATTTTTTTCATTTTAAATTCTTATTTAATTAAGTATCGTTTGTAAAAATTTAATAAATTTAAGCAATTAATATTAATAATCTTGTTAAATTATATTAAACAATATTAAGACTTAACCATACATTTTAGCACTGTTAAGGGCTGTTGTAAAATAACTGTATAATTTACTGTGTAATAAATTCAGAAAAAACATTTTTAATGGAAAAGTAAAAATGTAAGGTATTTTATTTTTCGTTATGATGTTAAATTAAAATTTCAAATAATCAATTAATGGCTGTATGTTCAATGAGCTACGAAATAATTAAACAAAAAATGAGAATGTATTTTTTTGAGTAAAAAAATTCATTGTTGGCAGTGCAGAACACATTTTTCCAAAAAATGCTGAATAGTTAAATCAGTAAATTAAAGTTTATTAATATTTTTGTTTTTTTTAAACGTTACCAGATATTTGTGATTTTTTTCCACCTTTTACCGTTTTAACATTCCTAGACCGTACCCACCCCGATAAACAGAATATCGAGCGACAGGAATTATAACTCATCCCAGACCTTTATCTTACATGGGAATAAATAACTAAACTCAATTCGGAGCGCATATTATTCAACAACTTCATCACAGTACTTTAAATATTAGCTAAAAAAAATCAATGTAATATAATGTTAAAGGCAATTTATACGAGGGTTTTTTCAATCCCGGGATTCCGTCAAATTTTGTGATCTTTGATTTACGATAGTACTAATCCCGGGATTTTGGGATTGAGAAAGTTGTGTGATGGCTAAAAAAGGCCTGAAATGAGTTTATTTTGGGAATTCCGCAAATTCTTGGGTTTTTGAAATCGACATAAATTTGTTTGAAAAATACTAAGATTTCAAAATCACCGAACGAAAATCTCACAATCCTTATGGAGATATATACTCGATTTTATTGAACATAATATCTCGGGATTGGAATGATTGTCAATCCCGAAATCTCGAGATCACAAAAAGGTTCCGGGATTGGATGTCCTAGTATATATGTACATACATTTGAAAACAGAGCAAAAAATCAACATTGATTGTATACTTGTAATTATCATGTTTATTAAAAAACTACACTAGGGTTGAAATAACTAAATATTCCTCGCTGCTAGGAACTTTTACATTAATATATTCTTTATATAAAAATACAAAATAAATGTGTGTTGAACGATTTTGTTACACATAATTGATTTTTTCTTATTATTTGAATATACATATAAATAAAAATGTTAATTTTTCTTAAGGTAAGTTAATTTTTTAAAGTCTTTCAACATTTTTTTATATACAAAAATAATTGTTTTTTTTTTAAATATATTTGCTATATTTACATCTTCAATTTGCAGTAGATTTTTTTTCAAATGTTTCGTAAAATGGTTTATAAGGTTGTTCGTTTTTAAATCTTATTGACTAGTGCAAAATAATATGAATTGTAGATAAATGAGTTTTCTTAATGATTTTTGATAATTACCAAAAACGAAATTGACTGAAATAATGCGTTTTTTTCGCCATTGTTACAAAATCTATATTTTTTTAAAATTCTCCATTTTATCTGGATATGTGTTTATATTATGATGTAGTGAAGCATGAAACGTTATACACCGTAGAATATTCACGACTCAGATGTGCACTCTGCACTTTTATAGCGCAAGAAAGAATAATGATAAAGCTGTTAGCGTAGTGGTTTATGACGCTGAAAATATTGTGTCAAAGCTATTGATAAACGACTTGGCTTATTTAAGATAGATTATCATGCAAATAAAACAAATAATACGAAGAAGTTTAAGCAACTTCGCATCAGAGAACATAAATTATACATATTTTATAAAACATTCACAAGCTTTCAACGAACAAAATATAGGTACAATGACATTATTCACATTATTAACCAGAATGTTACTACGTCGTGTTACATATAAAAAGATATTTTTCTATATCATTATAGGTATAATAGGCTGAATGAAAAAAAACTACTATGAACATAAGTCATATAATGTAAAATATTAAATCAATTTTAGATACGTAATCAATCGTTTTCTATAAATTCAACATCAGCACATCACCATCACAGGCTAGCGTTCTTATAATACACTTGACAAAGACAATGCGTTGTAAGGGAGAAATAGTATATTATCCTGTACGTAAAAAACGATGTACAAATAAACACACGAGTGTTAGTATTTTTTTTAGATAGACAGATCAATAAAGGCCAAAATATATTAAGTTAATAGGAGGTATATTCTCTTTATTCAAACTGCTTTCTATCTGAAAAATATAACTCATAATAATTATTTTTATATTTGTTTTTCGGATGCTTTGATATATGGTTTTTAATTTAGATTAAAATTCTCATAAATGTGATATGGGTAATAGGCTTTCCAATCCCGGAATCCCATCCAATTTTGGGATTGAGAAATATTTAGCAAATCCCGAAAATTTATAGAATTTTGGATTAACGAGTCACGCTGGTATTTTGGTCAAATTGGTAAATTCATGAGTTTTTGAAATTGGAAATTAAATAATGAAAAACTCCAACACTAAAACTTTTCTCAGGTTATACACGATTTCATGTTGAGTGCCCAATCCCAGGATTGAAAATTAGTCATTCCCGAAATCCCTAGATCACAAAAAAGCTCCGGGATTTGGATATCCTAATAGATAATAATGTTAATATTCGAATAATTACGAAAAATATGTTTTATTTAGAAGAAATTTAAACAATAAATTAACCTTTCCATAAACCAAAATAAAAAAAATCTTGTTTTGAATTCACTTCAATAATTCAAATACGTATGTATTGATATCTGAAAGATGCTGAAAGACAGTGAACAAATGCTGGGTAAAATAGCAACCATTGATGGATAAAGAAAAATGCGATGCGACCTTTATTTATTAATTTTAATAAAATAACCTCAAGATTTTTTCGTTGTTGTCGTTTTGTCGTCAAGCAGAACTATTGCGTTTGACGATTTGAAAAATCATCTTGATGTATATATTAGTCAAATAAAGATCGTTAGATAATTGTTTTAGCTTATTTTTTATAAAATTAACAAAAACACATACAAAGAAACTTACGACTATTGTTTAATATATATATGCAACAGCGAGTATTAAAAGTAAAGTGGAGAATTTTAAAAGTTGTCGTAGTGTTTTACTTTTAAATATCTTAATGTTTGATATTATTTTCCTTTGAAATATTACGGAAAAAATATTCAAAAATATTCCTTCGACTCGATATAAAATATAAACATATGCTGTGATTGTTTTATGTTTTTGTTGACGTTGCATATCTAAATGTTTATTGTGCGATAAGTTTTGATGGCAAGGCAAACAAACAATTCTATAAATAAGCACATTATTTAATGCAATCGTGAAAGAGTGGAATTCGATTAATTTCACCAGTTTTCTTGGAATGAGTAGTGGAAGCGAAAGGAACACATTTGCGACATTATTTGATTTCAGTCAGCTATTCTCAACCAAACCCAAATTTTGATTCGTTCGCATCTTTTGTTTCAGTGTCTTAATATAAATGGCAAAAAACCGACCCAACAAACAAGAAACTAAGATAAAATAACTCAAAGCTTACGTTTTAATATAAATGAAATATTGTGTTGTATTCATTTGGTAGATATTATATTAAAATATATTCTGATACATGATATGACATAGGGTATCCAATCCCGAAGCCTTTTTCCAATCCCGGTATTTCGGTATTGATTTATTTTGAATCCCGGGATCCCGGGATTGAGATTTTCTCACCGAGGAATTTGAAATCCTCAATTTGCTATACTTTTTCCCGGAATCTCACGGAAACTCTTTTTTTTTTTTTTTTAGCTCACCGAGGAATTTGAAATCTTCAATTTGCCAATTTCGTGTAAATTTCGAGAGTTTGCTCAAAATTTCTCAATCCCGAAATCTCGGGATCGCGGCCATCTCAATCCCGGAATTTCGGGGTCAGAATATTGAACGGGATTGGATGCCCTAATATGACATGCCATTAAACGTACATTTTGCTGTCAATAAAATAAAATACAAGAGGTAAAAAAGAACACATTTTTTAATATGATCAGTCACTTCTTTATCATCAACCTTTTTGTGAGCGTAGATGGCTCTTTGTATTTTAAATATATATAGAATAAGTTTAATTTTAGCGTTTATTAAATTAATGCTTAAATGTATAAATTCTCTTTATTTTTTTATTTCGTGTTTTGATGCAATTTTTACATACAATTGATATTAGTTTTTTCATTGATTTTCTATTTAGTCATTGCTTGATTAATTATATTCTGAAAACATCAAAGGTAGACTATTTAAATACTTATTCATGTTATCAATGAATAATAAGTAAAAGTCTATTTTTTTAAAGCAGCTTTGATATCATTAAATTTGTTTTTAAATATTTAATAAAATATTTTGCACTCGCATTTGGGTGTAACAGTTCGGAAAGACACGTGTTCAATCAGGAACAAGGGATACAAATGTTACATCCAAATATGGACGGTAATAATCTCTTTTTCCAGGAAATTTTGGAAATAAATAGCGCACAATTGCATAGTCTTCCGATTTTAAATGAAATATTAAACCTTCCAGGATCTCCACTTCTATACCCTATATAAATATTATCATAAAACCTTTGCCGACAAACAAATAAATATAATTCTTGAAACTACTTACTACTCAAATCTGTGAGCATTCCCAGAACTTATCTTTTTCGCCAGCATTGGCTTCAAACTCAATGATACATTTTTTTCTTATATAAACACGAAACATTCATTTACTAAGCGTCAGTTCAAGTTCATCCGTGCACTTGAACGCCTGAAGGCAAAACCCGCATAGTTTGAACGATTCAAATTTTAAAGACTTTTTATTGTAAGAAAAAACAACAGATTTCTAGTTGAAATGTTACGATTTAAAATTATTAATATTTTTATTGAAAAAAATACTACCAAGACAATAATAGATTATATGTGATATTATTTTTTTTTTGTTTTCTTTTAAAATCTAAATTAAACATGAAACAGTTTTCCATGCAGCTTAAAAATACATCATCTTGATTAAAAATGTACAAATATAATCATGTAATTGTAATTTATGCATTTTTTAGGCATTCAGTATTTTTGAAACATCATAAAATGTGACAGTTTTATTATCTCCTGCGTCTAAAACGGCCGTGAATACTCAAAATATTCATTGTTGATATGATCTGTTGTTGGTCCAACGATTCTATTACTCGTTGAAAGGATAATGGTGTCAAAAAGGTTAACATTGAATGTTCTATGCAGATTCAGACATAAATTCCATCACCCGTCTTTATGTCTGGAACTTTATTGTCATTTTAGGTAGTAAAAAGGAAAAGTGATTTCTGGGACGCAAGAAAACGCCGTTGGAAGAAAATTATACACTTTTATACATACGTGAAGTTCGGAAATTGTAAAGCATGGACGGGAAATAAGAGCTAAGGTGATGAATTGGAAGAAAAAGAAAGTGTTATTGAAAAAAATGTAAAGAGCTTTTCATTATTTTTTTTCACGCAAATTTTAAAAATATTATTTTTTATATGCGAAAAAATTTCTGACTTTCATTTTCATCGTTAATATTAAAGAAATGTTCAAAATCATAATGACATACTGCTAACATAAAAAAAATATTTTCCAGGAATATGCGTGAGAGTTGGTAGGCAAATAAGAAAAAGCAATAAAAGCAAACAATCTTAAGGTAATGTGTTAAAAAAATTACATACGAATATTTCGTAATTCTTTTAAAATATTTCATAGGACGCTACAAATAATAAATTGTAACAACTGATTTTTTAGTATATTACAGTAAAAACAAACCTGGTTCTTTAATGACCGTACGTTTATTTTAAAAATATAATAATACATTTTGATTTTATTGTAAATATCATATTATTTTTGATGTCTAAAACCGGTACATCCGGTCATCTGGTACTATTTTGAACAACTTTACTTTCATGTTAGCTTAAAAGTGATCAAAAGTTTTAAATGTGTGTTGAGGAATAAATTTAATCATAAAATATTTCGCAAAAATGTCGGTAGGCTACCGAGTTGTTTTTATTTACTTTAATGTTAATTTATTTTCAGATTTTGAACATGCTAAAAGTGGAAATTCCAATTCATTTAACAAACCTTTTCAAATCTTTAAATCGGTTTTTTGAAAAATTGTCAAAAAAAAATTATAAAAAATTCTCCGAATTACATGTTTAGGTTTTATTTTAATCATTTAATTAGGTATAATCATTAAATTGAATACATTTTAATTTTATGTTCTGAAATTAAAATCTTTAACATAATCAAAGCTATTTTGGCTTTTTAACTTGCATACATTTACTGTAAAAAATCAATCATAATATATTTGGATACATTGAAAAAAATTGCGAGCAGTATAAACTAGTTATTGCTTATACTCGAAACTTTTTCTGATCTGAAATATTTAATATGGAATTATGTAGTACAAAAGTGTATTATTACATTTCTTTTATGAAATCTTTCATTTAAGTAAACTTAAAAGTGATATTTAGTTCCATTGTGAAAAAATTATATCATATACTGCACCTATCCAGGCTGTCGAAAGACTTTAGAAATTTCAATACTTTTCGAAATCCGCTTTAAAGATCCGGTAAAATAAATCATACCATTTATTTTCTTCCGCCTCGAACTAAATTACAGCTTCTGTGACATAATATACTACTAATCACTTCGTAACGTCTTCCATAAAAAGTCTACGCTCTACAAAATTGAAATAAATTAAAAATACCTTGTGCGAAATACGTATTGCATGTTTGGGAAAAGGCATTTTTATATCATACGGATTTTAAATTAATACATGTAATTATGAATGAAATTATATTTTCTAAGTTTAATGTGTTTTAACATTAATAACAAATTCATTTGACTTTTTCTTTTTTATTCTAGGAAATTGTGTATTTAATGTTTCGTTATAAAATGTAATACAACCTTTCTTTGTTTTCAAAACTGAAGCTTTAATTTGTATATCTGCTTAATTGAAAGCAAACTTGCCCAATACAACTATATGGAATTCAACTTATCCCAAGATTTTTCCTACCAAAACATAATACGTGACACTACTTAATATTCTCAATTTCATTGGTTTGTTTTAAACGTGAAATTGTTGGTACCGATAAACATTCATCTTTTTTTTATAAACAAATAAAAATACTTTAAAAATATTAAAATAGGACATGAAATATGTCTGAATTCAATGTGTATGTCAACTGGAAAAAACCATTGAACAATATAAATGCTCTTCCCGAAAAAACAAACATTTATATTGGTAAGTTGAGCTTAAACTTTTTTAAGAATGGCAGATATTTCTATTTTATCTCGTTAACGTCAAAAACCACATAGCCTGATAATAACATTGCATCACAATCATTCATTACTTTTCAAAGACAATTATATTAATCATCAAAATTCTAGTGAAATATCTATGTTATAATAAATGGTCTGTTTCAATGACCGGATTTGAGATTTAAAATCATATCGCATATCGTGTTACAAGAAAAAGTCACATAAAAAAGATAATATTTTTAAAATAATAATGAATACATATTATGAACCATGCATATTGCAAACACAATAACGCCAGATTTTGTCGGAACAGTTTTTCGTTCGAATTCACTTCACAGAACCACTTTGAAAATAAATAAAAAAAACTATAGCAATCACAAATGGTAAAATTTAGATAAAAAGTTTTGGGTACAGGTATACAGTAAAACTTAGATTTTCTCAATTTTTAAAAAAAAATTTAATCAATCTGTTATTTACTTCATCAAAATTGTTTATCTATTAAGCAAAACTTGTTTTATTCCGACTACAAGATATTGTACTTACTACTACGAAAAAAAAATATTTACCTTAACTATTTAATTTTATCATTTTACGGTTATTAACTGTGACGTTTTTATTTTCATATGAACTCACAAACGCCAGATTTTAATCTTGGCTTAATGTGGACGCACCTCAAAATCCAACAAATTCACTGAAGCATAAACCTTTGAAATGAAAGAGTAAAAGATTTCGTAGCAACTGTGAATATTGCAGTTTGCACTTAAGTGCATTTCATGCAGCATCACGCATTGGCAAATGCACCACTTATAAATGCGAGTACAAGTAAGAGCGCATGGCTTTGAATAAATCTTTTCAAGTATTCAGTAAAAAAAAATGAATACAATTATAATAATATGTACATTTAACTACTTAATTTTCCAGTCCTGTAGCAGAAGGCTTAACGCTTTTGGGTATTCTTCCCATTCAATTGCGTCGCTTACTGGATGGATTTCCAGTTCATACAATTTTACAATTCAAAATTAACAAGTTAAAAAATATGACATCAATGATTTTTCGTGAAAACATTTATTAAAATACTCTATTAAGAGACCATTCGCTCTACACTAGAGCAGGCTTAGTAGCAACTGTTATTTATATTGATTTGAAAGTTAAATTGTCACTTTTTTGGCAAAAGTTAATCAGAAAAAAATGTGACATAAATGAGTATAGAGTAAGTACAGAGAGAGATTATTTGATAATAATTATTTGTCTGGAATACCTTAGTTGGTGCTTCGATTATATTTAGTATATACCAGCTTGCCAAAATAATCATTTATTAGTAAAGGCAATTAATACATTACTGGTTTAAGCGCAGAAAATTGTCCCTGTATTTCAATTGTATACTCGTATTCGTGCCAGATTGGTATTGATGTATCTTTATTTTCATATTATAAATATATATGAAACGTAAAATATCAATGCTAGAGGCTTTATCCTAAATGATAAAAACTTTCATTTGCTTTTTACTCAGGAATATCAATGTGTTACGTACGAACTTCTGCTAGAACAGTGGTTTTATATGATAATGACATAAAAAACAAGAGTAAATAGATTGTTGCCATTAGACTACAATATTTTGTAGCTTTACAAATTTAGATAAGTCATATGATATTAACCATAAGATTCACATAATTAAGTAAAACCAATTCTGAATATCCATGAAATAAATATTGAAAGTATTTGGGAGGGTAACGTTGAATTTAGAAATTACATCTGTGTTTAATACTGGAGTAGAAATGGGCTTTACTTATTTTTGATATTGTTTTCAACAAGCAGACTCATTTAAATAAATAATTCATTCAATGTACGAACACAGAAACATCAATTTCGGAGAAACAACGAATGCGATACTCTTAGCTCTCATAAAATTGTCAAGAAATAATTCAATTCCATTCGATTCCAAGAAACTCAATACTCTGATAACAACAGAAAATAAATAATGCTCACACAAAATTTTATTCCGTTGAAAGCATTTTCGCCCAGAGTAGAAACATTTAAGTGTTTCAAAAGTTCAACAATTTCTTGTTGAAAGTACTTGTGAAATATTTGGAAGTCTAATTCAGAATGGCTTAGAAATAACAAATTATGCCAAAACTTTTTAAACATTTTGAGCCTTAAATCTCAGAGGTAAAGTAATTTACAAGTTTCACAGCGTTCAATGGAGCAAAATAACGATTCAATAAATATCCAAGTCTATTCTGCTATGTTCTCGCTTACACTGAACATACTATTGTTGTCAAATTTTATGTTCGGTACATATGTTGTCTAAGAAAATTCATTCACAGTGAAGTCCTATATTTACCTCTTCACAAATATTATCAATCTTTACCAATACCAATTTACTAAATGAAGTAATGTTCTCATATTATATTATTTTTTTAAACTTATTTTTTAAAAAAATTGTGTAGAATCACCAATGCTATATTCAAATATTTTAAAGAATCAACGTGTTTGTTTATTGTCTAGGATACAGTAAACTGAATTCCTATAACTGCAATAGATTTCAGCGTTTCCTGCACAGTAAAAACAAATGAATCATTGTAAGGTCTCAAATACTATATATAGCTGATAGATAAAAGCTACAAAATATAAATGATATGAAGTATCAAATTACGACATTTCCATTAGTACACAAAATTTGTTATGAATATAAAATTTACGCTATATATATAATATAAAAAAGTCTTTAAAACCAGAACTTATCCGTAAAAATTAAAATGGACATGAGACACTTTGATCACCAATAAACATCACATTTGTTTAAATAGTAATAAAAACTTTATTTTATTGGTTGACATAAAAAAAAAATATATTAACGTAAATCACGCTGGCAATAAAAATATAACTATGGAAAACTCATATAAATATGTAACAATTGAAAAGTTTATTTATTATTAATAAATAAATTTGTTCAAACAGTAAATAAAACTGTATTGTTACTATAAAAAATAAATGAGCAGGTTTTACTTAATATTATTCTCTGCAAACGCTTTAAAAATTGAAATGAATGTATTTGACAACTGATACTACTCTCGAACGATACAAACTTTAAAATATGTTTCGTTGTATTTTAAATGGTTTACTTTTATTTGTTTTAACCAAAATCTTATCGATTTGGTATATTATATATATATATAGCCAACAAAAGTAGGCAAGATAAGTGGTCAACAAATAATAATTTTATTATATATTTCTAAACATATCTAGAATATTATTTTTTTACTAAATTAGGTTCTTTTGTAGTTTAAGCGTATTCACTTAAATTTCTGTTTTTACGGTATAAATAATTTAAACCCGAACACATGGATCTTATTTTACTATATAATGAAATTATTTCATCAAAAATATATCATTGATCTTTAAATTATTTATTCTTTAATCCACATTTTTTCAGATGTGAAACACTTGTTTTTCCAACCAGTGTTTCTTGACCTTTTTGAGTCCGTGGCCTTATTTTCTGTGGCACCCATTAGTTATTAGTTATAAGTGTTATGAGGAATTTTGGAACCCAAAACGAAAAGACGCGAGATTTATTTTTTGTAGGTCTTCCCATAATTTTGAATTTTAAAAACTCAGAAATTACGGTGTTCCCAAAATAAACATCACAACTGTTTTTTTTAGATCTTCTCACACATTCCAATTTCTAAAATACAACAGTTTACGAATTTTAGAAAATTTTCCGGTGCTCGTAAACCATATAATTCTCCGTGGCCACCCGTTGAGAAACCCTGGCTTAAGCACCTGAATGGCTAGTATCATTTGAAAGCCAAGCCACATTTATTTAGAAAAAAAATGCTTTATTTTTCCAATGTGAAATTTTGTGCTGATTCAATCCAACAATATCAATATTTAAAATCATAACTTTTAACACTGTGATGATACATTATCTTTTCTTTCTTTCTAGCAAAACTGATCAATTATCACGTATTTATTATAAGTCGATAAATTCTGTGGTATCAAATTTAACAGTTTTATTTAAAAATAATTACGTCAAACTCTTCCTTTCAAAAAAACAGGAAATTTGAGAATATCATTGAATTGGTACTTATTTTTATTATTTACATCCCATCGTCTTCAGCCGTTTTATTTGATGTGAAATTTCAAATGTTCTTATTTAATTTCTGATTAGTCAAAAAGTTTGTGGAAAATTAAATTTTATTTGGAAAAAAGCTTTGACGCGCCAAGTAAACAAGGTGATTACAAGTTTTTAAAACCTGTGTTCCGGTATGGTAGGTCACTAATTTTTCCTCCAGTTCAAGACTAGCGAGATTTTCCCTTCGCCAATTTTCATTCTATTGTTATTCCCCGTTCGCTTTTCGCTCACGAGTTTTCGGTCTATTTTCATTTTAGACAGAAATGTTCAGTAACTATAGGGTGTTCGTTTTATCTGTTAGCATCAAAATGCAAATTGAACGAGAAATTGTACACAAATATGTACATTTTAAGCCTCGCGGTTAGGTGGTTAGGCTCAAAAATAAATACGGAAGAGCTTTGCCGTTTTTCGGAATAACATTATCAGATTCTTATTAATGCCAATTTATTTAACATGGGTGTTTTTGTTTTAAGTTTTCACATTTAATTTTTTTTATCGTTTAATTTGTCGAATAAGAAATTTCAGCCAATTAGAGTAAAATTTACGCTGTGTTGTATACAATGAAACTGATAAAACATGTATTATCTTTTACCACTAGTTGAACATTTAATTTCATTGGCGGTGGCAAGCGTGTGATAAGTAATTCAACACCGACAAGAAAAATAATATCGACAAGTTAAAAAATACTCGGCTTACTTTTTTTATTGGTCTGAAAATAAAAAAAATAAAATATATTTAACAAAGTTGACAAAAATGAGATAAATACACAATGTGATTCTTGGATATCAATTATTTGTCTATAATAACTCAGTTGGTGCAGTTATTGTACCTATCTGGTAAAACAGCATTTTTTATCGATGACTAGGTAATGTTAATGCAGATTTAATGGGAGAAAGTTGCTACTGCTTATTATTGCTCAATTTTGATTGTGCCAGATCAATTTTTAATCTTCTTTTATTATTTTAATATTAAAATGATCAATGCAACATAAAATGCTAAGTCAAGGCTTTATTCTAAAGTTAAAAATTTTCATTTTCTGTTTACTTAGAACTATGTATTGTTAATTACCACCTTCTGCCAGTATAGTGGCAATATTATATTTTTGCCTTGGATATCTGTTATTGAACATTGTTGGTTGGTGAGTAATCTTTTTAATTAAACCGATAAATTTATTTATGATCAACCTCAGCATTTTATACCATAAAAGTTCAATTTAATACTTGCCTTTGATTATTGTTTTATTTCAACTATTCGATTCTCGGCGTATTAATATTCTCCTATCTGATATGTGATTCACTGAATAGTATTCGTTTTGACTTGTACAATAAGTTTTAATAATTAAAGTTTTTAAAATGAATATAAAAACTGCATGAAAAATTAATTGTCATTCAACGGTCTACAATGTTTGTGCGAGAACTTTTTTTTTAATCTCTTGATGCCACAATTATTTATTAAACGATGAAAAGTTACTTTTTAATTGATTAATATTCTCGAATATTAAATGTGATATAAAATTGTTTTAATAAATATAAACGTATGCATTTGATGTTTACAAAATAAACTAAACGTTATTTAAAATAAAATTATCGAAGACTATAGAACATATAAGGATTAATTATGAGCATTGCTTTGAAATTTTAATAATCATTCTGTTTGCAGAAATATTTTCATACAGTTAGATCGTTCAACTATTTTAATCATCGAGAATAAACTTTTCCTACAAATAATCTCGACGTCATTTTTCTCTTAAGCGACGTTTCTTATTACTGCTTACTCGACTTCGGCTCGTATTATTTTTTCTCCACTTTAAACTTCCTAAAGTTTTCTTTCCAATGAGAAATGAATACATTTATATCTTGCCAGATTTTATTTACGCTCTACTTTATATGAGTTTTCTTTTCACATAAAGAAAATAATTAAATATACGATTTATAAAAAAAAATCTTTTAAATTGAATTATTTTTTGACACAGCTATTTCTACAATCCAAAGGAATTATTATCATAATATTTTCTTCTTTGTTAAAAATATCGTTTTTAAAAGGTATTAATTAAATAAGCATACAAACTATGATTTTTTTGCGATCAATAATGTGAAATTATTCAAAACTGTCTCGATAACTTAGTAAGTCTTCAAAAATGAAGTCACTACTTATGAAATCTCAACTCCATTGTAATTTAATAACTATTTTGTTGTTATTAAATCGAAATAGAATGAGTATTGTTAAACAAGAACTGAATATTATTATTAAATTTAACGGTGTCGTATTACATTATTTATTGTGTTTAATCAATATGGAGTTTTCAATACAATAGGTGGTATAAGAAGAATTAAATGAAAAACACTATGCGGTTGAGTTGACCCGAACTCTGCGGACATTCCTTTAATGAAGATGAACACTAGTATGGTCAGCGAATAAGAGCCATTACCTACAAAATAGCTAGTTTTGGGTGTCTAAAATGCAATGGAAATCAATTATTGGATTAATGCTGTATTTTTTTTTATTTCGGGTACGTATATGATGATTTCTTCGGGATAATCGTTCAAAATAATATTAAATTCGACACCGAATTCGAATAAAAACTGCAAGACATTTTTTTTTATGTCGTGATACTAATAAAATATAAAACTTAAAAAGCACTTCGTGTAAAAAAATGATTCTTGATATTATTTTAGATTATTTAATAATTAACTTATCAAAAGCAAGTTAATTATTAAATTATATTAAATAATGCAGAAAAAAATAATAAGCCTTTTTCTGTGGAAGTGAATGAATACGTATTTTTTTCATAAACCAATTACATTGGTTAAAGAAATACTTTATTTTAGTCTAAGCTTTCTTATTTCAAAGAGCTTCCTCATAGAGCGAGTAACTAGAAAAACTTTTTAAGCGTTGATTTTTCTTTTATAAAAGTTTATAATCAACAATGAAAATAAAATGCATTTTTTTCAAACGGAAAAAGTTTCTTTAGACTTGCGCCAGTGATATCTAAAATAATCTGGTCAGACATATTTTGATTTAACCTTTAAAACAATATTAATTATGGATACCAATACTTAAATGTATCCGACGGTTCACTTTTGCTTGGCCTTTTTTATGTAAAAATTTTTGAAAAGAAACAAAGATACTTATTGATATATTTTTTAATAATACTCAATGTATAATATATATAACAAAGGACTGAAGATATTGCTGGGTAGTCAATGATTATAAACGAATTTTGAAATACATCATATTTTCTATTTTTTGAAATTCCTTTGACATAAAATATGCGCAATGTTACAATATGCAAATATCTCACGATTTCATCATATAAATAATTCGTCACGAGTACACAGTGGCTCTTATCAAAAGCGGCCTTTTATTTTTGTTTTGTGAAAATGTCACTTTTTATCTTGGCGAGTCCCTTTTGGTTCCCTTAGAATATAATAAAATATTTATCTAACTTTATATTCGCCGGCGAAAAAAAAACGAAATATTTTTACACTGTACTGCGCGTGTGCTAGTTTTTTTTAGAACAGACAATGCTTACAATGTTTCTCAAATCTTGACCTATATAAAATTTTCAGAATTTTGCACTTACATTGATATAGTAATATATAGTATTTATTGAGATATTTGAAGTAGTTTGACGTCATTAAATTTCCAAAATAGTAATAGTTAAATCGTGATATTTTGATTCAGGCTGTACATTTTAAGAGAATAATATTTGTTTCATTGATGAAAACTAATTTCTTGGTAAAAAAGTTCCAAAACCAAAACCCAATTATACGAAAAGTTCATATTTAATATTGTTTCGTCTATATGATTTTACGTATCTTTGAGTTTGTTTTGTGTTTTTATGATATTTTAAGTATTCATTTTAAGTGCTTTTTCGCATTTTTTTTTATCCATTTCTGCTCCCAATGTGAAGCATATGGCCTCCCAATAGAGGTATTTCAACAGATTTGTTTCTACGAGAACTGCCTGTTACTCAGTTGCTCAACCTTATCTTATTCAAAGATAGTAGTAGGTATATAAGGATAAGGTGAAGACAGGACAAGTGGTTAACTAATCGCTCTTGTGGCACCCAATTATTAAAGAATCGGAAACTATAACTATATGTATACTAAAATAGTGTTTTGTTCAAATGAAGATTTAGTAGCGGAAAAAATGTGATTGATTTACTAAACGAACTGAAAATTGAATTGTACATATTTATCACTATATATTAAATAAATATGACAAGCAAATTAATTCAACATCAACATGTAATAAATTGTTAATGTTATCTATTTTCGCAGCCAGTGAGCTAACTACCTAAAAAACATTTCATCCCTTCTTGCTGGAGAAAGGGTGAAAACTTTTTATGAAGAGATCACCCTACCCCTATCCTCAACCCCTAAAACCATTTCATTACAATGTTTCTATAGATGGTTTGGCTTAACAAGGGTTGCCTTTTAGACGGCATCATAGTCATTAAATAATATTAATTATAACATTATAAACCGGATATCTTAACACGTAAAAGAATTAGTTAACTATGTGATTATATAATATTACTACTTATTTTGCATTTTTGTTAATTCTATGTTTTTTTTCTATCGTTTGTGTTGAAAATATATTGTTCAATAAAATATGTCACAGCTGATATTAATGAACCGTTATATGATTTTATATAAATAAAAAAAAATAACTGAGAAAACAGTTTTTTGTTTATTGACCACTTTCAATTCTTATTGAATAAACACTATATTTTTAAAAAATGCACTCATTTTAAAATATTTATGTAGATCTTGATTAGGTTGACTCATCATGAGAATTGATTAACGTATAAACTAATACATTTTAACAATTATTAATTGTTTTTCACACATTCTTATCAGTTTTACTAAATTTTGTATAAATAATCCTGTAGCGATTATATTTTTATTAATATCATTTTATAAATAGTATTTAAATAATTTTAAATAATCTCTACATAATTAGTTGTGAATGTAAGAATATGATTGTGGAATTGGGAAAGAACAAGACGTAAGTCAATCGTTATACTACGTTAACTCCTATTGATTAAATGCAGAAGTAGATACATTCACTATACAAAAGTCGATCGCCCGATTTATTAGTCAAACAGCTCAAAATAACCTGTTTTGAGATGATGGGAAAAACAATATTCAAATGGTTACTATAAAATATCTATTATTGATCTCACAACATGAGTTAATTGACTAAGTCGTACCAGTACTAGAATTAAGAATATTGGTGTAATGATTCAATCGATATCAAAATTGTGTTGAAATCTTTTGAAGTTTACCGGAATTTGTTTTTTTTTTTTAAATTATCTGATTATTTAACTCGATAGAGTGTAAACTTTTACATATAACTGCATATAGGCGGACCTCCACTTTTGCACACAATTGGTTCCTGAAAATGTGTGTGAATGTTGAATGTTCTAAAGTAGAGGGATGTAAAAAAACACCAAAAATTGTCCTTTAAATGTTTTTATGTATTTGATAAAAATTATAATTTTTCAATAAACTTGTCAAGAGTTAGTTGTATTTTACTCTTTTTTTATTTTTTTTTATAAAGATTTCTGTATCAAACAGTGCTTTTATGGATCGCCCTACGCACTTGAGATACGCGTTCTCCATTGGGATCAAATTCTTCCATAATATTCAACAATTTATCAAAATGAATAAAAGCTTCGTTCATATTTTTATTGTTAGTCTTGATGATTTTTTTTGGTTCTTCTTCCTCTCTTTCATGTGTGCCAAATAGCGAATTGTGCGAAAGTAGAATGTGCAAAAGAAGAGGTCCGCCTGTATTTAACTAGAAATTCGATTTCTCGGAGTTGTCTGACTTACGAACTAGACGATCAAAATATATGTAATATTTTAGGTAGAAAACCTTGAATGTATTGTATACATTATTTTAAATTGATTTTATTTCGGGGATCAAGCACACGACCACACATCTGGTTGAAAGCTTAAAATTCTTAATTACTTAATTAAAACATTTAAAGAGGAAGTTATTTAGAAGTCGTATTATTTTTAGTAATTTTGGTTGAATTATGATAAAAAATGTATTTTTTAATTAAAAATAAATGCGAGTAAGACTTAGGATCATCCTTGTTTTTATTACGTGAACTGGTGATTCACCATTTGATAGCTTTATTTCGCATCTGAACGAGCAACATTGTGTTATTATCTTGTTTTTCAGTCTAAATTCGTATTATCGTAGTCCGTTTGGATATTTTTTGTTGGTGGACTGAAACGTGCTCCTGATTATAACGTCGCTGTTAACTTACTTAGCGTAATAACATTATTTTGTCGTAAACAAGCCAGGGTCTAGAGAATGGCTAATTTTGTTTTATTTATTTTAATATCAAATTTTTAAATGTTTTAAGTAGTTTCTTAGACGAAAATTAACAAATTCATTGCTTATATAAGATGAATAGATGAAATAAATTTATATCACTATTAATTTTTAAACGGTTTTTTCGTCCTCGTTTAAGTTGTAAATTGATCGTATTGGCTAAAAATAAATTGTTCAATATCAAAGATCATTGTTTTGCAATGAAAACGTTTGAATTTATTAATTGCGTACTTCATATTCTAATTTTTAAATATTAAATAGTTTCAATAATCAGTCAGTTCAAGTTCATCAGTGCACTTGAACGCCTGAAAATGTTGAAAGGCGAAAACCGGTTCGTTAGTGATAAAGCTTGTGTGAATTTACATAATTGGAACGATTCAAATTTAATCAATTATTGGTTCTAGATGTATTATTTATAAGAGTAGTAACTGTAAAAATATCTTCTTACACCAACAGCTTGTTTACTAGAAAAAAGATGAAACAAATCACAATAATATCATATTTTTTAAAAGACGAAGGGTGATTTTTACTTTTTAAAATCCTATTGATTGTAAGCAAATAATTACTCAAAAGTTTTTTTTTATACGCCATTTCAATTAAATGAATAATTTTGTATAAAAATTAAGTGCAGTTATTCAATTATGATTCAAATCAATAACTTTGAAAGATATTTTGCAGTTTGATATAAAGATTGTCGCCCGCTATGCTCTAGTTGGTTAGAGTTTGCTCTACCGACCACACATGTCAGGGTTCGAGTCCCAGTAAGGTCAATGTCAAATTTGGATTTGAGACTTAAGACATGGGTGTTTGTGATTTACCTCGAGTTGATCTTGAAAATAATGAATAAATTTTCATCGAGTATTTTCCGTATGATCTCTCAAAATTTTATATATAATAAAATATTTTTTTTGATTAAAAGAAAAAACAATTAATTTTGTATTTGTTTTTTTAGGGCTTCATTTAAAAGACGTCATTAAAAAACTTTAAAAGTGTTCATGAAATTATTTTTCAGGTGATATAACCTATGAATATGCAAGTTTATAACTATGCTGCTATAGAGCTTTTTCTTACCCTGATCAATTTGTTATAGAAACTATCAATAACCTTAATATAAACTGAACTTCTGCTCGATAAATCTCTCGTAGTTTTATAACGGTCTACCACCTGCGATTTTCATACTATGCTATAATGATGTGTTGTTCTCGTTGGTACGGCCTCTTGTTTGTCTATTTTAGACCTTTAAAATCTAGAGCTTAATTTCAAAACCCTCTATAATATTGTTCATGTACAAATTTATATTTTTCAAGTTGAGTTTTGTTTGTAACATTTCAACTATGTAGTTTGATTATAAAAAAAAACATATAAAATGTTTCTTATAATTAGATTGTAAATAGTTAGTTACTTAAATCAGTTATTGCTATAATTTAAAGTAAATACCATTAGTAACCGTTGGAACTAAGAATAAATAATTATTGATAATAGATATTTAAAAAAAAAAGTGAAAAACTGTTTTTTTTTGTTTGAACGTGATTGTATATTTTAACTTATAATAAATAAATTTTATTGTTGACTGGTTAGTTGCTACTTCTAAGTTTGAAAGGTGCAACCTTGCTTCGTCACCATGTATTTTGTTGTTTTTTTAATATCGGCCCAAAATGACTTTTTTGTAAATCTTATAAATTGTAGCAGTCAATTTGTTTGTATGAAAAATATTAAGTCTAACTGTAACATCATATACATATTATTTGTGAATTAAAACAAATAAAACTTTTACACATTTTAAAGTCAAACTTTGTTGAAAATACGTGGTTTGTCAGCGGTATTGCAACGAATAAACATTGAACCAATAAACAACCTAAAAAATGGCTATGCTGCAGGTATATTCACAAACTCTCCTTTGAGATATTTTAATTTAAGTATGACGAAAAGAAAAATCATTGATACACAAGGTATATGTTATTGTGTTTTTATGTAAACATATTTATTAATTATTATTAAACATATTTTATTATTATAACTAATACTGGAGAGATTATTTTTTGAAGTTAAGACAAATTAATGACAATTTTAATAAAAACACAACTTTCCTTTGTACTTTATTCCACTTTATTTTATAAGTCAGGACCGGTTTCGTTCATTGCGAGCATTTCCAACTGACCTATTTATTAAATTGGAATAAAGTACAAAGGAATATTGTGTGTTTATTAATATAATGCCTTTCCACCAAGTATTGACAGTGAACACGCTAAAAAAGTAATGACAATTTGAATTTGTTTTGAACATAAGAGCAATTTGAATACAAGCTCATCCACGGAACGAATAAAACTCGTACGTAAAAATATTAATATTTTGTTCAACTGATTTCAAATTATGTGAGATATCTGGGTTCTGAAACGAAATATTGCAAATTCTCTATGGTCTGCAGTAAAGCATTGGCGGACATATAGGCTCTAGAGAATAAACAAACAAGATTTAAGGCCAGCTAAATCTAGAAGCGTGATGTTATTTTAGGAAGTGTAGAATTTTGTATGCAAAGTCCAATAGAGAAATGAATTTGTAGGGAAAATTGTTCCGTTATTCTCGATAAGCGAGTAAAGAGTTATAAATTTGTCTAAACTTCTACAAGAATCACTACACTTAAGAATATTTAACATTACAACAGTAACTGAATGGTCACTACTTTACGACTTTTATCAATTGATTTTTTTAATCAATAGTTCAAATTTACGAATGAAACCTTTCTCACTAACAATTTTTTTCATTTGTTTTAGTAAATTACTCGTCGGCTTGCTGCAAGATGTCATTAATTGTCAATTTGGTCAACATTGAGTTATATAATATTAAAAAAAGTGTATATTTTTAATTTTGAATACATTGAAAAGGTCATTGTGTGTTTTAACATCAACTAAAATTGTCCAATGACATACCTTAAAAATCTTAAATCATTCTTGCAAAATATATTTTAATGACTTGATGCACCAAACCGACAACATTTTTCAATAAAAAAAGACAACGACCTATAAAATAATTGAACATAAAAAATTTACGTCGACTTAATTAGTGAATTTAAAGTCTTTCACATAGATAATTCAAGCAGGTGTTAGTATGCTCAATGGCCTATTTAGAAGAAAGACTTTTGTTATTATGTTTGTCAGATGAACATCTTATTAAGGCTTTCTCACGTTACAGATTGAAGATTGAAAATGTTTCGACCTAATTTCAAAATCTAGTATATACAACTATAAAATGTAATATAAAGCATCTACTTACTAAACGTGTTTTAAAATAGAATAAAAATAAAAAATCATAAGTTTTTTTATATATTTTTTTAATCCATGTCTGCTCCCAATGTGGAGAATATGGCCTCCTAATGGAGGTATCTTAACAGTATTTTTTTCTACAAGAACTGCTTGTTACTCAGACGATCAACCTCACTCAAAGTGAGTAGTAGGGAAAGAAGGATAAGGCTAGAACAGGACTAGTGGTTGGCTAATCGCTATTGCTACACCCAGTTATTAAAGGGACAGGATAGGAGGAGAGGAAATGATGTCATTTGAAATTACAAACACCCAATCTTCGATCACAACTTTGAAATGAATAATTCTCAAATTCACTGTGATCTGACCGGGAATCGAACCCAGACCTGCGTGATCGGTAGAGCAAGCTCTAACCAACTGGGCTTTAGCAGGCGACAATTATTATTTTTTATATAAAGGGGTATCTTACTAGTTTTTTTACAATATTCTTTATATTGTGTTCAATAAAAGTGGTGGGCATTCATGCCAAAAAGAATGAATTAGTGACGAACTTATCACCAAATGCTACCCAAAAGAATAAGCAGTGATTTATTTTCGAAAATAGCATCATATCAAAACTGAAAACAGCCGAAATAAAATGTTTTATTTTGGACGGTAGAAAAAATGAACTGGTTGAATCTATTTACTTGAAAGAATAAGATTACTGTTCATTTTGTATGTTTTTAAAGAATATGAAGTCTTCGACCAATTAAATAGTCATGAGCAATTATTACTATTGCCAACAGTGATGTAGATTTGACTCTGTGCACACTTTGATATTGCACAATTTCGCAATATTCTTGATTAATGGGACACAGTTCCGACTCAGTGTAATAAGTTTGTGTTACGTACGGGTGGATATAGTGAGAATTGAACATAATGTAATAATTGACCCAAGCCAGTTGAGTTCAATGTGAACGGTGTGCGATATCAATTTGAATAGTTATATATTTAGATTCTTCGGCTGCATTTTACAAATATAAGCAAAGCGTTTATATAAATGACAGTACTGCTTTACATAAATAGTCAAACATGACATACCCTTACAGAACATTCTGTTCTGAGTTAAGTTTCAATAAATTTACAATTCTTGGCAGACAATGAAACAATTTTTTCTTAAGTGTGTGCAGTATGCTCATTTTATTAAATCAATTCATGCTTTCTATAAAGTATTCGTATTTAACGTATTTTTTTTAATTGAACAAGATTGTATATTTCTAATAAAAATTACAATGTTCAACTTTTTGTCAAGCAAATCAATAGCAAAAGCAAAATATCCATAGGCTGAAAAATCGTTTTTATGACACATTTTTTATGTTGATTGTCATAAATTCATTTATTTTAATAACTGCCTTTTATGTTATCAAGTAAGAATGAGGAATTTAGATTGCTTGTAATACAATTATCTACCGTCTAATAAGTTAAAAAATATTTTTTTGAATTGTACGGAACGAATTTCAACTATTTATTTTATTTAAAATTTTAGTAAAAAAATAAAGAACTTATTGTTTAATATTGACATTGAATAAATTGCAATTGTATTCAAATAAAAGTATTATTTTTTTCCAAATAAATAGTTCTAACATTTCCATTTACAAAAAAAAAACATTTCTTACTTAAATTAAGCTCGTGCTGTTGGTTGTTTTTTTGAACTACAGATGTGAAATAGTATAGACAGCGTAAGATTATTTTATGGAAACAAATTAAAAAGAACGAAGTTTGAAATAAATATTTGCTAAAAGATAAAAAAATCAGAGACTATTACTTCTTTTTATTGAATTAAAATACGTAAATTTTCACCGCATCGTGTGGTGACTAGGAGGTAAAACTAATACATTGTTTACCAAAATTCATTACAAACTTATGATGGTGTTTAAAATTACTTTTTAATTAAATTCGCCATTATTTTTGCAAGACAAAAGGGCGGAATGCATTCATTATTATTTTCTGAAGTTTGCCATGGAATTGTATAATTCTTAAACAATATGGTTTTGTTGAAACAGCAGTTAGTAATCATTAGTATTCAAGACATAAATGAAAGCACAATTCCCAACCAGAACGCAACTCCCACAGGCAAAATGCTACACGCTTTTATTATTTTTTGAACGGAGATTTTTCTTTAAGTTTTTCGCTTATGGAAATTTTTACCGGAACAAAAAAAATATTAAATATCTACAAGGCTCGACGAGTTAATCGTAAAATTTTAAACTTTTTTTATAATTGGTTTTTTTAATCTGTTTTTGTTTGTTTTCAGTTATGATGTTAATTGATAATTTTACAAAATGAAAAGGATGCGATTATGAAATAAATGCAGTGTCCTGTTTTTAAGTATAAAGATATTTTTTTTAAAATGTATTTAATATTTTCATATTTAAAAAATACAATGATACAAATATAAAACACTAAAACCGAAAAAAAAGAGATTTTTCCACCGAGCAAGCTTATATCTCTCCTACAAAAATTCTTGGATTAAATTAAATAACGTTTATGATAAAATAAATCAATAACTTTTACGGTTCTTTCTATCAATTCCTGGTAGTAATTAAAAACAATAAAAAAAAATAGCATTGTCAACTGTCGCTCGCAATGAGCGAAACCAGTCCTGACATATTAAATAAAGTGGAATGAAGTACAAAGAATTATTGTGTTTTTACTAATATAATGCCTTTCCACCAAGTATTGACAGTGAACACCCTAAAAGTGATTCTTGTAATAAGCGAAACCGTTTTTTCTCTTTATTAAAAAAATGTATAACAAGTATGAAAATTAATTTATTTTTTAAACGAATAATTCGAAATACTTAACGTTAACGCTTTATATAAAATAATAAATTTTATAACTTTTTTATTATTATATTTTTACCACATAGTGTTTAATCTAACGATAGTTATTTAAAGTTGTCAAATAACTGTGATTCAAAGCAAATAAAAAGACGAGAAGAATTCTTGGAAATCATTGTAATTTTTTACCATTTTATTATTGTTCTTATACATTCGTGTAACACTGCATATATTTAAATTGTGACAGTTTAGTTTATATGATTTTACTCAAAATCCACATTCAAAAATACAACACAAAAGTATATATTACATTTAAACATTCGTTGTGTTACTCCGCTTTCAACACAAAATGTTTCAGTAATTAGGTATGTGTTGGATAGCCATTTTTTTCTTCCCATATGTTCTTTTTCTTTGGTTGAAGTATTCCTTCTTTAAAAATTAACAGGTAATCTATAGCTTCATTTAGCAGAATCAGTAAATGTCTTGGTAATGTGCCGAAGAAAAATTAACACTTAAGCTCTCGATAAATTACCAAAGGGGAACCTTTATTTTCTAGAAAGATCCATCACGGCCTGCGGTAAAGCTTGTTTTGAAACAAAGTAACCGATGCCTAGAAGAATAAAACACCGAGGAAACAGATATTTCAATGTACGTTCTCAGTCTTTACTTCTTATACGTGTTAAAAACTTACTTTTGTATTATGTTTCTGTGCGATTTTCAGTAATTTTAATATGTTACCAATTCTAGATTTAAACATAGAATACATAAGGAAAAAGAACAATCTTTTAAAAGACCCACAACAAACTCTACAGTATACGTGACGCTGCAACGATTTGCAGTCTCCTAATGTTGTACGCAAGATTTTTACGTGACCCGAAATATGTTGTATCTTTAAACTATGGGTTGTTCCCATCGATGAAACATAAAAGGAGTATATATGTAAATAATATGTGTAAAACAAATGCTTGAAAGAAAAAAAAGTTATTTGCATTAGTATTATCTATCGATTGTTCTTCTCTTTTTATTTTATTAATATTAAACATTTGAATCCATATCCGCTCCCTATACGGAGCATATGGTCACCACGAAGCTCCTCCACAATTCTCTATCTCCTTGCCTCCTCCCATGTCATCCCAGCGTCCCGTAACTCCGCCGAGTACATCCTGTGGATAGTCATCAGTGGCCTTCCACGACGCCGGGATCTATCCGGCTGGAAGAAGAGACAGGCAGGGTTCAGGCTCTTTTCAGGCATCCTCAACACGTGTCCAAGCCAGGTCTACATATTAAACATGATTATTCAATAATTAATTTGCTACTCTTCAAGTTTTATTATGTTTGGGAAATATTTATTTTAATTTTTACACAGAACATTTTTTCTTCTTTTAGAAAAAGCAATGAATTTCACACACATAATAATTAAACAATTATTGTAAATCATAAAACACATTTAAAAATTACTTAGCTATGTTCATCTTTGGATGACTTTTCAAAAATATGTGTATGAAATTTGTTAGTCCATAGCTTCAAGTATGTTATAAGCAGTCATTATGGATAATTAAGTGTATTTTTTACTGCCAGGAGCTTATAAACATAATATAACTTTACTTGCATTGTAAACATCCAATGAAATCAAATAAAAGTCACTAGAAAATGAAGCAACCAACAGAAACTCAATGGGTGATATTTCTGTGACAGTCATTTGGCCCCTCGTGTGCTTAAGCAAAATGTTTTGAGGCACTATTTCCGGGGCAACACGCAGATGCCAAAATTTATGTCCCGCAACATTTTTTCCTCACTGTACCTCAGTATTTGTTATTAAATGATTATTGTTTGGTGGAGTTAACGAATATCACTTAGATTTACGCTAAACTTAATGATCAGTACCCCAGCGTAGCGTACAGAAGTTATTAAACGTTTACAGTTAATTCATATTGAATTTGTATCATTTTTTTACACTGAAATGCAAAATGTGTCTTATATTTATTAAATGCCTTACCAATAGTCCGCTCAACATTATGCAACATGTCAGTTTTATTTTCAAGCCAGACAGTTTTTTTTTATACGCTCAGTGTTTTCATAAATCAAACTTTTAAAAAACTTCGTGTACTGCATGTATGCCAAATTATTATTTTGATATGTGTGATATTATGAACATGCAACAAAAATATTTTTAAATAACACACAACAAAATATGTATAAGAAATGATTGAAAAAATAAGTTCAACATAAATCATTCTTTGTTGTAACGCAAGTTTTTTTTTATAATTATTTGATAAAATATTTTTAAGTTCACATTTGCATTACATCTGATTTATGTTTAACATTTTTTTTTGACTCGCATTATTATTCATCGTTTTAGATTTAAAAATATTTAAACAAGTATTATTTAAAAATCAACGATTAACGAAATATCAACACTTTGAAACATTAAGATTTTAAATAATGTGCCTATCCTTAAAAGCTATACATAAAAGTTTGATATATTGGTAAGTTATTAATGTATAATAAAAACACTAATATTTTAATGCGTTTCTTGATCAGTAAGTAAGCACTCATTGGACACAAAATATACACCACACTTAAAATTCAGTTTTATTAGAATCATTTAATCCTATTACTGTAAACTTAGCATCATACATTATTAACTCTTCAACCCTTTCAGAAATAATAAAATCTTATCCAAAAGTGCGTGAGGGAAGGAAATCTCAAGGGCGCCAACCCTCCAGCCTACCCCCGCTTACCCTGTGGGAAAGAAATATAACTCAGGCCATCGGCTACTTGCGATTTATTAGCCCAACTTCCCTACCATCACATCCTGATTAGTTTACTCCCCCAGGTATATCTTTGCAGGTATCTTTTCACGGGTATCTTCTTTGGAAAGGATTTTACTAGGAAAAGTTGATGAGGATTTTAATGTGGTTAAAAATAGTTTTTAATCTACGGAAATGGTCTCCGTCAACGATATTATTTTTATAAACGCAGATAGAATTAAATATTTTTTACACTTGTTCGATCTTTGCTGACTATTTTTCATAACAACGAATTCCATTTCATACTTATAACCATTTATATGATGAACATGGCTGGTTCACGCAAGGTATTTTTAACTGATGATTAATTCCGAAATAAATAAAATTGTTCAATAAGAATAATAGAAAATTTAAATTAACTTTGATTATTCCACGTATTGTGTTACTAACTGTGACACGTGTTTCGCCTCTTTCAGAGGCATCTTCAGACTTACTATCGCAAAGTTTGCTTAAGTAATGAAGCAAGATTGATTCTAACATTTTAAAATTACAAAATGGAGGTTTGGGTTTTTTTTCCTTTTAAGAGGAGCAAGGAGGGGGGTGTAGAATCGAAATAAAACAAACAGATAATGATACTAATGATACTAATGAGTTGTAATCAATCAGATTGGGATTTTTCCTTTTTAAGGGAAGCAAAGAGGGGATTATAAAAGTTGATTTAAATTTTCTAAAATTGAACTTCCACAAAGTTACCGCCGAAACCATCGAAAGTATTGTTCAATAAGACTTAAAATGAAATATTTTTCGGTTTATTTTGAAATTTATTATTCTTTACAATGAAATGCATGAATATTATTTGATTTTTAAATCTTAAATACTTTTCAAACCTTAAATACTTCACAATACCTTCGAAAACTTTCCAAGTAAATAAAAGTATATTATATAGGTATATTGAGGACATACTAAATTCTTGAACAATTTTTGTTGACGAAAATAAAGAAAATTGATGTTATATGAATATTATCAAATGTAACTTTTTACTTAATCTTTGTGTTAGTATTTATTTGAACGGTCTCAGTGTTAAAAAAAAGTTGTGACTTTGTTTTCAGATCGGATAAAGTAAATGATTTTTTTAAAGTATAAAAGCATATTTTAAGAGGTTTGAATGAAAAATCGAAAGTTAAATATTCTCGATGTTTCTAAAACAATGATCTCACATGCTTTTAAAAGGATTGGATGTACAGTAGTAGTTCGTGACATTTTGAGCTTAAAAATAATTACACCAAAGAGAATAGTTGGCGTTCATAATCGTTGTGCTTAAAAATAAATTAAAAGCTTTCTAGTTAATCAGTTCACAACATAACGTCTAAAATTTGCTAATGAACCACCTATATACAGGCTGATATTTATTTTATATGATTTAAATATTTAGTTAATATTCAAAATATTGTCATATTGGTTTTTATGAACGTTACCTTGTGTAAAATTTGAATCGCTCAAATTATGTATTTAAGTTCCACCAAGCACGAAATCAGTCGAAATCTTAAAAAGCAACATTGTGTTTTTGACATTTATATTGTAATTTAATTAATTTCAAAATGACATATATTTTTCTTAAATTTTCATTCAGTAGGCAACGCTGAAAGTGTACATATACAGCACACATACATTAACTCTCTTTCTCTACACACACATCGGGTGAATTACGCTCATTCAGTTTATCGTTGACAAGTGGCGCTGATCAATTTAATAATGCATATATAATTAAATAAACTCACATATAAACGTTTTTGAGCATAAAATCTTAGTTGAAAAATTGTCTATAAGAGAAAGCCGCCAAATAAAATATGTTTTTTTTGTAATTTTTATTTATTTGATAGAAGAGACACATACAAACACATGTTTTGTGTATCTACATTATATTAGTAATGCGTGTAATTTACTAAAAGCATCTTTTATATCCTGTTAAATTTTGAAGTATATTCAAGACTCATATGTCATAGTTTTCCCAAAGCTTACATAAAAAGTTAATGTATCATATTTCAAACATTAAATACCGCATAAACATTTTGAAATAACTTTACTAGTTTATATTTGTAACTCTTCACGTTCCTAAAACGTGCCTTATTATCAATGTATGCTTTCAATTGTATATAAGAGTAGATAAAGGATATTTAGTTTAATGAAACGACTGACACATTAGCATTATAAATCATGGAAAATTTACAAACGACTGAGCAAGAAGTATTTTTTTTGGATACATAATTATCAGTATTTTCAAAGTCGTATTGAAACTTATCGCTGTAAGAAAAAAACAAGCCAGTAGATAGTTAATAAAAAAGCTGAATTACATTTTTAGTTGTCAAAGTATTATAAAAATGCGAACTTGTAAAGTAAATCTTTGGGGTAAGCTCCTTTATGACAGTTAGAAAGAATATAATAATTGAAATATTAAATTCTACTGATTATATTTGTAAGCATTTTTTAACAAATAATTAAAAATCTGATTTACTGGGGATTATAATAATATTTAAAAATATTAAATTTTGAATCATATTTTTGAAAGTGCTTTGTTGCATTGAAACTATTAACTGTTTATAATCCTGCAAAGACTTTTATAATACATAATTAAAAGAAAAGTTAATTAACTATAAAAATCAATACTCTTTTCAATATTTTTGAAGTGAATGAAGATGATTAAGAAGCGTCTGGTGAAAAATAAATATAACAATTTATTTGACATTCGAATTTCACGGGGAAAAGCACTCCGTATAAAATCAGGTAAAATGAAATTAAAGCACGTTTACAAAGCTTAGCTTGAAGCTCGTGAGATTTATAATGGAGACATTTTACATAGCTAGCCTTTTCTCTTATTAGATGCTGTTATTTAATCTTTAATACATGGGTCGTTTGTTAAATTACATATATTTAACATTGTTGTATTTGTAGAATTTTATTACTGATCTTTGTTATAATTCTTAATATTTTAAAAATAACGACTCGTGTTCAAATAAAGTTTATTATCATGACAATATATTTTTTTATACTGCTGCAATAATATATAAGCTCATAAAAAGTAAATTGAGCCTAGTAGTATTTTTAGAAACATTGAGCTTGATGCGTTATAATGTTCTACAGGTCTAAATGTATTGTAAAAGTAAAGTAAACTTTGCTAATACTCACTGCAATAATGTTTTCTTCCTAAAATAAAAATAGTTAATCCACCAAAACACTTAATTAAAACGTGATTGTATTTGAAAGAACAATAAAAAATATTGACTATTTTGCTAGTTGGTTCACTTTTCTTCTCTAAACCTCATATAATCACACCGAAAAATCCTGAATTCAATGCCATTTCATTTTTCAATACCATGAATTCATCAGACAGTTATAATTATAGAATTATGCTTAAGCAGTTTTAAGTATTTGCTAATTCTTATATTAATATATTAATCGCTACTTTTTATAATTTGTCAGAGGATCTCTGCTCACTAAATAAAAATTCTGTTTCTCTAATATTTTGACATGTAAAATATACTTTTTCACATTTATGTTTTGTTTTTACACCACATAATTTTTTCGTTTGTAAAGTAACGATAGTTGCACTATAAGACTATATGACAAGAAAACGAGTTTTCGTCTTAAATAATTATTATAATTTATAAAATGAACACAAAAATGAATATGCTTTTATTTATGTCTATGTTCAATTCACTGTGCCTTTTAAGTTCAATGATAAAAGTAGTATTACCTTATTTTTTGATATTTTAAAACAAGGTGGATTATTTCATTATTTATTTCCTTTGACTATTTTTTGGGAAAAACTATATTGATATTTTATACCGTCGTTGTGAAGCAAAACCAAATTTTATTTATTATTGATTTTATAACATAACGATAAGCTTAACGATAAGCACGATAAAGCTTTTAACTAAAAATAATTCTATTTCTACAAAACAAAAAGATACGATATGTTTAAATTACACACAATGCTAATTTTTCCCTCCTTTTACTTTTGTTGACTGAACGAACACAACAAAACTGATCTGCGATAAACGATAAAACAAACGAATTTATGTGTCCACCAATTATTTTACCTTGAATGATAAATTAGAAAACACATTTGAATAAACAGACCTTCTATTTCCGTGGCAATTAAACTAATTTCCTTTTTTTGGCGCTTACTCACATCGCATGTCTTTTCCATTTAACTATTTAAACTGTTTACTTAATATGCAGGTCACACATTTTTTTGTTTTAAATACATAACATTTGCATGGCATAAAAATTCCGCAGCCACTTTTGCGATAAATAAAGCTGTCGCGAGTTTCTTCGTGACGAATTTGGATTATGAACGCACAAATCTTCATAAAACCACGTTCACTTTTCCAACAGTGAGTTCAGCCGGAACGAATTTGGTGCACCGGTTGCCACAACATGGTTCCAATGGGGTGCTCAACTGAAAAGTAAAATTAACACTTACGTAAACTATAATAGTTTTTTTTTTCAGTTCAACTTAAGAACTAAAAGCTAGTTACAAAACAATGATCAATTTTTTTTCAATTCATTAGTAACAAAGATGTGATATTTTTTTCCCATTACAATTTATTTGTAATAGCCATAAATCATTATTTCTGGGTATATTTTATAACGATCCTCTTACCATTATTCCGTCAATACTACATTTTTTATATTGATATTTTCTTTGAAAAAATGAAAATGAACAACTTGAGAAATTGAGTAACAAGCATTTCTTGTAGAAAACTATCATCAGTAATTTATATGCTCCATGCACATTGAGAAAGGAGATATTTTGAAAAGTGTGTTTTTATAAATGCTATTTATGCATTATTATTTAAAATAATGTTAAGGATTTATCAGGATATAACTATTGTAGTGATCACTGATAAAATATAAATATATACGTGCTCGTCGTTTCTCTGATTTTTAAATTACTTTTTCGTAAAAGCTTAGTTACAAGCAAGAAAACTTCTAAGTGATTACAATATAAATAATGATTAATGTTTTAGTGGGTTGAGAATTAGTTGATATTATATTTCACACAATTATTATAAATTTCATTCTACACAATTTCATTAAAGACTGTTTTTCAGTTAATAACTATTTTTTTTCTATTCGGTACTTTTATTTATAGTATTTTTTAAAGTCTTATTAAAATCTCATATGTAAGTCTTCTATTTTCTTAAACGTTATTTATGATTTTATCCACAACAGTGTCAGCGTAAAACTTTGCTTGATAGTCATCTTAAATGGAATATATTCGCAGCTAGCCATTTTTTTATAGTAAAATCTAAAAAATCTGGAGATTAAATTCAATACTTCCATCGTGCTAAAAATGCTCACTATTATAAGAAATCATTTTTTAGCTAACGGCTTCTCTTATTTAATCTTAAGTATTAAAATTTAAAGAAAAACGTTTGTGCAATGTATATTAATTGTTAATCGACATGCATGTTTTCTTATGATATGTAAGTAAATGAAAATTGTCAATTTTCTTAAACTTTTTGAATCCTGTATCACTTCGGAGTCAAATTATTCAGCATTTTTGATGTATAAGATATTGAAAAAAAATAAGAAAATAATACTTTTTTTATTAATTTTGACATTAATTTTAAATTTTAATTACGACGACCGCAAAAAATTGCACTGTTATAGAGACATAAAAGTGTACACGTTTAATAAGGTAAAAGCTGATAAATAGTCGTCTTTAGTTAAAAAACATGATGTCACTTGTCTTTTTAATATATTAACCACCTTTGATTATCTTATGATGCTTTTAAAGTTCAGTTTCATGCTTGAATGTGATAAACGTATTATATGTACTAGGTGACTTTTCGCGATCTTGTAAAAAGCAATACATACTGTGATACTACCATAACTTTGTTTTTGACTTGTAAACTCTATGGAGTGTGTAAAAAATATACAATGTATTGAAACTCATTTCATTTAATCAACTCAAGCAAGTTGGTTGTGCTATTTACGAAAATATGTGTATTATTTCCGTCATAGCCTAATGAATAATAGTCAATGTTTGCAGTATAAGACTAAAACTTAAAGTATATATACAAAAAAAGGAAATCGTCGAAGATTGACCAACATAAGTAATGGCTTCATACCAAACCGTATTTTACAACAAGTCTTCGTTTAATTTCAAACCATTAAGTAATCATGCTCTTTTAGTAAAATACTTAAGGTTTGCATGCGAGAATTAAAAATACAGAGCAGTTCAAGAAACAGTATGCACGCAAATTGAAAAGATGTAAGACCCCTACCCCTTGACGCAGTGCTAAAAAGTACGAAGGGCAACAAAGCGAAAATAATTTTAAATAATATAAATTTTACGCTTGCAAAAGCCTCGCAATCAAGAGTAAACGCCTCCTTCCGGATTCGACTAAATTTTTTCTACCGCTGAGTCACAATATTATTTTTTGTGAACAGGGTTAACCATTAAAAGATTTGCGATCGCTACACCACTAACTTTTAAGTTGTATTTAAAATAACTATGAGTATTTCATTCTTTCTTTATATTTACGTCCGCTCCAAATGTGATAAATATATACTACTTATGACGTAGTAATAATCGATAAAATTACAAAAAAAAGATACAATCGACCAATAATAATTTGAACTGAGATAAATAGATTTTGTTTTAAAAAAAAAATATAGATATAAAGTTGATTTTATACAATCGAAAACCATTTATTTTGTCAAAATTGTTCTTAACGAAGATAATTATTTTGCTAACTCAGACTAAAAAATATACTCACGTGGATTCCAAATAAGGAGTAACATTTTAATGAAAATAATAAATAAGGATGGAACGGTCTAATTGTACTTACTTTTTTGATTAAAATATATTTTTTCATTTTATAAATTAAACATGACTTCATTTATCATTAAGGAAGATAACCAGAATTTGTAAGAAATCAAATATTATGAATCTGAAATAATAAAACATATAAATTCAATGTTCAAGTCGATTTTACCTCTGAAAATAGACTGCGACCCAGTTTTATAAGCGATTGGTTCTCCCATACCAACGTAGCATGTTGAACCTTTGACGTACAAACAGAAATATATTTCCGCGTTTTTCTTCGGCATAAGAACGAGACATCAAGTTTTTCATTGAGTCTATTATTTCTTCGGCTTCGCCCAACTGCGCCTGAAAATAAAAGTGTTTGTATTTCTCAATTTTGTAAAACGTTTTAAATTTTTAACAGTATTACTTCATTTAAAAATACTATTTGAGATTGCATTAAATGATGGAACACAACAAAATTACTTATTTAAGACGAAGAGTGTTTTGAAACTAAAAAATGAAGGTTTTAGAGTTCTAATATCATTATTTCTTATGCCATTTTAAAGTTGTGTATGTATTTTCGCAAAAATAGTTTTGTTTGTAATATCAAGAATTTTCAATATTTCTTTCGATAAAAATAAACAATTATTAACTATAAAAGATAAATCCATAAATTGTATCTCAATGAAACGCTACGGTGAAATCAAAAATACGCCGTTAATAAGTAGGTTTATTTTAAAAGCTTGGATTAACTTAATATATTTATTTCTTTATATTTTCTGCCTCAAATACATTCGCCAATATTTTGTATCTTAACATCAAAATTCTGAAAAAAGTGTATTGTTTTGTCAACGATATTTAAAACCACTTCAAAAGTACTTGAAGTTTTTATCAGTTTTTAAACTAATTTTATAAAATAAACTATTGTTTTTAGCTTCTATGACATTAAACTTATTTGATTATTTATTTATTTGATGAATTGTTTGATAAACATCATATTTCTTCAAATAAACTCTAGCTTTGTTTTTTACCTGGATTTAACTCCAATATTTTTGTCTTTGTTGACCCAAAATTGGCTTCATTATTAATTCAAAATCGTAGTTTCCGTTAACAAGTTACGATTAAAATACTTTGCAGGAAATACTCTGTTTGTATTAAAAACACAATTTCTATAAATAATGGTTATAACCATACAATTATTAAAAGGGGCCATATTATGATTTCCTACATAATATGATCCATTCCAATGTTATACTTTATCAATTATCATACTGATCGGTGAAAGGGACCTGCTTATATTATTTTCATTTATTTGAACAGGAACACGGCACTCGAGACATTTTTCAATAAAAAAAAATGTTTTTCTTTACCGCAGTTGCAGTTTATTTTTTAAACTGAAATAGCATGCAATTTCATAGGAATTTTTCGGTCAGCATAAATTCTGCCATTGCAAATGGTTTTTTTTTAAAGCATTTTCTGAATATTGATTAACCGAGAAATGATAAAGCAGGTGTACACACAACAACAGGCAGAATAACTAATCATATTACAAGATCGATACAATAAACTTTTATAATTTCCGAAAAACCTAATATTATACATACCGATTCTATAACAGCAGCGATTAGGAAAAACTGACGACATCAGAGGCATCAAATTTAATTCGACTTGGTAAATACTCTGGTTTTTAAAAAATATGGAAAGGATGGAATAAATCGAGCATTTCAATGTCTTAATTAGCTTTTGAAAAATTTTGCGAATGGCGCAATTTGGCCATGAACTTACAGCAATTAATTAACTGTCAACTTTAAATATAATATACCAGATAATTACCGAATTTGATTATGTATTCTGAAATATTTAGCTGTTTTGCTAGTACTTACGCGCGTGAAGTTAAGAAAAACTGAATACCTATAAACAACCACTCAGCAAGCATTCATATCGACTGTGGAAAGGAAAAAGGAAGTAACCAACAGTTTTTTCAAAACAGGTTTTTTTCGATTATCACAATATATCATCCGTAATACACGTTCTATCAAAAGGATGCAAGATTAAAATGCCGAATTAGTATTTAAATTTAGCTTTTAAGTTTGAAAAAGATGACCTTGTAAAAAATTAAAACCAAGAAAAAAGACTGAAATAATGGTTTTTCCTGGACAATTTTTGTTATAAATATTAGGTTATGTCAATTAATAACCAGTTTAGAAGTCTCCGTGCACTTCAAGGTTGTGTATAATTCATAATTTGCATATGGCCCAAACACGTGTTTTGCACCTCCTGTAACATTTGATATGTATGGGTCACGTCGTTTTTCCTTTCCACGGTCGATATGTTTTATATTTAAAATTTTAAAGTAGGGACTCAGACCATTGTTAACTAAGACCTTTAATTTCTTCATATGAACCTGTATACATAAAGATAAAAGTATTATTAAGAAATTACCTATTTAATATCAGTGCAAAATTATTGGTTAAAATTTCGAAAACAACTGTACGACATTTTTGAATTTCTTCAATAATTGTTATCAATGAAGACAGTTTTTGAAGTAAAGAAAGTGAATCTTTTGTTTCTCACAGAAAAAAAACCGAAAATAATAGTGGACTTTTCACCCTCGTCCTGTTCTCACGATCATTTTATGGGATTTGTAGAACACATGTCATCATATACCTAACACAAGAAATAAAATAAGCGTCCTCTGACAAGGATCGGTTTCTTTTGCACCCTCGTTTTGAAGTCAACGGGGTTTCAGAATGATTAACGTACCTTTGAAATAAATTCACACGCTTGTTGGCAGGTTTTGAATATCAATTTGAGAATATTGGATTTATATTTTGAATGCGTAGCAAGGTTTGATGTTGGGAAGAATATTTTTCCCCAAAACGTTTTCTTCTCCCTTTACATATGCACCTAGCTTATTGCTTATTATACATTTATAACGACGAAATCGAGTTTCGATAAGAATTTGAAAGCGCAATTCGACTAACAAATAAATAATTGAAATTATTTTAAAACTTTTTACTTAAGTCCCTCTTTACGATTGTTTGGTCTATGAATCAAATCCTCAAATAGATATTTAAATAAAGTTTTATTTCAATCTTTTATTGAGTTTTATTGACAACAGTAAATAATTCTGTAGTATTTTTACATTTTCTTACCTACCCTGTCAACTTGGGAAAATTCTCTCTTTAAATTACTTTTTTTTTCAAATATGAAATGTAGTGATATTTTAAAAATATACAAATTTTAATTCCAATTTGAATTTTTGTAAAAAAATAATATGTGGTTTAAATTTGATCGATCCAGCAGTTATATTTTTGATTTCATTCGTATTTAAAAAAAAGCGTATTTTTAAAACAAAATTTAACCACTCTTCCATTGTCTAACAGTTTGTGTACTATTGTGGAAACGATAGGAGTTATTGAAAAAATCCTTGGTATGAAATCGTTGTATGATCATTTAAAATCATTTTTTTTTTTTTACGAAATACCAGACAAAAGTAATGAAAGTTTTAAGCCATTTCAATGGCGTAAATATGTGCGAGGGACGTATTTCAATAAACACATACAGTATCTTACACAATTTTTGTTTTATTAAACATCGCAATGAGTAGTTTTTGGTTTTATGATTTATTTCTCTGACAGTGCTCTTTTATTACCGTTGAGTTTGAGAAAGTAAATCAGTAAAATGTTTTCTTATAAATTAACAATGACAACATAAGTCTCATTTTACGGCACATATGCACTTGTTTATTTATCAAAGAATGCTTCGCAAAGTCAAGGAAAGGGTGTCCTACAAATTCCACAAACATGTTATTCTCGGTTTGTTGCTTTGTTATGATTGTGCAAAGGCGATACGTATTGATAGAACTTTATTTGTTTGTTTGGCTGTGAAAGCCTTTGCAAAGCTCTGCGTGTATTTTATTTTGTCGAGTGTGTACGTTTTGTTTTGCCCTGGATATTTTATTTAATGTTTGTTTCGGAGTTTTGCGCACCTTTGTTTATTTCCAAAGTAATTGAATTGATGCTATGTATTTTTTTCATTTTACTTCGATTCGAATATGTCCAGTCACATCAAGTAAACGTCCATTTCTCGCGATCAGAACGTCAACAATTTTTGATGTTTGATTAAAAAGGGTAAAATGCAAAAACGGTGAATTTTTCTCCGTAAGTAATTGAATAGAAGCTGAAAGTACTCATAATTTGGATCATCGCCCATTAAAACAAATATTTAACATAAATTATTTATAGCTTAAAAGAATAAAAGTATTTTTTGAATTTAAAACAATTCAACTTTGTTCACATACTGATTGCAAAAAACACTTAACAATAAATTGTTCTGTTTTAAGAATATAGTAACTTTTGTGTAAGATATCATAATAATTTTTCTTCGTTATGCCTACTGAAAGAAAAAACATTCACCAATTTTAAACACATGTATTTTTTAGAAATTGTTTTTGTTATTTCTTAACACGTACATTACAAAAAAATATTATATATTAATTCTTCTTCTTCTTTGGCCATGTTCGAGACCCTATGTGGAGCATATGGCCGCCACGCGGCACCTCCATGTTTCCCTGTCTCTCGCCAATAGCTTTGCTTCCTCCCATGACATGCCAGCATCCCTCAGTTCCGCCGAGTACATCCTATGGATAGTACCCGACGGACGTCCAGGACGCCGGAATCCCACCGGTCGAAAGAAGAGGCAGGCAGGATTGAGGCTTTCCGGAGGCATCCGCAGCACGTGACCCAGCCAGTTCCAACGTCTCTCCATAACCACTGACGTGACGGGACGCTGTCTTGTACGCTCCCTTATCTCTGAATTCCTCACAAAATCAAACCACCTCACCCCCATTATCCGACGCAAGCATCTGTTCTCGAAGCTCAGTATACGGTTTTTCTGAGTCTTCGTCAGGTGCCATTAATTGTTAATTTAAAACTCTTGCAGTGTAAAAAAAATAGGATATACTATAATATTTAAAAAAAAAAAAACATTTGAAATTAGCAAGAAAGTCAACTGAGTAAGTTTCGATAAAGTCTACTAGCTCACGTCTACGTGGAATATGTCAAAATTCAAAGCAATATTGTAAAACACTGTTAAAAGCCTTCCAAGCATTATTGAATACGTTTTTTTTAATGCCCCCAATAATTTCTCGAGAAAACCGCAACATGTTGACTTTCCTGTGAAACATACATCGAAAATACTATAAACACATACATAAAAGTAATTTTCCACCTTATTCAAACAACATTGTTCTTAAGCCTCACATTTATTAGCAACTGATATAGTTCGTGATGAGCAAAATCAGTCCTAAGTTTATTGAAAAAATGTTTTTTTTTTTTTTTTAATATACTTTCCACCAAAAATTAACAGTTTACATATTTAAATTTATTATTAGATTATGTGTGTCACGTTCAGCTTTAGGTTGTATGTTTTTATAGATTAAACAATAAGTATACTTGTTAAATTATTTAATTGGATTTTTTGGTACATACCTATAATAATTCATTTTATAAAAAGAATTAAAAATAATGAATAACTACCCTCTTGCAAATTAAGTTTTTGATAAAACCAACAGCTAATTTTTAATATTCGACACATCAAGCAGCCTTAAAATACTTTTAGTATCAAGAAAGATATCAAAGAGAAATATTGATCAACTTTACATTTAAACTGCTCATAGCAATAATGAGCTCATGAAATATTCTTTATGTGAGAAAACTCACTCACCGGCGTTCATAAAATTAGTTTTCACGATCAGCAAACCACACTTAAATTTTATTTCCACTTTTCTTACAACTTAACACAAGTATAAATTAACAATTAGCAAATAAAATTATGGCAAATATCAGAAACTAAAATTACGATAAATAATAATCTGAAATTCTTAAACCCAATCCCCGCTTTATGGTAAAGTTTTAAACGTCGTTAATTTTGTTGCAAAGTATTTCTCAACCAAAGGTAAAGAAGTCGCAGCATATTCCAAGGGGGTTGCAGAGAAAATATAACTTTAAGAGAGCCACAGCATAGTTTTGGGGGGCCACAGGCAAATATCCATAAACTCCCAGGTTTTGAAAATCAGGTAGCGACAAAATATTTTCAAAGATCTAAAAAAAAGGTCTCGTGACTTTTCATGTAGGCAATTCCTGGGTAAAAATTTTAAATCTGACACCAAGTAAAATATCGAAAATAATTTTGAAATCTTTCAATCTTTGAGTCTCAAAACACTTATTTGAACGGGTATGTGAGCGACGGAAAAATATGAGAATCAAAATAAGCCACGGGCTCAAAAATGTTCAAAGATACGAGTCCCAGAACTGTTTCAAAAATTGATTTTTCAAACAATTTATCTATGTTTGCTTAAAGACGATCTTAAAAACGAGAGAGCTTAGCTTACTTTATCCTTATATCCCTACTCTTTTCGGAAAAGAATGATTACATATCCGTGTTACTGAGTTTTTTTTTCTTCTTCTTCTTGGCGTTACAGTCCCAAGTAAACCTTGGCTGCCTCGATCAATCTTCTCCACCCTTCCATACCAGCTGCTTATATCCAACACTTGCGAGTCCTGTGACACCCTATTCATACAGTGAAGTTGCGGTCTTCTAGCTTTGCGTCTTTCTTCAGGAGTAGTAGTTTATCATGTTGTTCTCGTAGACAACATTTTTTTGAGATAAATTGTATTGGAAGTCTTTATCCTTTACATCGGGAATATGCATAGTTTTGAGGTTTTCAAATAACAAATAATAAAACTCATGTAGCTCGATAAAAACAGGCTTCAATCGCAATTTTATCGGCAGCATTTAAAAAATGTTTTACTTTCAAAACTTTTTTTTTCATGAACTTAAATGATTGGTGAAATACGATGATATTGTTATTTTATCTAAGAAAATATTATTGAACGGCTTGAATTTATTATTTTCATGATATATTAGGACAATTCGCATAGCGGTCAATGCGGGCAGGCTGTGATTTATGTCTTCAATAAATTTTCGTTCATTATTTTTGCTGAGAACTTCTATGTTACTAATTTAATAAAATTTTCTTACAGCTTTTTTTTGTAGATGGGTCAAAAAAATACGCTTTTTCATAGTGTTGTTGTCGGTAACTCAAATATTGAATTGTTAATCATCTAACAACCACTTCGGTGGTGCTTTTTAAAATTATTAGTGAAAACATTTATATTTATATTAAAAAAAAAATGTACTCATGTGGGTGAAACATCGGTTTTAGAAAAATATCGTTGGAATTGCTACTGCAAAATAGTAAAACTTTAATAAGTTTGGTTTTTTTTTAAATTGATATTGGAAAACTAAGACCTTTACTGAATAATGACCGTTTTTGTATTTTTAGTAACTCTATGAGCATTAAACTTAAATTGTTTTATTTTGCAGTATCTTTTTCAATACTTTGCTCGCAATTTTTTCGGTATTCTATCAAGAATACAATTTAGTATGTATATCTTTTTCAAAAGAAAAACTGAATAGTATGGCGTAAATTTTAAAAATAGGCTTTATTTGTCAAATATATTGTAAGTCGTTGGACTACTCAGATAATACGAAGCAAGTTTATTTTCAAGCCTTTTGATGTTTTTTTCCTCAAATATAATAATAATATGTCAGCTTAAAGCTTGACAAATAACAGCCTTCAAATCTTTCCATAAATAAATTCATTTATTTAGTAAAAGCTTCTGGGGCTGCAAAGACAAAACAGATCGGAAAAATCAGGGAGACATTTTGGAAAATAATATTTGTCTAATAAGATAATACATCATTCTGTTTCCTGTACTGTTCTGATTTCATTCAGTACACGCCGAGCGGATACTGGGTCTTATGTATGATTTATATTGCCGTGGGTAGAATTTTTCCCAGATACAGCGTATTACAAAAGATAAAACAAAAGTTATTTTCTCGAAAAAATCCGTAAAAAATGACAAAGGAGCTGTATTGTTGTATCTCATATTGAATCAGATGAGTTATAAGCCTTTGAAAGTACTTACGCCAAAGTATACCCAATGTATTAGCTGGTATGGAGATACATACCTAACACGTTGATAAAAATATATTTATTAGAATATTAAAAAACACAACGAAACGTTTACTCACTTTTATCATCAAGCAAAAACAAATAGCATCAAACACTAATGAAAATTTAAAATTGTATATACAATGGCAGTTTTACCCCTTAAATGCATGATTTTATACTTTTAAACAAAAAATATTTTCTTATACATTAGGTAGATGTGATTGCAGGAAAATTATTTTTAAAAAATCTCGATAGTTTTTTAAAATATATTTTTATCCAAAGACACTTTATACTCTTAAGAAGTACATAGGCATTTGAGATATAAAACATGCTTATCCAGCTTATGTAATGCTATTGTGATGAACCATGATTTTTTATTGTGAAAATTGTATTAAAAACGGTCGAAAATCAATGGCCACCAACACTTCAGCTTGCTCTGTTCTAATGAAGATTATAATGGTTTAAAACGTGTAAAAAAGACATCTATTGAAAACAATATGAAAAAAAGTTTGTATTTTACCAATGGGCATAAGAATAAAAAGATAAATCGATTTATGTTTTGCCAAAAATCCCAAGCAAAAGTTTGTTCTTTTCGTAGTCATCTATAAGTTTTAGGGTTAAGTGTCACAATATTAATAAATATACAATAAAGTCGAAAATAATACGGCATTTAGCCATCTTTGTAACTATGTAATGTAGTTTTTTTATAATTTGAAATGTTGACATTATATCAAAATACCATACAACTATAATAAATTATAATTATCTTAAAATTGTATACTTCGCTATTACAACTACATCAAGTATATATTAAAAGAAGAATTAAAAATTAATAACAGCTTTGATTAACTTGTTTTAACTTTAAACAATATGCTTTATGCATACCTATTTTTTATTACTTTCCGATATAACATATTACATACGTCTATGCAATTAGTATTTTAATATCAGTGATTAATTTAAATAATTTGACAACATACATATGTACACTGACTTTATCGAGAAATCAATGTTTAAAGTTATAAATAACTTAAATTCTTTAAAAATTCAAATTTTAAAAAAATTGTTTCATTAATTATGTACGAGAGTAAAAATAGTTGCAGACATAACATACACCATTTTTTTTTTTTGGTAAAAAAAATCGGTTATCAATAATTTATCTTTTAATCTTCAGCCCAACAGAATTATATTTTGAAAGCGATTTAAATTAAGTGTCATAAAAGATTTTTTTCCTTTTTTCAAACGTTTATAAAAATACATATCTATTATTCTTGATAAGCCAATATTAACTTTATGAACAACCTGTAATTTATGCCCAATAGATTTCTCAACCAGACTCGCGAAAGGGAAAAAGCCAAAGAAAAATGACTGAAATGTTATTTTTTCTTTATTCTTTTTTTTGTTCGTAAGTTTTTGTTATAATTAATGGAGTTCTGGTGGGTTTTTTCAACGCATTTTACTCAACAGCCGTCATAAATTATATTTTTTTAAAACGCATTTTCAAGATAATTTGTTACCTTTTCAGACACATTTTTGATAAAGTGCACATTTTCTCTTCCATTTAGGAGGTTTTCTTTTGTCAACTCTCCAAATGTATGGTTGCTTCTTACCCTATTTTTTAAATATAATAATTTAATCAACTTCAATTTTTTTACGCTATTTTTAAAGCGATTTTTTATCTTACATCTCTCCTTTTTACGGTAAAATTATATTTATAGCTACAACTTTATTAACTAGTGAATTTTGTTTATATTGACTTGATCTCGTAGCTATCGTAAGAATTAACAAATAAATTGTTTGAAATATGAATGATAATATATTCCACTAATGTATTTTTCATTTTTGTTTGTAAAAACTAATATTATATTTTTTACTGTAATTTTACTTAAGCATTGTTAACTATAAAATGATGTTACCCGTGGAAAATTTTCTACGAAAACTGATCTTTCTGCACCACCTGTTAATATGATCAACCTGAAATTTTATTTATTTTATTTAAAAGGCTTTTTTTATTTTGCATTAAGAAAGAATGTCTTCGTTTTAAATACTAAGCAGAATTATATTTAGAAAACGACCTATTTAGTGTGCTTTAATTACGAAATAAATTCTTTATCTACGATTTTGATTTATACATAGTTATTTTAGTTCAAATAAAATATATGCTATAATTTTCCATTGTCACTGTTCGGCTAACTATGTTTTGTTGTGTTGCCAAGCGAAAATTTTCCAAACCTTGAATCCAAACTGAATATGTCTTTTATTTTTATTGAAAGTACGATATATATATTTTAAATGGTTTCTTTTGTCTTGTTGCAGGTTTCGTGGATAAGAAAAAGAGATCTTCACATTTTGACTGCTGGAATTTTGACATATACATCAGATCAAAGATTTCAAGTGAGTATAAAATTAAATCAAGCAACAAAAAATATTTTATAATTTAAGATTTCGACTGAAGGTGCTTGGTGGAATTTCAATATTAAATTTGAATCGTTCACTAAACTTTCATTTGCTAAGCGTCAGTTCAAGTTCATCCGTGCACTTGAATGCCTGAAGATGCCAAAAGGCGAAACCCGGGTCGTTAGTGACAAAATTTGTGAGAATGTACATAGTTTGAACGATTCAAATTTAAAAAATATTTTGTATTAAATTCTGGATGTTTTCCAGTGCACCGTCAGCATTGTACATTACTTAACATTGATTTCGATTAATCGATGAGCTTTTCAATTTTCGGTCAGGGATATTATTTTCATATACAATCCGATGCTTTTTTTTAACAATATATCATTATCTGGCTTAAAATTTAAGTTATCACTTTATGAAAAACGATATTTTCACGATCGCTGAATATAGTAACTATATTATAGTAAATAGCTGCAAAATATTTTATGACTGCAGAAAAACGAAACATTACAATAACAAAATATTTCGATTGTTCTCTTGAGTTATGCTTTAGTATTTGCTCTTTTCTATTGCACACTCAAAGCTTAAAGCTTTGTTCGTGTCATTTCTTGCAAACTTGCGACTTTTATATTACGATCCTTTGCTTTTATAACATCTCTAACTATTACAGCGAATTCAAAACTATTTTAACCATACACGGAAAACCTCTTCTTTATTCAAATATCGTTATACCATTTTTGTTAAGCTTTCTTATTTGATCATAAAACATTTTACATTTTTTCCAAGTGACATATTTTTTTCAACACTTTCCTTTCCGTATAAGATAGCACATAAAATTAAAAACAACAATCAAATTATTACATCTTTGACTTTCAGTACAGTACAGTCACTGAACTGTAGGTATTCACTGTCTATATTTGGTGGAAAGGCAAATTTTTCCAAAAATTAAACACTTTTATGTAATACTTTCATATGTATTTGGAAATAGTACGAAAGAAAATAATTTTTTCAACCTATGTACATCCGACTTTTCATGTTTAAAATTATACAAATATATTACTTATGCTTTGAGGTATATCATATAATATAAATTTCAAAGAATCGGCGTTAAAAGATAGTTTTCTACGCGTAATAAACATGTGAATACACAGCTCCAGTAGTCTTGACATTTTTTCACAAATGATTTAACTATACCTTTACCAATATTTTTTTTTCTTACTTATGGAAACCTCATGAGCCTCTATTAAAAGTTTCGTGATTTCTATTACATCTTACCGGATAAACATTTGTTCACATACTATTTATACATTTATCTCAATAGAAACGCGTTTAGATATGCAACACGTTATATAACGAGTCCTCACAGATACCGTTTTATCCACATTTTTCCATATATCGACTTGACTGTACACAAGCCAGGTTATGAAGAGAAAGGAAAAATTTGGAGTGTGTGCGAGTAAATTTTAATATAACATCAAAACATTATTTCAACATCAAAACAAATAAAACTCTAGTGATAATTAGGTGAAAATAAATTATTTCAAAGTAAAACGCCGCATTAAATTATAAATGGAAAATTTCTTCTAAGAAGTGACTTTTAAACGGCGGCTCAAACACGTTTTACTGAATGTCGTTCACACAGAGGGTATTATTATTTTTTGAGAATTTATAACTACACATTACTTATTCTTAGTACTCATTATGAACATAACAGTAAATAATGTCGAAAGAAATAATATAAAAAGTGTAAATCAGAAATAGTCCGCCATATAGAACGACAACCGATGCACCATAGGAGCCGACAGAAAAAGAATACTTCTTGAATTATTCGCTTATCTGCATTCTGTTGTCATTAATACAGTTTGATAAAATAGAACCTAAGCGATTTAAAAAATGATAGAACATTAATGAAACAACACCACAGGATTCTATAATATGTTCAACGTAATAAAAATAGTATTTCTATCCAAACAGAAGTTTTTTTCTTATAAAAAACTGTATTTTCGAACGGCTATTACATTTATGATCCATTTTATTATTATTTACAAACAACACCGTTCAAGTAAACAAGACACATACCGCAACTCTAAACTGCACCACATAACACATAATCCTCGTGTCATGACATTAACTTGTCTTCCGCCATATTGCACATAACATCCTATTGTCAACCACCGATCCTCAAATAACAATTATTGTGGTAAACAAAGATAATTTAATTAAATTTCTATTTTATTTCGACTGATGTAATTGTTAGATTAAAAGAGAATCAGCGCAGAAATGAAAATAAATTAGATACTTTCTTTTCATATCCCCACATTTCTATCAAAGAATTGAGACCGTATTTTGTCTTGTAGTCATTAGGTTAATTATTTTATTGTGTGGAAATATTAATATTTTTTGGAAAGATTTAAAGTTAATAGAACGAGTTTTGGCGCAACTTTATTTTTCAAGGAAATAAATTAAAAAGGTATTCAGTAAAAAAAACATTCAAAAGATAACATGAATATTTTTGATGTATTTTTAAAAACTTTTAATCACACATAAAAGATAATAATGACAATTTCTTAAACGCAGCATATTATGATTGGTAACCAATCCTATTACGTAGACAAGTCATCACCAAAAAGGTTTTCATTTTAGAGTGTGTCATTATAGGCCTCTTATGCACTGTTCACTGGTCTCCGGAAAACATTGTCACCACTTGCCAGTAACTATAACTAGACTAAAAACCACAACAGCGTGCGTAAACGCTAATTTGCTTTCTTATGTCTCGTGGTTGTCCGAGACCAGTCGTCGGTGTGTAAAGAGCCTTATAACTTTATTTTGAATGTCTTTGTTGAGTTAAACATTAAACAATTTATCTACGAAAATTCTTCGAAGCTTCATTCTCGTGTGTGACATGACAGAAAAATAATCAGAATAATTATTCAAAAATCAATATTACAAACCGCTAGTACTTTTTATTTAAAAAATAAACATTGCAAAATTTCTATAAAATAACGTAAAAAGTTAATAGGTTATAGGTTAATAGGTAAAAAAAATAGGTTAAAAATAATATGTATTAGTTTACAAAAGTTTAAGAAGGTTTTGGAAGCCTTAACATTACAATATAACCATTATTTTGTATAAATTTTAAAGCTTAATTTATTTCTTATAATACGATATAAGTAAAATAAAACTAGCTTTATCAATTAATTAACGTCTGCATGAACTGTTTAACTTTACTGAAATGTTACGATTGGAAATCGACTTCCAAGTAGAGGTCCTAAACCGGAATATGGACTTTATAAATCTTTGTTACAGTATTCACTTTTGTACTTCTTTCAAAAACTCATAAGTTATATTCTCAACACAAAGCTGCTTATATTTTCATAACTTCTGTAGTATTGGCTTTCTTAATATTTTATTTTACATCGTTACGTAGAATCTATAGCAATGTAAATATGTAATAAAAATTGAAAATTCTCTTGGGCAGCGAATATCAACTAATGTGAAACAACAATCCAGATCGTTATATATAATTGTCTTGATATATCGGACAATAATCGCCCAGGCATATTCAATAACTAAAATAAATGTGCTTAAAACGAAGAACTACTTTTAGGAATCTCTTTTGGTTGTGTCATTTAGTTTAAACTCTCTTGGAGTTTATAATCCCTAAGCTAATAAAAATAATGACTTTATTAAAATGATTTGTCTGAACTATATATTATTTCGCTTAACGGTTGCGAATCATGGCACCTGACGAAGACTCGTAAAAATCGTATACTGAGCTTTGAGAACAGACGCTTGCGTCGGATAATGGTGGTGAGGTGGTTTGATTTTGTGAGGAATTCAGAGATAAGGGAGCGTACAAGACAGCGTCCCGTCACGTCAGTGGTTATGGAGAGACGTTGGAACTGGCTGGGTCACGTCCTAGGGATGCCTCCAGAAAGCCTCAAACCTGCCTGCCTCTTCTTTCGAACTGTAGGATTCCGGCGTACCGGACGTCTGTCGGGTACTATCCATAGGATCTACTCGGCGGAACTGAGGGATGCTGGCATGTCATGGGAGGAAGCAAAGCAGTTGGCGAGAGACAGGGAAACATGGAGGTGCCCACATTGGGAACGAACATGGCCAAATAAAAAAATATATTATAAATAAGGCAACCCCGAAATTGATACCGAGTAAATTGATAAATCATATTTAGATTTCAGAAAAAAATCCTCGATTTAAAGAACAAATTCAAATTTTAATCTGTCACTATAAATCTGTTTTGATATATTTTTTTCTCAACAAGTATTCGTAAAACGAGCTGTTTTGCATAAGTTAATATTTTCAAAAGACGTATCCTTAAATTTTTATGACATGTTTTGAACTTTTAAAAAGTATATAAAAACTGGCTTAACCGTAAGGAATTTTGATATTTTTTTACAATACATGCATTAAAGGAACAAGCCCATTTTATAATCCCTTCGTTGATAATTTCTTACGTTTCCAATTCCGGGATTTCGGGGTTGATTAATTTTGAATTTTCTCACCGAGGAATTTGAAATCCTCAATTCGCTATACTTTTTCCTTGGATTCTCACAGAACCTGGTTTTTTTTTGTTTTTAGCTCACCGAGGAATTTGAAATCTCCGATTTGGTATACTTTTTCCCAGAATCTCGCAGAAACTCGTTTTTTTTTGGCTCACCGAGGAATTTGAAATCTTGAATTTGCCAATTTCGTGTAAATTTTCTCAAAATTTCTCAATCCCGAAATCCCGGGATCGCGGCCATCTCAATCCCGGGATTTCGAGATCAGAAAATTGAACGGGATCCCGGTATTGGATGCCCTAGTTGCCATATATTTATTAATTTACAAGAATTTTCATAACCATAATAAATGTTGACATGTGAAGATTATGATTATATCGTGGGTTTATGTCCGTATTTTCTCTTTATACAAAGCGACACATGACAATTCCCGCTGAAAACGTAACGACATTTCGGTCGGCCTTTTAGTATTGGACGGACACTGCGTTTGTAGATTGTAAATACGACATACCATTACGATGTACCTAGGGATGGGTTTCATAGCGACAGCCCGGAATAATTATTTATCAATACTAAGATTCAGGGCCGTACCAACGGGAGCTTAAAAACTCACATACTCATAGTATCAAACAAACAAATGAAAATAGTAACGGTTCGGTTATATTATCGTTCGCGAATTGTCCGCTCTCAATGTGGAGTATATAGCCTTTAATGAAGGTATCCCAATATTAGTTTTTTCTAAAAGAACTATCTGTTACTTAGTCTCTTAACTTATTTTTTACAAAGAGAGTAGTTGAGATATAAGAATAAGTCTAGAACAGGACTAGTGGTTAAATAATCCCTATCACTACTCTCAGTTATTGAAGGATCGGAAAGGTTCGAGAGTAAATTTTTAGATATCACAAAAACCCATACATTCAATAAAAATTGATAAATTGTTAGATTAGAAATTATATTCGTTCTAAGGCTTGAAATCTTGGGGTCCGAAAAAAAAGATTAATATCGCCGATCGATTTTTTTTATCTTTCATTTGGAATTTGTCGCTAATTGCACACAGATTATTCTAGTTTAAATTACAGAATAGTAAATAACTAAATTCATGCTGCCTTATTTTTGCAATAAATTATGTCTTCAATAATACTGTCTGTTTAATATAAACTAATGTGTATGGAAAAAAATCGTTAAATATTTGAAAAGTACTTAAACATAAGAAAAACTTCTTTTTTTTTTCATCTTTAAGTTTTCTATTTACTTCATTGTTTTTTACTGTGTTGTAACATTAAAAATAGTTACTTTTTAATTGAAACAGGAAATGAGAAGCTTGGTATTAAAACTCATTCTATCCAATTATTATACTTTTGATATTAGTGGGCAAAAAATGCTAAATGCATCAATCAAAAAAGCTGTATATGAACACTCAAAACTACTGATAAAAATGCTATTGGTGTTGTAAATGAATACTATTGAATAACTAAATGGCAATCAGTATGTTTCATGTTGTAAAAAAGTGCGAATTTTCACATGCAATAAATATTGATAATACTTTGTATATTGTATATATTTTCAAACAAAAAATTGTGCTCTTGTAATTTTTATCATAGTAATATTAAATCCAATATTGAATTTTTCCGTTTGGAAAAATTTAAATATATAAATCAATGATTGAATTAAATTTTTCATAATCTTTTCATTTCAATGAACCATAGCTTGATTAATTGTAGTATTTTGTTGAAAGCTAGAAATCAGATTTAATGATATGTATTTATGTGTGAAGTATTCTCGTGTTGGAAAAACATTTAAATGCTACAACAGTTTAAATCATTTTCGAGCCCCTACAAATTGTAATATTCTGATGGGAAGCCAGTGCTAACGTCGCGAGCGAACAAAGAAAATACACTTACATATTTCTTCGTACAAGTCGCGTTTTGTCATCACAGTAATAACATAACATAATAGTACAATCTGGTTATATTGCGTGACCCTAATACTTATTTTTATTTCATATTTTGTTCTAGTACGTGACCCATGTTTGCACTCGGTAATGTACTTGTAAAGAATGTGGGAAGGAATTTCCGACCTAGTTACAGTTCTTCGACCAAATTCCTTCCCTTAACATTTTTTTTCCAAATCATTAATTTTAAACATTCTTTATTAGAAACTTTTTTAATCGTTCGTGCGATCGAATAAATAACAAAATATAGATTGACGTCACGATATATTGTACAAATGTTTTTAAATTACACGACACATTATTTATATTAAATACTACCGTAGTTTAATGTTCTTGTGTACTATACAATATCTGACTGTACATGTGATTTAAATTGAAAGGTTTATTTTAAAAAATAAAACACTTAAACAGTAATTCAAAACCTTTTTAAAAATAGAAATAAAATACAATGGTTCATTTGGCGCAGAGGTTTAAGGCTTTGCGTATTATGATATAATCTGTCACAAGTTAAAACAAAAGAAATATATTTTTTAAAATAAAACGAATGTTTATACCTCAGAAACCTACTCTAGTTCTAATCAAATTTTCATTGCGTGATTGTAATATGTTATAAAATTAAATGCAATTTCTTTTGTAAACAATTAATCAATAAAAAGCTTTTCAAAAAAACTTTTTGTGGAAAACTATCTCTTATATGGGTGTTGTTAAAAAAAATTCTCAATGATAGCTACAAAAATTTTGAAAATTTACAGGTTAATGTGAAATAAATACTTATAAGCTTATCACTGGCTACTAATGAAAATACGTCTCGGTGAGCTTTGTAATGAGGTTTTGAGCCACAATAAATATCAGATTGTGCGTCACTGCCTTAAAGTGACAATATATCAAAAACTGACAGAAAATGTATACGGAAATACTTTTTGAGCGAGAAGCAAATAAAAAATAAGTTTGTTATAAAAAAATCTTATTGCATAGTATCATGTCACATATTTTTTTATTAATTTAGCAAGTAGATTTTAGCATAGATTTTTTTCATTGAATTATGATGACAATCATTTCAAACAAGTTTAATCGCTAATAAATTTCATTTGATAAGTGATTTAAAGGCAGCAGCAAAAAAAGTTTTAGGTATAATTTGGATAATAAATTCTAATTTTTAAAGATAAATAATAAGTTGTCATCAGTATCTATTGATCAAATCATATTTTTTCTGACTTTGTTTTGATCAATTGTCCATTTTAATATAAACTCTATATTTCCTACTCGTTTTTTTTCTACCTCATAGTCAAACTCTCGATGCTATTTATAGGGAAATGTATACAACGCATTTATCGAAGATTTTTACTAATGAAGTGTTTGTGTGTTATATTTATAAAAGTTAAATATTTTGACTGTGTTTTGTTTATATAAAACCGACAGTATAAATATTTTAAAACTCAACATTGCAAAAAGTAAGCCAGGAAAACCTTTTTCAAGTGATCACGAGTTTCGATCTGAAACGGCGCAATATTCTTTTGTTTCGTTTAAAAAGAGTTTCTCTTTTATTTAAAAAGACCTTGGTTTAAGAGGTGCTATAACTTCGACTTGTTTAGATAGCAAAAAGTTTGAAAGACAAATATGCTATACGCACGATGAAAGTTTTTATCTCCTTGTCTCGTATTCCGAAAACGTTATCCGAAAAACACATCATGGAGTCAATTTTATTTACTTCGGGAGCACGTCATAGAAAAAAATATTGTGTGAAACTTTATACGAACTAAAATATTTATTCAAATTTCTCCAAAAAAGTTAACAATGACACACGTCTATATAATGTAATAGAATAAATATTTTGCTGTCGTGGATGTCTAGGGACACTGAAAACACACAGTTTTTTTTATTAAATGAAAATGTTCATTTTTATCACAATGTCATATTTATTGGTACTTTGAGCCAAAATGGTGTCAGATACAATTTGCAGCTTTTTGGCGAGCAAAATTGAGAAAAATACTTGTTCAAGTACGGGTGATAAACAAAACCTTTCGTTTAGTATTTATGTATCATGTTTTTAGTTTTGATTTGAGCTACATTTTAAAATTAGAGCCAAACGCACTCTTTTTTTTGTCGAATATATAAGTGTCGTTTGTATTTGTGTGATAATTTAAAAAATAGTTTGCGTTTGTTAACAAACCGACTTCCTTAAAAAGAACAATCATTAAAAAAGGTGTGTTAATTTTGTTATTGTATTTATGAAATAAAAGGTATTTAGCGGATAAAATCTGAAAGGCATTTCGCTGACTCATTTTTCGGTAAATTTTGAAATGAAAAATAAATACTTATTCACTTCCAAAGAGGTTAAAAGATTATTATTTTGAATATGTTTACTTAAACAAATAGCTCATTGATTTGCCAACGTTTTCGCAAATTTTGTTGGACAATGATCGTTGTTTTCGACTCATTACACTGAATATGTGTGTTTCCACTGGCTTTTTTTATATTGGTACATTAATGCATTTTTATACGCTTTTTGGTCATATTTAACTGTATGGTAGTATTTGAATGAAAACCGTAGTACATATATTTTGAATTAACCACTTGATATTTTCTCATGAAAAATTATTGTACCACATTTATGTTTTTTTGCCTTATATGTATGTTATGCAACACGGGCACTGATACCAAAAAGCGATTCTCATTCGTAAAACTTTCTAAGGCAACTTTCCTAACATGATGATGTCTTCATAGCCTTGTGATTAAACAAACTTGTGAGTCATGGGTTAGAATTCCATTACGGACAATTTTTTTAATTGATTTTTCAGTAAATTTATGGATTTTTGTCCGAAGGCATGGATGTATGTGATGTGTTGAATTCCTTTCCACTCATCTTATCCTAAAACGGGCATAGCGAGAGCGATAAGCTCAACAGTCCTCGTAGATATTATTTTTGGGATACCTCCTTTAGCAGGCAATATACTACACTTTGAGAGCGGACATTGATTTTAAAAAACGATATATTTGCATCAAATATTATTAGAACTTTCAAATATACATCTTACATGTTTCCAAAAATTTCGATTCAGCAAAAACATTTTTAAGTTCATTTTATTGATTATTGTTTTCATATTATAACAAAAAAACTAGACCTTTAAGAAGTATTGTTTAAATAAAATCGTTCATATGTAAGTAGTATCAACCTTTACTAGATAAAAAAACTAATGAACCAGTATGTCCAGTAGAAATTATTGACATCTTTTCCATATCGCGAGAGCGCGTTTACATCACTAAATAGCTAGCTACTTAAGAACGAAGTCGTTCATTGGTCCATTATGTTCGCGTCTCTGATTCGTTGACGGTTATTCTTGATAGCTTGACTTTGAGTTTAACGTTTGCGGATTACAGTTTCGCTAGTAGACGTCAGGGTCTATCAACGTCTGAGTCAAACGAGGTCATGCTACATAGCTTACATTTTTACATACTCACAGTACTGGTTGTACCCAAGCTATCAAAATATTTAAAATGCAAAAAAGTAAACATCAATTTCAATTTTTTTTATTATCTTCTATACCCACATTTTGTCAGTGTGCTAATTGCCAATTTTGTAAGAAAAATCTTTCATATTTCTTAATTCAACATGAAATATTAATGTCATTTAAGTATTATATAAAATTGAAATATGCGTACCATTAATTTATTTCATTTATCACCATATTCTCCTCCTTCTAGAACTCCTGTTAGATCTTTTTTTTAATTTTCTGGGGTACTCAACGATTTCTTTTTGCGTTACGTATTTTGTAGTGTAACAATGTTAATTGTATTCAAAACATTGTCTATGATGTCTCGAAGAGAAATTATTTACGACGTGGTTGCATTCACTGCACAGTGTAAAATTTTATTTAAAATTAAATAAAAATGAGTTTTTATGAATTGAGTTTCTTTTGTTTTTCATATATCGCCGTTAGCTCTTTTACTACCTTAAAATTTTCTCTTAATGCTACCAATTCGGTTTAGCCGTTGAAGTTGACAGATCTAACAGATTCTTCCGGTTGGTTGTACATGTGAAAACATTTCCAAAGGATATGACCTGCATTCAGGATCATAATGCTGTATATAATTTTTCAAATTATCACTTTTAATTTAAATCACTATTTGACCAAGCTGAAAAGCTTGGGAACAAATGACTGGTCGCTTATGAATTAGTAATTCAACACTGAGATTATCTTCATTTTTAACTTTATATTTTGAAAGAATTTATATCTGCCTTTGGAAGAATTTTCCGATCGATTCTACTTTATCTGTATAGCAGTGACTTTTTCCATAAGTCAAACCATAAAACAAGCCACAGTTGTGTATACCTTAGTAAGTATGAAATAAAATTATTTATAATAAGAATTTATTTTCAGCCAGTCACCCAATTTTTCTTTTAGAAATCGTATAAACTTTAAGCTTAGAACATGATTACAGTGTTTCTACTAACCTCTCTTTACAATGTTTTTACTATCAGAAAAGGTTTGGTTGCAAGTAATGTAAACGTCATACACATACATGTAATTAAATATAATTATATGCATACATAAAAAAAGATTCCATTTTAAATTGAAACGCTTTTTAATTCTACAGCTATAATTTCACTTAAGCGGGAACGGTTTATGATTTCAAATACGTAAAAGCTCAGTTTGTTTAATATTTAAAATTTAAAAAAAAAATAAGAACAACGTACTCTGATAAAATTTAAATAATAAAATTGCGTTTGGAAATGTTTGAATCAAGTATAAAACTACGCTATTTGAAAGAACTAGCCGCATCTATAAATCAAGTATTTTAATATTTATTCACGATTGTTTAATTCTCAGGTTATACGACCAGACCGAAGTGAAAACTGGACGCTGCAGATAAAGTTTCCCCAAGAGAGAGATGCTGGAATCTACGAATGCCAAGTCAACACTGAACCTAAGATGTCACTTGCTTTCAGATTGAATGTTGTTGGTAAGTAAAGAAATATATATATTTTTTTTAAAATGTCGTTGATTGAGTGGGTATGTTTAAATATTTGAGATATACGTAATAAATCGTAAAATGTGTATATTGCCAAAAAATAAATCATAATAACTGATGAGTTTTCAGCAATAAAGGTTCCATAAGTAAATGTAGTGATTGAGACAAATTTATTATTGTAAGCGATGCCTTGTAAGTAAATATTTTGAATTCAAATTCCAGAATGAAAATCCTTTACATATCTTAAGTGTATAATATCAAATACGGTCAAGTAATGCTTTTTTTCGATGTACTTTTTATCAATTCCTGTAGAGATTTCCAATACATTAAATTTAGTTTATAAAAATCAGCATTTACTATTTTTTGAATATCAAAAGTGGCTAAGTCTCCGGGGGCTTATCAGATCACAAGATTTGAATGAGGTGATTAAAAGTTATTTAATATTTTATATCGATTTTTTATAGTCTACATTTAATTAAATCACGTTTTCTGTCTAAGTTTTTCATAGATTTTTAAGTTAACCCGCATTAAAACGAAAAAGATAAGTCAAACAAACCTCCGGCTACCTTAAAAAACAAACTGAATCTTTCTTGAGACCATGTTTGATACTGGATTCATTTATTCTTTGAACTGTAAAAGATTGATAGCTCCTACATATAATCACACATTCTTAAATTATCAACTGTTAATGTACAGTTATTGCTAAATAAGGAATGTATGGTTATGAGTACCAAATGTAATATGTACAGTATTACAATCATATCGACATATAACATATTTTTTCTATCCAGTCGATTTTGTACATAACTCTTGATTTCATAGCATGCATTTTCGCAACTTCATTATTTTAATAAACTCTACCAATTTATTCAAGCAAGTGTTAAATACAAAATTCTAGATATTAAATTGAAGATGACAGAAGTTTTATATTAAATATAGTTTGATAATATAATTTTGCACGCGTTAGTAAATATATAACTGCCATTTAATAATTTAAGATTTCGACTGAAGGTGCTTGGTGGAATTTCAATATTAAATTTGAATCGTTCAAACTATGTACATTCTCACAAATTTTGTCACTAACGACCCGGGTTTCGCCTTTCGGCATCTTCAGGCATTCAAGTGCACGGATGAACTTGAACTGACGCTTAGCAAATAAAAGTATATATAAGCACGAAACTTTTATTTGCTAAGCGTCAGTTCAAGTTCATCCGTGCACTTGAATGCCTGAAGATGCCGAAAGGCGAAACCCGGGTCGTTAGTGACAAAATTTGTGAGAATGTACATAGTTTGAACGATTCAAATTTATAACTGCCATACTTATGATATTATTTATATAAGAATTCATTTCAACAATTTGTTTTATGAAACCACTGTAAACTTTTGTTTTATTTGAATTAGGGAAACAAAATTCAATCAAAAGCATAACATATATTTGTTGCCCCACTTGACGAGACAAAATTAAACAGAATGGGAAATGACGCAGCTGTGTTGTCGTTTTTGTTCATACAGATAAAACAAATGAATATTTAATTCTGACATTTCACATTTACAATTCGTTTTAATTGTTTCCGTTTATGCGTATATGCTTACCCGAAATGCTGTACGGAATCATAGTAAAAAAAGAATTTTTTGATTCGGAGTGCATTTAATAAACTAGAATATATCGGAAAGGTTTTGTGATGAATCTATTTTGTATTTTTACGTTTTTCATTATACCAGTTATGTACTGTCATGTATATTCATTACTTTTATATTTAGATTTGGTGTAAATTCAATATAAATAATTCAGGGGCGCTTTGTGAAAAATAATTTTCTTTTAATTTACTTTAATTTAAAATACTCTGTTCTTAGAGAGTATAAATATTCATTTTATGAACCCAAAAATATAACTTAAATATGATAGACCCCATAAATCATTGCCATGTCATTCTAGTGTATGGTACTTTCGAATAAACTTTTGGAATCAAAAATTCTGAAAAACGTTTATTACGAATTCCGTTTTTTAGTTAACACACGTGTTCCTTTTATTTTTAACAAAAATTACAACTAACAGCTGATAGTTCGTTTTTGGAAAAACGCTTCATTAAATATGAAAAAGTAGATTTTCTTATATCTATATTTTTTTTGCCTACGCATACAAACTATAATTGAATAATTGTTCTAACTACATACAACAATTTACCATATATTTTTAATCGTAAATTATACAGTGCATATTATTTCAACTCGGTAAAAAAATTCTAGGAAAACATAAAAAATTATCACTTTTTATGTGTTTACTCTCAAAAATATTTTCCGAACTAATTCTACAGTTTTATAATTTAATAATTATTTTGACCTTTACTCAATACATATAACATACATATAAATAAAATAAATTCGGATCATTCGGTAAAATTGTATTTTTTTTTAATTTCATTAATATTTCTAGTTGCTAGGAAGCAATTGAAATGAAAATAGTACCAGTGCATTGGGAAAGTTTTGTTCACTATTATAATACCTGTTTATCATTAGACAATAACATTCAAAACATATAATAAGCTACTGAAAAGTTCAACTTAAATAAAACAACTTCCTTTTTTTATTTAATAAACGTACTGACTTTTATTCTTCTCAAATAAAGCCAATGGAGTATAAAATACTTCTAGTTTGATACAGTTTAAAAGTGAAACTTTCTGTCTCTATTGACGTAGTTTGTTAAGCTTATTTTTGGTTTTAAAAGCTCGAAGTTGCCAATTACAACATCAGTCAGCTTTTCCTCACACGCTTTTAAACTTTTTTTACAGTAAAGTGATAAAATTACAGCATAAAAGTGGATTGTAGGCAATGTGTAATAAAAAAAGTTTAATATACTGCTCGCTTCTGATGAGATTGGTTAAATATTAAAGAGATCTATTGCATATAGTGCATGGTGAGTTAAAAAATGATATTTTCATTGTATTTTTGTTTATTCAAGCATATTCCCTTAGGCAATTTTGCCACAAAATTACAATAATGATACAATCATTGTAAATAGTCAAAGTAATTTATTACAGAGAATCATTTAAATTGTTACTTCTTAATTTATCAGACACGTACACAAGATAGAAAAAAAAACAAAGTTTACACTTTGCAACAGAGAAGACACAACTACAGTAAATTTTAAAAGCAATGAAAAAACATGTTAATTTTATTTACTATATAAAAGTCGTGATTACAAATCAAAACTAATTTGAAGTTTTACTATTTTAAAAAAAACACCAATTTCACCTCATTTTCTATAGTCTACGTGTGTTTTCTAAGCGATCAGAAAATATATTGTATTTCACAATAGCTTAATAATTTTAAATCATAATTTGACTAAAAAAATATTTGAGTTTGTAATTGATTTGATTTCAAGACTCTCAAGTGATTCAACCAATACAACATGTTATAAAGCTAAAACTTGGCTAAATTTTTGATAAATTTTATAATTTAAATCTGACAACCTATAATCCCTCGGACACAATTAAACCAGTAGTTTTTCACATTCATACTTTCAGTTAAATAGAAAAATAGTAAATCACATAAATTGCCAACTATTTTTAAGCTTTTCCGTAATCTTAATTTAAGAAGGTGCTTAAACACTTTCAAAATATTGTTATCATAAGAGTTGTTATTCGAAAATCAACGTTACGCGGGAGAAAATCTAAATATTATGTCACTTCAGTTTAAGTAAAATCATCAGAGTAGAAAAACAGTGCGTTTATTTGTTTCAATATTTAACGAAGAAATACTAACTAAGAATATTTTGTTGGCAGTTAATACTGACAGAAACTTTTATATAATTTAATGCTTTTAAGCTGTATAGATTTTTTATTTCTACAGCTACTCAAATAAAATTAAACGACTTCACATTTTTGAGCTGTTCAAATTTTGATTAATTTTTGTCTAATTATTTGTCTTATTGTCTACCGCCACGCTTAATTGAGGTTCACTTTATGATATTTTGAAAAAGTAGATTATTTCAAAACAAGGTTTTTTTAATTAAATTTTTAAAACAGAATATCTACGTTATATTTTGCGTCTAAATACGCATTGAAAGAAATAACGATGTCATTTAACAAACGTATCGTTTGAAGAAATCGTTATGAGATGTTCTGCTTTTAGTCCTAAAGAAAGGTTACTATTTTGATACACAACGAATCCAATTCTGCGGTGTAATATTATTTATTCTGGTATATAGAAATATATGTAGTCAATATTTTCTGCTTGTCATTACATCTATCAACAACATCTGGCTCAGATACTTTTCCACATCAATAAACATTATGTAACCACACAAGTGTATCAAAAAATATTAACAATGATTAAGATCTTATTGACACGTCTTGTTCATTAAGAGTAAAATAGTTTACAAAATAAATAGTGTACTGGTAAAGCTTTTTACGGTGCAGAAATTTGGTTGAGTAAAATAAAAAAAAAACCGACTGACGTTTTTAGGTATTTAAAATTATAGAATATGTAGAAAATATTCTCAATTTTACCTGTATCGTATTAGGGGTATATTGAAAAAATAAGAAATTGTTTCACATGAGATATTTTATATTTTTTTTATTTCCCCAATGTTTAGCCGAAAAGTGATTCATTGTATTGAATTTTAGTTATTATAACTCCACGGCAATACAATGAAAACAGTCAAGTATAAAATTCTACAAAAAAATGATACTGATAGAACTTCTATTTCGGATTCACAGCAAATTTATAAAGAGGGCGTGAGCCTTATAAAGCTTCGAATTTGGTCTTATAATTTTCTTGAATATAAATAAGTAGGTATTTTCCTACTTATACCTTATTATAATAATCAAATTTAACAAAATAAATAGTTTACTGTACACTTCATCAACATTAATAATGATACCCTTTATTTGACTTGTTGCAAAGCAAATATATGAATCATTTCAATCATTTTACTTAACTGAATCATAATAATATGATATATTTCTTGAGACAAATTTCAAAACCTTTTATTTTCCAACATTGATCTAAATAAAAAAAAACTACAAAAAGACGAAAATTCTAGCCAAATTATATTTGATATTTCCCCTCAGACTAAAAAACGAGACAAAGTAAAAAATGTTTTTTATATACCTACGCACGTGCCGTTTGCTAGGAATATTTTGAGAGTACGTATTCAACACCGGCTAAAGAATAATCACGACAGTGAAAATGTAAATATAATTTACTTCAGCAAAATATAATTACCGTCTCCTACAATTTTGATTAAGTCTGTCTTATCTCGGTTTCGCTCCCACGTATATTTTTATAATGGATCACCTTAATTGAAAAAACGGATAATCTCGCTGAATTCAAAAACTTTTTATTAGCATTTTATTACATCCGTCGCTAAGATTCTTAAGCGTAATTACCTAATTTCATACATAAATTAATTTAGCCAGAGCGCTAGAATGTTTCTCGTTTGAAAATAAATGGAAAAATCTGGTATTCTGGAAAGGCACTGGTCTTAATTTATGATAATCCTTCATCACTTCAAGGGTTTTAAGGCATTTCAATAAAATCCGTTAACTGCCTGACACTCGTGCGTATAGTAAAGATATAAATGCTGCAACAGAGATATTCAAGTGTAACTCTTTAACCAAACGTTATTGCACACCACAATAAAAATTGCCAAAGAATAATATGAAATATTTCATGAAATCCTGACTTATTTTGATTTATTTCATTTGTTATAATGTACTATTTTAAAAAATAAATCTGAAAAACTTTGATGCAATATTTTGGCATTGAGATAGGCATCACATGTTTGTAATCGGCAATTTTTTTTGTTAACACTTGATTACTGAAACCTCAAACAAAGTACCAAAGAGCGACGGGATACAAAGTGACCACAGACAAATATTTACATTGCATTTATTAAGGAAACATTGACGATTTCAATAAATATCAGCTACATATATTTTATTTATATTTAGCAAATAGTTGAAATAAGAAGAATTTTTAAATGTTAATTCACCCAATAAGAACACGAAGATTAATTAATTGAAAACGAATAATTAATACGTAAATAAATATTTAAAATGAATTTTATTCAAAATTTTTATGGTCGTTCTTTTGTCTTCTAGATTATAACTTTTGAAGATTTTCCACGGGCTACGATGAAAATCATATTGACTGTAGAAAAGCAAATCGACGTAATTCATAGTTATTTTAATATTACTCTTTTCGAAAACTACAATGAAAAAAAATATATATTTAGTGAATGCAAGGCGCAAGTGCCTTAAGCCGCCAAAGGGCATGAGACAAAAGTTTTTTTAAGGATTTATTAAATTTAAAAAAAAAAATGAGTAAATAAAACACCAGTATGCCCTTGTGCACTTCGGTGTTGTGAATATTTAATATTTTGATTTTGGCCCAAAATCATCAAAACTCGTGTATTGTGCTTTCTGTTAAATTGTTGTTATGTGGGTAACGTCATTTCTTCTTTCTACAATCAAATTATTATAAAATGTTCCTTATGTTATTGTTTAAATTTATCCCAAAGATGTGTTCTTGAGGTTAGTTAACACTTTTTTCGGAGGGGCCTATTCTTAAGTGAAATATTCTAGAACCTGTCATTAGCTTAGTCCAGGTGTTTTTTCGCAAAGTTAAATAACTTTTCTTGAGCTCTGCTTTCAATCGTATGTAACACATAAGAAAATTTCAAAGACACTTGTGCACAAACTTCAGTCTTGCATTAATTCGTGAAACATATATTTAATTAGAATTTATTATTAAACGGGTATAATTTTTTTTAGGAAGATTATATAGTAGAAATAGTATCAAAACAAAAATGACATCCACACAGCACACATAAATTCGCTAAATATTCAAATGAATACTTTAAGAACTTTCTAATCAAATTCAAAATTTAAATATGCTTAATCAGTTAAATTTAAGACATCATTTTATAAAGCAAATCAGATTGAGAAAGCGGTATTTTTCATTTAAATCAAAATCTTAACTAAGTTTGAATGATAAAAAAATAATTAAACGGTGCATTTTGCAACAATCACGTTAAAGCTATTATCATTATTCACTTCAAAACTTGAATACACCTTTTGAATCATAAAAACGCTTTTCTACCCTTCAGGTGTATCTGTGAAACGTATTTAATCTCAAATGAAATCCCCTTTTTATTAAAATACGTCACCTGTCGTAAATGTACGTTGGTAATCCTGGCCTGGTAAGAGACACAGGACGCAGGTGAAGAAAACTGAACGAAATGCGTTGAATTGAAGGACTGTTTCTCGGAAAATGTTGACATTTCGTTTACTTTTATCATTTTTTGCGCTTTGTTTATTGCTTAAAAACGATTTCATGTCGTGTTCAGTGAAATATTATTCTTACATACATAACACACACAATAGCAAATGACTTAGCGCATAGTTACATACCTACATCATTAATATATTTTTTCAATCATTTTGTACAAGAAAGATTTCAAATACTTTAAAAAGCACCACCATAGGCAACACTATGTACAATTTATTGACACGTTTGATTAAAACTATTTTAATATTCTGATGTACTTAATTCGCTACATCGTGATTGATTTTTTTTAAATTTGTATGCAGATGTTCAATGTTTGTAGTGAAAATAAATCGTAATATAATCTTTAGATAAAAAAAAAAAATTACATTCACATTTTATATTCACTTATTTATATAATATGACAAAAGTTAAATTATTCTTTTGTAACAAAGCTATCTAAAAAGCGAAAATTTTATTAAGGAAAATAAAAGGGCCCAAAGAATTAAAAACACAAAATATCGCCAGCGATCATTTTTCTAATTAAATAAAATAAATGTTGATTCTTGTTGAGCGAGGAAGAATTTTTAGACATCAGAAAAACACATGCCGTCGAACAAAATTGTATCGATAAGTCAATCTACAATTCTGTTTATACTGAAACCGAAGCCTGTGTTATCTGTCACGGAAGTAAACGACTTTGAACACTGCACCATTTATTAACAACGATAACGTTTATACTTACCTTGATAAAGTTGAAAAATATATTTGTCTCGGAATAGCGATCTTTTAAATATTTATATAAATTCCATAGAGAAGAAGACCAAAAAAATATGATATTTTAAACTCGTAAAGGATTAAGTTTCCAGTTTTTTACAATACTTTGGAATCAAGTTGTGATACCGTTGAAAGATTTATAAAATTGTAAAAAAAAATATATTTTGAAAAAATACGTTGTGATTTTAAATAAATCGCATCGCTTTTTTTGCAAGACACATTTCTGAAAAAAAAACTAATATTTTTTCACCACAGCGATCAATTTGTATAATTAAGAAAAACACAATATTACTTTGTACTTATTTCCATTTATATTTTCCAAGATCAGAACGGTTTCGCTCATAGCGGGCATTTTTAACTGATAAGAAATATAATTTAATTAGATTAGAATAATATAATTTTCAATACCAATTGCTTATTTAACCTTTTTATTTCAATTTGTTTTTGTATAAATAACGCTGTTAAATTATATTTTTTATCAGTTGATAATGCTTGCCATGAGAAAAGCCGGTTCTGATTTTGGTAAATAGAAGTGGAAATAAGTACTAAGGAGTAATATGTTTTTCTTATTGTAATGCATTTCCACCAAAAATTGACAGTGAACACCATAAAAGTGATCAATTTGTATAAAGTTGGATTGTATTCAGGTTTCAATTTACGTTTTATATGTGATTAGAGCACTTTTTATTTGATGCCATTTGGCAAATGATATTTGAATTTGAGAGTTGATCGCTGAAATTTGAGCTTTTCACCTGAGAGGTAAAATTTTACGATGGATATCGCAGCTCCGCGTATTTACAAAATGAAGTAAGCACGTAAAACAGAATGGTTCATAACATATCCTACGTGCTTAAAACATTTTTTTTTATTCACAAGTTCGACATATTACAAAAAAAAAATTAAGTGAATTTCCTAACAAGTCATTTATAATACCTTATATATGAATTTGAAGTGTATTTAGTGTTAGGTATAAATATGTATTTTTTGAAAAGAGGAACAAATAATTGTCATTATGTACAGAATACTACGTTATTACATAAAACAGTTATTTATTTATTTCTATAATATGGGCTCTCGAGAGGTGAAGTGAAGCAACTAGTAAAATTGTTAAACGCTTTTTTTAAAAACTTTTAAGTACAATCACGTCTTTAGTTGGTTTTTTGGTGGGTTGCATATTTTTGAGATAGCACTATTGCAATTATTGCAATTAATGAGTATGAACTGATTTTATTTCACTTTTACGATACTTAAGGACGTTTAGAATATTAGAAAAATTCTAACACTTTTTTTCTAAAATACTTCTTGGCTAACTACACTGACGAATACTAATGACGTATGATATAGTATCATTTTAAGTGACCTTTTATTAGACAGTCTACATATTATTTAATTACTGACCAACTTTGATTCGTTGAAAATGCTGATCAATACCGTTGGACATCTCAAGATTTTATTTCAATCACAATGATTACACCTAAAGTACAGCGTTGTTGTGTCGTTTTCAAATAAACTAAAGCTATTTAAACTTTAACAACATATTTTCCACACCACCGTCTTAATAAAATGTTCCATGGCAAATTTGATTTTTTATTTTTAGTAATTTTAGAAAGCACAAATACAAACAAATAAATTAAATTAAAAGAAGCAACATTAATTTAAAAAACGAAATCCATGCGTATGTAAAATTATAAAATTGATCAAATATATGAAATAAATACCAACTGGTTGTTCACTAGCCAATTTCATTTCAATATTTAAACGTGACGTATACTTTTTAGTCACTCAATACAACGTGACTTGGTAGATTTTTTTTATTTCATTTCAAGACATAAAAGTGAGAAATGAGAAAACAATGCCGCGAGGAAATAAAAATTCCTTCAACGCCGGAAAAAAACAATAGGGGAAACTGGTAACAAAGACATGCATACAATTTTAGAATAAAATTTTTCACAAATAATTCAATCGCCTAATATATCATCGCTCTTGTTTTATATTGTAAGCAAAAGTTGTAACTTATTCATATTTTAAAACTGACAAAAAAAACACAATACGTAGACGAATATTGGTTATAAATTTTCTAAAATTAAAGACTTTTTTTCCATAATTGCCATAGTTGTATTACAAATTTGATAGATTTAAAATAAATGGCTAACGTTTAAGTTTCTTACTTTGAAAAAAACTCACAATGGATTGAAAACTGCCCAATTATTAAGAAAAATGTGTTTTGTTCATTCAAAATTGCGAGAAAAATGAGCAAAAACATGGATCAGAAATAAATTTAAAAAATGGTAATGATTTCGAACAACAAACTTACATATAAGCCGTCAATATATATTATTAATGAAAAGGCAGAAGTAGCTTTTCAGCATTAGTTTGAGTAGACTTTTAGTTTATATATGTAGGAATATCAAACTATAAAAATAGGCGTGAATATTTTCTAAAATTATTTTTATTTTGAATTCAATAATACGTTAGTTATAATTTTAGAGTCTTTTTCTCAACTCAAACTTCACCAGTAATTGATATTGACGCTGGCATTGTCAGTATATAGTTATAACTACAAATATTTTTTTAAAAAATACACTTTTTTGTTATGATTTGACGGTATATATTAAAACATCAAGACTCATCGCGGGAATTATTAACTGATGTAGATAATGAAGAAATTCAGTTGATAATATTCTTAAATAATATAAGAGTGAAGACGTTCCTGATCTTTAAATACATATTATTGAGTTAAAACAAAAAACTTATAATAAAATTATCGGTGAACACATTAAAGTTGTAATGCCAAGTGTCTGTTGGTAAATTTAGTTCAAAATAACAAATGTATTGAATTAAAATTTCATTTCATTACATACTTGAGCTAGTTTCATCCATCATCATATATTTGATTATTTTAACAAAGAATTAAATCACAATAAACCTCTTACAGTATTTGAAATTAAGTCAGGTCTAAATACCTACTCTGTAACAACAACTGTATTCCCAATTACAAGAGTAGACATAGAAAAAAAAACTCTCAGCTGAAAAAAAAGTTATTTTTTTACCAGTCTCCTCTGATAAAGGGTGGGAGAACAGTAAAAAAACAAGAAGCCGAGATTTTCAAAGACTTTTTGACTTGGCCCTATTTTCGACTTGAGACGGGAGGTCCTAATCACGTTGAACAGTTTTCTTTGACGCTTTTTCTTTGTATGGATGTACGAATCTACTGAGAAAAACTTTTTTTCATATAACTCGACACCAAAAAATCAACGGGCTTGTGACTCGCTAATTAAACATGGTTCAACGATCAAATGTTTGGATTGGGCAAGATAAATGCTTTCATAATGAAAAAAACATATCTTTTGTTCATTTGCTGATATGTATTTTTTGTGGCACTATGTAAATTTCTCAGTAATATATATAGATAAAAATTTTCATTGTGTACCTTTACGTGATCAATCAATAATATTATTAAGGTCAGCCAGTTCTAAATTGAATATTGAGTTACTCAATTGAATATAACTTATTCATATTGAATTGTATAAATAAAATAAAATCCTTCAATGATACCGGAACTGAATAGATAAATAATGATTTAAGAATATCCGTTCAGGTAATTGATATAACCGTGAAGTTATTTTACTAATTATTATTAAGAATGTTTTTTTCTTAAATAACAAGAAACATAAGTTACTTAATTAAATGGCTATTTCCTTATGATCGTTTGACAAGATTTGTAATTGGGTGATTTTGGAGTCTGAAGCTATTTTCAAGTGTGTGTTTTCTAATAAGCTTCAAATAATGTGCTCAGCCAATATGTAGTTTCAATATATACACATTGGTTACGTGAAATGTGTTCATTGTCAATTCTTGGAGAAAAAGAATTTTTGTTAAATAAATTAGGCACTTTTTGTACTGATTTCAAATAATCTACTTTGACTACGGGTAGCTGTTCTCATCCCGATCGTATCAATTGATTATATCAGAAAGTGGTTTATGAGGAAGTGTTTTTTTTTAATTTACATTTTCGTGTGAACTACGAGAGATGAAAACTCACAGCTTGGTAAAATTTAACGACAGTTAAAACTATAAAAAATAACTCATTAATTTGCAGTTGATCGCGTAACTTTTTTTTATTGTAGTGGTAAGAAATGTTAAAAACGGCAACAATTTTAACTAAAGATTTGAAAAATATCATGTTTAGCGATGTGAAATGGGGAGCTTAGTAAGCTAAGAAATGTTTTGTTCTTGCATGATACCGATTATGCTTTAAAATGTACAAAAAAATATAAATTTTACCGCTCTACCACTATAACGATTTTAATAAAGTTATTTTAAATTTGAACATCTACAGCAGTTGTTCCCAAACTGGTTCCTGTGGACTCCAAGGGGTCCGTGACAAATAAAAAATCATTTGAGGGTGTGTGGACAACATCAGGGGGTCCGCGGATAAGGATACTAGTTGGTTTCCCACCACCACCCGTTGTGTATATGCAGCCAACGTTTAATGGCCGCCTTCCACAACCCTATCGACAGAAAAAAAGGAGTTAACCCCTCACATTCATGGCCCGAGTAGAACTGCACGGGACTGATTTTGAACCATGCACTGATACTACTCTTTGGAAAAGAGAGTTTGAGCGTCTGACTTACATACAGTTCTCGTAGAAAAACATCCGTTAAGATACTTCCATTAGGAGGCCATTTGCTCCACATTGGAAGTAGGCATGGAAAAAAATACCTTTAAAGTCATTAACTTTATTATTTCACTTGGGGTCCACGGTTAGGTTTTTGCTATGAAAGGGGTCCACGAGCATAATAAGTTTGGGAATCACTGACCTACAGAGTTAACTCCGAATCCATCAAAAATATAAATAATTATTATTTATTGCTAATTTCATTTCAATCGCATTAATCTTCCACGTATTGTGTTTTTTAATAGTTAAAAGAAAATTAATTTAACAAAAATAATAAGTTTTATTAGTATCAAATATGAAACGATAAAAAATGTTTAAGTATCGTAATAAGAATATTACCAATACTTTCACATGGTATTTGACGTTTTTTTTGCATTATGATTTATCTAAGAATATTTAAGAACCACAGCAAATTTCATTCATAGCTCTTGATCATACGTTGGTTTTTGAAATAATTACCCCTTTTACCGAATTCACTTATAAGTAGGGTAACCAATCCCGAAGCCTTTTTCCAATCCCGGGATTTCGGGATTGATTTATTTTGAATCCCGGGATCTCGGGATCCCGGGATTGAGATTTTCTCACCGAGGAATTTAAAATCCTCAATTTGCTATACTTTTTCCCGGAATCTCACGGAAACTCGTTTTTTTTTTTTTTAGCTCACCGAAGAATTTGAAATCTCCGATTTGGTATACTTTATCCCAGAATCTCACAAAAACTCGTTTTTTTTTTTTTAGCTCACCGAGGAATTTGAAATCTCCGATTATGTACCTATTCAGTTGTTTATTTATTTTAATATGCACTTTGCCAGTACTGCTAACCAAATACTGTTTTTTTTGTAAATATATTTCTTCTCATTTTAATGTTTACTTTTCATACTAGTAAACAGTACATGCATAATCGGAATATAAAATGAAATTGAATACCAGTACTGAAATGTTTCCCTGGTATTGCAATTTCTAACGTAATACGCTGCTTATTGTGATTGTATCTTATTTTAAACTGGGTTTGTGTGAGGTCAGTAAAAAAAACTTTCAGTTAAGTCTAGCACATCGAAATATCATGTATATATTTTAATGTTACGCGTGACTAATAAAAAAGTGATCAAATATTCAAAACCTAACATAAAAATTAAAATAACTAGAATATCACATATTTTATATACCAGAAAATAATAAAATTCCTGCAAATTAGTGTGTTAAAAATCGAGGTATATTTTGGTTATTAATTACTGAAGTAAAATTATGTACTATTATGATATGATACACTGATATGAAGATGTTGTATAGGTAAATATCAGTATAGACACCGACTTGAAGACCATAATTTTTGAGTTTATAATCGCCCTATAAGGGTATCTCATATTCAAAATAGGGTGGTTGGCCAATATACAGTTGAAATAATCATGAGAAGATCTACGCGTTGCGGCTTTGCTCGAAACTAATAACCGCAGTTTTATACCTAAAACCAAAACCTCTTAACCACACCTTCAAATAAGGGTTAAGGTTACTTGAATGGAAAATTTCAATCATTCTTTTATTAAAATTGTATAATAGATTTATAAATACTCGAGACATTTTTCTATGTGAGAGAAAATAGATATTTTTCGATTCTTTTAAAATTAAAAAACATTGTTAAACACTAAAATTCTGTAAAAGAGTAAATTTGATAATGTTTTTAGTCAACTGAATAGGTTTGAATTAGTTGACTAAAAACATCATACTTGTAAATATTAATTTTATAATTATTTAAAAATCACCGAAAATGTAAAAATACAAACAATGCAATCCGTAATAGTATAACTATATTTAGCCGAATGCGCGGTCGAGTAGCCAATGTCGTTGTTTTAGAACAAGATGGTCCCTTGTTCAATTCCCAGTACGGACAGTATCTTTAAATTGATTTTTGTTTAAATGCATAAATACATGAATATAACTTTCACCTCTCATTCGTCCTATTGTAAAAAAACAGAGCCTAGTGAGAGCAATAAGCTTAACACCTAGTTCTGTCTTAGCCATATTTTTCTTTCACTACCCTCTTTGTAAGGTTGAGCAATTGAGTGAAATGCAATTCTTGTAGAAATTCTTCTGTTGCTCCCCATTGGAAACGAACATGGTTAAAAAAAAGTATAAATTATTTGTAAACGAATAAAAAAATATTTAGTGTGCTCGGGTACAATATAATAAAGAAAAAAAGAGTATTATTGTTTTTAGCTCACAAAGTCATCCCCATGCCAAATTCGGAATGAGAAAATAAGAATCAAAAATCAAGAAAAATTTGGGTTAAGTACCAATAGTATAAACGTACTTACAACATTAAATAATTACTTGCTTATTATTTAATGGGAATTTATCGCAGAATTTAAGGTATAATAAATATTTAATTTTCCTCTTTCAAAGGAGCGTTCATGGCCATTTAAAATTTTCACGAAGAGGCTGATAAAAAGTTTTACTCTAGAAAAAGTTTAGCGATGGATTAAACGGCCAAATAACTCTTGCCAGTTTATTTTTGTTGCTAGGTTAGCTGCTAAGACAAATAAAAATTATACACAGAAATTTGCTTAATGTCTCACGATGAAAATTGTTTTCGATTATTAGATAATACTCTTGTAGTGAATTTAACTTCAGCTATTTAAAGTCTGAGAATGGTACTCACAGTGGAATTTTTGTTTTTGAATTTCCTCGTATTTGAAAATTTTAAGCCACTCAATACAAATTTAAGAAGAAGGCGATGAAATCACTCGAGACAGACTTAAAAAAGACTACAACATCACTCTTATAAGGTTTCAATTATTGAATTTCAAATTGAAAACAACTGGATTTAGCTCTTCACGTTCCTGGTGTAAGCGCACGATTTTAAATTAAATAATTTAAGAATTTATTTCAAATCCACTAAGAAATAAATTATGTTTGTAATGTCTACATTAAAATCACTTTAAATAAAAGAAAAACAAATAAATACTCAGTATTGAATGTATAAAAAATTTGTTTACGTTTCGTGTTCGGGAATATGCAGTGTGCTAATAACATTATAGATTTTGGGTACTGTATTTTAATGGCTTTCAGCAAATGTCTTAAAAAGATGAAGATATATATAAGTAACGTTTATATTCAAAATACTAAAATTATTTTAAGGTTTACTGTTTTCTATTTTTTACTGATATAACAATCTAAGCTTACAAAAGCTTAGCGCAAAATTTCTGGCTATTATCTCTTTCAAGCTAATTCAATACGTCAATTGACTATAAAAAATGTGAAAGCTTAGCCTGACGTACAATGATACGAAATGAATTCTACCAAAAGTTATTTCGATTATAGCTTAAAGCTTTGGCGACGCGATGACCAAATAACTCCAAGGCAATTTTCATGATAACGTGATTAAAGTTTTCAAGCGAAGTTTCATTAAATTTAATTTGAGACAATAACTCTTGTACATTTTTAATAATCCAACATTTATTATTAAGCTTCATGAAAGCTTTTCCAGATTTTATCGGGTTATCCGTAAAAACGTACGTATTTTTTATGCTCATTCTAATTGTTTGCTTATTCATAGTTATTAATGTAAGAACGGACATTTATACGGCTTACTAAGTATAATTATTACATTGTTACTTTATTGCAATGGCAATTACGATAAAAATTTTAAGATTACTGGGACTATTATCAATATGTCTAGATCCAATCAAATTAAGTATTCAATACGTTCATTAAAACAGTGGCTTTCAAGTTTTATTTTTCTACGCGTCTTTTTCATACAAATATTTTCACGCCTTCTAATCTTTTATTTCATATAATAATAAAGACAAGTTTAAAAGAGTAAAGAAATATTTTAAACGCTTTGCGCCTCCGCTTGGAATAGTCTACGCCTCCTCAAGGAGGCACTTCTCCCAGTTTGAAAATCGCTACATTAAGTTACAGACAAATACCTGGTGAAATTGTCTTGAAGTATAGCATAATTAAGTTTTTTTTCATATTGTGAAGTCGTAATGTAGCATACATTTAATAGGTTTATGTCTGTCTGTTGCTAAGCCATTAGGGTTGAACAGTTTTACAAGCAAATGATGAGATTAAGGATTGCAATACTGGTATAACATAAACCAGTATCATAGTATTTATTTTGTTTTTAATAAGTTTAAAAAATTAACCAAAAAAGAATTTTGAATATACAAAAGAATTGTTCGCGACGAATTTAAATATTTGAAATCTACTAGGAGTAATTTCAATATTGACAGATTCCGAAAACTTATTCGTTTCATTGATGTTGTATTTATATATTTTAAGGCATTGTAAGCTATTCATTTACAAAAATCGTGATATATTTTTTAATAACGGTTTCTTTTATATGAAATATCAAAATACCTATTTCGATTTACTTGTCCGGTATTTCGAACCCAACTAACCGTATTTTTTTGCTTTATTTATGCTTTTTGTAATTTCCGTATTGATGATTGTAATACCTTGCGTAGCAGTCTTGCAAATGAATATAATATTAGCGTATTAATTGTAGTTTTAGGCAAATGGATTATTATATTTAGCGAGGTTCTTCCTAGGATACAGAAATAACACACCGTCACCATTTCTACTAGCACGCACGGTGTAACGTTAACAGAAAGTGAATAGTAGATTTGTTGCCAACAATTTTCGTTCGCGAGCCCAAAAATAGTTGGCGTGTTAAATACCAGTGGTTAGAGAACTTTTAGTGACCAGGAGCCTTTTAAAATAATTAAACATGATTGTATTTCAGCCATCGTTTCGTCTATCAACATTAAGAATTATTCATAATGTATTGTTTTTTCGACACACCTATAGTGACTACGAGAAATAGTTTTAAGTTAGTCTCTGCTTTTCAAAAGGTAATCATTTATTTAAGATTTCAACTAAAGGTGCATTACTGACAAAATGGATTAACCCATATCCAATAGTCATATACTTAGTGATACATTTATTTCTTATAGAAACACGATACATTTTTTTCTAAGCCTCAGTTAAAGTTCATTCGTGCACTTGAACGCTTGACGATACCGAAAGGCAAAACCCGGGTCGTAAGTGACAAAATTTGTGTGAATGTTCATAATTTTAACAATTTAAACTGGTTATAATTAGAGTGAATGATATAACTAAAGACTAAATTTATAACTTCTTGCTCTTTTAATGTAATTGTATAAACATTAGGGTAAAGTAAAATAAAATTTCGAAAATCGACACACTTTTCAGACATGTGATTGTTAACTATATCATCGCTTCTAAGAAAATAATTGATGCCAGCATATGTTTTCAAAACAACAAAAACAAGATTAATTATAGCATTTTATTTAGTATTTTATCCGCCATCTCTAAAAATATTTTTGATAGATGTTTAAGCATCACGCTTTATAGCAGAACATTTTCTTTCTTTTAAAGATAATTACTACCGGTATTTCAGGGTTGGAAAATAGGCAAAATTTTAATGAAAAGGGTATTTAATTTTGATTTTGTGGTATTTTTCCTGAAGTTGACACCCAGACATTGACGCATTGTTCTTGTATGCTTCGTATTTATTTATCGATTCAATTTGTATTATATTATAAGATTCCATTTGCCTGGTGGTCTCGTACTGACTGTTAATAGACTGTGCGTGTCAATATATTCTTTGAAAATCACATAAACGTATTTTATTTTTAAGGCTTATACAAACTGACTTTTGAAAAAAACTGGTTTTGGAAACACAAAAAAGGAAATTTAGTAAAAATAACAAAAAGTGTTTTTTATTATGAGTTTATATTGGAAACCGGATCAGGTACCGACATGGAAAAACTGAGTTTCAAATTTCACGAATGTTGCTTGAGAACTGACAAGCCCTAGTACTTTTATAGCTTGTATTAACCATGGATTTTGGCTTAAACTGCCTTAAAAAATAAGCCATCTCTAGTCAGTTCTCTTTGCTTAATGAATGAATTTACACGTAAAATAGTATTAAAATAGGACTTTAATTTGCGTCAAAAAATATATATTTATGAAAGGGTATGGAGTAATGATTTTTTAAACTATACAAGTATTTAGGGTATCCAATGTCAATATTTAAAAGAAAGACACTACATTCAAAAAAATAAAATACTTATTTGTAGTAGTTCTACTTATATTTAATATAATCAGGACCGGTTTCACTCATTTCGAGCTTAGTTGATGGTCGTCATATAAATATATATAAATATAAGTGAAATTAGTATAAATAAGTGTTTTATTTTTTGAATAAATTATAAACCCTTAAAAATTTTATAAGAAAAAAGCATTCAGATCTTATTTGCGTTTATGAGTTAAAATAATTTGTCAACGATGTTATACAAACACGTGGATTTGAGGAAAGTTTTTTCATCACACTGTCAAAATGTTTGCCGACCACTCACGAGTCACCACTGTCCTATGCAAACCTAATGAGTTGAGCGAATACAAATTGCGAGACCCTCGTTTAACCCAAATAACCGTGTACCCCTCTTCATCTCCCATTGTCGTAGGGTGGAAATGGGCGACCGGCTTTATTCCTAAATATTTACTATGCGAATGCCTTAAGCCCTCCGTCCTAGTTTTAATGTTACCCGCCACCTACATTTCCATAGGTTTTCAAAGTGCGTCGCTAAAATCAGCAGGATTAGATTTTCCATTAAACTAACGATGATCTTTGCTTTAATAAAACACATTTTTAATACAGATTAGGGCATTTTTCACATCGAGAGCATTAAAAACTGATATATTTTCCAATATGGCTATTTTATTATTTATCTGCTTAAAGCTGTTAGCTGGCGATGATCAAAACCTTCCCTGATATTTTCAATAAAGTTGGAATTTGTATGGAATATATTTTTTTTCCGTTAATAATCAAGAATTCACTCATTATTAAACATTTATATATAATACACGGTGTTATATAACAATGGTTTCATATTTAATTTTATCAATTTTCGAAAGCTCAAAAATTAATTCGATGTAAATACAACTGTATTTAAACTTTCTTGTCTACAAAACTATACTTTTTGCTGTTTCAAAAGAGCAAAAGTGGCTTCTTTTTTAACAAATATGATTCATTATATGTTTAACCTTGCTTAAAATTATATGTTTATATAAGAATATTAATGGTTTAGACACGCAGTGTAAATATTCATACATTTCTGAGTGTTCTGAGTTGGGCTGTAACCAACGTTACTAGCGGTTACCATACGCTAAAGATATATTTTTAGTCTGCTTATGAATTGTACCTCACTTCTCTTTCTTAGCCATTTGATTTTGAACGCGTTTTGCGAAGTAGTCTTTCTAACAATGCATTTATGTTGCTAAATAGACAAATATTTAGATTAAGAATTATTAACTGATTTATAAAACATTTGAAATGCTCTAAAGATCAATTTGACGCTATTGGAAAGCTAGGGTTAACTCTTAGAAGTCCTATGTGGAGCTGGACTCGACATTACAGATTTGGCAATGTTTTTTTTATTTACTAATTTTTTAAATAATTTAAGTTATTTTTTCATCCAAATATTACCAATACGCATCGTGCGCAAGATAAATTTTGCTATACTCAAACATTCAAAATGTTTTTTTATTATAATCATACGATAATAAATTAATTAAAGACGAATTAATGTGAAAACATATTTCAATTAAAGACTGCAAAGGGTTAAGGAAACTTCTGCTTTGATACAAGTAAAATATGCAATGTAATACTTATTTACTTACACATTCCATTTTTTGAATCAGTAACCGTTTTACTTTTACTTTGTTTAGTAACCTTTACGTTAATAGTATTATATAAATAGATAAAGATTCCGTACAACTGAATTAAAAATTAATGAGTGACGATCTTTCAAATTTTAATAAATAATAAATTGTTAAGTAGGGAAGTTTTGAGAACCGCTCAGCGTAGTCCCTCGAATTCCAGAGTGGGCCGATGAAAACATAATAAATTACTGGAAATTCGATTCGTTTGACGTTTCTCCAAAGTTTTGCCCAAGAATGGTATGCGCCAGCGTGTGACGTCATAAAAACTGCGCATGCCTTTCACAAAATACAACATTATGTTGATTTTAGTAAAGTAACGGTTGAAATGTCATGAAAACATTCAAATTATTTCATTTATTAGTAACGTTATCTGCATAATTTGAGTCACTCTGTGTGCTTATAATACCATTCAATTATTAAAATGAAATGGTTCACTTATTAGCTAATTTTCATTCATTCTTACTGATTATACAATTTCTATTAATACATGCAAATTTAATTTAATTAAGTATCAAAACTGTAGCATAGCTTTACATGATATTTGTCATATTATAAAAATCGATTGGAAAAAAATCTGTTTTTACTGGAATATGAAGCAATGAGATCCGTTCTGGAAACCAAAGACGTAGACTTAGTGCACCACGAACCCAAAATATCATAAAACTAATGATACAGGCCATTGGTACTGTTGAAAACACCAAATAACAATTACAAGTTTTGTAATTCTATGGGTTATTATTTTAACATCGCCATTTTTCGTGTTTAGTGTTGGCATTCTAAAACGTATTTCATTCCAAATCACATATTCTCAAAAAATGCTTATGTGACGTATTTTGTATGTAAGTTCCCTTCTCGTGCTTTCAGTATGTTAAACAGTATAAAAAAAATACTTAACAATCGTAAAAAAATATCTTTAAAAATGGCCATGTACATGGTAAATAATAAGCGCATTTTTTCAATCATGCACATGGCGACTACACATCAAATTTTAAAAAACTGTACCAACTATCAATAAACAAAGTATATTGTCATTTGATTTGAAGTGTATTAGGTTCTTTTGATACTTACCGGGACGAATAAATGAAATATCAACAATCATTTTTTAATCAAAAAAATATTTTTTCTATACTTAAAGAATGCGTTTGTTAGATGAAATCAAATAATGGTTTTATGACAAAATTATTTTTCAGCCGAAATATCTAATTTAAAGTCTGAAGGGAAAATTTGTATGCGAAGATTAATTCAAGCATATCACAGTACGTGGTCCTACAACAAGAATCTTTTTTTATTTATGAATGTCAGATATTTGTAAAGCTTTAGAATTATTTATACACGACTAAGCTTATAAGGACAAAAAGTGGTCGCGAATCTTTTTCAAATTTAGGTCTTTTAATAGACTAAAATATGAAATATGTTATTCAAAATTATTTCTTTTAATTATAACAGAGTGATTGCTGATAGTTTTTTGACAAATATAATACGAATTTTATGATTTGTGATAAATATACATGTTGGTTTCATCTCTTTTTACATGCATATGTCTTAAGATACATGGTTTCTACGCCGTATAACACATTCAAACAAACATATACAATACATGTGAGACCATGAGAGGTGAAGTGAACCAAGTGGTATTTTAGAAAGAAAAAAAATATGTGTGTTATAATATTCTACACGTTTTTAAGTAACGTAAAAGTGAAGCTCGCTCATCAGATACACATCGCAATAGGGTTAAAATAAAAATATGCAATCCACCACAACACCGAGTAAAGATATGATTTACTTAAAAATTCAATGAAAAGTTTTACTTTTTTACTACTTGGTTTACTTTACCTCTCGAGGGCTTATATTATATTATATATTTTTAAAAAAAACTCATATTCTGTTCACGTAGTGAGGCCAAAATAACAATCCACTCTATATTATAATTCTTATGAAATATAATATAATATTCATTTATTTTGTTGTTTCATACCATATCCACATTTGTTATCTTCAGTTCAGGACTGGTTTTGTTTATCGTGATAACTATCAACTTATATAAATAACCTTTATAATTTTATCTTCAAATAAAGGAGATAAATATAGATAAAAGCTAGTAAATCACTTGTGTTACTTCGATACCAATTATGAAATAATAAAGATGAAATTCATGATCAAAATCAACATCAATTAAATGACACATTCAGTCTAAATATGTTTAGTGTAGAATATCAAGTGGACATAGAAATTTAATACATTTTCACTTTATATATTTAATAATAACTTTTCTACTCCGTGACAAGGTATATAATTCGTTAATTTTATTAATTATTTGATCACATAATATGCGTCATAAATTAAATGTTGGCGACCGCAATAATCATACACACCCCCCACGGATTTTGGAAATATACGAAAGCAAATATTCGAAATGTGGCTGCGTTGTTTATCTGTAAATCGTAATTTTTGTAAATTATTTATTACTCGCTGCCATGCATATATGTTTGTGGATTCCTTGCAAACTAAAAATAAAAGCCCGTTTTACGATTTTCATTTTACATGGAAACTTTATTTTCGGGTAGGTAATGGAATCGCCTGTTTTATATCAAACAGTTTTATTTTAACTTTTACGGTTCATTGTTGATTTTACGATTCATTACTTAAAATGCTTTATTTTTTCTTTATTTACTAACCTGAAAGGTATTTATCATTCGGCAAAGGGCTTAAGTGTTTTTTTTGAAATGTAACAAAAAAAAATTAATACCATACATTGTATTTTTCTGTAGATCAAACAAATAATGTTAAAAATTACTTCCACATTTATTTATTATAGCTATTATATTCTGTGTTCTTACCTTTAACTACGGGATGAAAATTCTTCTTATCGAACAAGTATTATTTTTATAATATAACCAATTTAAAAACAATACAGTGGAACCCCCAATTACATTACCTCAAATTACGCTCTGGCTTGAAATATTTCCCGCAAATCCCCCAATTGCACGGTCGTATTCCATTGTCGTTACTACGAGACGGTCGCAGTGCTGCGCATACAGTCAAATGTTGGGTAGCGTCTGTGTATTCAACACGTGCCAGGCTATACACGTATAGCGGGCCACTGTCTATATGTGGGATTTTGGCCCCCTTTGCATTTATCACATGGTATCTAAATATTTCATAAATATTTTTTGCGGAAAAAGCCAAATCCCTAATTTTGTATGAGATTCACACCCCCAATTACACTGCCCCGACATAAGTGTAAATGGAGGTTTTACTGTACCTTAATTTCCGCTTAATAACAAAATTAACTAATTGAGAATCTCGTACAAACATTTCTGTAAACTTCATGAATCTTATGCACATAAGTAGTTTTTCAATCTTCCTGTTACGTTTTTTTATCGTAAAAAAAGCTTTTATGCTATAAACGGAATTCATTTTTAAAAAGATATTATTCGTAAAGAGTGGTATAGCTGCAAGAGCCTTACCAGCATCGTCTGTTGAATTCAAAAGCAGAATCTCACCTGTCAACGGTGTGGACATGTTTGCTTTTGAAATAGAACCCAACCGGATGCTAATTGTAACGAATTAAAACTCACAACTCAATTAAGCAGCGTCTAGAAGTATCAGTAGGCGCCACGGCGTCGACGAGCCTCAGTTGCGAAACAGGAGTTCACAAGTTTCTTTGAAAATGTTTAAGGCCTACAGAAAATAAATTTGTCAGTGTTTTGAAATACTTTCGAAGTTTGCAGCGTTGGGGGTGTCATTGGAAACAAAATTTTATTGAAATGCCAGTCGAACAGTAGCCAAATTAAATTAAATCAGAAAATGTTTTATTTGATAATATTAAATTACCATTTTATTATTGACTTGATACAATAACAAAGCGAAATGTTTTATTTATATTTATAAAAACATTGTATTATAATAAGAATAAAATCTTTGTTTGAAAATTTTCTGTCTGCAAGTTGAGTCATTGTAATTTCAATATATTGTTGCCTTATAAAAATATATGTTTTTACCATTTCTTTTTCAGAACTTTTAATAGGGATTATCTCAACATAAGTGTTTCTTTTTACACAGTTGCTCAACCCCCCTTTTTTCAAAAAGAGTAGGGATAGAAGGATATAGGTTAAAAAAGGACTAGTGGTAAACTAATTGCTCTCGCAGCGTCCCATTTTAAGAATAAGGTAAATGGGAGGAATGAATTGAAGAAAATACCACACTAATCCATACCTTTGACAAGAAATTCATACGTCGATTGAAAAATAAATATAATAAAACTGTCCATACTGGGATTTAAGCCCGTGGCTTACGTAAGCAAAACCAACAACATTGAATACTTGACCTCGCAGCCGGCTTCAATAATTATAATGTTAACATGTTTTAAAAAAAGTATATTTTCAAACATTTATTAGAAAAATTGATAATATAATGTATTTGATCCAAGTGAAAATAAAAGAGAGTTAGTATATTAACATTTTCAGTGTAAAGGCCACCAATCCCGTAATCCCAGATCCCAAAATCCGGGGATCACTATGAATTCTGCGTTCTCAAAAACTCAGGATTGTGACAGTACTAATCCCGAGACTTCGGGATTGAGGAAATGAGAGAAAGTTGAGAGAGAGCTAAAAAAAGAAGATTCCAAATTTTGATTTATTTTGGGAATTCTTAGGAAGCTAGATTCGGGATTGAGAAAAAAATTCTCAATTCCGAATGCCAATTTATACACGATTTAATGTTGAATTTCCTATCTCGGGATTGGAAAAATTGTCAATCCCAAAATTTCGGGATCACAAAAAAGGTCCGAGATTAGATGCTCTAATTGGAACTTTTTACAGTTATTGTCGATTCAATCATTGTTTGATTTATTTATTCTAAACATTTTATTCTTTTATTTGTTATTATAAAATGGATGAAAGCACATTTAATTAAATACCTGTGTCATTTCTTAAAGAAACTCGGGCAGTAAATAAGCTGAAGAATTGATTTGCGAAGTGATTGCTGTAACATCCCTGTAAATAGTACTCAGATCCAGACTCTCGGGCGCGTCTGAACGAGTTTCATCATTTCGACAGACTCGCGACCCTCTTGTCAAAAGTGATTGAGAATTTCGATTGAACGATGTTATTCCTGGCAGCATTTTAGGCGTTGTTTGCGCTCTTGTCAACATCACAAAACAAACCGTTATGGATCTTTGTTTCTCGGTCAATAAGCTATTTTGTTTCTTATTTACATATAAATGACGACGAAACGTCGAGCAATATCAAGAAAGAAACCGTCAAAGTCTGAATTTCGTTCAACTATTCGTCTTTGTATATTTTTGTAATACGATACAAAGCAAACTGGGAATACAAGTAGCTAAAAAAGGGATTCTCGAAAATTTATATATGTTTACATATTTTTATTTTAAAATAGCTTGACATTTGTAAAACATTTTTTGTACTAAATCCACATTTATTTGAAAAGATCAAGGCTGGGCTTTCAAGTTATGCCTTTTCACCGAGTATTGACAGTACACATACGAGATATCACCTCAAATTTTTCGTGCCCAACACACCAGAGATTAGTTACCTCGTCAATAACTAATTAAATTAATAATTTCAAATTATTATGGATCTTTGTTTCTCGGTCAATAAGCTATTTTGTTTCTTATTTACATATAAATGACGACGAAACGTCGAGCAATATCAAGAAAGAAACCGTCAAAGTCTGAATTTCGTTCAACTATTCGTCTTTGTATATTTTTGTAATACGATACAAAGCAAACTGGGAATACAAGTAGCTAAAAAAGGGATTCTCGAAAATTTATATATGTTTACATATTTTTATTTTAAAATAGCTTGACATTTGTAAAACATTTTTTGTACTAAATCCACATTTATTTGAAAAGATCAAGGCTGGGCTTTCAAGTTATGCCTTTTCACCGAGTATTGACAGTACACATACGAGATATCACCTCAAATTTTTCGTGCCCAACACACCAGAGATTAGTTACCTCGTCAATAACTAATTAAATTAATAATTTCAAATTATAGCCGGCGTGCTAGATACAAACATATTTTTTTCTACGGCAGCCAAAAGGTTAAAGAGAGAAAAACAGTACTGTTTTTTTAATCATTCATCGTATTGACGATTTCTCTTTCTCACATATTAAGAATCGATAGTTTTAATACAGCTTCAAATATTATCATTTACTTGATTTTCAAATATTTTTGTATATATAGTTGATAGCTATTTTGGTGTATGGCTTCATCACAACTATGTTTAAACCTTCATTTACTCAGCTATATACACTGGCTTTACATACAGTATGAGAGATCTAAGCCGTTTTATATAGCTGAGTAAATTATAGGTACATTGTTCTGATGAAAGCAAACGCCGAAAAAGCTATCAACTATACAAAAAAAAATGTATTATAGAACTAAATACTTTGTTATTTTTCACCTTATTCAAAAATTATACTCAGTTCACATAAATTTGAGTACAAAATTTACCTATACTGTAAGTATAATTACTTTTACAATTTTTTTAAAAATAAAACACATAATAATCTGAGACAATCAATGTTTTCAGAATCGATAAAAAGTTCACCATCGACATTCTGACCATCAGAAGTATGAACAGGTGTTGCAATAGCGGCATTATTTAAACAATTATTTTGTATATATGTTGTTAAGCTACTAAGTATTAAGAAGAATGTTACAGAAATCTGAATGTAATATTTTTTTTCAAATCAACCATAAAATTATAAAAGTAATTATTCTAACTAATTGCGTACTTTACGGGTATATTCAAATAATTTCCATAAATTTAATTTTTAAATTAATATATTATATTATTGGACACCAAACAAAATATTTTGTTCTACAACAATTATTTGGCTTAACATATATTCAATATATAAAAACTACAACATTTTAAGCAGAATTGTAACGTTTTAATCATAGTAAAAATAATATGTATATGGTCCAAGCAGTAGCAGCCGGTCAATGTGGCATTTGATCAATGCACCCCTTGTATATGCAGCGGCGGCTATATTTCATGAAATAATTTTCAAAAATAACATTTATACCATTCCCTCATTTTAAATTCAATAAAATAAAAGAAAAATTTAAATTATGTATAGCTTTCTCAGCTATATATAGTATATATAGCTGAGAAAAAAATGTAAGTTTAATCATAGTTCGGACGATGGCGAAAGCCAAAATAGCTATCAACTCATAAATATAATAAACTGTAGAACTAAATACGTTGCTATTTTTACCCTATTATAATGGAGTTCTACCAAGTAAATGCCAAACCAATAAATAAAAACCAGGTAAAGTCATGACTGTACTTAGAAGTCAAATATAATAGTTTTACCATTTTACTACTTGGCTCACTCACCCTTTTAAGGGCTCAAATTTTGGCAATAATAAGTAGAGCAGAATGTCTATTTCAATTGAGACGTGTCTTCTAATCAGTATTAAAATATTACTTTCACTTCAAAGCCCGCTTGTTATAATGTGATTTAGAATGGTGTGGCTCCAGTGTAATTATGGACTAACTTTAAAACAATCGCATTTGGTTAACACTGTCCGGGTCGCTTCATTATTCCGAGAACGGACTTTCCGTTTTCAGCGCTTTCATTAACTTACTCTCACTGTTGAATATAGTTTACACTATGGGGATACAAAACAAACCACAATAGTTGATACGACTTGGATATGGGAAACAAATGACATATCTTTGTATTAACCAATGTCAAATGAAAACGGATCATTGAGGGTAAAGTACAGTATGAAATGGAGTCTTCATGTAATAATACAAAGAAGATCTGCATTAAATTTTTCATCAGCACCCGATTTGCGTTAGACAGTTGTTGGTTAACTGCTCAAGTGAATAACGTTTTACTGTTGCTTCTTGTAATGTGAGACTAATATAAATTAGATATATGTAACCCTTAAAAGCCCATTGCATAATGAAATGAACGATTCAGGGTCTAAGTTTTTTATCATTTACTTACAAGAATAAATGGAAGAAAATATTGATTTTTCAAGTTTTCGATGGCGATCGTTATCAATTGTATTATTAATTTAATAGTCTGACGTTAACTTTTAATTTGTATAGTAATTTTAAGCAGAATTATTATCTATATAATTTTATAAAACAACATATGATCATGAAAACCAATCATCGTTAAAAATCAATTGAGATGGTCATACAAAATAAATGCCAACTGATTCGAAAGAGTGGGTATTCGTACTAATTTGATTTACAAAGACATTGATGATTATTTTACGAAAATTAATAATATAATATTTGCTTTCATGTAAAGGATATATAGCAAGAAATAATAACGGACATTCGCTGTTTGTTCGAAATTGGTAAACTACTTCTAATTTATTTTTTAAATGGAGCATTTTTTAAACAATTATATTTGTTATTAAAATTTCACCAAGAACCTGCATTTGAAATGCTTAATTATATCAGTTAAGTCATATATAACCAAACTTATATGGTTTTATAATAGTTTAATTGGCTTTGTAATTTGTAAGGGCATGCTCAATTTTAAATTCAATCACTTGTCACATTCACCGCTTAAAGAGTTGGGGCGTGACGCTAACAAGAAACCGCCCTTCGCAAAACTTAAGGGTGCGACCAATAGAGCCTTCATCCACAATCGACTACTTTACACCAGCGCAATATTGACCATAACAGTTTGTACCAAAAATGGCATTATACAAGTTTATTAATTAATAGTGACGATATATTTTGTTTTTATATATTATAAATATCAGTAATAAGTAAATTCACATTTTTAAATCTTTCTTTATAAGACACATCAAGAATTAATGAAAATCTAAATTGAAACATATAACAAAAAAAATCTGACTACGTTCACAAAAATATTTTTTGAAATTATATATGAAAACATATCTATTCTCAGAGGAATCAGTATTGGCCGACGGATTCCGAATATAATAATAAGCAATAATTTATAATAATAATTAAAATAAAGATTATCTTAACTCATCGCAAAAACTATTCAAGCAAATAAAATGTCCATGTTTTTTGTCCATGCTCTATCCCAATGTGGATCATGTGGCTTCCTAATGGAGGTTCATCAAAGGAAAAAATCTACAATAACTGTTACTCAGTTGTTATATCTCTCTTTTTTGAAGAGACAAATGAAAGAAAGATAAGACTAGGGTGTGACTAGAAAATAGAGAACTCGTGCCTCAAACAGAAATCGATAAATCTATTGAAGAAATGTTGATCATATTGGAATTCAAACCCATGTGATCCGTTTCGGAAGTAAACGACGTTGAACATCTCACGGACAATGTTTATCACAGTGAAAGGGAAACTGTGGCCTTTTGGATACTCTGATGCGGCCTTTTGACTTGATCAACATATTCACATTTATACGCAAACGTTTGGAAAAAGAACGTATTCAACCCATTTTATGCCCGACAGGCGAAAAAAAAGGAAAGGCGTGTCAACGTTTCCTTTACTGCGGTCTTATGTTGAATCAGATAAATGAATGTTACATTTAGAAATGAAAACGTTCTCCACCCCTGTTATCATAACCAAAACTGTGTTTGTTATAATTAAATGAATAACGTTCAAAAATATATCGTACAAGTACTTTTCGCGATAAATTTTGTAGTTTTGTTTAATAAAACTCACTCAATATGCTTAAAAAGATATTAAAACAAATGACAAATTATGAGTGAGAATTCTCCCCGTGCCAAATTGTCCTAGGGCGTAAAACGACAGCGACACTCCAAAATTCAAACAACCTTATAAAATTAGCGCGGTCTTAGCTGATAATGCAAAGTGGTGGTAGGGTAAAATGTCTCCCAGGGGTAGCAAATATTCATTTGGGGTGTATGAATTTAGATTGTAACGAATTTTGAACAGCGATCAATGGAATGAGAAGAAGGCTCAAGTGGGGTGTTTTCAATTTTAAGGTTATGCATGATCACGAATGGCGTGCGCAAAAAAAACCAACATAAATATTAGCTTCTTATTATTTTCTTATCGTAATATATAACACAATAAGACTTTGGATAGCTTTTTTCGTAGTCATATGACAATATAACACAAAAAATTTCACTTCGTATCAAAATTACGTCAATACTGTTTGTAATAAAGCAATCGTCAAATGGTTTCGGTATTCATTAGTCCTACTTTAAATTTGTTTTCTTAAGATTATCTACAATTTGATTAACTCGCCAAGCTTATTTGAAAACACTATTTGTTATGTCAATCAAATTACTCTAATTGAATATGAATAGTCTCTTAGTGATCTGAGACGTGAAACATTGAATAATCAAATACAATTTCGATAAATTCGGCAGAAACTTAGTCGATGTTTATTTTTTATATAGAATTAATTGCGGAAACTTTGTAACTTTTAAGGTTGTGTTAAAAATTGACACATGCTTCGTCACCTTAAGAAGCATCTTCAGACAAACTATCGTTGAGTTTAGTTACTACTCAACTAAATATTGATTCTAATTCTTAACTTACAAATAACAAAATGTTGGTTGGGGCTTTTTCCTTACTAATGGATGCAAAAAGGTCAGCAAAAAAGTAAAAGTACATTTAACTAATTAATTGAGTGAGGAAGGGTAAATCCTAAAGAAAATAAAATGAATTTAGCAGTAGTGAGCTGCCTGTCCTATTTAAAAAAACTACTTACTAGTGATTTTATTGATTTCAATGAACTCAAAGGTGTTCATTATTTACAAAAGATGTATCTTCAATAGGCGAAACACGTGTTACAATTTGTGTCAACAAAGTTATGATATATAATTTTAAATTTGATATAATAACTTTCTAATAAATATATATAATTCTTTCATGAATCAGAACGTTATAAAATATGTCTATTAATCTGTTTAAATAATGGCTTCCTAGTTAAATATTTTTCACTTTACTTAAAACCAAAATATTCAATTGTATGTTTGAAAATGCGGACGCCAATGGTGAGTAGTTATTTATTACGGAGCCGGTTAATGATTGCTATTAAATTTAAAAGGTTTTTTTTACCAAGGCAATATTTCGCGTGTTTTTTTACTAAAAGGATTTCGAAGGTTTTTCTTTGAAAAAATTAAAGGTCTTAGCTTAAATTTTATGGAAACATTGTTTTTAATTAGATTATTTGGGATCTATATTTTTTATAAATATGCTTTAAAATAATTTTGAATAACTAAAACGTAAAAATTGACAGCATGTCTATCTAGTAAATAATAAGTAGATAAAAAAGTTATTATAAACATGAATTTAATCAAACACCTCTTTAAGTCTCCGACAAGAACTTTTGTTTGTAGTGCTTCGGCGATAAGTTTTCGAGGAGTGCTATTGACATATCGAGTTTTATAAACAATATTAATTTATTAATTAAAAATCAGGTCAAGTGAAAAATTCAAATTAAAGCAACTGGCCACTTTCTTGGGACTTATAGAAGATCTCGTGAAATTAAAACAGCTGTTTCGGCAATTTTCATTTTATGAGAAAATCCAACTACCAGCTTACATACGTTTAAAACATACAATTTCTTAATACATTTTAATTATCCAAACCCAAAATATTCGGCTGCAGCTTCATTTAGACAATAAAATGTTTTTTGGTCATATATTTTTTTTAATAAATTTTATTGTTTCTGTCTCACGAAATGACGTAGAATGAAGCTATAAAATAATATTCTAATTTTTTTCTTCGTAATAATAATTAAACTGCAAATGACCATCACCATCACCAAAATTAAAATGTTGTCTTTTTGAAATGAGAAAATATATACTATCTAGCACTGTTTCGATGGCTCATTTGCATACTTGATAAAACTTTGTACCGTTTTCCATATCTTTAAGTCACCTTTTATGAAATATAACACTATTCGAAGTACAAAACAAAACGAAACAAAAATGAATGAATTTTCATTCAAAATTACTTTAATCATTTAGTTAACCAAAAAAATGAATAATTAAGAAATTATAAAAAAACCCACATATAAATTCAATCACGATGTTTTGTCAATGAAAATCATACCTTCGTATAATTTTGCAGACTTAAAACTTACCACAAATGATGAACATAAATGTATTCAAGTGGAAAATCTTTACTTGAATATTTAGATAATGAAAACATACCAACGTACGTTTAAAAAACAAAAGAACGTATCTTTTAATAACAGAGAGATGAAAATAACATCGTCGAAAAAAATGAAAAATATTTTTATTCTGTCATATTGGGAGGCTTAATTCTGAAACACCAAGCTAAGCTTTATTCAATCATTATAAAATATTTCAGAACAAAGAAAAATACAAAGGATTTCAACAAAGCAGTCAATGATTGATAAAATTGAATAATAAGTAGAATAGAAGCAAGCGTGATTTTAAAACAATCTAAGTATTTTTTTAATAATTATTTAGAAACATGTCTTTCATAATGATGTTTATTATTTTGTAAAAGGTTCAATGGTGAACAAAGATGATTTATTGAAAGGTTAAAACTTTATGTTCTAAATTTTTCTACGATGCTTGAGGAATTAAACCATTAAAATAAAGGAAAGGTATCATTGTAACGTAAAAAAATCATTTAGTCTTTTTTTTATTTTTTCACTTTAGGCGCCTAAGTATTTTTTTAAAATAATGCATTATCAATGCCATTATGTTTCGTTGGTAAGTACTTATTGAACAGATACAAATATATTTGAAAAAATATGTACACTGTACATACACAACCACACGCTTGACAGTGACCATTTTATAATTTGTGTTGGGACTAACCAAAAAATCTAACATTTTTCCAAAAATTTAGTAATTTACGAGGTCTATTTCCGCTACTACGAAAAATAGTTGTAAGCAAACTTAAACATTATTCCAAAAAATTAATAATTTACGAGGTCTATTTCTGCTACTACGAAAAATAGTTATTAGCAAACTTAAACATTACTCCAAAAAATAAATAATTTACGAGGTCTATTTCTGCTGCTACGAAAAATAGTTGTTAGCAAACTTAAACATTATTCCAAAAATTAAATAATTTACAATTTAAAAACTGCAGGGCTGTCGATATATGTCCCGAGGTATGTTTCTTCTTCTACGAAATATATTTGTTAGCAAACTTAAACATTTCAATTATTCTAAAAATTATATTATATACAATTTAAATACTGCAGGGCAGGACTGTCGATATATGTCCCGTAGTATGTTTCTTTTTCTACGAAATATATTTGTTAGCAAACTTAAACATTTCAATTATTCTTAAAATTATATTATATACAATTTAAATACTGCAGGGCAGGACTGTCGATATATACCCCGAAATATATTTATTTTACTTTTATAATTTCTGGGTCATTCAATAAATAGTTTTGTAATTTATTTTTCACACCAGTAAATTTTCTGGCTTTCTAAAAATGCAACAAACCCCCCCCCCCCCCCCCCCGTTGAGGTCAACGAGCTTACAGCTAGTACTAAATAAAATAACTCAAAGTCTTGTATTATGCGTAATACCATTAAGTCAAATGTTTTCGTAATTAATTTTTTAACTTTGCTTACAGTGGATAATAATAAAATAATTTTCTATTTTATCATAGTAATTATTTTTCAATGAATTTAAATCGTGTAATCTTCTTTACTTGAATACTAAACCATGACATTAAAAATATATGTAGGTATATTCCTGACTCGAAATAAAAACAATAGTCATATGAAAAATATGCAATGATTTTGATTTTATGAAAGTTACGCTCAATAGTTATCTGTTTGACCAAATAGAAAAAAAAAACATTCTGACAGACTTAATGATAGTGTCTTAATAAAGCGAGCGTTACCAAATATTTTTACCCAGTGCAACAATACAATTTCATTCCACTCGGATCGTTAATCAGTGTCACCCAGATTTTTTTTTCACTGGTACTGTTTTCGTTTTTTTATATAATGTGTGGCTTTCCATGTGGAATTGATAATAACAAAACACTTATTTGTCACAAGATAGCTATGCGTTCATTAACACAATTAAAGTTACAACCTTCAATGAACATTATAAATCATTTTGATATTGAATTCAAATTTCATATTGATTAAAAAAACTTTGTTAATTCCCTTAAACAGCACCGTTGCCAAGATTAACGATTTTTGTTGGAAATTTTCATGAGAAATCGTCACCCAACTTAAATCCGCTAGCATAAAGTGGATAAGAAATTGCTTTAATTTCCTTACCATTATTAATCGTTTTAAAATAACTGCTTCATACATAAAATCTTTCTCAAAGGGTGCGAATTCTAAAACTACCTTATGGAGGTTCCTGCTACAGAGGAAGCAGAAATTCTCAGAAAGGTCGCCCTAATTTATCGGCGCCCCCCGGCTAAGTAATGTGGGGCTATGTTGGGCCTTTGCCGCTCGTGTGATTTCTTAATGCGGCCCATTCACCATTTTTACGACGCCTATAATTTCTACAATCGAACTAATACTCATAATGGTGGTTCATAGATTCTTTCTCTGTGCACAGGGCGGTAGTCTGTGCCGTGGAAATATCTTATTGAAGTTACAGCCAACCGCAAGCCATATTTTATATCATTAACGATATTTATTGAGTTATCAAAAACATTAATCGGGTTTATCAATCTTTTTCTATAGTTATTTTATATGTCACTGTTAAAGTGTTAAGCTTCGACAATGTGTGTAATCATTACTCTCAGAAGATTGAAATTTTCTGTCCAAATTTTCACACGTTCACATTTCTTTCAACTGAACAATGTATCAATTTATGTCATAGGGTTTCGAAGAAAGGCTGGTAAAATCTAACGAAGGAAATTCAGTTTAACCAAACTTGACAACTCTGCTACTATAATTTACACAATTTGAATGATCGAAGCAAGCGTATTTTATGTTAATTTTTAAGGTTTCACCTTAAAAATTATAAGTCCTCGAGTTAAAGGTTTTAAATAATTTCATTTGCTTACACACATATGACAGTTTTGACTGAAATCCTCGTCCTTTTTAGATTCATTATTATTTTATTTTTAACGGCTTAATTTCATTAGCATATTTACGAAATCGTATAACTGGAGATAAACAATTTGATAAATAAGATAATTAACGTGATACAATTGATATATCAACTGCACGTTACTCTTTTCAACATATGAAAAACAAAATTAACCGATAAATATCATACACACATAAGTCACATAGAACTCTCGCGGCTCGGAGACTAGAAAAATACTTCTCTGCCGATGGGGATCGTTTAGGGACCCCAGTGGTTTCCTCATAATTGGCCTTATTCTGATGAATTTAAAAAAAAAATAGTCTAAGGGCTTTAAAATATCTCTTTGCATCATTTCTCATACATTTTTTTAATAAAAATCCGTGGTTTTTTTAATAAATAATCATATTTTAAGTTGCGCGTAAAAAATACGTCATCCCAGCACACATATGAAATTACAGCTGACTAATTTAGCCCAGCTATCTTACGAATGATCGTTATCGCGGGCACTTATCGCGTTATCGCGTATTAATATAAACTACAAAAGGTCCAGAAAACTATGATATAAGAATACCTTAATTATAAACATTGTATCACCCATATTAAAATAGATATTGAAGAAAATGTGGGTGTTGGGGTCGCATTTCTTGAGCTAAGAACCGGAAAAGTTAAGCCAAATGTGGTTGAAATATTTTAATTTCACCTTCCATTTTATTTTTAAAATCACACTACAAAGACGACAAACCATCATTCAAATTACGATGTCAAAGAAAAAAAATTAACGTGACCGGGCTGTTGCTTGCATTGAGATGGCCTAAGCCAGTAATGTTCAACCTGCGTCCCAAAATTATATCTCATGCGAGCCAAGTACTTCATCGCTATAAAATAACTAAATAAATTTGCACAATTTGCTGAAACTGTTTTAGTGTAAGTCTATTTATGGTGAAATGACTAACCAAATTGAGCAAAAATAAAATGTCAGCTGCCAAATTGGCGGTCACTGGAAGAAGTCTGGTTAATTCTAAAAACAAATATCTACAAAAAAACACCATATTTAACTTGTATCCATGAGGCCTGCGAACAATCGTGATAAGCGGGCTCTTCTGCTAATAAGGTTTCTCATCACTGACTTAAACGGACTAAAGCCGGTATGATTTAAACTGTGACTTCAACTTTTTCAACCAAAACAAAAACTCAATATATTCCACTGCTACAAAAACTTCATTGGCAACAAAATCTCAAAAAGAGTTTATTATAGACTGGCATTAATTGACTAAATGGTATGTATCAACTCAAATACCTAGCAGGAGCCATGACAGAAAACAAAAGCGGAATCCAAAATTACAATAATAAAATGTTTTCTGTTTTTTTTTGCAACAAATAACACCGGCGAATAATATATTTCGCATTCTGTTACAAAGCATATTATTATAATGATACTGCCCATTAGAATTCTTGGCTTGTTTGCGTAATCCAAGTTCCTATCAAAATAAACAGATTTCTCATAGGAAGTAGGTCAACACCTGATTTATGGCTCATTCCATACTTTTCCGTTTGATTTTCCGACAAAATTGTGCTCAAACAAAAAATTTATACGTGTTTGCAAAACTTTTCTGGAACTCAAATATATTATTATATGGTGTGTCTGTCATAGATATAAAGTTTATTTCATATACATTATGTATTTAGCTTTTAATGTATTTGTTTCTAAGTATAATGAAAACAAAGTCAAACAGCTTAAATTCAAGTTACCAAGTGCCAACCAGTAACCAAAAATCTCATGCAAAATTTTGTTACCTCATGTGTTATCGTCGTCTTGATAAATGTATTTTTTCACATCGAAAAAGTGTGTTTAAGTGGATACATTGATTTATTCTAACTTAGAATTTGCTTACACTTAAGCATTAATTAATAAAACAATAAAAATCTACCGAAGAACTGTTTATTATGCTTATAATATAGAAGCTACAAATGATTAAAAACCACGAATTGTTTTATTGTTTGTATAGCTTAACAATTATTGTTCTGGGCACGAGAGATAATTAATGTATAATATTTGCTGCCTTAATGTATTTTTTTATTCTTGTGGGACTTATGTTTTCATGTAAATAGCTTAATTAATTCACAATAATTACGTAGCGTGACAATAATGCTATTTTAAAAAAATCGGTGACATAAACTATGCGTGTTTTTATTGACCTCATCCACTCTTTTTTATTCATGCGGTGGGCTTTAAAGAATATTGAATTTAAAGTTACAAAATTTCTGGAGCAGTTTAAATAAACGGAATTGTAATTTTATGTGAAAAGAGAATCCTTTACTTATTCGTGAATGTATGCCAAAATCAACAAAGTGATATGGTAACATACATTTGTTGGTGTTGAAACTCAAGCTATCGTTGTTGTAAAAGGTTTCCAATACTCCAAAACTTGCGAGTATATCATGAAATATCAGTGTGTTTATTCTTATATTAATAACTTTATTCGATTGTTCTAGATAATCATATATTGTATAGCAAAGCATACTGTGGCATTCCACATTCCCGAAAGAATTTTTGAAATTAAAATATGTTGACAATAATTCTCTGACGATAATACATTTTGATAAGCAACAATAAATTAAAACAAAAAGCATTAGCAAAGGTTAATTGAATAACATTGGAAAAAATAAAGTTAACAAAGTATTTAGGTAATAATAATCAATTAATTAATGACAGTAATAAAACAAATTTCGATAACAGATTTGATTAGGCAATTAATGGTGAGGGGAAAGGAAGATAAACTTTTTCTCCGAAAGAATTGGCAAACTTTTTGAAGCGACAAAAACAGACAGATACAGTTTTTTTTAAATTCAATAGGGTACTCAACTTTGAACCCACCACCACCACACACTACAGCTTTACACTTTTCTTTTACTTTACTCTTTCTATTCCGTAGCGTAACAACGATAGTCGTGTTCAAAGTTTTTCCAAGGATTTTCCAAGAAGAAATTCCTCAATTGGCAGTATGCACTACAGTGTGCAGAATGATAAGTAAAAAAAAAGTGAAGTTGAAAATAAAAGCTTTTATCTATTGGATTCATTTTTTTCCCATAAGATGTGACAAGTTCTTTGAATGCGTTATAATTTGCCTTAGATGCAACCAAGTTGGCATGACCAACGGGACCGACAGATTGGACAGATAGTCATATCGTCTTGAGCAATTTTTCCCGTGCGTTATTTAAGTCTGGACAAGAAATACAGTTACCAAAATGCAGACATTTTATTTTATCTTTTAATGAAATATATTGTATTCTTTCATAAAACACCAATATTTTTAAACACGTACATGTACATATCTGTTAAAAATAACACGTAAATGTAAACATACATTTTCAAAAAATGCATTTACTTTTGATTGGTTAAGTGGTATAATATAACTTATGTTCAGTGGCGGTTCCTGACCTGAAATCTTGGGTGGGCTAGAGAAAAGCATAGCATTGTATACTATTTACAAAATTTTGCATGCTTCCACCTCATCTTATACGTTAATCTACAAGCAAATTAACAAATACTACGACACTACTGCAAAGCATAAATTACTATATAATAAAATCAATGCTAATGTAAGTTAGAAATAATAAAATAATAACCTTAAATTTAAAATAATAAGAGAGCTGTCACTTTCATACAATACATTGATTTGGTATTTGTGTATGGCCCATGGGCTAAATCATTTTAGCCCCCAATGAATGACAGAAGCCAGTAAATTTGAAACACAGTCCTGTGAGTTTGATGACGTTTCCGTACATACAAATACAAACAAAATCAAATCGTGCTAGATTGCGTTCCAGTGTAAATAAATATTGTCTATGATTGCGGGCTGGAAAGCTTTAGCCCCTGAACATAGGTGTTGCCAGACTGACGTCACGTTGAATGTTCTTTATAGGGCTATTGTTTTTTTTTATGCCGGCTCAGCTTAAAATTGTAATACAAAACAATCGAGAATATTATTGTAGGTAGACATGGCATTGTTTTATATTGACAGAGGAAAATTTAAACAAAGATATTATATTCATTTGGGAAAGGTTAGCTACGCTTATAAATGTATTTATTTTGTTCAGCGGCCGAATTGCTGTTCATTTTTATTCAGCCATCTAAAGTTTTGGGTGAAAAATGCAGGTCGGGCTTAGCCCACCTAGCCCAGTACCTAGAACCGCCACTGGTTATGTTGGTTACAAATAGGTATAGCATCAAATCATAAATATAATTTCGAATTTTTATGTATTTCATTAGAATCTTTCCGAGTATATATAAACTCATGTTTTATTTATACAGTAGAATATGGTATATATTCATCTTTCTCGAAGATACATTTAAAAAAACAGTCGTTACTTACTTTGTTCTACATTAAGATTTGACCCAAATATTGTTAACGGTAAACAAAATAGTCGGATTATATTTCATATTAATGAAATTTATCTCCGGAAACTTTTTTTATTTCAGTTCTGTTTTTTGGAATTACGCAAATTATTTATGCGTGACATTAAATTTGTAATTTAAGTACGCGTTTTTTTTTGTTTCGTTCAATACAATTATTACTTTATATATTTAGGTGATTTTGTGAAAAGAATTATAATTTTATACAAACCGATAGAAAATAAAATAATAAACGGTCATTCAATGTAGGTATTTATAATTTGAAATCGTTCCATGTTTTGAGTACAAACGCAAGTTTTAAATATTAAAATGCTTTAATAAAGTAGATAATAAAGTATACTATTATAACAAAGCGTTCAACACTTTTGAGTGCTCGTTCTTTTGACGTACAGGTTGGTCAGCTTGAATCCTCAAACTGATACCGTTTGAATACCGCGCAAAGAAATCATTAATATTTCTCAGAGATACTGCGTGGTTTTGAGACAAATAATTTTGCCTAATTTACACTCGAATTCGATATTTTAAAAACCTATATTGACTCAGTATAGATGGCACATATTCATAAAAATATTACTTATATTCTATTAAAATACCAAGTATTTTATTTTTTAAATGTCTTTGACATCCGTGTTAGCTTGTTCCAGACACTTGTGTCCACTTGGTATTCAATCGGTTAAGTATTGATTTTTCAATCGATGTATGGATATGTTTCTAAAGATATAGTACTTACTTTTGATGCTAACAAACTATTACGACTCTGAAATAGGGGATTCAATAAGAAAAGGAGAGAATGATTATCTGTTCTAGTTTTTTAGCTCCAGTACTTTAAATATTTCTTCTACCAAAAAGTGGTTAGTTGAATAATTAAACACCTTTCTCGAATAAAAAATTGATGGCTTTACGATAAATCGGTATGTTAAATATTTTAAGCACACATGGAAGTGTTTTTTTTCACTAATTACTACAGTAATCATCAATTTTTGTACTAATTAATTTATATACACTCCATTGATTACCAATGATAACTTCGCATTCCAAATGTTTTCTAATATAAAATATTTATTTGTAATACCACTTAAAACTGATTAAATATATATTATATAAACTGTATCAATACAAATTGAATATTTATGGATAGGTATAAATTAAGAGTATTGATTATAGCATATGGCATTATTTCTTCGTCAAGGAAAATGAAAATAAGATATAAATACTTAATGTTAAGTAAAATCTGTTTTGATTATATTAAAGTATCTTTAAATAAAGCTCAACAGCGGGATATAAGCAACCCTTATATTTCACCAACTAAATTAAAATGTTTTATTTGGTTAATTATTACTAGACCATCACTAACGTTATTATCATATTAACCCAAAGTAAAAAAAAAGGCTCTACAGTTATAGGCTGTAAATTTAAATAATTACCCTTATAAAAGATTCTACCACTAAAAAAAATAATTGTTACAACGTTATTTTAATAAAAATAAAGCCCATTTAAGACACAATTTCATTTTATTTTTATACTAATAAAAAATAATTTTTTATCTTAACTTTTTATTTGAAATTAAAGCTTAATTAAGAACATACCAAACAAGCCGTCAACTGTTTTTTCCATTATTCCTTTTTTTAGTACTTCGATAGAATTTTATCAAAGTTTTAATATTTATATTATTTTGCGTTGAATGCAATTCATTTCAATGAGCTATATAAAATTTTCGGATCTCTATTTTACAAAAGTTTACAACAATTTCTACCACTCATTTCATAACTGATAATGCTTAAGTTGAATTATTTCGATGAAATTGAGTTATTTACCCTCTCTTGTTCATCGTCCAGTCATTATCGTGACCCTTGCAATTTATTAACCTAATGTTTTTTTTTAAAACTTGTTTGCTTTATTCATGCATGTGATCATTATAAAAATATTAAAAGTTTAAATTTTTTAAAATAATTATTTTTTTGCAATTTTTTGTTTGCCTTAGATTTTTCGGCTCCGGTCCAAATTTGGTGAAACTATCCCGTGTGCGCGGCTTATTTTTGAAGAATTGCATTTTTTCTTGAAGACTTTCTAAGAGTAGTTCAACTATGAAACCACAAATTCGAACCAAATAAAGCCTTTTGTGGTTGTTTGAAAGACTATAATTATTCATTTTTGGATATTATTACTACCAGTATTTTCTGCTATGGAAATCTATATTACAATGTTTGCGCATGTACCAAGTCTTACTTATTTTTCTTTTGCTTGGCGCACACCTGGCAGGTTATACTGGTCGTATTTATTTTTCGCTGCTGCTATTATTAACAAAATGTTATTAAAAATACTTTTTAACATTATTTTTATTAAAAAAGAAAATTTATAATTGAACATAAACACGGTGACTGCACCGTTATGTGGTATGCAAAATGACAAATGTACACATCAAATATGTTATGATATATTTAAATTTTGGTTGATAAATCAGTAACAGTTATTGATGAAAGTAATAACTGAAAGACAGATGAGGAATCATTTAAATATCTGATACAGTGGTTATATTGAGAATTTAATAAAAAATGTTTCTAAATACTACTATTATGGCTATACATATTTGAAAGCATAGCGCACCACAGGAAAACACGGTTCCGGGATCTAACGTGTCGATAATATTGATACTTTGCATCCTGATATCGGAGTATGGCAACACACTAAGCGTTGTTTTTATATAATTAGGTCACAAAGTTTTGGGCATCTTTAATGTTTTACTGTAAATCCAGTTTTTGTCTCTTTTAATGAAATCATATAATACTTTTAAAAACATTAACATTCTTTTACATTTCTTAAAATTTATTATTATTATTACGAGTTTTAAGTGGTTTTGAGAGATTTTTGTAGTTTTTTTCAGCTTGGATCTAAAAAATAAAAACCCATGACATTCTAAAAAAGCCAATTGTTATATTTTGAAGGTATTTTAGGCATTATCAGAAATAGAAAATTGTTGCCTTTTAACTCTTAGAAACTGACATATCGATATTAATATAATATAAACATAATTTACAAAAATATTTTTTAATTAAAAATTATCAATTTGCAATACGATGTTTAAATTGGTTTCGTATGTAAATATTATGCACTATGCTTTAAATGTTCGAAACAAATACATTTTTTTTGACTGTAGATATGTAGAAATTTAATAGAGTAAATTAGGTATAGAAGAATTACGAGTTGCACTCTGACGATAATTTAACTCCATTATTGGCAAGTTATAAATGGGTTTCGCCTGTGCGCCCCCACCCACCACACCACGCCACTGCGTAAATCAATTACAGACGTTACCCATTAATTTGCCAATATGTTGAGGATTTTCAAATAACTGAAAATTATACTCTGCGAATACATGGTAACTAAATTATTTGTTTGAAATTTATTCAATAAACTTCGTCTTGGTTCAGACAAGTTATTCAAAATATTCCATTATGAATATATTAGTGGATAATTATTATCAAAATCAATATGAAATTGCGTAGCTCAATTTTTTATCAATTTGAAAAAGGCCAAAAAATATTTTAAATATTTTATAGGTTAAACTTTTCTATATTGGAAAATTCGTCTAGGAATGGCTGAAGCCACATTTAATTTAATGCTGACTATTTGGGACACACAGCTGTACTATATTAAAAACAAGTGCCATTTGTTCAATTGTTGCATTCTGGGGATACTGTTTTATAGTAACGAATTATGGCACCTGATAAAGATTTAGAAAAACGGTATACTTAGCTTCGAGAACAGATGCTTGCGTTGGATAACGGGTTTGATTTTGTAAAGGAATCGGAGATTAGAGAACGAACAAGATTGGTTATGTAGACACGTTGGAACTGGCTGGATCGCGTGCTGTGGATGCATGTCTCCAGAAAGCCTCAATCCTGCCTGCCTCTTCTTTCGACCGGTAGGTTTTCGGCGTCCCAAATGACCGTCAGGTACTATCCATAGGACATAAAATAAATACAAAAAAGCTCATAAGAATAAAAAAATAATCTTGTGATACTTTGCAATCAATACTCTCCATTAACGGAAAATGCATTATCAAATATCCTTATAAATTTCCACGGTGATGGTTAAAGATGTTTTTCATTTTTGTATGAGAACGAGATTACGATTAGAATAGGGCTCAAATTGATTGCAATTGTCTTTCTAGTTCACTTTAATGGTTTTCACTGTCAATACTTGGTGGTCAATACAATCATGAGCGATAATGGTCTTGATCTTTTTAAAATAAAATTGAAAGTAGTACAAATAAATATTGTACTTTATTGCTGTTCTCAGCTTTTGACCAGCAGTGTTTTTTTTAGATATTTTATATAATCAAAGATTCAAAGTTGTTGTAGTAAAAAATTAAGACAAAATGTATATTTAAGAGTGAGATGTTTTTAAAAGTCAATATGAATTAATAATATGTGGGTCGATAACTTCCAATAAAATTTTGTCCAGAAAGTTTCTTTGAGAATTCACAGGCACTTATTTTATGTATTAGTTAAATCTCTCGACCTTTTTACTAGAAATATGATATTTCCACATAAAATTTAATTCCACTCATACAATTTTCCATAATACATATTTTTCGTTCAAAGCATCGTGTCTGCAGGGGCTTAATTTTTTGAATATTTGTTTTTGCGTTGTGACAGAATTTCAACATTCCCTTTGCAAATAGTGTATTGTAATAATATTGTTGTTCTGTCCATGTTTGTTCTATCAAATTACGAATCCTAAGTAAATACTAAATCGACGGCTCTCTTGGTCATGAGAGCTTTTGTTAAGTCTAGAAAAGGCTCGAATGGTAGTTCTACAAATGCAGTTGAGCTTTCTTGTATGATGTTTAGCTGACATTCCAATATTTTCTACGAAACAATGTGCGTTTTATTTTAATCAAAGGCACAAAGAATACTTCTGCAATGTTTGCATATTTTCATTTTAGTTTGATTGTAAAGATTGGATTGGATTTTTTCCGTCGGGTTAATAATGATCATGCTTTTTAACCGTTTCTTACTTTTAGTAACATGTATTTAAAAATACTCTCATGGCGTATACGTTACCATTTTTATTATTCAATACACGTTTGTAAAAATACTATTTATTTGAGGTTATTTTAATATCAGTGTGACAAGATGACATAGTACATAGTATGTTTCTGACGTTAGGAAAGTTATAAAGTGTTGTTAAGAATGGAGTTATTCAAAAAATCAACCAATTATCACTACTTTTTAATGTAAAATAATATATTTTCCGCAATATCCAATGTCTAAAAAGTGTTAACATTATTTAAGTTTACTATAAGAAGCTCTGTCTGATGTATTTATTATCATTGTTACAGAGGCAAAAGCGAAGATTCTTGGACCATCAGATATTTACGTCAAAGCGGGAAGTGCTGTTAGTCTCACGTGTGTAATAAGTCAAGGACCACATGACCTTGGCACCATATTTTGGTATAAAGGTATAAACTTTTTTCCCTTTTACTATTTATATTAATTGTTTGTCAATTGTGACCAGTATTTTTTTTTTAATTTCTTAAATAGCCAAAAGTAAACTTAAATCAAACAAATCTTTTATATTTGGCACTCAGATTTAATTTTTGCAATACAGTAATAAAAATAAATTTTATAATCATTCGAACGACATGTTTTTAAATTTGAATCGTTCAAACTATATGCATTCTCACAGATTTTGTCACTAACGAACCGGGTTTTGCCTTTTGGCATCTTCAGGCGTTCAAGTACAGGGATGAACTTGAACTGACGCTTAGTTAATGAAAGTTTCGTGTTTATATAAGAAATAAATGCATCACTAAGTCCAAATCCATTGCTGGCGAAAAGGATAAGCTCATGGGAATGCCCACAGATTTGAGTAGTAAGTAGTTTCAAGAATTATATTTATTTGTTTTTCGGCAAAGGTTTTATGATTATATTTATATAAGGTATAAAAGTGGAGATCCCGGTAGGCTTAGTATTTCATTAAAAATCGGAAGACTGTGCAATTGTGCTCTATTTATTTTCAAAATTTCCTGGAAAAAGAGTTTATGACTGTCCGTATTTGGGTGTAACATTTTTATCCCTTGTTCCTGATTGAACACGTGTCCTTCCAAAACCAAGTGATGAGCAAAAGTAGACGTGTCTGTTTTCAATCTAAAGGCTGCCATATGCTCTAAAAATCTGGTGTTCAGTGTCTTTTCTGTTTTGCCGATATAAATTTTGTACAACAAAAGCATTGCAATCTATAAATCCCGGATTGCTTTAAGTTATGTAAGTCTTTATTGTTAGACATGTTCTTAAATAAAAAATCAATCTCCTTTTTTAATATTTTAAGATACGGTAGGTGATTAGAATAACTATATTATCATCAGAGTGTATTGTCTTGGTTCTTCTGCAATTAAACGATTGTAAAATTAACACTCTTTTCATTTGGCAAATATAAATTTTAATCAAATATAAGAAAAAAAAATAAAGATACGATTACCTACAATTTGAAAGTCTGACTTGAATTCAATCAACAGTGTTTTAAAAACCAAACAAACGTACACATATATCTTACTAATTTTACTGAAACTAACTGAGCTATGATAGTTCCACTTCCAGCATGTTTGCTTCAGTATGAAAATGAAATCAAAGTAATGTTTGAACTTCAATTAAGCCGAGGACTTCTGATAACCCATTGCTTTATCTCTCGCAGGCGTAGACTTGGTTGAGACTCCACCACAGCACCCAAACGACCACTCAGAGGCATCGCGGGTCCGAGTCGACGCCGAGTGGACGGAGGCTCTGACGTCGCGGCTGCGCATAGGGCGCGCCAGGCTCACCGATTCCGGGAACTATTCCTGTGTCCCAACATCGGCTGAAGGAGCCAGTGTCAATGTTCATGTCATCAATGGTAAATTAACTTTTTACAATTGAACTTGTACAGTGCAACGGTTTTATTAAATAAGTTTTTTTCAGTTTTCTTGGACATTTAAAAAAAATAATTTTCTCATCTCAAGCTCTATTTTAGCTCTAGTTGGTACACTATAAAAAATAGGATAAGAAAAAAAAGTAAAAAGGTCATTGCTCGTTTTACCCATCACATGCATAGTCATGCAAATACAAAAAATCTGTTTTATTTTGGGAAAAAATAATTTTCACCTTAAATAAAAAAATTACATAAATCTGTATATTTTCCATTATATTTTTATATAATGAATGATTATGATAATATTATAAGTGTGACTTTAAACTGTTTTTATTATTTATTGCATTGAAAATATAATTAAAATGTTATTTAAATGAAAAGAAAAGTTTTCTATATTATTCCAAATTAATTTATACCCTCCAGAGACAAGAGCTTTTTTCCGATAAAAAAAATATTTTCTAAGTCAAATTGAAGTCACGGATAACTTTTATTTCTATCCACAATTCAAAAAAAAAATACGCAAAGTAGTTGTATAGAAACCCCGCATGACTCATGGTCATGTTCATCCTTTTATCACCGTGTAATATTGAGTACGGACAGTAGTAAGGACAAAAGTGACCGTATGGGCTCGCAAACATTCGGGATTGAAATATAGCTAAATGTGATTTTTTTTTTTAAATATTTACAATTTGACCTCTTTAGATCAACATAATTTCAACACAAAATAATTAAGCAAAATAACTTTAAATAATTTGATGTTTTTATAAAAAAAATAACTAACAGTTATAATAAATTAAAAAAAACGGAAATTCGAAAAATCCCATGTGGTTTTGGAGGCCGTTTCTGTCCACACGGCTGATGAATTACTGTAGTCAGTACCTTTCTTAACCAAATATGAGCGAAAACAACGATATGCAGGTAGAAAAGGGATGAATAGTGGGATCAATAGACAACGGTGTTTACTGTGACCATATGGTGACGCTCGTCCTTGGAGGGTTAAATAACATATATTTTTATAAAAACAATCGAAACCGATATATTAAAGATATAATAAATCGATCATAACATTTTTTGTGAAAAGATGCACTAAACTTTCAATACGCCTTATGGGTTATTTCCAGGGTGAAAATTTCGGTTAGATTATTATACTTTTACCTGCAGGAGTATTAAGTGCACTGTCGTAATTGCATCATAAATCTGCGGTGTCCGACACAATTACAGAACTTTATGGTTTGCCAATACTTCTACTATTCAATTTTACATTCAATTTATAGCGGCGTTCAGTTATATAACTCAGCAAATGGAGTCATTTCTAACATAGATTGCAATACTTTTAAAAGAGTAATATTCAATTTAAAAACTGTATCTATATCTTTTTACGCATATTAACAATTATTTTTAACATACTTTTAAAATTAAATATTTGCAATATGTTGTCATATTTAAATAACATTGAGTTGTTATCATAAATAATAATACAATATCTGCGTCATTCTGAAAGCTTAAAACAAATTATTTTATAATAAGGTAAAAAAAAGTTCTACATTTTTTTAAACCAGTTAAGAAAAGCTTTTACAGGATGTATTGTGTATCTCTTCTAAGCAAGTATATAAAGCTGAGCTATATAGGCTCAAACATAGTTCTGATGGAGGCATACGTCAAAATAGCTATCAACACTGCTATTTTTTACCCTTTAACATTAGAGTTCTACTAATAGTAAATGCCAATTCAATCAATAAATTATTTTTTTATGTATTCTATATAAAAAAAAAATATGTACTTTATTTAATTATATCATTTCAATTAATACGTAAAGCAAGTTATTTTCTATTATCGTTTCATTTTTCAGGAGAAAATTTTTAAAATAACGTGATTAGGAAACAAATAAACCTCTCTCAAAATACATAACTATTCAATATCTCATAAAAAAAACATTTCAAGACGGACTATAATTTTCATATTTTGATGAAATTAAGATTATTAAAGTTATACAATTCTATTTTATAAATTCTTTTCCATTGTAAAAAATATTCGTTCTTCATTATAATTTCATACTGTGTAAGCATAGTTATAAAACACTTGTTATTCGTGAATTTATTCCGTTTAATCCATAGTCTGAATATTGCATTAATGTGAGGTATTTTTATATCAATATATTTAAAATAATAGTTGAAGAATAAGACTGAATTATCCTTTCAGAACTTTAAGTGTAAACTTTAGAGCCATCACTACCACAAGCAAATTGTAATATTGCGCTATGCGTTTAAAAGCATTATTTACGAAGTCAAAGTTAACCACTTTAACTCTAAAGTGAGACTATTATGATGCTGCGATAGTTTTTCAATGATTTATTCAGCGAAATTCACTTATCCTTCCTTTATAACTTAATTAAGATAAGCGGTAAGTGCTTTTCCAGCGCTTATAAATTGCATAAAGTGCGCTTTATAGAATATGGAAGAAATATAGGGTGACGGGAAATTAAAACCACTATTATTATCGATTATCAATAAAAAAGACACAATATTCATTTATCATCGTATAAATATTTACAAAAACTTGTTAATTGTATGCATTCTTTTTATTGATAGCAAAATGGTTTTAAATAGTTTGTTTCTTGAATAATTTATATTTTATCATTGCTTTCAGGAGCACTACAGTTTAAAAAATAGCACAAAGTGTAATAATAATATGTACCGCTGATTTTTTTAGCAGCATTATCAGTTTATAATGCTAGATTAGTGAAACCAGTCAGTGGAATAAGTAAAAAAATGTGTTTCATTTTTCAATAGCATTGAAGAATTATAAAATTTAAATAAAAAATTGCTTGTTTTTTGATATTATAAAGCGTGTGTTAATCGATATATCTGCATTAATAACTAACAAAATTCATTTTTCGACTTAACGTTTTTAGGCAGTATACCGACGATATAATATAAAGCGGTCACTTATTATTCGATTGAAATGTATAAAACCGACTTTAAATTTTTTTTGTGTCAAAAATAACTTGTTAACGCGCAACATAATTTACTGCCATAAAAAATATATTAGGAAAATGTGCTTTGTAAAAAAATGTATGATATATGAGAATCAAAAATAAAGTTTTATTTGACGCTTTAAAGTACCTGGCTAGGGTCCCGGACGATTCTTCCAAGATTATGTATCCTCTGCCAATCTCTTTGCTTCCTCGCAGGTCATCCCAGTGTCCCATAGCTCGATGGTCATTAGCGACATTTCACGGTGACGGGATCTATGTGGTTGATGGAAAAAAACGGCAGGATTTGGATTATCTTGACGCATTCGTAACACATGTATCATTATTCAACACAGTGTAGAATGTCTGAATCTCACAATAAAATCAAATTCTTCTTATTTAATGTATGAATTCTGACAGCTTCATTTCGCAATTGCGACCTAAGACACTTACTGCAAATGTTTAGTGTTACCGTATTTTACGCTTTTCAAATAAATAAATGTGACAAAAAGGTGACATGGTTCTTTTTCTTTCGAAATTTTTAAAAAATAAAACGCACTTAGCCAACCATTACATTAAATAATTGAAAAGGTTAAGATCCTTACAAAAAGCAATAAGGAAACCTAAGTTCAATGCTCTTCTTATGTACCTAGAAGGATTTTTGTTTTGTAAGCATACTGATGGTATTTGATAATATGTTATTGTTATGAACTCCCATTTATGACTTTTCACTTTTATAGGACAATACCGTGACATGTTTCCCACAACTAAAATATATGTAATATCACAAAGAAACCACTTAAAATAACATACCTGGATATTAATTTCAATCTCTGGACAATCCATGTCTTTTATAAATGGTTGACAATCCTAGGCTCATAACAAGACATTGAGGAAGAGTAAAGACGCTGAAGGCCATAGTATTTTCAAAACAGAGAGTTTACACGGTCATCAATGAAGAAATTATGTCTCAGGATTTTATATGTGGTTGTAAAATATAATTAAATACGTCCTGTAGTTGGATTTAGTTTCTACTGTGATAATGAAGCTTCAAGCAAGTTTATATAGCAAGCGTACTTCAAAACTGTGATTTATCATTCGGTGGACAGCTTGTACGTACGTCAAAACCTGGAAAGAATTTTAAAATAAAGTTTAAGAAACCTAAGAAGCATGGTAACTTAAAAAAAACTTAAAATCTTTTGCGGTTAATCTGCTTATGTAAATTCATCGTGCCTGTGACATTAAATACTATTTAAATATGTGAATATCTTTATCAAAACGTAAAAGTAATAAACAGAATGGTCGAGATCGGACTCGAATCTCGGGATCCCAAATAAAAAGTCTCGTGTCGTTTCATTTTGGGATAAGATGCCTTAGTATACATATCGTATTTAAGAAAAAGTATAAAACATTTAAAAAACATCGTTATATTTAAATTATACATTACCTTTTTTAAAAAACATTGCTTTGGTGAATTTTAATGAAAATTTTATATTATGATTAATGATATTGAAAACAGTTTTTTTATGTATTTCAACTAAGATGAACTTTATTTTGAGCTTATTTAATACATGCGCATATAATACAATCAGTTTTATTGTGAAAATTAGGTTAATATATATTTTAACTCTATTATTATTTTGCTATATTTTTATTTGGCCCATATTTGTTTTAATCTGTTTATTACTTTGTCACAAAATCTCCCTATTTTTGAGAAAGTAATTATCAAAAGATAAACCTAAAACTAAATACAAGTTAGTAGAGAGCTAATCGTCCACGCTTTTTCTCGTTTAGTAAATATGCCTCCCAACACAAATCCAAAAATGGATTAAAAAATCAACCATATTTTAAATTGACTGACATTTTGTTACACCTTGACAAATATATAAGAATACTGATCAAAAACACTATTTTGTTCTAATTAAGAATTTATTTAATTTAATCAGCGCTGCTTCGGTTCATCACATGCATTATAAACTGAATTTCTTGATGAGCGACACTAGTCCTGATAATGTTTAAAAAATGTGGGATGAGTACTAAAAAATGTTTTATTTTCTGAATATAATGTATTTCCAACAAGTATTTATTGTGAATAACTTAAAAAATTATAAGAATACTATTTGGCTTACATAGAATAGACTTCTCACTCCAGTTTTCTTTGAATTGAAAGATTTACATTTCACTCCTTTAGCTTGAATAATAAATGATTAAAATACTGTGAATTTTTCAGGTGAGCATCCTGCCGCAATGCAGCACGGCAACAAGAACACAGCCTCCTTGACGACTCTCTCAGTGAATCTCATAATATCTCTCCATTGCTCCATTGCTTGTCTTTTTACATCCAACTTCAATACCCACGTCAGCTGAAATCATATTCATTTGAAATGAGTAGTCTAAAAACCCCATTTTATAAATAAAAAGTATAAAAGTACAATCTTAAAATACTGAGAGATGTACAAAAAATAAAAAAAAATCCCTACCCTTTTCGGTGTGTGATAAATAACCATAAAACGTTTTTAATAAAGAAATAAAATAATAAATGCTAGTAATGAACTGTTTAAAATTTATCAAACTGGTGCAGTGATTGTGTGCAAGATGAAATATTCGTGTGTTGTAGTTTTAATGATAAATGTGTTGTTTATGAAATATTATTGTTAAAAATTGACTCTTTTTGTAAACTTTGGAATGTTTTTACGAAAGTTTTGCGTACGATAGGCTTGGATCTAATGGAAGGTGGAATTATTATTATTTTTAATATATATATATAGATAACACAATAATTGTAATTAAATTATGTAGATATTTGGAATACACGCTGCGCTCTCAAGATGCATTTATACATTATTAATGTTTATGATTATAATATTTTATTATTGAATACATTCTACGAACAAATGTTTTATAATAAATTATGCTTATTTTTTCAAAATGTGGCTTTTTTTTTTACAATAACTATGGTTAAATATGTTTTATTTAAATTTAGAAAAACTGATTTTATTAAATGATTTTTTTTATGTGTAATTTTATTGTTTCTTTATTATTATTGTAGTTGGTCAATTCAACACTGTCACAATAATATAACGTGTTTTTAAAAAAGGTTTGTTCCATAATATATGTTTCAATCTTCTTTTTACAATTCAGTTTAACATATATTTAAATGGTTTCATTGATTTCTTTGAATTGTTTTTTTATTTAAAAAAAATAATTATAATAAAAATCTTTAATATTAGATAAAATACAGTGTGTAAGATACGTCAAAATACACATTTTTTTTTGGCACTTCTAAGAATGCAATCTGTTTTTAAAACTTTAAAATTTAAGTAAAGCTTTTCACCTTTATATTATAAATAATGTCCTTGGACCAAATCATACTATTCTTAATACTAATAAAAATACTAACTTTTATAAAAAAAAATGATTTCAGTCTAAGTTTTTTTTTTATATGAATGCTATTAATGTCAATTTCATTAAAAAAATGTTTGACAAAATTTAAAAACAATTGATTTATATTTAATTAAAAAAAGTTATTAAAATGTCGCCATGTTTTATTACCTACTGAGCTTATCTGGAAAATTCAAAATTCAAAAAAAAATGATAACACCTTGTTACAGAACCTCAGGAATCATCATTTAATAAATACACAAATAATTTAAAAGTGTGACTGGTAAACATACTAAAAATGATGATATTAAGATGTGTTGATTTTTAAACGTATAATAAAGCAAAATCTCCATCACATTATTTTTGACTGTTGGTGTTTTTATCTCATAAAAATTAGTTTACAAGAAGTCTATGAATAATTTTGTTTTTTAAATGTATATATTTTAATGAGTGATATTGACAATTTTTAAGTAATGTTGTAGATGTATATAATATAATGTACTAAAAAATCAATGATCACTGTACATAATAGAATGATAAAAGTCTTAAAATGAAACTCACGAAATAATTTTATTTTTTGCCTTCGATATATTATATAAAAAATAAATATTTGTCATTAAAATAAATCTGTACGTCATGAAAAGAAAATTCAATTTAATCACAATTAATCAGATATAAAATACGTGTTTTAAATATAGAATACCAATGAAAATTAGGGTTTGTTTTGTGTAATACTATAAATTGTAAAATAGTAAGTTTTTCACATTTAACAGTATTGTAAAATGAGAGCAGTTTTTTTAATCCAAATGTATATTTATTTTTATTTTGTTTAAAAATAAATCATAAAATTTACGGTTTATTTACCACAATTATTTATCTTACCTCTTATATTTTTATAGTTACAAAAAAATATTTACTTCATAATAAATAACCTGAATAAGGTATGCAGATTGAAAAGAAATAAATAACAATAACAAAATAAGCACACAACTATTCCAAAGTAAAACTAAAATATTAATGTATTTGAAATGCATACTTAATAATTTAGTCAATTTTCAGTACGATGCTTATAAATCCATGTTTTTTTCATATATCACCTAATCAGAATCGAGTTTGAATTCTTACATATCTTTCGTCAAATATTTACATATAATTTAATTTTAATTGTATAAATATAATTATATAAATTGATTATTATGACACCAAATTTAAAAAAAATAATTAGTTTTCGTTTAATAGTTAATGTTATCATTATGAATCACTTATGGGTGTTTGCTGAATAAACACTCAAATTAGTCAACACGTCTTTTCTCTGTTTTCATTTAAAACAATATATGAATGTATGTAAAGATATTTAGTTATAAAATTTGTAAATATGTATAAAATTAATACTATAAAATGTAGACACAATGTACGACAAATATAAAATAAATTATATAGAACGATACAAGTCTTTTTATTATTTTTACTTACAGCAACATTTGACATTTTGATTATTTTGAGAAATTAAGTATTTCGACTGAGGGTGCTTGATGGAATTTCAATATCAAATTTGAATTGTTTGAATTTTGTACTTTTCCATGAGTTTTGTCGCTAACGACTCGGGTTTCACCTTTCGGCATCTTCAGGCATTCCAAGTGCACGGACGTACTTGAACTTCAAAAAGTACAAAATTGTACTTGATGTACTTGAACTTGGAAAAGTACAAAATTCAAACAATTCAAATTTTATTTTGAGAAAGGTAATTGAGCCCTCAAGAGGTGAATTGAGCCAACAAGTAGAACGTTAAAACCTCTTTCTCGGATTTTAGGTACAATCACGTCCTTACTTGGTATTTTGGTGGATTGCATCTTTTTATTTTACCGAGAAAACACTTTTGCAATGTTTCTTCACTTTTACGAAACTTCAAGACGTGTAGAATATTACATCGCATCTTACTGACTTTTCTAAAATATCACTTGGCTCACTTTACCTCTAATGTAAGCTTTAAGCCCAATGATTTTAGTATAACATTTTAATCAATTTTCATATCAAACCTTAGTATATAATATAAATATAATTATGTATTTTTTAAATTTGTGAAAAACTTTTAAAGTCTTATTAGTTTTGATGAATTCGATTATTTGTCTAGTAAAGTGACCTTTAGTCAATATAGGGTTTAATTTAAATATTATATTTGAAGCCGTGATATATGTCACGTAGGTCGTAGACCACTAATCCAAGGATTTTACATATAAAACGATTATAATACTATGATATTGAAATACAAATTGCTTATTTTCGTTCCATTCTTTTTTTTCATTATTTACCCAAAATTGTAGTTCATAATACGACAATCATTCTAAACTGTTTGTTTTTTAAGTCGCGACAAAAAAAATCAAAACCATATATATTTATACGATATTTTATCCAACTGAAAATGGTTAAAAGGCGCTGAAAATTTAGTTCCAATTTAAAAGTGAAATTGTGTTCGATTTTCTCGATTTGGTGCAGCAGAGTCATTGGAAGGAGTGAACGTTACGCTCTTTGGAGTGCAGTTTCGAATTGCGCAGCTATACTGAATATCAATTCGCAATCAAGGCTTGATTTTGAACAAAACTGAATTTGATTATCCTAGTGTGTACGTAGCGACATGCCACGCTACAGTCATTCCTCGACATTTGTTAGACAAATATTTCGATAGCATTCAAGTGAACAGCTTTTTCGAAAGATCATAATTACTTTAATATACTGGAAGAGATAGTTTTGTTGAGTGGAATAAGTTTTCGTATTCCGTACTATTTTTATATTGCTGCCAGAAAGCAAAAGAAAGGTTTTAATAAAAATTAAAAAAATACATTTATGGTAGTTGTTAAAATCTTAATTTACGTGTTGAAACACAGATTTATTTGTAAATGCTGCTATTTAAAATTAAAGTCCCACCATAAAATGTATTATTAAAAATTGTCTTGTTACTTCAAAGCATTAGAGAGGTAAGTGGAATAGTCATTTAACTATATCAAAATCACAATATGCAATAGAAAAAGAACTAAAATTAATTATTTTAAAATATGACTTTGTATTTTTATTAAACTTACTGTTGCTTTCAAAAAGCGATATATCCATAAGAATAAATATTATTGGAGCTTCACACGGCTACTGTTTATCGGTGAAATTAATCAATTCAGCTAGCTTGAATGTTCAAAATTTCATAACTGGCTTGAATATCGATAATAATTATACTTTTTCTTTCACTGTCTGCATAGTTTTTGAATAACAAAGGGTTTTTGAATATTTTTTGAATTGAAGATTTTTTTGAGTGAAAACTTTTTGTTTTAGAGCACTTTACATTACACGTTACATTTAGAGCACTTTAAATTATCATGTAGAATCCATGCTTCTAGTAGTCAACGTCATTTGATTCCATGTGGGACCTCACGGGCTCAAATCCCAACATTTTTTTCAATTGATTTATCAAATTAATGTTTGTAAAAAAAACTCCCACCACTCGAAACCTAATAAATAGATGGGTGTAAAGAGGGTAATTATCCAAGCACTTGTCTTGTCATAGCTCATCTTTTCTATCCCTACTCTTTTCGAAAGAAAGAGAGGTTGAGCAACTGAGTTACATGCAATTCCAGTAGATATATATCAGTTAAAATACCTTCACAAGGAAGCCATGTGCTCTACATTGTGAGGTGGTACATGGATTAGCAAAATAAAATTGATGCTTATAATAGAAGTGAAACAAATTACATATTTTTTCTACAACCTCTCTAATCACAAAGTTACTAAAGCTAATTTATATTGAAAAATAACTTCAACAAAGTAACCGCTGAATTTATCTAAAATATAATTTAAGATTTCGACTGAAGGTGCTTGGTGGAATTTCAATATTAAATTTCATAAATTAAATCAAAAAAATCATAAATTAAATCAAAAAAATAAATTAAATCAATAAAGCACAGTTGCAAAGTCTTCCGATTTTAAACGAAATAACAAATTTTCCCACATCTCCTCTTCTATACCCTATATAACCATAAAATCATATAATCATAAAACCTTTGCCGACAAACAGATTATATAATTCTTGAAACTGCTCACTACACAAATCTGTTGGAATTCCCATGAGCTCATCCTTTTCGCCAGCAATGGCTTTGGACTCGGTGATGCATTTGTATCTTATATAAGCACGAAACTTTTATTTGCTAAGCGTCAGTTCAAGTTCATCCGTGCACTTGAATGCCTGAAGATGCCGAAAGGCGAAACCCGGGTCGTTGGTGACGGAATTTGTGAGAATGTGCATGGTTTGAACGATTCAAATTTATCTAAAATATAAAAGAAAAATAATTTCTGGAGAGATATACATTTGAACTAGGATTTTTTGCTGGATTATTTCAATTTCAATAATATTTTGCATTAATTTAAATTAATATGTTTTCATAATGACATGTTATTAGTAGGGATCCCGTACAGTTTCCGATACATTTCAATCCCGGGATTAAAAGACATGATCCCGTATTTTTCGGGATTGTGTTGGAGAAACGTGTTGGTTTGTGAACAGAAACGTGATGGTTTTCAAGTCGGCAGCTCAAGCATATTAAGACTTTATCTTTGCGATAAGAGTTTGCGATAAGAAAGAGTCGCAGCCGAAAAGGTAACTTGATGCCAATCATATTAAATTTCTTCAGAGCATTACACACACGTGTACTGTATTTGAATGCATTTGTCGACAATATTTATTGTTTGTTATTATTTAGCTTTACATTTCAATATTTTTTTAAAATTTATTTTTCGTTTTGTTCTCTACATCAATGAATGTTACCAGATATCAATGGAAGTGTTTGTTTTGTGTAATTTATTGATCATAAACATTAACTAGCTGTAAGCCCGTTGCCCAGCAACGTGAGATTTTTGTTGCATAGTATTTAATTTAATTTAATTTTATGTTATTTTATTTTATGGTATTTTATTTTATTTTATTTCATTTCATTTTATTTTATTTTATTTTATTTTATTTTATTTTATTGAATTTAATTTAATTTAATTATATTTTATTTTAATATATTTTATTTTTATAGTAAGCAGATATTTCGTAAATTATTTAATATTTGGAATAATGTTTAAGTTTGCTAACAACAATTTTTCGTATTAGCAGAAACTTCGTAAATTACTTAATTTTTAGAATAATGTTCAAGTTTGCTGACAACTATTTTTCGTAGTAGCAGAAATTTCGTGAATTATTGAATTTTTGGAAAAAAAAAGTTTGATAACAACCATTTTTCGTAGTAGCCGAAATTTCCTAAATTACTTAATTTTTGGAATAATGTTCAAGTTTGCTAACAACCATTTTTCGTAGTAGCATAAATTTCGTAAAATATTGATTTTTTGGAATAAAGTTTAAGTTTGCTAACAACCATTTTTCGTAGTAGCAGAAATTTCGTAAATTATTTAATATTTGGAATAATGTTCAAGTTTGCTAACAACCATTTTTCGCAGTAGCATAAATTTCGTGAAATATTTAATTTTTGGAATAAAGTTAAAGTTTGCTAACAACCAATTTTCGTAGTAGCCGAAATTTCGTAAATTATTGAATTTTTGGAATAAAGTTTAAGTTTGCTAACAACCATTTTTCGTAGTAGCAGAAATTTCGTAAATTATTGAATTTTTGGAATAATGTTCAAGTTTGCTAACAGCCATTTTTCGTAGTAGCAGAAATTTCGTAAATTATTTAATATTTGGAATAATGTTTAAGTTTGCTAACAACCATTTTTCGTAGTAGCAGAAATTTCGTAAAATATTTAATTTTTAGAATAATGTTTAAGTTTGCTAACAACCATTTTTCGTAGGAGCAGAAATTTCGTAAATTATTCAATTTTTGGAATAAAGTTTAAGTTTGCTAACAACCATTTTTCGTAGGAGCAGAAATTTCGTAAATTATTTAATTTTTGGAATAATGTTGAAGTTTGCTAACAACCATTTTTCGTAGTAACAGAAATTTAGTAAATTATTCAATTTTTGGAATAAAGTTTAAGTTTGCTAACAACCATTTTTCGTAGTAGCAGAAATTTCGTAAATTATTGAATTTTTGGAATAATGTTCAAGTTTGCTAACAACCATTTTTCGTTGGAGCAGAAATTTCGTAAATTATTTAATATTTGGAATAATGTCCAAGTTTGCTAACAACCATTTTTCGTAGTAGCAGAAATTTCGTAAATTATTGAATTTTTGGAATAATGTTTAAATTTGCTAACAACCATTTTTCGTAGTAGAAGAAATTTCCAAAATTACTTAATTTTTGGAATAATGTTTAAGTTTGCTAACAACCATTTTTCGTAGAAGCAGAAATTTCGTAAATTATTGAATTTTTGGAATAATGTTTAAATTTGCTAACAACCATTTTTCGTAGTAGCAGAAATTTCCTAAATTACTTAATTTTTGGAATAATGTTTAAGTTTGCTAACAACCATTTTTCGTAGAAGCAGAAATTTCGTAAATTATTGATTTTTTAGAATAATGTTTAAGTTTGCTAACAACCATTTTTCGTAGTAGCAGAAATTTCGTAAATTACTTAATTTTTGGAATAATGTTCAAGTTTGCTAACAACCATTTTTCGGATTTTAAATTATTTAACAATTATTTCCAATAAAAATCAAAAGATCAAATCCAATTTTTCAATAAAAAATCAGTTGCACATTTTGTCCAAGTGTATGAAAAAAGCAAAATATTATTCTATGATATATCCATATCATAATTTGAATATTCTTAATGTATTAAAGAATTCTAACAGATTTTCAAGGTCAGACGTGAAAAGATTCATCATTATGATTCAATTGATCAAATCCGCTCCAAAAAATATTAGTCTCACATCGACTCACACGATCAGACGATTCATTTCGATAGCCCTATAATCATAGTTTGCAATAGTCGAATTAAAGTCTTTGATTATTCGAATATTATGATGTATGGTGATACAATACTTTAGCTCTACACCAAGAAATATCAAATTTTCAAACGTGGCGATATCAGAACATTCACGCCCGGTTTAAAATAAGCCGCTGCCATTGGATAGAACAACATTTCAAAAATGTGCTGTTCAGAATAAATCGAAATCATTGGTCTGTACCTTACTGCGGACGTCCTTACAGACAGACCTTATCGGCTATTAATGTTAAGATTTTGTACCGTAAACCGAAACCTTTGACTAAATGGCGACACAATCGATGCTCTGGTACTCTGGGAATATTTAAATTACTTCTATTTACTCCGATTTTATTATTAATAATGTATGTATAAAGACTAAAATTTTATAAATATTCTTTCTTGCAGTCTGAAGTAGGTTATTGTTTTTTTCAGCTATCGAAATTAATCATTTTAAGTTAAATTTCGTATTTTTACATAATGTATGCATATCAAGTTAGTTTAATAATTATTTCGCATATTTTTTTACGAGTAATTAAAAAATCTACTCATTCACCTCTACATTGCAAATAACTGAGATTAAGAGAGCTTTTCGGTAACGTATCGACAGCTTACAGATGGTTATTTAATATAGAATATTTTTTTAATTTATTTTTCACCAATATTATCAATTTTTATTTCTTAAAAAAATGTACTGATCTCGGGATCGAAAATTTCTAATCCCGAAATCCTGGGATCAACATTTTGGCTCGGGATTGGACTCTCTAGTTATTAGTATGCTACTATCGTATCGTTTCCAAAATATTTTTATTTATGCAGTTAAAAAGTAACGGAATTTCCAGCTCTGACTAATATTTACGAAATTTTAATTATACTTCTTTAATACAATTTGAAGTAATTTTCCTACAATATATTAAAAAAATAATTCTTATGTATGTATATTTTAATATATTTAAGAAAAATGTGTATATTAGGTTTGAGAATGATCAAGTACTTGTAGGAGCAAATACTTATACATGTCAAATTCAATGCATACGAATTTATACTTTGCATGCAAATTTTCTTCCAGTTGAGAACTCCGCAGAGCCAAATGTTGATAATCAATTCGAAAATTTATGGTACGATTTCAAATTCTTATCTCCGTTATGTCAATATTGTACGTCTAGCAAAATAAAAACTTCTCAAATGAATCAAATAACTCTTTCTTATTACGTACATAAAATTGAGACATCGCAGAATTCAATGAATTTAGGTCAAAATTATTTGTTTGCTTTTCTGTACTATATAAATCAAACATTTTTGAATTCTTTAATCCGAGTTCAAGTCTTTTTCAATATAGAGTATTAAATGACAATGTATATTATTGAGTATTGATTTTGATGGAGTAAAATAATATCATTTCTAATATGTTCTGTTTTCAGACAGGGCTTTTGGATTTGAAGTTTGATTAATCACAGTAAAATCGAAACTGTTTTTTCATTTACGGTTGTTAATCAAAATTTAAAAAATAGCTACCCTTAATATGTGTTTTCAAAAAACCAATTAAAGCAAAAGCAAAATTAAACAAAAAACCATGAAAATCAGATGTTAATATTAATATATCGTACAACTAGTTTTTAACAATGTCAAGTAAACAAATAGCTAAATTTGAATCGTTCAAACTATGTAGATAGTTCTCTACATTCTCACAGATTTTGTCACTAACGACGCGGGTTTTGCTTTTCGGCATCTTCAGGCGTTCAAGTGCACGGATGAACTTGAACTGACGCTAAGTAAATGAAAGTTTCGTGTTTATATAAGAAATAAATGCACCACTGAGTCCAAAGCCATTGCTGGCGAAAAGGATAAGTTCATGGGAATGCCAACTGATTCGAAATCTTAAAAAAACAAATAGCTGTTTGGGATAGTTGAATTACAAAATAATTATTATTTTCTCGACTAAATTTTGTTTTTAATGGTCTTGATTGCTCGACATGTTACATTTGTATTGTTTTTTTAGCCCAGCACAGTTTTTAGACAGCATTTAAAAATTCCCGTTTTTATTAATCTTAAAAGAAAGTTTTTTTGCTACCATTTATACATGTAGAGTTGTAGACTTGTAAAAGTCTTTGACAAGATGAATAACAACATTTTTAACCTTTCTGCATTATTAACTAAAAATGTCATTTTCTTGATTTGTAATGTCTGACTACTAAGACTGCAAAACGTTTTAAAAATAATTTGTTTAATATTCTGAATGTTATAACCAAAAAATATTTTATTATGGCATTCAAAATTTTGCGTATGAGCTTTTGTTATGCTTTTTTCACTCCAGTAACTTTTTCGTTGGATAACTTTGTTAAAGTTTAAAAAGGTTTGAAATGTATAACAAACAAATCATAATTATTTATTTTTAAGTATTTAAATATCATATTTAACTCGTATGATTAATACAATATTATTCAAAATTGAATCAAAAGCCGTACGAATAATATTTGCTATCAAAAGCACTTTTGACAATACAAATCAAAACAATTAAATGTTTCGAGCAGACAATACATCGAATGTGTATCAGACAGCCAGTTTTTGGGTATTAATTGATTGCATAGAATTCAAGTCAGAGACGCCGCCTGTTTGATATTCCACAAGCGTAACAAGTATGTCTTATTCGTAAATACGTGCTTATTGACTTTCTTACAATCTGCATTGTTATCCGAGTCGATTGAATAAAACTAAAACAAAATACTTGTTGTGAAATGGATCATTATTTTTTATAATTAAAGTAAAAATCTTTGAAGACTTTCTGCTGAACGATCACTGATATCATATTTTAAAAACTGCGTGAAAACTGGCGTAATCTTCTTAATTGACTCTTTTACTTTACTTACATTATTGATTAACGATATGCATGTTTTTTTAAATGCTACTTTTATTTATATCAGCTATTTTTTATGGCTCAGAAGCACGAAGTAAAAAACGGTGACATTCACTAATTATTAAACTATTTTAGTTTGTGTTTAATTAAGAAATCAGTGAAAACATCATTTTAGCGGAGCCATGGTACCATTTTCAGGGGGCCACGGGCAAATAACTCCCAGAATTTGAAAATTGGACAGTGACAAAATATTTTGAAATTCCGGGAAGATCTAAAAACAAAAAAGGTCTCGCGTCTTTCGATTTTGCAAATTCCGTGAATTCCTGGGTCGAATTTTAAAATCCGCCAGCTTGCAAAATTTTCAAAGAATTGAAATTTATTTTAAAATCTTACAATCCCTGAGTCTTGAAAAACTTATTTTTTCGGGTATGGAGGGCACGAAAAAAATATGAGACTCAAAAGACGCCATGGGCTCAAATGTTAAAAAAGCCGTGGGTTTATAATATTTATATTTATAGTTTACTTTTCCACGATTTGAAATATACGTGTAAGGGCCAAAATTTTGCGGACTAAGGTATTCAATCGATATTTTTTGAATACTTAAAACTTTCTTAAACCTACTCTGAAATTGTGTATATTTTATGACCTGACTACGAAATATAATACATATTGAATTTTAAGTTAAGTTCCTAAAACAATATGATTAAATTAGATAATATTATTTGCATGGGAGTTTTTCTGACTTCTTGTTTTTTTACCTTATTAACATACACGATATCAGATTGGCTATTTGAATAATTTTGGCTCATTTTATATACATAATTTGAACGTTAGTATTCTTTCACGTGTAGGAATAAGTCGATGCGTAATTTCTTGGTATTTTTTTATCCACTGGAAACATCAATATTGACAGTAGGAACATTTTGATTTTTTTTTTCATGAAAAGCCATATATTTTTAAGCCGTATGCTAAATTTACTGTTACAACATATTGAACTACTAAACTAAATAATATTTTTTCTATTTTATCCATTTGTAGTGTATCATAAATAATATAAAGTTAGCTGATTTAACAAAAAGCAATAACAATGGTATTAGATTGTGTTGTGTAAATATCAATTTATTTATAAAATATTTATGAAGAAACGGGTTGAAATTTCACATTTCAGATATGTTATAGGTAAATATGTAATTTCCATTCAGTTTAATAGTAATTTTTTACCAGTAGATGTTTTTAATATCATTTCAATTCACTTTCTAATGTAACTTCAAAGTTTTATGCGATTAATATTGCGTGCTTAAAGCATTTTTAGCCAGTTGGCTATAAGGGAAAATAGATTTACTCTCAAATATTGTACTTTGTCGATGCAGATATTTTAACTTTCCTGTTAATTGATTCTACTGCCCGAAAGGTTTTAACTTTTTGAACGACTTGTAAATTTGTCATTTGTATTGTAAAATAAATAAAAAAGATCATAAAATCTTATGATAAATCAAGCTGCCACCCATAGCGTATGCAAATTTAATACTTCAAATACAATTCAGTTTACAGTTATAAGAAGAAAATTACATTTTTCTTTATAAGAGTCGCACTCCCGGGAAATTCCAGATTAAAGCTCAAAAATTGGCGTAGCTTTAAGCTTTGGTATTACAGTCACGAATCAGGAGCTATCTTTTATTCTTCGGGAATACTTATTGGTAATTTGGAAGGCTTGCTTTCCTTTTATAGAAGCTCTTTCTTTTTGGCATGTAACGATATGAAACGACTTTCGGAAATCGATCAAAAATTACACCAATTTTTGTGTCATTATGGTAAAACCATAAGTGGACTCTTAAAAAGATATAAGATAAAGCCTATTCCACTAGCTTTATTTGTTTAGTTTAATACTTAATCAACATAATTGAATATATTTCCCTAAAGTTTTGCACTTTACAAAAGTTATAGTAGAACTCGAAGTAGCTAGAGATTATTAACAACAAAATCAAAACCTCTTAAAAAATAGATCACAAAAAGAAATGATAGAGTAAGTCGATGAAGATTTTTTATTTTATATCAAAAATCTATTTAAATTTTGTCTCCCTAATAAAACTTCTATTTATTTTTGAAAATATGTATCTGATATCGCTTTCTTCATATACAAAAGATAAGTTTCTCAGTATGATTTGCCAGATATCTTGACTTGAGTTTTATTACTATATAATTAAAATTTCATTTTTTATTCCAAGATATTTTAATTGGTTACAGCCGACATCAGTATTTTTTTTATAATGCTGCATATAATACTTAATGATTGCTTTAAAAAAGTCAAACTTTCACGCTGAGCAATATTTCAATTAAAATTTGTTTTACTCTCCAACAATTACTTGCTTTTACAATATTTAACAATGATTATTTCTGTTCCTTTTCTAGTACAACCGTAAACGATTTCTATTGCTAAAGTCTCCGAATGAAGCGAGTATTAACCATGCGGAAGCGAGAAAGCTCTCTACACTATTTAATTGTTAACAATTTACTTGCTTTGTGCTTAAAGCTTTACAACAGCTTTTGTCCACACGTCACAGCACTTGAGAATAAAGATATAGCGAAGAAGTATTTTGAAATGTTTATCGAATCGAGTTAAGAAGCATAAAAGAGGAGTAATTTTATTGTTTAACAAGTATTACTTTTCCTAATCTGAAATATTATTCATTTCAGACAAAAAGGCAATTTTATTTAACAAAAATATTCGTTACGGATCAATATATTATATTGTTCGTTCTTCCAAAAACTACGCATTTCCAGGCCTTTATTTTAAAAATGACCCTTTAAATTATATTTATTTACGTTTTGCTATGACATGCAAACCAAGTGATTCCTTTTTTTTCTTTTGAGTCGATTATTCGTTAATCTCATTCGAAATATTAAATGTAGCAAATAGAAAAAATAAATCGCCAAAATTTGACTATTATCTTTTTTGTGAACTTGCAAGACTAACGCTATTAATAATATTGATATTTTTGAGACAGATGTTTATAAAATAAATATGGTATTTATTTTTATTCCATATTTATTTTTTTCGATGTTTTTTTTAATATAGACATATTATTATTACAATGTTAATCAGTCAAAAACTGATAAAATTGTTTTTTCCTTGCTGTGCAACTCGATATGTTTCGTTTTTTGCCTCATAAAACATGATGTTTGATTGATGTATCGTATTTGTATTTCTCAAAAAGGCGAAGCAATGACACATCAAATTAATCAATTTAATTTAATATCATAAACTATTGACCAAAATTATCTAAAATATGAGAATTTCAGATATCGATTTGTGTTTTTGACATTTTATACAATTCGAATACATTTTTCTTATTATACCCCACCAATCGATTGCATAACATAATGTGCTATAGAAAAACCGAATCTTTTTCATACCTCAGTCACACGTGCTGAACGCTCACCCTATTGTTTCATACGTTTATTGTTATTATGAGGCATGATATTGAGTGCCTGCCGCTGACGTGTCACCAGCTACAAGTCGCCGCAAGATGGCAGCACCAGCCACTGATTGATTGTGGCTAAGGGATTGAAATGGCAGAACTCCGCACGAAAAAGTTCACGTCATTGGGGTCCTTATTTCGTGAAATGGTCCGTTAACTCTCCACATGGCGATAACTAATATACCACGAAACATGCTAATATTGAAATATAACACTGTTGACCTCTTTTAATCAATAATATCATGTATTTAATCGCAGCCTTCTGGTAGAATTTTTCATTAACATAAAAAAATTGTTGTTGATCGTTAAAAAAAATTAGATACTATATGAGACATCGATATTGATCTTAGGCAGTAGTTTTAACAGTGAAGTACATTTTAGTACGCATTTTTTTGCATATGTGTAGTAATGGATATACAAATTGTTGGCAGAGTTATCTTAAAAATTTATATAATTAATGTAATACGTTTTGATACCAATCTCCTCATATAAAATAATGTATTAATTAAGGCAGTTAAATTACATTAAAAATGATTATATTATATAGATATTCGTTCAGTTGATTCAAATTCAGCGACTCTAATGACTTGGTCAATACGTCAACAAGATGCCCTTGACTTGACCGCGTTTGATAGGTAAATCGTTATTTAAAGCTATTTTTTTTAATTTTCATACACTTATAGAAAATTTTTGAAATCGAAACATATAATGAATTGAATATATTATAATTCCATACCGTAATTTATAAAAAAAACATATCGGCAAAAAAAATACGTGGTCGTGTTTGGTTCTGAAACCTCACTATTTTGAAAGCTCAATTTTTAAGTTTGAAAGCCCACTCTGTTACTTTCCAATAATAGTAACTGATAAATGCGAAAATAATTAGTCAGGTTATCTTCCCCAGCGTTGAAAACTTTACCCTTACTCTATTCCCAATGGCATACATTAAATTGACAGAAGCAGAAGGACTAGATCAATTAACTGAACCATTGTTCAATTTAACCAAAATCTAAAAGACTTTTTCAAGTTAAACCGCAACGCTACGAAGTTCTTTATACTAAACTTTACGATAGCAGATATTGTTAAAATTCTTTTCATACATATCTTAAGCCTTATGTGTTTTTTTTTTACTAAATTAGGCTATTTCGTATATTTTAATTGTCTGTTTTATTAAGTCACAAAAAATATTTAAACATTTTTTGTTGATACTGATTTATATGGTAAAATCTATATATTAATAGCCGATAAGGTCCGTCCGTATGAGTAAAGGATGTCCTCGACCTTCCAGTCTCCACTTTATATATTAATAGTAGATAAAATAATCACTCGCTTTTCACTTTTCACAAATGTGTGCGTACTGATGTCCTCGAGACTTCTTCTTCTTCTACGAAATGTATTTTGTTTGCGTAAATTTTCTAATTAATAGATAATGAAATGAAATAAAATAAAATAAAATAAAATAAAATAAAAAAAATTAAAATAAATTAAAATAAATTAAATAAAATAAAATAAAATAAAATAAACTAAATTAAATTAAATTAAATTAAATTGAATTAAAATAAAATAAAATAAAATAAAGTAAAGTAAAGTAAAGTAAAGTAAAGTAAAGTAATGTAAAGTAAAATTAAATTAAATTAAATTAAATTAAATTAAATTAAAATAAATTAAAATAAAATAATAAAATAAAATAAAATAAAATAAAATAATATAAAATAAAATAAAATAAAATAAAATAAAATTAAATTAAATTAAATTAAATTAAATTAAATTAAATTAAATTAAATTAAATTAAATAAAAAAAAATAAAAAAAAAAAAAAAAAAAAAAAATAATAAATTAAATTAAATTAAATTAAATTAAATTAAACTAAATAAAATTAAACACAATGCAACAAAAATCTCACGTTGCTGGGCAACGGGCTTACAGCTAGTATGTATTAATAGTTCAAGAAATATTTTTTTTAAATGTTAACTAACGCATCATTATTTTTTTTTTCTTTTTAATACTGCTTTGACTTTAAGCTTAGATTTTTTTGCTTTCATCTATGTGCACGTAACGCTCTACTAAAGTCAGATTTAGGAAGGGAATCAACCTAAAAAAATATTTACAAATGTTGATTTTTCGACAAATTCTTTGTCCATTTACAACAAATTATTAAAAAAAATGTTACCGCCAAAAATACTGACAGATGTGTATAGTATCTATAATATTTGAAAATAATTCAATAGAATATTTGATACTGGCAACTGGCAACAGATAATATATAAAAAAAACACTTCGCCGTGCTGGTGCTATACTGGTGGTATACGTGCTGGTGGCGATACTACTCATAGAGATGTTAGAGTAAAATTAATAATGAATTCCCTTTGTAAAAGAAAATATCGTTAAATAAATAATTTTAACTTTGAAAATTAAATACAAAATTAGTTTATTCAGAATTCTGTACTTCAGAGTAATTGAAGTATTCGTATATTTTGATTTTGTGAAGAATTCAGAGATAAGGGAGCGTACAAGACAGCGTCCTGTCACGTCAGTGGTTATAGAGAGACGTTGGAACTGGCTGGGTCACGTCCTGTGGATGCCTCCAGAAAGCCTCAAACCTGCCTGCCTCTTCTTTCGACCAGTGGGATTCCGGCGTCACGGACGTCCGTCGGGTTATATCCATAGGATGTACTCGGCGGAACTGAGGGATGCTGGCATGTCATAGGAGGAAGCAAAGCTATTGGCGGGAGACGGGGTAACATGGAGGTGCCACGTAGCGGTCATATGCTCTACATAGGAAGCGAACATGGTCAAAGAAGAAGTATTCAACATGAATGTATACAAAACAAATGCTTTTTCGATTTTAAATTTTTCCAACATTTTTATTATGAAAACACGAAATTGACGCTCAATACAGCAACTGATTGTTTATATCATATGAATTATATTTCACCATGCAATATCCATGTTTACGGCATCATTATACTCCTCATAAAAGCAAAGTTTTATATTTTGACCCGCTCGCTATATCTAACTTTTCTCAAAGCTTTGCAAGTTTTGAATGGGGTAGAGCAAAAGCTCGTCCGATGCAAACCTGCAATGTAAAGCACCTGCAGCCTTCAGAGGTGTAAAACTCGTGCCTTTAGGTCATTTCAATTCCCCAGCTCCTAGATTCTCAAACTCTATACCATATATGGAATGCTCAATGCTGTGACACAAGATACCGAAAATGGAGCAATAGTTATTTATTGTCTTTTAACAGGGAATCTTTTAATTTCTGAGATTATTAATTTTTAACTGTATTTTGCATAAATGATATATTTTTGATTAATTTTAAAAAGTTTTAAAATACCGTGCTGCACGATACATTTTGCCGATAAGAACAAATCAACGGTATACTCTCAGAAAACATTCAAATATATGACATTTTTGAATACCATCAAGCGAACTGTCAATTTATTGTGGCCGTTGACAATAATACAATATGAATGAGCAACAATAGTTGACAAAAAAGTGTGTGCAGTGTAAAAATGTTTTGTCGTTCAATTGTCATTGGGTAGCTGTATAACTAAGAAATGAGTACAGCTATAAAGCGTTAAGTTATTTATAGGCTTCTGTAAAAAAATGTACTTAGTTCATATTACTTCTTAATTATCGAAATAAATATACATATATGCAATGAGTAAGCCTGTTTAAATCTATCGATCTGCATTCATAATTCAAAAAAACAAATTGTTGACTAAAAAATTTCTGGCAGTATACTGAAAGTAGAATGAAATGAAAGAATAATAAAAAATAAAATGTTATTAAATATACATGTATTATGTCAGTAAGAGATTATTCATTTTTTCGGTGGATGTATAATATTTGTAACTCCGAAATAGACATTAAACATATTCGAAGGATACCTTATCAAATAGCACAGATATCGATATACTTAATATGTCACATAACTTGATAGTTTCAGTAACAAAAAAGTGATATTTTTGTTTTATAATATTCTATAAAACAGGTATTCTTAACTTTGCTTACATTATTTATTGGTTAGAATTCTTAAAAAGCTAATTAAACTCACTTTAATGGAATATTAGTGTTGTGTAATATTTATTAAGTAAAAATAAAAGAATTTGATGTGATGATGCTTGTTTCGAGCAAAACATCTGTTTTGCTATATCATACAATAAACTGTGATCTATTGCCTAAACTAAAACTATTATAACCACCACATAACACAGTAATTTATGAAAGTTCAAGCGGCGTATATGTATGCATAATATAATAATTTTAGAATACCTTCACACTACAATATAAAACAATTTCACACATTTGAGGGGTAAAATGCGAAAGAAATATTTTCTTGTCACAAAAATTTTGCAGCTTGCGAGCTGGCGGAAGCCAACTCTTTTTAACTTCATAGAAAATCATGGTTCAAAACGCTTTCGAAGCAAATCTAGTTTTTTTTTTCACTTGACATATGAGCAATTTGTAAATTTGGTGTGGATTACAGTATTCTTCTGTAAGGTATTATTGGCAAACATCAATTTAATTTATTTGTAATGCTTTTCTATTAATTTTTAAGATTATAACTACGGTATCCATTCCAATGATTTCGTCCAATTCTGCAATCCGGGATCGAGATAGTACCAATTCTAGGATTTTGGGATTGAGAAAATGAATCACGGAAGACTTTATACACGATTTTATGTTGAGTGTTCAATCCCGGAATCATAAAAAGGATCCAGGATTGGATACCTTTATAATAACTAAAATTTGTTTCGGGTAATGAGGTAATCAAATGGGCCCATTAAAAGCGAAGTGAGCCAAGTATTTTTTTAGAAAAAAATAAGTTAGATGCGTTGTTATATTCTACACGTCTTTAAGTACCGTAAAAGTGAAGAAACCTTAGTTAAAACACATTGCAATAATGATATCTCCGTAAAATAAAAATCCACCAAACACCAAATAAAGACGTGATTGTAATTACAAGTTTAAGAAAAAAAAATTATCATTTTACTAGTTGCCTCACTTTACCTCTCGAATGATAAAACTGTACGCTCCTTTTAGATCATGATACTGTATATCTGGAGAGGAGTGTTTTTTTAATGCTTTTCCGATAGAAATATTAGCTTCGACCAAAAACTTACGGTTTTGCAAAATTTGTACCTTAGCACATTCGGCAGGCGTCAGTAAAAGCGTTGGCTGGAGGTAAAATCAACCAATAGGTAAAATTTTAAATCACATTTATGGTCAGTTGGTATTTTTATTTTAAAACACTATTCCAGGAAATAATAGGATACTCGTCTTTCAAAAACTGTGTTTATAAATAAAGTTTTAAAGTTCGTCTTAACAACATCAAAAATATTACTTTCAATAGACTCGGCAGTCGGCAGTAATATTGTGGAATTGTGGAAATTCGGTTTTGATATAAAATCAAATTTGATAACTTATTTTCTACATTTGAATCGTTCAAACTATGTACATTCTCACAAATTTTGTCACTAACGACGCGGGTTTTGCCTTTCGGCATCTTCAGGCATTCAAATGCACGGATGAACTTGAACTGACGCTTAGCAAATGAAAGTTTCGTGTTTATATAATATATAAATGCATCACTGAGTCCAAAGCCATTGCTGGCGAAAAGGATGAGCCCATGGGAATGCCAACAGATTTGAGTAGTGAGCAGTTTCAAGAATTATATAATTTGTTTGTCGGCAACGGTTTTATGATTATATGATTTTATGATTATATGATTTTATGGTTATATATGGTATAGAAGTGGAGATGTGGGAAAGTTTGATATTTCGTTTAAAATCGGAATACTTTGGAGCTGTGCTTTGTTGATTTCTAAAATTTCTTGGAAAAAGAGCTTATGACTGTCCGTATTTGGGTATATCATTTTTATCCCTTGTTCCTGATTGAACACGTGTCCTTCCGAAATTAAGTGATTAGCAAAAGTAGACGTGTCTTTTTTCAATCTAAAGGCTGCCATATGTTCTAAAACTTGGATATTCAGTGTTCTTTCTGTTTTGCCGATATAAAACTTTGTACAACAAGAGCATTGCAATCTATAAATCCCGGATTTATTTAAGTAATGTATTTTATCTTTATTATTAACTAATAATTTGCCTAAAGAGTTTTTACAGTAAAAAGCAGGTCTAACACTATCAGCTAGCTGTTTTTTAATTTTAAGACTTGTATTTCCTAAAAAAATGATTCAACACAATTGAAGTAAGAATAATATTATATTATGAAGTTCAATTAAACATATTTTTTTAAACATTCTGTGAGTTATCAATGGCTACCCTGCTTAATGTATTACGTCAATTTAATGCGGTTTGGTAGTAAGTGATTTTAACGAGTTACTGGTTAATCTGCTTGTTCTTAATTAAAATAAACTTCATGAAATAAAAACATACTGTTTGCTTACGTTTATATGTAGAACCAAAAATTGACAAAATGGAAATGTTTAATTGTGTCTAAATATGAAAACTTCGCAGGAAGTGCGGCCAAATACGTTGACGTCATGAGTAGATCATTTTTTCCGTTTTTTTTTTAAATTAAATAAGTCTCTTGACGACAAGTCAGTGGTTGCTGACGCCTGGTTAATGTTTAGTGCAATGTTTTTTATGCACTCAATAATTCCAATACCATGGGTATAAGAGAAAAAAAAAGACGTTTATTCCCATTTTTAAGGTGTTTACTGTCAATACTTGGTGGAATGGCATTATAATCAAAATAATAATACATTTTTAGTACCTTTTTCACATATTTTTTTTTAGATCAGGAGCGGTTTTGCTCATGATGAGCATTGTCAACTGATAAGAAATACAATGAAACAGTGATATTTATACAAAAGTTAAGTAAGAAAAACAAGGTATGACAAACAATTGGAATTACAACTAAGTTAATAAATTGAAGCTAAAGAAAAATAAACTATAAATAAAAATTTAAGATTTCGACTGAAGGTGCTTGGTGGAATTTCAATATTAAATTTGAATCGTTCAAACTATGTACATTCTCACAGATTTTGTCACTAACGACCCGGGTCAGTTCAAGTTCATCCGTGCACTTGAATGCCTGAAGATGCCGAAAGGCGAAACCCGGGTCGTTAGTGACAAAATCTGTGAGAATGTACATAGTTTGAACGATTCAAATATAAATAAAAAGTTGAAAACCTCTTATCAAAGCAAACTATTACATTAAAAATCAATTTAGTATGAATCGGACTTTTCCTTTTCAAACTCAATTTTTGTTGTCAGTTCAGAGCAAAAAGATTATAATTACAGTTTTAAGCACTGATTATCTCCAGATATATTGGGTTTCAATAAAATAAATTTTGCTTGAAATTTGTAAAATAACTTTTCCGGTTCTAAGCTCAAGAAATGCGACCCCAATACCCACATTTTCTGAAATATATATTTTAATATGGGTGATACAGTGTTTATAATTAAGGTATTCTTATAACATAGTTTTTTGGACCTTTTGTAGTTAGATAAATAAGCGATAACGCGATGAGGCGATAAGCGCCCGCGATAAACGATCGTTCGTAAGATAGCTGGACTAAACTCGTCAGTTGCAACTTCATATGTGCGCCGGGATGACGTCTTTTTTACGCGCAACTTAAAATATGATTATTTATTGAAAAACCACGGATTTTTACTAAAAAAAGTGTATGAGGAATGATGCAGAGAGATATTTTAAAGTCCTAAGACTGTTTTTTTTTGAAATTCATAAGAATAGGGCCAATAATGAAGAAACCACTGGAGTCCCTAAACGACCCCCGTCGGCAGAGAAGTATTTTTCTAGTCTTCAAGCCGCGAGAGATAACTATGTTTATACTTGCTCATCATTTGCATTTTTTATTTTCAATTTCAAAATATGATCAGTCAAATATTCAAACGCTCGTATCTCAAAACATGGTACAGTGCAAAATGAACATTTTCAAAATAAGGTAACAAACTGCTTAACGTCAAAAAAAGGTCTGGTGATTTTTGATTAATCTACTACTTCTCTTAAGTGCTTATTATACATGAAAAAAAAATCTTCGTTGAGGTGAATAAATTTATGTTAAAAAAATGAGACTTCACTACTTAGAACACCACTGGCTCTCTATTAATTTTATACGGTAGGCTTTTAGTAATAATAAGCAATCCCTTAAATCAACTGGAATGTTTTTAAAATAATTTTTGGCTAGATTTTGTCAATTACAAAATCATTTTTCCCATGAGGTTTTTTATTTATAAATGTTACTATTTATTTATCTTTTTACTCACAATTAATGAGTGAATTTCGAACCTACGCAAATAATTCAAATTTCATAGAAAATAAAATAAAAGTAAAAGTGCACGGTTAGCTATTATTGATTTTTTTGCTAGTATTCTATATGTTCACTGTTATAATGTATTGGTAACAATATATGGTGCTATAAGTGCTTAATGTCATTTATAGTAAACACAAAAATATGATTTTTTTCTTGTATATAACAGAATTAATAATGATTTATTTTTTTAAGTAATATACAAGTACTGCTAATAAATATTCTTAAGCAATGACTTAATGTTTAACATCAGCTTTCATACGCACAATGCTTTTTTTGCTATACAATTATAACTTGATTTTTCTCATCTTACTATTTATTTAAAAAAAAAAATCAAGCTTTTAAGAAACGATAACAATACTGTCAGTTTTTAATGGATAAAAAAAGTATTTCAAAGCTTGAAACATTACTTGAAATATGTTTTTATTAGGGCTTATTTATTATTTAGAAGCCCAAATAAATGTTGAAATTCGTAATATACTACTGAATAATGTTACTTAATATAAGGGCAAAACGCGGAAAAAGTTGAGCAAAAAGTGACGTCAAATCTGACGATGATTTATTAAGCTGATCATATTAGCTGAAAATAATTCCTATTGCGAATTTGTTCTCTGAATCAAAAGCGTATATTTATCACAAAAAAATATATAAATATTGCTAGCTTTGATTGTTGTTTTTTTTAACAAATATCGTATATAGCTTCTCAGTAATATTTACGTGTTTTTTTTTTAACAGAGACTTACAAATGTAAATATTTTTTTTTTCCGAATAACGTAATGCTTAATCCATTATTACAGAATTAAGCTATCAACAAGTTACACAGAATATTTAAGGTATTTTTTTTTATTTATTTTTTAAATTAATTTATTTAAGAAAAATATCTTTTCGACAAAAAATATAGTTAGGCTATGAATTGAAAATAATAAAAAATGTTGAAAATGAAGACATAATATGACGCTTATTCACAAATTAAAAAGATTTAAAAAATATTGTTTTAAAAACCAAAAAAATACAAATATAAAAGCAGTGTTTCGCGTATAAAAAATCTCATAATAACTAAGAATGCTGGTGATACGATACGGTCCTTTGGCATGATTTGTACTTGCATTTCCTTATACGGTTGTTAGCAAAGCTTGATAGGTATAATGAGGAAGAGAGAAAGACTAATCACATCATTTCTCGATTATTCAAGGTCAAATGGACAAAGTCGCCAATGTAATCAAATATTAAGAATTTCGCAATCCGCGGGCCTTACCGCGGATTATTGAGTGCACAGAAAACCCCACTGCTTTGTAAGTGAGTACGTGGGAGCACAAAGCCAAATAAAAATACCGTCTCTCGCTCGCAAGCGGTGCTCGACCAAAATAGCGGTCGAGCGCGACGAGAGAGGGAAACGGAAACGCTTGCCGTTTTCCTCCTCCTCAACGGAGGCTCCCCATAATTTACAGGTACACCTAGCATAGGCTGTTCTAGCCCCTGGAGAAATTTCGCTGAATTCTATCGACGCATTTTCCAATTGCGATCGAACAAATGAATCCCGCGGCGACCTCGACCAGGGTCGTCAGGGACAAAATTCGTTTGAGAATTTTTGTTTTTATGACACTAGCCATGTTCTAGTATGCACTGCATAAACTAATATTAAAATCATGTTCGCGGTTTGGACTCCATCAAGCCCTCACCTGCGCCAATTAAAATCTTGCGGAACCGGCGCCCAAGCCGAGCTTCGGCGCCGAATTTTTTTCGAGCCGTAAAGGACGATAGTCCGAAACGGTGTTGTAAATTAAATTGCAATCGGATAACAGGTTTATTAGTAATTCAATAAACTGTGATTTCCCCATACATTTTGGCGAGACAAAATTTCGAAACGCGTTCGGTGCGTAGCGTTTGCCGTTCGATACTAAAATAAGCCCCGCCCTGCCCGACCAATCGTGGCGCCTCGCGTGGTCATACGTACGATCGCAGGCGGCCGCCCCTCCACCGCGGCCGATCAAAAATTGAATATGATATAAAGCGCGAACACACGAGGAAGGTGGGAAATTTTAGTTTCATGGAAGCGAACGGCTATCACGGACGTTCCTTCGAATTTTCAGCCAAATCCCTTCAGGAACTTTCACCATAGAAAATATTTAGCATAAATTTGCACTTAAATCGATTTCAGGCTTTTATAAAAATCAGACTCAATTCAGTAATTACTTTTTCGCGGACGATGACATCGCCGCTTCGATTAACCGGTACACCTGATTCGCTCAGGTGGAAAATTTTTCTTCTTTTTCTCATAACTCGCTTCAGCAACGAGTTATGAGATCGCTTGTAAGAGCAATATTTCGCGGAAAACTGATTCTGACACGACAGTGATTTTTCTGATTTTCTATCTGTCATATTAAGATCACTAGAGACGATTTTCGCTCAGCGGAATCGTTGTTCTAGAAAAATCTCAGTTGCCGCCATCTTGAGATATTTCGGCAGAGCAGCGGGAGGTCAGCACTTTAGCCAATCGGCGTGAGATAAAGATGCTGAGGGCAGCAGATCTGCTCGGGTCAACCGTTTTTTTTGACCCCGGCCGAGGACGCAGCTTGACCGAAACCTTTACAAAAAGGCAGGTCATTTTTGCAAAAATCATCAATTCTTCACCGACTTCGACTTGTTACTCTGCTCCCGTGCTCTCTTCCGCCGAACTATCCGCCGCGACAACTTTAATTAAATCCAGCCAGAACTTCTCTCAGCTTGACAAATTAATTCGTATAATTAACATTGTGCAAAGCTGAGCTGAATTCTGTGCCACCTCCTTGTGTTCATCGCTTGCCGCCAGCCGTTTTTGCCGAAATTGTTCCTGATAAGCTGTCTCCGGTTCCTGAGAACTTCCAAAGGTTCGTCTACTATTATACGTTGAATAAATATGTCGCGGCCTATTGTTTCTGAGTCAATACTCTTTAGCCTAAGGTCCGCGGCCAGAACTGTAGCTTCCTGCCCGATCTCGACACTGAGAATCGAAATAAAGACGCGTGTAAAATCGCGGTCAACGCCTTGTTCCTAGCCGCACTTTATTAAGTGTCGACAGGACCCCTTCATGTATTAAATGTTGTTTCTTCTAAACACAGCTCAGTAAAATCTTGTGTCACTTCCTGTTCGAAATCGCGATAGCAGCAGACCGGAGGAGAGTACGGGAGGGCCAATTTTGCTTATTTAAAATCATTGTCTTATTTTATTGTGTGTTGTACCCTGTCTAAATTGTATACTGTGAAATCTGTCGGCCGACTTCGCGCGGAGAATGCCCTCCGTTCGGTCCAATGTAACTCTCAGTGACGCTTGGTCTTCGTGAAATCGTGAAATGTATAACAATAATTAATCTTTTTTGCAACGTCTAAGCGTTTTACGTTTGTTTTCAATTCAGTACCGGACAACAGGAATCATCAAATGTTTTACGATTGTTCAATAATTAATCTTTTTCGCAACGTCTAAGCGTGTTACGTTTGTTTTCAATTCAGTACCGGACAACAGGAATCATCAAATGTGTTACGATTGTTCAATAATTAATCTTTTTCGCAACGTCTAAGCGTGTTACGTCTGTTTCCAATTCAGTACCGGACAGCAGGAAGAATAAATAATTTACGATGATTCAATAATTAACCTTTCTTTTTGCGACGTCTAAATCTTTCTTGTGGTTGGTTTCAAGTCAGTTACAAGACAACCAGCATAATCACGGTTTGCAAAGAGTCGATATTTACTTTTTATTGCTATGTCTGAATTTTCTTTTGTCTGGTTTCAATTCGATTACAAACCAAGAGACGTAACGATGATTAAAGAAATCAATATTTCATTTTTTTTTCATGTCTAAATTTTATGTTTGTTTTCAATTCGATTACAAACCAAGAGTCGTAACGAAATTAAAGAAATCAATATTTCATTTTTTTTCCATGTCTAAATTTTATGTTTGTTTGCAATTCGATTACAAACCAAGAGTCGTAACGAAATTAAAGAAATCAATATTTCATTTTTTTTCCATGTCTAAATTTTATGTTTGTTTTCAATTCGATTACAAACCAAGAGTCGTAACGAAATTAAAGAAATCAATATTTCATTTTTTTTCCATGTCCAAATTTTTATGTTTGTTTTCAATTCGAGTACACAACATAGGCGTAACGATAGTGTGGAAAAGTCAGTATTAATCTTGCGACCATGTCTGAATTTTCATGTGTGTTTTCACTTCGGTTACAAGACAATAAGAATAAGAATCGTTTGAAAAAGTCAATGGTTAATTATATTTGCAAGGTCTGAATTTTTTTGTTTGTTTCAATATTTAATTATATTTGCAAGGTCTGAATTTTTTTATGTTTGTTTCAATATTTAATTATATTTGCAAGGTCTGAATTTTTTTTATGTTTGTTTCAATATTTAATTATATTTGCAAGGCCTGAATTTAGTATGTTTGTTTCAATTCGGTGACGAGACCACGGGTATAACAAGAATTCGCAAAAACAATGCGATATTTACTTTTGTTTTGCAACGTCTCAATTAGTTTGAGTTTAGTTTCCAACTCCGTCGCCAGAGGACAGGGATGAATAAAAACATCCTTTATAAATGGGCAAGGCTTAATTTTCTTGGCGACGTCGAAACTACTTTGCATTAGGGAAGCGTAATCAACTACGAATTAATAGGCAAATTTGCCGCTTCATTGGGCGCAGTGCCCTCGGCCGAGCGAAACTACGTGCGCTCGCGCCGCGGAGCGCCGCTGGCCCCACGCATCGATAATTAGCTACCCTGAGTTGTAATAGAAAAAGAAAGGTCCGTCACCTAGTAATGATAATTGAAAAAGCAATAATGTATGCCTCTCTGAGGGCGAAAGTATCTGAGTAACACGAATAGCAACGACACCAAGCGACGCTGAGAACTTGTATAAAAAAATGTATGTTTATTTTATGTTAGGTATTTTCTTGTTTCTCAATTGATTGTGTAGTTTGTTTTCCTGTTTAATCTGTCATCGATAATCGTCGATCACCGCCGTCATAACGGCCAAATGTTAGTAATAAGGGTGAACTATGGGAGGTGTGATAATTCGAGTCATTTTAAATATAACGTAATGTCAGACAAGATTTTGTCACTTGTTAACACTGAGAGGTCGCGAGGTCAAGTCTGCGGGACACTTTAGTCTCGGGACGTCAGGAAGAGCTGTCATCACATCTTCCATAGATTCACGATGCAAGGTCGGCGGAGCTAAGTAATGAAGGATTAGACAGCCCCGAGGACTTGTGCGAAAAAGGGTCTCAGGTTTCGCCGGCCTAGCACTAGTTAACTTTAGTTAGGTCGACGTCGGAGGGTGTTTTTTTTGTATTGAGTACTAGGGAGACAATATCATTGCGGATTCACGGGGATCCGAGTGATACGGCACGGTGGACGTGTAATTCCGGGGGCAGATAGCCCGCCTAGACAAACGCACTTGTCTGGGACCCACGTCTGTCGAAGTTTCGGCAGACACTCAATAGTAAAACTAAAAATCCAATTCGTCCAGTTGGATTACGTCACTCGATAGCGACGCCTTCAAGCGGTTTGACACCGTGTCAGGAGCCGACCTCGGACGGTGGTCTGGTCTCCACCAACCCTCCCTAATACTCGAACAAACCTAAACACGTAGCGTAAGTAACTTCATAGGCGATTTAGTTAATGCGATTGACCGACGGGCGGGTGGGCGGACTCGTATTCAGAGTGCCGTCGGTAAAATGTGCTCCGGCCGAAAAGGCTTGCGGTCACTGGAAGTGAACGTACACAGCGAGGGAGGGAGGATACGGAAATCCTCCTCCCGTACAGACCTCGGTAACTCGCTGTGGGAGTCCCGCAAATCGTTGCGAAGTCGCATTAGCAAATCCAATAAGAATTGAATTAGAATCGTTGAAATTAAAGAATCATAACTTTGTATGTAAATTTTCACTGGATGTTATAAACTAAATTAAATGTATGACACGACTTAGCGTGCATACTGATTGATAATAAATCCAAGACAATCATTAGTCATGAGGACTGTGACTTTGCTAGTTAAATATTAATTTTGTTCTGCACCCCTAAGTTAGATATATGGTACGGCTTGACGTCCATATTAACTCATAAGAATAGCGTAGGGATTAATTTTAAGCAGATCTGTACACGCGTAGTGAGTGTGCAGATCCTAACTTCAAAAACAAGACTGAATAAAATTTGCCCACTACTAACTCAATAATTGCTATGAAAAACGCCGAGTGCGAAAATTAGGTTTAAGGAAATGGTATGCTGAATGTTTTTTTCTCTCTTATAAATGTCAAATCATAGATGTCTCCCCGTAAGGGAACATAAATACTGTAATACTAGGGACCCTCAGTCCAGGCGAAGGACCTACTGAAAGGCCCGGTCTGCAAGTCGACTGTCATTCGGTACTAGGAGGCTCGGCTCGCGAGCTTCACGCTGAATGACAAAAACTTTAATATGTATTTAGAGCGCACTCCTGTGTGGCTAGCCGAATTGTTAAAATTTACTGTAAACCTTTTCGATTATAAATAAACCGGTGGATTTCCACCTTTTACTGTTCACGAGCGTTGTTTAATTGAGTTTGATTGTTCCCATATTTAATTCCTAAAAATTGTAACAGACTGACTGCGTCACACCAAACCGAGACGTTATGGGGAGAGACGGATTTCTCTGTCTCTCGTCTAACTGCTCGGGACTCAGTCGTGTCACTGGTTGTTTCAAATCGATTAATTATAATAACAGTTGAACTTGGTTATTACTAGGAAGATGGGGTCAACTGAATTTGCTCGAGATAAGCATTACTCGTAATATCAGAGACATACCCATCGCATGAAGACATGAAGTATCTGCGCTGGTATGTAACTACTGACTTCACAAGTATGCCCGGAAAGTGGTTCTTTATAAAAGTGAATAAAATTATGGAGAAAACTATCAACTAAAATTTCAATGAATATTTCTTTATAACATTCGAGATCTCGCTATTTCCGTGATCATAATAACCGAGTTCAGATAGGCGATATCAATAATTACATCTCGTTCGTGGTTTTATTGTTCATAGTTATTTTTTAAAAAATCTTATATTTACGTTAGTGATATTCAATTCGTTTTTCACATTCGAGTGTTAACACTTTTTTACGCCCGTTCTAAAAAAATATATTTTTTTTAGCTCTTCCAAGAATTTAAAAATCTCAAAACCCAGGAATTTACTAATTTGCCCAAAATACCAGCGTGACTCGTTTTTTTTTAGCTCTTCCAAATCCAAAATCCTATAAATTTTTGCTACGAAAATCTCAATCCCGAAATCCCGGGATCGCGACCATACCAATCTCGGGATTTTGGGATCACATAATTGGACGAGATTCCGGAATTGAAGTGCCTACGCCTTGCAGACATTCTGTACCCAGGCCAGTGCCTAACATACGCGTTGCGCACGCGGGTGGCTAAAGCAAACGATTTTTTTTACATTGTGCAATTCCAAAGTGAAAATTTTATAAACATACGTTGCTTATCTTATTATTTTTTATCGCAAGTAAGGGTAAAATATTAATTATTTTTTGTACAAAGTACATTACAACGATTTCGGTATTTTTAACTTAGAACTACCACTATAGAATTGATACAGTTTTTTTTTGAACTGGCATTGGTTAGTGAATGAAGAATGTTCCAAATTATTGAACTACCCATAGCAGAATAAACTAATGTATGATCTTTATCGGCCATTACAAGTAATAAACTCAACTTCTAATGCCTACCCGTTTTATTATTTTATAATCTTTATTTTTGCTGTGGATTTAATGGATATTACTTTTTATTTGTGTATTCCAAATTTTATACGGTAAAACTTCTCACACTCCAATATTTAATTATTATGTAAATCTTATTGTAGCTTTTAAAAATAATAACTTAATGCTCTTGTTATATGTTAATATAATATATAACTACTTGCTGTTATATAACACAAAAAGATTTATTGAGAAACTTTTTATTCCGTTTTAATGTGATTTATTTTTTGATATCCTTTGTGTCGAATGATAGGCATTTTTTTATTTTTATACTTATAAATGGACCATCATATGGTGAAAGCCAGTTTGCACGAGGGCGACCAAGCTCCCAGGCATGGTCCTGTCTGTGCCACTGAGGCGTTTTTAAAAAACCTTATATAGAACCGTTGTTTATAATACCCAAATATATTATAAGAGCAAAAATTATATGAAATAAATCCCCCACACATTTCAAATGAGTTATGTTACTGCAAATAAAATAATGATAACATGGTACAATAGCATTTATTTATCAGTGGTAACATTTTAGGGAAGATGGAAGAAAAAACTGTCACCGGGTAATGTGTACCCACTCTCTGCATGATTAATAACTCTGTGCCATACTTACCTTCCCCACACCCTCACAAACTCACTCATTCTGTGAAAAAACTTGAAAGCTTGGAAACATTACGTCGTCGAAGATTTAAAACAGCTTTTGATTTTGGATACAATCGAGTGCAGACTTACTACTCTTTTTATTAGGCAATAAAATATTCACGATTTTTATTTCATTCATTTGAAGTCCCCAGGTGAGAGAACTGTGTACACTTATTGGTTTTGAAATAAATATGTGAATTTACCAAAAAAAGCTTCCTTACTTTTAAAACTGAAAGCTATGTTTTCTATCCATCTTTTGAAAAATATTTTGCATAGATATTTAATAATGATTCTCAAGAATGAGCCAAAGACTTGCAGAAAAGTTCAAGATATAGTGAATCGGAAACCTTTTAATTTTGAAAAATAAACCATTTATTGAAGAATCGTTTTTATCACATTGCTTGATACGTGATAATTTTAATACAAAGCGGAAAACACTTTTTTCCGTTTAACATGTAACAGAACATTTAATTCTGTTGATTCTTTGTAAATACTACATCTTATCCATATGTGGAAAATAGTATTATAATTATCACGTTTTGAAATAAATGCAGCAATAAATACAAAATTTCATGTTTATTTATTTTTTGTGAATGACTATGGGCAAATTTTTCGTAAACTGGTAAACTCTTTGTCAATGGTCAATGACGCTTCACTTTTATTTTATTTGCCTCAGTATGACTTGAGTATATATTTATAATTTCAGATCCATGGCACAGCGGTCAATGTTGTTGACTTCCGTCACTGGTCTCATGGATTCGAGTCCTAGTACGAACAACATGTTTTCCATATAAAATATTAAATTTTATTAAACACGAACTTTTCCATAGTTAACACCGACTCTGTTGAAGATAGCATTTTTTTCAATCAATTTATTGTTTTTCTTTCGAAGGCGTGGGGCATTTTTCCAATCCTTGAATAATAGTGCGAAGTAAGAGTGATTAGTTGACTACTAATCTTTTCATCCCTACTACTCTTTTCGGAGAGGTGAAGCAATTGAGTAACAAACAATTACTTACAAAAAACTTTAGTTAAGATACCTGCATTAGTAGGTCACATGCTTTACATTAGAATCAAACATGGATTAAAAAATATATCATTTCATCATCGCTTAATTTCGTCAAGCATACTTTACTTAAAGTACCCAACCGCTGTCCTGGTCACTGAAATCACACCGTTCAAATGATCAAACAAGTTGATTCGAAGCTCTCCAAAAGCATTACCTATATTATCATAAACTTAACTTAAAATAAGACCTGGTCGAATTAAGCAAAGCTTATTAAGTCAATATGAGCAATAAATATACACATTTTTGTAATGATAGCAATAAAAATGTTTATTCTAATCGCAATTAGTTTTCTGAACTTTGTCGACTAATTAAATTAGGTGCATTTCTGTTGTTGCTATGTACAATTTGGTGAATGGAATGTGTCACGTAAAATCCTTTTTATTTTAACAATTGTCAGAGACAAACAGTATTTTTGCATTATAAAATAAAACAGACCGCTCTCTCACACCTCTCCGGGAATTATTCCGTGTAAGCGCTGTGAACCGTTTTGTTTTGTAAGACCGCTGACAAAAATAATCACGTTGACTTGGCTAATTCCGCCTTTTCTCGTTAACTAAATTAAATATTTTTCTCTCATTACATAAGTCGCTTAACATTAGACCGTCGTTGTGTTTGACCGAATAAATATTTTCTTCACACTTTCATGGTATTAACTGTCTTTTAAAAGGTAGAAAGATATACTATTAACACAAATAAATACATGTATAAAATTTAAGATTTCGACTGAAGGTGCTTGGTGGAATTTCAATATTAAATTTGAATCGTTCAAACTATGTACATTCTCACAAATTGTGTCACTTTGGCAAAACAGAAAGAACACTGAACATCCGAGTTTTAGAACATATGGCAGCCTTTAGATTGAAAAAAGACACGTCTACTTTTGCTAATCACTTAATTTTGGAAGGACACGTGTTCAATCAGGAACAAGGGATCAAAATGTTACACCCAAATACGGACAGTCATAAGCTCTTTTTCCAAGAAATTTTAGAAATCAACAAAGCACAGCTGCAAAGTCTTCCGATTTTAAACGAAATATCAAACATTCCCACATCTCCACTTCTATACCCTATATAACCATAAAATCATATAATCATAAAACCTTTGCCGACAAACAAATTATATAATTCTTGAAACTGCTCACTACTCAAATCTGTTGGCATCCTTTTCGCCAGCAATGGCTTTGGACTCAGTGATGCATTTATATCTTATATAAACACGAAACTTTCATTTGCTAAGCGTCAGTTCAAGTTCATCCGTGCGCTTGAATGCATGAAGATGCCGAGAGGCGAAAGCCGGGTCGTTAGTGACAAAATTTGTGAGAATGTACATAGTTTGAACGATTCAAATTTAACATGTATAAAAATTTGGTTTTAAGCCGCACCACTTAAAAACCAGTCTTGATCACACAAAAAAATATATTTTATAAAAAAGTCTTAAAAGATCTTAAAAAAACTTTTAACAAAAAATGAGAATTGAAAACGTTTATTTACAAAACAGAGCCCATAAAACCAGTATTCCTTGAGAATTTCCTTCTCTATGATATACTAGCTGGCCCGATGAACTTCGTGCCGCCTCAGAATCAATAAGTGTTGTGTTAACTTGATAACTTGAAACATGATGACTACCGAGCAAACCTTTAGTTGTACATTGTGCGGTGGCAAGCCAGGCAGATCCAATGAGTTTAAAAATTCAGTTGGTCTTCGTTTGTTACACGGTCGATAGATTTGAAGGAATGTAGTGGAAAAACGATTTGATTTTGAATAGTGAAGTTTAAATGATCCACATCTTTGTTCTTCGCTGCAAGAATTGCTCGTTCACTTAACCAATTGTGATTTTTGTGATTAGATGTTTGGGAACATTTTGTTGATGTAGCCGTCCTTCGTTAAGACGAAATTACTGAAATTCGGCGGAAACGAAATCAATCCGTTCGATTCATCAACAGGAACACGGTCGTTACCGACGATAGTCGATGATCGTTTTATAGCTTAAAGCATTTTTCTCTTCTCATTCGGGGCCGAGTTATTCTCATGACTATTAATTAACATGCTCCCAATTTATCGTGGGCAAAACTACGAGCAAAAACTTTTATTTCTAAAAACTTATACCTCGCTTAAGAGGTATGAGTCAACAGTTCCAAGGGCCGTTAGATTGATCAACGTATTGCCTAGAGAAGTGGACATTTTTAGTGATTTAGTATTTGTGAACTGTTTGTAAAATTTTACTATTTTATTTCTTGATTTTAATGTATTATGTATTATGTAGTTTTATTTTATATTTTATTTTATTATATTTTTCAAGTACACGGCGAATTGGCGTCAGCTGTTATGTCATGTACTGTAACTTAAATTTTTAACAATAAATAAATAAATAGTCAGCAATTGCTTGGAGAAATCTTCGGCAGATGGATCGTTTAGCAATGCAACTCGCATGTTTGTCGTCAGCTGAAGTTTCTTCACATAACGCCAGAGTCAATGATTTGAGGCAAGCGTTTATTTCATCGGCAGCGGTCGATCTTGGAATGACTGGTAGTGTTTGGCGGAAATCGCCAGATAGTACAATCATTGCGCCTCCAAAAGATCTTGATTCATTGCACAGATCTTTCATGGTTCGATTGAGTGCTTCCAATGCGCATTTGTGCGCCATTGTCCATTCATCCCAGGTGATGATTGTATTTGCTACCAAAAAATTGCCATTGCTGAGGGTTTCGCAATCTTGCATGTCGGTTTTTCAGTGGTTTGAAGGTTTAACGGCAATTTCAACGGTGAATAAGCCATTCGGCATCCTTCTATCTACGTGGCCGCTATTCCAGAAGAAGAAACTGCTACAGAAATTTTATATCTCCCACGACCAGTGGCCATAATCAATGACATGAGGAATGTCTTCCCAGCTCTACCGGGCGCATCGAGGAAAAATAAGCCACCATTTCCGTCATCAATTGCCTTCATTAACGTATCGTACATTTCCTTCTGTCGAGGGTTCAACAGTGGTACATTCGTTCAAACTGATCAATGCATCTCGATCATATTCACGTTCAAGTTCCAATTCTCGATTGAAAGCGACGTTCATTCCACGATCTGGCGTCGGCATTTCTACTTTGACTAACAAACTGCCGCACATAAGGTAACACATGAATTTGATGGGAAGCATGTCGAAATAATTATAGCAAATAATGTGTGTATCTGACTTGGAGATTCAGAAACAATTGCTTCAGCGATTGTCATGTCCCAATGAGTAGCGTTTTCAAGCAAAATGAGATATTGACATGCAGCACGAAATGTTGGGCACACTACGCCATTGACAGTTCGAAGTGATTCAAATGATGTCGGCCCACAAACATTCACCAGCAACAACCGCAAGTAGAAGCATTCGTCATTCTTCAGATGAACTGTGTTAATGCGACCAAGAGCATCAGTAGAACGCACATCCGGATGATAAGAAACCGCATTGCTTTGCTTTCGACGTTGAATTTTTTTCGATGAAGGGTTCCAAGTATAATAACGTGCAATCTCAGCAGGGCTGTGGAGTCGTGTAAAAAAAATACTCCGACTCCAGCTTAAAAATAATTAACGACTCTGACTCCGACTCCGAGGAAATTTTTCAACAATTTCATTTTAACATATATATATATATATATCGACTTTGGAAAGGAAAAAGGACATAACCCACAGTTTTTTCAAAACAGGTTTTTTTCGATTATCACAATCTATCAAATTTGATACACGTTCTATCAAAAAGATGCAAGCTGCAAATGCTAAATTAATATCTAAATTTAACTTTTAAGTTTGAAAAAGATGACCTTGTAAAAAATAGAAACCAAGAAAAAATACTGAAATAAAGGTGTTTCCTAGACAATTTCTTTAATTCATATTAGGCTTTGTTATTTAAACAACAGTTTAGAAGACTCCGTGCGCTTCAAGGTTGTGTACAATTCATAATTTGCATATGGCCCAAAATAATTAAAACATGTGTGGGTTACGTCCTTTTTCCTTTCCATAGTCAATATATATGTAATACCATCCGATCATCTTTAGTCAGCCAAGCATGCAATGTCAACACTTTGGACTATTTTGTTTGAATACACATAACTAAATATATTTTTCAAAAAAAATCGAGCTGCTCATTTTTCACGACTCCGACTCAGGCCAAAATACCGCGACTCTTCGACTTTCCACAACCTTGCATCTCAACAACGTTCGTGCAAACGGCAAGCTCCATTTTTGCCAATCAATCGAATACATCCAGCATCGAGTATTCCCAAAGACGCGATGCCAAGCAATGTAGTTCATCAGCACCGGATTTTTTGTTTAAAAACACGTGCGGTGACGTCACAGAATGATTTATGGGAATTAAAACATAATGAAAATCGATGAAAACTCAAAATCGCGGCGCATGTATACATAGCTAGTAGTCAACTGTCAAAGTATAATGTAATTAACGCCATCTGGTGGATTTACTGGAAAACAGCATACAACGTGTCATACAATGTCCACGTTCCATTTGTATTTTTCAAAAAAACAAATTGTATGAGGACATTTATTTTCTTAATAATTTCTTTCCCGTGATATTTTTCCGATGTTTTAATGCTTATTCTGCTATTCTAGGCGGATAAGAATTTAATAAAACAAAGATCATTAAAATCCGAGCTGTAATTCTCGAGATATACGTGGTGTAACAAACCCCACTTTCTTTTATATATATAGATGTTGGTATTTTAAACCATCCGAGAACACAGATGACTTTTAACAGACAGTAATTATAATGTCCTTGGCTTCGGTTATGGAGGTTGCGGGCTCGAATCCTAGTACGGAAAGTTTTTTTAAATTGGATTTAAAAAATGGATGTACATGATTTCTTGAGTACCACCTTTCCACCCGTCCTATTTTAGAAACGGGGCGTAGTGAGAGCAATTAGCTAACTAGCCCTGTCGTAGCCCTCTGTTTCTACTCCTACTGAGTCCATGTGCTCTATTTACACTGGGAAAGGAAACGAAAAAAGTATAAAAAAAACCGTTTTCATAAAAAAACATCATGCAATATGCAGTTTTAATTAACGTTACAATTTCCAACCTCTCAGCCAATATAACAATGATTGAATTACCTCAAACTGTTAAGATCAACATGGGAAACGGAAGTTTTCAGCGGTGTAAAGCTGTGACATCGCCCACAGGAAAATTAAATGAAGTCCATCTGGTGCCGGAGCACGGATGGGGCCTTAACCGCACCTCCGACACGGAATGGTCAACCACTCTCCCGGCATCTGGCCCGGGCTCTGCCACCGGGCCTGGAGTGCGAAGTTTTCCTAACCGATAGTCGGATTTTGTAATTTATTATTCAAAACACAGCGGGCTTTATTAGTGATTATACCATGAGATCAGTATTTTGGTCCCACTGAATTTTAAATAGAATAAAAGGTTTCTTAAGTTTTGCGTCGATGTAGTAACGGGATTATTTACAGTCGGAGAAAGTCGGAAGAATTAAATTAGTGGCCTTTCTTGCTTTTCCTTTTTATAACAAAGTCAAATGATGTTATTTATTCAACATTTTACATATATTGTGTACGTTTTTTTAAGCCGCTCCTATAAATCAATATACTGTTTAGGTAGGACTGACATTAAATTACAAAATTTGCAATGAATTTAGCTAAAAATCATGTATCAAAATAAATAGGTCCAAATTCATAAGCTCAACTGTAGGATACTCTTTAAACTATTTTCGTAAAATCTGTTATATATTGTACACGTGGCTAGCATTTTTTTTCAAATCAAAATTTTAACAATACATTCGATCGATCCATAATATAAGAACACAACATAGAGATACCCAATTTGAAGCTCGACAAGGCTACTGGGTTAGTTTGGTGGATGGTTGTAATTTACCCGGATAACATTCTAGTAAAAAAATATTCATTGGTAGTAAGGTATTGTCAGGATACAAAATTTAAGCAGTATGTGATATTGCATATGTTAACGTAACAGGAGCGGTTAATTTTTCTATGCATAATATAAAAGCAATCTTTATCGAGCAGTGCAAAGTACATTATTTTAAATTTTATAAATCTGATTTTCAGGTATGCAGATAAAAACAAAACTATTCAACTTTGATATTAGATATATTACATCACATAAAAATTTATGATTTAAAAAACATGAAACGGCAAATTTAAAAAAATTTTGGAAGCTTAAAAATCTAAAATATTTTAGCTTTTACGAACTTATCAAATATTTTTAAAATCTTTACAGAAATTGGAATATTTAAATTTGACATATAAAAGACGATATTCTTTATGTTACTTCAAAAAAAATTGAACCGAAATTTTCATGTATAATAGATATATCATTATCACACTATGCTTCAGTTGTCTCTTTACCTTCTCCAAAGAACGAAACACAAATCACAGGAGAAAAATAAAAGTTTTAAGCAGTGTTTATACAAAATCACGATCAAATATTTTATTTTATTTTTGCAATACCTTAATGATTATGCTTTCAAACGTGACCTATAGTTTTGTTCAACTTCAGAGGACATAACAAACTACGAAGAAGTGTGATCGTGCTGATCGTATGATAGTATACATATCGATACGCTGAATATTTAACATCGTTCTGGCAATGAAACTAATTGTGGTTATAAGATACCAATACATTATATTAGAACACAGGTAGACGTTGGAAAACTTTAACATGCCCATTATATTCCGGTTACCTCACAACCAGAGTTTACAAATTTTCTTACGAAACTTTGCTAGGGTAGTGAATAGACCAAACTAATTCGAAGAAAAGCATACACGTCTCGCAAAAGTTTTGTGTTACGGCATATTTTTCACCGGAAACTTTCATAGATTATGGCTACGTAGTTACCTTACTTATTCAAACTTTTTTACAAAATTAAATCGTTTATCTTGAAATAATTTATCTAATTTAAATTTTTTAAATTATATTTTAAATAAATACAGCAAAACAATGTTACATTTTTCCACTCAACACAAGAAATCACAGTGATTTTTAATTGCTTAATAAATTTACATCCTTACATATGAATATCGGTGATGTTTTCTTATCTTTATTAGCTATCCACAGGTAGAAAAATCAAAAAACATACTGTCATATCCTCTCCTAATAAAAGTTTTTAAACTACTGAATAATCATCAGATATTGTTGTACAACGTATGCTGAGAAGTTATATTGGTCAACCATATTATATTACTACAAGCTCTCTCCATATATTTTCTAGATTTTTTGTTTGTTTTTATAAGTCGTAACATCTTAACCATTATACATTTCGAATTATTATCTATTTTTATCAAAGATAAAGTGACGAAGCAAATTATCTAAGCAGACCTCTAAAAAATTCTATCAACGATGTGTATGCATAGATTTTTTGCGTATTTAAAAAAAATATTTCGCACATCTACGCAATCAAGCAATGCTGAAATTTCCCTGTTATATTCAATTATTTTTATAAACATTATATCTTTATATATTTTATTGAATGAACTAGTTTAATAAAATCAGTATATCGCGCATGCATAACCCCATATGTGGTTAAATAAATATTCCGAGATAATCAAAAAAAACTGTTTAAAAAAAAATAGAGAAAAACGATATATTTTTTTACACATTTTTTAAAGATGCGCATAATATATTATAATTTTATTATCAAAACTTTTTTATAATACCTTCAATTTTGAATGATAAAATCGTTTATTTTACATTTTTTTCTCACATAGGAGTAATTCTGTTCGCAAGGTCCTCACATAGGAGGTATTTTACTCTAGCATATTATTAATTAATTAATGTAAAAAAAAAATAATGTAAGTGAATCATATGTTATGTATCATTTCTATCATCTAAAACTATTTTAACTGAAAATAATTGTATGTCTTAGTATTTTTAATTTTTTATTGCTTTATTAAACAAAAATTGTACATTTTAAATTATATCTCAATCAATAAAAAACAAAAAGGAATAAGCTGATAAGAAAAGTTACAGTTTTTGTTACCATTTATGCCTCAACGTAGAGCATATGGTTTCTCATAGTATAAATACTTATCCTGATTGATTGGTTATCAAAAGGACTGATTGTCAGTCAATCGCTCAACCCACTAAGAGTTATGCTCTATGTTAAATATTTAGTCCCACCAAGGATCTGACCTGGAGTTCGTTTATATGTAATATATCATTTCTATCATCTAAAACAATTTGAATCAAAACTTATAAGTGAGATTTAGTATTTTTATTTAACAAAATTTTAAATTATTAATTACATCTCAATTATTAACAAACCAAAAAGAATCGACTTGTAATTAAGGTGACCATTTTCGCCCTCAGCGCAAAGCATATGGATCCTCTAAATTAACAGTTTATTTTTAAATTGACGTCTTTTTTCGTTATTTACCAAATGATTTTTTGTGTTTTAAAACTTTTTAACCTGCGTTGTTTGTGAGTGTCTGTTTATTTTATAAGATTTTACAGTGTCGTTACTTTTTTGACGATTGTTAATATATCTTTTTCAACTTACGTTTCCTGGATATTTGATTTTTTATATATACTATTTTAACGCCTGACAATGGAAGGACAACAAAGAACATCTAGGTATAAGTGCAAACAATGTAAAGTGGCTCTCTGCGTAGAACCTTGTTTTGAGGCATACCACATGGTAGAAGACTATTAATTTGTTTTAAACTGTTCGCCGTATTTTATATATATTTTTAAGATACAATTTTGATATGATAGAATTACTTTTGATATACGATCGTGATACGATTTTCCGTGTGAATTTTTTGACAACCCTGAATTTTTGTGGATCATTTATTTCGGACATTTTTAGCACATGTCCAAAAATATATATTTATTAGGTTTTATTTTTTGAAAGAAAACCGCGGCCCTCCGTGTACGGCCATATTAATCCTTCCAGGCATATAATCGGTTAAGTATGCAGATAAGGTAATTCAAGCCTAAGGAATCGACTGATTTTATTAGTTTTAATATGAAATGTCTATAAGAATATCGTTTTCAAATTGGAAATCATATTTTTATGAAAACGTTATTTTGTTTGTTTATTCGTTATAGTATTTGACTTATTTTGATTGAGTTTTTTTATCATTTACACCCCCAACGTAGAGTATATGGATACTCAAAGTATAAAGACTTATCGTGGATTGATTGTCAGTCAATTGTTCTACCCACTAAGTTTTCGGCATATATTAAAATTTAGTCCCGTCAGAGAATTAACCTGGGATCTCCATGCACCATAGTCACGGTAGTTGATGATGGAATGAAATTATACAAAATAGTTTATATAATATCATTTGATTCCTACCATAAATTGAACTAAAAAATATATCTATTGTTTCTACAATATGACAGTGAATCTTAAAAAGGATGGTGATCCTTACCGATAACCTCTTTAAGTTTCTACAAGTGCCTAATCTTTGATTCTGTCAAGGGAATATGCTTAATGTATAGTCTTGGAATAGTAATACGACCAGACTTTCGACATTGTGGTCAGTCTTGCCATTCACTTTCATGAGTTGGCTTTTATTTTTTTTCATCAAAAGGTAAGTACTACAGGCACCTAAAATCTGTCACCATGGGATCTTCTGCTCTCTTTCCTAATCTAAATGACGGAAGATTTTTCGTAAAGAATCGTATTTTTAAAAACAAAGTGAAGGATTTTAATTTTAAATGGTTGCTTTGGCCTAGCCATTTCCTTGCAGACAATGTAATCAGATGGGACAAATATCGGTGGCTTGAAATAATTTTATATTATCTGCTCCACAGTCACTGAAAAACATTTGTGCGAGTAAATTTTGTGAGGGAGCCTCACATAGGAGTAATTGTGATGCATGATTTTGGATGCTCTTACATATGATTAATTTAAAATCGATTTCATTTTGTGACAGTAACGTCTTTTCATACTAGTTATAATACATACTAGCTGTAAGCCCGTTGCCCAGCAACGTGAGATTTTTGTTGCATTATAGAAAAGTCATAAATTTACTGGCATGAACAATTGAATGCATATTTATTATTATATATGTATATAATCTAATAACACATATTTAATAAACTCCGTTTTTTTCCATAGGGTACTCAACGTTGTACCCACCACCACCCGCTACGGCTTCACACTCTTTTATAGGGTGTATTTCGTAGCGTATCAACGTTAGCTGTCAGCCCGTTGCCCTCAACGGAGTGGATTTTTGTTGCATTTTTAAATAGTCAGAAAATTTACTGGCGTGAAAAATAAATTGCAAACCTATTTATTGAATAAGCCAGAAAATCTTAACGTAATTAATTCTCTACATGGATTGTTTAAGAAATACACACAATTCACTAAAAGAACGAAAATACACCGGGATTGCAAAACAAAATATGCGAATAGCGGAAAATTCCGGGGACCTGAAGACAGAATTTTACTGAACTGTAAATAATCAAAAATTACGTCCAAACCAAATTTAATAAGATAAAAATTTCTGCTCAAAAGGTTAAAAAAAGAATTCGATCAATTGTAATAAAGATGTTATTATTTTATTTGTAGTTTTAGTATAAATAAAAAGGTAAAGTTTTCTTTACATATGTAAAAAATCTTTTTTTTAAATTAATTGCATATTTTATCAAAATGTATGAAAAAAAGTCAAAATGTGATTCTATAACATATCCATATCATTATTAGAATATGCGTAATGTATTTAAAATAATAAAAACCTATGTAAAATGTCCAAAAGTATTCGACCTAAGACATTGCCAAAGTATGAAAAATTCCATAAAAATATTCAATATTTTGTCCAAAATGTATGAAAAATATCGTATTTTATATTTGCTTTACATATATAAAAAATATATATTTTTTTAAATTTTGATAAAATAAATATATTATAATTGAATATATTCATACAATTCATAATTGAGCTGTCCTGCAGTGCTGCCAAATCCAATATCGACAACCCTGCAAATGTTTCAAGTATACAAACAAATATATTTCGAAAAAAGATAATTATTCAAATTCGTTTAGTGCAATGTTTCAAATACAGATGGCATTGTAGGTGCACTAAGAATCCACTTGCTTCTCTTGCTTTGAGTTTTTTAAATTAAAGAAACGTTTTACTTCACCGATTTCAATCGCAATGTAGAGCATTGGATATTAGCTCGAACGATGAGAATGAAAACTTGGGACCTGAGTTCGATCCCCAGCTTGACAGAGAATATTTTTGGTTAGTACGAAAATTAATTGTTTTTACATAATATCATGACTTCAAATATTCACATGTAGACGTCAGATAAAAATGAATGAATGGCGATAGCGGGCAGGGGTGGGGGGAAGAAGACCGTCTTTCTTGACGTCATCGAAAAGGTGAAATCGCGACATGTGGGGGAGGGGGAGGAGGAGAGGAAATCGAGGAAAATCATAAGTAACAGTGTATATTGGAAAAATATGTCTTAAGTATGAATAAAAAGTGACAGCGCGGCTTGGCAGGAGGAGGGGGAGGGGCAGGGGGAGGTGAAATCGAGGACATCTTACACTCAGACAAACATACGGACATTATCGGCTATTAATATATAGACTAGCTGTAAGCCCGTTGCCCAGCAACGTGAGATTTTTGTTGCATAGTATTTAATTTAATGTTATTTTATTTTATGGTATTTAATTTTATTTTATTTAATTTTATTTTATTCTATGTTATTCTATGTTATTTTATTTTATTTTATTTTATTTTATTTTATTTTATTTTATTTTATTTTATTTTATTTTATTTTATTTTATTTTATTTTATTTTATTTTATTTTATTTTATTTTATTTTATTTTATTTTATTTTATTTTATTTTATTTTATTTTATTTTATTTTATTTTATTTTATTCTATGTTATTTTATTTTAATTTATTTTATTTTATTTTATTTTAATTTATTTTATTTTTATAGTTAGCAGAAATTTCGTAAATTATTTAATATTTGGAATAATGTTTAAGTTTGCTAACAACAATTTTTCGTAGTAGCAGAAACTTCGGAAATTACTTAATTTTTAGAATAATGTTCAAGTTTGCTGACAACTATTTTTCGTAGTAGCAGAAATTTCGTAAATTATTGATTTTTTGGAATAAAGTTTAAGTTTGCTAACAACCATTTTTCGTAGTAGCAGAAATTTCGTAAATTATTGAATTTTTGGAATAATGTTCAAGTTTGCTAACAACCATTTTTCGTAGGAGCAGAAATTTCGTAAATTATGTAATATTTGGAATAATGTTCAAGTTTGCTAACAACCATTTTTCGTAGTAGCATAAATTTCGTAAAATATTTAATTTTTCGAATAATGTTCAAGTTTGCTAACAACCATATTTCGTAGGAGCAGAAATTTCGTGAATTATTGAATTTTTGGAATAAAAAAAAAGTTTGCTAACAACCATTTTTCGTAGTAGCCGAAATTTCGTAAATTATTGATTTTTTGGAATAAAGTTTAAGTTTGATAACAACCATTTTTCGTAGTAGCAGAAATTTCGTAAATTATTGAATTTTTGGAATAATGTTCAAGTTTGCTAACAACCATTTTTCGTTGGAGCAGAAATTTCGTAAATTATGTAATATTTGGAATAATGTTCAAGTTTGCTAACAACCATTTTTCGTAGTAGCATAAATTTCGTAAAATATTCAATTTTTGGAATAAAGTTTAAGTTTGCTAACAACCATTTTTCGTAGTAGCAGAAATTTCGTAAATTATTGAATTTTTGGAATAATGTTCAAGTTTGCTAACAACCATTTTTCGTAGGAGCAGAAATTTCGTAAATTATTTAATATTTGGAATAATGTTCAAGTTTGCTAACAACCATTTTTCGTAGTAGCATAAATTTCGTAAAATATTAAATTTTTGGAATAAAGTTTAAGTTTGCTAACAACCATTTTTCGTAGTAGCCGAAATTTCGTAAATTATTGAATTTTTGGAATAAAGTTTAAGTTTGCTAACAACCATTTTTCGTAGTAGCAGAAATTTCGTAAATTATTGAATTTTTGGAATAATGTTCAAGTTTGCTAACAACCATTTTTCGTAGTAGCAGGAATTTCGTAAATTATTGAATTTTTGGAATAATGTTCAAGTTTGCTAACAACCATTTTTTGTAGGAGCAGAAATTTCATAAAATATTTAATTTTTGGAATAATTTTTAAGTTTGCTAACAACCATTTTTCGTAGTAGCATAAATTTCGTAAAATATTCAATTTTTGGAATAAAGTTTAAGTTTACTAACAACCATTTTTCATAGTAGCCGAAATTTCGTAAATTATTGAATTTTTGGAATAAAGTTTAAGTTTGCTAACAACCATTTTTCGTAGGAGCAGAAATTTCGTAAATTATTGAATTTTTGGAATAATGTTCAAGTTTGCTAACAACCATTTTTCGTAGTAGCATAAATTTCGTAAATTATTTAATATGTGGAATAATGTTTAAGTTTGCTAACAACCATTTTTCGTAGTAGCATAAATTTCGTAAAATATTCAATTTTTGGAATAAAGTTTAAGTTTGCTAACAACCATATTTCGTAGTAGCAGAAATTTCGTAAATTATTGAATTTTTGGAATAATGTTCAAGTTTGCTAACAACCATTTTTCGTAGGAGCAGAAATTTCGTAAATTATTGAATTTTTGGAATAATGTCCAAGTTTGCTAACAACCATTTTTCGTAGTAGCAGAAATTTCGTAAATTATTGAATTTTTGGAATAATGTCCATGTTTGCTAACAACCATTTTTCGTAGTAGCAGAAATTTCGTAAATTATTGAATTTTTGGAATAATGTTCAAGTTTGCTAACAACCATTTTTCGTTGGAGCAGAAATTTCGTAAATTATTTAATATTTGGAATAATGTCCAAGTTTGCTAACAACCATTTTTCGTAGTAGCAGAAATTTCGTAAAATATTTAATTTTTAGAATAATGTTTAAGTTTGCTAACAACCATTTTTCGTAGTAGCATAAATTTCGTAAATTATTTAATATGTGGAATAATGTTTAAGTTTGCTAACAACCATTTTTCGTAGTAGCATAAATTTCGTAAAATATTTAATTTTTGGAATAATGTTAAAGTTTGCTAACAATCATCTTTCGTAGTAGCAGAAATTTTGTAAATTACTTAATTTTTGGAATAATGTTTAAGTTTGCCAACAATTATTTTTCGGAATTTAAATTATTTAACAATTATTTCCAATAAAAATCAAAAGATCAAATCCAATTTTTCAATAAAAAATCAGTTGCACATTTTGTCCAAGTGTATGAAAAAAGCAAAATATTATTCTATGATATATCCATATCATAATTTGAATATTCTTAATGTATTAAAGAATTCTAACAGATTTTCAAGGTCAGACGTGAAATGATTCATCATTATGATTCAATTGATCAAATCCGCTCCAAAAAATATTAGTCTCACATCGACTCACACGATCAAACGATTCTTTCGATAGCCCTATAATCATAGTTTGCAATAGTCGAATTAAAGTCTTTGATTATTCGAATATTATGATGTATGGTGATACAATACTTTAGCTCTACACCAAGAAATATCGAATTTTCAAACGTGGCGATATCAGAACATTCACGTGCTGTTTAAAATAAGCCGCTTCCATTGGATAGAACAACATTTCAAAAATGTGCTGTTCAGAATAAATCGAAATCATTGGTCTGTACCTTACTGCGGACGTCCTTACAGACGGACCTTATCGGCTATTAATGTTAAGATGGTAGAGAAAAAAAATGCGCATCTCGTGGTATAAATAACTCATTTTCGTCAAAAACCTCACATAGGAGGTATTTAGAATGCATGCGCGATATATATTCATAAAAAATATACTTTATGTTACTTTACGTAAAAGGTTAGTTTCAAAACCCAATAAAATGATTTTAACACAATCTTTAAATTTATAATAAATAAGAAGATTAATGTTTTTGTAAGCGTTATGTAAAATGACCAAGGTTTCGGTTTTCAAAAATGTAACGATCGCTCAATATTTCTGTTCAAAAAGTAAAGTTTATTTCGAAACCACGTTGAATAATTATAATCATCTAGCTGCAAAAAAAACCGTGGAAGTTTTCAATTTCAAGTACATATGCTTAATATTACATGAATTTTTATGTCGTTATCTTAATATGTGTTACTTTTGACTTTGCACGCAGATAACGTAAATCAAAATTTTGTTTGTTTTTTGAAACTCAGTTCTCAAGCGGATTGGTTTTTGTAAGTGACCCAAATTTTTTAAACGATTTTAAACTATTGTCCGGCTTACTAGATAAAATTCAAGCTAAATAAAAAGATTGCATTCCCAAGTAATTCTCAAAAAAAGGTCTCCAGCATGGTTTTTGCAACACGGTGATTCATTATTTATTGACTTAAAGTCTTAAAATGATTAACTAAGTACAAGCGTTGGGAGGCAAACGACACGTATTTTGATGTATTTTAATTACATGCGTGTCAAAGTGTACAAATCATATCATATAACACAGAGTTCACGAATTCAAAAAATATAATTTTTATACTATTTTTCAAGACTATTAAAAATCGTTTTAGCGGGTTTTGAAACCAAGAACTTCGTACACAATAAAGTATCTCAACACAATGTTGTAGCAAAATACGTATAATTTATGAATAAAACGTTGGAAATAGTGTAGGTGGCTTTCTCATCTTTAAGCAGGAACTATACAATCGTTGATTCTTAACCTTTTTATTCGAATTTTATATCTTCTACTGTTTTTCACAAATAATAATTTACTTTTTTCAGCTGCTTGTTTACAAAATATGTCAAGGTTTTTGTCGCTTTTATTTTGTTTATTCGCAAAGTAGTAATAGGAAGACTCAGTGACAAGTTATTTACGGAAAACAATTTCTGTTGAGATACTCTTGATTAAAAGTCTATATACTCTATAATAGGGATTCTGAAGTCTCGGGTTTTTCAAAGTCCCGGGATTCGAGGCGTGACAAATTCAAAGTCCCGGGTTATCCCGGGACTCGAGACTTTTATTTCCCCTTCAATAAAATTATAATTTTATTCAAATTAAATATTTGCATGTATACGCCTTTTGGGAGAAAGTGCAATAGTAAAAATCGCGTTTTTTAATACTATGTTTAATACTTATAATTTTTCTTATGTAATTGATATGTGCAATGCTTGCGGCTAATTTTTACTAAGAAGGGATGATAATGGGATGACATATAATGAAATAATATCAAAGAATTCGGCCGCCGTCAGGAGTAAATTTATGACCGTAACTTCACAATACAGCTTTTAGACCTTTTTTGTCCAATTGAGACATTGGTAATTTTGTATAATAGTGCTACAGCTATATGACAATATAAACACATGGTATTTGAAACTTCTAAGAAATTATAAATCCCAAAAATCTGTTTTTTTATCAGATCCCTTTTATATATCGACTGTGGAAAGGAAAAAGGACGTAACCCTCAATTTTCCAAAACAGCTTATTTTCGATAATCACAATGTATACAACTTGAGACACATTCTATCAAAAGGATGGAAGCTGAAAATGTCGAATAAGTATCTAAATTTAGCTTTTAAGTTTGAAAAAGATGACCTTGTAAAAAATTAAAACCAAGAAAAAACACTGAAATAAAGGTTTTTCCGAGACAATTTCTTTCATTAATATTAGGTTGTGTCAATTAAACACCAGTTTAGAAGTATCCGGGCACTTCAAGGTTGTGTATAATTCATAATTTGCATATGTCACAAAATCATCAAAACACGTTTTTATCGCCTCCTGTAAAATTTGATATGTGTGGGTTACGTCCTTTTTCCTTTCCACAGTCGATATGCATAATAAATTTTGATTAAAACCCCAGGTTTTAATCCTTTAGCCTGAATATAATGTTTTTTTTTTCAAAACTGATCCCGAGAATAGACGACAAAGTCCCGGGGCATTTTCCAAAAAAGTCCCGGGACTTAAGACAGCAAAAAACCTAAAAAATCCCGAGACTTTTGTCGCGGGATGTATCGACACAGAATCCCTACTCTATAATTTGAGAATACATGACAACAATACACTTTCATAGAGCTTTTTTAAATACATTTTTATTAATGTAATTAATCAGTGAAAGAAAATATATTTTTTTACGAAATCCATGGTATACACTACATAATATGTACAATAATTAACGTATATTTTTATTGCATATATGGAATCAGAATTCGTTATGCTTACAAATGAATAAATACTACTAACCTTTTTTTTTAATTTATAGATATTTGAAAAAAATAGTGAGATTTTGTTCAATGTAATTATCGAAATCATATAAAAACTAGAAAGTGTGTTAAATGAAGCATACAAACTTTGGTATAAAATTAAGTATGACTTGGTTACTCGCCTTTTTGTGTTACAAATCGTGAGACGTGTTTTGCCACTTAAATAAGCATCATCAAACAAATGTTTTAAAATCAGCGTGTTTGTATACCTTACGACATTTTATCTGATAAAACAACTTAAAGAAGCGAAACACGTGTACCAATTTGCAAAGCAACAAATGACGAACAGTAGTAACGAATAAACTGACCTTACGAAGTTTTGTCTGATGATGTATAAATTTAATTTTGTATACAAAATGAACTTCTACAAAGTTACCTTCGAACACATCGAAAATATATATTTTGAGTTTGGATAAAGTGACAGATAATAATAAATTTGGAGCTTTGAAATTGTTCTCAATAACTTGTTCAAAATATTCTTCTATAAAAATTAAAATTTCTTGAATAGATGATGTTTTTTCCTACAACTGTTATTGTGGCATAGAGTTGGTGTATCTAAGACGAGACCTGTCTGAAAAGTTAACAGAATTTTTAAATTAAAACTGAAACTTCCTTTCACTCGGCCAACAAAGCTGAAAGTCCGTGCCTGCTTAATATATAGGGTGTCAGAAATCTCTTTCCTTTATTTCACCGGCAATTTTTGAATATGCTTCTATTTTCTACGCAAAGAATTTTTTGTTCCCTTTTTCTTTTTTGATATTCGAGTTAGATAAATTACTAGACTTTTTCATTCCCACCTTTTGAAAGTATTTTATGAAAGAAAAAAAAAACACTAACGTTATTTTCAACAATGATTAACACCAGTTTGCTCAGCGCAAGCACTATCAATCAGTTACCCGGTTTTGACGTTTTAATACATAATGTGGAATTGGTAAAGTGATGAAAGTATTTAAGAGGACACAACACATGCAAATCCTAAGCAAACATATTTTCCGTTATATTATGTGTGGTACATGATTTAAATGATGTTTTATTATTTAGTTTTAAGTAATTTATTTTATTATTTGAATTTAGATCTTTATCAGCATAAGAATCACTTGGACTTATCAACGAAAAAAAGACCCAACCCACAAACAACTAGTTTTGAGATATTTGAGGTAATAAAAGATTGGATGAATTAAAAATCACAGCAAACTGTCAGCTTTCAAAAGTGATTGTAAATAATGAATAAAATATTTATCTTGCTTACTAATAATTATAAAACAGGTTTTTAAAAAAAATAAGACAGAAAAAATGTTTTATTAGAATTCAATTCGAATCATGACCAACTGTTATTATTTAAGAAATCAATTGACGTGAAATTAATAATGTTACAGACCGGAGACTTTTTTTATACATCTATGCACTCTTAATCGAATTATTTAATACTTTCAAAAAAGATCAAATGAGCTTTGGATCTTTTCTGCGTAAAAACGTTCATTTGAACTGTCAACAACTGTTGACAACGTTGTTTACTGCACTTTTTTTAATTAGTAAAAGAGCTGTAAAAATATTATCTTCAAATTATTTGAAAACATCTTTTGGATAAACTATTGAAATTAGCATATTGCAATTTCAGTTCGGTAATATAGTCACAATATTTTATGATAACTGGTTCATGAACTCGATGAGCGGTTACTCAATGTGTTAGTCAATGCAACCAGCTCAATAAATTATACCAGGGAAAATCTTGGCTCAATCAATTATCACAAATAGACGGATCTTGGATCTTCTGTAATATTCTCAAAAATTTAAACAAGTGAAGTATTTGATAGGTTCGATACTAAAATTATCGCCAACAACTATTTGCTAATGTTTATTTGAGTATGGTTACCGACCACCGTGTTAATTTGCGTATTATTTAATGTACAGGTGCACGTAAACTTAATTTGTTAGATTATTCACTCTAAGCTCAGTAATTTGCGTTTTTATTCTTAATGTTTTTACCATTATAACAACACTCATTGTATCTTTTTAGTAGGAAATTGTTTTTTTAATACAAAATAGTGTAATTCAATTGTTTAAATTTTGTTGGTTTTCATTTATTTTCTCAATTACAAACACAAGCAATAAACTTTAATAATTAATTGTGTGTTTCTATATAATAAATTGAATTAATTGGTAAACTTGGCTTGATTTTTTAGCTCTCGGGTGCTTTAAATCAACTTTAAACTGAGACCAAAATATATTTGTGCAGATCAATATGCCAGTTGGTTTCAGAAATGCTTGAAAAAGTGGTGAGAAGCTTATTATTTATGTCATAATCTTCTACAACACAAAACAACAGAAAGAAGAAGATGAAATTGATAGTGGACGTAAATGTCTTTTTTATAGTTGCAGTTTTGGCAGTAACTTTGGATGTGTAATATTAAAAGTCTTATTAAAACTTAATGAGTTTCAACATGTTCTAATTGATTTTTTTAAAATTGTATACACAATGTTGAGATTAACAACCGATAAACTTTTTCGTTTTTTAGAAACTGAATATTATAGTAAATACATCAATCATTGCCGGTTGTTAACCTTTAGTTAGTAAAGTTTACTGTGCAATATACCATTTTTATCTTTTGTTAGTATTACTAATAATGGAATTTAATTAAAAGCTCATTTTAATTTACATACTATAGGTCTTACTTAAAATTTGTTTTTAACCTTTAACAAACCAACTTTCGAACAAAGATAAACAAAAGAAATCCATTCTATAGCTTTGAAAAATCTAATTAAGCCATCGTGTATTTTTATTTTTCATTATTTATTTTTTTATTATTTATTTTGAAAGATTCAAAAGTTTACCAAGATTAAATCTTTGACATTCGAGAAGAAGGGATAAGTCTCAAAGTTTGCTGCTTTATAAAATTGGTATTTTAGTTGAGAGACTTGATTTTGTCTGTGATTGAAAACGACATTCTTGATATTGAGAGAACATTCTAAAATTTTTGAATAATAACGCAGTATCGTGTAAAAAATTCATGTTGCATCCATTATTATTTGAAAAAATAAGATAAAAGCAAAAACTGGTTTATTATTGATGATAGAGAAGTGATTTTTGTTTTGATTTGTAAATTTCATGGCTCATTAAGCATATTTATAGATTTCAAAGGAGATCATATAAAAATATAAGCAGATAAAGACAGAAAAGAAGAAAAATGTTTTTGAAATAACTAATTATTGTGAAGTAAAATTTTAGATAAGCTTTAATTTTAACTTATTAACCCTTTGCAGTATTTAATTGAAATATGTTTTCTTATTAATTCGTCTTTAATTAATTTATTATCGTATAATTATAATAAAAAACATTTTGAATGTTTCAGATAGCAAAATTTATCTTGCGCACAATGCGTATTGGTAATATTTGAATGAAAAAAAAAGAATTTTATTCTAGATAAAAAAAGCATTTCAATAGGAATCGACCAATATTCTTTTATTCATTTATTTTGCGCTACCAAATATATTCATAGAATATTTACTTTACGACACAATTTTTTTTAAAAAATACAGAAGACATTGCATGTGGAAGTGAATGATGTTTTCGAATAGTTTCTTTCGTTTAATTAAATGTTAGATTTAAATTCGTGATTTTATTACAAATATTTTACCTATAGTGAATATTTTTAGATGTCGTTTTCAATAAAAAAATCGTTGGACGCAGAAATTTACTTTATTATGAAAAGAGGCTGAAGGAGGTCTTAACATTTTTTAAACTTTACTGTCGTTTTATATAAAATAATTTGCTTAGTATTCGTATCTATCTAATTGCACCACTGCGTGTATCTTGGAAGCAAATATTTTCATCACTTTTGAGTTTGTTCACTGTCAATTAATATTGATTAAAAAGCAACCCTTTTTGTATTTATTTCGCATGTTACAGTTTTGTTTCTCACAATCATTATTAACTTAAGCTTATAATGAGCAAAAATGGTTGTGATTTTAATAATAATAATAAAAAAAAAACAGTGCGAAAAATATATAAGTTGAACGCAGTATTAAATAAACAAACATTCCTCGTAGATCTAAAAGTAGGTAAAAGTGTTGGTACCTTCTTCTATCAAACATTGTTGACCAAATTATCATATAGTAAAAAATGAACACGTATAATATTTTCCCTAGCAATACTTTTTGCTTTTCTATCGCATTTATATCATGTTTTTAGAATCAATAACGGAAAATATTACTTACCAAAAAACATTGTATGTGTTATAATATACATATGTCTATAATATATAAGTGACTTATAACAAGTCTATTTTGTTTGTTCAATAAGTTGAATCAAAAAGTAAATTTCTTATATCAGAAAATTCAACTATCTATTCATCTTTTATCCAATTTATGATTGATTTAATTTCTCTTGGACACACCGACACTTAAAAACTGATAGTTTTGACCAAAGTATGGGTTGTTTTTAAGTCATAATATAAATTGGTTTTAAATAAGTATTGTAAGTTAGTTAGCATTTTCGTAGGAGAATAAGCATTTTCTTTTTGGCAAAAAAAGTACTCACTACGTAAATATGTTTTTTCTCTAAATAATTCATTCAACTGAGTACAAACATAAAAGATTCCGTCATTCTTTTTACTGCCATAGCAACCACTTCATAATACTAAAATTCATAAACTCATCCGAGTTTTTATATACTAACATTTTTATTTTCAAAATTGAGTGCATTTTTCACGACCCTCTGAGTGAGATGAGAATATGTTAGCTTCATACTTTATTATGAACTTAATAGTAATTAAATGCATTTTTAAATAAACTGACATCAGGGTCATTTTTTTATGTCATTCGGTTAGGCTTAAATGAACGTATTATTTTTAATCATATTTTATTGTGCGATGTCTTATTTGTAGTATTTAGAATTAAATAAGTTATCGTTACAAATAATTGTCACAATTTGTTTTTGTATTCAAAAAATAAAACACTATTTTGTACTATTTTCACGGCTTTTTGACAATATCAAGAAGTTTCTCAGTCAATCAGTTGAAAATGTTTGGGACAAAAAAAACCAGTTTTGATATTTTATAAAATAAAGTCGGTTTTGCACATAAAAATGTTTTAAATATATAGTCCTTTTCCACCAAGTATTGGCTGCTTAACACCGTCAATGTTTAAAAAACAAAAAAATGTCACTTAGTTTGTTACGTTTCAATTAAAAAAAAAACCATTTCAAAGTACATATTCTAACGTCATTGTGAGATATATTTGGGAATACAGTATTCTTAAATATTTAAAAAAAAAGCTTTAATAGATAATTAACTTCATTCGTATGAGAAAACTTTGAAGAATAAAAAATCCAGAGCACACAATATTTAATTTTGTATTTATGTCAAATTTTAACAGTTATATAAAAAAAAACCCAACTTAAAAGTAATTTTAATTCAAGAGTATAGTTTTTTAAGCACTTAAAAAATCTGTTACAAAAAGGAGCTATTTAATGTTTTCTTTGTATGGATTAAAAAAAATCATTTTTCACAAATCGTTGTCATATCATAATGCAATATCATGAAATACACTTTCCCACTATCCAAAATGGAAAAAAATCCACTCGAATTCCAAGAACGTCATCATCAATTATAATAAGTTCCAATATTATGGCCCCAAAAAAGTAATAAATACATTTTATGCGACACGTGTCACCGAGTAAGCAATTTGTATTGACTTCCCCCTGCCTACGACAGTCACTTTTTTCCTATCCCTGAGATCGATTAGTCTCTCACATTCTAAGAACCTGTCCTGCGAAACGTATTAGTGAAATATGCTTACTCATTTATATGGTAATCAAAGACTTTCAAAAGGTATCTAAGGAAAACGATCGTTCAGACTGTGAGGTGCGCGGAATCAATAAAGGGAATTAATTTATTGCAAGGAAGTGCAGACGCGTTATTTATTATCACATTCATTAATGCGAGTCATATTTCTTTTACTGGAAACGCTTTTCGAATAATTTAAGTGAATATTTTTTCCAGAAAACTTACTTATTTTTTTTCAATAAATAAATGTTGCATATGGTCAACTTTATTTTAAAAAAAGTCATCGGTAAAATAGTTTTTGGTCATTAATGTGCAACAAAAGAATAATCCTACTAGTAAACGGAAAATTTCGCAAATTGTAATTAAAATTGTTCTAAAGTATTTTTGTTTTAATGTTGATTGATTTTTCTATTTTTCACTCAATATTAAAAGTAACAAATTCCTTTGTGTTCAATGATTGCAATCAAAATCACAGAGGAAAAAGTATATAAATATTGATAGATGGATGCATTCGAACATTAATATTGCAATACATTGATTCAAAAGAACATAACTTATTTTTTAACATCACTAAAAACCTCGAATTTTTTATGGTTTTAAAGGTGTAAATATGAATCTGGTAATTTTTGGTCACAATTAAAGAGTGAAATCTTTTCAGCGTATACATTTTACAGTTTTTGTTGAAAAATCCATTAAAAAAAATGAATAGTTGGTTCAATCGAAGATTTAAATAAATAATTTAAAAAAATATCCTTTTTAATCTCACCCAAGATCACTTTGGCTTAAAATTTGTGGTCACTTAAAAAATATGTCAAATCTTAATTAACGATATGAGTTCATGGATCGTTAATTTCAAATGTGGTTGATTTTAGTATCTGGTATGTGAATAGTTTTATTTTACTTATATCAATCAATAAATTGTATGGTGCTGTTTGAAACAATATTTTTTTATTTCTTTAGATATAGAAAAAAACAATTTTTGCTTAAACCAAACAAACCTCGAATATTTAAATGTGCATCGCTTTTTGTAACTGATGCTTTATATAATCGATATAGCTAAGAAGCAAGGCTATACTTTTTTATCAGTTTTTTGAGAACGATTTAAGCCATGAAAATGCAAAGAAAAATAAAATATTTTCATTTTACTCTGATCTTATTAAACTGTTTATAAAAATAATGTTTAACTTGCATTTGGACCTTTAAAGTCTCCCATTGCTTTAAATATTTTCGTTTTGGTTTTATAACTGTATTTAAAAAACGCAATGCATGTTGTTTAAGTACTAAACATTAAAAACTTCCGTAAAAAATGCTTTACTTTACAGAGCAAGAAAACGTTTAAAATTGACATTTTACGCTAGTATTCCGTTAGAAGTAACACGGGTTTATGGACAAAGTACATCATATTTCATCATCCCTTTCAGAGTTTCCTCGGCATAAAAATATGTTAGTCTACCTTGCGGTCGCAAAGCCAACCCCCTTTTTTGCACATTTCACCCCGGAATATTATTTATTCCTCCCCATAGCCCTGTGACTCGCGCAAAAATTCCAATAATAGGACGTTATGGTCAGTGTAATATCCTCGAGCGTGATATACTGGAGGGCGATATATTATTTTATTATATTTTTTTTCGTGTTATATTCTTGTACAGGTTGCAGTGAAAACACATCTGACTTACGTCCATTGGAATGACAATGAAGTAAATATTTTATAAAATATCATTAACAGAAATAGAACCATGAGCAATCACCTTTTGTTTTAATTTACCGTTTTTCATCCAGCAGAGGCACCAATATGATACTGAAAGATCTTATATAGATAGCCAGCTGATTATTTCTTCAAAATGTCTTCCCGTCAGTAATACTAATGAAACTTGCATAAAGTATTCAGCTGATAAATACAGCGCCTGATTTTTATTGGTTGAGTTTGCGCATGCATATGTTTTTTTGTTTTATTTGTTTTTTTCATATATTTTACATATAAAATATGCTCAGCGTATTGGCTTTAGATTGAAAAAAACAAGATGTAGATTAAGGGTATTACTTGCAAGCCCGGCTCATTCCAAAGTTGTTGAAACATGAACCATGAATGTAATTTAGTGAATACAAATAATTTATGAAAGTATTTTTAGAAATCAGTCTTAATTCTCGCGGCTCGGAGACTAGAAAAATACTTTTCATCCGATGGGGGTCGTTTAAGAACCCCAGTGGTTTCCTCATTATTGGCCTTATTCTTATGAATTTCAAAAAAAAAAATAGTCTAAGGGCTTTAAAATGTATCTCTGCATCATTCCTCATACATTTTTTTTTATATAAAAATCCATGGTTTTTAATAAATAATCATATTTTGAGTTGCGCGTAAAAAAGACGTCATCCCAGCACACATATGAAATTGCAACTGACGAGTTTATTCCGGCTATCTTACGAACGATCGCTTATCGCGTTATCACGGTATTGCGTATTTATATAAACTACAAAAGGTCTAAAAAACTATGATATAAGAATACCTTAATTATAAACATTGTATCACCCATATTAAAATAGATATTTAAGAAAATGTGGGTATTGGGGTCGCATTTCTTGAGCTTAGAACCGAAAAAGCATGGCTTGATAACATCCAAAATATTATTCCAAAATTATATTTGACTAAAAATACGTTTAAAATCTACATTCTTTTTCAAAATGAAATACCTATTTATTTTCTAACCATTTTGGAATAAGCCGTGTTTGCGAGTAATTCTTTCGATACACCGCAATTGCTGTGTTAGGCCGTTGTTGTTATTTGTATACTACATAATCTAACACAGTTTAGAACTTGTATTAGTCATTATTAATATGTCTCAATTTGTTGAGCGAGCTCTTAATTGTCCTTTATTAGCTATCACATTACTTTTGTCTCCAACGTTATGATGTTAATAGTTTCTTATTGACTACATAAATTATAAATTCAGTGCTGGCGTCACGCATAGGTGCAGCTGGTGACCACCTCTAATTACAAATTTAAAGGTGGGATGCGTTTTATGTTCTAAGCGTCACATAAAAATAATTTTATAAGAAAAGTCACAAATACTACCAAAACCCTCGAAACTATTTTGTTTATGAATTTTCACTTTAATATTTATAATACATAACATTAAAGTTTCACTCACTATACACTTGATTAATATATTGTGGGGACTATATTCCAGCGTAAATTAGGTAGATTTAAAAATATGTTAGTCGTTTTTTTATGGATTGATAAAATAAGAATAGAAAGACAGATAAAAAAACTATTTTTTTTTATCTGTCTTTCATTTCAACAAAACAACTCCTCAAAAATAAATGTAAAATCATACTATTTCATAGTTATAATAATGGTGAATAAAAGAAACATTTATTTCATCCCTAATAGTATAAAAAAAAATGGTTTGATCAATGAAAACAGCGTAAGCTTATCGTTACATAAGACAACAAAAAAACACGGTACTTAAATGTCTACTTTGATAACATAAATATATTCTTTTTCATATCCCACATTTCAGGCACTCTGTAGTCGGTAGCAGCATGGGGTAGTTTTTGTTATAAAAAACGATGTAAGGACTCACTTGGGGTAGGTTCGTTACAAGCCGCCATCGGTAACCGGTACCGGAGAGATTGTGTAAAATATGTAGATTCTCGCACACTATGAAGGTTATTTTAAAGCCTTATAAATAACCGGAATGTATTATTACAAAAACCACTATCACTATAGCAAAATAGTAAAGCTACAACTTTGCTCGAATGGTTTTGTACTTGAACTTTATTTTTAATGGACGCAATAATTCATCAGGATCACGGTTAATTTACTTAACCAATTTTTGCAAGATAATATTTAATTGTTTTATTAGTGATCGCATAAATCATTCCAAAGGAATTATTTCATTAAACATTGTAATTCAGTACTCTTAAAGATTTTCGTATTTAGATAAACCTATTCATTTTTGTCTACTTATTAATTTGAATCAATTTTTGACCACATGAATTTCCATAGAATAAAATATTCAGTAGATTTATAAACCAGTACAAATTAAAATACGCATTCATTTTAGTTGTTTTGTTAAGCATCCAGTGCACAAATTATAATTCTTGGTGCCTTAAAAGTTAAATTTATTTTTGTCACAAAGTTTTGGTAAAAAAGTTTTTTAAATTCACAGCATAAATTGAATATGTATGTCACTTATTTACTTTTACTTTTAGTTTGAAAATTGTTTGTTGCTTGTAAATTCAAAATCGAAAACCACCTATGATGCTTTCTTTAGTCTTAGATGTGGGTAACATGATATTTTGATAATGAAATATCGTTCCAGTATTGACATGTGTTGTTTTTTAGTGTAATTTAAAACAAAGTCTTTTATTTGTTTGGTGATATTGTTAAACATTTTTTTTAATATTAAATAATTACGTAAATGTTCTGGAATGACAAAAAAATTAAAGACACATTTTACATAATATTACGCATAATATTGATTTTACATAAAATAAATGCTTTCTTTTCTTAAACTGGTACATTAAATGCAATAACTGAATAACTCTAAAGCAGCAATACTCAATCTTTTTTGTGTGGGCTGCAAGCCAGTTTTTGTTTAATTACGTGGGCTGCAACATTGAAATAGTAATACGTTAATATACTACACTTTTTACATATTATCGTGACTAGGGCATCCAATCCCGGGATCCCGTTAAATTTTCTGATCCTGAAATTCGGGATTGATACAGCTGCGATCCCGGGATTTTGGGATTGAGAAATTTTGAGCAAATTCTGAAAATTTACACGAAATTGGCAAATCGAGAATTTCAGATTCCTCGGTGTACTAAAAATAAAAACGAGGTTTGGAGATAATCTGGGGAAAAAGTATAGCGAATTGAGGATTTCAAATTCCTCGGTGAGCAAATCCCAATTGGGATTGAAAATTAATCAATCCCGGTATTGGAAAAAGGCTTCGGGATTGGATACCCTAATCGTGACGTAACATAAACGTAAGTACAAAAAAATACAAATGTATTCAAAATATTCATTCGTAAAGTTTTGCAAACAATACCAGAGTTTGAAAAAGCATATTTTGTTTTGGGCCACACATAAAATCTAAATGTGCCGCATATTGAGTATCGCTGCTAGAGTCTAGAATTTATATCAAAAAATCCTATTGTGTACACTTATTTTCGACATTATTTTTACCCACCAATCTCTGCCAATTCGATGACGATATAACAAGTTATTTTATTATTTTTTTATAGATTTCTTTAAATTATTTCATATTCGATCCTTTAAAATCCATAAATAAAAAAACAATATGCATAACAAGCATACTTTACTGATTGTTTTGCTACTTTTATTCGATGGACTGTACAATGGTACGATACTGCACGGAAATAATGACACACCTCTAGTTACAAGTTCCTAGGAACAGTTAATACAAAAGAGATCAATACGCTGCCAAGTTTTTGATAGACGTAATCACATATTTTATTGTACGAGCACCAATTGCTTCAAAAATACATATAAAAATCACTGTCTATGAGTGTCGGTTCTGTGGCGTGATTGCTTTTCTAAAAGAAAATAAAACCTCGCTAGACATTTATTATCTACGGGAAAATTAACATCTGTTGTTTGTACAGGGTATTAAAAACTAATCATACTGTTTTAAAAATGTTTGTGTGAATTTTGTTGTATTTGTTTATTTACGCCTTTAAAACTCTAAGCTTTGTAGTTTCGTCTGAATATTTACGCAATTATCATATAAGCCTTTTTGCTAGAAAGAAAGTGCAATCTGAAACATATTTAATGATATTTATTTTGAATTTAGACTACCCATATTATACACAATAATTTATGTATATCGCTAATGAAGTAAGTAGCGTTTGCAACGGACGTCTTTTGTTTTACGCACTTTTTGTTTTTCGTCTTTGGAAATTTCTCGCAATTAATATCGAAGACATTCGTCGTTCAAATTGTGTTGCTTTTAATATTCAATATTAAGCCATACGTGTACTTACTTGTTGTGTGTATATTTTTTACCCTCAATAATAACGTTACAATATGATTTTCTGAGTAAAGTAATTCCTTGGGGTTTCGTAACAAACCATATCAAAGAAAGCTTAATTCTATGAATCCTCAGACGCTGTTAGTGCTTAAATTTATGATTAAGAAAAGATTTTTGGTTTTCTCTCGATGATCGAAAGCGGTACTGATCACTTTTTAAAATATTATTTTAAAATTTTGTGTCCAATTCGACAAAATTTGCAATCTTTTTTTTAAATTATTTTTTTTATCCATATCCGCTCTAATGTGGAGAATATGGCTTCGTAATGGAGGTATCTTAATAGAAGTTTTTCTACGAAAACTATTTGTTACTCAGTCGCTCAACCTCACTTTTTTACCAAAGTGAGTAGTAATAAAAAAAGGAAGTTACTAATCGCTATTGCTATACCCAGTTATTGAAGGATCAGAAGGATGGGCGGATAGGAAATATTGTGAATTGCCATCACAAATACCCAGTCTTTGGTCACAACTTTGAATTGAATAATTTTCGAATTCATTGTAATCTTACCGGGAATCGAACCCAGACCTACGTGATCGGTAGAGCAAGCTCTAACCAACTGGGCCACAGCAGGCGATAATCTTACAGACAGATTTTTAAAAAAATATTTATTTTATTATATACGAAAAACAATTCTTATACATTGTAAAGAGTGCGAACTATTTTTTGAGCACACTACATCTTCAGCGTTATTGAGGCCGTTGTAAACATATTAAATTATGTATTAGTGGTTAATAAAAGTGTTTTTATTGCCATGTTTTACTAATATAATTTTATGTGTGGAAGCATTTTTGAGTCATTAAGAGCCCCTTACATTATACATATTTTTATTATTAGACAAAAATAGGAGATATTTTTTTTTTTGATCGTACAGTTTTCAATAATATTTTTGTCTCATGTGACAAACTGTTGATGTTCAGTCTGGAAACATTTTATTTATTACATTATATGATTTTGACTAATTACGGTCAGCGAGTGACCATTTTGTTGGTAAAAATTTCACTAGTTGATTGAGCTGTAAATTTATATTAACTATAAAAATCAATTGACTATTTTGGTTGATAAGTTATGACATATTGATCACATAGCCAAATTTTAAAACTTCTTTACGGTTACGTATTTAAGAAATCATATATGCATATGAAACACTTTTTTGTTTCAATCGCTTTATGAATTTATATCAGAAATCATGGGAATGCTTCATGTGTTCGTTTATTCACACTTGCTATCAATAAAATCCCAAAACAATTTTTTTTTTTACTCGTTGTTTATGAAAGCGGTTGAACGACTAACATACATATTATTTTCAAAAACTTTTGCTTTATATCATTATATTAATATTCGATAGAGTTTCATTGTTATTTTTTTGTTTTATATGTCGCTTTCCAGCTAGATTTATCTCGGCAATTGATTTTTCTTTTCTTTTCAAGAGAATATTTATTATTTTTTTTTGGCCACTATTTATATATGTTGTCGGATGTAACAGTTTCCGGTTGAGTTAGCCTATGAGATGATAGTAAATGATTCTCAGGGTAAAATTGTTATAAGCGTATGTCTTTTTTTTCTACAACTTGTGTTCACTCATAGTCAATTGTATGCAACTTGCTAGAGAGTGAGGTATAATAATTCTATAAAAAATCATGTGATTTAAAGATAGTGTCAAAGAAAGGGAAAATGTAGGGTGATAACTGAAACAATAGTTTAGGGAAACCTGATAAGACATGCTTAAGATTAGGGTAAGAGAAATTATCATTTTCAGTATTGTCGGCACTCTTTGTCGATTCATTCTGAAAGTTAATTTGAATCGGTGGAAAAAAAACTACAAACGGAATCACAGCTAGTTAATGCTTAAGATATAGTTTTAGAAAAAGTACTTTTATTTTCATATTTACTGTAATAAATTTTGAATAAACCAAATAATGATAAATAGTTGTCCGACTTTCTTTTTCAAATTATATTTTTCTTGATATTTTGATGTTAAAAAAACACGTCTTTACATCAATTTGGAATACAAATGCGTCTTGTCTGTTTTTTTTAAGTGGAAATGTTTTTATATTCCAGTCATGTAACAAGAGAATCGCCCTCTTTAAGAAGTGATTGATGGATATAAGTAGATGTCAAGATGGCGAGTGATCTAAAACTACGGATAAATAAAATACGAAGCTTTTGCATTTATAAAAGTCAGTGTCTCGATTGATTAGGTTTATTTTTAATTTGCTTTCTAAAGTGAACAGAAACACAAAACTGAATAAACTTTACAATTGAGTTAATTAGAAGTGGTAAAGGGGATCTGGGAGAAATAATTGCTCTTTACGCTGTTTTGTAATTCAAAAAGATAGAATTTGCTAAAAATATAAAACAAGGTGTGCAAATAAAATGTATAAAAAAATATCATTGATACATTCGTCGGTTATTTTGTGATAGATAATTTTTAATATAAAATTAAATTTGATATTGTTATTCCACTTTTATCGCTTTTTATCTTACTTTTCCTTGCGTCCAATAGAAAACGACAAACACCGGTTTTTTTTTGCAATTTATAACCAGTGGTGTAGTGGGGCCAGGTCGGACCAAGTTGGCGACCTGGCACCTTAAAATGAGCCAGGGTGCCGCCCTGCCACCTTTTTGAATTGTAACTTAATTTTCAAGTACATACGTATAATCAAAATCTTTTTTTTATTGATTTAATTGATAAAACTTGCAGTTACTTATCTTTGGACGAATATAAAATAAAATAGGGAAGAAATCAATGACCGAACTGGTTCCTACTTATTTACCACGACACCACTGTTTATAACGTAAGATTCAAATCAATTTTTAATTTATTCGTAAACGTTGCGATATGATGCTTCTCAAAAAGGCAAAACACGTGTCACAAATTTAAGCACTAAAAGTCGAATAACAAATTAAATAACGAACTTAGTTATATATTTAATATTTATCGAAAACATTAACAATAACGAAATAATTTAATAAAACTTAAATTAAAAGCAATACTTATATCAAATCCATCTTCTTTTTACATGTCTTTTTTAAGAGAATAGAGGTAAAATAATATGGATAGACCAGTACAAGTGGTTAATTCATAGACTCGAACAGACATCGATTGAATTACAAAACTGCCCGGACTGGGATTCAAGCTCGTAATTACTGCAACCAAAACCAACGTCGTTGACCACTGTACGATTAATCCGACAATGTTTTCTTTTGTTTAATATTGTGCAATTAAAGAAAAAATATCTCTGTACTTCATTTGACATACATACTTATTTAAAACACTTCATATGAAACTGATAATCTAAGCAGGTGTTGAATAATTGACTTTTAAACACTGGTGTATTGCTGTAATCTATTTAAGTTACTATAAATTTATAGAGAGTGATGACGGTAACATTGAAAAATTTAGTTTTATAGCTTTTTGGCGTCCATTTTTTTGCGGTTTATGCGGGTTCGAATTCCTATAAACACACGTTCTTCAATCACTATTTTTGAACTTATTTTCAATTTTTTATAAACTTGGAGTGCTTTTATTCCCAATTGAAAAATATATTATAGAGAGAGGTTAATCATTCATACTGTTTTCGAAAACAAAGATTTTAAGCGACTTGCTGTACATTTAGAGTCAATATCGTAAAAAAAACTGATACTTTATACTAAACGGTTAATGTTGAAAATGTATGAAATGGAGAAATATTACAAAATCTTTATAAATTGTCATACTAAACAAATAATTTCTGTATCTCTTAATTTAAAAACATTGCGATTAACATGTTTTCTTTTGACGATTTATTTCTTTCAATCATTATTAAATAATAAACGGTGCAGTAAATTATAAACAGATTTATGTTTTAAAAAATCCGTGAATTCACGTATCACATACAAAAAATGAAAAAAAAAAGATAAGTATCTGTTTTATGTTGTGCCTTCAAAATAGACAAGCTATCACGAACCTTAAAGAATTCAATAAATTGAGAAGTATAACGTACAGCCTAATTTTATTTTCGCATGCTGGCATGACTAGACATGTACCCTATAAAACGAAGGTGATAAAAATTCTATTTTCATAACACAATGGTAAATCGGTTACAAAATAGAAATTTATGACATGTATTGTCTATGAATGAATTCTTCAATATTTCATATATTTTATTATATCATGAAAAACATTTGTGATACGCTATAGCTTGTATAATTTTTTTCTCTACCTTTTATTTTTTCATATCGACTGTGGAAAGGGAAAAGGACGTAACCCACACATAACAAATTTGACAGAAGGCGCTAAAAACGTGTTTTGATGATTTTGTGACATATGCAAATTATGAATTATACACAACCTTGAAGTGCACGGATACTTCTAAACTGGTGTTTAATTGACGTAACCTAATATTAATTAAAGAAATTGTCTCGGAAAAACCTTTATTTGTTTTTTCTTGGTTTTAATTTTTTACAAGGTCATCTTTTTCAAACTTAAAGGCTAAATTTAGATACTTATTCAGCATTTTCAGCTTCCATCCTTTTGATAAAATGTGTGTCAAGTTGTATACATTGTGATTATCAAAAAAAAGGTGTTTTGGAAAATTGTGGGTTACGTCCTTTTTCCTTTCCACAGTCGATATCAATATTATAAATTTGAAACCAATAGTTTTTTTATTGACAAAATTACTTTTTCATCCAGAATACTTTAAATAATTTTAAAAGCACCTAATCAAGCTCTTTCTAAAAAACAAACTACCATAATATTGTTGTATTTAATATTTTACATCATTATACGATAATATGTTGTATCTTGCAATTTTTCATTTTTTAAGGCTTTAATGATTTTCAAATAAGGTTGGATAAGTTTTTTGCTGTACTAAGTGACGCAATTTTTGTTTAAATAGTACGGTACCAAGTAGCCAACAATTAAATATATAAAAAAATATGTGTATTTAAAACAATCGTTTTGTTACACGATTAACTAAAAGCAGTGACACATATCATAATTATAATCAGAAAACAAATGATCTAAAATATATCTCAAAGATTCATAAGAGTGTTCCATTTCAATATACATATTATGATATTGTTTATGTTTATGTTGTTCAACCGTTTTTAACTTCTTGTCTTCTAATACATTTTTCTCACTACACAAATTGATACTTCATGCTTTTATTATTAAAAAAATATATTATAGCACTAACAATAAAACGGTTAATTTAATTTATGTCAAAAGGCCTCACTTTAGGTCCTTACTAAGCCTCGGCTGTAAGCATCTAATATGCGTTTCGAATTCGTCAACTGGGTAAGTAATTATTCGAGCAAAAACATAGTCTTCAAACAAAAAAATGGTACTGCATTGAATAAAATGTAATACTGGTAGTTCAACACCACGAAATCTAAATTAAGTGTATAAGCATATCTCTATAATACAAAAAAATCCGTGTCTTTTTTACGGGTAATATGAAAAATCTAACCCATATATTCAGAGATCATAATTTATCCGTATTTTCGTAAAGTCAATAATAAATATGTATCTTGCGTGAATCGAGGACTCACGCAGTGGATTGAAAAATATTTTCTTTTGTATGATTTATGTCTTAAGTTGGTGTCGTGGTATAGAGTAGAGGAAGATTTCTAAAAGCTTTCTTATTTATATTGCTTACTTCCTTGTTTTTATGGAGCCTGTGAAAACTTCAGACATTATTGTTTTTAAGATTGTTATGTACATACTAGGATCCCATTACTTCAACTGAAGAATATGAACTGCCTTTAAAGACATAATTTTTTTTTATTATTTTTTTTTAACCATGTCCGCTCCCAGTGTGGAGCATATGGACTCCTAATGGAGTTTATCTCAACAGAAGTGTTTCTACGAGAACTGCTTGTTACTCAGTTGCTCAACCTCTCTTTTTCCAAAGAGAGTAGGGATAGAAGGATAGGGCTAGAACAGGATTAGTGGTAAGCTTATCGCTGTCGATACGCCCCGTTCATAGGAAAGGATAGGTGAGGGGGAATTCAAGACATCACATACATCCATGCCTTTGAACAGAAATTCATAAATCGATTGAAAAATCAATTTATAAAACTGTCCGTACCGGGATTTGAACCCGGGCCCTCTGTAGCCGAAGCCAACACCGTTGACCACTCGACCACACAGACGGCGATAAAATATAATTTATACGACTAAAAAATATTTATTATATATTGTTATTATAGATTACTCTATTTGAAAAATACTTTTTGTTGAACTAAAAAAAAATTGATTTCTTATGTTGAATCAGATAAATGAATGAAGCATTTAAAAATGAAAAGGTTTCCTCGCCCCTGATCAAGAATCTATATATTAATAGCCGATAATGTCCGTTTGTTTGAGTGAGAGTCCTCGATTTCACACCTTCCAGTCTCCACTTTTTTAATTAAAGTAAATTAAAATAATATAAAATAAAATAAAATAAAATAAAATAAAATAAAATAAAATAAAATAAAATAAAATAAAATAAAATAAAATAAAATAAAATAAAATAAAATAAAATAAAATAAAATAAAATAAAATAAAATAAAATAAAATAAAATAAAATAAAATAAAATAAAATAAAATAAAATAAAATAAATTAATAAAATTAAACTAAATAAAATTAAACACAATGCAACAAAAATCTCACGTTGCCGGGCAACGGGCTTACAGCTAGTAGTCTCTTATTTTACACCATAACGGCGATTTTAATGATTTTTGTATTAACTCTTGGCGGTTCATATAACATAAATGTATTAACTGTTCATTGTTTTTGAATACCAGGATCTGAGCTCAAAAAGCATCGACTACTTTTTCATAAGTTTTACATAAATTAAATTGAACTTACACAGCAATTAGGATAGTCAACCAACCCGAACTGGGAATCTTACATCAAAAATTACTGGATAAAATTAATCCTAGCTGTCGATCCGTGCAACATTTAAATAAAGTAATATGTATATTTAAAAAAGAAAACACAAATTCGGGACAAAGGTATTATTATTTCATGTTTCATGCAAAATACATACTATGTTTTAATTTGGCTAATCGAAACTAAGTATATTGGAATGTGGACGTCAAATCCATATGTTGCTATTAAGTCCGGTATGTGGGTGTGAGTACTCGAGACGGCGTTCCTAGTAAGGAACCTCATACCGGGTTGGTATTTTATTGCAATACCTGTTCGGCGCTGCCACGATTTATGGGCAGGCAGTAGGTTTATGAGATATAGCAAGGCGATGTAATAAAAATTCGATACACCATCGGGCAAGGTGCAGCGGTTTTCAACCACTGCAAAATTTAGTTCGACACATTCCAGAAGATAGTTTTAAATCTTTAAGTACAAATGCATTATTTGAATTTTCTTTCGATCCTTGATTTATTTAGACAATTTATAATCAGATCTGTTGAGTCGGGTAAAAAAAAAACGACTCAGACTATGGCTTTAAATTAAAAACCAACTCCGATTGATTTTTTCAAACATATCCATTTAATTAACGTATATTAATAGCATGAGGAGAGGTATATATAATGTTATTTGCAAATAAATGCATATGGAGTTCTCGTGACCTGGCTTCACTGAGGATTTCTCACCTCTGTAGTGATCACGCCTTTCCGTTAGCAACGATTTTGAAGGAATGAATACAAACTACCAAAACATTAGCGATGAAGAATACTCGAAGGACTTTGACGCTAACAGGCCCAAATACTTGAAGCTCTTTAAATTTGATATTTAAAAAAAACAACAGAGGATCTTTATGCAATCTTTTCTGCAGTGGCAACTCTTATGGTTTGAATACACATCATCAAATGTATTTTTTTATATGTTGTACTTGTAAGATTTCTCCAACTCTGGAATAATCACCTGTCTCCACGACTCCTGACTCTAACTCCACAACCCTGTTTATAATAAGTATAATAAGACATTTGAACCTAAATTTTAAATTTCGCTATTTTTTGAGAGTCGAAACTTATTTATCCGGAATAAATTACACTGTAAAAAGCGAATAGCACGCACCAAAATATAAAATAGTACTAACAAGTGGTTTTATAGCTAAATTGTTTCGTATTTAATTTTTTAAATTAAAAAAATATAACACGCGTAAAAACACTTATTTATATTAAAAATACTAGAGTAACTAAATATATAAATATGTTTGCAATTTGATCTTTAATATGTCATTGAAAAAATCATCCATTCGAAAAAGCTATGGATTTCAGGAAGTTTCATTCGTAGTAAAGGTAAAATATGGTTACAACTTTGCATTGAATAATACAATTGAACGTTCAACCAATATTCAATTTTCAATTAAAATAACAAAGCTTTGTAAGTTTCATTTAACTAACGATATAATATTGTTGACCACTTTACATAAATCTAATACTTCATAAACATTTTGATTTTGATTTGCACTAAAATCCCGCACACCAATCGAATCAAACTTATCCAATTAAAGTTACTGCATTAATCCGAGCTGTAATTTTATTTAGCAGAAATAAAAAATGTAGTTGACTTTCATTTCTAGACGAAGCTTGAATTACTAATACCGTATATTTTCTTTAATGAAATTTCTTGGACCAATATTTAAGACGAGTGGTCTGAAAAGAATAATATCATAATATGAATAGGTACTTGGGATTTTATCGAGATATTTGTCTAGACATTGAAAACAATACATCAATGCTTTCAAAGGCAAAAACTTACGTATTTGTGTGTGTACTGTATCAAAATTGAACAGTTAAATAGTAGTAAAAACTTATTTTAGGTAATGTGCATTACAACCAATAAACATTTTTCGGTCAAAATATTATGAAACATTTAATCGCAGCATTTTTTTTTTAAATATATAAATAAACCAAATGTGTTTCTGTATTTAAATTGAACTACGTCATGTCACTGTTATTACTCATAGAGCTTAAATTTCTCGCACAATGCGACAGTTTCAAAGAACTTGTTATTATTGTATAGTTTAATGTAAGACATTGTTTATCTTGGAAACAAAACAATAATTTCTTGAGTTTGTTGAAATTTAATGCAACACGTCGTAAGCGAAATATCACTCAAGCCGTCGTTACTATAAAGTCAAAAGCTCTAAGCAACTTTAAGGTAGTCATAAAAGCTGAAAGTTTGAAGTCAGCTGCGAAAATCCATCTTATAGCTGATCGCTGGAATGAAGAAACGAGGTGAGAGTACATTCGTGGAAGCTGCTGTAGACTGAGGGCCCACAAACTCTCTCTTTACAAATTAATCCCTTATTTTAACTACTCCATGAAAAGTACAGAGGAACAGAGTAATTTATTACTACTAAGATTCACATTAAAGTTTTACAACTTTTTCGAGTGTACCTTTTACCAATGATTTATTTTTACTGTATTTACGAACAGTATAATCAACAGTTTATTTTATGATTTTTTTGAAAAATTTAATTTCTGTTCATTAATTTATTCGTTCGAATCTCTTAAAGCCTTTTGATTGTATTGCAGTTTCCTTTTAAAATTTCAATCACTAAAGTGCGCTAAATTTACTAGCGTTAAAAAAGGTACCAAAAGCGGTTGTTATAACATTCTGATATATATAAAGTAGAAGTTACAAGATAAAAAATATTAAATATACCAATATCTAACACCAAAATAGCTAGGTATAAATTTGGTAAAAAAACTAAAATTCTATAGGATAAGGTGACATAATAAAAATCTTACAAAAATCTAGCTAGCCAACTAGAAGTTTTAGGACATCTCAGTTGACAAAAGTATACATTCTCGTATTACTATTTCACTAATCATATACTGTTTATAGTTTGTTTATAGGTCAAAAGTAGCATTCTTCAGTTCTTGCATTATTTTTTTCCGTAAGTTGTAATTAAAATTTTGTCATTTAAAACATAATGCATACATAGTTTTATGTCATTGCATATTTTTTTTACTTACTTTGTTAAAAAGAAAAAAAAACTATTTACCCACATATGCATTATTATAACTTCAATTTAAACAAGCTTTGTCACAGTTTTTTCATGAATTAAAAATAGAATAAACAAATTCAAAAGACTTTTTTTGCAATATTCAATCCACGTTTTATAGTGTATTCTACAGGCAAGTTACGCAGCATCGTTTTTAAGTAAAACGTGTTCTTTTTTCAGCCTTTTTCATCTACAAACAATATTTAACGAAATGCTGTTAAATATCGTAATTAATATTGGCTTCGCAATCTTACTACCACCATTTATGCATTAAACAATTAAGGTGAAGATACACTATATTGAACGGGTTATTATCATAACGACAATCAGGTCTTTAATTTTAATAGGCGTACTTCTAGCAATATCTTTTGCATCTAATGGCTATCCCTACCTTTAGTCAAAATAAATTATCTCCTCTGATATGAGGTCTCATACCCTTACATTCCCTACGCAGTGGTGCGCATTAAACAATTAACAATTTAAAGCAAAGACAATGTAATATTAATTATTAAAAATAAGTTTACAATTAATTGATTGAATTCATAATATTCACATTATGAACTCAATTCAACAAATATTTAGTTTCACGATATCTATAAGGAAATAAGATTTTGTTCCATATTCGCTTCATAGTCGGAGCATATGGCTACTACATGATTCCTTTAAGATTATTTGCCTCCCGCCAGTCTTCTTGCTTTCTCTCATGTCGTTCCAGCGTCCCATAGCTCGACCAAGTGCATACTTTAGATCAGATGGTCATCAGTGGCTTTCCACGACGGTGGAATCCATCTGGTTGGTAAAAGAGACAAGCAAAATGGACACTTTATTGAGGCATCCGCAGCACATGTCCAATCCAGATCCATCGTCGCTTCTTTGCTTTAGAAGTAATAAACAGCTGTTTAGTCCGCTTTCATATTCCCACGTTTTTGACAAGGTCAAACCACCGCACTTCCAGTATTCTCAGTAGTGTCACGTGGCTAAACCAAATATTTATATTCCTATTCAAAATAATAAATTGTTGCATTTATTTAGCAAGAGATGAAGTTAAATTTACTCAATAAAAGAGATTTGACTATGTTGGTGTATATTATACAAATAAAAAAGTACATTAAATTGAATAATCTTTCACAGTACAAACCTGAAAAGAATATCTACAAAATGAATAAAGTTATCTTATGAATACGGTATAACGTCTACGTATAACTATGTTCAATAATTTTGAGCTGAATTAAAATTAAAACTATTTTTTAGTATTTAAATAGGTATAACTGATTTCTATAATACATATTTAAAGTAAATTTAATTTAATACATACTGAAAATGATTTTGATACATTTTGAAGTGCATTGCTATCAACTGAAGAGAGGAAGATATAAAATAAGTGACAACATATCAATATTTCTTACAATAAAACCGTTGTTAACAGCCCATAAGAGTAACTGTTCTATACCCTTCACTACGTCAATGCTCTTTTAGTATATTCTGACCAATGGGTATTTATATTTAGTTATTTCTACATTAGGGAGTAAAAGGATAGCAACCCAATGCTAAGATATACCATAACGCAGTCCAGTCTAATGTGTTTTCCTTTATTTACTTGTTTGAAAATAATATGTGCTCTGTCCATTGCTTTTCAGATAAAGTTGTTATTCATTTTGATATTTTTTATCACAGAACTATCATGTTACTTGTTAAATATGTCCTTTTTGAGTAATTAATTTGTATTCATTTGTAATACAAAAATATATAACCGTTGAATTACCGTTAATATTACTTCGAGAAATACGTGTTTCATTATTTCAGAAGAAAAAACAAGCAAGTTAAGAATTTTGATATTTTTTACTTAACAAAGACTGATTTTTTTGTTTACTACATATACATGAAAACGTCGAAACAATATATTTGAGATCATACCAAAACAGATCTGATTTAGATTTAAAAAAAGTGGAATATTTTATAGATGTACAAAATTGTTACGAGTATGTAATTGTTTCATTATATTTTCAGTACATGTAAGCCGGAAATATTGGCAATCGTTTCATACAAAACAAATGGCACAAACCTACTACACATTGTGCTTTATACACAGATACAGTTAAGTATACTAATATTATTAACATGATACGTGCATTTTTTTATTTCCTTGCAAATAGCCATAGTCAAATTAGTAGATTTTTGTTACCGTTTACTATTAATTAAAATTCGACAGTAAATTACAATCCCTAATCTCGACAGAAGTTGTTGTTTACTAACTGAAATTAATTATTTACTTTACCTCTTTTCCTGTAAATGGAATGGATAGAAAAATGTACCTTGAAAAGGATTAAAAGCTTAGTTGCTTATTGCCATATCTATATTATTTTAATAATCCAAATGGTTTCCAAGAAAAATAAACATCACAGATATATATTCTTTTGAACACAAAGTGTTTGTTCAGGCAAACGATCGAGAGGATTTAGAAAAATATTCTTAACGACATTGTGAAAAAATATTACTCAAGAAATTATTCAACAAGCAAATGAAATTCATTTATCCTAACTTTATTTTATACACAGAGAAAAAATATTTAAAAATAAAACAGTATTCTATTCCAAAATACATATTTTTAATAGAAATATTTATCCGTATTACGACGGTCGTAAATCATTATTGTTTACAATAGAAAGCATTTTTTTCATAAAATTAACACTTCATAAAACACAATTTTGTACAAAGTATCGCGTGGACTAGATATAATAAGAATTATGCAAATTTTAACCGTTATGTCTGTATGTTTTATTCGGAATTGGGGCAATAGTAAGTGAAGAATAAACCATTAAAACTTAAGTATGATTTATACGGCGTACGTTTTCGTACTTTTGGTTGAAACACATTGAAACTAAACTCATGTTTCTCTAAGAAATGGTCGTGTAGTGTTTCATATTGCTGAAATATTTCACGACGTAATAATTTAGAAGCATTTGGTTTAGTGTGGCTCATTACTTAGAAGTCTTATATTACATTATTTTGTTCGTAAATAATTACATATTAAAATAGTTCTAAGAAACTATCGACGACAAACTCGTACGCGCGTTATAAATAGTATTACATTAGTTTAAATCAAAATTCAAAAAATCTCATTATCACCATGCCTGACAAATATAATATAAGAAAACAATTGAGCCCTAAAGAAGTGAAATGAGCCAACTAGTAAAATGGTTAAACTTTTTCTCGGATTTTTAAGAACAATCACGTCTTTACTTGATATTTTGGTGGATTGTATATTGCAATGTGAAATAATTAACTGAATTACTTTACTTTTACAATACTCTGACAAATGGAAGATCAAAACGCATCTAAATTATTTTTTTTCTAAAATATCACCAGGCTCACTTCACTTTTAATGGGCCCAATAAGTACTTTATATAAAACTAATATAATATTTCCAGCTGCCTAACTCTTCTTTTTATAAAATCATGGGAAAATACTAGCAATTTTAATTTTACCACATCAGTTTGTGTGTTGTTATCTCTTCTTGGCTGTTATTGTTTATCACACTCAAACTGGAAACTTATGTGGTTTGAAACATTTCTTTTCTGGTAGACAATGTATGTTAAAAAAGCTTTTGTCGTGAAAGGTAACATATATGTATATAAATTGCATTCAAATTGTATTGTAGATGCATATTTTTTTCTATAGCAATGCAATGCATCGCTTTCGATGTCGAGAACTTAGGAATAAGTTAAATCTACAAATGCACAAAAGTTTACATTTGTCCTTTCAGAGTTAACAAAATAATAATATTTTTAATTTTAAGTAAATTTTGGGTTTCGCATGGTAACAACAAACAAGTCGTGATGAAACTGAGTGGCTAATAAAGAAAAAAACTGTCAACAATAAGTGGTCTGCTTAAAATAAGAAGTCCACTCAATCAATTGCCAGAAAATCTTTCTTTGATCATTCTGTTTGCCTAATTTGTACACAAAGAATTTTAACTAATTTTGTCATAGCAACTACAACTATATCAAATTCACATCTTTGCTGGTGAAAATAGTGTCATCGAAATAGATGCTTTATAAAACGTTCATATTTTGATTTATTATTGCATCGAGTTACTATGAGCTACGACTCAAACATCAAAGACGCTTATTTGTGTACAGTCGTTATGTATAATGATAGGAAAAATAGTTTCACCATATTGAGAAAAATAAAAAACAAAGATTGACAGACAGATTTCAAATAAAGCAAAAAACTGTAATATTTCCCATTTTTTATAACCTTCTTTAAATTCAGAAATAGTTTTTTGTTTCCGTATTTTTTTTTTGTTTTAAATATCTAAATATTATATCTATACGACAAATTATGTTCGTTGTAAATAACTAAACAACGAACAACGAAATGGAAGAAAATTAAAAATTGTAAACAAAATAGTACATGTGCGCCTTAAGCGATTTTCTAAAAATATGAACGTGAAACTGTGAATAGTGTAGACAAGCATATGAAGATATGTCCATATATTTTGTAAGCACATTGTCTTAAAATAAAAGCTCTCCTAGGATGCCTCTGGGCTAGCAAAATCCAACTACATTTCTGAAAGCATCACAGTGTTGCACACGATAATTATACTTGTGGGATAAATTCCTTTACATTTTAGGGTGCAATTAAGGTTGAATGTTTACAAAGTTGCATAATTTTCATAACCCTTAGTCTGACTGTATTCATCAATTGTTGTACTTTAACTCCGTTGTCCGTCGCTACAAATAAAATAAAAAATATTTCGGTTTTCTTTAATTGTCCTATCAAATCGCAATTATTGCGAAATATCATTGGTGCTTGAAGAAAATCTTAAAAGAAGCTTTCTGAGATTTTGGAAAATTTTCACGGCTAGCTTGTTTGTGTTTCTTACTATGATTAAAAATTTTCAGAAATCATGTCAAGTCTTTCTATAAAGTATTCATATTTTAACTGTGTAGAGTTTTCTTATAACAAAATAAAGTATATAATGTAAGGAGGGGGTTGTTGAATGTATTTTGTAAGAACATTTACTTTTTCAAAATGTGGCCAGTTTAATGCATTATTTAAAAAAAATGATTATGGTTGGTAAAACAAATAGTTACTGAATGGGGGAAATTGAAATAAAACTATGAAAAATCATTGTTTTCAGTTTTTATACTCATTTTGAGTTGTTTACTAACAAATATGTATTTTTCTAGATCTTATAAATTCTTTAAGACAAAATTTATAAACTAGAAGAAGTTAAAGTCCACCGGCTTAAGACAAAAGCTACGTACATTATTTAGCCTGTATCGTAAACTTAATATTTTTTTTTATATTCTTAAAAATCACATTATTTCATTATCAAAATAATAAGATGCTTTCCCCTTTAGTTTAAAGTCCTAGATACTTCACTGAGAAATAACCAGCGAAGGTCGCAACGTAATTGAAACCGACTCTAAGAGAAAAGTCCCAACGGAAATTGGTAGGTTTTTCTCTGTGATCTGTTTACAGAGAGACTTAACATATTTCTTTTCTTCCAGTTACGAGGCCCTAGTGCTCTTTTTTCAGTTCATTCTTTTCGGGTAACTTTGCAGTAGAGCTTAAATCTGCTCTGCTACTTTGTAATGAAAATGTCTATTAAAAGTGAAAAGCTATATTCAATCTGTATTTAATACTGTTACTTATTCAATATAACTTTTAGATAGCATTAAAATAAAAAATATTTTTCCAAAATAAAAGAACTACGTTAGAGTTCACTTATTTTATCGAACAGAAATTCATAAATTGATTAAAAAAAAACAATAAGGTACAATCTTTAATTTAAGCCAGTGAACACCACAAACAATGCACACAAACTTGACTTCTTGACCACGAACCCAGCTGTAGTTAAACTCATTTTAACTTTGATAGCTGGATTCGTTTTGCGTAACATTGATTTAAGATGATTTTCCAGCTGTTTTAGTACAAAGCAAAATAAAAATCGCATATTTTTTTCAGACAATTTCATTTTAAAAAAACCAGTCTATTGACGTTGTTCTAGACCAGCCATACTCAACCATTTTTTCCACCAGGCCGCATTCCGATTTTTGGTTCTCTACGTGGGCCGCAACAAATTTATAGTGAACTGTAAATATAACACATTCTATACTGCATACATATGTATGTATTATGATGTCAAAATAAAACTATTTAATTTTATGTAAGTATACATTTATGTATTCATGTACATTTCAAAGTAAAAAATAACAATGAAAAACAAATAAAAAATACGTTAAAAGTACACAAAAATACCAATGTATCCAAAATCTTAAATCGTTTACTTGAAAATGAATGCGAATTTCGATATTGAGTCAAACTATTTTCGTTAAAAATATTTGGTGACTTTTGATTTTGACTTTGGGATTTTGGGCCACACATAAGAGCTGATCCAGCCGCAGGTTGAGTATGGCTGTTCTAGACTAAAGTTGCAATACATATTTGAAAGAATCGCGTAACAACAACGTATGAAAATAAAAAATTCATCAAAATTACCGAACACATTATTTATTTGTGTCTTTTTAGTGTAGGACTTTGTTATTATTTTTTACCTATTTCATCAAAAAAGGTTTTTTTTAACAATTTTAAGAATAAAAAATATTCTTTTTTATCAATTTGAAATACAATATTCACGTCATTGTAATACTTGGTGAAATTAATTACTTAAATTAATTGAATTTCAAAATATTACCTTAAATTTTACGAATTGAGTCGACGATATAATGTTTCACAATGAACAATATCTTTAGTATTCCAAACAAATAATATCATTTTACATTAAGAGAATAACATTGAAGACATCTTAGTATGCAGACAATGTCAACATTATTTTTTTCAATGAGAGCTTACCCAACAAATATCTAAATGTTGAAAATGAGCTTGAATGCTTATGTTTTTTTCGTAATATAAAGCTTTTAAAATCATGAAACTTTGCACGTACTATTAAAGTGTACATTCAAACAGTGGCACCCAAGGTTTTGAATATATGAACTTCAAAATAAAGATAATTCAATTTGATTCATAAAACTTAAGCAAATTTCAACCAGTGTTTGACTTTATGAATTATTCAAAAATTTCTACCTGAATTCAAAATAAAAAATGAATAACCATTCGCCTTAACTTATTTAAATAGGATGGTGCGCGAAAAAATGATGACAGTTTTAATGATATTAAAATGGTAATTAATCAATTTATGTACATATTTTCATTTTACAAATAATACTTCTAAGTTGTGTAAAATATTATTTTAAGAAATTAACACTAAGCTTGTGATATCTACAAAGGACTATCTAAGCTGCCATTTTTGTTAAAAACTCGACTTCAATTGTTTCAAAATGTATATGCTTAAAACCTTTATGTATGCTGAAGCGACAGCTATTCACAAAATATAATTAATTTACAACAACACATGGTGGCTGCCGAATTTGTTTCTAGAACTTTTATAAATACTAGTTTTGTTTTGCAACTGAAAATTTACAAGCAACAATGACTGTATTATTTGTGAAATTATTTTTAGAAAAAGTGGTTAGTTCCTAATAACTTTTAAATCAGACGAAGCATTTTTTAAATTACATATAGTATTCAGAATATCAAAAACATATTATTTTAAACATTAGGTAATATATTGAAAATACATACATAAAACAAAATTATAAATAAGTTATTAAAATTTCCGACTGCAGAGTTCAGTAGTCAGCGTCGTTGCTTTATGGGTATGGAGGTCACGGATTCAAATCCCAGTACGTTTTTCTTAATTGATTTACATATTTCTGTCCAAAGGCATGGGTGTATGTGATGTCTTGAATTCCCTACCACTCATCTTAGTCTTACAACGGGCGTAGCGAGAGCGATTAACTAAACACTAGTCCTGTTCTGGTACTATTCTTTTATCCCTACTATCTTTGAAAAAAAAAGGTTGAACAACTAGCTCACGAAAAACTCCTGTAATAAAGTTTCTTATTAGAAAACAATTAGTATTCGATTAATATTTTTTCTTTGTTAGTTGCCATTTATAAAAAAATCTACATGCATAAATGAACGATAAAAACCATTATTTTCTTATGGACAACTCTGTTTTAATATACAATTTATTTGGGGCGCATAGTAAAGGTCAAATCCGTAACTGGGAGACTTTTTGCAGACAAACAAAGTTTGTCCTGTCTCGCTTTGATAGAGATCGATGGGATTTTCGACAGTGACCCTAACCTTCAGACATTTCAAGATATAACAATATAATAAATTGCACTTTTCGAAAGTTGTCGGCATAATGGTCTTACTATATCGAGTGCTTTCTGTCACTTATATTACTCATTTTTCTAATGATTCATATTACCTACTGGTATTGAATGTTACGGGTGTATTCAGTAATTCAAGTGTGGAAAATTGTATAACTTTTTATAATAAAATTAACTTTTTGCAGTTATTTGTTTCCCTTTAAATATTTATACAAAAAAAATCAATATGCATGTTAGACTTAAAATTACACCATAAATTCAAATTATCAAGATTAGATTTAATATTTCACAAAAAAATTTTAATTTTATTAAAAATAGTTAGAATTTACTGATAAAAATGTTTCACGTGACATTATTCTGACGTTTAATATATAAAAAGTAATTGATTTGCCAACATTTCACGTTTTGAAAACTACCAACTTTACTTCTTGAGTCCTTAAATATAGCATATGGTGAATGTTTGTGTGTTTAAAGTTGCCATTAATAATCCATAATTAAATATAAAACTATCAATAACTAAAAATTATATTCACCTGACTAGTTATGATGTATCTAAAATACACTGAGATCGTTACTTCGTATAAAACATAGCCGAGGTGGCCATACCATTTAAATCGAAAAGTGATTTTATTAAATAATTATAATATGAATCAACTAAAACTCCAGATAAATTCAATCAAAGCTCTATCAATACAAAAGCGTCAATCAATAAATGCGAGGGTAGAACTGAAATTTCTCTGTATGTAAAATTAATAGACTTCTCTTTAAATAAAAACAAATTTGGTCAGTCTATGATAGAAAACACCACTGGAAAAGAAGGTTTTTGCAATTTATTTACCCGTTATAACTTTTTAAAAGTCTACCTCTGTGATAAATGTAATTAATTTGACGTATCTTCTTTTTTTATTTCCAAGATTCATTTATATTGCTTGTTGAAAATCCGAGTTTTACTTTTATTCACAAAAATTATTCCACTGTAAGAGGATGCTTGCTATCTCCTACACTCTTGAAATTTATTATGTTTTTGAAGGCAGTGGCTTAATCCGGGTAACTCATCTTTAAAAAAAATTCTAACAACGTTATCTACTCGGTGCTTGGAAACTAAAGAAAAGGATTATTCTAGGTTAGGTTTTTTTACTGTCATGTTTCAATTAATTCAACTATCTTTAAAATATTCTTCAATTAATTTGGTGCAGACTAAACGTAGTAATAGAAAAAAAAAACGAGGTTTTACGTAATTAATTTTAAAAAAAACTCTATGATAATGTAAAATTATCAAAAATGAAAACGCGCAGTAAAATTAAATGTCTGATAAGACAGTTCAAACTAATCAGAGAACATATATAAGTATATTTATAATATTTTCAAATGTATAATTCTGCTTTTATGGGACAATTTTATGTTAGTATACTGGTCATTTCAATTTAATATTTTTTGTTAATCAATTACGAGCTATCCAGTAATCAAGAACTTTTTGTCAAGGGACAGATCCCTAATGTCACTCAGCTTACCTTATCAAAAAAGGGTTATGGTTGAATAATGGGTTGTACATAAAACTAGCTCTTAACAAATCGTTAAATCTCTGTTTCATATCAATTCCTACAAGCGTTTTATAACTATTTATTGAATCGAACTACAGAAATTAATTGAATACCATTCAAAAGTGTAAGTGATAGAAAAGTACATTTAATTAGAGATATATTAATACACTCATACCTTGCTTTACGGCCTAGATACGTTCCATGAAACTTGGCTGCAAAGCGAAAAACCGTATAAGGAATCAATTATTCTAATACAAATTCAAGCAAATTCAATGAGATCGGTTCCAAATTTTTTAAATATGTAACATGGTTTATCATTCAAAATGCATTTTATCTTTTGGCTTGTTAATCTCGAGACATTTAAAGGTGCAGCAGATTGCAAATATTTTTTAATGTCTTCTTTTTTATCGCGAATAGTTTAAATGGTAGATTTCGCAAGTTAAATTGCCTTGTAAATTTTAACAATTTTCTCTCCAACTTCTATGGAACGTAATATTTCTAGTTTAGTTTCTAGCGTGACTGATTTTCGGCATCTCTTTTTATCAGTCTCCGAAGTCGAAAATTTTTTCGATGAATGAAATTATAAAATAAGTGAAAAAAAATACATTATATAAGTAATATTTGTCCAGTTAATGTGTAACAATCCGTAATAAATATGTATGTACATAAAACACTCACATCGACATCGAAAAAAAGTTTTTTTTGCCGTTATAGCGAAACATTTTAGGTCGAAAATCGAAAACATACCCTAATTGAAGAAGGCCGTATAGCGAAATGCCGTATAAAGAGCGGCCGTATAGCAAGGTATGGGTGTAGTGTACAAATACGATAGTTTATGTCAACCTCGTCAAAAACAATCAGTAGTTGTTACTAGTAAAGTAATGTTTGTCAGTTATGTCAAAGTAATGTATATTTTAAAGAATTGGTTTTTCCAAACAATACCGTGGCAGGCGTGGTAGCTATGACAGTGGTATTAATTAATATGAAAGCATTCCTCACGTAACACTAGCAGCATATTTGCTAATCGTGACAAATTACAAGAGCCACTCTGCACGCCGAGTAAAATCTATGGATGAATTCAGTACTTCGCTGACGTGTCTTAACCAATTTCATTAAAGTCTTTAATTGTGACGCTTTACGGCGTATTTTAGTCCCCTTTTTTATCGTATATCTACAAAATAAAACTTCCGCTTTTTTTGACCAAAAAATGTTTAAAAAGCTCAGAATACAATTAATTACCCTGACAGCACCGCTAAAACACACAAATCAAATAATAGATACTTAGTTTTTTTTCTGTGAATACCAGAATTCGTTTAAAGTGACTCCAACGATGCCTAGATCTGACCTATTGCTTATGAATTCGTCGGATTTAAAATTTTCTCTTCATCCTTGAAACAAAATTGGCTCATTAATGACATCTTTGACATACGCATGATTATATTTGCAGTGATTTCTTTTGATTATTTTTTCAATGTTTGCCATACACTTTGTTTCATCATAATTTATTTGCTTATTGAATATTAATTTTCGTTTTAATATACAAAGTTAAGAATCATTAATGGTTTAAGCATAAATTGTCCTATAATTGACCTATATAGTTAAGTGGTATCAGGTAACTTAGTTATAAAACGGTGTAGTTGCTTAGGTTTTGTATGGCCAATATCAAACATTGAAATTTAATAATCTTATATTTAATTTAAAGGTAAATAATTAAGTTCCTAGTGAAATCTTTCATTGCGAAATGGAAAAGAGAATTCATTATTTACACCGTTTGAATGAATCGAAAATCATTTGGAGAGCTTAGTATAAATTTATCATTCAAAGGTTAAGTAAAATCACGTATATTTTTAATTATTAACGAAATCAATATTTGTTTGTAAATCAAAATATAATGAAAAAATTTTACCACGTATTAGGGAGATGTGTAAAACCATGCTAATTTAAAAATATAATATAAATAAATACCAACGTTATTTTATTCTTTCAACCGATATACACAATGTAGACTTAAGGTTAAAATAACATGATTAATGAAATCGTCATCTCTTAAACATAAGACACTTTTTCTACTGCTTCATATGACACCATTTCTACTACTTTATATGAAACCTTTTCTTATGGTTTAGTTAAACGGAGATCTAAGATGCTAATAAACATTGAATCAACATCAATATTTTCAACATACAAATTTAAGAATCAATCAAAAGAATATTGAAATAATGATTTAAAAAAATATTTCACTACAAGGTATTTAACAAAACGTCCCAATGCTTTAACCAAGAATTAAATTAATACGATCAATATTATTAAGATGGTATTTAAAGTTTTTTGACCCATTTTTATTTATTCTCTTAATTCCGTCGTTTCTAAAAATACATCCCGATTTTATTTTGTAGACAGCGTGTATTTATTATTTACCGTCTTAAAAATGCTAAAAGTTTCAGTTTCTATTTTCGCTATCTCGGCGTGTCATTCCAACTGTCTTAACCATTGCGCGAGCTTAAAGCTTACTCCAACCTTCAACCCCTCAGTCATCAGCAAGATATAACTCGGCAGTAGTGTCCTTGAAGTGGAGAAAGCTCCTATCGCAGTCCCAGATATCAAACTCTTGAGACGCTGGAAGTTTTTAAGTAGTGGTCGACAAAACTAAGCTTACCACTAGAAAAAGCTTTTAACACAGTGTTCACAAACATCTAATGCCTTTTAAAAACACCACTAGTGTATACATACGTACATTTAGAGAATAGGTTTTTTTTATTAAACTAAACACTTTTTTATTGACAAATGTCAGGATACTTGTAAATCTATAACGATTCATTTTAGTGATACACAATATTATCTTTTTTAAGATGTTATAAAACCTTTAACGTGTTTACTGTCGATTCGGTGGAAAAACAAAACATTTTTTGTGGTAAGTCTACATGATTTATTACAGATCAGAATGTAAAACATGGCCATGGTGCATTGTTTTTTTTTATCAAAAAGTAAGTTGAATAATAAGGAAGGAAAGGCTTTAGCTTTTTGTACACTTAAAATAAATTAAGAAGTAGTATAAATTATAATTATTACCTTTTTTAGTTAAAAGAAAAACAAAAGAGTTATGGCAACTATAAAACATCAAAAAATCAGCACATGGCTACCGATAGCTTTATATTATTTTTTACAGTGTGTTAACTAAATTAGAAGCAATAGTAATAATTCAAGAATCAATCAAGTTTTATTGGAAAACTGCAAAGTAAAGTTTTACCCTAGGTTCAAAAATATAAAAATGTATTTAATACACTTAAAGCATAAGGATCTTAGCTAAGGTGTGAATTTGGAAAAATATTCGTCAACCACCTTTCATAACGTATACTATAAACTATGAAGTGCATAGATCAAAATGATTTCTGTTAATATATATATTATGTCTTAATTTCGCATTTCATCTATCAAAATTTTTTGTGTTTCTAACAAATACAAAAGCAACTACCTCACTTAATTGAGAAAAGTAAGTTTAAAAAAACAACTTTAAATTTTAATTATTAAAACGGTGTTGTGTTATATGCTAAAAATTATTACGTTCATGGAAATATTCACATTTCAAGAACTTTTTTAAAATATAACAAAGATACGGCATTTTGTAAATTTTGTGGAAATACACAAATTGATTTCATTAAAGTATAATGCAAAAAGCTTATTTGCAGCCACGCTGTATTATTTTCAAAGGTAAAAAAGCACGTCTTGGATACTTATCGAAGGAAAACTTTATTTTGAAAACAAACCACTTATCAACATGGAAACAATTTTTTTGTGACGTTTATCTTTCATTTTGAATGGTCGACAGTTTACAGTGAACAAGTACCTAACAGAAAAAAATATTTTTGTCAAGATTTTGACATTAATTTTCAAAAATGGCAATCGAGATTTATATTATCCTTCTGTCTTATAATACGGAATGGAAAATAATATTTAATGAAACTATTTAAACGTACATATATTGTATTACTTAAACATCTATAATGATAAAATTTACATCTTTTAATTAAAAAGGGTTTTTTGAACGTTTTATCGTATAATTTTTTTGTTCTAAATCAAAAACAATAAAGTATTTAAACTTCCGCAAGTTACATTACATACATTTGAACTAATTTCCGCTGGGTAAAATGACCGGTTTCGCTAATGACAAGCATTACTAAATGATAAAATAATAAAATGTTACGGGCTATGTATCATATATAAATTAAAATGAAATAAGAAGGTATAATAAACAATCGGTATTGAAAAGAATATACAAATAAAAGTACAAAATATGAATAAGTGACACTAAATTTTGCAAGTTTTATTTGAATCCTTAATTTTGTGTCTGAATAAAAGAAAATGAATAATAATGTTGTCAGAACGATCAAATCTTTGTCAATCCTTATGTGGTGTGTTGATACTTAATCCAATGCCGTTGGATTTCGTGGCGTTACAAAGCTACAATACACATCTATTCTCAGTGTAAGTTGTCTTCTAGACTGCAACACAAAATAACAGTTCAAAAGTCGTGTACTTTTTCCATATTTTTCAGTACCTATTTCTTAATTCTGACGACGGCGTGATCCAGAAATATTTATAGACAGAATATTTGCATTTGGTGAAATCAGTGAATGATATTCGTTTATTTTGAGGAGTAAAAATGACAACTTTTTAACATTACGTAAAAAATATTTGAAGATATTTAAGATTGACAAAAAAAAATTGTCCTTCAAAATTTGGTGAACTCGAAGAATAAAAAATCCATGAAAACAATTTGGTCACTTTTGTGAAAAAAAAAATCGAAAATAATTTAAAATTTCAAGGGTCAAAGTATACCAAATCGAGGATTTCAAATTCCTCGGTGAGCTAAAAAAATAAAAAAAAAGCGATGTTCTGTAACAATCCGAGAAAAAGTATACCAAATCGAGGACATCTTGGTGTGCCGTGGTACTAGTTCCATTTATCACTGTGCCGTAAAGGAAAAAAAATGGCAGACACTGAACTAGAACAACACTAAATCCATGCAAACAATTTGACCGTTTAAATGAAAAAAAAATATTCGAAAATTTATTGAAATTTAAAGGGTCAAGTCGAGTCGAAATGACCTTGAAAAAAAATTGACCTTCAAAATTTGATGTACTCGAAGAACAATAAATCCATGAAAACAATTTGACCACTTTTGAATTTATTTTTTTTTCATTTTTCAAAATAAATTGTAATTTGAAGAAAATCAATGACCATGAAATTTTTTTTGACCTCCAAGTCGAAATGACTTTCAAAGTGATGAAGGTCAATTATCAATGATCATTGATTCTCAAAAATTATTCGGCTAAAACGATTTAAAATGATTTTTTTTCATAAAGCACCAGGGTGATTCTTAAATCCAAATTCGTTGTGCGAAATAACAAAGGTAGTTTAAAATAGTGGCGTGTAATATTTTTTTATTGGTACGTAAATATTAAAGCAACAAAATAACACTTAGTATTCAAATTCCCAGAAGTGCTTAAAATGCAAAGAAGTTTAGTTCAAACAAACTATTACAAAAAGAATTTAGGGCTGAGTAGACTGTTTTGAGTAAAATTTTATGAACAACTTTTAAACCATCTTATCAAATTTATCTGACAACAAATAAGCAGCTAGAAAAATGTATTTTCAAAGGAAAACGGCATTTTTTTGATAAAATAAATTTCAAACAAATTACAATAAATTATACTTCACTTTGAAAAAACAATCTCAGCTTGGCATGGTTCGTCAACGATGTTTCAAATAAAACAAAAACATTCAATAATATAAAAAGTATTTTGACTATGTGAAAAAAAATCTCACAACTATGCTGTACGGTTAAGGGCTTGAATTCCTGAACGGACACTTGATTCATTGATTTTATTTGAACGTTGGATATTAAACAAAAAGAAAACAAAAAGTTCTAAATAAAAACAATGTATAGTTATTTTCTTTAACATTGTAGAAGCGAATTTGAAAGAATAGTTGGTTTTTAAGCATTGTGAAATTTAAAACCTTTCTGCAAGAGTCGTTAAAGGTATTGCGTGTAAACTGGAACGGTAAAAAGTAAAGTAACCTTTATTACTTGCTATAAATTTGCGTTTCCCAGCTTGCTTACATAGTTTGGAATGCGTTAAATATCATGTCCCACGTAAAGTCTTCATGAACGGCGCTAAATGGGTTATATCTCGGAAAGTATCCAGGGGACATGAATTTGGTTGTTTTAGCATCTACTTGAAATGTGCACTCGCAATGTTTCTGACACATTAATTTCCCGATATTACATAAATTATGAACTTCGTTTAATTACAACAACTAAAAATATTAAAATATATCCGGCATTTATTATTATAAGTCTTATTCAAAATTTTAATAACTTTTTTATGGAAAATATTTATTTACCTTTGAAACTTGGCATGAATAACGTTATAACGTAATAAGTCGCCCACTGTAGTTTTGTTGGTAAGAGCTTGCTTTACCAATCAGGTGGGTCTGGGCTCGAGTCCTGGTAATGTCAATTTAAAATTGGATTTTTTTAAAAAATATATTTGAGATTAAGATCTTGAGTCAATCTCAAGTGACTTCTTGAAAATTCTTGAGTATATCTCGTATGATCATTCAACTTCAAAATTTTTGAGGCATTGGCGTTAGCTGTAGTGTCAAATATATATTTTTTTTAAATATTAAAAAATATATATATATATAAGTGAAATAACTTGAGTAAAGTCAATTTCATACTTTTTATTATAAATCAATATCAGAATTGTTTCATTTACTGTATTTAAATTATTGTGATTGAAAAATGATTAAGTGTTAATTGTCACCGTCAACGTTTTTTCAAGAATAAAAAAAAACATATCTTATCATAAAGCTATCTACTTAATAGTTTTTTGTTGCTCGATACATATATAAATTTGGAAAACAATTTATGCTTTTTGAAAGAATGTTTATTCTATGTTTTAATTCCAGAACTGTAACCAAATGATCAATACTCACCTTTGGGGTCACAGGTTTCTATTAATATATTATTATCCGATCCACAAAATTGGGCCTTTATCGAAGATATCTTAAATACCTCACGCGGCTCGGAGACTAGAAAAATACTTCTCTGCCGATGGGGGTCGTTTAGGGACCCCAGTGGTTTCCTCAGTATTGGCTTTATTCTTATGAATTAAAAAAAAAATAGTCTAAGGGCTTTAAAACATATTTCTGCATCATTTCTCATACATTTTTTTATAAAAATCCGTGTTTTTTTAATAAATAATCATATTTCAAGTTGCGCGTAAAAAAGACGTCATCCCAGCACACATATGAAATTGCAACTGACGAGTTTAGCTCAGCTATCTTACGAACGATCGCTTATCGCGGGCGTTTATCGCGTTATTGCGTATTTATATAAACTACAAAAGGTCAAAAAAAATATGATATAAGAATAACTTAATTATAAACATTGTATCACCCATATTAAAATAGATATTTAAGAAAATGTGGGTATTGGGGTCGCATTTCAAGTACTTTCTTTTGTGTTTTAATATTTAATTTAATCTTCACTATTTTTTAAGCAGTTAAATATTATTACCAATTCTTGATAAATAAAATGTTGCGATGTCTATCCAATTGGAACTGAGCGAAAACAGTTTACATATTAAAGTATTTTTTTGTATCTTATAGATGAGCATTATTTTTGTAGTGGAAAAGGTCACACAATACATCACACAAGAAATTAATAAATGCAAAATGTTAAAAAGTGTTTGAAAAAATTATATCACTGAGCAGTTATTAAAAACGCTACAAAATTTTCTCTTCAAAGTTCAAGTTCAAAGTAGTTATTTTTTAATTTAAGATATCCACTGAAGATTCCTGGTTGGAACTTCAATTTTAAATGTGAATCATTCGAATTTTGAAGACTTTTACACGTTTCGTAACTAACAACCCGGGTTTCGCCTTTCTGCATTTTCAAATATACGGATGAGCTTAAACTGACGCTTGGTAATTAGTTGTGTCGTGTATATATGTATGTATAAGAATGTAATTTACTATCAACAGATTAATATCTATTGATGGCGATCTGATTAAATTTGAATGTAGATATTTTTACTCACCTTTTATATCAGTTTTTATTCCAATTTTATGGTCATGATAGTCACATGTGATTTCAAAGACTTACAGAAATTCTTCTTGTTTGTGTGATTACTTCACCAATTAGTTTAAAGTCAATTTAATCAAACCATCAGTAAAAATAGTCCAGACCGCTATTAATAGCTTTTTACATAATCATGATAAATGTTATTATTTTATACACACGATATAACTATGTATTACACTTCAGCTTAAGCTCATCCGTGCACTCTAAAACCATAAGATGCCGAAAAACGAAACTCGAGTCGTTAGTGACGAAACGTGTGTGATTGTACAAAAAAAAATAACAATTTAAATTTTATACTGTTTACCTTTTGACAAACGTACAAACTCTTTATTGAATGTGTATACAAAATTGTTTTTTGTAAATTTTAATAACAAGAAAGAAAATAAAATAAGTTCTTTTTCGCCACCTACCGTGTCAACGTAATAAATAAAATGTGATGGTTCCATGAACATAAAATTCATAATAACAGCGTTATTTTTGTCTTTATTTTCTTTCCTCGATATTTCAAGTGAGTTCTTAGCTGCCGGGAAAAAACATCACTTTCATTAAGAATAAATTCGAATCACTGTCGTTCTTTTGCACGAAAGGAAGAATTGCAAAGAGCCATTTAAAACATCGTTAGTTTCCTGTTTCGCAATCTAATTTCACCCATTTTCAACAAATGGCCAGCAAGAAAATCAAGTTTGTTTTCTTGCATTTGGTGTACGTACCTCGCTCTGGGTGAATATGTTTTTGTACTTTTCAGCTTCATCCGTTTATTAAAAACTTCCACACATATATACAGACTTTTTGAATCCTTTCTCATGGTTTATAGATCAAATTCACAGAAGAACAGCTATTTATAAACTTCTGTAAGTAAACTTCTTAGTTGTGACTAAGTGATAACAAATATCAAAGTGTTTATAAAAAAATTGTCTATATTGTCACCGTTCTGGCAAAAGTTGGCAAGTAACAAAATTTTCGAAAATGTTCCAAGTGAATGAGATATCAATTCTTCATCAGTCATAAATCAGTTAGTGTATTAATTATTGTATTTGTTTGTTGGATAATTTTATTCATTAACAAAGATTTAACGGTTGGCAATTGTTTTTGATTATTTATTTTACACTTTATGTCACATCAATAAATCTACATTTTTATATTCAAATTATCTTAGTAACCTCAAATTTCATTGCTAAAGATTTTATTTTAGAAACACAAAATTTGTTTTTCTGCTGCTACTTATTTAATATATTTTACAATTGCAGCTTTGAGTGATGATAAAATAAAGCGTAGTGCATCTGTTAAGGCAATTGTGACATAGAAATATGTGCTTTAAAAGCACCAACTGTTTCATTACGATTTCGGTGAACCAATTGAAAAAGTATTCTTAAGCCAAAATAGCAGAGAGACTTGATTTCTTAAATAAAAGGTAAGGTTTGTTAAATAAATCCAGTAGGCATTAAAACTTTAATAGTAACGTTTGCCATTTGGTAGCGCATCGCCAAGCGTAAATGTGTAAATGCACCACAGGGAGTGAAAATATACGTTGAACAAAAATGTGGCAATTAAAACATTTCGTCCCAACACTTCCTGCAAAGCTCAAGCGACAGAAATTCTTGTTAACTTAGAATCTCCAGCATTTCTCAACAAATGCCTCCCAGAAATATTGGAATTCTATTTTTTTAAAGCCATGTCTGGTCCCAAAATAAAGAGCATTCTTAATCGAGAGCTCCTAATCGAGAATTCTTTTTTATTCAGTTGCTCAACATCTATTTTCCTTTTTGAAAAGTAGTGATATAAACGATAAGGTTAGGAGAAGACTATTACCAAACTAATCGTTCTTGCTAGATTCTTTTATTTTAAGGTTAAAAGGTTGAGAGAGAACCTTCATATATCACAAAAAAAAAATTATGCCTTCTACGAGTAAAATATTAATAAATTATAATTGTGAAATGTTACATTTTATATTATGTCAAAATAAAATTGCTATTTCAAGTCAGGGAGACACAAAGTTTTGACATTATATAAACTGTATTATTTTACAGCCAACTGCGTTCTTTACTCATTTCAGAAATTATGGTAGTTAAAAAATCTTAACACTAAGCCAGCGATTTCCAACCTGGGAGGCGTGGACTATTGCAAAGGGAGCCGCGAGCAGTCCAAAATATATATTTACCCTTTAAAACGTGTCATTATCACTATATGAAATAAAGGATGGAGAGGCGCGAAGACATTTTTTTCTTCAAAGGGAGGCGTAGTAACATAAAGGATGGAAACCACTACACTAAGCTGTGTTTTCATTGTATATGTTTGATATACAATGAAAGATTAAACTTGCCCAAAATTTTGTTTTTTTTTATACTCTCAGAATATTTAAGATATTAATATAATACTATGAAGTATTGATATGATATTTTAGTATACAGTCAAAATTATAAATATTTAATAAAACATAATGTTTAACAAGAACTGAAACGACGTAAAGAGTAGTTTAACGGGTTGCTTCACACTCTCAACACCCCTAACGATTTCATAAGCCAGCGCTTAAAAGATAGAAACAAACTAGAATCCTGAGATAAAAGTTTACTTGGAAAAATGTATCATTAAAAATCTCTTAGCTTATAACGTGACATAATCTTGTTTGAAAACTATTAGCAGAGCTTTATCTGTTACAAAGCTAATAAGGCGTAAGATTTATTAATATAGAATTTTGTTAAAAAGAGATTAGTTCAAAAATGGATTATTGAGGAATTTTAATAACTTACATATTCCTTCTTAAACACTTTCTATGTCCTCTATTGCGTAAAGGTCGGGAGGTTTTCTTCAAACATAAGATCTCGTTCAAGATTTTATTATGAGTAAAATTTAATATTTTTGATCAAAAGTCTTCGTTTTTAACTTTAATTTGCTTAATTCGCTCATATCCTTTATTTAATGAAAGATATATTGAGTTATTGAGATGACATAATATTCATCAATTCGAAATGATGCTATTTTATAAAATTGTTATGCTAATAAAAACACAATGTCCTTTTTTACTTCATTCCACTTTATTCAATAGGTCAGGACCGGTTTCGCTGTAGTTACCTTTGCTATTTTATAAAATTGTTATGTTAATAAAAACACAATATCCCTTTGTACTTCATTCCACTTTACTCAAGAGGTCAGGACCGGTTTCGCTCATTGCTGACCAGTCCTGACCTATTTAATAAAGTGGAATGAAGTACAAAGGAATATTGTGCTTTAATTAATATAATGTCTTTCCACCAAGTATTGACAGTGAACACACCAAAAAAGTTAAAATAAAGTGTTATGGATTATATTACTAAAACACTTATTTTTATTTTAATGTTGTTTCAACTTTATTCTATAACACAGTTTATATACTTTTTTAAAAATCACATAATCATATTAAATCAAAATGATATCAGAATAGATTATTGAGGAGTTTTTACTCAGCTGTTAGACGTTTTGATTTGAACTCTCAATTGGGACTAAAGAGAAAAGTATGAATATATGTTTTTGTCCGTTGAAAGGCTTATTGTTACAAGTTATGTCAGAGAGAATCAACATAGGTTGATCCTGTGTATAAATTACAAAATATTTGCTAATATTTTTTTTCTACTCATCTTGGGGGGCCACGTGATCGATAATTTACAGTTTTAAGTCCCTTTTAAAACGATTTTTTATAGATGAAGTTGAATATTATAATAATGTTTGATTGACTCAATTAAATTCAACTTACTGTAATTTATGACTGTACAAAATAGTGTTTAATAGTTTGAAAAAATAGGATAATAAAAGTATTTAATAGTTTGCTCGTTTCAATGTGATGATCCAATGTGAAAGATTTCAGTAGAATTTGTACTCGGAGCACATACTTAAAGTCACTCGATCAAACTATCTTCAGGATAAGAATCAAAATATGATACAATAAGAGCCTTGCAGTCATCTTATTGCTCCATCAAACAGCAATTTAAACTCTCGACCAGTCAACCAAGAAAAGCAAACCCCTTTTTTATAATTTGAATCATTGAAAAAACATCATTTTTCAAATTTTCTAAAAGACTCAAACAGACTATATGTCTATATAAGAATATTGATCTTACAGATTTCTTGACCGAACTTCTCTAACACACTAATAATTTCAAGATATGAAATTACTCTATTAAATGGAGTGTTATTTAAAGAGGATATTACAAAACATATAAATCTATACTTTTTACAAAAAATCCTAATGGAGTGATAAAATCTTAATAAAGTTAGTATCCGTTTATTAAAGTGGTATGTGTAAAATGTATCTTAAAATAGTTTGTTGTTCTGATTTTCACGCATGAAAATATTCACGTTTCATACAACACGTCACAATAAATAAAACAATATTTTTGTGTTATGTAATATTTGATGATAAAAACATCGTCTTCCGTCTCATTCAAAGTTGATGTGACAAGATGAAACATAACATGATCGCAAGGTATCCTTTAATCATATCCAATTTCTTTGAAATTTTTGCAAGCCTTGTGATTTATTTCTTTTACAAATTATAAGGTAAAAGGTTGCTTCGAATACAAAGTGATGATTTTCGCGTGGGATGTAAGATAAAAGAAAATAGTGGAAAAAGTCACGATTATTTTATGTTATAATGACTATATTACGTTCATTATCATAATGTGTATAAAATCCACTTAAAAATGGCCTGCCTATTTTTTAATTAAAATAAAATCTGACAAAAGAAAATAAAGCCACAGACTGTCTGAAACCCCCTCTTACAAAAAATATTAATCATTCGAGTATTTACTTACTCGATACCTCTTCTCAAATTTCTAATTGATCAATTTATATTAGCTTAGTAGAACTTCATTTTAATACGATCAAAATAACACTTCTGTCGCTAATTTTAGAATAAAACGATGTTAGAACTTAATGTAGCCTACCCATATATGCTGGCTTAAAATTTTTTTACAAAATATGTTCTCATCTACCTATCACCCTGACTAATATTAGAAAATAAAGTATTAAATGTATTAAATTAACATTTGATAGTTTAAACCAGGGGTGGGAAACTTTTCATCTCTAAAAGCCACATTCAATTATTTGATTCAACATAAAGCCGCAGTCAAGATAACTTTGACACCCCCACTTTTTTTTGACTGTCGAACATATAATGGGTAGATTACGCTCTTTTAACAAACACTTGCGTATAATTTTTTCTCCAGAGTAAATGTTTCGATGAATTCAAAAGGCCGCATCAGAGTAGCCAAGAGGCCACAGGTTCCCTTCAATTGGTTTAAACAATGTGACACAGTCAGTATTATTTAACTTTTCCGGTTCTAAGCTCAAGAAATCCGACCCCAATACCAACATTTTCTTAAATATCTATTTTAATATGGGTGATACAATGTTTATAATTAAGGTATTTTTATATCATAGTTTTTTTGACCTTTGTAGTTTATATAAGTATGCAATAACGCGATTACGCTATCAGGCGATAAGCACCCGCGATAACGATCGTTCGTAAGATAGCTGAGAACACTCGTCAGTCGTCAATTCATATGTGTGCTGGGATGACGTATTTTTTACGCGCAACTTAAAATATGATTATTTATTAAAAAACCACGAATTTTTATAAAAAAATGTATGAGGAATGATGCAGAGAGATATTTTAAAGCTCTTGGACTATTTTTTTTTTGAAATTCATAAGAATAAGGCCAATAATGAGGAAACCACTGGGGTCAAAAAAGACCCCATCGGCAGAGACATATTTTTCTAGTCTCCGAGCCGCGAGGGTTAATAATGTGTCACGATGAATCTGAAGATGAATCAAAAATATCCTGCTCCCCATATGAAGATGTAATTTATTACAATCTGGTAGTGCTAAAGAAGACAACATTTTTATAAATTGTCATTTAAAATCTCCAACAAATTTTTATAAGTGGGATTTGTGAGCCGAGACTACCTACAACATCGAATTGAATGGTGTTATATTTCGTAACGCTGAGAAATTCCTCTTTGCAAACACTGGCAATTAAATAAGTTGAAAACAAAATAAATTAGCTGCCTGCTAGGGCAAGTGATCAACGTCATTGACTTTGGTTATACGGATGTCATCGAATCCTAGCACGGATAGTTATTATGGATATACATAGCTCAGAGATAGAGCACTACACATTTACTAAAAATGTGTGGAAAACCTTAAATACAAATCATTACAAATTAAGTCGTTAATGTTTTTAATATTGAAAAATAAACTTATAAATTATTATTTATTGAGATATCATAAGCTCACTGAAGCCAATTTTTAAGAGTCGTTGATTTCGATTGTGGAGTTCTTGCGTTTGAATACCAGTACGGAGAGTTTCAATAATCGATTTTTGAGATCGATGAGAATGTATAAATCAATGGATCTTACTTAACTTTTTTAGTGATCCACACCCCCTTGAATCTCAAAATATGTTTTCTCACCCCCTTTAAAATTTATTAACGTATTTTGAATACATTAAATAAACATTTTTTTCATATATGTCAAAATAGAAACGTCTCCCGCACCCTCGGAAATGCTTTCTCGCACCCCAGGTTAAAAACCACTGATATAAATGGTATCGTGCCATCAAAAGAACTATTGAGTAATCCCCTCCTTGCTCCTCTTAAAAGGAAAAAAAACCCAATCCATTTTGTAATTTTATAATTTTTAAATGTTAGAATCAATCTTGCTTCATTACTTAAGCAAACTTTGCGATAGTAAGTCTGAAGATGCCTCTGAAAGAGGCGAAACACGTGTCACAGTTAGTTACACAATACGTGGAATAATCAAAGTTAATTTAAATTTTCTATTAAAATGAACTTCCACAAAGTTACCGCCGAAACCATCGAAAGTATTGAGTAATCCATCAGATTTTGTTTTAACAGTGAATTTAAAATCATTTTTACATTTGAGGATCTCAGTTTCAAAACCTTCATACCTGAATACCATTTTTATTATTTTTCAAATTTTGATATTTACTTGTTATCTATTTAATTATTTACACAATCAATAAATTTTCGACTAAAAATGTCTCTAGATACAGAGAAAACGCATTTTAAAAAACTTGTTTAGTCTCAAATCTTACTCAAATCTAAAAATACTACAGAAATTTTTTGCACATTGATAACAATTTTGGTTTTTGGATTTAGGTAGGCTTTGAAACGTAGGCGCTAAATTTTGTTTTTTTTTAATATTCCGTAGACCGTAAACAAAATCTATTAACAATTACCTTAGCCTTAGTTTAAATTCGAGTTAGTTTTTTGTTTGTTTTTTTTTTGCTTTGAAAGGGTAGGAATTTTCACGTTTTCCAAACAGAGTGAAAGAATTCACAAGTGATAGATTATTTATAAAGCAAGCAGTCATAACGCTTTCATTTTGAAAATTGCGATAAAGTGATGATTCGCTAAAAAAAACGCCCTTTATTTGGACTGCACGTTTTATTTACTTGCGCGAAATTCTGTAGGTGGTGTCGCCGGCGATTTCACATGTAAACAACTGAGTGGTGACAAGTGACAGCGAGAAATGATTGCTTGTAATGCGGTCAGTCACGCGCGACAGCTCAAAAAGTGCGACCTCCCGTGCCACTTTTCGGTACAGCAACGTATACCAGAGGCGTGCGATGATGAATACATTGAAATCTCGATTCTACTTTTTTTTATGGGCCGAAAAAAACCAGGGCTTTAGAGTCGCGTGAAAAAAAGACGACTCTGATTCCAAAGAATTTTTTCAATAATTCTATTTTTACTTATATATATGTATACCATCAGATCATCTTGAGTCAGCCAAGCATGAAATGTTAACACTTTTAACTATTTTGTATAAATATACATCGTTAACTATATTTTTCAAAAAAAATCAAGCCGCTCATTTTTCACGACTTCAACTCCGGCCAAAATACCGTGACTCCGTGACTCCGACTCTACAGCCCTGGAAAAAACAAACGATAATGCGGAAAATCTACAAATAATACCAAAATAAATATTTAATTAAAAAAAACTACTTCTTTATTTACACTTTTTTATTGAAGTATGTATTGTTTTAAAATTTAATATTATTTATGTTGCTGATTTGCGATTTTGCACATACATTTTAACTGAGACAATCTCGCGTACTTTTCTAAATAAACTCTTTTTTCCTAGTTGACTGGTTTTTCTCGTGGATTTTTGTTAATTCTTGAACTGTTTTCAGTTTTTTAGCTACATTTCTAGTTTTGTTCATTTAGGAGTTTTAGTGGTGAGTAAGGAAAATTCGCGAAACAAAATGCGAACCCAGACTACATATTTAAGAGCAAATAGATGAAATAGTCATCAAAAACGGTTAATCGGGATAATGTTTATGACGGGACCTTAATATTTAGACGAAAGATTGAGGAAAACGGTAAATCGGGAAACAATTTATGCGGGATTATTTAAAATTGTTTTAATAGGTGTTTGGCCAAGACTATGGAAAATAAACGATCCATGCGGGAAAACGAACAATGCGAGAACGGTAGATCAAAGTTTCACTGTATTTTTGGTTCAATTTTACGTCATCAACCAAAGTTATTTCTGAAATACATCACCAATTCTCTCACAGCTTTGTCTACTTGATTTAAGTCCCTAAATAAAAACCAATCTTCAAACTCTCAAACTCTGTTTGCTGTGGTATAATTGGTTAGAGCTTTCTCTACCGGCCAGGTGGTTCTGGGTCTGATTCCCGATAAAATAAATGTCAAATTTAAATTTGAGACCTAGTACATGAGCGTTTGTGATGTCAATTTTCTTCGAGTTGATCTCGAGTGACTTACAATAAATTTTCATTGAGCTTCCTCGTATAGTCTTTGAACTTTTAAAAATTTGGCGCACTGGCATTAATTAGCTGTAATACTAAAAAAAGTAAACTATTTTTTTATTAAAAATATATAAAAAAAATAACTCACGCTCTATTGGACGCAAATAAACGCCATTTTGACATCATGAAGTAATTAAAAACAAATATCTTCCTTCAGAAGACTGAACGAATATAACTAGATATCATAAGAATGATTATTTTTTAAGACGACCCTGAACTTTGGGCTAGAAAAAACACTCACGACCGTAAACAGCAAAGCAATAATTACAAAATCAATTGTATTACTAATACATTGATTGAGTAAAAACTTTAGTTTAGTATTTTAAAAATAACAACGTTCAGTATTTACTACAAATATTCTCATCAAAGATATAAGATAACAGAATAGTTTCATTGATCTAGTTTTGAATTAAAGATAAAATAAAGTAGACAACCTTTCAAAAAACAAACATAGAAAACAGTACCATTGAAATTAATCTGCTTTATTTGAAAAGTTAATTGGTATGTAAATTTACCCGAATCAACAAAACTGTATTATGATCGATTTCAGCAACATCGTTTAATGTTCTACGCCATTGGTGTTGTGTACAAAATAAGATAAATTGATTTAAGAGGACCCCAAGCGTCACATTATGACACAGGAGTGAGAAAAATGTACAAAAAATGCTCAAATCTCGAGAGCGATAAAACAATAAATCACTTAAAAACCACACACCCACTTTGGCCGTTGCTCGATACTTCCAGTTTATAGTGCAATAACTGTTATATCGTTTATCAAAATAATGTTTAATTTACAATTTAAAAGATATAGTTAAAAGCTATGTCAGTTTAACGTCATCTTAAGAATTTTCATCTTGGCAAAATATGTAATATATCAACTTTACAAACTCATGTGAAACTCAAGTAAATTTCAGGTGAAATACATCAATATTTTATTTTATATTGAAAAAAAAAATTCACAGGCATAACTAAATCTATCAGCAATACATATAAAAACAAGGTGCCTTTCGAGAACTTATTTCATTTTGAGTACTGTTCTTTACTGTGTAAGGACTGTTTAATCTCTGATATTTTTTTGTTTTGTTCTTAAAATCAAGACTCACTATTATTCTTTATCTAACACTCGTTTACGATATTCTGAAATAAATTTGTCAAGAGTATGAAAACAAGCACAATTGAAGAATGTTTAGTAATATTACTTTTTCTTATCTCGTTTAAATACCCATATTACTCATGAAATTCTTTACATTTAAAAAATAGCAATTATGTTATGTTGATTAATGCATTAACAAATTCAAAAAAAAAAAAAAAAAATATTGGAAATATTGAATTAGTAGCACGTGCTTCGTTTTCATATATTTAATTCCATAATAAATTGTTATTAGTTCTCTTCTGTTTCATTAAAACATTATCAAGAATATTTCGTCTGAAGTGGATTCTAATGAGAATATAGCACGCGTACCACTATAATTAAAATTAGATAAATCGAAAAATTATAGATTGTTAAATAGCAGAATTAAATTTATTTTATACTAACTTACGGTAGTCACTTTATTTATATATTTAAAAGTGAGTAAGTTTAGAAGAATATTGTAGACAGATAACTTATTCTCAACTATTTGGACTGGAATTAAGAATTTGACGAATGGGAAATGGAATAAGTGCTTACATTTACAAAGTACATTTTTCAAACGTACTACCCAAGATTTTATTTTGAATCAAGCCATGAATTTAATGCTAGATGCCATGAAAAAACTTTGAACATAAAAAAAATTTATGCGTGTTCACTCCCAGTGTCAATAGAGCATATGACCTCGTAATGGAGCTATCTCGACAAAAAATTCTTAACGAAACTGCTTCTTACTCAATTGTTCAACTTCCCTTTTCTTCAAAGAAAGTAGGGATAGAAAATATAAGGTAAGAACATGACCAATGGTTAGCTGATTGCTCTCGCTGTGCCATGTTATTTTAGGATTGGAAGGGCGGGAGAGAAGTTTTAGTTTTATTGTAATTTATTTATTTATATATTTATAACAATTGGAGAATTTTCAATGATTCTAAATATATTCTTAATGCATTCTAAATTTAATATCATTCATTTCTTCGAACATAAATCGATAAATCAATCGAAAAAATGATGTGAGTAAATGATATTCAAACCCGTGAGATACGTCACGGAAGCCATCGACGTTCACGACTGCGCTGCGTACCCGACTAAAATAAACAAATAAATACATTAATAAGTTTTTGATTATAATAAATCAATTTAATATTTTATTTATTTATTAAATTTCATAAAAAAATAAAATTATTCAAAATACGCTGGAAAATGTAATATCATTTGAATGTCATATAAAAGCGCATTAAATAAAAAAATATTCGTTGATATAATTTCAAATTCGTTTCCAGACAGCTTTTATTCTTTCAATGTGAAGCAACGTATTTTTATTTTATGATTATTTGCACAACTTTTTAAAAAATAAACCTCTTATATAAATATATTTTCGTATTTTTAAGAAATAAATCGAGTGATGGGTGATACTTTATATATTGTGTGCAATAAAACGCTTTGAATTACGTTGGCGAAATATTCAACATTCTAAGATTCATTTTAACAGTTATTCTTTCGTTAAAAAGCTTTGAACGTCAATAAAAAATATAGTAAGTTCATTAAGTTTATCGATGACACAATTTGCAAAACTAGAATAGTATGCAATATTATTTGCAATAACTTAATCCCCATAGGATGTGTTTGACGAAACTCTAGGATGCTAGGATTTAATAAAAGGATGCAAAACGATTAGCGGATAACAGGTTATCTTGGCGGCGCTGCGTGGTGGCCTTATCAACCACTTCAGGAGTAAATATGATTAAATTATATGCGATTACATTATATTTTAAATGTTGTTGAGAGTATGTCAGAAGCATTTACTCAATGCTGAGGTGGTAATCTTGGACGATTAACTTAAAACTTTAACATATTTAGCGATTCTTTGAATATATTCAGTAAAAAAGCATATTACTTAAAAAACAAAATTTAATCTTAAAAGAAAATTATAATATTCAAATCATAGTAATTGGATGTAATATTTCATCCTTTTTTGATTATTTGTAATACAGTTAATTAAATACACCTAAATACGTATACAATATTAAGACATTATTTATAAATATTTAGTTTTACAATATGTTGGTCATAGGACATCCAATCCCAAAATTCGGGATCCCGTTCCATTTTCTGATCCCGAAATCCCGGTATTGATACGAATGCGATCCCGGGATTTCGGGATTGAGAAATTTTGAGCAAATCCCGAAAATCGACACGAAATTGGCAAATCGAGAATTTTAGATTCCTCGGTGAGCTAAAAAAACAAGAAACGAGGTTTGGAGATAATCCGGGGAAAAAGTATAGCGAATTGAGGATTTCAAATTCTTCGGTGGGCAAATTCCAATCCCGGGATTGAAAATTAATCAATCCCGAAATCCCGGGATCGAAAAAAGGCTTTGGAATTGGATACCCTAGTTGGTAATGTATTAGAAAGATCTTTCTGCACTAAGCAATCGCTAGAACTATTAAGATTCAAATAAATGAAAATTCAATTACTTTATTAAACATACTATGAGTATTGAAAATTTCGTATAAGGAATATAAACGTCTTAACGCCATCTAGAAATTCGTGAATTGTTTAATTACTTGCTGTATTTAATAAGTACTATGAAAAACATATTTTATTAACAAGGTTTCTTGAAATATGATAAGATAAATAAGTTTTTACTGATTTTAAAACCTACGTGATATATTTCATTTGAATTCACACAAAGTACGTACATTTTTCATTGAATAATCTCATCAAAGTAATGAAAGGTCTCGTTTGAAATCTTTTGGAGCTTTAGGCCGTTTATTTTTTTACAAAGCACGGGAGGCGGTATTAAAATGCTGACTTTTTTGCCTTTTACCTTAAAGGTGCGCTCAAAATTACAAGAGCAAAAAAGTCTCATGACTATTTCAAAAGTTATATTTTCACAATAAATTACTATGATACAAGCATTTTTTTTTAACAATAATGTGAAAAAAACTCCTTCACCAGGCAAGCTTTTCACATAACATTTTCAAAAAATTATTTTAGAAAAAAATATGTTTCTTTGCTTACGTAGAAAAATATTTATTCGTATGTAATATGTGAATGAAGAAATCTTTTTTTTCTCTTCTTTAACTATAATATATTACAGGTAAGGTTTGGACCTCTTCAAGCATTTGGCTCTTTGAACTATTTTACACATTAGTGAATTTCCATAATAATACTACATTGTTTTTAGTTCCTGTCAATTTTTTTTTGCATTTTAGATCATTCGATTGGTCTTTTAACCGAAACATATCTCTATAATGTGGAATATTTTACAGTGTGGTCTTTATAAACTTTTCTACAAAGAAATAGTTACACCAACGGGAAACAATATGACAAATTGATTACTAAGCCGTTGTTGTAAATATTTTATCTTGCAAGCAGATAAACCTTAAAATTTATTTATTTCAAAAGCATCTGATATGAACCGAAGTGAGTCATTTAAACATTTTTTGCAAAGGGTTTTTTTAAGTGTCATCGTTTCAAAGAACTTCAGTGGAATAGAAGATAAGCAAAAAATCTTTCAATTTTGTCTATTCATAAAACACTTTTAAAATTTTCAAAAAGATGTATTGATAAAAAATATTTTAGTGGAAGAATTTTAAAAAGCTGTTTATATTTTGTGCTAAGATTATATATTGTATTTTACAATCTTTGTAATCCACAATGAATGTATCGTCTTTATTGCTTTTCTCTATGAAAGTGAGTTGTATCACTTCACATTTATTTGATTTTAATCTAACCTTTTACTTGATTCACTCCCATTGCACAGAACATAAAGGTATACGAGAAATAAAAAGGAATTTAGATAAGGGAAAACCGACCTGGCAGAAGAAACAGAAGTAGAGAGAGGTGCGTCTATCACTCCCTCTGCCAATCGTATATTAAGATGAAAAAGTTATGGATTCCGAATAATTTTCTCATTTCTGACTGCCTCTTGAGATCTCAGGTATGCGTTAGTATTTTATACCTTCCTTTTCTATCTGTCTATCTAACGGTATTCCTTTTATTTTAACGTTTTCAACTGAATTGCGAAGCTGTACCGATGTTATTCGCATTTTTCTTTTAAACATTTTTACGAAATATTCTTTAAAATTTTGCAATCTTTGTTTTATAATATTAACATTTGAATATTGGAATGATAACTGCGTGTTATGCATAATTCAACTTGTTTTAAAGTTAATTAAAATTTGTAGAAATGGTTATTTTAAACAAAGCGCTAAACAAACGAATATAATAATCGGTTGATTTAGTTTTTTAAATATTCTCTTTTCCTTCTAATTCTTTTAATAAACAAAACCTTTTTCAAATAAAATATATTATAATTTTAAAATATATCCACACTATCTTGTCAAAATGATGTATTTAAAAATAAGATTAATAAAGGGTTTTTCGATCTAATCCCTTATGCAGACTATCGGACATGCTAATTATATGTTGACTATTTCAAACCCAATTATGGTATTATGGCTCAAAGTCGTGCAGGTTTCCCTGCAGAAAATAAGGAAAGAATAAAGCTCATTTTCACGGTAGTCTTCACATGCGCCCTATAATACCATGTTTAATTAATCTTCAGCATGGAAAACTTTAAATATCATTTAGAGTACAGGCAATCGTAAATTTATATTTGAAGTAGTGTAGATTTAACTCTTTCAATACTTAAAATTACTATATGCAGAATACTTTATTATACCTTTCAATTTTGAACAAAGAGTAATGAAGTTAAGTTATAAAACCAGTTTAAAATATTTAAAAATTCATTCAAGTTAGATTAATAAAGAATTACAGTTTAATATTGCAAGCTATTGTTAATTTGATCTTATCCAGAAATAAAAAAAATACTATGATTGTTTTAAGTCATTTTTTAGTTATGATTGTTTCAATTAGTAATAGATACCGTATATATGATTGCTTTTGTGGATTCTCCTATTTAAGATTATGTGCGTTTATATCAATAACTGAATTTTCAAAGTAGACTGCTAATATCCTATCAATTATTTTTCAAGGGTATGCACTAATAACGTGACTATTTTACGCTAATTTGTTTTATTGGTTAATTTAAACACATTTTTTTTCGTATAAATTATCAATTGATTTGGTGGGAAGTAATAACTGTATAATAAAAGCCAAAAATTAAAGTAATAAAATGACAGCATCTATGTTGCCGTATTTTTCTAATTGAATATCAACATTTGTCAATAGACATTACCATATCATTTTAAATAGCTGTAAGAAAAGGGTTTCAAAATTCATATTATCAACTGTTCGATTTACTGGTTATATGCATAGTTCAAAAGAATATAAAGAGTTTGTCAATAATTTTCATGAGAGAAAATAAATGTCTTTGTAATTATGGTATAATTATACTTCAGTACTGAATCTGTTTTGAATATGTGATGCTGAATGGTTTCAAAATATGTGCAAATTTACAACATGTTACAAAACAAATATATTTCAATTCTAATACGATTCAATAATCCAGTGAATTTATTTTTAATTTATTAAATCGTATTTTGCACTATTTATAAACGGTATTCAAAAAAATCTGTAAAAACGTTAATGACATTATAAACCGAACATTAAATATAGAAGGTACTTATGTAAAACTCGTAAATTAGTTTTTGCGCCCATTTATCAAATATTCCATTCAAGAATTAAACTAGTCCGAAATAAAATTAAGCGAACAAAAAATTTACATTTATAAAACATTAACTCAAATTATGTATTGGAATAATTATAGTAGTTAACATAATATACTTTTCAAAGTAGTTTTTGCTTGAATTAATCAAACCGCTAATTCATTAGAATTTAGCGTGTGCCATTCTATTCATTAATGAATCTCTAGAAGAAATAAAATGAAATAAATATAAGTAAAAGAGACTGCGTCTGTTAATGAAACGATGTCTTCATCGTTTAACAAAGCATATTTATAATAATTAATCACACAGATTCTGCAAACTTGAAAAAGTTTCTCCAGCTGAAGAAAACCAAACCTCAATCAGAGAATTTTCAACAATTATATTTCATTTAATTTTTTGCTTCAAGAAATTTTATGCCACATATAAATTAGTTTTTTTTTTCGTTTTTAAACTTTAAATATTATTTTATCAAATGTCAAATTTTTAAAATTAGGTCTTGGAAACTTCTCACCTCGATCACATTGTTACTAAGGTAGACTATAAAGACACTAATTATTAGCTTAGAGTTTTTGGTTTAATTCGACTAGGGTAACCAATCCCGGAGCCTTTTTCCAATCCCGGGATTGACCGAGGAATTTGAACTCCTCAATTCGCTATACTTTTTCCCCGGATTATCTCCAAGCCTCGTTTTTTTTTTGTTTAGCTCACCGAAGAATTTGAAACCCTCAATTTGCCAATTTCATATCAATTTTCGAGATTTGCTCAAAATTTTTCAATCCCAAAATACCGGGATCGCGGCCATGTCAATCTCGGGATATCGGGATCAGAAAATTGAACGGGATCCCTAGATTGGATGCCCTAATGTCGACCTACGCCTTCATTAAAACTATTTATAAACTTACATTAACTTAGCTTTATACAATACTGGCTTAGAAAGAATACACAATATATCTTCTTATATATTCTCACATCCTAACTTAGACTGAAAGAATAGAGTATTATCATTACGAAAACGTTCTTAACTACGTTATAAACAAAATGTGTACGCTTAAAATACGTAAATATTTTTTCACCTTATTAAAATTTAATTCTACCAATTGTTCCAATTGAGTCAGCTATTATTAAGCGTTGGCGTGGGTGTTGTAAAAATCCGATGAATTTCTTTGAAGATTACCTAAAGATGCAAGGAGTCGTTTTTTAATGTTTTTAAATATAATAATCATAAAAAAGTTATCCATCAGAGCCGAGCTTTTTTACTTCCAATGAAATCCTTTTCTCTGCGATACCTAAATAAGAAGGGATTTTTTTTTCAGTATTTAGAGAGATTATGTTTACGTTTAGTACGGTTAAAAAGCTCATAAATGTTTTCATTTGATTCGTTTCCTTATATATTTTTTAATATATATTTATTTGATTCAACAAAATGAGCCTGATCAAATATCTCACCGTTTCATCGTAATGTTACTGATATATTTAAACAGAAAAAATCCGATACTGTAAAAAATAACCCCTTTTTCGCAAAATGTTATGTAAATTTAAGGTGGATGAATTTATAGCACAGCGAAATCTTTCAAATGCCAGCAAACCTTATCGTTATTTTCCACCCGGTGCAATACCATTTTATTTCAACTCACCTCCACCTATTCTATCCCTTTTAATTATTCGCTATTAATTCGCCGCCACTGTAATTTGTATTGTTCGCCAACATTTTTTCTTATCTCGCCCTCGTCGTGAGCGCGCCCTTTGAAACGGTGTCTTTCATTTGCCAAATTATTATTTGTTTTGACGTTTTTTATGTAGGACTTAATTATTTTTTTATTTGAATGAATGAATTGTTCTTCAAGGAGGCAGTCTGTCTGAATAACAGAAAATTTAGACATAAAAGCACTTTTTTTTCAAGCCATGTCTGTTTCCAATGTGAAGTACATTGACTCATTATGAAATGGAAACTGGTCGTTTGTCGGTCACTTTACCTCTTTTTTCTAAAAGGTATGAATAGAAGGGTGGTGCTATAAAAGTAAAATTAGTAAATTTCACAAGAGAAGCAAAGAACGATATTATTGCAAATATTAAAAACGTTTTACTCATCCTTAGTATTATAATAATTGAACCATCGAGATAAGGAATGAGCTAACTAGTGTGCGGTAAACTTTTTTCTTGGACTTCTAAGTACCATCACATCTTTATTTAGTAGTTTTGGTGGACTGCATATGTTTATTTCACGTAGATCACAATCAATATTACCTCTAAGGCAAGAGGTTTTCTGTGCGGACCGATCAAATATTAATTGAACAACTGTCATGTAGTGCGCGCCAACGCGGAATGAATGCGCACAGCTTAGAGGGAACGTTGATCACAATATGTATTAACTAATTTTGCAATACTTTAAGATGTAGAATATTACGTCGCATTTAATTTTTTTTTTCTTAAATACTACTTGTCTCACTTCACCTTTAATGGGCCCAATTGATTAATGCGTTTCGTGTTAAAAATAAATATATGTGTAAATACAAAAATGTCTTAGTAATATAAGAAGTCGTAACAAGTATCAATAGTACTTTCACCAAAAAAATGACTTACGTATTGCTACAATATGTAAGACATACGTCATACCTGGGTGTTTAAAGAGTATACACCACCGGCTTGACGTTTATTTTTATAATTTATATCTTAATCAAATAATTGATTTTTAAGCAAAATTATTTGAATGCTTTTATCCATCTGATCACAAAAACTGGCGTTAAGAGAAATATTTATTTAATAATATGAATTAACTCTAATAATCAGAAGTATCATACTAAAATCACACGTGTAAAATATTACATAAATTTAAGTGTTTATAATAAAAATATTAAGTTATCATTATTTAATTCAAACTATACAATTTTGTTTTACGTAAATACGATCACTGTAAGTTTTACAGTCTACAAAAATCGGGTGTGCCTAAAAACTTTATATGCAATACGAAGCATGAATATCACTTTCGAATGCAAAATAGAATATATGCCCTGAGAGAAATGTGATATTTCTATTTTATACAACACCGGATATGCAATAGAAAATTGAGAACAGTGGAATGACCTACATACTTGCATAAGCTCGTTTGAAGACAACAAATTGTATCATCTTCATTTCGAATTTTATTTTTCACAAAAATTTTCTGTAAAGAAACATTTGTAAATATATATTGTCTAGTAACATTATCTTATCATTGATGAATTCAACAACGTCGATAATTAAAACTTAATTATATATACAACTCACAAATTATTTGATTATATTGGTATAATCGTAAACATTTCATAATTTTTTTGCCATGTCAACATATTTCGGGTCCATGACACAGTGTAAAACGTCGTTTGCTTCCACGTCAGACCTCGCGGGTTCGGATCCCAGTAGGAACAGTGCTTTTTTTATCGTTTTGTCCAAAGGAATGGATATTTGTGATATCTAAAAATTCTTCTTCACCATTCCAATCCTTAAATAACGGAGTGAAGCAATATTAATAAACTAACAACCAGTCATGTCTTAGCCCTATCTATTATAAAAAGCCCTAATCTTTTTTTTAAAAAAAAAGAGAGATTGGAAGGTTAGTAACTGAGTAACAAGCAGTTCTCGTATAAAAATATATTGAGATACTTCTATCAGGAGGCGATATGCTCTAAATTGGTAGAGGATATGGATAAAAATAAATAAAGCGAGTCCTGTAGTCCCATCCATCATTTGATGGATGCTTTTAAACTTTGTCTTATTTGGGTGTGATTTTAAAAAAATGTTTCCTTAATTTTAAAAGATATTAATTAATTTATTTTGAATATTTTTTTTATTAGTATAGGGTGACATTATTTTACTCAAATTGAATATAACTCTCACCGTGATAAGCATAAATCTGCTAAGCGCATGGAAGTTACATTTTTGTATCAATGTCCACTCTCAATAAGAAGCATATTGACCGGGAAAAGCAAAAATGACGTAACCCACAGATAACAAATTTACAGGAGACACAAGATTTTTTGGTGATTTTGGACCAAAGGCAAATTAAAAAATATACACGAACTTGAAGTGCAAGGAGACTGAAAACTGGTTTTGAATTGACTTTATCTTAAAATGATAAATTGTTCTAAAAATAAAAGTTCTTTTTGCTAGTCACAATTTTCCCATGCCCTTCTTTTTCAAACTTAAAAGCTAAATTTCGATACTAATAAGGCGTTTTCAGCTTAAATCCTTTTCATAGAACGTGTATCAAGTTATATACATTGAGATTATTTAAAAATGCTGTTACGTCTTTTTTCCTTTCCAAAGTTGCCAAAAAAGTTTTTTACATGAATGGTTGCTTAACGTTTTTTACAAAAAAACGTTAAGTGAGACACATAATAATAGTACATGACAATTTAATGGCTAACCGCTAACACTACAGCATGTTTTCGAGAATCAAAAGGATGGGAGGTAACTTAAGACACAAACATATTAATAATTCTTTTAAACTTAAACAGTCATACAACGTCGATGATCATTTGCCTAATTGGAAAATTACCTGATTTATTACTGCATTTTTAAGGAAGTTGCATATTTATCTATTTTCATGTCACAAACTGCAACTTTTATTGAGCAATAAAACATTGAATTTATATAAAAGGGTTTTTTTACTTTATCATATTCTGCAAAATAGATTTTAACTTTACCAAAAAAAAAGCAGTAAAGTAATTTTAAAAGTTTCAAAAATATACGACAAACTTGAAAAAACCACACCAACAAATAAAAATATTATTATCTTGTTTAGTTGCCCTAAAATACCATGTTTAATATTCAGTCATAGCTCACGTTCTTCTTCTTTTTAAGTACCTACACGCGTTAGCCCAATCAGAGGTTTGCATTATGCATCAGAGTAACCAGAATAAACGGAAACTCCTCAAATGCTGTATTTGCGGGGTACTTAAATATTTATGAAACCCCCTTATCTTTAGTGGATAGGTTCACATAAAAAATGAACCCGCCTTTAATAAAGCAATTACAATAATTCTCCTGCAAACACATTTAGCCATTCCATTGAATCCATGATTTCGACCTAACGTTTAAATAGAGATCTCTTTACCTACATTCAACAACATTTCAATTATGCAAAAAGTAGTTTTTTGGTGGCTTTATAATGTGCTTACATTTAAAGTCTTGTATGAAAATTGTCGGAATCATGGTGTAGCTGTTAACATCGTTGATTCCCTAGCAGATCTCACGGTTTTGAGTCCCAGTATGAACAACATTTTTTCTGTCAACTTATTGATTTATGTTCGAAGGCATGGTTGTTTATGATGTCTGAAATTTACGTCCCACCTTTATCCTTAAATAACGAGGCGTAGATTAAAGAGATCAATGAAGTGAACAGATACTCATACACCAAGCCACAGACATTAAATGTAAACACAATAAACATAAGACGAGCATTATTCCCCATTCTAATCTATCAATATATTGCAAGGAATCATAAAAAAATAGTGATCAATATCAAGGTATCTCATCATTTTTTCAGGCCTGGATTACAAAAAAGTTGATAAATAGTGTTTTTTAATTCTTAAAGAAAAAAATAATGTTTTTTTTAATTATGAAATGCTGCTTTGGACAAACTATATGCATTTAAGTAACATAAGGTTTACGGTAAAATAGAATATTCTTTCATTCCCTTTTTGATAGCACATTGCTAAAATATAAACAAAAAATCAGTCAGTAAAATCTCACTACCAAATATAAGAAATGTAGCTTTTTTTATTTAATCTCTAAACATTTATTTCAAAATACAGTTTCCTGTTTTCGAATTTGAACTACATTCATTTAAAAAGTTTGCATACGATAAAATTTTCTATTCGCATCGTTTTTTAATATAATCTACTATTTTATATTTTTATTTATTAAAAAAAACATTTTATTTTGATTAATATTATCAAGTTTTATATTAAACCACGCAAATAAAATTCAAGCATTTTCTTAAAATAATTTCAAAACATACAAGACAATCAATAACATGAGTTATTTTTCCAATTGAAAAATCATCGTTACAGGAAAGGGAGGTGATTCAATCAAAAATGTTACCTCTTTCAAACTCATTGCAAAGAAAAATAAATTCAATTTTTAACTTCCTGTTGATGCATTTTATTCAATAGAAATATCTGAAAATCTTCTTTCATATCACGTTTAATATCAAAGGAATCAGTTAAAAATATTTGTGAGGGAAAATGAAAAAAAATACACGTTTTATTTTCTATATCTTCAGTTAACGTAGCATTTATAAAATAAACCAAAAAGATTCAAACAATTTTAATGATCTTTAGAATTCTATGCTACTTTTTTTTACTTTAAAAAAGTCATAAATCACATTGGTGTCATACGTCGTCAAGTGACCATAGTTTTCAGTTCGCTCTTTTTTGGGCTGATATTCCAATATAGGTTTTAAGTATAAAACAATTCTTTACAGACAACAGTCTTATACTTGGCTCTACAAAATTCCTGCAAGTAATTCTTTTCTCAAAAAAACTTTTCAGCTACACGGTGAAAATAATTCAATTTATACGTGTTCTATATATACAATAAATTGATCTTTTTTCGTTGGAATCGTTCTCCAACCCGAAAGAGATTTACATTTTAAGATGTGACATCTTGCAATTGCAAAAACCATAAAGGTTATCGTCTAGTATGTTTTCTTTTTTGTTACCACCTTTCCCCTGGACATTTTTCGACACCGCATAAACAGTCGCCCGCTGTGGTTATTTGGTTAGAGCTTGCTCTACCGACCTGGTGGGTATGGATCCGATTCCCGGTAAGGTTAATGTCATATTTAAATTTGAGTAATAAAGTGTGGGTGTTGTGATGTCAATTTACCTAGAGTTGATCTCGAGTGACTTACAATAAATTCTCATCGAGTTTTTCTCGTAATCCTTCAACTTAAAAATATTTGGTGCATTGTTATTAACTACAAGTATTTTTTGTATTTTTTTTTAAATAAAATAAAATAAAAAAAGAAAGAAATTATTGTTTATAAGATATTGTACATCAATGATTTAAACTGCCTTGAAAGAAGTCTAATGACTAAAATATATAAAAAATAAGTAAGTAATAAATCAAATGTATATTAAAAAAGTGACGATTACATAACTGTTCAGTCAAAATTTGAAACGTGGTCAAGTTGTAACACCCGCGGCATTTCTTTCGTCTTTTACTTTTTATAACGCTCGGTAAAATATATGTTTGACAACCATTGGTAATGAGATCTCAAAACAAACTTAACAGCGTGGCAGCGGAGCGAAGAATATTGTAGAAAATATTTAATACTTTGTGGAAAATAAATAAATTCACGATATAAAATTTAATATACTTAGATGGACATTTTCTTTCACAGAAAAGTTGTTTGTGTTATCTCTATATTGCAGTATAAATAAGGTCAATAAAGAAAAATAGTTTAAGATTTACTATTATTTTTACAGAAAACAGAGCGCTTCTCTCGAATTATTTTAGCCAATAAGTAACAACACCATACCGCAAACGTTATGGGCAAGCTTCAACAAAAGGAAATGTGTGTCATTCCAGTGACAAAACTTTATACGGGAAATTATTTTAACCCTTTCTCACTTGGGGTGACAACAACAACACCGTATTGTGAAATAGTCCATTGCTAGAAAAGTAGATAAAACTGCACATTGAAAGCTATATAAAAATATTTATTTAGACAGACGGTTTCACGAGTACATCGCGGTAACAAAAGAATGTCAGACTTTATTTTCAAAAAATTTGGTGACTTTTTTTATGTGTTTTAAAATAAAATTATATTTATATACTTTGTATAATACATACCGAGGAAAATATTTACATACTTCGGCTTAAATATTTATGAAATGTATAAGTAAGACAAGTAACGTTCAACTTTCCCGTGGCGGCGTAGTTATTAAATATTTTGCTTCTCATAAGCAATGTTGCCAGCTGCAACATTTTTGACTTAGAACACGGGTTCGAATCCCATTACCGACAGTTTTTATAGATTGATATTTCAATCGATATATTGACTTCTGTCCGATGGCATGGATGTATTTGATGTATTAAATTTCCTCCTACTCAACCTATCATAAAAACAGGAATAGAGAGAACGACTGGCAAACCACTAGTCCTGTCCTAGTCGTATCATTATATCCCCACTCTCTTTGAAAAATAAAGGTTGATCAACTGAGTAAAAAACAGTTCTCGTCGAAAAAACTGTGGTTGAGATTCTTCCATTTGGAGCCCATATGCTCCACATTGGGAGCGGACATTGATTAAAAAAACAAATAATTACACAAACTGTTGAAAAAGACAGTCAGTGGAGTTTGTAAGAGAAGCGAAGTCTTTGTTGTGCTTAAAGCTCGCCGCACATTGTACTCTACCTTATAGGAAAGTCTATTTGGTCATGTCTTGACGCCATAGAGATGGCATTCGGTACATTCCATGCAAAGAAAGTCCTGAACAAAGAAGGACTTTCATCCAAAAGCGCAATCATTCGGCTCAATCTTGTCTGTGATAAACACCCCTCTTAAAGTTTTCCTGAAGCCCGAGGCGTTCTCAGTATGTAATAAATTAAAATTTTATTAAAGTTAACAAAAGCCTTTCATGATTTTGTTATGCAAATAAAATATTTTTCATCGTATCAACTTAAGCAACGTTAAATAAAAAAATTACCCCTGATGATATTAACTAATAAAATTTCCAATAAGCTTTTAAGGTAAAATCATCTTTTGATTTTTTTTTTTGATAAATATGAAAACATAAGCAAACATAACAATGAATTCGATCAAACAAATCATTAAAGCTGTTTTAAAATATTCGTCGTATGTACATTTGGTAAAAATTGACGTTGACATGTACATTCAATGTGACATGATTAGGGTATCCAATCCCGGGATTTTGGGATTGATTTATTTTGAATCCCGGAGTCCCGGGATTGAGATTTTCTCACCGAGGAATTTGAAATCCTCAATTTGCTATACTTTTTCCCGGAATCTCACGGAAACTCGTTTTTTTTTTTTTTTAGCTCACCGAAGAATTTTAATCTCCGATTTGGTATACTTTTTCCCAGAATCTCGCAAAAACTCGTTTTTTTTTTTTAGCTCACCGACGAATTTGAAATCTCCGATTTGGTATACTTTTTCCCAGAATCTCACGAAAACTGGTTTTTTTGTTTTTAGCTCACCTAATTTAATTTCGTGTAAATTTCGAGAATTTTCTCAAAATTTCTCAATCCCGAAATCCCGGGATCGCGGCCATCTCAATCCCGGAATTTCGGGATCAGAAAATTGAACGGGATCCCGGGATTGGATGCCCTAGACATGATGAATTACCTGCAAACTGAATAGTATTTTTTTAGTGGTACTACATATCATTATCCTAACTGATGTTCTATTTTAATTTGGTTATAGTTAAGTTATTTATGTGAGTATATGCGTTTATGTAAAAATTGAATAGTTAAATCTGTGGTTGATTCATCTTCCATATTTAAGTATGGATTATATTAACTGCCAGTTTAAAGCTACTTAATTTACTTCAGATTTAAAAAAGGTTGGGCAAAGCTTAAAAGAGGAGATTTTGTGTAATGGTTAGAAGCGTTTATTTTTTACTTATGATTTTCATTTCATCTCATTCAATGTTACAAAATGATTAATTAGTTATGATAATGGTTAAATACGATAACATATTTAGTTTAATTAAAATATAACTAAATTTGATTAAAGTGTTTTGCTTCTTTGAAAAGAATCATAAGGCTTTAGGAATTAAAAAAAAATATTCTAATTCTTAAGTTATAAATTACAAAATAACAGTCGAGGTTTTTCTTTTTCTACTGAACGCAGGGAAGGGTAAGATACAAACTTCGATAGAATTAATAGTAAAATAATTGCTTACATTAGGTATGGTAAGTAGGTTCTCGACCAATGAAAAAAACACTTACGCCCAAGCTATACCAGTCGATACTTACTACAATGACTGAGTACAGGTACAAAAGTGATCTGAGTACTTACAAACCTTTAACCACATGTATTGGATACTTTACATTAATATTAAAAAATATTTTTTTTGGAAAAATTATGTTAAAATTTGTATGTGTATTTTAAGTTTTTCATATTATTATATTATAAGTAAACAAATATCTTTTTAAGAACACAATATGTCGATTCTGAAACAAAAAATATATTATGATTCTTGGAATAAAAACACACTAATTTAGCATATTTTTCTAACGCCGCATGCTTCTGTTATGTAAGCAAAACTTTTTTTTTTCATACGCGTAAGTATGCAAAAAAACATAATTTAATGACATACAATCCGTCGCAAATTTTCGCTCGCATTTTTGGCAATAATTTTGTCGTTTGTTAGGACGAAAAAAATTCAAATTTTCAAAAATGGAATACAAACTTAACGTCTCGAAAAATTGTCGTGTCATTATCATTTTCCGTTTTGCCATCTCTTTCGTGATATTTTAGGGTTGGCAGTAAAATTTTGGTGTCGAAGGATACCGGGAATGTATTCTCGTTTATTGAAAATGTATACATACTTCCATAACACCAATAAATTCAACAGAAAGCTTCATTTTTTCATACAATCATATACTTGACAAGTAAAGAAAACAAAATTAATATGTTTATTTAAAAAAATGTGTAAATTTTACTCAGAATTTTAAATATTGAGTTACATTTTAATTATTTTTTTAGAAAAACTTGAATTTAAGTTTAATGGGTGACGGTATGGGTAAAGATAATAAAATTAGAAAGAACTAGTTGATAGCTTATTTTTCTCTAAATGATTTATTTTTTGGATTCGAAAAGAGTAGGTGACATGTTCTAGTGGTTGAATACAAGTTTATAAATACATTGAAAAGGCAAACATTTAAAAAATATATATTTCTAGAGCTGAATCCTTTGCAACGTCAATGGTTAGAAAAAAAACCATCAAGCATTATTACCTACTGTTGGTATCCCTTAAAAATACATGTTAGTTTATAGCAGTTATGTATAGTGTGTTATTTCAAACTGGCAACATTAAATTTAAATCACTTGCATGATATCAAATTTATATTTAAATTTAAATTATCTCTCAAAAAAAATTAAATACACTAATGTCACATATAGGTACTTTAAAGCTCTAATTTTGGTGACAAGAAAAAAATTTGATCGTTTGTTTGTTCCTTTAATAGCGCCGGGAAAAATTTTGGTAACCTTGCGCGCAAATGACGTTTAATCATTTATTAATCCACAAGGGAGCGCATATTTCTTTGTGCGCAACCCATTTATCAGATTCATTTATGTTTTTTCATATGAGGCTTGCGCATATATCGACTGACATTTATTGCCCACCAAATTTACTCGGGAATAATATGCGCTCGTAAATACCGACGAACATTTCGAGGCCTTGTCTGAAAGTTCACTCACATGTATTAATAATAAAATTTTAAGCAAAATTTTTAGGGAAGAAGAAAACTCTGAAACTTTGTTTGACTGTTATTATTTTTAGTCATAATTTCGTATCAGAAAAATATCTAATCTAACATCCTGAAATATGTCATAAACTTTAAACAGTCAATAAAGTTTTTTTTTTCATCCAATAGAGATCATCCGTTTAATGGGCATATTCCTTATATATGTATACATATTGTAAAAAAAACTCTCAGAAACTCCCACTCCGGTGTCAGATAAAACCATTGCTTAGTATTCCAGAAATAGCAAAACGGTCGATCGCAATCCTCTGTTAAACGATAGATCGGTCACAATCTTACCGTGATTGACATACATCGTGGCAGATTAGTTATAGCGAAATAATTAGAATTTCGATAGTAAAAGTGGACTGACCTAATCTTTGTAATGATTGGAAACCGTTTACAGTTACAGAGCACAATATTTCACGCGTAAAATTTAAACTTCAAAATCCCATCATATTTAAAAAAAAAAACATAATTTTAAATATAAATGCAGTATTCTTTTTTAACCTTATCATGCGGAAGTATTAAATAGTATTATCTTTAAAAATTGGCAGCTTTCTTGTGTATAGTGGAGAATTTTTCTATTAACACCATTTTCATCGTTGGATCTAAGTACAACATTATTTACGTAGCGTATTAGGGTAGAAAAAAATCAGAACATTGTTTATTTTTTATGTTGATATTCAAAGTAAAAAAATCACAACGACAGATCGGCGATGGTTATTGAAACGGTCTATACCCACAATTTCCCATTCTTTAACATAGTTTTAATCTTACACATACGCTTGATTTTCACAGTACAATCAGTCTTTGTCAATTTCAATTTTATATTAAGCCCGTCATAACTTTTTAAAATATTGAGTTTGCATGAGACGAGCGTTTTTTAACCACATAAAATCATTTTTAAATTATAACTGCTACTTTTTGTGAGCACATATAATTTTTATAATTTTGTTCAATTAAATAGTATTTATATGTTTTTAAGTTCAAATTTAACAGATGTTATCTGTTTTTAAAATGTTTCTTTTATTTTTAACTACCAAGTCATCCCTCGCAAATTGTCACATGTTTGCTCAAAAAAGGCCGGAGTGTTCCGCCAAATGTACCAATTCTATACGAAAATGTTTTTGTGACTTTTGCGGTTTCAAACATCATTAAAACACAGCCTATAATTTAATGTCCACTGTGGCCTTTTACATTTTCTTTATTATTCCACCACAACACAAAATATTCAAACAATTTAAAGGTTAGAGATCTTACTTTGTTTGATTGTTGTTTTTTTGACCTACATTGAAATGAATTTTATCAAGCTAAAAATCTTTTTAAAATTTTGTTTGTTTGTTTTCGTAACTGTTTTGGAATTTTAATAAATTCAATGACTTATATTATTATGTCGTTAAAAAACATTATAATCTAAAATATTTTCGTTTCAATTCTGTTATTCATATTTATCATATAAAAGGTTAATTATCTCACTGTGTATTTTTTAATAATATTTGATAGCTTAACTCTTATAATTATCATTTTTTCATTTTCGATTAAAGCTTTATTTCTCATTCAAATATAGTTATTTTTGTATATTCTAAGACTACAGAAGACACTATCATCAATTATTTTTGAATTAATTTTATGAAAGTGTTAAAATAAACTATGTTATAACGTTAGACATCTGAATTCATCTGAAAAATTTTGATTAGTTGGTTACAATTTTAAATCAGCCATGTCTTACATGAGCGTTTCTTAGGGGTAATTGAAATGGTCTAGTACCTGGGGCTTAATTTTTTATCGTTACTTAAGTTGAATATTCATATTTTTATTTTCAATCCTCTTATATATACAGTTGAAAGTACTTTGTCTCTCAATATTATGTGAAATTGAAAGAAATGGTTGGTGAAAAATGATTTTAAATAAACGTCATATTTATTCTTTTAACCAATTTTACAATTATATTTTATTAATTGATAACATAGTGTATGTATATGAGGATTGAAAATAAATGATGCACTATATATTATAAAATAACTACATATTTTATAGATTATGTTGTTACTTTATTAATGAAAAACTGAACATATTGTAAAGATGACATTTGAATAGTTTGATAATTCAAATCAATCTGATGTTTTGAAGAACGACTAATCCCTAATAACTAAGAATATTTTATGAACTCACTGACTTAAAATGTGTATGATTTGAATTTTTTTATTTCACTCAAAAGCAATTGGCATAAAAAATGATAATTATAATTCCATACTGAAACCTCAAAAGGCGTAATTTCGCAAAACATGGATATTAAATTAGTTTAGTGACCAGAACACTCTGCTTTAAAAAAATTGTTTGCAAACTTTGGGTATTAACAAGAATTACAAAAAACTGTATTAAAAACGTCAACATAATTTAAAAATATTACGCTCGCATGGGACATCGGGTATCTTTACCATCTCATACAGGGGGTTCAGTATTTTTTTGTGTTTCAATACCAATACCATAAAGAAAATGTTATTTTAGAAATGATCCTGATCGCATGTTGAGAAATCTTGGACATGAATTGTTTGTTATGTCGTAGAACCAACTTGCCAATGGAAATGCCACTGGGAAATGCTAAAATATTGCTAAATTGTTTTTTTCTGTTTTTTGTCAAATGTAATAAACCTTTTATTTGTAATTTTGCAGTTTACTTATATACACAAGTATAAAACATATTTATATTTTTATTTCGGTAGACCCTCGCTTATCCAGACTAATTGAGGATAAAGGTAATACGAATAATTGAATATATCATTTGCAATATTATAAAAAACAGGAACAATCAATATATTTATTTTAATAATTAACAAATAACTTTAGTTTTAAATTGGTTTTTATTAATAAAAGCAATTGTGCATTTGTAAGTTTAGAAAGTTCCCTTTAAAGGTAACGAGAGCAATTAAATAATCAATAACACAAGCTCTTTCTTTTTCCCTACTATCTTCGAAAAAGAAGAGTTTGAGCAATTCAGTAGCAAAAAGGTCAAGTAAAAAAATACGAAAATATTTTGTAAATATAAATACGAATTATCTAAGCTGTCTATGAATAAAATTTTAAGGACTTCTTACAAATAAATACAACTTATTTATTATACAAAAAAAAACATCATGTTTAAATTAGTATTCATTGCTATTTTATCAATAATTCACATTTATAACCCAAAAAGGTACATTGTATGATTTTTGAAGCAAAACTTATCTTATGTTACATATTACGATACTTTTAAATTTGGGTTTTTATATTGTAACGTTCTCATGAAACACACTGTAGTATAAATTTTACTCGTTAATGCGTTTTGTTTATTCTTTTTATGCAAGCGACTCTGGGACGGTACATGTAAAAAAGGTTTTATTTGAATGTACAGTTTTTTTATTATGTTATGATTATGGAGACTTTTTATAATTAGTATAATGGCAAAATAAGCTTTATAACAAGTTTAATTATTCCTCTGAGATTCAACAAATCTAGCTCCTGATTATGCATGTCGCATAAGTTTGTTAATGTTTGTTTATTAAAATAATGGTCTTTTGATATAATTCATCACAGTTTATTCGAGTTTTACATCGAACGTACATATCATTAAAAAAATTAACTTCTAAAAATTTTAATCAATATTTTGAGTAACAAAGATATTTTATTTTATCCATTAGTACTCCTAATGTGGGAGTGCATAACCTCCTAATGGAGGTATCGCTTTGCCGAATTATTCAAGGTTCGGAAGGGTGGAAGAAAATTTTTTGATATCACAAATACCCATGTCTTCAAAAAGAAAACAATGCTGTCCATACTTTGACTCGAACCCTTGAGATCCGGCACGGAAGCCTACAACGCTGACCGCTGCTCTATAGGACCCGACAATATATATATCTGAAATTATTAACAAAAATTGTAAAAATACATTTTATCATTTGAATTCAAAATGTATTATAAATATTTTCGTTATAAAAATTTGATTATTAAACTATTTTATTGTAGAACTTTGTTTTATTTTAATAATATAAAGTAAATATTTGTTTTTATTGTATGTACAATTTTCAATCAGCTTTACGTGATTTTCTACATGTGAACTACAAAATAAATATAAAAAAAACATGAATAAAGTGTTTTTAATGAAAATGCGATTCTTTTTTTAAGGCTGCTAAAAACTTTTAGGGAGGTAGTTTTCAATAATAATAAAGCTCGCAGTATCGTGAAATCTTTACGGCAATTACGCGCGCAATCTTACTTTTCAAATAATATAATATCGTAAACTCACGCTCGCATTATTAACACGGTATTTTTTTTTATTATGTTCAAGTTGAAAACGTTTTTCATATTAGTCGTCAACACTTTGAACAATAAGATACTGATATGGATTATTTATGGTTTTTATAACTCACCTATAAGATTAATTAAAACACAAAACCAGCATCGCAAAATACTTTTTTTAATTACGTAATAAATATAGCTTTCGAAGATAATAATTACTGAAGTAAAAGAAAATATAAGCAATTTTTATTTTTGATAATCATTAACCTAATAATGAATTAAAAATAATGATGAAATATAAAAAAAAATGGACAAATTCTTTTTCAAGTGAAGTCATTTAATACCACTAGGGCATCCAATCCCGGTATCCCGTTCAATTTTCTGATCCCGAAATCCCGGGATTGATACGGCTGCGATCCCGGGATTTTGGGATTGAGAAATTTTGAGCAAATCCCCAAAATTGACACGAAATTGGCAAATCGAGAATATCAGATTCCTCGGTGAGCTAAAAAAAAAATCGAGTTTCTGTGACAATCCGGGAAAAAGTATACCAAATCGAGGTTTTCAAAGTCCTCGGTGAGCTAAAAAAAAAACAATGATCTGTGACAATCCGGGAAAAAGTATACCAAATCGAGGATTTAAAATTCCTCGGTGAGCTTAAAAAATAAAAAAAAACAAGGTTCTGTGCCAATCCAGGAAAAAGTATACCAAATCAAAGATTTCAAATTCCTCAGTGAGCTAAAAAAAAAAAAAAACGAAGTTTGAAGATATTCCGGGGAACAGGTATAGCGAATTGAGGATTTCAAATTCCTCGGTGAGCAAATCCCACTCCTAGGATTGGAAAAAGGCTCCAGGATTGGATACCCTAAATAATACGTCATTTAAAAAATAATTCTATACTTGGTGGTATTTCTTAGCACAATTTGACTTAATGCTTCTATTACATTGAGACCAGTTCCAATGTTGGCTGTTCACAAGTCAACTGTCATGAGCAATGACAGTTAAAAGGGCATAGAGGTAGACCTGCACAAAGATAAGTATGTGCTTGCGTGCTGCTATGCTCATAATTAGGAAAATGTAAATAGACAAGTACCAGGAACCAAGCTAATTATTATTTTGCTTTGAAAATCTTGTGCACTCTTTACTGAATTTATTTTTTTACTTAATAATAAGCCATCAAAACAAAAAAAAGAAAAGAAAATATGTTATTATTAATATACATGTAATAAGAGTGTTTTATTAGATGTGTAAAAAATCACACATCAGTATCTCAATCTACAAACATTCCAAACAAAATAAAACGTAGCATGTATACCGCAAAATATACTAATAACTTACATCAACTCTTTACTGTGTTTTTCCTCTTACAATGTTAATAAATGCATGATTTGTCTCGCATAGAAATGTAACCGAGTTCTCATTCACTTTGTATACAAAACAGGAAATTGCCAAATACTTGTACGATATTATTTTCCTCGTCTTGGTCAATTCTGTGTGACCCATTTTCTTTGCGGTCCAAAGGCATATAGAAACACTTATAGTATGGTATGACTGCTTCATATCATCTCTTATACTTACGATTCGCTTATAGTTTTAAAAGAGGTTGTTAATGTTTAGGTAAACTTGAGAATTGTATTTGAGTATTTTATGATATAAGTGCTGTATTTTAAGAACATAATACAATAATGTGTCAATCAAACTTGGTTGATAGTTTCACAATTTTTAAATATAGACAAAATATGAAGTCTTAGCCAAGCGTAAAATAAAAATATATGCTTACACAATTTCAGATTAAAAAGTAAATAAGACAATTTGTGATAAAAACGTTTGTTAAAATTCTATTTTTCGCGGTGTCAATTAAAAATTCATTTTTTGTTTTCGAAGGAGAAAAAATATAAAGGATGGAGTCGGAACAGAACTAGTTGTAAGAAACATCTATGCCTTTGAAAATTTATTGATAAATTGATTTAAAAAATGCTGTTCGTACTGGGATTTAAACCCTTGCGCTACGAGCCCAATTTAGACTTAAATATAAACTTAGATTGTTAATTATCCGGTTGTTTACACAATGAATTTAACCATTTAATAATTTTGTTAATTTTTAGCTAAAATATTTTTTATCTTTTCCATTACGAATTGAACTGATTGAAAAACTTTATTACTTATAACATTACCATATATAAAAAATGCTACAAATCTTGAATACCACTGGCTTATTGAAAATTACGGTCAGTGGGATTTCGACCAATAAAGTACCCTATTTTCTGTTTGCCGGATGAGGGTGGATTTTGCCAATCCACGGGGAGGTTTTGGTCATTCTGAGGGGAGGTTTTGGCCAATCTAAAGGGTGGTTTCTCAAATAACTACACACGAATAAAGTGTGTGTTTTCAAAAGGTATCGATTTCAACTGACGTGCATTCTATTTCTGTCTTTTCATTAACTGTGCTTTATTACAATGACTTAATTATACGTGAAAATATATGCCATTCATTATTTATTATTAAAAGCTCATTTCAAAACCACTAATTATATGATGGGGTGTAGATAAATGCGGAGAACCATAATTCATAACATTGTAGTAGACATATTTTTTTTTTTGTTTTAACGAATTGAAAAATGCTATTTCAATAATATTTTATTAATGGCACTTTTCCCGACACTGTTTTTTCAATGCATATTACACATATTAGATGGCTTATTCAATTGTTAACAATTATAAATCAAAAGCTGTGTGTCAACTCACATGGCTTATAATATCCTAAAGGTCTCGTATTGGTCCAGAGCGTGATAAAAGTAAAAGCATTACACTCTTAAACAAAAATTAGGAATGCAACTAGATTGTCAGCAATCATGCTCATTTAGGCTAGTCACGGAATAGCATATCAATTGCTTGAAGGCTACAGCTGCTAAGAAGAGTATTAGTAAAATGTTAGACATATATTTACAGAATTTATTTTCACTTACAATTCCGCTAGAAAAGTTAAATTTTAATGATACTTTATAAATTCATTTTACATCATTAAATTGATGGGCGAATGTTTAAAAGGCATTCAGTTATACATTAAATATAAAACTTTTAGAGTTGCAAAATACACTTAAATGAAAAGTATTTTTTAAAGTGTATAGTGAATATTTTTTTAAAAAAGTATGGTTTTCTTGCTGTTTGAAATATTTATAACTCAGTTGATTTTTTTCCCAAATGATCAACGCTGTTGGCCGTTTTTTATATTACCAACATACTCTGTGAGAAGTCATTTGCGATTAATTTGAGGAGAATTGACATTACAAACACCCGTGTCTTATATTTATATTTTACAAATATCAATTTGACTTTACCGGGAATAGAACCCAGATCATCAGATTGGTAGGGCAACCTATTACCAACTAGGCCACAGTGGGCTGGGCTTACTCTTTCCGATAATGTCAAATTAAGCTTCAAAATAACAAATAGTTTTTTTTAAATCAAAGATAACTTTGGCAGTAGACAATGTTTAAATAATAAAACAAATGTTTTTTTTAAAATTATTTATCTATTTATTAATAAAATAAATATAACTAATAACAGTTTTACTTTCAAAGATTGACAATATTCGTATTATTTTAGTTATGGTATCTCTAAAGTAAAGTATTTAAATATTTGAAACTAGGTAATTCAAGCTTAGCCTTTATCATTTCATTTAATATTATTTAATATAATACTATACGTTTTGATCTACTAATACCATTCAGGGATGTTTTTCCCAGTAATTCACGCTCAATTCCTTTTGCTGTCAGCTATGAAGTCATCAATATCTCCCTTCATAGTGTTCATGTAAGCCTAAATAATATATGAAAATCAGGTTCGACCGATAAAACATTTACGCACGGTTTCATATACCTTTGAGTAATAGAATTAAAAGGGTGCGACACTGTAGGTATCTATGTATGAGTGGCATTACGGATTTTGACGTTTTGTTATCAATATGTTTACAAAGGAGTTCAAATTAAATAGATCTGCCCGTACAATTATTCACGTTCATTCACAATAAGGCGATTATTAAATGATAATATCTATAGATAGATCATATCAAACGAGAATCTAAATTTACCATGTTATATACCACGTGTCGTAATTTTTATCATATCTGTCAAAATAAATATCATAAAATCTATCATTAATTCGAACGTTAACGTTAACTTTTTGTAAAAAAATCTTTGATTCATTGATCAGTTACAATATATTAAATTATGTCAATCAATGAGGAAAATCTAAAAAAATATAACAACGTACAAACTACTGATAGAGCGATAAACATTTATTTATTTTTTAGTTTTATACGTTTCCTAGCTTGATAAATTGATAAAAGCTTTTTTAGTTACCGTAACCAAAAAATGTATTAATTAATCAAACATTTAATTGTTATTCATTTTAGTTGTATGCTAAAAAATATCTTTTGCTTAAAACAAAGCTTTTGTCGATTGCTAAGTATATATTAATTATAATTTATTTTAAACATATTTTAATTAAGTATTGTGTACCGTTGATATATTATAATATTATGCTTGCGCTCAAAGTTTTTTTCGTATTTATGAAAACGATAATAGCTTATCATTTTGCATACACGTATTCTATGTAAAAAATATCATTTCATTATAAAATTGATATTCATAAATCTTAAAATACAAATTTTCATGAATTGATTAAATGAAAAAAAGCTTAGATAATTATGAAAGCACAATTTCAAAAGTTGTATGTGTGCTAAATTTTTAAAATCGTTGAATAATTTTGACGCAACAAGTAAAAAATTATAAAGAAGAAAATAACTCTCGCCATGCCTTTATTAAATTATTGTTATTATATCATTTAAAAAAAACTGTATATTCTTCCGTAATATTAAGCATCTTGTTAATATATATAATTAATCCCTTATAAGCTCTTCTTGCATTTTATAATACACATATTATATAAGAATGTAGAAAGATGTACATGGAAAATATTTATTTCTTAAGAGACGATAAGCTCTCATTTCAAGATATTCAATGTATCTTTAATACTTACTTGAATGATATAAGAAAATTGTGCTTTGTATTTTTAGATAGTTTTCTTTCAATTTTACAATAAAAATCTCCGGCAAAAAGACTACAATGTCTTCATTTTCGTATAGAGTTTCAGGTAACATTGGTAAAATTCGTTATAGAAACCGTTTCAGATTTTTAATAATTAATTGCGTATTTCTTTATCTAATATTTGTAGCACAAGTACACATACTTTCGACTTTCGACAATTTCAACCTTCAACATTCAATAATTAAATAAGTAGTTGTTCTATGAAAAACTCATAATAACAAATATGATATTGTTACTACTAATTAAAGATCAATAGAATTCATTATTTTTTACCTAATTAATGATTGTATTTTGTAAATAAGATCAACACCTCTCATTTTTTATACAGTTTCAATGTTAAGATAGTAGCACACGTTCTGATTTCAATACTGCTCAATTCAATCTACAAGTATCAGATCCGGAATAACATTTTCTCACATCTTTTTAAATGAGAGAGCGCTCCATTATTTCCAACGATGTCCTTTTCGCCTTAGAGCAAAATCTTTGACACGGAGCAAAACCCGAGATGCCATCAACATAAAGAACAATATATTATGTCCATCCTTTTGTAAGCTTTCTGTTTTCCTGAAAAAATAACGCTTTTCATTGTGAGCCGAACGTATTTCAGTGAAAAATATATCCCAATTTGCGGCACCTAAGGATATCACGCCAAACGAAAGCTTTGATACCGAAACCAAGAAGCTTTCTCGTGTGACATGTTGCATTTTTACCTTATTAATTTTATAAAATCATCAAAAGAAAATCTTTTTTCGAAATATTCACTATCGAATTTATGCTTTATTTTATATGTTATATTTCTACTCATATTCAATACTTTTAATTTAAAAACTTACAAAATATATGTATTTAAAAAACGAATATCTAATTCTCTTGTTTGAATTATATCACCTATACTTATTTTCTATTTATATATTTTTTTTCACAAAGCAAAGCGATTTTTTTTAATAACATGATATAGCCATACTGACAAAAGTTGGTCAGTAACCAAATTTACTGTAAGTAAATGAAATTAAAATTGGATAACAAACTCTTTTCCTTGAATAACTTACTAGACGCATTTATTTTATGAGTATGAAAAAGCAGCATTTTTTATCAGGAAGTATTTATTATCAATGCAGGCAATTATTAATAGGTAGGCAATTGGCCTTGACTATCAATGTCTAATAATTCTGTTTTTCTCATTTCGGCATAGGTCTATATGAATTTTGTCAGTATATTTTTCTTTATTAAATAAAATATTGAGGCTTAACTTTGTATCTTAAAAACTCAAACTTGCATTTGGTGTTTACTCAGAACTATCAAAGTTTGCCAGTACAGTGACAATGAAATAACGTCATCAAAAAGAACTGTCACGTTGCCACTTATTATGACCGTGTATTCGTCTGTTTAATTGTAACAATTGGTTTTTGCTATCAATATTCATATAGTGTTTTCTTTTTTATTTTCTTCATTAAAAAGCAATAGGTAAAATATTTGCGATGATGGAAGTAATGAGATAGTAGGACGTAAAGTAACAAAGAAACAGTGATGCAATACTTGACACCTTTTAAACTTGTTAAATAAAAAAAACTTCCTAAAAAAAAAAAATGTTTCTATGGCTGTTTTGTAAATATTTAATTTATATGTATTCTTTATGTCATTCTATATTTTACCATATTAGATACATAAATTTTGAATAAATGTGCAAAATTATTAAAGTTTAAGTTTTTAGTCCATTTCAGAATTTTCAATATCGTATAATTTTATCATAACATAATATATAATAAATAATAGCATTATATTTTGTATTTCTAAGCTAAATTCGATCAAATTCACTTTAAACAATAAACACTAAATTGTCGTATCAAAAATAAACCCTTTGGTGTTATGGAAAAGGTCAATTCAGCAAAAAAAAAAAAGCAATATTTTTCAAAAATGTTTTTTTTTCTTTTTCCCCTAATGTTCTCGAGTGTCGAGGCTTTTATCATTTCTCCCACCCAAATGGGTGTTTTGATCCGCTCAAATAAAATATGGGGAGGCTAGAGAATGCATAGGTGACCGCTCCATCTTTTAAAAGTCTCCCCTGAGCATATTAGGGGCGTTAAAATAACGCCAGTGTGGGTCTGCCTAAGATTAAGAACCCCTTTTTTACAGCGGCTCTCAATTTACTTTTTTTTTATTTTTGTGAAATATACGAAAAAATAAAAATTTACGAGAGAGAAATTTTTCAATACTTTAATTTTTTCTATTGCAATTATTTTTAAAAAATCACTATTTCTTATCTCACTTTTTTAATATATGTCCGCTCCCAATGTGGATCAAATAGCCTTCTAAAAGAGGTATCTCAGCAGAAGTTTTTCTACGAGAACTGTTTGTTACTCAGTCACATAACCTCATTTTTTCAAAGAGAGTAGTAGTGATCGAAGGATAAGGCTAGAACAGGACTAGCGGTTAACTAATCGCTCTCACTACGCTTGGTTGAAAAATAATCTGAAATAGTGGGAGGGATATAACAAACACCCATGCCTTCGAACAGAAATCGATGTAAAAAATGCTGTTCGTACAGTGAAGTCTGGCACGGATGCCCATACCTAACCTTACCCAACCTAACCGCTGCGCCATAGGGCTCGAAGAATCACGATCTCACGAATACACTGTTTCTAGTGGTTACCGAACAGGAGGTTTATCATCTTCTGTTGGACTGTCCTGACTAACTAAAATTAACTTTACGACAATTTAAAAATTTAAAAGTTTGATTATTTATTGGAGAATTGTAAGAACCTTGATTCCTCGCTTAATTTAATAAAACGTCAGGCTCTCAAAGTGCGGATTAAGCACAAGATGGCTAGTAGCTAGAAACACTTTTTTTCAAGCAAACTCATTCATGGTTCAAAATGAATACCGTGCAGCTCTGTTCTGGCCATAAATGTGAGTAGTAAGGCTAATTCATGTAGATAGCGTAATGGAAGGCGGCGAATAAACGTTTACTGTTGTTGGTACTTGCTTAAAATGGTTCTGATTTCTTATTCATTAATATAATTTTTTCATACTGTTTGAGTATTGAGAATTTCAGATATGTTAAGTTTTATTTTTAAATAAATGTTGATTTCTGGTATACTTTTTACAAATAGAGCTTCGACATCAAAAGACCAGTTGAGATGTATCGTTTTCCTTTGTATTAAAAAGTTTATTTTTGTTCAAAGTTTCTATTAAATTGTGAATATTTTATTTCTTTCCTGCTTTGACACAACTAGCGTTAAAAACAAAATATAAATGGAAAGACTTTGAGGAAAGGAAAGAAAAAAATTATACGACATTGTCAATTTATTATTTTTCGGAAAGTAACCTCCAATCTATCTTTAAATCTGCACACTTATTTGATACATCCGTTTTCTTCACTGAAACATTTCAACAGTTCTATAGTAAGAACTTTTTTACTAGTCGTTCAATAATGCTATACTGCATATTTTCAAAAACAGGTAATAGTTCAGTCATCCACAGACATTGCTGTAATATAACATCAATAAATTTCTTTAGGTGAACCAATTTTTTTTTAAATGAGTACAAGACCAACATATTTTTATGTCACTTTTAAATTGTTCACTATCAATACTTGGTGGGAAGGGATTATATTAAAAATCAAAACACTTTTATGTACTAATTAAACATTTAATAATTATCAGTTTTTAATGCTCGCCATGAGTGACACCGGTCCTGATTTTGGTTAGTAAAAGTGGAAATGAGTACAAAGGAATATTGAATATTTTTTCAGGACTTTGGAACTGGTTTTACTCATCATAAACATTTTCAATTGATAAAAGCAAAGATATTTATACCAAACTGTGTAAGCCAATTAGATTTGTAATAAAAAGTATTGACACAATGAACATGAAAATAATTTAGAGGTACATAATGATACAAAGTATAAATTAACTGATTTAAAAAAGATTCTTATGAAAAATAAAGCCTACTAATTTGTTAGAGGTAATTAAAAAAAATCTAGAACTAATCTTAATAAATAACAGTGGAATCAGAACAAAAGCTTGTTAATTTTAAACTTTTTGATTGTGTTGTGCATTCATTCATTGTAATTTTTGTTTGTAACATTTAAGGATACAAGTGTCATAGAACTTTACGTTTCCATTTTAAAGTGACTTTAAATAATAAATAGTGCTTTATAAATCCATTAAGATAAATCTAAAAGTAGCTATCGGCTCTCAAAATTGTTGATATAATTATAGGCTTTATATTGTTTAAGTATTACTTATTCGTTCATACAGTTTTCTTAACTTCCTTATTGTTTGACCTTTATAACTATTTCCATATTTAACGCAAGAAACGTTTCCAATATAGCACTGTTTGTATAAAATAAATATTTTTCCGTAAATAATACGGTATCGACGAAATCTATAAAGGTATTAAGAAAAGGAACCCGCAAAGCTCTTTTTAATCGTATATTTCCGCATAATAAATTACGCATCCGAACGTAGCTTCTGAAGCTTTCGGTATTTTCGTTATCGAGTTTCTTAATGAAAAATATGAAATGGGAAGCATCGATGCATATTTAATTAGATTACACTTCAACATTCTCAATATCAACCTTGTAAAATAAAATATATAATCGAATTTTGCCTGACTGGAAATTTTGTAAAAAAAAATGCTGCCAATATAAATAACTTTATTATTACAGCGTGTAACTGATATGTATTTATTTGTATCGAAACAATACACAAATATTCTTGCATGCTTTAAAAAAACTAAATTGATCTGCTTCAACAATATATCAATAATCTTACATTTAAAATAATCACACTGGAGAATTTATTTTTAGCATATAATGTCAAGAGTAAAAACTGTTTAATAAAAGCATTATTTTAATATTACAGGAAAGTTGTTTTATTTTTTAAATTATTATAGGAAAATTTTCTTATTTTCTGAAATAATAGAAAAAGATAATCGTAAAAAATCTTTTTTTGTTAAAAGAATCGTATTAAAAAAACCTTCCAGGCATAACATTATAGTGATATAAATGTAATAAAATGAATCATGCTTCTGGATAACTTCAAACGTCACGTGTAATATCATCTGATCGTATCTAAAAAAATCTTGAACTTATTTCACAACATTGTATAAAATTAGTAGAATCGGTTACGTTTAATCATTTTGAAACATACAAAAATAAAAATTATAAAACATAAAATTAACGGTTGAAGAAAAAATGGATAAAATTTGATCATGTGATCATTCAGTCATTTATTAATCTAAAATTAATTGAATTTAAAACACAGAAATGATAAAACATTTTGGCTGCGTTAAAGTGTATTAAACCTGTCCAAAGTAATACTAACATTAGTGCTATATCACACATTAACTTCAAAAGGTTGTTATTTAAATATATTGCAAATATTTAAATCAAATTGTACAAAGGGTAAAATAAATTTATTCATAGCCCTACTAGTAGAGTTTACTATATGCGTCCCAACATCTTAACAGAGAAAGTAAATGTGTAGAAAAATATTCACAATAATAAAGACAGGCTGGTATTTTTTATCCGAGTGCCCAAAAACCTTAGCGTTGCTATAAACCGACACTATTGAATGGAGAAAAGGCGGCCGGCGCTCTTCAAAGCCTGATTTTTCCTACGGAGCCTTTTACTCTCCCAACTAGAGATAGTTCCGCCCGATTAACGTGACGTGGGATCCTTATTGGTATACCTCTGAACACTTTAAGCTCCTGGTAAATAAATACTTTAACAATTCATTGCCGAACTGATTACATACAACCTAAGCTTAAAATTTGCTAAAATAATATAACGTAATTTTACTCAAATACGTTTTTGATAATTGGCAATCCTATCCAACGTTGAGTGAAAAACATATTTTTGAGTATGGTGAGACTTTTATGACTTATTCTGATTACTATTTTTACACAGTATGAAACTAACAAAATTATAAAATTTTGCATAGTGAAATATAATATTAAAAACTAACTGTCTTAGCTTCTGCGTTTTGGGATTGGTAAAATTTTATATATACAGGCGAACCTTCACTTTTGCACACAATAGGTTCCTGAAAATGTGTGTGAATGTTGAATGTTCGAAAGTAGAGAAATGTAAAAAAAAACACCAAAGATTGACATTCAAAATTTTTATTTATCAAAAATTAAAAAATCTAAAAAGAACGATTTTTTAAAAATGTGCCAAATAGCGAATTGTGTGAAAGACAAATGTGTAAAATTAGAAGTCTACCTGTACATATTGCGATGGAAAAACTTCATATCTAATAATTTTAACGTTCTAAAGACGACTTTACTGACTGAAAGATGTTTCCAAATCAATCTTAAATTAGCTCAATGAAGCAGATAACTTGTTCTCTGTGGTTCGTGGTTTCCAGGAGATGTTTTCAATGGATTAAAAAAACCTTCGTATCGATCACAAGTAATAACACTTTGGCCTATCATATTTGTGTTTGGTGTCATTTACTGCAATTTCGGGCAGTAAAACCAAGCATCCTTGCATATTAAAACTTAAAACAAGACCTTCACGTCACACTAAGATTTTCAGAATAATTTGAGCAATGCCCTATTTATTACATTTTTAAATAAAACAATGGTTCATTTAGTAACTTAACAATGAAAATAGTAAATAACTTTTAATAAGACTGATTTTGAAATAAGATTTTTGTTGAATTAAATCGTAATACTTTTGTAAATATAATCTTAAGGTCACTTGACCAAAAACATTTAATCGATGCCTTAGATAGTAAGGTCATAAAAATATTACATAAAATTGTTATCCTCAAGTACTTATATTTGTTATTTTTTACAGTGTGTACTAATTTTAATTGTACTTATTAATTAAGTGACACTTTAAAATACCTGGTGTTGAGAAATGAAATGGAATATAATTCATTTATCGTGGTTCTCACTTATTCTAAATTCTAATAAAAACAAAAACTGTAAAAATTCAACGACGATCTGTATGTCTTAAACGGAGCTTTATTTTATAAATTTACTCTACAAAAAAGAAGTATAAAATTGTATTAAGATTTTTCAATTGAAGTGTGTCTTTTAGTGTCAAGAAGGAGCCTAGTAAAAAGTTCTTATAAAAAGCAGAGGAGGGTAAATTGAGCAAACGGCCGATAGACAGACGACCTTTGCCCACACATTTATATTGAAACATGTTTTGCGACAGAGACTTTCAATCTATATAATGACTCTGAACAAATTTTATTATAATTGTTCAATTTACTTTGATGTACACACATGTCACATGCTATTTCTTAAATAAAAAACCTTCAACCACTCTTTTGGTATTTTTGTTCATACCAACTAAAAAAAATAATTAAATGGCAGTGTAAGATTGATTTCCGAAAAGTAATCAAACTAAAATTTTATTGCCGCCTTCCACGACGCTATTGACTGATATAAAGAGTCTTTTCCTCACATTCATGACCCGATTAGAGCTACACAGGATTTATTTTAAACCATACCCTAGTTTACTTACTAAAAAAACAAATAAAAATAAACAGTACGTTGATGGATTGAATTGGCATATACTTTTAAAAAGGTGAACCAATATCTAAGTATTTTAGTTCTGGACATAATATTTTGTTTATATTTGATAGCTTTTTTGTCTAACGCCTTCATCACAGATATGTTTAAACTAACAATAACTTATCTGTACACACTGGCTTAATGAGATACACAATACATGTTCCCATATATTCTAACATCCAAAAATATAGTGAAAAATATAGTATTATACTGACTTAACGTTTTTCTTGGAACCATAACAAATACGGCATTCATTAGTAGTCTAAAAAGAAAATAAATTTCAATGTAAGTGATTATGTGTTACATTAGCCTCTTGTAACAATCCGAGTAACAGTGAAATAAAAAAAAAGTAAGACTTGCCCAGCCACATAAATTTTCTTGTCTTTAGCATTATGTATACACTGAACTCTTTAAACTAAAATCTTATCTTTTTAGGCAAGTTTATTGATTCAAGCGAAAGATTAACGTTATGGCGATCTCTAAATAAGTTACCCTCGATTCCAATTGAGTCAGCGAGACATATTGGCCATGTGTGTTTAATTCCACAAAACGTGAGTATTGTCCTATTCGACATTCATATAAGTACAATTTGATCTTCAAACCAACTTGCCCGGCGCGAATAGTTTTACATTAAACCTGACCAGTCAAAAACTGATCAATGGAATAGTGTTGGTGAATTTTAGAAGCGTCTTGAACATATATACGAAAACTGATACCTTTAATGCTCTTTATATCTGGTTTGCCATATTGTAATGTTGGACAGAAAAATTGTCAAGTGAAACTTATAAGACATGTATTGATCGATTTTTTTTTAACTGGTCTCTAATATGCTTAGAAGTCATATTTAATACGGTAAAAAATATCAAAGTATTAAGCTCAACATTTTTTTTTAAATCGGTTTATAGCTATTTTGGCTTACGCCATCATCGGAGCTATGTTTAAATCTGCATTTACTTAACTATATATACTTACTTGCTTAGAAGAGATACACAGTACATCTTGTTATTTACTCTAACATCCTAATTTATATTACATTTCTTAATAAAAATAGTATTTAATTTATAATTTTAATTAGGCTTTTAAAGGAATAAAAAAGATGTATTGTTTACCTCATCTTAGTCTGTATATATAGCTGAGTAAATGCAGTTTTAAATATAGTTATGACGATGGCATAAGCCGAAATAGCTATAAACTGATTATTTTAAAATTTGTATTACTAAATACTTTAATATTTTTTACCGTATTACCAACTAAATTTCAATTCAATCTAAAAGTTATATTAATATTAAATTTCAGGCAATCCTGCACAGATTTGTTTGATGTTTAGAATCACTTTTCAGTTAATTACTACTTTTCCGATCGTATAACTCAAAATGAATATAACTTAATTTTTATAAAACTAAGAAAACGTAATGGCAATTAATAATTTCATTCTTCTGTTTGCTCGCACATTGAAAACATCTTCTTTGTGATCATACTTTCATGCTCCCTATCTTCGTAATGGTATCTTTTTATACGTCTCTTAAATGAAAAAAATATCTTATTTGAGTCACCAAATGAACGTCGTTGTTGCAATACTGGACATTTACTCTAGGTGTAGTAATAAATATATATTCATTTATCTCAAAATTACCAAGGAAATTCTTATATGGATAAAGTATACATTACAATTCACATCGTTTGTTTTATTAATATTTTGGAGAGCTTAAGTTCTGCCTTACTTCATTAGTTTTCTCTCAAGTAAATAAAATTGTGTATTTTTATTATAATAAAATTTCTTTGAAATGAAAGCAATTTTAAATTTAAATTTTGTAAAAATAGATATCATCAACATAACATAAATATTATGCATTTTTTAAATTCATGTCCGCTCCCAAAATGGATCATATAGCTCATAATGAAGGTGTCTATAAAGAAGTTTTTCTTCGGGAAATGTTTATTACTTAGTTGCTCAAACTCTCTTTATTTTGAAGAGAGTAAAGAATTTTTAGAAAGGTAAGGCTATAAAAAAACTTGTGGTTGGTGAATTCACTCTCACTACAACCCTTTTCTTAACTGGATGGCTGCCACAGACGCGATATATCGTCAAATGCTTCGTGCTCAACATGACAAAGACGAATTATCTCGTCAATAACTAATTAAATTAATAATTTCAAATTATAGCCGGCGTTCTACGGCATCCAAAAGGTTAATATTGGAATGATATGTTGAATTTTCAGACATCACAAATATCCATTCCTTTGAAGAGACAATCGGTTAATCGATTTAAAAATGCCGTTTGTACTGGGGCTCCAGCTCGTGAAGTCCGAAACGAAAACCAATAACGTTGACTACTGTACCATGTACTCGGCAAGTACCCGACCCATTTCTGCTTTAAGTTACAATTAATTTATCGAATACATATTAAGTAAAATGAACTTTTAACAAGAAATAATAAATCAACCTCTCTGTAATAAGTCGGCATTTCTGTTATATTTATATTATTACAATTGAAATATACAACAAGTTTTTTTGGGAATGATATTCAGGGAAGGAAACAAAATAATAAAAAACAGGCAATTTAACAATCAACATCTTCTATTAACAATAAATATCTATATCACCAACATTGGTTGGGACATGGGTACAAGGTTTTGATTCCACGTTTTGAATCAAGAGTTTTTTAAATTTGTCTTTATAAGACATCATAAAAGTCTTAATAATTGAAGTTTTTTTTGAATTTGATTTTTTTTTGTTTACCATTGCATAAAAAAAACTTTGGACATAAAAAGGTTAAATAGTAAGTGGAAGATATAAAAAAACAGGTAAGTGGACTTGTTACGTGTGAGTAAATGACAGTTTTACTGCAGTTTTACGGATCTATACAGATTTTTATTCATAAAAGCGATAGAATAATAAATTTGTCATATAAATTTTATGTGAAGTCCTGACAAGAGTTTTCGCTTTGATTTTAATGTATTTTGCACTGTTTGAGTTTGATGCAATTTGGATTAGTAAGAATGAATAACTGTAATAAAAACTAGAATTTTAAAATAAATTTAAGTATACCATTGGCGTGCATTTAGAATAATAAACTTAACTATGGAATATATCACTAGCTTCTCTGATACATTTTTAAAACATTATCAGTATGAGAATGACCTTTTTTGAAACAAACCTTCTTAAATATCATATTACACGAAACGTACATAGTACAAAAAAATCACGGTCAAAACAGCCGTGTTTGCAAAGAACTTCAGTGAAAGCATTCCAATTTTTTGATAGCTCTCAGACAATGACTTTCGTATTTGTAATAAGTATCGATGCGTGAAAAAAAAACACTTATTAATAATGACTTACCCTAGTTTCAGATATTTATTACGCTTAAGTATTACTAATACGCTATTTACTACTGAAAGGTCTCGTGGTTTATGAAAAGAAAAAGGTCAAGTCTTATATCAAATTCATGTGTGGAAAAATATTGGGTTCTTACGTTTTTATCTTCTGTAAATAACGTTCGCTGGAAGGTGTATTTCTTCGAGAATTATTTTTACATTACTGGTGAGCAATCTGCTCTCTGCGGCTGAGTTTACTCAATATTTAATTTTCCTAATTCAATTTTAATTTCAACCTTCAGAATAAGGACTTTTTATTTTTATAAAAACAAAAAGATTTGTTTATTCCAGTACATATGCTTACACGGGTAAAAATATTTCTTAATCATTTTTTTGCAGATAGCTGTGGCAGAATTGTATTTATTTCTCTTTTGTACAAACAGAAACATTTTCAACAATAGATATTTATAGACATACGTAGACAAGCAATTTGAATCATTACAAACAAGCGACTTGGACTCTTAGTTCTATTGTTTAAATAACATACACAGAAACAATAAAAAATAATAATTATATTTAGTAAATTAATGTGTGTTGGTGACAAAAACAATTGCATCCAAATCTTAGAGGTAAATTTCTTTATTCCCTTTGTGTTTTGGTAAAATAATTCACTATTTAGGGTAAGGTAACATTGTACATAGCATAATAAAATATATTCATCTATGGTTTATTCTTGAAAGCCTTTTCACAACAGGCGTTTTAAATACAAGTTAAATTACAAACTTTCGACAAATAATCTTACCGTAACGTACTTATCTCATTTTAACATCATTTATACCAAAAAAATATTTGTCATTACGTAATATAGTAAGCCAATGATGTAAATAATAGAAATTGTGGAAAAAAAAATTGGCATTTTTTTTATTTAATGAAAATAGTTTTGGAGTTACATTTTACGTCTAGAGAAGAGAGCTTATATGCTCTACATTTAAATATGTTTTTTAGCAAAGTTCATTTAACACGCTTTAATTTTTTTTTGTTATGAAAAAAAAACAATAACGTGTATTTACCACGAATATGAAAAATAGCATTTTTTAAACAAATACAATTTTTAATTAAAAAAGATGCGCATAATAAAAATTATAATGGAAAGGTGTTTTTAGGTATATAAATAATTGTGCCGTTAAAAAATTATTGACTGAATAAAATACACAATTTATAAATCTTAAAAACATTAAAGATAATACTACTATACAAAAATTTTAAGCTAAAACACGAATATAAATAATCTTTATGTTACATAAATTTTCTGATTTGCGAAGTCACAAAGTATTTGTTTCTCAGTAATGCGGATTGAGTTTGAGTGACAATGATATATCAGAGATATGAGAATTTAAATATCGTTTTTTAACGTCTATATAACATTTAAAATGCAAAGAATTTTTCCTATGAATAAGTTAAAGTTTAAATAAAACACAATACAATCAAGTACATATGTTTAAATAGCTGTTTTTTTCCTGACAAAGTGCTTCTATCTATCTTTTCTCACTGACCACATTTCTTATATTGAGTTAAAATACACATATAACTCATTTCGTTGTTTATTTTTCCAAAATACATAAAACCACTTAGTCACTTTTTGCCCTGGTAGAGACTTAATAGATATAGAATGCGGGTGACCAAAGTTTTTCTTCTATGAGCAACTAGTTGATAAAATTATTGACGGCAATCGACTGATATTATTTATAATTATATCACGAGAGAGTAATAAAAACCTTTTTTATAGGTCTGCAATCAACCAATAATACCTTTACAAGCAACCAGTTGATTTCAATCTAAATAAACACTATCCATTTCTGTAAAAAATAAAACTCAGTTATTTACAAGTCGTGTATCTAAACAAAAGTATTTTTATATCTTATTATTAAAAAAAATAATTATCTATCGTAGCTAAAATAGTAAAATACGTATTTTCAATACAATTCCTGATATTATTTATCTACATCTTACCATTCGCTTATTCAATTGCATTTAAAGTTACTCTTTAGTTACACTGTTCAAACACGTATACGGTTTTATTCCCTAGGGCTCAAATACGTTACCAGAACTGACCTATAAATAGTTCGTATTCAATTAATAAAATAAAGTTTATTAATACTATGTCAATTACAATAACATTATAACTGGATATGCAATAAAACTCTTAGCGGATCAAAAAATATAATCCTTTTTTAAATAACATATTACAATATCCCTTTAATTATTTAGTAAAAAATACGATTGATTGTACTATTAAAAATAAATTTGATTTTAATCAAATGTCTGTTATAACTTTAAACATTCATTTAAGCATAATTCAAGAAATAATTAGATGAGAAAAAATATTTTTAGAAGTTTTAAGACACCCATTTAATAAAAGTTCTAATGTCAAGAATGAATGATTAACCCGTAGAAAGGCATCCTTAAAATAACTTATTAGACTGTGAAGTATTTTTTCTTGAGTGAAATTAGTTGATTGTTCTTTTTTATTATATACAACGTAATTATAGAAAAAATAGATTGATATTTGGATTGAATTTAATATGTTTTTCGAATTCAATATGACAACAAAGGATTCTTTATCAATACACTTAACTGACAAAACTATTCATCTGGATCGGATATTCGTACAAATAAGTCCAATTGCAGAAAAATCTCTTTCAGATTCAATGAAAAGATTTTCTTTATTAGAAATATCAAAACACTTGTACTTTTTTTATTTTTAAGCCCGGTAATTTGTTATGAAAACAACAACTGAAATAAAGAAATCCTGGATACGGCAATGCTGTTATTGCAACCCCTAACCAAGGCGTTTTTTTTCAAGCTGAACGTAGAGCTGATAACATTTCTCTCTTGCTTGTGGAAGTTTCTTTGCCGAGTTTATTTTTGTATTCTTTAAATCGTTCAAATGTCAGTCACAGAACTTGGTTTACTTTTTTATTTACTGCTGCTTGCTTTTTCAGTTTCAGAACAATTTTTTCAATAAAGAAGACAATCGATATATATTATTATGAATTAATCTGTTGATTATTAATATTATTTAATACACTTGTATGAATAAATACTTTCAGAAGACATATATTTTAATTGTTACCTTTTCTCAAAACTTAGATTGCTTGTCTGGCCATATTTTCTTTCTCCTACAGTTTATGCATTTTTTAGCAAAGGCTCCCATATAATATATTTCTTGTGGACATGATTGAAGCCTTTAGCAAAAGGTGAAATTTGTTTATTGAATATGACTTCAATTTATATACCACATCCACCTCCAATGTTAGACAAAATTACTCTTCTTGGAGAATCTCAAAATTAATTGTTATACGAAAAAGGTTAATTTTTCATTTAATTGGTCTCTCACAGTAATGAAAAGAAAAGAAGGTTGTTACGAAAAAATAAAAGTAATCTACAAGCCCTTCCTTTTGCACGCGATTATAAAGGAAGTGGTGAAATTCGAACATTATAGACATTCTATTTCTTTAGGAAAAAAGCTTTAGTTTGATTGAAACTTTAATTATAATGTTTCAGTTGCAGTGACCCCGTGTCTTATGACCGTGACCATGATTATAGCACCGAAAAATCGCCTTATACTTCCATTGTTTTTAACACCATTTTATAACTGAATGTTATTTATTTAATATTTAACCATATGTGCTTAATGTTTATGAAACATTATCCCACTGCAAATAATTTGCCACCCCAATACTATGTTACAACTAATTTTGAGAAGGCTATTGAATATCACTTTACATTTGTGTCTACAAAATTCAAATGAATATTATTTTATTGTTCCAATGAAAACAAATCACAATTTTTATTTTTAGCAATGCTGAATGTTTAGATAAATGTTTAATTTTCAACAGTGATAAAATCAGAGTTACTGGTTATTGTATTGATGTAGTTAATTATAATCAGTCGATAATGTGCAAAGACTTCATTCATTCAATACTCTTAATTTAAACAATTCGCAGAGAGAAATAATGTTTTCTTTACGTTCAAAATCACTCAATTGTAAAAATACTCTTATTGTATAGCACGTACGTTTACACATTTTGTCTTTCTCGTATTACCCGCGCATGCGTTGACAAAAAGAGTAAGTACGTTGGGTTACAAATAAGTACATAAATCAAGATGAATATTTATAATAGCATGTGAATTCAACTGTAAAAAGCATTTAGTATTGGCTTTATTTTCATTCTAAGTACGGTACACCTCATATTGTGAACGTTGTTTTGTTACATTCGAAAAGTCGTTGTTGGCCTATAACTATAGTTCAGAACTGCTAAATATATCAAGCAGTTTTACGCCTCATGTGTCAGACACGTGGCATACTTTTACCATACGTTACAGCCAATTTGGGACCGGACCTCTATTTCCATTTATTCAAATCAATTTTTATTCCTGCGCAACCACTGAGCCGACCGCTGGGGACACATAAAGAACCTGAAATATATATCCGAGGAAGTTTCACAGCCTCGAAAAAGCCGCATTACGTACCTTAGGGTACACTGTGCTGGAAAAGCTGGGTGAGGTTGTGCGATAAACGGATGAAAACAATGTATATTTCTTTTAAATCATCCCTTAACGTGTCAATTATCAATCTCTTGTATTATCTCAATTGGAATTCATCGTTTTATTGTCACTGTACATTCTGATCGTTCTCACTTTTAACCAAAGTATTTTTTTAATGACAACAGCTTCATCGTTTGCCCTTACGCGAACTGACTTAGTGTCTTTATTTAATCAATCAAAAAAATATGTTAAGCTAAAATAAATGGAGATGAGTTTTCTAGCCATGTAATTTTTTTTATCTGCAATACGAAAACTTTCACTAGGACAAACTATTCTGAACGAAAAGGATTTTATTTCAACATCAATTATCACTTTTCAATTATAAAATACGCGTCTTAACTTTGATTTGTAATTAAATATCAAATGTAATGTAAAATTTCAAATGTAATGTTAATTGTTTCTCAAATTAAGCAGCCAATTTGTAATTTGATTTAAATTTTTATAGTTGTTATTCTTTCAAGTAAAATAAATGTCTGCGTGTAATAAAATAATAAATTGAATGTCATTCTTTACTGTTAGATTCATTTTTGCACATTACCATATTCCATACAATTTAATTGTCAATTTAAGTGTTCTACGTGAAATAGTGGAAAATCCAAATGAAAACTGTCTCTGTTCAATATTAAAAAAAAATATCGTTGTAGAAAATCAAACTGAAATTGAAAGGCTGTGTTTAAATCGGAAGTAATCAATACCATTATTAAATATTTAATTGAATCAAACCCACACATTAATTTTTACTTACTGAGCATTATATTCAATTATAATTTAGTGTTAGGGCTATTTTCCGTTTAATATATTTCTGCGCTAATGCTGATTTACCATGAATATAGTGCTTAAAGCATATGTAGTCAAAATAAAATAAAAGTGTAGTGAAGATTGTTTATTTGTGCGTTGAACATTTAATAATACTATTTTGTTTAACAAATTTATCTTTCAGTGAAGCTTATTGTATTTGATTTATTGAGAAATGCCAGTCAGAGCAGTTGATTGGTTTCTTATAATATGCCCTGATTGGCATTTTTATTAAATGTGTTTACTCATTACTTCAATAATAAAAAATCAGAAATGAAACAAAAAATTTTAGACAACTTTTATGTTTATATACATTTATTGTAATTAATGTAATACGTTAGTTAAATACATCAAACACACAAGTCACAATACTTTTACAACTTTAAGCATTTGTAAGCCAAAGCCTAAAACACATTCTGGTAGCAAAGAAATAAAATAACAACATAATAGAGTTTTTGAGAAATGCCTTAAACGTGTTATATTTATATTCAAAAACATCTGTTACTCGTATCGCGTCATAAATTTTACCAAATTACATTATTGTCTTCCTTATACGATTTATCTTTTGGTGTGCTTAGTACAGCTATTTTTGATCTTGTTAAATTATTAAAGTTAACAGGCTTACTTTGCATTTATATTTTAATCAATATGTTTGGCGTTTCAAACAGTTTCCATGAAATTTATTGTAAAACGACACTTTAGATATAAAATACTATTCTATAAAAAAACTTGTTTTAAGCCACGTCTTCTGTGACAAAAAATAATCTGTAATATAATTATACAATAGTCAAAAAAAATCTTTAAATAAATTTTCTCGGCCACGCATATCTGATATTTAAGTACGTATCGATAAAAACCATTTTTTAATTATTTTTTTGTCTGAACATACCAATGTAAACAGAAATTATGTAAAAAAAAAAGCTTTTTCGGATTTGCAAGATTCATTTTGTCTAAGGCTCCATTTTTCACATAATTTCGTTGTTTCATTCCTTTGTCTGTTTTTTAAAAAAAGAGTGTTGATGCTGCTTGCATATTTTTATTATTTTTTTAAATTTAGATGGATCATAACAAAATAATAAAGATAAAAATGGAGCAAATATTTAATAAAAAACTACAAGTATCAGACTGCTTTCGACTTATTTATTTGCGTTGACATATTTGTTATTGGTAAAATTAGATAGTTATTTTGCAGAAATCGCGCGTCAAGTCTAAAAATGGGCCCATTAGTAATCTGAGTTAATACACATTGCAATAGTGTTATCTCCGTAAAATAAAAATATGCAATCCACCAAAGCGCCAAATAAAGACGTCCTGGAAAGTACAAGAAAAGGTTTTATTATTTTACTAGTTGGTTCAATCATCGTTAATGATCCCCTTATATTCTATCGATGATGAAATTGAATCATTTAAATTGAAGGCTGTTAATTTTCTACCAAAGTCAGCTACACACAAGCAGTAAAATTATTTATTCCTTCCTTCTTCAAATATAAATAACTATCTTTATTGTATTATAATACGACTTTCAACAACTTTTTATTTGAACCTTTTAATTTAATTCATTTTTTTAAATGAAACCATTAATAAATACATTCACTTCTTAAATTGGGTAATCAATATTTACCATTGGAGATTTGTCAAACAGCTATACATTATATTATATATATGCTTGATATAAGCATATTATGTTTTAAATCTAGATAGGTTGCATTAATTCCAATGAATGTAATATGTATCAGATAAAATGAAAATACAAAAAATAAAAAACTTCACATTTAATGTTTGCATTTATGTAAAAAATATTTAAGGGGAGGCATTCATTTCATATTTAAGACGTAAGTAATGGTTTTTCTTACTACTCTCACTATCAAAGAAAGTCATTAGATAAATAAGACGGGTAGGCAACAGTGGGGTGTAGCCTCCTGAGACGGGGTGGGCCAACACATATCTGGGCAGGGTGTTGAATAAAACGGATAAGTTCATTTTTGACTGTAGTACAAAGTAAAAATAGCATTTTATTGAATTTTAAACATACAATACGGTTTAAGATACAAATGCTGCAGACATGCCCTAAATGACGCCTTTATTGTGTATTTAATAATAAGTCAGGTCTGTGGCGCAACAGTCAACATCGTGTGCTTCCGATGTATAAATATTATGATTAAACAATCTAACAAATTCAATTTTAGTAATACAACTATTCATTGTGCAAAAAACATTTTTTTTTATATTTCTCTTTATTTAATTAGTGGTCATACTAAAATGACTTGTGTAGTTTAAAATAAGTTATTGGAATCACGACAAATGTCCAAAAATGTAACGGAGCATGTTAGTCTATCGTAGATGATTTATATGAAGGGACGATTGCAGATGAAGGTGACGGGCTTGGTCGGCCTAAAAGAACGGGAACCCAATATGGCAGTGGCTGCTGATGCAACAGTACCTGGAAGGCTAAATATTGAAATAAGATTTTTCGTACGTTCAACAAATATAGAGTATAGACTAGGGCCTCCAATCCCGGAATCCCGTTCAATTTTGTGATCTCAAAATCACGGGATTATGATAGTAGTGATCTCAAAATTTTAGGATAAAAAAAAATAATAAAGTTGTGAAATAAAATAATAAAGCAGTGGCAAATAAAAATAATAAAACAGTATAAAATAATATAAATATAAAATATAAAATATAAAATGTAAAATATAAAATATAAAATATAAAACATAAAATATAAAATATAAAACATAAAACATAAAACATAAAATATAAAATATAAAATATAAAATATAAAATATAAAATATAAAATATAAAATATAAAATATAAAATATAAAATATAAAATATAAAATATAAAATATAAAATATAAAATATAAAATATAAAATATAAAATATAAAATATAAAATATAAAATATAAAATATAAAATATAAAATATAAAATATAAAATATAAAATATAAAATATAAAATATAAAATATAAAATATAAAATATAAAATATAAAATATAAAATATAAAATATAAAATATAAAATATAAAATATAAAATATAAAATATAAAATATAAAATATAAAATATAAAATATAAAATATAAAATATAAAATATAAAATATAAAATATAAAATATAAAATATAAAATATAAAATATAAAATATAAAATATAAAATATAAAATATAAAATATAAAATATAAAATATAAAATATAAAATATAAAATATAAAATATAAAATATAAAACATAAAATGTAAAATGTAAAATGTAAAAATAATAATAAAGCAGTGGCAAATATAAAAATAGTAAAAATAAAAATAAAATAGTTTAACATAATAAAATATAATATAATAAATATAAATATAAAAATAATAATAAAGCAGTGGCAAATAAAAATAATAAAGCAGTGGCTGCTGATGCAACAATAACCTAGAAGGCTAAATATTGAAATACGACTTTTTGTACATTTAACAATATTGGGGTATAGACTAGGGCCTCCAATCCCGGGATCCCGTTCAATTTTGTGATCCCGAAATCACGGGATTTTGATAGTCTTATCTCAAAATTTTAGGATCAAAAAATGTTGATAAATTTGCGCAAGGGATAAAAAAAGGACTCGTGTCGTTTCATTTTGGGAATTTCATAAATTTATGGGTTTTCGAAATCGATTTTTTTTGAAAAATCCCATGATTTCAAGATTGCCTAGCAAAAATTTCTCAATTGCAAATCCTAAAATTATATACGATTTTATGTTGAATATTCAATCCCAAGATCAACAAAATGGTCCAGAATTAGATGCCCTAGCATAGAAGTTATTTTAGAAACTGATTTTAACAAATACAATCGAAAACAAATGTTACAAACAAACACTGAAATACCGATTTACCACATGTATGGCAAACAAAATAATTGGCGCTCTTATTTTGTATCTTTAACATTTTCCCTTTTTTCGTACGAATTGTGCGTTGGAAAACCGTAAAAGCGCCTGCCTAGATTCCTTTGGGCATCGAAAAACTTTTTCTATATGTGGGACAGAATTTCGAATCTGCCGCACAACATACGTACCTATTTCGCGAGGGAATTTTTCATACTTCTCTGGTTTTTATCTTTTCGTATGGTCGATCTGTTCGCTGTTCTTTTGTAAATGATTTCTGTTTTCTGGTATTTACAACGTTTTATTATGATAAAAAAACATTCTTGCTTTGTAAAGAAACCATTTTGAAATGGATATTAGTTTTCTTCGATGCCATAAACTTCCTTTTATTGCGATTCCAAGAAAATCTTTGATATTTATGATAATGTAAGATTTTTAAATTGGGTTTCTTAACAGTTGCATTTCTCGCTTCATAAATTTATTAATTGTTTACTTTCAGGGTGTTCACTGTCAACACTTGGTGAAAATGCATATTAAACTATATCAGTTGACAATGCTCGCCATGAGCGAAACCGGTCGTGACCTTTTTAAAGTGGAAATAAAGTATAAATGAATATTTTGTTTTTATTAATTTATTGATTATAATTAGCGCAAGATGATCATTTTTTTTAAAGAATCACCATCAACACAATAGCTTTTTCGTCGTCTTCAGTTTTATAATCACTACTAATTTTAGTATTCCGGAATATAAATACTTCTTATTTTATTCTAATAAACATACTTCAAGTTGATTTCTAGTTAAAAAATTTAAAACAAAGCAAAAATTAGGCAGTGACGATCTGGCATTTAACGATACTGCTTAAAAAAAATTCACTCATAAATATTAACTTATAATAATGGACATGTTAAACATTAACAAATGAGTTATTTGTACTCGTATACGCCTATATTACATTAAAAATGCAATGTACTGAGCACAATTAGTCTTTTCATCGTTTAATATCTGTATTTTTACTATTGAAATTAAGTGCCCGACTAATAAACAGATTTTTTTTTAATTTTTTTGATTTAAACAATAATAATGTATAAGTTCGAATAAAGTTGTTTTGTGATTACAGCAATCAAATACTGTTTATATTATATATGATATCATATTTTCTGTAGGGAAGAAATAAAATTATTTCTGGAAGCGTCTTGAAGAGATAAATAAATTATTTGTTTTACATAAATAATAATATAACGTGATTAAGGTATTCCTCTACATTATATATAATAAATGGCTTTTGCAATACAATCCCCACAAACTGTCTTTAATTATACAACTAGCGTTTCCAACTGGCAATATTAATTGCAAACAATACATCGCTGTGTTTGATAAATAAACACACTGTCAAAATCGAAACAGTGTAAACTTAGAGATTTGGAGGGGTGAGTTGGCATTAAACTCAAAAAGCGCTTAAGATTTGACGATCGCAAGTATATGGAGGTAAACAATAAACATATCCGCGTGAAGCAATAAACTTTTGAATTGAATTACGTTCCTAGATTGGAACGTATCATAGGAATTAAAAACTTTGTGGTGGAAATTAAAAAATCCGGAATTTCACTCATAATATAACATTACAGCCGATTCCAATGGGCAAAATATTTTAAAGTTAAAAGATCATACAAGATAATCTTGACAAAAATTGCTCGAGATCAACTCCAGAAAAATTGTCATCATAAACAACAATGTCTTAGATCGCAAACTTAAATTTTACATTGATGTTACCAGGAATTGAACCCAGACTCGCCTCGTCAGAGCCAGAATTACTAGACTCCAACGAGCAACAATTTATTGGTTTTAGTATTTCATTGACCTATATTTTTCTTTACCAGTAATAAAAAAAAACAGAACTTTCATAAATAAATATTTTAAGCTGATAAGAATGAATTGAACCAATTCAAATAATGACAAATGTTACTAAGATTTTGTTCAACTTTTATTTAATTATCGGGAGAAAAAAAAGATGTGGCAAATGTTAAGGGATGACAAAATCTCAATCTTATCAACTTGAAGTATTTCAACATACTAATTTGCTTAAATACAACAATAGTTTTAAAATGCTATGAAATATCTTTTTTTTCATGAATGTTAATATAAGTTGCAGATTGTGAAAACTGCGTGCAAATAATGTTACTTCATGTTTAAAAAATATTTTTTTTGATTTATCGTTTATTATGTTTAAATGAAAAGCTTTTTTTGATTAAAACTACAATTTATCATATTTTATCGTGATTTGTGATTGAATAATAGCACATTATGGACATATATTGTCTTTTTTTCTTTACGGAAATAAATCAAAATAGAATCGTTTTACAGTGTAGATACAAGATATTTTTTTTACGTTCACGACGAGACAAATCATTTGAAATTTATATTTGCATATTAAAAAAAAAATACACGTTTACTCAAAAACAGTTTCAGTATAAAGTATATCAAAATTCTGAACCGTTACTTTAAATTACATATTAAATAATACATCATCTGATTTGGCCTTGCAAGTAATAAACGATAATTCTTATAAACTTATTGATTTATTCTATATAAAGCGACGTCAGTGAACGTGTAAAGGTACGTATGTGTATATTCGTAACAAATAACACTTCCTCGAGATCATAAAAGGAAGAATATAAATATACTCTACTGTCATTGTATGATATAAGCAAAGCATAATATTATAACCAACCTCGACGGCGTCGTAGTGTCTACGGCTCTACGGGTTACGCTGAAGGCATGCGTCACTTTGTACGGAAGCACTCAATTATCTGACGTAAGTGTTGGTTACCACGTGTCGCCGTCAATGGCATATCCTACTCACAGTATAACTGCTTTACCTAAGAATGTTTTAGGCCTTTTGGGTAACACAGGGCTAAAATTATGCTAACTTAACTAACATAACACATTCTAGTGTTCAACAAAGTTTTCTATATAATAGTTGTACGTTGGTAATCACTAATAACACAACTCAATAATGACTAATAGATAGATTCTTCCCCGCCATCAAAATCTTCTATTTTTAGTTCAATATTAATTACAGTCAAGAATTTCATTAGTAACGGACGTGGCATGTTATCTTTTGTAAAAAATATGTAACTATTTTATGTGTGCTACATTACATTACACTTTTAATCAATCGTTTTATTATCCTTATTTAACATTGTTAGTCTAAAATCAATTTTGAATTGAGTTAAATTGTGTGACCGCAGTATTGATTATTCTGTCATAATCTAAATTGGCATAATTGACGCCGAACTGGTTGTGACATATGAGAAAATTTGATGTGGTAATGTTAATGTATTCTATAACTTTTAACCAACATGACCAAATGTATCGTATAGAATTAATAATTTCGTTGTTATGCATATTGTAGTCTGCTTAAAATTATCAATTTAACTCCATGATAAAATTAAAAGGATTTTTTTAATTTTGCAAAAATATCGCTGATAATATATACAAAGAAAGTTTTTCACTGTACTATGTTTATTCCTATTAATACCCACCATGGTTTAATATATATTCTAAGTAAACGTTTGCTGTAGCTTAACGAACGCGGAGATATTTTTCTGTTTCGGGCTAAGATTTTTTTTTTGCAGCAATTAACTAAGACTTTGCGGCTTGCACTTAAGCGTGTAAAATTGTTACTACAAAATATCCAGATGTACTAAAAGTGGATCTTTACTCACTTTTTGTAAGAAAACGTGAATTTACTAAAAGTTTATTTTAAATAGTTACCAAGTCACCGTGGTATGAGGGTTTGGCACCTTGTCAGACCAATCGATAATTTTTCCAGTTCAGAAGTCATTGAAATACAATCCCAGAAGTGGTTGCATCGTGTCACTCAACCATGCCGATTCTTCTATTCAGCCAAGCTTTAAGAGCTTGGCAGTGAAACTGTCGTGTCCAGATATATACTGGCTAATCTAAAAGTTAAAGTAAGCTTGTCGCTGAATTAGTTCTGTTTCGATACAATGACCGAATGACCCAAATCTTGGCAACCAATTCAATAATGCGATTAACAAACATTTCTACGAATTCAACTTTTTATTAATTAAAGTTACTTAATTAGGATTGCGGTTTCGCAGCGAATTTTTTAATGGAATTAAAAGAAAGAACGAAAAATAATCTGTATTTTAAGTAACCATAAAGAATATTTAACAGTTGGTTTTTCTAACTTGGCTATCGGCGGGGAAGTGAAACCATAAATCAATATGCGCATCCATTTTTTCATATTGTACACATAGTGGATAATAGTTAAAGCTAAATTTTAATAAAGACAAGCTTCACAATATCAAGTCAAATTAAAATGCCAACATTTTGTTTAAGATCTAAGGTAAAAGATGCAATAAAGATGTTAAAAGAGTAAACAAATGTCCAACAAACACTTCAATTTATTTTGAAACAAACATTTTACATGTGATCGAAGACTGGGTGTTTGTGATGTCAATTCAGATTATTTCCTTTCTTACCATACTTCTGATCCCTTAATAACTGAGTGTAACAATAGTAAATAGTTAACTACTCTACTTATTAGTTTTTTCCCTACTACTCGCCTAGAAAACTGAGGTTGAGAGACTGAGTAACAAACAGTTCTCGTAGAAAAAACTTCCGTTGAGATACCTTCATTAGAAATCCAAATGATCCACATTAGGAGCGGACATGGATAAAACATATATTTGAATCTTTAAAACATACATAAATTAGCAAATTGTCAAATTATCGACTTCTACTCAAGACAATGAAACAACGGACAATCTTAAAATCTTCTAAAATTTATCATACTCATATTGATATGCGTATTCAACAATAACAACAGATCTCAAGTTATGTTAGTGTTACACATAAATATATAAAATTATTTTCCCAAGTCATGTTATAGAACTTCGTATAAAATTATATAAAATTTGTTGCATTGCACGGCGTAAAATAATTTTAATTATTAATACACTTACTCTCGCACTAAATTTCTAGTCAATACGGCAAAAGTGGAAACCGGTGGAGCTTTTGCCGAGACGTGATTCTCTTACAAATTCAGACAATAAAGAATGAGAGCTTATGCTATTTTTATTTACAGTTAAACGGCTTTTCTCGTTAATTACGTACAAGTTGTCTATTGGTGGGCTGCTTGCGGAATACCAAAACTACGTTTATTATTTGAGAATGTATACTTTTTGGTTTATTTTTAACTCCGCATTGCTCCTGAACAGATTCGTAAGTCTCTACCGATACGTATATAGACAGCCATAAAGGATTATTGCAATACTAAAGTTTGTTCGTTAACCGGTATTGATGAGAATTCCAATACAATTGTAAGTAAATTATTGGATGCATTAAAGTTTGTGTTCATATTTTTTGGTACATGCCTTCAGATGTATGCTTCTTTTGGTATTAATAAATTACATGCATCGATTGAGTCTTTAAGATCCTGCTTTGCAGACTCAACATAGATTTACTTATTTACTAAAAATGCTTTATTTTGAAGTTTAATTAAAATTCAACGATTAAATATTATTTTGACCTCGTAAACATATTTAATATTTAATTGATCTTGAAAGAATTCAGTAAAGGTTTTAAATTGTTGGATAGTTACAAATAGTCACAGACGTAGCGTTACTTAAAAATACTTCATATGAGTCCTCGAGAGGTGAATTGAGCCACTTAGTAAAATGGTAAAACTTTTTCTTGGATTTTTATTTACAATCACGTCTTAACTTGTTGTTTTAGTGGATTGCATATTTTTATTTTAAGGAGATAACATTATTGCAATGTGTATTAACTGAGATTTCTTCACTTTTGCGATACTTTTAGACACGTAGAATATTACAATGCATGTAATTATTATTTTTCTAAAATACTGTTTTACTCACTTCACCTCTAATGGGCCCATTTAAGCTTTATTTTAATATCACTGTTTTTAAAAATGTTTTTTTTTCTCAATATTTTTAATTTACTTTTAGTGCGTTCACTGTCAATATTTGATAGAAATGCATTACATTAAAAAAATTAAACTTGTTCCACATTTATTTAATTTGAGCAAAACCGGTTGCCTTTTTTGTTTTATTTATTAACTATGTTCATAACATTAAACTAATTGTTGTATGTTCAGACAACAAACTTTTAATACAATTTTATTTTAGCTTCGTCATGCATTTAATCAGTTTATTTCCAAAAGACTCATCTTTTAGAAAACGTTGCTTAAAAAAAATGTTATCGCTTAATTATACGATTTGAATATGATAAAATAAAAGGACTATTTTTTTAAAATCTAGTTCTATATCTCAAACCATTATCCTATACAATCACATTAACAAATACACGTATCTCTATGTCTCATGTGAATAATTACTCCTTCTTGAATCTACCTAATCAAGACCTGCCAGGTCTAACCCCAATTCAATTGACGGGCTAGGAATTCGACACGTACCCAATTCTTACTAATATGTCACTAGAGGACTAGAAAGGGTTTATTATATAATAGTACACTACGGCCTTATTCATGCCAAAGCATGTCTGTGGTGTAACAGATAATTGTGTGCTATTCTTAGTACCAAACAACATAAAAAGCAAACTATTTCATATCAGAAATGCTGTAAAATAGGTGCCAACGCTGAAATGTATAATTACAAGTTGAATGAATAACAGCAGGTATATCACAGTCATAATCTGTTGATGATGAAATGTCTCGAAAGTATTGTCATGTTGCTGTCAAGTACACCTTCCAAAAAAAAAAAAAAGCTAAATAGTTTAAATCGTACTTTGTTACATAAACCATTCATTTTGATTAAAAACACGATACTGAAACTCAAGTTAACTGTAGATTTCATAATATTTTACAGTTGATATGATATGACCAGCGAATATAAGTCGAAAAGGATATAATTTAAAATATATTAAATAAATCAATATCTCACGAAAAAGTTACAACAGCAACAAAAAAAAATTGAACTGCATATAAATTAGCAAATAAAAATTCTTCAATAAATGCGTTTGAACAAAAATACACGTTTTGACTGAAAAAATCCAAAAAAAGAGAGTTTCAGAAACAAAATAATAAGCCGTTCTCGTGACAAAAAACGTATTCTAAAATACCTCTAACAGTCATCCATATACTCCACGTTGGGATCGGACTAGGATTAGAAAAAAAATCTTTAGTAAACTGTTTTACAAGAAAGTGAGTTCTTTTTTTCAACAGACACATTCTTGAGTCAAAATATTGTGAATTTAAAATTTTTAGAATTCCTAACTCTTGAAGTGTATGTAATAATGAATGATATTATATATTGCTATACAGATAGCTCTAAACACGCGTGGTTATTTACTAACACACGGTATGTATTCAATATTGTGGTATTATTAATAACCAAGTTATTTAATATGTGAACTATTTAACATGTATGCTAGCAGTGTGAGAAAGGAGAAACTTCTATCGAGACAACTAAATCAAATAGGCTCAACGGAAATGTCACGCATACGAATCTCTTCTGGGTAGTTTATTGAAGGAAATTAGTTCCCGTAAAGGTCAGGTAAGACGGGTTAACATTCAATGAACTCTACATTCTAAACAATATTATTACTTACGAATTCTGTGGACATCGATCACAAAAGATTTGTTCTATGTATATTATTTTATATATTTCAGAGTTATTTCTTTACAGTATTCATAGTGGAAAGACATTACAATATTTTTTTTGTAAAATTCCATTTTATTTTTATTAAAAACAAGAGATCTTTTGTCTAGCTGGTTGGTATTTTAGTGAATGTGGAAAACTAACATTACATTTACAATGCTGATTAAGTTAAGTAATATAATCTTTTGAATATGTTGATAAAAGGCATCATATAAATATATATATATATATATTATATATACATTTTTTTACCATTTTCGCTTCCAATATGGATCATATGGACTCCTAATGGAGTTTATTTCAACAGAAATGTTACTTAGAGAACTGCTTGTTACTCAGTGTCCAATGTATCTTTTTCCAAAGAGAGTAAGAATAGCAGGATAAGGCTAGGGCAAGACTAGTGGTTAGTTAATCGCTCTTGATTTGCCCCGTTCATAGGATAGAATGTTAGAGAGTGGGAATTCAAAACATCACATACATCCATGCCTTCGAACAGAACTTCACTTGGTCACCTGTGTAATCGAGTGGTCAACGTCATTGACTTCGGCTACGGAGGTCACGGGTTTGAATCTCAGTACGGACAGTTTTATAAAAAGGGCATCATAAACTTAATTGTTATTTATGTAAATTAAATGAGTTTTTAAGCTATATTGGTCAAGTAAACTAACTCATCGTTTCGTATTTTTTTAGACATTTTTCCTTTCGGACACAATACAACAATTTAAGAGCTTAATCTTTTTTAGTGCATGTGCATTTTAGTGATTTGACTTGTTATCGTTTGCTCCCTGTGGACCTCGGTTGAGTAATACTAATCTAGAGAACTGAAAGTAATCAGGCAGTTGTATTATAATATCAGGATAGGCATTAACCGTATTATATTACTATTTACTAACCACACTTAAAGATTTTTTTTTTCGAATTTTATTTGAAAATACCTTTTCCTGTAAAATTGATAAATTGCCGGTTGCAATTTTCTGCGTATTACGGGTTGATATTAACAAATCTATTTCATGAAATACAACAAAAAATATGTTTTTAAATATTGTTTTTACTTAAGAGGGGTGTAAAATAATTGGACAGTGGTAAAAAGAATGATGTGTTCAATAATTTCAAAAACAAATGCAACATCGTGCCATTCTCACTTTCTATTTAATACAGCAAATGGATAACTAATAGTGGTTTTCCAACGAGAAATCTATTCGATTGGAAGAATAAATGGCTTCAAATTAAGCTTTTAAAAGACATTTGTATTATGAGCTCTATTCAGATCAATCACTTTCAGAACGTTCAACAATCTATTACATAGCAATAAAATACTCTTTCCTTTACAAACAAACACTGAATTTATTTTTGTTTTTTCTTTGAGACTATTTTTTTCAAAACAATCATTATTAATGTATTTATGTTTAAGGTATATACTGTAGGTTTTATTAAAAATGTTGATATGGAATTGTATAAAATAAAACCTTTGTTATCATAACATAAAAGTATTCTTTGAAGCATGTATTTACTTTCATGTATTACTTTTTCGGTACTTTAAAGAACTTTTTTAATTCCATTTGATTCTTTTGTAGTGCTTTAAATTGCGGATATCTGATACCTACCAATTCTTATATGAAATAAATAAAAGAAATACTGGGAAGCAAAATCATAATAAATACTTTTTCAATCAATTATTATTTACAAGTACAAGGGTAAAAATATATTCTCGGTGAATTTTTGTTGAGTATCACACTAAGTTTTTGCTAAATAATTCGTTTGATTCTTGATGATATAACACATTTTTATTTTTTTACAATTCTCACGTATGTAGCTTTTTTATATGCTACAGTTGTTTATATTCATAAGTAATAATCAATTAATGCCTAGTGTTGTTACTACGCGTAAAAAAATAAGAGATTTCTTTTAATATTTTTTTCAAATATCATTCATTATTTATACAAGTTTGTTCGTGATTAATTATTCTATAGTAAACATAGCGTAATTTTTTTTTCACATTTACAAAAGCTTATATAAATCAACACCTTTTATGAGATTAACGCGCATATTTTGTTACAAACCTTTGTTTACTTTTAATCTTATTTGAACGATAATTCATAAATATTGTATCAGCATATTTTGAATGCCTAGCTAAACGTTAAGCATCTGCACAAATACCATGACTGCAAGCACATCGATCTTTGCAGGCAAAATAAGGTTCTGCGGTTAGCCGCAAAACAAAAACTTTTCAAACCTCTCGACTTGAGAACTTTGTGACTTTACTTCTTACAGTTCATTAACGGACGAACAGCATATGGCAGCCTCTTTTTTCGATTTTCAAGCTTCGGTTCTCGCTGTGAACTTTTGTTGGGTCTCGCCTATACTTCAAAGTGATTCAGAACCTTCAAATTGTAAGTAATAGTCATATTTTTCAATAACTCTCTGAGAAATTCAGATCAATTCAAATAAGGTTTTTACTCAAAACTCATTTTACTATTGATTGTTTTATAACTTTATACTCAAGTATTAAGTATTTTAAGCATAGCAATGTAAAATTAAATGAAATGCATTACGTTAAAACGGTGATTTATTGTTTGATTTTTATTTTGTAGCATTGCAATTTAATTACGTTTTATTTGATACAGACAATAGGTACTTTGACAAGTGTATCAGTTATATGAAGGAATATATATTTTTACCATGGCTTGATTCTGAAACGTTTTTTGTAACATTATCAATGGTACAAAATTTATTGTATATCCCAAGAAAAATATGTATTTATTAAAATTTCACGACTCACATAACGAGTCAAATATATAAATAAAAAAAAAACTGAACAAGAAAAGTTAGTCTTTTAAAAAAAGTTTAAGCAATCAAAGTTTTGAAACTATTGATTTCATTCTCGAGGAATAATATACAAAAACTTATACATGTTTATTTTATTTGAGAAAAAAATAATACTTTTCATAGTAACTTGTTTATTTACGGGGAAATCGCTTTCACTGTCAAAAAAATCAGACGCGTCTAATGTGTAAGAATCAAATGAAGGCGTTTGTTTGTTATAATCTTCCTTTTTTGTAGAATTTTATTTTTATAGGAAATCTGTTATTTGTTTACTTTTTGTTTCTGAAAATCGAGTTAAATGGTCCTTGTAAAAATATGGTAGTCGTTATTTTGAGTGGACTATTTTATTCCAAATTCGTGTAAAAAAGACTTGGGTCTATTATAAATATAACAACATTGTTATATACTATAAATTTAATAGCTGGATGTCTGGCGCTATTATCATTTCATTGCGTAAAAAAATGTTTTCATTCTCTGCTCTACTCAAGTTGGCAAAATTTAATTTGAATGATTGTAAATCGCCGGAGCTTTTTATTTTGCTTTAGTAGCTTTGGTTTTCATCGTGAGCTTTCACGATTGGTCCTAGCTGTCAAGACTGTTTGAATTTAATTATTTGCAAGTCTGGAGCATGTTTTGGTTTTTTTACGCTCTGCCATTTTGTTTAACGACTGTGTTTGCCTTTAGTCGCATTTTACACTAATGATTTATTTGACCGATTTGTACTTTTAGTGTCTACATAACACAAGTAATAAAAAAACTCACAATACTAAGAATTTTCCAACTAAAGAGTATTTTTTTGTAAATGACGTCAAATAAAATCGTATGACATTGTAATAAAAAACATTTTCTGAGAATTTCTTTAAACATTGCTATTTTTGAATAGGTTTTTATTATTGTACTTAATATTAAAAAAACACATAAGCTTGCACCGACTTCGTATGAAAATAATATTCATTTATAAAAATAAAAAAAAAATGAAGGGATTAATTCTGTTAATCTAGTTTGTCACTAAAAATGGATTCACTTGTAGGAATTATTCCAATAAACAATAGTTGAAGAATAGTTTTTTTGTAAAATAATATATTCAAATTCTCGACCTTTTCCAACCTTATGAAGACTGTGCTAAGCCTAATTATTGACATCTTTGTTTAAAAAAATATATCTTAACCAATAAAATGAAAAAAGATATGTATTATCAAATTATTTGTAGATGATACATTATTGTTAGTGAAAATGGCTTATTAGAGTCTGCATTGATACTTATTACATTTACTTTCTCGACATACTTCATATTTATTACAATATTTACAAGTAATATGTACATATGTTATAGACAAAATAAAGTAATACAAGAATCCTTTTTTCACGTCACTATTAAAAGTGTGATAATTCCAATGACGTGCGCATTACGAACTTTATTTTATGTTATCCCAAAATAAGTTCCAGCGTACGCGGCTTTGTCGTTCGCGTTAAAGTTACAGAGCTCTTTCAAAAGTATCTAGAATAAGATCATTTGAATTTACGAAGAATCCTGCATAACTAGAAATTATTTTTCCATTAATTAAAAAAGTCCCTTTTACACTATTCAAAAAGTTTTCACTGTAACGTATTGCCTGTGTACAAGTTCGGTTCCAATTAATCAGTTAACTTTGCCTACCTATTGTCGTAGCTACGTAGATATTCTACAAAGCGTAGCATCTCCGTAGCACGCCGGCGGGTCGGATCGAAAGTTTGACGCTACGCTTCGCCCTGCCAATTTAAGTGCTGAACTGCCCGTTCTCTAAGACCTACAGCTTAAGAAGTTTACCTAAACGGCGATGGCCTGAGCAAAGTAAGTAAGCTCTGTTCTCTGCGTGCCTCGATCGACCTACACAAATCACCTCGTAGACACAAATATACGCAGCTAGGAATATTTATTCAACCCGCCAATTGCCACACAGTTAACACCTGAATATTCAAAGGAAATAAATGCCATATATCACAATATCCTCATTAGACCAATAAGTTCTTGTTTAATTTTATTCGATAGTCAATATATTTTATCAAAACTAGCACAAATAATGTGAAAAGATATTTTTTTATGCGTTACAATTTATATTAAGCCGTATATGTTTTATTTTTATTTTATACTTCAAATTAAAAACTAATACTTTCATTTGTATAAGAGTAAAAGAAATTTACAATCTAATAACTGTCCAATAATCATACTGCATACATTTATACTTACGATCGAAGAAAAAGAATAAAATATGAAATTAACAGGATTTATAAGTTCTAGATGAGCTTGCAAAAAAATAAGAGTTACACATTTTTATTGTTTCATAAATTAAAGCTCAGTATACGGTGATCTTGATTTTTATTTAAGTGCATAACTTGCATTAGTCAGACGGCACATATCGAACAATTGGCTGTTGTTTTTCTGATATCACAAACGTACTTTCTAAATCTTTAGCATGATTCTCTATCTTTTTAACTTTTTCCAGTTATGCATATCTTTTTACTTTCATCAATCTCCATAAAAACACGACTCCAGCGCTTTGTGTGACGTTCTTAACTTCAACAAGAGTTTCGAATAATTGTTTTATTCAATTATATGGATTATGAAATTAGTGAGAAAAGATTTGGTACTTCCCTGCGGATATGCAAATTACCAATTCATTAAACTCTGTAATATTTCAATAATTTAAAGAACGCTCAATGAAAGTATATAAACATTCGTACGAGAAGAAAATACATTTAAAGACACCAAAATATCAAATTTTAATTATCCATTACACTTTTAGGTCTTCAATACAGAACAGATTATGAAAATTTTAACCAATAAATCTAAACTAATTTAAATATGAATGATAGGCATTCTAAGTAATTCACTCTCTATGGTTGTGAGCCACAGTTTTATTAGAATTTAGCGAGTTCAAGCATTCATAAAGTATTAGTAAAAAATACGTTTACCAGCCATATCTGACTTTCGTGACCACTATATATGATTAAGAATATTAACAGTCCAGCACTTGACTTAATACATGAATTTGTATACATGAATACGGTTGCCATATCTATATATTAATTTTATTGATTGTTAGTATTAGGGCTTCCAATTCAGGGATCTCGGATCCCGAAAACTCGGGATTCCAGGATTTAGGATAAGAAATGAAAATCTTTGGAAAAGTTTTTGAACAGTCAACAAGGCAAATTCCCTAAGCTCCTGGATTTTTAAAATCGGGTAGCGTTCTAAAATAAAGGTGTTTCACTTTTTTATTTCTGACTTTTATCCCAGTGATCGATCCTGGCATCCTAAAAACCCACATCCCTACATGATCGGGAATCCCGAATTTCTCCACAATGTTATGGTGAACGATCAATCTCAGGAACCGAAAAATTGTGAATAACGAAATTCTGGGATCACAACAAGGTTCTGGGATTGGATTGACCCTGGTCAGTATAGCCCATTCAGTTTCTTTCCTTAACTTATTCGTCGTTAAGTCGTCTTTTCCTTAACTTATTACCTCTCTTCTATACATCAACACTCGACTTACATGCATATCTCGTTATATTATAATCTTTGCTCTTACATAGGTGATCTAAGAATTGTACAAACCTTAAAAAGATTTCAGATTATTTGATGACGTGGCCTGATTTTTTACGTATTGTTGTCCTCTAGAGCACGGGTTCCCAATCTATGGGTCGCCAACTCTTTCGATTTTGGATTTGAACAACAAAACTAAAACTAAAGTCAACTAAAATGACCTTATTGAAATAAAAATGCCCTTTTCAATTGCATCGGGGCCGCGGGTCATATGACTTTTATCAAAAGAGGTCGCCACTCGAAAAAGGTTGGAAACCTATGTTCTAGATCAGTGTCTGCCATACAGTGTGCCGCAATAACTCTTAAGTGTGCCGCGGTGGAAGAAATCTTAAAAATGTGTATTTTACATAATGCTTATTCAAAAACAAATATTTGTCATGTATGATTTCGGAAGCAAAAAGGTAGCAAATCGAGGATTTCAAATCTTTGGTGAGCTAAAAAAAAAGGAGTTTCGGAGATAATCTGCGGCATCTTGGTATGCCGCGGTACTAGTTCCATTCATCAGTGTACCGTAAAGTAAAAAAATTTTGGCAGACACTGCTCTAGAGTAATATTTTTTATGTTTAAGAAAAGACTTTTTTTAAACTAATTCCTGTAGGTTTTTGTTAAAAACTGCACAAAGATGTAAAGAAATGATTGATTCATCCAATTGAGACTTGATATAAATTAATGAAATTTATTAAGCGGATTGTTTTCTAAAATAACGATGTTGAAATATTACCTACGTGACAATAATCTAGGTTAAATTTATTTGTATTCATTGTTTACTTATGACAATAACCGATGATCCAAATCGCTTTTTATTCTATTAGATTATAACGTAACAATACAAACACGCCTTTTTGTTTGATTATATAAACGAAGCTCAAGTTTATTGTTTGAAACTATTTTTTAGAGCACCAATACAATTATTTCAATCGATTATAATAGCTATACTTCACAATCTAACAATAGATTTTTTTAATACATACCGCAGGTCATTATTTAAATGTTTTGTTGCATATTATGTTTTGGTGTATTTATATAATAAATTATAGTGTGTGCATTCTTTTTTTATACCGTATCAAGCTCAATTCACTAAAACGATTGATTTAGATCATTCATATTCGCGCTTCATTGGCTTACCCTGGTCTTGTCATGTTACTAATGCCTTTCATAATCTATCACTACGTGACCTGGTTTTGTTATTTGATGAGATTATCTTTTTATCGTCTACGTCACTTAAATTTATCAATTGAAAACAAAAAAATTAAACGTTCTTGGGTTTAAGAAAACCATTAATTTTCTGTTATGTAACATATTCGCCCTCTGTGGTCTAGTTGGTTAGAGCTTGCTTTAATGATCAGGGAGTATGGGTTCAAATGGGATCAAAGTTAGATTTTTGGTAAGGTCAATGTCAAATTAGATTTTTTCAATTTTAATTTGAGACCTAAGAAAGGGATGTTTGTGAAGTTAATCTCATGTGACTTAATCATTGAGTTAATCTCATGTGACTTTCAAAAATTCTCATTGAGTATAACTCGTATGAACTTTAAACTTCAAAATATTTGACACATTTGCGTAATTTGTAATGTCAATTTTTTTTTTTTTAAATATGTTATTATCATTATCATCACTATGAAAGGTTTTTTTGATTATAAGTAATAATTGTGTGACTTTAATTTATTCTCCAATGAAATTTTATATGATTTATTTTGGAAACCCATCCGAATTTCCCGAAATATTTTTGTATAGACACTTCTAAAAAATAGCTCATAGACAAATGGAATAAACATCGAGGAATAAAAAATTGTCTGTCTCTATAGTAAAATTGCGCTTGTGTGACAACATACTAAGTGACACGTGATACCAAATATTAATTCGCAGGCATGCTTTAGGATGCACGTAAATTGTATGTACTCAAAATATATTTAAAAAATGGTTCAGTACCCAGCATGATTCGACTCATAAAATACAATATTCTAAATTAACGTGGGATATTTAAATATTTTCTATTTAATAGTTTTGCAAGGAATCGTGCGATGACGTTTACATAATCGACTGCAGTGTTTTAAAATAATACTGCCAACACTATCTTAACTATCTGAATGTAGAACAACAAGTCGGTTAAACAAGACAAACAGGAAAATCTGGAAATAAACAAATTTAAATTCCTACCTAATTTAGATTTGTTGAATGATCAAATTATTTTTGTAAGTTCCCCATTACTTTATCCCTATGTTAAATGCTCTTTTAAATTATATATATATTTTAAAATTTTATTTCTTTTGTAAGAATTGATATGGTGTTTAAAAATTTCTTTTTCAGAATCTTCATTGCTGTCGATTTTGTTGAAGTACACAGACCTATTAATTGGAAGCGGGAAAACACAAAATCATCATAAAGTTATTTAGTTTAGTTAATGCAGAGTTTCAATTTGTTAAAAAAATCCCGAATTTTAATTGTGTTTATAATTGCCATCATTTACCACTCATAATTTATTAGTCTTTGATGATTTTTTATTTGTATATTATAGGTGTTAAGCATTTTAACTTTGTGTAATTGTAGAGTCATTTATAGTGTAATTTGTAAATTCTTTTCATTGTAAATTGTTGCTTGCACCTTTTATTTCAATTTAATTTTGTATACATAGCACTGTTTATATATTTTTCTTATCAGTTGACAATGTTCACAATGAGCGAAACTGGTCCTGACCTTTTAAATAAAGTGGAATGAAGTACAAAGGAATATTGTATTTTTATTAATATAATGCCTTTCCTCCAAGTATTGACAGTGAACACCCTAAAAGTGAACAATCTTTCAACTTCAAATATTCTTCAACCAAAACGCCATAAATTTATTTAGTAAGAGTATATGGTATAAAATATGTATTCACATTTTACGATATTCAAAAGAAAATGATTTCCTATTGTACTCACATGCTAATACAATTTTCATTTCAGAGTTTTAGTTAAAAAGAAATGATTCATGTATTTGTTCGAAATATCACGTAATAAAGTAGAAAACTTGCAACTTAGGATTGTCATTTCAGTTTACATCATGGTTCAGAACACGAAAGCATGCTTTGCATATAAAATTTTAAAGATAACAATTCCATTTATAACGGCTTCATTCTGTGAACACATAATATATCACATTTTATTTATAATCGGTTACTGATCAGAGGAGCTGAAATTTCAAATTAAACTTTAAAAATTCTCAGGGTTTTTCAAATTTTAAATTAAACGTGCAAGTAATAAGTAATGGTTTTAGGTTTAAGATCATTTTAAACAATAGTAGGTGAAAGCTTTGGGTAAAAAAAAATTGTACCTTAATAACACTTGCAGTAAGAAACTCAAAATTCTATAGTTATAGACATTTTTTTTATGGTTTTGAGATTTCTAAATTGCTTATTAAATTCTTGGTTTAATATTTTAATAAATATGCGTACAATATGACGTAACACTTCGAAGATATATCTTTACTGAAATTTGAATTAATAACTGTGCTATTTTAGTTGTGGCTACATGTTTTTTTTTATATTTAAAGCATTGCTGGATTCCATTTGATAGTAGTGATAAAAAGGGAAAAGACTTGATACGCAGTCAGTTTTGAGTCATATTAAATTTTTCTATCAAAAACTTCTAATTCGTAATTCTTTTGGATTTATTTAAATTTTTTGATGTTTAATTGTTATCATATCAAGTTAACTACGCGAATTAGTTGCTTTTAATTTGTTTATCGTTTTTTTAATCTTTGCCTATTCATTTTGTCACTTACTTCTTTGTAATTTCTCAAACTGTTTTTAATTATAAAACAAATTTTTAAGGCCAATTAACTGTGATCTGCTTTTTTACTTGTCAAAGCATACTTACTAGAGACTTTGATAAAGTCAGTAGTTTATAATATTATTAACACTTTCGAATGAATTTAATTTTAAAATAAACAGTTTGTATTTAATGTTGTTTTTTTTTGTTTCATCCAACACTGAGGAAAAAAGTTTTTATTACAATAAGATTCATAATTCAGAAAAATATGAGTGATGGTTGACAATAATATTTTGTGTAGCCACAGACACCTAGCGTTTTTCCACAAAAGCCCTCGTGTCAATAGACAGGTAACACACATAATGAAAACTCTCATTGAATTACCAATGCAAAAACAACAGCGTTCTTTGCCAACAATTGAATTGAAAATAAAATGTATTATTTGCTTGACGAGAATAGTAGTTTTAAATTGAAATTGCTTCGTTGGAATGATCTCGTGTATAGTTTTTGCATCCCGTGGAGTAATTCACTAGAATTTTCCACGATCTCTACTCTACGCCGCCGGTCGACTCACAGTGGCATTCACGGAATTTCGTACCAACGGAATTCCGTCGAAGATTAAAAATTAGTATTTTATAAAATATCATGGGTAAAAAATTCGAGGCCACCGGAGAAGAAAAATAATTCTATCGTCAGGTAATTTAATAACCGCCTAACATAGTTTTTTTTTTTTTTTCTATTTCATAGGTATTTTTTATTTCTAGCCCACTGAGTTTAAATTAACTAAAGAAATATTTTTAGAAAAAGTAAAGATGTTTTCAAATAAAAAAGAAGCTTTTTTTTAGTTTCCATGTTCGTGTTTCTCATGCTTGACACTCTTTCACTTTTAGATTTTTTTAAGATTATAATTAAAAAAATATATTTTTAAATAGTTTTGAGAAATCAAGTATTTGCCGATCTCAATCTTGACATAAGACAATAGTCGAATGAAGTCAGATTTCGGATAGTTGTTGGCTTTTCTTACACAACACGTTAAGGATCGGGTTGATTATAATCAATGATAATTATCAATAATGGGGGAAAAAAAACAGATACCATTCAAGATTCTTGAACAAAATCTACAATGACTCAAACTTTTGATAGCACATATAATCCACTGTCGTTTATGCATGATGACAGTTAAGAAATTAATTAATTTCATGATAATTGTAGTATTTTAATCATAAAACAACAACTTTTGTACTTGTAATTGATCCGAAAGCTACCCTAAAATTTTATTGGTGTCCAAGAAAAATACTTTTTTTAAGAATTATTATTTATTATTAAAAGTAAGGAATTGAAAAAAAATCCGTTGAAGTTTATCAATATTTAATATCAAATAGAGAAAACAACCAAATACTAGTTCATTTAAAGCAGTTAATTTACCATACTAAAAATAAAATGTTTTTCTTAAAAAACTCAATCAAAAAAACAAAACTAGTACTTGTAAAAAAAAACTACCAAGTGTAATCAAAAGCGTTAAATCATTACTTGCCACTGCGACAACAATTATTCCACAATTCACATATAACAGACTGATTATTTTCCATTTCAAATAGAATGCAAAATCTCTTAATAAAAATATTACTACGTACTCTCCTAAAGTTCTAAGTTATGACATAATGAACATTTTTTATTCGTATGGCATCTGTTTGAATAGTTTATCAAAATTAAGAAATAATTATTTTAATGGGAGCGCATTGGACCGCAGTTTTAACTCGCATCTTTTCACATACTATTAAAATGATGAAAAATATAGTCTTGGCATATATGTAAGACACCAAGTGAAACTGATACGACCAATAATCCTTTTTGAAAAAATATCTGTGCACTTCATTGCAGATTGCAAACACTCAGGGAGATTGCCGCTTTAATAAAATATAACATTTCAATGTATGTTCCGTTGGTATGTCCAGAGAAAAGTGTGGCAAAACTTTTAAGTGATTTATCCACTCATAACGTAGAGCAAAAATACTTGTCGGAAATTTTCATATTATTTTATAAACAAGTGTCTTATTATTCCAAAGTTTAATTTGAAATACTAACTCTTGTTTTGTATTACTTTTGTTCAGAAGTATAACAACGTTTCAGTAAATGTTGTATATTTTTGAATCACATAAACGCTATACATGAAAGACTTTGAATATAATTTGATTCTTGATCAACGTATTTCAATTTTTATTTTAGATTGTATGTATACCTATACATGTTTTTCAAAATCTTACTGGAAAAATGTTTTATCGAAAAAAAGCGATAGGCTGTTGGAAAACAAACCGTTTGATTAAATTTTAAAATTAAACATAAACGCTCTATATTGTATCCCTTTTGACCCATTCTTTTTTTAATGAAGAAACAAACACCGTTAAAACCAATCTTATTTCTTAATTTGTGTAGCAAGTCATTTGAAAATATATACGATTCTAACAAGTTATCCTTTATAAAATATACTTGCTAATGAGAATTCAAATTTAGAAACAATTTACAGTCTCAAGAAATTTCCGGCCGAATTTTCATTTATCTTGCTATGACTCCCGCTTCATCGGTCACTGGAATTTTTTCTTCGCTAACACTTTGCCAAAACTTCTTTCTAAATGAATACGGAGCCAATTTAAAAGTTTCACCGGCCAAAAGAAAACAAACGGGTGAGCGTGAAAGCCTCCGTGAATCCCCGCTAAGCCTAAGATAAGACCAGACTTCTTTTCTGGAATAGAATGGTTAAGGCTCTTCTTAAATATCCACTTGCCACTTTTAACCGCTCGTTTTGGGAGAGTCTTTGCCGTCTTATTCTTTCATCAACCTCGTGGCATTAAGATTATCTGTTATGGGGCAATCTGTAATGGTAACGGTGGACGGGAAAAATAGCTCTTATCCATTTAAGATAATTTGTATCTTTCGGCGAACACCATTGAATAGACTGTCACTATTCAGAAGATTTTCACACGTCATGCTTTTTTTCATTCTAAGCTAGCTATTTTTTGAAGATTTTCGGATGCTCACGAGCATACAACGAAAGTTGCTTCAAAAAAAAAGTAAAAAGGCCACAATTTTTGCTAAATTTGATAAAAGACAATATTGTATACTACACTTTCAAGAAAAGCCAAAGCATTTCTAATATAAATTCAGCCTCTAGAGGCACTGCAAGTTTGAATATTCTTTATTACGTTTTATATTTTTTTTACTGAGACGTGGATTCAGTTTATATCTTTATTCTTAACGTAAAAAAATATTTGAAAACATAAACGATACACAAAACGAGTATAATTTTTCCACTTAAATCAACGAAGCAGTTTCTTTTTTCTACATGCAATGACATGCTGAAAAAATACCAATTCTATAGATACTTAACTCATATCAACAAAATCAGTTTATTTGGAAATACGTTTTACATTTCCTATGTTGATTTTGACTCGTGATCAACAAGAAAATTATCTTCATTCAAAATTATCGTCGTTCAATTTCAATAAAATTATTTGACCCAAATATATATTAGGAATAAAAAGATTTCAAAATGTTACAGGAACGTGGAAACACAAAAAGAAATTTGGTTATCAAGTTTATTTGCTTACAAGTAATAACATATTTTATTTTTTCTTTTCTTAATGTCTTTCAAAACATGCTTCACAATGATAGTTTTTATGATAAAATTTTAATTTAAATCACATAATTTATATATATATTTTTTTTTAAATTACACAACAAGATATCTTTTGATAAAACGAGTATTTTAAAACGATAAACTTAATTTATACTATTCACAATCACCACAAATACGGTTAATCAAAAAATACTCGATGAAAAATAGGTTTAGTGGATTCTTCCCATACACTTGCATTTAATCGGTTTTTAATATAAAACTGACTACGTCCTGTTTGATGAAATTGTTTCTCGATTAAAATTTTGCCATCGCGTAAATTGTTAAATTTAAAATATATCAAGTGGCGTATTGTGTATTTTAAATTAAAATCTATGGCCGACCGACAGATTGTAGTGTTGTCATAATACATAACATTCTCGCCAAATTAAATTTTCAATTATAAATGGCGCTGATTATAATCACCATCGTGTTTATTTAAAGTTGACGGTGTATTTTCACAAAAATAGTTGACAATTATTATTTATATACGTTACACATTTAACTGCAGCACAGAACAGTTAATCGTCGCAGTTAAATAGATAACCGTATCTTTTGAATTGAGTTATTTCACGACAACAAATGAAAAATATATTTAATATTTAATGAAATATTTAAAAGTAAATTTCTAAATTATTTAAAATAAAATAATATTTCATCTTATTCCAATAGTATAGGCTTAGAAGATGGCAGCTCCCTTCCTACAGTATTTCAATATTGAAAATTATTTATCTTTTATTATTTTTGATTTCCAGGAAAAATATACTGGCAAACAGTTTATTTTTAAAATGATTTTGTTTGTGATAGCGACAGCTCTTTTAGAATATTTTATCTCAGTAATATCAAATTATATAAAAGTTGAGCCACACTCAGAATAAATATAAATCTCTTTGAAAGTTTTATTCTATGGATGTGATCATTGGGAATTTATTAACATAAATATTTACATAAGTGGAAACTGCTTTATAATGTGTATTTATTTTTTAGATACTACTGCTCACACTTTACTCGTAGACCTAACAAAGTCTGAAATTATGAACACGCTTTTTAAATTTTATATGTTTACATCTTCATTGTATAAACTTTTAATTTTTAGAGAAAATAATACGGATTTCACAAATCAAAACAATATATCACTTTTATTGTAATGTTATATCGTTAGTATAATAACACAAATTAACGGTTTCAGAAAGTTTTCAAATTCACTTCATAAACTGTTGCAAGCACTCTGTATAATTTTGACGTTTATTGCTTATTCGAAATATATAATTTTATAAATGGCGATTATATAGAGAATTAGTTAATTAGGTCATTTCGAAAATTTCTCTTTGACGTATGCGCTTGCAAATTGTACTGTTAATGTGTTTTGAAAACATTCATAATTTTCTTAATAATAGCAATTGAGCAATATCCCATAAAATGAGTGATTGTAATGCATGTCAGATAAGTAAATGGTATAAAAAAATGGCGAATTCATATATCTAAGAATTTTCATTTCTATTAAGACGTAAGTAATATCCGACAATAAGATATATTTAATTAAAAAACTATTTTTTTATTTATTTTAGTGTTGATTAAATTTTTTCTGTATACAATACTGAGTTGCTTTATGAGTTTTCTTACATTTACGATTACAACTAAGTTACTAAGTGATAACTTTATTAATATGAATAAAAAATTGTGTTAGTTTGGTGTAAAGAAATTTCGTTTATTCATACTATATATTATATATATATATTCAAATCACTTTATTTAACGGGAATTTTATAACGACAATAATTGAAATAAGGGTTGTTGAGTTGAAGTTGGATTCGGGAGTCGTAGAGTTTATTGTTTTTTCTAAAGGTACATTCTGAGTCGGAAAAATTAGAGAAAAATAGTCGAAAGATATTATGTTACATTATCATTACATTGATTGGTAAAATGTACTAGAATTATTCAAGAGAATAGAATAATTTCATTGCCTGAGAATATGTTAATTAACCGAAAACGGTTGATAAAATCAATTCAAAGTCTTTTTAAAATTGAAAGCCAGACTCAGAGTCAGAGTTATCCATTTTTACAAGACTCAACAGCCCTGAAAAATGAAAAAAATAACAAATCTTTTTTAAATTATTCCAATAAAAATTTAAAGCACTCATAACTTATTTTAGATAAAAAATTTACATGCGACTTAACAATAGCTTGGCAGACATATTATCGACACGCAAGCCAATTAAATCTCATACAACATATGACAGATTTGAAGCTATCATGCTTAGTAGACATTTCATTGTTTTGAATACCATGACATGCCTTCATTATATAAAAAAAATGTTTCATTAATTCTGTATTTGTTTATCACGTCTGTCAATTACTAACCAATTGTATAAAATTATTGTTTCTCTGAATTTATGTTTTTTTATTTACGACCGTGTCATAAAATTGCACCACGTGAATCATTTTTTTAATGTGTACAGAGTGAATATTGCATTTCACAATTTTACCATTGTTATCGGGTACAAAATTATCTGTATATGGCTGCAGTCTCCAATCATTATAGGTGTCAACATAATATGAAAGTTTCAACGTCGAAAACCATTCCGCAACCCGCATATAACAAATTTTATACGCAGAAAAAACAATTTAACAAACTTTATAACATCATATATGCTATCTGTTTCCTGGTACTTTGCTTATTCTTCCGGTTATGGCACGTATAAGCTAAAAATTCGTTTCTCAAGAAAACGTGGCGTTTATTAGTGCTAATATTATATATCTTTTGTTGAGTATCAGTGATACACATGAGTACACGTGTCTATTGAAAGCCACTCAAAAATCCCATTTAGGCTCACAAGAAAGAGATTGAAATAAAAGTACAGTAAAACTCCAATAAAACGGACTTTCATATTACGTATTCTGGATTCAACAGACAAAATTTTTAGTGAATGATGAGTTGTATTTAAATTTATAATTCGTCATTGTGAGCAATGATTTGACGTGCTTTAATATTTGTTTAAAACACATAATTTTTAAAATTTAAAATTTGGAATGTTTACTAGCATTGTCTAAAAATGTTTTTTTTATTTTTTACTTTCACTGAAATGCATTTGGAAAGCCTTTTTATATATTAAACACCCCGTTGTCTGAATTAGTTTGTTTTATCCGAGCTTTTTTCTTTAAAAATATAACAGTGTAAAAAACAAATTATAGCTACAGCCAATTGGAATCACAGTCTGGACAAATAAATTAATACCCTTGGTTTAATATTTCTTATTTAAAACAGTATTAACTATTTTTAAAAATATTGTATTAGATAAACTGATATAATGCTAAGCGTCTTTTGAGATGCAACACAGTATTGGCATTTGCAGGCAGGTGAAGCAGACATGTACGGTGAGCGTATGATGCGATTGTTAAGTCATGTAAATTACATAGATTAGTGACACAGAATAACTCACGATAATCCTTTAAATCTATTTTTACATTAGTCCAGATGATCGTTTCATTTCGCACTAATTTAGTTATTTAGTTTGGGATATAATATGGTAGTTTTTGTGGCAAAATAAAAAAAACACCCCTAAACGTGCGGGCGACACGCAGGAATCTGTGTAGGCAATAAAACTGACTGCAGCGCTGAATGTGTCTCAGAATTCTCTTAGCCTAATTAACGTAATTGTTATTAGATCTTCGTGCAAATTATTTAAATGCCTTTGTAAGACTTGTAAGCAATGTTCCATTTAATTTTCGGAAGGTTATGTGCGCTAAAATATTGACTGTGCAACTTTGACAAGAAATAAAAAAGATTTGTGCGCTACATAACGGTATTTAGACCTACTAAACGAAAAGGTTGATTTTTAATAATGACAATAATTAACAACACTATTTAATGTCAATTTATTTATTCTGGTGGTGGTAAAGCTGATGTAACTTTTTGCGGTCTGTTGTAATGTACGTGCGCACAGCTTAGTAAGGAACACTGTTTGTAAGTCATTAAACTATTGTTGTTTTAAGCAAACATTCAAACAATTTCGCTTTTAATAAACAGTTTAAATACCAAGATATCGGTTCAGTAATGCAATTCTGTTCAAGAGGCCATTAAAACTTTGTCCTACAAACAATATAGTTTTTACTTAAGCTGTAATTTAAAAACATTTATTTCCGATTAAAATAATCCTTTAACTTATTCCAAAAAACTGGGATTCAATAGCAAGTCCGCAAGGTTTCGTGTATTTCGTTTCGGAAAGTTAAAAGTAATAATTGAGTGTATTTCATACTTGCGGATAATTTTTCTGCGAAAAAGTTCGCACTGCGGCCAGAAAAAAGTGTACGTACTTAAATAGTTAGTCTGGCAGAGAAATGGGTCAGATAAGAAATGTTGTACAAGTTGGAAGCAAACAAAACTCGTTAACGCCAACCACCACTGGTCATGTAGCGCAGCTTTTGATAACCCACGATGTGAAACCTTTTTATGTAAAGCTTTAAATATTAAATATGGCGAGCTTAATTGTCGACGGCTATTTCAATACAAGACAAATCATTGAAAATCGCAATGTATTGACATATATTTTTTTTTCTCCCATATCAACTCTTAATTTTATGTATCCTATGAAGTCCTGAATTAGTATTTCTAACGATAACTAGTTGTTTTAGTCTTTTCGTTTTCACATAGATAGATCCCGTTCAATTTTCTGATCCAGAAATTTTGAGCTAATCCCGAAAATTGACACAAAATTGGTAAATTGAGAGATTCAAATTCCTCGGTGAGCCATCATTCCGAGATTCGAAAAAGGCTCCGGGATTGGATACCCAAGTCACAATTTTTGGTAACGATTGCAAAAATCCGATAAATAGCTAATCGCGCTAATTTGTTTCAATATTAAAAAAACATTTAATGGAGGAATCATTACTCTTACAGAAATTTAAAGTACAAGTGTCTGATCTTCGAAGTCGTTACCACCGGAACCAAATAAGACTAACTTCCAAGACACAACGCGAACGTTAACCACTCATCCGAATGATCAGCTAAGTATATAAAATATAAATTGTATTTTTCATTTTGATAATTATGCTTAGCATATTTTTATGGGTTCCTAGTTTTTTTTTAACTTTCGATTTCGCGACATATTGAGGTATTCTACTGCTATGATATAACAACTAAAATACGAAGCAAATTCGTAAGGCTTTTTGTGTTAATGTTTAGCGTTTATTTCTTGACGTTTTTTTTATTCAAAGAGTTTTAAATCGTCTAACATTTTACAATTTACTTCAACTCTGCAACTCGTCAAAACACGTTCAGCGTTTTGTAAATACCACCGTATGTGTTACTAAGGGTGACAAATCTTTCCATGTAATAACTAGTATCATAGCAACACGTAAATCAATGTTTTCATCCAACCAATAAAAGTAAAAAAATATGTTGACACAGTAATTGAAAAATATTGGCAAGCACTAGATATACCTATTTGAATTTATTGAAAGTTCTTGACGTATGTACCATTTATATTTTTTAAAAAAATTATACTAAAATACGTGATATATATTGAACACCAATAGTCTGCGTTTAAAAGAAAAGTACTGTTGTTTCCAATTTCGCTTAGCAATTCCAATCCTATTTTTCATAAAATTGAATTTTTCCAATACTGTAAGGCTTTGTTTATTTTTTGCGAGAACAAAGCTTCCTGATTAAATCAAAGACTGTCTGCCCTCAATCTTGTTTTCTTCCTCCTCGCGATTGCTTTAGGTAAAAAGGTCGAAAACCTTCGTTCGGTAATCCCCAAAAAAATTACCGGACTGTGTTTCCTTATAATTGGGTATACAAAATCTAAAATACGACCTTACTTTCAGCCCCACGTCATGTCCATCAATTTTACATTCTAGGAAGCTGTTTATTATTATATTTTTTTATATAAAAAGTCTTTGTTTTCTTCGAAGAAATATTGAAAAACCATTATTTGATGAACCCTCGAGAAATGAAGTGATCGAAGTAGAAAAATGGTTAAACTTTTCTACCAGACTTTTAAGTACAATTACACAAGTCTTTACTCAACGTTTCAGTGGATTACATATTTTTATTCTAGGAAGATAACAATATAGCAATATGTATTTACTAAGCACACATTACTTTACGATACTTTAAGACGTGTAAAATATTATACGCATCTAATTTATTTTCCCTTATAATAAATAAGCAGTACTACAACAGACTTACTAACAAACTAACAGGCTTACTTCACGTCTCAGGGACTAATATTTTTTCGTTTTTTGAATGTTAATAATATGTGCAACTAAAAATTTATCAAAACAATTGAAGTCAGCTGATATTTTAACTTAATTACTTGTCTAAAACTTATTGAGATTTGGTATCAGTCAATACAGCTATTATAATTATTTATTTTTATATTAAGTTGTTTTTTTTTATTTTTAGGTTTTTTGGATAAAACTATTTATCGAATAATTAATTGAATTATTTATTGGGCTAAATAATTAATAAAAAGTTATTTGTAGTCTTCATTTTATATTTCATTATGATAATATTATTATTTATTTTAAACTTCATTGCCGATAAAACAAAACAAACTGTTATCTCTTACCAAGCAATAATTCAAATTTAAATGCCATGAAATCTATTTCAAATATCTTGTATGTAGGTGCAAATTGTTGTAATTAAGCAATCAAAATGTTAATGTATTTTTAAGCATTTTATTTTGTTATCTGAATAAACAAATATAATTCTAAAACAGGTTATTGATTTTTTTTTCAATCAGTAAAAAAATACTTACTGTTATTGAGTAGGATTCCAGTGAATAGTGACAAGTCAAATTATAAGTTGATTGGTTATTTTTGAATTTATTTGATTTACAGATCATAAAAAAATATCAAATACCAACCAAATAAAGCAAGTCTCTGATAATATCAACTGCATACATCACATCTGAGAGTAATCAAACGTTAATTGTCAAAAGCCGAAAAAAAATAAAAAATAAATAAATGTGTAAACCTTATTATAATCTTATCATATTAATATATATCGATACCCTAAATCCAGAGTGTATTTGGCAGTATTCAGACTTGTTGCACTCAAGAACTAGGGTACTGATATAATTATGACAACAAATAAGTTGATCATTAAATTTAATCAATGATCTTTATTCATTGTCGTTTTTGTATTTTACAATATAATGCAATATTACCAAGAAAAAACAGTGATACAATGTGATTAATCTATGAAAATCTTTGAGAATCATTATTGTTTTTGTCACATGTTTTTTAAATCAAACGTTTTTTTATTGTAAAATACAGTTTTTTCAGTGTAATCTTTTTCATCTTATATTAACATATTGTACAACATATTATTTGATGTATTTAATGATCCACACAAGAAAATATTACAAAAAAAATGTTCTACCTTACTAAAGATCAAATATCAATGGAGTCAATAACACCATTATCAAGACTGGTTTGTGAAAACACTGAATAAAAGAGCATTTTACAGTCTCTGGTTGTCTAATTTCTTTAACATAAAGTCCTTCAAATTATTTTACACCACCAATCAAAATTGAGATGTCATCTCTGATTGAGCTGTGTATTTTTTATAAACAAATCTAAATTATTTATAGCTAATTATAATGCATAGGCTCACTTACATTATGATATATGCTAAAATCTAACCTAATTAAGGTTTTTATTTTTCTTTATTTCAAGACTCATTTGTTTTGTATTCTTTTAAAAAATAATATTTTTATTTTTCTATCGTCAGAAGAAACAGCTGAAGCTGGCGGACAGGCGCAGTTTGCTTTTTCAGGATAGTCACAGACTTGCAATTCTGCGTTGAAATGAAGAGTTGCAGGACAATATGTCAGGTAAGCAACACCCCAATCGCACGTGTAAAAGCTTCCACAGTCCTTTGGATTGGCAAGGTGGACAGCTGGTTTGCTGGGATCGTGCTCTGGACACACTGGTTCACTGGCAACATCACAGGGCTTTGTTATAGTGCTGCATCCTGCATTTGATGGCCAATCACAGATCTAAAAAAATGAAAGTTATAAGCACATATAAGCAGAGTACGTCAGAAGTAACGTTATCTTTCAATAGATTTATAAACCTCTTGACTTTATTTTATTACATTATTCAAAATAACTTTATCAGATAACTATAATTGATTTGATTGCTACGAAATATAAACTATTACATGGTTGGGGAACCTTTTCATCTCTAAAAGCCACATTCATTTATCTAATTCAACATTAGGCCGCAGTAAAGAAACGTTGACACCCCCCCTTTTTTTTGGCTGTCGAATATATAATGGGCTGATTACGCTCTTTTCCAAAACGCTTGCTAATATTTTTTTGATCAAAGTGAATATTTTGTTGAAGTCAAAAGACCGCATCAGAGTAGTCAAAAGGCTGGATGTGGCCTTAAGGTCACAGATTCACCTACGCTGGACTAGTATATGGAATTGGACAATGCTGCTGTTAAGGACTGAGAATTTAATAACAATATCAATAATTTCAGATGACAGTATCTACATTACTAGGGTTTTGGATGAGCCCAGAACTCAGCAGCAGCCAAGCAAATTATTTTTAAAAAAAACTGTGATACATATGAAGCACAAAGTGACGAAAAATATATTTTATTGAGACTGTTTAATCAATTTTTTATCAGTATTTTAAGATGTATTTTGCCTACTGGCTTTTTATTATATAAAAAACAGTAGAATACTGCTTTAAACATCTTGATAAAACGGTTACATCATATAAAAGAGGTATGTTTATCAAAATTATTATAAAATATATTATCTTCAAAAGTTTCTTCTGCAAATTTTAGCCGATCTGGAATTAATCTGCATTTTTTCTGTGTGTATTTTTTACCTTTCTCAAGCGTTGATTTTAAAATCTGACAACTTATAACGCACAATAAAATAGTGCCAGGGCCGTACCTTCAACTAAGGATACTGTGTCTACACAATCTTAGAATTAATTTTCGATAAATCGATGTTTTTTGCCAGTCTTGGTTTCCGGGACATTTGTATAAATCAACCAGTTACTCGAAAGCTAAATTTCTAATAACGATTGTATTAAGTACATTTTATTCATTCAATACAAATATAGTTTGAAAAGTGCAATACAACGAAAACTTTTCTTTATTTTTGAAGGCAATAAAAAGGGTGATAAACTTCTAAAATCTTTAATTTAATAAATATCATAAAATATGACTACTGTATTTAGGTGTGACAAAAACTGGTTTGCAAAAATAACCATAAAATATTATAGTTGACCTAGTGGATTACTTTTCGAATAAAATGGTTTTATCGGCAAAATCAACCGAATCTTTCGGCTAGTGTAATAAAAAGCAATTTAAATAGTGTCAATACAATCATGTCATTTTTTGCAATATTTAACTTAACAAATAAGTTTGCATTACATTTGAGTCACCAGTGTTCATGCATAGAAGTATTTGTTTAAATATGTTTTCATAAAAAAATACTACGGTGAGACAATCTTGGGATGCGAGAATTTCCCGGAGCATGACTTGTATCTCGGTACAAGAAAAAAGCCGAGACATTTACTTAAAGCGCTTTTGCAGAAACGGCCAAAAATCAATCTATAAACCAAATAATTTACAGCTTTAATGAATAACTAGCTGTAAGCCCGTTGCCCAGCAACGGGAGATTTTTGTTGCATTGTGTTTAATTTTATTTAGTTTAATTTAATTTAATTTAATTTAATTTTATTTTATTTTATTTTATTTTATTTTATTTTATTTTATTTTATTTTATTTTATTTTATTTTATTTTATTTTATTATATTTTATTTTAATTTTTTTATTTTATTTTATTTTAATTTATTTCAGTTTATTTTATTTTATTTTATTTTATTTTATTTTATTTTAATTAATTTAATTTAATTTAATTTTAATTTAATTTATTTCAATTTATTTCAATTTATTTCAATTTATTTTATTTTATTTTATTTTATTTTTTATTAATTTATTTTATTTTATTTTATTTTATTTTATTTTAATTAATTTTATTTTATTTTATTTTATTTTAATTTATTTATTTTATTTTATTTTATTTTATTTTATTTTATTTTATTTTATTTTATTTTATTTTAATTTATTTTATTTTATTTTATTTTAATTTATTTTATTTTATTTTATTTTATTTTATTTTATTTTATTTTATTTTATTTTATTTTATTTTATTTTATTTTATTTTATTTTATTTTATTTTAATTTATTTTATTTTAATTTATTTTATTTTATTTTATTTTAATTTATTTCAATTTATTTCAATTTATTTTATTTTATTTTATTTTATTTTATTTTATTTTATTTTATTTTATTTTATTTTATTTTAATTTATTTTATTTTATTTTATTTTATTTTATTTTTTATTTTTTTGTATTTTATTTTATTTTATTTTATTTTTATTTATTTAACAATTATTTCCAATAAAAATCAAAAGATCAAATCCAATTTTTCAATAAAAAATCAGTTGCACATTTTGTCCAAGTGTATGAAAAAAGCAAAATATTATTCTATGATATATCCATATCATAATTTGAATATTCTTAATGTATTAAAGAATTCTAACAGATTTTCAAGGTCAGACGTGAAAAGATTCATCATTATGATTCAATTGATCAAATCCGCTCCAAAAAATATTAGTCTCACATCGACTCACACGATCAAACGATTCATTTCGATAGCCCTATAATCATAGTTTGCAATAGTCGAATTAAAGTCTTTGATTATTCGAATATTATGATGTATGGTGATACAATACTTTAGCTCTACACCAAGAAATATCAAATTTTCAAACGTGGCGATATCAGAACATTCACGCCCGGTTTAAAATAAGCCGCTCCCATTGGATAGAACAACATTTCAAAAATGTGCTGTTCAGAATAAATCGAAATCATTGGTCTGTACCTTACTGCGGACGTTTTACAAACCTTATCGGCTATTAATATATAGACTATTAATATATAGATTGAAGTCAAAAGTTTATGTATTTTATCCATACACCAGAAAAAGTCTAATACTGTTTTAATATTCACTAATTTTAATATTATTCTATAATTTTTATCGTTTATGCAGCTCGTTAATGCATGCTAAAATTTAAACTGTAAATAACAAATCAAGTGTTTATTAACATCAATCATAGACAAATCGAAATAAAAATTCATAGAACTATACTCTAATAAAAAATTTGCACCGTTGAAGTGCTCTTATTTTAATTCTATAGAGTATAGACTATTGAAGTAATTTAAATGGACTATCATTTGTATAAATGAAATATTGCATCCACCCACTCTCTCAATTTGCCAACAATACATTGTCATTTCGACATCCGAATATTTACATCCAATCTAATTTACGCGACCTATTTTGTAAACATGGTTTTACAAATAGGTATGGCAATAAGTTTGACCAGTTCATATTACCCAGGGATGGAAATTTCGATGTATGAATTCCAGAATTACAATGTGTGTCAGTATCTTTATAATAACAGAAGCATCGAAAAAATGTACAACACAAAACATAAAATCAAAATACAACTAAAACACATTTGCTCCCAAAAGTGATGAGTATTAATGTCTTATCAAGAAACTCGACAGAAGACAAATTGTTTTGCTATTTTCTTAATTGTATATAATTTTTACAGATGTTTTGAAAAAAATAGTTAAAACTGATAAATTATTTAAATTCCATATCTTACAAAAATAGTTACTAAAAATACGGGTCTTTTTTGATGAAAAATAATATTTGCAGTAATATCATATAGTTTATATTTGTTGATTTGAATTCGATTGCGAACGAAATCGATTATAATTACCAGAAAAGAATGAATATTTTAAATTTTCATAATTTTTAAACGTGAGAGATTAATAATTTTACGAAACTAGCTACAAACAAACGACCTGGGAAAAACTTTTCCATACAATTAGATTGTATATTATATGCATGAAAAAAACTAAATCGCGATATGTGAAGAACTATACATCCTTCAATTGAGTTATTGTTCTTCCGAAGAAGCGACATACACATTAGGGATCCCGAAATCCCGTCCAATTCTGTGATCCCGGGATTAGTAATATCACAATCCCGGGATTTCTGCAATAATAAAATTAGCGGGGTGTAAAAACAAATAAAAATAAGATGGTTCGAAGTTTTGGTATTTTTTAAGAATTCCTTAAACTTCTGCGTTTTTCAATTTGTTAAAAAATCTTCCGCGCTGATATTTTTGGGAAATCTGCAAATTCCTGAGTTTTTGAAAAATCAAAATTGCCGAAAAAAAAATCTAAATCCCGAATCCCAATTTATACACGATTTTATGTTGAATGTTAAATCCTGGGATTCCGGTATCACAAAAAGGATCCGGGATTGGATGCCCTAATTTGGATATAAATTCATAAAGTTTATTATTGAATGTTCTTAACAGTGCTACAATGGAGTTTTAGAAATTTACCGTGATTTTTGTAAAAATACAATAACGCTTAAACTAAACTTTAAATTTTGTTTTAAAATCTAAAAACCCTGGTTGTCCAAATCAAAAAGCAATTTTTTTTTCCATGATAAGATGGGTGTCATAAATATTTCAATGAGTTCGTCATCATATTAGTAACCAAGTTATTTATTATCTTTACAATTATGATATAAAAAGAAATGCATAGATTAGATTAATAATTTTTACGATGCAATAATTCCAGAAACGTTTGTCATTATATTATTGTTGACGATATTTAAATCTGTATTGAGAAACTTGGTATCAAAATTCGATTCGTGAATCTAGGGATATTTCGCTTTTTATACCGAAAGTATTGTAACATGAAAAACAGGGACTTTTCCCGTATCCTTGAATTTAATAATTTATAAATACATATCAGATCAATGTATCTTCATCCAAGATTTATCGTTAATATGTCTTATATAATTAATGATTACAATCACTTATTGTATTTTTTTCTTATCTTATCAAATTTTCAATATCACGAAGAGTACATTTGTACGAAAACTGTAGTCTTATGTCAAAATAAAGTATCGCACTATTTTACAGCGTATTCATGCAAGTTATAAAAAAATTGCTTTTATTGTTTTATTTCAATATTTTTTTATTTTGGTTAGTCATTTCGCAATCGTTTAATTGAATGATCATAAAATAATTTTAAATGTTTCAAGAATACCCTTCATTGATAAACAATATGAAAGATAATTAAAGAAAATATATTGCTTGGTATTCATTCTTGGAAAAACTAAATTATATGTAATGAAAATCTTATCCACCTTTTTTAATAATTAAGTTATTAAATATTGAATTTTTAGTGTCAGTTGAACAAAAACTAAAAAATATTCTTTAACAATTTTTTTATCAAATAGTCCTATTTTAATGCAATTTCTAATGTTTATAGGTTTTTGATTTTCGTTAACAGGATCGTTAGAAGGATGAAGTTTTAAAAAGACAATAAATAAGCAAGTCTGTCTTCTCTTTCTTGATTTTTATTATTGATAAGGAAGTGGTTAGTAGAGCTTATCATCCCGGGATCACCTCGGGTCCCGAAATTCCCAAATTTCATCCAGTTTTATGATCCCTAAATTCCGGATTTCAAAATTGAGGATAAGAAATGTAAAACTCTCTAAAATTTTTGAAATTAGGCATTGACGAAATTGTCTGAAATCTCCGGAAGAGCTGAAAGAATTTTTCCCATTTTTCAAGGATTTTATACAAGAACTGTTTTTCACTAAATTGCTCAAGCTCTCATTTTTAAAGATATAAGGGATATACGAATACAGCTAAAAGAATATGACGCGTGGTTAGCTGTTTGCTCTCGCTACACTCATTTTTGACGATAAGAAGAGTTGAAGGCAATTTAAGATATCAGATACAATCATTCCTTCTGGCAACAATCTATCAATCAATTAAAATAAATTTATGAAAACTTTTCGTACTGTGATTTGAACCCGCAAACTGCGGAAAAGAAACGATTGATGCTGATCACTCGACCGCGCAGCATAATAATGAGAAGTACAATTTTAATCAAAATAAGATTGAAATCATGCTTACTTTTTATTTTTTTGTATTGATTGGAAAATTATTAACACGAGAAAATAATTAGACAGACGCATATTGGTAAAAGATTCTCTTAAAAGCGACTGGAGTTTGTAAGCCTCTTTTTTACTCAGACCTGAGTTAAGTTGAAAGATTACCTACGCTTCGTTTTCAATAATTAAGATTTTTAAGTTAATGTTATTTGTATTGTTTTCAAATAAATTACGTTGATTTTTTAAAAATACATTTTAAGTTCATTATTAAGCGACGATGAGACAAACAAGTATGTATTGCAAATTTTTTTTTAGATATCATTAACACACTATTCCATAATCGCGTTAGTACATGCTAAGCTAAGCTCAATAATTACTTTTTATCTCTGTATCACGGATGCAAATTGAAAAAATGTTAATGATAATGATTTTTAAGATACTACAGTCATTAAATCTATTGTTAACCATTCTTGCAAAACAAGTTTAATTGGGTAAAAAATTGCAAAGTATTTTTTTTTTGTTAAATTAGTTGATAGCTAATACTTTCGATGGTTTCGGCGGTAACTTTGTGGAAGTTCATTTTAATAGAAAATTTAAATTAACTTTGATTATTCCACGTATTGTGTAACTAACTGTGACACGTGTTTCGCCTCTTTCAGAGGCATCTTCAGACTTACTATCGCAAAGTTTGCTTAAGTAATGAAGCAAGATTGATTCTAACATTTTAAAATTATAAAATTACAAAATGGATTGGGTTTTTTTTCCTTTTAAGAGGAGCAAGGAGGGGGGTGTAGAATCGAAATAAAGCAAACAGATAATGATACTAATTTTACTAATGAGTTGTAAACAATCAGAATGGGATTTTTCCTTTTTAATGGAAGCAAAGAGGGGATTATAAAATGCAAACAAATTTAATCATACTACTAATGACGTTAAACATTACAAACTATTAAAACTAATGAGCTACAATCAATCATCTAGGTTTGTGATTACTCTATTAATTGGAAACAATTTTAGTAACGGGGAACCGCCTGTGCTATTAAGAATATTATTTAATAATATTTCTTTTTTGTTAAGAGTTTTATTAATTTCTAAAAATTCTAAGCTATTCATCTTTAAACCCTTTTTATTAATCTTATATGTTCTTTAATTCTAATATTAAAGTTTCTACCTGTCTGTCCAACATAAGACGCTTGACAGTCTCCACAAGAGAGTCGATAGATACCACTCTGTGACGATGAATCTACGCGATCTTTACTGTTCAATAAAATTTTACCTAAATTATTTACTGTATAAAACGCGGGTTCTATATTGTCTGGCAAAAATTTAACTATCTTTGACGAGATGTCTCCTAAATAAATAATTCTACGCCAGTTTTTAATATTATCGTTTGCTTTCTTCTCTCCTGAAAAAATATTATTTACTATGAGTTGTTTAACTTGCTTACGTTTAAGTAAGTTAACTACTACGTCTGTGTTGTAACCATTATTTACAGCTATCTGTTTAATAATGTTTAACTCTAATTCAAAGTTGACTTTAGTGAGAGGGATGTTAACTAATCTATTAATCATTCTCTGAGTTTGCCAATCATTTAATAGAAAATAATCATAATTTTAATCAGATTTGTAATTTAGAAATACTCCACCGAGTAAATAAAAAGGGTTTAAAGATGAATAGCTTAGAATTTTTAGAAATTAATAAAACTCTTAACAAAAAAGAAATATTATTAAATAATATTCTTAATAGCACAGGCGGTTCCCCGTTACTAAAATTGTTTCCAATTAATAGAGTAATCACAAACCTAGATGATTGATTGTAGCTCATTAGTTTTAATAGTTTGTAATGTTTAACGTCATTAGTAGTATGATTAAATTTGTTTGCATTTTATAATCCCCTCTTTGCTTCCATTAAAAAGGAAAAATCCCATTCTGATTGTTTACAACTCATTAGTAAAATTAGTATCATTATCTGTTTGCTTTATTTCGATTCTACACCCCCCTCCTTGCTCCTCTTAAAAGGAAAAAAAACCCAATCCATTTTGTAATTTTATAATTTTAAAATGTTAGAATCAATCTTGCTTCATTACTTAAGCAAACTTTGCGATAGTAAGTCTGAAGATGCCTCTGAAAGAGGCGAAACACGTGTCACAGTTAGTTACACAATACGTGGAATAATCAAAGTTAATTTAAATTTTCTATTAGTTGATAGCTATTTTGGCTTATGCCTTCAAAAATAAAAATGGAATACTTTGCTGTTTTTTACTTTATTATAATAGAATTCTACTAAGAAAATACTAATTCAATCAATATTGTAAGTTTAACCTTATTTTCGTCGTTCCATTCCAACTCTTCGGGACAGTCGAATAAAACCAATTTTCCATTATCACACCTATAGAACTTTGTGCAGTCTTCTTCGTACGGAAGAAGAATTTCTTCCGTGGAATTAATGCCTGAACCCTTGCATATGTTAGGTACCTACCAATTTAACATGGTTAAAATAATGGTAACAAATAATTTATCGTATTGGTCAAATACTTTTATATTAAATAAATAAAAAACTTTTAACGAGATTAAATAAATGGCTGCAACTTAATATTAACATAAAAATTACTTTTAGCCAAATGCATAAAAAAATGCTTGGATAAATTAAATAAAAAAATAAAAAACAAAGTTTCGTATTTTTTTTTGACTCGTACATTGTCTTTTGAATCAAAATTTCAACTAAATGAATTTTTTCACATTAATATATTTTATTGAGTTGTAATTAAAAATTTACTTTGTCATGAGGTCCAATAACCACTCGTTGGCTTAGATTGCCGCCACATTTTCTTTTAATTACATAAGAGTTGTTTAATTTTACTAAATTCTTTTAATAATAACATTACTTATTAACTTTTAATACTTACGTAGGTCAGCTGTGCAACAACTAATGTAACTCCAACTAGGCTTATTATGGCAAATGAAATCGTAAATCCTTAAAAAAATACATATTTAATTAAGTTCTCAACTTTAAACGTTTTCAACGACAAATAAAAATGGGTTTAATTATATATTGAAGCTCATGTTACATGTTAAATACAAAAAAACACATAAAACGTAATTCATTCATGCTAAATAACATAATTCACATTATTCCCAATTTTAAGTTGGCTGAATAAATTCAGATTCCATTTAATTAAATTCATCATTATTTCAAGATTTACCGAGAGAACTTTGAATATTTTTTACTTCAATATGGCTTAGAAACAATGATTTCAAACTTGTTAATCGCCATAAATATACACTGTTATTAACTGTATCATTTTTTTTACCTCTTCTACAATCCTCTTTCAAGAACACTAAAAACGTGAGTATTTTTTCCAAGCTCAGAAACATCGCCGAAGCCAAAATGACTTTTTGTATTCTCGCTTTATTATGAAAACTTCTCTTTTTCAATTAATTGTCTTTCAGGATTCAATTATTTTAAAAGCCTGTTTTAAAATCGTGTCAGGATAACTTTTCTCAGCAATCTATAATATTTAATAATAAACATTGTTAGAAATATATTTATCGTTTTTCAAATATTTATTTGAAAAAAAAATCAACCGTTTTAAGTTATTTTTATTTAAAAAAGCAGTAAGTAGAACGAAATTTGACAAAAAAATCACTTATTTTTGTTATATTTGCAAAATTTCACCAACAACAAAAAAAGTATTGAAATTTGTATGAACTTTTTGCGTTTGTTTTTTCGAATCAGCTTTTTTATCATACCAAGGTATACAACATATTATGTTATATTGAAAGGGTGTAAGCTACAAATGCCAAATTAGTACCTTAATTAAGCTGTATAAGTTTGAAAAAAGGAGGTCTGTGAAAATTGCGACCAGGAGAAGGAACTTACGAAAAAGTTTTTCTCATACAATTTATGAAATTAATGTTTCATTCAATAAAACGCCAGTTTCTAAGTCCTCCAGCACTTTTTGTGTCTCTTGTGATTTTTTACGTCTTTCCACATTTAATACGACAGCTTGTATGTTTAGTAAATTTAAGTCGTAATAATTACCTCATTTCTTAGATTAAATGGCGCATTTTCTTATGTTGATGTCCCAAAAATTTAGTAGGTGCTTTTTTAATCGATGACACCTTACACTCGCTGTCAAAAATACATAATACATGAGAAAATGCAGACAAAATAACTTCCAGTTCGAATATGAAACACAGAGTCGTAATGAAATTTTGACTTTGGTGGTATTTAATAGAATAAAGTAGATACATAATACACACAACTAACATATTTTTTATTACCACTATTTGACTACGTTTGTTGTAAAAATGTTTTCGCGTTGTATTTATTATTTATATTAAAAATGGTGCATCTTGTTATCGAAAAAATGCACGCTAAAATTTAAAAAAAAGATATTTTAAGTCGCCACTGTATTTTTTATAAACAGTGATACTCTATATTAGTAAAAAAAATATTTAGAAATGTTTTTCAATCATCAGTCATTAAAAATGCCAAACTGAAAATTTCTCTGAACATAATTTTATTTAATTATTCATTTTATACAAATTTGGATAATGAGTTAGTGAAAAAATGTATTATTTTTTTCATGAAATATTTAAAAAGTCAAACAAACACAAAATGCAAATTTAAAAATAACAAGCACAACAGATAAAACAATCACTTTAAACAAAATTTTTTTACAAATAAAAACACAGATTATTTTTACTTTTAACACAGAATAAAAAATACTTTTTAAAAAAATACGTACTAACCTACCACCGACTTTTTCTAATTTCCGTTCCACTCACCGGACGCGATAAAATATTTTAAGAGATTCTTTTCAACAATGGTAATCTGTATTGCACTGCTTAATTACTAATAGCAACAATTTCCATGTAGTTGTGTGTTTTTTAAATTGAAATGAAACATAATCGATGATTTCAATATAGTCCGGAAAAATCTTCTTGTACCTTGGCGAAACTTTTTAATCAAATAAACGTAAATATTTAATGTCGATTCTAATCGCTTATGTTTTATTGTATTTGTTTAATGCTCATTCAATTACAATGACAAAATAAATTACTATAAATTAAGCGAAAGCTTTATTTATTTTGTTTGTATGGCAAATAAAAAATCAAAAATACTACTTTTTGTTGATACCAATACGACAAGTTTTCATAACTCTCAGCAACTCGTTTTGCTAAGCACTGATTAAAAAAATTGAGCACCGACTTATTTATATAATATTGCGTATATGTTATAGTTAATATTTAAATCTTGTCAATGTTTACATCTAATTGTAGTTTTAGTTTAATCTTATATCATAACACTTTACATTCATTTTGACTATTGACCGAAATAATTAGTAATAGTATAACTTTACTGAGATTTGGAAGACAGAATAGAAATGGCATTACTGTTTAAGTTGTGTTTCAGTTCTAGTCAAATTAAAAAAGATATAACAGATTAGGTTACGATAGGTAATGCCAGACAAGGTTTTTGGACATCCCTAATAAAACTATAGCTTATTTCTTTAAAAACATTACCTTTTAATTTTGAATTATGTTCAATAGACAGTAGGCAAAAATGACAAGACTGAGTACACGCGTGACTACTATTAAGTTCGTGAACACCTTAACTACGTCTGTGTAGTTATAATATACATTGACGAGTTTAAATGTGTATTTTTTCTTCGTGTATACTGTAAAATAAACAGTACATACATTTACTCGAAATTGGATACGTTGACTAAGTGTTTATATAAAACAATTGGAATAATAAATAATATAACAAAATTAAAAATGATACATAACCATCTCTACTTCCATGTGAATCATACCTCACCATTTTTTTCTACGAGAACGCTTTGTTGTTCAGTTTCTTAAACTTTAAAAAAAAAAAGCAAGAGCTAACGCAGTGGTTGACTACAATCAATCCCCTACATATCATTTCAGGATCGAATAGATGGAATTGAACTTTTGAAATCACACAGATATACATTAATAAAACTGTTCATACTAATATATGTTTTCATAAATCATGTTATATTTTGCTCAAAACGCCATATTTAAATTTATTCTAAGCTGAATTCATTCAAAAATAGTACATTAATGTAATGCTTTCCACGGAAAATCAACAGCTTTAAAATTATTACTTCACTGGTAAAAGAGTCTACGGTTACAAATGTTACAAAATTAAAAATGCTTTTATTGTGATTTTTCTCTGACAAAAAGTTGCCTTAGTTCTAAATTGTTGTGAACTTGTAGATTTAAATAAATATTAACTAGGTTAATTGGCAATTTACTAAAAGAACTGCAATATGTTTTTAATGTATTTTTTGTTTAATTTAAAAGAATTATGTTAAAAAGTTTTTTTAAATCTTTTTTAAACAACGCATATTAATCGCAAAACTTTTATCACAATATAAATTTCCACTCTGTTTCTTGTTATTTCTGAATTAATTCGTGTGTTATGATTGAATGCACATACTTGATCATAAGCCTTCGTATTAACAAATAGTTTATAAACTATGTAAAAAGAAATTTAATCAAATTATAGACTAGTTCTTTCAATTAAGGTAAAAGTCGGACATTTTTTTTGCGTACATTGACAGCAGCAAGCAGAAGATTCGCGATATGTTTGCCGGACTATATCAAGTTTTGTCTGATCTCGTAATCGATAAAATTTTGTTGACTTAATAACAGCTACGTCAGGTCTGATACAACTTATTACTCATGCCACTGACGTTACAGATAAACATAAGAATTCTAAAATTCAAGCCATGCGTGGTTTGATTCCTTTTTCTTCCGGATATTTTTCATACGTAGATTAAATTTTATTAACAGCTTCAGGAATTACCCCTTTTGGACTTGTTTTTTTTTCTCTTAACTTTTATAACGATATTTAAACATTTAACTGGTCACTCTTAGTGTGTTCACTGTCAATACGTCATGGAAAGTCATTATATTTTTTAAAAAATACACAATATTCCTTTGTACTTAATTTCCACTTGTATGATTTAAAAAAGATTGAAATGTATTTTTTTTGTGTTTGCATTTTATCTTACATATGAAGTCGATTTTGAATTTACAAGATCGTTATTATTTAAGATTTTAATGAATTTGACGCACTTGAATATATTTTTGCATGACCGCTCACGAGAATGAACTAAATATAATACATTAAATAACAATTTAAATATGCAATCATTTGTTTCCATATTTCTTAATAATAATTTAAAATACCGTACCCATACGAATGGGATTATAGATGTTTAAAAAAATTGGCTCGATTTTCTCATTTTGAGTTTATTTAAATACAAACATACCAACAACTATACCGCAGAACCAAATAGTTCAACGTGATTTAGATGATTAAAGAAATCAATCGAAAAAGGGTTGCTTTAAGCGAACAAGTACATTCTTATTATAACATGATAATTTATTCCATCTTCGTAGTTATGCAAAATAGTTCGCTTTTCCAAGTATTTTTTTTAAATAATATACTTGTTTGACTTACAACAATGTAACTTTACTTTAAAAACGTTTATGGCTACTTAGAAAGAATTATCTATTTTGAATTTCTTAACATTTTTAACTGAATAACAATGAAATACATTTTGCTCTATTAAAAGTTACGAAAAAGGAATCTCTTGTAATGATGAAAAGACTGCTAGACACGTTACCTAGACAATTGTGCGTTGTTTTTTTTAAGTATAAAATTCGGAAGACAAATCAATCTGTTTGGGTGTAAGAAAAAAGTTGCATGAATGATTAGTAATTTTCTTGAAACGATGACTAATGTTTATTTAATTCATTGTTATATGTACATATATGATTCATAAATTGTGTAGAAGTATAAAAAAAAATATCAACAAAATCATCTTTTATATTTTACATTAAAAGTGGCAAATTTCTTCATAACAAAATTATTTATTCGATTCGTAATGTGAACGTGTGTTTTTTTGCTCATTTAATTTTTTATTTTATATTATTTCACTAAAATTTTCTTGTTAACTTCATACAATATCATACGCAGCCACTTTACCCATTGGACATGCACAGTTGGCTCTTTCGGGATAATCGCAGACTTGCAAACGAGCATTGAAATGAAGCATAGGAGGACAGTACGTGAGATGACCGACACCCCAATCACACGTGTAGAAACTTCCACAGTCTTTTGGATTAGCAAGAAGAACGGCTGGTTTGTGTGCTTCATGCTCTGGACACGCTATTGGTTTACGGGCGGCTAAGCATGGCCTCACTGTACTGCATCCTGCGGTTGCTGGCCAGTCACACACCTAGAACGAACAAAAAAAACAGATTGTAATATTCTTAAATTATGTTTTATATTATACAATATTATGTATTGTACGCAGTCAATCAATCGATCAGTAAAACGACAATATAAACAATTATATGTTTTCAATGATGTATTATATAACACTTAAATGCTTAATTTATTATTTTTTTATAAAAACGTATTGTTTTTATGTATAGAAAGTGCAAAATTATGTTTAATGGTTCAGTTTTAAAAGTCATAATAAGCCAGATTCTATTAATTACACGAATGTTTGTAAATAAGTCACTTAATATTTTGCCTAAATTATAGATGTCGCTATAGACCACTACACTCACCCTTATTATTATTGAAATTGAGACGATAATTGAATTAAGCTTTACCTTATTATCATTGTTCCACTCCAATTCATCAGGGCACTTTAACAAAATTGGCTTTCCATGATCACACTTGTAAAACTTGGTGCAATCTGATTCGTGAGGAAGAAGATCGTTTAGAGAATTAACGCCTGGAGCGTTGCAAATGTTGGCAATCTGCACGTTAAAAAAAGTTTTTTTTTAGATACGTTTATTTATTATATTTAATCATTTGAAGTAAATTCAAAGTTTTTTTAAAGAATATCCAAAAAACGAGTTCACAGTTTATTAAACTATAAAATTATTGTTATTTCCAACGCTTGATTTTTTCAGCTAACTATAGAAAATCATTATTTTTAAATACTTTGTTTTTTTATATATAAATAAAACAGTATGTTTTTAACTTAAGAGAACCTGTCGCATATTTCACCTCATTATAATTATTTTACTATGCTAACGATTGTTACTGATTGCAATGCAATAAAACGATACAGTGACGCATAAATTGTCACGATTATTCACAGAAATTACTGATTTCTTTGACTGCAGTATTCAATTATGAATAACTCCATTTTACTTTCAGCAGCGCTTTCAAACAATGAAAGTATAAAAACTCCTCCCAGATTTTCAAAAAAAATTCGTTAGGATACACAGCATTAAAAAAAAGTTAGTCATCAATAACTCTTTGACATTGTTGAGTCCAATTTACTTTTTTATAAATTTTTAATACTTGATTACAAAATAAACTCACATACGATGATAAAATTAAATAAAAAATAAATATTTTATTGATACTAAATTCTTATACGACTCATTGACAAGAGCTTTATTACAATATTGTTATAAATGAATGTATATTGAGTCTATCATACATGCATATTATACAAAAGACAATTGATTGTATTGGTATAAAAAATATCTTACATGTGTGAGTTGTACAGCCACGGCCGATACACCAAGAAAGCTCAGGATAACAAATGAGATTTTCAATCCTAAAATAATACAGCTATTGATTATGTGATGTTTTTTTTAATAAAAAAAATGTGCCATGTAAACCATATATATTATTTTATTTTAAGATTATTAACATCTATTTATTTTTAATATATGAAACATATTCACAAGTACAAAATATCTACGCAATATTGAATCTTACAGTATAAGCGTTTTTATAATCCATATTATTTTAGACAGGATTTTGTTTGGATTTAAAAAAAATATTTGCTTTTCCTTAAATTATCTTGATTGAATTTGGAATGAGAAATTTTATATTGTTTAATGGTTTGTCATTTTTTAACATTTAACACACACATTTTAATGGTCCGGAAAATCATTACTTGCCTAGAATATCTCTTAAATAATAATTCTTGATGTTGAAATATGAAAAGCTTTGTATTTCATTGGATTTAAACTGTTTGTTTATTATGTATTCATAAAAATTCTCTAGTGTTTTGATTAAATATAAATTTAAATAAAATTCAAAAAAAACATACCGATCAAGATTTACACAATGGAAAATATGGAATTGCTTTTTACACTTACCAGACATTTTTATTTAATTAAAGTGATATTTTTAACAAAAGCACTGATAATTAATTAGCTGTTCCACACTGCTGGACAATTAGTTATAATTTAATTCTTGTATTGAAGTGTTTTTATAGTAAATCAAAAATAATCAACATTGTTTTTTTGATAACAAGATGCGTTTTTATCTAATCAACACATATATATTCAATTTAAACCAAGAATGAATATGTGATATTAATAATGATTGATTTTAAAATGTAAGGGAAAATACAGAAAACATTGTACTCTTACTTTGAATATTGATCTGGTCTCTGAAATTGAGGTGCTTCGTATCGAAACTAATTATATCCATTTTTGATATTTTTAAGTATAGCAAAAAATTCTAAATGTTATTAGTACATATAAAAAAAAAAATTTGATATTAAAATGTACTTTTAAAAATACTAAAACTACTGCCAAAGATCACTTTCAGTGTCTAAGCTCACGTTTGTAAACGAATATTACGATAAGGTTAGAAAACCCAATCGGCGATCAATATTTTTCATAATGTAATAGTATATTTCGCATATTAATAAAAAATACTTTTTATTTGCGGTAAATACTCATGGTAGCTAAAAACATTTTTTTATAATAACGACAATTTTTTTTTCTGTGGTTTTATGTGATTTTCTAGAAGCTCAATTTTTGGATAATGTGAGTTATGATACTATTCCCCTCAATTATCACTTAGAAATCACAAAGCAATAATCGATTGATTTTTTAAACACAAAAGACTTAGAGACAACTTACCTTAGTTTTTGTTGTAAAATTAAGATGTGTACTCATATATTAAAATAATTTTAATGCAGGCTGCTAGCACAATAAAATTATAAAAAAACACAATTTGGTTTTCTTGGTATTGCTTGGGTATTCTACAATACAAATTGATCAATAAACATATTCTTAATCAGCTCTGAATCAGTAACAAGAGTTTGTCAGCTAACAATAAGTAAATATATTTTTTTAGGTTGGTATCGTCTGAAAGTACTTGACGAAACTTCAATATCAAATTTAAACAATTTTAAAACTATCTTTTTGTACATTTCTATTCGTCGGGCATCAGTTTATGCCAAAACTAAATAAAAGGTCCCTCGGAAAAAGACGTATGGAAATGTTCAAAATATGAATGATTAAAATAATATATTGAAATCATACCTATAGAGTTAATATTATTCTTAGAGACAAAAGAGATCAATGGAAATATTAGCAAATGATAATTGCGCTATTGCTATTAACCTTTACGGTCAGTTTGACAAAAAGTTTTAAAATATCAAATAATATGTCGCTTTTAACATTTTAGCTGCCGTAGAAAAGAGTATGTAATACCTAGCATGCCGGCTATAATTAGCAATTTTCAATTTAATTAGGTATTGACGAGTTAAGTTGTAACTGGCGTGAAACAAAATATTTTATTAAATTATACAAGAAAGCGGAAAAAAACAAATTGATTATATTATATAATGTTGAAATATTAAATATATATTTTTTTCTAAAACAACTCCATGACAAATCCCGACATCTTATCTTATCTTCCTACAAAAACTTTCAGTACAATATCTTTTGCAGTTATCCTGTTGTGCGCTTCAAACATACAACAGCTATCGAAAAAATCGAAATTTACCGAAGTATTTATCAGTTTTTCCCATACGTCCCACAATATTATTGTACAATCTCACTCCATTTTCAGTCACATATTCTACTTATTTTTTTTGTATTATTAAATGATGATTTCATTTTTGCATTATCATCGTCGTATGACCTCTACATCTTAACGCCGAAAATACCAACTAAATCAGCCATACTCAACCTTTTTTTCTTCCGGGCCTCATTCCGACTTTTGCTTCTCTACGTGGGCCGCAACATATTTATAGTAAACTGTTAAGATAACACATACTATAGTGCAGCCGTCGGCAACTGGTGGTCTGCGAGGAAATTTTTGTGGTCCGCAGATGCATGTTCTGTCTCACTCTCTCACCTTGTTTTATATTCTTCGCGTTATTCACTTTTATTTAAATATCTTATATTTAACACAAAAGTCTATTTGGTGATCCGCCGGATCAAAATTTTGACATTTTAATTTATCTAGTGGTCCGTGAGTCCAAAAAGGTTGCCTACATATGCATACATATTTATGTATTATGATGTCAAAATAAAACTTTTTTATTTTATGTAAATATATACATGTGTATACATTTATGTATTCATGTATTTTTTAAAGTAAAAAATAACAATGAAACAAATAAAAAATATGTAAAAACTACAAAAAAATACCAATGTATCCAAAATCTTAAATCGTTTACTTAAAAATTAATGTAAATTTTGATATTGAGTCAAAAGAGACAAAATAATTGGTGACTAAAATTATTAATTGATTTGGCATTAACTTGGTAGAACTCCATTATAATAGGGTAAAAATATCAAAGTATTTTAGTTCTACAGTTTTTAATATTTTTTACATTTTCCGGCTTTCTCCATCGTCAGAACTATAGTTCTGACGATGGCGAAAGCCAAAATAGCTATCAACGCATAAAAACTATTAAAAACTGTAGAACTAAAATACTTTGATATTTTTATCTTATTATGACTATAATTATTTAGGGCCGCAGGTTGAGTATGGCTGAACTAAATGCATATTATTTTACTTGAAACATTAAACATAATATTGTAGTTATCAAAACTTTTTATTCAGACCACTGAGGACAACTGATTAAGCCTTAGAACTTTAGTCGCATTGAATCCTTGAATTGATAAATAGATTTTAGAAATAAGTATCCAAAAAATTAATGTTCGATATTCATCCAAAAAAAATATGAAAGCTTACTTATATTCATTGTGTATTTTATTCAATAAACAATACACAACATAAAAAATAGTTCGTGTCAATAATTATTTCTCACTTTCACTAAATTTATGTATTGATTTTCTACTTCAAAAGTGTCAATCGCATAGTATGAAGAAAATATTTTTATAATTAATTACCTGTTGGATTTTAAAATTCTTTTAATTATATGACCATTTTATATGAAAATTAATATGAGTTTAATATGAGCGAGGTTTTTTAATATGTGTAATAGTTTGTTTTTAAAGAGTTTTCAAACCATTCATGTTATATTTTTGTTCGATGTCATATGTGTTGTAGAAGTACTGTATTATACGAAAATTATTATTTATTATTTATTCTCAAAGAATTGTTGAGCAACTGACACAAAACATTAAATCGAGCTAAAACAGTCAGTATGTAAAAAAAATATACATCATATGAAAATACATTATAAAATTTCATAAAAAAATATTCTATTGAAAGAAATGAAAAATCAGTGGTATTTTTTTTAATTTATTTATTAAAAAAAAACTTAAAATATAAAATAAATTATGTTTTGCACAGCCATACATTTCGTGGGATTTTCAAAACTTTTTGGCAAACAAGAAAATTTTCGCAATTTAATTTAATATTAATTGATTTTGTTTTGTTCAAGCGACTTCTTCCTTCTTAATTGTAAAATAGACTTCTCAAGGAGCAATCTCATTCTGGGAGCAGGCACAGTTGGCTCTTTCAGGATAGTCACAGACTTGCAAATGAGCATTGAAATGAAGCGTGGATGGACAATAGGTAAGGTAAGCAACACCCCAGTCACACGCAAAGAAACTTCCGCAGTCTTTTGGATTAGGAAGGTGAACGGCTGGCTTGTGTGCATCATGCTCTGGACACATTGGTTTACGGACACCTAAGCATGGTCTCACTGTACTGCATCCAGCGTTCGCTGGCCAGTCACAAATCTAAAACGAACAAAATATACACGTCATAATAATTTCAATAGTAATTTTTACGCAGTCAATCATTCGTGAAACAGCAGTTTGAATAATCAGTATTAATCAACAGTTTATTACTTACATAAGCAGGCCTTAAAAATAATATTGGGTAAGAGACGCAAAACAAAAACAACTGAAAACTGTTCACTTAATAATGATCCTCATTTTACCTTGTCATCACGACTCCACTCCAAGCCATCAGGGCATTTAAACACTATTGGTTCTCCATGATCACACTTGTAAAACTTAGTACAGTCTTCTTCGTGAGGAAGAAGGTCTTCTAAGGGATCGACTCCAGGAGCACTACATATATTTGCTATCTGTAGAAAGGCATAATTCATAATAGTAATTTCATATTGTAATGTTTTCAAACGAATCTTCAAATAATATTTTACAGGATACCTCCCGATCATTTTAAAAATATGTAAAAAAATACAGTGTTAAAGTAGTTTTTAAAAGAATAAAACCAATTTCAATCTTAAGCTTTTTGATTTAGTAAGATAACATATCATTCAACAATAAAAATAATTGAGATATTTGGCTGACGCGTTAACACTGCTGTAGACTTAATAGAAAAACCATAACAATTATAATATTTAAAAAATCTTTTATTGTTACTCATATAGTTAAAAACACACTTACGTGGGTAAGTTTCTCTGACACAACTGCTGATACTCCAATCAAGCTCAAAAGTGCGATTGAAACTTTAAATCCTAAAAATAAAAACAAAAAAAGTTTAATTTTTACATGTTTATTGATTTTGAATAACTCTTTACGGGGCAATAATAACTTATTGCTTGTATGAAGTGTATTTCATTTCTTCAAAATATATTTTCGTTTGTATTTTTATAGAATATTGATAAAAAATATTTTTTTCTATTATTATTAAAATAATACAAATTCACTTTTACTTACCACCCATTTTGAATTGTTTTTTTTTTAGTATAGTGATAACTAATGACCTGTATTGCACTTGTCAACAATGTTTAATGACTTACACTGCTTAGTAAAATGTTTTTATAGTAAATCAAACGTTATTATCAGTTGTTTTTTGATAACATGATACGTTTGGTATCTATTCGCAATCAATATATACGTACTATTGACTAATGTACAAAATGGGCTATTCCCCAAAATGATTCATGTCAGTTAATATTATTAAGATAATCAGTGATAATTCTTACACGAATATAATATATGACGTCATTTTTTTTTTATTCTGGAATCTTGGTCAAAGTTTTAATTTGGTATAACGTAATGAGTTTTTTTTATTATGGCAAATGTTGACGGTTTTTTGTATGTTTTCATATTGGAGTATTCAAAGACTTTTCGATTATTTTACAACATTTGATTTCCTAATACCAAGAATTTTTATTGAACAAGAAAAATAACTTTTTCTGCACCTTATCAGAGCATACAAACTGGTTCAACGCGAAACCCGGATTATTTATTATCATTAACTAGGGTTTACCAAAAAATACAGCAATTAAACAAGTGGTGTACACTTGTTTTATTGGTTTTTTTATATCCATACCCGCTTCCAATGTGGCGTATTTGGCCTCCTAAAGGACGTATCTCAACAGAACTTTTCTATGAGAATTGTCCATTACTCATTTGCTCAACCTCTCTTCTTCAGAGAGAGTAGTAGGGATAGAACGATAAGGCTACGGCAGTTACTGATCGCTTTCGATACTCCCAGTTATTGAAGGATGGAAATGGTGGAGAGAAAATTAAGAAATCAATACATCGACCGAAAAAATGCTGTTCGTACTGGGAATTGAACCCGTGAGATCTGGCATGGAAACTATTAATGCTAACCGCTACGCTATTCTTTAGTGACCGGTGAACCGGTTATGTGAGGAACTATTTACCGTTAACTGGTTATTTAAATGTGACGGTATTTTTCTAACCCTACATATTCCGCGTGGGCGTGAGTGAACTGACACGAGTATTGTTTATTATATTTATTAAATTAGACTTGGTCGGATCATTTTTTACATTAAAAAACCAGTCACCCAATAATTTGTAACATAAAAAAGGTGCGTTTGGGAAAAAAATTTACAGCCACATGTTTTGATTTTTAAAAATCCTATTTAACAGCACACCAGACTATTTACGTTTCTGTGATAATGCAATTTTGAATGTATGACGTATTAAATAAATATTTTATTATTTGTTGTAATGAATATTTATTAAGAATACCTTTTCAAATTTCGATGAGAAAAAAAATGTTTTTAATGACCTGTAGTATTTCAAATAACACATGTTAATTCTTGCCAACCACTCCTTATTTCCTTATAAAAAACAAGAGATATCATTATAGCTGTTTTTTTTCCAATTTTCAGTAGAATCGATTGTACCGTAAACACAATACGATAGTCCGTGTATGATAACGATCTTTTATCAGTCGTAAGACACAGACAATTAAGATGTCTGGTTATGTGTCAAGGTATTATGATTAATCTGGGAATTTGCTTAGCCAAAATATTAAATGCGTATATGGTTTTTACACAATTTTGAGGTGGAAGTAGTTTTACAGAGTTTTGTTTAACTATCGAAACCTCGCTTCCATAGTTCTGTTTATGCGCTAATTTAAATCATATTTAAATTAATATACCTACCACTGCATGCATTTAAGGTTACGTGGTACGGTCTATCAAGAATATAGGGTAAATGTTTCATTTTACTAATATATTTTTTGAAACTTGCTAATATTTTTGATGAATCCGCAGGTGACTTTATGGAAATTTATTTTTAATTAATGTTTAATACGATTTATTAATTCAGAATAAAGATACTTTTCAAAGAGGCGGAATACACGTCATCATTTTTATCAGTGGAAAACAAAGTTATCAAATAAATTTTATATCACTCATAATGCATATTCGAATTTTAGGTATTACATGAAGAACATATATGTACATCATTACAAGAAAACAAAATATTTCATACATACATATGCAGTAGAGTGAATAATAATTTTCTTATTAGTATTGTCTCAATGTTTATTGTTTTTACGTTTAAATGACACATTTTTCATTTTAATGAAATCTTATCAAATATCGATTGACTTTTTTATTTAATTAAAATGCAGCTGTGTTTGTGGGCTTAATACAAAGACTACCAACCTTGTATTCACGGGTGCCATAACAACCTCTGTTTTAATTTGTGCGCGCTCGCCAACTATTCAACCACGACGGAATATTTTTCAAAATCACCAATATTAATTATTGTTTACAATTTGTTGCACAATGATTGAAATTCATATTATACCTTATTATAAAAGGTTTACTTTGCATTAACGCTTCTTTGATTGTATGTTTTATTATATAACAGTAACTTTAAAATTATATTTTGTCTATAATTTATCAATCTTGCTCAATTATAAATATCTTTAGGACAAGTTTGTAGAGCCTACCATCTTACTAATATTTTAGGATGCGCTCTAGAGTACAAACAGGTTGAGATCCTTTAGTTTAATATGTTAAATGAGTTGGCATAGTAATCTACGTTGATATAATGCGAGGAATTAGTGTAAAAGTAGGTACAAAAGAACTTTCCTGGAAAGCAAATTTACAACGAGCATACTGAAAACTTCAACGTGAGTGGAGTAAAGCATGATATTATTTCTTGATAAACATATAAAATCAAACAGATAGACAAGTTATCTTTACTCTATAAAAAAAATTATAATTTTCTCAACATAAAATAAACTATAGTGACTGACATCATCAACACTTTTTTGTAAGAGAAAAAGAAAAAATCTGCTGTCTCAATCATAATTTCTCAACTAGAATACAAAAAAATATATATTTATCGGTTCCAACGTTATATTCAAATCTGTATAATATATTTTTAAATCAAATATAACTCAACAACTTTTTTTTTGTTAACAAATCTAGTTGATATTTGTCAGGATTTTTTTATTTTGATACAATCCAATGTTCATATAAATTGTAATTTCGTAAACTTGCCAACATGAATTTATCGGTACATTTCAGCACGACACATTGATAACTTTTATGATTCTCTCGTATAAATACATTCATATTTTATAACAAAAAAAAAAACATTGCCATTTCCTGATCAAATCGATAAGTTGTAATTCCAAACTATAAATGAGATATTAATTTTTGCCTCTTCTGTTTTTTGTAAAGTAAATAAGCTTTTACATAGTTTGAACGATTCAAATTTAATATTGAAATTCCACCAAGCACTTTCAGTTGAAATCTTAAATTTTATAAATTCTTTTATTACAATAACATGTCATCGGGGTTAAAAAGATATATTGAGACATGATGAAACAATACAGATGCCTAATATAAAAACCAATAAGTCGATTGAAACATCAATGTTTATGAGTGCCTTTTCTACAACTCTAAGTATTGTCCCATTAATAGAGTCGACTTTTACAGCTATTATTTTTAAAGAAATTGTAAGCGATTAATCTAGATCAAAAAAAAATGTCCATTTTTTTTATTACAAACGACCAGATGAATTACTTTATTTCTATTCAAAAGTTCGTAAGAATAAATTAAGCCGTCCCTCTAAACAAGCAAAAAAAACGCTAATAACATTAAATTGTTTTTACTATCCAATCCACGAAGGCGAAAAATACCACAAATTGGTGTTTATTTTAAACGGTTTGGAAATAATTGTCAAATAATTTTGTCGAGCAAAAACAACAGTCGGAAAAGTGTCCCATAAAAAGGCACAAATTGTGTCTACAAGACAAACAGTCATTATATTGTGATATCTCGGATAAGGACATGCTCCGCGCTTGAGTAAGCTAATCGCAATCCTACCTCAGAATGTAGGATGACCACTATATTTTAGAATATCAAATAAGAAACAAAATACTAAACTTTGTATAAACTAAGAAATAAATTGAGGTATCACGCTGCCTTCATAGCCAGTAATAATGTGTAGAACCGAAATTAATATGTCTATGGCGAGATGTAAAAATAATTATTGACTACTTTTTGTTCTACTTTCTTCTTTATTTGGATGAAATCTCAGTTATTTGATAAAATTAAATCAATAAATAGAGTGTTAAATAAATCAGTGTTCACATTATTGACTGCTAATAAATATAAGTGATCAAAAATCAAAAAAATATCAGGTTAAATTTCTTCGATAGGTATTATTTGATTGCACATTTAATAATGATTCAATTATATTGAAAATTTGTCACCCATTCTGGTTTATCAAGTAAAAAAGATACACAATATTCTAAATAATTCGTTAGCGATTGAATTTAAAAACATGTATTTAGATACAATGCAGAATCTTTGCAAAAAAAACTTTAGAAGGATAAATAGTTTTTTACAATATTACTGAGATTTAGGTCTACACATTTTTATTGCAATTTGTTTTAGTATAAATAACACTGTTAAATTCTATTCCTTATCAGTTGGTAATGCTCGCCATTAGCGAAACCGCTCCATATCTTGGTAAATAAAACTGGAAATAAGTACAGCGGAATATTTGTTTTTCTTAATATAATCTATCTATTTTTTTACTGGACAACATTGGTCACCTTACTCAAGCAGCTTTGTTTCACTTTGTAAAGCTCCTTTTGTATAAAAACGATTTGATGGAAATTTGCACAAAACACGCGAACCCAATTTGTTGGTCCGCCGTTGGATGGTTGTCTGTCAATTGAACGCTACATTTTATTCGTTTATACTCAATTAATACCTAATATATTATTATATTTTATTTGGGTTATTATTTATAGGTCCATGGCGATGTGATCAAATTCGATGGCTTTCATGCCAGACCTTGCGGGCTCCAAATACGAACAGAATTTTGTCAATCAGTTTTTCGATTTATATTCTAAGGCATGGATGTTTTTAGTGTCTAAAAAATATCCCCTGACCTCCCAATCAAATAACGGATTGTAGAAAAAGTAATAAGCCAACTACTTGTCCTGTTTTTCTCTATCCTTTTTATCCCAACTACTTACTATCTTTGAAAAAGAGAGAGTTTATGCTTCACATTTGTAGCGGACATGGATAAAAAATATTTAGACGAGAAAACAATAATTTAAGTGATATTGTTTTATTTAAAAGTATAAAACTTTGTTATATCTCTGCGTTCTTAAAAAACTGAAGAAATTTGTGTTGAAATATTTAAACAAATTCTTTTAAATCTCTTTTTTTAAAGTTCTCTTTATGCTTAAAACTTTATGTAGTAATAAGTAGGGCCTATACAAACACCGATTTTTGAAAAAACCGGTTTCCGAAAGTCAATATTGTTCTTAAACGGGTTTTATTCGGTTTTCGAATTTTTATAAATAATGGAAAATTCAATTAAAATAGCGAGCAAAAGTTCAAATTTTATGTTGTTTATTTATATACATAATAATATATAACAATAAATTATTTGGTGTTTCTCTTTAGAAAATTTAAAAAAATACAAAGCGTCCACTGGTCATTTTGTAACAAAATTTCCTGATTAATTAATTTTGCTGGGTAATGATGTGGGCATATGGTCTTTAAGCCATAAAATAAAAGATCCAAATTTTCTGTCATTTTGTTTATAGACTCGTTTATGGAAAATTCGGCACAACCAGTTACGAAGTTGAAAACCTGGTTTTCGAATGTCACAAATTTAGCCAAAAAACTGGTTTTTGAAAACCGACAAGCCCTAGTAATAAGTGATATGTATTATATGTTATAAAATATCACACATTTTTTTTAAGTGAGTATATACACAAAAAATGATGACTGAATCTAAAATTAAGCGTTTTGAAACTTTTACTACACTTTCAGGTGGCGTTTCAAAAGCGATCATTAAATTTATGTTTTATTTCCGATGATAATCATAAAATTTGAACTTAAATTATCAATGAATATATTCTTATTCAATTCATTTGAGTTAGAAAATAAATAAAATAAATCAGCGCTCAGTTTCGATGAAAATATTTGGGTTTAGCTGGTATGGACCAAAAACTAATTCAAATGAAGAAAATTAATATTTTCAAGCCAAGTGTTGTTTTCTTGGAAGAATTTAACATTATAAGTATAGCTATAACGATGATTGAAAAATTAAATTCATTACTTGATGACAAAATTAGTATGTAATCACTATAACTTAATTGTAGATTTTAACAATTAAGTATGCAATTTATTACTGTGGTTATTAGTTATAATTATATTATGCTGCGTAGTCGAGTGATCAACGTCATTAGCTTTAAATACGGAGGTAACGAGTTCGAATTATAGTACGGACAGGTTTTATAGATTGGTTTTTTAATCAATTTATGAACTTTTGTTCAAAGACATGGATGTGTGTGATGTTTTGAATTTTTCTCTCCTACCCATCATATCCTTAAAAAATACAGCATTTATCGTATACAACTTTCTGTTGAGACAAACTCTGTAAGGAGTTCATATGCTCAACATTGGTAACAGACATGGTTGAAAAAAAATACGTATTATAATAATTCTTGTAACATATTCCATTATATTATGTTTTTAAGTCCGCTATTTCGGTATTTAAAATCAGTGGAAATTCCAGGATCCCGGCTGATATAATACTTTAATAGCAATCACAATATAAAACTGATCATTTTCCTGGAGTCACATTCTTATCACCGAATTTCATATCAATGACAAAAAATTAAAATATTACTGAAATTATCTTGCTTCGATAAACAATTGCAACTTCTAAAAAAGTAACAAGCTACTTTTTAGCTAGCTAATAATTATCATTTGGCTGTGCTTAATTTTTGATCTGACTGTTCTTTCATTAAATAAGAACGGTCGCACGGTGATTAGGGTATCCAATCCCGGGATCCTGGGATTGGGATTAGCTCACCGGGGAATATGAAATCTTCAATTCACTAAACTTTTTCCTCGGATTATCTCCATACCGCGTTTTTTATTTTTTTAGCTCACCGAGGAATTTGAAATCTTCAATTGGCCAATTTTGTGTAAATTTTCGGGATTTGCTCAAAATTTTTCAATCCCGAAATCCCGGGATCGTGGCCGTGTCAATCCCGGGATCAGAAAATTTGACGGGATCTCGGTATTGGATGCCCTAATAGTGATGACTTTTGGTTTACATTGAAAACAACAAATCTATATCTCGTCATACTTCGACAATATCAATAAATCTTAGCGTTTGGCGAATAAAACAAGTCTGATCTTTCTTTTAGTTGGAAAAACAGCCGTAAAAACATCTCATCCTTTATGAAAGGGGGACGCTATTAAAAAACCCATCATCTTTCCCCCTGAAAATTCATCGCCAAATCGCCTTAAGTCCCAAACATAAAAATTGATGGACCCATTCGGGCCACTGGCATTGAAGAAATCCCTTAATCCGTACCTATATTTTTTATCGCCCGGTTAACGGCGCTTCCATCATCTGGGCCTGCACGTTTATATGTATTTATCTACGCCAAGAATTGGTGCTTCCAAATTCATTAAAAATTCCACTTTGCGCTTTATTAAATTAATTTATCCGATCGTAAAATTTATGTCTCAAAGGAATGATATTTTAATGCATATAACTTCAATAGATATTATATAAGAGGAAAAATATAAGCTCTCAAAGCCAAGGAAGGAACAGGTTTTTTTTTTTATACAAAGCTACTACGTTTTTTTAAACTGCAAAATCCGACAATCGAAAACATTTACTGAACTATTTTTTTAGCTTTATACCTAAAATAGAGGTAAATTATTTGTTTCATCGAAATTTAAAATTTTAGTAATTCAAGTCATTAAATTAATTATGATATGGAAGTTTTCAAATAATTCAACGTAATGCAAAAATGACATCGCTTACTTACAAAATCTTTTATTGTTACATTAAATGTATCTTAAAAACATAAAGATAAAAATGATCTGAAATTTTATATAATATGAAAACTTAATTAATGTATTAGCTCAAGCATTATTACAAACTTGTTTTTAGATTTTCTAGCTATCCAAACTTTTCACTTTTCAATGAACTTAACTTTTAATACGCCATCAGACTTTTTTTGCTTACAGTCCGTTGTACTGGACCTAATCTGTTAGGCGACAGCGTAAAGAACTTTGGATTAATCCCAAGAATATCTCAGGACCAATCAAAGTATACTATTAAATAAATTTAAATAAGATTGTAATGGAAAACATTTGCAAGTTAAAATCTATGTGATTGATCGGTTCAGCTGTAGGTCGAAATGATTTGAGAACTTATTTTTGTCCATTGATCATCTTTGATAAGTTTCTTTAAATGTTGCTTATTTATGTATACTTTGTCAAAAATATTTTTCATAAAATATTTAAATTATATATATATAAATTATATATTATATTTATATAAATATTTAAAATATAATAAAATATTTTATGATTCACTGTTGAAAAGCAAGAATTTTGTTTAATAATTGTTGTTTTACAAAACTGAATTTTTAATGAAAACGTTCATGTTAAAAATGAATTTTATTTTAAGCAATTCAACTCTTTGGATTTGACCGTTTTCATAATCTTATCTGATGATCATTTTAACACATAATTAACTGATTATCGGATCTTCGGAACACATACTTCGACTATTTTCGTTAGTATCGTGTTTAATCCGGTATTCGCGCTATCGAAAAATCCCACGATTTCAATCCTGATAAATAATTAGTGTATTCAAATACTTCACAATCATAATTTGAAAGATTTTTTAAGCATCTCGCTCTATCTTAATTTTTCAGAATGGTACAAATTATAACATTGATGTAAACCATGCAAAATTGTAAGAATTCAATTCGAAAACTTACACATAACAGAATATAATTTTATCTGTAAAGTTGCATACAAACTCATCCTCTCTTTATGAACAGATACGGACAAAAAGTGTGTATTAACGTCATTATAAGGTACATGTTTACAGTTGACAATTTTTTTGAGGTGTATAATTTAAATTTTTATTAAAAAAATATTTTCATAAAAGTTTACTGATAATTTTTAGTAATAAGATTTATAAAAAAAAACAAAATTAAACATTTTTTTCACAATTTATTTATTCTGGTTAACAATTATGTTCTACAACAACAAAGAAGCATATCGAATATTATTTAATACAATAATAACTCGTTGACCTTTAAAAATATTTGATTTCATATAAAATAATAGTATGTATTTAATTTGAAATATACGAAATAATTTTTTTAATTATTCCAACTGAATTAATAATATTAAGGCTCTTATTAAAATAAAATTATTTCGTTTGTGTATTTTTCATATCAAATTGATTGCAAATATAAATAAAAGACAAATTTCTAGTAATCATATTATTTCTGATCGAAAATATCAATATCAACGAAGCGTGAAATTGTAGGATTTCCGATTTAATTATTATCATAATCGTTTATTAATCCGGATATTTTATTTTCCATCTTACTGATTTTATGTATTATTATAATCATCGACGAAAACAAATTCCATTCAATTCAATAATCAATCAGATTTATCCAAACGAACAATGCTTTCTTTACACTTGATTAAATAAACAGAAGATTTTCTCGCACAAAACAAATATTGACAATTAAGAAACATTATTTTATTTTGTCTTTTTAAGAAGACAGTAGTATGACCACTCTTATATAAATATTTATATTGTTTCAATTCTTCTATTTAATTATCTGGTATTTTATGTAATATTTCAATATCTTTTCTGTTTGTATTTTAATTTTTATCAACGATTACTGTTTTAAACTCTTTCGCAATTATTTCAGATATTTTTTATCTGATTGCAAATATAAGATTGTATTTGTTATTAGTCTTTACCTCTTAGATTTTAGTCAGTTTTGGTGTTACCAAATCTTTTTTTTTTATATAAACTCTTTCAAATCTTTCATGATTTGTGTACAGCTGTATATTTTTTATCAGTTGATAGTTATCGTGACGAGCGAAACCAGTTCAGATCTACAAATAAAATATGTATATAATAATAGCACACTGCCGGCTGCGTGGTCGAGTGGTCAATGTCGTTGGTTTCGGTTACGGAGGTCACGGATTCGAATTCCATTGCTGACAGTTTTTATAAATTGATTTATATAGATAGATGTGTGTGCTGTCTTGAATTCTCTTCTTAAGCTAGCCACTAGCCCTATTTTAGTTATATCTTTATATATATGCAGTCTTGGAGAGGTTGAGCAACGAATTAAAAAATATTTATAAAAAAATACCATTGAGATGCTTTCATTAGGAGACCATAAGCTTCACATTGAGAACGGACATTTATAAAAAAATACAAAATATATATTTTTTATCATTCCACCGTTCCACTTATTATTGACAGTGAACACCTTAAAATTGTTTACTTAGATATGTATACGACTACACCTAGTTTACAAAACTCTCGAATTTCATGATAAAAAAAATATGGCATTTTTACTCTGACAATGTATTTAAACTATATTCTAAAAAAAAGGTATCACATTTAACGTGACGTCGTTAACTATGTATGTCATAGCTGCGTCAAATAGTTTGTTCCAGGATTGCTGAGTGAAGTTTTTTTTGTGACCGTCATTTTAGACACAACTTTTGACGTATGAAACAATTTAGTTTACGTATACGATCGTATTCTCTTCCATACTATTTAGTATATATTAATAACTGTCAAAAAGTGCGTAAGTAGTTAAATTACTAACGATATATATAATATATAAAACTGTTATATTTTTTTTCTAAAACCTTCTTCAAATATGTATTATATATATATGATGATTTTGTTTATTACTTTCTATACATACATATTTAATCATATAAAATAATAATCAGTTTTCATTCATAAAAAAATACACGATCCACCTTGAAAGTTTGATGGCATTCGTTATAAAATGATTAATTTAGCCTGCTTTAAACATGTGCAAACGGCTATAATCATATAAGATTACAGTGAGAGAATATGTAAACTGTAAACTTACATGACAAGTAACCAGTTTCAAGTTTGTGTTATCTTAGTTTTACACTTTTAAGTTCTAGTTATAATTTCATAAAACGTTTGTCAAGTTGTCAGATAATATGGACAGATGTAAGTTGTGTTTTGCAGTTGTGATTTCTGCTTTCAGTGTTGATTATATGGACTAGTTATGAAATTACTACTAACAAAAGATAACTGGCTGTTTTTCACGCGATTTTAAGGATAGAAGTAGCAAAAGAATGGTATTTGGATTATCTCTGTCTTTTTACCCAGATTAAATAATTCAACTGGAAATGGAATTATGCAGCACAATTATATTTGGGCTTGAATACAATTTCATAAACCAATGTAAGATATTTTTTATACCAAAGATCAAGCCCCATGACAACGCAATCGTATAAAAAACAAGCTCAAGAATATTTCTCACTCTATAAGCTATAAGACTGATTAATGGTTCTCTAGTGGCTTATTTCATTTTTTTTTATCAAATTAACGGAACGCTTTATATCATTGTTTAGTTTTATAATGTGTCATTGTTAAGCATGTATAAAAATATTGCTAACTATTTAAATTATTGTATCGTTTATTGTAATACAGAATAGTTTCCAAATACTAAGCGCGTAAGAAAAAGTTTATTTATTGCTAAAAACAAATCACTTACATAATGTCTTAAATTGGTTATAATCATAATATAAAGTGGATCGAATTGATAATAAACAAAAACTTAATGTATTTATTGTTCCCAAAGGCTTTTGTGTATTAATTTTTATTTCATAAATATAACAAATACACATTTCTCGCAGAAACTAACTTTTCTTATTATACGGGTCAGATTTATACGTCCTAATGATTTTTCTTTTACCTTAGAAAATTCAGTACTGAAACTATAGAAGGCAAAATTGCATTTGTTTAATTCCTGAAAGGGCTTGATATTTGAAGATGAATTGTGATTTTGAATGAATTTGTTCAGTGGTTAATATATATTTTTAATCGGTAGACCGCATTGAGTTTTAAGTTATATAATAAGGTCACATTGATTTATACAGTCAGTATTTATTGTTAAAATAAATTATTAAAAACTGTAATCATAATAAAAAAAAAACTTCTGAGATTCGTCCATTTTGTAATAAATAGTTGTGATATTTTTTCTCTTGTAAAAGATTTTAATATTATTATTTAATTTCAACCGCTTCAATAACGACATTTTTAAAAAGAATTTTTGAATGGCTTTTCTCTTAAATTTATTGAAAGTCAGTGACGACTCGTTCTTATTTTTAGGCAAGTCAACAGTATAACACTTCACAATCTTCCTTTCTAGTATTTTCATTAGTGAAAAAATATATTTATTGAAGAGTTAACGACTAAGTGCTAAAATAAAACAAAGTGATTGACAACAAGCTTAAACTCTAATCTAAATAATTAATGATAATTGTATACTTTACTACACGGTTCACGATCAATTAATAAAAAAAATGATTTCCATTTATTTTAATTTTTAATGAGTGATAAGAGTTCTTTTTTTCTTCAATAATTGCAATAAATTACAATTATTTTCGTTTAAAAGACTATTACTGTTATCTTTAATAATTTTTCCATACTGATTAAACTCGCCAATCAAATTAAAAAAATATATTGTTAGATAATATATTATTACATGAGACGTAAAACAACCTCTAAGATATGTTTGTTATATGTGTAGTTATTATATGTTATTTAATGCAGTTTATTTAATGTTCACTGAGTTTTAAACATTATTTCTAAATAGTCCAAAACATCTTGATTTCACTAATAGCTCGAATGATTTCCTTAAGTATCCTTAAAACGAAACAAAAACTATTTACGGAGATATTATTTCGCTTCATGGATACTTTGTTAAATGAATCATTTAGTTAGACCGTTACTGAAATACAATATACCTCATTACCCTAAGCATTAAACCTGCCCCACTCTCCCGAAGGTATGCGGTAAAACCTTTCTCAAGACAAACGTGCAAATAATGCCTCGGTCCTTGCCGAAAACATCTGCAGAGGTAACATTAGAACACAAGTAAAAGTCTCGGCGCTCTCGTCTTGTAATGCACTTTAGGCGTCTCGGAGCGGGGTGAGAGGGCGGAAATGTCGACCGCGGGTAAGGAAGGAAACTGTTTACCTTTCGAGCGAGCGAACAAACTCACTGCGAACATGACGGATGAAAAAAAGCAAGGGTTTTTTTATATCGTCTTGGGGCATTATTTAAATCGTTGCACGCCTAAAAAATGGAAAAGTTTTCTATCTTAATCGTTGTCTTCTAGACTCAAGCTTTATTTATGCCGCATACTTATATGAATAATAAACATTATTTTTTAAATATCACCACATCATTACTACAATGTTTTTTATCGATGTTTTTGAGATTACTATTGCATAATATGCATCTTAAATGATAAAAAATCCTCATACAAAATTGTTTTTCTTCTTTTTTGGCCATCCAGGATTACATTATTGAAACCAAACGCCATTATTTCAAAGTTTGTATCCTACCAGTGCTTCTTTACGGTTGCAAATCATAACACCTGACGAAATCCCAGAAAAATCGTATACTGAACATAGAGAACAGATGCTTGTATCAGATTGGAACTCAGATATTAGGGAACCTACAAGCCACCTTGCCACGTAAATGGTTATAAAGAGACGTTAGAATTCTCTCAAATGCTGCAGATACTTCCGAAAAGCCTTTATCGTCTCTGTCTATTCTTCTGACCGTAATGATTCCGGCGTCTTGAATTACAAAATTCTATTTATGAGTATATTATTATTCCTAATAATTCATAACACTCTCTTATTATTGAAAATTGTGACCACTAATTCTCGTCGGTGCACTTAAATCAAATAAAGTACGAATTTCATTTTTTAACAAAAATCAAATCAAAGTCATTTCTGTGTAGTATTGAATTGATTTTCATTTCTAAGTGCCTGGGCTTCGCACTTTCATACATATATTTATAGATCAGTGTAGCGTTGTGTGTCTTATTGAGTGTTAATCATGAAAGATAATTATGCATTTAGTTGTGTATGCAGAAGAATTTGGAAGTTGTACCTTTCGTTATTGCATTTTTACTATCTACCATTATCTCTTGCAGTGTTTTTTGATCACGCGCTAGTCATGAGGGAAGTTAACTCAAAACGGGTTGGGAGTGTTGGGACTAGGATATCTTGGTGACTATCAGTATTCGTCTTTATTAACGACTCTGACGTGTTTCAAGTGATGTTTGCACTACTTATAGTATGGAAGATATATGTTGATTCAGTTGGTCGCTTTCTTCAGTCGTACGATAGATGTGTGCCCGCTCGTATGAGTTGCGCGAAGCAACAGTTGGCGGCATGTCAAATCTTTGACATCTGTAGCATTTGACTATTTACAGCTCTCCGTCACATTTCTACTAAAAATGGGGGGCATGTATACCTCCTCCAAGCTAAAGATGATTTTTGACTTTATAGTTTTTTTTTAAGTTGACCATTATTTATTTTATTTGTTATTCATTTATTTAATTAATTAATTAGCATTGTACAAGGTTGACAAATTTTAAATTTAAAACTTTTACAATGGAGAAAAAAAAATAGTATAATTTAATATTAAAAGCAGTAAAAAAAAAGTGGCAAGGAAGTCAACTGAGTAAGCTCAGACAAACTCTACTTTAATACATAAAAAATAGTATTCGTCGGAACTCACCCACGTCTACGTGGAATATGTCGACATCCGAAGCAATATTGTTGAACACCGTTAAAGCTCTCCCCAGTGGCAGGCTGGTTCTACACCTTGGGAGAACAAACAATTCATGTCCACGATTTCTCAAAAAATAATCAAGAACATTTAGATTCACATTCTCAAGAATGGTGGAATTCTCATTTTGGCCTCGTATAAGTCGAAAGAAATATATGGCCAGATACATTTCTCTTCGAACGTTCAAGCTATTGAAGTTAAGCATGCCTAAGAGAAAGTCAGTTGGATAAAGCCATGGGTAATATCCATACACCCTCATATCGAGAAGCCTTAAAAATTTCTTCTGAATCTTCTCCACCATAAGAGTATATTTCGAGCATCTTGGGGCCCAAACAATTGACCCACTCTCAAGTCTGCTTTGAACCAAAGCGTTGTAAATTAATATTAGAATTTTAACTCCCGAAAAGGCTCTGGTGATACGGATGATAAAGCCCAACATTTGCAATGCTTTTTTGCAAGTAATCTTAATGTGATTATTGAATGTTAGTTTGCTCTCAAATTGTACGCCAAGATCTTTGACTGATGAAATTCGCGAGAGAATTCGACCATTCACTGAATAACGGAAAAATAACACTCGCGACCCTCTTGTAAAGGATAAAAGATTGCATTTATCAATATTGAAATCGAGTTTGTTACACCGCCTCCAATCTATTATATTATCTATATCAGACTGAAGACGATGACAATCATCTAAGGTGACAACCTTCAAAAAAAGTTTCATTATGAGAGGTATCGGAATTCTGCTGCTGCCTACTTTCATCCATAGGGTGCTCAAGACCGTCAATCTGTTATATGTATATAAAAAATCAACAGCATTCTTTTATATCGAAATTGCACTTTATTAAACAAGTAAATAAACAAACGATTTTTTTTATTCATACAATGTTAAATGTTAATCAAATTTATATACAACTTTTTTTTTCTTACCATATTTTTTCCAAATGTAGAACATATGGACTAAGGAATTTGTCTACGAGAATTTTTTGTAACTAAGTTGCTCAATCTTTTTTTTCCAAAGAGAGTAAAAATACAAGGATAGAACTAAGACAGTGGTATGCTAATCTCTCGCTATGCCTCTTTTTAGGGATAGGATGCGTGATAGGGGGAATTCGAGACATCAATAACATATACCTTCGAACAGATATTTTATTCATAAATCGATTAAAATTTCAATTTATAAAACTGTTTATATTGGTATTTGATCCCGTGGCTTCCGTAACCGAAATCACCGTTGACGACTCGTCCACGCAGGCGATTATATACTTTCTTATAAAGAATCTCAAAAAAAGTTGTTTTCATAAAAACAGATTTACAACTTTTTAACAGTAGATTTACATTATTACTTGCTTATTATTCAATTTCTAATTTTAAGATAAAAAAAAATACTTAAAATACAAAATGAAACTTTTTACTTTTACCGGTGATGATTCTATTGTTCTTCTTGTTTAAAAATACAAACAAACTGTTTTATCCGACATAAAATAAAATAACAAAAAGGCGGAGATCTTTTTTAACTGAATTGAATGAATGAGAAGATTTCGACTGAAGGTGCTTGGTGGAATTTCAATATTCAAAAACGTCCACCAAACCTCGTAGAAAAAAAAGCCAGTTGGAACAGAATGTTGAATAGTTAAGATAAGATATTAAGATACAATACAAATTGATTCTAATTCTTATGTTATAAAATACATTTTCGACTGTAGATGCTTGGTGGAATTTCAATATTAAATTTGAATCATTCAAACTATGTATATTCTCACAGATTTTGTCACTTACGACCTGAGTTTCGCGTTTCGGCATCTTCAGGTGTTCAAGTGCACGGATGAACTTGAACTGACGCTTAGTAAATGAATTTTTTGTGTTTATATAAGAAATAAATGTATCATTGAGTTTAAAGCCATTACTGGCGAAAAGGATAAGCTCATGGGAATGCCCACAGATTTGAGTAGTAAGAAATTTTAAGAAATACATTTATTTGTTTGTCGGAAAAGATTTAATGACCACATTTATATACGGCAAAGAAGTGGAGATCCCGGCATGTTTAATATTTCATTTAAAATCGAAAAGCTATGCAATTGTGCTCTATTTATTTCCAAAATTTCCTGGAAAAAGAGTTTATGACTGTCCGTATTTGGATGTAACATTTTTACCCCTTGTTCCTGATTGAACACGTGTCCTTCCGAAATTAAGTGATTAGCAAAAGTAGACGTGTCTTTTTTCAATCTAAAGGCTGCCATATGTTCGTACCTATGTTTATTTGTTTACAATTTTTACAATACCAAATAAATTGTCTTTATTTTGTAAGCAATTAATTTATATATAGCAGTAAAATAAATATAGCTCAATAAAAAATAAAATATCTACGTCGTGGCATATTTTTTTAGGTGTCGATGCATTTTATTTTGTATTGAATTCGAAACCCGTCAGACTCTTAATCATTTTGGCTTATTGTAAAACACTTATTTCAATGTATGCTGCTTTCAGTACAGTTCCTCTTCATGTTATCACTTTTGTATAAATCGGGCCTAACGTTAGCATCCCTGGTGACTTGCCCTAATCAAATAAAATTTACCGTGAATTCGGAAATCCCCTCTGAGTTTGTTTTTCAATGGGAGACAGGCGTCTTAAACCGTTAATAACAAACAAAAATTCTATCATTCCATTAAAATTATAAATACGTTCATATTTTTAATGTAATACTGAATTCATTCCATTTTGCTTTAATGCGTTTTGCAACGAACAAGTTTTTACGGTGATTTTTCTAAAATCTTCGATATATATTTTTAAGCCCATCTCCACTTTAAATGTTAACCATATGACCTCATAATGAACGTACTTTATAAGTAGTTTTTTTCTACAAGAACTATTTTTTACCTAGTAGCTCAACCTATTTTTTCCAAAAAGAGTATTTGGGATAATAGGATAGGATTTGTGGTTAACTGATCGCTGTCACTATGCCCCTCGATGTTTTGATATTCAAATAGTAGGAGGAAATTTTTAGACATCACAAAAAAAATGATGTAAATTTAATCAAACTATTTTTCGAAACACTTACATTTTTTTTGTCTGGCCTTTAATCGAGTTGTTAACGTCGTTGCTAAAGAATAATGTGTTAACTGGTTAGAAACCCAGTACGTACAGCTTCATACCTATATATATATATATATATTTTAAATCAATTTATGTTCGTAGACGTGAATGTCTGTGAGATCATTTTTTTTTACTTATTTGATACTTAAAATGGAAAGTATCAAAGTTCACTAACTAAACACTTATGATTTACGACTGAATCTGTTATTCTTATGAGAGAACGTAGTTTTAAATCAACTACATTTTAAGGCCATTTTATGGACTGGCATGGCTTCGAAAAATATATACCAGCGTAATTATGTCACGTTGGATAGATTCAACATCCGTCCAGGAATATTAATCCGTATAAGTTGCAGAGTTTAGTATCTAAAAGCAACATAGTTAAGTAGTTATTGATAGACACTAACAAATTCTAAAGTAAAGAATAACGGAAAAAAAAACTTTTTAACAACTGCAGCATAATCCTAACATAATAACTATGATAATGGCAACTCCAATTTTTGTTTAATTTCGTTTCGAGAAATAAATTCTGTGTTTAAAATTTAATTGAATCGTTGGTTACATTTCCTAAGATTTCCAAAAGCGGGTTGTCAATCTCTTCCCTTGGGACAACTCGTCGAAATTCTATTAAATGAGTGCTAAAGCGTAAATAAAAATCACATCGAGTCGGCTTTACTCTAAAGCTAATGACATTTTCTTAGCAATCAATTGAAATTAGTCAATGAAGCTTCTCTCTTACTTGTAAATAATCATTATTTTACTTTCCAAACGATTTTACTCGATTCCAAATCGAGCCACTTTTCAACCGTTAATCATTTTATTACAAGTAATGTTTGTTTGTTTTTATAAAAATCAATATTTGATAAATAAATAATATCACATACTGCAATGCTTTTGAAAATTGTGGAGTAAATTAACCCTTATAATAAAATATTAGACCATTCTAATATTTCAACGAAAAGAAAAAAATTCAAGAAAAAATAATATTTTTTCCCAGTGTTGAACTTTATATCCATTGACATAACAGGCTGTTCTTAAGTATTATAATTTGTACACAATCTAACTCAATAATTTACTTCATACGATATGATTTAATCTATACTTAAACAATATATATCTAAAGCAGCCATACTCAACCTTTTTTTCCTCCGGGCCGCAATCCGATATTTGCTTCTCTACGTGAGCCGCAACATATTTATCGTAATACTCCTTTTTTTTTAGCTCTCCGATGAATTTGAAATCCTCGATTTGGCAAGAGCTTACTAGGCCGCACATAAGAGCTTACTGGGCCACAGGTTGAGTATGGCTGATTTAAAGTATGTATTAAGGCGTTTAAAAGTTTTTCACTCTTTCACCTATACTGTCTCCCTCAGAGGATCATATGATTCCCCTAATACATTTAAATCTGTATTTCTTGTTAAACAAAAACTACTTATATGGAAAAAATCTTCTTGAATCGAATTACTGTAGAGTCATTAGAGGATAAACGTTTGGGGCGCATAATAAATGAATCATTTTGACTCATAAAATGCCAAACTATAAAATAACAATACAATACAATAATAACAATACAAAAATAACAAAACAATACCAAACTATAAAACATAACGTTTTCATTCACTTATGATAATTTTAAAAATATACATTCCTCATTTATTAAGAGACTTTTTATATTATATATCATAGATCATTTATATAAAAAAATCTAGTAGGGCTAATAACATTAACTATAATTTATATTTAAATACAGTTTAACTTTCTTATACAAAACAGTCATAACAATTATATGAATATTATTTAACAATACCACAATCTGTAAAATCAAAACAGTTAAAGAAAAGCAATATGAAAAAAGAAATTACTGAATTATTCATATGGTTTTTTGGCTATATTTTTATTCTGGAAGCTTTTTCTTACTTTATTTAAAGTTAAGTAAATTTATGAAATTCTGATACACAAAACTTTGGCAAACAGTTGAATAAACGCACATTTGTGTTTAAAAACAACAAAGAAAAGTATTATGTCTAATTTCTCATTCCTCTCAGATTGAAAAAAACCCTTGTTTTGTCAGTCGAAAGCTTATCGTGCCACCCTTCATCTAACCTAACCTTACCTAACCCTTTTTCGACAAGAGGAGTATGTGGGTGCGTTTACATTTGAAAAGTTACAATGTCAATTTAATTTAAACGACGTTATTATTCCAGATTTGTGTAGCAATATAATAACTATTTTTTTTTTTACTTCACTGAAATATTATTAACTATACAATCAATATTTTTCTTAAGCACAGGAAGATGGTCACATTTTTAATTGCAGCAGTATTTGTCGGACAGTAATTTACTTAATCTCATTTCTGATTACTATATTTCTTTATAAAACTTTACTGACTACTGAATATTTTCGGTTGTATTTATTCATTTATCTAAATTGAAATCACCTGTTTTTCAAATATGACAACTTATCACTTTTAGGGTGTTCACTGTTAATACTTGGTGGAAAGGCATTATATTAATAAAAACACAATGATCCTTTGTACTTCATTCCACTTTATTTAATATGTTAGAACCGGTTTCACTCATTGCGAGCATTGTCAATTGATAAGAAATATAATTTAACAATGCTATTTATACAAAAACTATTTTTACATAATGTAGCATTTTATCACTTTGACAAAAATTTCTCAAATTTTAATTATGTTTGTAATTACTTTCAATCGCCATTCTAAATTTATTAATCTGGGATGACTTTTTAATTATATGTTAGATGTGTTGAAAATTTTAATTTTGTGTTATTTTAGAATCACTTTTAATGTAATTGGTAATTTCTTTTCAATGCCAATTGTTGTTTATAACTTTTCATTTTTGCATAAATAGCATTGTTAAATTATATTTCTAATCAGTTGAAAATGCTCGCAATGAGCGAAACCGGTCCTGACATATTAAATAAAGTGGAATGAAGTACAAAGGATTATTGTGTTTTATTAATATGACAACTTATGTTTGTGTAATTTTATCTGATTCTAGAATATAATTAATGTAAGATATCTCATTAACAACTAATATACAAGCAATAAAATGATGTTAAAGTTTATCATTTTTTTATATTCTATAATATTCTTTTGATAATTTTTTTGTATAAAAAAAACAATAAAAGATACAATAATATATGTATCAAAAAACAGCATCTAGTCATTTGAAATATTGTTTTAATTATATGATGATAAGCAAAACGACGGACTTATTGCAATTATTATAAAGAAAATAAAATATGTAATAGTATTACGTTTCCAACGTGTTTGAATTACTTTTTGTTTTTCTTCTTTAATGCTATTTTGAAATAATTGAAACGGAAAAAATAATATTTATCTGAAGACATGTTTTTGAATAAATTTCCAAGAACGGCAATTGTTTATCTAAGCGTGATGGTTCAACAGCAGGTGTTTGTTGTCACGACTTTTTTTCCAAATTTCATTTATGTTTTTTTTATAATATTTTACGCTCTAAATATTTAGTAATTCTGTGCAGTTGTGATGCTTTTTTATGAAACCTAGATTCATAAAAATCTCCAAAAACTATACGATTAAAAAAAAATGTCAAAATAAAATAAAGGTTCGCAAGGATACTTTGCCATAATATTTTATTTTCAGAAATAATTCGAAAAAGAAATTGTGTGTAACATTTTATTTGTGTATTCTTTATTACGAAAAAACGCTTTTTTCCCATGTTCCCCAATATATTATTAATACTAAGCAGTTGATTTCACTTCCAATAAATTCGATAAAATATTTGTATAATGTTTCATATAGTTGATTTTGATTTGTTTTAAATCATATTTTTTTAATCTTTTTCACAACCAATACAGCTATTTTATTTATTTAAAAAATAACAAAAAGGTTCAATTTTAGTTATATGTACTTTTTTAAATGGTACATATGCACATTAATATATTGTGAAAAAAGTACATGCCACTTAATTTTCTTTGCTGTTAGCAATGGTACTGAGAATATGTTCTAGCGCACAACTAATTTAACATTACTTATTAAAATCAAAAATCGTTGAAATTTTCTTATTTGGAAGATTGTCTTGATAATTCTCTTAAAATAACAAGCGACGCCTAATTTTTATAGTTATTATAAAAAAAATATAAAGATAATAAAAAAAACTTTCAGCTAAGTTGACTTTTACCACTGAAGTATTCAAATTCATTCTTAATAAATTATGGTTTTGTATCAAGTTGTCCCCAGTAAAATAAAAATGAATATTTCATAGTTCATTAATTTATTATTAAAATATATATCGGAAAAAAGAAGATCACGTTATAAGTAAAATGTAAACTGTCTGAAAATGGAAAGAAAAGGGGAATATGTCGAACAACATATTGGATTTTCCAGCCGACCGGCTATATCGCCGCTGGATGGCATTAGCGTCCGCTGTCCACGACTTTACCCTTAAAAGTGATAACCAACATTTCGGTGACACGTTTTGGCCAAATAAGATTACATAAGTGCGCATCGGATGATGAAATATGTTTTACTTTATGACATTTTTCTTATAAACTCGTAAAACATAAAAATAATAATAATAGTGTACCTACTATTTTATGTGTTTATAGATCCCAGTGCACGCAAGTTCTTTTTTATATGCTAACGTGCATAATATAATCAGTAACGCGCATGTATATTTTTAATGAAGGGTTGATAAACACAGATATTTATAAATTGATGTATATATTGAGGTATCAAAATATTTGTTCATTATTTGAAATGTCTGTTGTTTTTCTTCCATTCCTATTGTCTATCGTAGTGAAGCCAATTTTTTTTTAAATTTAAATAAATTGTTTTTTTTACAAGCACATCGACTGTGGAAAGGGAAATGAACCCCATACAAATTTTACAGGAGACACAAAAAACTTTTTTTTGGTCTAAGACAAATTATGAAATATACACAATCTTAAAGTGCACGGAGACTAATAAATTGGTTTTAATTGACTTTATCTAAAAATAATTTAATACATTTTTCAAAAAAAGGCTTTTTTAAGTATTTTTTCATGATCGCAGCAGCTTACGAAGGCTCTTATTTCTTCAAACTTTAAAGTTAAATTAAGATACTAAACATCATTTTCAGCTAATGTACTTTTGATAGAATGTGTATAATGATTATTGAAAAAAGCTGTTTTGAAAAAAACTGTAGGTTACATCCTTTTTTTCTTTCCATGGTCGATATAATAAATCAAAATTTTTGCACTTCATAATTTCTATAGTTTTTACACTCAAGCGTTATATAAACAATTTTCATAGTGGTTTTTTTATTTCAATATAACCCGCGTTTACAAATCCGTAAATTAAACATTTAATTGATTTTTCAATACTCAATTTGCAAAGTATTACTTTGCAACATGATCATTTTTATGTTAAATTTGCCACCACTGCCCCACAAAGGTTGACCAGTCTTCCGAATCTTATGTGAGTACTATAATAGAGATTGGAGTATGGGATAGATTGTATTTGGGAGATGTATGATTCTGAGGAAAAAATACAAGAACATGATGAGAAAAAATCACTGTAAAAATCCACAGTATGTTCTTTTATAACAAATAACCGCGATGAAGTTTGTATAGCATTAGTATATTGTTTGTGAATAAATATGTATCATGTAATGCATGTTAGTCAGTATCCATGGTAAATAATTAATCGAAATTTGGTACTTAGTTTTTTTTTTAAATATATATCAATTTTGATATTTAACTCTAACAATTAATGAATAATTTCAAATCAATAATCATTGTTACATAGAGGAATCGACGAGTAAAAACATTACGATAATCCAAAATCAGAATATCTATTTAAATAAATGTTTTACTGGCGCATTTAATTGTCTTAAGCAGCGGTTTCCAGCCTGGGAGGCGCCAAAACGTTTTAATAAAAATGAATCATACCATCATATCTACAAATAAATAAAACTTCATATCGTAACGGGCTGAGCGGAAAATTAAAAATGGCGTATTTGCAAACACTCCGCACAAAACGTATCTAAATTACTATGTTTGTTAAAAAAAAATATAAGGTAGACGGAGAGCAGCAATTTTTATTTTTATTTTGGGGAGGCGCAGTAGCATAAAGGTTGAAAACCGCTGGTTTAAATATAATTTTTCAACAATAAAAGGTGCTACTTCTAAATAATTTTATCTAACTTGCTAATTTTAAAATGATACTGTTTGTTAAGTATACATATTTGATTGTTAAAATTGAATGAAAAACTATTTATAAAATCAGAAACCAAATGTATTAACGAGCATTTCACAGGATTCATAACGTACGGGCATATCTAGATTTTTGCAGTTTTTAGATATGCAGTTTTGCTTAAATTCAAATCTTCTGGGACAAGGATTTATGAAATTAAAGTATTACTATATTTTCATCAAAGATTTATATTTAACTGTAGAATCTTATAACTACGAAAATCTAGATACACCCGTATGTTATTGAGCATGTGATTTACAAACTTATTACATGACTAGAAACTTTTTTTATGAAAACGTTCTGTCAAAGATATTTATATCGTAGCATAGCTAGACGGGGTGACATTTTATTTAGTTTACTGCTCAAACAACAGAATAAAATATATTAAAATTTTACAATTCAATATGTAACGATATATATATATATAAATGATCAGTTGTCTAAGCTGAACGAGCTGATTTTCCCATCCAATAAGAAAGACTTTTCAATTTTGAAACGAAATGGCAAAACCGGCCATGGTGTCAAATAACTGATAAGTAACTTTTGAATAATTTAATTATATTAAAGTTTTGTTTATTCAATGTGAAGCATATAACCAGGTATTACACATAATAAATCATTTGCTATGTAGAAGCTGAAGGGGCGTATAGAAATATTAATACAAAATCGGAAAGTTTGAAACAAGTTGTCAAGATTTCCACGTAAATCACAGCAGGCTTTCATATCTGAAACGTTTCACAATTGACATGTAACTCGAAAGCAGGGTGACCCAAAAACTTCTGTCACGTACATCAACCAGTCCAAGAGTTAACTGTCTATTAGAAAAGTTAACAAAAGTTCCGGAAAGTTTGCGAACAGATATTCTGGCGCGTGACTTTGAGCACTTTTGCGATGGTCTCAACAAAATGCATATATTTAAGAAGCTTAACCAGTGGTGACTTGAAGCAGGTATATTTTTTTTTTAAAAAAAAAAGTTTTATTGAAATTTATTTTTATTAGTATCTAGACCGGTTTCACTCATCACGGGCATTTTTAACAGAATACTCGTGGTACGGGTTTACATCTTTACAATAAAGATCTTAGACTAAATGCACTAGAAAAACTACAAATAAATATTTATAATTAATACAGCAAATGACAATCTGTGTAGCCAAATAATAATCGATTCATTAGCATCTCAAAACCATTACAAAAAATTTGAGTAATTTTACATAATCATTGAAATTTAACTAATGTGTTCAGAATATAATTTATAATACGGTATTTAACAAATTTCTTTAAAAAAACGAAGTTAATTAAAAAAATGTTTTTTTTTATTTTTCAAAGTCAGTAAACATGTTAGAATATATGAGAAGATGAATTGTGTATATCTTCTAAACCATGGCTTAGCTCAAATGAGTTTAAACAAGGTTCTGACAAAGTTGTACAGAAGGGAATGGTTATGTATTAAAAATGTAAAAAAATATAGAACTAGTACACAGTGTTATTATGGCTTTGTTATAATGGATTTCTATCAAATTATAATTAATTTAATCAAAAATGAATAAATTTATAACTTTTTTGTATTTCATATTTAAAGTTACTTTAATTGCAAATATTACAGCGCTTTTTGATTTTCACTATAAATTTACTTTCCTATTATGATTATAGTAAACTTATTTATACAAAAAAACTACAATGTCGTACTAGTTTTCAAATATATTTTGTATTTTTCAACAATTCGTCATTTCGCTGAATTATTTACTCTCGAGTACAATCACCATGCCTTCTGTCAAGAGACGTCACTGGCCTTTAAAAGCTGTATCTTAAATAATAAATGTGCAAAAATTACTATAAATGATACGTTATTGAATTTAGCTTTTAAGTTTATAAAATATAATGTTATAAGCTTATTGATAGTTAAAGTTAATTGAATACGTATTTATATATTTAATCACATTTTTCATACGAATTTATATTCACACATAGTTTCGAAGGAAAGCGATTAAAACAATAACATAGAATAGTCATTCAAAATGGCCGCATTGTAAATTTATAGAAAAATATTTTTTTACACTTAGGTCTTTTGACTATTATCTCCCTCGATATTAATTATTTTATAAGACGTTTTACTTCTTAAAATTATATTCCATAAACAATTCATTACATAGAACCGCTTGATAAGATGTTGAAATTAAAATTTTAAACATTGATCATTTTTATTCATGAAATAAAAAAAGGAAAAGATATATGAGGAGCAAACATTCAAAAAGTGTTTTGTCACAAATTTTGAAAAAATGGCGTTTTATATTAATTCTGATAGCCCATAATAAAACCTATGAATGGAAATCAAAATAAGTGTTCAAAAAGGTTTTTTTTCATATTAAAATGAAATCATAAAGTTGACACATTCATAAAAACTGTCACTTTTGCAACACTTAAATCATCATTTTCCAAGCTTTGTATTTGTGTGACAAAACACTTTTTGAATGTTTGCTCCTCATATTTGGTTAGATATAAGTTTGATATTTAAATAAATACTATCACAGTTACCAGGATCTCGCATAGACTACGACTTTATCCCCTTTTTCTAATAAATTGAAAAGAAAGGGACATTGCCAATTATAAATAATAGAATTCACCTTGATTTATCAAGCGTTTATATAGTTTACATTTCTTTTAAGATATCCACTAACAAATCTTGGTGGGGAGGCATTTTATTAAAAATATAAAACACTCATATACCAAATAAAAAATATCAAGACTGATTTCGCTCATTAGTGGAATAAGTAATAAAAGTGTTTTATTTTTTTGTAACTAAATAAATTTTACACTAGTGAATTTTTTAAATTTATTATTTCAAAGTTGATTTTATTTACATTAAAATGATAATCGTAACAATACAAAAATACGAAACACGATTAAAAAATTGTTTTGAAAATCTTTTTGATTGAAGAATAATTAGGTTTTTATATGCGTGGCTTCTTGGTTAACTTTCATTTCATTACATAAAATATTAAACCATTATAAGATCTATCAATCTCATATCTATAAATGAAATAGAAAACTCTTGAGAAAATAAACGGATAACGCAGTTAGTTTGTCTGACTTAAAATTCAATGAAAAGGCTGCAACTATAACTCGGTGGAATAAAAACAATTTCAATTTAACGACTAAAGTCTCAAAGCGAGGTGGCGCGATCTCAAATACACAGCGACCTCTCGCCGGTAGCGTTGCCGGAAATTCGACGGCGTCTCTCCGAACTTAATTCCAATTGAAGCTCACTGTCGACACTGGCGTCTTGATTTGCTGAGCGCGATGAGCTTTTCAGCACTACTTTTGCGGTGCTTTTTTTGCGTCGCATGCGGGTATACAGTGATTTGGCGTTGGATTGAGTGCACGCTGAAACAGAATTCGAACTATACTCTATAGAGTGTATAAACCACTTTAAGTACATTATTAATTTGCTTGCAGCACTATACAAATTGTTAATATTTCACAGTTATGATAAATATTTATGATTTGACCTATACTTTAAGTTTAGCTAGTTGAGCGAACGGTAGTTATTTGTTTATTTTTAGTCACGAAGGGCAATATTTGTTGTAAAAAAAAGGAAAAAAATATTTTATATTATCTATTTTACCATGATCTTAACTCTCGTAAATCTTTTATAAAACAGAGAATAAACTTATTTGTGCAAGATTCAGAAAGGCACATAAGTCAACATTGCTTTTTCACAGTACACAGTCCTAGACGCATTCGTCTTTTGTTATCTATTTAATAAATTATGTCTGCTCCAAAATTATCAACATTCATAATATTGTTTGCATTACTAATACATATCGACTATTCGAGATATGATAACAATCATTTTGACATAATAACAATCATTTTTGTTCATAGTTTTTCGCATAGTTACAAATGCTGGACTTCGTTTGGAAATATCTGTATCATTATTTGACAGCCAAATATGCATTGGAAGTAAGCGATGCTTTATTAAAATATAGCTTATATGTCTTAATTGTTGACAAGCAAATAAAATATTAATACTTTTTATACATAATCCTTAAAAACAAAAGCATATTTAATTATAAAATCAACATAAACTACAACCAAAAAACGGTCTCCAATTAACGATAAAGAAACGTTACGTTACGATAAACAAGAGAAAATAAAATGAGTTTTTTAAATTGAATTATTTATTCTTTCCATTTTAAGTGAATAATATTAATTTTAGTCATTTGGTTGTTCTGTTTTTATCAGATATATATGTTATGTACACCGCCATTTTGGAAAATAACTCAAAGTCAAATATTTGCTTTTAAGATTACGAAAACTTTTCCATTAACCTTGTTAATCTCTCGGTCCGAAGCTTTCATATTTCGAGCAAAAGTCGACACGTGTTCATAAAATTTGTCGAAATTCCTATCGTATCTTTCATCGTAAAAACATCATTTTACAATAACATGATCTTTCCTCGGTTTATTAACGTACTATTGTACGTCCCAGTAGTACTTAGTCATTATGAAAATTGTATTTTTCATTTATTAGATATAATTGATAAAAATAATTTAACAAATATTTTTTCATTGTTATTGCGGAATTTCATGATAACATAACATTTTATCAAGAAACTCCAAATCAAAAGTCAAAGAAAATAAAGACATTATTTAAATATAAACAAACGTTACTATATTGATAATTCCGAGAAATTCATTGACTTGTTATCAATTTAGATTGAAAATGATAATGATAACACAAGCAAGTAGGTAATTTTTAATCATCACAATAATTGATGATTGACTTTGATAAATGCTTTTTAAAGATTAAAACACGTTGTTTTATTAAATATTTTTCAAATTAAATTGACCACGTCTAAACTTCTCGATTGCTAAATATGAACTCTCCATATATTTTTTTTTATCAAAATCGTAACCATACAAATATTCTCTCCATTTTTTTATACTTTTCTTTTTTCGAGAGTGGATTGTTATCAAATTTTTAATTTCATACTAATACATACATATATTTTCGTTGTGTTTTTGTAAAATACGGTTATATACAAAATTATTGAAATAAATCATGCAGATAAACATACAAATCAAGACAGGTAAAACGTGCTACCATTTCAAAAATGTTAATTTTCGAAAACATTGAAATAATGTTCTTAATTAATTATGTCTCTTGTCTGATATCAAAATGTACTATGATATCAGACAAACTTCAGTTTTTGTATAACAATTAAACAATATATAATCACAACACTTTTTAGCGCCTTAAGATTCTTCTGATTACGATACACATTACAATGCGTTTGCCTTGATTTAATCTTGGCCAATGTTTTAAAAAGCTTCACGATTGCTTCGTTCACTGTCCAGTTGTATTTTTTAAATTTTATATCAGATACTGATTTCGCATGAAATTATCTTTTCTCAGGCTACTTATATTCTTTTTCATTTTCAATTGATAAATGATAACGAAAATAGACATATCATCTTTATTTGTAAAGTCGGTCACACACCCAAAAAATACATCTTCAGTTGTCATTCACAAACGATTCATCGATGGGTTGCTATCCTAAATTATTTCATACTGATAGTACATTTGTAAATATTTTTCTTGTTGTTATGTTGCGTCGTTTTATTTCATATCGCAAACAAAATATCATTTTCAATCTGACACAAAGGTAGTCAGCAAACGTGTGTCATTTATTTTTGTATTTCATTTTCTCGTCCACGTCTTGTGTTTGCAAATCTTTCGAAAAGTAATTCAGCCATCTTTTCATCGCGAAAAATAGTTTTTGTCGTACAGGTAAAGAAATCAAAATGGTTTATGACAACTATTTATATTACAATATTATTTTTTTCATTTTTCTCAGTCAATATTTAATTCATTCGAAAATATTAGCTAAAGAAACATTACAACAGCTATGTTTTTACAATAAAACAAACAAAACTGGATTTTAAAACATTAAAATAAACATAACACTACATGAAAGTATGTATGACCACTCAATCATATACAAAGAAGGATTATATCTTGTTTTTAATAAATTATAAAAAAGATTTAAAATTAAAGAATTGATTTAATGGATGCGGCGTTAGCTTAGTAGTAGTTGATATTTAATTTAAAAAAAAATGATAACGATGTTTTTATGTGCATTGATTATATCACATTTATTTTGGAGACATATTTTGAAACATATTTAAAAGTTGTTACTAAACTTAAGTTGTTATTCTTGCTTTTTTATACAATTGACAAATACGCAAACTTTATTAGATGCTAAAAAAGGTTAGAATATTTTTTTGTCAGAGCGATATCCAACGCCTCACTTCAAGTTGGCATTGTAAAGCAGACAGATAAAAACTTTAATGCAAGAATTAAAAAACACGTTAGATGTGTTAAAATTTAAAAAAAAATAAAGTTTGTGAATCGATGGATATAAAATAATTATAATTTCGATAAATATAAAAATGATAAAAAACTAGTTATAAATGATGAGATAAGAGTGGATAGTTTTTGAACATAAAAAAGTCACATTTTAAAAAAGATAGGTGGTTCAATTTATTCCCATTGTGATTTACTTTACCTAATTAACTGTAATTATTTTTTAAATAGGATGATAAAAGTTTGTATCGTACTCCTAATTACTTTCAGTAGAAAAGGACAAAAGCTCGACATATATTTTGTTCTTTATAACTTAAGAATTAGAATCATTTTTATTCACAAACCTTGCGATGTTTTGTCTGATGATGCTTTAAACTTTAAAGTGTCAAAACATATGTCACATTTCGTAACACAACAAGTTGCACAACAAAATTATCAGATCTAATTTTTTACCTTTAAGTAATGTTTGCCATTTGGAAACAAGTTTTCGTAAGTTTGTGTCGTATAATTTCATGTTTACTTAATCAGGATTCTTCCTGATTAAAATCTTCAATCAGTTTAAATGACATACGAGTGTCTTTTTTGATGTCACTACGAGGTATTTAGATGATAAAATCGACATAATATTTTCCATCAATGATATCATTCCTTACTTTGTTAGGAGAAAAACACCTGAGATATCAACATTAATAAAAACATCCATTAGTGCTTCCCATTAATAATAATTACTAAAAGATACCCCTTAACGAATTGAACCCTTGGAAAGGGGTTGTTTTTCATATTACATTACAGAAAAAAATGAAGCTACGTCGAAAAAAAGCCTCCCTAAATGGGTTTTTGTAGCGGTATATACTTTACTAGGTTAACCAAACGGTACAACGCGAATTCCAACCCTTCAGGCGTAATACAAAGGGAGGGATGCTCACCTATAAAAATAAGAATTTTGTGTAATTAAATGCTTAAACATATCGAATAAAAGTCAGTTTTATAATATGTTTCAATTTTTATAGCGAATTTACAGTGTATTTTACCAATTCTAGTGTGATTCAAATCCAAAGATTTTTTCCTCTTGGACGGTATTCAAGATAAAGTTTAATTTGTTTCTGTAGATGAACGAGTATACTTCGAATTTTTTTAGAGTTTAATCTACTTATCAATTTAGAATTTTAGCCAAACACAATTAGTTTCTTACTAACGTATATTAGTTATTTATAATAGTAAAAAAGTAAGATATACTAATTTTAAATTTATACAATTTTCGACTTCGACGGATTTATTAAGCGAGCGAAAGTGATAAAAATCGTTTATAAATTAAATGTGCTTAAAGTTCAATGTTTGATTTACTTTCTTAATACATCAATATCTTTACTTGAAAATAATTTAATGTATTGATATTTAAAATAATGCAGCTGAAACCACATTGTTATGTACTTTTAAAACTCCGTAAAGTCAGTAGCGTTAAACTGTTTGTTGTTGATTAAAGGCGTATTTTTATATACTTAATTTAATTAAGTATTTAGTATCTTATAAATATTCTGTTTATTGAAAGTTCGTCATTATAAATGAAAGTATTGACTACATAAATTGTAATTTTTCCATGCCACTAAATAAGCCTTTACATTTTAAAATACAGTTAGCGTGGCATATTTAACCCTTGGTGAGAATAGACTACAGTAACTTCGAGTTGCATCATTTTTACTACATATTTTTCTGTAATTAAACTACTTAACAAAATTTTGAAGTCGACACTTATAAATAATACTGGTCCATAAATATACCCATATTGAAGTCTACCACTGATATCACGTATCATAAATAATACTTCCGCTATTTTGTACACCCACAGCGTGGTTGCATAGAGGGTTAGCTCGGTTGTAACTTGTAACGTCATATTACCTCACCATACAGGAAGGATGTTTTGAAACTTAATATGTTTTGTCTTTTAACAAAGGAAACTACATTCGTGTGTCATCTATTAATGTATTTATATATAGATTTAAATATGTCAGATATCAGCCCCCAAAAAATCGACTAAAAGTACTGTTTATTTTTTGAATGCTGCTAAAATTCACTTTTTATTTCACGTGATATAGCAATGTGTAGTCAGAAATTTTATTTTTTCAACCAAGCTAATGATTGACATGGTTTTTTCCGTATAGATTAATATTTTTAATTGGTTTAGCGACATATATACGATAGTAAAAATCAACAAAATAAATGTCACCACCAGACAGAACGTTTCGAGTGTCCCAGTATCGCCGGATTAGATCAACCTAGTTTGAAAAACATGTCACTAGTTCACGAGGATTAAAACAACACACATATCTGATCTGTTTGGTGAGAACTATAATATATTCATCTGTAATCTGTTTATATCAAAATACACTTTTTAAAGATGTATTAGATAAACATGTTTTTTTTTCTTTTATGCGGTGTTTTTATTTAATTTGTATACAGTATTTATTCATTTTAATATTTTATATCTCATACTAATAAATAAGATTATAATTTCAGATAACCCTAATCAGCACTTCTTCTTTCACCATATTCGCTCATAAGAAAAACCACGCAGAACCATGTCTTAAGTCAATTAATGTTCTTCCACCGATGACATGCCAATATCCCTCAGTTTTACATCCTATAGATAGAACTCGGTGGCCGCCTAGTACACGAGAACTTCACCGGTTAGAGAAGAGGACGCAGGACGCAGAACCAGGACTAAATCTCTCTGGAGGCATCCACAGAACGTGACCCAGCCTGTCTCTCCATGAGCACCGACGTTATATTCAATCCAAACAATCTAAATTCAAACAGATCGTTCTGATAATACATAAAAAACAAAACATTTGTATTTCAGCATATTATTTCATTTCCTATTTTATAAACGTCATGTGGAATTAATTTTTTAAAAAAAAACTACACAATGCATATTCCACAATCACATTTATACTAAAATCTAAATGGGTACTTTTTCAGAAGTTATTTTGAAAAAAATTGAATGCCATACTAACCAAAAATTAACATCGATAGCACGCTTTATCAATCAATAATGAGTTTATTTGAGCTAGAACCATATTTCATCTCAAATGTCAAACTCCATGCCATAAATCGAGCAAAGGTTTACAGCTTAGTTTCTTTAAAGAAAAACTCAGGATAGATTTTACACACTTGGTGAGAAATTTCAACTGATGCAAAAAGTATGTTGAGATTTATTCAAAAGATTCATAAAAATAAAGCTCAAGATAAAACTTTACATTATAGTCTTTTATACATAGCTTGTCAATAAGACTCATTTTTTTAGACATATAACTGTATTTTCAATTAAAACTTAAATTTTCTATTAGTAAAAATGATTTTTCGTTCTTCCAAATGGTATTTTAGATACATGATATTATCATTATCATATTTTTTGACGGAAGCAAAATAATAAGTTTATCGTTAATTTTAAGGCCAGAAATATATATAAACATATTTAAAGAAATCGAAGATACAAAACTGTTATATCTTTTAAAAATATATTTTCCGGTAATAATCTCGTTTAAGTCTCATTTATATTTTCGACCATCCAGGTCTAAAAATATTCGAGTAAGCGCATATTTTTATTTTTTTTGAAACCGTGCGTCCATTCACTCGCTCACTCGAATCGCTCAGGCAAATCTCATGCGTCGCGTTCTGATTGTTTTGTATTTGGTCAAGTTTACTATTTTGGTTTTGTAAACGTTGGTCTAAATGAGACATTATTTGAATGGCCAAATTTGTTATCATCAGACACAATGTTTAGAGGCTAAAATCGGATGCAATACGGGCACTTTTATAAATTTTTCTTTGGTTTTTTTTCCAGGGTGACTTTAATTTCTTCATTCTTTGTCACATATCTGATCTTTAAAGCAGTGTGTATGAGGAGCAATAATTATTTTAAAAATAGTCATGCTTTAACCCCTTCATCATATTTATATTTTCCAACAAAAAACGATTGATCGATTTTATAACATTCTGGTTTGAATGCATTTATGTACTGACTGTATAGTAAGATCGTTCATAATTCGTTGTGCAGAGCACGTTGCAGTAGGCAGGGTGCCAAAATCAATGCGACCCTTCACACTAGTGACCGGGCTGGTTTAGTGGTTTGATTATTGCTAACTAGGCAAGTCCGGGCTTAATGTTTTAAATATGGATTGCATCATTTAAATTTAGGTTCCGATTGCGTTCATTTGACTAGTTTCACGTCAAAAACACTTTTTTATCTGAAAACTTTAATTTATGCAGAAAGTAAAGACATATTTATTCAGATTACCGAAATAAATTAATGGTATTATGCAAGAGTATGTAAAAACTCATCAACTGTGTTTAATTAAAACAATATTGTGTAAATTTAAATCTTTCAAACTATGTACATTCTCACAGATTTTGTCACTAACGACCCGGGTTTCGCCTTTCGGCGTCTTCAAGCGTTCAAGTGCATGGATGAACTTGAACTGACGCTTAGTTAATGAAATTTTCGTGTTTATATAAAAAATAAATGCATCACTGAGTCCAAAGCCATTGCTGGCGAAAAAGATAAGCTCATGGGAATGCCTACAGATTTGAGTAGTAAGTAGTTTCGTATGTTAAGAATTTTTGTTTAATAATATAAGGTAGTACAGATACTTTTAAGAAATCTTTAGAATCCGAAGATTGAGAGCAGGGGAGGAAAAAAACTGTTTAAATCGTAAACACTGCGACACGGTGTCCGAGCAACAACGACGTATTAAACCCATTGGACTGTGAACAAAAAGGTTTTTCAGAGGCTTGTCTCCTAAAAACTTGTTTTTCAATTTATTATGAAATTGAAATGGAGCAAATGTTACCAGTATTTAACTGTTTTTCATTTGAAGTTGGTTTATCAATCAAATTTGTTAAAAGAATCATAACTTCATAATTCGTTCGCTGAATTTCTTTTTTTAAATCATAATTTGTAAATTGCTAATTGTACACAATTCTTGGTTTATATTTTGACTGAATCGATATTTGAATGTTATCTGGCATGGAAAAATAAATATGACGTTTCACAAAATATCATGATTTGGCAGTTTTATGATAATTTCAACCAAATTTCAGTTTCTTTTATTTGATTTGATTTCAAATATGAATCGTTCAAACTATGTACATTCTCACAGATTTTGGCACTAACGACCCGGGTTTTGCCTTTTGGCATCTTCAGGCGTTCAAGTGCACGAATGAACTTGAACGCCTGAAAATGCCGAAAGGCGAAACCCGGGTCGTTAGTGACAAAATCTGTGAGAATGTACATAGATTAAACGATTTAAATTTAATATTGAAATTCCACCAAGCACCTTCAGTCGAAATCTTAAATGATTTGATTTCCTTCAAAATACCAACATACCAGTGGTGGATTATCCAATAAGCAAATGAGGCTCGCGCTTGGGGGCTTCGAATCTTAGGGGCCTCAAAAGTAGTTTCTATAATATATCCAATATACATTATTCTCAGATTTTAGTTGGAATTTTTGGACATTTTTGTGTTATCCGTCAAATAAGGCTTCCAAATTGTATTGCGCGTAGAGCCTTTCGTAGGCTTAATCCGCCACTACTGACATCATTATAACCATTTTTTTTTTTAAAGGTGCAGAAACTAATTTTTTATAAAGTTTTTTTTTCTTTCCAATTCACGTCCGTTCTCAATGTGAAGATATGGCTTCTTATCGGAGGTATTCGCCAGTTGCTTACCCTCCATTTTTTAAAGAGAGTTTGGTTCTGATGATTCTTATTTTACTTCTTCGGGATATCATGATTAAAAAAAATAAACGTCTTGCGGCATCAAAAAGGCAAAGGAAAATAAAAATAAAATTTGGCGAACAATAATTCGAAACATTATATATGTCGAGGAAAAGGGTACCGAAACGCCGTTACCGTGTTATGTGGGTAAAAACACCTTTATATAATTACAATCATTACAGAAAACGTTAACATTTATAATCAATCGTATTTTTTGTTATGGAGAAATCTTTGCCGGAGAATATTTTTCCGGCGAAATTTATACAAACGATCAAAAAAGGTTTTAAACATCTATCATTGTAATGAAAACTCTCAACGTTATATTTTTGACTATTTGAAAAAGACATTTTTACTATTTTTAATGCTAGAAAATTTTCTCTAGTTTTAAATTCAATATACGTAATAGTTGCTTATTATGATATTTCAACAGCAGTCAATCTTTAAGTATATTTTTTTTATATAAAGTTAAAGGAATGTGATTTATATTTTATTTGCACTATTATCATTATTTTATAATAAATGAAGAAAGTGTTTTAATTGATGATAAGCTAGTTTCTTTTCAAAAATTTTTTTTTTTTATACAGCATCTTAATAAAGTTTATACGTTATTTTCTTTTTCATGCCACCTGCTCATAAAGTTCTGCGCTGTTTTTGTTTACGCCGCAAATTTTACGCAAATGTCGTGACATTGTTTTGTAAAATGACACCATTTATTACGGCGCACTTTGGAGAAAAGATTTCACGGGTAATACATATTCGGTGTGTGTCACAAAAATGCTCGCATTTAAATCTTATATGTCTCATTCTCATATCACATCAGATAAAAACAGAAATGAAACCGTCACATATACCACACAAAACTAACGTGTATTAGTGAAACACATTTTTTGTGACAAGTGTGAAATAACTCACACATACATTTTGTATAATATATATATTTACATAACGCGGTGTTACATTCAACGTTTTAAACTGTGCAAAGGTGAAGGCACAGTAGTTATCAAATATATTCAATGAGTGTTCAATTAAAAACTCAAAATATCGAGTATTTGGGTATTAAAATGTATACAACATCGACATATTAATGTATTTTATGTTTGGAGACACTGATGGTGAATATTTTAAATAAATATTTAATTAAAATCTGGCATAATCTTTAAATATTGGCAAATCATTTAAAACGTTTTTTTTGTGTTATACATAAAACGTTTGAAAAAAGTAACGTAAATTAATATTTATAATATAAGTAACATCGTTTTTTTCATGTCTGCTTCTAAAGTAAAGCATATGGCCTCCTAATGAAGGTATCTCAAAAAAAATCTACCATAATTGCTTGTTACCCAGTTGGTCAACCTTTTTTTGTTCAAAGAGAATAGAGATAGAAAGAATGAAGTTTAGACAGAATTAGTGATAAAATAATCGTTCTTGGTACGCCAAATTATTTTAGGACTGCAAAGGTGGGAGAGAATTTTCAAACATCACCAACATCGATAAATCGATATAAAAATGCTGTCACTGCTGAATTCAAGCCAGTGATGTCCTGCACGGAAGCCAACGGTGTTGACCGCTGTGCCATAGACCCGGTATCAAATATATTTTTTCTTGGTTAACATAATTTTGTAGGTTTAATAACTGCCGTGTTTGCTTTACAGGACTATGTGAACTGCTACTTTTCTTAAAAAACCGACATAAATTATTTTAAAAAGTACATGGTTTTTATTAGTTAAAATAAGCTTACTACATAATGCGAAATTTCCAGCTCCGCGCAAAGAGATATCTAACTCATGTTCGATAAAGCATGAAAATTACCGTTATTGTTTCCGGAGCTCTCAGTTATTAATTATGTCCATGATTTGGTATAAATCAGTGAGTGATTATTCTGCAGCTAGACTTATCTGCATGAAGTTATTATCTACATGAACAGATTCCAGAATTCATAATTAACGTTACATTATATTAATAAATAAATATAAAAATGTTGGTATCGATTCACAGTAGTGAGAAACTTGTAATTAGTGCATCCAAATAGCCGCCAAAAATCATCACCCGGTTTTTTTGTATTTTTTCATTTAATAACCATGTGCCCTGTTTCATACTGACTATATTTATCTATATATATAAAAGAAAGTGGGGTTTGTTACACCACGTATATCTCGAGAATTACAGCTCGGATTTTAATTTTCTTTGTTTTATTAAATTCTTATCCGCCTAGAATAGCAGAATAAGCATTAAAACATCGGAAAAATATCACGGCAAAGAAATTATGAAGAAAATTAATATTCTCATACAGTTTTCAAATGGCGAACACCTTGAAATAATGAAAATGTCGTTTGTATGCAGATTTCATCCGCTAGGTGGCAATTTTTCCAAAATTCATTTGTTTCTGCTTCTTTTGCATACGATTGACTTCTAAATAATTTTAAATTTAGAGTATGGATTAGAATAAAACAAATCGATGATATAAAATGAAAACGAAATAAAATCGGATAATGTTGAAATAAGGTTATGTTTTTAATTAGGTATGATAATTTTTTTGACAAAAATATTACGCTGTTTGCACGAACGTTGCTCTACTTTGAGATGCCACGTTATTACACTTGGAAAGCTACATCGAAGAAATTTTAACGTCGAAAGCAAGGCGATGCGGTTCCTGCTCATCCGAATGACTACTGATGCTCTTGGTCGTATGTACACAGTTCATCCGAAAAATGACGAATGCTTCTACTTGCATGTCAACAGCTCAATTTGCTTGAAAATGATACTCATTGGGACATGAAAATCGCTGAAGAAATTGTTTCTGAATCTCCAAGTCAGATACGCACATTATTTTCTATCATTATTTTGACATGCTTCCCATCGAATCCCCGTGAACTGTGGAACAAGTACAAGGATGACATGTCCGAATACATTTTGCATCGAATTCGTGTCAGTTTGGGGAATCCCGATCTCGAGGTGAATGAAGAGATGCATAACCAGGCTTTGCTTTAGATCGAAGACATGTGTTACCTCATGTGCGGCAGTTTGGTAGTCAAGTTAGGAATGCCAACGCCAGATCGTGGAATGAACGACGCTTTCAATCGAGAATTGGAACGTGAACGTGAATATGATCGAGATGCATTGAACCAATCAGTTTGAACGAATGTACCACTGTTGAACCCTCAACAGAAGGAAATTAGCGATACGTTAATGAAGGTAATTGATGATGGAAATGGTGGCTTATTTTTCCTCGATGCGCCCGGTGGAGCTGGGAAGACATTCTTCATGTCATTGATTATGGCCACTGTTCATGCGAGATAAAAAAAATTGCTGTAGCAGTTTCTTCTTCTGGAATAGCAGCCACGTAGATAGATCAACCGCTGCCGATGAAATAAACGCTTGCCTCAAATAATTGACAAACATGCGAGTTGCATTGCTAAACGATCCATCTGCCGAAGATTTCTCCAAGCAATTGCTGACTATCTATTTATTCATTGTTCAAAATTAAAATCACAGTACATGAAATAACAGCTGATGCCAATTCGCCATGTACTTGAAAAATATAATAAGACAAAATATAAAATAAAACTACATAATATATCAGAATCAAAATCAACATAAAAAATCAAGAAATAAAATAGTGAAATTTTACAAACAGTTAACAAATACTATCACTAAAAATGTCCACTTCTCTAGGCAATGCGTTGATCAATCTAACGGCCCTTGGAACTGGTGATTTAAACCTCTTAAGCGAGGTATAAGTTTTTAGAAATAAAAGTTTTTGCTCATAGTTACGCCCACGTAAGAATAAATTGGGAGCATGTAAATTAATAGTCATGAGAATTTGAGGATTATTAACTCGGCCCCGAAGGAGAAGAGAAAAATGATTTAAGCTTGAAAACGATCTTCGACTATCGTCGGTAACGACCGTGTTCCTGTTGACAAATCGAACAGATTGATTTCGTTTCCGCCGAATTTTAACAATTTCGTCTCAACGAAGGACGGCTTCATCAAAAAAATGTTCCCAAACCTCTAATCACAAAAATCACAATTGGTTGATTGAATGAGTAATTCTTGCGGCGAAGAACAAAGATGTGGATCATTTAAACTTCACAATTCAAAATCAAATCGTTGGTCCACTACATTCCTTCAAATCTAGCGAACTTTCGCAAGGTGCGCGAAACATTCTTGCGCAGACTGTACATATAACATATTCTTTCAACCAAAAAATAATTATTTCTGCTTCTCTATGATAGTGTCATCAGAAATAGTTCTAGAAGTATCGACCAAACTATTTTTTTTTTCGTTTATTAGAGATTCGCGCCGCAGCACACCCAGCATCGCCTCGCGGCACACCGCTTGCGGAGCACTGCTTTAAACGACTGAAAAACTGACATGCATTATTGCGAAACACTCACCAATGACCAAAGTTTTGGTAGCAAGTAAAATCATCACCTGGGATGAACGGACAATGGCGCACAAATGCGCATTGGAAGCACTCAATCAAAGTATGAAATATCTGTGCAATGTCTCAAGATGTTTTATAGGCGCAATGATTCTACTATCTGGCGATTTCCACCAAACACTACCAGTCATTCCAAGATTTACCGCTTCCGATGAAATAAACGCTTACCTCAAATCACGACTCTGGCGCTATGTAAAGAATCTTCAGCTGACGACAAACATGCGAGTTGCATTGCTAAACGATCTATCTGCCGAAGCAATTGCTGACTATCGGTAACGGGGGTGTTCCTGTCGACGAATCGAACGGATTGATTTTGTTTCCGCCGAATTTTTGCAATTTCACTTCATTCAACAAAATGTTCCCGAACATCTAATCACAAAAATCACAATTGGTTGAATGAACGAGCAATTCTTGCGGCAAAGAACAAAGATGTGGATCATTTAAACTTCACAATTCAAAATCAAATCGTTGGTCCACTGCATTCCTTTAAATCTATCGACCGTGTAACAAACGAAGACGAAGCAACCAACTATCCAACTTAATTTTTAAACTTATTGGATCTGCCTGGCTTGCCACCGCGCAATTTACAACTGAAGGTTGACTCGGTAGTCATCATGCTTCAAGTTATCAAGTTAATAGAACATTTATTCACTTTTAAGGTGTTCACTGTCAATACTTGGTGGAATGGCAATATAATAAAAATAATAAAACATTTTTAGTACTTTTTCCACATAATTTTTTTTTGATCAGGACCGGTTTCGCTGATGATAATGCTCAGATGATAATAACTCAGTTGATAATGCTCGCGATGAGCGAAACCGGTCCTGATCAAATAAATTTTATTTAGTGGGAAAAGTACTAAAAATGTTTTATTATTTTTATTACAACATTTATTGATTCTGAGGCGGTACGAAGTTCGTCGGGTCAGCTAGTAATTTATAAAAACATATATTATGACAGTATTTTGCCTCATTAGTATTTAACTAATGATAATTTCTAAAATGTTTGAATATACACATTCTTTAATCTTTCATGTCCACAAATATAGTTCAAATAGACAATAAAAAATTACGGTTGTAATTGTAAATTCAAATTGGCGCATCTCAATGGATATTTAATCACTATACTAACAGTTTAACTAAAAAATATGTTCAATCAATGGCTTGAAACTACTCACCAAGTTTAATATTTCGTTAAAATTAACAAAGTTATAAAATACTGTGTTGTTAACGTGTTATCGAAAACAAAAAGCCAGTGGTGAAAGTTTAATTTAAATAATATACGTGTTTTGTATGCAATACTATCTGTAATATTGGTTAGGAAAACGAAGTTTCAGATAATATGCTGTGGAACTGCTGAATTTCACAAACATTTGGTATTGGTGACCCATTTAGAGTCATAAGAAACTTCTAGATAACCAGAATACGGAGCACTTTTCTATACATGCTAAGGATTGCGTTGATGCAAAACAAACACAACTATCTCAAACAAAAACGGATAGATAATATTATTTTTTTAAGAGTAATTCAATTGCATACGATTTAAATTAATGTTTTTGAAAATACACTTCAAGTTTAATTGTATTTTTCTTTAAAATAGTTTGGGTTCATGAACGCATTTTAATTTTGAGTAGATTTGGTGTTTTTATTACACTTTATTAGTTAGCTTTTATAAAACATAATAATAATAATAATCAGTAATCAGATAGTTCTGACGATGGCGAAAGCCGAAATAGCTATCAACGCATAAAAAATATTAAAAACTGTAGAACTAAAATACGTTGATATGTTTACCCTATAATAATCAGTATACTAATGTGCATTTTTGACGAAACGATGAAGAATTTAATGTTTAGATAAAGAGATGGTTTTTGTCGAAAGACACCTGAAATTTTAATATATTACATGTTTTGAGAGTTGCAATAAAGCAGCGATAAAATAATTTAATATAACAGTTTTGTTTTTAGTAAAATAGTTTATTTTGTCGAAAATTTTGGTGATAAACAAAAAAACTTACTAAAATAATATTATTATTAAAAAAAATGAATTAAATTACTCAGCGAATTTATTTGTCGTATTCATTATCTATCTATCTGAGGCACTATTTCACCAAAATATAACTTACCGCATAAGTTTCTTAATAGCTATTCAATTCGAAGTTATAATCCATTTTCACCTAGTGGCAAAGCTTCGGATATCATTAAGAGGTGTATTTTAGGGTCTCTGGGGAATGCGAGGAGAGAATTTGCTTCCCAACGAATGACGGTGAATGGGAATGGATGATAATTGATGAGCGCCACTTTTTGTTCAATGCAAATCGCACTATAACACTGAGAGTACCATTATTTTTCACACCATGTCTGAACGAACACGGATTTTTAATTAAATTTTGGCCATTCCAACAGATTATTTTTTAATATTATTCGACATAATTTATGATAAAAAAACACAACTCATAATTTTACATAAACACTACATTTGACATAAATATATTGAATATTATTTTCTTGAAATATATCGAAAAAACCAGAAAAAATCAAAACAATTCAAAATCACGAAATTTTCAGAACAGTTTTGCTCAAGTTCTCATGTATGCACTTTTCTATAAGTAATCACTGAAAATTTAAACTATAGTGATCGTAAATAATAATAAATTACTCTGAAAAACATTAGACGGATATTTTGGTCTAGATAATTTATGTTTACGTGCGGCAAAAAAATAGTTGACTGTCAAATAAAATTAAAAATACAATACGCAAAAATAAATATCTCAAGTTTTAACGATTAATTTGAGCATGAAAGACAAAAAATTGCTTACTGCACAAAATTTTAGATAAAACAATTCGGTTTTGCTTTTGAACAGTACATTTCTAAAATTCTGAAGTATTTTCTACTACTTTGTTTTGAAAGCATTCTGGAAATAAGAGAGACTTATTAAATCGACGTGCTCCATTTATTATCATTTGAAATGTTCCAAAGACCATGACAGAACTGAACAGAGTGGAATATAATAAATTCCAATACTATGCATTGTATCACTTTACAAGTGTTGAAATTGTGTTCATATTGACCGTCCTGCAATACAGTGTACGTGCAGTGTACTCGAAAACATACGAAGCTATCGAATTTTTATCGAATCGAGAATCTGAACGATTTATGTTTATTGGAAATATTTACAACACTATCTGTTTCAAATAAACAAACGGTGTGTAGTGCAATATTATTTGATAGTCAGCCAGTTTAAAAACACGCCATCAAATTTCTGAAATTTTATTTAAATATCAAACTTAATTCAAAAGTTTTTTTTCATCATTTATACACATTTATTGAAGGTAGGCTTAAAATCGAATTTATCAAAAACGTCACATTTTCACTTGTGCTTTAACCAGAGTTCTTTTTTCGATAAGGAAAATGTTTTTTATTCATATCCGTTATTAAATAAGGTTTAGAATAAGTATTCCAGTTCTACGATTATCATAATTAACCATTTCGGTTTGTGCCTTCATCAGAACTATATAGAAAACATTGGCTGAAACAGTTTTAAACCATATATAAAATAATATTTATAGAGCTAAAATCCTTTAACCCGTAACATGCCATCCTAAAAAAATACGTTCCCTGCCATGATGGCATCTCAGTTTCACTGTTTATTGACAGTATTTAAATCTATGTTAGAAGCTAAAAATAATTATGTATAATAAAAAATGTATATATGCTTGAAAATATATTCTAGGTCTAATTTTCACCCTCATTTTATTTATAAATGCTTAAAATGCTTGAATGATTTAATGGCTCAACTAGCTATGAATGCATCATGAGCATGGAGGAGTTAATATTGTTTCACCTTATTACAATGGAGTTCTATCAAGTAAATTACAATTCAATTGACGCGTTATTAAAATTTTGCAATACCTCTAATTTTTTTATTTTGTTTGCATAATAATTTTGTAAGCAATAACCAAATACATTCGACGAATAAAAAGTCACACATATTTCATCTCATTTAAAAAAATTGATTCTTAAATTAAATTTCAGTTATTTACAATGTTCTGGCATTAATTTATGTCTGATCACAATGGCTATTATTTTATCCATGACAAAACTTACTTTTAAGACATTTGATTATTTTTTAGACGGAAATATAAAAATGCTACGATGGAATAACAGGTAGCTGAGCCATTTTTCTACGCGTTGTTTTATGAGAAATATATGTAAGTAGAACGAAATCCAAACATTGCAAACATCCACCCCTTTGATCACAAGACCAGAAGTTGGTTAGAAATTCAATTAATGAAAAAGTCCGCATGAAGATTATAATTCGTGATCACGGATACCGAATATAACTAAAGCCTTAGAACGTTAATTATTCAGCTACAAAACGGCAACACCATTTATATTTACTGAAAAAAATCTTAATTTATCATTGCAGTGTTTATCTTACTAAAAGTACATATTTCAATCATTTTTATGAATCGATTTCAAGCGTTTGAATATAATAAAGATAAAAAAATATGTCGATTTATATACAATAAACTCCATTTAGTACATAATAAATGGTAAGGTGGTTGTTAATTATCTCACCAGCACTCGTAATGTGTATGCAGCCGCTGTTTTATGGCCGTCATTCATAACTAAATAAATGAATTTACTTTTCATATTCTTGGCCCGATAAAGATCCGCATGTGACTTATCTTTTAACCATGCACTGTTCTGTTTAAAAAATTTTTTAGAAAGCAAAGACAATGTGACTTGCTCAGTCATTTAGTTTAAACAATATTGAGTATCCTGTGTATTCGTATATTGAGAATCCGCCTTGACGGGAGAGTTTTATCTACTCCGCGTTGAATTTAAAGAAGGATCAAGAATATCCCGTTACCGATATGATGTTGCAAATTTATCAAATGCCTCAAAATTGGCTTTGGTTGAGATCAGGTCAGCGAAAATAGTTTTTAGTTTATGAAAATTATAAAATGTCACTATTAGAAACGAAAATTTAATGAAAAAGATTTTAATATGATAAGTGTATCACTAATCTTGAATTTATTTAAATTTGGATTTACCTTAACTATTTTGTGATTATTACAATGATTTTTTCCCTTTACTTTCATTTTGCTTCCAGTAGAAAAAGACAAACCCCCAACTTTTACTTTGTAATTGGTAACGTTTAGTTTATTCGTTAACCTTGCAATGTTTCTCAAAAATTCGAAACATGTGTCTCATTTTGTAGCACAACAAGTGAGAAAACAGTGTTTAATTTAAAATTTACATTCGATTGTAAACGAATAATAGTTTTACCAAATATTGATTCATATCCTTCGTAATACTAAATGTTCCTATCGATTCATCTGATTTTAGAAAAACACCCATATTTATTGATACCCTTTTAGAAAATAAGAAATAGGTTAACTGAAAACAACTTAGATTTAATAAAATTTGATATACTGCACAATCAAAGCAGGCACAGTATATGATACAAGTTATAATATGTACTTAAGCGATTAAGCTCTTTTGTTTTCTACTTTAGATATTGAATTTAAAACAAAAGAAATATCTCAGTGTTCTTTTTTTTAAACACTAGCGATGACGATCATACAACATTCAATGTATTCTTTGTTGTAGTTTTTTCAACTGGAAGCCTGTTTCAATTTGTTTTATTTTGAATGTACATTTCGATTTCAATGTTTGATTTAATACAGAGCTCGCAGACGAAACGATTGTTTTACTTTTATCTTGTGATGAGTCGTTTTTGTTTTTTATATGCCACTATCACTAAAACCTGATGCAATTATTTTTCGATTTGTATTGCAATAATCGAAAACAATATACACACAATATAATCAACACGATTGGATTAAATTGTGATTATTTTTTTAAAAATTTAATTCATTTTTTTTTTGTATTCAAACCGAACATTAAATGTATTCGAAGTTAATGTTAAAATAATCTTGCCGTATCAGTATAGTCCTTCACTCGTTGTAGGGACATATTTTTTATTGTATTGTTATTTCCTTTGAAGATCTACAATAAAAAATAGTTAAGTATAACATACCAATGTTTTTATTTCTACACAAAATATGAAGTATTTTGGATAGATTCTGTTTTGATTTCTTGATGCTGTGACATTGAAAAGTTATGAATGAATCAATTTCTCACCAAATATTGAAAGATAATCTTTGTGTTGTTGAGGCATATTGTTTTTTTATCAGGCTCCTGAATGAAACTCTTAATGCTTTGAAACTGATAATCACAATTTTACCTAATTTTCTTCGTTAGTAATTTGAATTTATATAGACATACACTTGAAGATGGATTGTTAGATTACTTTTCGTAAATGTTTTAATATAATGTTCTTAAACCACTTTCAGTGCATATCTTAATCTAAAAGATGAAGGTTATTATTAAAATAAATCACACATTCTTATTGAAACGTAATACATATTTTAGAACATCGACTGAAGGTGCTTGGTGGAAATTTAATGTCAAATTTGAATTATTTTTATTGTGTACACTTCCATAAATTTTGTCGATAACGACCCGGATTTCACCTTGATAAAACCAGAAGATGCCGAAAGTCGAAACCCTGGTCGTTATCGACAAAATTTATGGAAGTTTACAGAAAAAAATAGTTTAAATTTGTAATATACATATATTGCTTATTAAATCTACGTTGTGCTGATTTTTTTTCCCGTTGCCGAGTGACCAAATACATACTTTTTCAAGTTATTACGACTCACTATTTCACATTTTTTATAAAATCAACCATCATGTTCTTTTAATTAAAACTATACATTATCCATAAATTACCCCGATGGATATTTTTTGAATTTAAAACAAGTTGGAGCTTTTTTATTCTTTCAGTATTATCACTGGGAACAGCATACATGTAACTTTGGATGAATAAGCGCGTATTAAGCTGATAGAATCTACAAAAAAATGTGGATAACCGACTTTTGTGGAAAACCTCACAACTGTACTGTAATCTATCTAAACAATAGAGCTTTGATATTCACAGTATATCAATAATCCAGCTCGAAATAAAAACAGATTTGTATTCATACATGAATCGTGACGTTTTTGATTAAAAAACTATTCAAGCGTTGTTTGTGATACCGGAATAATAAAATACATGTTTAATTTGAAAAAAAAACTGTTCACTATCGCATTCCAGTTTAAATATACAATGTCAATAATAACAATGAAAATTATGATTTATTAGACTTGAAAACAAATAAAACGAAACATTATTTAAAATTCAGGTATCGTAATGATAACGTTTTTTTATTAATCCAAACTGCACATAACGCAGATTGGTTGAATGTTTTCAATCATTGAAAGGATTAAAATCAAAATATAGTATGTCTGAAAAATGTTATCGGACATAATATATTTTCAAAGATTTGATAATGAGATACAGAACCATATTACACGGAGAATAATTTTATTATTATGCCGGTGAAAAATATCAAATTAAGATTTATTAATTATTTTTTTGAAAAAAATGTGCAATTGTTGTTTTATTTAAACATTGCTCTTTTACAATTTTTTTAATACCCAGTTTTCAACAAAATTGATTATTTTCAAATACGTTAAATTTATAATACAATTAAAATCGGTTGAATTTTGTGTAAAGGTTTTGTCATTAACGATACGGGGTTTGCCTTTGAACTGACGTTAGGTAAATAGTGTTTATCGTGTTTATAAAATTAATAGGAAACAGTTAAATAGACTTACTATTTTGAATGAACAAAATATTCTTTATTCGCCTTTTTTATATCTTTTGCATGAAAGATAGTATCATAAGCAGGACTAAAACAGTCATAAAGCCATCCAGAAAATCAAAATAGTTTCATATTTTTTATCACCACACTTTTGAAATCAGTAAGTTTTTTTTAACCATGGTTTTTTTTATAATGATATGGAATTGTAGAGCCCTACGGAGATTTTTGTTGTGAATAAAATCAAAAGTAAAATAAATTTAAATCACTTGTAATTTTTTTATCTTATTATCATTTATAATACGCACGTGATAAAAGCTATTGGCTAAAAATTTATAAGTGTAACCAAATGTCTACAAATACTAAAAGACTTAGCCCGGGACGATAGTGAAAGAACGTATTTAAATGAAAAATAAAATGAACTATCCAAGACTGACAGTAAAATTCCCTGAAGCACCTAAAATTTAAAACGTCAATTATCTATTAATTTTATGAACTTAAATATTACTCTTAATGACATTAAAAACAAATAATCAAAAGAAAAAAGACACAATTTTGGTCGGTCGTTACAGTTAAGCTAATAATGGTTCTTTTTCAGTGAAACCTACGCTGGAGTACTTAATTTTTTTAAATTTAAAACTGATAGTATTTTAATTCTCAAGTTCCAGATAGATAGTACTAAAGAGAAATAAGCGGAAGAGGTAAGCGAAAGCAAAAACATTCTTTTAGAAATAGATTTCGATTTTGTTATACAATTTTTGTAATATAATATTTTGACTACGCAATTGGGTATACGATAGTCTAAGAACGTTAACAACTAAGCTAGGAGAAACTATTTTAATCAATTTATATTTCGAATATTTTTTGAATAATATGAAAACATAAAAAAAAATATTCCCATTTATATTGACTAAGAATAAAATATAAAACTTTAATATCATGATTAAAAATCATTCAATTGAGAAAGATGAAGTTGATTAGATACAAAAAAAACTAATATTATCTCCGAGAGATAGAACCTATACAACAGCAAAATTTTATCTCATATTCATATTGCGTACTTTCCGTTTATAAAAATCGTTAAGTTATACGTAAGCCATTACGGCTACGCTTTTTGATATTTACGAAAATCCTCTTGCTGTCAACCCTCTACGGCGTAGCTTCTACGCCCCTCGTAGCCGTCATACATGTAGACAGTTAAAAGCACTGAAACCCTTCCGCAGAGAACATTAAGCACCGCGTGTTACTGCTTTTGCCACTGTTGCTGCTGATATTCTTATACAGCGATGAATAACATTTTTTTATCATACAAAATATTAAATTTGAATCGTTCAAATTGTATACATTTACACAAGTTTTGTCACTAACGACCCGAGTTTCGTCTTTCCACATCTTCGGGAAAATATTTGTATTAATTTACATAATTTGAACGATTCAAATTTAATATTGAAATTCCACAAAGCACCTTCAGTCGACATCTTAAATCATGCAAAGTATTTCAAAGTAATGTCTAAAACAAACAATTGACAAATGTTTATGAATAACTTCAAACCTTTATCTTACTATGTTTTTGTCATAATAACATTTTTTTTCAGTACATAAACACCTGTTTTGGAAATGCAAAAATACCGGTTACTGGTATTGAAAGTTAACCGTAACCGAATTTTCAATGTACAGGAAGGTTATATATTTTAATAAAAAAAATGCAATGATTATAAATATTTAAATATACTAAGATTTGTATGAATACTGACAAGTTCTAGAATTGATGACTATTTTTAATGGTGAATCATTATTTTAAGGATAAACAAGTTATGTATGAAAATCACCCATTTTTGATTTTATTTATTTTTTAATGACGATATTTTATATAAAATCTCTAAATAAGGAATTTGGTTTACTTGGCCAGTATTTAAAGAATTGGTCGTACTTTTTCTGTTCTTTTTTTGTGTTATTTATAATACTACCAGTATTAAATATGAAATTGCAAAATTTCGGTATTGATTTATTCATCTGGTATTGCAATCCTTAGTCTTGCCCTAATAAGCATAACAAATCCAATAGTTTTAAATGAATAATTTCATGACTAACTGGTTTTACCGTGGATTGGTCATCTGTGTATTGTTCATGCCTATTTATTTTGCAACTAAATAAAGTAAATATATCACTTCTCATAAAATCTCACATAATTAAGACTAAGACTTTGCGTCCCAAAAACCAATGCTCAATTCAATATAACAAAATGGACTTGATTTATACATAATTTCTTACTACTGTAATCATTCATTTTAGTTTTATTGAGAAAATTTAAGAAATCTAAAAAAACAATTCGATGAGTAAAACATTTAAAATTTATTTTATAGCTTATTTAAGGTCTGGTGAATATTCAATGACTTAAATTTGTAGTAAGATTTCAAGTATTCGTATAAAAACTATTGAGGTGAAAATAATTTTCCGTTACAAAAAACAAAAATGGAAAAATTATTTGTATATTTTACGGAATTTCAAATAAAAATAATTATAGCCACTTCTATATTACATACCGTGTAATTTTCACAACTGTTATATTGCCAGTCTTCAGTCAACAGATGGCACAAGTTGCTAAGAGGAAACCTTACTTCTTAACGGCCATATTCCTCACCATTTACCATTTGCTATTTGGCATTCACTTAACACTATCGCTAAACATTTTAATCACACTTTTCTCAATGTTACCCAGAAGTTTCAATTATTCGTCGCGTAGACGATATATTTTTGTTTTATAAATATAACATGTACGCTTTAAAATATATTTTTGAAAAACGACAATGCTTTTTAACCATAAACTCTTAGCAAACATCACCGATTTTTTTATCAAAAGCTTACACTATTTAAATTTATTCGTATTTTTAATGCTTTTATTTTGAAAGGACACTTTATAATTTTTTAATTTATGTTTAACGAAAACAAAGTTTGCTGACAATTAACTAAAAGGTCTATTTCATTATTTATCTTTCTTAATAAAAACTAAATATTTTAATCTCCATTTTAATTATGTATAATCTTTTACTAGACCAACCATCAACCAGATGGCAGAAATCGGTGCGTAGTAGATTAATAGTTATGAGTAAATAGAAAATGAAAGTGTTTGTTATTGGGATAAAGATCTAACATTGATATTTTATGTTATTTAGAAATATTATATTAAAATACAGATTTCTTAACGCCGATCTGACACAAATAGAAATTTAACATTATTTTTTTATTCATGTCCGCTCCCGATGTGGAGAATATGGCTTTCTACTGGACTTGTGGTTAACTTATTGCTCTGGCTACGCCCAGTTATTAAAGGATGGGAGGAGTGGAAAGGAAATGAAGACATCACAAACACTCATGCCTTATCAAACACCAATATCATTTTGCAAAAATTCTTTGCAATATTTTGTCAAAATAGGTACTGTTTACTATAGCTTCAAATAACGACAAACATTTAGTGTAATTTTATTACTATAAATGAAAGTTATGCTCGAGTAAAATCAAAAATTATGGCACAAACATACGTTGAAACTCTTTTGATGTATTATATGTATATTTTTTTTTTAGAACCATTTTAATCAATGACAGTATCGGAACAGGAAATAAATCAATACGATTTATCATACTTCGCACGGCAAAAACAAAGGAATAATCGTAATAAAAAAAGTTGAGTAAATTGGTTTCATATTACAGTGTGCCTATTCTGTCGTTTGTAAATAAAATAAACTTCACCAATAAAGAAATATAAGCAATATTATAAAAATAAAAAAAAATGTTCCGTGTACTTTTGTGTGAGATTTTTATTTGATTATTTACTAGAAAATTAATTAATCTTCATTTCAAATTAAATAATAAAACTATTTTATTTTAAATATTCGCCGAAAATGTGCGATTCACTGTATGTTACACTGAATTTTAAAAAAAATTGTTACATAAAATCACCCATGAAATTCCAAATTCAAATTTTCAAAACTCCTTTTGAAAATGGCGCTCGATAAAAAAATCATACGCGCGTCGTGCACTTTCCAGTAATGCCGTATCAGCCACCAGATCCGTATCGTATATGCGCATCCCTCTCACACTGAATAAAAGTGTGGATCGTGCATCCCTCTCCCACTCGCGACGTATGATGTTTGTGGTCTAAATGGATTTGAAATTACATATTGCATTAGACACGTGGACATGAGAGCGTCAGCGGACAATCCGCGCCGGCTGCTTCAAAGCATCAAATGTCAAAGTTTTCGTTGAAAACTCTATTCAAATTCCAAACTAAGGAGTTACCTCATCGTGTAGATCGATCGTACGATACGCCAAAAGTCACCATTCATATAATTTGGTGACAGAAAATGTCAGGGAAATAAAAGCATAAACATTAAAAAACAGTTCATCCATGGATGTAACAAATACTTTAACAGATAAAATTCATTTTTTTCATCGACTTTCAAATCCTACTAAATTCTATCCGCTTTGCAGTCATATTTTTTTTTGTTGGAGCTCTCTGTTCAATATCAAATAATGTTTTACTTAAATGCGTAGTTTCATTTGCTTATAATTTCTTTTCACTAGATTACATAACAAAAATATATTTAATATTAAAAGATTAACAACATCGCGCGTAACATATATAAAGGTATATTTAGATGTTTATGTGCCTGATTTATTCAATATGCAATGTTGTCGTGACTTTTTAAAATCCAAAGACATGTGTATTTTATTCGTTTGTATTGCAAAAATTTTCCCACTTACTAAAACCAGGAGTACATAAATATTTTCATTATTAATTCATAGTTTTGCATGAGAACGCAACAAAATACGTGTCCGAATAACCAAGGTCCGGATAATAAGGGTTGTAATAGTGGGTCATGACTGTTTTAAGAGCTTTAATTAAACACGTTAATTAAGAAACATTAATTTGTGCAAAATTAATGTCTTCATAAAAAAATGTAAAGTTAGTCTTTCAAAATACTTTTTCGAATACCAAAAATGTAAAATGCTACACTATTATGATGCTAGATAATGTTTATAATATGGCAAGATTAGTTGTTTTTTAATATGAAATTAGATGCCAATAAATATCGATTCTAATTGATATTTGAACAATAGTTTCATCGAAAATATTTAGAATGGTTAAATAATTTTGTGCGGAGGAACATTATTAATTAAGAGATGAAAGTCTTTGAAAGAATAAAGTAATTTATTAGATAAATTCTACATGGAACTTTTTTCAACGGTTTTTTTTTTGCTTTTTTATTATTTAAATAACATTGAGAAAGACGACGATCATTCAAGGAGGCAAATACGAAAAAAACTTATATATGTTACTTCTCCACGTCCAATAAAAGAATAATGTAGATTTTCAATTTCTGGAATAATTTAAAAAATCAGTATTAATGTCTGCGTTGTAGGTAGTTTAAAATTTGACGAATACATTTTTCTAAAGATATTCTTCAAAGAGCATTTAAAAACATATTGGTAAAAAAAACATATGATATAAAAGAAGATTTTTAGTTTCTATTAAAAGTAACAAAGACTAGGTACTATTTTATTTTACTTGTCCGATGTTTTCCATATACAATGTACGAAATGAATATATTATAAATGTTACATCATAATATTTTTTCTTTGATGTCTTTACTATCAAACTGCGGAAAGTTTTTTTGGGTATATGTAATACTTCCCCTTTATAATCAGCCTCTACGCTGTTCAGACGACAGTCTGATTTACCATAAATAAAATTTCTTAGATCGTCATTTAAAAAAAATGTTTTTTTTTCAAAAACAAGTATGATAACCTTTCAGAAGGACTGAATTGAAGTTTGTGGTATGAATTGCGCCGCCTTGTCTCTCTGAACGGCAAATGGCAAAGCATCGACCGACCAATTTGAGCAGACGAACAATTTTTATATTCCTACACTGCTCCATTACCTTTTAAATAAGTACGTGCTAAAACAAACGTTTAAAACCGATCAAATAATCTATTTCAATTTCAAAATAGACACAGGCCATTCCGTTAGCGAACAACACTGAATAATAAAAAATACTAATAAATATCATTGTTTATATTCAAGAAAATGTATTATAATTATTTACCAGTTTTCTTAAATATTTCAATTATTGGATCACATGTAAAGCTTGGATATTAGAAAACTAAAATAATGTTTAATTTATTTGACATATCGCTATCTAGCACCTTATTTTCTTAAAAAAAATAGTCTAATGAGAAAGTAAAACTAATTACAATCTTAAATGATTTTTATCAAATAAAAAATTTGGATCTTAAATTAGAAAAAGTATTATTTGCAGTTGCTAAAGTTCTTGCAAGTAAATGCCATTTCAATCAAAAGCTACCAATTCGTAACGACTTTTTTACGAACTAGCTATTTGTATTTTTGTTATTATTTATAAATAGAAAATTCATTCAAAAGTAGACATCATATAATGATCCAATAAAATATTTTGTTATTTGATTATCCCGTGTATTTTTGTAACTGTTAATATATGCATATCCAAATATAAAAGAATTCTCTGTAAACACTTTATATTATAAAGCAATAACTTTTTTTATATATCTTTACGTCTTGTTAATACAAAATAAAAGTATTTCTTATTCTACCTCTTTTAGATCAGGAGTGCTCAAAATGTGTTAAAATCTTGTGTGATGTATTTTTCCTTATCATTATATCGTTTGACGAGGATTAAATATTTTTTATAGAAAAAAACTACCGAAACAAACGATAAGTAGATAGTTTATTTTTTTATATTTTAAAGATGTACAACCATAAATCTCGAAATGTCTTTTCATAAACCATTACAATTGTTCACCACTTTAAATGTGTTCTCTGTGAATACTTAGTGGAAAGAAATTAAATCTAATCCTTTTTTTACGCAATACATGACGCGTAAAAAAGCCTAAGTATTATATAATTTGATAAGTTGCATAATTGTATTCACTTTTTTATATATCTCGTTCGCGTATTTTTTTTTAAATGTTAAGTTTTGCTCAGATTTGTTTGATAAAATGAGTTGATTATTATTACTAGCTGTAAGCCCGTTGCCCAGCAACGTGAGATTTTTGTTGCATTGTGTTTAATTTTATTTAATTTTGTTTTATTTTGTTTTATTTGACAGACGGACGGACGTACGGACCTTATCGGCTATTAATATATAGATATTGAATTTGTTTTGATGATCCGACGATTAATTATTTCTCTTTACAACAGTGGACGGACTTCTAGGGTGCATTTATTTAGTAGATTTAATACATACTAGCTGTAAGCCCGTTGCCCAGCAACGTGATATTTTCGTTGCATTTTTCAGTAGTCAGAAAATTTACTGGCGTATCGACAGCCCTGCCCTGCAGTATTTAAATTGTAAATTATTGAATTTTTGGAATAATGTTTAAGTTTGCTAACAACTATTTTTCGTAGTAGCAGAAATTTCGTAAATAATTGAATTTTTGGAATTATGTTTAAGTTTGCTAACAATCATTTTTCGTAGTAGCAGAAATTTCGTAAATTATGTGATTTTTGGAATAATGTTTAAGTTTGCTAACAACCATTTTTCGTCGGAGCAGAAATTTCGTAAATTATTTGACTTTTGGAATAATGTTTAAGTTTGCTAACAACCATTTTTCGTAGGAGCAGAAATTTTGTAAATTATTTGATTTTTGGAATAATGTTTAAGTTTGCTAACAACCATTTTTCGTAGTAGCAGAAATTTCGTAAATTATTGAATTTTTGGAATAATGTTTAAGTTTGCTAACAACTATTTTTCGTAGTAGCAGAAATTTCGTAAATTATTCAATATTTGGAATAATGTTCAAGTTTGCTAACAATCATTTTTCGCAGTAGCAGAAATTTCGTAAATTATTATATTTTGGAATAATTTTTAAAGTTTGCTAACAACCATCTTTCGTAGAAGCAGAAATTTCGTCAATTATTGAATTTCAGGAATAATACTTTCGATGGTTTCGGCGGTAACTTTGTGGAAGTTCATTTTAATAGAAAATTTAAATTAACTTTGATTATTATGTAATCACAAACCTAGATGATTGACTGTAGCTCATTAAATTTTAATAGTTTGTAATGTTTAACGTCATTAGTAGTATGATTAAATTTGTTTGCATTTTATAATCCCCTCTTTGCTTCCATTTAAAAGGAAAAATCCCATTCTGATTGTTTACAACTCATTAGTAAAATTAGTATCATTATCTGTTTGCTTTATTTCGATTCTACACCCCCCTCCTTGCTCCTCTTAAAAGGAAAAAAAACCCAATCCATTTTGTAATTTTATAATTTTAAAATGTTAGAATCAATCTTGCTTCATTACTTAAGCAAACTTTGCGATAGTAAGTCTGAAGATGCCTCTGAAAGAGGCGAAACACGTGTCACAGTTAGTTACACAATACGTGGAATAATCAAAGTTAATTTAAATTTTCTATTCAGGAATAATGTTTAAGTTTGCTTACAACCATTTTTCGTAGTAGCAGAAATAGACGTTGTAAATTTTTTAATTGTGATTATTTTATCGAATATTAATATATAGGTATTTATTTTTTGAAAAACTTATCACGCTTATTAATCGGATTTTATTATTTTCATACGATCAAGATGTACTGTGTTTAAAAAAAAAAGTTATAAACCCAAAAAAAAACGTTTAAGGTTAGACTCGAACCACTGACCATCAGCTTACTAATCTGGCGCTCTGCCTTTGGGTAGAACGGAATTAACCCTACGCGCAAAAATTAGAACATATATGCTTTGCTTCAAATAAAAAACAAAAGTTTCAAAATTCGAACGCAATTCAATACATATAATGTAATTTTATCGCATCTGGCAGTTGTACGTTACCCTAGAGGTAAAGAATTCAACTCATAATCCGGAGACCGTGTTTCGAATCCAGCTCTTGGTGCTTTTTTTGTATGAGAATTCAATTTTTCAGCGATTTGATATGTTTCATCAAATAACAGTGTATGGAAAAATTGTTTTTAGTATGAATAAAAAAATGCAGACAGCGCGGCTGGGGAGGAGGAGGGGGAGGGGAAATCGGGGACATCCTTCATACACTCACTCAAACAAACGGACGGACCTTATCGACTATTAATATATAGATTAAGTTCTCTGTGTTTGTATACAATTTATGGCTAAAACGTGCTGTTATATGAATTATAAATGTATTTTAACAATATTCAAAACAAAGTCATCAATCCAAGATTTTTCAAAAGTTCACAGTTTCTCCTATTAAAAAAAAATCGCGTTAAAAAGAATTGGGTGTATATTTTATGAACCCAATCCGATTAGTAGTAGTTTATGAATAAATTACTTCAATGCGATATAAAAAAAATTCAAGTATCGTAAGTAATAACAGCCCAATAGTGCTCTCTAAAATAAAAATATGCAATTCACAAAAAACATAAATTCATGGCGTGCTGTGTTTTAAATGAAAATGGATATCATTACGAAATCAGTGTAATATTAACATTATAAGAAAAGCTTGTCCAATATTTTGCTGTCTTCATTTTAGTGCTTTTGTTGTAAAAGTTTAAGTAATCTGCGGTCACGCCTCAAGTATACGAAGAAGAGTGTGCAAACATTACGCGCCGCTAAACCTATCTTTTTAATGTGTTTCTTTGTCATCAACATAAAGATAATGTATTCAGACCATAAAGAAGCTTACCGGGAAACTTAACACTTTAAGGTCCACATCCTTTGCAGCATAAATTTCTGTCTTCGGGAAATCAAATTTTATGAAGGTAAGAGTTATACAGCAAGACTAGAATTTTCGTAGAGAATGCAAAACAAAACACCTTTCATTATTAAGAAATAAAAAATAAAAACAAAATTGTCTACATTTAAGAAACGCGAAATCTTTAAAACAAACATCTTTTATCAAAAGAAAATTGTATGATTATAAGGATGTTCAAAATATTTAACCTGTCAAATTAGATATTTTTTCGACAGTCACTTTTTATGTGTTTACTGCTAAAATACGTTGAAAAGAAATTTAATAAAAATATGAGTCACTCTTTCATTTTTTCGTCAATTTCATTTAAACATTTACCTACTAACACATGAAAATCCACAAAACGACTATCAACAAATGATCAGTCTTTTTGTTTTCAAAACATGTTGATAGTCAGTATTATTAGAACGGCGCTTTTTTAATAGTTTTCTCATAAATAGTAATTTTTCAAAAATATTTTTATTACTAAGGCTTACTTTAAATATATGTTTCCATCTTAGTAATAATATAACAAAAATACATCAATGCGCACTTCGCCGATTTCGCAAGTACAATATGTGAAATGAAGTAGTTTTCATTGAGTATTTGATTAAGTTGTATTTGCAGATATTTTGAAAATGCTGGTACTTAAACTTTTACTGAATATTTTATTTTTGTTGAACACTATTTTCTTTCTCAACTTTCCAACCATCTTAACATTAATAGCCGATAAGGTCTGTCTGTAAGGACGTCCGCAGTAAGGTACAGACCAATGATTTCGATTTATTCTGAACAGCACATTTTTGAAATGTTGTTCTATCCAATGGGAGCGGCTTATTTTAAACCGGGCGTGAATGTTCTGATATCGCCACGTTTGAAAATTTGATATTTCTTGGTGTAGAGCTAAAGTATTGTATCACCATACATCATAATATTCGAATAATCAAAGACTTTAATTCGACTATTGCAAACTATGATTATAGGGCTATCGAAATGAATCGTCTGATCGTGTGAGTCGATGTGAGACTAATATTTTTTGGAGCGGATTTGATCAATTGAATCATAATGATGAATCTTTTCACGTCTGACCTTGAAAATCTGTTAGAATTCTTTAATACATTAAGAATATTCAAATTATGATATGGATATATGATAGAATAATATTTTGCTTTTTTCATACACTTGGACAAAATGTGCAACTGATTTTTTATTGAAAAATTGGATTTGATCTTTTGATTTTTATTGGAAATAATTGTTAAATAATTTAAAATCCGAAAAATAATTGTTGGCAAACTTAAACATTATTCCAAAAATTAAATAATTTACGAAATTTCTGCTACTACGAAAAATGGTTGTTAGCAAACTTAATCATTATTCCAACAATTAAATAATTTACGTAATTTCTGCTACTACGAAAAATGGTTGTTAGCAAACATAAACTTTATTCCAAAAATTCAATAATTTACGAAATTTCTGCTACTACGAAAAATGGTTGTTAGCAAACTTAAACATTATTCCAAAAAATCAATAATTTACGAAATTTCTGCTACTACGAAAAATGGTTGTTAGCAAACTTAAACATTATTCTAAAAAATCAATAATTTACGAAATTTCTGCTTCTACGAAAAATGGTTGTTAGCAAACTTAAACATTATTCCAAAAATTCAATAATTTCAATAATTTACGAAATTTCTGCTACTACGAAAAATGGTTGTTAGCAAACTTAAACATTATTCTAAAAAATCAATAATTTACGAAATTTCTGCTTCTACGAAAAATGGTTGTTAGCAAACTTAAACATTATTCCAAAAATTAAGTAATTTAGGAAATTTCTGCTACTACGAAAAATGGTTGTTAGCAAATTTAAACATTATTCCAAAAATTCAATAATTTACGAAATTTCTGCTTCTACGAAAAATGGTTGTTAGCAAACTTAAACATTATTCCAAAAATTAAGTAATTTAGGAAATTTCTGCTACTACGAAAAATGGTTGTTAGCAAATTTAAACATTATTCCAAAATTCAATAATTTACGAAATTTCTGCTACTACGAAAAATGGTTGTTAGCAAACTTGGACATTATTCCAAATATTAAATAATTTACGAAATTTCTGCTCCAACGAAAAATGGTTGTTAGCAAACTTGAACATTATTCCAAAAATTCAATAATTTACGAAATTTCTGCTACTACGAAAAATCGTTGTTAGCAAACTTAAACTTTATTCCAAAAATTGAATAATTTACTAAATTTCTGTTACTACGAAAAATGGTTGTTAGCAAACTTCAACATTATTCCAAAAATTAAATATTTTACGAAATTTCTGCTACTACGAAAAATGGTTGTTAGCAAACTTAAACATTATTCCAAATATTAAATAATTTACGAAATTTCTGCTACTACGAAAAATGGCTGTTAGCAAACTTGAACATTATTCCAAAAATTCAATAATTTACGAAATTTCTGCTACTACGAAAAATGGTTGTTAGCAAACTTAAACTTTATTCCAAAAATTCAATAATTTACGAAATTTCGGCTACTACGAAAATTGGTTGTTAGCAAACTTTAACTTTATTCCAAAAATTAAATATTTCACGAAATTTATGCTACTGCGAAAAATGGTTGTTAGCAAACTTGAACATTATTCCAAATATTAAATAATTTACGAAATTTCTGCTACTACGAAAAATGGTTGTTAGCAAACTTAAACTTTATTCCAAAAAATCAATATTTTACGAAATTTATGCTACTACGAAAAATGGTTGTTAGCAAACTTGAACATTATTCCAAATATTAAATCATTTACGAAATTTCGGCTACTACGAAAAATGGTTGTTATCAAACTTTTTTTTTCCAAAAATTCAATAATTCACGAAATTTCTGCTACTACGAAAAATAGTTGTCAGCAAACTTGAACATTATTCTAAAAATTAAGTAATTTACGAAGTTTCTGCTAATACGAAAAATTGTTGTTAGCAAACTTAAACATTATTCCAAATATTAAATAATTTACGAAATATCTGCTAACTATAAAAATAAAATATATTAAAATAAAATATAATTAAATTAAATTAAATTCAATAAAATAAAATAAAATAAAATAAAATAAAATAAAATAAAATAAAATAAAATAAAATGAAATGAAATAAAATAAAATAAAATACCATAAAATAAAATAACATAAAATTAAATTAAATTAAATACTATGCAACAAAAATCTCACGTTGCTGGGCAACGGGCTTACAGCTAGTATATTTTATTATCTCATTTTATTGACTTTCAATTATTTTGATAGTAAAACAGGCATGATTTATTATAATTCTAAAAAATTTGTTTTATCAATTTTGTTAAAAACTATTTCATATAAGTGTTGAAAACTTAAAACACGTTTTTGTTTTTGTTATTCAGTAGTTAAAAAAATTGTTATCACTTTTTGTTCTTTACCAAAATAGCAAAACGTTAAAAGCGTATATACAAGAATACTCTCTGGGCTTATTACGAATTTTATATAGAAAACCAATAATTGTTTTTTTTTTTGTAAATTTATTAATATTTTCAAGAGACATAATTTGTTTCATTCCATTATTCTAAGACGCTTACATTTTTAGTGAAAAAATATGCAATCTATTTATCGAACATTGGTGTAATTCGTTTAAAGAATAGTTTTCAATAAAGCACGCTTTTTTATCTCTTGCAGCGTTCAAATGGAAACAATAGCTCCGTTTTACTATAAAAATCTTCCATTTTAGTATTGCAGTGTACCGAAATTTTCTTTTATTTACTTTACCACCAAATTTTATGACCAGCCTTTCGCTTTATTGCTTATTTTTAATTTCTCCATCATAAAAGACGCGATAAAATTTTGATTTCCTTTCCATACATCTATACTCGCCATTATTTCACATTTTTGTTCACCATTCGCTTGGTTCAAGACAGACACCTGGCCATAAGATAATAAAAAAAATATGTTTAAAAAATAAAAATTTGATAGCGGTATTCATTTCGTTCGTCTTAAAGAGGAAAACGTTTTTTTTCTTCTTTGCATGATGATTATAGAATGTTAAAGTTATTTTCTTCTGGTTTAATACAGCGATCCTGACTTCATTAAAAATAAATCGGCAGGTTTTATTGGTCGTGCAGCAACAGACAGTATGTATTGTCATTATCAACTCATAGAATTGTGTCCAATTAATCATTTCCCAATTCATTCAATTTACAACTTTTTTACCAGCCTTGTCACTAACGACTCGGGTTTCGACTTTTGGCATCTTCAGGCGTTCAAGTGCACGGATGAACTTGAACTGACGCTAAGTAATTAAATGTATCGTGTTTATATAAGAAATAAATGTTAACCATAAATTAAGTACATTTATTTACTAAACGTCAGTTCAAGTTCATCCGTGCACTTGAATCCCTGAAGATGTCGAAAGGCGAAACCCGGGTTGTTACTAACAAAACTTGTGTAAATGTACATAATTTGAACGATTCAAATTTAATATTGAAATTCCACCAAGCACCTACAGTCGAAAATGTAATTTATAACATAAGAATAAGAATCAATTTGTATTGTATCTTTAAACTATTCAACATTCTGTTCCAACCGGCTTTTTTTTCTACGAGGTTTGGTGGACGCTTTTGAAAACTTGAATCAAGTAACGAGTTGTACATAAAAGTACTTGGGAGATGAATTGGTATTATTGTAACTTTATGACCTAAATTGAATATCATGCAAAATGATAATATCATTTTATGGATCTGGATAAATAAAATCTACAAACGGAATCACATATCAAGCAAAATATGAGTATTTTATCAAACTAAGCGGACAATCTATTACTAGCAACAAAGCATTAACAATATTTACTTTCAATAATTATTACCTGCTACAAAAGTTTCAACATTAAAATACATTATAGTATATTAACAACCTTTGCATGGATAGGAACATCTTTTTGAATATAAATTGAATAGAGCTCTGTAATTTTTAACGTCTTTTAACATCAGATTGTTAAGCTATGTATTTACTCAATGGATGATTTCTAAATTATAACATTCACTAAGTTTTATTTACCTAATTTATCTACCTCTATTTACTGATTTATTATATAAGTTATCTTTACTTAAGTTATCATTATTTAAAAATGAATTTCCGAAAAGTCATATTTGACCAGATTGAAAGCATAATAATAACTAGCTATATATTTTATCATTATAATGTTTTTCTATTCATTGCTTTAAGTTTTAATGTTTAAGCTGTCAGAATCTTATGTTAGACAATACTTAAGTCAGACAAATGAAATGCATTCGGTTAAGGCATATGATATGCTCTTAGTCTGCCAGGAAAAGTGCTTTGCAGGCTTCCTCGATGTCAGTAAGTATTTTATTAAAGGCAAAAGAAAATCGGATAAAAATAATATTATTATAAAATCAAATTATTATTATAAATAATATTATTAATAAAATCTAAAATTCAACGAAATGCACAAAGCACAGTCATGCCAATATAACATATTGATACGGTATGGTTTATTGTCACCCGCTCTCACTACCACTTTTGTGATGAAAACTGGCAGAATTTTGAAATGTGTAGCTAAATTAATTGTGTCTATTTTTTTTTTATCATGTAACCCGTAATATTAATTGTTTTAGTGTTTATGACCTTAAATGGCAACATTGTTTTTCGATACCTGATGTAATTTTTGTTTCTTTTTTCTTGCTCTTTGGGACACGAACCGAACACAACGTGTGTGGGGGACACTTTCCGGTTTTGGGACTTGGTTCCAGAGACCTTTAGTTGTAAATTCACTTGCAGTTGTTTTCTTTTGTGGTGCTTCGTCCGCGATGAAAGAACTGATATTTTTCCATTTCGACGAAAATTAAAATTCATTTTGTTCCCGCGCGGTTGGTAGCTTCAATTTTTTTAAAAATTTATAAAATCGTGTGAGCAAGCTAAGTATTAAGAATAGTTATTGTGTATTGTATTAATTCAAAATTTTGTCTGTTAAATATTGTATATAATTAAACTTCGGTGATTGCAAGTTCTTAAATAAACCTTTTCGTAATACTAGAGCGATGGGTTTTATTTTATTTCTACCTACCTGTTTTACGTCGAGTTCATACCAACTGTATCGGTGTTAATAGACTTATTAGTGGGGATTTATTCTTGAGTTTTAACATCGTGAACAATAGTAGAATTTTCTCACAATAAATGAAACTCGCTCTAAAATAAATTAGGAGTAATGTCAATATCGATGTAATTTTTCGAAGCGTCTTTATTTCTTGGTTGATTTCAAATTGCAATCAACTTTACTAGCTTTAATGCTTACTTCACGCCATCAATAAGATTTTTATACTATAGTAAAACAAATATTTATCGTCACACAAGGCATCTACAAATTTCATTTTGACGGTAAATTGTATCCATATGCAACCTACTTAGAATAAATATTCGCCGAAATTTCTTTTGAATTCATAAAAAATTGGGCATAAAATATTGCAGTTAACGTAAATCATACAAAAATACTGTCAGTTCAAGACGTTTGCTCCTAACAACATGTCAGACCACTTAAACTCATGTGAAATTGACAAGGCAACGTACATCACAAATATGTTTATCGTCACGGTTCTAAAAAAAGTTGATACGTAAAAAAACCGACAATGTCAAGTATACAAAGAGATTCTTTGATAATATTTTGCTGTCGGGAATAACTCAGTTGGTGCATTGTTTATACCAGTTAGGCAAAAAAGCATGTATTTTTACAAGGAATTATTATAAATGCTGATTAAAGGCATGCAATTGTCCCTGTATATTTATATTTAACCCTTGTTTATATCAGATCGTCACTAATGCATCTATATTTCGAGATTATAATTATCTTTGTAACATAAGCTATCTGTACTAAAAGATTTATCCAAAAGGCGATGTTTACTTAATACTGTCAATATGTTACTTACAAATTTCTCCTATAGAACTGGCAATATATGCCTAACCAAGTATTGAAAAATCAGGTACCATAATTTTTTGATCACACAGACTATTTTGCTTCTCGATTGATTTGAGTTTTTGTAAAATTAAATTAAAGAAAATAGATTTTACAACAGTTATCTATGAAAGATAATGTGTCCATATGGCAAGTCAAAAGAGCACGTTTCCTCTATTTTGATTTGAAACTATGTTTTTTAGAAACAGTCAATGTTGTCCAATTCAAATAAACTGTTTATTAAATGTATCATTGAAATTAAATTTGTTTGTGCCGCATGGCCCATGCGGTATGCGCAACTCTTTCGCCGATAATGTTGCAAAGCACGGAACGCAAATTTACATTGCGTTTGACATTACCTAGTTCCACATTTGATTGAAATAAGGATAATTTTTCAGATGATTGTATTTCACTTTAGGTTAAGTAAATGTTCAGACTAATTTTCTTTTTTGTTTATTGATTTTTTAAAACGCTATTTTAAATAATATTAATTATATGTAATTCTTCATTTTTTTCGATAAATTCGGCATTACCTTTGTAAAAATTCTTACCACCTCTCTGCGCCCAGTATAAAAAGACTAAGCCGCAAAAAATATTTTGTAACTTATAGTTTAGCATTAAAATCAGAGCTATGGAGTCGGAGTCGGAAATTGTTTACGACTCAGACCTATTTAAAAAATAATAATTAATGATATACATTCAAACCACAATAGTCCATAGTGTTGCTTTTGCATGCTAGACTGATTAAAGATGATCTGATGGTATACATATGTGTATATAAGTAAAAATGAAATGATTGAAAAATCTTTGAAGTCGGAATTGGAGTTGTCTTTTTATTAGTATACCTTGAGATGTTCTGTCTGATGATGCTTCTCAAAGAAGCAAAACACGTGTCACATTTTGTTACATAACAAGTGTAATAACAATTTTTTCAAGTTTAATGTTACTCTTCCTTCTTACATATCATATTATATTAAAATTAATTTATATTAAAACTTTAAATGATTTTAATTATGAAAAATGTTCCTAATTATATTTCAAGACTACCACAACGTCCTCTATCCTACGTGACCAGGGCTACATTTTTCTAAATGGTAATTTTGGGGTTTTATTCAAAGTCCTGATTGACTTGAATCTTGAAGTTGCCAATATATGCCATAGTCAAGTAAATTTTGAAGTAGATAAGTAGAAGCAATATATTATGTATAAATAAACTGACGGGTTCACACGGATCCCAGTGTGATAGGTGTCGTTTCGCCACGTGGCGTCACAAGGCTCGTGGGTGACGTCACTCATGAGTCATGACATGTGACATGGATTTCCAGAGCCATGTAGTGTATTTTGCATGCTTGCACACGGCTTTGCCAATTGAAAAGCTTACAGGTAATTGTATCCGTCACGTATGACGTCGACTACGTGTTTATTGCTTTTTGATATTTATTTTCAGGAAAATTTTACTCAAAAAATGATGTTTTTTTTTTCGGACGCAAATAAATGCGCAAGATGAGTAAAAATAGTGTATAGAAATTTATTTTAGAGGTAGTTTTTAGTGACTTTTTAAAAATTCTAAAATCAATTAAAAAATATCTTACCAACACAATGTAAACATATATTAGCTTCGATTTATCTATCTTAAAGTAACGCGGCACACATATTCTCTGCGCCAGAGCAGGAGAGTGTGTGTAAGTGTATTTTTTTGAATTCACAGAACACACAGATACTCTGTTTAAATCACGCGTAAAAACTAAATGATGACGTATACATGATAATCTCTAGTTTTAAAATATTTGACTTTTAGGCTGTTAAATATTTGGTGGAAAGGCATTATATTAAGAAAAACACAATATTCCTCTTGCAAGCATTGTATACTAAGCATTTGAATTTGTGTTTCTTAAGAGTCACTTATTCTTAATTTGTACTGTAATTTGTAAATTCTTTTGAATGCTAATTGTTTATTACGCTTTTTTATTTTAATTTGTTTATATAGATAACACTGTTAAATTATATTTCTTATCAGTTGATAATGCTCGCCGTGAATGAAACCGGTCCTGATCTTAATAAATAAAAGTGGAAATAAGTAAAAAAGAATATTGTGTTTTTCTTTACACAATTGAAAATATCTGCTTATTCGAAGATTTTATTCTACTAATCATATAATTTCAGAGAATGTGATTTTATTTCTTTAGTAAAAGCTTTTTTTACTCCATGTCCACTTTCAAGGTGAATTATATGGCCTTCTAATGGAAGTATCTCAACATAAGTTTTTCTATGAAAAATTTCTCGCTGTTGCTTGACTCTTTTTTAAAACTAGAGTAAAGATAGATTGGATAGAGCTCAGACAGAACTAGTGATCAGTTAACAACTCTCGCTACGCACCGCTATTTTCAAATTGGAAAGGTAGGAAGGAATTTTTAAACATTACAAACTTTCATGCTAATGAACGAAAGTCGATAAATCTATTGAAAAACTGCCCTTTGTACTTGGATTTGAACCCGTGAGATCCGTTACGGAAGCCAACGACGTTTACCACTGTATTACAGACCCAACCCAACGGCATTACCTTACAGACATATCTGGGTCCAATAAAGTCAATTTCAAATTATGATTATTTTAAATTAACGTCTTAGAACACATGCACATGTGTTGTCACTTTACAAAAATGCATTTCGAGTAAGTCAAATCCGATTAAAAAAAATTGAACTTGTTGACGATAAGGGCTCTTTTGACTGTAGTAAAATCACTTAATAGTGATTGTAGAAACTATTTTTAAAACTTGAAAAATTATACTTTTGACACTTTTCAATAAATTTGCATTATCAGCAATTGCATGTTATATTATTATAAAGCAAGCTATATCTTATAAAGAAATTAATATTTTTGCCTCAGACGTTATTATGTTTAATCTACTGTGTTATAGGCTGCTTTTATAATTTTGTTTCAGTTAAGTCGCAGAATTAATGATATCAAATTTTAGGTTAAGAAGATATAGAAACTTTAGATCCACTTCAATCTTTCCTTACGTTGACGTGTTCACCATTATAAACCTTCAATACACTGTAAAATGAGCTTTTATTATAATGATAGATTTACAGTATTGTGATTTAAAAAAAAATATTGAAAACATTTGTTTTAAGAAAATTGTGTCAGGGTTTTCATTGATTTTGTATTCTCTAAGCGAACTAATAAACATATTACTTTATGAGTATTATTGAATAGAATTTTCGAAACCGTTTTCAAAGTAATAATTTACATTATTTGATCAGATAAAAACAGATTGCATATCCTTTAAACGTGTTTAAAAAAAACTAGTGGAATCCCAAAAACACCCAAAGTCTTGCGGCATTTTTACATATTACATAACGAAAGCGAAAACTCCAATAAAACGGATACGCAGCGTCCCTGATGTTCTGTATTTTTCTATTAGGGCCGTCATATTTGATCGTAGCGATCAGCTGTGATCGGCCGGGCGGCCATTTTACGTCGCGTGACGTCATAAAATGCGCGGGAAAGCGAAATGGCGGTGACAGGAACAGCGTGTCGGCAACATTGCCCAAAATGACTTTTTCGATGTGAAAATGAAAAAGAAAATCAGTTTGGTTTTTTATCTACGTAGCCTTTTCGGTTTAGTGTTTGGAAATTTTACCACGTACCTAGGCTCACTGAACCGATATTTTTCTGAAAGAATCAACCATTTTTTAACTTCTGCATAATACACTTAAATAAAATTTTAAAATTGGTTTATGTCAGCCATTATCTTTTTAATTTAACTTCATTTATAATTTATTCATATACATATTAATTTTGAATTGGATTATTCACACTCATTGCAAAGTATGGCATTATAGTTAAAGACCTGCCTTTGCAATGTTGAAATGGCACTTAATTGAAATATATCCTAAAAAGTTCTAAATATATCACTTAACTAAAAGAATGTATAAATTCATTATTTTTTTATGAAAAAAAGCTAAATATTTCACATAATTTGCGTTTTCTGTTAGTATTTGGCCAGTACTTATCTGTCAAATGTATTGAAATTATTAGCATTGTTAATATAAAACAACATAAACTTTTTGTCACACTTTGAGATCTAATTGTCTTGAGATCTAATGTTTATAATTTAAGTTATTATCGTAATGAAACCTTTATTTTCTTAATAATAATTAATATCCATTTATTTATCTCAGTGACAACATAATAATAAAACGAGTTTTCAATAAAAAAAAATACGTTTGTCACATATATTTCAAACGTATCGTTAGCCCTACTCTATATACCTTGACAATATATGACAAAAAAAAATAAATTTCAAAAAATGAAAACTTTTCTGTATTGTGACATTTGCGATATTATTTTCGTCGCTAAACATTGTACTGAACAATTTTCATACTGTTTGAGTTTCAAAGCAAATAAAACAGGTCACATTTTAAATTTGCATGTTATAGAGAGAACAAATATACAGTCGAAAAGTTTTGTGAAAATTATCTAGGTTTCTTCTAGGAAAGGAAACCTGGAAATAGTGCCAAGAAATCAACTCTTGCATGAATGCAGAAAGTACACAATGAAATTGAAATTGTTTATTTGTCCTATTATTTCAAAAGTTTATTCTATTTTCTAGATTCTTCTGAAATAATTGTATAACGTTTGAAAGAAGATAGCATATAAAAAAAACCAAATCGTATTCATTGAAAAATTTTATTTAAGGTTCTGTTTTATTAAAATTTTATATACTCTTTTGTTTTAAAATACTACAAAATATCAAATACATTAATTAAATGCCTTCCCTTTAGTGAGCTGGCAAAACTTTTGGCCGTTCTTTTCAATCGATATAACAATTAAGCGCTTTAATTCCCGCAATAAGTAAAAAAGTTGCAGTAATTATAAATAAATAAAAGTTGAATACGTTATAATTAACTATGTTATTTTGAAACCGCGCACAACTAGATTAAGTGTAGTTACAATATTTTACATTTTTATTTTGTTTTTTATTTGGAAATTCAAATATTCACAGTTAATGCGGTTTTTTTCCTTCTAAATTTTAAACTAATCTTCTTGAATTTTACTTAATATTTATAATAACGACCTGCAAAATAGAATCTAAATTTTCATCAATAAGCGTATTTCTATGAACTGATTTATTCTGCTACATCAACGAAAACGTTTGCTTACATTTACTCAATTCAATGATTTACTTAAAAAGATATTTTCTATATTTTAATTTTAAGATGAAACATTCGAGGACCGCAAAAAATCAAACGGGTTGCGGTCTGTGCATCCCTGTTTTACCCCATCGTAGGTGAGAAATTGAACGATTGGTTTTCAACCAGCTCTGGTTTAAAACTATTACTGTTAATAAACTTCATTTGAAGTTCATTTTACCTCCACTAAATGCTGATATGGTTTTTATACTTTATATTTCAAAATTATTCATATACCATGATATTAAAAAAATAAAAGATCTTTTTTTAGTATTAGTACAACTTTTCCAGTTGAAAATTCTTGTTACGAGCGAAACTGGTCCTGAGTACAGTAAATAAATCGTAGTACAAAAGAGTGTTTTATGTTTTGAATATTATGCTTTTTCACTTAGTATTCACAGAGCACACCTTAAAAGTGTCATGCTATCGTCGTGTAGCCAATCGTTTAAAAAATATTGAATTTTGATAAACTATGTAAAAAAAATGTTTATCTGAATAGTTGTAAAAATAATTATTTAAATAAATAATTTAAAATAAAATTGTAAACGGTCAAGACTTGACAAAAGCCAAAGATAAAGTTTTTTTCCAACATCTTGTAAAATTCTTTTCTGGCTAAAATTTATCATCTTAATGCAAACATAGTCAGATCATTTTTTTTCAATAAGAGTGAGTATTTATGTCGTCAAAACCTTATAAATAGATATACAATTTAAAATAATTTAAAGACACTTAGATTAACAAAGTTTTTATATAAAAAGTCGGTAATATATCGGTTGGGTCCTAGCCTCATCCTTATATCCTTACCACTCTCTTTGGAAAAAAGAGGTTGAATGACTGAGTAACAAACAATTCTAGTGAAAAAAACTTCTGTTAAGATACTTTTATTTGGATGCCATATGCTCCATATTGGGAGCAGACATGGATTTTTTTAAAAAATGTATTAATATATTATTGTTCATATTTCTTGGTAAGGCTAACTTGTGTGAATCTAAGGCTAAAAACTCAATTTTATTGAAATACCCACAAAAATGACAAACCGTTCAATGTCGTAACTTACTACAAAAATACTAACCATTTTGGTTTATTTTTTAACACTTATTTAATTTAGTGAGAAAAAAATACGGTTATGAATACTGACCAAAAACTTTAAAAAAAAAATATCTACAACTAACAACCTAATGCCCTTATAATAGAGTTTTATATTATATATATACGATGGATGTAAAGCCATACATAAAATATCCATAACTTAGCCATAATTGTAACCTAAATTTGGTTTTATTGTATCGGATAATAACATTTAAGCTTCATAATCTCACTGCAGATCGTTAACCCTTTAAGGATTCATTAATCCGTAATGCTTCCTTCGCACACCTGCGACAACCCATTCCACTGATCTCTTAATAACTAATTTTCGAAGTTGGACAGGTGCAGTCAAATGAGATGCACCACCTTAACAAATAAATATATCAAGTTAAATTGTTTTCTATGCGTATATAAAAACTTTTTTTTTTACTAATTCTACATTTTTTAATATATGAAAATTCAACAGGACATTTTTCTTAAATTAAAAAATTATTAACTATGTATTAAGACATATTTCTTTTATCGTGAGAATAATCAACTTTTCTGATCAATCAGTTGATAATATTTGCGATAAACAAAGACGGCTTTAATTTGAAATACGTAAAAATGGTCTTAATCTTAGCTTGCAAATATTTTAAGCTTTTGTGTCTCAAATTTGCCCTTTGATAATAATATGAAAGTATATCAATTTATTCTTTACAAGTCATAAAAAAATATATCTGTGACTTATGAATAAATAGAAAACTCCTGTAACCTATGTGTTACATTTCTGTCAAACGATGACTACAATAGATCGAGGTTTTCTCAAAAGTAATGTCTTGAGAAATTGGCCTTTATTTATCAATTTCGTTTTCAATAGAGGTAGCAGACGACTACCTGAAACAGTAATACAGTCTGTGGTCATAATATGGTAAATACAAGTTTATACAACAAATCATATTAGTTATGTCGGTGTTGCCTAGGACTGCAAAACGTCTTGCGACGGCTTTAAAGATAGATAAGAGAAGAACAAAACAAAATAATTACGGATAATACAGCCAGACAGTCTTTCGTTATAATTTTGGAAATATAATATTTAAACAAAACAATAGAATAGAATATAATAAAGGTATCAGCTGATGATAATGATTATTATAATATCCTTCACAGGTATTTAGTTTTCGACGCTATTATTCCATAATAATGTGCTAAGCTTTTCCCGACAGGTGACGTCATTAAAATCCTAAAAGCTCGTTTCTGGAGTAATAATAAATCTGAATAATTACTTCGGCAGAGTTTTGATGGATTCAAGATTACCTTTTGAGACTTATGCGCTAAGCCCACAGTCATTAATAATTTATTTCAACTGATTATTATTACTTAACCGTTTTGTATCCAAAAATATTATATAAATACTACTGTAATATTCAAATATTATAGACTTACTTTAATCCGTATTAAGTCCGAGATATCTAAACATAATTTGAGCAGAGAAATGCTCTCTATAAAATTGTATTTTAAACCATGTATTATTTATTGACAGTTAGTAGTAGATGTCTAAAATGTATATGATTTAATCAATTTTATTTGTTTTTGCAACATTGAACGAAAATAATGAGATGATGTCATATTTATAAATATAGAACACGCTTCTTTGTACAAATTGCATAACTGTATCACGAAAACTGGTAATAAGGCAGACGCAAAATGATTGTACATAAGAAATCATTATTAGAGATTCATTAATTATCGTTGTGCACTTTTCCAACTGTAATTGGATCCATCTTTGCTAAGCTATCGAGAATTTCTTTCCGTAGACAGATCTTTAGTGCTTCTGAGAATTCTTGGAAAGACACTCAATCGTCTAAACTAAGCAATAAGAGAATCTATAGAATTCCATTACGTCATTTTTCTTAAAAACTCAGCACTTCGAGACCATTGTTGAGACTATTCCGTATATCCGTGTATGGGGTAAAGATATTGACAACTCGACAAAATTGCTTCTGTATAGTTAGCACCCTGGCATTCATAATACAGCTTTAAAATAATTGAAAGAATTTTGGCTTCAAACACTTTTCCAACATTTTCTAATGAATGATTTTTTACAAAAAAATAAAAAATGAATTATTCACGAATTGACAATATGCACGAATATTATAAAATACGAAAAATACTTTGGCACTTTGCTTTAATATTTTAATTATTCAAACGTTTATGTGAGATTATTGTATATCATCATTGCGTTTTCAAAATCCGCTATTTTATGTTTTTTGTCAAACTATAATATTTCTGTAGTCTCAGAGCATGTTAAAATATAATATGAATTACAATGTCTGTCCTCGGCAAAATCAACATACTTGTTAAGCAATTCTATAACGCCTTATTTTATTATCGTTTTTTTTTCTTTGCTGGTGAGGTGAATTATTATAACTTTCTTAAAGCAAAAATCCGATTTTGTGAAAATATAGTAATTGAGAATTTTGAAAACGCAACGTTTATATGGATTTAAGGGCGACTACTGTTCCATACAAAAATTGATACTGATGTATGTCAAATAGTATGAATTCAAAAATATCCAACACACTGTGCAGAGATTCCCGGTAAATTGCTCGAATGCAATTGCTCGAATGGAAATTGCTCGAATAATAAGATCCTCGAATAACCAATTCCTCGAACGTCAAAAGCTCGAATTACAAATTGCTCGAAAATTTTTATAAAAGTTTTATAAGAAGAACTCAAAATCACTGAATAGTAAAAATGTTTATAGATATGGGATATAACGTATTTGTGATAGCGGTGGTAACTGAGATAATTATTATTGTATTAAAATGAAACTTTTTGGAAAAATTATCTAGTAAATATCCAAGATAGCGGATATAATTATTTTTTTAATTTATAACTGCGTCAATAAGTAAATAATATTCATAAAGAAAAAATATTATGTGTGAATATAAAAAAATTAAAAAACGTTTTTTCTTAAATGAATGGTTTCTCTTCTTATATGTTTATGATAGGTTCAAATCCTAATTTAAATTTTAAAAAATATATTGGAAGCCTTTAAACAGAAATACATAAATAGTTTGAAAAATAATTGATTAAAAAGTGTACGTATTAAGGTTCAAGCCCGTGACCTCCGAAAACAAAACCAACGACCTTTTCCACTCGACCACTGGCAACTTAAATAAAAAATATTTTTTTATTATGACTTTTTTTTTATTTATAGTTTTTATTTCCCTTCTTGCTTACATATTTTTTTAAGGAATGAGTAATTAATGTTGAAACTTTTATAAAACTTAAAAAAAAATTCGAGCAATTTGTAATTCGAGCAATTTGTAATTCGAGCATTTGACGTTCGAGGAATTGGTGATTCGAGGATTTTGTTATTCGACCAATTTCCATTCAAGCAATTGCATTCGAGCAATTTACCGGCTCCCCTGTACAGATTATTTTTTACTCGCTTTTCTCATTTAATGCAATAAATAATTTGAGAGCAGTTAAGCTGTTTACCATTTTTTGACGAACAAGTAAATCTCTCTCATTCACTTTTGTTTACCTTAATTAACTGCATCAATTTTTCCAGCAGTAAAAATAGTTAAATTCTTAAAATAATACCTATCCTCCTTTTAAAAAGTTCTCTTCCTCTTAGTAGACATTTATTTGTCTATGAGCATAGTTAAATTGATTCTGATAGCCATCAATCAGCTTCCAGCTTTCTGAGATTATTTTTAATTATTTTTTATAAGCGCGATATAACTATGACGTCACGTTCAGTGCAAATTCATCCGTGCACTTCAATGCCAGAAGCCAAAAGGTGGAACCCGGGTTCTTCGTGATAAAACGTATGTAAATTCACAAAATTGAACGATGCAAATTTTCTATATAAATGTACCTAATAATAATAAAACCAGTATGGAGAATATACTTAAAGGGATTCATTAAATAACATCTAAGAAAACCGGTCTAGCCGTTAATAAATAATTACTGCCCAAAAATCATATCCGTTGCAAAAAAAAACCTATCTTAATTACAATACCATTCGAAAAGATATTAGACATTATTTATCAAGCTTTTCAATATCGGCCTATAACAATAATAAGACCATAAACAAATTTAATCTAAACGATCGAATAGTTTGTATTTATCTTTCAAAACTTGTTTGTATTGAAAGGAAGTATTATTCGATATTAGTTTCAACTAGAACCCTGAGGTTGTTCAGGTACAAATTTAATGGTATTTTCAGTTCAAAGCTTTACTATTATATTATTATATTTATCCCTTTTAAGTTAAAGTATAGTACTTTGTTTTAAATTCAATTTAAATAGTTCCTATTTATATTTGTGAATATTCAATCTCGTTTTTTAACATTCAAGCCTTCTCGGAGAGTACTTCTTTTGAATGAGATGCTAGTCTCTTACCTCTTAGTGATACGAAGTAAATAAATAATTTGTCAGCATTTATGCATTTAAGTATTTAAATCAGGTTCTATGGCGCAGTGGCTAGCGTTGTTGGCTTCCGTGCCGGATCTCACGGGTTCGAGTTGCAGTCAGTTTCTGTTTGAAAACATAGGTGTTTTTTGATGTCTAAAAATTCCTCCCCCTTCCTTCAATAATTGAGTGTAACAAGACCGATAAGTTAACCATTATTTGTGTCCTAATCTTATTATTTATATCCGTACGGCTCTCATTTTTAAAGAGAGGTTGAGCGACTGAAATACAAACAATTTTCGTAGAAAACATCTGTTTAGATATCTTCATTAGAAGGCCATACGCTCCACATTGGCAGCAGACATGGATAAAAAAAAATTACTAATTCTTAGCTAGGATCAGAAGTCTAAAATAACCTGTTTGTTTTCAACCCAAATTTGAATGGTACAACGAACTAGATTTGAAATACACTAAAGACATTCATTCTTTAAAACCTTTGTTTTCAGTGACATATAAAAAATGCTATGTTACCGAACTTTTAGATTCAGAATGCTAATGATAAGCAAAACTTGTCATGATTCTAATAAATAAATAAATGTGGAATTGTTACAAAAGAGTGCTTGCTTTTTAAACAATATTTTTTATAACAGTAAGTAAAAATCAGGTTTTCTAATCGAAATTTAATGTATGAAACTTTTCTTTCAAAGCTTTTGTAATTTAATTTTACAACAATCATTTTCCGATAAGTGACTTTCAATATTAGAATTTATTTGAAGTATCTATCGTAGACGGCATGCTTAACAGCTTTCGTGACTGTGAATGTTTCGTGGAATTTTGGAAATCCAAGTTAAAAGGCTTCTGTGGAAATCCGCATTGGAATCTAAAGTAAAAACAAACACACAAATTGAAAACAAAATATAGACTTTTAAACTTGCCTTATTTTATTTGAGTTTTCACTTGACTTACATTATATATTATTAAATATCAAATTAGCAATAATTGATAAATGAAAATGAACGGACAAAAATATATATTTATTTATGTATATTTATATAAAACCTAAAATTACTTAAAAGTACAAACAAAAATTTGTATTAAGAATATTAAAATAATTCATAAGCCCATGATAAAAAAATATATGATCAAGTTTCAATAACTTAACAATAATTAGAATTTTAAAGATCCCTTAAATGAATTATTTTAATTTGCAATGCAAAGTTAACCAATTCAATATTTAAAGCATTTTACTTTGAATTATAGTCAATATACACTGATAAACTGGTAACTAGTTAAACTAGTGTTTTTAGCACAATCTTAATATTTTTTAGTATATTATGTAATATTTTTCTGCCGCATGTCCACGCCAATCATTGTATTTTGAAAAATACATATTTATTATTTTTTGTGACAAATACATTTTAATACCTTTAAATTATTATTTGTTTACGTTCTCTTTGCATAAAACTTTTGGCTTGCATTTAGACTAGCAATTAAGATAACACATCTGTTCATTCTTGTTGAAAAGAATCACTTTGACAATTGTGTTCGCCATTTCTTATTCTTTTACTAATTACATTATGCTACAAATTACATTTGCACGACGTACAACTTACAAATTCATGATTGCTCTCTAGGCTTATTTAAATTTAAGCAATTGAAGCAAAGCTGTCAGTATTAAAATAAAATATTCTGAAATTTTAAGCACAACTCAGCATTACCATGGCATTTACAAAAATAAGTACATATGTACCGACTAGGGCATCCAATCCCTTAATCCCGGGGTCCCGTTAAATTTTCTGATCCCGAAATCTCGGGATTGATACGGATGCGATCCCGGGATTGAGAAATTTTGAGTAAATCCAGAAAATTGAGAATTTCAGATTCCCTAAATCCCTAGTCCCCCTAGTCCCCAGTTCTCTGACTCCAGTCCCAGACCCAGACCCAGACCTCTAAAAAAAACGAGGTTCTGTGACAATCTGGGAAAAAGTATATCAAATCAAAGATTTCAAATTCCTCGGTGAGCTAAAAAAAAAGACGAGGTTTGGAAATAATCCGGCAAAAAGGTATAGCGAATTGAGGATTTCAAATTCCTCGGTGAGCAAATCCCAATCCCGGGATTAGAAAAAGGCTCCGGGATTGGATACCCTAGTACCGATGTATTTGTAAATTATTGACAGCTTATAAGGTAATTAAATAACAATTTTCTCATTTCGTTACTTACATAATAATAATTAGTTGTGTTAAAAATTTTCAAGTGTCACAAAAAAAGTAACAAAGTGCTTTCAATACTATTCAATCGTCGTAAGCCATAGCTCACCTACTAGATTTACAAATATGAAACGCTCAAACAAATACGTTTAGTTTGCTGATTTGGTTTATACTGAGATTACTTTGTTTCCATAAAAACAGACAACTTAACATTTCATTGATGTTTCATTGACATATATTGGAATCAATCGTTTTTAATGACTCCATTGATTAACCTTATTATCGGGTTTACCTTGACTCTCTCAATAATACAACCAAGCGATATCAAATACAGAATAATTCTTCTTGTTGTCTGAAAAATAGTAATAACAAATTAACAATCACAGTACAATCCGTAATACACTATAATATCAATGTTTTACTACCGAAATAAAATTTTATGAAGAAGATCTTCTTGATGTATATTTTAATAAATATAATCGTATCTTACATAGTAGGATTTAACTATAGTCATTCGGGTATATCACGTTGTATCATAAGTACCAGTTTTGTGTAAATTGAAGATATTCAATATCTGTGTATTTATAATGTTAAATTAAGTCACGTTTAGTTCAATTATCGTCCAAATAATAACCGTAGTGTAATAAATGTAGCTTATTTAAGTTGTCAATATGTTTAACTTTATTTGCAATCATCAAAGATTCTGTTATTAAAATTTTTATATGTATTAAAAATGAAATTCAATTGGTTTGCGTGTTTTGACAGACGAATGACCGTAAAAATGTAAAACAGCAAAAGCGTGCTTACTCGACACCAGACATTCAAAACCTTTATCTTTTAGCGGGCAGCATAAAAACAAATAATGATGAGTTTGGGTCGCAATTATTTTTTTTAAGGTTTGCTCAATCCTTTTTTATACGAGAGACGCTCTATGTAAAACAGCCGTGTAAAAAAGGTTAAGTGAATTGAGATGAATGAGTCATTATTTATTTTATTTTGTTATCATTCATTACATTATTTTGACCGTGTTATTTAGAAAACGGAAAACTTAATAAACCACGTAAAAAGAAGACTATGAGTACTTGTTTATTAAAAATGTTTTTATTCTGAAATATGTAGGTAGGTTTAAATGTTTGTGCGTTCTTGGCATTTGATAGTTTTAAACTAATTCTTTATAATTTGACTTAATATTTTTGTAGTATTTAGCCGCACAATCAAATCCGAATTTTCACCAGTAAGCCTGTTTCTGTAAAAAAAGGTTGCTTACATTTTTTTTAAAAAAGTTGCATAAAAAATGTGTTTACTTTTTTTGAGAAAAAATATTTGAAGGCCGCCACAAACGGGTTTGTGCGCCACTGTTCTACACATTAATGTATTGTCTAGTGGCTTTTTGTTCAAGTCTAAGCAATGCTTTTATAAAACATTGTTTTTTTTGTTTAAATAATGTGATGATATTGTGAAGTAGCGTTAGTTAAAAATATTCCTTCAGTCATCTGATCCAAAAAAACAAAACATTAGAGCGCAAAAATTACTAGTGATTTAGTTTTCCTCAAAAAAATCTCAAGTTAATTTGTATAAAACATCCTTGAGTTTATTCCGAAAAATAATTCATTAAAACATTAAAATTCTGTAGATATTTTCATAAAATAATTAACCAAATTCATTATATTGTTTTACAGATACCGCTATTCTAAATTCAACAACATTATCAATTATTTATGAACCAACTTCAGAATACTTAAAATTTTCAGTTTATCTTTTTATAATGAATAAAATCCATATTTAATAAGTGTATTCAAATACACGGTTATTCAATCAAAAAATAAAAAATAAATTGCTAATTGTATTACGTCCCTAACAAAGGTTAGCAAATCTTTCATATTCCCTTAAATTTAAATGACTTTTTCCAATTATTCCAATTTCATTTCTTCGATCGCACATTTGTAAATGGGCGCATAATAAATACAAGGCACTCAGTTATAATTATGACATAAAACTAATTGCAAACGGAAAATGCGAAAATGTGGATTACGCTGCAAATTCTACCTCTACCCGTTCAATTTATATCAACCACCTACCCGGACGGCGAGGCAAAAAACCTATTTCGAATATATTATTATCACCGGCAACGTGAATTAAGCTCGATTCGGCAATTTTGTACGACGGGAGCTTTTATTCATAATGATATATATTCGGTTATATTGGTTTATATGCAATTTCTATACTTGCAACGAATTGAGTTAGTAAGCGTTTTAAGTTGTAAGCGTTTGTCTTGGATTTTCACATTTTTAAAATACGTTTGACTAGACAATTTCATATTCCATTTGGGAAAACTTTCTACTTACCATACACATTGTTAAATAATTTTCCACGCGTAATTTACTTGTTCTATCTTTCCGAAGTTTAATTTTCATGTAAATCGTTCTTTATCAATTGCATTTAAAACTTATGTAAACACAATTAATTCTATTAACATAAGTGTATTGGTGTTTATTGTCACCTTGTTAATTCTCAACGTAAAAGTAGATATTAACAAAGATAAGCAAAACTGTTTATGATCATTATAAAAACTTCTTCAATTACTACAGAAAAAATATTTTACTTTCATAAAATAGCTTAATCATTTGAAGACTGCATAAAGCGAATGAAATAGAAATGGTGCTATGAAAATTTGTTGAGTAATTTAAGGGTTCAAAGAATGGCATAAAAAAAACAGTTGATTTTTTTTTACCATCACACTTTCCCTATTTTTTTCAATTCCAAAATTGGACGGGACCTGGGATTGGAGGCCCTAGCTGGGACGAGAATCTAGGTTCCCAGCACGTAAATCTAGTACGATAAACTGTATACGATGCAGCAGTAACCGACCAACTTCCTTCCACTGTTGACAACAAACTATTAATCATAACATTACCGCAATTATAACTTTAATTTCCGTATAATTGAATTATTCTAACAATGACAACAAATCAACGCGATTATATGACATATCCTCTATGACCTATAGATATTCAACAATTAACAAGATATTTAGGCAATAATAGGTTTCTGTTTATTGATAATAATATGTAATTCCACGGGTGACTCATTGGCTTTTCAGTATTCTATCTTTGTATATGGATAAGTACTACACGATTTTGTCATACGTAGTACAGATATATCTTGTATTATGTTCAACGTTATAGCGTTGCGAGTGGTGTGCGGTTATTCGCTTCGACGCTAAATGCAATGGCGTGTGCAATCACTTTAACCACTCTGTAATGGTGCTTTCGTACTATTATATGATACAGAATTAACTCCACTTTATCAGTATTTCAATTGAATTTTAATTTTTAAAACATCAACAAAAACATAAAATTTATAGCGCATTACTTTTAGAGTAAAATTAAAAATGAATCGCTTAAAATTATATTTGTATTGAAGTCTACAGAGAGAATATTGACTATGAATTCTTATACTTACATTTTAATCTACACTCATTTACGACTTTACAAAATATGTGAGTACCCAAAGCAACATCGTTTAAAAATACCAAAGATTCGTCCAGTGGTATTACCATTGCCAGACATGCACGGGATTACTTGATATGAAAGTCAATATACTTAGAACTTCTGACATCGAATAAGCAAATTTAATGTTCTAATCTTACTTTAATTTTTTACTATTTTTATTTAATTAAAAATGAAGTTGAAGATTTTTTAGTATCATATCGACTGTGGAAAGGAAAATGGACCTAACCATCAATTTTCCAAAACAGCTTTTTTCAATAATCACAATGTATACAACTTGACACACATTCTATCAAAAGGATGGAAGCTGAAAATGTCAAATTAGTATCTAAATTTAGCTTTTAAGTTTGAAAAAGATGACCTTGTAAAAAATTAAAACCAAGAAAAAACACTGAAATAATGGTTTTTCCGAGACAATATCTGTAATTAATATTAGACTATGCCAATTTAACACCAGTTTATAAGTATCCGTGCACTTCAAGGTTGTGTATAATTCATAATTTGCATATGTCACAAAATCATCAAAACACGTTTTTAGCACCTCCTGTAAAATTTGATAAGTGTGGGCTACGTCCTTTTTCTTTTCCACAGTCGATATTATATTAACGCAAAAAAGATTCCTAATAAAAATTTCACGTTCAGTATTGGTAATAAGGTTTTTTTTATCCATGTCCGCTCCTAATGTGGAGCATATATGGCTTCTTAATTGAGGTATCTAAACAAAAGTTTTTTCTAGAACTGTTTATTATTCAGTTCCTCAACCTCACTTTTTTTCAACTTAAGTAGTAGGGAAAGAATGATAAGGTTAGAACACGACTTGTAATTAGGAAAAACGCTATTGCTACACCCAGTTATTAAAGGATCAGAAGAATAAGAGGAGAGAAAATAATGTGAATTGACATCACAAACACCCATTCTTCGATCACAACTTTGAATTGAGTAATTCTAAAATTCACTGTGATCTTACCGGAAATCGAACCCAGAGCCGTGAGTCCCATACTTTCCTCAGTGAATTGAAAGTTGCTCCAGCTATCCCCAATCGGATTGCAAGCTCTTTACGCGGGTTGCCATCTCTTAAATCTTTAGTTTTAATCTATCTTTGTTACATTCCCTGAGGTTTTGTCGGTTCTAGAGTGTAGTTTTTTGAACGTATAATTTTTTTGATTATTTCATTGATGTTTTTCATTTACAAAATAGTTTTCAAACACTTTAAGATTATCAAATTTAGGTTTGTTGTGTGGGACATTATTATATGTAATAAATACAGCAAAATATGAATTTTGTTTTGAACACAACGGACTTTTACCTAGACAACGATCATTAAAAAAGAGTTTTTACCAAAAGAACACAGTGGTCTGGTTATAAATTTGTTGTAAAATATATATTTTTAACGCCGGACGACAAACAAGAAAACGAGACCAAATGTAAATAATACAATCTTCAAATGAACAGTTTTCACATTCTTAACCAATCCCTCACATTTAATTTATGTTTTAGACATTTGCTTCTATAGGCAAGATATGTTGAATACTTTTTCCAGACAGCTTTTTATGTTTGTTAGACGTCAAACAATTACTTAGCCCATTTGTGTAAAGAAATTACATAATTTATTGTTTTCATTTCAAAGTTTTATTGGTTGTTTAGAATCATAACGATATCGTTTACAAAATCAATTAATCAGCATTAAATGTAACAAATACTTTGAGATATGCCATTTGCATAGTGTATTGTGTATTAATTATATTGTTTGAGTCACTCTGTACGACGTAACCAATTAAACGTTCTAGTGTTAGTATCAGTAATGATTAGTGTGATGGAATTTACCTATGGTAATATAATGTCTATGCAATTCATTTCAATGATAAGATACACTACATAATAGTATAATTATTATTTATCTGAATGTATTTCTCCAGTGGCATTTACAAAAAAAAAAGCTTACTAATTAACCATATTTGATGTTTACAATACAATTTTTTGAGCATTTTCATCATTACTTGTGATCGCCTATTGGTATAAAATTTAATGGAGACTTTACTGTTTGATTTCATTATAGCGTTGCCAAGATTTTGTAAATCGAATTTATAATCGTATCGATTTGAGTTGAATAAACAAAGTCATATCTCTCCAAAAAACACATATTTTAGATCAGTGCTTCCCAACCTTTTCATTCCACGGCCCCCTAAATCTGAAAAAAAATAATCAGCGGCCATCCTCAATACAAAACATGTTCTGCGGCGGCCCCCAATCTGGGAAGCACTGTTCTAGATTCTAGAACATTGATGAAAAACCTGATTCTTCAGTAGTCTACAACGGAGAATTGAATAATCTGTACGGGACGCACCATCATCAACTCTTAAATAAAAAAAGGGAAAAGGATTATAAATTTATAAACAAGATTTTTTTTAATATTTTTAATTTCAAAATTTTACATTTTTTCAAGTTAATCTTTTAAAAATGTGGTGCTTCTTTTCTACAGATGCTGAAAATATGTCGAATATTTACAATTTAACTCCGCCCCTTTACCCACAATGCACGTGATTGTAACATTTATAAATAAATCTTAAGCAAGATGACTCGAACACATCATGGTAAAATATGCTTAATTAATTAAGGTGTATTCAACCTAACTGTAATTCAAATGTCTCAAACTTCCATACCTTAATATTTTTTTTGTTTTTAAAAATAACTGTTTTTCTTCATACTATAAACTTGTGCTTGTGGGCCGCATGACTGTTCTAGATAATAAACTACGCATTTTTTTGTGTAAGTAATTGAGCTTTGGATAAAAAAAAAACTTAGACGTTGCTTAGACCACAGTTTCTCAACCTTTTTAAGCCCGTGGCCCCCTTTTGAGTCTCAAATTTTTCCGTGGCCCCCCTATCCATAGTAATAAAATTCTCGGGGCTCGGGAAAAATGAAAAAATATACATTTATTTTTAAAAAAATACAACACAAAATTTTGTACACAAATTATTATTTAAACATTTAAGATTTCGACTGAAGGTGCTTGGTGGAATTTCAATAAATTTGAATCGTTCAAATTATGTACATTCTCACAGATTTTGTCACTAACGACCTGGGTTTCGCCTTTTGGCATCTTCAGGCGTTCATGTACACGGATGAACTTGAACTGACGCTTATTAAATGAATGTTTCGTGTTTATATAAGAAATGCCTGGATACTATATGTCCTATTTTCTTTGATGTGGAAACTTCTTAAAGCTTTTTAAATTATTCAAATGGTTTTTCTTTCATTCCCATGTGTTTTGTATAAAATGGGTATTAGTATTAGCGAAGCAAAACATATTAAGCACATGTGTTTCATATTGTCACGGGGTGATGAAAGAAATCCGTGGACAAGATAGTCAATACAATATTGTCGACACTTACTTTTAGATGCAGTTATTATGGTATCCCTAAATACCATTGGAAAATAATAGAAAAAGTATGTATAATACATACATTACTTCTGCTGCAATTTATAATTGTCCTACTGTATTATATTTCATTTTAATATAAATTTTAGTTCATTATATTTTGGGTGGCCGTGGCCCCCCTTAAGTCTGCTGTGGCTCCCCAAAACTGAAATTGTCTTCTGTGGCCCCCTTGGGACATGCTGTGGCCCCCCAGGGGGCCACATGGCTCCCGGTTGAGAAACGCTGGCTTAGACTATTCTGTTTTAAGCTTGTCAATGAATCCTTTTTGTATTACGAAAATAATTTTAGAGATAAAGTTGTTTCCAGTTCTTAAAGTTTACCTTCTTTTTTATTCCTTTTTTATATTTAACTTTATGAGTCATCGTGGTTAATTTGTATTAGACTAAGCAAATATTTTTCTATACCTTTTTCAATCCAGAAACCTCTCCTGTAACTTTCTTGAAAATTAATTTTAAAGATCACTTTTAAGATGTTGTTCCCTGTCAATACTTGACGGAATGGCATTATATTTTTTAAAATGAAACACTCATTTGTTGTATTTCTACTTTAGTTACTTACTGATCATAATATTAAAACTATACTCTCATAGGTTGTCAAAAAACAAATATGTAGTGATTTTGAATAGCTTTTTTGAACATCTTTTACATATAATCTGTCAGGGAAATTTTATGAAGGTATAAAACTGAAGTTTTTTTATTATTTTCACTACCTTTTAAGTATCTTCTAGAAACGCAGTAGAAAAAAAGTAAAAAAACCTACACATAATTTATTTTGGGTAAATTCTTTTGAGTGGATGTGTTTCATTTTGTTTATACAAATAGTATTTATCACTATTGGGATTTGTCTCTTATTAAGTATGTTTTTATCGAAACACTGTTAACCTACTGTATACTTCATTATAGCAATTAATTATTGTTCAATGCATGTATTTCATCAGATAGCAATACCAGCCGTTTGAATTAATTCTGTTGTTACTAATTGTTCTGAGAAATATGATTTTACGTGCACTACGATTCAGGGATAATTTGTATCTGATTGGTGAGTTCAGCTCAAAGCACCAGCAAGTAGAAGGTAATTTGATTATTTGAAGATTTACGTGGAACCCAAAAACCATTATTCATTACTATTTGTAAAATCCGAGACTTTTTAATTCTTACTTTAATTTAAGACTTGTTGTTTAAGTAATAGTCAAATAGATAAATATTAAAATTAGTAAAAAACAAACAATTTTTGCACCAAATAGTACGTCATTATAAATGATGGAACGGTTGGACAGTAACAAAAGCTTTTAAATCGTCCAGTTCATACAGTTGAAACGATTTGATTTTTCAATTTAATCCGGGATAATTTTTCAGTCTGTCGGCAGGTTTTGTTGGTCTAAAACTCATACGATAAAAACATTCGGCATTCGTATCATTTTTGACAATAATTTAAAACTAAAATTAATTAATTATTAAAAGCAGTATTTATAACTTTTTTTCTAATCGCAATATTAATGCAAATGGTTATATCAGATTTAAATAAATAATCAATTTTTCAGAGTATAAAGAAAATATAGCTTAATATATAAATACCAAGCCATATATAAGTTTGTTATCTCGAGACCAAATTCAAAAAAATATGTTAACTTTTCGATGGTAAAATTTTAATCAACATCTTTTTTTTGGTAATATATTTTATATTTATTTTTAAAATATACAAAAAAAAGTTTTCTCACAAGATGCTCAGAAAAAAATTTTTAGTTAACTACTTATATTTACAAAAATTCTGACGATACTAGGTCTGACATTATTTTCCTTTATACAAAATATTTTGATTCAAATTTATGCATTAACTATTTTCTAGAAGTATTTCATTTTCAATACTTATCATATGTATATCTCAATGTGCCTTTATTTCAATACTTAAAGTAATTACTGCTAAAATTTATGATCATTAAAGAGGGTTATTTGCGAGAATATTTTTTGCTTTTTAATCAAGACAGTGTGATAAAGTATGACATTAAAATACTCGATAAAAATCTTTAAGAAATCAAGACAGATTTTATTTAACTTCTGTTAGATAAAAGAAATAAGAGGTTGAATTAACATAATATATTTCCATCAAATAAGACACGTGTATTTTAAATCAGCATTATGTTCAAGAGTTGGTTAGCTACTAACCAAATTAATTAATTATTTAAATATAATATATGTGTGTATCTGATATTCTGGTTTTGTGCAACTGGCTTAGCGATAAGTTAAGCCTAATTGATCGCTCTTTTTCCTTGCCGAGCTATTTACAAAAGTCATGTACACAAGAAAACAACTTGACAAATGTTTCAAATCATTTACTTCTCAAATCATCCGTCTTCTCCGAGCTGGAGCACTGAGTATTATTTTTCCTCAACTTTACTAATTGGTTGTATTGATTGATTGATTGTATATTAGCTACTCAAATATTACTCCTTTTATTTGTGAACCGAAATCTATTGATTAGTATAACAATGTTAAATCATTGATTATATTATGTATATAATTGGTAGTCGACACTTTATTGCAGTATTTTTTAGAAAACTACATCTTTACATATATTAATTATAAAAAAAAGTAATAATTCTGTTATTCAACAGATTTTGACACGTGTTGTCTCTTTGATAAGTACTTTTAGTCTGAAGTAGAATAATAAAATTATCAAATTTAATTTTATATTAAAATTAAAGTACAGTAACCTCCCGGTTAAGTACGCATATTGAATCAAAGGGTATTGTGCGTACTTAACCGGGAGGTGCGTATTTACGTATTTTTTAATCAATCAAGAGCTTGGATGGATGTGGCAACCTGTTGGAAGTGGTTTAATGAAGTTTTTTTTTCCCGAAATCAAAAAGAGAACAGGAAGGCCAGTTCTTTTGCTTATGGACAATTCACCAGGACATTTTGAGGCATTTAAACGAGATAATGTGGAGGTTGCATTTTTCCCACCTAATTGCACAAGCTGGAAACAGCCATGTGATATGGGAATTATTGCAGCCCTGAAAAAGCGATATAAATATTTGTATCTCAAAGAAGTCCTTAACTATTATGAAATGGATGATGGTTTAAAAAGCATCAAAGCAGTTCAAGGAAAACAGCTTTCAAGGGGTGCAGCTGGTGTTGCATATGGAAATGCAGCACATTTATTAGATGCTGCCAATTTTGTTAAAGAGGCATGGGACGCCATCTCAGCAGAGACAATCGCAAACTCTTTTGCCAAATCCGAGATAATGACCCTTACACCCGTTCCTGTTGAGAATTCTGAGAACGAATGAATCAATGAAATCATTTCAATGTTTGCAAAAGTAAGCATTGAAATTGACGTCAACGATGCTATAAACTTCGAAAGAATTGACGAGGAAAACACTGAAGAATATGTTCAGGAAATTTTCAAAGATGTGGACGATGTTTTGGAAGATGTGAAAGAAGTACCGGGTGAAAGCCACTTATCTGACGATTCCGATCTGGAAAACAACGAATGTCTAGTCAAGTTTGAAGGCTTTAACAACTTGTGTGAAATGGCAATAAATATAGAAAATCAGCTTTTATGCCCAGTTGTTAAAAATGCAGCAGGAGCTGATTACAACGATCTTCTATGCTCTTTTGAAAACTTAAAAAAAAAAAAAAAAAATAGCATCAATTTCAAAAAAATCAAACAATAAAGACAATGTGCAGTTGACACTTTACGATATGTTTGTACCTAAATAAAAATGTAAATTTGTTAATTGTTATCTTAACTGTTTTCCATTTTATAAAATAATTGTGTTCAGTTTTCTTTATTTTTTTGCATAATAAATATTGATCCAAGTTTTTTGCCATTTTTCATGCGTACTTAACCGGGATGCGTACCACATTTTTTGCGTACTTAACCGGGAGGTTACTGTAATCTACTCAAAATTACTAGTGAATTCATCAAAAGATACTTCTTACTTTACAACACTCACTAAATTATTACTAAAATTCTTTTAATATTACATTAATCGGGTCTGACAGGTTTTTTTACACTTAAATGGTAACAATTTCTCAAAAATTAAATTATTGAATAAGTTTACTATACTTTTAATAATTACAAGCAAAATCAGTTTGAATATAAAGTGTTATTGCTCATTAATTTTTTACGTAATACATGCATATCGACTGTGGAAAGGAAAAAGGACTTAACCCACAGTTTCTTCAAAACAGGTTTTTTTCAATAATCACAATGTATTAAACTTGATACACATTCTATCAAAAGGATGCAAGCTGCAAATGCCGAATTAGTATCTAAATTTAGCTTTTATGTTTCAAAAAATGACCTTGTAAAAAATTAAAACCAAGAAAAAAGACTGAAATAAAGATTTTCATTAGACAATTTCTTTAATTAATATTAGATTATGTCAATTAAACACCAGTTTAGAAGTCTCCGTGCACTTCAGGGTTGTGTATAATTCATAATTTGCATATGTCACAAAATCATCAAAACACGTTTTTAGCGCCTCCTGTAAAATTTGATATGTGTGGGTTACGTCCTTTTTCCTTTCCACAGTCGATATTTATTAATTGATTTGGCATTAACTTGGTATAACTCCATTTATAACAGATTAAAAATAACAAAGTATTTTAGTTCTACAGTTTTTAATAATTTTATTCGTTGATAGCTATTTCGGCTTGCGCCATTATCAAAACTGTTCTGAACAGAATAGTTCTGACGATGGCGCAAGCCGAAATAGCTATCAACGAATAAAATTATTAAAAACTGTAGAACTAAAATACTTTGTTATTTTTAACATGAATATTTATTTAACAATTAATAGTAAAAACATAGGCAGTTTATTGTTAATTAACAGTCATATATGACATTATGTGTCTTGCGGCTAAAATCTCAGTAGTGAATATAACAATTCTGCTTCGGTCAATGCACAGTACAAAAGAAAAATCAGTATTAGTATTTGATTTGAGTGTGGCAATATTAAGCATTATTTATTTCATAAAAAGATTCACAACTGTAATTTACGTCATTAACTCTCGTGCCTAGAAGACTAGAAAAATACTTCTCTGCCGATGGGGTCGTTTAGGAACCCCAGTGGTTTCCTCATTATTGGCCTTATTCTTATGAATTTCAAAAAAAAAATAGTCTAAGGGCTTTAAAATATCTCTTTGAATCATTTTCTCATACATTTTTTTTATAAAAATCCGTGGTTTTTAAATAAATAATCATATTTTAAGTTGCGCGTAAAAAAGACGTCACCCCAGCACACATATGAAATTGCAACTGACGAGTTTAGTCCAGCTATCTTACGAACGATCTTTTATCGCGGGCGCTTATCGCCTCATCGCGTTATCGCGTATTTATATAAACTACAAAAGGTTCCAAAAACTATGATATAAGAATACCTTAATTATAAACATTTTATCACCCATATTAAAATAGATATTTAAGAAAATATTGGTATTGGGGTCGCATTTCTTGAGCTTAGAACCGGAAAAGTTAAGGAACATCTCAAATCTTAGTTGTTGGGCACGTCGCATACAATAGTATATTATGGACCATATTTAACTGAAAACCGTAAGACTAAATATTATCAACAAATAATACAGTCGAACCTTGCTGTAATTAATACACGTTTACCCTGTATACCCTTGGATCGGTACTTTCAGTGTTTCTTGGTTATTTTCTAAATAATGTATATACATGTCTACGAGAGATTTTTTTTAATTTATGATCGAAATCAATGAGAAAAGAGGAAACTTGAGCATTTTTATAAAAATTTTAAACTTGTATTAAGTTTGGTGCGATGCGGTCACAAACGGAAAAGTTATTTTGATCAGTACAATCCTGTTATCGCGGGTTAGTTTTTTTTTTCATTTACCTCTGTTGTGTGTTGTGAGTATTTAAAAAAAAAACATTCGTAACCTAACCTAACCTTTGATTTATAAATTAAATTTCTAAGGCAGGAAAATTATATGTGTGCTTAAAACTGATCCAATTAGTTATTAGGTAAGGTTTGATTGAAGTTTTGTAGTGTTATTAATGTTATAATTATATTTGTATAACAAATCAAAAAAATTATTGTCGCTCATGTCTATGATTCATAAATCAGTATATGATTTCAATTAACTACACATTTGATATTTTTTAATGATAACATTATTTGATGTGAACAATCTTTTATTTAACAGCCATATTATTTACTATTATGATATTTCGTACTGAAACTTAAAACAATACATCTTCTTGACGACGACAAAAACTGTCACTATGTAAATAACAAATGATTTTTTCCGAGAAATTTGTAAATTAATTAGTAAAGCTTTATTTGTAGACAATTTAATTTTCAACAATGGCTATGGCGTATAAACATACTTACTAAGCCGCATTAGTGCGTGGATACTAATAGACATTTTGTGAAAAACTAAAAAATTGACAGATATCCATAAATAATCACTGTATATCAACATTTAGAAGATACACAAAACGGGTTAGTATTTTCTATTATTAAACACTAATTCAGTATTATTTTTAATATAAATTTGACAGAACAAACCTAGCCAAAATGGTATGGCTCCTAAAATGCAGTTTTTAAAAAATCTATCGACTTGCATCCAAAAAATGTTTGTTTTATGATATTTTCTTACTTAAAACATTTATCTTATAAATAATCTAAATAAACAACGTTTATACACGTATTTATATAATACATGACATCACTAGATGTCCAGTTATAATCCCAATAAGACTTCAGGATTTAAATGAAATTAAAAAAAAAATGGTTTATTTAATGTTAAATCCATGAACTTGTTTATGTCGGCCATTTTGACCGAATATAAAATAATGAAATCAGTCATGAAGTTTAAAGCTTGTACTACCAACACTTTTTACATTATTTTTTTTATGAAATCTTACTCTAGAAATAAATACTTTTTCATGATTATTAATAAATTGGAATAAACACTGATTTAACAGAGAAATGAAAAACATGCTATAAACATATTACATCATTAGATATATAATATGTTTACAATTATTTGGCATTACAGTTAACGATTGTCGATACTTACGCCAAATATTTTCATGTTATGAGTTAAAGTCGATTTTTACTCGAGATCAAGTTGATGAGAAATTAAATAAGAAGCATGTATACTCTAACTTAAAGTATAAAACTATTAGGTTTATATTTGAAGATAAGTTTTCTACGGAAATTGCTTTTTATTAAGCTGCTCAACCTTTTTGAAGAGATTAGGAATAATAATATATAAATATAATAAAGGAAGGACTAATAGTTATCTATCGCTCTCACTTTAAGATGAGATGGGTATAATTTTAGGCTTCATAAACATTTATCCAAAAAAAAAACAAATCAATAAATTGATTTCAAAACCAGTTTTAGATATATTTCGCTCTTGAGTTTGTATACGTAAACATTAACACCGAAGACCACGGCGTTCACAAGCCATCGAAAGTCTCGGCAAAATATATTGTCTTGTACAAATCCGTAAATTTTAACGGATCATTTGACTTATTTTTTGAGTCGGCTAAATTATAATATTATAAATACAAAAAAAAACACTTATTATTTTTAAATGGTACAAGGTCGAGTCTGTTTCGGCGATTTTACTTGTTGCAGCATAAAAAGAAAATCCTTCTTCCCATAAAATATATTGTATAAACCGGATGTAAACTAATAATAAATTGTTTTGATACATTGGGAGACTATTTTGAAAAACTCGCCAAGAAATAGTTTAATGAAATTTATATTAGTATCAATGATAAAATCAATCAGATTTTTATAATCATTTGCGCTGAATTAAGTATGCTTGGTTTTCTGTTACGAAAAATGGATCCCAAACCAAGAAATCATAATTTTTAATTGTTGAAAAACATTAAGAAAGAGTGGTTTTTAAGATATGTGAGTGTTTAAGTTCAACTCCAGTGTTCCACGGAAGAAAGCTTAGAAAACCCTGAGCTAGGGAAAAGTGTGGATTAGTGTGTGTCACAAGACTTGTCAAAGCATTAGTATGGCTCTTTTTATTAAAATAAAATACGAATTATTACTAGATATATATTTAATGAGTTTATTTGTCACGAAGTAAAAAATAAGAATGAGCTTGTTATTTACTTCAACAGAATCATTAAAATGCACTTTGTTCTTTTTAAGTATTTCGAAGTTATTTCTACGTATTTCTTTCTTGATAAAAAGCCCTTTCGTTTACTTTCTTTAATACAATCACCATAACTTTTTATAAGAAAATTCTTTCAAAGAATGTTAGAGTGAAAATAATTTTCGTTGAAATGACTTCTGATTCTTGGAAAATATTAATACGTTTTCTTTATACAATTTTTTTCAAAATTACTTTTATATCATGACGTAGAAAGATAGTTCTGAGAATATCCAATTTGTTATACTTGAAATAAAGTTATATCTACATTAAATGTACGACGAACTGAAATAAACTACAACATATTTCAATATAATTAGTTCATGGGTACATGGTGCAGTGGTCGACGTTGATGGCTTCCGTAACGGAGCTCACGTGTTTAAGTCCCAAAACAGACATCATGTTTTCAGTCGATTTATGTTTGAATGCATGGATGTTTGTGATTTCAGAAAGTTCTTAAATATATATGTTATAGGTTTTTAATATTTTTTTTCTCCTACTATAGGTTTTTATTCGAAAAACTTCCCCTCCAAGAGAACTTATTCAGATGGCTTAAGACAGTGGTCGGCAACCTTTTGAGAGACTGGGTAAAAAATATTTATTTTGCAAAAAAAAATTTGGTTAGTGTGTAAGAGTTTTTACCATTTATTCTTTAAATAAACATTTTCATAAAATAAGATATATATTTATATATAATACATAATATATGTGCATGATATATATGTGTAAATACAAAACACACATATAATATTATTATTGGTGACTTCCTTGGTCTCATAAAAAAAATATTATCATAATTTCTTGGCGGGTAACTCAAAATGTCAAAGTGGATAATTCAATTACCCGCGGGTAGTAGGTTGCCGACCACTGGTGTAATATGTGATCTTAGTTACTCACTCGTTTCAAAGAATCTGTAAATTCATCAAGTCTAACAACGCAGCCATGTAATAATAATACAGACATGATTGAAATAAAATCAATGGAACCACTAAACGGATGAAACTATAAAAAAATCATGATTCAATGGGTATTTCAATATAATTTGATAACTGCGTGAGTTGAGAATAGGGCATCCAAATACTCGTCCAATTGCATTACCCGGTTCGGTTACCGGGATTTTTTGTCAAAAATAATGCACTGATCTAGAGCTTAAATATAGATTATAAGCAGTTTATGTTTAATATATAGAAATCAGTATATTTCCTCTACAGTATTTGATAAAAATAATGATTTAAGTACCGATAAATACAAAAATGTTTCAAAGACAAATTTTGGTACATGTAATACATGTTTGTATTCGATTTAATCGAAAAGCATTCTACCCAAATATTGATCAAATATACAATGATACTGGTATTTTGTGAAACAGTATAATATATCCGAAGAATTTTGCATCTTGAAATATATATAATATGGGAAAATGAAACATTATAATGAAATTAAAATTATGTACATCTACACAGATTTTGTCACTAACGACCCGGGTTTCGCCATTCCTCATCTTCAGGCGTTCAAGTTCATCCGTGCACTTGAACGCCTGAAGATGCCGAAAGGCGAAACCCGGGTCGTTAGTGACAAAATCTGTGTGAATGTACATAATTTGACCGATTCAGAATTACACGGTTTTCGATTCTTTTACAGACGCGCGATTACTCGAGTACCCAGTTGCGATTATACACATATCGGAGGCCCTAGTTGAGAGCAAAGCAATCTAGGGTAATATGTTACAAATATTCACATAATCATCTGTATATCACCAATAACATTGACTTTACAGGGATATGGCTATAGACTGCGCTTGCTAATTTGCATTGATCAAGAGATTAAGGTGACCTCCTCTGTTGTGTCACTACAAATTAGCATAACGCCTAGCAATGCTTCGTATTGCCGCGGCTAGCCGTCATGTTAAATGCCATTGTTTTCGAGTAATAATAACAGTAGCTTATACAGAAACTCGGCACTAAATATAATATTAACATAGTTGTGTTGTAAATAGTCTAATCATTACATCAAAATAATAACACCATGTTTTCGCTCGGCAAGTGGAAGATAATTACATATTTTGAAAGTATTATTTCAGCGGTATGAGTCTCAAGACTACAACGTGAAAATTAAATATTAAAATGTATTTTTTATTGTTCTATAAGTATTGACAAAAATACATAAAAGCTTATACTCGAGACTCAAATATTTTAAATCACTTTACATGATGATTATTTGATTTGAGTAAAAATTAATTGAATTCCGAAAAGATTGTGTTATATACTCGAAGTATTGTTTGAGCATCTAATCTTTGTTTGAATAATAACTAAACAGCTCACATAAAACTGAACGCTTTCTTATATTTAATCTGAATTTAAAAATAAACTTTACCAAAATAAGGTGTTTTCTCTTCCAATTACCAGCTTTTTTTCTTGCCAATTAGCTTCAAAGACAAATATTGTATAACATTGTAATTGAATACATAAATCAATATATTTTGAAATGTTTCAGCTGCGGATTAAAGCCCGGTGAGCAACAATGAAGGTCGCATAGTCTACTTTGATCTTGTAGGCATATAGAGTGTGTTAAGCATTTTACATGTCTATGTTCAAATTATTTTGTTTTGTTTTATATTTCAGTATCTCCGATTAGAGTTTCAGGACTTGACAGACACCCACAGAGAACATCAGTACAAAATTGTCGTTGATTTTGAATTAGTGCGAAATCAAATGTTTTTTGATTAATTTTATTATGATTATTATGATTTAAAGTGTCCATTATCAAACACTACCATGCCATTTTTACTGATTTAAATTTTTATATAAATTCCAAGAGCAAATTTTAATACCTACAATTGAATACAGGTTTCATATTCAAACTGGTACTAAAAGTGTATGAAAATCAACCTTAAAAAAATACTTTTATAAGTGTACAAGTCAAAGCCATCATGTTAATATACTGAGAGCCAATCAGGTTACAGGATTTAAATCAGTTGACTGAATGTCATTCAGTATTTTGTATGAAATGTGAATACTAAACGCTTAAATTTAATATCTTAGTTTTTCGTATTTTTAAAAATTTAATTTACATTAAAATTTAGTTAAAGAGCAAACCAACTTTCGGCTCCCTTGAATAATAAAGTGATTTGATATTGGTAGTTTTATTTATATTAGGCATTTTACGGTTCTATCTTTGAGATCGATAACTTTTTTATCTTGTATTTTGCTTCCATAAGTCGATATAGCACTCTGCACAAAGGGGTGTTTTGAGGTCAAAACTGTTGTGCCACTCGCATGTTATATATTTTATACAATCCGTTTAACATAATCAATATTTATATTGAAACAGAATTAAAACCATTAATTCAATTCGGTATGATGGCACAATTTGTCTATATTTGCGAGACAAGTATCACACGTCACTCCAATACTGGCAGTCGCAAAACATATTGTACCTTGAGACTAGACTAAGCATGCGGCTCTTCAGCATGTGTCAAATCACCATTAATCAAGGCACGGCTTCAATATTCACAGTCACAGTGTTGACCTATGGGTTCGTGCTCTTTGTCTAAGCACTTTAATATCAAATTAAGCAGGGGCGCGCGTCCGCTTTTGCCATTACATCTACGAATGTGCCTAATAATTATGTAGTTTCTGTTACCTCGTACTCTACGAGTGCATTTAAACACGATTACTATACCGGAATGGGATATTCTTGATTTATCTTTAGATTTAATTTGAAAAAGATAAAACTCTACAGCCTCGACGAATTATCAATATATGGATACTGAATATCATTTTAACTAAATGGCTAAGTAATTCCCTTTTTTTGCTTCATATCATTATCTTTTTTTAAGCGCAATATTGCAGAACTAAAATATTGTTTCCGCGTAGCTCTGTATTGGAGCAAGAATGTTGTGAGAAAATTCGTTTATTTTCTTGATAGCTGTTGCGTTATGGTAATCGGCAGTTAAACAGCGTCTGCATATACAACTGGTTGTGGTGGTACAGTCAATAACTAATAATCAACATACTAATATAAGCGATACTCTTGAGGCTTGAATCGAATTCATCTTTCTAAATTATGAAAACAGATTGTTACTAAGTTGCCCGAATTCACTTTTTCGAGGAGAGTAAAAGATGGGAGGATATGCATAGGACAGGCCTAGTAGTAGGTAAGCTAGTCGCTCTCGCTATGCCTTGTGTTAAGGATCAGATGGTAAGAATCTCAGGCATCACAACTATCCATGATTTTAGGTCCGTCGTCGAGGCGTCAATGTTGTTGACTATAATTACATCGTTTGATGAGCCGAGTAAAAACAGTTTTGTTAATCGATTAAGTGTTTACTTATTTCTCAAAACTATCTAAGATATGAACGATTTTTATATTACATAAATATATATATATATATATATATATAAGCAAAATAGTTGTTATCGAATTTGTTTTTAATAGCGTTGAAACGGTGTATATTTTTAACTTTATTCACATACCTTATTTATTCATAGAACCCCGGATATAATCACATGCTCAACATACAAAGTTTTTGAGTGAGATTGCTACAACAAACTTCTAAAATATCATTTCGTATATAATATCATTTTTTCACTATAAACTAGGGCTTATACAAAAACCGACTTTTGAAAAAACCGGTTTTCTAATGTCGATATTGGTCGAAAATCGGTTTTATCCGGTTTCGAAGTTTCACAAAAATGCCTAATTCAATGAAAATAACGAAAAAGAGTTTTAAATTATTTTTTATTTTGTTTATTTATATTCATAATAATACAAAACAATAATTTATTTCGTGCTATACTCTTCAGAAAATAGGATTTAAGAAAACAAAAAGCGTCCACTGATGGATCGCTTAGTGACGATTTAATCGAGCCGCATTCTTTGATTATAAATAATAGTAGTATGTATACATTGTATACTGAATATTAAACTATCTACATACACACGTATTTCATGTCGTTTTATTTAAAACCATGACAAAATCAAGTAAAAATATTAATGTTTTTATTTAAATTTTATTTAAATAATAAAAAATATATTTAAAACCGGTTACGAAGCTGAAAAAACTGGTTTTCGAATGTCGGAAATTTAGCAAAAAAACGGTTTTTAAAACCCTACTATAAACCAATTTTCCAAATCAATTTTTAAAACCGCTAAAGGAAATGAAACCAAATTCTTATAATTATGTATTTTATTTTGGATTTGTATTGCTTTGTAAAGTTACATTTATTTGTACGTTTTACATATTTTACCACTAAGACATTTTCAAAAACATTTTACGCAGAGAATGACAAATTATCTTAGACAAAAATAACAATGAACATATTATGACTTTAACAATTTTAATTTATTAATGTGGCCACATTGCAACTTTCGCGCATGTTTTGGCAGCCCTTGTTAAGCTTACGCGTCGTGGAACCGCCTCTTTCTCATTCATATCTCGCAAAGCTCCTCAAATATTCACTAAGGTCACAAATTTATAGAGCACATTTACATTAATTGACACAAGGGATGGAATATAAGGGCGCCCCGGATGGGAATACATTACAAATGTCGAGCTGTATGGCAGCTACCCTTGTCAAAGATCTTCTACGATTTAGCTCAGTCGATTCACTAAACTCCACAAACTCTAAAATAATTATGTTATAATTAAAGAAAATTTATCATTGCTTCGAAAACTTACCACCTAAGTCAGTGTAAGAAAGAATTTATCACCATTGATGAATATTTTTTTTTCGATTATAAACATCCCAGGATAATTAAGAATACATCAATTGTTGATTACGATGATCAATTTTTTCAATTTATAATAAATAATATAATTTATTTGTGTCACGAAGGTCGCAAATTCGAAAGTCTTTTGTAAAGTTAAGAATTTTGGGATGATTTTTAGAGTGACGTGTTAAAGATCCCTCTTAAGATCTGTATCCTGGAAGAGCATCTGGTAATGTATGTAAGGTGTAGTCAGCGTAATCAAAATGTGTTTACATGTCGTAGGAGGAATCAAAGCACTTTGTGAGGGAGAGGAAATCTTGGATAGCCTCCACATAGGAAATATGTATGGTTCTATATAATAATAATCTGTTAAACGACGCTTTCTTCTGTAGTGTAAAATCTTTGATAAAAAAGAAGGGCCAATTTATCAATTTTCTAACCTTTCGCGGGCCGTAATGGTAAAGGGTAAAGGTGTTGAAAAATAATGATACATATGTAACACATCACTAAATAAGCTTGTAGGATAACACATAGATGGCTCCACTATTGACATATCCATTACAGTTGTTTTAGTGACGCTATTTTTATAATTTTCAAAAAAAACGAAAATATCTTAATCTTGTGTAATAAAGCATTCCCTTTTAATGAGAAAAAATCATTCAAGCAAAACAATGGCTTGAAAAGTGTTATTCAGACTCTGTTCGATCGAAATAAATGGTAAAAAAGTGGTTTGCTGATTTTCAACGCTCATTTCATAATTTCTCAGCTGAACGCTCTGGTTGCTTGAATTCGGTAGTTGTTCTAGAAAAAATAAACTCGCAACATAGTTAAGGTCCATCGTAAATAAAAGTTTCATAAGATAGTTGAAACCTTAAGGATATCAGAAGGCATCGAAAACAATAACGCGTCGACAATTCAGAGCGCTGTTTGAAGCAGTTTCAGTCAAACAAAAAGATTTTTTTCATGCGCTATGTGAACATGGATGTAACATAGATCCATCATCCAAAGTCAAATTGGCATTCAGCTGAGGCAGTCTGTTGAGAAACCGGCAAAAACCCCAAAAAGTGACCGAAAACGAAAATGTAAGCTGGCAAGGTTTTTGGCATACGAGTAGAAATGTGTTTACCAACTACTTTTCTGCTAAAAATCTGCCTAAAACTTTAAATCTATTAAATTAGACCTAATAATTTCGTTGAATCTCTTAACATGCATAATAGTTTAAAAATCGTTTAAAATAAATAAGACTGAGTATTTACGTTACTTATATAAAAAAAATGATAAAATAACACCGTATAATAATTATAAACCAATATATTTCCGGATTTTCTGGACGACTGTCAGGTATACTATCTATAGGATTTACTCGGTGAAGCTGAGGGTTGCTGACATGACGTGCGAGGAAGCACAGCAATTGGTGTAAGACAGGGAAATATGGAGGTGCCACGTGGCGGCCATATGCTTTAAATAAGAAGCCAATATGATCAAAGAATAAGAAGATATACATGATATCAACAAAAAAAGACGATTTATAAAATAATTATATTTATAAAACAGCTAAAATTGTGCAGCAACTTAAGCCCATCCGTGGGATAAGCGCAACAATTAAATACAAATAATAGGACACTTAAATCTAATAATATTTAAATAATTAACTGTTTAAAAGTATGAAACAACCTTTAGTGTTCAATTATTTCGAAGCTAGTGTTTTTGATTAATGTCACTATTACTTTCAGGTAGCGATATGCTCTAGATATTAATTGAGTACTATTATTTTCCTATCACAAAGCAAAACTACCCTGACATACGCGTCTATCACAAAACGTAGTGAAATATGCATTTTTAAATATTCTACGATGTCATAATCCTGTCAGTCAATTTAACTCAGGTAAAAGTATATAGAATCATCTCTCTACCTACTTAAACATTTAAACTCTTCTACCCACCTAACGATAAAGTCAGTCTGTCATACGATATACCAGAGGTGGTCATCTGTAACAAATTATCACACTTAGAGATAATTAATGAATAAACTTTAATTTAAATGTTGTTGATTTTAATAAAAAAAAATGTTTTATAAACTTTTTTTTTGAGCATCAAACACGTTAACTTATTTCAAAACGTTTTTTTATTTCAAAACGCTGGTTGTAGAAGCAGATTTAATGACTATAATTATTTATTTGTTTTATATTTTTATCTTAACAGAAGTTTTTCTACGACAACTGTTTGTTACTCACCCCCTTTTTTCCAAAGCAGAATAGTAGTAGGAATAGAAGGAAAAGGCTAGAGCAGAACAAGTGATTAACTAATTGCTCTCGCTACACTCAGTTTTTGAAGAATCGGAAGGGTGGGAGGGAATTTTTAGACATCAGAAACACCCATGCCTATGAACAGAAATCGAAAAAATGCTGTCCGCACTGGGACTCAAGCCCGTAAGGTCCAGCACGGAAGCCAAAAACTCTAACCGCTGCTCAATAGGTCCCGACAATTAACCAGTATTAACTAGCAAAAATTTCAATTCCTCTTATATTAATTCTGGTTTTAAGCGTTTTAAAAATGTCTTTCTTAATATCACCAATATGTAAAACAGTTTAAATTCAAATAAAAGTAATTTGAATTCATTAATCAACATAACTTGTGTGAAATCGTGATCACAAAACATATCTTTTTTATAATATACATTAAAAAAACTCTCATCATAAATATTCTAATGAATAAGCTAAGAATAATCGATGTATTTTACTGTGACACTTTGCATTAAAACACGTAAACAATCAAAATCATTGTTTTAAATCATTAAAACAAATTAAAGATTTAATTGTTTATATTTATTTTTCATTTAAAAAAAAGGTTTTTTAGTGTGTATGTAATGTTATAAGAATAGTACCTTATTATTATTAGACCATAAAATAAAGTTTTTAGAAACAAGAACTGTGGTGAAATTTCCATTTTAATATATCAAAAATTTCTATCATTGTTAACTTTCAAATTACATTTTACGTCATATATTTTATCTCCACTGCAATTGAAAATAGCCCTTATGTTCAGTATAGAAATAGTGTACGCCAGCATGATATAAGCTTTTGGGTTCAAAGATCTACTTCATATTGAATATTCTAATATTTAATCCCTTTTTGAATGCGCCTAGAGTCACTTTGATATGCAGGATTGTCAATTCAGCTTTTTGGAACACTGGTCAACAATGCGTTCGGCAAACCTTTGTTCTTATACATTTCCAAATATAATTTAGTAATAAAACCTGATAAAAATAAGCATTATTAGTGGTTGGTTTGATTTACTTTAAAGTTTTTGTGGTACGGGCGTGAGTTTTTCAATTATACTTAATACTCATAATTGTAATGCACTAACTTTGGTAGTAGACTTGCTATATTTCAGCCTTTCTAATTCTTGCTATACCTTGCTAATTCTCATTGGAAAAGAGAGGTTGAGTGATTAAGTAACAAACAAATATGAAAGTTAATAAAAACACAATATTTCTTTGTACTTCATTCCACTTTATTAATTAGGTCAGGACCGGTTTCGCTCATTGCGAGCATTGTCAACTGATAAGAAAAATATATAAACAGTGCTATTTATACGAATTTAAATTGAAATAAAAGGTGTAAAAGTGTAAAGGTGAAATGAACGGTTCAATGTCAAGTACAAAGAAATATTGTGTTTTTATTAATATAATGCCTCTCCACCAAGTATTGACCCTAAAAGTGAAATATGAAAATGTGGTAAGCTTTAAATAAATCTATAATAATGTTTTTATAGCTAAAAATATCATATATACTTTATTGCATATTTTCATAAATTCCAACAGCAAATAAATGTTCGAAATTTCAAATGTTTATTGAGGTATTTTTTGCCTAAAATGCAGTTTTCGATCGAAAAAAACAGGTAATAACTAATAAGCCTCCGTAAATTGCAATAATGAAATTTATTGCCTCCGAAGTCAATAAGGACGATTGAGATTAAAGCTTCGCTCCGTACTACGATATTATATTACTAGAGTATTGATTCTCTTTAGCCAATAAGCGTCCATGATTACATTGGAGATTTATGTGCATACCAAAAACCCTTTAAAGATAATCTTACGGACCTCCATCTTCAAATAAGCTGGTATAGGGTTATATTTTAGATATGAACCTAATTTATTTTCATAATAATATATCTTTAATTTATTCCAAGTTTTATTTTCAGTATGTACATCACAATTACATATATTAGGTAGTTCGGAAAGAAATGACCATTTTTTTATTTATTGAAACAAATTTATTTGCATATAAACTATACATTATTATTCTATTATATAATTACCGTCGTTTTCTACAATCTTTTTCCACAAAATAGGCTGTTTTTTGATACCTTTGTTGAAAAATATGGTGGTTTACCGTTAAAAAACGAATCCAGGTGATTTTTCACCTGCTCCACATAAATAAACTTTTTATCACGAAGTGAATGTTCTAGGGATCTAAAAAGATGGTAATCTGATGGTGCTATAGCAGGTGAATATGGTGGGTGTGGCAAAATTTTGAAATCCAGCTCTCTGATTTTTTCCTGGGTAATTTTTGCTGCGTGTGGTCTTGCATTGTCGTGGTGAAGAATTCGCTTCTGATTATTGACTAGAACTGGTCGTTTTTTAATCAATTTTGCCTTTAAACGTTCTAATTGGGCACAATAAATCTCTGCAGTAACGGTTTCACCAGGGTTTAATAATTCATAATGAATTATTCCTTAAACATCCCACCAAATACAGAGGAGAACCTTTTTTAGCGTCAATGTTGGCTGAGCAGTAGGCAAAGGTACCTGATTTGCCGATAACCATTGTTTTTTTCTTCTCGAATTACTGCACAGGACCCACTTCTCATCCTCCGTAATAATTTTTCTGAAAAATGGATCCGCTTCGTGTCTGGACAATAGAGATGCACAAGTGGTTGATCCAAGACCGTTGGAGAAAGCTCGTACGGCACCCAAATTCTTTGCCTGCTTTTTTCCCAAGCCTTTTAAAATGATCGTATACTGTTGCCTTCAGGCAATCAAGTTCATGTGACAATTCCTCAATTGTTTTGCGCGGATCAGATTCGACCAACGAATTCAGGGTATCATCATTGATTTTTTGAGGTCTTCCACTTTTTGGTTTGTCCATTAACTTCCTATCACCACTTTTAAATATATTAAACCATCTAGAACACTTTCGAAGCTTCACGATGTCCCCATAAACATCGCAAATGGTCTGCGTGGCTTTTTTCGATTTCAATCCTTTATCAAACAAAAACAGCATGATATGGCGCAAATGTGTTTCTTCAATTTCAGGCTTCTGCATTTTTCTACAGCGGCAAAAAAAAACAAAAAAAGAGTATTGATAGAGCTTTAAAATGATACCAACCACGACGTGCTGACTCAACGGCGACCAGTGACAAACTGACGCAAAAAAAATGGTCATTTCTTTCCGAACTACCAATATATAAAAAAAAACTTAAATTGTATTCGATTTCGGCTATTTTTTAAGTGTTTTATTAAAAATATTAATACTCATTTAAGTTACGTGCTGGCAATTATTATATTTATATTTTCCTATTAGTGTTATAAAGTCTGGTAAAAACAATGAATAAACATCATAACTATAAATTTTTAATATCATATATGATATCTGTATATTGATTACAAAAAACCTTGCAAAATGTAAACGGGAAGGAAGATAGACTCTTAAATAAAATCTTTATTTTTTACATAAAAAAAACTGTCATTCATTGATTGAATTGTCATTAAATAAATAAAAAATAGGAAAGTATATAGTTATGCAAATAATAACAGGATGTGTCTTCTAAGTCAGTAAATGAGTAAATGTAAGTTTAAACATAGTTTTGATGAAGGCATACGCCGAAATCATCTATCTTTTTTTAAATGTGTAAAAAAATAGCTGAATACTTTTTTAATTTTAGCCTCATTAAACTGTCTTCCTTTGATTTAAATACAAAGCTTATTTTATTACTTGTTTTCATTTATTATAGGAGTCTGTCTTATAAAATATCTCACAAAAAACTTTCCACAAGTTGTCATTACAATTAAACTTACAATAAGAAATAGCTGTCTTAATTGAATTTTGCATTTTCACTAGATATTGAATGTAAACATTACTTTCTGAAAATGATTAACTGTAGTTAATTAGTAAGATTTCACGCTGTTTTGTAATTTCTATTGATTATAAAAAAAAATAAAAAAAATAGTATTACTTCCACGGTTCACTTAACCTCAAAATATACCGGTCCAGTCCGGTCCGGTCCTGACAAATTAAATAAAGTGGAATGAAGTACAAAGGATTATTGTGTTTTTATTAATATAATGCCTTTCCACCAAGTATTGACAGTGAACACCCTAAAAGTGATCAGTTAAAGTGCTTACACTTCCTCTAGTTCAATCTAACATATAAAATCGCTAGTGGTAACTTGAAAGGCAGTGTTACAAAAAAACCAAATTGGTTAAAAATAAGCTAGCAAACTTATTGAAAAGGGTATTTTAAGCGCTACATAAAAATATGTTATGTAAAGTCCATAAGCAACAACTTTTTTTTTATTCCAATATTTCATCTCTACCATATTTAGCTGACGAAAATATTATGAGTATTTCAAAGGTATTGGAAATTCTGTAATACATATTAAAGAATAGGTTGTACATGGAACCTTTTAGTAGAAATTATATACAGATATTCTAGTGATAATCAAAGTAAACTATTTATGTTAAAGTAATATCACGAAAAATTCCACTGCTTTAAATGAACACACATCAAAAAGTATACGTCGAAGTTGTTTTATAGTTTAAATCTTTCAACTGGTATAGTTTTAGTAATACAATACTTAGATAAATATCTTTAAGTATAAGAACTTAATCGTTACCCTTGCGAGAAATATAAATAAATACACAGAAAACGGGCTGTCCGTTTTGCAAACTCTACGAAGTTTAATAAGGTTTATATATAAAGGAAAACAGTTATGGTAAATAAACAACAAAAAGTGATGATTTATAAAAAAAACATTGCTTTCTTGATGAAACGATATTGCATCATTTCCAATTGTAAGAATAGAGCGGCAATTATTTTCCGTTCCCATTTTTTCACTTTTCTGCATTTTTAAAATATTTTTCATAGAATGAGTACCCATAAGCCATAAATAATTTTATCCCTAAACGGTGGATATGTCGCACGCAGCACAAAAATACACGTGCTTCATTTTTAATTGCTTATTTTCGTTTTTTCATGTTATGTACGCTGATTTTTGTTTAATTCCCCTTTGCCAGTGGCGGTGCGAGCGCTGTAGAAACGTGTTGCCACTGCTAAATAAGTAATTAAAATTTAACGGTTGCCTAAATTACAACATTTTACGCGCGGCACTGCATTTTTTACAAATTCACATTAGGCTGTACTTCTGTAAATTTATTTTTAATTTCGTCGAAATGCACACTGTACTAATTGGACGTTTTATTTATATGTTTTGCATACAACATATATATAATATTATTGCGCATATGAAATTTTTGAATGTATACTTCCTCGTAAAGCGCAAAAGAGCACAATGTTTAAAGTTATATTTTCGATTTATTCGGCGGTAACTTTATTATTACATTTATTAAATCCATAACAAGTGGAATAACAAAGTTATCTAACTCAGTTTTATATAAAAAATGATTTTTGCAATAGTTAATTTTTAATTAATTTTAATCGAATGCTTGATCAAGCCGTATCTTAATATTTATTTTTTTAATTAGCCATTTGGCCTCATCACTTATCTTTTTCTTATTCTTTCATTCAAAATAATTATTAAATAAAATTTCCTCTGTTCTCCACTCTCGGCTTCCAATAACGATAACAATCCACCTCTAATATCCTAGTACAATAACTTAAAATATACTTTTTTGTTTTTATTACTGTGCCATACAATGTGTTATAACTTACGCGAGAGTTATTAAAAGTTCGGAAAAAAATATCTTAGCCTTGGAAATTTCCAGAAGTTTTCTATTTACTCCAGATAACGATTCTAATTTTCAGTATTTAACTATTCATTTAGTAGTAATACGCATATTAATTAAAAGTTATAAAATTGAATACGGTTTACCAATTTGTTTTATTTAATATTGATTTTACCAAAATTCGTATCAGCAGAAAAATAAAAAGACCTCAGCTGCGATAGTTCAAATTTCAAAAGTCAAACAATTTCAACTTACGATATTGAGTAAATTCAGTAAAGTCAATAGGTACATATACTTCCAGTGTCTAACTCAATAAAGGGTTAGTAATTTTTCATAAAAGCGGTCGTAAAAAAATATTTTGCAGTAACTTGTTAACGTGATGTTAGTGTAGGTAAGTTACAGTTGGGTTAGGTTTGTTAGGAATATCTTTAAATATTGTACTTAACAATTTAAATATTTTGATTTTTTTCATATAATAATAACTGTCAAGCATTAAATCACTACGCATTAGGGATTCTGAAGACTCGGGGTTTTCAAAGTCCCAGAACTCGAGACTTTTATTTTCCATTCAATAAAAATATAAATTTATTCAAATTAAATATTTGCTTGTATTATATACACTTGGCGCCTTTTGAATGTAAGCATTAGCAAAAATCGCATTTTTTTAAAACAATGTTTAATAATTATTATTTTTCTTATATAATGGATAAACGAAATGCTTACGGTTGATTTTTACCAAGAAGGGATGATAACGGTACGTTTATTTAAAAAATATCAATGAATTCGGCCGCAGTCAGCAGTAAATTTAAGACCTTAACTTCACAATACAGCTTTTAGAACTTTTTGTCCTATTGATACATTAGTGTCTTTGTATAATAGTGAAAAAACATTTGTAAATAAAACTACATCATGTATGAACATTTTATTTTAATATTTTGTAATTTGCTTTTGCTACATTTATATTTTGCATACAGTTACGTTTTTCTTGGGGCTCCCCTCTTATACCTGTTTTTATTCAATACACATCAGTCTTTTTGAGGGTTTCTTGACCACAGGAATTGTTTTTTGCACATATTAAATCACATTTTCGATTCCCGGGACATTTTACATCAAAGTCCCGGAATGTGTCGACACAGAATCTCTACTACGCATATAACAACTGAAAAAAAAAGTTTTTATTTTGCATTGCAAATTATTTTTCGTTAAGCGTATTTCTTTTTCGAATAAAAAAACGTTTTATCAAACATTTACTCCCGTCGACTTAAATGTACACTTCCTCTTTGAAATCTGTTTACGTGTTTGTAGGCTGAGATTTTTTAAATTTCATTTATTTTAATCCTCTTTAGTTATCGATCCAAATTCATGCTAATTGTATGCAAATTAATCATTCAATATTCTAAAGAGACTCGTGACCACGTAACTGGTGTTACCATAGAAACAAATAAAAAATGAACGCCCTTCGTAATCTGAATATTTTAAAAAAACGGCTCATTGATTTATCAATCTTGTGCAGTTATAGACAACCAAAATCATTTTTAAGTTGTATGACATACCTTTATTATATTAATATAGGGCATTAAAAAGTAATACATGAAGACGTCAAGGCAAAAGCATGTTAACTAACACTTTTACCGAAAATTATTCATATCATGCTTTTTTATTTATTTTAATTTTTTTAAATAATATTATTCCAGTGCGCGAAATATTTTTAAGTTGAAATATTATACCAGAAAAACTTGATGAGGATTTATTGTAAGTCACTTGATATCAACTCAAGATAAATTGATATAACAAACACCCATGTCTTCGGTCTCAAATTTAAATTGAAAAACCTAAATTTGGTTGGTAAACCTGGTTGGTATAGGAAGCTAACTTTTAATTGTTGAATAATATGTTAACTGCAGTCTTCTATGACGACAACATCTACAAATAACGTTATATATCAAGTTTAACACACGTCGATTTGCAAGTGATTTAATATTTACAAACATCATTTTTGTTAGATGTTAACATGGTTTTGCCTTGACGTCTTCATATGGTTTAATTTCATTGTGTATACTTCTTTTGATCTAGACTTGGTCACAGTGAACATTTTGGATTTAAAATTTTCGTCTTCTTCTCTTTAGACCATATTTGTTCTCTTTATGGAGCATATGGCCATCACGTATCACCTCCATGTGTCCTTGTATCTCGCCAATTGCCTTGCTTCCTCCCATGACATGCCATCATCCCTCAGTTTCACCGAGTAAATCCTATGGATAGTACCCGAAAATCGACCTGGACGCTGGAATCCCACCGTTTGGTTTTTTTGTCACCGAAAATGTTTAGGCTTTTAAATCAGGACTATGGAGTCGTGTGAAAAGAAGACGACTCCGACTCCAGCTTTAAAATAATTAAAGACTCCGACCGAGGAAATATTTCAATAATTTCATTTTAACTTATATATATATCATCAGATTATCTTTAGTCAGCCAAGCATGAAATCTTAACACTTTTGACTATGTTGTTTAAATACACATCATTGAATATATTTTTCAAAAAAAATCGAGCCGCTCATTTTTCACGACTTCGACTCCAACTCCACAGCTCTGTTTTAAATAATTTAATATTCCGATCAATGCAAAATAGTAATATCACTCGCATATATACAATTAATAGTTTTTTTTGTTATTATATTCTTGATATTGTTTGAAAATGTGTAACATAATAATTTAAAAATATGCGCTCGCTGTGTTGAGTCTGTCCGCACATGTCTGAGAATTTATAAAATCTCTTGAGAAGAATGTTGCCAATATCTTTTCTTTTCTAATTATTTCAAGTGACTTTTTGCAAAGAGATTTTTTCTACTGTCATTTAATCTATCAGGCTGTATAATAAATTGCTGTGAAAGATCAAAAGTAACGTAAGATTGTTGTTTTCGTCAAGTTTTCAAAATCATTTACTTTAATAACGTTGGTTAGAAATTTTTGTGGACACCTACATTTTTTAGCTATCATTTTTTACCATGTTAATAATAATAAAGTTTATATTTTAAATATAACACAATATTAAGTAATTACAAGAGTTTATTTCAATAACATAATCAGGACCATTTTTCATAAAAAAAAAAATGTGGAATTAGTTGATTAAAGAGTTTTCATTACAATTATTTGCAAACACGGCTTATTCTAAAATGGAAAAAAATGAAACTTGAATTTTATTTTAAAAAACCATGTAAATTTTAAAAATATTTTTAGCCTGGAATAATATTTTGGATGTTGCCAAGCCATGTTTTGAGACTGGTTTCTAAAAATACTTAAAAAAAATATTTTAATCTACTAAATTACATCCATGGTTCATGTTTAAACAACTTTGGAATGAGCCGGGTTTGCAAGTAATACCCTCACAAAGCATGCAATTTTGAATATTTGTTTCTATACATTTGTACCTATCGTCAGCTTAAAATCTAAATTGACTGAAAAATAATATTTAAAAGCTAATGTTATTTATTTGTATACACTGTGTCAAAAATATATAGCGATCAATTTTTTTCTACACGTGAAACAAAAATTCTAGCGAGCATTTAATGAAAACTTTGACTTTTGTTATGTAATGCTATTTGAAATTATAGGAGTGAGGTCAAATTTACTGTCGAGCTACAGAACATGTATATAATTCAACGAAGTAGTTTTCCGACTATAATTGGAACAATAAACATAGCATAAGCTGTTAATAATGAGAGTCTATATTCCTGACCATTAAATATTCGTTCCCGTTTAGCACCACTGCTATTGTGTTTCTTAAGTGGCTTCTATCGAGACCTATCACTTTTTAAATTTTATTTGAATACATTAAAGCTCAGAGAGAAAGTGGTTGTTAGGAAAACCGAAGTAAATTACACTCGAAATATTGTTTTGATATATTTTTTTTATTATTTCAACAAATTTTAGCAATTTATTATACTAACAAAAAAGTATGACTGACTTTATTTTATAAATTATCAATATCTATACCATATTCAAATGATTAAGGTACATGAAATTTTTGGAGAATAAAACAGTTTTTTTATATAATGTTTCACATCATTCTTTTACTTACATAATACTAGTTTTTAATTATTAAAGTAAATAAAAATGCTTTTTTTCAATTTTTGTTGGCATTAATGTTTCTTTTCAAAGAACTTTCTTTAATATTAGTTTAGTTTTCAATACTAATTGTAGTAATCAATAGCTATATGCTTTAAGTATGCATATATAATTAAATAATATAGCATGTGTTATTAGCACAAGCACCTAATCGATTCACTGCTATGTAAATGTCTGACCAATTAACACATTCGTTGAAATCCCATCATTAAAGGCAATATGAAAAAGCATAATTTAAGATTACGACTGAAGGTGCTTGGTGGAATTTCCATATATGACTTTTAGTCATGCCCATTTTAGGAATGCCCATATATGACTTTTAATATTTATGTCACAGTTAGCACTCTTTTTACTCGCTTGTGTGTCTTGTCTTACAGTAGTGAAGTATAATATTATCAAGTAAATTCCAAAACTAATTAATATTCACTATTAACGTTCACATGAAATTAAATGGAAAATACCACTTTTATATGAATGGGACTTTAATTTAAGTGTCGTCGTACTTCTTTACAATTTGATATAGTGAGCGTAGCCAATCACAGAAATTTTATATTTCCTACGACTTTCAATGGGGCTTTGTAATATAAAGGTTGACTCCAGTTTGCAGATACAATGAAAGCTTTCCATTCCAAACAGGTCATAAATACATACAAGTATAAGTTCCATTATAGCTTTATGCTCCGTTCACAATATCGTTCATGTAAGTTACATTATAAATTTTAACGGAATTGAAGAGCTTCGCCTGTATTCAAAATTTATAATTATTTTTTTGTTTCATTTTATACTTTTTATCTGGAATCATTGAATCTTCGTTTTTTAAGAACTTTTCTTGTAGCTGAATGAGCTTATTGCTTTCCGTAATGATCTGCTTAAGTCATCATCAAGACTATTTACATATACATTATAGTAATGATAAACTGAAAAGATAGACACTTTATTACATGGTATGAATATTTTTTAAGCCATGTCCGCCCCCAATTTAAAACGTATGGCTTCTTAATGGAGGTATCTCAACAAAAGTTTTTCTACGAGAATGGTTTCTTAACCTTTCGTTTTTAAAAGGGTAGTAAGTATAGAAAGGGCTGAGCAGAACCATTGGTAGTTAATAGAAAATTTAAATTAACTTTGATTATTCCACGTATTGTGTAACTAACTGTGACACGTGTTTCGCCTCTTTCAGAGGCATCTTCAGACTTACTATCGCAAAGTTTGCTTAAGTAATTACTTTAATTTTCTATTAAAATGAACTTCCACAAAGTTACCGCCGAAACCATCGAAACCATTGGTAGTTCATCGCTCTTACTACGCTCCGGAAGGGTAGGAGGGATTTTTTAAATATCACAAACACCCATACCTTCGAATATAAATCATTTTAAAAAATATTGCACGCAATGGAACTCAAACTCATGAGATCCATCACGCAAGCTCATGACGTTGATCGCTGCGCCATGGACGCAATATTATTTTTGATAATATTATCATTTCAGTTAAAACTCCTTTTTCAGTTTATCTCAACAGAATTTTTTCACGAGAAATGTGTTTTAATCAGATTCTCAACCACTTTTTTATAAGTGATTAGAAATAAAAAGATGTGACTAAGGCGGGATTATTAGTAAGCAAACCGATTTTATTTTGCATTATCAAAAATCAGAAATAAACCAACGTGAACAATCAAATGTTTACTTACTTATATTAATATAGACTAATTCAAAAGTAAATAAATAAATTGATTGTCTAAATGGAAAATAAAAAAAATATTATTTTTTATTAAAAATCTCCCAATTCTAATTAATTTTAGGATAGAATCAAAAATGAAAACTGACAATATTGAAAAATTCTGTAACCTTAATCTAGCAATGTTATGCCTGGGTAGTCATCACACACTATTTCTTCCCCTGTCAGGATCCACCAATTGCATATTTAGGGTGTACATTTTTAATACTTGGTGGAAATTCATTACATTAAGAAAAACACATTATTCTTCATTATTCGCATGTATTTTTAGAAAACTTTCAGTCTTCACTTTCGAGCAAGCTACGTGCAATTGACAATGAGTGAACACTGGTTGTAGAAAGATCTACTCTATCAAACGTTTACACTTGCCACTTAATAGTTGTCATTCCATAAGCTTTCCTAACCAAGAACATATAACATTAATATGACGATTAATACAACAACTCGGTGTTGGAGCAGCATTTATGTAGAACTGAATATTTTTTTTATACTGCTTTGGTATCAATAGGAAATAATCTGTACGGAGAAAATAATAATTTGTTTAGTTACAAGTTTGATAGCTTCCCATTACAGGTGGTTTTATGATTTAATTATGTTTTATAGGTAATTAAGAAAGAATGACTTTTAATGCTGGGGTTTTATTAAGTTGATAAATTCAATATATAGAGGAAGTAGTTTTGTACAAAATGCTGAAGATACATATACTAATTCTACAATCTTTATTGATATCCAATCTCAAATTTGAATCGTTTTTCATACATGTTCATACGCTTAGTCCATTTGATATATTCAGACGTTCAAGTCCACGGATGAACTTAAGCTGAGAGTTCGTTCTTCAATTCAGTTACACAGTCTCGAGTCTTTGCTGATAAAACGTGTATAAATGTCCAAAAATCGATTCTAATTTCATATTGAAATTTCATTAAGCCTCTTTGGGCAAAATCCTATGTTATATATTATCGGACATAAAGGGTTCACTTAGTAATGAAATTAAATTACCCTGTCACTATGTATTTGATAAAACAAATAATAGTCCTTCGTGTTTTGATTTAATATTCAACCTTTCCTACAGTTAAATAATGTTTTTTTGGTAGTGAATTTTAAGTTAATGTTGACATATTACACGCTTAATTTTTCCTACATAAAAGTACTGACAGTTCTTACGTTATAATCTAGATTTTCGTAAATGTTTTTTATATTCATTATGAATTATTTTTAATCAACAATAAATATAGAATTCGTAGAAATGAATGTTATTTTTACCCTACAGAAATATTTATTTCATTTTTTGAACATAGTGTATGAAAGGGTTGCGGTCGTGTCTTTACATACCATCAATCATCTGGCAGGCCGCTATCCGTTATGCGAAGCTTTTCCGGGGAATTGTTTGCAAGCAACGATGGAATAGGTAGTATTCATCAGTAGAGCATAGCGATACACCATACATCGCTCACTAAGCACAGCCTACCGCTAAAGTTTAAAGCTCTCCTCCCATCATCGCCTCGAAACTTGCGAAGTTATCGACGGGCTTCATTACCTAAGTAGCCGTTTTCATCACTAAGTGTTTTTATTATGTGCTCTTCGTGTTGATAAACGAGAATACTGCACTGGAAGGTAAGAGATTGATTGTTTCTTTTCCACATATTCATTTAACAACACTCTTTGTTCAATAGTATCGCAGTTTTCCAATTATTAATCAATGTTGAAAAATAGATTGTTGATGACGAAAGAGTATTGATCGATAATATTATCAGATAGCTGCAACAAAACGTTCCTACATTTGAAAAAAAAATGAAAATAACCGACATTGGTCCCAGTAAGAAATACTTTATGACAGCACTGTATCGTGTAAACCTATTTTACATCAAATCGATCATTTATTCATTAGTTAAGTTAACAGTTTTTTCATTGGAAGATACGCGATTTTTTTTAAACAAAAAATATAAAAAATAAAACTAAAACAATTTTAAAAGCAATTAATTTCCGTATTTGTGATTAACCATTCCTATAGCTGAGGGATAAACACACGTGTCTTTCTCACTACCCACCTCTTTTTTGTTCCTAAAACTTAAACGTCAAGTAATCTGTTTGTTGGCTTTTCTTTTCCAGATGCCTTTTTCTTACCGAATACTTCAATCAACCATTTAAAAAACAGTTTTTAGGTTATTATTAACGTTTTGAAAATACAAAATATTCTTTTCAATTTTAATTATTTTTAGATTAAAAAATACAAAAATTAAAAGATGTAAATGTCACTCGTCAATTATCGCTAAATGAGATGTATACTCGCAATACTCAGATAAAACGAGAGAGAGTGTGTTTGTGTATTTTGGCGTACCATGCGTTATAAATAGACAAAAATACAGATAAATCTATAGAAGTTTGAATATTTATTGCTTTTTCAATAAAATAATTATAATTGGAGATTGTGAGATAAATTTAATGTAAAAAAAAATATTGTTATATTCATATTTTTAGTTTGCATGATTGATTGAATTGTTATTACCTTGGTAAAAAAAAGTTTATTGGTTGACGAGAAGGTTAACACAATCATAGTGGAACGTAAGGCATTTTTTAGTCATTTAACGATACATTAAAGATATACTTTCTTTTATTTTCATATAAAATGATAGATAGATTTTTCTCATTAAAATTTACAAAGAGAGACAATACTTTCTTCAAACTTTGTCATAGTACTCAATAAAAATGTATTTTTCCTTTCTTTTTGTCTTTGATACTCGTGTTTTTTACATTGTATAATGAGGGTTATTATTCGTTTGTGTACCTTATTTTAAGCAATTTATTTCGAGAAATATCAAAATCTAATTATTTTAAACATTATAGAATAGTAACTAGACAAAATCTGTTTTAAGATAAATAATTATTGCAAAAACGTTACAACAGCTATATGTTTTACCAGCTGTTACTACACCAAATTCTATAACACAATAGTCAAAAACTCGTGAAAAGAAAGAAACGTTATTCTTAAAAATATTCTACACTAAAATAAATATATTTTTTTTACGTTAGTCATTACTATTGGTCATTGGTTTTTGTGGTGTTTTTTACCTTTGAATTAATCTGATTTAATTTTATAACTTATAAAAATATCAATCTCGTTAGTTTTCAGTTTTAATATTGAGTAATTTATTTTTTGTTTCAAATAAACTTTTGATCTCAAAATTGATATTCTTATCAATTTATTACATATTTTAGACTTGTGACTTCTTAAATAAATCAAGGGTACTGTGCCTTCCTACTTACATTTACTAACTTCATGCCGATTACAACCTTGATGTTTTAAACGAAACACACTTTTCATTTTTGTTACCTTTTGTACGATAATAATGAAAAACTATCTCATAAAATAATTTTGATGCATTTTTTCTTTTCACTTCCATATAAAAAAGCTCCTGCATGTAGATAAGACAGCTTTCGGCACACAGTATTAAAAGCACTTAAAAGAACATTTTTATTAGTTTGATCCAGTTTTGAATGCCTTTTCTGAAGAGATTTCTTTACTTTAATATGGAAACTTCAACTGATAGTCTGAAGCATGGTGAATATATCTATGAAGTAAATTTAAGAAACGTCTTTGGTAAAGCAGGTATTTTATATTCATTAATAAATTTGACAGATATTTTTATTACTTCATTGAAAACATAATTCTCGAGTTATAACAGTTTTGTACATTCTTTTACTACTTTTAAAAACAGATATTTTTTATTGAGTGATTTAAGTACAGACCAAATAAGCAATTGTCGTTAGATATGATTGTATACAAAAAAAACTACCACCGAGATTTATTGTGTTAAAAAAGTCGTACACACTATTTTTAAATATTTTTTTTATACCACGAGGCAACTAAATTATCATGATGCTTTTATGTCACGTTACTTCAAATGGTGATATTACATGACGTCGAGGATGATTGGCCAACATCGCCTATTTAGTCGTGGGCTAAAGCAACCAAATTGCATGTTACCTTTTCTTCAGTGACTACTATCGAAGTACTTGAGTTGAAATTCGTATGCTCCGAGATGATACCGTTTCGGTTGTTATTTTCAAGTTTTGTAAAGTAGGTGAAAGATAAACTTGCTTAAGGTTACTTTTTATAACGGCCTTTATCTATCAGTTAATAATATACCGCGAATAAAATTAAATACTAGTAAACAATAAATAAAAAATATGATTTGTAAACTTATAACTATTGTGTAAAGTGGCTGAAAACAATAGATTGATTTGAAAAGAAGTACTGTAAGAATCATAGTTTTTGTTTATCAAATCAATCGCGATCATAAATCTGTAATGTGTTTAATTGTTCAAATAACTGTTATAATCATAGCATCTCGTTAAAGATGTACAACGCTTTAAAAATATCAAGAGAATTTACGTTTACGAATATTTAAATGTGACAACCTTCAATAAGTTTAATTGTCAAATTACCATTAATTAGCTGATGGTTAAGTAAACACAATAAATTTATCGGTGATAATTATTTGGCACAGTTAGCTATGTTAAAAGTATCGCTGGATTCAAATTGTTTTTTTATGTCACCTTTGTATTGTGAACTAGCGACGTATTGATTTAAATTTTAACGATTAGCTTTGTAGTTTTAAAAAACTCAATACAAATATTGTTAGGTATATGAAAATTTTGTTACTCAAGGCGAACGTCGAATGGTAGCACTTAGAAAAAAAGAAAGCAAGCGCCGTATAAAAATCGATCGTAGTGGTCTACGAAGGCTTCACTCAATAAACAATCGTAGCATTCATACATCACCCAAAACTTAACTACAAGTTGGCGTCGTTAAAGCTAATGTTCTTCGCTTTTGGCAATTCATTTAATGCTAATCTCAGATTCCATTCTGGATAAACGATAAAGAAAAGTGTTTCAGAAAGCGTCTACTTATTTATGGTGAAGAAACTTTCCCTATAAAACAGAAATAAGCCCACCTCAAGAACTATAAAACGAAAGATATGAATTATTATTCACTGTACGAAATCAATACACTAAATAAAAGAGCCTTCAAGGTACGATAACATCGTCACTGCATATCAAAATTATATTCATTGTTAGAAATAAAAATATATTTGTGAAACCAAAAACACACTTAAGAATAATCGTATGGTCTTAATCTTTTGTAGTACATTTCTGACAATCAGTATAACAATATTTCAGTTAAATATTGTCTGTTGACATTCAGCATGCGATATTCTAACGAATAGCAACCAAAAGATAAGAATTTAAAAAATCGCAGCATCTTTAAATAACTTAAAATCTATGATTATTTTTAGTTTTCTTTTGAAATAACGGTTGCCAATCATACGCGGTGTTGCTGGTGTGTGTACTACATTTATTTTTAGAAACATCATAATTAATCAAAGTATACTAACTGGAATAAATTTGACACCAAATTTAACATCAATTTAAATAGTAATGGTGACCTCAAAAATGGCTTATATTTTATAGCCCATATATTTTTTGTTTAGATTTTTATGTATTTTTATTATTCTCCATGGAATTTTCTGACGTTTTTAAGGTATCCGAAAAACATGGCGTCCAAATTTTATTACGCCTGCGGCCTCTCATGTGCTTAATTCACCACTGGTAATTACGGTAAGATTAATTATAAATATGAATCACTTAACTTACGATAGTAAGTCTGAAATGGTTTTCAAAGAGGCAAAACACGTGGCATATGTTGAAACACAATCTAGTAAAATAACAAAGTTATCAAATTCATTTTTATATTTAAAATATTAAAATATTTTTTTTTTAAATAAAAATAGCATTTTCATGAAAAATATATTAAATAAATATCAGAAAAAATAAACAATATTTTTTTTCAAAGGTTTTAATGTCTTAAATACTCGACTTGACGAATAAAATATTGTTAAACGAGTAAAGTTATTACTGAGCATGTCCGTTGGGAAAATACTCAAAGCTTTAAAAGCCTTGTATTTCTTCAGATATTATATCGGGAATAATATTAAATATTTAATACAGAATGAATGCGCGTCAAAAAAAGAAAATGAGTAGAAAACTTGCAATAAAAAATATATTTTATTATTACGCATTTAAATTTTAAAAATACACATAAGCCACGTAACGATTCCCCATGTGACTAAGCAATCTCAATATAAATAATTTACATAAATATTCGTTTCCTTACAAAAATGTTGGAAGTCATCCACGCATACATTATGTTATATTTTGTCATATATATATTCCCCGGAGACCCAGGCATCTCATAAAGAGTACAAGCTTACATTTTTTCATGATACACGACTTATGAAAGCTCAACTCTGATACCGTAGCATTTTTATTTAAGGTAATGTTATCATGTAAATTACGTCAGTATTACTTAAGATTTTTTCAATCTGGTCTAGACTTTTGGACGATTCGAAAGATATATACGTAAAAATTATTACATGATACAATTGATTTTTTTTCTTATAAATAATTAATTTTATGATCCTGTGGTGCAATGGTCAACGTCGTTGGATTCCGTGACTGATCTCATGTGTTCAAATCCCAGTTCGAATAACATTTTTTCTATCGACTTCTGCTCGAAAACATGGATGTTTGTGATGTTTAAAAAATTCTTTACTCTGTTCCGATTCTAAATAATAGTGATACGCAGCGAGAGCGATTAGCTATACACTAGTCTTATCCTTGCCGTGTCTTTTCCTTATTTACTCCCTTCGAAAAAAGTAAGGTTGAATAACTGAATACCAACTTATTAGGAGATTATATACTCCACATTCCAAACGGACATGGATTTAAAAAAAAACTATTGACAATATTAATAATTAATAAAAACACAATATTCCTTTGTACTTTATTCCACTTAATTTAAAAGGTCAAGACCGGTTTCGCTCATTGCAATCATGAAACTTCAGGATTAGTACTATCACAATCCCGGAAATGGGAGCCTTAATTGTCACAGATTTACAAATATTCCTACTGTTAATTTAACTCTTATGTTTATATTTCGTATGGTTACAGGCATAAATATCATTTTTGGAACACAGATCTTCTTATTGTATTAGATTTTCAACTTCAAATGTAACAGAACATACTAAAACTTATAAAACAATGTTATATGGGTGTGTAATTTGCTCTGTTAAACCCTTTCGAAGCAGTCTGATATGTATGAAAAATTGAGGCAACCAATCATGTGATCGATTCCTTCATTGGAATGAATTTCTCTCATTCTAGGTTGCCAGACCGCAATATCAAACAAATTATTTTCGTTTGGAGGAAGCTAGTGACGTCACGATACATGGATAGTTATTGTTTAATGTGAATTCGTTTCTCTTTTGAAGCAGGGGTAGCAAAACGCATATTTAAATATTCATATATATTTTTATTATTTTATAATAAGCCATATCTGCTTCAAACCATTTTTGAGTAAATTTATTAAATAATAATTTAGTTTATTTAAATATCATACTTTGGCGTTTTTTAAGCTTAGACGGGAAGACTTCATTGACCTACAAATATGCGTGCTAGTGGTATTGTTAAATTAAGAAAATATTTTTTTAAAAAAGCGTCATTAATTTGAATAGTAATACTAACATTACGTTTTTATCCTACTTCTATAAATATTTTGAGCTTTAAATATTATTATATTCACACGAGTTTTGTCACTAACGACTCTGGTTTCGCATTTCAGTGACTTCAGGCGTTCAAGTACTCGGATGAACTTGAACTGACTCTTTCAGATATTATTTTAACCATTCCCAGTCTCAATCTGAAACATATTGCATCCTAAAGGAGCATTTTTTTAAATTGTCTTAGACCAACTATGATATTTTTTCAGACGCTCAAGCGCATTTTTTTCTCTTCTTTCTTCCTGTTTTAAGATTGAATTGGAAAGGTTTCAGCTGTAGAGGTGTGAAAAAAATATGACGCTGACTACGGCATTTACAAATTCCGACTATGATTTTTAAAAAAATGCAAAATTTTAATAATAGTTTCTACTAATTTACTAAAATATATATTTTTTTTTGTTGTTTTGGCGTTTTTGTTTTACGATTCTGACTACCAAAAATACTATAACTACACGTCTCTGGTTTTAACTCCTACTTTATACTATGAACACAAATTGACAAATCAATTTGCAAAATTTGTCTTCTACTTGATAATATGACTGGAAATTCACATATAATTTTATTAAATTTTCATATAAAATATTAATACCGTCTCACAAGTAATTTTCATATAGTATTATACAATAAAAATATCCAATAAAAATCCATTGATAACATTAGCTATCAATGGATTTATTTTTAATTATCTTACAACACTATGGACAAACTAGCAATGGAACAAAAATTGTATATCCTTTTAAATTAGTATACAAAAGTGTATTAACATGTACCTTATTTTTAGTATTCCTTCCCCAGACCAAAATGATTATCCGTGATGAAGTAACATTACAAGAAAACTCTTAGACAAAAATAATTTCATATCCCAAATAGAGTAAAGGTTATACGATTTTTATTCAAATAAAATATCATATTCTACTAAAATATATGGTCATAATGTTTTATTACACTGAAAAAAACTATGACACATTCAAACAATACAATGCCGATCCTGGGAAAACAAATGAATGTGCCGTATCGAAGTAATGGGCTGCTTATCTTCCAATTATAAATACCGCAATCTTCTATCGGTTAATATAAATTTCTTTCGTGTTCAATGAAAATAAGTTTAAATATTTGTGGAATTGTTGACTAGAGATATGTTTTTAATAACTTTAAAGCAATGAATAGACGTGAATTTGTTTTTTATCTTTCGAAGCATAGTGCATGGAGAAAATATAAGCCCTTTTTATTCCTGCATCGGACCAATATCATGAGAGGAGATTATTTATTAGGAGGATTAGAAGAGGAAATGAATTTATTTTTTAAGGTCATAATTGCATTAAATATAATAGCCGTGACTTTAGTTGCCGCACAAAAACCACCGTCGATTGTGGGTATGGACTAGAGATTGCATTACCAGACGAATATATTAATACCAGTATTGCAAACATTAAAACTGGTTCTTAAAAAAAAATTTGAATAAGGTCAAAAATATTGCCAGTTAGGATCGCAATACCGGGCGAGAAAATCAATCTCCGAATTGATTACTGGGAAAATTTAAAAATCGAGATCGAGAAAAAATTGCGGCTGCCAGTGACTATAGGGCAATTTATTTTTACGAGATATAACAATTTTTTCACTTTTTATCCTTTATCCCAAAATCTCAGGATCAGTAATAAGACAATACCGGGATTTTGGGATAACAAAATTAGACTGCATTCCAAGATTTTGTGATCCGGAATCCCGGGATTGGAGACCCACGTTCTAATTCAATACTATTATAATTGGTCAGTAGATCGTAATAATTTTCAGTTAGTTTTCTAACAAACCGATATTTACCGAAGGTCAATTTTCATCAATTTAATACCGGTAATGCAATTCCCATAAGTGGTAGAACGAACAACTTGATGTAATCATACACTATGGTTTTCGCTGTAATTCAGCATTATATTCAAGAAATAAACACTCATTTGTGCTCATTTAATGTTATATAATATAAACAGGACCAGTTTTGCTAATGACGAGCATTATCAACTGATAAGAGTGAACGGTTAGAGAATCCAATCCGGGATCTTTAATGTAATCCCGGGAATAACAATTTTAATAATTCCGGAATCCAGGGTTTCCGGAATTGAACACTCCGCGATTGAACACAAAAAAAATGTTTTATCTATAATCGATAGATTTTGTCAAGAGCTAACGATTAAAACTTAAACGAACATCGTAACTTTTTTGAGTCAAAAGATATAGTAAATAGAAATCTCGATACGCAGCAAAATTACCTCATTATGGCAGCACTTTCCCCTCCGCCCCGCTCGATGTATCATTGTCTTTACACAGCCCAATAATTTTTTTAATTCTTAAGCTTTCCAGTGGTGCAATTAAATTTTGGATAGCGATGATAAATATGAAGCTACAACACCAAACTGTATCCCCCGATTTTTTCATCATGCGTTTTAAGATTTTTTTTTCTTTTTATCAACCGGCTCGTTTTCCTTTAACAAGCGGCTCGCCAACTCTGATCAAACTCAACAACGGGCTCGATCTTAAAATATTTTTTGATTTATTTTTTGAAAACAATGACTTTCCTGTTTCTTTTTATCAACTGGCTCGTTTTCCTTTAACAAGCGGCTCGCCAACTCTGATCAAACTCAACAACGGGCTCGATCTAAAAATATTTTTTCTTTTTTGATTTATTTTATGAAAACAAAGACTTCCTTTTTTCTTTTTATCAACCGGCTCATTTTCCTTTAACAAGCGGCTCGCCAACTCTGATCAAACTCAACAACGGGCCCGATCTAAAAATATTTTTTCTTCTTTTGATTTATTTTTTGAAAACACATGGTTTGAAGTCGTGAAGATGTGAAGTCATAATTCCTTTTCTCTTTTTTATCAACCGGCTCGTTTTCTCCCTGACAAGCTGCTCGCCAACTTTGATCAAACTCAACAACGGGCTCGATCGAAAAAAATATTTTTTCATGAATTCTTGAAAACCAATGTCATTTTTTTTCCTTTTTTATCAACCGGCTTGTTTTCCTTTTGAAAAAGGGCTCGTCAACGTTGACCAAGATAAACAACGGACTCGATCGAAAAAAAAATTTCTTTTTTTGATTTATTTTTTGAAAACACATTGTTTGAAGTCGTGAAGATGTGAAGTCATACTTCCTTTTCTCTTTTTAATCAACCGGCTGGTTTTCCTTATCAAGCAGCTTGCCAACTCTGATCAAACTCAACAACGGGCTCGATCTCAAATATATTTTTTCTTTTTTTGATTTATTTTTTGAAAACAAAGACTTTCTTTTTTCTTTTTATCAACCGGCTCGTTTTCCTTTAACAAGCGGCTCGCCAACTCTGATCAAACTCAACAACGGGATCGATCAAAAAAATATTTTTTCTTTTTTTGATTTATTTTTTGAAAAAAAAGACTTTATTTTTATCAACCGGCTCGTTTTCTCTTAACAAGCGGCTTGCCGACTGATCAAACTCAACAACGGGCTCGATCTAAAAATATTTTTTCTTTTTTTGATTTATTTTTTGAAAACAAAGACTCTCTTTTTTCTTTTTATCAACCGGCTCGTTTTCCTTGAACAAGCGGCTCGCTAACTTTGATCAAACTCAACAAAGGGCTCGATCTAAAAATATTTTTTGATTTATTTTTTGAAAACAATGACTTTATTGTTTCTTTTTATCATTCGGCTCGTTTTCCTTTAACAAGCAGCTCGCCAACTCTGATCAAACTCAACAACGGATTCGATCTAAAAATATTTTTTCTTTTTTTGATATATTTTTTAAAAACAAAGACTTTATTTTTATCATCCGGCTCGTTTTCCCTTAACAAGCGGCTCGCCGACTCTGATCAAACTCAACATTGAGCTCGATCTAAAAATATTTTTTCTTTTTTTGATTTATTTTTTGAAAACAAAGACTTTCTTTTTTTTTTATCAAACGGCTCGTTTTCCTTTAACAAGCGGCTCGGCAACTCTGATCAAACTCAACAACGGGCTCGATCTAAAAATATTTTTTGATTTATTTTTTGAAAACAAAGACTTTCTTGTTTCTTTTTATCAACCGGCTCATTTTCCTTTAACAAGCGGCTCGCCAACTCTGATCAAACTCAACAACGGATTCGATCTAAAAATATTTTTTCTTTTTTTGATATATTTTTTGAAAACAAAGACTTTATTTTTATCAACCGGCTCGTTTTCCCTTAACAAGTGGCTCGCCGACTCTGATCAAACTCAACATTGAGCTCGATCTAAAAATATTTTTTCTTTTTTTGATTTATTTTTTGAAAACAAAGACTTTCTTTTTTCTTTTTATCAAACGGCTCGTTTTCCTTTAACAAGCGGCTCGCCAACTCTGATCAAACTCAACAACGGGCTCGATCTAAAAATATTTTTTCTTTTTTTGATTTATTTTTTGAAAACAAAGACTCTCTTTTTTCTTTTTATCAACCGGCTCGTTTTCCTTGAACAAGCGGCTCGCTAACTTTGATCAAACTCAACAAAGGGCTCGATCTAAAAATATTTTTTGATTTATTTTTTGAAAACAATGACTTTATTGTTTCTTTTTATCATTCGGCTCGTTTTCCTTTAACAAGCAGCTCGCCAACTCTGATCAAACTCAACAACGGATTCGATCTAAAAATATTTTTTCTTTTTTTGATATATTTTTTAAAAACAAAGACTTTATTTTTATCATCCGGCTCGTTTTCCCTTAACAAGCGGCTCGCCGACTCTGATCAAACTCAACATTGAGCTCGATCTAAAAATATTTTTTCTTTTTTTGATTTATTTTTTGAAAACAAAGACTTTCTTTTTTTTTTTATCAAACGGCTCGTTTTCCTTTAACAAGCGGCTCGGCAACTCTGATCAAACTCAACAACGGGCTCGATCTAAAAATATTTTTTGATTTATTTTTTGAAAACAAAGACTTTCTTGTTTCTTTTTATCAACCGGCTCATTTTCCTTTAACAAGCGGCTCGCCAACTCTGATCAAACTCAACAACGGATTCGATCTAAAAATATTTTTTCTTTTTTTGATATATTTTTTGAAAACAAAGACTTTATTTTTATCAACCGGCTCGTTTTCCCTTAACAAGTGGCTCGCCGACTCTGATCAAACTCAACATTGAGCTCGATCTAAAAATATTTTTTCTTTTTTTGATTTATTTTTTGAAAACAAAGACTTTCTTTTTTCTTTTTATCAAACGGCTCGTTTTCCTTTAACAAGCGGCTCGCCAACTCTGATCAAACTCAACAACGGGCTCGATCTAAAAATATTTTTTGATTTATTTTTTGAAAACAAAGACTTTCTTGTTTCTTTTTATCAACCGGCTCATTTTCCTTTAACAAGCGGCTCGCCAACTCTGATCAAACTCAACAACGGATTCGATCTAAAAAAAAAATTTCTTTTTTTGATTTATTTTTTGAAAACAAAGACTTTATTTTTATCAACCGGCTCGTTTTCCCTTAACAAGCGGCTCGCCGACTCTGATCAAACTCAACATTGAGCTCGATCTAAAAATATTTTTTCTTTTTTTGATTTATTTTTTGAAAACAAAGACTCTCTTTTTTCTTTTTATCAACCAGCTCGTTTTCCTTGAACAAGCGGCTCGCTAACTTTGATCAAACTCAACAAAGGGCTCGATCTAAAAATATTTTTTGAAAACAATGACTTTATTGTTTCTTTTTATCATTCGGCTCGTTTTCCTTTAACAAGCGGCTCGCCAACTCTGATCAAACTCAACAACGGATTCGATCTAAAAATATTTTTTCTTTTTTTGATTTATTTTTTGAAAACAAAGAGTTTCTTTTTTCTTTTTATCAACCGGCTCGTTTTCCTTGAACAAGCGGCTCGCTAACTCTGATCAAACTCAACAACGGGCTCGATCTAAAAATATTTTTTCTTTTTTTGATTTATTTTTTGAAAAAAAAAGACTTTATTTTCTATTTTTTATAAACCGGCTCGTTTTCCTTTAATAAGCGGCTCGCCAACTCTGATCAAACTCAACAACAGGCTCGATCTAGAAATATTTTTTGATTTATTTTTTGAAAACAAAGACTTTCTATTTTCTTTTTATCAACCGGCTCATTTTCCTTGAACAAGCGGCTTGCTAACTCTGATCAAACTCAACAACGGGCTCGATCTAAAAATATTTTTTCTTTTTTTGATTTATTTTTTGAAAAAAGACTTTATTTTCCATTTTTTATAAACCAGCTCGTTTTCCTTTAACAAGCGGCTCGCCAACTCTGATCAAACTCAACAACGGATTCGATCTAAAAAAAAATTTTCTTTTTTTGATTTATTTTTTGAAAACAATGACTTTCTTGTTAAAAGATTATCATTTTTTTTTTGATATGTTCGAAAAAAAAACCTTGTAAAGCATTTGTCATTTTTAAACAAAAGGCTCGCCGGCCTTTGACAAAGGGCTCGCCAGCGTTCATCAATCTCAACAATGGGCTCGGTCGAAATAAAATATTATCTTAGTTTTGATATTTTCGAAAAAAAAACCTTGTTTAGCATTTGTCTTTTTTTTAACAAAGGGTTCAGCGGCCATTGACAAAGGGCTCGCCAGCGTTCATCAATCTCAACAAGGGGCTCGGTCTAAAAAATATATTATCTTAATTTTGATATATTCGAAAAAAACCTTGTTTAGCATTTGTCTTTTTTTAACAAAGGGCTCGCCGGCCTTTGACAAAGGGCTCGCCAGCGTTCATCAATCTTAACAAGAGTCTCGGTCGAAAAAATAAATCATCTGAATATTGATATATTCGAAAAATAAACCGTGTTTTGCGCCTTTGACAAAGGGCTCGCCAGCGTTCATCAATCTCAACAAGGGGCTCGGTCGAAAAAATTAATAATCTTAATTTTGATATATTCGAAAAAATAACCTTGTTTTTCATTTGTCTTTTTTTAACAAAGGGCTCTATGGCCTTTGACAAAGGGCTCGCAAGCGTTCAACAATCTCAACAAAAGGCTCGGTCGAAAAAATATATTATCTTAATTTTTATATATTCGAAAAAAAAACCTTGTTTAGCATTTGTCTTTTTTTAACAAAGGGCTCGCCGGCCTTTGACAAAGGACTCGCCAGCGTTCATCAATCTCAACAAGGGGCTCGGTCGAAAAATTTAATCATCTGAATATTGATATATTCGAAAAGAAACCGTGTTTTGCATTTGTCTTTTTTTAACAAAGGGCTCGCCGGCCTTTGACAAAGGGCTCGCCAGCGTTCATCAATCTCAACAAGGGGCTCAGTCGAAAAAATATATTATCTTAATTTTTATATATTCGAAAAAAAAAACCTTTAGCATTTGTCTTTTTTTAGCAAAGGGCTCGCCGGCCTTTGACAAAGGGCTCGCCAGCGTTCATCAATCTCAACAAGGGGCTCGGTCGAAAAAGATATTTTCTTAATTTTGATATATTCGAAAAAAAAACCTTGTTTAGCATTTGTCTTTTTTTAACAAAGGGCTTGCCGGCCTTTGACAAAGGGCTCGCCAGCGTTCATCAATCTCAACAAGGGGCTCGGTCGAAAAAATTAATCATCTGAATATTGATATATTCGAAAAAAAAACCGTGTTTTGCATTTGTCATTTTTTAACAAAGGGCTCGCCGGCCTTTGACAAAGGGCTCGCCAGCGTTCATCAATTTTAACAAGAGGCTCGGTCGCAAAAATAAATCATCTTAATATTTATATATTCGAAAAAAAACCGTGTTTTGCATTTGTCATTTTTTAACAAAGGGCTCGCCGGCCTTTGACAAAAGGCTCGCCAGCGTTCATCAATCTCAACAAGGGGCTCGGTCGAAAAAAATAATCATCTGAATATTGATATATTCGAAAAAAAACCGTGTTTTGCATTTGTCATTTTTTAACAAAGGGCTCGCCGGCCTTTGACAAAGGGCTCGCCAGCGTTCATCAATCTCAACAAGGGGCTCAGTCGAAAAAACATATTATCTTAATTTTTATATATTCGAAAAAAAAAACCTTTAGCATTTGTCTTTTTTTAGAGAAGGGCTCGCCGGCCTTTGACAAAGGGCTCGCCAGCGTTCATCAATCTCAACAAGGGGCTCAGTCGAAAAAATATATTATCTTAATTTTTATATATTCGAAAAAAAAACCTTGTTTAGCATTTGTCTTTTTTTAACAAAGGGCTCGCCGGCCTTTGACAAAGGGCTCGCCAGCGTTCATCAATCTCAACAAGGGGCTCAGTCGAAAAAATATATTATCTTAATTTTTATATATTCGAAAAAAAAAACCTTTAGCATTTGTCTTTTTTTAGCAAAGGGCTCGCCGGCCTTTGACAAAGGGCTCGCCAGCGTTCATCAATCTCAACAAGGGGCTCGGTCGAAAAAGATATTTTCTTAATTTTGATATATTCGAAAAAAAAACCTTGTTTAGCATTTGTCTTTTTTTAACAAAGGGCTTGCCGGCCTTTGACAAAGGGCTCGCCAGCGTTCATCAATCTCAACAAGGGGCTCGGTCGAAAAAATTAATCATCTGAATATTGATATATTCGAAAAAAAAACCGTGTTTTGCATTTGTCATTTTTTAACAAAGGGCTCGCCGGCCTTTGACAAAGGGCTCGCCAGCGTTCATCAATTTTAACAAGAGGCTCGGTCGCAAAAATAAATCATCTTAATATTTATATATTCGAAAAAAAACCGTGTTTTGCATTTGTCATTTTTTAACAAAGGGCTCGCCGGCCTTTGACAAAAGGCTCGCCAGCGTTCATCAATCTCAACAAGGGGCTCGGTCGAAAAAAATAATCATCTGAATATTGATATATTCGAAAAAAAACCGTGTTTTGCATTTGTCATTTTTTAACAAAGGGCTCGCCGGCCTTTGACAAAGGGCTCGCCAGCGTTCATCAATCTCAACAAGGGGCTCGTTCGAAAAATTATATTATCTTAATTTTGATATATTCGAAAAAAAAACCTTGTTTAGCATTTGTCTTTTTTTAACAAAGGGCTCGCCAGCCTTTGACAAAGGGCTCGCCAGTGTTCATCAATCTCAACAAGGGACTCGGTCGAAAAAATTAATCATCTGAATATTGATATATTCGAAAAAAAACCGTGTTTTGCATTCGTCATTTTTTAAAAAAAGGGCTCGCCGGCTTCTGACAAAGGGCTCGCCAGCGTTCATCAATCTCAACAAGGGGCTCGGTCGAAAAAATTAATCATCTGAATTTTGATATATTCGAAAAAAAAACCTTGTTTAGCATTTATCTTTTTTTTAACAAAGGGTTTGCCGGCCTTTGACAAAGGGCTCGCCAGCGTTCATCAATCTCAACAAGGGGCTCGGTCGAAAAAATAAATCATCTTAATATTTATACATTCGAAAAAAATACCGTGTTTTGCATTTGTCATTTTTTAACAAAGAGCTCGCCTGCCTTTGACAAAGGGCTCGCCAGCGTTCATCAATCTCAACAAGGGGCTCGGTCGAAAAAATATATTTTCTAAATTTTGATATATTCGAAAAAAAAACCTTGTTTAGCATTTGTCTTTTTTTAACAAAGGGCTCGCCGGCCTTTGACAAAGGGCTCGCCAGCGTTCATCAATCTCAAAAAGGGGCTCGGTCGAAAAAATATTTCATCTGAGTTTTGAAATATTCAAAAAAAAAACCGTGTTTTGCATTTGTCATTTTTAAACAAAGGGTTCGCCGGCTTTTGACAAAGGGCTCGCCAGCGTTCATCAATCTCAACAAGGGGCTCGGTCGAAAAAATATATTATCTTAATTTTGATATATTCGAAAAAAAAACCTTGTTTAGCATTTATCTTTTTTTTAACAAAGGGCTCGTCGGCCTTTGACAAAGGGCTCGCCAGCGTTCATCAATCTCAACAAGGGGCTCGGTCGAAAAAATTAATCATATGAATATTGATATATTCGAAAAAAAACCGTGTTTTGCATTTGTCATTTTTTAACAAAGGGTTCGCCGGCTTTTGACAAAGGGCTCGCCATCGTTCATCAATCTCAACAAGGGGCTCGGTCGAAAAAATATATTTTCTTAATTTTGATATATTCGAAAAAAAAACCTTGTTTAGCATTTGTCTTTTTTTAACAAAGGGCTTGCCGGCCTTTGACAAAGGGCTCGCCAGCGTTCATCAATCTCAACAAGGTGCTCGGTCGAAAAAATTAATCATCTGAATATTGATATATTCGAAAAAAAACCGTGTTTTGCATTTGTCATTTTTTTACAAAGGGCTTGCCGGCCTTTGTCAAAGGGCTCGCCAGCGTTCATCAATTTTAACAAGAGGCTCGGTCGAAAAAATAAATCATCTTAATATTTATATATTCGAAAATAAACCGTATTTTGCATTTGTCATTTTTTAACAAAGGGCTCGCCAGCGTTCATCAATCTCAACAAGGGGCTCGGTCGAAAAAAAATAATCATCTGAATATTGATATATTCGAAAAAAATACCGTGTTTTGCATTTGTCATTTTTTAACAAAGGGCTCGCCAGCGTTCATCAATCTCAACAAGGGGCTCGGTCGAAAAAATATATTATCTTAATTTTGATATATTCGAAAAAAAAACCTTGTTTAGCATTTGTCTTTTTTTAACAAAGGGCTCGCCGGCCTTTGACAAAAGGCTCGCCAGCGTTCATCAATCTCAACAAGGGGCTCGGTCGAAAAAACTAATCATCTGATTATTGATATATTCGAAAAAAAAACCGTATTTTGCATTTGTCATTTTTTAACAAAGGGCTCGCCGGCCTTTGACAAAGGGCTCGCCAGCGTTCATCAATTTTAACAAGAGGCTCGGTCGAAAAAATAAATCATCTTAATATTTATATATTCGAAAAAAAACCGTGTTTTGCATTTGTCATTTTTTAACAAAGGGTTCGCCGGCCTTTGACAAAGGGCTCGCCAGCGTTCATCAATCTCAACAAGGGGCTCGTTGGAAAAATTATATTATCTTAATTTTGATATATTCGAAAAAAAAACCTTGTTTAGCATTTTTCTTTTTTTAACAAAGGGCTCGCCAGCCTTTGACAAAGGGCTCGCCAGTGTTCATCAATCTCAACAAGGGACTCGGTCGAAAAAATTAATCATCTGAATATTGATATATTCGAAAAAAAACCGTGTTTTGCATTCGTCATTTTTTAACAAAGGGCTCGCCGGCTTCTGACAAAGGGCTCGCCAGCGTTCATCAATCTCAACAAGGGGCTCGGTCGAAAAAATTAATCATCTGAATTTTGATATATTCGAAAAAAAAACCTTGTTTAGCATTTATCTTTTTTTTAACAAAGGGCTCGTCGGCCTTTGACAAAGGGCTCGCCAGCGTTCATCAATCTCAACAAGGGGCTCGGTCGAAAAAATTAATCATATGAATATTGATATATTCGAAAAAAAACCGTGTTTTGCATTTGTCATTTTTTAACAAAGGGTTCGCCGGCTTTTGACAAAGGGCTCGCCAGCGTTCATCAATCTCAACAAGGGGCTCGGTCGAAAAAATAAATCATCTTAATATTTATACATTCGAAAAAAATACCGTGTTTTGCATTTGTCATTTTTTAACAAAGGGCTCGCCGGCCTTTGACAAAGGGCTCGCCAGCGTTCATCAATCTCAACAAGGGGCTCGGTCGAAAAAATATATTTTCTAAATTTTGATATATTCGAAAAAAAAACCTTGTTTAGCATTTGTCTTTTTTTAACAAAGGGCTCGCCGGCCTTTGACAAAGGGCTCGCCAGCGTTCATCAATCTCAAAAAGGGGCTCGGTCGAAAAAATATTTCATCTGAGTTTTGAAATATTCAAAAAAAAAACCGTGTTTTGCATTTGTCATTTTTAAACAAAGGGTTCGCCGGCTTTTGACAAAGGGCTCGCCAGCGTTCATCAATCTCAACTAGGGGCTCGGTCGAAAAAATATATTTTCTAAATTTTGATATATTCGAAAAAAAAACCTTGTTTAGCATTTGTCTTTTTTTAACAAAGGGCTCGCCGGCCTTTGACAAAGGGCTCGCCAGCGTTCATCAATCTCAAAAAGGGGCTCGGTCGAAAAAATATTTCATCTGAGTTTTGAAATATTCAAAAAAAAAACCGTGTTTTGCATTTGTCATTTTTAAACAAAGGGTTCGCCGGCTTTTGACAAAGGGCTCGCCAGCGTTCATCAATCTCAACTAGGGGCTCGGTCGAAAAAATATATTATCTTAATTTTGATATATTCGAAAAAAAAACCTTGTTTAGCATTTATCTTTTTTTTAACAAAGGGCTCGTCGGCCTTTGACAAAGGGCTCGCCAGCGTTCATCAATCTCAACAAGGGGCTCGGTCGAAAAAATTAATCATATGAATATTGATATATTCGAAAAAAAACCGTGTTTTGCATTTGTCATTTTTTAACAAAGGGTTCGCCGGCTTTTGACAAAGGGCTCGCCATCGTTCATCAATCTCAACAAGGGGCTCGGTCGAAAAAATATATTTTCTTAATTTTGATATATTCGAAAAAAAAACCTTGTTTAGCATTTGTCTTTTTTTAACAAATGGCTTGCCGGCCTTTGACAAAGGGCTCGCCAGCGTTCATCAATCTCAACAAGGTGCTCGGTCGAAAAAATTAATCATCTGAATATTGATATATTCGAAAAAAAACCGTGTTTTGCATTTGTCATTTTTTTACAAAGGGCTTGCCGGCCTTTGTCAAAGGGCTCGCCAGCGTTCATCAATTTTAACAAGAGGCTCGGTCGAAAAAATAAATCATCTTAATATTTATATATTCGAAAATAAACCGTATTTTGCATTTGTCATTTTTTAACAAAGGGCTCGCCGGCCTTTGACAAAGGGCTCGCCAGCGTTCATCAATCTCAACAAGGGGCTCGGTCGAAAAAAATAATCATCTGAATATTGATATATTCGAAAAAAATACCGTGTTTTGCATTTGTCATTTTTTAACAAAGGGCTCGCCAGCGTTCATCAATCTCAACAAGGGGCTCGGTCGAAAAAATATATTATCTTAATTTTGATATATTCGAAAGAAAAACCTTGTTTAGCATTTGTCTTTTTTTAACAAAGGGCTCGCCAGCGTTCATCAATCTCAACAAGGGGCTCGGTCGAAAAAATAAATCATCTTAATATTTATATATTCGAAAAAAATACCGTGTTTTGCATTTGTCTTTTTTTAACAAAGGGCTCGCCGGCCTTTGACAAAGGGCTCGCCAGCGTTCATCAATCTTAACAAGAGGCTCGGTCGAAAAAATAAATCATCTTAATATTTATATATTCGAAAAAAAACCGTGTTTTGCATTTGTCATTTTTTAACAAAGGGCTCGCCGGCCTTTGACAAAGGGCTCGCCAGCGTTCATCAATCTCAACAAGGGGCTCGGTCGAAAAAATTAATCATCTGAATATTGATATTTTCGAAAAAAAAACCGTGTTTTGCATTTGTCATTTTTTAACAAAGGGTTCGCCGGCTTTTTACAAAGGGCTCGCCATCGTTCATCAATCTCAACAAGGGGCTTGGTCGAAAAAATATATTTTCTAAATTTTGATAAATTCGAAAAAAAAACCTTGTTTAGCATTTGTCTTTTTTTAACAAAGGGCTCGCCGGCCTTTGACAAAGGGCTCGCCAGCGTTCATCAATCTTAAAAAGGGGCTCGGTCGAAAAAATAATTCATCTGAGTTTTGAAATATTCGAAAAAAAAACCGTGTTTTGCATTTGTCATTTTTTAACAAAGGGCTCGCCGGCCTTTGACAAAGGGCTCGCCAGCGTTCATCAATCTCAACAAGGGGCTCGGTCGAAAAAACTAATCATCTGATTATTGATATATTCGAAAAAAAAACCGTGTTTTGCATTTGTCATTTTTTAACAAAGGGCTCGCCGGCCTTTGTTAAAGGGCTCGCCAGCGTTCATCAATTTTAACAAGAGGCTCGGTCGAAAAAATAAATCATCTTAATATTTATATATTCGAAAAAAAACCGTGTTTTGCATTTGTCATTTTTTAACAAAGGGTTCGCCGGCCTTTGACAAAGGGCTCGCCAGCGTTCATCAATCTCAACAAGGGGCTCGGTCGAAAAAATTAATCATCTGAATATTAATATATTCGAAAAAAAAACCGTGTTTTGCATTTGTCATTTTTTAACAAAGGGCTCGCCAGCGTTCATCAATCTTAACAAGAGGCTCGGTCGAAAAAATAAATCATCTTAATATTTATATATTCGAAAAAAAAACCGTGATTTGCATTTGTCATTTTTTAACAAAGGGCTCGCCGGCCTTTGACAAAGGGCTCGCCAGCGTTCATCAATCTCAACAAGGGGCTCGGTCGAAAAAATTAATCATCTGAATTTTGATATATTCGAAAAAAAACCGTGTTATGCATTTGTCTTTTTTTAACAAAGGGCTCGCCGGCCTTTAAAAAGGGCTCGCCAGCGTTCATCAATCTTAACAAGAGGCTCGGTCGAAAAAATAAATCATCTTAATATTTATATATTCGAAAAAAAACCGTGTTTTGCATTTGTCATTTTTTAACAAAGGGTTCGCCGGCCTTTGACAAAGGGCTCGCCAGCGTTCATCAATCTCAACAAGGGGCTCGGTCGAAAAAATATATTTTCTAAATTTTGATATATTCGAAAAAAAAAACCTTGTTTAGCATTTGTCTTTTTTTAACAAAGGGCTCGCCAGCGTTCATCAATCTCAACAAGGGGCTCGGTCGAAAAAATAAATCATCTTAATATTTATATATTCGAAAAAAATACCGTGTTTTGCATTTGTCTTTTTTTAACAAAGGGCTCGCCGGCCTTTGACAAAAGGCTCGCCAGCGTTCATCAATCTTAACAAGAGGCTCGGTCGAAAAAATAAATCATCTGAATATTAATATATTCGAAAAAAAAACCGTGTTTTGCATTTGTCATTTTTTAACAAAGGGCTCGCCAGCGTTCATCAATCTCAACAAGGGGCTCGGTCGAAAAAATATATTATCTTTATTTTGATATATTCGAAAAAAAAACCTTGCTTAGCATTTGTCTTTTTTAAACAAAGGTCTCGCCGGCTTTTGACAAAGGGCTCGCCAGCGTTCATCAATCTCAACATGGGGCTCGGTCGAAAAAATATATTATCTTAATTTTGATATATTCGAAAAAAAACCGTGTTTTGCATTTGTCATTTTTTAACAAAGGTCTCGCCGGCTTTTGACAAAGGGCTCGCCAGCGTTCATCAATCTCAACAAGGGGCTCGGTCGAAAAAATATATTTTCTTAATTTTGATATATTCGAAAAAAAAACCGTGTTTTGCATTTGTCTTTTTTTTAACAAAAGGCTCACCAGCGTTCAACAATCTCAACTGGGGGCTCGGTCGAAAAAATTAATCATCTGAATATTGATATATTCGAAAAAAATCCGTGTTTTGCATTTGTCATTTTTTAACAAAGGGCTCGCCGGCTTTAGACAAAGGGCTCGCCAGCGTTCATCAATCTCAACAAGGGGCTCGGTCGAAAAAAAATAATCATCTGAATATTGATATATTCGAAAAAAAACCGTGTTTTGCATTTGTCATTTTTTTAACAAAGGGCTCGCCGGCCTTTGACAAAGGGCTCGCCAGCGTTCATCAATCTCAACAAGGGGCTCGGTCGAAAAAATATATTATCTTAATTTTGATATATTCGAAAAAAAAACCTTGTTTAGCATTTATCTTTTTTTTAACAAAGGGCTCGCCGGCCTTTGACAAAGGGCTCGCCAGCGTTCATCAATTCTAACAAGGGGTTCGGTCGAAAAAATTAATCATCTGAGTATTGAAATATTTTTTAAAAAAACCGTGTTTTGCATTTGTCATTTTTTATCAAAGGGTTCGCCGGCCTTTGACAAAAGGCTCGCCAGCATTCATCAATCTCAACAAGGGGCTCGGTCGAAAAAATTAATCATCTGACTATTGATATTTTCGAAAAAAAAACCGTGTTTTGCATTTGTCATTTTTTAACAAAGGGCTCGCCGGCCTTTGACAAAGGGCTCGCCAGCGTTCATCAATTTTAACAAGAGGCTCGGTCGAAAAAATAATCATCTGAATATTGATATATTCGAAAAAAAACCGTGTTTTGCATTTGTCATTTTTTAACAAAGGGCTCGCCAGCCTTTGACAAAGGGCTCGCAAGCGTTCATCAATCTCAACAAGGGGCTCGTTCGAAAAATATATTATCTTAATTTTGATATATTCGAAAAAAAAACCTTGTTTAGCATTTGTCTTTTTTCAACAAAGGGCTCGCCAGCCTTTGACAAAGGGCTCGCCAGTGTTCATCAATCTCAACAAGGGGCTCTGTCGAAAAAATTAATCATCTGAATATTGATATATTCGAAAAAACACCGTGTTTTGCATTCGTCATTTTTTAACAAAGGGCTCGCTCGGCCTTTGACAAAGGGCTCGCCAGCGTTCATCAATCTCAACAAGGGGCTCGGTCGAAAAAATATATTATCTTTATTTTGATATATTCGAAAAAAAAATTCTTGTTTAGCATTTGTCTTTTTTTAACAAAGGGCTCTCCAGCGTTCATCAATCTTAACAAGAGGCTCGGTCGAAAAAATAAATCATCTTAATATTTATATATTCGAAAAAAAAACCGTGTTTTGCATTTGTCATTTTTTAACAAAGGGTTTGCTGGCCTTTGACAAAGGGCTCGCCAGCGTTCATCAATTTCAACAAGGGGCTCGGTCGAAAAAATTAATCATCTGAATATTGATATATTCGAAAAAACACCGTGTTTTGCATTCGTCATTTTTTAACAAAGGGCTCGCCGGCTTCTGACAAAGGGCTCGCCAGCGTTCATCAATCTCAACATGGGGCTCGGTCGAAAAAATTAATCATCTGAATTTTGATATATTCGAAAAAAAACCGTGTTTTGCATTTGTCATTTTTTATTAAAGGGCTCGCCGGCTTCTGACAAAGGGCTCGCCAGCGTTCATCAATCTCAACAAGGGGCTCGGTCGAAAAAATTAATCATCTGAATTTTGATATATTCGAAAAAAAACCGTGTTATGCATTTGTCTTTTTTTAACAAAGGGCTCGCCGGCCTTTGACAAAGGGCTCGCCAGCGTTCATCAATCTTAACAAGAGGCTCGGTCGAAAAAATAAATCATCTTAATATTTATATATTCGAAAAAAAAACCGTGTTTTGCATTTGTCATTTTTTAACAAAGGGCTCGCCGGCCTTTGACAAAGGGCTCGCCAGCGTTCATCAATCTCAACAAGGGGCTCGGTCGAAAAAATTAATCATCTGAATTTTGATATATTCGAAAAAAAACCGTGTTATGCATTTGTCTTTTTTAACAAAGGGCTCGCCGGCCTTTGACAAAGGGCTCGCCAGCGTTCATCAATCTTAACAAGAGGCTCGGTCGAAAAAATTAATCATCTTAATATTTATATATTCGAAAAAAAAACCGTGTTTTGCATTTGTCATATTTTAACAAAGGGCTCGCCGGCCTTTGACAAAGGGCTCGCCAGCGTTCATCAATCTCAACAAGGGGCTCGGTCGAAAAAAATAATCATCTGAATTTTGATATATTCGAAAAAAAACCGTGTTATGCATTTGTCTTTTTTGAACAAAGGGCTCGCCGGCCTTTGACAAAGGGCTCGCCAGCGTTCATCAATCTCAACAAGGGGCTCGGTCGAAAAAATTAATCATCTGAATATTAATATATTCGAAAAAAAACCGTGTTTTGCATTTGTCATTTTTTAACAAAGGGCTCGCCAGCGTTCATCAATCTTAACAAGAGGCTCGGTCGAAAAAATAAATCATCTTAATATTTATATATTCGAAAAAAAAACCGTGATTTGCATTTGTCATTTTTAACAAAGGGCTCGCCGGCCTTTGACAAAGGGCTCGCCAGCGTTCATCAATCTCAACAAGGGGCTCGGTCGAAAAAATTAATCATCTGAATTTTGATATATTCGAAAAAAAACCGTGTTATGCATTTGTCTTTTTTTAACAAAGGGCTCGCCGGCCTTTAAAAAGGGCTCGCCAGCGTTCATCAATCTTAACAAGAGGCTCGGTCGAAAAAATAAATCATCTTTTTATTTATATATTCGAAAAAAAAACCGTGTTTTGCATTTGTCATTTTTTAACAAAGGGCTCGCCGGCCTTTGACAAAGGGCTCGCCAGCGTTCATCAATCTCAACAAGGGGCTCGGTCGAAAAAATTAATCATCTGAATATTGATATTTTCGAAAAAAAAACCGTGTTTTGCATTTGTCATTTTTTAACAAAGGGTTCGCCGGCTTTTTACAAAGGGCTCGCCATCGTTCATCAATCTCAACAAGGGGCTTGGTCGAAAAAATATATTTTCTAAATTTTGATAAATTCGAAAAAAAAACCTTGTTTAGCATTTGTCTTTTTTTAACAAAGGGCTCGCCGGCCTTTGACAAAGGGCTCGCCAGCGTTCATCAATCTTAAAGAGGGGCTCGGTCGAAAAAATAATTCATCTGAGTTTTGAAATATTCGAAAAAAAAACCGTGTTTTGCATTTGTCATTTTTTAACAAAGGGCTCGCCGGCCTTTGACAAAGGGCTCGCCAGCGTTCATCAATCTCAACAAGGGGCTCGGTCGAAAAAACTAATCATCTGATTATTGATATATTCGAAAAAAAAACCGTGTTTTGCATTTGTCATTTTTTAACAAAGGGCTCGCCGGCCTTTGACAAAGGGCTCGCCAGCGTTCATCAATTTTAACAAGAGGCTCGGTCGAAAAAATAAATCATCTTAATATTTATATATTCGAAAAAAAACCGTGTTTTGCATTTGTCATTTTTTAACAAAGGGTTCGCCGGCCTTTGACAAAGGGCTCGCCAGCGTTCATCAATCTCAACAAGGGGCTCGGTCGAAAAAATATATTTTCTAAATTTTGATATATTCGAAAAAAAAAACCTTGTTTAGCATTTGTCTTTTTTTAACAAAGGGCTCGCCAGCGTTCATCAATCTCAACAAGGGGCTCGGTCGAAAAAATAAATCATCTTAATATTTATATATTCGAAAAAATACCGTGTTTTGCATTTGTCTTTTTTTAACAAAGGGCTCGCCGGCCTTTGACAAAAGGCTCGCCAGCGTTCATCAATCTTAACAAGAGGCTCGGTCGAAAAAATAAATCATCTGAATATTAATATATTCGAAAAAAAAACCGTGTTTTGCATTTGTCATTTTTTAACAAAGGGCTCGCCAGCGTTCATCAATCTCAACAAGGGGCTCGGTCGAAAAAATATATTATCTTTATTTTGATATATTCGAAAAAAAAACCTTGCTTAGCATTTGTCTTTTTTAAACAAAGGTCTCGCCGGCTTTTGACAAAGGGCTCGCCAGCGTTCATCAATCTCAACATGGGGCTCGGTCGAAAAAATATATTATCTTAATTTTGATATATTCGAAAAAAAACCGTGTTTTGCATTTGTCATTTTTTAACAAAGGTCTCGCCGGCTTTTGACAAAGGGCTCGCCAGCGTTCATCAATCTCAACAAGGGGCTCGGTCGAAAAAATATATTTTCTTAATTTTGATATATTCGAAAAAAAAACCGTGTTTTGCATTTGTCTTTTTTTTAACAAAAGGCTCACCAGCGTTCAACAATCTCAACTGGGGGCTCGGTCGAAAAAATTAATCATCTGAATATTGATATATTCGAAAAAAATCCGTGTTTTGCATTTGTCATTTTTTAACAAAGGGCTCGCCGGCTTTAGACAAAGGGCTCGCCAGCGTTCATCAATCTCAACAAGGGGCTCGGTCGAAAAAAAATAATCATCTGAATATTGATATATTCGAAAAAAAACCGTGTTTTGCATTTGTCATTTTTTTAACAAAGGGCTCGCCGGCCTTTGACAAAGGGCTCGCCAGCGTTCATCAATCTCAACAAGGGGCTCGGTCGAAAAAATTAATCATCTGAATATTGATATATTCGAAAAAAAACCGTGTTATGCAATTGTCTTTTTTTAACAAAGGGCTCGCCGGCCTTTGACAAAGGGCTCGCCAGCGTTCATCAATCTTAACAAGAGGCTCGGTCGAAAAAATAAATCATCTTAATATTTATATATTCGAAAAAAAACCGTGTTTTGCATTTGTCATTTTTTAACAAAGGGCTCGCCGGCCTTTGACAAAGGGCTCGCCAGCGTTCATCAATCTCAACAAGGGGCTCGGTCGAAAAAAATTCATCATCTGAATATTGATATTTTCGAAAAAAAAACCGTGTTTTGCATTTGTCATTTTTTGACAAAGGGTTCGCCGGCTTTTGACAAAGGGCTCGCCAGCGTTCATCAATCTCAACAAGGGGCTCGGTCGAAAAAATATATTATCTTAATTTTGATATATTCGAAAAAAAAACCTTGTTTAGCATTTATCTTTTTTTTAACAAAGGGCTCGCCGGCCTTTGACAAAGGGCTCGCCAGCGTTCATCAATTCTAACAAGGGGTTCGGTCGAAAAAATTAATCATCTGAGTATTGAAATATTTTTTAAAAAAACCGTGTTTTGCATTTGTCATTTTTTATCAAAGGGTTCGCCGGCCTTTGACAAAAGGCTCGCCAGCATTCATCAATCTCAACAAGGGGCTCGGTCGAAAAAATTAATCATCTGACTATTGATATTTTCGAAAAAAAAACCGTGTTTTGCATTTGTCATTTTTTAACAAAGGGCTCGCCGGCCTTTGACAAAGGGCTCGCCAGCGTTCATCAATTTTAACAAGAGGCTCGGTCGAAAAAATAATCATCTGAATATTGATATATTCGAAAAAAAACCGTGTTTTGCATTTGTCATTTTTTAACAAAGGGCTCGCCAGCCTTTGACAAAGGGCTCGCAAGCGTTCATCAATCTCAACAAGGGGCTCGTTCGAAAAAATATATTATCTTAATTTTGATATATTCGAAAAAAAAACCTTGTTTAGCATTTGTCTTTTTTCAACAAAGGGCTCGCCAGCCTTTGACAAAGGGCTCGCCAGTGTTCATCAATCTCAACAAGGGGCTCTGTCGAAAAAATTAATCATCTGAATATTGATATATTCGAAAAAACACCGTGTTTTGCATTCGTCATTTTTTAACAAAGGGCTCGCTCGGCCTTTGACAAAGGGCTCGCCAGCGTTCATCAATCTCAACAAGGGGCTCGGTCGAAAAAATATATTATCTTTATTTTGATATATTCGAAAAAAAAATTCTTGTTTAGCATTTGTCTTTTTTTAACAAAGGGCTCTCCAGCGTTCATCAATCTTAACAAGAGGCTCGGTCGAAAAAATAAATCATCTTAATATTTATATATTCGAAAAAAAAACCGTGTTTTGCATTTGTCATTTTTTAACAAAGGGTTTGCTGGCCTTTGACAAAGGGCTCGCCAGCGTTCATCAATTTCAACAAGGGGCTCGGTCGAAAAAATTAATCATCTGAATATTGATATATTCGAAAAAACACCGTGTTTTGCATTCGTCATTTTTTAACAAAGGGCTCGCCGGCTTCTGACAAAGGGCTCGCCAGCGTTCATCAATCTCAACATGGGGCTCGGTCGAAAAAATTAATCATCTGAATTTTGATATATTCGAAAAAAAACCGTGTTTTGCATTTGTCATTTTTTATTAAAGGGCTCGCCGGCTTCTGACAAAGGGCTCGCCAGCGTTCATCAATCTCAACAAGGGGCTCGGTCGAAAAAATTAATCATCTGAATTTTGATATATTCGAAAAAAAACCGTGTTATGCATTTGTCTTTTTTTAACAAAGGGCTCGCCGGCCTTTGACAAAGGGCTCGCCAGCGTTCATCAATCTTAACAAGAGGCTCGGTCGAAAAAATAAATCATCTTAATATTTATATATTCGAAAAAAAAACCGTGTTTTGCATTTGTCATTTTTTAACAAAGGGCTCGCCGGCCTTTGACAAAGGGCTCGCCAGCGTTCATCAATCTCAACAAGGGGCTCGGTCGAAAAAATTAATCATCTGAATTTTGATATATTCGAAAAAAAACCGTGTTATGCATTTGTCTTTTTTTAACAAAGGGCTCGCCGGCCTTTGACAAAGGGCTCGCCAGCGTTCATCAATCTTAACAAGAGGCTCGGTCGAAAAAATTAATCATCTTAATATTTATATATTCGAAAAAAAAACCGTGTTTTGCATTTGTCATATTTTAACAAAGGGCTCGCCGGCCTTTGACAAAGGGCTCGCCAGCGTTCATCAATCTCAACAAGGGGCTCGGTCGAAAAAAATAATCATCTGAATTTTGATATATTCGAAAAAAAACCGTGTTATGCATTTGTCTTTTTTGAACAAAGGGCTCGCCGGCCTTTGACAAAGGGCTCGCCAGCGTTCATCAATCTCAACAAGGGGCTCGGTCGAAAAAATTAATCATCTGAATATTAATATATTCGAAAAAAAACCGTGTTTTGCATTTGTCATTTTTTAACAAAGGGCTCGCCAGCGTTCATCAATCTTAACAAGAGGCTCGGTCGAAAAAATAAATCATCTTAATATTTATATATTCGAAAAAAAAACCGTGATTTGCATTTGTCATTTTTTAACAAAGGGCTCGCCGGCCTTTGACAAAGGGCTCGCCAGCGTTCATCAATCTCAACAAGGGGCTCGGTCGAAAAAATTAATCATCTGAATTTTGATATATTCGAAAAAAAACCGTGTTATGCATTTGTCTTTTTTTAACAAAGGGCTCGCCGGCCTTTTAAAAGGGCTCGCCAGCGTTCATCAATCTTAACAAGAGGCTCGGTCGAAAAAATAAATCATCTTATTATTTATATATTCGAAAAAAAAACCGTGTTTTGCATTTGTCATTTTTTAACAAAGGGCTCGCCAGCCTTTGACAAAGGGCTCGCCAGCGTTCATCAATCTCAACAAGGGGCTCGGTCGAAAAAAATAATCATCTGAATTTTAATATATTCGAAAAAAAACCGTGTTATGCATTTGTCTTTTTTTAACAAAGGGCTCGCCGGCCTTTGACAAAGGGCTCGCCAGCGTTCATCAATCTTAACAAGAGGCTCGGTCGAAAAAATAAATCATCTTAATATTTATATATTCGAAAAAAAAACCGTGTTTTGCATTTGTCATTTTTTAACAAAGGGCTCGCCGGCCTTTGACAAAGGGCTCGCCAGCGTTCATCAATCTCAACAAGGGGCTCGGTCGAAAAAAATAATCATCTGAATATTAATATATTCGAAAAAAAAACCGTGTTTTTCATTTGTCATTTTTTAACAAAGGGCTCGCCAGCGTTCATCAATCTCAACAAGGGGCTCGGTCGAAAAAATATATTATCTTAATTTTGATATATTCGAAAAAAAAACCTTGTTTAGCATTTGTCTTTTTTTTAATAAAGGGCTCGCCGGCCTTTGACAAAGGGCTCGCCAGCGTTCATCAATCTCAACAAGGGGCTCGGTCGAAAAAAATAATCATCTGAATATTGATATATTCGAAAAAAAACCGTGTTTTGCATTTGTCATTTTTTTAACAAAGGGCACGCCGGCCTTTGACAAAGGGCTCGCCAGCGTTCATCAATCTCAACAAGGGGCTCGGTCGAAAAAAATTCATCATCTGAATATTGATATTTTCGAAAAAAAAACCGTGTTTTGCATTTGTCATTTTTTGACAAAGGGTTCGCCGGCTTTTGACAAAGGGCTCGCCAGCGTTCATCAATCTCAACAAGGGGCTCGGTCGAAAAAATATATTATCTTAATTTTGATATATTCGAAAAAAAAACCTTGTTTAGCATTTATCTTTTTTTTTACAAAGGGCTCGCCGGCCTTTGACAAAGGGCTCGCCAGCGTTCATCAATCTCAACAAGGGGCTCGGTCGAAAAAATAAATCATCTGAGTATTGAAATATTTAAAAAAAAAACCGTGTTTTGCATTTGTCATTTTTTAACAAAGGGTTCGCCAGCTTTTGATAAAGGGCTCGCCATCGTTCATCAATCTCAACAAGGGGCTCGGTCGAAAAAATATATTATCTTTATTTTGATATATTCGAAAAAAAAACCTTGCTTAGCATTTGTCTTTTTTAAACAAAGGTCTCGCCGGCTTTTGACAAAGGGCTCGCCAGCGTTCATCAATCTCAACAAGGGGCTCGGTCGAAAAAATATATTATCTTAATTTTGATATATTCGAAAAAAAACCGTGTTTTGCATTTGTCATTTTTTAACAAAGGTCTCGCCGGCTTTTGACAAAGGGCTCGCCAGCGTTCATCAATCTCAACAAGGGGCTCGGTCGAAAAAATATATTTTCTTAATATTTATATATTCGAAAAAACACCGTGTTTTGCATTCGTCATTTTTTAACAAAGGGCTCGCCGGCTTCTGACAAAGGGCTCGCCAGCGTTCATCAATCTCAACATGGGGCTCGGTCGAAAAAATTAATCATCTGAATTTTGATATATTCGAAAAAAACCGTGTTATGCATTTGTCTTTTTTTAACAAAGGGCTCGCCGGCCTTTGACAAAGGGCTCGCCAGCGTTCATCAATCTCAACAAGGGGCTCGGTCGAAAAAATTAATCATCTGAATATTGATATATTCGAAAAAAAACCGTGTTTTGCATTTGTCATTTTTTTAACAAAGGGCTCGCCGGCCTTTGACAAAGGGCTCGCCAGCGTTCATCAATCTTAACAAGAGGCTCGGTCGAAAAAATTAATCATCTGAATATTGATATATTCGAAAAAAAACCGTGTTTTGCATTTGTCATTTTTTTAACAAAGGGCTTGCCGGCCTTTGACAAAGGGCTCGCCAGCGTTCATCAATCTCAACAAGGGGCTCGGTCGAAAAAATTAATCATCTGAATATTGATATATTCGAAAAAAAACCGTGTTTTGCATTTGTCATTTTTTAACAAAGGGCTCGCCGGCCTTTGACAAAGGGCTCGCCAGCGTTCATCAATCTCAACAAGGGGCTCGGTCGAAAAAAATAATCATCTGAATTTTGATATATTCGAAAAAAAACCGTGTTATGCATTTGTCTTTTTTTAACAAAGGGCTCGCCGGCCTTTGACAAAGGGCTCGCCAGCGTTCATCAATCTTAACAAGAGGCTCGGTCGAAAAAATAAATCATCTGAATATTGATATATTCGAAAAAAAACCGTGTTTTGCATTCGTCATTTTTTAACAAAGGGCTCGCCAGCGTTCATCAATCTCAACAAGGGGCTCGGTCGAAAAAATTAATCATCTGAATATTGATATATTCGAAGAAAAAAACCGTGTTTTGCATTTGTCATTTTTTGACAAAGAGCTCGCCGGCCTTTGACAAAGGGCTCGCCAGCGTTCATCAATCTCAACAAGGGGCTCGGTCGAAAAAAATAATCATCTGAATTTTGATATATTCGAAAAAAAACCGTGTTATGCATTTGTCATTTTTTAACAAAGGGCTCGCCGGCCTTTGACAAAGGGCTCGCCAGCGTTCATCAATCTCAACAAGGGGCTCGGTCGAAAAAAATAATCATCTGAATTTTGATATATTCGAAAAAAAAACCGTGTTTTGCATTTGTCATTTTTTAACAAAGGGCTCGCCGGCCTTTGACAAAGGGCTCGCCAGCGTTCATCAATCTCAACAAGGGGCTCGGTCGTAAAAATATATTATCTTAATTTTGATATATTCGAAAAAAAAAACCTTGTTTAGCATTTGCCTTTTTTTAACAAAGGGCTCGCCGGCCTTTGACAAAGAGCTCGCAAGCGTTCAACAATCTCAACTGGGGGCTCGGTCGAAAAAATTAATCATCTGAATATTGATATATTCGAAAAAAATCCGTGTTTTGCATTTGTCATTTTTTAACAAAGGGCTCGCCGGCTTTAGACAAAGGGCTCGCCAGCGTTCATCAATCTCAACAAGGGGCTCGGTTGAAAAAATATATTATCTTAATTTTGATATATTCGAAAAAAAACCGTGTTTAGCATTTGTCTTTTTTTAACAAAGGGCTCGCCGGCCTTTGACAAAGGGCTCGCCAGCGTTCATCAATCTCAACAAGGGGCTCGGTCGAAAAAATAATCATCTGAATATTGATATATTCGAAAAAAAACCGTGTTTTGCATTTGTCATTTTTTTAACAAAGGGCACGCCGGCCTTTGACAAAGGGCTCGCCAGCGTTCATCAATCTCAACAAGGGGCTCGGTCGAAAAAAATTCATCATCTGAATATTGATATTTTCGAAAAAAAAACCGTGTTTTGCATTTGTCATTTTTTGACAAAGGGTTCGCCGGCTTTTGACAAAGGGCTCGCCAGCGTTCATCAATCTCAACAAGGGGCTCGGTCGAAAAAATTAATCATCTGAATATTGATATATTCGAAAAAAAACCTTGTTTTGCATTTTTCATTTTTTAACAAAGGGTTCGCCAGCTTTTGACAAAGGGCTCGCCATCGTTCATCAATCTCAACAAGGGGCTCGGTCGAAAAAAAATATTATCTTAATTTTGATATATTCGAAAAAAAACCGTGTTTTGCATTTGTCTTTTTTTAACAAAGGGCTCGCTCGGCCTTTGACAAAGGGCTCGCCAGCGTTCATCAATCTTAACAAGAGGCTCGGTCGAAAAAATAAATCATCTTAATATTTATATATTCGAAAAAAAAACCGTGTTTTGCATTTGTCATTTTTTAACAAAGGGCTCGCCGGCTTCTGACAAAGGGCTCGCCAGCGTTCATCAATCTCAACAAGGGGCTCGGTCGAAAAAATTAATCATCTGAATTTTGATATATTCGAAAAAAAACCGTGTTATGCATTTGTCTTTTTTTAACAAAGGGCTCGCCGGCCTTTGACAAAGGGCTCGCCAGCGTTCATCAATCTTAACAAGAGGCTCGGTCGAAAAAATTAATCATCTGAATATTGATATATTCGAAAAAAATCCGTGTTTTGCATTTGTCATTTTTTAACAAAGGTCTCGCTGGCCTTTTCAAAGGGCTCGCCAGCGTTCATCAATCTCAACAAGGGGCTCGGTCGAAAAAATTAATCATCTGAATATTGATATATTCGAAAAAAAACCGTGTTTTGCATTTTTCTTTTTTTAACAAAGGGCTCGCCGGCCTTTGACAAAGGGCTCGTCAGCGTTCATCAATCTTAACAAGAGGCTCGGTCTAAAAAATAAATCATCTGAATATTGATATATTCGAAAAAAAACCGTGTTTTGCATTCGTCATTTTTTAACAAAGGGCTCGCCAGCGTTCATCAATCTCAACAAGGGGCTCGGTCGAAAAAATTAATCATCTGAATATTGATATATTCGAAGAAAAAAACCGTGTTTTGCATTTGTCATTTTTTGACAAAGAGCTCGCCGGCCTTTGACAAAGGGCTCGCCAGCGTTCATCAATCTCAACAAGGGGCTCGTTTGAAAAATTATATTATCTTAATTTTGATATATTCGAAAAAAAACCTTGTTTTTCATTTGTCTTTTTTTAACAAAGGGCTCGCCGGCCTTTCACAAGGGGATTGGCAGCGTTCATTAATCTCAACAAAGGGCTCGGTCGAAAAAATTAACCATCTGAATATTGAAATATTCGAAGAAAAACACCGTGTTTTGCATTTGTCATTTTTTAACAAAGGGCTCGCCGGCCTTTGACAAAGGGCTCGCCACCGTTCATCAATCTCAACAAGGGGCTCGGTCGAAAAATTTAATCATCTTAATTTTGATATATTCGAAAAAAACCGTGTTTTGCATTTGTCATTTTTTAACAAAGGGCTCGCCGGCCTTTGACAAAGGGCTCGCCAGCGTTCATCAATCTCAACAAGGGGCTCGGTCGAAAAAACTAATCATCTGATTATTGATATATTCGAAAAAAAAACCGTATTTTGCATTTGTCATTTTTTAACAAAGGGCTCGCCGGCCTTTGACAAAGGGCTCGCCAGCGTTCATCAATTTTAACAAGAGGCTCGGTCGAAAAAATAAATCATCTTAATATTTATATATTCGAAAAAAAACCGTGTTTTGCATTTGTCATTTTTTAACAAAGGGTTCGCCGGCCTTTGACAAAGGGCTCGCCAGCGTTCATCAATCTCAACAAGGGGCTCGGTCGAAAAAATAAATCATCTTAATATTTATACATTCGAAAAAAATACCGTGTTTTGCATTTGTCATTTTTTAACAAAGGGCTCGCCGGCCTTTGACAAAGGGCTCGCCAGCGTTCATCAATCTCAACAAGGGGCTCGGTCGAAAAAATATATTTTCTAAATTTTGATATATTCGAAAAAAAAACCTTGTTTAGCATTTGTCTTTTTTTAACAAAGGGCTCGCCGGCCTTTGACAAAGGGCTCGCCAGCGTTCATCAATCTCAAAAAGGGGCTCGGTCGAAAAAATATTTCATCTGAGTTTTGAAATATTCAAAAAAAAAACCGTGTTTTGCATTTGTCATTTTTAAACAAAGGGTTCGCCGGCTTTTGACAAAGGGCTCGCCAGCGTTCATCAATCTCAACTAGGGGCTCGGTCGAAAAAATATATTATCTTAATTTTGATATATTCGAAAAAAAAACCTTGTTTAGCATTTATCTTTTTTTTAACAAAGGGCTCGTCGGCCTTCGACAAAGGGCTCGCCAGCGTTCATCAATCTCAACAAGGGGCTCGGTCGAAAAAATTAATCATATGAATATTGATATATTCGAAAAAAAACCGTGTTTTGCATTTGTCATTTTTTAACAAAGGGTTCGCCGGCTTTTGACAAAGGGCTCGCCATCGTTCATCAATCTCAACAAGGGGCTCGGTCGAAAAAATATATTTTCTTAATTTTGATATATTCGAAAAAAAAACCTTGTTTAGCATTTGTCTTTTTTTAACAAAGGGCTTGCCGGCCTTTGACAAAGGGCTCGCCAGCGTTCATCAATCTCAACAAGGTGCTCGGTCGAAAAAATTAATCATCTGAATATTGATATATTCGAAAAAAAACCGTGTTTTGCATTTGTCATTTTTTTACAAAGGGCTTGCCGGCCTTTGTCAAAGGGCTCGCCAGCGTTCATCAATTTTAACAAGAGGCTCGGTCGAAAAAATAAATCATCTTAATATTTATATATTCGAAAATAAACCGTATTTTGCATTTGTCATTTTTTAACAAAGGGCTCGCCAGCGTTCATCAATCTCAACAAGGGGCTCGGTCGAAAAAAAAATAATCATCTGAATATTGATATATTCGAAAAAAATACCGTGTTTTGCATTTGTCATTTTTTAACAAAGGGCTCGCCAGCGTTCATCAATCTCAACAAGGGGCTCGGTCGAAAAAATATATTATCTTAATTTTGATATATTCGAAAAAAAAACCTTGTTTAGCATTTGTCTTTTTTTAACAAAGGGCTCGCCGGCCTTTGACAAAGGGCTCGCCAGCGTTCATCAATCTCAACAAGGGGCTCGGTCGAAAAAACTAATCATCTGATTATTGATATATTCGAAAAAAAAACCGTATTTTGCATTTGTCATTTTTTAACAAAGGGCTCGCCGGCCTTTGACAAAGGGCTCGCCAGCGTTCATCAATTTTAACAAGAGGCTCGGTCGAAAAAATAAATCATCTTAATATTTATATATTCGAAAAAAAACCGTGTTTTGCATTTGTCATTTTTTAACAAAGGGTTCGCCGGCCTTTGACAAAGGGCTCGCCAGCGTTCATCAATCTCAACAAGGGGCTCGTTCGAAAAATTATATTATCTTAATTTTGATATATTCGAAAAAAAAACCTTGTTTAGCATTTTTCTTTTTTTAACAAAGGGCTCGCCAGCCTTTGACAAAGGGCTCGCCAGTGTTCATCAATCTCAACAAGGGACTCGGTCGAAAAAATTAATCATCTGAATATTGATATATTCGAAAAAAAACCGTGTTTTGCATTCGTCATTTTTTAACAAAGGGCTCGCCGGCTTCTGACAAAGGGCTCGCCAGCGTTCATCAATCTCAACAAGGGGCTCGGTCGAAAAAATTAATCATCTGAATTTTGATATATTCGAAAAAAAAACCTTGTTTAGCATTTATCTTTTTTTTAACAAAGGGCTCGTCGGCCTTTGACAAAGGGCTCGCCAGCGTTCATCAATCTCAACAAGGGGCTCGGTCGAAAAAAATAATCATATGAATATTGATATATTCGAAAAAAAACCGTGTTTTGCATTTGTCATTTTTTAACAAAGGGTTCGCCGGCTTTTGACAAAGGGCTCGCCAGCGTTCATCAATCTCAACAAGGGGCTCGGTCGAAAAAATAAATCATCTTAATATTTATACATTCGAAAAAAATACCGTGTTTTGCATTTGTCATTTTTTAACAAAGGGCTCGCCGGCCTTTGACAAAGGGCTCGCCAGCGTTCATCAATCTCAACAAGGGGCTCGGTCGAAAAAATAAATTTTCTAAATTTTGATATATTCGAAAAAAAAACCTTGTTTAGCATTTGTCTTTTTTTAACAAAGGGCTCGCCGGCCTTTGACAAAGGGCTCGCCAGCGTTCATCAATCTCAAAAAGGGGCTCGGTCGAAAAAATATTTCATCTGAGTTTTGAAATATTCAAAAAAAAAACCGTGTTTTGCATTTGTCATTTTTAAACAAAGGGTTCGCCGGCTTTTGACAAAGGGCTCGCCAGCGTTCATCAATCTCAACTAGGGGCTCGGTCGAAAAAATATATTTTCTAAATTTTGATATATTCGAAAAAAAAACCTTGTTTAGCATTTGTCTTTTTTTAACAAAGGGCTCGCCGGCCTTTGACAAAGGGCTCGCCAGCGTTCATCAATCTCAAAAAGGGGCTCGGTCGAAAAAATATTTCATCTGAGTTTTGAAATATTCAAAAAAAAAACCGTGTTTTGCATTTGTCATTTTTAAACAAAGGGTTCGCCGGCTTTTGACAAAGGGCTCGCCAGCGTTCATCAATCTCAACTAGGGGCTCGGTCGAAAAAATATATTATCTTAATTTTGATATATTCGAAAAAAAAACCTTGTTTAGCATTTATCTTTTTTTTAACAAAGGGCTCGTCGGCCTTTGACAAAGGGCTCGCCAGCGTTCATCAATCTCAACAAGGGGCTCGGTCGAAAAAATTAATCATATGAATATTGATATATTCGAAAAAAAACCGTGTTTTGCATTTGTCATTTTTTAACAAAGGGTTCGCCGGCTTTTGACAAAGGGCTCGCCATCGTTCATCAATCTCAACAAGGGGCTCGGTCGAAAAAATATATTTTCTTAATTTTGATATATTCGAAAAAAAAACCTTGTTTAGCATTTGTCTTTTTTTAACAAATGGCTTGCCGGCCTTTGACAAAGGGCTCGCCAGCGTTCATCAATCTCAACAAGGTGCTCGGTCGAAAAAATTAATCATCTGAATATTGATATATTCGAAAAAAAACCGTGTTTTGCATTTGTCATTTTTTTACAAAGGGCTTGCCGGCCTTTGTCAAAGGGCTCGCCAGCGTTCATCAATTTTAACAAGAGGCTCGGTCGAAAAAATAAATCATCTTAATATTTATATATTCGAAAATAAACCGTATTTTGCATTTGTCATTTTTTAACAAAGGGCTCGCCGGCCTTTGACAAAGGGCTCGCCAGCGTTCATCAATCTCAACAAGGGGCTCGGTCGAAAAAAATAATCATCTGAATATTGATATATTCGAAAAAAATACCGTGTTTTGCATTTGTCATTTTTTAACAAAGGGCTCGCCAGCGTTCATCAATCTCAACAAGGGGCTCGGTCGAAAAAATATATTATCTTAATTTTGATATATTCGAAAAAAAAACCTTGTTTAGCATTTGTCTTTTTTTAACAAAGGGCTCGCCAGCGTTCATCAATCTCAACAAGGGGCTCGGTCGAAAAAATAAATCATCTTAATATTTATATATTCGAAAAAAATACCGTGTTTTGCATTTGTCTTTTTTTAACAAAGGGCTCGCCGGCCTTTGACAAAGGGCTCGCCAGCGTTCATCAATCTTAACAAGAGGCTCGGTCGAAAAAATAAATCATCTTAATATTTATATATTCGAAAAAAAACCGTGTTTTGCATTTGTCATTTTTTAACAAAGGGCTCGCCGGCCTTTGACAAAGGGCTCGCCAGCGTTCATCAATCTCAACAAGGGGCTCGGTCGAAAAAATTAATCATCTGAATATTGATATTTTCGAAAAAAAAACCGTGTTTTGCATTTGTCATTTTTTAACAAAGGGTTCGCCGGCTTTTTACAAAGGGCTCGCCATCGTTCATCAATCTCAACAAGGGGCTTGGTCGAAAAAATATATTTTCTAAATTTTGATAAATTCGAAAAAAAAACCTTGTTTAGCATTTGTCTTTTTTTAACAAAGGGCTCGCCGGCCTTTGACAAAGGGCTCGCCAGCGTTCATCAATTTTAACAAGAGGCTCGGTCGAAAAAATAAATCATCTTAATATTTATATATTCGAAAATAAACCGTATTTTGCATTTGTCATTTTTTAACAAAGGGCTCGCCGGCCTTTGACAAAGGGCTCGCCAGCGTTCATCAATTTCAACAAGGGGCTCGGTCGAAAAAAATAATCATCTGAATATTGATATATTCGAAAAAAATACCGTGTTTTGCATTTGTCATTTTTTAACAAAGGGCTCGCCAGCGTTCATCAATCTCAACAAGGGGCTCGGTCGAAAAAATATATTATCTTAATTTTGATATATTCGAAAAAAAAACCTTGTTTAGCATTTGTCTTTTTTTAACAAAGGGCTCGCCAGCGTTCATCAATCTCAACAAGGGGCTCGGTCGAAAAAATAAATCATCTTAATATTTATATATTCGAAAAAAATACCGTGTTTTGCATTTGTCTTTTTTTAACAAAGGGCTCGCCGGCCTTTGACAAAGGGCTCGCCAGCGTTCATCAATCTTAACAAGAGGCTCGGTCGAAAAAATAAATCATCTGAATATTGATATTTTCGAAAAAAAAACCGTGTTTTGCATTTGTCATTTTTTAACAAAGGGTTCGCCGGCTTTTTACAAAGGGCTCGCCATCGTTCATCAATCTCAACAAGGGGCTTGGTCGAAAAAATATATTTTCTAAATTTTGATAAATTCGAAAAAAAAACCTTGTTTAGCATTTGTCTTTTTTTAACAAAGGGCTCGCCGGCCTTTGACAAAGGGCTCGCCAGCGTTCATCAATCTTAAAAAGGGGCTCGGTCGAAAAAATAATTCATCTGAGTTTTGAAATATTCGAAAAAAAAACCGTGTTTTGCATTTGTCATTTTTTAACAAAGGGCTCGCCGGCCTTTGACAAAGGGCTCGCCAGCGTTCATCAATCTCAACAAGGGGCTCGGTCGTAAAAATATATTATCTTAATTTTGATATATTCGAAAAAAAAAACCTTGTTTAGCATTTGCCTTTTTTTAACAAAGGGCTCGCCGGCCTTTGACAAAGAGCTCGCAAGCGTTCAACAATCTCAACTGGGGGCTCGGTCGAAAAAATTAATCATCTGAATATTGATATATTCGAAAAAAATCCGTGTTTTGCATTTGTCATTTTTTAACAAAGGGCTCGCCGGCCTTTGACAAAGGGCTCGCCAGCGTTCATCAATCTCAACAAGGGGCTCGGTCGAAAAAACTAATCATCTGATTATTGATATATTCGAAAAAAAAACCGTGTTTTGCATTTGTCATTTTTTAACAAAGGGCTCGCCGGCCTTTGACAAAGGGCTCGCCAGCGTTCATCAATTTTAACAAGAGGCTCGGTCGAAAAAATAAATCATCTTAATATTTATATATTCGAAAAAAAACCGTGTTTTGCATTTGTCATTTTTTAACAAAGGGTTCGCCGGCCTTTGACAAAGGGCTCGCCAGCGTTCATCAATCTTAACAAGAGGCTCGGTCGAAAAAATAAATCATCTGAATATTAATATATTCGAAAAAAAAACCGTGTTTTGCATTTGTCATTTTTTAACAAAGGGCTCGCCAGCGTTCATCAATCTCAACAAGGGGCTCGGTCGAAAAAATATATTATCTTTATTTTGATATATTCGAAAAAAAAACCTTGCTTAGCATTTGTCTTTTTTAAACAAAGGTCTCGCCGGCTTTTGACAAAGGGCTCGCCAGCGTTCATCAATCTCAACATGGGGCTCGGTCGAAAAAATATATTATCTTAATTTTGATATATTCGAAAAAAAACCGTGTTTTGCATTTGTCATTTTTTAACAAAGGTCTCGCCGGCTTTTGACAAAGGGCTCGCCAGCGTTCATCAATCTCAACAAGGGGCTCGGTCGAAAAAATATATTTTCTTAATTTTGATATATTCGAAAAAAAAACCGTGTTTTGCATTTGTCTTTTTTTTAACAAAAGGCTCACCAGCGTTCAACAATCTCAACTGGGGGCTCGGTCGAAAAAATTAATCATCTGAATATTGATATATTCGAAAAAAATCCGTGTTTTGCATTTGTCATTTTTTAACAAAGGGCTCGCCGGCTTTAGACAAAGGGCTCGCCAGCGTTCATCAATCTCAACAAGGGGCTCGGTCGAAAAAAAATAATCATCTGAATATTGATATATTCGAAAAAAAACCGTGTTTTGCATTTGTCATTTTTTTAACAAAGGGCTCGCCGGCCTTTGACAAAGGGCTCGCCAGCGTTCATCAATCTCAACAAGGGGCTCGGTCGAAAAAATTAATCATCTGAATATTGATATATTCGAAAAAAAACCGTGTTATGCAATTGTCTTTTTTTAACAAAGGGCTCGCCGGCCTTTGACAAAGGGCTCGCCAGCGTTCATCAATCTTAACAAGAGGCTCGGTCGAAAAAATAAATCATCTTAATATTTATATATTCGAAAAAAAACCGTGTTTTGCATTTGTCATTTTTTAACAAAGGGCTCGCCGGCCTTTGACAAAGGGCTCGCCAGCGTTCATCAATCTCAACAAGGGGCTCGGTCGAAAAAAATTCATCATCTGAATATTGATATTTTCGAAAAAAAAACCGTGTTTTGCATTTGTCATTTTTTGACAAAGGGTTCGCCGGCTTTTGACAAAGGGCTCGCCAGCGTTCATCAATCTCAACAAGGGGCTCGGTCGAAAAAATATATTATCTTAATTTTGATATATTCGAAAAAAAAACCTTGTTTAGCATTTATCTTTTTTTTAACAAAGGGCTCGCCGGCCTTTGACAAAGGGCTCGCCAGCGTTCATCAATTCTAACAAGGGGTTCGGTCGAAAAAATTAATCATCTGAGTATTGAAATATTTTTTAAAAAAACCGTGTTTTGCATTTGTCATTTTTTATCAAAGGGTTCGCCGGCCTTTGACAAAAGGCTCGCCAGCATTCATCAATCTCAACAAGGGGCTCGGTCGAAAAAATTAATCATCTGACTATTGATATTTTCGAAAAAAAAACCGTGTTTTGCATTTGTCATTTTTTAACAAAGGGCTCGCCAGCCTTTGACAAAGGGCTCGCCAGCGTTCATCAATTTTAACAAGAGGCTCGGTCGAAAAAATAATCATCTGAATATTGATATATTCGAAAAAAAACCGTGTTTTGCATTTGTCATTTTTTAACAAAGGGCTCGCCGGCCTTTGACAAAGGGCTCGCAAGCGTTCATCAATCTCAACAAGGGGCTCGTTCGAAAAAATATATTATCTTAATTTTGATATATTCGAAAAAAAAACCTTGTTTAGCATTTGTCTTTTTTCAACAAAGGGCTCGCCAGCCTTTGACAAAGGGCTCGCCAGTGTTCATCAATCTCAACAAGGGGCTCTGTCGAAAAAATTAATCATCTGAATATTGATATATTCGAAAAAACACCGTGTTTTGCATTCGTCATTTTTTAACAAAGGGCTCGCTCGGCCTTTGACAAAGGGCTCGCCAGCGTTCATCAATCTCAACAAGGGGCTCGGTCGAAAAAATATATTATCTTTATTTTGATATATTCGAAAAAAAAAACCTTGTTTAGCATTTGTCTTTTTTTAACAAAGGGCTCTCCAGCGTTCATCAATCTTAACAAGAGGCTCGGTCGAAAAAATAAATCATCTTAATATTTATATATTCGAAAAAAAAACCGTGTTTTGCATTTGTCATTTTTTAACAAAGGGTTTGCTGGCCTTTGACAAAGGGCTCGCCAGCGTTCATCAATTTCAACAAGGGGCTCGGTCGAAAAAATTAATCATCTGAATATTGATATATTCGAAAAAACACCGTGTTTTGCATTCGTCATTTTTTAACAAAGGGCTCGCCGGCTTCTGACAAAGGGCTCGCCAGCGTTCATCAATCTCAACATGGGGCTCGGTCGAAAAAATTAATCATCTGAATTTTGATATATTCGAAAAAAAACCGTGTTTTGCATTTGTCATTTTTTATTAAAGGGCTCGCCGGCTTCTGACAAAGGGCTCGCCAGCGTTCATCAATCTCAACAAGGGGCTCGGTCGAAAAAATTAATCATCTGAATTTTGATATATTCGAAAAAAAACCGTGTTATGCATTTGTCTTTTTTTAACAAAGGGCTCGCCGGCCTTTGACAAAGGGCTCGCCAGCGTTCATCAATCTTAACAAGAGGCTCGGTCGAAAAAATAAATCATCTTAATATTTATATATTCGAAAAAAAAACCGTGTTTTGCATTTGTCATTTTTTAACAAAGGGCTCGCCGGCCTTTGACAAAGGGCTCGCCAGCGTTCATCAATCTCAACAAGGGGCTCGGTCGAAAAAATTAATCATCTGAATTTTGATATATTCGAAAAAAAACCGTGTTATGCATTTGTCTTTTTTTAACAAAGGGCTCGCCGGCCTTTGACAAAGGGCTCGCCAGCGTTCATCAATCTTAACAAGAGGCTCGGTCGAAAAAATTAATCATCTTAATATTTATATATTCGAAAAAAAAACCGTGTTTTGCATTTGTCATTTTTTAACAAAGGGCTCGCCGGCCTTTGACAAAGGGCTCGCCAGCGTTCATCAATCTCAACAAGGGGCTCGGTCGAAAAAAATAATCATCTGAATTTTGATATATTCGAAAAAAAACCGTGTTATGCATTTGTCTTTTTTGAACAAAGGGCTCGCCGGCCTTTGACAAAGGGCTCGCCAGCGTTCATCAATCTCAACAAGGGGCTCGGTCGAAAAAATTAATCATCTGAATATTAATATATTCGAAAAAAAACCGTGTTTTGCATTTGTCATTTTTTAACAAAGGGCTCGCCAGCGTTCATCAATCTTAACAAGAGGCTCGGTCGAAAAAATAAATCATCTTAATATTTATATATTCGAAAAAAAAACCGTGATTTGCATTTGTCATTTTTTAACAAAGGGCTCGCCGGCCTTTGACAAAGGGCTCGCCAGCGTTCATCAATCTCAACAAGGGGCTCGGTCGAAAAAATTAATCATCTGAATTTTGATATATTCGAAAAAAAACCGTGTTTTGCATTTGTCATTTTTTAACAAAGGTCTCGCCGGCTTTTGACAAAGGGCTCGCCAGCGTTCATCAATCTCAACAAGGGGCTCGGTCGAAAAAATATATTTTCTTAATATTTATATATTCGAAAAAACACCGTGTTTTGCATTCGTCATTTTTTAACAAAGGGCTCGCCGGCTTCTGACAAAGGGCTCGCCAGCGTTCATCAATCTCAACATGGGGCTCGGTCGAAAAAATTAATCATCTGAATTTTGATATATTCGAAAAAAACCGTGTTATGCATTTGTCTTTTTTTAACAAAGGGCTCGCCGGCCTTTGACAAAGGGCTCGCCAGCGTTCATCAATCTCAACAAGGGGCTCGGTCGAAAAAATTAATCATCTGAATATTGATATATTCGAAAAAAAACCGTGTTTTGCATTTGTCATTTTTTAACAAAGGGCTCGCCGGCCTTTGACAAAGGGCTCGCCAGCGTTCATCAATCTCAACAAGGGGCTCGGTCGAAAAAAATAATCATCTGAATTTTGATATATTCGAAAAAAAACCGTGTTATGCATTTGTCTTTTTTTAACAAAGGGCTCGCCGGCCTTTGACAAAGGGCTCGCCAGCGTTCATCAATCTTAACAAGAGGCTCGGTCGAAAAAATAAATCATCTTAATATTTATATATTCGAAAAAAAAACCGTGTTTTGCATTTGTCATTTTTTAACAAAGGGCTCGCCGGCCTTTGACAAAGGGCTCGCCAGCGTTCATCAATCTCAACAAGGGGCTCGGTCGTAAAAATATATTATCTTAATTTTGATATATTCGAAAAAAAAAACCTTGTTTAGCATTTGCCTTTTTTTAACAAAGGGCTCGCCGGCCTTTGACAAAGAGCTCGCAAGCGTTCAACAATCTCAACTGGGGGCTCGGTCGAAAAAATTAATCATCTGAATATTGATATATTCGAAAAAAATCCGTGTTTTGCATTTGTCATTTTTTAACAAAGGGCTCGCCGGCTTTAGACAAAGGGCTCGCCAGCGTTCATCAATCTCAACAAGGGGCTCGGTTGAAAAAATATATTATCTTAATTTTGATATATTCGAAAAAAAACCGTGTTTAGCATTTGTCTTTTTTTAACAAAGGGCTCGCCGGCCTTTGACAAAGGGCTCGCCAGCGTTCATCAATCTCAACAAGGGGCTCGGTCGAAAAAATAATCATCTGAATATTGATATATTCGAAAAAAAACCGTGTTTTGCATTTGTCATTTTTTTAACAAAGGGCACGCCGGCCTTTGACAAAGGGCTCGCCAGCGTTCATCAATCTCAACAAGGGGCTCGGTCGAAAAAAATTCATCATCTGAATATTGATATTTTCGAAAAAAAAACCGTGTTTTGCATTTGTCATTTTTTGACAAAGGGTTCGCCGGCTTTTGACAAAGGGCTCGCCAGCGTTCATCAATCTCAACAAGGGGCTCGGTCGAAAAAATTAATCATCTGAATATTGATATATTCGAAAAAAAACCTTGTTTTGCATTTTTCATTTTTTAACAAAGGGTTCGCCAGCTTTTGACAAAGGGCTCGCCATCGTTCATCAATCTCAACAAGGGGCTCGGTCGAAAAAAAATATTATCTTAATTTTGATATATTCGAAAAAAAACCGTGTTTTGCATTTGTCTTTTTTTAACAAAGGGCTCGCTCGGCCTTTGACAAAGGGCTCGCCAGCGTTCATCAATCTTAACAAGAGGCTCGGTCGAAAAAATAAATCATCTTAATATTTATATATTCGAAAAAAAAACCGTGTTTTGCATTTGTCATTTTTTAACAAAGGGCTCGCCGGCTTCTGACAAAGGGCTCGCCAGCGTTCATCAATCTCAACAAGGGGCTCGGTCGAAAAAATTAATCATCTGAATTTTGATATATTCGAAAAAAACCGTGTTATGCATTTGTCTTTTTTTAACAAAGGGCTCGCCGGCCTTTGACAAAGGGCTCGCCAGCGTTCATCAATCTTAACAAGAGGCTCGGTCGAAAAAATAAATCATCTTAATATTTATATATTCGAAAAAAAAACCGTGTTTTGCATTTGTCATTTTTTAACAAAGGGCTCGCCTGCCTTTGACAAAGGGCTCGCCAGCGTTCATCAATCTCAACAAGGGGCTCGGTCGAAAAAATTAATCATCTGAATTTTGATATATTCGAAAAAAAACCGTGTTATGCATTTGTCTTTTTTTAACAAAGGGCTCGCCGGCCTTTGACAAAGGGCTCGCCAGCGTTCATCAATCTTAACAAGAGGCTCGGTCGAAAAAATAAATCATCTTAATATTTATATATTCGAAAAAAAAACCGTGTTTTGCATTTGTCATTTTTTAACAAAGGGCTCGCCGGCCTTTGACAAAGGGCTCGCCAGCGTTCATCAATCTCAACAAGGGGCTCGGTCGAAAAAAATAATCATCTGAATTTTGATATATTCGAAAAAAAACCGTGTTATGCATTTGTCTTTTTTTAACAAAGGGCTCGCCGGCCTTTGACAAAGGGCTCGCCAGCGTTCATCAATCTTAACAAGAGGCTCGGTCGAAAAAATTAATCATCTGAATATTGATATATTCGAAAAAAATCCGTGTTTTGCATTTGTCATTTTTTAACAAAGGTCTCGCTGGCCTTTTCAAAGGGCTCGCCAGCGTTCATCAATCTCAACAAGGGGCTCGGTCGAAAAAATTAATCATCTGAATATTGATATATTCGAAAAAAAACCGTGTTTTGCATTTTTCTTTTTTTAACAAAGGGCTCGCCGGCCTTTGACAAAGGGCTCGTCAGCGTTCATCAATCTTAACAAGAGGCTCGGTCTAAAAAATAAATCATCTGAATATTGATATATTCGAAAAAAAACCGTGTTTTGCATTTGTCATTTTTTAACAAAGGGCTCGCTGGCCTTTGACAAAGGGCTCGCCAGCGTTCATCAATCTCAACAAGGGGCTCGGTCGAAAAAATTAATCATCTGAATATTAATATATTCGAAAAAAAACCGTGTTTTGCATTTGTCATTTTTTAACAAAGGGCTCGCCAGCGTTCATCAATCTCAACAAGGGGCTCGGTCGAAAAAATTAATCATCTGAATATTGATATATTCGAAGAAAAAAACCGTGTTTTGCATTTGTCATTTTTTGACAAAGAGCTCGCCGGCCTTTGACAAAGGGCTCGCCAGCGTTCATCAATCTCAACAAGGGGCTCGTTTGAAAAATTATATTATCTTAATTTTGATATATTCGAAAAAAAACCTTGTTTTTCATTTGTCTTTTTTTAACAAAGGGCTCGCCGGCCTTTCACAAGGGGATTGGCAGCGTTCATTAATCTCAACAAAGGGCTCGGTCGAAAAAATTAACCATCTGAATATTGATATATTCGAAGAAAAACACCGTGTTTTGCATTTGTCATTTTTTAACAAAGGGCTCGCCGGCCTTTGACAAAGGGCTCGCCACCGTTCATCAATCTTAACAAGGGGCTCGGTCGAAAAATTTAATCATCTTAATTTTGATATATTCGAAAAAAACCGTGTTTTGCATTTGTCATTTTTTAACAAAGGGCTTGCCGGCCTTTGACAAAGGGCTCGCCAGCGTTCATCAATCTCAACAAGGGGCTCGGTCGAAAAAATTAATCATCTTAATTTTGATATATTCGAAAAAATAACCTTGTTTTTCATTTGTCTTCTTTTAACAAAGGGCTCGCCGGCCTTTGTCAAAGGGCTCGCAAGCGTTCAGCAATCTCAACAAGGGGCTCGATCAAAAAAATATATCATCTTATATTTGATATATTCGAAAAAAAAACCTTGTTTAGCATTTTTCTTTTTTTTAACAAAGGGCTCGCAGGCCTTTGACAAAGGGCTCGCAAGTGTTCAACTATCTCAAAAAGGGGCTCGGTCGAAAAAATATATCATCTTAATATTGATATATTCGAAAAAAAAACCTTGTTTAGCATTTGTCTTTTTTTATCAAAGGGCTCGCAGGCCTTTGACAAAGGGCTCGCCAGCGTTCATCAATCTCAACAAGGGGCTCGATCAAAAAAAATAATTATCTGAATATTGATATCTCTTGCGGCTCGGAGACTAGAAAAATACTTGTCAGCCGATGGGGTCTTTTTTGACCCCAGTGGTTTCCTCATTATTGGCCTTATTCTTATGAATTTCACAAAAAAATAGTCCAAGGGCTTAAAAATATCTCTTTGCATCATTACTCATACATTTTTTTTTATAAAAATCTGTGTTTTTTTAATAAATAATCATATTTTAAGTTGCGCGTAAAAAAGACGTCATGTCAACACACATATGAATTGACTACTGAAGAGTATTCTCAGCGTTCCAAATTATCATACGAACAATCGTTATCGCGGGCGCTATTCAGCTGATAAGCGTTATCGCGTATTTATATAAACTACAAAATGTCCAAAAAACTATGATATAAGAATACCTTAATTATAAACATTGTATCACCCATATTAAAATAGATATTTACGAAAATGTTGGTATTGGGGCGCATTTCTTGAGCTTAGAAACGGAAAAGATATATTCGAAAAAAAATCTTCGTGAAATCTGAAATTTTATCAACCGGCTCGTTTTCCTTTAACAAGCGGCTCGACAACTCTGATTAAACTCAAAAACGGGCTCGATTAAAAAAATATTTTTTCTTTTTTGATTTATTTTATGAAAACAAAGACTTCCTTTTTTCTTTTTATCAACCGGCTCATTTTCCTTTAACAAGCTGCTCGCCAACTCTGATCAAACTCAACAACGGGCCCGATCTAAAAATATTTTTTCTTCTTTTGATTTATTTTTTGAAAACACATTGTTTGAAGTCGTGAAGATGTGAAGTCATAATTCCTTTTCTCTTTTTTATCAACCGGCTCGTTTTCCTTTTACAAGCGGCTCGCCAACTCTGATCAAACTTAACAACGGGCTCGATCAAAAAAATATTTTTTCTTTTTTTGATTAAATTTTTAAAAAGAATGACTTTCTTTTTCTTTTTATAAACCGGCTCGTTTTCTCCCTGACAAGCTGCTCGCCATCTTTGATCAAACTCAACAACGGGCTCGATCGAAAAAAATATTTTTTCATGAATTCTTGAAAACCAATGTCATTTTTTTTCGTTTTTTATCAACCGGCTTGTTTTCCTTTTGAAAAGTGGCTCGCCAACGTTGATCAAGATAAACAACGGGCTCGATCGAAAAAAATTTTTTTTCTCATTTTGTTGAATTTTTGACACCAATGACTTCCTTTTTTCTTTTCTCGTTTTCCTTCTGACAAGCGGGCTCACCAACCTTGATCAAACTCAACAACGGATTCGATCGTAAAAATATTTTTTCTTTTTTTGATGAATTTTTTGACACCAATGACTTACTTTTTTCTTTTTTATCAACCGGCTCGTTTTCCGTCTGACAAGCTGCTCGCTATCTTTGATCAAACTCAACAACGGGCTCGATCGAAAAAAATATTTTTTCATGAATTCTTGAAAACCAATGTCATTTTTTTTCGTTTTTTATCAACCGGCTTGTTTTCCTTTTGAAAAGTGGCTCGCCAACGTTGATCAAGATAAACAACGGGCTCGATCGAAAAAAAATTTTTTTCTCATTTTGTTGAATTTTTGACACCAATGACTTCCTTTTTTCTTTTCTCGTTTTCCTTCTGACAAGCGGGCTCACCAACCTTGATCAAACTCAACAACGGATTCGATCGTAAAAATATTTTTTCTTTTTTTGATGAATTTTTTGACACCAATGACTTACTTTTTTCTTTTTTATCAACCGACTCGTTTTCCGTCTGACAAGCTGCTCGCTATCTTTGATCAAACTCAACAACGGGCTCGATCGAAAAAAATATTTTTTCATGAATTCTTGAAAACCAATGTCATTTTTTTTCGTTTTTTATCAACCGGCTTGTTTTCCTTTTGAAAAGTGGCTCGCCAACGTTGATCAAGATAAACAACGGGCTCGATCGAAAAAAAAATTTTTTCTCATTTTGTTGAATTTTTGACACCAATGACTTCCTTTTTTCTTTTCTCGTTTTCCTTCTGACAAGCGGGCTCACCAACCTTGATCAAACTCAACAACGGATTCGATCGTAAAAATATTTTTTCTTTTTTTGATGAATTTTTTGACACCAATGACTTACTTTTTTCTTTTTTATCAACCGGCTCGTTTTCCGTCTGACAAGCGGCTCGCCAACCTTGATCAAACTCAACAACGGTCTCGATCGAAAAAATATTTTTTCTTTTTTTGATGATTTTTTTTGTTATCAATGTCTTCCTTTTTTCTTTTTTATCAACCGGCTCGTTTTCCTTCTGACAAGCGGCTCGTCAACTTAGATCAAACTCAACAACGGGCTCGATCGAAAAAAATATTTTTTCTTTTTTTGATGAATTTGTGAAAACCAATGTTGATATTTGTCCACATCAAATCGTGTCTTTAATGGAATTCGGGATTGAAAAATTTTGGTCGGTGATTTTGAAAGCCTGAAAATTTCATGTCAATTTCAAAAACTCAGAAATTTCTAGATTTCTCAAAATTTACAACGCGAGAGCTTTTTTTTCTTGGCTCTTCCGAGACTTTTCGATTTATTTTTCTCAATCCCAGGATTCTGGAACCACAGAATTGGACGGGATTTCTGAATCTCGGAATCCGGGATCCCGGTTATGGATACCCTAAGTACGATAGTATAGTGATATTTATACAAAACAAAATAAAACCGTTATTGTGTAACATACAGTTAGTAATGAAAGGAATTTCCAGATATATAGTGTTTATTTATTTTTCCTTTTTATCACCCCTGTTCCGAAAATGGAACATTGAAAACTAATCACTAACATCGCATCTTCTGAGATAATCCATAGGGGCCTTGAAATCCATTATAAAGTCTTTTACACGCTGGTTTACCTGTAGGAGGCCGCAAGTAGAAACTTTGACAAAAACACGTAAGTAGTTTTCAAACTCATTTACAATATCCCAAAAGTGGTCGTACATATTTCAGCCCAATGTGTAGGTGGTTTTTATTTAAACAAAATCTTCGTATATCCAACATAAACTTTCCCATCTTGTAAAGTCAATTATAGGCTTTGTTGTATAAAGCCATATGTCTTCTTGACTTTTTGTTAAGAACTTTCACTACCAGATTTATACTTATCTAAAATTTTCTTACTAAACATTTTAAGATAAATATACAACTTTTCGGGTCATGTGGCGTTGCGTTGCGTTAGCGTTGTGGGCTTTCGTATCGTATCTCGCGGGTTCGGTTTCCAGTACAAACAGTATTTTTTTTATCCATTTATTGATTTAAGGCATGGGTGATTGTGTTGTATAAAAATTCCTTCCCACCCTTTCCGAAGCTTTAACAACTGGGCGTAGCAATAACCACTAGACAGTAGTCATGTCCCAGGCTTGTTAGTTATATTTGAGACGCTTAACATAGTAATTTTTACTATTTACTAGTAAGATCAAAAACTTATCTCATTTTTCAATTTGACTATTTATTTATTTTTAATTTAAGAATTTCTCGCACCTATTTGGAAGTTTCAACAGAAATATATGACGTGTTTAATGAAGGCTTTTAATTATAATTTTTTTGTCTTTAATAAATTTGCTTTTCCTACACCCTTCTAATCTTGAAATAGCGGGGCGTTGCAAGAGCGATGACTTAACCATTAGTCCTATCTTTTTTATCCAAATTCTCTTCGAAGAAAAGAGGTTGAGCAAGTGAGTAACAAATTTCTGTTAAGACACCTACTTAAGAGGCGATATGGGGAGTGGACATAGATTAAAAAATATATTTTTACTTATGATATCTTTTCTCAATCATATAAAAGTAAGATTTGATTTATTAGAGCTTTTGAAAGCTTGAATATGCATATGATATCAAAACAAGATAAATAAGTGGCAAATTGAAAACTATTAGAATTTATTATTATTTCCAAATTTCTTTTAGGAATGTTATCATTTCACTCACTTGAAGCTCGAAGATCGTTTTCAAGCTTAAAGCATTTTTCTCTTCTTCTTCGGGGCCGAGTTAATAATCCTGAAATTCTCATGACTATTAATTTACATGCTCCCAATTTATTCTTACGTGGGCGAAACAATGAGCAAAAACTTTTATTTCTAAAAACTTATACCTCGCTTAGGAGGTATGAGTCACCAGTTCCAAGGGCCGTTCGACTAATCAACGCATTGCCTAGAGAAGTGGACATTTTTGGTGATGGTATTTGTGAACTGTTTGATAAATTTTTCTTTTGTATTTCTTGATTTTTTATGTTGAATTTGATGTACTGTGTATTTTTATTTTATGTTTTGTCTTATTATATTTTTCAAGTGCATGGCGAATTGGCGTCAGCTGTTATGTCATGTACTGTAATTTTGATTTTTAACAATAAATAAATAAATAAATAAATAAATTATTTAATTATGATAAATTTATTTTTCTCAGTATTATAGTTGATACACCCTAAGAGAAATTCTCAGAATGCGGATAATCAGGATGCTGCATATCTCTAACTGACTTTGTATGTCATATGTTATATTGATAGCAATCAATCAAATTTTAAAATTCACAGACGATATCGAACAAAACAATCATCATTCATCAATTTACTTTCAATGAAATCATTAATAATATAAGACGTTGTTCTTCTGAGAAGAAAAACTTCAATACAATCAGTTATGTTCTGTTATATTTAATTCAAAAATCGTCAGAGTATGCATATAAATTCATTTAATTTTAATACATGCAAAAAGCATCTTGATTACAATATCTTATAACAAGAATTACTTACATTTTTTGCTTAGCAATTGTTTAAATTTTTAAGTGTGGACATAAACTTTAATCAATATCTTTTCACTAAAAACTATAGTTTCCATCGGAATGCTTTTTTCAGAACGACATTCACATAGTAATAATAGAAACTAACATTTTTTTCTATAAATATGTTGAATTTAAAAAAAAACATGTTATAATTATACTTATATTATTATTACTCTTTTTATCCATGTCCGCTCCTAATGTGCAGCATATGGCCTACTAATGAAAGTATCTCATCAGAAGATTTTTTCTACGAGAACTGTTTGTCACTCAACTTTTTTTTTCAAAGAGAGTAATAGAAATAGCAGGATAAGGCTAAGACAGATTTTTTGGTAAAACTAATCGCTCTCACAACACCTAGTTATTCAAGGATCAGAAGGGGAGGGAGAGAATTTTTAGGCACCATAAACACCCACATCTTCGATCATAAAGTGATCGAAAAAATCTGTTCGTACTGGGACTTGAACCTGTGCAATCCGCCACGAAAGACCACAACGCTAACCGCTCCGCTATATGACCCGACATATAATCTATATATTAATAGTCGATAAGGTCCGTCCATTTGTTTGTTTGTATGAGTGTATGAAGGATGTCCCCGATTTCCCCTCCCTTTGCCCCTCCCCCTCCTCCACCCCAGCCTCGCTCTCGCCATTTTTTTATTCATACTATAGACATATTTTTCCAATACACTGTCATTTATGATTTTCCTCGATTTCCCCTCCCCCTCCCCAGCCTCGATGTCGCCATTTTTTTTAAATTAAATAAATTAAATAAAATTTAATTCTAAAAATTAAATGATTGAATTAAACATAAAAATTAAATTAAATTAAATTAAATTAAAAATAAAATGATTGCTAGCAAACTTAAACATTATTTTTATTATATTTATTATTTCTGAAATAGAGGTCTATTTCTGCTACTACGAAGAATGATTGTTAGCAAACTTAAACATTATTCCAAAAATTCAATAATTTACGAAATTTCTGCTACTACGAAAAATAGTTATTAGCAAACATTATTCCAAAAATTAAATAATTTCCAATTTAAATACTGCAGGACAGGGCTGTCGATATATGCCCCGAGATATATTTCTTTTACTATCAGAATTTCTGGCTTATTCAATAAATAGGTTTGTAATTTATTTTTCACGTCAGTAAATTTTCTGACTAATTAAAAATGCAACAAAAATCTCACGTTGCTGGGCAACGGGTTTACAGCTAGTTTGTATAATTAGTCTACGTTAAATATAAATATCAAATTTTCTTTCAGCATTAAAATCTCGCTACGCAAAATATAGAACACTATTTGCACAAATTCCAGCAACATGTTCTGTGTAAAGATATGTTATTTGTTCGTATCCAACTAAAAGCCTTATAGAGTTGTTTTTGTAGCACTATTTGTGAGTACCTATGTTTTCTATAAAAACAATATAAAACAAGGATAGATCCACACTATAGCGTGTACATGTAAGCACGTGCAAGCAATATAAACATAGTTGAAAGTGGCATAAAAGCAATGACAAACAAATTAGGAGAGCCGAGAGCTGGGATATGCAAATAAATTTGTATTTTCCACCTTGGTTGTTAGTAGCAATTCCTGCCGTTGTCAAACTTTGTATAATATTTTTAAAAGTTTCAAAAATATCTTTTATAAGTGCAACCTAATGATGTGATCTTAGTCATAATATTTTGATTCCGTGGTGAAGTAGTCAACGTCAATTGCAGTTTTATAAATTAGATTTTAAATCGATGTATGTGTTTTTATTTCTGAGGTATAAATTCTGGTAATAATTTAAAGAATTCCCTTATTCATCCAATCCTTATTTACATCTTTACGATTGTCGGTGTATTAAAGCCTACGTTGATATTTGATAACCTATCTTTAGACTCACTTTATTTCATATTTCAGCATCGTTCTTGGACTGTAAGTCTCTTTTGTAATTTTCACCACTCTTTTAACATCGATATTTTTTACCCCAACCTTCGTTGAATACTTAAATCTTACTTTCTGAGAAGAAGTAGTTAGGTTATTGTAAAATATTAGCAAATAAATCGTATAGCAGTAAATTAAAGATGTAAAATCTTTAGTACTTAAGCAATAATACCTTAAATATTACACAACTAAAACGAAATATTCAAAGCTTTTTAGTGTCACTTTTTTTTATACCTACAAAGTTAAATAAAAGTAATTTTATCAGGTATTATGATGGCTTTTGACTGAATTCATTTTCTTCTATCATTAAAATAAAAAAATAGCCATTTTTAATCGAAAAGGTTAATTTATCAATTTTTGTTTTACATGATCTATTTTTTAACTGATAAATGAACGCATTTTTCCTATATAAAGAAAAACCTATGTTTACCATCAAATAATATCGACTCGGTGAAAATACATTTATTTCCTTTTGTCAATATGAAATATTAAAACAGTTCCAATTAATCCAAACTTTATATAACAATAAAACATATATTAAAGTAAATAAACAATTTATTTATTTCTGTTTACGCAATTTCATATCGTTTGCAGAACAATGTAACGTTATTTAATTTAAAGTTTGATATTCATGGTTGGTTTTAATGCTGAAGTATATGAAAAGGCATTATCAAATAGAGCTACAGGTGTGAGAGTTGTGTATTTGTATGTCTATGTAATTTGGAGCTTAAACACGCAAACTTGGATGATCACTGAAACAATTTTACTCTTTTTGCGCTATTACCTAAAATAAGTGTGTGAAAATTTATCACGGTAACTAATGTAAATTTTGTTGTTTTTTTACTATATCAGCTCTCAATAGTGTCAATGATTTGGTCAACAGTTTTTTTTTTACAAAAACTGTTATTCAGTCGCTTTACCTTTTTATATTAGATAATTTAAATTTTGAAGAATTAAACTAGGAAAGGACCAGTTGTGTGAAAACTGTTGTTGCTACGACCTGACATTGAGAATCGGATGAGAGAAGAAGAATGTTTTAAACATCACATCATACTCCCATAGATTTGATCAAAAATGCATACATTGTTTAATGAATGAATAAATGATATTGTTCGATTGATACAGTGACGTCGATCAATCAACAACAGGGCTGGCTTAAACGAGGGCCACTAAAATATACTTTAACAGATTGTCTTTGCTAAATAATCCAAATTACATTAGTAAACCAAGACCAAGAAAAAAAAGCTTTAAAACATGTCAATATGTTCTAAGTCGTCTTACTAAAAAAACACGTTAGTTCATTTGTTTTATAAAAATAAAGTTTTTTCTAGAAAATTTAAACATTTTTTAAAATTGTATCACAACTAGGGTATCCAATCCCGGAGCCTTTTTCCAATCCCGGGATTGATTAATCTTCAATCCCAAGACTGGGATTAGCTCATAGAGGAATTTGAAATCATCAATTTGCCAATTTCGTGTCAATTTTCTGGATTTGCTAAAAATTTCTCAATCCCGAATTCCCGGGATTTCGGGATCAGAAAATTGAATGGTATCCCGGGGTTGGATGCCCTAATCACAACCTCAGTATTCTAGACTATTTTGCTGGTTTTTAACATGAATTTTAACTATCGTATGTCACAACCGATGGTGTTAAATTCATTGATAATGGATGATTTCTATATTGAATTGCCTATTTTTGTTGCATTATTCTTTTCTCAGAATATTTTTCTTGATCTGACTGAAAAGATTTTAATATTAAGGTGACAATATAGTATATTTAAAATATTTGTTTTCATTGAATTGACATTTACTCGGCATAATTTGTGCTTCAAAATATGCTTCGGACAAAATCATAACATATTATTCAAAATTAACTTGTAATTAATCAAAGAGTGAAAAATTATGTTCTTTAAATAGATAAATATAAAGCAATCATTAGTTTTTAAAAAAATGCATTACGTTGAGAATTTATAAAAAAAAAGATTTTACAATAAATTGATATTTTCAATATATTTTTCGTAAAAAATAGGATAATTTCGAATCCTTTTTCTTTTATATTAAACAGATGTTTTGTTTTTTTTATAATCTTTCTTTCTTTGATAGAACTGTAAATACAAATAAGCTCTCTAAATTATAATATGCAGATAAACATACTTGATGTTTTTACATCACGACATGAATGACGTCATCAAACACATGTGGGAAATTCAAAATCTATTTTTTTATCATACAATATCATACAATGTAATTTTAAACATGTTTTGTTTTGAATTTGTAAACAAAATGACACAATTTGTTGATTTTTATTATTTCGTTTTATAAACCAAACCAAATTTGATTTTGCATATATCTTCTCTGCCTCTTTGAATTGCTGTATAATATTATATTACTTACTGGAAGTGAAAATAGATGAAAAAAAATTGTCATTGACTATGGCGTAAAATAAACTGTTTTATTTTAATAAATTTATCTAAAAAGTATTTCAAAATAATTTTATCTTACATATTTCTAAAAAAGCGACACTCACTGCACATCGAAGCAAACACTAAGTCATGAGGAGTAATGAAAATGTTGTAAATTTTAAGTAACACAAACATTTCTGCAAAAAAGAATCAAATCTAAAATTATTACTACACACCAGGAACAAACACAATATTGTCTTAATTTTAAATTTGTATTTCAGATTTTCTGCCTGTTATATATAATAGAACAATTATTTTAGAAGATCAGCTCAAAAATTTTTCAATAATATTGTTTCTCACACATTTCGTAAAACATTTATTATTAAAAAAACAAGCAATAGCGCAGTAGGCCACACTAACATTTTCAAATTTTTAGTTTTTGAATTCAATTGAAAAAAACATACAAATTACCATGCAGCAACTGCGCCTTAAAGGAAAACATAATTGCATCGAAGAAGAGTTCAGCTTTTTTACAAAGACTTTAGAAAAATAGGATATTCTTTTCATTAGAGGTAAAGTTATTTTACTCTTGGATTAAATTTTAAGTCTCTAAAACGCAGCTTTATAAAATTACTTCAGTAAGTCTGCAAAACAGTTTTAGCTGAAGGCAAAGAAGCTAAGGAAAGCTCTATGCAAAACGCCGGAAGTTCGCTGCATTTTTGCGCGTTAGTCTTTTAATAGAAACTTTATCAGATTTTTTTGTTTTTCACTGCATACAAGTAATAGTGCACATTTCCCAACAACGTTTAGCTTTTGTATTTTATGCTTTTTTGTTTCTTACTTTAAATTGAAAAAAATCTTTTCTTATTATTTGTGTGATTTTTATCGGATTTTTTTTTGTTACACAAGCATATTTAGCATGAAATCAACCGTCAATGATTAAAATATATTTTAAATATCTTCCAATCGCTGTGCGAGGCTTACACTGTGTTAAAGATAAATATTCATATGGCCTTCTTCCTGACAGAAGCTTATCATTTCTCTATACTTAAGATACGTCTCGAAGTGCATTTGTATTGCAAATAGTCCTCAACACATCTTTCAACAGTTCAGATTAGAAGTTTTTTCAAGTTAATTATAGTATTTTAGAAATACTCAAAAAAAACATATAGATTTTTGTCGTCGGTAAACACTTTTTCTTGAATTATCTTCTTTTCTTGAAGTCATTTTTCTTAACAGTTGTTTAAATGTTATATTTAGAGTAACATTTTATCATTTCAGCTTGATAAAGTAAAATCAATAAAATAATATTAAATAATAATTTAATTTAATAAAATAGTATTAAATTAAATAAAATCTTTTTAAAGGTGTCGGAAAATATTTTTTTATCAACTGACTTACAATCGATAATTCGTTAAAAAACTTATGTCCAAAAACAGTTTAAAACGTATGTTGTTTGATCCAATGAACGTCAATGAAAGCTTTTTATAATGTACCAAACTGGAAAAAAAACATATCCTTTTGTTTATATACATAAAATAGAAATATGAATTTCTTTTTCCATGTGATCATCTCAAAGTTTTTTGTTTGCGTCATCGTGTTGAATACTTTGAAAAAAAAAGTAATATTTTTCATGCATATTAAAAGAAAAACATTTCCTTTTTTAAATTGCTTGTTTAGAATTTTCGTTTATGGAATACTAAATATTTGAATTCTTCTGTGTTCTTTTGTTTTGACTTTTTTGACATTTGCAATCGAAGCTGCTGCGTGGAAAGCAAAGAAAAGTTTTTTATAATACCGTTTGATCGTCTGTGTTATACTTTCAATGCTTTGCGAGGTAGTTCAAATATTGACTTTTCCACATATTATATTATATGCATATTAATACTATTACATATTCTGTGTACTTGTCTTTTAGAGGTATTTTTACAGTGATATTTTTTTTTATTTAATTTCCTCGTTGTGAGAAATGAATAGTCATTCTTTTGATTTTAACCGTTGAATATAATTTACAGAACACATCCTTCGTTTACATTGTATTGTTGTAATGAACTGGTTTTGGCCATTAAAAAAGAATTTAAAGCTTTTAAAGAAATCCAAAGTTTTTACTATTCGGAAACGACACTTGTGAAATGTCATTTACCTTTTATCAGCTTCAAAACAAAGAATTTTTGAAAATTTATCAATCAATAAGTTAATTATATTTATTATACTTTCCCTAGTCTTAAAGATATTTAAGACCAGGAAAGTTTTTTTTGTCAAAAAAGTAAACTCTTTTATAAAATTGGCTAAGACCGAATAAAGAGATCAAAAACAATAATTTAACTATCGCGGAGATTAAACAACATAATATGTTATACGAAAAAATTCCATACTATCAAACCAATTGAAATGTTATTTTAATAGAAAATTTAAATTAACTTTGATTATTCCACGTATTGTGTTACTAACTGTGACACGTGTTTCGCCTCTTTCAGAGGCATCTTCAGACTTACTATCGCCTGAAAGAGGCGAAACACGTGTCACAGTTAGTAACACAATACGTGGAATAATCAAAGTTAATTTAAATTTTCTATTAAAATGAACTTCCACAAAGTTACCGCCGAAACCATCGAAAGTATGAAATGTTATTTAATGAAATATTGTTAACGGTTATAGGTTAAAAATGTGTTTTTTTATTAAATATATATATTTCTTTTTTTCTTGACTCCTTTTTTCAGATTAAAATTGGCTGACATGGATAATGAACCGACCGAAGAAGACAAAGCAAATGCTTTAGAAGCAAGAATTCGAGCACCACTGGTTTGGAATATTCTTCCCGAATTGGGCGTCAGAATTGAAGATCTCCAAGAGAAACGATATGAAGAAGCCATCACTCTTTTGAAAAATCATTTTTTGGATACGGAAGTAATTGACAGAGCTATATTCATTTTAATAGTCGAATATACCGTTGAAATTTTGTTTCTCCGCTTGTAAATGTATGCTTTAAACCTGTTTATAACAATTTTTCAAACACATTAATAGTAACCCTTATATCATTTTAAAAAAGAATTTTGAATCATGACAAATTATACGACTTTGATAGGTTTTTCTTTACTTTTTATGAATTTACAATGATTGAAAAATCTTTTTTTTTTAATATATACACGTCCGTTTTCAATTTGAAGCATATGGCCTCCTGATGGAAGTATCTCAACAGAACTACGAGAACTGCTCTTTATCTTGTCTCATTTGTCACAATATAATTCATAAACTACATGCTACAGAAAAGTTTAAGAACGTGATCAATTCATTCTCACTTTTTAAAAATAATGTAAATTGTTCGTCAATTTGTGTTACATTAATTAAATAACTAAATGAAGAACACTGATTTATTTTAAAATCCATGAAAAATAACATCGATTTCATATCGATTTTTTAAAAATATTTTCTAGATAACCTACAAATGTCTCAACACCCTTCACGATGAAGACTCTGTAGAGGAATTTCTTCAAAATGTTCGCACCCAAATGAAAGACAAGGCGTCATTGGTGGCAGTTGATGAAGCGTCAGGAAACATCGTCGCTGTTATAATCCTGAGGGTGGTAGACAGAGGTTTTTGTTTTTACTTTAAAATTTTAAAATAATTCGTTGATTTTTTTAATTCCAACAAAAAGTTTTAACAATTGATTGCGAGTAGCTACGTCATGATTTTTTGATGAACATATTTACTCTTAATGGAGATAATCTCAAAAGAGTGGTTCTAAAAAAGCCTTATTTTTTACGCAAGTCTTTTTTTCAGCACATCTCATAAATCTCACGTCTTTAAACATGAATTTATTAATCAATTTATGAAAATTTCCGTTCTGAGACATAAATACATATATGGATACCTTAATCGAAAACAACGAGTTTCGACACTAGTCCACATATTAAAAGAAAATCCTTTTGGTTTTTTGACTAAAGATAATCTCAGCTTCTTAACGATGTGCCTACCATCAACAACAACAGCATCTTTCTTGTGTGACTACAATCTAGCTACTGATTTTGGTTTAATTACAGATACAAATTTTAAGTTTTCCAGAAGTTTTAGTTTCTACAATTAAACGAATATAAATTGTTCAATTAATTTCTTATCAAAATTCAGACTAAGACGTATTGAGGGTCGGGGGTCACTCTACAAGTTCCGAGGGCCAAGTTTTGAAAGACGGTGAGATTATCAGTTAATTCGTAAATAATCACAAAGCTTGAGTGGCATGTCTTGAGGTCAGCTCAATGTTAACTCTTGTTTCATTTCACAAACAAAATTTTGAATAAAACAATATTAATGCTACAGATGTTTGAGCGAAGTGATTCTCAAGTTTTTAGCATAAATACGAAGCATAATACGTTTAAAAAAAACTTTTTCCCACCATACCGACACAATTTTAAATTTAAAAGATCTAAAGAAAATGGAAATTAATGTTTAAGTTTATACTCATTTTCGTTGAAATCGATGTTAATTGTTTTGCATTGTTTCGTCAAAATACGTCTAAATTTAATGTTTTTTATTTAACCAAGTCCGTTCTCAATTTGGATCATATTGTTGTCAACACGGAAAAACCTTCCATGTGTAAAAAAACATAATTATTCAGAAGACACTTCGGATTGCTTTTTTAAACGTCAAAAACACGCTTTGTAGTTTATCTTTGTTCACCATTTGAACTATACGCCTTTTTCGGCTTATCGTTATCAGAATACAACTGCAAACTTAAATTTAAAATTCAAACAAATAATAATAAAATTTTAATTGTGACGTGGTCACAATAAAAGGAGATGCAAATAATACCACGTGACAGATTTAACCAATCGGTTAAACAGTTGAATCTCTGCAATGTCATATTTTACTCTTTTCGTAAAATCGATCACTCGATCTATAAAAACTGTCCGTAATGAGATTCAAACCGGTTACTTCCGTATTCTAAGTCAACAACATTGAACACTCGACCAGGCATGAGTGCTCTTTATACTACAGTTGTTTATAATATCAAAATAAATCTCTTGCTGAGAACAGTAAAAAAACGATAAATAACAAGCTCAAAACAAAAATATTTTACGTAAATTTATGAATTCATATACATAAAGGTGATTCATTTAGAGGTACTTTTTCTAATTGGGATTTGATAATAGATAACACGTGAGTTGTGCCCTAGTGTTATTTTATTTTTGTTAAGTATTGTTTTACAATTCATAATGGAAAGACTTACGCCGGCGCAGCGCCTACAAATTATTCAGCTGTATTACGCAAATCAGAGTTCTGCGAGGAATGTTTTTCGTGCACTTAGAACAACATTTTGTTAAGCGATGAGGCCCATTTCTGGCTTAATGGATATGTCGATAAACAAAATTGCCGTATTTGGTTTGAAGATCAACCCGAAGAGGTTCAAGAGCTGCCACTACATCCACGAAAAACAACGGTTTGGTGTGGTTTATAGGCTGGTGGAATAATCGGTCCATATTTTTTTTTAAATGAGGCTGGCCAGAACGTAACCGTGAGTGGCGCCCGTTATCGTTCCATGATAACGGACTATTTGGTGCCCAAAATTCAAGCCCATATTCTCCACGACACTTGGTTTCAACAAGATGGCGCAACTTGCCACACAGCCCGTGAAAGCATGGCTTTATTGGGATAACATTTCGGTAAACAAATAATTTCACGCTTCGGACCAGTGAATTGGCCGTCTAGATCTTGCGATATAACACCTCTACACTTTTTTCTTTGGGGCTACGTAAAGTCGAAAGTCTATATAATTAAACCGATTACGATTGAGGAATTGGAGGCCAACATTACTCGCATCATTACCCAAATACCAGTCGAAATGCTCGAACGCGTCATCCAAAATTGGAACCTTTGAATGGACCATGTTAAGCGTAGTTACGGCCAACATTTAAAAGAAATAATATTTAAAAAATAAATGTAGAAAATGGGTCTATTTATTATTATTATTAAAGACTATGCAATATTTTTTTTTTATAAACGTTTTTTTATCTTTTGAAAAAAGTACCTCTTAATGAATCACCCTTTATATATGGATGATTTAATCTCAAACCAAAAAGGTTTATACTAGACTAAGATAAAATAACCTTTACATAACCTAATTAATTATTCATTTATATTTTACCAAGCTATTTTGATGGTCGATTTCAAGATTTACTATACTATAATAAAATTAAAAGGATACATACACTTATGAAGTATTGTTTTCACGTAACTTTTTCTAAAAATACGTACATATATTTGTTCATGTATTGTATAATTTTAAAAAAAAGTCCAATATCTACGATATTTCATTCATTTATATCGAAGAACAATTTTTCTTTGACTTTAATAAATAATTTAGTATTCAGCATTTGTATCGACCTTTCTGGGACAATTTTGTATCCCCGCTATATTTTTTTGCAACTAAAAGTTTTATAAAAGGCTTCTTTAAAAATATCTTATTCAAATAGTTATTGAAAACAATTGTCCGTTTTCTTTTTTTTTAAAATTTATTTTGGTTACATTTCCACCTACAGGCAATTCAAAATTACTGTTGGAAAGCTATGTTTTTTATTACTAAATTGTAAAAAAAAAGTGTATCAGTATTTATTGGAAACTAGTGTTTTATTTCTTAATTGTGATAGTATTAAATGTATTGTTTTAGTGAAATGAATAACATTAATTTTGTAACTTGCCAATCAGTTTTTTATTCCAAATCAAAATTAATTAAATTTTGTGTTATTTAATTTTTAATCAAAGAAACCAATGCTTTTCTGCAAATTTAGTGGATAATAAGTAGCAGTTATTATAGACAAAAAATTCTTATCCGTTATATGCTTCAAAAATATCTACTACCGGGTTTCTATTTTCACAGGGTACTCAAAGTTTGACCCAAATACATCTGTTGTGGATTAACAGCTTTTGTTGAGTTAAAATTTTGATTGGTTTCGAATGATTTCAAGAAGTATCTTAGAATCAAACACTTGTTTTTTTATTGACTTAAAAAAATACAGCATTGGAAAGTTCTATACGATTTTCGATTAAAAGCTTCGCTAGACTGACCAGCTTGATCATAATTCAGACTTAATTGAGTAATTTTACATGAGGATTTCACGTTGTGTGATAATAGTAAACGTTCGTTATCATGAAGCTTTACACTGAATATACAATCATGCACGAACACCTTGTATAAATATAAACGGTGAGTATTCGAAACTCTTACTTCAATAAATATATAATACGAATTAAAAAGTATGATAATACATTGACTTATTTTTTGCAAAATCGAGTTATGTAAAAACTGTAGCATGATAATAAAAAAAACAGTATGCGAATATTATAGGATACATGATAGAGTGTAGTTAAATTTTTGACCTGAATTATATGAATTCAAAGCCATAAATCATTTTTTTGTTTTATGTATTACAAAAAAAACAACTGTTAGCGTGACTGAGCAAGTCACGAATATAATCAATCACTGGCCACGTCACCCGATTCGTAGATTTAAATAAATTGTTTCACTTTCAAATGTTCTCATTTCAGTTGCATTTTCAAGAACATTCAGCAAATTAAAATTGACCGTAGGCGACTGCTACGCCACTGTTATGAAGTTCTACAACGAACTTGAAAAGCCGGTTGATCTACACAATCTCTACGGTGCAAAAAAATATTTAAAGATTTTTGCTATTGCCATCGATACAAATTATGCATCAAAAGGTGAGTTGAATTTATTTTTATTTTAATATATTTTGTATAGATTAAAATTTTGTTTACGTGGTTCAGTGGTCAACGTCGTTAGGTTCTGTGACGAATCTCATGAAATCAAGTCCCAGACCGAATAGCATTTTTTTCAATCCATTTCGATTTGAAGATATTCCCTTACACCTTCTTTAAATTCTAAAATAATGGAGTAGTGACTGCGATTAGCTATGCACTAGTCTTGTTGTATTCATATTCTATTAAAAAGAGAGTTTTAGCAACTGAGTAACAAGCAATTCTCGCAGGAATAAAATTGATTTGATTGATATAATGAAGCTATATTCTCCACACTGGCAGCGGATATGGATCTAAAAAAGGTAGACTACAAAATTTTCATATTAAGTCATACAACCCTTAAAATGCCGTAACAATACTTTTGAAACTAATTTTTTATTGTTAAATCTTTTAATTTTTATGCTCAGTCACCTGAGTGTTTATATCAGAGTTGTGAAGTTGGAATCGGAGTCATGTAGTCAAACTGTTTTTAATAGAGTCGTATTAAAAAAAACTAAGAACTTCTAGTTCCTTTTAAAAAAATGTGTATTCAAATCGCTTCGGTCAAAAGTGTGGCTCCACTGCATGCTACAAGTCTAAAAAAATAATCGTAGAGTAAAAGTCGTTTATTAAGCTATGGTTGGTGTCGGAGTTCTCTTATCACTTAACGACTCTACATCCCTGGTTTATATAACTTATTTAATAAGTAGCAAGTGAAATTCATGATATTAGTTAAGACTCATATTAGCTAGTAATAGAAACAATTGAACAGCAGTTTGTTTTAGTTTTGAGTGTGATAATTGGTATGTTAGTGATTTTATTATTATTTTCAGTTTTTCAGCACAGTTATTATTATTATTATTCGTTGTTATTGTAGTTGTAGGATTTTTTTTTGATAGTGTATACACAAGCTAAACGTGTAAAATTCTTGCAGCAGTCGAATCAACAATAATTGTCAATTTTTGTGTTCTCAATATTCGATTTGTTAGAAAGAAGTAGACTATTTTCGATCTTTAGTTTTTATTTTCATAATCATTTTACCCCAATTCAGACAGTTTTATAAATTTACAAAATTTTTCATTGTAAATATTCAACATATATTTATATTTTTTAATAACCACTAACCGATAAAATAATTTGCTTTGACCACAATTTTTCTATAACAAGTTAAAATAACCCACTAGTTGGTGTGTATGAGAGAAAAAAGGTACATTTAGAACTTTTGCCAGATACCGTTTTGATAAACTTTTGTGTATATAATAACGATTTATTGAGGAAAAAAGGAAAAGTTTAAGCTGTTTCCCGGGCGGCGGAAGTGGGTTAGCCTTTTCACAGATATTTTGAATACAGAGAATTATATTTTGTAGATTTAGGATATTTCTTGCCCCGGGCTCAAGTGCTTCGGTTGTTTAGTGTAAATACAATATTATTTGGCATACGCGTATTCGATTTAAGCGCAGTTGAGAATCGATTAAAAGTTTTGCGTCAGAATGAGAAATTAATGATATGTAAAATTTAATTAAATTTACAAAAATACGATTTTTGATAATACTCTATGACTTTGTAAAAAAAAACCAAATGATGATTTCTTTTCGCTTTGGTGTAAAATAAAAATCTCATTTTTCGATCTTATCGTCTGGTTTGATAAAAAAAAACCTCACAGTCTACACCATCGGTGGGCAACCTTTGCCGAAAGGATTTTGGGTGGCACGTTTTTAAAATGATGTTTTATTAAAATTTGCTGTATATCAATTTTTTATAAAAATTAGTGGTGTAAGCTTCGAAAGTTGAACCTCAAGGTAGTAACTTATTAATAAAAACACAATAATCCTTTGTACTTCATTCCACTTTATTTAATATGTCAGGACCGGTTTCGCTCATTGCAAGCATTATCAACTGAATTGTGTTTTTATTAATATAATGCCTTTCCACCAAGTATTGACAGTGAACACCCTAAAAGTGTAGTAACTTATGTTTAAATATTGATTTTTTATGGTGCTTTTTGTAGCGTGTATTACTTAAATCAATAAACGTGTGTATAGATTGATTTTGTAATTTTATTTCAGTGGCACGTTAGGGGTTCTGTACTTTGAATTACCTGTTTTGTGGCCAACGCCATTGCATTTAGGCTGCCGACCGCTGGCCTACGACATTCGATTCGTGAATTAACTGTTATTCGTTGTTGCATGATAATCTTTAACTTTTTTCAACATTGAGAAAAGTTTATTTGTTCTGTTATTATTATTTACCTTTGATGGATTATTGAGAAGTCTTTATTTTAGTAGTGTTTTGCTAATGGTGAAAACTGTTTTGAGATTAAACTTGATCAAAATCAATATTAAATATTGATGTTTTTTATTGCGTATAACGTTTCAACCTAGAAAAATAGTTGTCTTTTCGAACTGATCTTGTTCAAATTTTAATATAGTCAGAACAATGTAAACTTTTTGTGGTGTCAAAAATTCTTTAAAAAAAAATATAGGTTCTATAAAAATATTCTGTCTTTTGCCAAACGCGCTTTCTTACAGTAAATGAAGTCACACATTTTAACTAAGCACATGTGAAAGCATGTTCAAAAAATATTTAAAAAACTGTATAAAAAAAATGATTAGCATGGTTTCGTATCACGTCATTGAATATTCTTTTACTTTAATAATAAATATAATTATACTTACTTCCTCTGGGGTTAAAAAGCCTTTTTCAAATTTTGATTTTGCAGAGCTTAAGGTCATTCAGTGAGTAGGTACGGCACATTTTCTTTTTGCCATCTTTGCGGGTAAATGAGGCGTTCGGGTAGCGAAGTAAACCCACCTTGTTGCGTTAATTGAAACCGAGAGTCTAAATATTTGACGAGTAAATTTCTCACCCCCATGTTGCGTTCGACCTCCGTCTCCCGTCCACATAGCCACGCGGTGTGTGCCTATTTTCTTTTATAAATGCCTACAGATTGAATCAAAATTCATTACATGTAGAAATGTTTTTATTTTCATTCTAAATAGTTTTTTTACAACATATTGAAAATCAATTCCACTCAAAATAGTAGGTATATCATCAATATTTCACATCTACAAAAAGATTTTTTCGAGACGAACTGAAAATTAATTGGCGCATGATCTTTTATCCATATCATGTGCTTTGAATAAAAGATAAATAGAAAAAAATGTGATTTTTCATTCAATTAGTTTTAATGATATTAACTATTTATCCGTATTCTCGATATTAACAACATCTGAAGTAGATATAAATTTAAAGTATTTATTCATGCCTTTCTACAGATTTTTCAAAATAAGTCACTGAAATAGATATGCAACGCCCTGTGGTACGTGCGTTACTCGATGCTTCACAGAGATTTAAAAATACCTACCATCCGCGAGTTTTTTCGTAAAATATCTCAAAAGTTTCAAATCGAGGTAGGAAAACATTATAACCCAACTATCTCTAATCTTCAAAAATATGACGAGATAATTCTTGAGAATCGTTTTAAGCCGAAAGCAGTTCTGCTAGACGACCCACCATAGATTTTATGTTTCGTCTAAAATTCATATACTATTTAAGAACGAACTTAGCATCATGATAATGACTCTTTAGTTGACTTCATTGTGTACTGTATGCGCATGTGTGTGTACATGTATGAATATAATATGAGAGGAAGCAACTAGAATGTGATTTTCAAATGAATGCATATGGAGTCCCCGTGAACTGGCCTCGCTAAGGATTTCTTACCTCTGTAGCGATCATGTCTTTCCGTCAGCAACGATGGTAAAGGAATACAATTTTCCAAAACATTAGCGATAAAGGACACTCGAAGAACTTTGTCGCTTACGCGCCCTGGTACTTAGAGCTCCATATCCAATTTGATATCCAAAACAGCTTTCTGAATATTATTTTATTTTTAACTTCAGCCAAAATCATAATTTGACTAATGTGTACTCTTTATATTTTGTGTTCAGCTTGTATTATATATATCCGTGCACTTGCGTTCGAGACATTCTGTACAGGCGGTCTACCCAAGAATGCTATAAATAAATTACGTATTTCGGTAGGCTGGGTGAAGTCTTCCTTTTGAAGACTTAGTCGGTACCCACGCCTTTCTCTGCTCACTTCCTAAACGCACCCGCCTATACTACATCTCCAAAGCAAATAGATACCTTAACAACATCAATACGAGAATACGGAAGCATACTTAATTATAAGAAAATGGCGTATATCATATTATTACTACGTGATGTATAATTAAGCATGTTTTTGATAAATTTCCGACAGTACTATCACGTTACAGCTAACAATTTCGAAGTTATTTATACGTGTTTAAAATAGACATGTTATCAATGGTTTTCTTGGCAAATTTTCGAAAAGATAAATCATCACGGTGAATATTGTACCTTATTTTAAGTTCTAACATGAATACAATTGCTTAGCCAATCAATAAATATTTTTTTTAAAATACCTGAAACTACTTTAACTAAAATATCAATGCTCGAAAAGTTTATATTGCCTTCAGTTGTATTTTTACAGGTGACATCATTAATTTAATATATATTCTAGGGGTATACACTGGCGCTGATTTTCGAAAACTATATTCATTTCGCAAACGCAAAATATGTAAATAAAAGTATTCTTGTAGATTTATTTTAATTAAATAGCAATGCTACTTTTATCTAGCGTGCTTGGCGTGAGCAATGCGCAGACAATTAGCATGTCTGTATGTGCCTACGTTGGGTACCAACATATTATGCATATGTTGTATACTATCTGTTCAACGATAATTCTGATAATTTTAACGAAGAGCAATTTACTTTACTACGTAATTATTTTGAATTTTTACCCAAAAAAATTGCAGTGAATAAAAGAAAAAATATGGCTGATGTCTTAATAATAAAAACTCGAGGATTTTTTTATTGTTTTGGACAGTGAACATATTTATGAAGATTTATATTGAAATATTAATTGCATCTTCTGTTCTGACAAAAAAACAAATACTATTTCATGGCCATTCACAAACCACTTCAAGCTCTTTCGTCTGATAAAATACTCAAATTGTGCCGTTTGCAAACACTCTTTTATAGTAAGTAATATACGTGTTATGCGGGACAGCGCTAGCTGACTGAGCATAACAGAGCGAATGTTGTGCAGTCCTATTCCATGGCTGTGGTACGTGCTTGTTGCTATCTCGCTCTTATGGATAGAGTTAGAGTGAGACTGACTGTCCTTCAAATAAATTCAATCTGACACCACCGATTTACATACATAAAATATTTATTTTTTTGTCACATAATCTAGATTCTTTTACATTTTATTCACTGATCAAATACAATCTTCATGTTATCTTAATTAAAATATTTTTCAAATTTATTTGATTTAGATCAGCCAAATGTTGGAAAAAATAAAATTAATACGTGATTTTCAATACCCTTAAATCCTTAAACTAACATCAAAGAATCTCTAAATCCTAAAAGATTCTATCTCTGTAGGTTTCTATTTCGTAGTTGTACGCGCAATTTTGAGCCAATTTGAACGCGGAATATCCTCGTTCTAGAATAATAATTATTCAAATTCAAATTTACGCCATATTTCGCAAATTTCGTTTATTATTATTATATTCACTTAATTACTGAAGCATTAAATTATGTAATTGAACAGTGTGAAATTATGTCGCGTCTTCCGCACGAGTGATAATTTAAATTCATTTATTTTTAACAAGTTTATTTAAATACATTAAATTATTTTACTTAAAAAGAAACCTTCATTTTTGATTTTCGTAAAATTGAACTTCTCGACACGAAATAAATTATTTAAAAAAAAACGTTGAATTAAACATTATTTTAATGTCTAAAATTATTTTTTTATCCATGTCCGCTCTCAATGTGGAGCATATGGTCTCCTTGTGGAGAAGTCGGTAAATAAATCTAAAAAACGCTGTTCGTACGGGGACTCGAACCCGTGAGATCCGGCATAGAACCCAACAACGCTTACCGCTGCGCCATAGGACCTGACGTGTGTAACACATAATAATCAACTATTCAAGTAAAGCCTTACCAAACTAAAAAAAGTCTGTCTTTATTATTGGTTTGCTTACTGAACGTTTTTATAGCTGTTACTGACGACTTTTATCATTTTAATTTCAACCATTAATACATTCAGTTTTCCGCAAAACATAATGCGCATCAGTTAAGTTAGCTATTTTTTAATAACTACAGAAAGAAACATCTGGAAAATCTAGGATTTGAAAATTTGTATTTTGACATTCTTTAAATATCTTCTACACATCTTAGCTACCCATATCTGTAACATTCATTCTTTATTGATGAAAGTTAACCAATCACCGTGACTGAGTGAAAACGAATGCCTATCGCATTACCGTAATCGCATTTTCTTTCGTAGGTTTTTTTCTCGATGTAGGTACGTAAATGTGTATGCCTAAACCTAAACCTCTTTATGCTGCGTAATAAATATTTTTTCAACGATGTCAATAGACAAATATCAGTATTTTGAATAATTAATGTGTAACGCTTAAAATCGTCAAACGCTTTTAATCGCATGGAATCTTTATGATGAAAACATTTTCAATAAACAACAACATATTGCTTGTATTAGAAAGGGGTTCCTGCTATTTCGGAAGCTCGCTTTAAGTTAACCGAATTACCAATAGCAAACATTTATAGGATGATATTTATGTAATTGAAATTTCAATTTAATTAAAAAAATATTTAACATTAAAGCTAATTGATGCCAATGCGTCAAACATTTTGAAGTTAAAATATCATACAATATATAATCGATGAAATTTTTTATAAGTAACTTGTGATTGACTCGAGGAGAATTGAAGTCACACGCATGTTTTCCAGTTTGACATTTACCTTGCCGAGAATCAAACCCAGACCCAATCGATCGGTAGAGTAAGCTCTAACCAACAGCGGGCAGGTCGTTTATTGAATTTACTTATTTTATTTTACTATCAGAAAAGACTCAGCCGATTAAAAAAAAGCACGTTCGCACAGTTTGGTTACTAATCTTCTAATTGTGAAATCTCTGTTGAACAAGGGGTATTCTGACTATTATGAGAGATTTTCCTATTTTTTTCTTTTGCGGCTCACCCGATTTAAAATTCTGACGGACGTCATTGGTGTTACAGGCAACAGCATTAATATTCTGAAATTCCAGTGGATTTTTACGCACCCAGAATTTTATCAAACTATTAAATTTGAATTTGATATTGGCGGCAGGTGTTTTACGTTCAAACAATCCAGCGAACCTCCCACGTTCCTTGGCCCTCGCCCTTCTCTCACCCCATTTCCCTACGCTTACTTTTCGTACATTTTTTTTTCCCACCGCCCGCCTGCAAAGGTCCCAAAGAATTCCTGCTACTATGAAAATTTCCATCGCCTCGTACAGAGAGGTCTGAAGAAATTTTATAAATAACTTTACATCGACCACGTTTCAAGATATTTGAGAAGAATTTCGTATATTTATTTAAAATCACGTTGGTATAAAAACAAGCATATTTAAAAATCATAAATGTTTATTTAATACTTGAAATGTTTCCGGGGTGAAAGTAATTGGTATTTTTCAAATATTCTTTTCATTAATTTTATTATGAACATCACAAAAATATGTTTGCATTTTTTTTCAAATATAAATACATTATCTTAAAATGTTGGCGCGAATCATCTTAGGTGTACGTATATATAAAATTAAAAATTAGAAGATTTAAAATTAATAGTCACAAGTACCTAGAAAAAAAATCCTCTTATTTTCATCGGGAACACAGTACTTATTTTTTAAACATAATGCCTTTCCATCAAGTATTGACAGCGGATTTCTGTTCGAAGATATAGATGGTCTTGATGTCTTAAATTTTTTCTCTCACCCTTCCAATCCCTTAATAACTAGGCGTTGTTTACTACTAGTCTTATATTTTTAACCCTACTACTCTCTTTGAAAATGGGAGGTTGAATAACAAACAGTTCTCGTAGAAAAAACTTATTTTGGGATAAAAAAACGACTGTGGAAAACTTAAATAATACCACAATTAGAAATCGCAAAAGTTTGATGAATTCAAACATATATGTAATAACTGTCATGATCGTTATAAAAAAAACAGTTTGCACACCTGATGGCTATTTGATTTGTTTTGTGTTCTCTTGTAAATAAAACATGGACGTATTACGTAGTTATGAAAAATTGGAATTCTTAACTCTCACTATGACTTGATCGAAGAATATCCACAACATTTTCATGCGTCAAAAATCTAATGTGTTCGTAGGGTAACCAGAACCCGTGGACACCGACAGCATCCAAAGATAGGCAAAGTTTCATGATATCAAGAACGAATACGTTTGATTATTTATCGATGCTCTTTTCTGCCCACCTTGTGATGGCGGCGAAGTGTTTGGGTGGTCATTTGCATAGGCAGACATTTTTTTATAATCGAAAAGCAATTTTACTCTCCCTCCTCCGCCGCCGGCTCAAAAACTGCGAATTATATAAACGAAAATGAATAAGACAAGAGCAATTTCAATAGGGACAATCCGGTGGAACCTTCCAAGAATAAGCCGTTGCGTCGATTGATTTTTTTTCTATTATGAAATAAAATTCGCTTTTAAAACAAATAAAAAAAAATTGTCGCAATTCAGACGCTTTATTGAAGCAATTGCAGCGAATTTGTATGATAAATAAATTTTTGTCGCCCGCTTGTGGTCCAGTTGGAAAGAGCTTGCTCTACCGACCAGACGGGTGTGGGTTTGATTGCCGGTAAAGACAATGTCGAATTTAGATTTTTCAATTTAAATATAAGACCTAAGACATGGGTCTTTGTGATGTCAATTTAACTCGAGTTGATCTCGAGTGACTTACAATAAATTTGTATCGAGTTTTTCTAATATTGTCTTTCAACTTTCAAATACTTTGGGCGTATGTGTTAAGTTTTTTTTAACATATCCATAATTTTAATCATTCAAATTATCTACATTCACACAAGTTTTGTCACTTATGACACGGGTTTCGCCTGTTGGCAGCACGCACTGTAGTGGAAAATTGCTGGCAACACTATAAGCGCAAGTTCATCTGTTTAAATGTTGTAATAATGATTATCAAATAGAGAAATGCTTAAAAAAATTATGTTACTTTAACCGTTTGCCGCGCAAATAAATTATTAATATGTCCCAGAGATACTGCGTGTTTTTGAGAAAAATAATTTTGCCTAATGTACACTCGAATTCGATATTTTAAAAACCTATATTGACTCAGTATAGATAGCACTAAACATATTCATCAAAATATTGCTTATATTCTATTAGAATACCAAGTATTTGATTTTTTAATGTCTTGGACACCTGTGTCCGCTTGATATTCAAGTGGTTAATGTTTGATGTTATATTTAATAAAAAAATAAAAACAAATTGTAGATTTCGTTTTCGTTCACTACTTAACGCTCGCTTTTCACCCCTTTTTAATTTTTAGAGATAAATGATATTGGAGTACAATAATAAGGAACACTCAACTCAACCGGTAAGTTTTTAAAATTTTATCAAGCGATATTTTATCAATTACACGAATGTTTGTAATTAAGTCACTTGGGAATTTGGCATGGGGCAAGTCGTGAATCAAAAAATGTTTATGAGTTTTCACGCCGATAACAAATAACTAGACTATCGTTTGGCAGTTTATACGTAATATAAATCTTTAATCATTTAATTTGATAACGATTGTAATGTGTACACATTTAATCAGTTATACTACAAGTTGCCGATATGGGTTGGCAGTTGGCTAATCGTCGCTAATTGTTTGGGATCAGTAAGTTTGTGGATGTTGGGATAGTGCATAATTCGTTAGGCATACAATAATAATTATGATTAGGTACCGAATATTGACAATGCATGCCGTTTACCAAATCAAATGCTTACTGGAATTATACTGCATATTAGCATTTGACAATTATTAGCATTGCAGAATTTGTTTAATATATTACTTGTAGTCCTACAAAAACTTTCGATCAATATTTACTTATATAATGTTTGAGTGAATAAATAAAGATAACAAATTATTAAAAGTATTCGACATACGGTAGAAAAGCTTTATTGAATCTATTGTAAGGCGTGCATGCCAGAGATTCTGTGTGGAGGTAACCTGAGAAGAAATTCCCAATTTAACGCTTTTTGCCAGTCTCGGTTCTTGGGACGTTTTAATAAAATAACCCAAGACTTGAGAGTAATATTATTTGTATTCAAAATTGTGTAAAGTATGTTTAAAATCTTCCGTTTATTTAATAAAACATGATGTGTCCATTTTACTTACGTTTAATAGATGCTAACAAAGATTGCAATAATAACTATAAAATTACTGACCAATTCGTTATTAGTCGAAAGTAATGGTTTCATCGCCAAAATCAAACGAATCCCTCAAATAGTGTGTAGTAAAAATCAATATTAATATTTACAAACAATATTGCCATATTTAGGAATATTTACATTAAAAATAAGCTCGCATGAGTTTTCAGTTACCGATATCGTTCATACTTTTACTATACTAACGACAGAAGAATTTCCTAAAATTTAACAATTGCGTGTACCGTGTCCCTGTATATCAAAAAAGCCGAGACTTTGGAATCTTTAATGCATACGTCTGACAAAAAATAACATTACGAGAAAAATATCAATTGTGACATCCTCGGTCATTGTTAATTGCCACAAGTGATTATAATTAAACGATTTGTCATATAAATATATTGAAATTAGCTGATGAACGATAATTTTAAGCATTTTGAAGAGTAATTTTATACATAATAATTTTTCAATATTTTGTTTTCATCTTGCCATATATAGCTTGAAAAAAAAACATATGATTTAAAATAACTCGACTTGTTTGATAATATATAACAACATTATATTAGCGTATACGATAAGAATATTTAAAATGTTTCTCTATTGTGAACTTTAGCTTCACTCACGACTTTTTTGTTTCGAGCAATATAAATTATTCCCTCAATATTTGAGACCCTTCAAACGGCCTACCTCTGGGACTCGCTCACTTCCAATCGCCATTATAGGCAATGACGACATCCATTATTAAAGCTTCTAGTTATATAACATACATCTCTTGATCTATGAAAATATGACATTAATGTAGACTCCAGTGTTATTGGGAAAGAAAATAAATAGCTTGTCACACAAATACTTAGAACTCTTTACCGTAGGGATTCCTACATCTTGAACGACCGTTGGATACTATCTCATTAGGGTATTTGGCGGAGCTTAAGTATGCCGGAATGTCAGTGGAAAACCCAAAGAGATTATATGGTTACAAGAAATTTCGGAAAAGCCTCGCGGTGGACATACGCTCCATATAGAGAGCGGATATAACCCAAGAAAAAGAGTAAGTCAATCTGTAAAATTACTAGGAATAATTCAGAAAAAGATAAAGTGCAGATAACACAAGTTGGTTGTCTCACCACCACTCGTTATGTGTGTTTAGCCGCTGTTTTACGACCATCTTAACGGTCAAGAAACGAAACGAATTTACTTATTTATGACCCAATACAAAGTTGTACGAGATTGATAATTTGAATAAATTACTTATGTGCTTAAAAAAAGAGGAGGATTGAAAGAAATAAACAAGATTCTTCGATTCAAAAAGCTATTTAATTTAAATCATATTAAATATTCTGCGTATCCGTTTACTGAGAATCCGCCGTGATGGAAGCATTAAATCTTCTTCGTGTTGAATTTAAAAAAGAATCAAGAATATTCCGTTTCCCGTATGGTGTTGCAAATTTGTCGAATGTCTCAAAGATGACCTTGGTTGAGATCATATTTGTTATATTCATCATAATAGACACTGTTAGGGTATCCAATCTCGGGATCCCCGGATCCCGGGATTGGGGTTAGCTCACCTAGGAATTGGAAATCCTCAATTCGCTATACAGAATCTCGTTTTTTTTTTTTAGCCCACCGAGGAATTTGAAATCCTTGATTTCGTATACTTTTTTACTTTTTCCCAAATTGTCACAGAACCTCGTTTTTTTTTTAGCTCACCGAAGAATTTGAAAACCTTGATTTGGTATACTTTTTCCCAGATTGTCACAGAACCTCGTATTTTTTTTAGCTCACCGCGGAATTTGAAATCTTCAATTTGCCAATTTCGTGTCAATTTTCGGGACTTGCTCTAAATTTCTCAATCCCGAAATCCCGGGATAGCGGCCGTGTCAATCCCGGGATTTTGGGATCATAAAATTGAACGGGATCCTAGACACTGGGGATAAAGCTCAAATAATGACCAAACCAACAACAGAATTTAATGAAATAGGCTAAAGTTTGGTTTGACATATAAATTAAAACCTTTTTTCCAAAAACTGGTCATTCCAAATCGAGATAAAAAGTTCTGAATTTCATTTTTTTCTCAATTAAGTAAGCTACAAAACTATGTACATATTTTAAATGTACAAAAACGAATATTTATCCCACAATTATTCTTTTATTCCTAATTTTGGTTTTAGCCAGTGCTTAATTTGATTCCGATGACATAACCAGTTTTCAATTGCAAAATTCAACCACCTCATGCAATTATGGCGGGCTAGTGACATATCCTTAACATAACATTACGTAGTAATTTGGTCGTAACACAATACAAACTAATATTAACATTGGGGTTACTTTGTATCTGGTATATCCACCTATTGACAGATGATGTCCCTTAATAATCCGATGTGACGTTGGCGGCGCCACTTTCGCAAATCTCCTGCCAAACAGTGGCGGTTAATTAATCGATCTGTTTGTTGGTAAACATGCGTTGTGCGAGGCAGGCGGGAAGAATGAGTGGGACTCTAATGTGAATGCGTAACTTGATAAGGTATTAAGATATCGCTTTCACACCCCTGAAATCTTTCAGAGATTGTTAATGGTAAGACATACACTTATAATTTGACTCATTATCGTGCTTCACCAAAGACGTTGTACTTTCTTTCATAATTTCAATGGGGCTTACTATTTATGTTTGGGCGATTATAATTAATTTTAACAGTATTATAAAATTTTCAGTCCAAATTAAAGTGGCTTTAAAATTACACCACATTTTCGTTATACTTACATATTAAAACTCGTACCTTTTGATTATTTAGATTATTGGAGCTAAATATTTAAATTATATAAATGGAGCATTTCAACACAAGTGGTTAAACAAGATTAAGAAAAATGTTAGCGTTGTTGGCTTCCGTGCCGGATTTTACAGGTTCGAGTCCCAGTACGAGCAGCATTTTTTCGATCGATTTCGGTTCGAAGGCATGGGTGTTTGTGATGCCTAAAAATTTCATCGCCCTTTTTCGATCCTTTAATAACCGGGTGTAGCGAGATCGATTAGTAAATCACTAGTCCTGTCCTAGCCTTACCCTACCATCTTTTCTACTATATTTGAAAAAGAGAGGTTGAGTGACTGAGTAACAAACGGTTCTTGTAGAAAAACTTCTGTTGAGATACCTCCATTAGGAGGCCATATTCTCCACATTAGGAGTTGGCATGGATGAAAAAACAAAAAAATATATACATTGAAGATTAAAAATTCAAAACTACTTTATTTTAAATATGACAGGAGGTGTATAGTAAAAATTGAAGTATACTATATCCCAGTGCTTCCCAACCTGTGGGCCGCGAAATTCAGTAGAAAGTACAAAAATCTATATATTTAAGTCTATCAAATCGGTGTTTCCCATATTGGGGGCCGCGGAATTTCTTAAGGGGGCCGCCGGATTGGGGGGAAAGTATAGCAAATCGAGGACTTCGAATTCGTCGGTGAGCTAAAAAAAAAACGATTTTCTGTGACAGTCTGAGGAAAAAGTATACCAAATCACAGAATTCAAATTCCTCGGTGGGCTAAAAAAAAAAAACTAGTTACGGAGACAATTGAGGAGGGCCGCAGATTGTTTTTGTTAGATTTAGAAGCACTGCTATATCCATCCAAGTCCTATGAGATCTAAAAATTACTTGATATTGATGAAATTTCAATGTTTCAATTTAAAGATTTGTAAAAATATAATTATTTCCACATACTAACTTCTAAAATATTGCATAACAGCCAAGGTTTCTTATCGTAAATAGTACAATGTATGTTTCCGTAAAGGTTCTCTTAAATTGTAGGTAACAGTAAAAAAATATGTTACATACTTTAAATATGTTTTTTGCAAGCTTACTCCTGAGCGTGTGTAAATTTACGACCCCTACATAAGTATAACGAAAAGTTATCCATGACAACCTCAAAGGAAAGTTTTAGTGATTTACACAAAATGTCCTCTCTTATACCTACTATTGAAACCATCCATTTCAATTCAGCGTACGCCACTTTGAGAATTGGTATGAATATTTAATTGGTGTTATCATTTCACACGATTTTTGTTTTATATATAAGCCAACTAGAGGTGAAGTGAGCCGACTAGTAAAATGTTGAATAAAATTCTTGCACTTTTAATCACTATCACGTCTTTACTTGGTTCTTTGGTGGATTGCATTTTTTTTTATTTTGGGGAGATAGCACTATTGCAATGTGTATTAACTGAGGTTACTTCACTTTTACGATAATTTAAGACGTGTAGAATATTACAACCAATCCAAAAAAAATATAAAATACCACTTGACTCACTTCACCTCTCTGATCTCTGGACCCATATCTGATCAATTTCTTGTTTTTTTTTTTCCAGAACTTTCAACAGCTCTTTACAAAAGCGCCATGCAGTCAGCACACGCTTCTCAAATTCAAGTGGTAGCAGGCATATTCACCTCAGGATACAACCAAGACATCGCTATGAACCTTGGCTTCCAGAAACAAAACGAAATATACTATCAGCGATACTTGACTGAGGGAAAGGTCGTCTTTGAAAACCCTGGAAGCGGAAACTACGGCGCAGCACTGATGGCTGCAAAACTAGCCGACGATGAAAATGAAAGCGATGAATGCTTAGACATCACATGACCGCCAAAGACTTGGAGTATATTTCCACCAATCATTCTACTATAGTTTGTTAAAATAGTATTTTAGTAATTTGTAAAATTTGGCAACTATAAATTGCATAAAAATGACATTTTTTACATTATATAATAAACCTTTATACACACCAGGCAGCAACGCCACATGTCAACATTTTCTCAACATACGTTCACTGTCCGCGAACCATATATCGTGCGCAAATGCAGTGTTGTGATACGTATTAATGATAGACAGATAAACGAATCAACTAACAATTATTTTGCTGTATGTTATCCACTCTCCTACTCTCTTTGGAAAAAGAAAGGTTGAACAACTGAGTAACAAGCAGTTCTCGTAGAAACATTACAGTTGAGATAAACTCCATTATGAGTCGATATGCTTCACATTGGGAGCAGACTTGGTAAAAAAAATATTATCCACAATTCAAGTAGTATGTATGTTTTGTTTTTGATAAGTCAGATGTTTCATTTCATCACGAAGGAAATCTGCATCTGCATTGAAATGTCTTAGGTAAGTATACAAAGGGTACAAGTCTATTTTTTTCACTGGTATTTTTTTAGGAAACGATTATATAGATGGAAAAATTTGGTTTCTAATTCGTTGGATTAAATTTAGCGCAGCCTCTTGCGGGATAATAGCTTATTACGTTGATGCTTTTAAAGATTAAGTGTTTTATTATTTTTTCCGTTGACAATATATTTTTTTTTTTAATTAAAACTATTATTTATTATTTCTTTTTCAGTAAATCTGGAAACGATTCTCAATAGGTTGTTTCGTTGGTATTATTGAAAATTTCATTTAATACTTATCAGACAAAAACTCCAAAGAAAACTAGCAAATCAACAAAATAAGACAGTTTGTTAAGAACGAAGTCGATTTTTTTTTCTAAATTACTAGTCATTGTTTAGTTTTCATTAAAGAGTTGAAGTAAAGTATTACAAAAATGAGATTCGACAGACAAATTTACATATAAATGGAAAAAGTGCAGCCGACTAACCCAAGTAGTACTGCAAATCCGAGGTAACCGTCTGCTAGTTTTATTTTTGGCATTATTCAAGAAAATTTTAATACAGCTAAGTGTATGCACACGCAAAAAGCACCGCCGGTTACTGTATTTTCATAATTGGCTTTATTCAAACTGTAAGAAATACATTTATCCGAAATATGGTGATTTTAAGATTATTAGACTAAGGGCAGTATTCTTTATACCTTCCTTCCGTTACTCAAGAAGTGGACTAGAGGAAGCTTGGAAAGGACTCACGCGAGCCTCTTGTTAAATTTTATTTATACTGGTGGGCTCTTTGTTAAATTAAAAAAATAGACAATATTATCAGACCAAATCAGTACTTGACTGTAACTTCTGAAATATATTATTATCTAAGACGGTTTGAAACATATAATCAGACCTAAACAAGTAGTACCTGTTACTGCATCAGTCTTGAAATTTTCACTCATGATTTCTAAGATAGGTAAGTTATTCTTTCAGTTATTGATATAAAACATATTGCGTATTATAATACAAAATAATGGGCTTAAGATTAAAAATAATCAGATCCACTTTTACCTGAACAAAGATAAACATTCTATTATTATAAAAACTGAGACAGTTTTTAATGTAAGTTTCATAGTTTGACATTTAAATGGCATGGGAGCTACGAGGCTTAAAATTAAATTCTGATCTTTAATATCAGTACTCCAATATTATGACGATATTTCATACTTTTACAAAACTCGTTTGGACTTGTTTGATTCCAATTACGCGAGCATTACGTATAATTGTATAAAAGTGATTTAAAAAGAATTGCACCCTTTTCCAGAGCCTTGCGAATAATGAAGCGAGATCATTGTTAACATATTGGTAGCCCACCGTGACATAGCTCCAATCAAAGCCAGAGAATATTAATCAACAACTTTGCAGGAGCAAGTAGTCTCTTGTATTGTTACAGATTTAAAATGTCAAAGTATTTCAGTTCTACAGTTTTTAATAATTTTATGCGTTGATAGCTATTTCGGCTTGCGCCATCGTCAGAACTAAAATAATTTGATATTTTAAATCTGTTATAATGGAGTTCTACCAAGTAAATGCCAAATCAATTAATATCTTGTATTTTTATTTGTGTTGACCTAAAATTTTTACTAGTTTATTTGGTATTAGTAACTATTCGATGAACTGATGGTGCACTTCGTACTGATATTTTTTTTATAATTTAACACACCCATAAAAAAATAATTAAAAAGAAACCAAATAAAAACGTGATAGTACTTAAAATTCCATGAAAAAAGTTTTACCATTTTACTAGCTGGCTCACTTCAACTTTATTGGACCCAAATGATGCAATGCACCAGACAACCTCGTATGCCAATGATCATTTACTTACAGATGTTGAAACTGACTAGTATACTTCCGAAAGCTTCAGCCTAGCAAACGACTTGCTCGATTGGTGGTATTCTGGTATCCTGAAGTCTTCGAAAGACCAGCCGCATTTACTTCTTTTATATTATATCTTTCAAAGGAAATACAATGCGGTATGACAAGAATGTTAATATACCATGGGAGGAAGAAACATAACTGGGGATGTCATGAAACACTGGAAGAATTAAATTATACAAAGAGAGCGTACATGATCAAAGGAGAAAAATAAAATGATTATCTTTCCAGACTTAATGCAAACATTTATATTCGTTTAATCAAATCCATGCGATGTACATGGCCAGAGTAATAGTTAGTTTTACTCTATCGTTAGTTGCTTTTGCTATTTTTCAGGATATAAAAATAAAAATATATTATTTTTGGTTCGTATGCATATTCACTGAGGGACACTGTAGTGTCGGATTGAAAGCTTCACGCCAATTTGCTGCCTCATTTCTCAAAATGCTCTCGTTCCGCTCTCTTGTAAAATAAAAGTGAAATTTTCAATTTAATCCTCTTCATTTATATGTTTGAATATAAATATTTCAATGTGCATCACATTCATCCCGAGAGTTGCAGAGAGTCGGTGTGTATATTTTGAGACACCAAATTCTCATTCGGTTATTTCATTTGATATTAATGTGGTATACATATTAGTAGTTTACTCTGATATCGGTTCGGACCATGAATACATTTTAACGCATAAAAACTAGGGTCTCTTATCCCGGGATACTGTTAAATCCCGTGATTCCAAATTCTCGGGATTGTGACAGTACTAATCCCGGGATTTTTGGGATTGAGAAAATTACAGAAAGTCGAGCGAGGTGTAAAAAAGTGTATGTAGTTATTTTTTAATTTGCAGATCGTGGAAGAGCTAAAAAACAAAAGCTCTCGCCCTGTTTATTTTGGGAAATACGAGAATTCGTGGGTCTTTGAAATCGACATGAATTTTTTTGAAATCTCAAACAAAATCGCCGAGCGAAAATTTTCTCAATTCCGAATCCAAATTTATACACAATTTTATGTTGAATGTTCAATCCCGGGATTGGGAAAATTGTCAATCCCGAAATCACGGGATCACATTAAGAGTCCAGTTTACATACCTTAATACAAACATAAATGCGAATACATGCAAAGTCTGAAAATAATTTTAATAGAAGTCTTCCATCGGATATCTTATATGGCAGGGATGGTGAACCTTTTTGGGTCCGCGTGCCAAAAATACTCAAATATTATTTCTCGATTTCAAAATAAAAAATGATTTTTTAAACGATAAGATTGTCGTTTATCTTGGGAAACATTTTAAAATTAATAAAACTGAATAAAATAATAATTCACGGATTATCAAAGCCAAATTTATTTTTTTAAACAAAAAAATAAAAAAAAATGATTTTGGAAATCGTTCGGGTGCCATCCAAAATCTCAAACGTGACACCTCTGGCACGCGTGCCGTAAGTTCCCCATCCCTGTTATATGGCTTTCAAATAATTCAGATTTTACTGCTGAATTTTATCATCATCGTATTTCGGTAAAATTATTGGGTTAACGTCGTCATATTCTCCTGTAAGATTTATAAATCGTCGGTTACGATTTTCCGCAAATTATGGAAAGATTGATAGATAAATTTGTGCGCGTTTAATACAATGTAATGCTGAATGGTATAAATTACTTAGGTAAAATAGGTTTTTTCATAAAGAACAATTTGATTATTTTAGAAAAGGTTCACGTCTTTAGAATAAGTACTTGTTTTAATCATATAGATAGACCCTTATATTGACCTCGTTTAATATATTTTAGCTCTTCCTTCAACCTCTTATCCAGGACTTCTAGATAACAATTCAATTTGAGAATTCTAGAAAAAACGTTGTTTGTTTTAAATTTTCTGTAATACCATAGATTGCCTTTAGGAAAAAGAGAACTAAGCTGATTTTGGCATAGAAAAGGTCAGCTGAAATAACATTATAAATAATTAAATATTTACAATTCTTGCTGGATTTCCTTCTTTTCTTCTCTCACTAGCGTATATTTAGATTTAATTAGATCGGGTTGGCTTTCCATTCGAAGGTTGGAATCTAATAAAAATAAATTTGTATTATATTTAATTTTAGACTTAAATTAAGCACACAAGAAAGATGATCAACGTAATTTATAAATCTAAAGAAAAATAAATTGAACAGTATTTTTGAGAGCATAACCTTTTCAACACTTCACTTGCGATCATCATATCGTCGGTTTAGTTCCATGGTGTTACACCTATAAAATGATAGTTTTGAGATATGACTTACCACATTTTTAGCGCATCTAAACCGAGTTGTGTGTTGTCGGATCCTATGGCACAGCGATTAACGTTGTGATATTCCGTGCCTGGATCGAGTCCCAGTACGAACAACATTTTTTAGATGTCTGAAAATTCTCTCCCACCCTTTCCGATCTTTCAATAACAGCACGTATCGAGAGCTATTAGTTAACCACTGTCTATCCCTACTACTTTCTTTGGAAAAGAGAGGTTGAGCGACAAACAGTTCTCGTAGAAAAAAAAACTTCTGTTGAGATACCTCCATTAGGAGGCTATATGCTCCCGATTGAGAGCGGACATGGATACAAAAAAAAATGTTGTAAAAAAAGTGATAATAATTATTTTTCAATCATTTTGTCATTTATCTCAATTTAATTAAAATTCATTGAAACGACGACAATACTATTAAATGTCAATTCGAGCTGTATTTATGAGGAAATAAGAGACGACTGTTTATGTTTTTTATTTACTAAGAGTAAACAAGTATTTTTTCTATTTGTACTTTTGTGGAACTTTGGAAGAGATTCATTCGAATATAATGGGTAATTTAAATCAAAACATAAAAATTTTGACTTATCATTTTATGGAACTACACCATCGATATATTTGTATTAGTTATACTATACATCAAGTAAAAAAGATTTTTTTACTTTGTGGTGTTGATTGGGTTAAAAATAGTACTGTTTGAGGCAGCTATCCGCTTTTCAAATAAAATTCGTACACTAATAGGAATTAACAAAAAACCAAATTTTCTTATTAGATTTGGTGAAAATGTTATTTTCTCACCATTCCGTTAAGAGTCATAATAATTATATTAACTTTTTCCCATTTGGCAATCTTTATAACCTTTACTTTGTTATAACAATATTTCTTTAGGGAAATAAAAATGTCAAAAATGTTATTTGCTTATCATATTTATCACGCGTGAAATAACAAAAAGAATAAATTTCACAGTGATTTAACGTTATTAGTTTATATATTTTTAATTTCGTATGAAATACATAGATATTAATCACGCAATCTATAACGGCCTGTGCTAATTTCTCATTTGCATTTAAATTCAAAGTGTTAGTAATAATATTATATCGCCTAAATAATAAAAGATTCATATCGCTTAGTACGCACGTATTTAAAAATATATACGTTACAAAAAATCTCGTTTAGCTTACTGAGTAAATAATATATAGCTGACGACCTATTTTACTACAGCATATCAGATAAGTCATTTTTGCTGTAAATAACAAGTGAACAACGTGTCTCAAATCATTTTAACTAAGTATAAAAGCTAATTACGTTACATATTTTAAACGTATATTACATTCAATGATTTAATCTCAATTTGCTAGGGATACAAAACGACATAATATTAAATAAAGGTACAGAATATCTTCTTACTGCAAATAGAAATGATGTTGGATTAATGAGTTTACTATAATAAACGTCTTCATAAATACACAAACATGTCGTGCTACCAGCAATGAGAGCCACGTGAAATTCAATCTTTTCCATAGAAAGGCTTTTAGTTTGGTTCGCGGTTAAATGAAATAAAATTACAGGAGAAAAAAAGCCTCGACACAGATGCTGCCGCCGGACGTTCAGTACCCCATCAAATTCGTTTTGAGTGGAAAAGTTTTGCGATACGCCGCCAGATGGATACATCAAAATAAAACAAGTACAGGGTGACATCTGTTTTATCATCAACGAATTATTATTACACAATATATCCCACCGAAAACTAATTAAATAGTAGTTTTGTACACAATGACACATAAAGTATTTTCTAGTTTTATTAACAAAATAACATCATATGTTGCGTAGTATTGAGTATTCGACGTTTGTTTAGGAGGATACTGGAAAATTGTGACCATTGTCAAATTTCTGCATTGGAATAGTGCATACTGTGTAAGAATTTGTTACTTAAATACTGAATGGTTCGGGGTCACAACCGGAATGATCCAAGGTTGTGTTCTTGCAGCGTTCCTTTGTATTGTTATCTTTGATTTTATTATTTGGAAGTCTATTCCGTATGATCGAGGTAAAGCTTTTGCTCCTGGTCAGAGGCTCTGTGACCTTGAATATACTGATGATTCTTCGATATTTCAAAAAGTATGTTAAGGGTATCCAAGATACTTTTTACGGGTTAAAAACTAACACATCACATTAGACCAAAATAAACGCTAGGAAAACCGATATGATGTGTAACCAAACCTGTCATGATTCTGACAGGTCTCTGACCAGCGTGAGAAAGCTCATCGGGAAAGTTGATCGTATCAGGTAACTTGGTGTACATATGCTGGAAGACATAGCGCAATATAGAAAAACTTTGCTATTGGCTTATGAATAGCTGGAGCTGCATTTAATTCAATGCAGATTTTCTGTGACACGCAGCTGTACACGACTAAAATGCCATTTGTAAAGCGGCATTCTACCAATGTTGCTCGATAACAATAAGTTAAAGTAAAGATTAGTTTATATTTGATCAGCTTGATAATAGTCAAAGAAATACATTATTTCGGAACAAGCTTTACACATTTTTTTTATTATTAGCTTCTGTAAAACAGGTGTTACTATGATACTTCATTCTTTCAATTCAGAATGCCGAGGATGCTCTTCACTTTGAAATTTGTTTATTCATTAATTACCTTAATTCAATTTACCATCGATCCTTGCTGGAGTGACAAAAAATATATACAAATGAAGAATACTTAAACCATGTCCGCTCCCAATGTGGAGCATATGGACTCCTAATGGTAATGGTAAAAGTGTTTTCTACGAGAACTGTTTGTTACTCAGTTGCTCAACCTCTCTTTTTACAAAGAGAGTAGGGATAGAAGGATAGGGTTAGGACAGGATTAGTGGTAAGCTAATCGCTCTCGATACGCCCCGTTCATAGGATAAGATGGGTGAGAGGGGGGAATTCAAGACATCACCTGTGACCTTAGACTGAAGAATACTTAAGACACTTTTTATTGATTTATTATCTGTACCGTTTCCTTCAGCGACTGAGCATTTTTAATTAATTTGAATGCTCTTTGGCTTCTCTATTGTATTCTTTCATCGGGTAAAAACTTTCCTTTGCTAAGCAATGTCGCTTCTGATTATTCAAGTACATACTATAATAAATGTGCTTGTATTTAACAAATTCGTTATTCTAGCCGCTTCGAGTTACCCTGTACAAATATTTTTAGTGTCTGCACTAAATGCACAGTGGACCAGACGAAGTGATGCAACTTTGTGCATTTCCCTGCACCTGTCGGGAATTTATTCAAGTATCGAGTTTCAAGAGAACTTTTATACTTTCGTGAAATTTATCCGTGGCCAGTTTTTACTGACTTATTTTTCCGACCCAGTCTTCCGTAGATTGGTTTTAGTTTTGACATCGTTTGTTACATTTTGTTGAGTGAATCAGCATTTTCCAAACATTGCGTTGCAATGAAAATGGTGCTTGGCGGAAAACTTCATCGACCAAAAGCAACTCACTAAAATCATGGTAATACTATCCGTAAATATATTTTTAAAAAAATCAATGAATGTTTGCTTTGTTGCTTCAACAAGTTTTTTAAGTTATTGAAAATGGAACGTTTGGATCTCAAAAATCTTGAATACGAGATCGGTCTCATATATTAATTGAGTTTGAATACCTTATGTTTCCACCCACTGTATCCGAGTTTGAAAGAGACGTATAATTAGTATAGTAAAGATCAGTTAACTGACCACTGGCGTTTACCTAGCAACATAGGGCCATAAAATGTTGCGCTCTAAGCAAATTCGTTAAACGCTGCAAACGAAATTGCATAGAACCTGATGTTTTATGACCCTTGGGTAATAGAGCATCTTTAGAACGTTTTAAATCGAGAAACGATTATTTTTTGTAAGTCAAACTCTCACTTCAAAAGAGTAGAGAAGGTTGAAGATAGGAAAGAACCATTATTAGATAGCAAGTTTTTTTCACCGATAAAACTGATAAAGTGACAGACATCCATGCTAGATAAGAATCAATTTACTGCTTAAAAAAAAAAAATCTATTCTTTGATTCGAACCCAAGCTCGAAAAAAATGTCTGTCCAATAGCGTAGATCACTCCACCACGCAGCCGGTAAAAATAACAGTTACTAGATGTATGAATTGAAGAAATTAAAATGACTTTCATTTACTTTATTGATACATTAGTTCTTAATTATTGTATCGCAAGCACCACATATAATTTCTGCAGACAGAATTTAGACATATAAAATATTTGTGATTCAATTTATGAGAAAACAAGAGCGGCACTTGTAGTGGTGTTGGTAAAACTCTCCAGATTACGTAGGTCGTTTATCATTACGCACGCATCTGCTGGTAATATATTTTCTATGTTATTTATCATAAAATTCATAGGTTTACAACAGTGATGGAAAACATATATACAGTAAAAATATACGTATTGATAATAAATTTTGTTTTTTTGATTGTTTAAGTTCAGGATTACATAATAAAAATTAAGATTAATAAATTACATGCTGAGATGAATTCCGAATTAGTAGAACTGTTTACTGCAGTCCAAATTCACACAGATTCAATTTTTCAAGATGCCTTGATTGTTAATAAGGCTAATTTCTCGACATTCTTGATGAGAATCTTGACTTGACTACTTACTAAAGTCAATATTCTCATGAACAATGACGGTCTTTTGAAATAAGGATTGTACACACACGAGCTAGTTGAACGATTTTAAACTGCTATGTCATTTTTTCTAGTGCACTACGTGGCTCAAAATCAGTCTTGTGTAGATCATCTCGGACCATACATATGAGGACTCTTTTTCAATCGATGGCGCAGTGGAAGAAAGCAATAAAACGTTTGCTGTTATATATACAAAACGTTTGGTGGTGGAAAGCCAACTTGATTCAAATTGGTTATTTTCAATGGATTTTTGATATTTTAATTTCTTTTTAAAAATTATATCCAGACTAACTCTATTCTAAGATTATTTATTCATAAAGTTAACATTGATTCTAATTCTCAACACCGGCCAACTCTACGTGAACTACAGACACTTTTTGTTTTAGTAAAACTAATATTCGGATGAATGTATAATATAATGTAAAGGTATATTACAAATTAAATACTTTTCGCCGTAAACTAGATTTGAAACTGTGTAAATTATTGATTCGCCATCTTTGCTTTGGGCCTTTTTTGGGTGATTTAAATTCGAGTAAAACAGGATTACTAATCTTTTCCATCTTTCGCATGATGGGTTTGGCCAGGGTCATTCAATTTGTGGTAAATTAAGACGCATATCTCGCGTGGATGAGTAGAATTTGTGTATTGACAAGCATTAGAAGATCAGGAATGTGTTTGATATCACAACACCGAAGAGTCTTAACAGAATTGATTTAACAGTTTGATTCAAGAAGAAGCCGAGGAAGTTATTTACATAAAGGACTTTTTTACCATGTAATGCGGTGGAACGGCGTTTCGACACCTTTTCTCAGCATTTTTAATGTTTCAAATTAATATTAGATTTTTTTTCATTGGGACCCATTGCCATTAGCTGTTTGTCGCCATCTATAATTCCTTTTGAATGTTATGTGAAAGGTACTGTTACATTCATAAGTTAATATCTTCATACAACACTTAGTCCATAGACCTACTCTGTGACCATAACTAAGAGTCTAATGCTTGATATGTTGTTCTCTAAAAAAGATAGATTAATTAACGAGCAGTTCTCGTAAAAAAATGTTATGTTAAGAAACTTCTATTAGAAAGCCATATTCTTCACAATGGGAACGGACGTTTAAAAAAAACATTATGTAATAAAATATAATTTAAATTTTACATTCCACAACCGGCTTTCCTTATTGTATAAGCATTTTCATTTTTTTTTAAAGCGAAGCTGTCTTTTAAAATACGTGTTAGTTTTTTATAAAATTCAAGAAGAAATCAATAATTTATATCCACGCCCAAGAGATAACTTTAAAAAACGGAATAAAATCTGAAAACATCGGATTATGTGTTTGCCGATACGACGAAACAAATAAACCGGGCTGTTTTTGTTTGCCATTTCTGGTAACAGATATAACGTAATATGTACCTAGTTCCCAACAAACTCACCCAGATAAAGAAGGTCTGAACGTGATGGAGGTCTAAACGCCTCTTGTGGACTTTTCAAAAAAGATATATTACTATTTACAAAACCCGCTTAACTCGACGACATGACAGAATATTGCCCGACTCCCGACTCATTGCTATGAAATACGAACAACGAGGTAAATTAACCCTTTTAATAAATACAACCCTTATTTTTGAGTCATAGAATCCACTCAAAATCATTATATCTAATCACCAATCGATTATAATTAATATTCTGGTTATTTTTTATATAAATCAATGGTATACATTAAAGCTTATACAAAAAACGACTTTTGAAAAAACCGGTTGTCGAATGTCAATATTGTTCGAAAACTGGTCTTATCCGGTTTTCGAAGTTTTACAAAAAATGGATAATTCAATTAAAATAGCGAGGAAAGGTTCATTGTTTTAATGTTGTTTACTTATATACATACATAATAATGCACAACAAGAAATTATTTGGTTTTACTCTTCAGAAAATATTATTTAAGAAAACACAAAGCGTCCCCGGATCGTTTTGTAACAAAATTTCCTGATATCGAAAATACCCTTTCGCTGGGTAATGACATATGGTCATTAAGCCATCAAATAAAAGATCCAAATTTTCTGTCCTTTTTTATATAGACTCGTTTATGGAAAATTCGGCACAACCGGTTACGAAGTTGAAAACCCGGTTTCGAATGTCACAAATTTTGCAAAAAAACCGGTTTTTGAAAACCGACAAGTCCTAGTATCATCGGAATACGTATTGTCTATTTGTTTTTAATTTTAATTATCAATCTATTACGAAATTAGATTTTTTCGTTTTAATTAATATGTCCGTCTATAATCAGGGCTGTGGAGTCAGAGTCAAAATTGGACATGGAAAATTTTTACGACTAATATCCATTTTCTTAAATAATGTTTAATGATGTGTATTTATACCATAATAGTCCATAGTGCTTCCACTGCATGCTATGGTGACTAAAGATGATCTGATGGTATACATATATGTAAGTTTAAATGAAATGATTGAAATAATCTTTGGAGTCGGAGTCGGATCCACAGCCCTGTCTATCTATAAAATGTTGACAGATGACCCTGCCAAGATAATACACTTTTAAAATAATAAAAATATTTTGGCGAGTGCTCCTGAGACACTCTCGCCAGCTATAAGATATCACTTAACGCTGTTGTGTTACGCAAAACGAGCACCGTTTCTCAACAGGGGTCTACAGCATGTTCCAAGGAGACTACAGAGAAAAAAATATTTAAAGGGAACCACAGCACAGTTTTGAGGGGGTACGAGCAAATCCATAAGCTCCCAGATTTTTAAAAATCCCCAATTCTGCAATTCCAGGTTTTTTAAATCGAAATTATTGGAAGAGCTAATACAAAAAAGTGTCGCGTCTTTAATTTTGGGAATTCCGTAAATTTTTGGGTTTTTTAAATCGGCCAGCAAGTATTTTTTTTTGAATTCCGCAAGAGAGCTTAAGAAGTTCCACACTATAACATTTTGGGAAATCCGTAAATTCCTAGGTAAAATTTTGAAATCTGTCAGCAAGCAAAATTTCAAAGAATTGAAAATTATTTTGGAATCTTTCAATTTCTCACTTTTTCTCCAGTCATCAATCTCAAAATAATTGTGTCCCCGAGTCTCGAAAAACCTACATACTTATATAAAAAAACGGGTATGGGGGCCACGGAATAAATATGAGACTCATAAAGAGCCACGGGCTCAAAACTATGCCCGATTAGATATTCAACAGGCATCTGTATTAAACCACTCAATCATTTTATTTTACAAAGAAATTTAGACAAAATTTTCATTTCTGATCGCGGCTTCTTCGCTTTAAAGCCTACCCGCAGGCTATTAACCGACCAGGGGGGTAGTCTTCCTCCGAATTGATGGGCAACGTTACACCAAAACGGAGATTATTCTACAGATTACTTACAACTGTTTAATTAAATCTCTTGATTCGTTGAGTCTATTTACGCCGTAGATGACGTAGACTCGTAGAGCTTGTAGATTGTTGACCTGTGCCTTCTGTAGCTGCTACGCCTGAATAAGGATTGCAATACCGGATGAATATTTCACAATATCGATAGTAAAAAATACGAATAATTGATAATCGCAATACTAAGCGAGTGCCTACTTTAAAAACGGTATTATATTTCATAAATATACCATCATTAAAAAATAAATCTTAAACACTCGCTGTTGATTTTCAAAAATAACTTACCGCTCAAAATACATAATTGAAATACTCGTCGAATCTATCACGTGTCAGTCTTGATATAAGTCTTAGCAGATTTAAATTATTTTAATTAATCGCGAACAGTTTTATTAAAATGTACATGACTGTGGAAAGGAAAGAGGACGTAACCCACACATATCAAATTTTACAGGAGGCGCAAAAAAAGTGTTTTGATGATTTTGCGCCATAAGCAAATTACGAATTATACACAACCTTTAAGTGCGCGGAGACTTATGAACTGGTGTTTAATTGACATAATCTAATATTAATTAAAGAAACTTTCATTTCAGTCTTTTTTCTTGGTTTTAATTTTTTACAAGATCATCTTTTTCGCACTTAAAATGTAAGTTTAGATACTAATTCCTCATTGGTAGCTTGCATCCTTTTAATAGAACGTGTATCAAGTTTGATACATAAATAACCTGTTTTGAAAAAACTGTGGGTTACATCTTTTTTCCTTTCCACAGTCGACGTAAACATTTAAAATTGTTGGTATTAAAAAAACCTTCAGTATCATGACCAACACAACTGTTCATTTATTTTCATATTATATTATAAAATAAACATAAAACGCTTGAATTATACTGGCTTAACTTGATTGGGGGCTCAAATCTACGTATTCCAGAGTTGACAGTTAATCACTCGATGTATTTATGTTTGTATGTGCAAAAAAAATGTTGCTTAGGTGTGTATTATATCTACTTACTTTACTTTACCTTATCTTAACCTTAAAACGACGCGTACAGAGAGTGACTAGCTATCAACTATTTATTTTCTAAACCTCTCTTTCTACGCTTCCTGGAAAGACCAAATTAATTTCGGAATAGAAAATACAAAAGGTTTCCGAGACATAGTTTAATTGGGTTACTGTTCCAAATCACTTTCGCTTTGGTATACGGACAGTTCTTGCAAACAGTTCTATTATTTTTGGTTTATATTATTAACCAGGAAAAAATTCCGTATTTTATTTTGACAGCTTGTGTTGTTTATTAATGTTAGTTGTTACGGTCAAAACATGCACTTATTCAAAATTTATTTTAACTTGACCATGTATACATTGTCTATTTTAGGAAGTTACAGTATACACGAAGAACAAATGAACACAGTTCAATGTGTAATTTAAGATTTTGACCAAAGGTGCTTCAAGCTTTGTCACTAACAACCGGGCTTTGCCTTTAGGGATGTGAATGTACGAAATGTACAGACGTAGTGATTTAGACTTATAGTGTTCCCAGCAACATTTTCCACTACTGTGCGTGCACAATCACGCGGCCACTTTTTTTAACAGTTATCTGACATTTAACATAACCTCATAAATTTCAACGTCTTTTTTTCATCCTCGCCTTTTTTTATATCCAACACATCTAACATAGTACATAACCTAAGCCGTAATGTAATTGAGGAGCAAACATTCAAAAAGTGTTTTGTCACACAAATACAAAGCTTGGAAAATGATGATTTAAGTGTTGCAAAAGTGACTATTTGTATGAATGTGTCAACTTTATGATTTCATTTTAATATTAAAAAAAACCTTTTTGAACACTAATTTTGATTTTCATTCATAGGATTTATTATGGGCTATCAGAATTGATATAAAACGCCATTTTTAAAAATTTGTGACAAAACACTTTTTGAATGTTTGCTCCTCAATTTATATTCTTTCTAGCGCTCTTCAGTGATTTTATACATTGACAATTAAAGTATATTTGAATTGTTATAATTAAAAGCCTAACTAAATACTCTAGTTAATGTACAAATTGACGAGATTTTACACATTAACTGTGCCATCAAAGTATTTTTAACATTTGTGAGTAATATTAAGCTTTCATAAATTGGCATGTATTTGATATAATAATAAAAAAAAGTTGCACTTAATGGACTAATGGCACTCGGTTCTACGGTTATTATTAACATTCAAGTCTGTTTAAAAACTATAAATGGATCCACTATATTACTCTCTGTATGAGTGGCTCTAGATAGAACCTAATGCGTCCTTAATAAATTCAGCACGTAGGTATTTCATTACCTTTATGTTTTATTGCGTTTTGGGACTTAGACCTTTCTTAGAATAATCAATGTGATATGGATTATAGTGGGATTAATTAAGAGCATTAAGACGGTAGGGCACTGTAAGGAATTGCCTGTCAACACTTGACGACGGTCCGGCAAAATGCTTTGTTCAATAAAGGTACCTAATAATATGATTTGTAAAACCTGTCAGCGGTAATCTCTCACTGTGTCTATGGTATCCTTTTAATACGAAATCATTTTTTTATACGTAACGTTATTACTCTCCATTTGCTAAAAAAAAACGTGAGCGTAAAATTAAATTTTAATAACCGGTAACGGCAACAGGATTAAATATTTTAATTTTAAGTGTGTTACAAAACTCACGACTAGCATTCGTGTGATTTATTTAAGGTTTTATTTTGACACCTATATGGCAGCACTAGCGTTGAAAGTTAATTTGTCAACAATTTTAATTTTTAGTTATATGTTCTTCTTCCACATGACGGATTTTAAAAAATCAACATGAGTTTTTCTGTGTTTTTTAATATATCTTGTTTTAATTGTTGCTTTTTAATTGACTAAATAATGTAACGAATGTTACAACACAAGAAAACTTAATGTTTGTTAGATTTTTCCATACATCAATTTCGTCCGGCTGTTCGTATTGGGATTCGAGCTCGCAAGCCAACAACGTTGTCCATTATGCCATTGACCCATTCCAATTTTTTTTCAGTCGATTTTTCTATTTCTGTTTGAAGCCATAGATTTTTGTGATGTTTAACCCCTCTTCTTCCGTTTCAATCCTAAAATAACGAAGTGTAATGATAGATATTAGCCAACCACTAGTCCTGTCTTTCTCCATCCTTTCTATCCTTACGATAAGAGAGGTTGGACGACTGAGAAACAATAATAGTTTTTGTGGAAAAAAAAACTCCTGTTGAAATACCTAAGCGTAGAAGGTATTCGAAAGCACTTTTGACGTTTGATTGAAATACTTTCAGGTTAACGGGTGTAGTGCATATTTACATTTCACGATTGTGTGTTTTCACATGGGAACTGTCAATCATTGCAGGAACTTTAAAAAGTTCCCGCGCAAGCTGCAAAGAATTACTCGCATCCGGTTCCAGCGGAAGCGGGCGCATCACGTCAGGCTTCATGTCTCTCGTTCGTTGAGATCGGACTGAGCTTTCGAAGCGAGCCCCCTCCCCGCCGGACGTAACATGCCAAGTGTTAATTAACTTTGAATAATTGACGCGGTTCGGCGTTAATGGCCGCTCACCATTTGGCCGAAAGCCATTATAACTTTGAAAGTGTCGGCGGGCGGCGAACGAATTATCATTTTCACGAAAGGGAATAGTGGGGTGATGACCATCTCGCCACCTGTCGGGGGAAGTTGCAACTTCTATAATAAATACCTGCAGATTCAAACGAACGGTAAGCTATTCATTGTTATAACCTTAACAGCGTGTCGCAGAATTCATGACACGATCAAACCACGAAATAATCTCTTAATCAATAATTCTAGTCGTTTTTTCAATTGTCTGCCGCCCAAGTATTGAATGTCCGTATCGAATTCGACGGTAATCTATTTTGTGTGGTAAAGCTAAATGAAAAGCCGGACTGCATTTATAAGCACGACCATCAGAATGCTAACCACGTACAGTGGGATCGGCCATAAATGAATGCCGACCTAGGACCGTAGACCCAAAAATCCACCCCAATTCAATCTCAAATAAAGTCAACTGTGAGGGATTTAAAAAATTTGCAACGTCATGTGGACAACGGGGTGTCCCCTATTTCTTCTTAGGTTTCACTTGGAATATTTTTGACCTTACCTCTACATAATATTCTCAGTCTACTGATACTGAGTGGTTGAATAGCTCAATGCATTTCGTTTACTTACTTGTTCTTTTTATTAATAACTATGTGAAATGAAAAATTTTATCTTCGTTGGACAAACGGCGTAAACGATCGATCGCCTTATCATTGATGCATTATAGAAGACGACTATGGAATAAGCTTAATCACACTCAAATCCATCAAGAGACAAACAACTTTTTTAGGTTAGTTAAAATATTCTAAAGCAATAGTTAATATAAAATTTTACGGTTAGTTTCTTGAAACTAAAATTGTTATATTACATCCGATGATGTTGTATTTATATGCACAAAAATCCAAGCAACAAACTAATCGGTTTGAATAAAAACATTTATGTGCAGAATACAGAGGAATATTAATTAAACTATTCAGTTTACTTACCCAACTCTAATTTCAGCAACCATTTTTTTAAGCTAGGCCAGATTGAATGAATAAAAAACATTTGTTTTAATTTAAAATATAAGAACATCCTTCTAACCTATAATGTGATTATAATAATCCATTTAATTGTAGATTCATAGACTATAAATACGGTGTATTATTGAAGCTGAACAAATATAAAGTCTCTAGCTTTTACCTGAGTTTATTTTAAAGTTTAATTCAATCTTTTCTTGTCATCCTGCCTTGTTATTCATTAATTTTATTCACAGCTAAGGCCGAGAGGGCGGCTATTACGTTTTAAATACATTAAAACTCGACAGGTTCACTTCTCACGGAGATTATTCGGGAGTGAGTCAATAAATAACTTCAACACAAAGACTGTACTTCTACGACAACAGCCAAATAATAAAGATGACCTTTTGTGATGAATTATTAAACATAATATTGAACAAGCTACGTCAATAAAGCATCGGAATATTACTTAGTTGCTTGGCTTAACAATTACGGCTACAATTAATCTATATTTCTGACGATTTTTAACGGTTTGTTTAAAGGAAATTTACCTTTCAACTTGGAAAAAACTAACCCGATTTCAACGTTGTGTTGAAATTATAGGTTAGTGACAACGGTGGGTTTCCAATACATTAAAAAAGAGCTTGCTTCATCTTAGAGTAATTTACGGTGTTCAGCGGAAGTGGTGGATTTTTTTTTATCACTGTTTAAAATTAAACAATCGAATGATAATTTACATACATATATATTATGTAACAATATGCATGACACCGTAAAATAAATAATTACAATCGCCGAAAATGTATTACTGTATAGTTGAACCGTCGTACATACATTATATTTACGTCAAAAACTGCAGGTAAATACTGATTTGATCTGAGAGTATGGTTTCTTGTTTATTTTACAAGGGCTCGTTGGCCTGAGAGAAATTTAACAAGGAGATGGAGAACTCTTTCTAGCCCACCCCTGGTTGATGAAGCAAAATGAGCAAAAATCTGTGAATTTGTACGCAAATCAAACAATCGATTAAAATTATGAATCCTTTCATTCTCGGAATCAATCTCTTGAAGGCGCAATTGCTTTACTCGAAAACTAAAGTGCAATTACAACTCCTTTGTAACTTTTCTGAAAAGAGCACTTCAGTAGCTCAATTAATTTGATAAACTGCGGGGCTATTCTCTGGTTCAAAAGGAAAATACACAATTGCGTCTATGTTCACTGGTGTCATATTTTATTTGTCAAAAGTTTCAATGTTGTCACCGCAGAAGATACTTTTGATTTTCACTGTCGATATACTTTAGCCGCCTATTATGTTGGGAGAATTATTCATTCATTTCGTAGATATTGAAATAATAAAACAAAATTGTGTTTTTCTTACCCAATTTACTTATTTATTTAAGCGTATTTATGTTATTATGACATAGACTACGACATTGTATACGTTTGATAGATTGACAAAACCACCAATTATATAACTCTTTAAAAACAAAAATAGATATATTTTTGTTAATCCAACCGTCAAAAGCGAATACAATAATCATTAAGTTCTCCGTGACGGTGTAGTTTATTTGAGACCGTCAAAATTAAATGTTTAGATTTTTATACACTTCAGAATAACCCCCGCTACTATATTTGAAACATCAATAATACTCAATAACAAGTTATGCTTACCACATTAGGAGTGGTAATTGGTAAAAGTAAAACTAATGATTTATATTACGCCGAAACGAATTTGATTTCAATATAATTTGAGCCATTATTTCAATAACCGTCTATGAATTTTGTCACCATACATGTTTGTACAATTGTGTCAAATACATTATACGAATAATGATTTGTAATACCTTAAATATCCTTCAATGTTTCATATTCATAACAATAGCATGAGAGTGATTCTTTGAACAACATTATAATTAATATAATGTATTCAAAATTACTCTGGCCATTCTGCTCAATGCAATTGGCGCAACTTGCGAACAATTACAATTTCGTTGACAGCATGTGCTTTGAGACTTCACTTAACCCTTTCAAAATGAAATCTGTCAAAGTTGGTAATATTCTATGCATGAGCCTTTTCTGGCGGTGCATCCGTTTCTGACTGAGTTTTCTTTGGGGACCTTTGCACATGTCTAAAGCACAATCCGTCTGAACAAACTTTGCCTGCATGCAGCGTTGTTTCATGCATCGGTGCACCACATAATGAGAGAAAAATACAATAAGCCCTCTGCTTATTCAATATTATATTATTAAACTGTATACAGTAAAATGATCAATGTCTCAACTCTCCATCTTTATAGAGATTTAAAACTAGTCATACTTGGCTTAATCCATAAAATGACTGATTTACAAGAAGCTTCTCGGAATTAATTTATAACTTATGTTAGTGTGGCTAAATCATATAGGAAATATTTTTTGCAGTGATGATAATTCATTTCTGTTAATGATTTTATTATTTTGTTATCAGTAATCTTATTTTTCAGTAGAATTTAAAAAAAAACCCAAACACAGTTTTTTCAATGCATCTTTGCTCCTAATGTAGAACATATGTTCTCCTTGACAGAATTTTTCTACGAGAATTTTTTGTTAACTAGTTGCTCAACCTCTCTCTTTGAAAAGTAGGAAGGGTATGGTAAGGATAGGACTATTGGTAAGTTAATCTTTCTCACTACTACGCGTTATTTAAAGATTGGAAAGATGGGAGGGAATTTTCAGATACCACAAAAATCCATGCCTTTGAACAGAAATTGATAAACAGCTTGAAAAAAAATGTTATTCGTAAGTTTAAAAGTATAATAATTCTTTACTTTATTTTAATTGGTTTATCGAAGAAATGAAACACGCATCACAGCTTTTAACATAATAAGTGGAATAACTAAGTTATTTATTTACTAACAAAAATTTATAAAGATACCGTCGAATCTATCGAGAGTATTATATTGTTTGAATTAGAAAAACATATATCTCAAGAGTCAAAATAAAATGTGCCTCCTACTACTATAAACGAATAATAGTAGAATAATTCTAACGATGAACACAAAATACTCGATTCCTTATTACATTTAACACGGGGAAAATAAAACTTTACCTAATATTACAGTCTATACAAGATAATATTTATTATCACCATAAACAAAATAATCAACTATTTTTTAATGCACTATATAAAATTTTTGAGCAATGAGTTTTGTTAATTCATATTGCACTATTGAAGTAGGTTTTTAAAATGTGTTATCAACTTGTGCCGGTTTATCAAGATGATTTATTAAAACACTATTTTCTTTATACTTTTTACAATAACTATTTCTCAAACAAAATTACTACTCCACTGTTCTCATATGAATCATTTCCAAAGCCCACGTGGATTTTCCACAGAGCCTTCACACGTTCATAAACGTACTCTGCTTGACTTGCTTCGAAACAGCGAAGTATTGTTTCGCTAAACCAAATTCACCTCTAAGTTTAAATCAACAGTGAAATATTCATTTAATATGAGATATGCAAGCTCAATGAACTGAACAATAGGTGAGTCTCAAAGAATTTATACACGTAATAAATATTCGTTTGACTTTCACTGAAGAAAAAAAATAAGCTAGTCTGTTGAGGACTAACAACAAACGTTTTTAAAATCACAATACGAAAAAATCTTATAAAAAGTAAAAAAAAATAATTATCAATCATTCTTTGTAAAGGGGTATTTGTGTATCGACTGTGGAAAGAAAAATGGACGTAACCCACACATATCAAATGTTACAGGGGGCGCAAAAAACGTGTTTTGATGATTTTGGGCCATATGCGAATTATGAATTATACACAATCTTGAAGTGCACGGAGACTTCTGAACTGGTGTTTAATTGATATAATCTAATATTAATTGAGGAAGTTGGCTAGGATTTTTTTTTATTTCAGTCTTTTTTCTTGGTTTTAATTCTTTACAATGTCATCTTTTTCAAACTTAAAAGCTAAATTTGGATACTTATTTGGCATTTGCAGCTTGCATTCTTTTGATAGAACGTATATCAAGTTTGATACATTGTGATTATCGAAAAAAACCTGTTTTGAAAAACTGTGGGTTACGTCCTTTTTCCTTTCCACAGTCGATATAGAATCAATCACTAAGAAAAAATATTGTTGTAATTGAACACCGATTTATACCGACCATAAATAAAAAGTTTTGATCAATTCGGAAATACATAGTTTAATTTAAATAAAAAAAGACATATTTTAGTTTGTAGCGTTTTTTTCTTGCACAATAGTTTACATACAACAAATATAATGATATTAAAAAATTACAGCTTTGCTTCTTCTATACAAGGAATATTTCGCGCTGAATTTCATTTAACAGGCTTTTATGATTATATTATTAAAATAAAATTAATTTGAGTTTGCTTTTATGTCAAAACAAAAGATGATAAAAGTCATAATGCATATCTTTGGAAGCCATTTTGTTGTTTCATCGACATGTCTTGCATGAACGAAAATCACTTGTGATATGTGTTGTGAAATATACATGTTTCAAGTATAGTAACTAATAAAACAGCAACGTAGCCACCTCATATCAGAGTCATGCAATGCATAAAGGCCCGAAATAATAGCGGGCCCAAATTTCTACATACTCAATAACGTTGGGTTGCCTTGTGTGACGTTTGCATGACGGCCCCAAATTTATAGCCAGCGCACAACATCGTTAACACTTTATTTGTATCATTAACATGTTTTTTTTATGTACATAGACTGCTTTTATTAATTGTTACTTGTATTAGATTCTGATATTTTTGTTTGAATGACACTTTATATTTATAACAAAATGAGGTTTAGGTTATTTAATTTTCTTCAGCGGATTGTTCAGAAGGTATTTGTTATTTAAAAAATATGTACATATGTGTAGCTTTTCTTGCGGACCAACAGTGGTTGGCATTCATGCAAATTGTATTAGATGCTCCAAAATAGAGTGCATTTTTATATATACATACACTTACATACCTAATGTAGCTTTAGATATCTTATTTAAGAATATGCAAAATAAGAAGTGTAGTTTTAGTGATATCTCTTTTGCATGTTTTCATGCGACATTTTGACTTTTAAAATGCAATAACATTTCTAACCTAGAAAGCGTAAAAGAAAATTTAAAATACAGTATTCCTCAATTTATTCACACTCAAATATGATCTTATTTATTTTAGGGCTTATTATTTAATATCTAACAAAAGAGTATTATACAAAAATACTACTATTTTTGGTAATTATGTGTCTTCATAAGAAGTTTTTTATTCCTAAAATCTGAATTAGAAGTGGCATGCAAAAATTTAGCTAACGAACTATGTACGTAATTTAGCTGCATTTTCTTCGTGATTTTCTTTTGTCTACCAATTGTAAAACATAGACAAAAACAAACACTTAACCTACATTTTTTAAATGATGGTATGAAATAAAATTGAAGGTTATTCATTGTTTTCATTTTTTTCATTTTTTTTAGTTGAAGCCAAACCGTTCATTTTTTCATGAAAGTGAAACCATACAATGATTTAATGTACATTAAGCTTTGATAAATATTATGTTACCGCTTGATACTATAAAATTAGGTCCATGCTATAATAAATCATTCCAATTTTAAAATAAAAGAATATTGCCATTATAACAACAAAAACAAATAAACATCGGTCGCGTGTCTAAATTGTAGTGATTGACTTTATTGCAGTATTCAGGATGCATTCACTTTCTTTACGTATACAAGGTTTATCGCTTGAGTTTTATTATTATTATATATTACAGATGATTAATGAAAAATAAGTAAGCCAATGTTTTGCTGATGTCAAAATGTCTAAAAATAACGAAGTGTCGATGCCGATTTGTAGTGAAATCAATATCAAGCCTGTTCAAGTAAATCTTTTAAAGAAGATGTTTGAGTGTCAATCAGACTCTCATTTTACATTAATTAATACAAATATTCCTGCTGTACACGTTGGAAAAACTATAGGTATTTATAATACAATACTTATAATATAATAATTTACTACATTGTATGTATTTCTTTCTATATTTGGCATTTTAACATTGCATAATACATATATTACAATAAGTATTTTTCTCAAATATGAGCGACATTGATTAAGGTATTTCTAATAATTTTGTTTCTCCGACTGCCGACGTTCAGCAGGAAAAAGGTTAAACAGTGCATTTTTGAATCTAAAAATACTTCTTAATACCATCTATATTAAAAAAAAACTATATCCTGTCTATCTTTCAATTAAATTATACACGAATAAAATTTTTAGTTTATGTGATTAGCGTTTTTTGTAATAAAGTGTTTTATAGTTTTGTCTACACATTATAATTAACAAAAATATTCTTAATGATAAGTTATCACTTTTAAGAAAGTGACTGATATTTTGTTATTCTTTTTATTTATTTTTATTTAATTTACGACTTATTTAATTATTTAAAAAATTCGTAATGAAGTACTCACTGTCCCTCAGAAATATTACATTATTATTTAATCTCACCAAAGATTTACAGTAACCAATTAAATTGTATATTTAATTATAATTATTAAGCCTAGTTTCGTACGTATTTCAAGGTAACTTTGACGAAAACAAAACAAGCTATATTTGAGTATTATGTTCTATGATTTAGGTATTTCGACAACGTCAACAGCATTTCAGAGAAATGATAAATATTTATCAAGCACATCTAGTGGCATTAATTTGAAGGAAAACGAAAACAAAAATGTAAAGGAAAATTCGAAAACGAATCAAATTTCATTAGAAATTCAACCTGAAGATATACCTTTTGACTCCATTTTGAATTCAACGTCAAGTATCTCAATCAAAATGGCCGAAATAGATGATACTAACAAAAATGACAGCTTGTATCAGAAAGAGTCTTACACCAATTTGAATACTGTTTTTTGCAGAATTTGTATGGCTTCCGGAGGAGGAAGGTAATAGTATATAATACTTAGAAATACAGAATTATATGATTAATAACATTCATCTATCTTTAACAATTAATTTCAATTTTATTTTTCTGACGCAAACGCAAGCTCCATTCGGCTGCGTGGTGAAGGGTTCAAATCCCCAAATTGGCTCTTTTATGATTTGTCTTTTCGATAAATTTATAGAACCTAAAAAAAATGATTATCTGAAATATACAGCGGCGTAGCTTGAAATTTAGGGCACTCATGCAAATTTCACGCAAGACTCCCCCCCCCCCGTTTAATCACAAACGTTGCCGAGTGCGCACTAGTAAATAGGATTTTTCATAGAAAATTTAAATTAACTTTGATTATTCTTAGGATTTTTCATCTTTACCGTTCAGTTTTACTTTGTTTTCCTTCTTCTTAGTGCAAAACGAGAAAATGTTATAGGAAAAAAGGTAAACTTTATTGTTTAAAGTGCGTTATTGTACACATTCTGAGATGATGACTTTAGGACCGGGCTTAACTTTACAGTTTGATATCGCCATGTCAGTGTAAAGGAACTTTGGGAAGTGTCCATTACACATGCCTCCAGCGGTGGCTCTCGGCTTCCGGCAGAACCACGTGTGAATTGTGCGAAGTCCCCTACCCTGTAAAGATCATTCAGAGGTATTCATTCCAGCGTGCGCTTACTATTTGGCTGGGCCACTTTAGACTCAATTTTCAGGTAAAACAGTAAATAAAATCTATTCTATAATTTGAGATTTCGACTAAAGGTGTACATTGCCACATGTTTGGATGAAGTTTTCACACGAGAGAATGCTGAAAGGCGAATCCCGGGTTTCAAAGTGTGACAAAACATGTGGTAATGTACAAAATTTAAACGATTTAAATTTAAAATATACTCATTCAAATATTATTTTAAATATGACCATATACTTTCATAACATAATTAACAAAAATTTTCGTCATTTTGGTTACTTACATTCAAGGCGATAGATGTTTCGACATTTTTTTAAATCACATAAGAAAAGCTCGATGATTTTGTGTCTCATCTCATTCTAGATCAGTGCCCCATTACCCTTTCTCTTCCAAAGCGTTCTACTAGTAGAAAGGATGTATATACACAGAAATTACATTCAGTTATGCATTTCGTTTGGTTTTTTGATAATCGGGACAAATAAATTGAAATGAAGTAATACGCCAGAGAACACCTTTCATCGCCACACGACACAGTGGTTTCGGAGCACTGCCACTGATCAGGATACGGCAAAAATAAATAAGAGCTAGATCATACAGAAATTAGGCATGACATACCAGGAAATAGAGGTCTGCGTGGGCCCGGGCTTCACCCACGGGCTTCTACCAGACCCAACCCGTGAGTCGTCCTCGGGCGGGTAGGATAAGGCGTTTATTTTTCAGAAAAATATTTCCGACTATTTACGAATCCTGAGTCAGCCATGCGGAAATACTATTAATACCCAAAATTTACTAGATTAAAATAATTATTCCACATTGCCATGAACATCTTACCTTTAAAATGTTTTTTTTTTTTTAACATGTGGCGTCGTTTTTTATAGTTTTACTTCAGAAACAAGAAGCTAAGAAACCCATAAAATTTCTCAATCTGGTTTGAGCTATTGATTTTTTAATTAACAGTTCAATAAAATATGTATTATTATCAATTTAAGAAATCGCGGTTTTTTCGGGCCGAGAAATATAAATCTGGGCTTCGGGTATGGTCCGAATAAGAAGTATTGTTTTAAGAATCGGGTTCTGGCCGGGCCTTTGTTGACCTGACTCGTACCAGGTAAGTTCATTAAATTTAGGCCCGTGTAGACCAGGAAGAAATGGTCCGCGGATGTATACTCAAAAAAAAAGCTTTATATTTTTTATTCACCTATTATTATATGTATACTTATGAGGAGCAAACATTCAAAAAGTGTTTTGTCACACAAATACAAAGCTTGGAAAATGATGATTTAAGTGTTGTAAAAGTGACGGTTTGTATGAATGTGTCAACTTTATGATTTCATTTTAATATGAAAAAAAAACCTTTTTGAACACTAATTTTGATTTACATTCATAGGTTTTATTATGGGCTATCAGAATTGATATAAAACGCCGTTTTTCAAAATTTGTGACAAAACACTTTTTGAATGTTTGCTCTTCATATGTGCATATAGATATATATTATACCTATTTAAAATAAAGACGTTTATAATTAAAGGTAGTTATAATAACAACTGGGATTGATTTATTATTATTGAACAGCAATTAATGTAACATATTTTTTACAAATGACAAAAAACGACAATCACATAAGTGAGATTTTGTATAACAATATGCAAAATTCGGCAAATTAATTCTGGAGTAATTGGGTTTAGCTTTGTACTTTTTAATTTATTACCTGGTTTTTACATATTTTCAATCTGATTGTAGATAAATCTGTAGTCAAACTACACATTTATCTACAATCTATAAGTAAACGAATATTTCCTAAATTCTCATTAACAAAGTTCGCCCGAGGATCGTCTCCGTTGGAAAGGATTTCTAATTAAATGCCAGCTCAATTGCCATACTCTTGGCAATTATTGAAATGAGAGCTGGGGACCGACGACATTCAAACGGTCAATTCCCAGCGCGTCGCTCCATTTTCAATCACACCAAAGTGTAAATGGAATTACTCGGTGCTCCGACTGCACTGACGTCGTTGTCGTCATTGAATTGTGAAAGTTGGACGAAATGCATCTCGTGCCAAGATGAGACCCGATCGTGATATGATATGAATATTCTAACCAGTGCTGTATTCGATAATTTAACCTTTTGATGAGTGAATTGATCTTTACTGACCTTACTTCACTGGCTTTTTTTAGCATGACAATTTTGTGACTTTTTTTCTATGAATATATGTAATTCATACTGTGACAGACACTACTGTGTTGAGTTAAAAGTACTATTTTATTTAAAAATGAAGCCCAAGTACATGTACGTCCATACTCTCCTAAAGATGAGCAGAGGGTATACGGTAGAGCAGGGTTTCCCAAATCTTTTCTGCAATGGAACATTTCACGAATTCAGAAATTTGAACGGAACACCTAGCTTATTTTTTAAGTTGGATAATTTATTACAGAAAAAATATATATATTTATAAAACGTATTATTTATTTAGATATTAATTTTAAACCATCACATATCACATAAAAATATTAGCGTTGATACTTGACGTCATAAAAACGTTGACATCTACCATCACTCTCCTTTCAATATGAAGATATTTTTTTTAATGAGCCAAGTTTTTTAAATGTGTTACAGCATATAAAACCATTCCAAATTTTCACGGAACACCTATGCGAGTTCTATGGAAAACCAGTTTTTCGCGGAACATAGTTTGGGAAACCCTGCGGTAAAGGGTAACACATGCTTTGTGAATATCGTCAGTATCGAATTAAGCATGTGAGAGGCCCCAGGCGCAATACAATTTTGAGGCTCTGTTTTTCGGATAACATAGAAATTTCAGAAAATTCCAAATAAAATAGTTAAAATATAAAAAAAAATCTGAACAAAAATTATTTGGGTTATATTATGTATGCTATTTTTGAGGGCCCTGAGGTTCAGAGGCCCTAAACGCATTACTCATTTGCTTATAGGACAATCTGCCACTAAATATCGTTATATCAATGCAACAGCAGGACAATCAATACAAAACTTTTTTTTAACTGTAATGTTATTTAGAAGAAAAATAATAACTAATGTAAGGCAGTTTATTATTTATATTTAATGTTTTGCGTTTTAATCAAGAAGCCATTTTCAACATACCACGACGTTTATGTAGCTCTCAAGTATCTGCATTCAATAAATCAGCAGTGATCAAACTACGGCCCGTGGGCCAAATCCGGCCTTTCAAAGATTTCAATTCGGCCCCTGATATTTTATATAAAAATATTTTACACATACAAAATATAATTCGGCTCTTCAACTACGAATATATCTTAAGACGAATGTTGATCCTTCGGCTGCATCTAGATAAAAAAAATCACTTTTGGTTTCTATCACTATGTATTATTATTTCATAGCAAGGGCGCAAAACGCGTATTTTCAAAAAACTTAAATAAGAAGTGCATTATAATAGAATAGAGAAGTGTGAAAAATTGAACCGTCTAAAATTCGAAATGCACAATCGAAAGTTATATCCAATGAATCCATAGCAAAAATAATTAATCCATATTTAGTGGAGATGGCAGACCGAATGGCAGGCATTATAATGACTAATTAATTAGTAATGATCAATGAGTTATTCCTGCTCTGGTTTCCCAATGTATTAAAAAAAATGATACTAGTACGCTAGCGTATAATGGCAGTTTTAGGTAAAGCCGACCGAAATCGTTGTAATGTACTGTGTGCGTCGTTCTATCGGGGCAAACTTAAAGGGAGCAAGTTACATATCATATCCGACGCTTATTGGGAAAAAAAATTAAGACGTAAGCCAAACATGCGCAATCAACGTAAACTTTTCCAAATTTGAACAGAGTAATTGCCATATATCTAGAAAAATATTTTCTCGTTTACTTTGGCCGCCCGCGCGCGCCTGCCTAAGAGCTAATTGGATGACGGCACCGGGTCATTTAAAAAAAACTTGATGAATTCGATAATAATAGAGAAGAATTATCAGTCTTTTATAAAGTTTTAAATTAAATAGCATTGATGGACAGACTCAGTGCCGGCGTGAGATTATTTGGCGCCCTAGGCAACGGTTATTGTCGCGCCCTTTTTTAAAAAATCGTCTCATTTTTTTCGAAATAATGAAAAAAAGCAATTCGGGATCATTAATTATATTTTTTTTTATATATATCCATGTCCGTTCCAAATGTGAAGCATGTGGCTTCCCAATGGAGATATGTCAACAGCAGTTTTTCTTCTAGGATAACTGTTTGTTACTCGGTCGCTCAACCTCTTTTCGATAGATAGATAACGATACATAATTACAATGAACAAATACAACAGCACTATTATTTATTATTACTGGAGTATATAAAAATAATTTTACTACCCCATTTATCCGCCCCCTAATTGCTTGCGCCCTAGGTGGTTGTCTATTTCGCTTGTATGGTGGCGCCGGCCCTGTGTACAGTATGCACTCTACCCAGTACCGGCGCGAGGTTATTTGGCGCCCTAGGCAACAGTTATTGGCGCGCCCACATTTTCCAAAACACTGTGGAATATTTTTTTTAAATGCATGTCCGCTCTTAATGTGGATCATATAGCTTTCTAATGGAGGTATCTCAACAGAAGTTTTTACGAGAATTGTTTGTTACTCAATCGCGCAACCTCTCTTTTTTGAAGTAAATAGAATACGATACATAATTATAACGAACAGATACAAGCATTAAAAAACGTACTATTATTTGTTATTAGGTTATAAAAAAATAATTTGATTACTCAATTTATGCGCCCCCTACTGATTTGCGCCCTAGGCGATTGCCTATTTCGCCTGTATGGTAACGCCGCCCCTGGCTCTACCTCATACCTCACACTGAAATATTATACTTTCCATAGTTCCAAAGGTGAGGTTGATTCAGTGACATGACCAGTAATCTTAAAAAAACTCATTGTGTACATACTCTCGATGACTTTCTTTGCATACAGGAGTGGACATTTATTTTCTCCCACAAGCAAGCTTCGCCAACTCCATACAAACCTATGTTTCGTTTTTTACCTTAACTTAATTATTGTATATTATAAATGAGAAGGTTGTTTGCTGATATTTCATGAAAATTTCATGAAATGAAGATTCCCTTACGTTTATAACAACCGGCAATCATTTATCTGGTGACAGGAGCAGCGCTGGGCTGCCAATACGTTAACAAGGGGCTCGCTTAATCTCAAAGTAATTCTCTGTGTTCTGGAGAGGAGTGATTTGTTTTATCACTCCTATGCAATTACATATATGCAATACTTAAATAAGCAATCGATTGTTACTTAATACACTTGTAATATGTAACAATGTGCAATTTACCGTCAACTTATCATTATGGCTAAAAATGTATTACTGGGTATACTGAAGCTGTCTTAAATATAAGCTGTCTTAAATAAGTCAGAAATTGTAGTTATATACTTTTTTGATCTGAGAATATTGTTTTCTTTTAAATTAACAAGGGGCTCGCCAACCTTAGTAAATTTTAGCAAGGGGCTCGCGCGAGCCCTTCCGAGCCCCCTTAATTAAGCCCATCCCTGGACAGGAGGGATTTGAATTTATATAATAGTATTCATTTTATGTTTTCATTTATAGACTGACTGCATATTTTTCTGTCTGGTGTCAATCATCACCATGGGCCTTGTTGCGTGTTGTTTTCTCGGATCCCGATATATGACAATGCAAAAAAATCAGCTTGGAGTATCACGAGACTTCACCGAGACAGCCTTCGACCTGATGTTGGCTGTGGTAATTTGTGGATACATAGCGTTCATATTTACACTCTGGAAGAATCACTTCGCTATTTGGAAACGCTGGAGAAGCGCAACTGTCGATATAAGACTTATCATGGTGGATGAACCCAGACCTTCGACTAAAAGAAATTAAATAGGAACTTCAATTATTTTATATTTGATGAAAAAAAAGATAGATGGTCAAAAGTCTGTCTTGAATGAAATTGTTAATTTTCAAGCCATTGTAGAAAAGAGTTCAATTTTTACTTGTATCTGATTAAATCTATTGTATTTTTTTCCTAAAAACATTTACTATTAAAAAAACTTACTATCTGTTGATTTATCTTAAAACTACAACCATGAGAACATTTTAATATCAATCTTCAAACAAAAAAACATAGATGTCTATAAGTTTATCTACCATCTGAGGAATTATTTGACAATGAAAGAAAAAAAATTAAAAGTCTTTTACATAAATTTTGTCTTATAATTTATAAAGGATCTTTTTCTTAAGCAACAAATTGATAAGAATAGTTTAAAAAATTTTAACCTCAGATAAATATGCAATTTAATATCAAAACATAAATCTTTACAGAAGTCTAAAGTTTTGAGATTCTCATTCCGCATAATTGCGTTTCATATTTCAATGTTTTCTATAAAAGGAGAATATTATAACAAAATACAAAATAAACTTAAAAAATATTTCTGTTAATTTATTAGGTACATTCGTTTTAAACAGTATCATACATATTTAATAATATCGATGAGCACTCAATAAACGAATGTACTACTAAAGGTTTATATAAAGGAGCACGCTAGAGATGGCCGATGATATTTTCATATTATCACCTCTTTCATTGTTAGTTTAAATTATTTATTAAATTATCATGTTGCAATTACAATTTGATAAATTATGTTCAATATTTGATAATCACATTGTTTGCATTTATCAAGTGAACGTATATGAAGGTATTACAGTAACCTCCCGGTTAAGTACGCAACAAATGTGGTACGCATCCCGGTTAAGTACGCATGAAAAATGGCAAAAAACTTGGATCAATATTTATTATGCAAAAAATTAAAGAAAACTGAACACAATTATTTTATAAAATGGAAAACAGTTAAGATAACAATTAACAAATTTACATTTTTATTTAGGTACAAACATATCGTAAAGTGTCAACTGCACATTGTCTTTATTGTTTGATTTTTTTGAAATTGATGCTATTTTTATTATTTTTTTTTTGAAAGTTTTCAAAAGAGCATAAAAGATCGTTGTAATCAGCTCCTGCTGCATTTTTAACAACTGGGCATAAAAGCTGATTTTCTATATTTATTGCCATTTCACACAAGTTGTCAAAGCCTTCAAACTTGACATTCGTTGTTTTCCAGATCGGAATCGTCAGATAAGTGGCTTTCATCCGGTACTTCTTTCACATCTTCCAAAACATCGTCCACATCTTTGAAAATTTCCTGAACATATTCTTCAGTGTTTTCCTCGTCAATTCTTTCGAAGTTTATAGCATCGTTGACGTCAATTTCAATGCTTACTTTTGCAAACATTGAAATTATTTCATTGATCCATTCGTTCATTCATCTAATAAATGTGCTGCATTTCCATATGCAACACCAGCTGCACCCCTTGAAAGCTGTTTTCCTTGAACTGCTTTGATGCTTTTTAAACCATCATCCATTTCATAATAGTTAAGGACTTCTTTGAGATACAAATATTTATATCGCTTTTTCAGGGCTGCAATAATTCCCATATCACATGGCTGTTTCCAGCTTGTGCAATTAGGTGGGAAAAATGCAACCTCCACATTATCTCGTTTAAATGCCTCAAAATGTCCTGGTGCACTGTCCATAAGCAAAAGATCTGGCCTTCCTGTTCTCTTTTTGATTTCGGGATAAAAAAAACTTCATTAAACCACTTCCAACAGGTCGCCACATCCATCCAAGCTCTTGATTGATTAAAACATACTTAAATACGCACCTCCCGGTTAAGTACGCACAATACCCTTTGATTCAATATGCGTACTTAACCGGGAGGTTACTGTACTTGCAAACCCAGCTTATCCAAAGTTGCTGAAACATGAACCATGAATGTAAATTAGTAGATAAAAATAAATTTTCAAAGTATTTTTAGATAGAAATCAGCCCCAAAAATGGCTTGAAAATATCCAAAATATCATTTCAAAGTAATGTAAGACTTAAAAACTTTTAAATGAACATTGTTTTTCAAAATGAAATTTAAGTATCAAAATTTTTAACCATTTTGGAATAAGCCGTGTTTGCAATTAATACCATCATATATGAGTATCAGTAAGATAATAAAAGTATATAATTCTGTGTATGTCAATTTTCAATATTAAATACATATGTGAATGATATTTCTTTTCAATATAATCAAAAATATCGGCCCCATTACAATACAGCAGAATTTTATATATTTTTTTCTGATATACATATTTTCTTTGAGAAATAATCCATGGTGGAAGTAAGTAGCTAAACTGACATATTAATTTTTAATTTTTCGTTTACAATTTATTTTATACTACAACCAATTATGTACTACTGATATTATTCAATTCGATAATATAAATATTTTAGATTCTAAGATTTCAATCTAATGAGAATAAAATCATTTCTTATTTTATTTCAAGATATTGTTCGCATTTTAAATGAATATTAAATGTATTAAATTATGAAATTCACATCTCTAGCAATATATTGTTGTAAAACTATTTAACGGAATACAGTGGCGGTTCCTGACCTGAAATCTTGGGTGGGCTAGAGAAAAGCATAGCATTGTATACTATTTACGAAATTTTGCATGCTTCCACTTCATCTTATACATTAATCTACAAGCAAATTAACAAATACTACGACACTACTGCAAAGCATAAATTACTATATAATACAATCAATGCTAATGTAAGTAAGAAATAATAATACGTGACCTTAAATTTGTCTCTTTCAAAGTCACTGAGATTCGATACCTGTCACTTTCATAGAATACAAAGATATTGGTATGTTTGTATGGGCCATGGACTAATTTCAATTTAGCCCCCGATGAATGACAGAAGCCAGTAAATTTGAAATACAGTCCTGTGTGTTTGATGACGTTTCCGTACATACAAATACAAACAAAATCGAATCGTGCTAGATTGCGTTCCAGTGTAAAGAAATATTGTCTATGGTTTTGGGCTAAAAAGCCATAGCCCCTGACCAATAGCATGTACATAGGTGTTGCCAGACTGACGTCACGTTGAATGTTCTCTATGAATTATTTATAGGGTTATTGTTTTTTTTATGCCGGCTCAGCTTAAAATTGTAATAAAAAACAATCGAGAATATTATTGTAGGTAGACATGCCATTGTTTTATATTGATAGAGGAAAATTTAAACAAAGATATTATATTCATTTGGGGAAGGTTAGTGACGCTTATAAATGTATTTATTTTGTTCAGCGGCCGAATTGCTGTTCATTTTTATTCAGCCATCTAAAGTTTTGGGTGAAAAATGCAGGTCGGGCTTAGCCCACCTAGCCCAGTACCTAGAACCGCCACTGACGGAATAACGTCTGGCATTCGAAATTAGCATCTTACGTAAGGTATAATAAGGTCTAAAATAGCTTACTAAGTTAGCGTAGGTAAGAATTTTTTATACGCATTTTTGAGGAGTTTGTTAGTTTTTTCGCAATTTCTTCTGTCAAACACACCAATAACGCCATTAATTATATTCACTATTAACGGTTCTTCCTTTCTCAAGGTAATTGATGAATAAAATACCCTGCGCATCCCAAAGTACAGAGGCCAAAACCTTACCAGCTGACTTTTGCGTTCTTGGTCGTTTTGGACAACTTTCATCAGTTGTTGTCCACTCAGGTGATTGCCGATTTGACTCATACTTTGATTGTCACATACTGCAGGAAAAAAATATTTTTATTGCGCTGAAGCAGCTCCAAACAGAGACTTGAACCGTCGATATGTTGATGTCTTTGATCAACTGTGAGCAAACGCGGTACTCACTTCGAAGAGAGCTTTCTTGTGAACAAATGTTGATTTAAAATGGTGAATACACTACCTTCTGATGTTTATAAGGAGTCAGCTATCTCGCGCAAATTTCAATTTTAGATCAGTCAAAAATATTTTGTGGAACAACTACCGAATTCTTGCGACCAGAGCATTCAGTTCAGAAATCATGAAATGATCGTTCAGAAATCAGGAAACCCCTTCTCTACCATTTGTCTCAATGGAGCAGACTCCGAATAACACTTGTCAAGCCACTGCTTTGCTTGTACGGTATTTTTTCCCATAAAAAAGCAATGCTTTACAAAACATGATATTCAGATTTTAATTACAAAGGTAGCGTCACTAAAACCACTGTAACTTGTGAACTAAACTTTAGATTTTTATGAAATTTTAACATGTATTATTTGAAGTTAGGTACTTGGCTGGAATCATATCGACTGTGGAAAGGAAAAAGGACGTAACCCACACATATCAAATTTTACAGGAGGCGCTAAAAACGTGTTTTGATGATTTTGTGACATATGCAAATTATGAATTATACACAACCCTGAAGTGCATGGAGGCTTCTAAACTGGTGTTTAATTGACATAATCTAATATTAATTAAAGAAATTGTCTAGGAAAAACCTTTATTTCAATCCTTTTTCTTGGTTTTAATTTTTTACAAGGTCGTTTTTTCAATCTTAAAAGCTAAATTAAGATACTAATTCGGCATTTGCAGCTTGCATCCTTTTGATAGAACGTGTATCAAGTTTGATACATTGTGATTATCGAAAAAAGCTGTTTTGGAGAAACTGTGGGTTAAGTCCTTTTTCCTTTCCACAGTCGCTATGGATTTGTCAATAGTGGCACCATCTATATGTCATCCGACGAACTTATTGAGTGATACAGTATCTCGGTATTTTGGACAATTTCAAAATGGAAATTTTTATTGTAGATTTTCAAGAATCCATTGTCACACCACCACCATTCTCAATTTTTCTAACAAATAAACTCAGCTATTGGCCCATACTGGTGGCTGACCCAGGTGTTTATAGCCGCTACCAGTAATTGTCACCATCTGTATAAAAATTTCCACTTTTAGTAATTCAAAATGACAATAAGAATTGGAAAAAATGAAAAATAAAGTAGTGTTTGTGTTATTTTTTATTTAAATGATCAAGCAAATTAGTGTGATTTGTATTTTTAACAATTTTATGAATATTTTTTTCGATTATAAGTATAGCCCGAAAACTTTCGTAATGTTCACCACTGTTGTCGCTCATGAAATACGTTCTAAGTCCATCGATGTACCTCATGGCATCTTCTGTGGTCGGTATTGGATCCAAGTTTACCTCTTCTTCTTTTGAGACTTCTTCATCTGAATTTTCTTGGTGATCCAATATGCTTATTTCCACTACATCCAAAGGCATCACTTTCGACTCGAGATCCATGCCATAGTCCTCCATCGTTTCAATATCATATTTTCGTGATTTCCCATAAATGGATCTGTACACTACATTATGTCTTTTCTTAAAACGATCTATCCAACCATTTGAAGCAGTGAACCCTTCAATTTTGAGTTCATTGGCAATTAATAAGGCTTTCTCACGAATGAGTACCCCACTGATAGGGAGATTACTTGAAACTGCGCTGGAAAACCATGCTTTCAGTATTTCTTCCATCTCTTCATATTTTGAAGATTTTATGTACTTGCGGTTTCTTGCCATAGGACCACATTGCAATGCACTTTTTTCAATAGATTCACGTTTTTTAATTATAGTCGCCAATGTAGTAATTGGAATACCCAAATACTGTGCTAATGAAATGCGTGACCCAACGTGTTCATCTACTCTTTTCAAAATATCCTGTTTTTCTTTGATCGACAATGTTTTTCTTTGAGCCATATTTGAATTGAAAAAAATATAGAGAATATTAACATTCAAAATATCTACAATGACCCTTACACTCCAGGTCAAAGTGTAGTATGGTACATCAATAGCAATGATTCACATTGTTGAACATGTGCACTTAGAGCATAGATACAAGTATGTTAAGTTACCACTGTTATTTAGTGTTCTGCTTGAAATGATGAATTAATTGTTTAAATCGCCAAAACACAAAGTCAGGAAATCACAATCTCCAGGAACACATTTTTGTGATATCAGTGTATGTTTATCTGTAAAAAAAAAAGATTATACTTTACAATTTTATTTTATTTAACACATTTGTGAAGTTGATATATTAGATATCAAATATAGATTGCAATACCAAACAATGTATCAATACCAGGATTTCGGTATTTCATTTTAAATACCCGTATTGCAAATATCAATATATGGTATCTGGTATAAAATAGAAGAAAAATAATACGACAAAATGGGTTTTGCAAATAAATCAAAATCAGTAATTTGATATTTCATAAAAAATATCGTCATTAAAAAATATTTCATGATCCAAGCTGGTGTCTCTCATAAATATAACCCACGGTTTCTTAAAATAATTATACATCATTGAAAGGCTGATCAATCCTGGAACCTGTCCATATTGAAAAAACTCTTAAGATTTACAATATTTTAAATATTAGTTTTATTAGTCTTTTTATACTGTCAAAATTTGATATTGATTATTTTTCAATACCAAAATACCGGTGTTTTTCCATTTTTAAAACTGGTATTTCGGTAAAGGAGAAACTTCATTAACACCCGGATTCCGTTTTCAATAATAATGATATTACAATCCTTCAGATAAAGTGTTTAATCGCATTGCATACCAGCATTAGAATATGTAATCCGGAAAACTTTTTAAAGATTTGTATGATTGTAAAATGAAAATAAGTTTAAAAGGCTTTATCCCAAGGTCTGTCATTTTTCTTATTATTTAATGTTCTTAAAAATAACACCATTACTTTAAAATTTTATTGCGGCATTGATTTTCACAATCAATCACTCATTGTCAATTTCATAAAGAAAACTGTAAAATTATGCAAAATACGAAATGCAATTATAATACGAAAAATTCGCCTTTGTTTATCATAAATTCTATGGTTTTGTTCTTTTATCTAAGTCAAGGGTCTCCAAAATTTTTAGCCCAAGGGCCACACTGCCACTTTCACAAAGTCGCAAGGGCCAAGACCTGGCTAGCTAATCATAACAACATACTGTAGTTTTGAATACTGAGCCTGTCCAGATTGGTGGTGCTTGTAGTTTGGAGACCTCTCATCTAGATGTTCGAGACAGGCTGTTTTTGCTGCCAGCGGCAATAAAATTAGCAGAATAATTTAAACTAAATGTGAATTATTTGAAAACTTTATATCAATAATATTAGGTTATAATAGATTATATTTTCGATTGATTCAGCAGTAACTTTATGGATTATTTAACTGAATCGTAAACAATTTCAAAAAACAACTATAGATACTATTTACTCGGGTAAGGTACCCAGTTTATTCCTAAAAGTTGCGGTGGTCTGATGATGCTTCTCAAAGAAGTGAAACACGTGTCACATTCTGTAACACAACAAGTGTAATAACAAAGTTATCAAATTCATTTTTATATTACATTATGCTAGATTAGTTAAGTTTTTTAATATTGTAAGAATTGGTTTGGTCCTGATAATAATGAAGAAACTATACTCACCAGATATAATTATCAGGTTCATTGTTTTTTTTTTATTAAAAAACAAAACCATGGAATTTTTTTGAATTATAGTAACGTTTTCAAGAAAATATTTCTTATTTTGTATAATTTATCAGTGTTCTTCATAACAATTTGTCATTCATAGCCAAGATCGAATTCGCGATAAAAGTGTCGCATTGGTTCTAACATTACGTAATTTTTCATAAAGAAATATGACAGACCCCAAATAAAGCATATCTACCAAAAAAAAAAAAAACACTTCAGGCGTAGTACAGAAAACTCATGGGGGGGAACATAATCCTGTAGCATCAAGATATATGGGCTAACTGAATAACTATAACAAGAAACCAGAACGGAGAAAGAACACAACCCAGTAACCCAGTCTCACTTTGGTTGAGTTTTTTCAATTTTTACGTTGTTGCGTTCTTTGTAATTGTTCTCACTATTGTATAGCTATATGTATATTCAGGCCCACTCAGAGGAAGGGCAGGATATTAAACTAGATAAGGCACTTTGAAAAATTAAATACGAATTAATACTCTTTTTCACTTTTAGGGTGTTCGCTGTAAATACTTGGTGGAAAGGCATTATATTAAAAATATAAAATTCACATTTGTACTGATTCTTGCTTTTATTTAATAAGATCAGGACCGGTTTTGCTCATTACAAGCATTATCACTTGATATTTTTTTTTTTTGAATATATGTACTCTGTTTCAACCTGAAAATTATTTTTATGCCACTGATAACAATACATACATCCATGCCTTTGAACAGAAATCATAAATCGATTGAAAAATCAATTTATAAAACTGTCTGTACCGGGATTTGAACCCGGGCCCTCTGTAGCGGTAGCCAACAACGTTGACCACTCGACCACATAGGCGGCTGTATGTGATGTCTGGAATTCCCCCCTTTCACCCATCCTATCCTATGAACGGGGCGTATTGAGAGCGATTAGCTTACCACTAATCCTGTCCTAGCCCTGTTCTTCTATCCCTACTCTCTTTGGAAAAAGAGAGGTTAAGCAACTGAGTAACAAGCAGTTCTCGTAGAAACACTTCTGTTGAGATAAACTCCATTAGGAGTCCATATGCTCCACATTGGGAGCGGACATAGTTTAAAAAAAAAAAAAAACAATACAGTTTTGTGGAAAATTTAATTACGAAAGAGAAATTGTTATATAATCATGGTGGTAATCAAGGAGTATGAAAAAGTCAACATTACATGTCAAATGGAACTAATAAAAAAAAATCATTATTTTCAACATTTGGTTTTTTGATATTTCTCTATAAGTACGCAATTAAATCTGCTAGACGCTAGAGAATTGCATTGTTTTTGGTGGGGTTTAGTAAATTTTTGGGAAGAAAAAAAAATGGTATATACAATGCTTTACAGTTTACAACATGCTACTTTTTTTCTCCTCGAGTATTAACTAAAACCCTCAAAAATAATGTAGTTCTCTGGGAAGCTTGATTGCGGATACGAATATATCAAAAAAATCCATTTTTGGAATCAAAGAAACTGATAATTCGTACGAATTACGAATGTTGTCGCGAAAATTCTTTGCCATATTTCAAATATGCTCTATGGTTTGTTCTGAGAAGTTTCGTTTGACATGCTATGTTGACTTTTTCACATTGATATTAGATTCGTATTTTACGTAAATTATCAGTTTTTCTGATTCCCGTGTATAATATTTCACATTTTCCTATTCGTAATTAAATTTGCTACAGGGCTGCATTGTTATTATCGGCATTTAGTTAAATGTCAGATAGAAAAAGAGTAGCATATTGTAAAGCATATTTACCTTCAATTTTACCAAAAACTGAATTATTTATCATGCGAGTTATTTTGAGGTCCCTAAAATTCGAAGGCCCCAAGCGCAACCGTCATTCTCTTATAGGATAATCTGCCACTGCCAGTGATAGAGCGCTTGTTGTGTTTGTCAATAATTTCACATACTGACAAGTGACACTGACATTGGAATAAATGTTTCCAGTAGCTACTACAAAATACTAAAAAATAAAAAGGCGCAAATGTTGGCAGTATGTGTATACAGTCATATTATTTACAACCTTTTTCTTTTAGCGGGCCACATAAAAACGAATTAAAATGGCTTCGGGCCAAAAAAAAATCAAATACATCCAATCTTCTTATGGCACATTCCATGTTAAGCAGCCGTACAAAAACTACATTTAACCGTACTATTTCGAATCATTACAAAAAGAAGATTACGTGTGCGAATAGTGCGGCGCACACAGGCGTACGCAAGCGCACATGCGCCGCACTATCTATTGAGGCCTCCAATCCCGGGATTCCTGTCTTTTTGAAATCGAGTAAAATTTTTTGGGATCCCCATGAGAGCTAAAAAAAAGGTGACACATCTTTTCGCTTAACGAAATCCGGAAATTCCCAGGATTTCAAAATCATCGAGCAAAAATTTCTCAATCCCAAATTCTGAACTTATTTACTTAATACAGTTTCAGTGATAATTTTTATCACATTGGTCTGAATTTATATTAAATTGGTCTGAATTTATATTCAATGGTCATTTTATCGGTCTCTGTACAAAAAGCAGAATAAATAATTAATGGTCAGACTTAATGTAAAATAGCCATTATTTAAATAAAATTAAAAAAAGCCTTACCTTACCTAACCTAACCAAAATGGTTATAAAAATCTGACCGTAAGTATTATTATTTTATTCTGACGGCTCATATTTTTATTCTGTCCAAAAAATTAACCTTAATCAATTAATTTGTTTTCATTGTTTTATTATTTTTTCATTAATACCGTTTTCTCGACAACACTTTTCAAAAAAAGCAATTGTTGTTAAAAATACTAGTGATGATCAAAACCGATCCTGATCACAAATAAATATAAAATTAGTACATACCTGTACTCAAGAGTGTTTAATTTTATGAATTATTTTGGTATACTATCTATGGTAATCAACCGTATTATCTATGACTTATGGTGAGCACGGCAAGATAAGTGCGTTGAAGAATAGAAAACCTTAGTTTTATGTTATTAAAATACTGTGAAGAGGACCAAAGAATCTAAATCGGATTAGGTAATTCATAACCAGGTTTTCGAAGACATAGGGAGTCCTAAAATGCTGCTTTTCTCACTCAGAACGCAGTCTGTCGACGGTCATTGCTATGAACGGTGCCGACGACAAGGTCTGGGCGTAATGTTCCGTTTAGTTGACTGGTTGTTTTCATTGTTTTGCATTTTTACAGGCTTCATCTAACAGTAAACGACTGTCTCGAGGAAATCTTAGAATATTGAAAACAACTTTTCCGAAGATGGCGTACAGGCGGCGTGGGTTCGACGACCGCCGGAGGTCGGACGATGAAGACCACCCAGCTAACGGTAGGCGCTCTCCGTCCTGGGAGGGCCTTGCGCGGAAATCCCAAAGAACGGAGGAGCGTGACGGCTTCGACATCGATGATAGGCGCAGAAGGCGCGACGACGACCGCGAAGAATGCAGGTCGGAGGATCGCGATAGGGACGACAGACGGCCCAGAGGCGACAGGGATAGAGACAGGTCGCGGTCTAGGTCCAAAGATCGGGAACGTCGCCATCGCAGGTCTTCAGAGTATGATGACGAAGATCGTGATCATTCTGACAGGGAAAGACATCGCGGTTCGCCGGGCGACCGTCCAGCCAGAGACCGATCCGGACGTCGGCGTCGAGATGACAGGTCATCCAGAGAGCGATCGAGGAGTCCGGCTAGAGGCGACCGTCACATTGCCGGTGAATGGTACTGTCACTGTGGAGCGTTGAACTTCAAGAGGCGAACCACTTGCTTCAGGCAGTTTTGTGGTGCGCAACGTTCCGAGGCGCCGCCGCCTGGTGCTCCCGTCCCTCATACATATACTGCCGAAGATATCCCAGCTCTGGCCGCTTACAGTGCTCAACTATATGCGACATCCCCCCAGAAGCGCGCACAATATTTGACCTACTATACAAATTACTATACGCGACAACTTGTGGGATGTCCTTCAGAAGCAGACAAGGTAAACGAGGCTGCCGCTGTAGCTCACTCAGCAATTAGTCAAGTCCAGGCAAGGGCAGCCCCGGTGTCTGTGGCTGCGAGCAGCTCTGCTGTCATTCAGACTCCTACACCGCAAGAGATGCCTACTGGCTTGGACAATCGGATTTATCGTGTTCCCGACACGTCCACCTATATCTATGATCCGTCTTCAGGATTCTACTATGACCCTTCAACAGGCCTTTATTATGATGCAAACACGCAGTATTACTATAACAGTCAATCTGGACAGTATCTTTATTGGGACGCTTCAAGGATGACATATTTCCTTGCTGCGACGGCAGAGTCTACGCCAGCTGCATCAGTTGCTGCTCCAGTGACTCCTGCTCCTACCCCCACTATTGAACGGCCTGAAGAACCGAAGAAACCTGTAGAAAAGCAAGACAAGGTGAAGGTTGCCAAGAAAATCGCCAAAGATATGGAGCGTTGGGCCCGGACTCTAAATCATAAAAAAGAAGCTGCAAGAGCGGGAGCAACAGCAGAAGCTGCCGCAGCTGCAGGCGTACCTTCTGGATCTGCTGATATTGGTTTTACCGTTTTGGAAGCTCGCCCCTCTGCCCCGGCCCCAATAATCCCTGTGGCGCCACCACTTGCACTTGTGCCGTCATATGGCGCTGGCAGCGACAGCTCCGGAGACGAGGATGAAACTATTGTGGACCGGCTAAAACTCGCCTGTCTGCTGTGCAAAAGACAGTTCCCTTCGGCAGAGGTCCTGGATAAGCATGTAGAAATGTCTGATCTTCATCGCAAAAATTTGGAAGCATGGAAAAAGCGAGCGGGAGAGAGAGGCGAGAGTTCTGATTCATATCGAGATCGAGCTGCTGAACGAAGAATGAAGTATGGTGAAGAAGAACCGCCGGTGGTTCAAAAGCGGAAGTCAGGTCAAGGTCGAGCGAGTGGCGCTGGCAGTGCCAGTGATGCGTCCCTACCCCCTCGTGAAATTGGTGAAGACAATGTTGGCAAAAAGCTACTAAAAAAGATGGGTTGGAGTGCAGGGCAAGGCTTAGGGCGGGATGGGTCTGGACGGGTGCTGCCAGTGGAGGCGCGGCCTAATCATGCCGGTGTCGGCCTCGGTCAGAAGCGTAGTATCTACACTGCTGTTGTGGGCGAGACTTACCGCAGCTGCGTTCGCAAGCTCACTGTTGCCCGTTACCAGGACCTGCTCTCCACAGAAGACAATCCCTGAAACGGTGAGTTTTCTTACTGTCACACCTCCAATGTGGTGAATGATACTTATATTATGCCGTTGGAACCATATGGAACTTTTTAGTTCTTTATGTAATTCTGGATCTCTCATGATATGTTATTGTTCCATTGAATGGTTTATAATGTAGGGAACCTCTGTGCTGTAACTTTGGATATGTTGAACAATAATTTTATTGTTCACCATTTGAAAAGTATTCTATAATATGAGATCTGAACGGTGTCCTTCGGATAATTTCAACTGTTCGATGGTGAAACTAAATGCGGAAGTTGCTCAATTACCCTTTCAGTGAGGATAAAGACTAATAAGTAATTTGCTGTATGCATTACTTTTTAGAAAGGGTTGAAAATATCGCAGACGTGTATGTGTGAATTCTAAATTCATATTAAGTATGTCACTGAATGTGAATGCCCATAATCTCAATTTTACCATGACTAAGAAACTAATTTTGTCATGGAAACAAAGCAATTCAGGACCTTCAACCTGAGGCAGCTAGTATTTCATATTAACTATTCAATACTATTCTTATAATATGCTATTTTCATCTTACTATATATTTTTTTTGTTTACTTAATTTACTCTTTTATTTACCAATTAGTCTTTTGGTTAGTAATTGGTAATTTTTTTTTTAAGTAATTCTGGACATGTGAACTAAATGCTTGGCGATTCTGTCAACCCTCAATTAGTTTATATGGTTGAGAGCGTATGACAGTTGGTTATATATTTATGAGTTTTATGAATACACAATTTAAAATTATTGGTCACAAGCTGCATAGGAAACAATAAAATTCTATGTATAATATAATTGACCATCATTGGATTCTAATCTTCGATTACTGATAGGTACTACAAAGTATACCACTCGAGAATTATGATTACACCATTTACATGATTGAAACCACTGCAATTAAATAATTCATGTTCCTTTCTAGTACAATGTGTAGCCTATTTCTTAATATTTGAATTTTATTTCAGGAGAGTATTACAATTGATACTTTAAATGTTTTCTTTTTTACAATGTGTTTTTTTTTTTGACCAATGATGTCGACTGCTGTCACACTTATATGAAGAGACTTTAATAGTTTGCTGATATTTAATTTGCCCAGAATTCTCTAGAATATTTAAAAAAAAATGTTTATTTCGTGTGCCAAAAGTGTTGCTTCTCGACAATAAAGAAGCAAAAAGATGACCAACCGTGCCGGACAGCGCTGAATTGACGTGTAGTGAAAAATACATTTATTTTCCTTGCATTGTGGCTTCAGAACCGTCGTGTGAAGGACGTGACTGCGGAACCGAATTTCAAATGCTGATAATATTTTGTGGTTCCTGTTGCAGGTATTCCATCTGTCTGTATCACAGGTCACAGGTCTCCCGTCGCGTCGACCTCAACCCGAAGAGTTTCGGGTTCTACCGAGCTTCCTAATTACAATCTTTTTAACTGCGATGTTATGGTATAGTGATCTGTTTCAATGCCTCATATTTGTGTACAAAAGGTCTTTACTGAAAGATAACAGCATGATTGTTGATCGATAGCGTGTGTGTGTGTGGTGTGTTTAGTTTTTTATATTCGTAATAGAGAATTCCATCAGGTGCAATGCTTGACTTGCGAAATGTTTGATTATCAAACCTAAACTGCAAGGTAGTTCAAATTTTTTAGAGGTACCTTAGAATTGTCTCCATCAAATTGCATAATTTGTTCATTAGAACTTAATATAATTAAAGATTACAATTTTTGTTAGCTTACTAAATTTTTTGGTCTAGTAAAATTCGGATATTATTTTTTATAAGTAAATGCCATTTAAAAGATACTCCATTCATTGTCGAGTGCCTTATAAGGGTGACTTGTATAGGTTATGCTGTATTTTTTTTAGTAAATTTGGTCCAGTTTGTATGATGAAAGGTCATTAATTAAACTTGCATTCAATTACTTTTTATAATAGAATAGTATATCTTCCAAGTATGACTTTTTGATCATTTTTAATAATTAATGTTATTAAACTCTTACATTTCAAATAAAATTACTTACAAAATGTTTTCTTGATTGTGTAAGTATTTAATCCAGAAATTTCGAGTCACATTTCAATAGGAGTCTACTTGTAATCATTAAAATGTCTTTCGATAATTCTCAATATAAATTTTTATTATATTTTCATTTCTTTAAATTTAAGGATAAATTATTACATCATCAGTATCATAATTTTAAATCGATATATATCTAATCGTTCACAATTCTTATACGTATTCAGACTGGTATAGGATACGATTTAAGATTGCTATGATTATTGGGGAAAATGAAACAGGGCTTCCACCTTCTGTGTAAATAAATTAGCTCGTTATAGCTCGTCATACCAATGAATTTAGAATAGAGAACAGCATCAAATATTGTTAAAGTGATATCTAGTAGTGTATGGATATATTTTATTTGGTGTATCACAGTTAGACACTGAAGCAGACTCTTCTCGGGAAATTAAATTCCATTCAATCACAAGTCTCTTTTAAACCTTTCCCGTATCACAGCTTTTGTCCATGTAGTATATTCTGCTAGTAAATCATATTACTTATGTACAGCTGCATTAATTGCAGAAGCGTGCATTGTCGATGGTTAACATGTTATTTCTTATAGAGCAATTTCAATAATCTTCCACCGGAATAATTTCTAAATACACGCTGCGAAGCATCCGATACTAATTATAAAAATTCCATTATATTTAAATGTCACCCGTTGAGATTGCAGTATTATTTTTTTTCCATTATTGGTTCTGATTTTGCTCAAATTTTCAAATCGCCCAAAGTCAATATATCTTATATATTGATAATAGAAATATTCCATTATAAAAATTACGATGAAATTATGTTGGAAAATGCATCTGATTTAGTAAAAACTATTGTGGCAATTTTGTACAATTTATTATCGAGCCATATTGACAATTAATCGAAGTTCCCAAATATTTCATTTTTCCAGTTCTATCATCCTTATTATTTTTTTTCATACATTTTATTATATATTTATCGCAATCATAATTAAAATTAACATACTGTATAAAAGTATTTATTGTGATGTTTTGAATATATTTAATAAATGATCACGATCATAAGAAAACAATACTCTACTGTTATTTCAAAAAATAATCTGTTATATGGTGGATGTCGTGACTCTTGTGACCCTTCCAGCCTTTGGTGACATTACGCATCTGGCTATCAACAATGTTTCAGCATTCATAAGCAGTCGGTAATAATTTAGTCGCTGCGTGAATTCAGTTTGATTACGTTAATTCTCTTCTTGAATAACTTGTTACAAATTATCAATTTACATGCTGAATTGTTCTGATTTAAGTCAATTTATTGATATGACTGTATTGTAAATAATTGTCAGCATATATTGTAGTATTAGTACCATTGGGTTTTTTTTTTCTTCAATTCATTACGTGTACCGCATTTGACCTATAATTATTTAATTTTTATCAATTTGTTATTTGTTTTCACATCTCAAATTACTAGGCAACTGATGACTTACTATAAAACTATTGTTTTATTTAAAATATTTGCATTTCTATGTTAGCAAAAACTAACATATATTTTTTTATAAGATTTAGAATATATCATATGAACTTAACGAAGTTTAATCATTTTCTTTGTAGGTATATATTTTTATTATATTTCGGACTGTGAGAAATACTGAATGATTGATAATGAATGAAATTTGTGATAAAATTTATCATGAAATCGATGTAATGCTTGAAAATCCACCTGTATCGTGTAAAATAAAGAATATTTATTAAGTATTATAATGATTTTTCGTATTATTCCCTCTGCATTCCATAATTATATATTTTATTTATTACTATGATAATTATACTGAAAATATTTTGGATTTCGCAACTTTACAAAATTCATCCAATGCAAAATATATCGTCGGCATACTGACAGAAGGCGATAATTAAAAAATAGTTGCTTTGGGCTATGAATGCAGATAGCTCTCTACATGTAACACAGTGTATATTTTGAAAGAACAAGTTTAGCCTTATTTTGTGTGTTTTTACATTTGTATATAATAATAGATGATTCCAATAAAAGCTATTTTTGGCAACTAAAAAAACTCTAAATAACTCAAAATGTGGGAATCAATTTTTATGAAGTCTTTACATTGATAAGTATTGGTAAAGTGCATAAATAGAGATGAAGATTGCATAATTATCTCAATACAAGGTTTTTCGACTTATCGCCATCTGTCGGTATACTGACAATACGTATCTACAGTATTTGAAAAGAAAGACAAACTCACATACATTAATGATTTAAAATTCGTGAGTTTATTTATTATGCATGTAGTTTACAAGACTATCAGTAAAGGGATCTGTAGATTTTGTAAATCAGCCATTCAATCTGGAGAAGGACAGTCGACAGAAGGAATCGTAAAAGGGTTAAAGTGCAAATGCCAATAAACCTTCAACTTATTGAATTTTATTAAATATATTTTCACACTTGACATAAAAAGAATTGTTGCGATATCCTTTAAAAAAATTAACTTCAGAATAATTTTAACATAAAATGATATAGAACGATGTTTCTTGCTGGACATATTTCATTTGTTAAGTACAAAAAGTTGTGTCTTTTTGCCATTTTGTTTGTTAGTGTATTTAAAAACATTTATAAGGAAGATCTTTAAAATTGAAACAATAATATGGAAAAAATACAGGTGCCTTTCTTCCATCTGACTACAGAACACGACTTTAGCAGAATGGATTTACGCAACCACAACTCATAGTGGTAAAAAAATATGTTGGGTGTTTTTTGTACAAGTGGATATAATTTCATTGGGGCTAGAGCCTAACCTAACCGTTCGGTGATAGAGTGATGTAGGGTTGAAAAAAAAACACATTGTCAACAAACAAGGCTGTCAATTTATTACGAGACAAATTAACACCAACATTTTTATTGATGACCTGAAAAACAGCTATAATGGTAATACTGAATAGAAATTGACACTGTCAATAATATATAATTGATTATTTATTTGTTTTATGTTTATATTTTACTTAATTATCATTATTTTATACAGTCTTTCAACTATTTGAAAATAGTAAATATTTTGAAACCTGAATGTTACAAAAATGGTAGTCACAGCAAAGAAATCTTTACAAGGTTTGGTAAGTAACATTCTTTTGTTAATTATGCATTAATGGTTAATATTTCATCACTTAGTAAGGGCAGTGTAGTAAAGGCTTATAAAATGAAATACATAAAAATAAAAAGAGATCAGTTTTACATAGTATCCAAATTATGACAGTTTATGTTGAAGATATCTGTTAACTACAGAATTTCATTATTATAATATACAATTAAGCTGCTATTTTTTCTGTATTATGTAAAGTATTTTCAACTGTTTTGTATTTATTGATTCAATAGATTTGGCGAAGCAAAACATCTTGTGACGAAACAATCATATTTTCTCGTGTAGATATTTTTTTTTATTCAAGTTTTGTTTACAGCAGCAATTTCTAGACTGGGAGGCGCGAACAGTTTAAAATTTTTCTTTATCCTTTAAAACGTATCTTAATTATTATATGAAATAAAAGATGGGGTAGCGCAAAAAATATATTTTTTGAAGAATTCGTAATATAAAGTTTTTAAAACACTGGTTTACAGCAATTTACTTCAGTAATTTTGTGGTTAAATTTAGTAATTATTCTTTTCGTCAAAAATTTCTTGTTCGGAGGTTAGTTTGGAATCAATGTATTAATTGCAAATAAAATTAATATCAATTGAAAATTTCAAGTTAACAAAAAATTGATTTAGATTTTCAAATTTATGCCCGACTACAAACCTTTGGTCTATAGAAGAGGTACTTAATAATATAAAAGGTCAAAAATACACATAGTGATTTAGATACAGTTATAGCAGACAACATCGAGGCGCAGGACAGCTGAATTAAAATTTCTTAAAAGTAAGGACAACGTATCTAAAGATAAAAATCATATCAAGCCATTAATTTCAAGGTTCACTAATTTATCATTTTTTTAGATCATGTCTGCTCGCAATGGATAATCTCAATAAAAGTTTGACAAAAATCAGTTATAATTCAGTTACTAAACCTCTCCTTTTTGGAGTGGGTAAAAATGAGAATGAGATTAGGAAACGACTAATAGTAGACTGATTGCCATCTCTATGCCTCGTTTTTAGGAAGAGTTTTTTTATTAGGACACAGAACCATCGTAATGTATGAAAGTAGCTATTCTGGGGATTCAAACCATTTAGTTTAGGTTGAGATCTTTATCTGTTATTTGCAAAACTATTCTAGTAACAAAAAAAATATTTAAAAATTAAATCTCTAATGAATTATTTTTAATTTGTGCACACAATTTTCAATAATACCTTCGGTAAGTAGAAAATGATCACTTGCTTATGGAGATTTGTTATATATAACTATTCTTTACATTACTACAGATAATAAAATATATAGTCATTGAAACAGCATTACATGGTAGTAATAAAAGTAAAAAAAAGACCACTATACTTTTAGCTTCTTCACTTACACAAGTAATTCATGAATATTAAAAAACAAACAAAAAATACACAATAGTTAATTAAAATAGAAATAGAAAATGAAATTATGTGCTTTATCCAATATCTATTTATTTTTTCAAACTAAGTAATTTTAAATTTAGGAGCTAAATTTAAAATAAATATAACTTAATATTTCATGAAGTAATTTAATAAAGAAAAAATACGATTATAAGAAATACATATAAGTGAAACGCCAATGAATTAATTATTACCCTTGCATCAAATGCACTAGATCAACAGCTGATACATCAATTAAAATTACCTGTTGCACTTAACCACTGATAATTGGAAAAGTTATAAAAAGTTTTCTGCTTTTTGACTAGTAAAAATACTTTATGTATACTTGATATGAAGGCAAAATTATCAACTAAATAATCCTAAAATGTCTCACCTTATTGGATAAATTTCCATCATATTCTCTAATAATAATAATGTTTCATTATTTTTTTAAGTTATTGAATTTTCACATTTTAGATATTTTTCAGTTATAATTTTACACCTTTATCTACTGCAGCATTTCATTGATTTCAAATTCAATATTTTCTCGAGCAGTGCTCTCAAATTTATCATAGAAGACGTCAGTCGAATAAATTTTTGGGATCAGTAGTAAAGTCTGCAGAACCTGAAATAATAATAAGTTTGCGTCATTGTTAAATAATATCGACTGTGGAAAGGAAAAAGGACGTAACCCACACATATCAATTTTTACAGGAGGCGCGAAAAACGTGTTTTGATGATTTTGGGCCATATGCAAATTATGAATTATACACAACCTTGAAGTGCACAGAAACTTCTAAACTGGTGTTTAGTTGACATAACCTAATATTAATTAAAGAAATTATCCAGGAAAAACCTTTGTTTTAGTCTTTTTTATTGGTTTTAATTTTTTAAAAGGTCATCTTTTTCAAACTTAAAAACTAAATTTAGATACTAATTCGGCATTTGCAGCTTGCATCCTTTTGATAGAACGTGTTTGATACATTGTGATTATCGAAAAAAGCCTGTTTTGGAAAACTATGGGTTACGTCCTTTTTCCTTTCCAGAGTCGATATATATCAAATAATTCTTTGTAATATTGAAGAACGCATTGCACTTATATGTAACTTGTAGTGCTATGATATTAATGGATTCTCATTTTACAAATAAAAAAAATTGAGTATTTAGCTTATCTCCAAAAAGTACTGTGTAAAAATTATCTATCATTTTCTGTTATTTTGTTTTGCTTAGTCCAAAAAATGTGATTATTGAAGATGTGGAGAATATCGACCCATAATAGGCAGAAAATCGTAACTGAAAATTTATATATGTTACAGAAGGTTTTTATAATTTACTCTCCTACTAAGTTCGATTAAAGAATTCCTTAAATGCGGTTAGTAAATAGTAATATATGCTTAATGCCTATCCTGATATTATACTGACTACTTTCAGTTCTCTAGATCAGTGTTTCTCAACCAAGGTCCACGTGGAAACAAACGATAACAATTCAAAACGTTAAAATGCATAGGCTCTAAAAAATATCAGGCGAATGAGATAACGTTCTAAAAATTTTATCGCAAGCCTAAGCGATGTTGAACAATTATTGGTTAAAAATGCAATTTACCTAATTGTGTTGCTTAAGATCTTTTGCCGATTATGGGTCAATATTATTTTATGTATCCTTCAATGTAATGAAGAATTTTTCCAGTAATCGTTGAAATATTACAGAACGCAATATTTATCAATATTGAGTAGTGCAAACTAATCAATGTTAATTGCTGCATCCAAAGATATGGGCCTTTGAGTAATTATGCATGCCAACGAGTCTGCAATGTCCTCTATGGCTTTGGAATTTTCTGGAAACCTCCAGTTATCCCCAAAAACCTGTTTGGCTAGGATTTTATAGGTTTGTGTGAATACAATATTTGTCAAAAAGAATTTTTCCTTTGAGGGAGATCCAAAATCATGCTTCTTAATTGGAATATTAATATTATAGAATGTAAAATGAAAAAATCATGAATTACCTTGAGCCTCAATGTTCGATAAAGATTTGAAGGAGTATCAGCATATTCACGCTCAACATCTTCTATATATTTGCGATATTCTTCATGAGGTGCTCCCAGAGATGCAAGATCCAAATCTTGGAAATAAGCATTGGCTCCTTCACCACCGCACCCACCTTCTCTGCCAGCACCGAGCAGTCCTACCACTTCAGATATCAGGCCCTCCTGGATAATATTTTGAAACATTGAAATTTTAGGTATAAATACTTTAAGCAGCATTTCTTGTACAGCAAAGGTAGGTAAACTTATTTGTTTTTATGACAGGATTTTGGATTTAAAAAATTGAATATCAAAATTTTTATGAACCTGTTGTGATTATTGATTCTATAATACCATTCACTGCGAAAGGATCAGCTGATTTTTTTAGACATTACTCTCTGATTATTTTCTTGAAATGTCACATTTAACAGATTTTTTAACCCGTTTTATATGCACAGATGAAAAGAATAATTCACAACACAAGGAATAAGTAAACACTCTTACATGATCAATTCCGGCATCTTTGAAGAATTCTTTAACGTGTTCCACATTTTTATCTATGCAACCACCATAAACTTTCGTATCGTATTCAAAATGTTGAAAAAACATCGCTAGAATAAATGCACTTTGTTCGGTAATATTGTCTTTCACGAGCTCGTCATATATCTGAAATTTTTGTGCCAAACAATTTTCCATATTGTGATAGATTCTACTAGTTTCCGAATACTGGGTAACGATTTTTTGCCACCATTTATCAGCTATTTCATCGGGGACTGCCAACTCACGTAACACTCCATTCCAAACTTCTTCCATTGTGAAAATAATTTTGAAATACGAAAACTTGACAGCAGACACGCTACGGCGGTAGTAAAATGCCTATATCGATTTTTCAGGAGTGTCAAAAGAGGGATGGAAAAATGTATGGGGTTGATAATTTTTCGAATTTCAAAGTAAATGTTTTATCATGGACAGTCAAAACAAAATTGAAAGAGGAAAATGAAATATGTAGGCAATAATTAAAAAGCCGTGGCGGTATCATTAAAGTAATTTTATTCCTGTTTGACATTTAATGATTTTAGCGCCATGTTTTTAAACAATTGCTTTTTAAATGTGCCAACAGCTGTACACGTTGCTAAAGAATGACAGCAGGAATACAATAACATACGTATTATTGCATTTTTAAATAAATAATTGTTGTCTTTATAACATATGAAAGCAGGTGTTCAATGAGTGTAACCGGATACATTACATAATAATAATAAATATTATACCGTTGTTGTAAATTTATTATAATAAATGCTTCCAAATATAGATGCGTATTATTAAAAAATAACATGAGAACATTGATTATGTATTGTAATTAGGTGGCAATAGTAATGTGCTGGATTAAGTAGGAGTTCTACGTACTGGGGTAGGTGGGCTTATTTCGACCTGCATTTTTCACCCAAAATGTGTAGAAAAAAAAACTTTAGATGACTGAATAAAAATGAACAGCAATTCGGCCGCTGAACAAAATAAATACATTTCTAAACGTAACTAACCTTTCCAAAATTTAAACAATATATTTGTTTTGATTTTCCTCTGTCAATATAAGACATTGCTATGTCTACCTACAATAATACTCTCGATTGTGTTTTGTATTACGATTTTAAGCCGAGCCGGCATAAAAAGCAATGGCATAGATAATATACTAGAAGCAATGGCTCTATACATACTTCATACAGAACAGGCAACGTGACGTCAGTTTGGCAATACCTACGTTTAAAATACCTACGGCAAAACTCTGCTTACACTGGAGCGCAATCAAGCACGATTAGAAAACGTATTTATTGTATAACCATTGCCCATAGAAACGTCATCTAATCGTACACGATTGCACCTTGGTATACAGCCTGCAGCCAATACGTCACACGGGCTTATCCAAATTAGCCCCCCATACATAAAAAAATCACTCCTACCAATCTCTATTCGTTAATAAGTAAACGTCAGAGTTCGTTGTATTCAGAGACAAGTTGAATTGTATGAAACAAAATACGATAGTTCACTTCATTTGAAGGAAACGAATTTGAGGTTATTTTTTTTACTATTCTATTATTTCATACTTACATTAGCTTTGATTTTATTATATAATAATTTATGCTTTGCAGTAGTGTCGTAATATTTGTCAATTTGCTTGTAGATTAATATATAATATACAGTGAAAACATGCGCAACTTTGTAAATAGTATACAATGCTAAACTTTTTTCTAGCCCACCCAAGATTTACTTGTTCTGTTTAGACATGGAACCGTTCAATGACTTCTGTTGGATATCTATAAATATAGTATTTTTTGGAATAAGACAGCCGATCATTTATCAAAATAACAATAACCGACCTTAAATAATATTTTCTTGAAGCACTTAAGATTAAAACGCAAAATACAACAATATAGATATTATGAAAAATATTCTTTATACACTCTCTTCAAGGTGAAATTATCAATTTGTGTTATCTAAAAATAAAGCATTTCTTTATTAAATCATTGACTAAACTTGCGGGTATCACGTAAAACGTGTTTTCAGAACGTCATTCGATATAGTCGATGTTAATAGCTCATAACTCTTTGAATATATTTAAAAAAATTGTTAAAACTTAAGACAATTATTGTTAAAAAACCATGCGTTAATATAATAGTAATTTCTTTATCCTTGGAAATGTCGGCAATGATGAATTAAATCCATTCAAATTATGTAATATTTTATTACCCTTTCCAACCATGAATGATAACAAAAAACACCACAATGGTGTGTTGTTATCGATACAAATAAAGCAGCCATGCCGGGCGATTAAGCCAAAGCTCCCAAATATTTGAAATTTATGAAATACAACTACAAAAGTTAAAAAATAATATTGCACAACTGTTGAACATTCATTAAAGTATTCCAGACTCAATTAGTTGCTTAATATATTCACAAATTTTGAAAATATTTCCCACTAGGGTAAAAGTTATGATAGCTTAAAGAAGATTGCACTTTTATTAAGTACTTTGGGCATATTCACCCCGTAGCCAATATGTTAAGAATTCAGTTGTATAGCTCCCAAAGTTTATAAACTATTATTTCGGTGACAAAATATATCTAATCCAAAACAAACGATTTTTTTATGTTTTCATGACAGTTTTGAATTGAGCGTATTTTATTCAATGCTGTAAAAATAATCCATTAGCAATGGGGGGTTTGAGATTTTTTCAACAATGTAACTATTATATTTAATTTTAATCTAGGTTCATTGTAATCAATCCACTACTTCTTTAAGTAGAGAGAAATTCAAGAAAAACTCCGTTCAAATTAAAATTATTTGGTAACGATACAATCTCATTTTGTTTTTAAATATATGGTATTATGAGAAAAGCTAGAAATAGTAGAAAATAAAAGTTTGTAAGCCGCTCCTCCGCTGTTTTATTGCAAGGCCTCTTTCATAGACCTCACGTATTTTCTTTCCTGCCTATTTCTTGTAACTAGTTGTTGAATGCGGAGTGTCCTTTGCCTTTCGAAGTTTTAAATCCATTACATTTTAAAGTCAAGTTAACAGGTGATACCTTTTTGGAATAATAATGATAGTCTTTCTTCGACTTGTACCCATTTATATTTACATACACCAGAGTTTCTTAAAGTTATTGCTGTAACGAAACTGTCTAAAACACACGATTTCAGTAATATGTGTTACAATTACTATAATTTTAAAAATACTAAGTTGAGTGCGAGATGAAAAGTAAACAATTATCTTTGTTTTTATTATTACTCCCAGTCCTTTTTTTTACGCGATTTTTTTTGGAAAGGACCGTTTTTTTTTTACGCAATTTACTCATTGCTACGCAATTATTTTCATCGAAAAAATTGTTTTACATAAGAAATGGCGACCCTGCGCTTAAAGCAGAGGTGACCCTACGCAAAATCATGTGACGTGATGACTCTACTCTGAATCTTGTAAAAATAGATTTATTGAGTTTGTTAAATAGAGAATAAAATCCAAACAGAGAGCTAAATATGTTTTAAGTAAATCTAATAATCAAATGCACTCCGGAGTCCATTAATAACATCACTGCAAATGGTGAAGGGGTTGAGATCCCACTCGAACAAATGCTAAAAGGCGACGACTTCATAGAAATTGCTATGGCTAATAGCCACTCAGATAATAGTAGTGACAAAGAGTAACAAACATTAAAAGCTGAAATAATTCAAGAAGTAGTAAAAATGTCACCATATATGCATGTATTTTTTTTAACAAACGATCCTAATGCCAGAGGTGCTAGACAATTTCAAAATGAATCGAGACTGCATTATGAAAGAAATCAAATCAAAAACTTACCGTTGAAATAATTTACCGTCAAATCGACAACAAACAAAAAAATGTGTAATAATTGACTCGGCTCAAGAATCTAAGAAAAACAGCATTTCAAGCATCAAACGGGTCAGAGCAAAATTCAAATTCAAGCAACATTCAATACGTTCATTGGAAAAATCGCGAACGATTATAAATATCTTACAACCGACAGCGACAGTAGCGAATAACTCTTATATTAAATAGTGAATACAATGCGTTTTTACACATGTATCTGTTTTTTTTAAATATTAAATAATGAAAATAATGGATGATATGTAAAAAAAACTTTTTTTGCGCGAATTTGATGAACAAATTTTAGTTTTTCATACATTTTGGTACCTTTATTACGCGATATCTTACCAAATTTATCAAATTATATGAAAGCAAGGTTTTTAACGCGATTTTTTATACGTCTCGATTTCTGGTACGAACGTATCATGTAAAAAAGAATTCAGTTTATACTAAAATAACAAAAGTTTAAAAATATGTGTTTTACGCGGTTGTCAATTATTCATGTTAATAGTTAGCTGATGTTAATTATATAATAATATAATTAATTTTGTATTTTTTTTTGAAAATTATGCTTCTTGAAAATTGAATATTGGACTAAAAATAATTTTTAAATGTGTATGTAGTGATGTGATAGAAATAAAAGATAAATAGCACAATTGAGCAGAATAGTTTAAATTCCACGTTTTTCATGAAATTAGTACAAACTCATTTCTATAGGAATAATTTCAATGCAATATTTCGTCAGTGTGGCCAACATTTCGCAAGGCACAAGTACAGGGTGCGCCTAAGTTAGAAACCGTACCGACAAAAGTAATCACCAGGACTTATTTGAATAATTTTAATTGGACAGACGGAAAAGACAAATTGTGAAATCTTAATCATTTGAGCGATATTCTCACAGAGTGCTTCAGTACCGGATCAGAATTAAATTGCCGAATTTTCAATAGAAGCGTGAAATATTTTAATCCGTATTACAATAAACACGCGTTTTAATTATAATCTCATGATGTCATTCAACCAAAGACTAACAGTAACAGTAACAAATTGATTTTATTATTTACCTAATAAATCCAAATGAGTTCTTACAGATTCAAAAAGTAGAGTCTGTCATTGCTGCAATACTTATTCATAATTAAATTGTTTATTTTCTTGTATCTAATTCTAATAATAGATTAATTGAATACTTAAATAAATATAGGAAAGGGAAGCAGTATTTTTGTTATTGTTTCAGAATAAATTGGATACTGAAAATCACTAGTAAATAATATTATAACAGCTGTAAATTTAAGTTTAATTTATGTTTGTCTACATTTAAGGCAAGAGGGAAAAATATTTCAACTTATAATGTGCAGTCATCCGATTTTGTATTATTTTGAATTGTCCACAGTTGTCGTTTCAAAATTTTCCGACGGCTAGTTTGCTGAGAATTATTGGAGACATTATCTTTTGCGTATAAGTCAATAGTGAATTTTGGTTGAGATACGATTTGTTATTTCACAAGCCTACTGCTTAAGCACGCCACTGCCTCTTTGTTACTTTTTTTAGGTGACTTTTATTGGAATATGATAATAAGGAATGCGTAACTCAAATAGGATGTTTTGAAAAGACCTAATGAGCTAGATTCTATCAATTACGTAAATGTTTGTACATAAGTCACTTAATAATAGGTGTTGCTTTAGACCAAGCGTGGGGAACCTGCGACCTTCTGGCCGATTCTGCAATTCTGTACATTTATGGAAATTTGTGAATTCGGAAAAACGAGGTATGGAGATAATCTGAGGTAAAAGTATAGCGAATTGAGGATTTCAAATTTCTCAGTGAGCTAAAAAAAAAAAACGAGGTTTGGAGATAATCTGGGGAAAATTAGGGTAATGGATTGAAAATTAGTCAATCCCGTCATAGTCAATGTTTACTGCGACCTTATGTCGAATCAAAAAAATGAATGCGGCCTTTAGAGAAAAAAAGGTTCCCCACCTCTGCTTTAAGCCGTTACACTCACCTTTAAGAATATTTTTTTATTTATGCAGAAAACTTTTCTGCAGGGAAAAATAAAATTAAGATGCAATGATGCCACTTTAAAACATTTGTATTTTCACGAAGTATGATCTGATTACAGATATCATATTATGAAAATATAATCAAGTATGGAACGGTTAAATTGATATATTGTATATATATTAAAAAAGAGAGGTTGAGCAATTGAGTTTCAAACAGCTCTCGTAGAAAAACTTCTGTAGAGGTAAACTTCATTAACAGTCCATATCATCAACGTCATCATTGTCAAGCCGAGGAAACTGATGAGACATAGCCGTCAGACAAATTTAAAATTGATAATATTGTTAAACCACTAGCTGTGATTTCGTGTTTCGCTTCTTTGAAAATCATCTTCACCGACTTCATTACGATAATAATTGAAATGCACATAGAAAGTAAACTGTGCAATAATAATGTAAGTTTATTCAAAAATAACTATATATATATATATATACGTCAATTCAATTAAAATTGGCAACCGTGTGGCAAGTTTATGATATTCATTGGATCATTGGAACATATGATTCCGCAAAAAATATTTATCCCACTAGTAATTTTTTTACGAAGTCTCTGAAAGATAATAATAATTTGTAACGCCTTTCTAAAGAGATTTCTTGAAATTTTCTCCTGGCTGTCAACGCAGATTAGTTGTTCTTCTTTACATTTCCTTGGAATGATATTTAAAAAGATAATTCTATTGTCTTTAATATTTATGACGTTGTATAAATATAGAATATTTCAAACGAAAGCCGACAGTCAACTGCTTCATAAAGTTTTTGATTTGCACGTCAGCTTTTTTATATATATGGCGATAAAATATTTAAAAAATATATTTATAGAATTTAAAAATATTTAAAATTCTTAAGATTTTCTGTTGATGCTTTTTGTACGTTGGCAGCATTTGTTGTGGGTATTGAATATACATTTAAAAAATCATGAAAATGATAAGTGCGACAAAGTTTAAATCAAGTTGGTAGTTGGAATAAAATGATTATTCTTTACTACTTATTTACGTGAGTGAACAGATAGTATGATCATTTAATTACATTATGATACTGCTTATGGTACCAGAATTAATAATGAAGTTGAGTAGGTAAAACATTTTTCAAGTTTCCTCTAAGATGCTTTTTGTTTTACATATATATTGAAACATGATTGTATTTTAGGAACTGAGTTCATTTGAATAAAAAAATATCAAAAAAGTATTTTTAAATATAAGTTTATCTAGCGAATGTGACTTGTTTTAAAAAAGTGTATGAAAAAACATTTTTTGCACAATATACATAGTCTTGTTAAACATAGTTTTGAAATGTATAATATGAAATATAAAAAAGAAAATTCAAACACGGCTAGACAGAAATAAATTGGCAATTTAAGTTAAAACAAGCTTTATTTGATATTAAGAGTATGCACCGAACAACTTTATTCAGAAGTGCAGTAAAAAGTAATTTTGCAGCTTGGATAAATCAATTGGAAAATTACGAAACGAGGATTAAAACACAAACAGAAACGCTCAATGTATTTTTAATTAAATGAAGATTTTAACTGCACTCAATGTAAAATACGAAATATGTAAAATATATATTGTAGTTGTGCTTTCTTATTAGGAGATTAACTTTCTCTTCCATTTTCTTTTAATCAAACCTTCACAATTATGCCAAATTTATTTCTTATTTTTTTCATGTAATGGTTTCGTATGATTTAGTTATCATTGGCTATAACAATAAAAGGCGCCCAAAAGTATATTCGCTTCTTTTCTTCTCATATTTAATTTAAGTATTTTTTAAATTAATAATAAAGTTGTAAAAAACTAGTACATATAATATAAAATAAGAACAGCATGATCTTTTATTTGGAAAGTTATGACGAGACGATCCCTACAGAATATCTATGATAAAGAGAAATCCCTCCGATATTAAGAAAAGACGAACAGCTGAAAAAAATGTCCACTCCATGAACTAGATTCACCATGGATTATTTACCTATATACTGGGGTTTATAAGTAGTCTAGTGACGACGTAAATGTAATAAGCCACCAGTGGTGGATCCAGAAATTTTCCCAGGAGAGGGCCATTCAATCTGAAAATAAGCATGATACATAAATAATAGATTAAAAAAAGGATATTTAAAAATAATATATCTGTATAAAAATAGTCAAAACGTAATTAAGTATGTATTCTATAAAACATTGTAAACTAAACAATTAAAGTGCCCATTTCACATTAAAGTTTTAATAAATTAGTCAAATGGAAAATAAATTCTCCCCGTGGATCCGCCAATGTACGCTACACACTTTCATGTAACTATTTATTATATCACTATGTTTGACTACAGAGATCTTAAAGTTCTACTGTAACAAAGCATTTCAAAAGCTTCTCATTCTTTCTAGTAAGTTTCGATACGATAACGAAATATCGATAACGTGTGGCAGCGAAGTCTCCTAATTATTAAGCTGCTATCGAAGTTTCCCTTAAAGCAGGAGCTTGGAAATAATAAGTGGTTCAATTACGTATTATTTTTCAAGAAAGCTTTTATGGAATGAATTTGCGCTAGAAAGTAATAGAACGGTAATCAGTTTTGTTGGCCAGTGTATCTTGGCCATAAAATCAGTAATATGCCATAATTATGTGGTTACATATATAATGTTCCTTAGTATTGGAGAGTATAATTGTCAAATGAAACATGGGAAAATGTTAATTGTTTTCAGCCGAAGGATCTCAAATAAGGGCGCGAAAGATTATTTTATTCTACATTAACGTGTTTTTTTATTTGGAAAAGGTCACACTGTTTATTTTATTTTTGGATTCTTCTTAAAAGCAAATTATAAACAGTTAAATATTATTTTGAACTGACTTAGCCTTATTTGAAATTAATGAACCTCAATCGTTAGCAGCGGTGACTTCTTAGTTGTTTTAATAGAACCATAGATCACGGAAACTATCATTGGTTTTTTCTTTAGCTCGTCATACTGTTACGAATACCGAAAATTAGTCAAAAGTCCATACAAATTATGCTCAATAGAATGAGAGTAACACTTATTTCTTTGGGCTAGTATACAAAAAACATTTCAAAAATATATGATAAAGGGAAGATATCTTCTCGAAGGTTGTAACAATAACTTGTGACAAGTGCTTCGCCATTTTGAGATGATTTTTCGTAAATAATCTTATAAGAGTTTGTTTGAAGATGCTTCTTAAAATAAACTTTGAAGAAAATTTGAAGATGCTTCTTAAATTCGAAACACGCGCCACAATTTGTGACACATTATGTGAGATAACAACGTTATCAATATGAATTATACATTAACAATTAACTTCTACAAAAGTACAGCAGAATTCATAAGAAGTATATAAATATAGTTTTGGATTCTTTAAAGGCTAATTGTTGCCTAGAATCAGTTTTAATAACGGAGTAAAATTAGTAAAGATTACAATTGTGCAACTGTTAATTACGTTAGAAATATTTATGAAACTTACATTCAATTTCATTTTGAAAAAATTATGAGAACGATGTACAATATTATTATACATGAATGGATAGTTTGAAAATTTGGTGAAGGTTTTTTTTTTTAATCAATCCCAGTGTGGAACATATAGGTTCCTAATGGAGGTATCTCAACAGAAGTTTTTCTACGAGACCTGTTTGTTACTCAGTTGCCCAACCTCTATTTTTCGAAGAGAGTAAAGGTATAAGCATATGATTAAGACAGGATCGGAAGGGGTGCGAGGGATTTTTTATATATCACAAACACCCATGTCTTCGAACAGAAATCGATAAAAATCGATCAAAAAAGTGCTGTTCGTACTGGGACTGGAAGCCGTAAGATCCGGTTTGGAAGCCCAATACGATAACCGCTGCGCCATAAGACCCCATTGGATGAATATGAATACATAGAATAAATAGTTTTAGTCATTAGTGGCGTAGAAATAATTGATCGGATCTGCACGATTTGAATGATTTTCAGATCTTTGTAATGAATTATATTTAAATGACGAATAAAACAATAGTTTGGCTCTTTTCTTACATTGAGAATGATTGAGAAGCGTTTGGTCCAGTTTTCATAACACAGGTCAAATTATTATTATTGCTTTCTCGTTCGGAGCGTGGCGTTTCGATAAATGAAATTCCATGTCCATAACAATCAAGGGAAATAAGGCGGCAGTAGTAAGGTATGTTAATGTCTACAAAAATTCCTACACGGAGCAGCACAGCCATTTCAGTCGAGCTTTATCATTATAATTATTTCCAAGACACGCATTAATTTTTATTTCGTTTAGAAGAGGTTTTTTTTCACATGCGATGAAAATTATTGTGTATTCTGTTTTCGAATGTTCTATTTAGAATCTTATTGTTGTCTTTGGGTTGTTAATTCGAAAATAGAATACGTATTTTAAATGTGAAACAATTGAACATATAAGAGTTTTGACGTAGTACTAACAATTTATTTGCCATATTATTAACTTAAACGAAAACTTTTCTGTGTGATTGATAAAGGATTCACAAGCCCACATCAGAAACAAATGATGTCATTGAAGCTTTGTATTGTTTTTCCGTATCAAAAAACTTTCGTATCTTAAAAATAACTTCGCCGACACCACGTCATGTTTCCAGGAAAACAATAAATCTTGTAACGAAACAGAATCTGACAGAAGAGTGACATATGGTGTTGAAATTGTTAAGAAAGATAAGTGATTTTATTTTTCTTTCTCTATGTTATATATTGGTAAGTAGGACTTTTTATATTTTCAACAGGTACACTAGAGTGAAACTACAAAATGTCCTCTTCTAAAATAGAAACAATCAAACAACAAAGTCTACTAACGACTCCGTTGACCGTCTATTGTTAAATTTATGTCTCAGAGGTGGTCTATATATTTTTATTGTGTTATTAACATTGTTTGATAAACGCTGAACATACAACATTATTTTAAGCTGTTTATTGTCAAGCTTTTGAAAACAAACTCTACTATGACACTTGCACTATGGAGAAGAATCCTTGAACTCGATTATCGATCTCTATTCAGCGCTGTGATGATGTCTTTAAAAATCTCGATTCCGACTGCAACATTGAACACAATCCAACTCCAGCTTGAATTGTAAATTATTAAATAAATTTATTTTCTAAAATTCCTGTTTTGCATTAATTTCTTTTAATCCATGCCCACTCCCAATGTGGAGTATATGGCCTTCTAATGGAGGTATCTCAACATATATTTTTTTACAAGAACTGTTCCTCAGTTGCACAACCTCTCATTGTTTCAAAGAGAGTAGTAGAGATAGAATGTTAAGACTGGGAGAGAACTAGTGGTTAACCGATGACTCTCGCTACGCCCAGTTAATAAGGGATCGAAAAGAGTGGGAGGGAATTTTTAGACATCACAAACACCCATGCCTTCGAAGAGAAATCAAAAAAATTCTGTTCGTACTGGGACTCGAACCCGTGATATCCAGCACGGAAACCCACTACGCTAACCACTGCGCCACAGGACCCGACAATCCTTACTAAAGTGTTGACACATCAAAGTGTTGTTATTGATAAGAATTAATATAAATGAAACAATGGAATTGCTTGAAAATTCACCAAAAAGACTGACATATTAATATTGTCTTTCTTTTGCTCTCACATTTGTTATCTATGCAAAAAAAAATACGTGTTATTTTTATTGTTTCTCAGTTATTTAATAAAAGTATGTAAAAAAAAAGTAATTTGTTGTTTCAGGATTCGGACGTAAGGCTTTCCCAAAAACACTACCCTGATTGACAACCCTGATTCCAACTAAAAAGATTTGTAATCTTTAACCGTTGCATGTTATTGGCATACCTAACACGTTTCGAAATACACGCATAGTTCCAACTTCCAAAAATAGTTTTATTTACACGTCATAATAGTAACGTACTTTTTGTTCCTCCACCATATTGCTTATTTCGATTTTTTTTACCATTTTGGCAGTACTCTAAGACTGCGAATATTTCTAATTGCCACTGAATGAATTCTTAATGGAGTTTTGTTTTTGTTTTCAGTGACATGGCATCATGCATAAACGAACAGAGAGAGAGAGAGGCAAAACGTCTTTCGTACATTAGAGGACATCTTCTGACAAAGCGTATCTTGATATACTTTAATTATTTTAAATATGGGTAAACAATTTCTAATTATCAATATATTATGTAATAAATACTTCGATCTAAAACACATAAGAAAGTAGAAAATACATCATCTCACAACATGTTGAGAAAAAAAAAACGCTGTCTTGAAAACTAAATATTTTCTCATTTGAAATCTCAATTTTGCGTTGTCGTTTAAAACTTTTTTTTCAAGCTATCCGTTCTCAGTATAAAGTTGTTATACTGAAGATGTTAAGCTTCATAAACAGTCGTAGAAAATGTACAAAAATGAAATAAATATGAGTCAAATATGTGTTTTTGTTAATAGTTAGAAAAAAATATTTGATAAACATTTGATAAACATTTGATGTCCACAATTTTATTTTTATCGTAGGATGTCGTGCGGTATGCCATAACTGCTAATTATCACATGTAGTTTACAAAACTTACATTAACTAAACATGGATTATTTTTTCGATAACAATACGCTCAGTGTTTTCCACATTTTCTATTGTTAAATTACTATAAACTAGTGCTGTGGATGGGTGTGCGAACAATGCAGGGCTTAAAGATCATTGTGTTCCAAGTTAAGAGCGCATTTCCTTTTTCATTGTATCACGTTCAATTGCAAAATCCTTTTGTAGCAAAGAATAAATAGCGGCATGGGTAATCCCCGAACTCACCAGGGTTTACTTCATTCAGGAGCTTGGCTATCATTTTGTGAGTTTTATTCAAATCGGGATCGACGCACACTGGAATCCTTTGATGTGGTAGCAATGTCCAAAGCCTGGCAAACATTTTTTTTCAATAAGCCTAAAACTTTCGGACATGTTGACAATGGATAGGTCTGTTCCAATATATTTAGCTAAAAAATGTATAAAAAAATAATAAAACATTTTTAGTACTTTTTCCACATAAAATTTATTAGATCAGGACCGGTTTCGCTCATGATGAGCATTGTCAACTGATAAGAAAAACAATAAAACAGTGATATTTATACAAAAGTTAAGTGATAAAAACAAGGTATGACAAACAATTGGTATTACAACCTAGCAAAAGAATTGAAGTAAAGAAACAGAACATTAAGATTTATTTATTATATAAACTAATTGTTGGTTTTTACTTTGGTAATGATAATTCATACCTAATTGGTTTTTGTCATAATAGTTTCATTGCTAAGTGGTCTTCAACTTTTTATTTATAGTTTATTTTCCTTGTATTTTACTTCAATTCTTTTGCTAGGTTGTAATACCAATTGTTTGTCATACCTTGTTTTTATCACTTAACTTTTGTATAAATATCACTGTTTTATTGTTTTTATTATCAGTTGACAATGCTCATCATGAGCGAAACCGGTCCTGATCTAATAAATTTTATGTGGAAAAAGTACTAAAAATGTTTTATTATTTTTATTATAATGCCATTCCACCAAGTATTGACAGTGAACACCTTAAAAGTGATTAAAAAATGTATGCTCGCTGAGAATTGTCCATATACAAGATATTTTTTTTTCCAGCAACAATTCATATTCGACCATAAATTTACTAAAAACGTTATTTAAAAGATATTTTAATCTTATTAAAGATTATACGGCTACTGCTGAAAAGCATTATGATGAGAGCTAGGGCGTCCGATCTCGGGATCACGTCCAATTTTGTGATTCCGAAGTACCGGGCTTGTGAAAGTACTAATACCGGGATTTCAGGATTAAAGAAAAGAAGTGCAACATTATCGAAAAGTTTGTGAAAACAGGCAGAGACAAAAATTTTGATATCAGTGTGAGCATAAAAAAATATTGTTGCGAAACAGACCAAGTGGACATGGTCAAAAATATTATAGAGAGATGTGCAACGCAAGTGAACAATTGGTTCATCTTAATTTATATAATGTGTTTAACTATCATTATGGATTTAATTTGATTCATTTAACACCAGGTGCATGCTAATACTAGGGCATCCAATCCCGGGATCCCGTTCAATTTTCTGATCCCGAAATTCCGGGATTGAGATGGCCGCGATCCCGGGATTTCGGGATTGAGAAATTTTGGGCAAATTCTCGAAATTTACACGAAATTGGCAAATTGAAGATTTCAAATTCCTCGGTGAGCTAAAAAAAAGAAAAAAAACGAGTTTCCGTGAGATTCCGGGAAAAAGTACAGCAAATTGAGGATTTCAAATTCCTCGGTGAGAAAATCTCAATCCCGGGATCCCGGATTCAAAATAAATCAATCCCGAAATGCCGGGATTGGATACCCTAGCTAATACAGATGACACCACTGATACATTTCTGGAGTCCATTCCATATGAGATAAGTCTAGTAAAAAAAGCTGGTTGCATGTCAGTCAGCCACAAAGCCACATTTTTAAAAGGTAAAGGTTAGCAGCTTGGAACTAGATCAAACTGATCGCTTTTTTTTGGTCAGAGTAGAATAGAAATGGAAAAAAAACAGATACCCAAGAATTGAAAAAAATGAATAATCATTTGGTCAGGTTGTTGAAAAAGTGAGTATGAAAAGTCAAAACTATTCTTTTTAACATTGACTATCTTTTTTATATTGATATTTCCAACTGCTTCAATAGAAAATAAATGTATAAATGGCTTAAGAAGTAAAATGGAAATAAAAGCATGGAAATTCTCAGGTAATTGTAGCTCATTTCTTTATAGTATGTACCAAAACCTATTTCTTAATTAAGGTGTTCACTGTCAATACTTGGTGGATTGGCATTATAATAAAAATAATAAAACTTTTTTAGTCCTTTTTCCACATAAAATTTATTGGATCAGGACCGGTTTTGCTCATGGTGAGCATTGTCAACTGATAAGAAATACAATTACAACTATTAAAAATACAACTTAGTTGTAATATCGATTGTTTGCCATACCTTGTTTTTCTTAGTTAACTTTTGTATAAATATCACTGTTTCATTGTATTTTTTATCAGTTGACAATGTGTGAGCCCGGTCCTGATCCAATAAATTTTATGTGGAAAAAGTACTAAAAAAGTTTTATTATTTTTATTATTTATTTGTTAACTGAATCTTTGTTATACGGCTTGTATCGTTGCACGTTGGTTCCTGGAACGCTTTCTACGCATACAAATCTATTTAAATATAATTTCATTCCCTACCCAGTGTGATGGCGTTAAATCTAGAAGATGTAAGAATCTGTGCGCCGTAGGAGTAAAAAGCAGAGTAGATATATTTTTACGTCACTATGATCACTGCAGTGAGAAAAGTTATTGTGCACTTGTATTCTTTTCGTTTGTAGCTGTGTATGTTATTTTTGCATTGTTTTATATATCCAGTCTCCGATAGAGATGGTGCAGACTTTGGATGGCAAACATATTTATGAAAACAAAAGTTTGAAAGCTAGCCGTATAAAATAATATAAACATTTTAATATATCCATCACGATAATATGAAGTTTAAGGTTATTGTCCTACTCGGTTACGCAACCAAGAGCTTGTGTATATTTATGAAAATATGTCCGAAGGCATTGATGGATATTATGTATTTTTTTTCACATTTTTGACTTATCTATTTCGATTGTAAAAACAGTGCGTTGATAGATTCTTCTTTAGTTGCCTTTCCTAAATTTAGGTGAATGATTTAGATTTTAAAAATATGGTGAAATGATTCATACGTTTTCATGCTTTACATTGGGAATCATCCTAATTTTTTTATGAGATAATATTATATATTATAATGCGATTTTAAAAAAATGCGTACAGATATATTATTCTTTCCTTCTCCCCTTTCAAATGAGTGGATAGCATTTTTTTTAAAATCCATGTCCGATCTTAATGTAGATTGTAGAGTATATTATACATACATTTTAATAAAAACAAAATGTATGCATATACATATAAAATAAATACCAGTTATTATGATAATATCAAACATATTTATAGCTTAACGAAAATATGTGGTGCATATTGTGAAGCTCTGTTACATGTCAATTCATTACAAATTGATATTTAAACACGAAATACAATACCCTTTGCGATTTTGATATTTGTGCTTGAACAAACACTCAAAATATTGAATTTACCATTCAATATTCTAGATCAAAATAATGAGGCTCTTTAAATTTACAATTTATTGACAGCGTGGATTTAGAGTAAGTATATATATAAGTCGTTATCTGAGTTTATTTTACGGTTAACAATGATTTCGCGATTCAGTAAATGCAACCGACGTCCTTAATGTGGATTCGTATCAAATATTTTTCATTGTGAAAGCTTGAATGACGAGCTTTTTGCAAAGCTGTAAGTGTTTTGATTCTGCAGAGTCATAATGGAAAATTGCAGCGAGACGGCCAAAGTTCAAAGTGCATAAAAGACCCATCGTTATCGAATAGAATTGAGCCGCTGTCAAGCGAAATTTTATTCCTTAACAAATCAAATAAATTCTGCCTAGAAACTAAAAAAACTTGAAGCTGTAGGAAAAAAATATGGAAATGTTTTTAATAAACACAAATGGAATGAAAGTTAAGTCACTAACGACCCGTGTTTCACTTTTCGGTAAAGTGTTTAAATGGACTACTCATGTCATTCACATTCAGACCCAATAGACCACGGGTTCCCAACCTGAGGGTCGTGGAGGGTTTTCAGGGGAGTCGCCAACTTTTATCGATTTTGGATTTGAACAACAAAATAACGAAAAATTATAGCAAATCTAGGATTTCATATTCCTCGGGGGGTCGCCTAGTCACATGGCTTTATAAAAAGGGGTCGCCACCCGGAAAGGTTGGGAACCTATGCAATAGACAATAGATATATCTATATATTAATAGCCGATAATGTCAGTCTGAGTGTAAGGTGTCCTCGACCTTCCAGTCTCCACTTTTTTAAATAAAATAAAATCTATAATAATCACTTTTTACTTTTCACTTTTCACAAATGTGTGCGTACTGATGTCATCGGGTCTTTTTCTTCTTTTACGAAATTTATTTGTTAGCGTATTTGAAAATTATTTGAATAAAATATATATACTACGAAAAATGATTGTTAGCAAACGTGAACATTATTCCAAAAATTCAATAATTTGCAATTTAAAAACTGCAGGGCTGTCGATATATGCGCCGAGGTCGATTTATGGTACTATGAAAAATGATTGTTAGCAAACTTGAACATTATTCCAAAGATTTAATAATTTACGAAATTTCTGCTACTACGAAAAATGGTTGTTAGCAAACTTCAACATTATTCCAAATATTAAATAATTTACGAAATTTCTGCTACTACGAAAAATGGTTGTTAGCAAACTTGAACATTATTCCAAATATTAAATAATTTACAATTAAAAAACTGCAGGGCTGTCGATATATGCGCAAAATTAAATAATTTACGAAATTTCTGCTCCTAATATTAATAGCCGATAATGTCAGTCTGAGTGTAAGGTGTCCTCGACCTTCCAGTCTCCACTTTTTTAAATAAAATAAAATCTATAATAATCACTTTTTACTTTTCACTTTTCACAAATGTGTGCGTACTGATGTCATCGGGTCTTTTTCTTCTTTTACGAAATTTATTTGTTAGCGTATTTGAAAATTATTTGAATAAAATATATATACTACGAAAAATGATTGTTAGCAAACGTGAACATTATTCCAAAAATTCAATAATTTGCAATTTAAAAACTGCAGGGCTGTCGATATATGCGCCGAGGTCGATTTATGGTACTATGAAAAATGATTGTTAGCAAACTTGAACATTATTCCAAAGATTTAATAATTTACGAAATTTCTGCTACTACGAAAAATGGTTGTTAGCAAACTTCAACATTATTCCAAATATTAAATAATTTACGAAATTTCTGCTACTACGAAAAATGGTTGTTAGCAAACTTGAACATTATTCCAAATATTAAATAATTTACAATTAAAAAACTGCAGGGCTGTCGATATATGCGCAAAATTAAATAATTTACGAAATTTCTGCTCCTACGAAAAATGGTTGTTAGCAAACTTGGACATTATTCCAAATATTAAATAATTTACGAAATTTCTGCTCCAACGAAAAATGGTTGTTAGCAAACTTGAACATTATTCCAAATATTAAATGATTTACAATTAAAAAACTGCAGGGCTGTCGATATATGCGCAAAATTAAATAATTTACGAAATTTCTGCTCCTACGAAAAATGGTTGTTAGCAAACTTGGACATTATTCCAAATATTAAATAATTTACGAAATTTCTGCTCCAACGAAAAATGGTTGTTAGCAAACTTGAACATTATTCCAAAAATTCAATAATTTACGAAATTTCTGCTACTACGAAAAATGGTTGTTAGCAAACTTCAACATTATTCCAAAAATTCAATAATTTACGAAATTTCTGCTACTACGAAAAATGGTTGTTAAACTTTATTCCAAAAATTGAATAATTTACGAAATTTCTGCTCCTACGAAAAATGGTTGTTAGCAAACTTGGACATTATTCCAAATATTAAATAATTTACGAAATTTCTGCTCCAACGAAAAATGGTTGTTAGCAAACTTGAACATTATTCCAAAAATTCAATAATTTACGAAATTTCTGCTACTACGAAAAATGGTTGTTAGCAAACTTTAACATTATTCCAAAAATTCAATAATTTACGAAATTTCTGCTACTACGAAAAATGGTTGTTAAACTTTATTCCAAAAATTGAATATTTTACGAAATTTATGCTATTACGAAAAATGGTTGTTAGCAAACTTAAACATTATTCCAAATATTAAATAATTTACGAAATTTATGCTACTACGAAAAATGGTTGTTAGCAAACTTAAACATTATTCTAAAAATTAAATATTTTACGAAATTTCTGCTACTACGAAAAATGGTTGTTAGCAAACTTGGACATTATTCCAAATATTAAATAATTTACGAAATTTCTGCTCCAACGAAAAATGGTTGTTAGCAAACTTGGACATTATTCCAAATATTAAATAATTTACGAAATTTCTGCTCCAACGAAAAATGGTTGTTAGCAAACTTGAACATTATTCCAAAAATTCAATAATTTACAAAATTTCTGCTACTACGAAAAATGGTTGTTAGCAAACTTCAACATTATTCCAAAAATTAAATAATTTACGAAATTTCTGCTACTACGAAAAATGGTTGTTAGCAAACTTGGACATTATTCCAAAAATTCAATAATTTACGAAATTTCTGCTCCTACGAAAAATGGTTGTTAGCAAACTTGAACATTATTCCAAAAATTCAATAATTCACGAAATTTCTGCTACTACGAAAAATGGTTGTTAGCAAACTTAAACTTTATTCCAAAAATTGAATATTTTACGAAATTTATGCTACTACGAAAAATGGTTGTTAGCAAACTTGAACATTATTCCAAATATTAAATAATTTACGAAATTTATGCTACTACGAAAAATGGTTGTTAGCAAACTTAAACATTATTCTAAAAATTAAATAATTTACGAAATTCCTGCTACTACGAAAAATGGTTGTTAGCAAACTTGAACATTATTCCAAAAATTCAATAATTTACGAAATTTCTGCTACTACGAAAAATGGTTGTTAGCAAACTTAAACTTTATTCCAAAAATTCAATAATTTATGAAATTTCGGCTACTACGAAAAATGGTTGTTAGCAAACTTAAACTTTATTCCAAATATTAAATAATTTACGAAATTTCTGCTCCTACGAAAAATGGTTGTTAGCAAACTTGAACATTATTCCAAAAATTCAATAATTTACGAAATTTCTGCTACTACGAAAAATGGTTGTTAGCAAACTTAAACTTTATTCCAAAAATTCAATAATTTACGAAATTTCGGCTACTACGAAAAATGGTTGTTAGCAAACTTAAACTTTATTCCAAAAATTGAATATTTTACGAAATTTATGCTACTACGAAAAATGGTTGTTAGCAAACTTAAAAATTATTCCAAAAATTAAATATTTTACGAAATTTATGCTACTACGAAAAATGGTTGTTAGCAAACTTTTTTTTTATTCCAAAAATTCAATAATTCACGAAATTTCTGCTCCTACGAAAAATGGTTGTTAGCAAACTTGAAAATTATTCCAAAAATTAAATATTTTACGAAATTTATGCTACTACGAAAAATGGTTGTTAGCAAACTTGAACATTATTCCAAATATTACATAATTTACGAAATTTCTGCTCCTACGAAAAATGGTTGTCAGCAAACTTGAACATTATTCCAAAAATTCAATAATTTACGAAATTTCTGCTACTACGAAAAATGGTTGTTAGCAAACTTAAACTTTATTCCAAAAAATCAATAATTTACGAAATTTCTGCTAACTATAAAAATAAAATAAATTAAAATAAAATAAAATAAAATAAAATATAATATAATAAATTAAAATAAAATAACATAAAATAAAATAAAATTAAATTAAATTAAATACCATAAAATAAAATAACATAAAATTAAATTAAATTAAATACTATGCAACAAAAATCTCACGTTGCTGGGCAACGGGCTTACAGCTAGTACATATTTTAATAGACAACGATATTTGTACGGTTAAGACATATAACAAAAATAAACAATTAATTTGCAGTATCCGACTTGATATTACTCCCAAAGGCCACGTGAAACTTTCATTTTTTTTAAATCCAGGTCTGCTCTCAATGTAAAGCATATGACCTCCTAATGGAGGTATCTCAACAAAACTGTTTGCTACTCAGGCTCTTTTTCAAAAAATGATGTTCCTACCTAATATTACATACTTATGCCTAATTAAATTGTACGATTGAAACATTACAGAATGAACGGGTTAATAAATAATTATGCTCGATTTACGTACGGCAAAATGTGAGACCTTGCATTTTACAGTAGTAATCGGCTGAGAGAGAGAGAAACGGGGTTGAAGTTAAGCTGAGATGCATTTTGTAGTAAAATTTGCTACGGAGGATTAGGGTAAACTTACTGCAAGGTACTCATGTAGATTAGTTGAGGTAAATTCCAATTGCGACTTGCTCAAGTAGTTTCGGTTGCCTGCTCAAAGCGACACGTTCTAAAGGACAAAATATAACATAATTATCCCGTATCTAGATTTCGTATTACATTATAAATGAATAAATCAATTTAAAATTCAGTATAAAATTAAAAATCGTCAATTTAACAAAGAATACTGATTTTAAATTTAATACCACGAGGATGGGATTATAAAGAATGTTTATTATAATAGATAAATGTTTTATTTTGTCGTGACATAGTAAAACAAATGCCACTTCAATCAATTTAAATTGATAAAAATAATTTAATATTTTTTATCGTTCTTTGAAACACTAAAGTCATGTTTAATAAATGTAATATTATCATTTGTAATAACAAGATGTTTTATGTATATCTTCTAAGCCAGTATATAAGAAGCAAACATTCAAAAAGTTATTTGATATAATTTTTGAAAAATGTCGTTTAATATCAGTTCTGATAATCCATAATAAAATTAATGAACAGAAATCACAATTATTGTAAAAAAAAGAGTTTTTCCTATAAAAATTAAATTATAGAGTTGGCACATTCAAGCAAACAGTGATTTCACTCAAACCATCATTTCCCAAGCTCTGTATTTGTGTGACAAATCACGTTTTGAATGTTTGCTCGGTAATTATTAGGTGAGTAAATGTAGGTTTAAACATAGTTTTGACGAAGGCGTAAACCGAAATAGCTATCAAATAATTTAAAAAAAATGTAGAACTAAATTCTTCGCTATTTTTTTTACCTTATTAAGCTTCTTTTCAGAATTAAAACAAACCGAAAGACTAATTGTTGCTTTAAGAAAACATTATTTCATTTTAAATTAATTGAGTTGCCGTATGGAAAGATTTAAATTCTGGATTATTGGAAAAATGGCAAAGACGACCAAATAAATATCTTTTAATAACACCCACTAACAACATAGTTGTATGGCTTTCTATCCTCGTAATGTATTAATAAAATAGTCAAAACTTGTTTATATAAACACAAATTTGTGATATTTTCGTAGCATGTCATTTATAGCAGTATAGGTTGTAAGAGAAAATGTAATATAAAAATATTGTAAGCTCGACCCCAGCTTGCGTTTTCTGAAAATATCTTTCACTGAAAAAAATACGAGACATGTTTTGTTGTTGTCGAGAACGTTGTTCATTGTCCGAGTTATTTCATTCAAATCTCCAAATAATAATAGAAAATTTATGTTGGTGAACCCTTCTTTGCATTCCGTAAATCATTTTGATATATTTTTCTAAGAGTGATATAAAAAGAAGTACAAAATAAAACAAATATTACCGCGACCGAATGGTAAATACCTAATACCATACCAGGTTTTTCATCTTTATTTTGACATACACAATTATTCCTCTCTTTAAATGTACGAATTAATTTTTCATAAGTGTTAATGCATTTCAGACTAAGTGAAATAATGCGATTATTTTGTGAGAATGCATTTAATTAGCAAAATAAAGTTTAAATACATATCTTACTAAAATATAATAGTTTTATACTCGCATGTTTTTTTAAAAATATTGAATACCTATATATAATTTTAATGTGGTAAATGACAAATTATTTTAACCCAATGTAATACAGGGAAGCCAAAAAGTGATTTCATCATCTATGATTAAGATCTCGACTGAACTTTCTTTAGAGAAATGGATTCTAAAATATGTATACCATATTAAATTCTTTATAAATATTAAAAATGTACACAATAAGAAATTAAAAGCAACATTTCAAAACAGACTGATAAATATATATCTGAATGCTAAAATATATTAATAATCACATACAGTTATATTAAAAACATAAAATGAGTTATGGGAATTCCGCTTCAGAAATGTACGTTGCAAGCTTTTACCGAGCTATATTTAAAATTAAAATAAACAAAATATGATGAAATACATTCACTATGAATATTGTCATTAGTATTTCGACACTAAGTGTCATAACGACCGATAAAATCAGAATAAAATTTGTGAATATATTTTCCTGAATAACTAATCGATTCCTTGATAAGTAGAATGGTAATGTAAAGTAGATAATAGGGTAACCATTCAAAATGTTCATATAAGCAATACAGTTAGTCAAATTAAAGTGCAGGAAAATTTGATATTGAATAAAAAATATATTTTTAATTTATTTGTGTGATTATTTAAATATGTATCCGTTTCTGTCTATTAAACTATCCTTATTATTATTGACCTGTTTTCAGATACTGGACATCCCTACATTGGCTGTAAAAAAAGATAATAAGGGTTAAGGAAAGCTATCCTGAGGCACTAAAGTAAAACGCAATCAGCTTTGAAGTTTCTTTAAAGTAACACTGGTGTAAAATAAACTCGCCTGGTTCGTACTCATTTATAAAATATTCAATCAATGTTAAACCACCGCTGAGAATATCAAGTCGTGTTTAAATTATATATTTAACAAAATCCAAATATAGGATATCAATTTACGATGCTCGATAATGTTTCAATTAGGACCTATTCGTCAACTGCAATTTTTCGAACACTTCTTGTTTCTCTTTTCTTCTCCAAAAACGAGATCGATCCTCTAAATTACAACCATTTCTCGTAACATGATTTATGCCAAAACACATTATTATAAGTCCAATTACTTTTTTAAACCATGTCCGCTCCCAATGTGGAGCATATGGACTCCTAATGGAGTTTTATCTCAACAGAAGTGTTTTCTACGAGAACTGTTTGTTACTCAGTTGTTCAACCTCTCTTTTTACAAAGAGAGTAGGGATAGAAGGATAGGGCTAGGACAGGATTAGTGGTAAGCTAATCGCTCTCGATACGCCCCGTTCATAGGATAGGATGAGTGAGAGGGGGGAATTCAAGACATCACATATATCCATGCCTTTGAACAGAAATTCATAAATTGATTGAAAAATCAATTTATAAAACTGTCCGTACCGGGATTTGAACCCGGGTCCTCTGAAGCCGAAGCCAACACCGTTGACCATTCGACGACACAGGTGGCAATTACTAGGCATTACAATATAAACAACATATGTAAATTAATACATAGCGTACGATACAGAATTTTCAACAACTTAATTACTAAAATACTTTAAGAATAGTTTTCATTGAATGCGCTTCCTATCTATTGGATACCGCTGTTTAAGTTGAATGTAAATAAAAATTTAAATTTGTAATTTGAAAGAGGCGGCGGAGCTATCTGCACTGTGCAGCGGAATATTTAAGTGCAATAAAATGGCATTACCTGCTAGTCCTGCTACCTACACGGAGCTTCCTCTCTGGACACATCACTAAACTTTTAGTATACCTATATACTATTATACTCAATTTACTGCATGAATGGAGCGACGCGTCTATATAAAAGTAATGCAACTAGATACAACTCTTCTCAATATTTTTTTGTAAACAAATCAAATGATTGGAGCTTTCCTATTTTAGAATGGTACTTTCTAGTGCCGGATTGAAATATTAAAAGTCCAGATAGCTTTTGATACCCAAGGTAAAATATTTTAACAAAAATCTACATGTATTTATTTTAAGCTGGATGAAATACATGATGAATAATAAAAACGGAACCTATAACATTATATGATATATAAAAATATTAACTAAATGAAATAGTTTGTTGACAAATAATATAAAACACTCGGGAAATAATGGAAATTATTGAAATGGGAAGAAGCTTAAACACAAATAACACAGTTAATTACCTACTATTAAATGAGAAAAAATACTCAAAAATATGGATCAAAGTCAATTCCATAATATAAATGTATATATGTTTTTTTTCCCTGCAGTGTTTTTGAAACTTTTTTAGATAAAAGAAGCGGAGGAACCCTACCACAAAAAAATGATATCACATCATTAAATATCTGTAATGATCCCCTTTTAACACTTCGAGAATACATTTTAATTACGTTTATTAAATTGTTCGATGCCCCATAAGCGATGTCCAAAAATTTTCATATAAAATATACATGATCTATTTCATTATACATATCTGTCTACACCAGATTTTTTTTAAACGTACTCTTAATTAAGCTCTTTTAACTGGTATTCCGTGAATACATATTACACAAAACTTTATATTAAAAACTATTATAAACAGTATATTATTTCTAACAACCGAAACAAAAAATAACTGGCCTCAAAACAAGACATCAAAAAAAAACTGTTTATCTTAACTGTTTTTAAAGCACGAATAGGGGCTGTGAATTCAGCAGCTGCGTTTACATTACCGGTGGTGGTGGGAAAACAAACTTTTTATTACAGTTCTCAGCAACTTTTGGTTGCTTAAAATTAAAAATCAAAACTATATTACACAAATATGATCTTTCATATTATATACATCAGGCAATAGAATATTTCAAAAATAAAACACATTTTTTTGTATTTTATCTATTTTTATATTGACCAGTAACGGTTTTGCTTATTGCCAAAATTATCACAACTTGAACAAATATTGGTAACTTGTTTGAATATGATGCTTGTCTACCAAGAATTGACAGTTTACACATTTAATATGAGCCATAGAATATATTGTAAGTGAAATATATCTTTAGATTGCTTTTACACAATCTTATAAGCGCAGTGAGTTTTAAAAAACACATTGAGAATCAACGTAAAATGCATATAATTATACTGAAGTGAATGAAAAATGAGCAGGGTTCAGTAACATGGAAGCTTTTGAAGTATCAAGATCCCTTGTGAAATAATAAGGAAATTGCTCCATACCGGAAATTGATTGACGGTCCCTATGAAGTAAAATTTTACATTAACAACCTGAAAGCCCATAAAATTTGAAAGATATGTACTCTGTTAGATCATAAAATGAAATTTGCCTATTTAATAAATAAATTACAGCACTTACTAACATAGCAGATGTCATTCAAAATAATATAATTTATGCATATTAGAAACAGTTTCAATTAGCATATAAACAATATTGCTTGTACATACTACTTTATATTTTTATGGATCATCACCGTCCTTAAAAAGTTTGTAAGTAACAAAATTATTAAGAATGAAGTTAGTATAATACATCATAAGATTGTTGAATGTCATTTTTTTTTATAAAGTTATTGAGTTGATGCATTAATTGTATTAGTTTGGCAAAAGTAGCATTGTTTATTGGCAGTAATTAATAAGAATTTAAAGGCAAGGATAATAATAATGAGAGTAATAATTATCCTTGCCTTTAAATTCCTTACTTTATTTGTGTCAGATTGGCATAAATGCATCTGTATTTTGATTTCATTTTTTTGTAATATAAACTATCTAGGCTTTTGAATTTATTCTAAAAGTTACATATTTTATTTTTTTATTAGCTCAGAACTGTTAATTTGTTGCCTTCAACAAATTGTATAACTATTAAATTTGTTTGGCTGTGAGAAGAGCCTCTGAGTACTTCCCTAGACACTTTTCTAGTTTTCGTTTGTTTAGTGTCATTTTTATTGAATTTACGGAACTGCATATCGATTCCGCAAGTGATAAAGTTCCATGATTGATGATTGAAAGTTATTAATTTAAACTTATAATTCATTTTTGCTTAGTTGTGAAGCTGTGATTATGTGTGTTGATTGACGTCCGACTGTTCGGTAGATATTAATTGTGCGAATTATAAACTATTTGATAGAAAGGAATAGAATCATCAATCACACAAACTCGAAAATTAAAAAAAACACTTTGTGAAAGTGTTCGTTCTAAGATTTGATTCCTTGACAGAGCAAACAAGTATGCCAAAAAAGCTATAAAGCATTATTAGTAAAAATTTAAAACAATATAATATACTGAAAATAAATATTTAAATATCAAAAATTAAAATTTTACAATATTCGAATATATTTAAACCATAATATAATATATTGTATGCATGATTTTATTCATGTATTATTGTTTTCATTTCTGGCAAAACGTTTAAATTGTGACGTAAAATTAGCAAAATAGATTATATTAAGATATCGAACGACAAAGTATGACGGTAAATTTTAATAAAAACAAGTAATATTTGACTGTTCGATGGAGTATTTAGATATCCGAATATCAAAAAAGATCTGAATAATATATTCGGGTACTCGATTTGAATCTCTAGAAATCTTCACAAAATAAAATTTTAAGATACATTGAAAATTTCAAAAAAAACCTATTCAAATTGAGTTTTTGTCAGTATAATTTTTGAACCATTATTAATGATTGATATATTTTAAAACTGCTTGATTAGTTATCTTCAACAATTAGTACATCTTCACCACTGATGTTTTTCAATAGATTTTAGAGACATACCAATCAAATGATGCATAGCCGTTCCTATAAAGCTGCAATTTGCTGCCGAGATAATGTTCAAATGTTTTTTTAAGGATATCTAGTATTCCTTCTACGTCGAATTTCTTTGCTATATTTTCAGTCTTCTTTAAAAAACAATAGCGCCTTAAACAAACTAGGTCAACGCAAGAAGATCCCATGCGGCAAAAATGTACGTAACCAGGCATAACCAATTCAGCTCCACGTTTAAGGAAATGAACTAAAAGTATTCATGGTCAATCGAATTTACGTAACGCCTCAATCTTGGGAAAGGCGCCCAGCTGGTTGTTAAGAAAATGACGAAATTTTCGCAAAACAGAATTTCTTCATTGTTTTATAAAATGAAGAGTTGGCGGGTAGGCGTTGAATGCTAGGTGTGCACGGAGGCTCGGGGGTGAGAGAGCTGATAACTTATTCATGAAGAACCATTAGTGGTTTTGCATTTTGCGCTTGGCAAGTGTTTTAGGTAAAATATTTGAAGGCCGCCGCGCGCTACAAATTAACATGAAAATGGGCGGATAATACAAACAATGTCCTGGCTATTCGATGTATAAACAATTGGAAAAGGTTAGGTTAAAATTTTATGAATAATTATAGTTAAAATATACTAATCTCAAAGATATGGCTGCTTCACTTAATTTTCAAAATAAAGTATGATTTGGAAGTCATTTTTTTTACTGGATATTTATGTATTTTTTAGAACCATGTCCGATCTCAATGTGAAATACATGGATTCCTAACAGAATTAATCTCGACAGATCTTTTTATACGATAGCTAATTGTTACTCAGTTGTTTATCATTTCTTTTTTTGAAAATAGTAGGGATAGAATAATAGCGCTAGGTTTCGCTGTCGTTTAAATAAATGATCAAGCATGGGTAAATTAAACAAAACGATTACTGATTATACACCATAAGGCTAGGACATGACCAGTGGTTAACTAATTGCTCTCGCTATGCCCAGCTGCTGAAGGATCAAAAATGTTGGAAGGGTTATCACAAACCACTTTGCCTTCGAACAAAAATCGATCGAAAAAAAATGCTGCTCGCACTGGGACTCGAACCTGTGAGGTCTGGCTTGGAAGTCCACAACGCTAACCGCTGCGCCATTGGACCCCAGAAATTTTATTTAGACGGGCTTAAAACAGTGATAATTGTATGACCTACCAGGAGTTTATTCATTGACTTTAAGGCGAGAAAACAAGAAGTACATCAAAATAGTATGCACGATCTTTTGATTTTAGTGTCGACACAGAAAACGCTTCTCTAAGAGGTGTAAAATATAAACATTCTTACATTAAATATTATATTAAAAAGGGTTCCATGAATAAACAGAACATGATAAAACAGAACATGAGAACATAGATCATAGAAAATTTAGAACACATTCAATTTTTAGTTGAATGATACCTGCTTCTTCTTAACTATTTATTGGAAAAATATTATAAATTAATTGAATATCATACAGGTAATAATTTCAGAACAGTGTGTTATAACGTGCGCTTTACTTTGTCAGTCAATGGTGACTATTATAATCGTCGAATATAAGTGAATTTACGACAATTCCAGATTGAAAGTGTTATTGATATGCACGATTGCTGTTTTATTTATTGTATCTAATACGACATAGAGATTACTTATTGATTGTAAAACATATCAATACTAGTGTTTTCTAAAGATATATTTTACGTTTTGTTATGTTCTGTTTTATCCGGTTACCATTAAGTGTCTTAAATACTTGATCGCTATCAGTCCTCTTTATTTATGAAATACGGTTGAATGCTTGCCAGTTAAAATTGTTCTAGTAATATGAATATTCAGTACTGAAACAGACAAAAATTATTGTATAATGTATTAAGGGGAATACACGACATTACAGCTGATGTCAATGAGCCATACAAAAATTATTCAAATATAATAAAGAAAGCAATGATATTATAACAAAAAGTATGCACGTATATACTGAGAGCCTGGCCTTTTAGAGTTGTTTTTAACTCTAGTGAGGATTCTAGGAAGTTATGACTATGGATTGATTAGTCGAACAATCCTTGCAATCTCCAATTTATATGACCGACGAATATTGGTTACAAAGCATGTATGTTTATAGTCATGGATATTAACTCACTCCCGAGAAATAAGTAAAAATTGCTTTAAAATAGAAAAGGATCTTCAAGCTTTAAGATAATGAAACGATAGCTTACGTTTATGGCGTCAGAAGCTTATTTATGAAACATTTCCATTGCTTGAAACTATGCATTGTTGTAAACATCAATATAAAACTTTGCCGATGATTTTGTTTATCTTTGGATCCACCGATAATGTTTTTTTTATGAAAGCGAACGGAACTATACGAAAAAAAACAGCTGATACTATTTAAATGGCTTGTTCTTGCTGAAGGTTTTGTATTTTTAGATGATAACGGTCTAAAATTATGATACGCTAAATATATATGTTTATTTTCTCGTCTCTTCTACCTGAATAGGTTTTGGAAAATTCCCTCCATTTACTTATTTTTTTGACATTTTATCCACATTCCACCGCTTATGGTTGTGCTGAAGTGCTTGAGTGTGGATATTAATAAAAATAACGCCCATTTTTGTACTAGTTTCACTATTTAATATATTGATCAGAATCGGCTTGTTCATCGCATTGATTAATCAATTACAAGTCTTCGCGATGCTGAGTAAAGTGAGCTAAAGTCAAAACGTAAAATTTCGCATAGTGCCACTATTCTAACATATGTACGAATGTAAACATTGATTTTTTTTAACATATGATTACAAAACACTTTAATCAGTTCTTGTAAGTTTCCAAATACATATAAAAACACCTCTGTTTATATCAGACTTTGGATATATCCAAAAAAAATCTGTAAAAGTTCCTACATAAAATAACTTGTTTTTTTTCACAATAAAAATTCAAACAACAGCTACGGTATTATTAAAGTAGATTATATTATAATAATGTGTATTCAAATATATAGCTACATCGATTTAAAATATGTGATTTTAAGTTAAGCGATTTAAGAATAATATATGCTTGAATGTTTATCAATTTATGATATACATTATTATGATGAAAAACATGGTATTTATAGAAGCCCAAGAATCTTAAATCTCATTTCAGTTTTGCTTTGAAAGCTATCATTACAATAGTGCGAGAACTTATTCAGGAAATTCACACGTCTTTATTAATTAGACCGTACCAGTGTGGCAAACCAGAAGAGCTGATGAGAGATATCCTACGTCTCTCTGGTCGACCTGATAATCCACTGTAGGTTATATTGCTCTCTATGTACCTACTCATACGAAGAGATTTACAACCATTTTTTTGAGACACTATATTATTTGATTACTTACTTATTTTATTAATTGTCTATTTTAGAATCTTATATTTATTTTATTTAGCATTAAAATTTATCAGTGTGTTTTTGTTGAAGAAACTCACTTCTTGCCAAGCTTTTTAGTAAATATTTTTTTCTGATGCATGTCCTTTCCCAATGTGGACATATGACTTCCTAATGAAGGTTTCTCAATAGATTTTTTTTATGAGAGCCACTTGTTACTCAAGCTCTCTTTTTTAAAATCAACATATCAATCATTAGACCCTTGGTTCTGGTCACAGCGTAAGTCTATGGATCTGGTATTGTTTTTTTTTTATTATAAAATTAACTTATTAGTGTAACGGTACCCGTCACATAACATTAAAAATGAAAGGGAGAAACAGCCAATGATTTCCAAAAAAAACTTTTTTTTTAAAATAAAATTTTGCGAATGTTGATTTGAAACATTAAAAATGCCCAGAAAGGGGTACTGGAACGCCGTTCCACCAGGTTACATGGAATAAAACTCTGTATATAGGGACTATATTTATTCAAAACAGCATTATTATAAAGGCAATTCTTTGATCTCTCAACTCTATTTTTTTGCTGTTAAATATAATATATCTTAAAAAGAAAATTATTTAAACAAAAACTGTTTCTGTGTTTTTCTCAAAAACATAAGCCCCTAATTTATAACCGAACATGTAAATTATCCAATTAGTCTACCTCATTGGGTTTTGTCGACTCAATTCACAGAACAGTTTAAAAAATTGATTTTCCTATCGATAAATGTATTTGTGCTCAAAGCCATGTATGTCTGTGATGTATTAACCCTTTTATTGAAACGATTAGCTAACATTTCTCCTCTCCTAGCCCCCTCTATCGATATGAAACATAAGATGGGAAGGGTGAAGCACTAAAAAACAAGCAGTTTTTTTAGAAAAACCTTCCATTGATATAAGACATATTACACGGTAAACGATCATCATAAATTTCACAACACAACTTTTGACAGAAATGTATAAACAAATTAAAATAAATATTCAAAGCTTATCGCTGAGTACGTTTACCTGTATGTAGCCTTATCATTCTATACCTATAATTCTCTTTGGAAAAGAGAGGTTGAGCGAACAGTTCTCGTAGAAAAAGTTCTGTTTAGAAACCTTCAATAGAAGACTATATGCTTCCCATTGGGAGCGGACATAGATAAAAAAATGTTCACCTTTATAAGCAATAAATCAATAAGTCAAACAGTCCTTGTAACAGCGTATCGGGCGACCGATAAATCGAACGAATTCAAAAAGGAATAATAAAACAAGTATGGCTTTGATCACAAAATCGGTAGCTTATATTTTATTTTTGTGAGATATTTATATATCACTTCCTCGTTCTGTTAAAAAAGATTCGACTGAAAATATCGTGTTTTTTGTCATTCATAAAAATACATTTTCAAGCTCCTTACGTTAAGATTTATTGATTTTGAAATCCGCAATAAACCACTTTGCCAAAATCATCTAGATATTAAATAAATCTAAATATTAAGATGCAGACTTGAATAATTTATATACACGAACAACACGCACTAGGTGTGGATTATAAACACGATATTTTGTTTAAAATAATGTTGCTGACAAATATCTCTAAGTTTTGCATGATGAATAAATAAAATACACCCCTTTAAGATTAATGGCAACTGTGAAAGCAAGATGAAACTAAAGCATTTATACGACCGTTATAAGCTTAAAAACGGCTAGTTACTAATTTTACATCACGCATTTTGTTTTTAGTTTACCGATGGCGCTATCTATACTGGCATCATAGAAAAAGCAGTGAATGACATATTTTAAGCAACGTAACATGAACTGAGATTTCAACATAAATCAACAACCTATACAAATTTAAAAAGTTCGTTTAGACAATATTTTCATACTTGGAATCGATCGATATTTTTTTTAACGTTTGTTTCTTAACATGTATTTAAATTAAATATAAAATTAAATTTGATAAGTATGTTATCCCACTAGTTGTGCTGCAACTTGTGACACTGAATTCGTTTCTTTAAGAAGCATCGTCAGACTATCGCAACGCTTACGAATAAACTAAGAATTGATTCAAATTTTATGTTATCAAATACAAAATAAATTGTTTGATAGATGATGATTTGATGTTTGAAACTTTTACTAATTAAAAACTTTAATTATGTGTGGAAAAAACCTACGGAAATAAATTTAACAATGGTGTTAATTTACTTATGCTTCCTATTATGACTAAAATATTTTACAAAAACTAGAAACTATTTATTTTTATCCCTTTACTATTTACTTTATGGAGTATTTAAACATTTTTATTTTTATCAAAATTGTTATCATTTTCTATCAAATGATTTTTTAGCCCCTATCCCAATTGTTGGCCATTGACGTACATCGCTCACCTAGCCGCGCTTGTGGCCACGTATACACGAATATCTACTTGTTCAGCAGAATCTAAATCTATGGCACACACACTCTATCTAAACTTTGGATACAACACCACCTATCACAGATGAATAATTAGTTTGAGAACCCCCGTTCATTGTGATGAGGCGAAATAATTATTTTACTAATGCCGGATGTAATGTTTCCTTCTCGGAGGTAGCTAATACTTTGTAAACAGTGTATACGCAAATCCTTAGCCGATGTGGCTGAGTGGTTGAGTACTATCTTAGTGAATTTCTAGATGTTTGGATTTATCTAATGCAGAGGTCCCTTACCTTTTTGGACCCTAGAGCGCATTCTAAGGTAATGGTAGAGCGGCGGGCACTACCCCCTTTTTTAAAGGATATTTATAATAGAACAAGTATATATATATATACATATGTTAGTAAAAACAAAATATTTCTTTGTAATTTATTCCACTTTATTCATTAAGTCAGGACCGGTTTCGCTAATTGCGAGCATTATCAACTGATAAGAAAAATATATAAACAGTGCTATTTATTCAAATTTAAATTAATAGGTGTAAGCAACTATTAACAATGAAAAGGATTTACAAATTACAATAACAATATATTTTTTAAATTTTATTTCTTTTGTAAGTTGATATGGTTTTTAAAAATGTCTTTTTCAGAATCTTCATTGCTGTTTATTTTGTCAAAGTACACAGACTTATTACTTGGAAGCGGGAAAAACACAAAATCATTGAGTTATTTACTTTAGTAATGTAGAGTTTCACTTTGTTAAAAAAAATCCAAATTTTAATTGGGTTTATAATTGTCATCATTTGCCACTTATAATTATTAGCCTTTGATGATTTTTTTATTGTATGTTTAAGGTGTTAGGCATTTAAGTTTGTGTAATTATAATGTAATTTGTAAATCTTTTTCATTGTTTATAGTTGCTTACACCTTTTATTTCAATTTAAATTTGTATAAATAGCACTGTTTATATATTTTTCTTACCAGTTGACAATGCTCGACATGAGCGAAACCGGTCTTGACCTAAATAGTAAAGTGGAATGAAGTACAAAGAAATATTGTGTTTTCACTAATGTAATGCCTTTTCACCAAGTATTGGCAGTGAACACCCTAAAAGTGATATAAATATATGTGCTTAAAATTAACAATATTTGAACAAATAAAAACAAATGCAAAATAAACATTGTAAAAAACTATCTATATATTAATAGCCGATAAGGTCCGTATGTCTGAGTGTTTGGACGTCCATTTCACACCTTCCAGTCTCCACTTTTTTATTCATACTAAATTTATATATTAAAAGTCGATAAAATAATCACTCGCTTTTCACTTTTCACAAATGTGTGCGTACTGATGATGTCCTCGAGACATCTTCTTCTTCTACGAAATGTATTTTGTTTGCGTACATTTTCAAATTAATAGATAATGAAATGAAATAAAATATAATTCAATAATTTGCAATTTAAAAACTGCAGGGCTGTCGATATATGCGCCGTGGTCGATTTATGGTACTATGAAAAAGGATTGTTAGCAAACTTGAACATTATTCTAAATATTAAATAATTTACGAAATTTCTGCTCCTACGAAAAATGGTTGTTAGCAAACTTGAACATTATTCTAAATATTAAATAATTTACGCAATTTCGGCTACTACGAAAAATGGTTGTTAGCAAACTTGAACATTATTCCAAAAATTCAATAATTTACGAAATTTCTGCTTCTACGAAAAATGGTTGTTAGCAAACTTAAACTTTATTCCAAAAATTGAATATTTTACGAAATTTCTGCTACTACGAAAAATGGTTGTTAGCAAACTTAAACATTATTCCAAATATTAAATAATTTACGAAATTTATGCTACTACGAAAAATGGTTGTTAGCAAACTTAAACTTTATTCCAAAAATTGAATATTTTACGAAATTTATGCTACTACGAAAAATGGTTGTTAGCAAACTTAAACATTATTCCAAAAATTAAATATTTTACGAAATTTCTGCTACTACGAAAAATGATTGTTAGCAAACTTGAACATTATTCCAAATATTAAATAATTTACGAAATTTCTGCTCCTACGAAAAATGGTTGTAAGCAAACTTGAACATTATTCCAAAAATTCAATAATTTACGAAATTTCTGCTACTACGAAAAATGGTTGTTAGCAAACTTAAACTTTATTCCAAAAGTTGAATTTTTTACGAAATTTATGCTACTACGAAAAATGGTTGTTAGCAAACTTAAACATTATTCCAAATATTAAATAATTTACGAAATTTATGCTACTACGAAAAATGGTTGTTAGCAAACTTAAACTTTATTCCAAAAATTGAATATTTTACGAAATTTATGCTACTACGAAAAATGGTTGTTAGCAAACTTAAACATTATTCCAAAAATTAAATATTTTACGAAATTTCTGCTACTACGAAAAATGGTTGTAAGCAAACTTGAACATTATTCCAAAAATTCAATAATTTACAAAATTTCGGCTACTACGAAATATGGTTGTTAGCAAACTTAAACTTTATTCCAAAAATTGAATAATTTACGAAATTTATGCTACTACGAAAAATGGTTGTTAGCAAACTTAAAAATTATTCCAAAAATTAATTATTTTACGAAATTTATGCTACTACGAAAAATGGTTGTAAGCAAACTTGAACATTATTCCAAAAATTCAATAATTTACGAAATTTCTGCTACTACGAAAAATGGTTGTTAGCAAACTTGAACATTATTCCAAATATTAAATAATTTACGAAATTTCTGCTCCTACGAAAAATGGTTGTTAGCAAACTTGAACATTATTCCAAAAATTCAATAATTTACGAAATTTCTGCTACTACGAAAAATGGTTGTTAGCAAACTTAAACTTTATTCCAAAAGTTGAATTTTTTACGAAATTTATGCTACTACGAAAAATGGTTGTAAGCAAACTTAAACATTATTCCAAATATTAAATAATTTACGAAATTTATGCTACTACGAAAAATGGTTGTTAGCAAACTTAAACTTTATTCCAAAAATTGAATATTTTACGAAATTTATGCTACTACGAAAAATGGTTGTTAGCAAACTTAAACTTTATTCCAAAAAGTCAATAATTTACGAAATTTCGGCTACTACGAAATATGGTTGATAGCAAACTTAAACTTTATTCCAAAAATTGAATATTTTACGAAATTTATGCTACTACGAAAAATGGTTGTTAGCAAACTTAAAAATTATTCCAAAAATTAATTATTTTACGAAATTTATGCTACTACGAAAAATGGTTGTTAGCAAACTTAAACTTTATTCCAAATATTAAATAATTTACGAAATTTCTGCTTACTATAAAAATAAAATAAATTAAAATAAAATAAAATAACATAAAATAAAATAAAATAACATAAAATAAAATAATATAAAATAAAATAAAATAAAATAAAATAAAATAACATAAAATAAAATAAAATAGGATAAAATAAAATTAAATTAAATTAAATAAAATAAAATAAAATAACACAACATAACATAACATAAAATAAAATAAAATAAAATAAAGTAAAATAAAATAAAATAAAATGCAACAAAACACAATGCAACAAAAATCTCACGTTGCTGGGCAACGGGCTTACAGCTAGTAATATTAATCTCAGTTAGTGTAATCAATGGTACTGCATTTTATTGGCCAGCGCTTCGTAATTGGAAATGTATGATGATGTTCTTGTCTTAATAAAAACACGATATTCCTTTGTACTTTATTCCAAAAAGAGTGGAATAAAGTAAGGAATATTGTGTTTTTATTAATATATTGCTTTTCCATCAAGTATTGACAGTGAACACCCTAAAATATGTTATTGTCAGCAAACTATCATAAAGATGTTCATCGGTGAGTTGAAACTCGAGATCTATACTTTGATTTTACGAAGTTCATGTTTGAAAATAATGATTCGCAAAGATTCGTCGAAAAAGGATTGTATTTTGTGTGCCGCTTTTTCCAGCAACGGATTTTTTTTTCTGTCCACTGTATTCCAAAAGTACTTTAGTAGATTTTAATAAAACATCATTCATAAAGCCAAAAATTTCTAACTCTATTTCTTGTGACTTTCCTTGAACAAGATCTGCAATACATGAAGCTTATTCTGCTATATCTATAAAAAATATATATTGAATTGAATTTATATATTTTATTCAATGATAAAAGCGAAAAAATAGTACGGTAAAAATGAAAAGAAATGATAAATAAACAATTATTTTTCAATGTTTAAACTGTAATTGTTGGTAATATTCAAATATGTAAAAGAACGTCAAAAATTTTTACTGGAGCAACGTTTATATATTTATTTTAAAACATGTTCAGTTAAAAAAATAAACTTTTTATATGTATTTCCAAATACTGTATCGGCTCTTTCAATTCCTAGTAGATTTATTCTCGAGTAAGCTTGATTTTCGTTCCTCTTCCAATGCGACTGCAAAAGAAGTACTAAGATTTTTTACCTGTACACTTTTTCCATAAATTTACGATGGATACTTCTATAAACACACTTGGATATAATAAATCAACATGAGGCTTTTTTTCTAAGGAAAGTTCAGGCTTGCAAGTAGAAGTTTGTTTTATAGTACTTATATAATATATCAATGATCTTCTCGTAATGTTTTCATTCAGAATATGAATCCGAATACGCTTTTATTGTGTTGTTGCTAACAAATCAGTCGTTACATATGAAGATGATTTAATGATTTGATTTCGTCTGATGTTTGTATTTTTTAACACAGCATCCCCCGTTAATTGAAAAATTATCTAATTAAGCAGAATCGTTTTTTGTTGTTCTGTGTTGGTATTATTAGTCATTTTACAATTCTTTAAAAAAATATGTAAGCCTTCATATTTACCGTCAAATGGTCTAATTATAACCATTCAGTACGACAGGTAATAGCTACGTTTAAGTGTTATATCAATTTCCATGAGAATCTTAGGAGTTCAAAAATAGCATATATTATCTAAAGTTCATATATTTGAAATTCAGTTTTCAATAGTTATTATTATTTTGTGTAGACTTTTGCAACAATTTTATGTAGTTCGAATAGAGGGCATCCAAAGTTTATTGCGCATGGGGCCTCCCAAGTTCGCAATCCACCACTAAGAGTTACAAAAGCGCAACAAAATTTTAAGTCCTAGTGTTTATCTTGTTTTAAAAAAATGACAAAAATATTTAACAGTTTGTAATCACAATATCGCCTGCTGTGGCCCAGTTGGTTAGAGCTTGCTCTACCAATCACGCAGGTTTTGGTTCGATTACCGTTAAGATCACAGTGAATTATTCAATTCAAAGTTGTGATCGAAGATTGGGTGTTTGTGATGTCAATTCATAAAATTTCCTCTCATTCCATCCTTCTTGTCCTTTAATAACTGGGTGTAGCAATGGCGATTAGTTAACCACTAGTCCTGTTTTAGCCCTATCCTTCTTTCCCTACTACTCACTTTGAAAAAAAGCAAGGTTGATCGACTGAATAACAAACAATTTTATAGTTAGATATACCACCATTTGGAGGCTATATGCCGGACATGGATAAAAAAAATCACAATTTGTAGTATCTATAGCTTTATTGACAGTTTATTGAGATTTAAATTATTTATTAATAAACGAATAAGTGCACATAAGAACTAATAAGCAACAACAATTTTTGTTATTGCAGATGATATGTTATGTTATATCAATAGTTTTATATTTATCTAGCCAGTAAATTTCGTGAAAACGCCGTTAATTGAAAAATCTTTACCCAGCAACAATTAAAACCAAGTTGTTTGGATCAGTTTTGTTCAAAAAAAAAAATACAGATTGTGTACGCATGCGTACGTGGAAAATTTTTACAAATGAATGCGTCACAAGCATGTATGGCTCCTAAGTTGGACCAGGTAAATTTTCCCCTCGAAACGTTTTAGTTATATCAGACAAGTCAAACTCTTTTACGCTATGTGTACGAAAACTATTTTGTGCCAGTCTGAAATGACATCTTATTTTCAATACAGATACATAATCCTTAGTGTGTGCGGTTTCTGTTTTGTGTGTTTATACATTAACGCGAGTGATTTGAGAAATAATATATATATAATTTTAAATATTTTCTGCAAAAATTCAGATATGTATGAATTCACAAACGAATTTTTCGTACTAAATATTGCTTGCATGTGCAGTATATTCTGAGTTGCATATCGAAGTATTTGCACGACGCCGTATATATGTCTCTGTTACTGCATAGTTCAAGAAAAAAATGGATTCCTTTAAATACAAACATTTTGAAAAATTAAATTTACAAAAAGATAATAAACATTTTTTTTCGCCTTCAGAATGGATGCAATTTTGTCTACTTTACAATACGGTAAAGTTTCTATTGATGTGGAATTTTATTTTGAAACCTGTATTATAAATGCGAGATATGCCACAATTTACGCGATTTTATACCTAAAACAATATTTAACGAAATCTATTTACTGCGTAAATCGAGAAATGTGTGTATAGATTTTTTTTATTTTAAGAATAGCTTGAGCTAATCTGAGCTAAAAAAAATATCGACAGGATAATATGTGCTTACAAAGATAAAACAATATTTTTAGAACTCATTTTGAAATAAAAGCATCGTTTATGCCTCAAACTCTTCAGAAATATCTGTTGCACGTTTTGTAAAGAAAGTTCACTTATTGATCTGTTTCTGTCCTGTATGTTTTTCCTTTACTACTGTTAATACAAAAGACAGGAAGATTTGTAATCTTATAACCTTGTATCTTTGGAAATAATAACATTCTACATTCTAAGTCTTTGTAACAAACGAAAAACATCAAGTTACATTTGATTTTCAACAAAAACACCTACGATATCATGCTATGGCTGATATTTAGCTGCCTTATACTTCTAAGTAAACTATTATGAATCTCTTAGTAAGTTGAATCTTGATTTTAAAAATACTTACATACGTAATATGTATGATTATGTAGTTTTAGTAAATGCTTCGATTTTATAACTTAACAAATAATATATTACAATATTTATCTGTTGTAGATAGATTATTTAAAAATACTATTTATTTGATGAGAACTTACTAAATCTATCATTTTATCGATAGTTTCAGACCACTTCAAAAGAGATCAATAAAGTCTTGAATTCTTTTTTGGAACTCATTCAATCCCCTCGGGGAAAATATATAATTGAAGAAATTTTCACCAGAGACGGAAAAATTTCGTTTCACAGCTAAGGTTGCCAGGACGAAATATTTTTTTTACAGTCTATTATTTTTGTGAAATGTCATCATTTATTTTGCGCTGTTCAATTAATGATGGTTACGCGAATTATTTTTTATAATATTTATTTGAAGAGGGTTTTGGTTTTTTTTCTTTATCGAATTAAGCAATTTTGATTTTGAAAAATAAAATTTAAAAAAGTTTTCAAGACTTATTCGATATCGTTTTTTATGAATAGATTATGCAATAGTTAGTAAAAAGAGCATTACAGATAAGTTACATTTCAATTGTTTTCATATTTTATTGAGACTTTTCAGATCGACTAGAGCGAGTGTAATATCGACTGTAAAAAAAGTTAAACTTTATTCTGTATTTTCTAGTTCTGAAGCCGAATTATCATTTTATGTCGGAGTCACAGGCCTCAGAAAATTATTTAGTAAAACACGTGGAAATCAGCTATTACGATCACGGAAGTAGCGAGATCTCGGATGCAATGAGAAAACATTTTAGTTATTTATTTTATTTATTTTATTTATTTATAACGAACTACTTTTCAAGCATAATGAGCAAAAATATCGTCAAAATTTTTCTTAAAACTGTTAATGTGTCGTTCGTTTAAAAACAACATTTTCGTCCATAAGAAATAAAACCCGACCGGCAGCTAACTAGACCAATGCCGCCGGGATCAGTCTAGTTAACGAGAACTTGTTAAATTATGATGTTAATAAAAAAAGTGATATTGTGGAAGGTGTGCTCAACAAAGACGATGACAGTGGTGATGATGATGTGGACAGTGAATGTCTAATTGAGAAATCCAAGCCAGTAATGACTATATCCAGACATATTGATAGCTCATGATATATATATTGGACGAGCTAGTCGATTTTTTTCGCAGAGAGCACTAAGATCACCCAACAGTCTTTAAATTAGTTGAAGGCTATGAGAGGAAATTTAAAAACAATGAGAGTGAAAACAGTGAAACAAACATAAATTATAAATTTTATAAGAGAAATGGATTGTCAGAAAAATGTAAATGTGTGTAACGGATGTCTAAATAAATTCTAATTGCATATTTTTGTATTAGCATTTAGAAACCCATATTATTGGTAATGCTTATAACAAGTAAATTCAATCGGTCCCATCTTCTTCGTAATAATCAAGTTCAATTGTATTATTATAAATAACTTGAAATTTCTAACTTAATCGACGTTACAACTAACACTGATATTATAAATTGATTAGTGCTTTTACATACATAACATTTAGTATGAAGATTGGTTTTGCACTGTAAACGACAGTAATATCCATATAAGCTTTGGTATTATTTTACGATAATCGCACAGAATCGCGAGATTTTTGTTTCGCTATCCATGTTCATAAATTTTGCTGTGATTGTTCAGATGGACCAAAAATAGTTATCGGCTGATCTGGACTGATAACCGGAGGTAAATCATTTAATTATACTAGAAAAGTTTTATTCATTTACTTTTAATCTGAGTTATTTTTACTTATTGAAACATGTTAACGAAACGAGAAAACAAAATAAAGCTTTAATTACAATTACATGTTCTGAAAAGCAATCGGCAAATGATCCATTTAATATCCGCGAGACTAAAATTGATAATATAATCCGACTCAAAGTCATAAATACAATTTGGTCTCACGCACACATTATTAAATTGAATCCACGTAATTCGATTTGAAATGCGCAGCATAAATGCATATATGCTTGAAAATGGACATGTCTGTTTTTGAACTTTTGTAAAACAGGTCAAATCCGATTATAGCGAAATTTTTGTGTCAAAAATAACATAAAGTTAAATAAATTTGATAATTGATACAAGTTGGTCTGCTTTACCATTTTTTTGAATGGCCGCCACAAAGAATTTATTATTTAAAAACTAGCGGTAGATTCTTTTTATGCATGAGTAAATTAAAAATATTTTTACAATTTTGAATATTTGAGTAACATTTTACCACTGTGAGATTAGTTCTTAGAACAAAATTTTCAGAAGAATAATAAAAGGAAACAAATTAAATGGTCAGAATTTAAATCAATTTTTGGTCAGTATAAAAATATGAACGGTCAGAATAAAAATATATACGGTCAAAATATTTTATAACAATTTTGGTTAAGTTAGGTTAGGTTTTTTTCAATTTCATTTAAATTATGACTATTTATTCTGACCGATATGTTATGACAATTTAATATAAATTCTGACCAATGTAATAAAGAGCAACTGTGATTGTTAAAATTCATTTCGATTTTGATTCTTATGTAAGTTTTTCGAATTAGCTATGTTGCACTTGAAAAAATAATTATAAAAAATATACAGCTGTCAGTTGTTTAAATACTCTACTAACGTTTTACTAAAATATTTCTTGGGCTATTAAATTAGCATTCATAAACATGTCAATGGACACTACTAGCTAGCTTGGAAATAAATGAATAATATATCTTCTGAGTTTGTTGTTGAACAAGGGTTTGCTTCAAGGGCTTAATTATTTTACGGTTTTTATAATAATTGCAAAAGAAATATCATTCTGCATATTATTCAGTAAAGCGCATAGTTTACAAATTTTACGGTAAAATTCAACTATTATATTCACATTACAACTAAAATCTGATGGCTTAAAAAAAGCATTGATTTGGTGTTAGACAGTTTATTAATTAATGAAAACACAAGAAATTTCAATCGTGCAGCCAGTTAAAATTAACCCCTTTGTCTCAGAAAATCATGTGGACCAAAAGTCGTCAAAAATAACTTTAATGCCTGAATTTATTTATATCAAATGATCAGTTGTTTTGAAAAATTTGAAAAATAATACAAATAAGTTATAGGCGTTTTAAAAAGCGTTTGATCGATAAATGAATTGTTCCAAGGTTGTAATGTCTACAATTCTCTCCCACCCATTCGATCTTAAAAACAGGGCGTAGTGGGAGCAATTATTAGTTTACCACTAGCCCCGCCATGGCTGTACTCGTCTATCTTTATTATCTTTCAAAAATAAAACTTAAGAAGTTGAGTAACAACCAGTTTACGTATAACTATTTCTGTAGAGATAAGCTCTAATACAAAAGCTCCCAACCGGTGCGGAATCAGTTTTTTTTTTAAAATCATTTCAATAAAATTATAATAGTATGTACATAAAATATTACAGAAGTGTTTTAACACTACATAAATATATATTATTTCGAATATTTATTTTGAGTTAGGTAGAGAGGAAGAAAATTATATGGTGAAAGGTGGGAATGGAACGAAGAGGGTTGGGTACCCGTCCTCTAATAGAACGTCCACATGCCTTACATCGGGAACATATGTGATAAAAAATGCAATTTCTTTATTGCTAAGTTTGAATCGTTCAAACTATGTACATTCTCACAGATTTTGTCACTAACGACCCGGGTTTCGCCTTTCGGCATCTTCAGGCATTCAAGTGCACGGATGAACTTGAACTGACGTTTAGTAAATGAAAGTTTCGTGTTTATATAAGATATAAATGCATCACTGAGTCCAAAGCCATTGCTGGCGAAAAGGATGAGCTCATGGGAATGCCAACAGATTTGAGTAGTGAGTAGTTTAAAGAATTATATTATTTGTTTGTCGGCAAAGGTTTTATGATTATATGATTTTATGATAATTTAAGGTATAGAAGTGGAGATGTGGGAAAGTTTGATATTTCGTTTAAAATCGGAAGACTTTGCAGCTGTGCTTTGTTGATTTCTAAAATTTCTTGGAAAAAGAGCTTATGACTGTCCGTATTTGGGTGTAACATTTTTATCCCTTGTTCCTGATTGAACACGTGTCCTTCCGAAATTAAGTGATTAGCAAAAGTAGACGTGTCTTTTTTCAATCTAAAGGCTGTCGTATATTCTAAAACTCGGATGTTAAGTGTCCTTTCTGTTTTGCTGATATAAAACTTTGTACAACAAGAGCATTGCAATCTATAAATCCCGGATTTATTTAAGTAATGTATTTTATCTTTATAAATAATTTGCCTAAAGAATTTTTACAGTAAAAAGCAGGTCTAACACTATCAGCTAGCTGTTTTTTTAATTTTAAGACTTGTATTTCCTAAAAAAAATGATTCTACGCCAATACCTAGTATGATCTATGTCCTTTGACACTATACCTTTAAATAACATTTTTTATGCAAGTTTAGTTTGTTTTTTTGATAAAAGATTGTCTATAAGAGACATATCGTATCCATTGTTTATGGTGATTTGTTTGATGATTTTCAATTCGATATTAAAGTTTATTTTGTTTAAAGGAACACTCACAAGTCTGTATTTCTGAATGAAAAGCGGCTAGTTTATAAGAAAATGGGTGCATTGAATTGTATTGTAAAATTGGAAATAGTTCTGGTCAACGCAAACGTCTAATATATTTAATAACTCTTTTGTTACTATTGGGTTTACTCTACGTGCATTTAAGGTATCTTCGATAATCCTTTTGCATTTGTTGACTGGTACATTAGTAAATAAACTGACCACGTCAAATGAAATTAATTTTGAATTGAAAGGAATGATTTTATTTTTAAGTTTTTCAACTAATTTTAATGAATTTTTTACGCTATATGTCGGGTTGAATCCAAATTAGGCAAATTATTAGTTAATAATAAAGATAAAATACATTACTTAAATAAATCCGGGATTTATAGATTGCCATGCTTTTGTTGTACAAAGTTTTATATCGGCAAAACAGAAAAGACACTGAACATCCGAGTTTAAGAACATATGGGAGCCTTTAGATTGAAAAAAGACACGTCTACTTTTGCTAATCACTTAATTTCGGAAGGACACGTGTTCAATCAGGAACAAGGGATAAAAATGTTACACCCAAATACGGACAGTCATAAGCTCTTTTTCCAAGAAATTTTAGAAATCAACAAAGCACAGCTGCAAAGTCTTCCGATTTTAAATGAAATATTAAACTTTCCCACATCTCCACTTCTATACCCTATATAATCATAAAAACTTTGCCGACAAACAAATAATATAATTCTTGAAACTACTTACTATTCAAATCTGTTGGCATTCCCATGAGCTCATCCTTTTCGCCAGCAATGGCTTTGGACTCAGTGATGCATTTATATCTTATATAAACACGAAACTTTCATTTACTAAACGTCAGTTCAAGTTCATCCGTGCACTTGAATGCCTGAAGATGCCGAAAGGCGTAACCCGGGTCGTTAGTGACAAAATCTGTGAGAATGTACATAGTTTGAACGATTCAAATTTAATATTAAAATTCCACCAAGCACCTTCAGTCGAAATCTTAAATTATTCTTTATTGCTGTAACAAAATATAATTAATTCCTTTGAAATTGTTTTAAGGACTTAGCTGTTTTTGAAACAGAGTCCTCCAAATGACAAATAGGCTCATTAAATTTGCATTAAAACGTCATCCAGCAGGGAGGTATTGCACGGCTAACGTGTTATCCATTAGAGCTAAAAGCCGTAGTTTCTCTATAGCGTTCATACTTCGTTAAGCAAGTTTAATCAATGATAGAGTGAAATAAAATAAATTCCTGATTATCTTTTTGTCGGAAATAAAATAACAAACGCTGTTTTACTACACGAATAAAAATCACCAATTCCCATAAAGAATTGTATGAAGTGAAGCTTGGTATAGAGTGCTTAAAAATTACTTTTATTCAAATCAGTATTTCATAATGGTGATTCACGTGGTTCAAGGAGGTTATACTCAATGTTTCTAAATTCTGAAAGTTTATTGAACATGAAACATAGAGTTTTTCACCCACGGTTCATTTCTTTTTGGGTGCCACGTTAAAATATTTAATGAGGTCCATTCTATTTCGAAATTCAAAAATAATACGCAAGTGTATCGTGGCTTAATTTCAATCGGAAACGCTCTCTTAAATTGTTTTATCTAAAAAAAATCTCTTATATTGGTTTTATATTGAAAATCAGCAAAAATTACATAGATTAATTTGCTTACATTGAAACTCAATGATTGATATTGTTTAGAAGATGGATGAAATGGATAGTTATGTATTTAGATAATTAAATCTCACGGAAAATAAGGCATTTTAAAACATAGTAAGAAGCTTATTTAATAAAAAAATTGAAAGTTTTTAACGATGCGAATATGAAATCTGTAAAAATAAAAAAATATCCAAATATTTGCATTTGATTTTAGTTAGACAACAATAGTACTATTTATTATTATTAAATTCAGTTTGAGTAACTTGGTTCTATCTGTCATTTCTAATAAGATTTTAAAAATATTCTTATTGCTACTTACGATATAAAATCTAAATAAACCACGGGGTGTTTGCAAAATGAATCCGTTGTTTAAATAGTAAATATCTCACATTATTTATTTAAAAAAAAAAAAATTGCAACCCAGTGATAATACTTGTTGGTCTTTAACGTTCAGAATTCAGAATTGAACGTTGAACTTTTTCGTCGCTTTGCGGGAAAGTATGGGAAGGATACAAAGACACTACCGTATTGGTCTTTTTATCCTACCCATACTATCCCGCAAAGCGACGAAAAAGTTCAACGTTAATTCTTGGCAAAAGTCAAATTATTATCAAATACTCATAACGTTACTTGGTTTGTTACATTTATTTCTTTGTGTCACAAAGAAAATCTAACATCAAAATTTTATAAAAAAATCTTTAAATAAGAATTTTCAAATGAAATATTCCAACAGAAGATTTAAACGTTAACTTGTTTTATTAAACATCGGTGAAACTTTGTTTCAAAGCTACGTTATAAAAAAAATATTTTAAAACGAACTTATACAACAAAAGTTATATACTTGACACAATACATTTATTTATAGTGTTAAGTTTATAAGTCAAATGACTTCATACATATTCGCTTGTAAGCTTTCTCTTGAGTTATGTATAAGTTTTCTATTGCTTAATAATTGTTGCTAGTGTGAGTCGGTAGTTTATTTCCAAGGAGCTTAAAATCTTCAATAGTTGTCATTCAATCACAAACTTTGACGTGTAAATTAACAAAAGTTTCAAGATTATATAATATATTTTGCTGTGAAATGGGAAGGCTTTGCTGGTACATTTATGCTTACAAATGTTTATCGTCTAGAATTATTATAAAGTATACATAATAGCAAAAGTTTTACAATTACAACATTTGATTGTTGTTGTGCGACATAAGTCTTGATACATTCACAATTTTGTATTACAATATAAAGTAACATAAATAATTATGTATTATATAGACCATTTTATAAGAAGGTGTTAAACAAAACCTGTTTATAAGTTGATATACATAGTGTATTTTGAAGTCGATTAAAAATAAATAAAAATGAGGTAGTTTAAGGTTTTGCATAAACAGATCTGTAGTTTTGGAATAACGAAATTGAAAAAAAATCTTCATCATTAAAACAAACTATTATTAAAAGTTCCACGTGGTCATTCTTCGTTCGATCCTTCTTTCATTCACCCCATTCACCTCAAAAAAAAACATTTGTACTAATCGCACTTACACTTGATACGAAGAAAACCGGTTTCGTTTGTGACGAGCATTATCAACTGATAAGAGAAGACAATATTACAGTGCTTTTAATCTTGTACTCTCTTATTCTGTAAAATAAAAATATGCAATCCACCAAAACACCAAATAAAAATGTGATTGTACTCAAGTCCAAGAAAAAAGTTTTACCATTTTAATAGTTGGCTCACTTCACCTCCAATTGGAAAATATGGTTTAACGTTATATAATTGATTTTTTTAAAAGAAACGCGTGAACTTTATTAATCAGTTAATTTAAGCCCCTCGCACATTCACTGATGGATGATCAATTCTTTTTCACTAATATGATGATAAAATAAATCGAACATATTGTTATGTATACTACAGGGCCGGCCCTGTAGTATACATAACAATATATGTACTAACTAAGCATTACAATATATATACTATAATACATAACTAAGCGTGTACAAAGTGTGCGGCGCACACAGGCGCCGGCTCTAAGAATGATCAGTGGGACGCAGATTGAGGCGCCTTTTGGTTTTTTGAGGCGCCGAACTTCGACTGAAAACGCCTCGCACACAACCGCAAAAATTCACGAGCCGACCTTGTGTATACACAAAATTAACCTCTGTGCTATGTTAATTCTCTACGACATAACTTGTAACAATAAACCTTTCAACGGACTTAATCAATATTCAATTCCTTTCTCTTCAGTTCAAATTGAGAGTTCAAATCGAAATGCCGAACAGCTTAGTAGAAACTCCTCAATACTCACATCAGTATTATTTTGATTTAATAAGATTTAAGTGATTTAAGTGATTAAAGTGTATAAACTATGTTATAGAATAAAGTTGAAGCAACTTTGAATTAAAAATAAATGTTTTAGTAATAATATATCCAAAAAAATATTTATTTGACAACCTAATTGTATGGAAATAAATTTCGTTAGTTAGGTCACGATTAAGGATTCCAACTCGGATATCCGGATATATCCGGCCCTTTTTAACTATTCGATATCCGGATATTTGGGGAAATATCTGGATAGTATTCGTTACAACTTTTAATGAAATATTTTACAAAATCGACGAAAGATGATATGAATACTGGGGTATTTACTACCTGGGAGAAACCATTACTTAGGAGTAGTATTTTTTATTACCTTCCCCAAACTCGAGTATAACGAATATCTTATCTTGTTATCTTAATACTTAAAATTTCGACGAATTGGCTCGGACTCGAGGCAAAAAAAACCTTTAATGCCGAAATTTCATTAATTGAATAAATGCCGTTGCAGTAATCTAATGCAGCTGCAAATTTTAAATATTTTAATATGATGGAATAGTATTTAAATGAGTATTGTCTCTATCTTAGGCATTACAGAAATGGGAAAAGATTTTTTATCTAGTAATGATGAAATCTCTCAGGAATCTGATGTAGAAATAACACCTCTCTCTTTTTCGACTTCCGAATTGCAACATGAAATGCGTAATTCTATTTTATCTCTCGCGGAAACTGACGACAATACAGATAATATGAAAAAAGATTTTAAATACTAAGATCAATTTTAAAAAAGGACAGAAAAGTTGGATGTGTTGTTTAAAACACTTCTAACAATAAAACCAACATCAACAGCAACGGAACAAGTATTTTCAACAGCAGGACAAATTAAAAATAAATTAAGATCAAATTTAAAATATGATACATTTAATGCTCTCTTCTTTTTAAAATATGAATTGTTAAAATCTGAATAAATTACTTATATTACAAATGAACTCGTTTTAAATGTATTATTTTAGTACATAAATTTATATATGTAGTAATGTTTTGTTATTTTCATACTTACTGAAACAATCCGGATAGTTTCAGTTTTACTATTCGATATCCGGATAGTCTCTAGTCACGATGTCTTATAAATGTTATAAATTTATTGAAGACTATATAAATTTATTGAATTTATTTTCGTATAAGGTTACGTAAAACTAAGCACCTTCATAGCTGTGTTTTTATAGACTCTCTTGTGGGTTGTTTGAGATATTGCCATGTCGAAATTTTCACTTACGTTACTCTACTTAAAAATTATTCGTATACGGGGTAAAGCGAGGCAACTACTTATACTGACCGCGGATGTAAAAGGTTTAGTGGTGAGAAATTTATGAGAATTTTATGATGGTGTACCTTTGAACTGAGAGCTCTTCGGTAGTTTTAATAAAGGTTTCAAACATTGCATGCCGAAAATCTTTCATTTTTTTTATTGCTGACCATTTAGAATTTTCATCACAAAATTAACGTATAGAAAAAATTCGGTTATTCTGGTCGAATAGAAATTGTACTGGCAAAAATATCGAACGAAAGATTGATTGTGTAGATAAATCATTTTTTTTTGCCCTCAACTGTTTGTAAATCACTCACCTGGCGCCTATTTTCAGATAATGATAAGATATGTAAACAAAAAAGGACTCGTAGATGGCCAATTTATATCTTAACAACGTGTCAAAACAACACAGATACATCTATGTATATCTTCGTTCATAAATCCATTAACCGATAAAATGATAAATATTTTAAAATTGTTATATGGAGATCTTAAATCTTAACGTTATCAAATACGATAAAAGACTTTAAAAATTACCTCCTTGCTACAGAACTACTAGCATGGACATCTAAAATGCGTATCTGTTAAGTGAAAAATCAATGCGTGATTATTGTTGAAAATGTTATTTCAGTTCATGTAAATTTTATCTAAATATTTTTTTTAACGAAATCTGAACGCTTCAGAGTTTAAAAGTACTAATATTCTAATGAAAATTTGGTAGCATCATTTCTTTTCATTTTGATATTATTATTTATCAGAAATGGAACTTAAATTTTGAACACCGTGAGGTTATAAATTGGAAATTCCCAATAATTTCTAGAATGAAGATAATAGAAAAATGATTCATTAATTGCATTACCAAATAAATTGAGATTTGTGGACCGGGTTCTTATTTGGATATAATTCGATATAATTGCCCAGTGTTCCCAATATGCCAACCATCGAGACTTTGTAAAAGAGATCACTTACTTCGTTCCTTTTTAAAAAAAATCGTATTTATCGAAACAAGGCTCGTATCTTTCAAATATAACGGAGAGTGACTCAAGGTGTTCTCAGACTCATCCTAGACTCGCAACTTAATTTCTGCAATCACATAACTGCAAAATAAACAGGCATCAAGTATCATGGGCCAACTCTACCCCATGATAGGACACAGAAGTAAACTTGCTCTAAAAAGCAAGCTACTTCTGTACACCGCGATAACACGACCAATCATGACCTACGCGTGTCCAATATGGGCACACGCAGGCATGAAACGCATCCAGACACTACAAAAAATACAAAACAAGGTGCTTCGCATGATCACAGGCGCTCCCTGGTTCTTGCGAGGCACCACGTTACATAGAGACACTAACACAGACCCAATTCTCGATCACGTCATGAAGCTGTCGAAAAAATTCTACTGTGATATGACGGACCACCCAAACGACACCATCAAAGCCCTGCTCAACGACTACGTTGAGTATCCCCACACTGACAGCGCGACAAGAAAAGTCCTCCTATTAAAACCACCCTAGCTCCCCTCCGATCCCACCACTGACATGCCTGGTTGCCGCAATCACAAGGCTGGTGAAAAAAACACATTGGATTACCCTACTCTAAATTGTAACCTTTGCTCCCTTCCCTCCACTTTTTTCATTTATATATTACCTTTTCTCTCCCCATTCCTTTCTTTTTCTTAATCAAATATACAAAAAAAACAACAACAGACACACCCAAAGCATTCTAAAAAAAGTAAAAAGAATAAATTAAATAAAACGGGCCCACAACATCTAATTTAGAAAAAAAAATAGTCTTAGATAAAAGGGAGACTGGAGCTCGGCTCCATAGTTCCCCGTATAAAGATGAAATGACACTGATGATGATGATGGTGTTCTCAGAACATACATACTTAATCAATGATAAATTTCAATAGTAATGACAGAAGTTATGCAAATAATCAGGATATTTTAATTAATAAAGTAACCGACAAATAATTTAATTTCTACAGATTTTGATTCATAGGCGTGTGAAGAGTCGGTTGTTGTATGTTTAGACAACAATTAACCTCGGCCGAAGAAAGTACGTATATATCTGATTTTAAACTTTATAAAGCACTGAAAAATATACTAAAAATTTATGTAAAAATGAAAGTGTTTTGGTTTGGACTAATAAAGATAATCTTGAGACCAAGGCGTTTTACCCGGTGAATACGTTGCTTAAAATCATATTTAAATATTAGGTACGTTTTTATGTTTCATATTAAAAGAGAAAGGAGATTTTACATTGTTGAAATTTGAGTTGCCAATTGATTGCATATTAACTATCTCTTTAAATACATGCGAGATGGGCTCTTACGTTTCTTTGCGTTAGTGTATCAAAGTGTTCTAGAAAGAAACAGATACAATTATCGTTATTTTTTTTGAATTACACGTAAGTAAAAAGAAAAATGTTGAAAAACATTAAGTGTATTTGGATCAAGGTTATGAGATATTAATTGAAAAAGTTTTGTATCGTTTCGTCTTATAAAAATCGAAAAAATTGTTTGTTTTCCCAGATCCTTTTCGACGAATATTCAATAAAAATATTGACGCAATAAATTTTATTGATGCCGTAAACTTGTTATTCATTAAATTTGTATGTTTTTTTGTAACAAACGTTTGTTTTATAAATAAAGGTTTTTCTGTTACAACGTGTATAAAAAAATGTGGTTGTCGCGACTTTTTATTCGTTTTCGGCTAATTGTCTTAATTAACGAATGAGCAATAAATTTTATCGGAGAGGGGAACAATTTATTCTGCGGTCGCGCTATAATAATTGCTACGATAAGAGATATATTATACTTTCATTAAAGTATTTTTTTATTCAAATGTTTTCGTATATGGAATATGTTATACGTGCGCATCCCTGGGAAAGCTCTTCATAGCTTATTGGACAAAAGCTTTCAATTGTTATAACAAAAAAAGCTTATTTGTATTACGGAATTTGTTCTATTTAGTTGCGGGGTGCAAACTTTTAAATATCTTTTGGATATTTTGGAGCGTCATAAAAATATTATAGTACTGTTAGTCTGAAATAAAGTAATTGAATATTTTTTTATCTTTTATTTAATGTTAAAATATAAATAGAAACATTAAAACGTTTAAATCGAAAATAAATATGTATAATTAAATCAAGAATAAATGAAAAATAAAACTAAAGTTGTAAAGAGATTACGTTTCACCAATAAAATAAACATTAATATTTTTTGCTTCTAGGGTTCTCTTGTATTTAACAGAAAAAAATAGAAAACTTCAAATTACTCTATTTTGCTGGGATGTAATGATTTTTAGAATCCCTTACCCCACCAACCACCTATTCTGAAAACGTGCCGTAGAGAATGTGATTAGCTGATTACATCTCCTTCTCTAACCCGATCTTTCTGTAGTTATTCTTACTGAAAAGTGGGGTTGAGCAACAAACTAACATCGACCGGAAATGGCGTATGAAGGAATTAAAAAACAATATGTAACAATCATATTTAAATTAAAATGCGTAGTCTTGATTGGTTGATAAAAAAACATGTCTTTTGAATTGTTAAGAAAACATAAAAACTCAATTTTCAGATAAAAAAAATGTATAGAATTTATGATTGTGAACACATATCACAAATATTACACAGTAATCGATTATGTTATCAAACTTTTAACTCTTATATCAATTTTGTAAATTCCCAATCAAATCATATAATAATATTATAAAGAACTGTTGAAAAATTACTGATCAATATATACTTAGATTGGGTAGAAGAGGAAAGATTAAAAGCGCCACATTCGTGAATGTCTGTCATTGAAGGTGTTGAAGAATGATAGATACATGGAGACATTTTGTAAGACAATTGTCTATTATTTTATTTGATCGTAAGAAATACGAAACATATTATTCCTGACTACTTTTAACCTGATCGCCACCGTTGAATGTTTGTCTTTCTTTTCAATGCCTTTCCCTGAATTGAATTAGCGGAATAACGTTTATATTAGTGTTTTTAATATGTTAAACACAGATTTTTATTTAATTAACATTAATTAATATATTATATAAATTATATTTTTGATACATCATCAGCATTGAGATTTGTCGTTGTTAAAAATCATAATTCATTAATTAAAACGACACCATATTCCTTTGAACTAATTTCCACTTTTATTTGGCACGATCAGTTGATAATGCTCGTCATGATCGAAATTGGTCCTGATCTTGCTAATTAAAGGTGGAAATAAGTACAAAGGAATATTGTGATTTTTATTATAATATCTTACTACCAAATATCTACAGTGGACATCCTAAAAGTGACATAATTAATTTATTCCTAATTGTGAGCAATATTTACAAACATTATGTCTTTTTTTGTATGCTGTGATGTAAAGTGATAAATAAAACAATACTTTTAGCATATAACCATTGTTGTTATTTTAAATTTATGAAATAATACTGTTTTTATGGCCGTTTGACCATGCAATAGCTCCAAATATAGCTCGTCAGTATGCCACTCTTACAGTTTTGTTAATGGTTACAAATGGTGATAGAAATATTTATAGGCCTCTCCATAAAAAGAGAGGAGCACAGTTCATACTCTCGACACCGTGCTTTTATCACGCCATTTGTTTTAATTATCTGATCACCCTGTGCGGGGAACAGCTGTTTTCAAGGTCTCCACGTATATATTCGGCTGAACGGGTCCCGGGTTGTCGCATAATGTACTTACTACGAAAAAGTATAAAATACATTACTACTCTAACCCATCGCTGGATAGAGGGGTAGCTTCTTCTTTTCCTGGAAGACTTATCGAGCGTCGCGTCAGAATTATTGGATATTAATTCTGCACGTGAAAGCTCTTTAGATACTGTTGGAGGTGTTGTAAATTCTAATAAACAAACATATATCAAGATACAAACCGCATTAAACACATCATAAAATATTTATATTTAAAATAATGCTAACAGATTTTTAAAACAATGTTATGTTGAGTTTACGATAAAAATCATAATTACAGTAAGTATTTTTCAGCTTAAGTTAGACTTTATTAACAATAAGAATTCGTGAAAAGACACTTTCATACTTATATTTTAGCAATACATGTATGGATGGGATACCTGTGATATTTTTACTACTTGTATTTCACTTCATTCTCATGAAGATTAATTAGTATATATTGCAAGAAGCAAACTATAGGTCCTTTCGTAATGTAATAAATCGAAATCAATATTTTTCTCATAAAACATACGTATTTGATTATTTTCATTAAGTAAAACCGGTACCTTGACTTTACTCCAAATTACGTGTAAAATAATTATGTTTTTAAATCAGCTATCATTGTATGATGTTAGTGTGTTTTATTTGTTAGCACAACAATGCTTTTTTTTTTTTCGCTAAGTTATAACGGAACAATTTCATAAAGTCTATCAATATTTCAAACAATAAGTATTTCTCTCTCTTTGATAAACGAAAGATTTCAATTTCAAATTTTATATTTATTTGTACTTAATACAGTGTCTGCTGTTAATTGTTTATATAAACACTAAGTTGTAAAAAGTTTTCCATTATTTCCATATAGTTAATATTTAAATTAGTTACTTTTCATACCGTACTAATCCCAGTAAAACAATTAATAAGAAATGCATTACAATATTTTGAAGATGTATCGTTATTGAAACATCAAACTAAAAAACATACTCCTCTTATAAAAATATACACAACAAAAATAAGTAAAATTTATTTAATTCTTTGTTAAGATATTAAATTATAAAGGTACTCAATTTTTGTCACGTTAAAAGGCTTGTCAAATAACTTCGTTTGATATTCAGGAAACGTTTTGTTTTATGCTTAATAAAATTTAGAAATATACACCAATACCAATATTAATTTCAGAGCAGGCAACTAGATTGTAAGTGACATCTTAAAACCATGTCTTTTGGTTGAGGGGGTGTCGAGGCCATTGTTGACTGGCGGAGAGGAGAAGATGTTCTTCACTTTGTCCTTTTGACGTTAATTATTATGGTGCCTAGTTTTTGATAAATTTCTTGAAAATGGCATTTTGTTTGATCCATTCAGGGCTGGATTTAAGATTTCGAAGATTCGTAATAACTTTCTAGGTTTGAATGTTTTGTTTTACTTTTATTTATTTTGATAACCTTGTGTCTTTAAACATTTGATTTAATGTATAATAAATCACATTATATTAAAAAATAAAATACTTTCTACTAGTTATTTATTATTAAATTGATGTCAACAACAGCTTTGCTTAGGACGGTCATTGAATATGTATGAAATATAAAAAGATACAGAGATGTTTATTTATATCAAATCAAATAAAACTAGTAAGTATGACGAGCATGCCTCATGTCATATGAGTCGCCAGCTTAAAAAGCCGTTCGGCTTACTATCAATTGCCAAGAGGAGCAAAGATTTCAGCAACAATACTTTAATGAACTGTTTGATAAATTTGTATGCACAAAATATTTTTTTGCCCTTCTAATATTATCTACCGTATTTTGATTTTATGATATTTTTCAATTACAAGGAAAATTGGTATCGGCTGTTATGCCATTTACTGTCGTTTTCATTCGCAACAGTAAATATAAAAAACTTAAAATTTAAAATTTAATAGATTTTTATTATGTACTAGCCGGTACCCGTCAAGCGTTGCAATTCCACTCAAAGAAAGAAAGTGTTTGTTTTTATTGAAGTGCATGCCTTCTTTTTCTATCTGTTTGACGTTTGCTGCCGATTTTCTATGGTGCATCACACGGGCCACCTGCTGTAATTTAATTGTACTATAATCTTACCGGAAGTGCAAGCAAAAAGTTTGTCAAAGTTTTATTGCAATCTGATGAGCGGTGTGACAACGCATAAAGTACGAACAAACAAACATTCATTTCACTCTGATCATGATTGTGTGACTTTTATTTCATACGTTCAGTCTTTTTTCGTATTCGAAATTATTGTTCTATGATAACCGTTTCTAAAAAGATGTGCCTCGCCACAAAACTGCCTAAAACAAATTATAAAATGAACATAAATAGTAAAAAACATAAATTAATGTTATTGTGTTCTTACTATTAATAATTGGTAGTATATGGGAACCTTAAAAATATGACTTCCAGAATATAAGATATATATTTCTTTATCTACTCTTATATGACTTGACACAGCTAATAGATTATTACCACGTTCAAAAAGACTTTCAAACCTAAAACATATAATCAAAGCGTGCATAAGCATAAGCATATAAAAAAGAAATTCTATAATATTCGTTGAACTTCATGAAAATAATCAATTAAAACTCTCTTTGTAAATAATTTCGCATTTTCAATTTGAATACATTTAAATGTAATGTCAAAATGTTGACCATACGATTTGACAGATTTTAAATATTCCAAACAATAAAGCGTCAAATTTGAATTGTCTGAATGATGTTTGATCGTCAGTCAACGGTTGAATTGTATGAACGGTATGGCAGATGATTTGATACAAACATTGATTTTTATATATAAGACCTCATGTCAGTTAATTTTAATGTGCCTAAACAAAAAAATACACTCGCACTGGATTGTCAATACAACAAAACAAAATAGCCGCCGTTCAAAAACAATTTCGAACGCCAGCCATTTTTGTTTTGTTATACTGCAGTGTAAAAAACATTGAAATCTACGAATATTTTAGTTTTTCGACATTGTAAGTTAGTTTTAATATGCCTATAACATTCCCAGAAGTGCAAGCTTAAAGGTTGTCAAAGTTTTATCGCAATGTGACCACTGGCTTTCAAAGCCATAGACACCAAAAATTCTGCAAACATACAAAAAATCATTTTTATATAGATATAAGAAATATAAGATAATATGATATCCCATAAACTCAATCCACACCTGCCGTATCGTAAGTTTTTGTTTCATAAAATTGCTGCGATGTAGAAATTAATCAGGGGCGTGAAATAAATGTGAAATTTAAGCCGGAAAGTAAGACGTGTCTATGACATCAGCTTTGTTATTTTTTATCCGTGCATATCTGCAGGCTCCCGCTTTTTTTTATTTTTCCATCTACTGCCGGCGCAAAAATTTGACCTGCGGCGTTTCCGTTTTACCTGTCGCTACCAATGACGGAACTCTGGCACTAGAATTTTTATTTTTCGACACACATTAACCGAATTGACTATTTTTATAACAAAGTTATTTTTTAAAATTGAACATAAATATTTTAAATTCGATATAAAATTTACTTTGATGGCCTTGTTATGATACTACTTGGTGAAAAATGCTTCTTTTTTATTCACGACTGCTCTTAACATGAAATATAAACATTTTTAATTTCACTATTTAAGCGAATAATGATATTAAGTCAATGGTTAATTTTTTTAAATCCATATCCACTCCCAATGTGGTGCATATGGCCTCCTAATGGAAGTATCTCAACAGAAGTTTTTTCTACGAGAACTGTTTGTTACTCAGTCGCTTTACCTCACTTTTTTTTTTGAAGAGAGTAATAAGGAAAGAAGGATACGGCTAGAACAGGATTAGTGGTATGGACTCGCTATTGCTACACCCAGATTTTAAAGGGTCAGAAGGATGAGAGGAAAGGAAATGATGTGAATTGACATCACAAACACCCAGTCTTCGATCACAACTTTGAATTGAATAATTCTCAAATTCACTGTGATCTGACTGGAAATCAAACCCAGACCTGCGTGATCAGTAGAGCAAGCTCTAACCAACTGGGCTACAGCAGGCGATAGCAATGGTTAATAGAAAAAAATCAAATACGACTATGATGCTAATATTAAACTGTAAGTTAGTCAATAGTTTGATGTTCAATGTTAAATTAAATTGAATGCTACTGCTTATTAATATAAAAAAATATATGATTAGGCATATGATACACTTATTTTTTCACAGTAAAATGATAACGCTATGTAGCTATTATTATACTCAGATGAGCCTAATAAAAGCTAAGTATAAAACGGCATCGATATTAGTAACAAATTTAATCCTTTCCTATCCACCCTATCAAATACACAAATGAGGCGAAAAGGCAGTTTTTCTACTATTTATAAATACGAAAATTTAAGCGACGGAATTACATACTATCACATATTTTTAGAATGTCCCGTATAAATGGCACTTTAAAATAAAATTGATTTCTTAATGCAAACACCTCGTCAAAGAGAAATAATTAAGTATACATGGACGTGCCTAGCCACATTGAATTTTAAATATACACTGCATACCGCAAGTAGGGTTTAAAAGTGTCTTCTTAAATACATTAAAATCTGAATTAATTTTCATTTTATTTTCCATAAAAAGAAGTTTTTCTACGATGACTGCTTATTACTCAGTTTGTTATTTTTTAAAGTGAGTAGAAAATCAAAAGATATAAGGCAAAGGTAGGAACAGTGGTTTCGTTAATTCATCTTGCTAAACTTCGTTATTCAAGGATTGTAGGGAATTTAAAGACATCACAAGCACCCATGTCTATGAACGGAAATCCATAAAACGATTGAAAAAAAGTTTTTCGTACTGATATTTGAACCCGTGAAATCTGACATGGAAGCCAGCGTCGTTGACCACTGCAATAGGGACCCGGCAACTCACCAACATACATTACTTTTTTTCCAATATATAACATGTTAAAATATATTTTATTCCATTTAATTCCACTAAGTTCTATCAACACTTATCAAACCGAAAATAATATTGTTTACACTTACTCAAATATAACTAGCTTACGAAAAAAATATTAAAAAAAACACAAAGCAAAAATAAATTGAGTTATCTCTAACAAAATACCTATCTCGTTGACGCTAAGACATTGAATGACATCTGAAACAAAGCTTGTAGGAAAAATGTTGCCATGGAGAACAATACACTTTATTAAAAAGATAAATAAAAAATTGAGTAATCAACTTTTTACTGTATTGTTGGGTGTCAGTAAATAAAGAGTCATAAAGCTGATTAGGAAATGACAGATGAATTTATCTGTTTTCGATATATGTACATTTTGAATTATTTTTACAGTTGTTTTTCGAAAAGCAGATAAGCGAAAAAAAATATTTGCGATTCTGATAAGGGATGTGGAGTGCAATTTTCCTATTTACACCGAATAAAAATATTCTCTTCTATTAAAACCTTCTACCTAACTTTTAAATAATATTTATTGTAAAAAAAATGAAAAAACATACCATAAAAGCTGGCCCAAATGCTTTATACATTTTACAACAAAATACATAATATTGTAAAACCAATTTAGGAGAAATATTTTTTTTTTTTTCTAAAAATTTAAACATATTAACTGAAAATAATAGGAACATATGTGACATGAAAGAGATAGACAGACTTAAAAAGAGACAAAAACCTGGTGGTTTGAAAAAATGTTTAGCCACTATTATTTGTCAAATATGTCGAGAGTAAAAATATAAGCCAATTAAGCAAATCACTATTAAATTAGCATCCGTTTAGTGATCAGGTGGTTTCTAGTTAAATTTTCAGTAATCTAATAATTTAAAAAGTGGTTTCTTCTCTCGTATTGATCATAAGTCACCCTACAAAACATAGTTTTTTAAAAAAATATTTGGCACAACAGCTAACAATTGGCAATTGTTTATTAAATTTTTGAAAAATTTTAAGTCACTCAAAGTCAATTTGAGAACAACTGAAATCACAAACAACCATGTCTAAGATCTCAAATTTGAATTGAAAAAATAAATCTTGATATTGACCATTTCGATACTCGAAACCAGACCATATGGTTAAAAGGGTAAGCTTTTATCCTTAGATCAATGGGGTAAAAACACAACGGGGGAGAAAAGAAGGGTAAATTTATATGCCTCCTACTTTTATAGAGCTTCACAGAGAAAAAGATTTTTTTTTTATCATCTTTTTAATTTGGTTATTTCCTTTCCGATATATTAGTTTTAAAAAGTAATGAAACATGTTTTCAAAAAATGGCGTGTCCTCACTTTTTTTATTCACAGAGACACTTTTAAAACCTAAAGCCAGTAGCGTAGTTAAGGGGAAGTGGTGGAAGAAGCATTTTCAAAAATATTAGAATTTTTCAGAGGTATTAAACAAATAAAAAATATAGAAAAGTTTCATCAAAGCTTAAAGATAAAAACAGTAGAGGGTTATTTAAAATATGTCCACTATTGTTTATTTAAAATTATTTTTGGAGAGAAAATGTGTGAGGGGTAGGGATATTTAAGCTACGCCACTGTCTGTTAAGCTATTTAAAAATTGATACGAAGACTAGCTACAGAATTTACTTCTAGCCCAATGAACCGAAATTCTTTGTTAAGTATTATAATCCTTTTTGAAAAATAAAGTAAATCGGGTCAAACAAGTGTTAAATAAAAACTCACCTGAACTTTTTAAAAGAGCTTTCATAAACTTTTCTCAATTTCTCATGAATGTTATACAGCTTTGAAATTAAACTGAGGATAACTAACCCTAATAAAATATTAGTGACCTTCAGACGATTAACGCCTGTGATGTTAATTTTTAAAGTATTGTTGAAAAATGAATAGCTTAATTGCTAAGAGAGCTTTGCAGTATTATTAAGAATTATTCAAAATTTTGCTTTAAATAAAAGGGCGATAATTAACGCCTATAAGCAATATTTTATAATTTAATTCCATTGATATTATGACAGGTTGGTTGGTTTCAATTGAATAATAAAAGTAATGTACACATTAGTCTTAGTTTTAATACAATGATAGGTTGTTGATATTATTAATTACTTTTTTTTTTATTATGACACAAATTCTCAATATTTGATAATAAGGGCACAAAATAAATGATACACGAGTATTTATGTTTGGACGACATTCAAATAAATTTATGATTGCCTTTTCAAACAGAATATTGAAAAATTTAATGTCTTCTAACATTTTTTTATTTAATTAAAAAAATATTAAAAAAATACTTTTGTATCCATGTTTGCTCTCAAAGCATTATGAAGAGAACTATTTATCGTATGGACTGAGAAATAATTAGAAGAATAGTTTTTGCTTTTATTTTATAAAATAAAAAGAAAAGTCATAGTCACAAGCTTTGCCCACTTGGTTACAGCAGTGGGCTCTAAAATTATGAAAACATCTATACATATTTACTACGTTTATTGCCCAAATGTATTTATTATTGTCTTTGCTGGCTAAAACAACGACTCTTTGTTTAATTGTAAATATTTCACACAAAAGATTTTGTAAAATAGTTATTATAACTAATAACTATTTAATTCACAGCGTTCTTAAAAGATAAAACATATTAATGAAGAGCAAATATTCAAAAAGTGATTTGAAACTTTGAAAAATGCCTTTAATACCAGTTCTGATAGTTTATAATAAAATTTATAAATGGAAATCACTATTAGTGTTCAAAAAAGTTTTTTTCCCATAATAAATAAATCATATAGTTGACACATTTAAGCAAACCGTGATTTCTCCAACACTAAAATCATCATTTCTTAAACTCGGTGTGTGTGTGACTAAACAATTTTTGAATGTTCGCGCCTCATTTACCTTGCTAGCCAATTGATATAAACAAATGTTGTATTAGTAATATTGAAAGCCCAGAAACTTATAGTAAACGTATATGTGGTTGTAGCTTTTAATTGCTTATTTTTGTAGATGTTTTTGTTTTTCGCAATATAGGGTTCTTCTAATAAAACAGAAAACTGTTTGAATACCCACTTCACACCATTGAACAATGTGAAACGATCAGATATCATAATACAACATGGCGTGTGACAAAAAAAAAATCAGAAAAAAAGAACTGAGAGAAAAACTTGACAAATCAAGTTGTAAATCAAAAAAAAAGTGGAAGGTTCTGATGTGAAACATCGCGAAATATAAAATGCATTCTTCGTTCAAATCGGAAGCGCCGAAACAAAATGGACGACGCAATAAATTGTGGTTGATAAAATCAGCCAAACGATTTGGTTGTCCAAAACGGAAAACAAATTACTACCAGCGCAATAATTATTACTATAGCAACACATATTATGACATTGTAACTATGCAGTAGACTTTTTTTTACGGTGTTATTACGTTTTAATGTGTTAATATCTGTTTGTCAGTTGTGTATGATTATTTTGTTTACACATCGAAAACGTTTAGTCAGATAAATATGGTTTCCTGTCAAATATTATCACATAATGTGGTTAAAATTGTCAAAAATTGACAAAAAGAGAATTCATGTATATTTACAGCGACCAGAGCATTCATACATCGGTAAAGTGGGTAATACATTGTGTGGTATCGTTTATGAGGTACTGGCGCTAGAAGTCTCAATTACTTCTTCTGTTTGATGTTGATGTTACTGCAGAAAGTGTTTATTTTAAAATGTATCGCACAAAGAACATTGTTATAAAAACAATATTGAAGAATTTCTGGGAAATAAACTGCAATCAACGCTTATTTTTGCTCACTTTTAAAGTGTTCATCGTCAATACTTGGCGGAAATGCATTTATAACACTTACTTTCTTTGAACTTATTTTCACTTTATTTTACCAATATCAGGACCGGTTTAGATCATGGCGAGCATTGTCAATTGATAAGAAATATAATTTAACCGTGCTATTTATACAAAAAAATTAAATGAAAAGTTGTTATAAACAATTGGCATTGATAAGAATTTACAAATTACGGTAGAAATTATGACTCAAAATTACCATAAATTAAATGCTTATTTTTGTGATATATTATGTGTATTGGTTTCACCCGACTCAGCTCCGTATTTGTAATTAATATTTATTATTTAATTGTTAACATTTTTTTAATCTTTTATTTGAAGCGGTGCTTCCCAACCTTATTTGTGTCACGAACCACTTCGATGGTTCAAAAATCTCCATGTATCAAATCAAATATCAATTTTTTTATAGTGACCTAACAAATTCTGAAAAAATGCATCAAATAAAAAAATCAAAATAATCGTTACTATTTTTTAATGTTTGTTAGTAAATATGTATTATATATTATGTTACATGTACAACTCGAAAAAAAGGAACACGCAAATCAGTTCGATCCTTGTGCTTAATATAAACTGCAATATATTTTTATGTGCAGTAATAATTTGGTCAATTTTAATAGTTAATCTCCACGGCTTGTGATGTTAAGACGATTTATTTTTTTCAATAAAAAAAATCATTCATTCATCAATGATGATGGGAATAGCAACAGTATTTTTCGTACTACCTAGATTTATTATAATAGGGTATTTTGTTTCCGTCTCCACACAGAGCCACCCCATTATATTTTAAAAAGTTAAATAGTGTTTTAATATATTCATATTTTACCAATTCTAAAAACTCATCTCGATACTGCATGTCAACATCAGTTAAATTTACCAACATCGGTTGAGTTATTAAATGTGGGAAAAAAAATCTTTTGAATCTTAACGATTTGGATTTGCCCCGCAAAATATTCAAATTTCCCCCTTGTGGGGGTACACCCTTCGTTGGAAAGCACTGATTTTAAGTAGACCCATAGTTGTGAACGCATGCATGCATATACAGTGTAATATCTTTATATTCACCATTAATCCGTTCCCGAGGGCTCAAAAAATATGGACCATGACGAATGTAGAAACATTTTTCCCATAAGAAATAACTGAAATTCATCAATTTGTTCCTAGTCGCTAAAAATGATACAGATATGAAAAAAATATGCTTAAACTTGATTTTTATTGTTATCAGTAGATAAAGTGTGAGTTTATACATAAACTTAAATATTACATTATTATTTGTTAAAGTAAAAACCTGTTTTTCATCAATACGTAATTTCGAATCTTTTTTTTGTGAAATTAAATATAAAAAAATGTTTGAGGTTGTAAAGTGTAAATGACAATAATGTGTTGCAACGAAGTATACAATGATGTAGTTGTTTATTCTACAGCCGTTTTCTATAAAAAATAAAATAATAAGTAACTAAATTAATTGTGGCCATATCAACCATTTGTCTCTTATTTTATAAATATTTCATTTGAGTCAGTCTTAACTCCTAACTAATCGAAATTATGAAATTATTCTATCCAATTCAAATAATTCAGCATACTCCCATCAATTTTCGCTTAGAAGGACGCGACGTGTAATCTAAGTTGTGAATATCCTTTCACAGGGGCTTCAAAATGAAGGCTTTAGAAGCGTACACTGTAGAGCCTCCAAACAATAAGGAGAAGGGTCTACCATTTGGGCCTGCGCTAAACTTTCTTGAGCCTACGCACCAAGAATATTTAACACAATAATTTCTCTTACAGAACAAACTGTGGATATTACGTAATCATTAGTGAGAAGGATTTCATAGCAAATAATAGACGGTTGATATTGGGATATAATTTCATCTATTTCCGTAAATTTTGCCCAAGTATTTATTTAACATTGGTAAGAAAATATGTAAAGTTTAACTTGAATAATATCAAATTATGTTTCAGTATAAACTTAGTTAGCGATCGTGTAAAGTTTTACCTGTATACCAACAACGATGCTTAGAAACTAGCATTGAATAACAATAATTCAATGAATCATTAAATGTATTAAATTATATATTACAAAAGAGAAAATATTAAAACGGAAGAGCAAGATACTAATCCACGGGTGAATATTGTCCAATTAAAAACGGTGATACATACTTTTATTTTAAATTATGCATAGTAAATGTGTTTGGCTGTAAAGTTGCACAATTTTTTTAATTAAATGAACTTAACAACTTTCCGTTCAACTATTTATTAAAGGCAACATATTAAGGAAATATAACATATTTTTTCCGATAATTCTAATTTTATTAGAATAGTAGAAATAATATATATCATAATTTAATGATTATCGAGTCAGAGTTTGGAGCAGTGGTGGAATGATTTTTTGTCTGGAGAATGGAACTAAAATCCAAGGAATCATGGCTAAGTATTTTTTTGTCGATATGCACATTTTTGTTCATTCCGGTAAGGAATATTAATAACTACAATTCAACATAATTTCAGTATGAAAATTATATAATTAGTGTATGAAATTCAAATTCTGCGATCTGATTTCAAAATGATATCAAAAAACAGCCAAATCATTAAGAGTCAATCAGATCGCAGAGTTTGAATCAGCTAACTAAACGTCATTCAGAATCTAGGCTAAGCATCACTATTTTTGTATAAGTTCCATTTCTTATCAAATAGCGTACGTAAGCCCAAACGCGCTTTGTTGATAATTCCATTTGATGAGCCACACAATCATACATGGCGGGCCGTGGTTCGGATAAAATTGCTTCACACGAGTGATCAGTGGCGGCTGGTCAACGTGGCATTGAATTAATGCACTCCTTGTATATGCAGGGGCGGTTATATTTCATAAAATAATATTAAAACATAACATTTATACCATTCACTCATTTTAATTCTTCATGTATTTATTGTCTATAATAAATATTAAAAATTGTCTGTAATAAAATAAATATATAGACAATAAATACACGAAGAATTAAAAATCAGTAAATGGTATAAATTTTATGTTTGAATATTATTTCATGAAATATAACCGACCCTGCATATACAAGGGGTACATTGATCTAATGCCACATAAACCGGACGCCACTGCCAGTGATGCATAGCTTACACCAGCAAACTTTCAAGTGAAAAGAGCCAAGTTGTTTCAGAAACAAGATTGCAAAATTAATGAATATGCAATCAATTATATTAATTTTTAGGCTAAACAAACGTGATAAGTTCAAAAATTGATGTTTAAAGATTCGCAAGTAGCTGTACGTGAAACATATAAAAAATATCTAAACATTGATGAAATCTGCTTTGTAAGGAGTGAAGATTTTTTAATTTGATATCGAAATAATATAATAAACTTCTCATTGATCTTCAAATTGGTATTGAAAATTAATCTCGAGAAAATTTGTTTTTAGTTTATGTCGCATATGGCTCACGGCTCGTTGATTGTGCATTACTGCCCGAAACGATAGATTTGAAACACGTTTACAATTGAAATTAAGCTGAGCGCCATTTTAATGTGCTTAAAATCAAAAACTGTAACACAATTTTTTTGGTGTAATTTTCACTTCTCGGTGGTAAGCCATTGTATCTATTGTTTTGATATTTCTGATTATTATAAATACATTAGTTTTTCTCATTTACCACAGATTCAACTTAAAAATCATCTTAAAAAGAAAACAATATTTAACGCCGATGAAGTGTTTTGACTTTTTTTATTACCAATGACAACACTACTCATAATATTTTCCGCGGGCTGTACTTATAAATGCAGCGGGCTTAATATATTTTTCAGTTTATTTTAAAAAGAACAGCTTGGGTGAAATTTTCTTTCTTCAGATATTTTTAAAAGCCACGGCGACTGGAGAAATCTATGCAGACAGGTTGACAGACACAGACATTCCAACAAAGGTAAGGAAAGGTCGAGACACCTTAATGTCTTTCTTATTGCAATAAATACTTCAACTATAACACGACAGTAGGATTTCAACGATAAGAGAATTTATATCAGTATTGCCTTTTGTGCACGAGTAACAAAATATGTTTTATTGCATAGTACGTGAGTTGATGACTTTTTCCGATTGAAAGAAATGAAGTTATAGTCAGTTTATGCATAATTAATTAGATTATCAATTAGACAATCATTCGACATATATTTAATTTTATATATGATAATATTGAAGAGATGAAACCAATTAACAAAGGTCATACTTTTGTATTCACGATTAATCAAGTACTCAAGTATAACCATTTTTACTTTTATCTATTTGAATAAAAAGCATGTTAAATAAATTTGTGCTATCAATTCCTTTAAACCAGTGTTTCTTAACCGTATTGAAAGAATTGCCCTTTTAGTAGAAATAAATTATCGAAAATTATTTAACGCCCTCCCCCCAAAAATGAAATTATACAATTATGTACTATTATTTCATGCAATGGATTTCCTACTACAAATAAAACACATATTATGTTATGGATATATTTTTACTAAAACACTTAATTTTATTTAATGTTGTTTCAACTTTATTCTATTACATAGTTTATACACTTTATAATAAATCACTTAAATCTTATTAATTCAAAATAATATCAATGTGACTATTGAGGAGTTTCTACTAAGCAGTTAGACATTTCGATTTGAACTCTCAATTGTAACTGAAGAGAAAGGGATTGAATATTGGTTTAGTCCGTCAAAAGGTTTATTGTTACAGGTTATGTCATAGAGAATTAACATAGCACAGAGGTTGACGTTGTGTATACATAACAAGTATAATAATATAGTCTTGCAATATCTCAGTGGGCTCCTCTGACTAAGTGCATCACCCACTCGAATTCCTGCAGCGCTCCCCAAACTCTAAAAAAATTAAAACGCTCCCCCCAGACTTCTAAACGCCCACCAGGGTGGCGCTACCACCCCCGTTAAGAACCACTGCTTAGCACATTGAACTTGGTCTATTGCAAATAGGCAAAAGCCACTTTTTAGTATTGACTGTCGATTTATGGTAAAATGCTTTATAAAAAAAAACTATATTGCAAGGATGGCAAACCTTTTTGGGTCCGCGTGCCAAAAATCCTTAAATATTATGTCTTGATTGTGTGGCGTGCCCGAGCAGTAAAAAAACAAAATAGAAAAAATAAAAAAAAGTTTTTTTTTCTGAATTTTATTTACAAGCTTAAAAATTACAATTACAACAACATTTGAAAATTAATTAAACGGAATAAATTAATATTTGAAAGATTATTTAATCAAAATTTTAATTTTTTAAACTTTTTTTTTTGAATTTGAAAATCGTTCGCGTGCCATCCAAATTCTCAAACGTGCCACCTCGAGCACGCGTGCCATAGGTTCGCCATCCCTGCTATATTGTAAGACGCCGATACCGATTATTAAGAAAAATTGTGAAATCAGTTGAAAAAATGTGTTTGGTTATTATAAATACAATATGGGTTGGAGAGATGGGCTTATAATTACATAGTTGCAGAAGTTTAAAATATATTTTTTTATTATTACAATACGATAACTTGAAAGCGATGTCATGCAGCATGTGTCTAATAAAAAGAATGAAGACATAACGGGTAGCAATGAGTTTATTTGGGACAGTAAAAAAAATTGGAAGCCCTGGATGCATTTACGAATTTCATTCAAATAAATTCGTAAGAAGCTGAATAAAAAAGCGTATCCGATATTTTCTTTTTTCATTCATGTTTATACGTGAATGTTGGCTAATGAAAAAATGGTGATACCAAAAGGAGTATAATATTTGGCATTATAAATCTGTCTATCTCGTGCTGTTTTTCTTTTAATTTTTTTGTTATTTATAAAATCAAATTCAAAATTATATCCAACGATTTGTAAAGATTTTTTTTAATAACTTGAAATATCATAATAAATATTTTAAGACAGTCGTAATCAATTCAAGAATAAGTCAAATGTAAAACAAAATTAAAGATTAAGATTGAAGATGCTTGATGTATAACTCAGGTTTCAAAGTTTTACAAACAAACGCATAAAGCATTTTGATCTATAGCGTACATGCTTAGAAGTTTTACATTTTAACAATGACATTTTGTTATGATTAAAAATGAAATAAAGCGTCAACTTAATTACTTGTGACAGTCTGGCGCGTGACAAAATATTAACGAATACTAATTGTTAAAAAATCTCTTAGAATAATTCAGTCGACATGTCTACGTATCTTGGGTTTGGTATTATCTATGATCTATATTATATATGATATACATTATGGGAATTTCAAATAAAAATATGAACATTCTTTAATTTAATACATAATTTATAAATCAGTATCAATTCAAATATTAAAAACCAAGTAACCGATTAAAAAAACAAATCCTTGAATGTCGCCAATTTATCTAAAAATCCGTTTTTTTCTAACCTAGTTTTTTGAAAACCGACAACCCCTAGTCGTTTTCGTGTCCTGCGTGTCAAACAGGTTTTATTCAATTTCATACAGTTGACTGTTACCTGCAATTTAAATACGGTTATCCTGCTTTATATTGTGTTATAATATATATGCATTAACTTCTGTCGTAAATAGCCATTGAGTCAATTATTCTCTTTGCGTTTATCTTACAATTGAAAAAGCTGAGATGCATACATTCTATTTATTATGAAGATGTTCCTACTGATAGGTTGTTGAGATCTCAATACAGAATACATACAGTGTACGTAAGTATTGATTTCCCCGCATTGTTATGTGAGAACGAATCCCTGCCTTGTCCCCGAGCACTTAATATACCAAATAGAAGACTATTGTGCGATATTTTTTTTTACTTTCGTCACACTTTTTCGAGTTACATTATCACTTCTTTGAGAAGAATGTGCCTAATGCTATTTGAAACACTTTACCAGTAAATGTATTTTGTTCGAAGGTTTGTTTGCAGGAAATATGCGATATATTTAGAAATTCTCGGAAGGTAACATATATTATATTTAGATATTTGTTTTCTTCACTGTTATATAAAAATAAAAAAAACATACGACTGAAATGAGTTCAGAAAAACCCGAAATAGAATTTATTTGGTGAATTTAAACAATCAAAATACTTATGGCTGCCATGGTATTGGTATAACCTAAAACGAGTTCCCAGTATTAACGGTTAGTTAAATTGATATTTGATAACAAATTATTTTGCCTTATGTTGAGTCACGAGTTGGTTTTCGGAAAAGTTGTATGTCACTTTTATATTATAAACGTGAAAAAGGATTGTATTTAAAAAATAAAGTTTACATTTTTACTAATTCCACTTTTATTTTAAAAATACAAGGACCGGTTGCGTTCATGATGAGCATTATCAGCTGATAAGAGAATACAATTTTACAGTGTTATTTATAAAAATCAAAATTAAATTTTAAAAAAGGTGTCATAAACAATTGGTATTGAAAAGAGTTTACAAATAAAAGTACAAAATATGAATAGGTGACACTAAATTGGCTCAAAATAAAAAATGTTTAGTTCCTCTATAATGTAATTGCAATCCTTGCCAATGAGAAATTAAGTTAAAGTGGAGACTAATGGTTATTTCAAACATACATAATTACAATTTCAGAAATTTTTACAAAACTTAGTGATATATTAATAAAATTAATAACTAAATGATGGCTTACCTGCTTCAATTAAGAGTTACTAATTCATTCACATTGAGTCAATTCAGTGTCACCTATTCATATTTTGTACTTTTATTTGTAAATTCTTTTCAATATCAATTCTTTGTTACACCTTTATTTATTTCATTTTAATTTGTAAACATAACATTGTAAAATATTATTCTTTTATTAGTTGATAATGCTCGTCATGAGCGAAACCGATCCTGATATTTTTATATAAAAATGGAATTAGTGCATAAGTGTATTCTATTTTTTGAAAGATGTATGTATTATTGCATGGAGAGAAATTATACTATGTAAAAATTCAATTTTGGTTGACAGACACTAAGATTTATTTATTATATACACTAATTGTTGGTTTTCATATTTTGTACTTTTATTTGTAAATTCTTTTCAATATCAATTCTTTGTTACACCTTTATTTATTTCATTTTAATTTGTATAAATAACACTGTACAATTTTATCCTTTTATTAGTTGATAATGCTCGTCATGAGCGAAACCGGTCTTGATATTTTTAAATAAAAGTGGAATTAGTACAAAAGTGTATTTTATTTTTTGAAATATGTATGTACTATTGCATGGAGATAAATTATACTATGTAAAAATTGGCAGTTTTTCTCTGCGGTTGTTTGAAGTTTCTTCGTGAAATAAATGTTGAAAAATTACTGATATTCTTCGTATATTCAACATGATCATATTTGAGGTTCTTTTCACTCCAATATCACTGGAAAGAGCGTCGCGAGGACACTATGTCGGCCTCTCAATTTAGGCAATATCGACAAAGTGTAGTTTACTTCCCATGTTACAGAGTTGTTGTAATATTTTTGAAATATTTGTATACTGATAATCCTGATTTTTCGTTAGGATTGACCTTTTGCCTGTTCAACGACATGTGGTCAATATCGTTGTCTTCCATGCCGGACCTCGCGGGCTCAAATCCCGGTACAAACCGTATTTTTCAATCGATTTATCGATTTAATATTCAGAGATGTCTGTAATATATTAGATTCATGGGTGTTTGTAATATATTTAAATCCCCCCTCCTCCATCATTCTCATTCTTAAATAAAGGAGTCAAGTGAGAGTAAATAGCCAACCATTAGTCATGTCCTAACCATATCTTTCATATCCCTACTCTCTTCGAAAAAAAGAGAGGTTGAGCAATTGGATAACGCACAGTTCTCGTAGAAACAATTCTGTTGAGATACTTATATATGCTTTACATTGAGAGTGGACATGAATAAAAAAAAACAATCACATTTAGGTACTTAAATGAAAACTTATGTTATAAGTAAGCCTTTCAATGCAAATAAGCATTTATTTAGTATTCATCAACGCGAAATGATTAATCTGGCATTCAAAATAAGTTATTGTAATATCTATCTACTATTTTGTCGCAAGAGCATTGAATACTTCATTGCTGAAATCCTATAATCTATTATAAATACAGGCATGGTATCTTTGTGAATGTGCAACTAGCTTACACCCTCTCAAATTAATTAATTGATCCGATTTTCAGACCCGCATCGGGCAAAGTCGCCCTCGGGGGCGCCCCGGGCGCGCGACCTTTGGGGCGAGAATTTCAACGAGATGCAATTATGCATAATTTCGTGTGAGTGATCCCCGCTACGTGAATGCCGAGTGATTTCCTTCTCCGCCCCCTTGCCTTTGCCACGCTCCTCCTCTATTATTTAGACTGTGCTGCATCCAAATGAGTTCGGGGCTTCGTACATTTGTCATCGTAAAACTTTTATTTTCGCACCCCTTGCTTTTTTATCAATTAGGATATATGATTGTGTTCAATCGATAATTTTTACGCAATTCAATTTCCATGGTTCATAAATATTCAGTTAAGTATTTTCATCTAATAAATAATCTTTTAATGAAGCTCACGTATAAATCAACTTTAAAATATGAGTGTACGAACAATATTTTTTTCCAGAATTAATTAAGCGCAGGTCTTATGGAAATGCTAGCAGTAATATCAGAAGTTGAGCATTTGCTGTATATATTTTTTGATAGTCAATAGACAAGAAATACTATTAAATGCTCCAAAAAAATCGTATAATTTTTTTTACATGAATCCAATTTTAGCATTCCCTTTTTTTTTCTACCAGCTACGTGACTTATTTTAATATAAATAAAAGATCACTACTTACTAGGGTTTATAAAAAAATTGACTTTTGAAAAAAAACGGTTTTTGAATGTCAATATTGTTCGAAAACCGGTTTTATCTGGTTTTCGAAATTTAAAAAAAAAATGGATAATTCAACTAAAATAGCGAGAAAAAGTTTTTTTTATTGTTGTTTATTTATAATATATACATAATACTACACAACAAGAAATCATTTGGTGTTACTCTACAGAAAATGTAATTTAAAAAAACACAAAGCGTCCACTGATCGTTTCGCAACAAAATTTCCTGATATCGAAATTACCCTGTCGCTGGATAATGATGTGAGGCAAATTGTCTTTTAGCCATTAAATAAAAGATCCAATTTTGCTGTCCTTTTGTTTGTAGACTCGTTTATGGAATATTCGGTACACCGGTAACGAAGTTGAAAAACCGGTTTTCGAATGTCACAAATTTTGCAAAAAAACCAACAAGCTATACTACTTACAGTTAATTTAGTTGAATTTGTGTTTCGTCGTTTAAAGACACTCCAAAAAAACTAGATAAAACGTGGAGAGGAAAAGTCTAATAGTAGCTTATTCTCTTCCTTGAGAATACTTTTACCTCCTCTTATTTTTATTTATTGCACTTTAATAACACCCAAGGCTACTGCCGGCTCCTGGATCATTTCATTGGCTCACGGGAAGAAAGTGGACTAAACCAATTAATAATAAGACAACAACTGAAAGCAGCGTTACTGTTCATGAATAAGGTAGCCGTTATACCTGTATAACCAGGCTAATATAAAATTTAAAATAACTTTGACCATTCCACGTATTGTGTAACTAACTGTGACACGTGTTTCGCCTCTTTCAGAGGTATCTTCAGACTTACTATCGCAAAGTTTGCTTACTTAATCAAACTTTGCGATAGTAAGTCTGAAGATGCCTCTGAAAGAGGCGAAACACGTGTTACAGTAAGTAACACAATAAGTGGAATAATCAAAGTTATTTTAAATTTTATATTAAAATAAACTTCCGCAAAGTTACCGCCGAAACCATCGAAAGTATTATAACCAGGCTAATCAAAATTCACAATGAATATATACACCAAGTCCGTTTGATTTTTTTGATGTGAATAATAACTGTTTGTAGCATAAATAAAAATACCAAATGTAATCAACGTACATAAGTCTTATTATCATATTTAATTTATACTGTAGATTTCCCTCCTACTGTGAAACATAAAATATATTCGAATTAAAGATATATATGAAATACAGCTCGTAATTGCTATCTACTTGGTCGAGTGTCAACGTCGGTGACTTAGAACACGGATGTCATGGTTTCAAATCCCAGTACGAACCGTTTTTATAGATTGATTTTTCAATCGATTAATGAATTTCTGTCTGAAGGTATGGATGTATGAGATGTCTTGAATTCCCTCCCACTCATCCTATCCTAAAAACGGGTGTAGCAAAAACGATAAGCTAACCACTGGTCTTGTCCAAGTCCTCTCTTTCAATCCTTACTCTATTTGAAAAAAAGGTAACTTTATTAGGATGACATATTCTCTACATTGGAAGCGGACATAGATTTTAAAAAATGCGCCAGATATTTTGTTTTTTTTTAATTACAATAAATTGTCTTAAGGTTCAAGTCAATAAATCTATATCACAAACATCCAATCTAAGATATTGAGTAAAAAAATATTTTTTTAGGTACCTTGTTTGCAATTAATTTTGGAAACATAATATACACGTTAGAGTTTACCCTCTTACTGTTGAAACACACCAGAGATAAATATCTAAGGTAATATTTAGTGCTTGAAAATTCTTCTTTTATTTACAAATTTTATATACTTTATAAAAAAAATATTCAACTTAAAAAGTTTTGAATCTGATAGTGCTGGAGCATAAACATATTTGAATTTCAAATAAGCGAGCAGATGTATGGCGGAAAGTTTGAAAAGCGCTGACTTGAACTGATCTGTTATTAGCATAAGGCGCTTTGGTGATGGTTTTTTCATTTTTGAAAAAGTAATGCGCCATTACAGAAACTCACAATCTCTTGCTCGTAAATTTTTCGCTTTTTTAATAAGTACCTACTTCGATTTGTCTCCTTCCAATATTTTTAAAACGATCTCAGAGATACAGGAGTCTTGTTACAGGATTAGGAGTAAAAATCACATTTTTCTTCAACGACAAAGCACTACAAGAAGACAAGTACGACGTTTTTTTTTATTATTTAACACTACGTTCATGAAATTACGTTGAAATTACTATTACTCACAACTTTGGCTTAATAACCTTTTAATGATTTTTGTAATTACTTGTTTTAAACTTTTTACTTTGAGTAAATTTAGTGTCATTTATTCATAATTTGTAAATTATTTTCACTACCGATTGTCTATTACACTACACTAAGAAAAACACAATATTTCTTTGTACTTATTTCCACTTTTATTTGCCGGTTTTGCTCATGGCAAGCATTATCAACTGACTGTGTTTGTATTGATAGTGAGCACCCTAAAAGTGTTAATTACACCTTTTTGTGTATAAATAAAACTGTTAAATTGTTTTCGTTCAGTATTATCAGTTGATAATATTGAACGAAGCCGGTCCTGATCTTTAACAGATAAATATTGTGTTTTTCAATATGATGCCTATCCACCAAGTATTGACAGTGAACACCCTAAAAGTGATGATATTTATAATATTTTTTTCATTAAATTATATTTTCTAATTCTTGGCCACCCCTCGTGTGAAGCATATAAGGTATATCAACGCAAGTTTTTTTCTACGAGAATTGATTGTTACTCAGTTGTTCACAATCTTTTTTTCGAAGAGTAAGAATATAAAGATAAGGCTATGATCAATGTTCCCTCTAATTTTCGAAAGGTTATGTGCCCAAAAATTATTGGCTGTGCAACTTTGACAAGAAGTTAAAAGATTTGTGCGCCACATAAAGGTATTTAGACCTACTGAACGAAAAGGTTGATTTTTAATAATGATAATAATTAACAACACTATTTAATGTCAATTAATCTATTCTGGTGAGTATATAGCTGATGTAATTTTTGTGCGCTCTGTTGTAATGTATGTGCGCGCGCACACGCGCACAGCTTAGAGGGAACACTGGCTAGGATATAACTAATAGTTAAATAATCGTACTAGCTATGCTCCATTATTAAAGGATAAAAAGGTTGGGAAGATAATTTTCAGAGAGAATAGATATCGAAAAAATGCTTATGACCATCTCATAAAAAGAGAAGTAATAAGACTTAATACTTTAGTTTTCATAAAACAAAGTTATGCTATGAATATCCATAACGATCTTATATATGTACATACTCTACACTGGGAGTGAGCATGATTGCAAAATAGTAATATTTCGTTTCCTTTTTTTATTTTACGTTCTTACTAATAGTCATATTTCAACTGTATTAATTTGAGCTAGTTTTAGATTATTCTTATTTAATCAAAATTAAGAGCGGGTTTTTACGAACACGCTGTGTGTCCAATTATGCGATTTTCAGTAGGGATTTTCTTCATCTTAATTTAATTTGGAAACGTATTCTTTTGTGTGCCGGTTATGAATTTTTAGTGGGTGTTTTACGCGCCTGGTTTATATCAAATACGTGTGCCTTAATATTCTGTTTGGGAAAGCTGTTTAAGTGATTTAATAAAATAAAATTTCGAGTGATAAAATGGGCTCAAAATGCCATCGTAAAAAGTAACTGCCGATAAGCGAGTCAGAGATAAGGGAAAAATGCATTAATTCCGATATGATGTCCTTGTTATATTATCATCAATCCATTTCGTTGTCTAAGGGTATTACTGACACCATCAGCAGTGATAGATCATCGGTAAATCGAAGAACATAGTGTAGTTCCCCAAACGCATTGGTCTTAAGCGGTGCTTGCTTTGGCTAACACAAAAACTGGATTTGATAAATCCGGATTTAGAAGTAATACAAGAAAAGAAAATCGGTAAAAATAACGAAAAAATTAAATTTGTAATATTGTTTATTTATTAAAAACACTTATATAATTTTTTCACAACCATCAAAGACAATAGTAAATTTGTATATTCAATGAATTAAAATTAAAAATTAAATTAAAATCACTTTCATCAATAAAATTATTGCCTTCACTATTTCGCATATTCTTCTAACAACCAGTTATTGAAATTTTGTGAAAATGTGATTCTGAAAAACACAATCATTTTGTTATGTACATTTGTTTTACTGAGCAATTGATTTTTTTTGTTAATTGGGAAATCAACTTACATTAAAACATTATTTAAAAATAAAATTTAGGTCTCAAATGGTTAAATCAGTATTTTTTTTGAAGAAATAAATGTTTATGTTCGTAGTTTACGATATCTGCTCATAATGTGGAGCATATGACTTCATAATAAAGCTTATTCTAAAAGATTTTTTTGACGATAACGGCTCACTCAGCCACTTGTTCCGAAAAGACGTTGGAATAAATTGTTATAAGTGGTCAGGAAATTTCTGATAAAACCTTGTCGTGATTATATTGTTCAATAAGAATGAAAAATATTGTTATATTTTTAAATAAATAAAAAGTTTTCAAGTGAAATCTAGAAATTAAAAATGTAAGGATACAATAAATATTATTATTTACTGTTTTATCCAATTTATTTATGTAAATACGAATAAAAATACTTAAATACATAGTTTGTTCACGCATGTTAGGTATATTTTGTGATTTCCCAAGAAGTATTTACATTAAACCTTGATTACGTACAACAGTTTAAATAATATTATATTCTGTCAGACAGTTGACGAGTTTCGTTTGTTTTTCCAAAGTAATTGTGTTTATGACGGTATGTAGTGTAGGAACAGTGTTATTCACACCCGAGTCTTCAGGTTATTAACACAAAATTATTATGCCAATCTTCAAAACCACTTGTCGATGTTTCAAAACGAACAAAGCTTAGAGTATTCGATCGTAAACTTCCACACAAGAAGTATCGTGCGAGAGAATGAGCTTTTCGATACGGTGGCCAACTGGCAAGGAAATATTTCTGATATTTTTATACAGTGAAATACATATATACTTGTCCAACATAAAAAATATTTAATTTTGTCAAACTATGTCCGTTTCTAATGTGGAGTTGCTCAGCCACTATTTTTCGAAAACAGTGTAGATAGACGTGAGGATGGGACTAGGACAGAATTATTGTACAGCTTATCACTCTGTTTCGGCCTCATTTTTAAGTATTAGATGAGATGAAAGGAATTTTAGATATCATAAGCGTCTACGCTTAAAAAAAGAAATTCATTGATCGAGTGAAAAATGAAGCACGATAACTAGAATCTATGGCCGTGTTCACCGTGACCGAAGTCAAAAATGTTTACCACGAACTCGAAACTAGAGATTGCAGTACTGGCCGAATATTATAAAACATTTTCAGTAACGGTATTTTAGTATTTCATATCAACTACCGTTATTGCAAATGACAATATACTGTAATTTGGTGGTTAATTTAAGGTGTATCTTTATGGATTTTTATCTGATACATAGTAAGTTCGTTTTGTTAAATTACTATTATTGATATATCGGTACTGTAATCGAATCAGCAACGTATATAAGTTTTGCAGCAAATCAGTAGCCCACTCATTCAATAGCGTTGGCTTATAATTTTATTGTTATTAAAACCGGGATCATTCGTATTGAAAATTAAGCAATGTCGACTATTCAATACGATATGAAAGTGGTAAAATTTAAAAGGATTTGTATATCCTTGTTCCTTCACAATGTAGATCAAGTAGATTCCTATTTTTTTTAATACCATGTCCGCTCCCAATGTGGAGCGTATGGGCTTCTAATGGAGTTTATATCAACATAAGTATTTATACGAGAACTGCTTGTTACTCAGTTGCTCAAACTTTCTTTTTCCAAAGAGAGTAGGAATATACGGATAGGGCTAGGACAGGAATAATGGCAAGCTAATTGCTCTTGATACGCCCCGTTCATAGGATAGGATAGGTGGGAGAGGGAAGTAGATTCCTGATCGAAGTAAAATCAAACTCTGCTTTTTTCTACTTACTTATTTATTAAAAACACGCTCAATCTCTCTTTTTTTAAAAATCGAGGATGTAATTATGTCACCAACTGTGGTCTTTTCAGAAAGAGCTTGACTCTACTGACCAGGCGGGGATGGGTTCAATGTTTTTTTCCTCAATTTAAATTTGAGATTTGAACACATGTGTGTTTGTGATGTCAATCCTTTTCGAGTTGCTCTCGAATGGCTCACAAAAGTTCTCATCTCGTATGATCTTTCAAACTTCAAAATATTTGGTGTATTGCCATGAACTGTAATGCCAAATATTTTTATGTCAATAAGAGTAATGAACAAAACTGATGGTCAGTTGATCGTTCTCGCTTTGTTTTTTTTGGGTTTGGAAAAACGGAATAAAACTTTTGAAATCGCAGATACCCTTCGAAGAAAAATCTATAAATCGATTGGAAAATGAAATAAATTTCAACACAACTAACATACAAGGGTTGTGGGATATGAAAGAATCTACAATTTGTAATGATTTTTGGAATGATTTAATCAAAACAATATGTTTCACATCATAAAATCAAAATGGTATATTCATGAAGTTTTTGAACATGGTAACCCTATTTAAGCTCTATATATTGTTATAAAGTATTGCTAATAGAATTACTGGTAGAAAGATAAAGTTTCATAGCAAATGAGAATACAGGGTGTAGGTTTATGTTGTGAAAATAATAGCGGCATCCTTAATGAGTGGCTGTAGATATGCGGGTGAGACAATCACAATATCTAACGCTAATCACTAATTAATATTCAAAATGTTTTGTCACATATACTTTGTAAAAATAGCATTTTTTTTTGAAATATGAATATATTCTGAAGTAGACTGAAAATGTAAGTGAAAATATTGTATTTAAAAAAATATTAAGTGAATGGCAGATTTGTCTAGATTTATTTTGTGAGAATATTAAGCTTACGTTGTGTAATAGTAATATATGAAAAAATGTTGACTTTAAAAGGGTTATCATTATTGAATAGGTTTTATATCATTTGGAAGTAGTAAACATATTGCCAAGTCACTATATTTGCATGGTTAAAATTTTAGGCTTGACAGATTTAGGTAATGATGGAAAAAAATAATATTTTTGCCAGATCGATGTTCATTGTCGGCTTAAACAAAATGTATGAAAATATCTCAAGCTCCTCATTTTTTGGATTATTTACCAGATAGCTACTACTAGCAGATAACTACCAGTATAGCTAATATATAATACCTTTAAATATATAAATACAATTAAGTACACAAAACGCTCTCAACAGTATTGTTGTAGAAGTAGTGTTGTAATAAACCAATCCTTATACAACATATAAAGGTTTCTCATTAATTTATTTATAACACGTGAGAATAAAGTCTCCTATACCTTAAAACGTCTGGCAAAACCAATTAACTATACACCGCTCTGTACAGCAATAATGTAATAAATACATACGACAAAAACTTTAAAACTTCTTTGAAAATACTCAAATATGGAACTATTATAATTATCAACTATTTTTTTATTTGTGTTTTTATGATGTATTCTTTCTTCTTAATTGTTTTGAATCGTCGTTTTTTGTGAAAAACTTTAAAACTGATTTTTAAAACTCTGTTGCATACATACTTCCAAATACAGATTGTATTATAATGTTTGCACAATTCCTTAAAACAGATATGAATTCCATAAAAATATGATAATGAATTTTTTGTTTACTTATTTCATAAATATTCACCGAAATATACGCAGATCTTATGCCTACATGATTGTAACATTATACTACAGGCTATGAATCATTAAAGGTTGTTGTTTATTATCACAATAATAATCATCATGATACATTGATATTAGTTTACTGTTGCATGTTAACGAAGCGTAAATGTTTTGTTTGAAATCAGAGTATGTAAAACAATACAACGACTAATGGCCGAGCCAATTACCAGAATGTATCCATCTTCCTTAGAAACTGGTATTACACGTGGGAAAAATAAAAACGTAAGATATTTGCTGTAAAGTCCAGAAGATTGTTGATAAAATGTTTTCGTCGTCATGTCCATTTTGCAAGGATACAATTGTCGATATACCGGCAGAATGTGTTGAGTCAAAAAAACATGTTTTTCGATAATCATGAAATTTAAATCACTTATTTATGAACTATAACTATTACTTGTCGTTCTAAGCTCTTGATTAAAATTCAATTTACATATTAGAATTTAAGATTTGATCACCAATATGTTATTTTTAGTAATTTTTGACAAAAATGGCAGGAATGGAATTGGTGTATATTATATTTACATTATGTTAAAACGTCGCCTGCTGTGGCCCCGTTGGCTAGAGCTTGCTCTACCGATCACGCAGGTCTGGGTTCAATTCTTGGCTAGATGACAGTGAATTTGAGAATTATTCAATTCAAAGTTGTGATCGAAGACTGGGTGTTTGTAATGTCAATTCACATCATTTCCTTTCCTCCCATCCTTTTGTTCCTTTAATAACTGGTTGCAGCAATCGCGATTAGCTAACCACAAGTCCTGTTCTAGCCTTATCTTTCTTTCCCTACAACTCACTTTGAAAAAAGTGAGGTTGAGCGACTAAGTAACAAACAGTTCTCGTAGAAAAAAAGAATTTCTGTAGAGATACCTCCATTAGGAGGCCATATGCTCCACATTGGCAGCTGACATTGATTAAAAAAAGTGTTAAAACATACAGAATATGACTAAAATAATATATTTCGTGTTAAAGTTTATCTATCAGCATTCGTAACGCAAAAAACCGGTTTTTGCTAGTATACTGACGATATCATTCTGATTTATCTCAAGCGTAAATTTAAGTCTTTCCTTTCCATTTAGTATATAACTAAGCCAGAAAAAGCGCGTCCCCTCAACATATTGTATACACACACAATCTTTAAATACAAGTGTATTTGCGACTTAATTAATCAAAATTCTTAACTTAAAAGTAATGTTAGTATAGCATTAAATTAATCAAACGAAAAAACTTGATCATCAACGTAAATTACTGTATAAGCTACATGAAGTTTAATTTCTATTTGAATGTACTTGATTTATACCTGATAAAATAATGTAGTATCAAACAATATATATGTGTTTGTTGCTGTGATTTTTAAATATAGAAATTCGCTTTTCAGTCCCGCCCGCATGTAGTCAGTTGTTGATTTTTTTTAAATCGTAATTTTGAATTGCCTCATTTATTAAAACTCTGATGCAGTCCATTATATTTGCAAATTTTCTTTTAAATAATATATTATGTTTTTATTCAACTGTGCAACACTTTCAACCACGTGTGGATTTCAACGTATGACTCAACATTTCCCTTCTTATTTTTATTGTCAAGCCTTCATGTATTGACTCGCGTACCGTCCAGTTTAAACGTACTCAATTTGGACACTACTGCTCTATCTAATTGGTACCTTTTTTCATTCATAACTCTGTGTATTAAAAAAAAATTGCATACTTCGTTAACGGCTACAAAGAGATTTATTATTTTTATTTAAGTAAACAGCCGAGCGGATTACATTGTACAATGTTACAGCCATGACTCAGAAAATGAAAATGTTTAAATTTAAAAATAAAAAATAAGTTCGGATTTTTAATGAACTGGAGGTATATGCATATGCTTAGGAGGTACCAATAAGATGGAGTGCAGTAGTAACGTTTCTACTCCGGGACCACGTGATACATGACCCATTGATTTGGTTTTTAAGCAGTGTGTTGAAAACTTTTCGTATATCCTCATTCAAGTATACGTACAGTAAGCTATACTATAGCTATAGTATAGCTTCTCTATGTTTTTATCGCTCACTTAAGTTCAATGTTCAATAAACTTGAAAGATAACGTTTTAGTACTTATGGGTCTTAAAGATCTGTTTTTTTTTAAACCGCAACTAAACACATCCACCATTGTACGACCGGACACTTGCCAAAAGTAATTTAAAGAATTATAAAACTAACATAAAAAGCTGCAACGCTTAAAAATTCAAGATGATGAGTCAATTGTTGTCAATATTATTTTTTTAATGCTTTAAAGATTTTTTACAAAATATATAGTACTTTTTTTGTAGTGATAATATATTGGAAGAAGTAAATTCACTTGAAGCAGCAATATTCTTTTAGCGATTTTGTCAGAATGTTACCATTCAATTTTGCTACACGGTCTAATATTTAAATATATGCTTTAAATACAACTGCTTGAAATTTAATGATGAATTTATCCTTTCTTATTTACTTTATTCAATTCTGATTAAAAGAGGGTGTAGAAAAATAATATATAAACAACTAATTTGTTTCAAGCCTCAATGTATTATTAAAACTGTCATAAAGGCCTAAAGGTTGTGGGAAAATCTCAGTTGTTTATATAACGTAGGCATCAAAAACAGTAAACTTTGCTTTAGAAGCGTTTTGTTTCGTCAGAGTAATATGTTTCTTAATCGATTCATATTGAAAGTTCTACTGAAATATTATATTACTACCTGAATGAAACGTGTTACTGACAATATCAAACCAGTATGAAAAGTAATATTTTTATAGTCACGAAAAGGCATCGAAAGGAAAAGAATTGTTGTAATAAAATTATGCACGCGACTGTGAAAAGAATTGAGAATTCACGTTTGTACAATTGAAGAATAGAAATGCAGCGGAAGTCTTTGTTACTAAAGGCAGAACCCATATTGCTCTATAAAAACATAAACGTAGCATCTCTTGCACTTATGAAAACGCCGCTTAGGTTTTCAGAATCCTAGAAAGAGTTTCTTAATATTATTTTTTGTATACTTCGAAAATAACAAAATTTTATTTTATATTCGTGTTGGTTTTGATATAACTAGTTTTATTTAAAGATAAACGAAGAGCTTAAAGAATCAGAGTTTTAGGATAAATGAAAAAAACATTAGATGACTTTCAGTTTTATGTTATAATAAATACTATGTCTTAAATAAATATTTAATATCTATAGGTGTGAAGAATTTATATGATGTAACCAAATTAAATTAAAAAAAATATATATTTTCCACAAATTTTATCATGACAATCATGTGCTGATAATTATATCTTTTGATGAGAGAACTGGTCATGATAGACAAAATGTCTTATACTTTTATAGGAAATGTTCTATTTACAATTTGCACAATGAAACTGCATTTACTATTACTACTTAAATAAACGAAATGAACATAAATGTTAAATAAATGTATTTTTAAATGATACAATTCAAAGCTATAGAATGAATTTCTGAATCTAGGGTAGAATATTTAGCAATTTTAAATTCCGTAAATAAGTAACGCGTAATCGTTGTATTATTTTTATTATTGTACGACGCAATTTAAGTGAACTTTAATTAATGTTAGATCTAAGCGGAGTTAATATAATGTTACTTAAAAATGCAATAAAAAAAGGTTCTGTATTATTATTGTACTTTATAAAAGAAAAACTATTTCATTATAAAAGAAGCTGGAAAAATATCCTTCATCGATAATACACGACGAGAACAAAATGAACAATGCAAATACACCGACATGAGAGAATTTTTAAAAGTTTTATATAGAAATGAATTTGAGCTTCAATTCGACCCTACACTTTCAGGTAGGTCTTTTTGATTCCGAAAAATTGACCCAAAATGCCTTTAACCCTATTCGGATACCGATTCTATATTAAGGGACTCTATGAAAATCGATTTGTTTTTCCATTTCAGAAAAGGTGTGGTCATATTCATCTACCCGGATATGGATGATAATATTTTCACTTTATTTTCTTTTAACCCCTATTTGAATTCAGGTAAATGTTTATATACACCAATGACTACGATGATTCGTAATATAGAAAAATATATGCATTACCGAAACCTTGAATTATTTTTTTTAATATTAGAATCTGATTTTTTTGATCGAGGTATAATAATTTGTATTTATTTAATAATCTAAGACATGTATTGAAAATTTATTATCAGAAACGCAATTTCATTAAAAATATCTGCTGACATAACGTAAATATTTTTTTCAGAAGTATATACATAGGTATAAAATTCAGATTGTTATTGTGTGTATACTGCTAAAACGACATAAAAATGATTACAATAATTAAGTTTTCTGTCTTATTTATATAGTTAAAGACTTTTTGTTAAGTACTATTATTCCTGGTGCGCTATGTAATCATTGGGTCCACGAATCTTCTTGATAGACGAACAGTTGAATACCGTTTCCTTGTAAAAAAAGCATAGAACAGTCAGCATATAATAAACTTATATGTGATATACGTTTTATTGATAAAAGAAAGATTATAAAATGTTATTGAAAAGAAAAACAAGAATATAAATTTAAATCACAGTCTATTTATGACTGGAAAAAGTCTATCACAAACAGTAAAACCTTAAAGTTTTCTTAATTAAATATTTGTTTTACTCATGGATGATGTCTATACAGTATACACTTGATACAATTATTGGGCATATTTGAAGAGCAAACATTCAAAATGTGATTAGTCAAAAATTTTGAAAAATGCCGTTTAATATCAGTTCTGATAGTCCATAATAAAATCAATGAATGGAAATCACAATTAGTGATTTTTTCTTATACAAAATTAATCATATAGTTGTCTCATCTAAGCAAACCGTGATTTCACCAACACTCAAATCATCATTTCCCAAGCGCTGTATTTGTGTGACAAATCGCTTTTTGAATGTTTGCTCCTCATGTATGTAATGTTCACATTTTAATTCAAAATATTTGTAAGGAGTAGTTGCACAAAAACCACAACGCAAGTCGTGCTTTATTTTTTATATAATTAACGTAAAAAAAACAATTAACAAGCAATTTTATAAATCGAAGCTAGAAGAGTTTTTAACGAGTATAAATTATTTATTCGTAATGGTTTTCTTTGGTTGTACCAAAAATAATATACAGTACTAGTTACAAAATCAACCCCAAATTTATCTATGAACGTGCATGACATACACTTTAATGTTTCCCCTCCTACAAAGGCGATCAAAATGCTAAACGCAAATGTCTGATGCACCCAGGAGAAACAAGATTGCCTGTGCAGATATTTGCATAGGGACATACAACACACCCTAAGCTCTAAGGCTCCTTTAGAAGATTTTAGATAACTACGATATGTTTATTATTCAAGTTCTATCAGACAATAATATAGACATATAAGTAAAGATTATTTGTGATAATTTTACTACTTGTGACACGAGCGACGTTACTAGATTATATATATCGTAAAAACTTGATATGAAAGGCATTTATTGAAATCACTTTACTACTAAACATTTACAAAAAAAATATCGAACAATTATGTTTCATTGCAATTTTATTTCTTCGCATGTAATTAATTATCAATGCTAATGTTGAGCCCAACTTCCCTCCAATATTATCAAGATATCTACAATATCAATGTTTGATTTAAGTTAAGGACAAAGTAATCGTGGCCCTTTCTTCCCGGGTTGAGCTTATCTGATTTTTTTTTATTATTTCAAAACTATATCAGATGACTTTTAAATTGAAATTGAAATTTATCTAGCTCATTGGCCTTATACCGTCTTTAACTGTCCAAAATTAAAAATTAAACAAGAAAAGATTTTTTAGATCCATACACGCTCTCTATGGAAATTATATAGCCTCCTGATAGAGGTATCTCAACTGTAGCTGTTTATTGAAAACTGCTTGTAGTTCAGTTGCTCAAACTTTTTTCTAAGATAATGGAGACAAAAAGGACTAGCAGATAGCCAATCGTACTCGCTAAGCCCAGATATTTAAGGATTGTCAGAATGTGACGGGAATTTTTAAAAATCACAAATACCCATGCCTTCGAACAGGAATCGATAAATTGAATGAAAAAAATGTTTTTTGTACTGGGACTTAAGCCCACGACTAAAAATATAAAAAATAAGTTAATTATATATAACTTATAGGTTTTTTTTTGCCGTATTAATTCAAAGTTTTTACTGCCTGCGCACGTATTAAGTGATGCAAAATTTACGTTTTATAATATTACACAATATTTTCTATGTTTTAAATTTTTTACCCTTTGTACGAGAGAGATATTTTACAAATATAATATATTAAAAAAAAAAATACTGACGTATTCATTTAACAATCCTACAGCCTTACAAAGCGAAATAGACAGAATTGTAAACAAAAAAATCAGTTTTAATGAATTTGAATATTATTAAACTTTCCTTGTGATTTTTAAAAAATGATACATTTATATTTTTGCACTTTATGAAAACATATTTTTAAATATTTCGAAAGACTTAATCAATATTTACCGATTATTGAATATAATATAAAACGAAAACTTTAAAAAAACTTCTAATGATTGTAGTTAGTTTCGTCAATTTAGTAAATGTGTAATTCAACTCTGAAATTTTGCAGTCGTTTTGGAATGCCACTCTGCAAATCTATTTTTCTTTAACACTCGGCAATAAAAACTACGGTGGATTATAACACGATTAACGCGCATTTCACGTTAGAAATTTTTTAATAAGTATATTGCTTTCACATGTAATCAATGCATATATAATATAAAGATAACTAACTGATTATATTATTATATTCACTAGTGTAACAGTATTCAATATAAAGAATTAACTGTATAAAAAAATTATATTAATATATGTATATTCCCACATAGTTGATACTCCAAAAAATGTTACTTAATACCGTATACAATTTGATACATCTTATTTTACAGACCATATCACGAAACTTACAACTGACGATTAAAATTCAGCTACATTTTCAAGAATTCCTTTGAAAAAACTCACTTTTGTTAAATATATTTACTGTCATATGTAAATGTATCTGAAGATTCTCTTAGAACTAATGAAGAAGCTCTGATTCTTTTTACTCACTACTCACTAGTACTTTCTGAACCTCACCTTGCCGTACTCTAATTATAAAGTCTTTACAGTGATCATTTTTCAGGTGTTCGCTGTTAATACTTGGTGAGACATTTATTATTTCACATAATATTTCTTTTATTATTTAAAATTCATACGAGAATACTGTAACATGTTCTACCCAGACTGATCCATGAAAAAAACAAAAAAGTTATATGTTTATGTGTGTATCTGGTAAAAATAATGAAAATGTACAAAAAATCTTATATTAGTAAAAGTTAACTCACTAATCAAAGGATTAATACAGTTTTATGAAAAAGTGACACTAAGCTGAGCTGACTATAATTATGAAAAAAATGTTAAAAATAAATGATATCTATTTGAAATGATATTAAAAACAATTAATTAACTGTATATCATCACTGATAAAAAGTCTGTGATTAGAATGGTACACAATTCCGCACAGAAAAAATTGCAAGACGTTGTATCAAATTCAGTTTTTTAAATAAATTAAGATGATTTGATGAATCTCTTATGTTTGTATACTCATGGCTTGGAATTTTATATGAACAATGTTAGAAATGATATTATATAGTTTGCTTAAAGATAATAAAAGCTTTGACGTTTTACGGCAAGGAAAATCTCTTATGAAGTTTTTGAGAAGAGACGTTAACGTTTATGGAAAAATAGGATTAAATGCTTACGTCACAGAGGATGCAATGCACAGCACGTGATATTAGCAGATATTTTATTATTATTTACTTATTTATTTGTTATGCACGGTCATTTAAGTAACTAGTATTCAACCATCGTTATAGTTAATTACTGAAAAAAAACTTTTATGCTTTCTTCCGTATACCGTTTAACCGTAATATTTTTAATGCTACAAAGTTTACTAAGCCAGTAAATTATGTTTTTAGAAAAAATGTTTTAAAAATAATAAAATTAAAGGTATCGATTGAAGGTTCTTCATAATCAAATTAAAATCATTCATATTTTTTACACTTTCATTAAGTTTTGTCACGAACGCATTCAAGTGCACGAATGAACTTGAGCCGGCATTCGAACAGAGTTAAATGTAAAATAAAATATAATAATAAAGTGTTTTAAAATGAACTCTGACAGCTTTAAAACAAATCACAAAACAAAAAGATAATGCATTGGATATAAATATAAAATTTTAAGTTGAGAATCGTTTTTTAAATCAGAATCGGAGTAAAGTCACTATATTTTTCCATGACTCCACAGCCTTAGTTTTTAAGAAAAAAACATATGACAAACTAAAATATTTACGAACCCATTGTAACAGAAATAAGGTAAAAGCGCACATGAAAAAGCTTTCATATCTGTTAAATATCTACAGCGCTAAAACGAAAGCTTCGAGAGTTATTTCAGTATGTCATAAGTACTATTGAAATAAAAGGATATTGCCATACTTTGGCAAAGGACAACTATCAGTCTAGTTATTTGTTTGATGATGGAGCATACGAGGAGTCGTTTAAACAAAAGAGCTTTATACAAAGAGAAAATTTCATTTTTCATATGTCATTTCAGATTTCTCAACCGTGAATTGAATGACTACTGAATGAGGAGTTTTCGGCTATATCAGTATATAAATTTGTTTTTTTGGAGTATACGACTAAAGTAAGAATGACATTTAATATAGTAAAGTAATAAAATGATGTTATTTAAAAACTCATATTATCAAACTGTCTTATAAATGGACTTCTGGTTTTCTTTTACGTTAATAAAAAAATCAATTAAACGAAATTTTTAGAAAAAGGTTGTTCGGTTTTTATTTTATTATATATCAAATTTATGGAGCTTTAAGTACCAGAGTGCGTCAGTGTCAAAGTTATTTGAGTCTCTTTCATTGCTAATGTTTTGGTAGTTGTGTTCCCTTACCATAAATGCCAAGGGGAGGTTGCAATTGCTACAGAGGTGAACAATCCTTAGTGATGCCAGCTTACGGAAACTCCATATACACTAATTTTTAAAATCACATTATATATATATCCCCACATACTATATCCATACATTTTCACACACATGCGCATACATACACATATATTACACAATGAAGTCAACCAAAGAAAGTAATTTTCATGACGCTAAGGGTATTTTTTAAAAGTTTGATTTATTTTAAACAAAAAGTCTATGGAACTGCTCTCGGTCTAAAACAATTACTAAGCATGGTCTCGTCATAGCTGTGAAGATAAGAGATCGTAGGGTTAAAATATTTTTCTACCTCGCCGTGAAACTTTTTATATATTTCAAGAACAAACTCGCGGATGGAAGGTATTTTCAAGTCTTTATAAAGCAGCGAGTTACGCACGTACCACGAGACGTTACATACCGGTTTCAGTGATTTATTTTAAACAATATGGAGAGTTTTCATATTTTTAAGGTGAGCATAAGCCCATATTAAAGTAGCGTATACCATTATTGATCGAGTAATTGCTGTAAAGAGAAGCAGTTTGTTTTTGAGAGTAAGTTTGAAGTAACATTGATTTTTTCTAGCTACAGTGTATAATTCCAGAACTCTCTCGTTTCAAAGTGAATCTTTTTCGATTTCGTTAGTAAATATTTTTGCAAATCTGTTTATTATCACACTAATAAAGAGTAGGATCGCAAATGTTACTGTGCTGTTGTACAGATATAGAAAACGTGCTGTCTTATAAATCCACGGGTGCAGCCTTAACTTAAAGCTTAACTACTATCCTATACCATTTAATAATTTCATTATTTACATTTATTACCAAAATATTGTATTTGAATTTTTAAGTATTTTTATCTGATTGATGTTTCTTGAATTCTCGTTTTATTAGATTACAGATAAAAAAATTCGGCTTAAAGATAAAAAAAAATTTCATGTATACTATAAAGTTTTTAACTTATCTATAGTATACATGAAAAAATCCTAAGGTACTGCTTTTAATTTATTATCTGTCATTAAAGATCAACGATAAACGTATAGAACAAGCAAAATAATGAGAGAATATAAGTATATTGATTTTATTGCGTAGAATATACATTTAATACGTTGAGATATTATTGAACATTATTGTATATCTCAAAATGCACTCAATGGATTATCAATACATTAACAGTAATACAAAGTATGGATTATCCATTTTACTTAGCGCTAATTTGATACAGGAGTGTCACAACCAGTGGCGTAACTATCACACAACGCGTGTGACGCTTAAGGGCCGTTGGTTTCTGAGTGTCCCAAATTTATATTTATATAAAATTTTATATAAAATTTAAAAAGAAAATTAATAAGCCCCAGCCAAATGGTGAGAGTTTTTTTGCTTTTACCTGCGAAATAAAAGTAATTGTTGTTTACACGATTAAAACTGAAAACTTCTGTTGGGAATTTTTGATAATTTTGTTATCAAATTTTGAGGATCGTGTTTGATAGTGTCCGTGATTTCTTCTTTACGTATTGCAATGGTTAACTGAGTTCAAGTTATCGTTTTCAAATTAAAAAAAACAATTGTTTAAATTTGAAGTTTTTTATGAGATTATTGATAAAATTACAATACGCATAAGTTAACTGTTTTATCGAAATGCAGAGAATTAAAAAATATTTTGGTAAAATTATAAATATGTCAGATACAGAAATTTCAGATCAGTGGTTGATGCTTAAAAAAACAAAGCATCGTGCATCGATGTCCACAGAGAAGTTTTCAGACTTAAAAAAATAGTTTATAAGTAGTTTATACGATGCTCTCGTTTTTAAACTCTGCCTTTTATTGTCGCTAGAGTAGAAGGCATATTAAGAAAATTAAAAATAATCAATGATTGCATAAGAAATTTTATGTCGTCAATCCAGGCTTAACAAATTCACATTATTAGCAATCGAGCAATACGATTCACAAAATGTGTTGAAAGATGTCATTTCAGAGTTTGTTAATTTAAAGGCGAGAAAGAAAGACAATTAAAAGAATTTTTTTATTTATAATTTAAATAACAAAAACCTGGTTTAGCAGGACCATTAAATTTATTTATTTACAACAATATTTTTAAACAAATTATATTTTATTTTTGAAACAAAAAATAAGAGTAACTTTTGAGTAGATTTTCTGTTTACGCCACTGGACGCAACATAATATTTGATCTATCTATTTAAATTATTACCGATCAAAGTGCTATCAATTATAATACATTAAATTATAATGCTTCTATTGCATTAAATTATTTTGCATGATCGATCCAGAAGCGACAAAGCTAAATTCTGTATAATAAATTATATTGAATTAAAAAAAAAAGTTTTGTTTTTTAATATAATGTAATTGCACCAATAATTGACAGTGAACATATGAAAAAAGACAAACATGATTATATTGACTGTCTCTCGTAATCAAAACGTATTTCTAAAAAAATAGTCTTAGCAGTTATGATATGAGTATATAATAATTGTCATCCTGGAGAATATTTTTCTTGAATACCTGTGCGAGTTCTAAGGAATAAGCCTTAGCATAGTTAGGAATATCAAATGGAAAATTTCGTCTGTTGTGTGAATATTTTATCATATTTAATTATTTATTTATGAGGCGCAAAAGCTTTGCCGTGCTTCTGAATGGATATCAATTTTTTATAAGCCTCGTCTTTTTTAACTATTTAAGACTATACTATTTGCTTATTTTACGGCATTATTAAAAAAAAGGAAATACTTATGATTATTTCTAGTCGTATTTATACATAGTGGCAACCTTTTAATAAAGGAATAGTTATAAAACAATTTTAGTATGTATTCACATCATGGATTTAATAATATTTATTTTATCTACCTTCGATGTGCAGCATGTACATATACTTATAATGGATTTTATCTCAACAGATGTGTGCAACAAGAAACTGATTTTTACTTTGTAAGAGAAAAGGGATAGAAGAATAAGGCTTGAACTTGACTAGTTGTTAGCTTATTGCTTTCGTTATAACCTGTTTTTAAGATATGATGCGTGGAAGAAATTATTAGACATTGTAGACGTATATCGACTGTGGAAAGGAAAAAGGACGTAACCCACACATAGCAAATTTTACAGGAGGCGCAAAAAACGTGTTTTGATGATTTTGTGACATATGTAAATTATGAATTATACACAACCTTGAAGTGCAAGGATACTTCTAAACTGGTGTTTAATTGACATAAACTAATATTAATCAAAGAAATTGTCTCGGAAAAACCTTTATTTAGTGTTTTTTCTTGGTTTTAATTTTTTACAAGGTCATCTTTTTCAAACTTAAAAGATTAATTTAGATACTAATTCGGCATTTGCAGCTTGCATCTCTTTGATAGAACGGGTATCAAGTTCGATACATTGTGATTATCGAAAAAAACGTGTGTTGGAAAAGCTGGGGGTTACGTCCTTTTTTCTTTCCACAGTCGATATGATTTAGAACAGATATCCAAAATTAGATTGATTTTTTTAAGCTGTCTGTATTGGGATTGGAACCACGTGCCAGTCTATGTTATATCATAAATCATTTATATTGGATTCATTTATTTGCCTCTGTGTTGCGATTCGAAGGTTTAATTATTTTTAAGTAGTGATCAAAAAACATGCCAAACCTTGAAGATTAATTATTTATTCAAAGTATCGCTAGCAATACTATTTAAAATGTAGTTAAGGAAAATAAAAATATAAATCGATTTGCATGGCACGTTTCAGCAATGAATATAGGACAAGGTATAAATAGTTTGCATTTGTAAAAAAAATATTCAGGAAAAAAACAATATATATTGTCGTTTCTACGAAGTGTTACTTCTTAATCTTTTGACATTTTTTATCGATTGAATGTTATAATTCAATAATCTGACTTTTAAATAAATTGTGAAATACGCGGCTCTGAAACTTTTCATTACAATGTTGCATAGCCAATAATATCAAGATAACACTAAAACGTATTCAATAATCAAAACAGCTCTTTGACTTCATCGACATTATTAATTAAAATTAAAACCAGCCTGGTTCATTACGAAAATTATCTACTTCAGTGAAAACATAGGATTTATTAAAACGTTTATTCATACAAAAAGGTTTCACTTAATTTTTTAAATATTAACAATAGTGAGCAGTTTAATACGCTGGTTTTACTGTAAATAAATATTGTACCTGCAACATGTAAAAGATATCAAATAAAGCTTCGTTTGCTTGGCGTAAAATGCATCCTGGTATTTAGTCTGCGGCAAAGAAAATGTTACTTATTCTGAAAGCGCTTTTTTGCGTTAACAAAAGAAGCTTTTTCGCAATAAAATATTACATTTTATTTTTTTCCTTAGATTTAAATAGTGTTTAAAGTAAATTTAATTTTATTTACAGTTTTAAGTGAGCAATAAAGATGCAAACATTATTACGTTTTAAAGATTCCGTATATTTCTGCAAGATTAAAGCGTAAGATAATTAACGGCAAAGTTGATTTACATACGTTTTACCGTTTTCAAAATTCAATTAATCGATCAGATATTTTTGTCACTTTTGGTTGATTATAACAATAAAGTTGCATGTTGAACCTAAAAACATTAGACATGCTTAGTAAACAAAACTGTTGGTAAAAAATTAAGACATTGACATACAATAATAAAACGAGAGTTTGTTTAAAAATATTTATTGTTTGAACACTTGTAATGAAATTTAAACAATAACAATGTGCATATTATGATGATGCAGTGAAGAACTACCAATTGGAACGTGAATGGAACAATCTAGAAGCAATCTATGGAAAAAATAACAACCAAGTTGCCAAGCAACGCGTTGTCAACCATTAATAAATAATATGTATTTTTCGGAAGAGCGATTCATAGAGAAGTTTAAACATTGCCGGAAGAAATCAAGGCATATGTGTAATTTTTACGTTTTGACAACATATGTACATATATGAAGATTTTGAATGGTGTTTAGTTTTTTTTATTATGCATATTTTAATCCAACTGATGTTTCGGATACCAAAGTACAAGAGACAAGAGATGGAATTATTTTTTTACAAATATCATAATTGAGGAGCAAACATTCAAAAAGTGTTTTGTCACAAATTTTGAAAAATGGCGTTTTATATCAATTCTGATAGCCCATAATAAAACCTATGAATGGAAATCAAAATTAGTGTTCAAAAAGGTTTTTTTTCATATTAAAATGAAATCATAAAGTTGACACATTCATACAAACCGTCACTTTTGCAACACTTAAATCATCATTTTCCAAGCTTTGTATTTGTGTGACAAAACACTTTTTGAATGTTTGCTCCTCAATTATATCAAAGCTACATAACCAATAACTATGTTTCTTTTTGTGCTATCTTGGTTGCTGGGCGTTTGTAATGATGTTATCAATCTTCTACTCCTTAACTAGGCACGTGAAAAAGGATCTTATCAAAAAATTTTGGAATCCTAAGATCCTTGCCAGTAATTTGTTCACATAAAATTTAATATAAGTAAATGTATGTCACATTTGTTCACTGTAACAGTTTTCGCAATAGTTGGGAACTTTTCAAATTAAACATGTTTTTAAAAACCAATACGACATGGAAATATATTCACAAAATAGTAATGAGACAAAACAAAACCTGTCACTAAGCATTTTCGTGAGATTACTCTTTACATTGGTAGATGTTATAAATTTGACATAATCTGTATTTTGAAAATGATGGAAAGTTTTGTAGGCTTAACGTTCTTAAATTTATTATTCCCTATGATAAAGAGATCTCAAATTCCATAGCATCAACGTTCTAAATATAAAGTAATAAATTAGACCTTTAAATTAGATTTTTTAGAAGTCGGGTGCATTGTCGAGTCGTCAACGGTGTAGGCGTCAGTTGCGGTTATAAGCAGCTTTTTTGTTGCGTTGTTTTTGTAATACTGGTATTTAGTACGAAATACAGAATTATCGGTAATGACATATTCGTCCAGTATTACAATACTAAGTCTTGTACTAATCTTCCGGTTAGTTTTATCTATGAAAAGATATTTAAAAAAAAACATTCTATGATCTGAACTTTAGAAATACTAAATCAATACAGTTTTCGTAGCACGTTTCTGCTTAGTACACGATTTTTGCATGGCAGTTCGACGTAAGAGCTTCGAATTTTCACCCCAAGGGGAAAGAATACTCTGAAGTAGCGAGGTTTTAAAGAAACCAAACTCTGTTTATATATTTTATCATGCCAGACTTGAAAAAAAAAGAAAACTATTTTGCTTGTCCACTGCAACTGTATTGTATTGACATATCTTTACAAATAAAAAAATCACTGCTTACTACAATTTTTTAGTGTAAAACAATTATGATAAAATAATGAATATTTATGAAGAGCAATACAAATATAGCTATATGAATAATTAAGATTTAAAAATATATGTATACAACCAAAAGAATGGCATTGCAAGCTAACGTATGTCAAAATGTATGTTTTATTATGTTCCAAATTACATATCTGACTGATTATATTAAAATTGATATATGGTTCACTTTTAAGGTGTTTACTGTCAATAATTGGTGGAATGGCATTATAATAAAAATAATGAAACATTTTTAGTACTTTTTCCACATACAATTTATTGGATCAGGACTGGTTTCGCTCATGGTGAGCATTGTCAACTGATAAGAAATAGTAAATATCACTTTTTCATTGTATTTCTTATCAGTTGACAATGCTTACCATGAGCGAAACCGGTCCTGATCCAATAAATTTTATGTGGAAAAAGTACTTAAAAATGTTTTATTATTTTTATGATATATGGTTATTGAATTTGATTAAAAAATATGTATTTTTAGTTTAAAAAGTTCGAATTTATAATAAGTGTAATCATATTGTCAATGTTACATAGTCGAACTTTAATTGTATTTTTTATGAAGCGAAATTAAGATCTAATGAATTATTGAAATCAAAAATAAAAGAATATTATTCAAGATACTTGGAGGATTGGCCAAATAAGGTTAACCATAAAGCTTCATTTTATTGTTTTTGATAAATATAAAACGTCACATGATAACTGTTAATTATAAAATTGTGTTTTACAAGAAATATTTTATTTTAAGAAAACGTAAGAATAGGAAAGTACAGTTAAGCGACGATTGATTCCTCCAATACGAATTTGAATGATTAGTCAAGATAAGAAAGGACGAAACCAACAAAGGCTTCAAAGCCATCCAAAATTCTTGATAAAAATATGTGTAAAGCAATTTTAAAAACAATGATTTCCAAAATTAATATCCAGGTGTTATTATTTTGGATTACTATTCACCTTTTAACGAAAAATGAGCTGGCTATAAAAATCTTTCTAAAACTAAACAATGACATCAATTTAACTTTGTCACAGCATCATTATAAAATTTGTATGATAGTAATTTCACTGTATAAATAATAATTTAATACGAGCATATTTTTAGGAGTTTGCAAAAAGCAACTGCATCCAGCGTTACCTTTTAACGAAAAATGAGCTGGCTATAAAAATCTTTCTAAAACTAAACAATGACATCAATTTAACTTTGTCACAGCATCATTATAAAATTTGTATGATAGTAATTTCACTGTATAAATAATAATTTAATACGAGCATATTTTTAGGAGTTTGCAAAAAGCAACTGCATCCAGCGTTATTGTCTATGATATCCCAAGAGATAAAACAAAAGATATATCCATTGCTCGCTTTTCTACGGTACTATCCAGAATATTATTCAAAATAATATTGCTAAAGACACGAATGCTGGAATTGATAACTGTAATAAAAATCCCGAGAATATTTAATACAATAGGAAGTATTGTGAATATTTTTCAAACAGTTCTAGAATAATGAGTATTGAAAGTAAACATTCGAAAATCATACCAATACTTTCTTCCGTTCACGTTATTGTGTAAAAGAGAGTTTAAAAAAAATACTAAAAACATTTACATTGTCAGAGGCAATAATTGCATGCAAAACGAGTTGTGGAAATGTTGTGCTCAAATAAAAGTTTCAAATTTTGACAAGTAAAAGTCAAACACGTTCGTTTTGAAATGACTTTTCAAAACTGTATGTAAAAAAATGAATTCATATTTAAATAAAACAAAATATAATCATGGCAATATATTGGCAAACAATTCTTCTACAAATTTGAGTCTTAGACAGAGGTACTACTTTTCGAAATATGCCTCAAGCTGACCGCAATTATTTTTCACTTATTGATATGTCAGAACAATAAAATTTTAAATGTTCGGTCGTGGATTTTTCCTGTGACCACCTCGTATTATAATGTAAGCTGTATATCAAAGACTCTTATGATTATACCAAACGTAGATATAATACAATGTAAAATTTTGGTGTAGGGTGTAAATAATAATACATATTAATCGTTCTAATTGTGTACATAAGTTTTGTCAATAACGACTTAGATTAAAGGTTGTACCATCTTAGGCATTCTAGTCCATGAAGCTGTCAGTTTCCAGGCTTTTTATTATTTAAATTATTATATATTAACGATTCTACTAAATAGCTATAAAAATAAAGATACTATCCAATTAAGTCATTCAAAATCTTTTTAAAATAAGATTTATGATAAGCTTATATATGCAGTTGACTCGTCGGTAATAGTTTTTATTTATAGACTTAAAAACCGAACCGCAGTTAAAAATCTTTGTGGTATATTTTTAATAATATCGTATGTTATGTTGGGAAAGATATATTATTAGCTGCAAGTCAACAAAAATTATCCGCAACGTTAATGAAATGACCATATTATTAAATCTCGACGAAAGATGATCACATAACATAAATATTGTGGACAGGGTGTGTGTAAACGAACAGAGAAAACAAGAGAGTTTGGAACAGAGATGTTTGGAGGACGGACGTGAAGTTGTTTATATATGTACATACTTGAATAAACCGTAGCGCTAACAAAGTATTTTTGAATATATAATATATAAACTTACTGTCGTGAAATTCTAAATCACATTAGATAAGTAGTTTATAGAATTCACGATGCTATGCTGTATACCTTAACTTTTGGACACGTAAAAACTTTGATCGGTTAATGGTAAAATATTAAATTATATTAATAATATTTTTTTCCTAGATTGGCGATCAACTGTTAGCAAATATAAGTAACAAGCAGAAAGCGCTTTTGGCTACACGTGTATAGCAAAAACGAAAATGATTAGTCAGGAAATATAAAATATAAAAAATCCAATTTTATAACATAAGCACTCAGAATATTATTTGTATTATACATATAATGAGTAATTGAAAAACAACGTTTATAAAAATACTACAAAAAGAAACATATTGTTTTGACCGATATGACATTATAAGTAAATAAAAAAATATATAATTTTCAATACAAATATACGAAAAACAATTTATTTATCGTTTGTTTATTCTATGTGATTTATTTTCTATTCGGTAATATTTATTTAACTCTTACATTATCGAAGAGAAATAAAGTGTTCAATTGTAATATGAGCCCGGTTTTATTTTTTATGTATCTGATTAAATTAGAAGCAAATTGAGCCAGGATACTTAAAGAGGAAGTGTTTATCAACATTTTCGTATTAAAGCAACTGTGAAAACTTATTGGTATAGTGTGAAAAGTTTAATATAACCTACATAAAGTTAAAGATTGCAATAACGGTATTACTGCAACTGTGATATCGGTATTTGTAATGTTTTTTCACTACTAATAAATAGTATTAAAAATGTACTAAAAATGAATTTTGAATGTTCAGAAAGCATTACATATATTAATAAAATTGGTCAAGATTAATTAAAAATCTGCCAAAAGTTGTTTCAATATTGACAGGTTTTAGAAATGATTTTTAATAATTTATGCAAAATAACCGTATATGGTATTAATTTATTTCTAACTAGATTCCAAGAAACAAAAAAAAAACACAAAAACGAATAAACGATTTCCTAATAACAAAAAACATAAAAAATACATGACAGTAATAAAAAAACACAAAGTTTCATGATACCTTAATACAATATTAAACGTGTCAAGAAATTCTAACGAACGAAGAGATTTATGTTCAGTCCTTCATAAGTATCTCCGTTTTTAATTAAGTAGCGATGAATAGTATGATTTTTTCTTAATTAAAATAGATATTAGGAATAAATTTTTGTGTAATTTATTTACTTGTCTTCATTATTATATTTTTATACGGTTTTATATTTCAACATGTCATTCCATTTTAAATTCAAAGAACAAATTTTAAACTTTTCTATGATTTCTATCACTTTTTATACGGTTTTTTGTGGAACGTATCTACCGTGTGAAAAAAGAGTTGAGTGACTGTATATGATTACAAACATATGTTAGCGTTCATAGTAGGTATCAGCGTAGTTTTGTTGTAAGTGACACCTGTGCTAAGAGTTTGTTGCCAGTAGTTGATACAACTTGCATCTTTACATCTTGACAGCGGGGTAATACACACTTAGCGATAATGCTCACTGTGAGGGGTATTCAAGACATTACGTTGGGTAACAGCAATACTTGACAACTATATTTAAAGATCTATTCAAGAAAGTTGATGTTATACAATATATATATATTTTAAACGCAATTAGTTGTAGGTTTCCAATTTAACGTAATCAAACACAACCATTCCAGTAAGTTTTAGAAGTTTCTGGTTAAAACTTACTATCTCTTTTAAGATTTAACGCACGTTATATAATATGATTATCAAAAAAAACTAAAATATAAACAACAAAAATCATTGAAAAAGTGTTATAAAAATAAATGATGCCTACACTGATTTGTATTTACACAGTTTATTTCGACTTTTCAAAAATTTTGTCCATAAGACTAAATTATTCTTAAATGTTACGCACGGAAAAATCGTGATATTTCACATGTGAGATGATAAAAAAAATGTTTTTATTATCTCATAATACTCGTCTTGTGAAATTTTTGAAAACTCGTATTATATTGTTTTCAGATTCTTTTCTAGATATTCTGAATGTTTTTCAAATGTCATGTAATTCTTTACAAAAGACAATATTTTTTATTTAAAATATTCATATTTTTGTTATTATTTCTTTATTACGAAAATAATCATTAGAAATTGATTCATCGAAAGCATTTTTATAACGGCATTATTTAGTCTTTTAGAAAAAGTTATAGGTGGTTTTCAAAACACATGTGTTTTTGAATTTCTGTGGCCAAAAATTATTTCTGTTACTTTGTTTTACGTAAAATAATATATTCAACAAAAAGTTTATTATTATTTAATTTTTTAAAGTGTGCTGATACTTAGTGAATCTACTTTAGTAGTAAATATTTTTATTCTTGATACCAACGTTACTAACTTGCTGGTTAGCAATTTAACATTTATGTACTATTTGTTTTCTGAAAAACCCAATCATAATCATTACTCACTTTTAAGGTGTTCACTGTCAATACTTGGTGGAAAGGCATTATATTAATAAAACCACAATAATCCTTTGTACTTCATTCCACTTTATTTAATATGTCAGGACCGGTTTCCCTCATTGCGAACATTGTCAACTGATAAGAAATATAATTTAACAATAATCATTACAGACTAGCTATTTATTACTCGACAGACGTCTTCTGGGGTTTTAACGTAGAGTGTTAGGAGAGTATTCATTTTATGTAATCCTAAACATTGAGTGCCTTTAACTTTGAATTAACAAAATACGTTCTTTAAAAAATAATAAGTTTAATGAATTATATACGGAAACGTTTTTTAAGCACGAGTCAACATGACGTACATAGATATATTCTATATTTCTCTTAGCATGGGGAGTATTATTTGTTCATTATTGTAACTATAAAATTTCTAATCTCTTCATTACACTTTTGTAAAATGTAAACATACTAGTTAAATAAAGCTTTTCGATATATTTTTTTTTAAAATAAACAACATTGTCTTTCAAAACCAGTTCTGTAGCTGAGTGATGAACGTGTGGTCAAAAGTTTAAATCTCAGAATGATCAATTTGTTACATTATTTTTACAAAATTAAACACCCAAATCCAAATTCCTAACTATTTTTTTTTTTAAACCATGTCCGCTCCCAATGTGGAGCATATGGACTCCTAATAGAGTTTATCTCAACAGAAGTGTTTCTACGAGAACTGTTTGTTACTCAGTTGCTCAACCTCTCTTTTTCCAAAGAGAGTATGGATAGAAGGATAGGGCTAGGACAGGATTAGTGGTAAGCTAATCGCTCTCGATAAGCCCCGTTTATAGGATAGGATGGGTGAGAGGGGGGAAATTTAGACATCACATACATCCATGCCTTTGAACAGAAATTCATAAATCGATTGAAAAATCAATTTATAAAACTTTCCGTACCGGGATTTGAACCCGGGCCCTCCGTAGCCGAAGCCAACAACATTGACCACTCGACCACACAGGCGGCATTATCCAATCTAAAAAATACCTCGTAGCGAGAGGGATTTACTAACCACCAGTGATGTTTTAGCCTTATTCTTCTATCCTTACTCAACCCAAAAGCGACAGAAATCGAGCGAATGAGTAAAAGACAGTTATTGTATAGCAACTAATATTGAGATTAACATCATTAGAGGTCTATATGCAAGCGGAGACGGTTAAAAAATGTTGGAATTCGTTGCCATGGGTTTTTGTGATTTCAGTTCTTCTCAAAAAACTTTATAAACGCAAAAACTGAAAGTATAACAGATTTGTGTTTTGTAAACATAAATGACACTCTTAAATAAATAGATCATAGAGTTTAATATAAACGCTTTCAACAGCATGCAAGTAAACCTATTTTACGTCAATATGTAAATATCTGAAGTACCGCTAATAGCTTAGCATGGCTTGGCTCTTATAGGCAATCAATGCAGCACGGTATCCCCCTATTGATTACCGCTACGAATTCTCCGTTCCCAGCTGTAATTACAGTAATCTATTTTATCTTCCAACACTGCAGTTCTCTGGTTTATGTATGAATACTGAAACATCAGGTACGTCGATTGAAACTTGGTTATGTTCACAAATAAGAGCATATATCAGTTCATTTTATTATGTCATAATCTTTTATATGATCTTCCGATACTTACCGATATTATATCAATCGGTTGATACATCTGTTTTAAAGTATAATGAGTAATACATTTTCTGTTTTGCGTTAAGTATGAAAAATGCTCGGAAAACCAATTCCAGTTGAAAAATGTAACAAGTAAAAATGTAAGGTAATCTGTGGTTATCTAATAAAATCGTAATGGTAATAAGTTCCTTAGATCTAAGCTGTAAAAACTACAAAACTCATGTGAAAGTTTAAAATAATTAAAATTATGTTTATAATACCTATAAATATGCATGTCTTTTGAATTACTAATATTAAAAAATCTCTTGATTATTATCAGTGCACATTTATTTAAAACGATTTCACTCATTACGAGAATTTTCAACTCATAAATATGTGTGAAATTAGTAAAAAAATAATGTTTTTTTAAATACTACCTGTGCAACCAAGTATTTTACGTGAACACATTAAAAAATAATTTAAATCTACACAATTAGATAATGAGTTGGAGACGACTTCGTCGTCGGCATGTTATGAGAAATTTTTCAAAATAAAAACAGCATGTTACACTTTCAAGTGGTGGTGAATCTCTGACACAGTGGCGAAAATGATCACCATTGTGAGACTATTTTGATGGTAGATATTACCCTCAACTTCGGCAAATAAAGAGTGATGAGAGAAACTGGTCATCTTTGAAGAAGTTTTGTAAAAACAAATGTTTTTTAATGTAGCACCTTTCCAGCAAAAAAATATTAGTGAACTCATAAAAGTAATACTTTTGTATTTAAAATAAAATACAAAACTGATTTCTTGTTTTTCAAGTGAAAGGGGACGAGATTTTTGAGAAATCGTTTCCTGTGTCAGTTTTAACGATATTGAAATTTAAATGATACTATTTTCTATACGCATTAGTGATTCCTAACAACAGAGATTCACAAACTTTTTCGTCAAATATAAAATAGTAAAATTATTTGGTGGGCCACGCTAATAGGCATTAAAATAAGTTCTTCTTAAGAAAACAAACAATAATTATTTCATTTTGAATGTTTACATTTTTAACAACATTAAAAATAAATATTTTTTTAACTTTTTTAACCTTTTGATTTTTGTAATTGTTTATTTGAAACTGGTTTCAAATTTTATTGTTTGATTACGCTAAAAAGATGCGATATGGTCGTTTGTTAATTTTTATTTATTGTGTTCACTGCAGATAAAATTATTAAGAAGTACTTCCAAAAATGAAGCTTTTTAATGAGTATGTTTAACATTAATATTAAAATGTCGGACCATTTATTCTAGCCGGATGATATTATATTTTTAGAGTAATTCTTAATTTTATAGGACACATTAAAATGTCACACGAGACAATTGGCCCGCGGTACACTCTTTATGAACCCCAAGGAATACTTAAGTAGTGTGTCAAATTCTTCTGAAAAAATCAGTTTTCAAAATATCAATCTAAAAGTATAAACGTATTTTCAGTGACTCAGAATCCAAGATTCTACACACCAGTGTCCTGCTAATGCAACATATTGATTACTCCAGATATTTTTTTGTGATTTATCTGATCTGAATTTATTTCAATATGTCATGATCAATTTTTCCATTATATTATCAAAAATTAAAGCTTATGTTTGTTCCCATAGAGAAAAGTAAGCATAAAAACGAATGAACAGTTCGTAATATCGTTCTGCTTGGAAAACGTTGACATAATGATAAATACTTTATGTAAAAGTGAGTTTTATTATACTTGACAAAGAGACTTTGACGAAAGATTGAATATGTAACGATAGCAACAGGCAATTTAATACAAAACGCTCTTAATGAAAGACTGATCAAAAGAAAACATACGACCAAAATTTATTTCCGGTAATTAACTTGAAATAGTGTTGATTGTGGCAATCATATATTCATTTAACCATTTTTCTGTGTTAAGGCATGGGTGTTATCTACTCGCCCACGGACACTTTTATATTTAAATCAATCAACTGTTATCCTGTGACTTAAATTTAGACTTAATTTTTAAAATATAAAAAATATTGTCTTTTATTGTGTTTTGTACGGTTTTTTAAAAATGTTCTTAGAAAAAGTTATATTTTAGAGCCCTTTGTTTTATTTTATTTTTATTTATTTAATTAGCATTGTACAAGGTTCACAAATTATAAATTAAAAACTTTAAATATGGAGAAAAAAAATTAGTATAATTTAATATTCAAAGCAGTAAAAAAAAGTGGCAAGGAAGTCAACTGAGTAAGCTCCGACGAACTCTACTTTAATACATAAAAAATAGTATTCGTCCGAACTCACCCACGTCTACGTGAAATATGTCGACATCCGAAGCAATATTGTTGAACACCGTTAAAGCTCTCCCCAGTGGCATCCCCATTGGCAGGCTGGTTCTACACCTTGGGAAAACAAACAATTCATGTCCACGATTTCTCAAAAAATAATCAGGAACATTTAGATTCACATTCTCAAGAATGGTGGAATTCTCATTTTGGCATCAATTTGGCTTAAATTAATAAAAACAATATTCATAGATTTGTGCGTTGTATAATGTAATAAATTTAAAAAACGCTGACTGATTTCGAACTGATTACATATTATCTGAAATGATTAAAGTATGTATCTTAAGTCATAAAATTTAAGCGAAACGAATATAACCTATTTCTGTGACAATTTTGAGACTTTATACTAGTGAGTGAATATAGTGAATGAAGGTACGTAAATATGTTTTTCAGCTTCAATAATTATTCATGAAAAGAAGCATTCTATAGCTTCAATAATTATTAGGTATAATTGTATAAGATTTCCAAGAACACAATGAACAGCTATACGATTAAGTGAGTCCATTGTCAACGTATTGACAGTCCGCCACTCGGTGTATCCAGAATGTGGCAGCGTATCACATTTTTTAATGATTGAAGTGTTTTTAGGTCAGTTACAAAAGAACTTCTTTGGCCATGTTCGCTCCATATGTGGAGCATACGACCGCCACGCGGCAACTTCATGTTTCCCTGTCTCCCTTCAATTGCTTTGCTTCCTTCCCTGACATGCCAGAATCCCTCAGTTCCGCCGAGTACATCCTATGGATAGTACCCGAAGAACGTCCGGGGCACCGGAATCCCACCGGCCGAAAGAAAAGGCAGGTAGGATTGAGGCTTTCCGGATGCATCCGCAGCACGTGACCCAGACAGTTTCAACGTCTCTCCATAACCACTAACGTGACGGGACGCTGTCTTGTACGCTACCTTATCTCTGAATTCCTCACAAAAGAACTAAAAATCATTAATTGTGTTGAAATAAAAACAGTTTTAATGGAAAAGCTTTAAATAGTTGAAGTTAACTTGAGCTTCGTATGATGGTGTAAAGTTTTTGAATGCAATTTAATTTGCGCCTAATTATATTGGCATAACCTTCAGGTACAAATTTTGTAAGGAATGATCTGAGTAATTTTCTGTTTAACGTTTTACCTGCGTTATAGTATCCTTTGATGTAAATATACTGAGAAAGCTTTGAAGTGATACCACTTTTTTAGTTATGTATGTAATGTGAAAGAAAATAGTCAAAACTTGTTTATTTTATCTGTGTATTAGACAAATCTTTGAGAATAAATATCAACATAACAAATGCGATAATATATGTACTCTCAAATAAGAACTACACAATTTTACTACGCGTCTAGACGTTTGATATAAATCGATTGTTTGGTGAAAACTAGATTCGAAAAATAAACCGGCTTCCAGTAGTGGAATCCAACCTTTAGGCACAGAGACTGTAGAGCGAGGTGCTCACGAACGTGCTTACTCGACATCAAGTAAGCTAGATCGAATTAGCACGAGCGTATGTGCTGGCTATACGACTCTGATAAAAGTGATCGAGTTTGAGATTCTTTGAAATATTTAATTTTTAGCATGGAAAAGGCGTACAATTAAATTTGAATGTTTTATAATCTCATTTACAACGCACAGTCAATGCAATAGTACAGCGCTAACTAATTTAGATAGTTTTGTGAAGACAAAAAGAATAAATGTTGCGTCCATCAATCAAAATTATCCAACGATTGTGATGACTCAAAGTCCTCCCAATCAATCGGATATTAAAATATTGTCCCGACTTTGTCCTATTTCTCTATCCTCACTGTCTTGACAATGTGAACAATTTAGAAACCATCTTTCTTTTATGACCATATTGGACCGACGGTCTACCAAGACACTAGAATCCCACAGGTCGGAAGAATAAGCAGGCAGGATTAAGGCTTTCCGGAGGTATCCACAGCACGTGACTCAGCCGGTTCCAACGTCTCTCCATAATCACTGTCGTAACGGGGTGCTGTCTTGTTCGTTTTATAATCTTCGAGTTCTTCACAAAATCAAACTACCTCACCCCCATTATCCGACGCAAGCATCTGTTCTCGAAGCTCAGTATACGGTTTTTCTGAGTCTTTGTCAAGTGCCATGATTTGCTACCGTAAAGCAGTGCTGGTAAAATGCAAGCGTTCAAAAAATGGCATTTGGTTTTAATCACGTACAGATGTGTGTCCCAGACAGTACTTATTGAGTTAAATGTGGCTCCAGCCATTCCTAGACGATGGCATACAAATCAGAAAAAAAATATATTTTGTAGATGGCGTTGGAAGTAATGTTTACCAATCCTTGGAAACATTGGTATTGTAACCTATATTTCAGTAAAGAATTCGCTTTTAATAAAGTGATTTACTACCCTCTCAATGTTGTACCCGCCACCGTTTAGAATTTCTCACAAAATCAAACCACCTCACACCCATTATCTGACGCAAGCATCTGTTCTCGAAGCTCAGTATACGGTTTTTCAGAGTCTTTGTCAGGTGCCATGATTTGCTACCGTAAAGCAGTATCGGAAGAATGAAAGCTAGTAGAGTAGAGCAAGGTAGATTAACCAGCAACTATCATTAAAAAAACATGTTGAGATAAATTCATTTTGGGATTCCGTATGCAGCACATTGGGAGTAAATAAAAAGTACTATTTTCTTACTTATCTGTCATTTTAATTTATTTTAACTTATTAAACAAATATTTTACTGAGAAAGTTATAATAAAACTGGACTTAAATCTGTATTCGTTTAGTTTGAATAATTATCCATATGAGATACATTATAATTCAAACCTTTCCGCACTGGAGTATTATCAATTTAATGCTAATCCAATGAATTCAAAAGCATTATACACCCTGTTCAATTAACTGATACCTTTAAAAAGTGTTGTATACTATACATGTACCATCAGCTAGTGAACGTTGCAGTTCCTAAGATCCTTATTCCACTCAGTCTGAAAACTAAACTTGGCACTGAAAGTTTCAGGCTTTACAGGAGTACGAGAGGACTTAGAAGTGTTAGTTTCTCGACAACTGATGACAAAATCTTGAATACAAAACGTGACCGACCTTCTTACTTGTTATTTTCTGCGCCGTGACACCTTAATAATACGCCGATATCAACATATCATCTTTTCTTTTAAAGTTTTAATTTTTTTTGAGTAGGTACTTGTTGTTTATAGTTTATAAAAGTTTTAAGAATCTTTTAAAGCTGACTTTTGTTTGTCTAAGAGATTTTATTAGCACTAGAAGAAAATCCCCTTGTACTTACTATATATAAAATAAAACTCTATGGTTAAAAGAAGATTTTATTGTTAGACATATTTTATTCCTTGAGATAAAAAGAAACATATTTTACAACTGTAGCATGAGTTATATTATCTATAAAAATACAGAGATAAATAAGTAATATGTACTTCAATTTTTTGAAGTAATCTAGTTCGAATTGATAGCTTTATTATTCAACTGGTTCTGTTTTTCGTGTGATACATCTTAAACACTTTACAAATTATCTTCAGACTTAAATTATCATAGATATTTTAATACGCGTACATTGATTCTCATTCTTTCCATTCAAATTATAAATTAAAAAGAATAGTTGTTCATTAGAATAGACAGAAGGGGCCAGCGAAAGGATAAAAGAAAACAATAACAAAACTATTAGTTTGTGATTGGAAGGGAAAACCCTATCAAATTAAAAAGCTTAGAAACACTTGTCTTTTTAAAAATATTATTAACTTATAATTGATATCTATTTGGGCGATTATACATTTTTAAATAAACTAAAGGTTATGCATGTTTGATTAAAATAAAAAAAAAATTCGATTCGTTTTGTCACATCTGGTTGCTCTAAATGACATCAGTGCAGATGTCATTTATGATCACTGACTGGCATCCCCAAAATAAATTGACGCGTTGTAATTTGAACAAGTTGCATAATTCAAGTTGGAAGAAAGAAAGAAAAATTAGAGTTGGGAGTTGTGAAACATCTTATAGCAGCTCCGTCACTTAAATAAGTTTTGTTTATCATATCACTTTTGTTGTTTATGCTTTCTTTTAAAGCGGCAATATTTCCTTGAAAAACTTTTTGTCAATTTTTTATTTTGTTTTTAGTGTTGTCGGGTCCGTAGTGCAGAGGACATAGTCGCTGGCTTCCCCCTTGACGGATCTCACGGGCTTAAGTCTCAGTGCAAAACAGTCAAAAATTTCCACCATTTCCACCCTCCAATCCTAAAATAACGTCAGCTACGCTAGAAAGTGATTAGTCTACGACTAGTCCTAGCGCAGTCCTTCTGTTCATATTCTATTCATTTCAAAAGAAGAGAGGTTGAGCAACCAAGTAACAAGCTGCTCTTGTATAAATACTTATAAATATTGAAATACTACGAGCGAAAATGAATTAAAAAAAAGTTCTTTAAATTCAAAATTACTAGATGTAAGAGAAAATATGTTTTTATGTTTCGGCCTTTACTTTTTTTTATTTTTCGTGGATTAATAGAGTTCTAAATTAAGCTTTTCAGTTTAAAAAAAAATGTAAAAATTGCAACCGAGAAAAAGTCTCCGTAGACTCTAAGAATGTATATATTTCATAATTTGTCTTTGACCCAAACTTATTAAAAAACGTTTTTTGTGCCTCCTGAAAAAAATGTTATGTTTAAGTTATGTCCTTTTTTTCACAGTCAAATTATGTATTTTTAAACTCTTATTTCAATCTTTAACATTTGTGATATTTCCTTTTTGAATACGGCAAGATTTCTCAGACCAAAAAAAATATTAATGTATTTTTCTGCTAGGTTACCTGAATTTCCTCTATGGCCTTTATCATTCCACTAGTCCGACATGCCTTGTGGCTGGTTTCAAGAATCGCTCCCAAGTGTGGACATGTACGTGCCGACTATTCCCGGTGTTGTAACCAATCTCTCCTATATAATATGATATCTAGCACACATAACACATGCTATTAAAATATGTGTTTTCTTTCAAATGATGTTTGTTTTTAAATATTAAAAAAAAAATGCTGCAAACTTTTTAATTTTCAACAATGCTAAGTTTATCTAGTAAAATGTCACCTAGCGTTTTATGTGAGATGAAATAATTGATTGAAAATTTGCTTTTAAGCAATGCTAATGGCGCACTATTTGTTCTATACTGTAGACAGTTTCTGAAATAGTTTGGGAAGAAATGCGTTCCTCAACTGAGATGTTTTCTTTTTGACGTGAATATGTACTAATTATGTACTCTGTAGATATGTATTACTGAATCCGACTGACTCCACAGCCTTACTAAAACCCTGATTTGATTAATTAATGAAGGGTTTGTATGAAAAAAAACAAAGTATTGCTTTCCTTAAAGTTTATTCATTATTTGTATACACGTGATAAAAGTACAGTTTTAAAAATTGCTCCAGCAATTGATATAATTTATTTTTTACAGCAAAATTAAAAGAAAGAACAACAAATGAGTCACATAAGTGAATAATAAAACATAAAAGAAATCATAAAATAAATAAATAAATAAACGTTTTCTTTTACCTTATAAATGGCTTTTTATATGTAATTTAGAAGAGCATGAAGTCTCCAATATCTATGAAAAAAAATCCATTTGGATTTTTTATTAGTTTAAATAACTGCAGCTAGAACTTAAACAATATTTGCATACGTCAATGTATCAATTTATAAAAAGAAATACTTTCCACTTATTTCTAGCTTTTTAAAATATTAATAATTTAAAAGATAATAACAAATAAAATAGTCATACAGTTAATTAAACATGAGATATTGCGTATTCTGTTTTTCAATTATATTCATAAAATACATAAATATGTTTTATAAAAATACTTATTATGCTTCGATATGTTTTCTCCATTTAAATAATTGAAATATATAAAGAAATAATTTGCTGCCGTACTATTTTTTTTAATTAGTACAACAAATATAATACCATAAATTGATTCTATAACTACGATAAATTGTTTTCATGACAAAAAATAAACGTTTTTTGAAAACTTATCTTTATAAATTTAGCTAATGGCATCGTATTTAGTATTTTAACATAATGAACAGTTTTAAATTGTTATCGTGCTTAAGCCATTATTTTATATTTTAACAATAAATTAATAATATTTTTTAATTTATTACATAATATATTTTGCTAATTTCTTAACAATATCTTAGACGAAATCGCTTGTACTTATCACTTAGTTATAAAAAGTAAAATGTTTATTTACAAAAGACAAAGTTTACGTTAAGAAAAAAACTATCATTTATATAGCTGGACTAATAGTTTATAAGTTTATTACAATAGCATTTTATGTCATTCATTCATACCAGCTTACCAAAATAAAATAAATATTTTCCGGCACAAAAGTTTATTCTGCTCAAAAAAATGATTTCATTTTGATAATAATTTCACTAGTATTTTTATTATTATTTTTTGGAAATAAACTCATTTTTTGAACGACTTTTTAATATATCCAGACCAGCTTATATCATCGCGAGCATTATCAACAGATGAAAGGTACAGCGAACAAATTAAGGTGGACTGGAAAGAAGCGGACAGAAAAAAACCGTATTGCGATAAAACCGTACATGGACAAAACTGTACACGTATAAAACCGGATACGGACAAAACCAAGTGTAAAGTTTAACGTTTGTCGCTGAAAATACATTTCAAAAACAAAAACGACATCTCGACAGCAACTTGGCGCTATGAATGAAAATTTCTGATGTTAATATTTACAGTGAAATTGCATGTTTTTCATTATTTTTTTCGTAAAATTTGAAGTTTTACAATACCTTGCAAAAATGAACACATTGTTAGCATTTGCAAATTATTTATAATCAATTTTATCATTTCCTTTGTCTTAAAATAAAGATATTTTTGTGCATATCCACTGGAATTCGTTAAAATTAAAATGCATATACAAAGAAAATAATCGATAAACCACTCCTATTGAATTATCATTTTCTAAAGTCAAATGGCTCAGTAACAGTTGTATCGGATTAGGTCGTTTTCGAAAAATCTTAAACAACATTAATGGTCTACTTCTAAAAAGCATTCATTGCTAACTTTTTTAAAAATGAAAAATTTATGAAAAGATAACATTTATTATTAAAAAAATGTTACTCGTTGGTATTTAAAATAAAAATCTAATTATTGTTAGCTAAAAAACTCACGAAAAGATTAGGTATTTAAAATGTGTATACTTCCTTTTCTATTTACGGTTTTGTCCATGTACGGTTTTCCGTGTACGGTTGATCCGTGTGCGGTTTTACATGAACGGTTTTATCTTGTCCGGTTGTATCCCATCTATTTTTATTCTAGAACCGAAAAAAATAATCTTAGCTTTAAAAAGTTTCAATAATGTCTTAATTAACTCAATTATGATAAAATCCAAAATGAAAGATTGTCGTTAGAAAAACATTGTTTTTTTAGATATATTGTTATTTCAAGAAAAAACCTCAAACAGTGACTATGTATATATATATTTTTTCCCCTTATATCAAATTTTATTGATTAACAAAACGAAACTGATTAACTGGATTCGATTTGTCTTACCCATAGTAACATTGTGTTTTTTTATAGCTCTAAAGTATTATTGAACTTTATTTATTTATTCAGTGAATTACTGTAATAGTTTCATTTTTACGTACACAAACAGGTGTTGCAAAGGTTGTTTAGAGGTTGCTTGTGTGTTAACAAATAAACCAAAGTATATTGAATTACCTAAACAAAATGTCGTTTTGCTGAAAATACGTATCTATTTTTTGAAAAAGATATAAAACGTTAATTAGATGTATTGAAACTGAATTAAGAGAAAACGCGTATGGAAATTTAGATCATTTGTTCAACACTGACATTTCTACATGAATATATGTCGAAAATAATAATTTATTTTTTGTTCAGACGACCTCGTTTGGTCTGCATTGACATAATTGTTAATACAATTTGTTGAGGCTAAAAAAACAATACACACTTAATTAAGTTGGCGGAAGTGTAAGGTTTTTAACATTATACATAATTTATGTAATCTTTAACAACTTTTTATTTAAAAATATATCACCCGACTCAAAATGTGTCGTATAAGATTCAGTTTAAAAAAATCATTTTTTATATTGTCAACGTACTAACAGAAGTAAGCTAATTAAACGAAGTTCTAAGATATCAATTCTCTGCTTGGTTTAACTAATCAAATGCATATATTGCAGGGTTTCCCAAACTTATTCTGGGATGAAACACTTGTCAAATCTGGAAATGTTACCGGAACACAGCTTTTTTTTTTTTAATATTAGTTATTAAACCACTTATAATGTATTGATTAATTATCTTTAAAACATATTACATATAAATATGAGTAAACAAAATTTAAAGTGATTACAAATCTCCGCCTGTACCTAGATATTGGACGTTTTTAACATCACTGGAGATTTACTATTACTCGATTTTTGATACGAAGTAGAAGATGCTTAAATGTGTTACAGCGTATGTTACCATTCCAAATTTTCTCGGAGCATCTATTATATTTAGGTACCACGGAACACCAGTGTTCTGCGGAACATAGTTTGGGAAACCCTGATAGATAGATTCTATTGCATCAATTTGAAAAAAAAAAACAGCATTTTTTTCCGGTAAATATTATCAATGCAGATTTAAAATCAGGTAATCGAGATTGCTTATTATTAGCCAACTCTTTTTGCGTTCGATTGACACAAATCTATCTATATCAACTATAATATATGATAATTTTGGAATAAAATAAAATATGAAGGCTTTATGCTTTATCGGAAAAGCTTATTTTTTTTACTACTGCTGTTTAATCACAGCTATCAATTTGTTACTTAACAACTTCTGTCAGAACGGTGACGGTATTTAATAACTCTAATTTATTACGATTGAAAAATTAAAGCAATTTTAAGCAAATTTCTTCGTCACGCAAAACAAAACTAAAACTTGTTTTCCAGTTTACAAAGAAACAGTAAAACATTATGAAAGTAATTTGAAAAGTCGATATTGAATCAGAAGGAAAATAGTAATCACTATATCTCAACCAGTAATGGCTTACAGAAAAGTTTAATAAAGGTTTATTTAGAAACGAGAATACCTTACCGTACAAGTTTTTGTTTTATTTTCCCGCAACCAATTTGAAGTAAGAAAATGAAAATGGGTGGTTAAAAAAATGTTGCTGGTAAACAATAATACAAGTATTTGTTTTACAGTATAAGTATAGTCATTCAAAATGGTTGAATTAAATTGACACATTGATTATATAAATTTATGAGTCTTTCAATAAAAACATGTTATTTTCAAATTGAAGGTGTGAAATATCAAACTTTGCATATAAAAAGATAAAGCTGTTTTTTTTTTTAAACAAGTTTAAGTATTCAATTAAGTAATATTCAATTAGTATTTTTACTTAACCTTTTAGCTGCCGTAGAAAAAAGTAAGTAATTACCTAGCACGCCGGCTATAATTTTGCAATTACTAATTTAATTAGTTATTGACGAGTTAACCAGTAACTGGCGTGTCGAGCACAAACATTTTTACGAGATATTTCGTCTGTGGCAGCCATAGAGTTAAAACTGCCTTGGTAATAATTAAAACATCAATAAATGCGTTCAAAAATACATATTTTGGCAAATTTAGAAAATATTTTTGAACTAAATTTTGTCTCGAGTACACTTGTCGAGTTAGGTATGACTACTCTCGAGTCAAATAAGAAAACTGAATAATAATAAAAAAAGTAAATTTGGGTATCTTTTTGTTTATCTCGAATGTCAGTTTTTTTCAAATGTCGGTTTTTGTACAAGCCTTAAAAGATACTCTTCTATCAGTGAAGTTTATTTTACAATTTAAACTGCTTTGTTATAGTATGTGAAAATATTTTTTTTACACATTAATTCTGCTTTGCCCATATTCGTTAGACTAATAAAAAAGTTAAAACTATATTATGATTTATCATTCTCATTGTTTATATCGTATTAGTTTATTATTAAAATTGGCAATAGTTTTGAGCCGGTTCACTTAATAAATATATTCATATGTATTTTAAGAGATATTTCAGATACCAAGAAGTAAAGTTTTTTGTGTAAATTCAACCGTTTTTAATGTCTAAAATATACTGCAAAAACTTGTTATTTTCAATCAAACATATAATTTATTTTTATACAATAGGTTGCAATATATAAAACTGATATAAAACACAAACTCGCATCAAGCACCTTCATTCGATATAACAAATAATCACGTATAATGTCGACCTCTTCTAAATGTAAGTCTCTACTAACAAAGTGTATCTCATTGTCAGCGTACATGTTGTACACAGGGTCTATTTATATGTCCTCGAACGTGCATAATATCGTTGCAAAATTGATCGGCAAGAATACTCAAGATCATAATGATTAGTAGCATACTCCATGGTGACGGGCACTGAAGATGAGATCCAGTTCCTTGGTGAAGCTCTGCCAAGCTTTCTGTGAAAAGAAAAAAAAATAATGAATACAATATAGGAATCAGGATAATATTGACTGAAAAATGGTAAGATTTTTCTATTTTGATTCTTGTCTTATAAACATATTGTAAAATCTCAGCGTAATCTACTTTTATTTTAAAGTTCAAAGAATAAATTCAAAATTCAAGTAGAAGTGTGCCCACTTGATGTACATTAAAGATGAATAAAATCCCCAAGATTTTGATACAGTGACATCTGTTGGTAAAAAATATAAGTAAAAAAAATAGGTTTGCTTACGGTGATAAAAACTATCTTTTCAACAGGTAAATGTTTAAAAAACTTGTTAAGCCTTATTCATCTTATGCTTAACACAACTGATTTTAAAGAATTATAAGAATTATGGATATCAGTTGGCATTTACTTTACTCCATTATAATACCGCTAAATAGCAATGTATTTTAGTTCTACATTATATTAATTTAGTTGGTTTGAAGCCTCCGTATGAAGTGATTGCTCAACCAAACGATAAAATAACCAATTTCGACAAAGGCGTAAAGCTGAAAAAATATATTAATAAAATAAAATTGTAGAATTAAAATAATTACTATTTTTAATATTACGTATATTAGGAATGTTCTTATTTTTATTAATTGATTTTGATTTTATTGACTACGAAAGGCCAAAAACCAATTAACAATTTTCCTCATTACTTGATGAATTGTCAGGAATCTTAACCATTTAAATCATCTTTACTGACTGTTGATATAAGTTCAGTAAACATTTATATTTAAGTTTGACAATCATTTCATTTTGACCACGATTTCTATGTGACCAATGACCATATTATTTTAAAAATAACTTCAACAGCTCGATTAAAATGATTCATAGCTCAACTGTTGGCAGGCGTTCGACCATATTCAAAAGTGCATCGCGGTGGTGGAGCAGAAAATGCAATTTACGGCCTAATAGATGTTATTTATTTCAACATAAAATTGTTGAAAATAAATATTACGCTCACGTTTATTTTGCTAAATTACAAAGCATTGAAGCTATAAAACGTTTTTTATTTTATTTTATAGAACTGTCTGAATTACTTTTATTCTATATATGGGAGGTAGATAGATAAGCTATACTACATAAAAATGACAGTTTTTCACTGTTGCTTTTCAAAGCTTATTTATGACGTTTGTGTTAAAAAATCATTAGTTTTATGCAACTAATATATTTTTATTGTAGAATATATGTAATAAATGTTGTATTTTATATAATATCACTGGAAAGAGCGACGTAAGGTATAAAGCTTCATATCGATATCACAATTTGTTCAAAATTACGTAAAAAAATATGTAATTTATTCGAAGGATAAAAGCTATAATAAACAAATCATTTATATTGAAACAAGGTATCTGAAGCCTACAGATACGCCACTCAGCTATTTTTTATAATTGCTCTACAAAGCTTTTTTTACAAATCTTCAAATGGGAAGGAATTTTATTCTAACATTTCTGGCCAAGTGTGTTTTTGTCCCTTTAGCTCGGCGGTTAGCGTTGTTGGCTTCCGTGCCAGATCTCACGGGTTTGAGTCCCAGTACGAACAGCATTTTATCTATCGATTTATTGATTCTTGTTCGAAAGCATGTGTGTTTGTGATGTCTTAAAAGTTCTCTCCCACCCTTCCGACCCTTAATAACTGGGCGTAGCGAGAGTGATGAGTTAACCACTTTCCTAACCTTATCCTTATATACGTTCTACTTACTCTCTTTGAAAAAAAAAGGTTGAGCGACTTAGTAACAAACAGTTTTCATAGAAGGATATAAGAAAGGAAATCTGTGGGCATTCCCATGGGCTTATCCTTTTCGCCAGCAATGGCTTTAAACTCAATGATACAATTATTTATTATATAAACACGAAACATTCATTTACTAAGCGTCAGTTCAAGTTCATTCGTGCACTTGAACGCATGAAGATGTCGAAAGGCGGAACCCGGGTCGTTAGTGACAAAATCTGTCTGAATGTACATACTTTGAACGATTCAAATTTGCATAGTATTGCCTTTTTTTTCTTGTTTGTGTAATTCAATGTTTCTTTAATAATAAACAAATAAAAAAATAATTTGCGTTTACATTCAAACTATAGTTTTGTACATACGTTAATATGTTGAAAAAGTTTTCGCAATTTAAACTACTACCGTTTAAGCCGAGTTTTATTTAAATAATTGTTTTTGCAACAACAACAAAAATCCTTTACAATAATCGAATATGAGTTAACAGGTGAGAAAAGGTCGCAAAATACCTTTATTATATATATTATAAATGAGCCATTATTCTTTCATTGGTTAATAAATATTGATATAATCCATATCAGTTTACCTTGCTAGATGAAAAGATTTATTAACACGTCTGCAGTAATCGGATTAACATCGAGAATTATTTTGGTTACTTAGTATATATATATTACTTAGTCAACAACCTTTATTTACGATATAATATTGAATACCGTATAGCCATATAAGCCTGTCTGCTTTCTTATATTTTATTTATGTATTCTTTACTAATTAATATTTATTTATTTCTTTTAGTTCAAAGAATAGTAGGGTCTCTTTTTCAGGTTAAATATCTTTTGAGATAATAAGTGGATTGATATTTATACGACAACGCGAAGAAATCAAAAAGATATATTTAAAGAGAAAAAACCAGTATTTCGACTGACAGTGCTTGGTGAAATTTCAATACTAAAATTGTATACACGAGTTTTTCAAACTCATCCGTGCAATTGAATGCCTGAAAATGCTGAAAAACGAAATCCGTGTTGTTAGTGAAAAAACTTGTGTGAATGTACAATGTTTAATTTTAAAAAACCACAAAGCACCTTCAGTCGAAATCTTTGATGAAAAAATACTGTTTTTTTTCTTTAGACACTTTCTTGGTTTTTGAAATTATAATGAAGAATATGGTGTTTCAAGGGCTGTTTGTCTGATCAATGCATTGTCTAATGAAGTAAAAATTTTAAACTATTTTTTTTGTGAATTGTCAAGTGCATGGAAAATTGGCATCATCTGTAATGCCACTAGGGCATCCAATCCCGGGATCCCGTCCAATTTTTTGATCCCGAAATTCCGGGATTGACAACGAAATGTAAATTTTGGAATTGGAAGAGCTAAAAAAAAAAACGACTCGTCAAAACTTTCAAATTATACACGAATTCACGTTGAGTACCCAATGCCGGAATACCGGGATTGAAAATTAATCAATCCCCAAAAATCCGGGATTACAAAAAGGCTCCAGGATTGGATACGCTAAATGCCATGTACTGTCCTTTTCATTTGAAACATTAAAAAAGCAAGATAATAATATAAGAAAATTTATAATTTACTTCTTCGGACGTTTTATATATTTATTTATTTTTTTAACCATGTCCGCTCCCAATGTGAAGCATATGAACTCCTAATGGAGTTTATCTCAACAGAAGTGTTTCTAAGAAAACTGCTTGTTACTCAGTTGCTCAACCTCTCTTTTTCCGAACAGAGTAGGGATAGAAGGATAGGGCTAGGACAGGATTAGTGGTAAGCTAATCGCTCTCGATATGCCCCGTTCATAGGATAGGATGGGCAAGAGGGGGGAATTCAAGACATCACATACATCCATGCCTTTGAACAGAAATTCATAAATCGATTTGAACCCGGGCCCTCCGTAGCCGAAGCCAACAACGTTGACCACTCGACCACACAAGCGGCGGCATTTATATAATAATATACAAAAAATAATTAATTAGCCAACAGTGTATTTTGAAAACTGACGCCATTGTCTCAATACCCTTCATATAAATTATTTTTTACTACGTACTATTTATTTTCTAAAATTTGTTTTACGTTTTGACAAATAAAGAATAAAACGAGGTTAATTCCAAGGAACTTAATTAGTGAAATGCGTAATACGATCATTCTTTTGTAAACGAGTGTGGTTAGCATTATACGTTTTATCGTCAAAGGAAACCATCCGCTACTGCCGGGCGGAATTTGTTCGCATGGATTCTCATTTCGCCGAGAAGTCGACTGAATTCCAAATACACGTGCCAAACATTTTGCCGACTCATAACTGACATTCAAACAGGCGCGGTTTTGAATTTGCAATTTCCGGTGTCAAAATTTAGAACCATTATGTACTTACATGTTGTAATGTGATTGGCACACAGCTATTCTTGAGACGGAAACGATCGGAAACATGCATTCATGAATATGTTAATATTGGATATCTAAACTATCAAGTAGAACGGTGAAAATCACTTTATAGCTAAAACTTTTTACGGAAAACAGATTGTAGCAGGTTTTTACTATTTTCAGCGACTTTATTTTGTACATGTGCCTCGCAAGCTTTTTCAACGTCAAAAATTATACATTTTACAAATAAAAGATGAAGCAGTTGATAGTTTATTCTTTCGATGGATTCAGCGGTAACTTTGTGGAAGTTCATTTTATATACATATATACGAATGATTAGTACTTAAGCAAGCATTTGCGAAAGTAGTCTGTCTGAAGATGCCTCTAAAAAAGGCGAAACTCGTGTCACAGTTTGTAGCACAATACGTGGAATAATCTAAGTTATTTTATCAGTTGATTGTTAACTATTTTTTGTTGATTCGAAGGCGATTTAGTGGACGTTCATTTAAAATATAAAATTAAATTTGATTAATTAATTATTCGATATGGTATGTAACAAATTGACAAACTGACAAACTATCGTATGGTTATTTAAGAAAAAAAAAAACTAAAGCTTAATTCTTAATTCTTAACTTATAAATTACATAATGGAAGAGTAAGAAACTAACACTAAGTATCTTAGTATGATCTTAAACCCTGGATTGATTTATTCGTTTGGTTTTGAAATGTCAATTAGCTGTTTTTTTTGCACTACGGGAATTTAATCAAAAATATCGAAATGCCGTTATTAATATAACTTAAGTTTGGCAGTACAGTTTTTATCTATACATATTGACATTTGTTTAAAAATTCTGAATATCTATAATTTAAGATTTCGACTGAAGGTGCTTAGTGGAATTTAATATTAAATTTGAATCGTTGAAATTATGTACATTCACACAAATTTTGTCACTAACGACCCGGGTTTCACCTTTCGGCATCTTCAGGCGTTCAAGCGCACGGATGAACTTGAACTGACGCTTAGTAAATGAATGTTTCGTGTTTATATTATAAATAAATGTATCATTGAGCTTAAAGCCATTGCTGGCGAAAAGAATTAGCTCATAGAAATGCCCACAGATTTGAATGGTGAGTAGTTGAAGAATTATATATATTTTTGTTTGTTGGATAGGTTTTATGATTATATTTATAAAGGATATAAAAGTGGAGAGCCTGGCATATGTAACTGTTTCTAAAATTTTCTGGAAAAAGAGTTTATGAGCGTCCGTTTTTGGGTGCAACATTTTTATCCCTTGTTCCTGATTGAACACGTGTTTTTTTGAAATTAAGTGATTGGCAAAAGTAGACGTGTCTTTTTCAATCTAAAGGCTGCCATGTGTTCTGATAATCTGGTATTCAATGTACTATAGTGACAAAATTTGTGTGAATGTACATAATTTGAACGATTCAAACTGAATATATATGTTTTTCTTCAAAACATAAATATATGAAAATTTAAAAATAAAAATGTTTGATATACGCAAAACCATAGTTTTAGATGTTTCGTGATTTCATTTTGAAATTAAGTTTATTTTCACTTTTTAATTAGTATTTTTAACTTTAATTTTGAAATAGTACAAAATAGTGTATTTTTTTATACGTCCACTTTAATTCAATTACGATGTACATTTTAGATTGAGTAGATTTAAATTCATATGTTCCTATTTTATTTCTTTTGTTGTACGCTTAATTGCATGTAAACCAATTCTTGAGTAGTTGCACCTGCAGCATTCTAAGCAAGTGTTTGAAAGCTCTTAACACTCCAATGTCGCGGAATGTGCCTTATGAGAAGGGTGTAAACCCGTTATACCCTTGGGATGTTAGATATTCGGTAGTGGTACATTTACATAAGCAGAAATGTGCTGGCAATTATTTAAATACATTTTTAAATGATACCTTTGAAGGGTTTTAGATATTTTGTAATGTGAATCTTAGTTTTTTAATAGGTAAGAGTGTAAAATAAACAATACGGATTGAAAGAGAACAAAAGACAAATGTCAATGTTTTTTAGGCGTCAAAACTCTCAATAAATATTTTAAAACAAAGAAATCGATACCAATAATGAATGAAAAAAGCCAATGGATGAAACAAAAAAACAAACAACTATAGTGCATGTTGATGAGATTTTAATATTCCTCAGAAATACGGAGAGAATGATTAGTAATCAACTAATATTTTAGGGAATCCTATCGCTCTTACTTAACTCTCTCCAAAGAAAACGGTTGAATGAAGGACTGCAGGCAGTTCTCCTTAAAAAACTTTGTCAAATATGATACTTGAATAGTCATTATGTTTCTCATTGGAAGAAGACATACATCAGTACTGGTATCAGTTTTTCAATCCATGTAAGATAATAAATCTGTTGAATTGCGTGTATTTTTAAAAATGTAATAACAATATTTTCTTACAACGGTGATGTCAAGTTGTAAAGAATATTTCCTTTTGTTTCTTGACTCTTATAAAAAAATTGAATATAATTGAAGCTAAAAATTAATTAATCAATAAAAAACACTTCTTAAAATTCTATAATCTTAATATTGTTTATTTTTAGTTAGAAATTGATGTTCCATGACTAATTTCACATTGAACTGAATAAACTGAAAGCCAATCTAATCTCGAGCTTCTGGCAAAACTTTTCGCAGGTCCTTCCATTCCTTTTCCTTTAAAGCAATTAACAAAGCCGGCTAAAGTAATTTAAGTAGAGGCTTATTTAGTATGGGTAAATACACAACTAGCGCGAAGACGCGTTACGTTGATGTATTGAGAACTTTTACATTAAAAGTTACCGGCTAATCCTATAAGACGTAATTGATTTTGCTTTTAAATCTTTATGAAAAGTTAATGTACAGCTAATTTGGTGCTAAGTAACGACATTTAATGATAATTTTCCCGAAGCTAATCTGTCTGAAACATGCGGTGAGCTTTGCCAAGTACAATTACGCTGGAAAATTTAAGTAAATTTATAACGACCTCGATCGTCTCAGTAGCACAGTGATAGTAAGAGATTTAGTTTTTACGTCTCACGGTTAACCATTTAAATTTAAGCTTCCTATATATATTTTTAATGTATTAATGTTATATTTAAAACTATACTTTCTGATTATATCATATATTAATAAAGCTGTCAAGAAGAAAGTGCAAGGTAAATAATTCACATTACTTCTTAGGTAGGGAGAAATTTTATACATATTTTTTAGGTCGTGTAATTCATAACAGTATATATTTTTTTAATAAAACATTTATTATTTTTAAATGGTGTAGCGTCGAGCCTGTTCATGCACTTTGACTTCATTTTTCTCTTCTCCTTCGGGGCCGAGTTAATAATCCTGAGATTCTCATTACTATTAATTTACATGCTCCCAATTTATTCTTAGGTGGGCAAAACTATGAGCAAAAACTTATACCTCGCTTAAGAGGTATGAGTCACCAGTTCCAAGGGCCGTTCGGTTGATCAACTCATTGCCTTAAGAAGTTGACATTTTTAGTGACATGATTTGTGAACTGTTTGTTAAATTTTACTATTTTATTTCTTGATTTTGATGTATTATTATTTAATATGTTGTCTCGTTATATGGAAATAATTTAATGACATTTATATCAGAACAAATAATAAAATCAAACAGATTTTTTTAATCACTTGCGTTAAATACATAAAATGGATTCCAAACCAAGGAATCATAATTGAAACATTGAAAATATTGGTTTTTATGTTATGTGAATGTTCGCGGAACACCTATTCAGTTTGGAAACACTGCCATAAATGATATACAATGCTAAATTTGAATCGTTCAAATTATGTACATTCACACAGATTTTTTCGCTAACGACCCGGGTTTCGCCTTTCAACAGTTCTTCAGGCGTTCAAGTAAATTGAATTTTTTGTGTTTATATAAGAAATAAATGTATCATTGAGCTTAAAGCCATTGCTGGCGAAAATGATAAGCCCATGGGAATGCCCACAGGTTTCCCACGAAAGGCAAAACCCAGGTCGTTAGTCACAAAATCTATTTGAATGTACATAATTTCAACGATTCAAATTTAACATTGAAATTCCACCAAGCACCTTCAGTCGAAATCTTAAATTAAATGATATACAATGTGTTTTTATTTCATAAATATTATGTCATGACTTTATACCACGAATTGGTATTTAACAATATAAAATTGAAACTTTTAGTTTAACTCAATTTTATTATAGTATGTGATGTTGAGCAGAGATCGATTGGAACTCGTGATCATTTGAATGGTAGTATATCAGCCCAGCCGTGGTGGTTGGACAGCCATTTATATCTCCGTTTATAATGGCATTCGTATTTTGGGCGCTCGTCCAATACTTAACTCAATTAAGCTGGTTAAATTGTGCCAAGCTTATTTGCAATTGTAGAAAGCGTAATAGCAAATAGCATTCATGAAATTGGACTGTTTGCCGGTGGCACGAGGTAAATGAGTTGGCGAGAAATCTAGCCGCTAACGCCCAGCTGCACACGTGCGCACGTGCGACTCTCCTGCATCTATCCCTCAGTGAATATAGTATATGGGTATTTCACTTCGTACGTGAGCATACACACGAAGATTTTGACAGTCATGACCAATTCTGGCAAACCGTCAGCTTCAAATTGGATTTATTTAAATATAATGCTGATACATATCGACTGTGGAAAAGAAAAAAGACGTAACCCTCAGTTTTTACAAAACAGCTTTTTTTCGATAATCACAATGTAGCCAACTCGACAAACGTTCTATCAAAAGGATGGAAGCTGAAAATACCGAATTAGTATCTAAATTTAGCTTTTAGGTTTGAAAAAAGAAAGGCTTGTGAAAATTGCAACCAGGAAAAAGGACATAAACAAAAGTTTTTCTTGAAAAATTTATTACATAAATATTAGGCTAAGTCATTAAAAAACCAGTGTATTAGCCACCGTACACTTCAGGGTTGGGTAGATTTCATAATTTGCTTTTAGCCTAAAATCATCATAAGACGTTTTTTGTGTCTCCTGTAAAATTTGATATCTGTGGATTACGTTCTTCTTCTTTTCCACAGTTGATATGCATATATATTTTTTAATTTAATTTAAAAATAATGGCATAACAGCTCATGTCAATACGCAAAATATGTAAAAGTTGAAATATCATACGAGAAAAACTCGATAAGATTTTTTGTAAGCCACTCAAGATTAACTCGAGGAGAAGTGACATCACAAACACCCACGTCTCAAGTCTTAAATATAAATTGAAAAAATCTAAAGTCGACATTGACAATGACATTCCCGGGAATCGAACCTAGGACCCGCCTGATCGATAGAGCAAGCTCTTACCAACTAGACCACAGCGGACGATGTATATTAAGTCAAAGTGTTGTAAAAAGTAATTGCAGCACTAAGTAGGGCATCCAATCCCGGGATCCAGGATCCCGTTCAATTTTCTGATCCTGAAATTCCGGGATTGAGATGGCCGCGATCCCGGGATTTCGGGATTGAGAAATTTTGAGCAAATTCTCGAAATTTACACGAAATTGGCAAATTGAAGATTTCAAATTCCTCGGTGAGCTAAAAAAAAAAAACGAGTTTCTGTGAGATTCCGGGAAAAAGTATACCAAATCGGAGATTTCAAATTCCTCAGTGAGAAAATCTCAGAGATCCCGGGATTCAAAATAAATCAATCCCGAAATCCCGGGATTGGATACCCTAGCACTAAGTGAATGCAAGGGCTCGGAAAATAAAAGTGGTAATGTATACATATTCCTAAAATATTTCAAAATATATGAAAATCTTTTTTTTTTTCGTCGATAAAACTTCTTAAAAAGTAATTTTAACCGTTTGAATACTGCGCAAATAAATCATTAATATTGTCCCAGAGATACTGCGTGTTTTTGAAAAAAATAATTTTGCCTAATATACACTCGAGTTCGATATTTTAAAAATCTATATTGACTCAGTATATATAGCACTACACATATGCATGAAAATATTGCTTATATTCTATAAGAATACCAAGTATTTGATTTTTTAAATGTCTTGGACATCCTTGTTCGCTTGCATATGTTCCGGACACCTGTGTCCGCTTGGTATGCAAGTGGTTAAATATTATTATTATTCGTATTTATAATCTTGCCATTATAATATAATATGATTTTTATTGTTCCGTAAAATTCATCGAATATCTGCCTTTTTTGCCATACAGAACTATTTAAACTCCAACTTTTGTACGAATTCGATTTTCATAAAAAATGTTCATATTTTACATTTAACATGCAATATACATAACATATTTTTTTTAGACAATTTAACTTACAAATATTATATTATATATGCTAGGTATACACATAACGACATCACTTTTAAGGTGTTCACTGTCAATACTTGGTGGAATGGCATTATAATAAAAATAATAAAACATTTTTAGTACTCTTTCCACATAAAATTTATTAGATCAGGACCGGCTTCGCTCATGATGAGCATTGTAAACTGATAAGAAAAACAATAAAACAGTGATATTTATACAAAAGTTAAGTGATAAAAACAAGGTATGACAAACAATTGGTATTACAACCTAGCAAATTTTGTTGGATTGAACTCTACTGGATTTTCCAAACTCAATTTGGTTGACAGACATTAAGATTTATTTATTATATACACTAATTGTTGGTTTTTACTTTGTTAATGATAATTCATACCTAGTTGGTTTTTGTTGTAATCGTTTTCATTAATAAGTGGTCTTCAACTTTTTATTTATAGTTTATTTTCCTTGTATTTTGCTTCAATTCTTTTGCTAGGTTGTAATACCAATTGTTTGTCATACCTTGTTTTTATCACTTAACTTTTGTATAAATATCACTGTTTTATTGTTTTTCTTATCAGTTGACAATGCTCATCATGAGCGAAACCGGTCCTGATCTAATAAATTTTGTGTGGAAAAAGTACTAAAAATGTTTTATTATTTTTTTTAACATAACGACATATTTAATTAATTTTTGACAACATACGGGAACAACTAACTTTCTTTCCAGATATCTAATGTTTACATTGTTTCTTTCAGACAGTTTACTACAGTAAACAGGAAAGAAAAAATGAAAATTTTGCACTAACCTATGAAGGTTTATTAACGACACAGGCGGTTTTAATTTGTCAAAATTTAAAAACAATCACACGTGGACGAAATTTCTATGCTTTACTGTTGTTTTTCAGAATATTTTTTTTTATTTCTCGAGATCACATTTCAATAAAGACTATAAATTTATTGTGCGTACATATGACTGGATATTGTATTCTTTATTAAGACTTTAGAGCGTCCTGCATGCCTCTTACTTAGCAAAAATATGAGTAATTGATTTACCTATTTTTAATTTAGAATTATTTTCGTTTTTTACACTTCCATAAAATGTAAAAACGAAAATAATTCTAAATTAACATTGAATTTCCTTCAAGCACCTTCAGTCAAAAATTTAAATTGTACCTTTAAGGTTCTCTGATACTTGCGTTTATATTATGTAAAGTATTTTTTACTGACCACGAAATTGTTGGAGAAGTAATCACGAAAACAAGAACTCAAAATTTTATAAACAATATTCTCGAAAAAATTATCTTGTAATGAATATTTAAAATAAATTCTGCTATATTTTTCAGTTTATGTACAGTTAAATAGTTTTGTACCGCTACGCTATAATGATCGCTGGGTTGCCTCATGCAATATTTATTACTTGCGCAAAAATTGCATTGGCAGTTTGCAGGTCATAAACGTATATTTATTTTAACGGCACAAAAAAAACATAGTTTCAAAAAAGTGCTAAAATGATTTATTCTTCAGAGTTTTATCGCAATTTTAATCAGTAAAAGGAAAAAAATGTTTTGCTAGTGATTGTTTTTTGAAACAGTTAATATTATAAAATAAAAATTGATTGTTAAATAAATGCTTTACAGGTAATATCGTTTATTAAAAATGTTATTTTATATTGTGATTCATAATTATTTTTGTCTTAAGAAAACATGTTTGTCTTACGAAATCATGTTTGTTGATCACTTTAAAAATTCAGATATCATTTTATTTCACCAAATTCACCCAACATGTATTCCATAGGTTACGCAAACTTATTCAACCACCACCCACCAAGTTTTCAATTCATATTTATAACAGAAAAGTGTACTGGACTATTTTAATTTACATATTTGTAGTGCTATAAATACTATTAAAAGGAATACTCAAATTATTTTATACAAATATTCTAATGAGATGGATAAAAATGATGAAGTGATACCAATTTTTTTTTTTTTTGCTGTAGGATTTCAGTATGAATATAAAATGACATAACTAAATCGTTGATACTAAGTGTTTGACGTTATTTAACGTGATTTCACTGACGATTTTGGTATGTTACAAATAAAATACGTTAACCTGCCATGAAAGGTAACAGAAATTTTAATTAGGTTCAAAAATATTATTAACATGTTCTTCTTCTTTTCTAGAGCCAGCATGGCTTTTTCAGTTCTCTCTAGTACCCTGGATGTAGTGGATGTATAGCTTATTTGACGAGAACTGGCGTCGGTCAAAAACGATTGCGTCAGTTGAGAATTCTCACTCGCTGAGTAAAAGAGCTACGTTTTGATGTATATTTATTTAAACGTTTCGTTAAAGCAGTTCATTAAAAAAATATTCTTATTGTATTATATTTATCTAAGTAATGAAATAAAATATACTGATATGCTCATATCTATATATTTATATATTAATAGTAGGATAATGTTTGTAGCTTCGTAGATTGAAATTATGATATATGCCATAAATATTTGAAAAAATAACAAAATCAAAATACGTAAGCGACAGTAATAAGTGTTTATGATCTAAAAAAGTGCATGCAAATATAATCTTTAGTTAAAAGTCAAAATTATCAACATTAAGACTGAAAGAAAACGTTTTTTTTTTTGTAATGCAAAAAAGTCTTCCCGTTGGGGGCAACGGGCTTACAGCTCTTTGTATCTAAATATTAATTTTTCTGTACGCCTGTCACAGAACAAATACAATAAAAGTTAATAAAAACACAATAATCCTTTGTACTTCGTTCCACTTTATTTAATATGTCAGGACCGGTTTCGCTCATTGTGAGCATTGTCTTTTCTTATCAGTTGGCAATGCTCGCAATGAGCGAAACCGGTCCTGACATATTAAATAAAGTGGAATGAAGTACAAAGGAATATTGTGTTTTTATTAATATAATGCCTTTCCACCAAGTTTTGACAGTGAACACCCTAAAAGTGAACAATAAAAGTTGTTTTGTATTATTAATAATGTAATTACGACGAAATTTTAAAAATTATCTCGTTCAAAGAAAGTTCTTGTTCGACCATGAATAATTTTGCGTGCGCCGTTTACACCTAGGTCGGTGCTTTAGAAATCATTACATTATAAAAACGACACTATATATTTCAGGTTTCCCATTCAATAATTATAAAATGAGTATTTTAAACGTGAACGAAAAAGGTTAGCGATTATCTTACCGAGTAAGCGTGTATATTCATATACGATGATTGTCATAAATTCTACGTGAAGAGTAGCAAAAATACAACCCCCAAGCTTCAGGGCATGGATAAGCGCTTACTGATAAATTCGAATACCCACGCGATAGAAAATAACACTTATCAGTACCGAAAAAAGTTTTGCTCGGAGCTTACGATCATAATCTAGAATAAAAATTGCTGCGCCAAACTGAAAATTCTCTCGCTGTAGAAATATTACCTCATATGCAGAAAATTTGAACACATATTTTAGAGAAAGAACTCAGGTTGAAAATTTAAGAAACTTCACTTCAAGTGGACATTTTTTATGAATATTATCGTGTATAAATTTAAGCACATTAAAACATATAGTATATAAAATCACTTAAATTGTTTGATGAAAGATACTTTATAAGAGTTTTTAAAAGTAACATTTTTAAACATCAACAAATATTTTGTTTAAATTAATATTGACTAGCTACGCAATGCAAAGATTTGCAATAAAAAGTAATAAATAAATACAAAAACTCTGTTTTGTAATAATTTCGCATTTATTTATTAAGATTCGGACCAGTCTCGTTCCTTAAAAATATTTTCGTTAGAAAAAATATGTATTAAAACAGGTATATTTTTACAACACCAAGTTAGACTAATATGGATATAAGAAACAGTTAGTAATATGAAAACTATCAATACGTGCAAATATGAATAAATGACACTTGGCTCACTATAATTTAAATAGTAATGACAATAATTTTTAACAAATTGCATTTGTATTAAAAACAATTAAGTATGAGAGCTCAAACTTTTTTTATTATTTTAGGGAATAAACTTTTGCAATGAAATTTATTGATTATTATCCGTTGAAAATGCTCGTGTTGAACTAAACTGGTTCTGGTCCTAATGCATAAATGAAAGGTTAGTACAAAGGAGTGTTTTTAAAATATAATATAAATTAATGTTAAGTATGTATTGACAGAGAACAGAGAACACATTAAAAATGTAAATATCCAAGCAATGATTTGACAATCTATTTATGAAGTTAAAAACAAAGGTTGTTTGCAATATTTTCCTATCATTTTTTTCACCTCATATGACTTTGCAAATGAATAGAAAAATCACTTTTATATTTGAAACTTTATGTTGCACACATGTTCTGTTAGGAGCGTATATGTATTGTTAAAATATCTAGGTTTTCATTAATTTATTTTTCAAATGTTACTTATATCTATTTTGAAAAAATACCTTTCACTATTTTACAATTGTCAAAAATAAATTACAATTTCGATACAAGAACGAGTCTCTTTACTGATATTTAATACGAGCAGAGCCTCGTAGTATTAACGTACATTGTTTCCATTGGAACTGCCATGTCTAAATCGAGATAATTGGTTTAAACAAATAGCTGGTTTTAAATTTCAATTATTACTTTAACAAAAATGAGGTATACATGCAGTATATTTGTTTTCATTAGATTTGAAAAAGTACAAAACAAATCATTATCAAGAAATGTTCAAAGCAATCCGGCATGACTCAAGAACTATATTTTATAAAAGCAAAACGAAAGTTTTTCTAAAGCTTTTCCAGACACCCAATTACATAATAATTGATTAAGACTAGGTCGGCTTTGTCTTAGTAGCTTTGTGTAAGTAGGTACTCGTCTGACAGCCAGTCTAATTGGCATGAGGTTTTATGCTTTCAAAGATTTTTCTTCGGTATTTACACCAAAAAGGTAGTTCGTGTAAACAGTGGGAATGACATTGAGACATGAAAAAGAAAGCTTTTAAAAAAGCTAGTTTCTTTCAATCAAAGACTTATATATGAGTTGAACAGAATCAATTTGGGATTTTTCGTAAAAGTAAACGAATTAAACTTTAGGTTTTTTTGCTACTTGCTTATAATTTTTTAGTTAAATACACATGTTTATCGTGTTTTGTGAAAAACAATTATGTATAAATTTTAAGTTCACAAATGAAATCACCCCCACTTAATGTACAACCTTCTCACCCCACTTTACAGAAAAGAATAGTAATTTAACTATTAATCTGCACTTATCGATCTCATAATACATTCCATTTCTTTTACGCATAGCAAAAACGCAAAGAAAAGACATTAAAATTAAAAAGTAAGTATAATTAAGTATTTCGACTGAGGGTGCTTGATGGAATTTCAATATTAAATTTGAATTGTTTGAATTTTGTACTTTTCCATGAGTTTTGTCGCTAACGACCCGGGTTTCGCCTTTCGGCATCTTCAGGCATTCCAAGTGCACGGATGTACTTATACTGACTGGTGTAAAAAGTAAGTGTTTCCTTTCCAAGACTAATGGTAAAATATGCATTTCAGGTTGTTTGTGTTAAACATGGATTGTAGGCAATGTTCCCGCTAAGGTGTGCGCAAATGTGCCCGCACACATTTTTCCATCCCCGCACAAGGCTGCACACAGAAATATTGTAAAAATAAGTTTGTTTCACCAAATTTTTACATTTGCGCACACTTTTTGTTTTGCTGAAAATTTACTACTCACAGAAGTTGATGGTCCGCACACACAATATAAAAATTAGAGGGAACGTTGATTGTAGGGCTTATTTGCTTTATTTTAATAATTAAAACAGAAAAATAAACAACAAGAAGCTTTATTGAATAGAGCTTTTAATCTTAAAAGTATTTCAGTACTCAGGTTGAAATACTGCAATAGATAATCTCAAAAATTATTATTTATGACGTGGCTCAAAGTTTTTAGAGGAAAGTCTGAAAAGTTTTCAACTTCATATTAATCGGCGGGATTGATTGAAAAGCTCATATTTTACATTAATTTGCATCTAAATGGACCGTTGAGTTTGCGGCTGTGAGCTTAATTCAAATGCAGAATCGCTTTTGATGGAAACTTTGAGCTAGCTTTGAAAAGCTCTCGAGCTTTTTTCAACGGGTTGTCGCATGGTTTTATGAACTCAATTATACCAAGTAAGAGATGATTAACACTGGTGGATGCATAGCTAGTAATGCGAAATTCAATCATGACTAAAGCCGATAGCCATAGCCGTATGGTAAAGGATTTAAATTATAAATAAAAAAACGTAGTTTGTGAACTTTATTAAAATGTAGAAAAGATATTCAATGATTTTATCTTTCATCACATATTATTTTACTCGATTCACTTTAAAAATACGTATAAATTGAGAGAACTACGACTGGTCATCTGCCAATCCTGCTTTTCTTTCCATATCCTCTCACAAAGTCATGTTAAGCAACTTGTAAAGTTGATTCATTTTATCTATTAAAGTATTCAATGAATACTTTAGTAGTTAACAATTTTAGGCCATATCAAGCTTTCATATAGTAGTTTAAAAAGTCAAGTAGACTCGGCCAATTCCACAAAATCATTTATATTTTTAAAAAAAATGTAAATATGTTTTGAAATCCAACTAAGCTAACATCAAAACCTACAAAACTATTACTTAAATAAGAAAAACTTTTGATGTAATACTCTTGGCTAGATGACAGAAATATTCTTAGAAATTTAATGCTTCAAATATTATACTTTATAATATCCAAAAGTTATTGTGAAATGGTTGATTTTTATCACGTGTGAGCTTAGAAAAAAATATTTTGCCGTTCAATTTTACAAATAAAACTTGGTACCACTTGAAAAGTTTTAACTGTAAATTTAATTTAAAATAAACGTCATGCAATAGCTTAGTAGTAGCTTTTTCAGTCCAACATTAATCAGTTGATAAGACCTCATTGATGGTAATTGTAACTGGTCAGAAATAAGTAAATAATGTAAAAAAAATATATCAAGACTCCACAATTCAACGCTTGTTGTTTTGATAAAAAAATAAAATTCAATATTTGATATTTTTTCTGTATGACTTACCATTAAGAACGTGTACGTTGACAACTGCCTGAAGATCTTGCCCAACGGAGCAGGTGTACCGCCCACTGTCACTTGCATTTAACCGCGCCACTAGAAGAGTGCTGTCTGCACCCCCTTCCACAGTTTCTGTTTTCACACTGAAAATAATGTACAGAAATAAAATTTAATTTACAGCTCGTAACGATAAAGCCAACTGAAATATGACAGATTATAGAAATACAATTCCCCAGGTTTTGCATTCAAAATCAACAGAATGAATAGTAGATCGTTTTATATTATTAAGAAAATTAGATTTTTTTATAAAAAAAAATGATTAGAGCAAGCTGTGATAATTCTTGTTATTTTTTTTTTCCTATAAAACTTTCCCATTTGATATTTGTGATAATTGTAATAAATTTGTACTTATTAAATTTAGGTCCTTTTATTACCTAATTGGTTAGTATTTTGTATTGAAAATCAGTAACATATATTTTAAATTAAGCCATTAATTTATATTATTTTCGTGCTTATTTTACCAATTGTTTGTTACACCTTGTTATAGGTATAACTTTTTTCTTTTTCTTTTCAGAGAACAAAATAATGTGATATATTTTAGTGTTTGAATACTTGATTGTTATTTTTAAACATTTTAATAAATAAATTGACATTGTTAATAATTGACTTTGGATCATTTTTGAATGACCTATAACAGTATTCAGCAAACTGCGGCTCTTTGGCCTCTTCAGTGTGGCTCTTCCACAGAAAACCACATACATACAATTAAAGCTTCGTGTTTCACGCGCAGAAGTCAGTTTTCGGTTTTAAAACGTAGAATTAGAAAAGGCGACGTAGAATTGGATCTCAGAGAAAGTATCCCAATCAAATTGAGGATATTTAAAACAAAAACCATCATAGGAGTATCCTTATCAAGCTAATAACAATGTACTTACCTATACAGTTTGAGTTTTAAAAATTTGGCTCTAAAATAAATTTTAATCGTTGTATAGTTGATATTTGGCTCAGTTGACTAATGAGTTTGAAGACTACTGACCTATAATAACGCAAGAAAAAAGATTGAAATCATTTCTAATATACAAAATCAAAGTGAGAAAATCAGAACATTATTTTAAGCTATCAAAAACATCTAATCCAAAACCTTTAAGCTAAGCTTCTAAGAAAAACTGTCATATGTATTGCTTCAAACTTATGCTTGAGCTACTATTTATAGACTTATTGTTATTATCTATAAGATTTCTTTATAAGATATTGAAATTCCAAAAGCAGTTTGCGGTCGTTGAAAAATCCTAGAGTAACTGCGTAGTGGGCGATGCTCATATTTTAGGAATTATTTGCAATGTATGATCAAAGAAACAAATGAATTTATGTAGATGTACTTCATCTAATTATCCAAAAAACTATATCTTGGCAATTCTAGCCAAATGAAAATATTTTCTGTAGGTTTTATAATATACATCCATTTACTTGATGCGGAAAATAAAGAGCTACGATTTAAATAATAAATAACGAAAGACCTTTGAGTGGTGCTCTCAAACAAAACTTCAACCCTTGTATATGTGGACCATTACCCTATAGCCCGTGCTTTGTTTATAATATATTATTACAATAAACTTCAGAGAATAGTAAAGCTGCGAAAATAATTATTGTTAGACGTTGATTTATAGTACATAGGCTCCGGTCAAAAAAAGATACCATAAAATACAAAGAGAGCTTTACACAAATAAAAAACACTGCAATTTTTTCGACTATTAAAATGGTATAAAACCTCAAGCATTTGGAAAACAGCAATTTGTATATTGGAAAATATCATTGTTCATAATTTATTATTTTTAAGTATTTTTTTTCAAATATTTTAATGTGAATTTTTTTTCCATGTCCGCTCCTAATGTGGAGCATAAATGGAGTATATCTCAACAGAAGTGTTTCTACGAGAATTGCTTGTTACTCAGTTCTTCAACCTCTCTTTTTCCAAAGATAGTAGGAATAGAAGGACATGACTAGTGGTAAGCTAATCGCTCTCGATACACCCTGTTCATAGGACAGGATAGGTGGAAAGGGGGAATTTGGAATTGAGAAAAATAATATATTTTTTTGCAGTAAAAATACAAAGCATTAATAAACGAAAAAAAATTGCAACCCTTAAAGGACTATCCATGTAAAACGTAATGGTTCATATTCATTCAAAATATATTTATTAAATGTAATACCTCAATTTAGTATTTTTTTAAAGCTGGCTTTCACTATCTTTTTAAATCTTGAAGGCCCCTGCGATCACATGTTGAAATACGAGAATTTTTATGTTATACCATATACTTGAATTCATTTGTTAAAAAAACAGTATTTAATCATTATTGTGAATTGGTTTTAATCTGTTTTTTAATTGATTTAAAAATTATTAGCTATAACTGTTTTTAGATCAATGTCTTTGTTCAATTTGCTCTTATATAATTTGAAAATTCTAACAAGCTTAAAGTAAAAACTACCTGACGTTAAATACAATATAGGCTATTTTATTTAACATGTGTTTTCCATAAGTTGTTATAAATGTGACCGCCAGGAGTTAATAGTAATAGTATTAAATTTCATAAAGAATTAAATTTAAATATTTACAAATTTCGCCAAAGTGATCATTATGCTCACCAAAAAACTATATGGCAATTTTTTTTCCATATTATTTCTCATTTGTCAAAGTATTAATTAGCGACATAACATTTGTTTAACTGTGAACATATTTTTCAACAATAATCGAGGTGAATTCTTAAAGAAATCTTATTACCAAATGTATACTTTTAGTTATGAGTGGGTCTAGGGAAGGCATGGGGAACCTGCGGCCTTTTGGCTACTCTGGTGCGGCCTTCTGGCTAATTTTGTAAATTTATGTAAATTCTTAAATTCCTGACATATTCGGACCGTTAAGTCCTATTTCCGGTCAAATATTCCCTAGTCAATGCTTACTGCGGCCTTATGACGTATCTGAAAAATGAATGCGGCCTTTAGAGAGTAAAAGGTTCCCCACCCCTGGTTTTGGGTATCCAATCCTTTTTTGTAATCCCGGATTTTGGGGTTGACTAATATTTAATCCCGGGATCGAGCACTCAACGTGAAACCGTGTATAATTTGAAAGTTTTGGTAAGTTTTTTTTTAGCCCACCGAGGAATTTGAAATCCTCAATACGCTATACTTTTTCCTCAGATTTTCTCAGAAACCCGTTTGTTTTTTCAGCTCTTCCAATTCCGAAATCTTATAAATTTTCGGGATTTGCTTAAAATTTCTCAATCCCGAAATCCCGGGATCGCGACCATGTCAATCCCGGGATTTCGGGATCAGAAAATTGAACGGGATCCCGGGATTGGATGCCCTAGTTGGGTCATATTCGTAGAAAGAATATATTATTCAAAGTAAAATAAATCATATGGAACATACTATTTCACGTTGAGCTTGTTTATAATTGAATTGTAAGAATTGAAATGCAAATATTCCCTCGGCGGAGTACAAGACAAAGGACATTTCATTTGTTCCTAACAAATTCAAAGTATACAATCCCGTTTGTTTCTAGACCAACATTAAATTAATTGGAATTAAAACTTGCGGATGCAGAGAAAAAGTTTTGTCAGAGCTTTTTTTCCAAATAGAATACCAAGGTTCGGTATTGAGTTTTGCGCTGGGTAAACTTTTTGTGTTGCCGAGACGGCGGGTGATATTTGCCTTTTCACGTCTGAAAAATACTTCTTTTTGAAGGAAATAGAGGATTGTTTTTTTTTAAATACTATCAAAGTAAGCCAATAAGAATCAGATCAAATTATGTTATATAATTGTTATAAATGTAATATTTTAAATTTATATTCACTAAAGCGTATGAATTTCTAGTGAAAAAAAAATATTAAATACCAAAGATAGATACAATTAGTATTGATCATTTTTATAAGTATTCTTTTCTATATCGATGCTCATTTGCAACGTTAAACAAAATAATATATTATATTCTGAATGGAAAAATATTCAGTAAGTATTTGATGAGTTGTTTTAAATCGTTTGATGAACCTTTTTTTTCAGATAAACGGAATTATTTTTAATTTAAATTTTCGACTGAAGGTGCTTGGTGGAATTTCAATGTTAAATTTGAATCATTCAAATGTACGTTTACACATTTTTGCCACTTACGACCCGGGTTTCGCCTTTCGGCATCTTCGGGCGTTCAAGTGCATTATTTGTGTTATATTGTATAAAAAGAAAACATAAGATTTATTAGAAAATTTAAAAAAACACCAATGAATAAAAATATGTCTTAATAGACTGTTTATATTGCTACGAAGTTTCGAACCTGCAAGATTCTTTAATAAGGGCAAATAATTATATTTATGAAGTATTGAAATAAATTTAATTAGAAAAGTATACGTTGAACCTTAAACAAACTAATGAAGATTTTGACTTCAATTTGTCTTATGTTTCTTTGTCTGATAAACAAATATTAAGTGCATTTAAATAGTTCTTGAAAGAAAACAACGATTTAAGAACAATTTCCATGTATTGATAAATTTACGATTGTTTGTGTTGTTAAACCAAACCATGCATTAAAACCAAAAAATCCTGTCATAATGAAAATTAATAGTAAGCCCACAAATTCGATATGACACAATTGAAGTTTAATGATAAAGTTTAAACCTTTACTTACTTTGTGAATATGAATAAATATATAAGCCACTAGTTTGCATTATTGTGAGAGTCACGTGTTTTGTCCCTTCGAAACCTCTGTGAGTTGTTAAAATTTGATAGGTATGTACTAGAATGCCTTTTATTCAAATTGCTTAATTAATTACCGACGTGGACTTGCCACGTACACATAATGAAAGGGTGAAGAGTGCTGTTCAATGTGAAATACTTTAGGAAAGAATATTTTATGTTTTAATTGAAAGTACTTTAGATGAGTAATAATTACTTCATTAATACATCACTAATTACAAATTCCTGCGGGAAAATTTACATTTTTTTTTATCGTGTAACACATTGAGAAATTTATAAGGTTATATTTTCTTCACATACAATGAAAGATTTTTACTTCGGTATACCTTCCAACAACTAGCATAGCTTTAAAACATATATGTTTTTTTTTTAAATAATAAACAATTATTTCTTTACAAACTGCAGTATTGAAAAGCGATTATTTTTTAAATTATTTCAAGCAAAATGAATATAAAAATGGGTTCAGTCTAATGTCTTGCACGGGTTAGCTAGTAAATCGTCAAAAATTGACCTTAAATGGAAAATTCATCGATAAATTTAAAAAAAAAACCGTAAATACCTAATAATTTTATTTTTTGTTGAGATTGAGGCAAGCATTTTAAAATACAAGATTATTGCAAATATGCATTTGGGAGGCAGAGCTTTTGTTTTTTTAACTTTAAAAACGTTGAAACTACCAAATGATGCAACTGTAAGTTAAGTATCAGTTGACAATGCTCGCAATGAGCGAAACCGATCCTGAACTATTAAATAAAGTGGAATAAAGTACAAAGGAATATTGTATTTTTGTTAAAATAAGCTAAGTATATAAAATAAGTATATATCTGGCTATATTTCCATCATTGTTGGTGTATTTTTGTTTATTCAACATTAATCAGTAAAATGACTTTCTGACCAACAATAAAAGTATTGCATCAGAACAATCAATTTTATCTGCAGGACTAATATTAACAAACATCAAGTCTTAATAAAGTTATGAAAGTAAGTATATTTAATGAGAGCCTATTTTCATTCTGAAAATTGTTTTATTATTTTATGAAATTTTAATTAAGAATGTATGCCAAGTGTATATAAAGCATGTAATTAATGTGTTATATACACAAAAAAGTCAATAGACAACTTTTCACCAAATTAACCAAGCTCGATGTTGCATAAGTTAAGGATGTATGAAAAAAAAAATGATTATCTAATCACTCATTTAAATATATCAGTTAAAATCACAGGAGACGTATAATGCATGTATGAAATTGTTCATATAATGTAATATGTATGTATGACATTATTCATCATAGAAATATTTAAGCCCAGGTTTTAGTTAATCGTAGTAACATAATTAATAGCTAATACGTATTTTCTTATATTAGTAAATTAAGAGGAATTATTTACCGTTTACCGATTATTGAATTTTGACGGTAAATTGCAAGCCTTACTTCGGTCTAAGAAAGAGTCGAATCTAATAAAAATGGTTTGGAAAAGTTTTATGTATTTTATGGATGAATATTTTTTCAAAAAAAAATCCTAGCAGCTGTTAGTTTTTTCTTTGAGCTTAAGAGCGCAATGCGCTATTTATCGCATTCCAAAATTATGTAGACTAAACAGACGCATGACCTCATAAAAGAGTAATAAATGTCGTTTAGTACGTTGCTGGAATCGAAAAAAAATATTTTTGCCATTTTAAATAATAAATATATAATACTCAATCTTATAGCATAAATTTTCATCCACTACCCATCTGCTTACATTTTTGTAGTAAAGGTTCTAGTCTAAATGCACTAGATCAACTATAAATAAATATACATAATCAAGCCGATGATATCTTCAATGAACAAATAAATATCAATCAATCAAAATTGTTAAAACTTTTAAATGACGTTAATGTATCTCATTGTACATAATTACTTAATTAAATAATAATTCCATATTTTTTATCGTTTCAAGAAACACTGTCAATTTTTGAAATATAAATATATATAATTTCTAATACAAATTCAGATGGTAAATTGGATGAAAGGACTAACTTTTTATATCATTAGTGTAAGTGTAAACATAATTCTGATGACAGCATAAGCCGAAATAGCTATCAAATCAACCATAAATATATAAAATAATATCTTTATAACTAAAATAAATATTTTTTTTTCACCATCGTTATTCATGATAATTATAAACTAAAGATAATTTTCATTTACATATTATGGTGTGTCTTCAATACGTAAAAAAATATAAATAAGAATATTGATTTATGTCTTTTATCAGAAAAATAGGTTTTGAGTAGAAATTACCAAATTCATCATTAAAGGTTAAAAAAAAAACTCTTTTCTGTCAGTACACAATCTTAACGTGCAATTGGTTCTAGTATTTTTCAATATATTTAATTTGATTACGACTAAAATAATTACAAACAAAGTTTTAGGCTCAGTTTTTTGTAGGTTGTATTTTCAAAAATAAATAATTATTCAATTTTGTTATTAGCGTGCAAAAATAGTTTCCGTAAGTAATAAGCGAATTAAAAAAAAATGAAAATGTCCCTTGAAATCTGTTTAGAGTTTATTTTTGATATTTTTGCGGTGAGAGGTGCCAATCCAATAAAATTAATAAAAAAATGTCATTTCATTTCGAATTAAATCTTGATATAATCCGATGTATCGGCATATAATCTTACTAGCAACTATTGCGTACTGAAATATAATAAGTCTGATCAAACATATTAAAAAAAACAATGAATTTACAATTAAATTACTATTAAATCCACAAATTTTTATTCGAATATTTGTTTTCAACAAATATTTGGAATCCTTAGTCGCAGTGTTTGAATTCACATCATCAACTTATCCAAGACTCACGTTCACTTCATGGTTGATTCACCTTGTTTTGTTCAACCGGAAAGGTCAAAACTGTTTTAGCTTGATTTTTTATTGTTTGATTGAAAAGTAAACAATCTGCTAGCCGGACATTGTTTTACAGGTTTAGCTGAGCTTGATTATGTTCCATCTCTGAAACATATGTCACATCCGGTGTTTTCGATCACATGCCGGAAGTTTGTTGAATAAAATAATGAACTGACTGAAAGATGTTTTTGTTTGATCAATTATTTATTGGAACTGTGTCTCTGAGGTAGATCAGGGGTAGATTCCCAAAGTCTTAGTTATGGCATAATCTTGTATGAAGGCTGAATTTCTTCGATCCATTAGTTTTTGGAGATATTATTCTCTACGTGAGAATAGGCGATAAGATATCAACTTTTTTATCAAGCGCAAGATGAAAACATAAGAAACAATATCTAAAATTATCAAATACTAAAAATGTGAGTTAAATGGCAGTGAACGTTTCTTAACGAAGTGTAAAATATATAATAAAACTTCAATAAAACCGTCAAAATGTGTGATCATCCGGAGACGAATAAATAAGATTTTGTTTGTGTTTATATATATATTTTTAAAAATAATACCTATAATTAAGACTAATTTTTAATTTGCTTACATACGAAAATTCGTTTAATTGATAGAATCTAGTTTAAAAGGATTTTCAAATCTTTCAGTTGAATTAAGCATTCCTTATTGTAATATTGTAATAACATTTATTTGTTAAAAATGAACAGGGAGCTAGTGGCGTGCATAAGCAAGGACCTCCTTTTTAAAGGTTACTTCACTTTTACGATACTTAATGACGTGTAGAATATTACATCACATCTAACTTATTTTAACTAAGATATCACTTGGCTCACTTCACCTCTAATATACCCATATTTTTAACACGTTAGAGAGGATGATTCTTGAAAAAATACAAATACATTTAGAATATTTGATTTTCTACACTTCAATTCCATTATCTAAAGCAAGAAGCTGTAAGCATGTCTTTCCGGCTTATAAGCAGAAGTGAAATCCCTTAAAAGGACACCAGTTAGAAAATCATTATGTTTTGGTAGAGTTAGAAAACATACTAGATATGAAATATACTAGGAAACCAAGACGTGTTTTGAGTAGTGACGTCATCTATATTGACGAACAATAAGTCGATTTTAACCTGATAACTGCTTAAGACCGTTGATAACTTAATTAGATAATAAAGCATCCCATAGAAACAAGGTACTTGAATGATGCCGATAACAACAAAAGTGTTATTATTTTTTAACATATATTTTTAAAAATAATCTTCTTGGATACCTTTCTAATTCGAAGACTGGTCAAATACTTTGTGATCGAATAAAAACCACACGAGCTTAAGCTTACGAAATACGACATTTTTTCAACCTAAGCATTCTTTAGAATACATTTTAAAATTTTGTTAAAATGAACCAATGTTAGTTAGCTAAGGGGTGCCTCAAACCAACGTAGACCGACAACTTTTGCATGTGTAGGATTATGATGATTTGCTTAGACGAGTGAAATAATTAATTACACACGGTTAAACGTGAGTAAACGTAGGTACAATTATCAGCCAGCGCGCTTCAAAACACCCGCAACTCTCTTTATCATGCGCGATAGTTTTTTTTTTGAACTTTGGGTAATATTTCAAAAAAGGCTTATACAATTTTCACATTTTACCAGAAACGTTTAACTGTCCTTGTTTATTGCGGTTAAATTTTTAAATTAAAGTAAATAATACTCTTTCCTGTTGTATGTCATTCACAATTATATTAAAATAGCATTATAGAACAATTTCATTAATGTGTTTTTTTTCCATGTATACTGAAAAAGGTAATGTCGTTAGGTTTAGTTAAGTTTATTTTAAATTTAATTAAAACGATGTGTCTAAATATAATTTAATTACAATATTCAATTATGTTGTCAGGTTAAGTTAAGTAAAAAAACCACTCTTTAATACAATGCAAATGATGTGTGCATATAACATGAAAGAACCAAAGATTGTAATATTTAAAATTATCCATGCTTGGTTCATGCACTGAATTATTTGTTGCGTGGCTTATTCGAGAGTATTCCTTTATGTGTGACAACGTTCTATAAATATACATTTGTAAAGGTGTCGGAGTCATAGGCTACATTTAAATAATATAAAGAAAACTAGACGATAAACTTTGCGTGACAGACACAAGCCAAAATTCAGTAAACACACATATGTCGACAGCCCTGCATGTCATTTCGCAAAAAGGCAAAAACAAACAAAGTACGGCGTATGAATATTTGAATGAATGTTTCCTACTTTTCCCAACAGCCTCTTTGCCATTTGGACATACACTGAAGAGCTTTTAGAGGTATCAGATTTAGTAAAAGAAACTCAAATATTTATAAGAGTCCATTAGGTCACAGCAAATACAATTTTTAAGCAGTTAAATATTTTGCGCGCTTCTAAATGTGCTGTCGTTTACAGTGAATTTCAGTGTATTAAACATACAATCAAATGTGTCAGTGAATACTTTTGTAAATCTATATCTGTAATTAAGTACTTTTATGAGGGCTGAAGAGTCGGGTAAAAAACAAACGCTCCGACTCTTAAAGACAGCTTAAAATAGAAACCAATCCTGACTCCGAATTTAACTAGCATATCTGTATACGGGCAAATCACTCATGTTACTAAAATATATTGTAGTAGATTTCACCAAACAATACGATGAATAGACTTATAGTTTTTCAATATTTTAAAATCATTTGTCTCCGTTTTTTTCGACTCCAACTCCGACTCCACAGCCTTGCTTTTTATAACGTGTTGTCCGAAAAGATTGTTTGTTTTAAATGAGTATCAATGCAATGCATTTACGGAAAGTAATATTTCTTTTGTTGCAAATAAAAACAGCTATCTTTGTTGTTGTAATTATTTATTAGTTGATAATAAAAAATGGATATAAACCGTGTCGCTTAAGTCCACTTCAACTAACTTTTCCGGTTCTAAGCTCAAGAAATGCGACCCTAATACCCACATTTTCTTCAATATATATTTTAATATGGGTGATACAATGTTTATAATTAAGGTATTCTTATATCATAGTTTTTTGGACCTTTTGTAGTTTATATAAGTACGCGATAATGATCGTTCGTAAGATTGCTGGGCTAAATTCGTCAGTTGTAATTTCATATGTGTGCTGGGATGACGTCTTTTTTACGCGCAACTTAAAATATGATTATTTATTAAATAATCACGGATTTTTATAAAAAAAAATGTATAAGGAATGATGCAAAGAGATATTTTAAAGCCCTTAGACTATTTATTTATTTTTTAAACCACTGGGGTCCCTAAACGACCCCATCGGCAGAGAAGTATTTTTCTAGTCTCCGAGCCGCGAAAGCTAATCGGAAAAGACATTTTTGTTAGATCTTCATCGATTCATTGAATGATGTTGAATAAAATGTAGTATTTGAATTTTTTAATTGTCCTGTATGTAAATATTTTTTATTGATTAGTAAATGATTATTTCAAACACATTATATACTAAAGCAGATCCTAATTGAATGGAAAATTATTCATAACTCTTTGGTACAATGAATATTTTTGAAATTTATAATTATAGACTTTTATCATTAGTCTGCAGACGCTAACCATACTGTTTAATCCAGCAATTGCATAAAATTATTGTGTTGCCTATAGTGAAACGTTGACAATACAATTAATTGCATTCATTAACACCCATTTTCCAAGATAATTACACGAATAATTAATATATATCATTTGTATAATTAATTACTCCCATCTTACGCATGAACAATCAAGGTGCGTAGTTAACTGATTGTCTGCGCTAACATTTTAACGATAGGCGATTACATTAAAATTGTTTTAGAGCAAACAATAGTTAGTTTGTATACACTTCATTGCACAATCAAACACTGTTTTATTCACTATCGAATCTGTATAAATACTTACAGTAAATTTACTGAGGAAACTTATTTAAATTATCAGATGTGCTTAAATAATTGAATACGTTTTTATTATTAACAAAATAGTTCGAAATGATTACTAGGTGTATTAATTTCATTGAATTTATTCTGTGAATCTAAAAAAAGTTTGTGGCAGGTAAATGTATAAAATACAATACATAAGCCGTTAGCAGTCGAGTCATTTGTATCCTTTTGAACTCTCTCTAGCATAAAGACATCCACGGGGGATTGAACCAGACGTTAAAGCATACAAATACTTTACCCGGTCCAGTGAAGTGGTTGATATTGGCAGTCAAATGATTAAAAATATGAACAATTTTAAAGAGCAGTGTGTTTTGTTGATTGAATTGGCACTCACTTGGTAGAACTCCATTGTAATAAGGTAAAAAATATCAAGATATTTAAATTTGAATTTGATATTGAAATTCCATCAAGCAACCTCAGTCGAAATACTTAATTATATCAAGATATTTAGTTCTACAAATTTCGAAATGTAGAACTGTAGAATAAAAAAAATGTGGAACTAAATACATGATATTTTTTACATTAAAGCATTGTTTTTGACGAGTATTTAAAAATTTAAAACTATTTCAGTTTTAATATGTAAATATCTCGTTTTATTTTGAATGGGTTTTGTAGTATTATTTTAAAAAGTTTTAAGCATAACTTTTTAAGTCATTGGGTAATTTAAAGCTTTTTAAGTATGAAAAACTGTTTTTATATACTTCTGCAAAATCATGAAAAGAGTACAAATTTTGTTTGCCGAAACTTTGTTTTAAAATATGTTAATTAAGTTGCTTAATATTGTTAACAATAAAGACACAAAACAGCAAGAAAGTTTCACAGTGGAAACGAAATTTAGAAGTAGTGGTTAGTGTATTCAATCCCGGGATCCCGTCCAATTTTGTGATCCCAAAATCTCTGGATTGCGACAGTACTAATCCTGAAATTTCGGGATTGAGAAAATAAAAACACGGATGCAAAGCTGTTTTTGGCAAATCCGTAAATTCCTGGGATTTTGGATTTGGGATCCCGGGATTGAAAAATTGTCGATCCCGAAATCTCGGGATCACAAAAAGGGTCTGGGATTGGATATGCTAGTAGTAGTAGACAAGTTCAGGCTATAAAAGATTTTTTTTTTAAAATATTATACATACATGTCGACTGTGGAAAGGAAAAAGGACGTAACCCACAGTTTTTTCAAAACAGCTTTTTTTCGATAATCACAATCTTTACAACTTAATACACATTATATCAAAAGGATGTAAGTTGAAAATGCAAAATTAGTATATAAATTTATCTTTTATATTTAAAAATAAGGAGATGTGAAAATTCAGATCAAGAAAAAATACTGGATAAAAGGTTTTTTTTTAAAAAAACATTTAAATAATAACAGATAAAGTCAATTAGAAACCAATTATCAGTCTCCATGCACTTCAGGTTTGTGTTTATTGCATAATTTGCCGATGACCCAACATCATCATAACACGTTTTTTGCGCCTCCTGTAAAATTTGGTATATGTAGGTTACGTCCTTTTTCCTTTCCACAGTCGATATATACAAAAATATATCATATTCTGCCAAATAAAAGGTCCCTATTCAAAGTATAAAACGTTGTTTCTGAAAAAATGTTGTTGATAGATATTGCCTGTATGCCACGTATAATGGATTATTGTTGACATATTAAACACATTACAAACATATGTTTATTATTGTTTTGTCTTATTCCTTGCTGAAACGATTTAATATTAATTAATGCAAGCACAGTCGTATAACAATAAGAGACTAATGTATATTATAGACATCGAGACTAAGTTACTAAGTATTTTAAATGATTACGGAATAAAAAATATCATATTCTGCCAGTTAAACGGTTCGTATTCAAAGTATAAAAAGTGGTTTCACAATATTGTGGATATATGAAGAAGGGTTATTTATTTTAGGAATGTAATGTTACTTCACTGCAATTTAAAAATACTACTACCCCAGTTGGAAAACTTTATCGGAAAAAGTCTAACCTTCTCGCCGAAGAACCTCAGAGAATCCACATCTGGGAGACGTGGGAAACCTCTGCGAAGCCTTTATTTGAAATTCGAAGGGAAAGTTTACATCATTGTGCATTTTTCACTCGCAAGGCAATGCATCAATGTCCCGGATAGTGATCGCGTAGTTAACTTGATGTTTAACTCACAAAGAAAGTAGGTATTAAGCAGGTATTCTAACCCGGGGAACACCTGTTTGTTATCTTAGATCCAATTTAAATTGTTCTTATCAAAGCGAAATCGTAATGTAATTGAAACGAAACTTAAATTTGAACTCTGGATTAAAAGCATAGTCAAAAAGAGCACTGAAAACTCGTAAGGTACTCTTAAGAGATAACACAGTTAAAGATATAAAAGGTTTAAAATATAGCGTATTTTGTTAGTTATAAATGTATAAGTACGTCGTTAAAGTAATGATAGAATTTTCACTTTAATAGAAATTGCTTACATTTCTTAGAAAAGTAGTTTATACAAATAATTAATTATGATTAATTTTGAACATTAATTAGCATTTTGTCGCGGGAAAATTTTTTAATGAAATTTTGCCCGCGACAACAATTAGCAATTGCAAATAAAACAATATATAAAATATTTTTCCCAAGCCTACTGCGTGGTTGAGTAGCCAACTTATAATACGGAGCTCAAGAACAGTTTTTATAAATTGATTTTTCAACCGATTTATATATTTCTGCTCGAAGGCATGGATGTATGTGATTTCTTGAATTAATCTCTCCCGCTTATCCTATTTTAATTAAACGGGGCGTAGCGAGTCATAATCAAACCACAAGACTTATCCTAGCCCGAATCCTATATCCCTACTTTCATTGAAAAAAGAAGAGTTGAGCAACTTAGTAGCAATTTTTTAGATCAATTCTATTGGGAGTCAATTTGTTCCACATTAAAAGTGGAGAAGGTTAAAAAACTATTTAAAAAACAATCTCCGCTCCAAATGTGGAGCGAATAATAAAGCTTTTGAATAAAATAAGTGATAACCGGTTGTAAGTCAATCGGTTTAGTTAGAAATTACATGAAAACATCATAAAAAATCACAACTTTGGAATTAAAACCAATAAACAGTTAAATATATGAATTTGAGAAATCGTTCTCTTGACTGTCTAACTAAGAAAAAGTCTTGCCTCTTTGATTGCTTGACTACGGGGTTGAAAACATTATCAATTTATACAAATTTAATAAAACGGCGTAGCTATTTTTATCATTTTAAAATAAACATATTTTTGCTAGAATGTATATTTAATGTTTCAATAGAAAAGTTTTCAAAACGAAGTAACTTTAAATACAAAACAATAAAAAGGAGGCTTTGAGTAAAACTTTATTAAGAAAGTAAAACTTACGAAGAAGTACAAACAATAGAATTTTTCAAACGATTTGTTAGAAGTACTTAGGAAAAACAGTTTATCTATTGTATGACGATTGAAAGTTTTTGGGTCTTTTAAAACTACTTATTATTTTTTTATGGCAAGGCGATAGACTTTTAAAGGAAACTTTCTAAGTTGTGGAAGCTTTTTTATTTGAAATCGGTTATTAAAGATGATTGTTTTTATCCACTACAAAAAAGGGGTTGTGTTCTTTATGAGTAATAAATGTTTATGTATTTTTTAGGCCAGGTATTATTTTAAATGTATATCACATAAATTGATTTGGTGTTTAATTGTAAAAACTCAATTTGATTACAGTATAAATTTAGAAATGTATATTTTAAAAACAGTCTGATAATAACGTAATGATGAAAAAACTATCAACCTAAAACTCCCCTACAAGCATAATACAATTTTGATGTTTTAATCTATTTAAAATAAAAAAACTTGTTGAAGTTTTACTATTTCAAAAATTAACATTGATTTTTTAGTGAGTGGCATATAAAGAATGATGAAATTAGGAACTGATCATTAGTTAGTGAATCACTTTCTTTATATCTTATTAGATGAGAAAAGAATGTATTAAAACATCAACATCCTGAAGCTTCAAAACTAGATTATGCTACTGGGAAGGTCTAAAACCAAACAGATTAGATCAGCCAGCCCATGGTATATCTTTTTAAAAACCACATATACAAAATTGTTAAAAGTATTGATTGTTGTATTTAAATATGTCACAACCTTATTTCAAGTTCTCAGTAAGGTTGAGTTTGTCTTCCGGATTAAAACCGTAGTAATTAATCTTTTTAGATTTAAGTTACGGCATTTTTTTAGCTATACATAAATGAAAGTCATTTCATATTATAATTTACATATCTCAATACATTTTGATATATTTGCTATCAATTATGAGATAATTTCAGAATAACATATCAATGGCGACTTTATAGATTAGTTCAGCGGTCACAAATTAACACCATTCCAAAGATTTTTATCCGACCCCTGATATTCAAATATTAATTTAATCTTAAAGCTTAGTGAACCCTTTAGTTAAAGGTGCGGTGGCGCAGTGCTAAGAACTCTAGCAACCTTATAGGTTGACAAAGTCAGTATCAAACTCGAAATCTCGGACATGAGTGTTTGTTATGTCTTTTTTAATTGATATAGTCTTATGAAATTTAAAATATGTCTGACGCTTTTGATGTTATTAGTTTTACTGCCAAATAGATTTTATATCTGATAATGAAAAAATGATATACAATAAACACTAAAAAGTATACCATCCTAAGAAATATCATGACTCAAAAAAAGAAAGCAGTACTTAGTAAGTATATTATATAATTATCTGTAAACTATTTCTACCGTTAATCATTGAATTGACATTTTTTTTCTGCTGAAACAATTTTGTATCAGAAATCAGAAATATTCATTAAAATAAGGTGAAATAATTTTAGATTTTTTTGATAAATATCTTACGCGCTGCTTCACAGAGACTTGAAAATACCTACCATCCGCGAGTTCGTTTGTGAGATATCTCAAAAGTTTCACAGCGAAGTAGGGAAACATTTTAACCCAACGATATCTAATCTCCACAACTATGACGAGACACTGCCTGAGAATCGTTTTAGACCGAGAGCAATTCTGCTCGACGACCCTCCATAGATCTTATGTCGTCTAAAATTGGCACTTTTAGAACGAAATTAGCATCACGAAAATGACTCTCTTTGTTTGACTTTCTTTGTGCACTGTATGTGTGTATGTATGTATGCGTATGTGTGTGTACATGTACGGATGCAGTATGGGGAAGCATATAGAATGTGATTTGCAAAATAGTGCATATGGAGTTCCCGTGAACTTCTTATCTCTGAAGCGATCGCGCCCTTCTGTCTGCAAACGATGGTAAGGGGATGCAATTTACAATTCTTCAAAAACTTTATCGATGAAGGAGACTAGAAGAACCTTGACGTTAGCGCGTCCTGGTACTTGAAGCTCCATAAATTTGATATCCAAAACAAAAAAAAAACTTTGTAAAGTTGTGAAGTAAGCAGTTCAATATTATTGTAGTCTAAAATTTGTACTACCTTTTACTATAAGGGTTAAATCATCTATGTATACGTACTTTCGTTCCTATACATTTGTTCATAAAACATTGCACAGTGTCTCCTTGACACACACCACCTTATTATGAAGATTATATGATTATGGTTACATAATAAATTCACTTAGAATTAACTACCAAGCATATTTAGTTGACATTAATAGTAAATGCTTTTGTGCACATATTCGTATTACTTGGTTGTATATTTACATACAGATTACGTTGTGTTAGTGTCATCGTAAAATCAAAGCTTCTTAAAATATTGTAAGCATTATGATTTAGATTTAGACGACATCCGTACTGGAAACGTCACACGTATATTCTCAATCAGTATTTTGATTTATAGCTAGCTAAAAACTTTAATAAAAAGTAAAAAAAAAACCTTATAGCTAAATGGTGTAAATAATAATTTGATTGATGTGAAAATATAAGTCTCAGCTTTCAGTTTTATATCAATCGTAAAAAAAACTATAATAGAAATAAAAACGTCAACGTTAAAAATACTGTCTCCAAAAATAATGTAATTTGGTCTAAGAATCGTGTATTATATTGATGAAAATCTTCATTGAATAACATTGATAAATAATGTCATTCTTGAGTATAGTATATTTTATCAAACCGAATTTATTAATCTTAGCAGGTATATATATTTTGGTATTTACCAGTGTTTAGCCTTTCATGCCAATATAGTGGAGTATACTAAAATATATTAATAATACTGAAGATTTTCAACTATGAATTTGTAGTTAAAGTGTAATTGATGGTATTTTATTAGGAAGTTATTGCTATATTTTTTTTTCTTACAAGCTATGACGCAAAATGTTGTTGATTGATTACCTGTGGGTCACATATAATGTATTATTGTTGATATCATAAACACACTACAAAAACAAATATTATCATTTCGTCTTATTCCTTGCTGGAACAATATAATAAGAATAACTGTTATAACATTCGTATAACAATAATGCACTTATGTTATTAACATCGAGATTGGGTAACTAAGTATTTTCAATTGATAAATGACTACGGAAAAAAGTATTTATATAAAATTGTAATGATGAGAGCAACGTTATACCTACGAAAAAATAATAAATCATAAAACAATATTTGTGAGTTTCGCGAAATTTTTTTAATAACGTTGGGTACCAGATTTTTGCAAACTATAGAATATATTCGACTTTCAAATTATTTTTTCTTTGTTTAATATTATTTTGTTTTATAAAATTTGAGTGGATTTATTTTTGTTGCGTATTTTTATGAATTCCATATTGAATTAAAAAAACCACAACTGTTGTTTTGATTTTTGAAACGTTCTATTTTTGATATCAGAAAAAGTAATCAACGATGGTCATTTATTTAATACGATACTACGTATTAAAAATATCTTTTTAGAAGCTTATATAAAATGTAAAACAAATTTTAAGTGAATGATTATAATACGAATCTGTAATAAACAACCTTTCAAACAATATTAATTTAATTGTAAATGCATTGAAAACTTCTTTGACATATATACACATTTAAATTATTAAGTTATCCCTTTAATGTTTTTTATTCATGTCCGCTCCCAATTTGGAGCATATGGCCTCCTGATGAAAGTATCTCAACATATTTTTTTTCTACGAGAACTGTTTGTTACTCAACCTCCCTTTTTTTTCAACGTGAGTAGTAGGCAAAGAAGGATAAGGCTAGAACAGGACTAGTGGTTGACCAATCGTTATTGCTACACCCAGTTATTAAAGAATCAGAAGGATGGAAGGAGAGGAAATGACGTGAATTGACATCACAAACACCCAGTCTTCGATCACAACTTTGAATTGAATAATTTTCAATTTCAGTGTGATCTGGCCGGGAATCGAACCCAGACCTGCGTGATCGATAGATCAAGCTCTAACCAACTGGGCCACAGCAGGAGACTCTTTCAAATAGCTACTGTTAATTGTTATTATAATGTTTGACAGTAAGTTAGGCCTACTTTAGGGAGGACATAATTTAAAAATAATTTTGTCGTTTTTTGTAGTTTTTTTTATAAAAAAAAGTGAAACAGTATTCTCATATAAGTAAAAGAGATTATCTGCACCTAATATTTTTGAATATCATTAAAAGATATTGTTGAAATATTCCGTTAAAACTAAATTTATTCGGAAACAAATTAAATGGTCAGAATTTAAATCAATTTTTGGCCAGAATAAAAATATGAGCGGTCAGAATATTTAATAACAATTTTGGTTAGTAGGTTAGGTTAAGTAAGGTTAGGTTTTTTTTAAATGTCATTTAAATTAAGATTATTCTGACCGATATATTATGATCATTTAATATAAATTCTGACGAATGTTATTTCAATTTTGACCAAAAAATTACGAGCAAATTTATTCTGCAGTAATTCTTTAAATAGTTCAAAAATTTGGCCAAATATTGAACATCACTGTTTTTAGAAATGAGGAATTGAAGTTAGATTGTAATATGGTAAGGAACACCTGCAACGCTAATATAACAAAGGATTATTTATTTTCATATTCATAATACGAGGAAGCGTTATTACGCATGTTAATCTTGTGTTGTAATTTCTATTGCATAACATATAACGTAATAATGCCACATAATTAATAGAGCTTTACACTGTTGCCAAGATGATGCAGTTATCATATTTAATGAAAGTCTTTGGTAATCCTAGAGAGGACTGTGTTTGACATAACTTGATTTTGATGACATTTTACATTGAAAAATTTTCCGTCTCTTTTTTACCCTTTAACCTGATCTGTGCGTGCGGTATTAATACGGACGTGCATGGAGGGCCGTGATTTTCTTTCAAAAAATAAAACCTAATAAATATGTAATTTTTAGACTTATAATATTAGTACATTACAAAAACTTACCATATAAATACACGATGGGTCATTTCCGCCATCATTTATCAAAAAACGTTTCAAAAACGGAAATTATCGACAAGGAATTATAGCTCTGCTAGCAACAAATTTGAACACAACAAAAAAGCTTTTTTTAAAATAGCTGTATTATAAAACAATATCTTTTAAGTTACATTTAAATCACACTATGATTCCAAGAGATGTCACTATATGCATGATATTTTAAAATTATTAAATACGTTTGTTGTGGCCTTTAAGCCGTGTCTCAAGTACTACGTGTAAACACGTACATTTTGTATGGCCGGCGCTACGAGCACGGAATCTTTTGGCGTGTTAACACGTCGCTGGCAGAGAACCGGTTAAATGCATGAAATTCTACATTTAAATAAAAACAAATATTTTCATATACAATTGGTGATTGTGGGTGTAGAAATCATAATTTCCGAATTTTTTTCATATATTTATATCAAAACTTAGTTACACTACACTAACCACTAGTTCCACCCTTACTTTGTCATTATCCCTCTATCTTCTAGAACAGTGTCTGCCAAACTTTTTTACTTCACGGCACACTGGTGAATGGGATTTATACCGCGGCACACCAAATGAAAATGCTTTAAAAAAGGAAATGTACCCTTAAAAGAGAAAACGTGGAAAATGTGTCGCGTTGACCACTATATTGTGAACAATATTTGTTTGAATGTGTAAATGTTGAGTTTATTTAAATTTGAAGAAAATTGAGTAGCTCTGTGATTATGCGTGCCCCATGTTAATGTATTTTCAGCCCACCGCGAAACGCTGTATTATGATACTATAAAATCATCCATATTTGCAGTGGGCGTAGATTAAAAAAGATCTTACTTAAGAATATGGTATAATATTTTAATATTTGATGAAGTGGCTCAATTTGTCAATGTCTGTAATCTAAATCGAAATTGTCACATAGTATAAAACATGTAAAATTCGGAGTGCAGTGCAGTGCAAATGCAAAGTGTCTTATGGCAAATTACATGTCACACCAGACAAGCGAAAAATAGCATCCGGATATACTTTTGCCCGCCGACGTTGCTTCGTCCGTGACATTTATTCATATTCCAGCATGGAAGCTGTAAGACTTCACAGCTACTCTCTTGGAATATCTCGATTCATATTTAAGTATTTCAAATTGAATATTAAAAAAAATATATATTAATTAACCCAAAAAAACTGCCACACAAATTTAATATTTTGTTTTGTTTTATTAGAACAAACAACTTATTACATGTGCTTCAATATGTTTTTTATGATACTTCACAATCGAAATTTAAAAAGATGTTTTTATATTATTTCAAGGGTAAACAATTTATCCTTATTAAGCTAGTAAAATAAGTCACTACACATTATTTTCACTTATGTAGTATCTATTGACTCGAAGCTAATTCCGTTTTATTTCGGCAAGATCTGTCTTAAAGAATTTGTTTCAGACCCTCTGTCAGATTCAATTTTTATTTCGGCGTCTATCCATCCATATACCAAACACGAAGAAGCTCTGGGAAATCATTTGTTTAAGGAAGTTAGGGAATATTTTTTACCTAGCAATATTCTTATTTACAATAAATATCCTTTGTTATTTAAATAACACTATATTTATATCGCTATATTTTAAACCTATCATTTTAATTTGGTGTTTTTCCACGGTATGGGGTTTGCTTAAAAATATTGTCACCCGCTGTAGTCTAGTTTGTAAGACCTTGGCTCTACCGATAAGGCGAGTCTGAGTTCAATTCCCAGTAAGGTCAATGTCAAATTTAGATTTTTAAATTTAAGATTGTGGTGTCAATTATCGATTATCTTATTTTTCAATTTTAACCTTTTTTATGAATTGTTATTAGCCGTAATGTAATTTTTTTTTAAATGAAAAAAGAACATAGGTACGAGCTATAAAAAGCGATAAATACACATATTTTTTTTTAAATTGAGAAAGAATATGTTTGTATTTTATGCGAAATACAAACACTCAGTAAATAATATTTAAAATCTTAGCAAGCGATATATTCATCAATTGGAATATTTCAAATCTGATTGATTCCGGTATCTTAACATTAATAGCCGATAAGGTCCGTCTGTAAGGACGTCCGCAGTAAGGTACAGACCAATGATTTCGATTTATTCTGAACAGCACATTTTTGAAATGTTGTTCTATCCAATGAGAGCGGCTTATTTTAAACCGGGCGTGAATGTTCTGATATCGCCACGTTTGAAAATTTGATATTTCTTGGTGTAGAGCTAAAGTATTGTATCACCATACATCATAATATTCGAATAATCAAAGACTTTAATTCGACTATTGCAAACTATGATTATAGGGCTATCGAAATGAATCGTTTGATCGTGTGAGTCGATGTGAGACTAATATTTTTTGGAGCGGATTTGATCAATTGAATCATAATGATGAATCTTTTCACGTCTGACCTTGAAAATCTGTTAGAATTCTTTAATACATTAAGAATATTCAAATTATGATATGGATATATCATAGAATAATATTTTGCTTTTTTCATACACTTGGACAAAATGTGCAACTGATTTTTTATTGAAAAATTGGATTTGATCTTTTGATTTATATTGGAAATAATTGTTAAATAATTTAAAATCCGAAAAATGGTTGTTAGCAAACTCGAACATTATTCCAATAATTCAATAATTTACGAAATTTCTGCTACTACGAAAAATGGTTGTTAGCAAACTTAAACATTATTCTAAAAAATCAATAATTTACGAAATTTCTGCTTCTACGAAAAATGGTTGTTAGCAAACTTAAACATTATTCCAAAAATTCAATAATTTCAATAATTTACGAAATTTCTGCTACTACGAAAAATGGTTGTTAGCAAACTTAAACATTATTCTAAAAAATCAATAATTTACGAAATTTCTTCTTCTACGAAAAATGGTTGTTAGCAAACTTAAACATTATTCCAAAAATTAAGTAATTTAGGAAATTTCTGCTACTACGAAAAATGGTTGTTAGCAAACTTCAACATTATTCCAAAAATTAAATAATTTACGAAATTTCTGCTACTACGAAAAATGGTTGTTAGCAAACTTGGACATTATTCCAAAAATTCAATAATTTACGAAATTTCTGCTCCTACGAAAAATGGTTGTTAGCAAACTTGGACATTATTCCAAAAATTCAATAATTTACGAAATTTCTGCTCCTACGAAAAATGGTTGTTAGCAAACTTGAACATTATTCCAAAAATTCAATAATTTACGAAATTTCTGCTACTACGAAAAATGGTTGTTAGCAAACTTAAACATTATTCTAAAAAATCAATAATTTACGAAATTTCTGCTTCTACGAAAAATGGTTGTTAGCAAACTTAAACATTATTCCAAAAATTCAATAATTTCAATAATTTACGAAATTTCTGCTACTACGAAAAATGGTTGTTAGCAAACTTAAACATTATTCTAAAAAATCAATAATTTACGAAATTTCTTCTTCTACGAAAAATGGTTGTTAGCAAACTTAAACATTATTCCAAAAATTAAGTAATTTAGGAAATTTCTGCTACTACGAAAAATGGTTGTTAGCAAATTTAAACATTATTCCAAAAATTCAATAATTTACGAAATTTCTGCTACTACGAAAAATGGTTGTTAGCAAACTTAAACATTATTCTAAAAAATCAATAATTTACGAAATTTCTGCTTCTACGAAAAATGGTTGTTAGCAAACTTAAACATTATTCCAAAAATTAAGTAATTTAGGAAATTTCTGCTACTACGAAAAATGGTTGTTAGCAAATTTAAACATTATTCCAAAAATTCAATAATTTACGAAATTTCTGCTTCTACGAAAAATGGTTGTTAGCAAACTTAAACATTATTCCAAAAATTAAGTAATTTAGGAAATTTCTGCTACTACGAAAAATGGTTGTTAGCAAATTTAAATATTATTCCAAAAATTCAATAATTTACGAAATTTCTGCTACTACGAAAAATGGTTGTTAGCAAACTTGGACATTATTCCAAATATTAAATAATTTACGAAATTTCTGCTCCAACGAAAAATGGTTGTTAGCAAACTTGAACATTATTCCAAAAATTCAATAATTTACGAAATTTCTGCTACTACGAAAAATAGTTGTTAGCAAACTTAAACTTTATTCCAAAAATTGAATAATTTACTAAATTTCTGCTACTACGAAAAATGGTTGTTAGCAAACTTCAACATTATTCCAAAAATTAAATAATTTACGAAATTTCTGCTCCTACGAAAAATGGTTGTTAGCAAACTTAAACATTATTCTAAAAATTAAATATTTTACGAAATTTCTGCTACTACGAAAAATGGTTGTTAGCAAACTTAAACATTATTCCAAATATTAAATAATTTACGAAATTTCTGCTACTACGAAAAATGGTTGTTAGCAAACTTAAACTTTATTCCAAAAATTCAATAATTTACGAAATTTCGGCTACTACGAAAATTGGTTGTTAGCAAACTTTAACTTTATTCCAAAAATTAAATATTTTACGAAATTTATGCTACTGCGAAAAATGGTTGTTAACAAACTTGAACATTATTCCAAATATTAAATAATTTACGAAATTTCTGCTACTACGAAAAATGGTTGTTAGCAAACTTAAACTTTATTCCAAAAAATCAATATTTTACGAAATTTATGCTTCTACGAAAAATGGTTGTTAGCAAACTTAAACATTATTCCAAAAATTAAGTAATTTAGGAAATTTCTGCTACTACGAAAAATGGTTGTTAGCAAATTTAAACATTATTCCAAAAATTCAATAATTTACGAAATTTCTGCTTCTACGAAAAATGGTTGTTAGCAAACTTAAACATTATTCCAAAAATTAAGTAATTTAGGAAATTTCTGCTACTACGAAAAATGGTTGTTAGCAAATTTAAACATTATTCCAAAAATTCAATAATTTACGAAATTTCTGCTACTACGAAAAATGGTTGTTAGCAAACTTGGACATTATTCCAAATATTAAATAATTTACGAAATTTCTGCTCCAACGAAAAATGGTTGTTAGCAAACTTAAACATTATTCTAAAAATTAAATATTTTACGAAATTTCTGCTACTACGAAAAATGGTTGTTAGCAAACTTAAACATTATTCCAAATATTAAATAATTTACGAAATTTCTGCTACTACGAAAAATGGCTGTTAGCAAACTTGAACATTATTCCAAAAATTCAATAATTTACGAAATTTCTGCTACTACGAAAAATGGTTGTTAGCAAACTTAAACTTTATTCCAAAAATTCAATAATTTACGAAATTTCGGCTACTACGAAAATTGGTTGTTAGCAAACTTTAACTTTATTCCAAAAATTAAATATTTTACGAAATTTATGCTACTGCGAAAAATGGTTGTTAACAAACTTGAACATTATTCCAAATATTAAATAATTTACGAAATTTCTGCTACTACGAAAAATGGTTGTTAGCAAACTTAAACTTTATTCCAAAAAATCAATATTTTACGAAATTTATGCTACTACGAAAAATGGTTGTTAGCAAACTTGAACATTATTCCAAATATTAAATCATTTACGAAATTTCGGCTACTACGAAAAATGGTTGTTATCAAACTTTTTTTTTCCAAAAATTCAATAATTCACGAAATTTCTGCTACTACGAAAAATAGTTGTCAGCAAACTTGAACATTATTCTAAAAATTAAGTAATTTACGAAGTTTCTGCTAATACGAAAAATTGTTGTTAGCAAACTTAAACATTATTCCAAATATTAAATAATTTACGAAATATCTGCTAACTATAAAAATAAAATATATTAAAATAAAATATAATTAAATTAAATTAAATTCAATAAAATAAAATAAAATAAAATAAAATAAAATGAAATGAAATAAAATAAAATAAAATACCATAAAATAAAATAACATAAAATTAAATTAAATTAAATACTATGCAACAAAAATCTCACGTTGCTAGGCAACGGGCTTACAGCTAGTCTATATATTAATAGCCGATAAGGTCCGTCTGTAAGGTGTCCTCGACCTCCCAGTCTCCACTTTTTGAAATAAAATAAAATAAAATAATATAAAATAAAATGAAATAAAATAAAATAAAATAAAATAAAATAAAATAAATTAAAATAAAATAAAATAAAATAAAATAAAATTAAATAAAATAAAATAAAATAAAATAAAATAAAATAAAATAAAATAAAATTAAATTAAATTAAATTAAATTAAATTAAATTAAATAAAATAAAATAAAATAAAATAAAATAAAATAAATTAAAATAAAATAAAATAAAATTAAATTAAATTAAATTAAATAAAATAAAATAAAATAAAATAAAATAAAATAAATTAAAATAAAATAAAATAAAATTAAATTAAATTAAATTAAATAAAATAAAATTAAATTAAATTAAATTAAATAAAATAAAATAAAATAAAATAAAATAAAATAAAATAAAATAAAATAAAATAAAATAAAATAAAATAAAATAAAATAAAATAAAATAAAATAAAATAAAATAAAATAAAATAAAATAAATTAAAATAAAATAAAATAAAATAAAATAAAATAAAATAAAATAAAATAAAATAAAATAAAATAAAATAAATTAAAATAAAATAAAATAAAATAAAAGAAAATAAAATAAAATAAAATCAAACACAATGCAACAAAAATCTCACGTTGCTGGGCAACGGGCTTAGCTAACTAACTTGAGCATTATATTGTTAATCCAAGCGAATTACTGAATAAAACCGGTTTGTTATGCGCATTGCTCATAGCTTATCTATCTATATATTAATAGCCGATAAGGTCCGTCTGTAAGGTGTCCTCGACCTCCCAGTCTCCACTTTTTGAAATAAAATAAAATAAAATAATATAAAATAAAATGAAATAAAATAAAATAAAATAAAATAAAATAAATTAAAATAAAATTAAATTAAATTAAATTAAATTAAATAAAATAAAATAAAATAAAATAAAATAAAATAAAATAAAATAAAATAAAATAAAATAAAATAAATTAAAATAAAATAAATTAAAATAAAATAAAATAAAATAAAATAAAATAAAATAAAATAAAATAAATTAAAATAAAATAAAATAAAATAAAATAAAATAAAATAAAATAAAATAAAATAAAATAAAATAAATTAAAATAAAATAAAATAAAATAAAAGAAAATAAAATAAAATAAAATCAAACACAATGCAACAAAAATCTCACGTTGCTGGGCAACGGGCTTACAGCTATTCTATATATTAATAGCCGATAATGTCTGTCCGACCACATTTCAAACCTTCCAGTCTCCACTTTTTTGAATAAAATAAAATAAAATAAAATAAAATTAAATTAAACTAAATAAAATCAAACACAATGCAGCAAAAATCTCCCGTTGCTGGGCAACGGGCTTACAGCTAGTCGTAGTTTAAAACGAAAATATTTTTTGTTTCAAACATAAAAACTTTGTTTGCGTCAAATATTATGTGTATATGTATATAGATTTTTGTAACATGACGTTTCATACATTGTAGGTATATAATATATGCTTTGAGTTCAAGTAGAACATTGGATTTTTCGAAATGCTTAAAGTTTCTAGTAATCACATTAAAAATGTTGTGTTATAAAATGCATAAATTTAATGATGTGAACGTAAAAACATCACCTTAAAATTGAAACCCAATTTTATTGTTAGAAAAAAATCTAAGGAAAAATGATATTTGAATTTAATTTTCTTACCAAAAACCACCCACGAAATGATATTGTAAATATTAAAGTTAAATTATAAAACTGATATTTCAAAATTATAATACAATTTAGGTTTAAGCACGGTTAACATTTGATTTTGTAGCCTGTTATTAAACCGACAAATTTTGATTACAGTTGAAGCATTTTTACTGATTAATCGTAAACTATCGTAACTTGATCTTTAACTTAAAATATTTAAATTAGATTCAACACTAATTTACTATCCAACAAAACATTCTCTCTTTAAGATTGCCAACAACGGAAAATAAAGCTAAGTCTTATTTTAAAAATGTAAAGTCTTCCAAAATCCGCAGCGAAATTTTTCCGCACATTAGGAGTTTAGTTTGAGTAATCCGTTTAAAATCTAATTCCTTGTCTCAGCTTTAGTTGAGTTACGCAATGAATAACAAAACTCAACGTAAACCTTTTAAACTGTACGTGATTTGCTTAATCCGGTAATGCTGTCAACGAAATGTGTATTCCGGGAAAATTTCACCGAATTTAGCAGACCAGAATTTAATGTTTTTAAATTTATTTTTTACATTTTTTTCATTCACTAATGACGATAAAAACAAAAAAAAAGAAACACCTGGTAATCCAATACGTAGGTGTTCTAATTATTGTATGAAATATTCAATTTTACACAAAATAAATATCAACAGAAACCATTATAAAATGTCTACATTAATAATTATTTAAATCGAGAGTATACAATTTTACTTTACGCTGTAGTTCAAAATATTTATATATCTTGCAAATGTAATTTTTAAAAGTTAATTAATATGGTATTTTGAGTTTAAGAAATAAAACTAATGAATTAACCATTAACAAATACATACACGTCAATTGTATTTACTACTGAATCTCTATCTTAATAAAGTACTGTTTCTTGTATCCAGTATTCACTACCATACACATTGAAATGACTAACTGGCTAAAATGATTATGGGTGTATAAGTTTACTTGGTAAATATATTACTGCATGGCAGCGCACTTGCTTGGTTTAAATTTAAGAATCAGAATTTTTTATCCTTACCACACTAGATTTATTTGCAAAATGTTTGCGCTTAATAAGTTTATATAATATATGACAATAAAAAGTTTCTAAAGACATTTTGAATTAGACGTTTTGAGAGAATTAGGTAAAAAATACCACCGTGTTTTGAAGGTTGTTTATTTTAAAAAAAAAAAGAATTTTACAGTTCATTATTATATTACAACTATGTACAATAAAAAAGGTTAGGTCTAGACGTCTTCACTTAAACTGTAGTGTTATAAAATATAAACCAAAGTTTTTCCTTTGCAGTCGTCGGTAACAACTTTTAATTAAGAAAATGTTGTTATAATATTGTAGATATAAGTTTAATAAATCTTTCAGACCATCATAGTTTATTGGAATAGCACTTATATATATGAGTTATAATAATTAAAGTGAATATTTATTATTTTATTTTGGGTGCTCTAAAGTAAAAATGTTTTATGGTATGCTCAAGAATTGTGGCAAGAGAAAGAAGTCCAAAAAGAAGTAACTTTCGGCAAAACTAATGTATTAAAAGTATTCGCGATATGGAAGCTTAAAAAAGATCAGCCAGCTTTAAGCAAAAAATAATAATTAATTTTCTAAAAGCTATCTGTAATATAGATAAATAAAAAATATTTGTACTGAATGTACGTGTCTTTCCTTCTATATATAATATGTATTTTCAAATATCCAGATTTTTCACTATCCGGACTACTTTAATCCTCAATTAGTCCGGGTAATCGAGGTTGTACTGTATAGCGGGAGGATACATTTAGGTCGAATACGTAACAATGCTCTTAATATAATCAAAGTTCATTGGTATGATTAGAATAGCTGTGAATAGCTTTAATTCTGCTATATAATAGTTCTAGATGAGTATTTTTTACCATGTCCGCCCTCAATGAGAAGCATTTGAACTCTTAAAAAAGTTTATATCAACATAAAAGTTTCTATAAGAACTGGTTGTTACTCAGTTGCCCAATCTCTCAGAAGGTTAGGGTATGACAGGATTAGTGATAAGCTAATTGCTTGGATAAGATGGGTCAGACAGGGAATTTAAGACATAACAAACACTTATGCCTGCGGAAAAAAATCCATAAATTGATTGAAAAACCAATCCATAGAAACTGTCCATATTTTGATTGGAACCCGTGAACTCCGTGTTGTAAGTCAACAACGTTGTCGCTCGACCACGTAACCGGCGAATATGTATTTACACACATATAATTAGAAACAGAATATTGAGTTTCAATAAAAGTTATTTGTAATTTTTTTTAAAGACACATACCTGTTTTTTTTAAATATTTATGATGTCCCGTAAAGTAATCTCTTTGAAATTGTAGTCATAAGCTCTCCCATTATGGACATAATGAAAAGTATTATAAATGGTAACGTTTAAAGCAGCTGTTACTGATGATGGTATATTATAATACATTTTACAAGTATATTTTAGAGCAAATGGAAAAACAAAATTCTCAAAATGAAGCGTACACTGTGTTAAAAAAAATGTTTCTTCGAAAAAGAAAATATCTATTATATAAATTCATTGAAAATACTATTTTGACTTAACTATTATATTATACAATTTGCTTAAGCTAAAATAACAGTTTGAATTTCCTTAGCTAAGAAAACTTGTTTCTACTTTGACAGTCACAAATTTTACTTGTGTCAGTCAAAGTTATTATTTATGATAGAGACAGCTCAGAGCTTATTTGCGTTTAACGAAAAAAAAGTAAAATACGAGGAAATATTTGACTTGTAAAAAAATAAATTTCAATAAAGCATTTCTTTTTTACCGATTTTAATCATAGCTCAAAGTGAATCCAATATTCATAAAAATCGTATATATGTGTATTCAATGCTTGACATTAGGCAAAAAATATACACAGAATTTTTCGCTACCATATAAATAGAATACATTGTAAAAAAACTTCCCTTTAAACTTTCTTCAGATATGTAAATAAAAGGTTTCAGTAATGAAAATTTCAAGGTATATTTTTATTAAATTTTTAACAAAAGTGTAAAAAAATACGTTGAACAAAGCCTTTTCGTTAATTTTTTTTTCTGTACATGCTTACTATATTTTACATTATATAATATACAAAAAATATTCGGTTGTTTGAAAAAATATTTGATATGGTAAAATAATACCATTGGAATATTTTAACAACAATTATTATTAAGAAGATATTTTTAGTGTTTTCGCAAATTAAAAAATAATTTTGCTAAAAAACCTTATTTTATTTTATGAAAAATAATATTATGCAAATAAAGAGTTAAGTGTTTTAGTCAAAATTGTAATAATATAAGACGTAAATTTTGATTTTTTTGAGCACTTTTAAATGTTAAATAAACATAAAGTTTAAACGGATTGTTGGGTTTTTTTTATTATTATGTTAGTTTGAGACTGAAATATGGCAGAATATTAACAAGTTTTTTAATAGAAATTGACGTTGGTATAAATAAATACAGCATTTACTGCTAATGAAGATGTTTTGGACTTCTAATGTAGATAACCTCAAAATTATTTTTTTTGCTAAAACATTGTTTAATCCAATGGTTTCCAACCTTTATGATACTGCGCCTCCCTTTGAAGAAAAAAATCTTCGCGCCTCCCCATCCTTTATTTTATATCGTAATAAAGACACGTTTTAAAGGGTTAATACATATTTTGGATTGTTCTCGCCTCCCTTTGCAATAATCCACGCCACCCAGGTTGGAAATCGCTGGCTTAACCTATCCATTTCGAAGACAATATGCATAATATAATTTGACTAAAACAAAAATCATCACCTTTTTCCATACTTCATTTTTAAGATTGGGTGACTGAGAAAGGATAAGGACATCACAGACTTGGAACACAAATACATAAAATCATTAAAAAATCAATTGAAAAAACTGTGCCATGCCATATGAGATTTGAGATTAAAAACAAAGTGACCGAAAAATATTACGTTAATCACTCATTTAGAGACACGTTTAGATTTTTAAAGAAAGATTAGTGGAAAGTCAAAGAGATTTCGATGTTTAAAAATCATTATTGTTTATGACACGGTTTTACCCAGGACAAATGCCAACCAATGTTGAACATTGAAAATATATAATACAAAAGTCTTCAAAATATTATGCAGTTCCTTATTGTTTTCCGAATATGTTTTTGGGTTAAAATTTTCACAAAATAAGAAAATTACTGTAAAAAACATTTATATTTTTGCTGGTAAATCTGAATGTGCTACTTGCTTTTACGTTTAGATCCATTGATTATCAAGTAGTTTCAACCCCAGGCACGTTTGACTATACGTGCATTCAAAACCATTAAAGGATTAAATAATTTAAAAGGTTGGACTTCTAGCTTTCTGCAACAAATTTGTGGGTTATACACATCAAAATTTCTGAACTGCACTTAGTAGACATGACCAAGAGGGTTACTAGATCAAATAATGTAGTTATGTTGGTGAACAGTGGTGATCATGGGAACACAGTTTGAGTTGCTACGGAAACATTAAATTAAAACGACTGCTTAAAGTGATGTATCGTTGAACTGTTGAGAAGACTACAGAAACAGTCTAATCTGAAATTTAGATGTTGATATTGAAACAACAGCAAAAACGACGTGTGAAAATTTCAAGTCTTTAAAACTATTTAGTGTTTGAGAAGAGTTTTTGAGACGGACAAAGAAACGGGAACAAATTAAATGGTCAGAATTTAAATCAATTTTTGGGTCAGAATAAAAATATTATACAGTCAGAATATTTAATGACCATTCTGGTTAGGTAAGGTTAGGTTATTTTTTAATTTCATTTAAATTATGTCTATTTACATTATGACCATTTAATATAAACTAGCTGTAAGCCCGTTGCCCAGCAACGTGAGATTTTTGTTGCATAGTATTTAATTTAATGTTATTTTATTTTATGGTATTTAATTTAATTTAATTTAATTTAATTTTATTTTATTTAATTTTATTTTATTCTATGTTATTCTATGTTATTTTATTTTATTTTATTTTATTTTATTTTATTTTATTTTATTTTATTTTATTTTATTTTATTTTATTTTATTTTATTTTATTTTATTTTATTTTATTTTATTTTATTTTATTTTATTTTATTTTATTTTATTTTATTTTATTTTATTTTATTTTATTTTATTTTATTTTATTCTATGTTATTTTATTTTATTTTATTTTATTTTATTTTATTTTATTTTATTTTATTTTATTTTATTTTATTTTATTTTATTTTATTTTATTTTTATTTATTTTATTTTTATAGTTAGCAGAAATTTCGTAAATTATTTAATATTTGGAATAATGTTTAAGTTTGCTAACAACAATTTTTCGTAGTAGCAGAAACTTCGGAAATTACTTAATTTTTAGAATAATGTTCAAGTTTGCTGACAACTATTTTTCGTAGTAGCAGAAATTTCGTAAATTATTGATTTTTTGGAATAAAGTTTAAGTTTGCTAACAACCATTTTTCGTAGTAGCAGAAATTTCGTAAATTATTGAATTTTTGGAATAATGTTCAAGTTTGCTAACAACCATTTTTCGTAGGAGCAGAAATTTCGTAAATTATGTAATATTTGGAATAATGTTCAAGTTTGCTAACAACCATTTTTCGTAGTAGCATAAATTTCGTAAAATATTTAATTTTTCGAATAATTTTCAAGTTTGCTAACAACCATATTTCGTAGGAGCAGAAATTTCGTGAATTATTGAATTTTTGGAATAAAAAAAAAGTTTGCTAACAACCATTTTTCGTAGTAGCCGAAATTTCGTAAATTATTGATTTTTTGGAATAAAGTTTAAGTTTGATAACAACCATTTTTCGTAGTAGCAGAAATTTCGTAAATTATTGAATTTTTGGAATAATGTTCAAGTTTGCTAACAACCATTTTTCGTAGGAGCAGAAATTTCGTAAATTATGTAATATTTGGAATAATGTCCAAGTTTGCTAACAACCATTTTTCGTAGTAGCATAAATTTCGTAAAATATTCAATTTTTGGAATAAAGTTTAAGTTTGCTAACAACCATTTTTCGTAGTAGCAGAAATTTCGTAAATTATTGAATTTTTGGAATAATGTTCAAGTTTGCTAACAACCATTTTTCGTAGGAGCAGAAATTTCATAAATTATTTAATATTTGGAATAATGTTCAAGTTTGCTAACAACCATTTTTCGTAGGAGCAGAAATTTCGTAAATTATTGAATTTTTGGAATAATGTTCAAGTTTGCTAACAACCATTTTTCGTAGTAGCATAAATTTCGTAAATTATTTAATATGTGGAATAATGTTTAAGTTTGCTAACAACCATTTTTCGTAGTAGCCGAAATTTCGTAAATTATTGAATTTTTGGAATAAAGTTTAAGTTTGCTAACAACCATTTTTCGTAGTAGCAGAAATTTCGTAAATTATTGAATTTTTGGAATAATGTTCAAGTTTGCTAACAACCATTTTTCGTAGTAGCAGGAATTTCGTAAATTATTGAATTTTTGGAATAATGTTCAAGTTTGCTAACAACCATTTTTCGTAGGAGCAGAAATTTCATAAAATATTTAATTTTTGGAATAATTTTTAAGTTTGCTAACAACCATTTTTCGTAGTAGCATAAATTTCGTAAAATATTCAATTTTTGGAATAAAGTTTAAGTTTACTAACAACCATTTTTCATAGTAGCCGAAATTTCGTAAATTATTGAATTTTTGGAATAATGTCCAAGTTTGCTAACAACCATTTTTCGTAGTAGCAGAAATTTCGTAAATTATTTAATTTTTGGAATAATGTTGAAGTTTGCTAACAACCATTTTTCGTAGTAGCAGAAATTTCGTAAATTATTGAATTATTGGAATAATGTTCAAGTTTGCTAACAACCATTTTTCGGATTTTAAATTATTTAACAATTATTTCCAATAAAAATCAAAAGATCAAATCCAATTTTTCAATAAAAAATCAGTTGCACATTTTGTCCAAGTGTATGAAAAAAGCAAAATATTATTCTATGATATATCCATATCATAATTTGAATATTCTTAATGTATTAAAGAATTCTAACAGATTTTCAAGGTCAGACGTGAAAAGATTCATCATTATGATTCAAATGATCAAATCCGCTCCAAAAAATATTAGTCTCACATCGACTCACACGATCAAACGATTCATTTCGATAGCCCTATAATCATAGTTTGCAATAGTCGAATTAAAGTCTTTGATTATTCGAATATTATGATGTATGGTGATACAATACTTTAGCTCTACACCAAGAAATATCAAATTTTCAAACGTGGCGATATCAGAACATTCACGCCCGGTTTAAAATAAGCCGCTCCCATTGGATAGAACAACATTTCAAAAATGTGCTGTTCAGAATAAATCGAAATCATTGGTCTGTACCTTACTGCGGACGTCCTTACAGACGGACCTTATCGGCTATTAATGTTAAGATTCTGACTGAAAAAATACGAGCCCAAAGAAACATACATTCTGTTATATATTTATATATAAGGGACTATTTCAAAATTAATATTTTTAATTGTAGAAAAAAATAATTGTATTTTTATTGCTATATTTTTTCAACTATACTTGGATTGTCTATACTAAAAAAAAAGATAAACATAGAGAACCATTATTGAACCTTAAAATACACGCTGGAACGGAATATAAATGTTTAATCTGTGTCCAACCGAAGCTATAATTTAGGTCAGAAAATTGAGAGATCTTTTTCACAGGCTCCTTAAACAATTAAAAGGAAAAAGTCTTAGAATAAAAACAGTGAAAAAACGAAAAAATACACAAACATTTCAAACCGCCAGTAGGAAATATTTCAAAAGCTCTGTACACACTTAACTAGTCTGTCGCTAAGTGTCTATATATTATATGTCGTCTTTTAGCAGTCATGTGGAAGCCTCGATGCTACTTGTAAGATAGATAGGTGGTATACATTAACTACAGCCAGCTTCAGTCCTTAATAGTCCTTATCCGTTTCCACACTGGAAGCTTAGACTTGCGGAATAAACCAGAATGTAAATGGCGCAACTTCAAATGACTAACATATTTTAAGTATTTCATCAAAAGTCATCATGCAAAATTTCAATATTAGCTTCACAAGAGTCACTGTGATAAGTCAGTTTTTATAGCTAAGTCACTCCTTAAAAAACGAATAAATACTCAACAATCAATGATTATCTATTCACTTAAAAAATATCCTAAAAGTAAGTATTTCTAAAATAACAATGAAAATGGATTTAAAAATTACTGAAATTGTGGTTTATTATTTTTAAGCAGATTTACCTAATTGCCCTGTATCGTTTCACATTTCATCAGTGAAAATCCTTAAATGTATGTTTTATTAATTTTATAACCAAAGGTAAAATAAAAATTATCATTTTTTTTAATTCAAGCTTTAATGGCAAGAGGTTATTGGTTCTAATCTCCAACTAAGAGAAGAAAACTGGAAACTTTGGGAATCTCGATTTAAAGCAATATTCAAATTCACTTTTAACGGTAAAAAATCTTTCAAAATGTGTACTTTAATGCTCATAATAAACAAACCAGCTTCACCAAAAAATCTATAAAATATTATGTGGAATTAGTATAATGATTGTAGTATTTTTTAATTACTTTAAAAGTCATTGACAAAATTATTGTTGGTCTATGTTAGGCACTTGACTGAAAAGTTCAAATACTTTTTACATTATCCCCACGGATTACAATTTGACGTATTAACAGCCCGTAAAAACTTCAATAAAAATTTGCAGCGCCATAAAAAGGCACTCACCCTTCTATCGGTTGCACCGCTAACTTGGAAATCTGACGATTATAATGGCTTAGTATGATTTACGGGGTAATGAAAAACGCCGAGTGTAATACGTATTTTTATTGCCGATAAAATTGCGAGTAAACACCTCTCGGATGAGAAAAAAAGCAACTGAATTATTATTTATTAATGACTCAATGTATGTACGCTTTGCGGGAATAGCTATATGTTACATTACGTTGAAAATTGATATGCGTAGTGGAGACACCGAACAAACCGGGTAAATCGAATTGTATTTATTTCGTTAAAGTGTTACGTTTTATTTTATAATATATTCCAAATTGTAAATTATTTGACGTGACAAAATATGATCTGGGACTTAATTGGTTAAAAAGTTGTGATATTACAAAATAAGAGAAAATATATATATACATCTGCTTAAAATACAAGATGGCAAAAAAACAGTATTTAAAAGTTTGTGTTGCAATGATAATTCAGCCTTTTTAAACACACTACTTCATAATATCTTGTAAAGTTACATTCTCTCTGATAACTCTGATTGATTTTACAATTTTGATTTTGCTTAACTTAAAATTGTGTAAGCAGTAGTTATAACTATTCGCTACCATATTATCGGTTTGTATTATGTATATTATTTATAAATATATAACATAAAGTAAGAAAAATGTAAAAATGTTTTTTTAGGTAGAATACATCGATATCAGTGATCAGATACTTAAATGATCACAAACGTTTGGGCTTAAGTCCTGGCAAAGATTAAATCAATTTAAGATTTTTTACATAAAATAATTGAGATATTGTGAATGAGTGTATGTGATGTTTTAGTGTTGATTTCGAGAGCGTTGCTAATTTTTTTTATTGAGTTCATCACAGATGACTGAAAAATCCGCATTTAATGTATGGTTAAGTGAATATTTATATACATATGTTTGAAGATAAGCTTTTAGTATTTTATTTAATCATTGAATACAACAAAATCGAATATTGGTAATCTCAATAAATACTAGGACTAATCAAATCAAATTGTCCTAAAATTGAGTAATACTAAGCTTATCAATTTGGCAGAAGCAATGAATAAAGTAAAGATATCAAATTTGAATCGTTCAAACTATGTACATTCTCACAAATTCTCACTGCAGTGATGCATTTGTATCTTATATAAGCACGAAACTTTTATTTGCTAAGCGTCAGTTCAAGTTCATCCATGCACTTGAATGCCTGAAGATGCCGAAAGGCGAAACCCGGGTCGTTAGTGACAAAATTTGTGAGAATGTACATAGTTTGAACGATTCAAATTTAATATTGAAATTCCACCAAGCACCTTCAGTCGAAATCTTAAAAAAAAAACTAAAGATATCATTTTAAAATATCCAAACGTTGATAGCACTAGTTTCGTAGTGATTTTGTGAATCATTGTTTTTGCACTAAGCTTGGTAATATTTAGCTTGCTAAACTTTTAAAACTTCGATTCTTATCTTGTCCGATAGATTACGTCAATGTATAAAATATTCCATCGTATATCGAGAAAAACCTAAAAGCGTTGACAACTAGGTAATAGAACCGAAACATATATAGAAATACACAGACAAACCTTTGCCTTCATTATTGTTTTTGTTGCGGAATGTTAACTGTCAAAAGAGTAGAAAACTATTCTTGATATTCAATTGGCATTGGAAAGATGTGAAAGTGCAAGGGTAACTTGGTATGATACAAAGCGAACGAAAAAATAACAGATGGTCTTTTGCTTCATTAAACTATTTGGCAAAACAAGAAACCTTTTTGGCATTTCAAAGTTAAGGGAACCACCAACGATGCATAAGATGGTCGTTATTCATTCCTTTCAAACGAAAATAAAAATCAGATATATTATGAGTACACATATTGCTTCTATCAAATTTTATCATATGGCTTCAGTTGGAGATTTAAATTCTACATTTATTTGAAATTAAGTAAAAAATCTTTTCTTTTAGATGTATTCGACTGTACAAAATTTAATTTCATAAATTCATTATTCCATTGATTTATAAAAAAAATAATAGAACACGATCGATATTATATTTAGGATAATAAAACAGAAATACTACATCCAGTAAATATGAATGTTTTGAGAATGAACAGCTTAGAGTTTTTGGAAATCAAAACGATCATAACATAAATGAATATTATTAGTAAATACAATTTCATATGAAAAATCAGCATACTACTGTAAAATTTATGTTCTATGCTATTTACCATTCTGAGCACAATTATTTTATTATTATTTGTCGTATTGCAATTACGACTATCAAACCATAAAGTGTTTTTTTAATGTTTGATTTTATTTATAAAAAACGAATGGATAGTGTTGATTAGGCAACACTCGTATAATGCTTGCATCAGTTGATATAACAACAAATAATTTAAATAACGGATTATAAAAAAACAAAAATTTATTTAGAGCCATTTAAACACACCTGTTATTTTTTGTCATGAACAGATATGATTATTATTAATTTTGTCAGTAATATTTATGTAGTCTGCTGTTTTTAAAACCAATAAAAGATTAATAAGTCAAACATTCTCTGGATTAGAATTTCATTATCGAAAAACCAATAATTTGGTCATAGAGTCACAGTTAGTAAACTGTCAGTCAAAATTTAATACTAATTAGAAAAAATCCGAGCGTCGTAGCGGTGACCTGAATATTTTTTGTAGTTGTATAAAATTTGTATTAAAAATGCTTTAATTTCAAATTTTGTCGTAGAGGGTTGGAACCAGTAGTGAAATTTTCAACCAGATACAGCGTGTATTAGAATATTATTCTGAAACCTTATGAAATTATTCAGTAGCATATTTTAAATAATCTATGAACGTATTTTAGTATTTCTGTCTATTTTTTGTGTTTTGATCAATATGACATTTGTAAAATGAAAAAAATGTAAAACTTAGTATTTTAATTATGTTGTATAAAGGAAAACTATTTTGGGGTGAATGTTTTGACATCAATAAAGAAAAATCAATTAATAAATGTACAGAATCAAACGAGCTCAAGTGTAACTAAGTATTTGAAATTCCTTTTATTATTGCTATCGACTCTAAACAGCCAGAAAACATGACAATATTCCTTCTTTTTCAACTGAACACGTTATGAAAACCAGTAATCTACATAGTATAACGTATCTTATTTCCTATCTTGTCACAATTCTAATATATAATCAAAAATAAAATAAGCTGTATGGGTATAAGCTGTATGGGTATACGCACAGGTTTTTGGGAGAGATTTTTAATTAAACAAGCCGTTGAAACGAATAAAGTTTCATTAAACGTGACTCCGGGCGAAAGAAAACATTTCTAATTAAGGGACACAGGTGCTATAACAAGCAACAACAGTAACTGAACCTAAATTCCATAGAAGCGATGGATTTGTTATCGGTTGGTCAGTAAATATTCATTACGAAGAATAGAAATATTCAAGATTACAGTAGTATCTTTTAAAATAATATACATTTCTTTTTAGAGTGATCAATACAATTCAGCTTTGTTAAATTTAAGATATTTTTATTTTATTTGAGTACATATTACTAATATTAAAATAACTTTCACAAACCATTTGTTATATTAGGAATAAAATTTGCTGGAAAAGACTTTTTATTTTGTTTAGATAAATCAGAATTGTCAACAAAAACTCAATGTTTAAAGTAAATTTTGTTATCCTATTTTAAAAGCACACATTTTTTCATTTTATATTATTTATTTAGAAAACAGTTCTTGTTACTGATTTATTACGCTAAAAAAAATAACTAATTATCAATGATGTTTATTTGAAAGTGTAACACACTTATAAATAGGACGACGAAGCAAGTTTTAAATTTATGCGAATTTGTCTACAAAACAGTATTGTTTATTAAATGTTCCGGAAATTGCGATCGCACTAGTAAAACTCAAGTTAATAATGGGTTCATAGAATATGTTTTAATTCCTTCCCACACACTCCCTTCGTCTTACTCTTTCTATTATCTTATCATATACTAAAATCAGGACATTAAAAGGCCAGTACGTAACTAAGAGACCTTTTTTGCTCCATTCTTCTATGTTAACTGTTTCAAAAAAAAAAACTGGACTCTAGCTTGACTGAAGATTATAGATACGAATTATGTTAATATGCCAGAATTGGCTCTGTTCCAGATATTTCAGCGATAGGTAGAAGATGATTTCACTGCCATTCACAATCCTTTGTCACTTAATACAATTTTAAATAGCTCGCACACACAAATATAGTGGCCACAAATAAAGTTTTTTATAAAATCAAACGTAGGGAAAAAATGTTATTACGATCATACTCAAATTTTTTTGCAATAATCTTTGAAATACCTAATATTGGAAACTATTTAAAGAAATGGTTTACAGAGCAAAATATTTAAAATCATTATTATCATTTCACTGAGTTTATGTACAACCATGTCTGATTTCATTTTGGAAAATATATCAGCAGAATTATTTTTACTAGTTCAACTTTTTATTCACTTGCTCAAAATATATGTTTTTAGAGAGTAGAGAAATAAGGAATGGTTTTGATAACACTAGTTGTGAGCTAATTTCTCTCACTATCCCCAGTTTTTAGGATTAGATGAGTTTAAAAGAATTTAGACATCACATACATTCATACATTTGAACAAAAATCCATCGATTGGAAAACTAATTTGTAAAACTGTTCGCACTGGGATTTGAGCCCGTGATTATAGCAACCAAAGCTAACGACAATTTGGTAACAAGATCAGCTCAATTCAACTAATTGAGACGGCCTTTACTGATTGTTTATAAAACAAGCATAATCATGCAATTTCACCATGTCTGCGCACTATGTAGAGTATATGGACTCCTTATGAATTTTATCTCAACAGAAAAGTTTCTACGATAGCTAATTGTAACTTAGTTGCTCACCGACTGCATTTTTTCACCGAGGAATTTGAAATCCACCGAACCTCGTTTTTTTTTTTAGCTCATCAAGGAATTTGAAATCCCCGATTTGGTATACTTTTTCCCCGAATCTCACAAAAACTCGTTTTTTTTAGCTCACCGAAGAATTTGAAATGAATTTTCCAATTTCGTGTAAATTTTCGGGATTTGCTCAAAAATTATCAATCCCGGGATTGGATGCCCTATCCGTGACCTCCGTGGTATTAGCCAATGTCGTTGACTGTATTTGAAATTAGTTTATTTATTATTATTAACATTAGTCTAATGAGTCTTATTGTGTAATTTAAATTAAAAGCTATTTTGTCTTACAAAAGTAATAAAATATTTTAAAAAAATATAATTATACGAAAAACATAGCACATGCCTTGCAAGTTAAATTACCTTTCGAATACATGCTGTCATTAAGTAAACGCCCCTCTCTCTGCTGGCACGTGTTTGCATCCAAAGTAATGCCTTTCCAGAGCGACATATTGTACGCGAATTATCTCTCTAATATGCCTACATTTACTGGAAAAAAAGTCGCTTTGGTCTTTGTATTTTCGGAACTTCAATAGAATATGTTGCTTTCAGATTATGTAATCGTAATAAGGGGCATTTCTTTTTATAAAAAGGAAAAAAACAAATGACTATAACTTAACATCCAGATGACAGGTTTTTATTATATTTGTGCCGTTTTGCATGTTTAGACTGTCTTGCAGAACATTTTATAAAATAAAAAAGTATTTCCTAAATAATATATAACTGTTGTTTTGTTGGTAATAAATAACCAAGACATTTTTGTAAAGAATTTTCACAAATCATATACAATGAATGTATATGAAAATTACAATCCATAATTACATAAATATGTCAGCTATTTTTCGCACTTGATAATATATTGAAATTATCAGAAGAAATTTGTCTGAAATATTGAAATTTTAGTTTTATTTTGATTATCTACTTTTTTATTATTTAAACAAGTATCTTTGTATGAACACAAAGTAGCGAGAATAATAAATCATACAAATTATTGATAGATTATAAAGTTTTTTTTTATACGAGTGCTACTATTTTTTAAATTAAAAGAAAGCATTATTTTTATATATTAAATATAAATACTCAACTTAACGCACAATTGATAAATAAATGCATAATAATTGGCAAGAAAATTGCTTCATTGAAAAAAATATTCTTTTTGTTGAGATGTAAATTTAGCCTGCGAGTTAAGGAAATGTCATTTACAGTGTGATACTTTATTTAGTTTATAGTTTATAGCACAAGTTTATAGAATATTCAAAGAAATCAGTACATGTTCATCTGTGTGGAATGAGTTATATTTATTAGGTAATTAGTCTAATTATTGTTTATATTGCATGAGATTCACATTTTCTATTAAAATTAAATACCTTTATTTTTTATATATTTTGAAATCTGGTTTAATTTTTGATTACAAATCATAAGTATTCATTCGAATGAAGTCCTAAACATTTTATGCAAATATTATTTAAAATTTCTTAAAAAAATTGTTTGCCACCTTTTGCTTTAAGTTTTTACTATTATACATTAAAAACCTATATATTTAATAACGTTCGCCAAACTGGCCATGACATTAATAAATAATCTTGAATAATGTAGTACAAAAAGTGTTTTTTTTTTCTTACAGAATGAGTGTTGAAATATCAAAACACTTCTGCAAGTGATATGAACAACACGAAAACTAAATTAACGTTTATTTTATGTTGCCTCAACCAAAGCAAAGTTTCCTAAATAAATTTGAGATGAACGTAAAAAAAATGAAAAAGATAAAATCTCATTTATCAAAATTCTGGGAAACTCTACTGGGCAATGTGACAGAATCGGAATAAAACAGACCTGTGGGGTTAGACAGAGAAACAAAGAATAAAAAAGGTCAATAATTACCAAGCGCACGGTGAAACCTTTGAACGAAAAAAATGGCCAAAAGTATTTTACGAAATAATAAAAACACCTTTCTTTTCTCAGGGTCATTTTGTTACACAATCATATGCATACTTCAACTGTTTTTAAATAGCTTCGACGATGTTTTATTACATTCAAATACGATAAAAAAAAAGATAATACGTTTAAATTAAGTGTTTTAATTATTTTTCGAATCTAACAGTACATATAGAAAAAAACTTTTAGATTTAATTGTTATTTTTGCCTGTCATAAGTTAAAAGAAAGCTACAGAAAAATCAACATTCTTAAAAAAACACATATCGAGGGATTTTTTTTATCATAAGATTTGACTGTAAATATTGCAATTTATTGTTAAATGTTATGTATTATTGTTATCTCAAACAAATATTTTTTTCGGTTGAAATCTAAGCACTTATTTCATTTAATTTGAAATATTATTGTTGTTCCACCAACACCTATGTATATTTTTTGAAGATAATTTTTGTCTTAAAATTAGTAAAAAAAAGTTTTTTTTATTCATTTATTAATTTTTATAAACATACATATCCATCTTTTCAATTTATAAGTTTCCACATTTCAATATTATGTTTGTTAATATTAAATATTGACAACATAGTACGATTAATATAATTTGTAAAGGAATAAATAATTGGTTTTATTATTCGCCTTACCTGACGCCGCCTCTCAATGTGTCGTCATTTAGGATCCTGCCAGCGTGTGCCCAGAAAACAGCGTGAGCCCGCAAGTGCCTGATGCGGCAAGCCAACTTTAGGGTGCTGTTCCTCTCGTAGTACTTATCTCGTAGCTCGCGACCACCAGCCTCTACGATACGTACGACAGGAGCTAAAAAACAAATCGAGTTCACATCTTAAAGTTTATCATTAAAATATTTTTACTAATATAAACTCGCTTAATCCAATTCAGTTATATCGAAATTTCATTGAAAATAACAAAAATGCTGTATTTAAAAACGCACATTTTTTTACAAATATTATCAAATTTTCTCTTCTACTAGGGAGTAATTTTGAAATAACGTCGTAAATACTAAAGCATGTATTTTTTATAAACAGATGTATGGAAAAGTGAGATCAAATAATCACTTAAATTTCATTTTATACCTATTTGGCTTACCTGGCTGAGAAAAAATATAAATTTTAATTTTCATGTGTATCCAATGACTTATTGATGAATGTTATAGACAAATTATTTGTATTTATACACACTTTGGACATATTTAATATAAATTGTTAGTTACAATTTTATAAAATAGCACAACATATGTGTATTTCGTTGTGTATAATAATTTTAAGAATCAAAATACGTTGTCAGAAAAGAAGTTATGTCAACTATTTCATTTTTAAGACATAATTTAGTTTTGTCCCGCAGATTAAAACTTTAAATTTTGATTCCACACATACTAGTGTTAGTCAGAAGTTCAATTTATAGTCGGAAGTTCAATTTATATGTAGGATAAAAAAATATATTTTTTAATTAAACAATAACACCAATACACAAACAATGAAGAATATAATACAATCAAATACGTAAATTATTACGATATACTTATAATATGTGACTTTAGAATGTGGTTTTTATAGTTATTGATAACAATTGACATTATAATAAAAATGCGTGACTTAATGTTAGCATATTCAAAAAACAAAGCTCTCTATTTTTAATAAACATGTACGATTAACTTACGTTATAATATGTCTGTATTTCTCCTCAATTCACAATAAAATAATTTCGACAATGCAAGAACTAATTTTATTGTAAACCTAAAATTAAATATATTTCTTCAGAAAATGCATTGACCAAGAAAAAAAATTGTAATTACGTGATCGAACTCTATACATTTTATATTTAAGGATTGATTTGTTGCAAGATAATAAATGTAAGCTCCACAAACGTGAATCTCTTTGGACAGAAACTCATTAATCAACGTACAAAAAAATGTTTATAATCTTGACCGGTGGCTACCGCAATCGATTAGTGGAAACGTCTGTCAGCTGTGACTGCTTAAATAAAGAACTGAATTAAGAAATAATAAAAATTAAAATTAAGTGAAATATACCATATTTTACGAAACACAAAAAATATTACCGTAATACGCATTAAAAAGCAATCGTTTTATTATTTTTATATTCGTAAAATTTTGTAAATTATTGCTCCGGTCAGCTAGCAAATAAACTCATGAATAATGGAAAATAAAACGGCCTAAATCAAACACGCTTTTTGTAAGTAAAAAATGTTATGTTTCTCAAAATCGTCTTTTTGTGAGGAATTATTTCTAACAAAGAACAATATAAATAACAGAATGGGCCTAGACGTTTTGGTCACTTTCCGTTTTAACCCAGCCGTATCGCAGTCCCCGGCTATCTCCATAACTCATAACTTAACATTATTTGGGTATATCCAGCCGTTCATAATAGTATGGCTTGACCAAAGAACGCATGTGACGTTTTTGGAGTCACGCACATGAGTGATATGAGCTGGCTAGATGGCTAGCTGAATGTTTATATGATAAGTACTTGATTTTTAAATTAATTGAATTTATGCTCTAGTCATCCAGATTAGGGTTTATAAAAACAGATATTTATAAGAGTAAAACTTTTTATATTTATTTTCCTTGAAGAACCAAAAAATATCGCATATATGTGTATAATATATTTTATAAATAAAGGAACATTTTGTTTTAATTCCACAGTTTATTAATTAATGACAAGAGCTTTCGAATTATCACCATCCCTTTTGACTAGTAGAAAAATACATTGATATAAATTTGTATCGTTCAAATTATGTGCATTTACACAAGTTTTGTCACGAACGACCTGGGTTACGCCTTTCGGCATTTTCAATCGTTCAAGTGCACGGATGAATTTAAACTGACGCTTAGTAAATGAATACATCGTGTTTGTATAAGATCGTTAGTAATAAAACTTGTGTGAATGTACATAATTTGAATGATTACAATTAAATATTGAAATTCCACCAAGCATCTTCAGTTTAAATCTTAAATTACATTGATATAAAGTTATTCATAAAAATATACGTAAAATTAAAAAATGTACTAACCATTTGGTAAAAGAAATATAAACATTATTTCTTAGAGAATATTATAAAATATGAATAAGCCTCAATAACTGATTATAATTCAAAGGCTTAAGACCTCTTACAAATAAATGCTTCTTATTTACAATCACATTAAAAACAGTAAATTGAGTGAAAAAAGGTCAGTAACAAACATTTTAAAGAATTAATTAACAGGGATTTTTATTATGATATTTTGATCATGAATATTTTGGATATACCTTCCTTTTTTATAATTAGTTAATTCTTAAATCTATGATATTAATATTGAGACGCCAAAGATTAAAAATAAATTGCAATGCGTAGGTTAATAAAGATTTATCAAATAAATCAACTTTATAATTTCAAAGTCATTTTGGTGACAAGATTGAAATTAGAATCGTCATTAAAAAGTTGAACAAACAAAAGAAAAAAGTAAAGATAACTTTAGTCAGCCCAGACAGCTTCATTGCGCGTATCTCTATAGGGTAGTATAAGGTCTTAAGGGTTGTGTGTGATACCCAATTCATTCTGATAAAGCTTGTCATATATTATCCGGAGTCACAGAGTCGACTGAAATTTATGGTGTAACGCTAATAATCAATGATGTTGGAATATTTTTTTGAAACAATCCGTTATTCTTTGCGCACGTTATTTCTTTTCCTTTGTTTTTGACTGTCGATTATTTAACGTCAATCATTCTGAGTTTGAAATATTTGGTCATTTAGTTAATGTGTGATTTATTTTATTTTGTATTATATTGTTATGACATTCGAAAGATAGAATAGTTTAGAAAATGAAGTGATAATAGCGATTATTAGTAGAAAAAAATACTAAAATTTACAAAATTACTTCTATGTATTTAAAAATAAATAAAAGAGATGGCAAGAAAAGCCGAAAGTTTATATATTCTTTAAATAAATTTTACTATAAATGATAAACTGGATTTTTTTTCGATATTTAATTAAATATTTAAGCGTCTAATAGTTTTAGTTATCGTAAGATTTACAATGATCAAAGTGGTTTTTTAAAAACGGTGTATTTTGAAATAAAAAAATGTCTTTTTTAAATTGGGTGTGTGAAAACAGATAAAAGTGTATAGTTTCAGATACCATTTTCAATTTTTGCTATCTCAGAGTTTCGTTTCATAAGAACAGAACATGCTTTTATGATCCTTATTCGCAAAATAAGCCAATAATATGTTGAAAACTCCTGATCGGAAAGGCTGTATCGAAAATTCCCAAGAGAGATATTTCATAAGAACAAAGCTTAAGCGAGAAAATCATAAGCTTATTTTTTTTAAAAAAAAAGATCCAACCTTGCAGACAAGGGCTTAGCAAAAAAGTCTATCACAAAAATAGGTAGAGAATAATTCATATTGATAAATAAATTTATTGAGTATGTATAATTTTTATACTAAGCGTTTACTTCCACATTAATCTCATCTTAAATGTTTTATTTTATACTTTTAACTCTGGGGCTTAGGGTGACAAGGGAAAAACAACAAAAAATAATATCTACTGTTTATTTTATTATCTACTTTTCATTTAATGTATTATAGTATTATATAAAACAACTGTGTTTTTATAAAAAAACATTATTATAAAACCAACATTTGATCTCTCTGTTGTAAGAAATGCCGTAAAATAAAATGTCTTGAGTATAATTTATTAGGATACAAACTATTTTCACCCCTTTCTCAAAACCATCGTTTTTAAGTTTTGTCATTGTCTTTCACACGCTCTTAAACTACGGTGAAGATAATATCTTATATGTTATTTAAAAATACTTGAGCTGACGTTGAACAAACGTAAATGTTTGTAACATGACATCAATTATATGTGTCCGGAGGCTTCTCAAAAGAAATTTTACTATGAGAGTTGTTTGTGATTTATTGCCTAAGCCTTTTGTTTTATCATATGTTATCTTGATATATTAAATTAAAAATAAAAACATTTCAATTAATAACTTAAAGCTAGTATATATCTCTATTGGTGTCATATTCAATCGAAAGTTGATTAATAAATTAATGACAGTATGTTTGTGCCGCCTATGTGGTCGAGTGGCCAACGTTGTTGGCTACCGCTACAGAGGGCCCGGGTTCAAATCCCAGTACGGACAGTTTAATAAATTGATTTTTCAATCGATTTATGATTTCTGTTCAAAGGCATGGATGTATGTGATGTCTTGAATTCCCCCCTCTCACCCATCCTATCATATGAACAGGGCGTATCGAGAGCGATTAGCTTACCACTAATCCTGTCCTAGCCCTGTCCTTCTATCCCTACTCTCTTTGGAAAAAGAGAGGTTGAGCAACTGAGTAACAAGCAGTTCTCGTATAAACACTTCTGTTGAGATAAACTCCATTAGGAGTCCATATGCTCCACATTGGGAGCGGACATGGTTTAAAAAAAAAATGTTACTTGATTTTTAAAAAACAATCTTTCAATAATTATTTTACTACATAAAATTAAAAGTTCACTTTTAGTTTGAAGTAAGTTAAAAATAAATTCTTGTTGTAAAGGCATAATCTATTGTGTATTGACTATTGGATATTATCAACTGAATAACATAAATATTAATAAAAGATTATTGATACAAAAAAATACGACTAATAAAAAGATGAAACAATTTTTTTTTTAAACGCAATACGAAAATTATTTGTAACTGATTGTCACTAAATTATCCATATATAAAACTTTAAACTTAAACTTTTTATTCATAATCAATCAAGTAAAAAGATTATATTGAGTTCAAAAGTAAGATTTTAGCACGTTTTTATGTCCTATAGCAGTCATTATTCAAAACATTTCAAAATAAATTTCGAATTTTAATTTAGCTTTTTTTTTTAAATATATTTACATTACTATTTGTATTTTCATTATAACACAATTGTCTTAACGTTTAGTATGGCTTGAGTAAACATAAAGAATAGGGTGGCAATAATTATTGATGATGAAGATATTCTTTTATTTAAATTCACATAACATTGTCTATTCAGACAATAGTTAACCCATATTATTTATTTCAAGTACCTGAGGCTTTTGTATTACTAGACAGAACCGTTTTATTTTTATTAAAATTTAAATGAACTGGGATACAAAAAAAGGGTCTTATTTTTCCGACAAGTATATTGTTTCATTTTCTGTTTTGCTTACAAATGATTTTCTCGATGGTTGTATCTACACGTATTTTATCCATTCTGGGTATTCGATGTTTTGGAAGTTTTGCGTTTCGTTTTTCCATTTGTAAAATATATGTGGATTTCGTTGAAAATAGAAAACTCAAAGGCCCCTAGACGTCATATTTTTCTAGCAAATATTTCATCATTTATAAATAAACTATTATATAATGTTAGTAATGTATGCGATTTTGACTTGTATGTATAGTCAAGGTTTACTGTTTATTTTATTTTTGATATAAAAGCCTTATCTAAGAGAAATGCAACAGTTTTTTGTACTAACTATTCGTTTTTCAGAGTTCCTTATTTTGAATCAATTGCTTTTTTATCGCGGTGAGAAAAACCAGTCAAGATTTTTATCAAAAAATGTAGAGTTAATTTTAATGTTACCTAAAGTAAAAAAAAAAAAAAATTAAATCACACCAATAGTCCGCTCGCTTTCATAAAAATATTTTATTGTAGTTCGAAAAATATTTATTCCAACAAAAGAATATGCCTTTATGTTTTAATTATAATTTCAAATACATATCAAAATATTGTAACTACTAAATCTGCAGTAATTTTAATATAAGCAAAATATTTATTTTGACTTATTTATTCTGACATATTACATCAAATTTGAATCGTCAAAATTGTGCACATTTTCATACATCAACTAAAGAAACGCGTTTCTCTTTTTCTACATATTCAGGCTTTCAAATGCACGATTAACTGTTTAACTGATCAAAAAATATCTAAAAGTTATAAACTGCCAGTCTTTTTTCTTGTATATTCTTTAAAAATATCATTTTCTACATCACTAAAAAGATAAGTCAAAGCCATCAAATACAAAGTTTTGATATTCAATTGTTAAGACTTCTTGCATTTAATAACTTGAATCATCATTATTTAATTCAGAAATAAATAATCCTCCATCAAATCTAAATTTGACTGCTTTTAAATCTAATCTGTTAAAAACATGAAAATTTTACATGATTTCCATTTACGTATATATGATTTTCTATTTAGGTGGTATTTAGGGTTTGTGGCAATAAAACACTTTAAATAGCTTCACGCTTAAATATGGACGTAGTTAATTTCTGATACAGTTTATAATACATTTCTGACAATTTTCAAATAATTAATATCAGTTGGTTTGTCTGATAAGCAATTAATATGTCACGTACATGCAGACGACGATGACTGTAGTTATAGAATTGTGTACTATTTTTTTAATATAGACTATTCTCAATACAAGTGCCAACCAACGTCATGTTAGAATAATAAGTACGTACTATAACTTGTTATTATGTTGTGAAAATAATATTTAAAAATGAAGAATGGAAATTTATTTATCACCAGCTGGATAACTAATGTAAAAGACGTTTTGCCGTTGTATCATTTAATTTTTTACATGACTTCCTGTTAGCGTTGACGTCACTTCAATAAAACTTTTTGAATTTTACAAGAAACGCAGCTTGTGTTATTACCTTGTATATGGTTTAAGTAAATAATGTTAAAGTAATAAATACATTTGCTTAGATTCTTGTAATCGGTGTTCTATAATTATATTGAACATTAAAATTACTGGAAATGAAAGCTCGAAGACTTTTAGTAAGACGGTTAAGGAATCGAATTTCTGAATAAACACTTTAACATCTCGGATGCTGTAGAAGCTTATGTCATATCCAAAGACAAGGATATTTGTGATGTTTTCTTACGTGTACATCTTTCTGTGGTTATGTTCTGACTTAAAAGATTTGGATTATATTTATGACAAATGAAATAATTTAAGATCTTATACTTGAATAATAAAAATTTGGTTGAGATCAATTTCAAACATCTAAAGCCGAATTCTACAATGGCAAGAGTGAAATTTAAATCAATCTTAGTTTGAAATCAGACCAAAGTTATTAAGCGGTAATTTACTGTTACAAAAGCGAGATTTAAGCTAACATCCATGTGTAAAACAATTGCTATTAGGGTAGATATTTATTCTCTTTTCATTTTTTTTATTTAATGGAAAACTATTCAAAGCAACTCACACGGCAAGACTATTTAAAAAATCTTATCTTAGTTACGAGAGAGATTCAATTACACTGACGCTATTTGGCTCAATGTCTTATACTATTCAGTATTAATGAAGGCCAAATATTCATGATTATAAATGTATTTTGCAAAATTAAATTTTCATAGGCAGAACGTACATATTTTCCACTTTTTTAATAGAAAAAATTCCAAGATGATCAAACATTTGGTCAAATTTTAAACCATTTTGGTATTTTTTACAATCAGAATGTCGTATTGTGAATTCTCTTATTTTAAAATTTTAGATATAAACACTTTAATTCCTATGTTTTGATGTGTTTTGCTAAAGAGTTTATAGTAAACACACTTTAAAATTCCAATTAATTTTGAATCAAGTATGAGATAAACCTCCTGTTCATAAATACGAATTGACATTACTATTGAAGTAAACAGAAAATATTTTCAACTAATATACATAAATTAGAACCATAGAGTCTAGAGTCGATTGGTGAACGTCGTGAGCTTGAGTTGCAGTTTATGCTTATTTTTTTAAGGTTTGTGTTCGGTGACATGAGAATTTGTAATGTTTTAAATTTCTTGCCACCTATTTATTCCTAAAAATGAGACAATGCAAGAGCAATAAGTTACCCTCTTGCGTAATCCTTTCCTAAACCTTTTATTATTAAAAAAAATATTCTTTTGTAATTTATTCCACTTTATTTAAAAGTTCAGGACCGGTTTTGCTCATTGCGAGGATTTTCAAGTGATGACAATGCTAGACAGTGAAAACCCTAAAGGTAAACCTATAATCATTAATATTTTCAAAAAAGAAAGTTTAAATTACTCAATAAAAAAAACAGTGGTTCCCGTACAACAAGCAGAGATTTCTTGATCAAGAGTTTATATGTAGACAAAGTAAAAGACCCATATCAAGATAAATAAATATTATTTAAAAATATCATCCTGCATTCAATAATTTCGAAAAAATATGTTTTACTCCTATATTCCGTGTTTAATGTAGAAAAACTCTGGAACACTTGTATCTTAATAGAAAAGCTTAGGCAAAATTTGAAAAAGAAGCTTTACACTTAAGAGTCAAAAAGTACGTCTACGGGATACCATACAGATTCAGACAGTTTATTCCGCCGTCCTAAATATAAACGCAAAAATATTTCAGATACAGTGAAGGCTATCGTAGAGTCGTAGCCGTCGTAGCAGGCATAGCGTCTACGACGGGGATATTTTGGACCCTCGCCGAAGCAGTCGTAACGAGCGCTCGGGCATTTCAGGCGGATAACAACCCCCGCAGGACTCAGAAGCCTGGCCTCTGCTTTCCACTTTGTTTTTACGACATCATCGGACCTCAAACACTCTCATCTGGTGCAGTGATTCACTACTGCCGCAGCGTCGGATTACGTTTGAGTATTTTGCTATGCATATATTATACATATACACTTACTTACAAGCAGTTTTTTTTAAATCAGTTCTTTCTCAATACATATTTTCTAATTATATTCAGAAATCTGAATACATTATTGCTATGCACGTTATTTTATCATATTTTGATTATTTGTCAATGAATATCGACTCTGGAAAGGAAAAAAGAACGTAACCTACAGCTGGTTTTGTTTTCGGAGGTCACGGACTTGAATCTTAATACGTACAATTTTAATCAACTATTTTTCAAACTATTTATGGATTTCTGTTTAAAGGCACACATATATGTAATTTCTTGAAACCCTCTCACCCATTCTTATTTCTACATCGACATCTAACATAACCCATTGCTAATTTTCTGATATATTTTTTAAAATTTAAAGTAGGATTTGACCCTATCATATAAATATAAGAAAAGTTACCATTCATTCAAGAAAAAACAGTTTTTTTTTAAATTTTAATATTCACACATAATATTTTTTCTTTATGAATATTATTTACTTATTGACGCAAATATAAATTAAAAAAATAATTTTAGCCGCCATCTTGGATATTTACTAGATAATTTTTCCAGAAAATTTCATTTTAATACAATAATAATTATCCCAGTTACCACCGCTATCATAAATACGTTTTATCCCATATCTATATTTTTTTTTACTATTCAGTGATTTTGGGCTCTCCTTATAAAACTTTTATAAAAAAATTCGAGCAATTTGTAATTCGAGCATTTGACGTTCGAGGAATTGGTTATTCGAGGATCTTGTTATTCAAGCAATTTCCATTCGAGCAATTGCATTAAAGCAATTTGCATTCGAGCAATTGCATTCGAGCAGTTCACCGGGAATCCCTATGCACAACTAAATATGAATACTTCTCTTCTTCTTCTTTGACCATGTTCGCTCCCTATGTGGAGCATATGGCCGCCACGCGGCACCTCCATGTTTCCCTGTCTCCCGCCAATAGCTTTGCTTCCTCCCATGACATGCCAGCATCCCTCAGTTCCGCCGAGTACATCCTATGGATAGTACCCGACGGACGTCCAGGACGCCGGAATCCCACCGGTCGAAAGAAAAGGCAGGCAGGATTGAGGCTTTCCGGAGGCATCCGCAGCACGTGACCCAGCCAGTTCCAACGTCTCTCCATAACCACTGACGTGACGGGACGCTGTCTTGTACGCTCCCTTATCTCTGAATTCCTCACAAAATCAAACCACCTCACCCCCATTATCCGACGCAAGCATCTGTTCTCGAAGCTCAGTATACGGTTTTTCTGAGTCTTCGTCAGGTGCCATGATTCGCAACCGTAAAGCATTACCGGCAGAATGCAAGCGTTGAACAAGTGGCATTTGGTTTTAATGGTCAATGGCTGGGGGTCCCACGTGGGCATGTCAATGCCAGTTGACGTGCCTACGCTAAAATGGTGGGAAATGCCGCACACCAGCAAGTCCCATCTGCTGGCCTCCCCGTGGCGTCCATCGGGCAATGCAACAATGTTGTAGCTAACAGCAGGGGTCGCAAGGCGAACGTCCGGCGCCTCAAAACTGGGCTACTGGCTAAGGGAAGGAAATCCCCGACAGAAAAACCAGGGTTGAGCCGACCCCTAGAGCCCTTGTGACCCAGGCCTCGGGAGCGCAGGGTTAATCACCCTGCATCCTTAAACCCAAAACCGATTAAAACACCGCCACAAGCGCCTCGGACTCCCGGAAGCCAAAATATGAATACAACTGGTTTAAAATCACTGATTCGTGCAATTTACTGTTGTATAATTTTCTTTTTTTTTATTTAAGCCATTTATTTTGCGCCTCCCAATATACATCTCTTTTTACTGAATCTCTAAATAGTACGTAACATCTCATATTTTGAGAACGTGCGGAATTTTTTTAATGAAAAAGTATGAAACAAATAAAAAAAAGTATTACATCCAACAAAGGAATGTCACCATAGGTCAAAACGACAAAAATTTAACTAAAAGTGTAATTAGTGTTACAAAATGTAGATAATATTTTATTTGAAACACACAAAAAAACCTTCTTTTGTTTAACATATTTTAATTTCGTAATACTTCTGACATTGCATACGCTTTTGATCAACAAAATATATTAAGTAAATATTCACATAATATTTTCTGTATATTTCTTCGGTTCTGAAAATGATTAAAAACAATTATTTATTTTGTCACCATATTTATGACAGTTTTTTTGTTTTTCAGAGATAAGTGATTGATATTTTCTCCGTGAACAGCACACAATAAGAAAATGCTTTTAATAAAAGTATTTTTTTTTACCTAATAAAAATATTCTTAAAATAATGGATTGTTTTTAATCAAATTTTGATGAATTTATTTGTCTTAGTCCTAAAAAATCAACATATTGACATAATTGTTTGAACATATTATGCTTTTAAGTTTTTTTTTATAGAAAAAGGGCGATTTGAAGTGTAATCAATGGTTGTCATTAGAACAAACTGTGATGATTGACCGATGGGGTAGTGATTTTTTTCATGACTGCTTACAAATGTGCAACTTCGTACAACTTCCTTATGTAGGTATCTCAACATAAGTTTTTTTAAAAAGAACTGTTTTTTACTCAGTAGCTCAACTTTAAATTATTAGGGACAGAAGGATAGATGACAGAACTATTGGTTTAATAATCCTTCTCGGCACGTCCCGTTATTTAATGATCGGGAAGTGGCAGGTAATTTTTAGATACCACAAACACTCACGCATTCGGGCAGAAATGGATAAATGGATTGAAAAATTGTGTTCTTACTGGAACTCAAACCCGTGAGCTCCATTACGGCAGCCAACGTCGATGAACGCTGTGCTATGGAATGAATACTGAGAGTTAACGTTTTGTTATATTATAAAAATCGGATATAGATACAGTTGAATACAGATTCATTAATTCTTGAAGAAATAAGCAAATTAAAATATCCATTTTATATTCAGAAATATTGACAGCACCCGCAATTCATGACAGCAGCATTTTTTACTCGCAAGGCTCGCCTTAAAAAAATAAATTTTTCTACGCTCAAGATCAATAGTTCTTAAAAAATCACACAATTCCATCTCTAAGAATTATAATGAAATACTAAGAATTGACAAATTATAAATATTAACAATATTACATTGATTTTTAAAATTACTTCGTCGCTCAATCAAAACGCGCCACTATGCAATGCTAAGCAATGTATCACTGTCTGTATAAAATATTCTGAGATATGTTGGAATCCCAGGGCCAAAACTGTTGAAATTTTGTTTTAAATTATGTGCAAACTTAAAAATAAGACTCACGTATGAAATTACGTTGATTATATAATTGAGTTGGTGAACTTTCCATGGTATTTAGTGAAAAGTTAAGTTTTTTTTTATAAATTTCGACACAAATGACACTCCGCATTGATTTGGTTTATTTAAATATTTATGATAAAATTTTAATGTATTTATTACGTTTAAGTGTTCAAAGAAATTTACGACCTACTGAGTACTCCATAATAACACTTCCCAGCATTTAAAGAGATAAAAAGAAGCCCTAGACCTATACCACTCATCCAAAACGTTCTTGAGTATCATGAAGTATTATTGTTTTCTTACAAAATATCTTCTTCTAAAATAGTGACAAAAGAATATGCTGCAAATGTACTCAGTTAATAAGTATTTTAATAAAGTATAAAATACTATTCTTTGATTTTTCGTAGTTTTGTATGTTTTTAAATGCTCTATTTAGTTGTGTTAAGCCCTTAAAAATCAACTATCTTAATCATTTATAGGAAATAATTCCGTTTCTGTAAAATAGTCAAATAGTCTTCAAGTAATACGGCTCGATAGAGCTTTTGAGGCTATTTTTTTGCCTTGTTACAACAAGAGTAAAACCTTCAGGGTTACAGTAAGCAAGCACCACTTACGAACCGCTTTCCAAAACTAAGCCTCAATCTCAACATTCTTAATCCAGGCTTTCATTGAAGTGTTGCCTTTTTGTGTCCGCTCTTTATAAAACACATGGCAAGTTGTACAAAATCAGAACAAAAATGCTAGAAACTTGGAATGTCTCAGATACCTGTGGTAAACGAAAACTTCAATCAGTGGTTTTTTTGGTTTACGTAAATTTTCAAGAAAAAACCTTTTTTTAATTATAATTATATTAACAATAGGTTTTAATCTGTTTACTTATAGTAAAAAAAATGATTAAAACACACATATTGAACATAATCGATTAATTTTTCTCTTCAAAATGGCTCAAATGTCAAAAATATTTTTTATTTAACTAAGTTTTTAACTGAGTATTTAACTAAGTGTTAAAAAAGCCACAACATAATGTAGACACACAATTTCACAATTATTTGTATTTGATAAAAATATTAGATTTTTATATCTAAGGTAGATAAAAAGTAATAAATATTTATATATATATATACAACAATCGTTACTTTTATAAATTGTAATATTTTCACATTTTTATAACGATCAGGACTAGATTCATTTGTCACAAGCAACATTCCCTCTAAGCTGCGCGCGTGCGCGGCCGCGCAGCAGTTGAGAAGTCCCCGCGCACTTATTCCGGGTTGGCGCGCACTACAAGACAGTTGCTCAATTGATATTTGATCGGTCCGCGCATCTAAACCTTCGGCTTAGAGGGAACGTTGCACAAGCATTATTAAAAATAAAGCAATGCTCGTTTATTTATTTTATAAAATTGAATGAATCTAACGATTTGTAAAATAATTGGTGCAAGAAATTTGACAATAAGTTAAAGATAAACTAAGTGAATTAAAAATAAAAAACACTCTTTTTTTACTTTTTCTGGGTTATAAAAGAGTATTTTTTTGTTTTTTAATAAAATGCCATTGCACCAAATATTGACAATGAAGCCATTAAAAGTGTTTAATTGACATGTTAGGTTTCTTACTAATAAAACCAACTGCGATGTAACGATGTAATACAAAATTAAAAAGCAATGAAAGTTATCTTAGTGAGAAAAATATAACGAGTGTATATCAAATTGCTGAAAATAAAAATACAAAATTTGCCAGTGAAAAAAAATTATACCTAATTTGAGTCACAATAATAATTTCTGAAAAAATATGTTATATGAAATAAGTAAAGAACGATGATTCTGAATAAAGCGTATGCAAAGTAGGAGTAACGATTTTGCCAGTCCGTCCACAAAGATAATAAACGGATATAGTAATGGTATTGAAGTAATTTACAATTAGTACTATCAATTTCTGTATCTTACCCCCTCCCTGTGTCCAGGACAAAATCCCTACTTTTATTTAGTCCACTTTTAGGGTGTTCACTGTCAATACTTGGTGGAATGACATTATATTAAAAAAACACAATATCCCTTTGTACTTCATTCCACTTTATTTTAAAATTAAGTGGAATGAAGTACAAAGAAATATTGTGCTTTTATTAAAATTATTTTGTCATTTAAGCCATGCGATGTTTTGTATGATGATGCTTCTCAAAGAAACACAATAAGAAGAATAACGATTTTATCAAGTTTAATTTTACATTGAATATTATTTATTCATTTAATACATTTGACGACCGTGGACGCGTATTTGATTCTTTGAAAAACAAAGGTTGCTGGCCGGCGGACACATAAATGCGTATAGGCGAAGTATCTGGAAGCTAAGAAAATTAAATTTTGTAAAGATATCTCAATTTGCCTACAAATTATAGTGAATTTAGTAAAATCAAAATTTTTGCGAATTTTTCGCAAAATTTTATTTCGCCAGGTAAAATTTTATTAAAAAAAACGTGCGGTCGTTTTAATTCAGTATGTTTAGAATTTGTATGTATTTTTTTACTATTTAAATATATTTTACACTTATTATCAAGGTGCAGTATTTAACATGCATAATTGTTTTGTATGTATCGTTACTAAGAAACAAATGGTTTCTAGAGAAGACAATAAATAATTAATCTTCCTCTTCCTTCCTTCGTTTGGCCTAGAGACATTAGATTACTAATTAAAAAGAAGAAACTAACTTATTTTTGGTCTACTCTTTCGATGTTTATTATGATAAGTTCATCGGCATATTATAACATTTTATCAGTTTCTGTTTTTTCAGTGCGTGACTTTATTATATTACATAAGAGAATAAATTTACCTCCATTGCTGTTTTTTTAATTTTTATTGTTAATATAATTCATTTCACCGAGAACTTGGATTGGCTTAAAAAATATGTGTAATCAATTTCGGATCCCAATTTATTACATATAGTACAATATCTTCTTTTATTATTGATGTATTTTTTAATTTTTGTATTTTATTAAAATCCTTTATTGGATTCAATATCTTCATTGATCTTCGTTCAGTGGACTTAATAAGAGGATTATTCCTTACTGTTTCTTTCTTGTGATTATATTGTTAGTTGAAAGCTGTGCCTTCAAAAGAAAATACTGTTTTAGGAAAAAAAATCTCAACACATCGGAACATGTCCACCATAAATATCCTCAACACGTGTTGCGCTACTATACTCAGATTAAAATAAGTTGAAGTATTATCTTCAATTTCGAATTAAAATTTTCTGTACACTATTTTTTAGTATATTTTTCCTTTTCGTGCAAAATATTGCTTTTTGTTACAATAATGAGCATACTTTTTACACTGTAATATTATTTATAATGCGATTTTATTTAAACGTCTTTTTGTATAATATACATATGTATAGTAGTATACAAAATTTTAAATATAAATATTGTGTCAAGAACGTCAGGTGGCAAATTGTGTATTTATTTAATTACTAATTGATTTTGCCTGGAATACATGCTTGCTAACATTCTACTATGTTGGAAATTCTCAAAGTTGAAAATATTATCATGGACTCGCATCTCACTGATGTTATTGTTATTTTTTTAAACGTTGCCAACAGAAAGGCATGTTTAATTCAGAAGTAGGTAATCCATATAGCTCACCAGTAAAAATAATCTTAAAAGATGAATGTTTAAAATAGCACAATTGACCTGCTTTTAGTTTGTAAGGAGTTCTTGTGACAGACATTTGTATTTGTATCTTATAATATGATAGATTAATAAATAATTTTTGATTGTTTAAAAAATAGTATTCTAAGAACCAAGCTGATGGTAATGAATAGCCTTCAACATATTTTTGTCATGTTTTTAGCATTTTTTTAATTCAATTCAAATAAATAAAATAAATGTTTTTCTCTACACAAATATTTTTTTTTTGATTTTTAAATAAGTCCTTTATAGCTTGTTTGGTATTAATAAAAACTGATTTTATTATAAAAGAAAAGTATTTCATCTTTCTTATGAGAAAAATATACATACGTAAAATATTGTATAATAAATTATGCTAACTCAATTTAAATGTTGTAACTCATTTATTGAATAAAATTATTTTTTATTCATTGAGTTAACAAATTATTCAACAGTTTTTAACATTCTTAATTCTTACATTTAATGAGAATGTAACTGTTTATATTTAAATCCACTTTTTAGACATTTCAGCTCTTTCTGTAAGAAATATTGATAAAAAATTAAATTCATCTAAATTTAATTCAACTAACATCAAACATCGCGTGTACAGTAAAACCTAATGAAAACATTATATTGTCAAAGTGGTGTATAGTTTTACTCAATTAATATGCATTATATTTATGTTGCTTCACATGTGTAAATAAAAAGTTATCAAAGCAGTATGTTATGCCATAAATTCAACTTTTTTTCCAAAATATACGTCGTATTTCTTAAATGGTGAAATAAAATTTTGTCGGTATTTTAATAGCTAACTTATTTTTTATACAACGACCTAATAATTCCACTAAATCATAGTTATATAATACTTTTTTGTAAAAGAAATCGCTCCTTGTTCGTGGAGTTTATTATTTTATCAGGAAGGCGTGTCTATACCGCAAAATAATGTACGCAATTTTTGTTTTTACGAAAGAGGGAGAGTAAAATCTACAGTCTATTTGTACAAGAATAAAAATATCTCTCAATTTTAAAAACGATTCGTTTTTCGCTTCTAAGAAATGTATTTACACAAAAAAAACTAACATCAAAGAGGTCTAGTCTTTGAGAATGATTGATTGCAAATGAGAATCGAAAAAAATTGAGGAAATATCAAATAGAGTTTACAAGAAATTTACAGTATATAAATGTTAAGTTGTGTAGAAATTTTGTAATACTTAAAGAATGTTTATTTTTATGTAACTTATAATTTGAAAAAAATCCCACTGCTACTATGCCACTATACGTCTTATGAAAATTTATTCTGGCTGTTGAATATTATTTTAGTTATTTCAAAAAAATATGTAAGCACGATCTTTGTAGGTTTGGAGACCATAGTTGTATGATTGTTCAGTCAAAAATATGGCAACCTAAAATCACGAAAAACGCGCAACGATGTCTTGGGTTTTATGCTACTAGAGCTTGCAATTTACCTTAAAATTTCAGTTACTAGTACATGGTAAATAATTCTTCACATTAACATTTATGATATATAAAAATGAGTGATTTAATAATCATTTATTTCCATATGTCAATGTCAATGCCTCGTCGAGCTTGGTAAGTTGTTCATTTACTAATTGATGAATTTAAGACATTAGTTACATATTATTGATACTCTCGGTATGCTCTTCTTATTGATATTTTATATATAAATAATAATTATTAAAATTTTTAATATGCTCTTATTAAAGAAATTAATTCAGTCATCATTAAGACTTACCATAAATTGTGTGAATATTTGTCTAGCAGAAAAAAAGTTTGTATTTGTTCTCAATTCACTATAAAATATTTTTCGGTTAAAAAAGATTATTTTTTTTATGTACTGGTTTACTAGTAATGCAAGCTTTAAGTCATAAGGTCCCAACCTTTTTCGGGTGGCAACCCATTTTTATAAAAGCCATGTGACTAGGCGACCCCCCTCCCCGAGAAATTTGAAATCCTCGATTTGATACACTTTTTCCCCGGATTGTCTCCGAAACTACTTTTTTTTTTAGCTCACCGAGGAATTTGAAATCCTCGATTTGAAAAAAGTTGGCGAACCCAGGTTGGGAACCCGTGCTTTAAGTAATACTGAACACTGGGAAAATAATAGCACGCGTATACTATTTAGTAAAAATTAATGGTTAAAGGTATAATATAATGTTTGTAAAAATAAAACATAATCAATTCGATGAAACTGGCATTGCATAACAGTTTACTATTTAAAAAAAAACATGCAAATTTATTCCATAACATAAATACCCCATAGTATAAATCATAACAGATTCCTTTAAAATATCATTAAAAATATTGAAAAAGAGTTAACCTTCATAATTGAATTAGCACAATGAAAGAATAATATAAAAAGCTGTAGTTGTTTTGCTATATACTTTTAGTAGTGATTTTATAAAATCTTACTGGCACTTCATGAAAAAAAAGCACCAACAAAACGAAACAAAAAGAAAAGCTCAACTCTTGATGAGCTTATTTAGTCTAGAATATATTCTCATCCGTAATACGATGCAAATTTTCCTATTTTTTTCTCCCTGTCAAGTGGGTAAACTTTTGGAAAGGGTAGTGGAGATGTCTTATTAAACCCCCGTAAAGTTTTATATTTTGATGTTTAAATTAAAATGGAAATGTGTTTCTCGCCGTAGTTTTTGATGTTTTTCCTGCAGGGTGCAAATTTATACTACGGGGGTGTAATTGATGACTTCGATAACGACCGTTGACTGTGCATTCGAGTATGTAAGGGGTGTTCTTTGTATAATAGGTAGAATTTATTTTTCACCAATCTTGCTTCGGCTGAAATTGAAGCTTTTATCTAAAGTGCTTTCTTGCTACAACAGATGAAATAATATCTAGTTAAAGTATCTATAGTATGATCTATGCTATTTTTATTCGGTTACAGATTATTTTTGATGGCTTACTTTTAAAAATAATGTTTGATTTAATAATCTGCTTCTCTTAAAAAAATACCGTTGCAATAAAACATGATAATCTGAAGGTATTGGTAAAATGGCAATAACATATTTGAATCATTTAATCATTGTATGATTTTGACAGTAATGCTAAATATTTTGATAGTAATGCTAAATATTATGATATCTTCGATTCTTTGTGTGTGTTTTTTGATAGTTATTGTTTTATTAAAAAAATGGTGTTTATAAAGATAATCATTTGTTAACAGTGTTACCATAACCAGTTTTAATATCCTACTAGCTTTTAAGTCTTTGATTTAAAATTATTGATGGAGATACATATCAATATAAAGAAATGAAATGAAATACAAAATAAGTAGTACTGGTTTCACTCATCACAAGCATTTTCAACTGACCGGCTGAAAATGATCGTGATGTCCAAAACCGGATATGATCATATAACATAAAAGTGTAATAATTACAAATGGTTGTTTTATTCTTTTAATACAATGCTTTTTCAGCAAGTATTGACAGTGAAAACCGTTAAAAATTGTTGTTGTAAATACTTTCTCTTAAAACATTACTTATTATAGATTCGAAACAGTTTCATTCATCGCAAGTATTACAAAGTGATGAAATTTAAATTGATACAAATCTATCTATACAAAGTTAAGTAAATCTAAGCTATGTGCATAATTATTCACTTATATTTATTACCTTGTTATGACGAGTTTTACTTAATTTTGTTTAAATAACCCTGTCGTTTAATATTTCATCAGAAAATACTCTTCCTTATGAGCGAAACCGGTTCTGATCTAAAATAAATAATGTGTAATCAATACATTTTCTTTATTAACTCATATAATCTCATTCTCATTAAACACCGTTAAAGTGATTATTTTCATTGTTTGAAAATATTTGTGATGATCAAAATCTTTGACAATGAAAAAAAAATGAATATTTTTTACGCCATATGATTTCTTATTCAAACGGTTTTTCAGTCCATCCATCTTGGTAAAATATAAATGATTACAATCTATTTTAATCAATAATTGAAAGATTGTTTGTTGTGTTGATACCGTCTTGCTTATTTTAATTTTACTATCAAGCCGTTGCTAAATTTCTCAACGTCGTGTTTGCTTTATATAAAACGTTTGAGTTTTGTTAAAAGTGTAAATGATTTTTATTTTGACTACCAAATATAATTTGATCTGTAGTCTGTAGTGTAAATATGTATAATATAAAACGAAAATTAAATTGATTTTTAAATCAATTATTTTTACACCGCATGTAGGATGCTGGTGATTGTGCGGTTGGGAACGTGCGTCAGGCATTTTTAATATATATATACTATTCATAGATTGACGAGCATTGTTCGCGTGAACCTGCGAAATTGCTACTCTAATGGAAAATGGCGTCGGAAAACTGTTGACGTTTCAATAACCTAGCGATACGCTGAGTGATCACTTAGAATACCTCCAAAGAGTACAAGTGACGTATTGTACAGGCATCTAAAGTTATGGTATTGAAAATTCATTACTTTTAATATATTAAAATGAAGTAACATACTTAAATCAAGTTTAATGACACGTTTGATTTTCGATAAAAAGTACTGCGAAAAAAAGGGATTTTATTTTATTATCAAATGTATTGACAGAGTACGATTCTAATTCCATATTCTTCTAATTCTATATTCTCATAATCAGGACGAAAGTTGAAAAAAATCACTTGCAATTACTGACGCTGATCAATAAATTCAGAAAATTATTAATTTTCTACCGGTAGTTATTCATTGCCATTTTAAACTAGATGGATACATATCACTTAAAAGGTGTTGACTGTTAACACTGTTTGCTGTAAAAAGACATTATATAAAAAACACATAAAAAATTATAATTATTCTTCTTTAATTTTATATGATCAGTGACGGTTTCACTCACGACTGATGTATAAATACTATCAACTGATAAGAGATTCTATTGAATGAGAAAATTATTTTTTGTTTATCACCGTTACTTTATTCAATCTACGTTTAATATTATTTTTATTCTTTTATTTGTAACAATTGATTTGTCTTGTTATTTTTTTTAAGTCCTCATTTCTGTCTCATAGTTTTCTACGTTACCCGGAAGTAGTTTAATCGTCGTTTAGTTATTAATTTTGTTAATGTAACACTATAAATTACTTTGTAGAAAATTTTCAGATTGCATTCGAATTTATCGTTAGCCACCACTTTAATATTATTATTCTTTAATGAGTTTAAAATATATATTTTGAAGAGGTTTATAAACGTTTTAACTATAGTCAATTCAGTGCCATTGATTGACATTTTTTATCCTTTTCTGCAAATTCCTTTCATTACAAATTGTTTGTTACATCCTAATCATTCAATTTTATTAAGTATAAATAGCACTGTAATATTGTATATCAGTTGATAATACTCGTCATGAGCGATGGTCCTGATCATGTTAAACAAAAGTGAAATCGGTACAGATAAGTGTTTTATTTTTTGAATAAAGATGACTTTATCTTTGCAGGGCCATCAATAGAATTTTAAAGGTAAGCCATAGAGATCGCGATGGCTGTCTTTGAGAAGGTTAAGAAAAAATCAATATATATAACTTCAAAATATCATGATAAAAAAGCAACCTATTCTGTTGAATATTACAAAACGCTAAACATGGTTTAGCAGTCTTGACAATCCTTGACTATGCTAATACTATTAAAGTAAAAAGGAAAATGAGATAACCTATATATTTTATTAAACATTTTACTTTATATTGAATCGACGTTTAAAATTAAGTCCAGCATAAAAACTGACGTGGGAATTCTTTCGAAATATTTTTGAGTGTAAAATTATCAATTTTCGGCTCATAACAAATGAAAATCGTAATGAACATTTATTTTCAATTTGTTTTAGAAAAACAATTATAATTAATCACTTGGCAGTGTTTGAGTTGAATAAAACCAAAGCAAAAGAAATAGAATAAATAAATAACATGTACAAATTTTCTTAGAAAACAAGTAAAACTTAATTAGCTTACCTCATTGCAAATAAACGTTTGATCAAATTTGAGTGCGAAAAGTATTTTTTTTTGTAATTAATTAAATGTTTAGGCAAATGAGAATAATAACGAAATGTCATTATTTATTTTCAATCCATTGTAAAAGTTATATTTTAAATATTCATAAACAAAAAGTCTTTAAAATATTATTTTAAATGTGTTTTCTTAGTTATGGCTTGAAAAAATGATTTTTTTCAAAACAATTTCATGTTATGTTGTTTTTATTAAATTTGTATAAACATGAAAAGACTCGGGTTAGAATAAAATAAAATTCTTGTGGAAATAACTGTTCTGTTATTTTTTAATAAAAAAATAGGTTTTTTGAAGTATATGTAATCTAAAAAGTATCACATTTTTTTTTTCAGAATATGTAATTATTCCTTAATAAAAAACAATTTTGAGATAATTTACAATTATTAAGTCACAAAATAAAATAATGATGTAACACATTGTGTGGGTCTATCCTGCGAAATAAGATAGTTGATTGAGAATTTTGACTGTTATTTTACAAAAAACTTGTACATATTGTATTAAATGTTGGAAAACGTAACTTCGTCTACTTTTTGGCACGTATGAGTAACACAGTAAAATAACTAAATGATTGATATCACGAGGAAAATACGATTTTTACTAAATCTCCGTATTAAGAGCATGTAAATGAGTTGGAAATGTTTCTTTATATAAATACTAAAGCTCACGAGAGCATAATATTTTCCTACTCATTTTCTTTTGCAAATCATCGTGTTTACAAAAATCAACAATAACACCAAAAAATCGTTCAAAAAATACAAATCGCTCTGTGAACCGATCCCTGTTTTATAAAACTGTTTCTGTTTTTCATGCAAATAACTTTGAAAAGAGTTGTTTTCATTAAATATTTCGTTCAGGCTTCATATTTTGTGGATAAATATTTATAGGACAAACAAAAAATTGTATTCACATTTTCATTATTTTTAAATAGTTTGAAAATAAGCTCAAAGACATTTCGCGGAGATAAATGTAATCTTACATCAACAATGTTTTTATTTGTGCTATGAAAATTGGTTGTATTGAAAACCTGTCATTTTTAGTTAACCTTTTAAAATCTTTTTTTATATTCTACCACTGGTTTAAAACTGTTTTATTGTCATATACACATAGCGTACATATTTTTACCTTAATAATTTAATACACATACCTTGTTTGAGTATACATAAAGAAAGCAATTTGTTTTTTGCAATTAATGTACTTATCACCTACGGGATCACTTTTTGGGTGATCACTGTCAATACTTGGTGGAAAAGCATTATATATTTTTTTTTTTAAATTTAAGGTTTACTACTTCCACTTTTATTTAAAAAGGTTAGGATCGGTTTCATGAGTTCAGGAAAATTATGATTTGAGTCATTTTAGTGTCAGTTATTCATATTTATTATATATGATTCGTACTGTTATTTGTAAATTCTTTTCAATACCAATTGTTTATTACACCTTTTTTATTTCGTTTTGTTTTATATAAATAACACTGTAAAGTTGTATATCCAGTTGATAATGCTTGTCATGAGCGAACCCGGTCCTTATATTTTAAAATAAAATTAGAAGTAGTACTAATGAATATTGTATTTTTTAAATATCTACGGGATGTTTATGTCTCAAAAATATTTATCAATTAAAAAATAAATTTATATATTAAAATGTTCATCCAAGCACCTTAACTTAAGCAAATGATGTTGACCAATCAAACATGGACCTGAAAAATATATTACTACACCCACTCATCAAATAATCTAACTTTCTTTGCAATTAAATATAATTTAACTTTATTTACGCACAGAGTGACTGTTTGTACTAGTGAAATAACATTAATTCTATAATTTTAAGTCACAGACGGTTCTAAAAAAAGACTTCCCCATAAACTTTGTTCTTTGAAATCTATTTTTCAGCTACTTTTAGCATGGAACAGTAATTTATAGAGTAAATAATACCACTACAAGTGGATTAAATCGGTCTATAAGGTTTCTGTAAAATTTGTGTTTATTTACCTACATTTTCATACAAATTGTTAAATGGTAATATTCTTTTCTACCCATTACACGATAAAAACTGTAAGTAACTCATAACAATTTAAGCTATTTTTTTCAGTTATTTATTGAAAGAACGAAATTATAAGATGTATTAAAGGAGGATGGCAAAGATATTTTTATTAATACAATGAAAATTCAATACATGTGAAGTTTAAAAAAATCATGTCATATTTTTCTTCAGTTCCACCGAATACATCTTGTGTGCTCGGTTGTTGGATTCTGGCGTGTCGTGGAAGAAAGCAAAGCAACTTGAGATATACGGGGGATGATAGAGATTTTTAATGGTGAACAGCGAATACGTTTGGCTTGGTTTGGTTTGGTTTGGACCAAACCTGTCATGACTCTGATAGGACCCTTACCAGCGCGGGACAGATCATCGAGAGGGTTGACAGCTTCAAATATCTCGGCGTACATATATCCCCGAAGACGGTAGTACAAAAAAGGAGCTCCCCATTCGCTTAGGAATGGCTGGAGCCACATTTAACTCAATGCGGACTGTCTGGGACACACAGCTGTACTCGATTAAAACCAAATGCCACTTATTCAACGCTTGCATTCTGCCGGTACTGCTTTACAGTTGCGAATCATGGCACCTGACGAAGACTCAGCAAAACCGTATACTGAGCTTCGAGAACAGATGCTTGCGTCGGGTAATGGGGTGAGGTGGTTTGATTTTGTGAGGAATTCAGAGATAAGGGAGCGTACAAGACAGCTTCCCGTCACATTAGTGGTTATGGAGAGACGCTGGAACTGGTCACATGCTGCGGATGCCTCCGGAAAGCCTCAATCCAGCCTGCCTCTTCTTTTGACCGGTGGGATTCCGGTGTCCCGGACGTCCGTCGGGTACTATCCATAGGATGTACTCGGCGGAACTGAGGGATGCTGGTATGTCATGAGAGGAAGCAAAGCAATTGGCGGGAGACAAGTAAACACGGAGGTGCCACGGATATGCTTAAAGAAGTAGATCATACAGCTGTGAAAGTTTAAACAAGAATTTTTATCAATGATGTGTTAAATGTTTTTCATTCTTTGTTATCAATGAATATTCGATCAATCAAATTCATTAAAATAACACTCACAAAATTTATTGTAACAATTTAATTATTGTATCATAAGGTTGTATGAAAACAGCTTTAAAAAAAATCTCTTTTATACAGCCGTTATTGCAGAGTTGATGATATAAATATCCATTTTGACTGAGAAGAACTAAATTTGATATTAAAAAAATACTTAACGACCTTTGGGAAGACTAAATTAAATACATAATTTACTGACTTGTTGATTATAATCTTACTAAAATAATTAAAAAAAACATATTTGTAAAAAAATGTATTAGATATGTTTAAAAAAAAACCAATTCAAAGTTTCACACCTATTATTTCAGCGGAACCTACTTATTTTCATTTGAGCTTTGAGTACTTTTAATACTCAGAAATTTAGTTGAATAATTTTGTTCGTAACATTATATATTAAGATTTTCATCAATATTTTAAAAATTATAATTTGAAATGTATTGTAGTTTTTTCTTATTAAAACATGTTTGGTGTTTCTGCAAAATAAATCTTTATTTGTATGGCCAACATTCATATATATTAAAATTTATACCTATAATTAAGTTGTTTTTCATGTCTTGCGCACGCACTCCTATAAATCGAAGTGAAAAACAACTATTTTCTAATGTATCGTTTTTACCTTAATTTTCATTAAAAGAGTGTTCAAGAACAGAAAAAGTAAATTATATTCAAATCCGTCGTAGTTAATTTATTTTATCCATTCCAAGTGAGAACATGAAAAGAAAATGGATTTATATTTAAATAAAACATTCTTTTAAACATATCGAAACAAAACATGCCAATAAAAAAGTAGAGGAAACAAAATAAATAAGATTATTTATTTTAATCTCTTTAATGCTTTCCGCTCAAACATAAATTATTTTTTATTCATTACTTTACACTTTAATAAGATACGGGTACCAAAAAAGAAATTTATGTATATTTTAAGCATAATTATTATTTAAAAGTACCTAATTTAGCATTATCTTAAAGTGTGAAGTTTTGATAAGGTGATAATATTTCATATAAGAAGGCTACTTCGTGACTCGAGACATTATAAAAGCTTATTCAAAACTTACGCAAGTGAGAGCTTAAAGTTTAGCTAGGATTTTTGATCAACACAAAAGTGATATAGCTTCTGTGGTGAATTTGAATTTAGTTGGATTTAATCCTTATTTCAACACGATCTCGGGCTTTATTTATATGTTGTATTTAAAATTTCATTCCTTCACTGCATTGTTTTATTTTTAAAATGACAATTTGTGATGGCGAAACATTGATTCATATGACCAATCAAATGATTTTTCGTTTCTTAAAAAATATTTCAATTTAATATAAAGAAATAAGGCATTTTACGTTTGTCGTGACATCGACTTTTTTGCAACTATTTTTAAGCTCTGTAAGACTCAATTGAATGGAAACGTTTAAGGATTTTTAGCTTACGCTGTTTCAAGGTGTGAAGCTCGAATTCCCTTTACAGTTACTTATTTAAATTCGGATAGAACTAAAAGGCACCGGACAACCAACTATTTTTATTTCATAAACTCCTTTTCATATTAATATTTTCCTCTACGGTGCTAAAACATTCTTCAGATACGTTGCTGGCCCTTTGAGAACCAAGTGGAAAACATTTTTTTTAAATATACGTCCTGGGCTTTCACCGTCTATCAAAGAGCGGTAAATTTCAAAACATATTTTTTCACTAGGTTCTTTAAGGGTCAGCAACACATCGGAAGTACTTTTTAGCACCGTGGGGGAAATGTTAAAGCATGTGTTGATTGATTATTTAAATACACTAGCTGTAAGCCCGTTGCCCAGCAACGTGAGATTTTTGTTGCATTATAGAAAAGTCAGAAATTTACTGGCATGAACAATTGAATGCATATTAATTATTATATATGTCTATAATCTAATAACACGTGATTAATAAACTTTGTTTTTAATTTTTCCCTAGGGTACTCAACGTTGTACCCACCACCACCCGCTACGGCTTCACACTCTTTTATAGGGTGTATTCCGTAGCTTAACAACGTTAGTCGTGTTCAAAATTTTTCCAGAAATGTCCCGAGAAGAAATTCCTCAAGACTTGGTTGCATGCACTACAGTGTGCAGAAATTAAAAGTTAATAAATAATCAAGTGCAGTTGAAAATATTAGATTTTATCTATTTAACTCAACTATTTATCCAAAAATTCTTTAAATGCCCTATAATTTGCCTTAGGCTTAGATGTAACCAAGTCGGCATGACCGACGGGGCCGACAGATCCGACAGACAGTCGTATCGTCTTGAGCAATTATTTCCATTCGTTATTTAAGTCTGGACATTCCCAGAGGATGCGATCAGCATCCTGAATCATATATCCGCATTTACATTTAGGACTATTTACTAACCGGCCAAGCCGGAAGAGCTCAACAGCGAAGTAACCGTGGCCAGTTATGAATCAGCTGGTTCAGAAATTAGGTGTCAGGACTTTGGTTATCTCCATTCACCATTTAACACTGAGAAAGAATTTAAAGTTTGCCTCCCCTTAGAAGATAGATAGAAGATATGATAACATTTCCCTTAAAACACATTCTTTCTCACCTGCTGTGATCATACAATCGACTGTATTTGTAAATAACTTTCAGACCTCACTCCCGAGCAAGCTACGTACAATTGAGCATGAGCGAACACCGCTATAAGCTAAAGTAACCTTTAACAGAAATTGTTTTTTTTTGCACTGTCAAAAATCAAAAATATACAGGCGTTAACATACTTATTGAATGAACCAAAAGTAATAAAGTGAATTAATTCTCCAAACGAAACATGTTTTAAGAATATTTATAGTGGTAATTTTAAAATAAAGAGATGAATATTCAGAACCAGTTAAACATGCTTCAACTGGTCTTGACAAATAAATGTGGAAATAAGTAGTAAGTGTGTTTTGCTTAAATAGAATGCCTTCCCACCAAGTATTAACAGTGAACACTCATTAATTTATATAAATTTAAACAAAACAGAAATTGAAACCCAATTTAACGTATCTACAACTGATCGTGTCGATTTGAGTGTCGTTATACCGCTTCAATAAAGTACATTTCGTACACACTTTAATGGTTTGATTTCCTGCTATTTTATAATACATTTAAAGTGAATTTGAATCATTTCTTCAAATGCAACGCGTTTTTAAGGATACATATGAGAATTTGTGAGTAAAAAATAATATTCAGAATTATAAATATTATTGTTCATCACAATCAGGCGTTAACAATCAAACGCATACTTATCGAATGAACCAAAAGGTTAATGGTTAATGGTAAATAAACCAATGGTCTTGAAAAACAAATGTGGAAATCAGTACTATGGAAAATTCCGTATTGCTTTAATATAATGCCTTTCCACCAAGACTTTATTAATTTATATAAATTCAAACAAAACAGAAATTGAAACCCAATTTAACGTATCTACAACTGATCGTGTCGATTTGAGTGTCGTTATACCGCTTCAATAAAGTACATTTCGTACACACTTTAAGGTTTTTATTTTTAGAAATCAATCTCAAAAATACCATTCCAAAGAAATGCAAGACTTAGTAATGTACTTTTTAAATGTGCACTTTTCTCAAAACGAAATTCAAGTTTCATTATTTAGCCATTTTGGAATAAGCCGCGTTTGCAAGTAATACTCTCAAAAATAAATAATAATATTGTTATTCAAAATACGCTAATTCAAATTATTTTTTAGAAAGAATTGACAATATTGAAAATGGAGATGAAACTTAATTTGAAAACGTAAAGCCATACTATAAAATTTCTCTAAAGACAATATTTTGAGTCGTCACCCCACATTCTCTCTTGCCCTGTCGCAGTCCCTCAATCACTTGTATTTTCAAAGAATTTTCAGACCTCACCCTCGAGCACGCAACATATAACTGACCATGAGTAAACACCGGTTGCGGAAGAAGAAGACCCACTCTATCAAACGTTTGACCCTGCGACTTATTCACCGTCATCCCATAAGCTAACTTAACCGGAAACTGACGCCTACAAAGATTAAAGGGAACAGTCACATCCGAAGACGTATCCAACGTTACTCTAGGCAAAAAATGAACAGTCCCCTTCCTGTCACCCGTGATCACTTCAACTTGCAAAACATTTTCATTAAAATTTCTCACAATCATCCTGGTTCCGTTACACAAACCGTTCGCTATGGACATATTTCGCAATAACATGACTATAGCTCCGATCTTTAAATTTAAAGCGTGAGGCGGAAGACCCGGAGGATCGAAACTATTCAAAAACTCAACGGGAAAATTTACTTGAACCTCAGGATCGCTATTGCCGTCATCATTTTTAGCACAATCTACACTGTAAAATGTTCTCAAGGAACCTTCTAATATATCCAAAACTTTCTCATTAATTTTGTGGGAATCTATATTTTTCGGACAGAGAATAGCTCTACCACCAAATGTAATCGAATCTGCTATTGAATGGGATTCACCATAAATTTCTTTGACTATATCCTGACAAATCGTACCAGGGGGAAGCAACACCGAAGACTCGACACAGCCTCGTGGACTCGGAAGAATTCCACTACCTAATTCAAGTAACCAATTAGAAAATTCACAATCTGCATTTGCAACACGCATATTAATATTAAGTGAGACCGTTTTAAATAATTTCCAGAGTTTACTCTTTTTTATCGAAGATGCTATAATTTTACCACGCGAAGCTCTACGACATACTGGCAAAACTTGTCGAAAATCCCCACCCAAAACAACCACTTTACCACCGAAAGGCAGTCCGTTACCCATTACATCTTTAATGGCATTTTCAATCATTTCAAATGCTACCAAAGGCGCCATAGGTGCTTCATCCCATATGATTAAATCTGCATTTTTGATAGCTATTTTATTACTTTTTGAAACTCGACACGTCGTTGAACTATTTAAGTTTAAAGGCAAATTAAAGGAAGTGTGACATGTCCTACCCCCAGGAAGTAAAATTGCAGCTATCCCCGTCCAAGCAACACTCAAAACATTCATTCCCCTCGAGCGCGCTGAATAAATTAAAGTTCTATACAAAAATGTCTTACCGGCGCCACCTGGCCCGTCGACAAAGAAGCATCTGATAACATCTGAACCTGAAACTGCGGAAAGGGCTACGAAAATGGAATCAAACACTTCTCGCTGTTGCGTATTTAAGGATGACTGCATTTTCACGCCCAAACTCTCGTCAGACACAATATCTGCTCGCTCGGTATCTGAATTGAACGTTCGATCAGGTTCCGTCAGACCTTGCTCGGTGCAAGAAGAACCTTCAATTGAAAGCGCACCTTCAATTTCGAGAAGTGCAAGATTAATCGCCAAATCTAAACTACGCGAGCTATTCAAAAAATCTTCTGACATTGCAGATTTAAAAGAATTCCAGAGGTGCAGCGGATCTGATGGGTTACAATGAATTAAAATTATTACAAAAAGACTGCGCAGTGCTTTCGGCATCATAAAAGCCGCCCCTTCTTCTAAACACTTGTACCATTCATTAATATCGTCCGTTAACCCTAATTCGCGCGCTGCATCACAGAACGTCGGAAGCGTTACCCCATTCACTGTACGGAGATGTTCATACGATGTCGCCCCAGAAACTTTTAACAGCAGCAATCTCAGGTGATAAAGTTCCCTGTTACGCGGAGAAATCGAAGCTAATCGACCGATTACTTTATGACCGCCTCGCTTTCTTTTTTGCCAACTTTTGTTTTTAAAAATAAAAAAATTTGGTATCTCTTGATAAACATGAGAGTGAGCCGAACGGTCTACCGCATTCAAATTGAACCAAGCAGTCAAATGCGTATTACGCGTTAATCTAAGGGCCTCTTCTTCATTGCCCTGCTGAAAATAAACTTGTTCACCACCCGGCAAATGAACACCGAGTAAAAATATTGTATGAGATTGGTCATGAATCGGATTTTCAAAGAGACGCCAAGCGGCTTCCGGAGCACTGATAAATCGACAATCTAAAAATTGTTTTATTTCGTCATGAACTATTGTATCGGTATCACTGACATCTTGAATATTCTGTCTAATTTCTATGCGGGCACAATCATTTCCTTTCGCCAAATATTTATGTATGTATTTTACGGCTATTACTGACGAACATACCTCTACGTTGATATGGGCATTGAATTTTCTAGTTAAATATGGGCTATACGGAACTACAAAACTATTGTCCACTTTAAATTTCCGAACAGTGTGATTTTCTAAGGTATTATTCCGACGTCTATATTCAGGGTATCCACGGACGTCCGGATCGGTTTCGTCCCTGAAAGCTTTTGGAAATCGTTTGGAACATTTTCCCTCAACCATACAAACCGAAGCAGGGTTTGCAAAACCACACGGGCCGTGAATGTTATGTTTTAAAACTAAGTTGTAGAAATCCCGGTCTCCATCTCTATCTGGCAACTCGGCGCTAACTATACTATCAATCTCAGAGCTGGAATGGAATTTGTCTGATTCACAAAATGTGAAAAGACCATGCAGATGTGGCAAACCTCTCTTTTGTTCTTCTATCACATAAACATACGCTATCACTTTACCAAATATCTCTCTATTAATCATATCATTGACGAACTCATCGACCTTGACTTGAAACACTCGCGCAACTAAATCCGGTCTATCAGAGGCATTTTGCCATTCTTCCAATTCATTCTGTATCTCTTTCCAATTAGGATTGCAGGTGAACGTAATGAAAAGATCTGGTCGACCAAACTTTCTAACAACAGCCATCGAATCTTGGTACATTTTGCTCATGTACCGAGGTCCGCCTATAAAAGAAGAGGGCAATATAACTACATTTCCTGCACGAATACTACTGTCAAAATTAGCATTTCTATTATTTAAATGATCCAGCAAACCCTGATAGCATTCAACGCGTAATTCTTTTTGGTGAAACCGCAAAAAGTTAAGACGCCCCGATTCGCAGCGAACATATGCGTTAACGATGTACTGTTGGAAAAGTTTTCCGGAATAATGAACGGGGTTAAAAACAGCACGGCTGACTGCAATTTTATGCGAATAAAACTGAAGAGAAGTTATAGTATTACGAACCCTGGTTGCATATTCTGAATGATGTTGAAGACCTGTCGTCCATCCAGACTCGCCTGAAGGAAACAACAAAGGAAAAACCATTGAATCTAAATGAGGAGACAAAAGATTAACACGTTGAAGTCCATCGGACCCATTCGGGTAGACGGCAATATCAACGTCACCCGGTAAATTCCCCTCGTGATCAGCAACGTATACCATTCCGACATCGTTTGTGGATGTGGGAGCATTATACGTTCTGGAATCATCATAAGAAGAGCGCGAAAACAATAAAACAACAACGCGCTCGGGACCACCACTCTCCCTGACGCGTCGTTCTTCACTTTCAACAGCAACTCGAAGACTCCGGAAACTACTCGCATAAGGACTAACACAACGTATCACTCTATCAATAACTGACATTATTTCCCGATAACAATTTTTATTCGCTGGATGATTCATGCGCAGTTGAACGGCTTCATCGGCATCATACACATACAACTGAGCATACGACGCTACTTGGTCGTCGTCAGCTTTCTGCTTAGTCGAGGTAAGATGATATATTTCACCTGAAATTTTTAAACAAAATGGACCTCTGCCTGGAATATTTACAATATTGGCGCCAAAAGAAGCGAAGGCACTGGCATTATTATATTGACGAATAAAATCTCTGAAATTTTTGGCGTCGGCTGAACTACCTAATAAAAGATTTTTAAGCTCTACTGGATATTCTGGCTGCTGATTTAAAAAAACTTTTCCGCTATGGCAACAACTATGCTTTAATCGAAGACTTTCAGCAGAAAAATGTACTGCTCTACAATGGTCAACAGTACATTGAATATTTAAAGGACCTAAAAAGTGGATAGGTGGTGAAGTGGCATTCGGTGTTCCTCCAATTGCACATTTGTACGTAGCACGATTTACAACCACTCTGCCTGTCGAAGATTCTAGCACTCTTTCCGTTGATGTTATTGGTCTATCATTCGTCACCTGATCGTTAATGTCAATTACACATTCATGCTCAGCTCGCCTGTGACGGTTATATTCACTCATATTTAATCTTACGATATCGCGTTCTTCTTCACACAGATTCGCTCTACTTTCACGCTTTGCTTCTGCCGCTCTCAATCTAGAACATTCAAGTTCTTGTTCACTCTGATTCGCTCTTATTTCACGCTTAGCTTCTGCCGCTTTCAGCCTAGAACATTGAAGTTCTTGTTCACTCTGATTCGCTCTTCTTTCACGCTGTGCTTTTGCTGCTTTCAGTCTAGAACATTGAAGTTCTTGTTCACTCTGATTCGCTCTTCGTTCTCGCACTGTTTCTCTAACTTTTACTTTTTTTTCTGCCGTCAATGCAGCTCGCCATGCACGCTTACGCGCATTCTCTTTCACTCTTTCAACTTCACTCTGTTCATGAGTAAGGGGTTCTCTAGGCGGGCGCTTTCGCTCAACGTTCTTTATTTCATCACGCATTTGTTGAGACACATTACCACTTTCAGCCGTCACTTCCACTACATTTACAACCGTAACATTCTCTACATTTTCATTAAAAAGCTCATCTCGCCAACGGTCTGATCTATTGCTGGGACCTTCTTCATTCGTCATTTTTTCATCACGCATTTGTAGAGAAACATTACTACTTTCAGCCGTCACTTCCAATACATTTTCAACCGTAACATTCTCTACATTTTCATTAAAAAGCTCATCTCGCCAACGGTCTGATCTATTGCTGGGACCTTCTTCATTCGTCATTTTTTTATCACTTAATAAAATATTCTTTGGCAGTTAATCGATAAACAATAGTTAAAATATTTACTGACAAACGTCATGTAAGAGTAAATGATAGTATATCGTCTAACCGCGTCTATTGTCTATGCCCAACATTTTAACTGTCAGTTTGTTTTCCTTTGAAAAATTCTGCGTTTTGATTTTTAAATTAGTTGCCAGTACTCAAATATATTTTCTATCTTTTACAAATCAATGACAATAAAAATAAAATATTTTTTTGCTTTATATTTAATCGATTTTACCAACTCAAAGTTTTGTATCATAAATATTTAAGCTATACGATTACTTTGCTCCGGTCCTCCTCCGATCACCAAAATGATCAGGAGTTAATGCCAAATTTATTGTTTGACGTTTTATAATTTAATATGACGTAATATTTTAAAATGTTGATAATTATGACTATAAACAAAAACTTGTATTTGCATGCAATTTGTTTAGATCATAAACACTTAAAAAATTCTTTCTCCTAAAAAAGTACACTGCACGAAAAATATATGCAGTATTAATTATGTTGGAATTTTTAGAATAATTCAACTGTTTATGCATGTGAAGTATGCGTATTTTGGATTTTTTGGAATAATTCAAATGTGTGCTATATATAATGTTATTTTATCGTATTAGACAGTTGTTTGTTTACCCGAGTGGTAAAGCTCTCAACTCATAATTCAAGGACCGTGTTTCGAATCCAGACCAAGGTGCTTTTTTGTATGAGAATTCAATTTTTCAGCGATTTGAAATTTCGTAAATTATTGAATTATTGGAATAATGTTCAAGTTTGCTAACAACCATTTTTCGGATTTTAAATTATTTAACAATTATTTCCAATAAAAATCAAAAGATCAAATCCAATTTTTCAATAAAAAATCAGTTGCACATTTTGTCCAAGTGTATGAAAAAAGCAAAATATTATTCTATGATATATCCATATCATAATTTGAATATTCTTAATGTATTAAAGAATTCTAACAGATTTTCAAGGTCAGACGTGAAAAGATTCATCATTATGATTCAATTGATCAAATCCGCTCCAAAAAATATTAGTCTCACATCGACTCACACGATCAAACGATTCATTTCGATAGCCCTATAATCATAGTTTGCAATAGTCGAATTAAAGTCTTTGATTATTCGAATATTATGATGTATGGTGATACAATACTTTAGCTCTACACCAAGAAATATCAAATTTTCAAACGTGGCGATATCAGAACATTCACGCCCGGTTTAAAATAAGCCGCTCCCATTGGATAGAACAACATTTCAAAAATGTGCTGTTCAGAATAAATCGAAATCATTGGTCTGTACCTTACTGCGGACGTCCTTACAGACGGACCTTATCGGCTATTAATGTTAAGATTAGTGATGAAGGAGACTAGAAGAACCTTGACACTAGCGCGTCCTGGAACTTAAAGCTCAATAAATTTGATATTTTAAAAAAAATCACATTCACTGATAATATTGTATCTTAATCTTTAAAATTGGTTAAATTTTTTCAAAGAAGCAAAAAAATTATATGAATGAATGCAAGTACTACTTTTTTTAAAGATCTCATTTTAGCAATTTTAAAAGTTTAAATTTTATTCCACGTTCACTTTCTCATTTTTTTCCCCAATACTCCACCGTCAAAATTTAAAGTTACTTATACAAATTTATAGATAATTAATATTAATAAAATATTCTTTAATGATCTAAAGATATATTTCTTAAATCATATCCTCGAAACGAGAACGTTACCAATTTGTCAATGATATTAATTATATTATGAATACAAACGAAGATCATGTTAATTATTACCGTATTTTACCTTTTACTTTCTCCGTTTTTTCTTCCATTATACGATGTCAAAAGGATGATAAATTAAATGTTAATTTGTAGGCAGCAAGTAGTTGTCCGAACAAGCTTGCGGCTATTATGCCCAGAATGCTATGTGTCATAATCCCCTAACAAGCGACCGGAACACGACCCACCTGACCGAAATGCCTACATTTTTATAACGTGCGCAGTTTGTTTTATGGCAAAGAAGAGATTTATTAGTTTAATACAAAACCACAACACAAATCATAGGTTATTTAGTGTTGCTATAACAAAAAAAATGTATTTACTTAAACATTTTTTTTACGTATTTTAATGTAAATCCTCAAATATTAATATAAAATTAAAAATAACTTGAATTATTCCACGTATTTTTCTACTAACTGTGACACTTGTTTTGCCTCTTTCAGATTCATTCTCAGAAAATCTTACTTTCACAAAACTTGTTTTCACAAAAATACGAATGATTTTAATTTTAATATTCCAACATGATATATTATTAAAATAAAAACGGGAAGCAAGGAGGAGAGTATAGAAAACAAACAAACAATAATGATACTACAAATGATATTTACATAATAAAATGAAATAATAATGAGTTGCAACAATTTGGAAGGCTTAAGCCCAATGGAAATAAATTTAGCAGCGGCGAGTAGCCTGTCCTATTTAGTATATTATTTAATAATACTTCTTTATTGTTGATATTTTTGTTTATGGCATTTCTACTTTACTACTCTGATTGTTTTATATTAGGTGATTGGCAAACTCTGAAAAAATATTTCTTTTTAGACATCATATGTATATGTTCTTTAATTCTAATATTAAAGTTTTTACCTCTCTGTCCTACATAAGAAGCTTGGCAGTCTCCACAAAAGACTTTACAAGAGAATAATAAAATTAAAATCATTTGTACATAAACAACTTTTGAGAAAGTGAGATTATCTCAGAATGTCTCTGAAAGAAGCGAAACACGTGTTACAGTTAAAAGCACAATACGTGGAATAATACATATAAGTTATTTTAAATTTTATATTTAAATGAACTTCCACTAAGTTACCGCTGAATCCATCGAAAGTACCACAAATATTAACCCATCAGCCGTAATATGGTTTTACATCAATATTAATGTTATATTTCGATATAATGCTAGCACCTACATAAGGTTTAATTAAGGAAGTTGTTGACGTTAATATTTATTGAAGGCTTGATTTTATATCCTTATAGGTACATGTAAAAGCTCATTTCTTAAGTCCGTTATATATGCGTATATCCTCTAAGGTCATACGTTATTATTGTGTTAATATCCGTGGTCTTTAATGTATATTATTGAAAGACCTATATTAATTAATTCGTTAATTAATAGTCACAATTAAAAATAAATGGTAAAATAGGTTTAACAAATTTTGTTTTAATTATATTAAATAGTATTTAAGCGAAGGAAAGGTATTGATAAGATTTATTTTTCAAAAAAAATACGTATGTTTAATAAGTCGAGCTATAAACGTTGATTAATTTGGATGATTATTTAAAGGAAGCATCGTAAAAATATAAATAAATATACGATGTTTAATCAGACATATGATAATAAGCTATCATTGATGAATTGCAAATTCGTGATCAGCACACGAATCTCGGATAACATTACGTTACGTGACTTACAAGATTAGAATCGAACGTGTCCGTCATGTTTGCTTTAACCAATTAATCAATACGACATATCAAATCTTGATACTTAATATTATAACAATATGAAAATTGTATTACTATAAGATCAGAAGATTTTATTTCACTGTATAAGTGCATTTAGAATCCGGAATTTTATTTAATAGTTTTTAGCTGTGATTTAGATTTGTTAAAAACATTATATTTTATCTTTATAAGCTTCAGTAAAAAATGAGTAGAGTTATCGTAAAAACGACAAAAAATAATATTTATTATAAACTTCTGTCAATGGCAAGCCATTCCTGATAATTTTCTGAAATAATTACTATAGACTGTTTATTAATAAATTCAAAAAAACACTAACAGGCATTGTCATATGATTCACATACTAGCTATTACACTACTTGGAAAAATGACGTGGTGAGATAAAAAAAATGAACTTCATCTGAATTAACCAATCATACATAATTTGTAATTTTAAAGTTAACATTTAGAATATTTTGGCCAAGAAACAAGCATAAAAATATGCACATTTTGATTCTCATTTAAAAATCTGCTTCCAAACGCATGAACATGTTATATTGTCTATATAATGTACACAGCTGACCTTTTATTATTTGAAATCTTCATTAAGACAGCATCAACTAACTACATAATATGCATAGTACTGACCATTTACGCTGAGCTGGAGCCTGGAGATGAGAGGAGGATGTGTGCTGACTTGACACTCGTAAGTGCCAGAATCGTACGATCTCGCTCCTTTGAGAACAAGCCTCCAATTATCAGGCTGTCGGAAGTCCACTGAGAACCTGCGTGCAAAAATGTAGAGAGCTTTTACATTACGCTGCAACGTTGGAGAAAAGCTAAGTAACTTACGTAGGTACATTTAAAGCTACCCGTAGAACTACGCACACATTACTAAAAGTGGATATACTTTTTAAACATGGTGTGTATTTGTTTACTGAATGATTCTGGTGTAGAAAACACACATGCAGTTTGATTTTACAACTTTACTTTATTGTTAAGTTCAAATCATTTCCCAAAGAAAAATTCGACATAATATAAAAAGCAAAAAATCGAAAAGTAAGACATGTTTAAATTATTTTTTCAAAATGAAATACTTACAAAAATCCAAAATAATTGAACAATTAAAATTTATATTTTTTGTATTGATACTAATAAACTATTTTTTTTTTTATTTATTTCCACTCCCAATGTGGAGCATATGGCCTCCTAATGGAGGTATCTCTACAGAAGTTTTTCAACGAGAACTGTTTCTTACTCAGTCGCTAAATTTCTCCTTTTTCAAAGAGAGTAATATGGTTAGAAAGATAAGGCTAGGACATTACTAGTGGTTAACTAATCGCTCTTGCTATGCCCAGTTATTGAAAGATCAGAAGTGTGGGAGGAAATTTTTAAGACATCATAAACACTCATGCCTTCAAACAGAAATCGAAATCGAACGAGATCCGGCACGGAAGCCAACAACGCTACCGCTGCGCCATAGAGATAGGACCCGATAATACAGATCCGTTTATTTTTCTAAGCTTTATAAATGCTTGAATTGAATTAAAAAGACAGCATCTCTTAAATATATCGATTTTTGATGAAACGAAATAACATAATAATAAATCACCAAAAAGCCATATTGTTACATTCATTCATTACATTCGAGTTCGTTGCCTTGAAATAATTTTGTGGCACTTTGTGAAATGAAAACTTTATAATAACCTTCTGAATAAATGCCTTTGGGCACATCTCAGAATTTACGGTTGAATAAACCGGATGGAATTATTATTCGCGCTTTGTTGAAATATGTTTATCGAGGTGGCAGCTGCTATCGAATTTAACGCAAAGACTTTACACTGCATGAAGAACTTTGAGTGTTACAGAACAAACGATTTATAAATATTACTTTAACGAGGTTAACTGAGTTGGTATTTTTTTCATATTTAAATTATAATATTAAATAATTATTTCAAATTAACGCGAACAGTGACGAATGTGCTCAAAAGAATGTTAATCTACTATTGTGTGGCCAACAGTCATGCTCTGCATTTATTGTCTGCGAATTTGCGGTGAGTTTGTTTGTAAGACCACATGATCACCACGTTATTAACCATGTATTAAAGTTAGTTATAATACAAATAGAATTTGAGTATAGTTCGGGACAAGCAATCAATGGTACTTCAATGTAAAGTCACAGGACAATGAATGGCGATCTTAAGCTTTCAACCCTACTTAAGCTGTTCCTTTTCAAATATCAAAGTCCATATGATTATTATTATCACTGCCTATTATGCCAAGTGGTAAATGCTGTAAACTTTTAACCCTATAATATAATGCATTTTCAATGCCAGTGAATCATTTATTGTTAAATATACAATTATTTCAGAGAATTTGTGCAATGAAATAAAAAGAAGCACCAGGCAATATAAAGTATTAAATAGTTTAAGTCATTGTTAATATTGTATATTTTTTAATAAATCAACACATTCACACACTGGCAAAAGTAAAAACAAATATTCAAGGATATTTTTTTTAAATGCTGATAAAATACAATAGACAACTGTTCTTATATCATTAAAAACATTGCCTAATAAGTGTAATATAAGCCTATAAACAATCATTGTTCAACATTTTTCTTTTGAGTTGATTCATTTAAAGATATAATTTAACAACGCGCTAAATATATCTTCAAAAATGTAAATGAAACATTTCTTTTTGTTAAGCTGGCATTAGATGAACACATTCACTTATATAAAGCACAACTTATACCTTATATCTGCGGTGTATGTCTGTTGTCCAATTGTTAAAAGCTCCAAATTATCATCCCCAGGTCTTCGTCGTGCCCAAGAAACCTGGAAATGTACACAGTTTCATTACAACGTTCATTAAAATAATAATAAAAATAGCACTAATAGTGCATCATTTTTTTATAAATGTTTCGAGATAACATCGTGATATTACTTTTCCTAATCAATTAAAATGAGTAAAAATTATTTATGGATGCTTGCAGCTTTGTATATAAACTAAATAGATTTAACTTAAGTCTTTGACAAGGTATTCTTAAAAAAATAACTAACATTTGTATATAGTAATCCCCGTTACAAAATGTCAGGCGTACAAAATACGAAAGAATTAATTCATCTGCTTTATTGTTTATAAGATTTTGGTAAAAGTTATCATTTAAAAAAAATGATACCTAAAATATGTTGAAAAACGACTGGATATGTTATATAAACGAGAAGCTAGCTCTACGTCAGACATCAGATTGTTGCAAAGTTAAATCACAGCAGTATTTTTTCTCTAACAATGTGATATATGTAAAATGTTACGGAACTTATCGCTCATCAACTATTTAACCTTTTATTTTCCGCAAGAAGAGCACAGATTAGTATTATAGTTGTACTCAGTATGCAGAAATTTTTAGTGAAATTTATAATCGTCTAATACAGCTTTTTATTGACTTTATATTGTTTTATTTCAAACCTAAATTATTTGCATTTTATTACACTAATCTTAAATAAAACTTTACTATTTCAAGAGGTTTAAGGTTATGGTTAAATATTTAAAATCATATGTCAAAACTGTTCATTAAATATAATGAAATAAAGAGCTTATATTAGTTTATTTTGTGAAACCGTTCTGGTTTGTTAGGAAACATAAAGCGTGGCAAATTAACAGCAAAGCACATTCGCTGAGTGCAAAGATGTTGTGGGTATGTCTAGTTTTGCATGTTAAACATTGAATTTGAACAACTTTTTTGCATGATAAGTTTTGATGAAATGGACATATTATTGTTATGTATTTGAATGATACAATAATTTCATTCATACTTTTTTTAGTGTACAGCAATTTTACGGCGTAAAGATAAAATGCAGACGAACATGATGTGTATGTTAACTTAAAGTCAACAAAAACTGGATATAAAATATCTTTGCACAAATTCTTGCATTATTTTGCAATAACAGTTAACCTCACAGAATATTTTAGCAGAAACGAAATTGTATTTTTTTGTTTTATGTCCTAACGAAGTACAGGTGCCCATTATTTAAAACACGTTGTAACTTTGCAATCGAATAGTTTGTAGTCCTCATAAATATTCAAAGCGTGCCTACAAAACACGAATTCGCACAATAACGATTTCGAAATTGTTCTGCGCGAAGTTTGTCGGATGTTGTAAAAGTCAGAGATTTCAATTTTGCTGTTATGTTAATGCTTCGAATTGAGAAAATACAAACATCGTACAGTTGAGTAACTAATGCGCGAGACTGTTCGCGTTTTAAATTACATTTGCATTAACAAGACATGGTAAGAGATATATTGAGGCGGGTACTAAAGAAAGCAAACCACAATAATGATAATACTAAGAACTTAGTCTAATACTGTTTGTTGTTTATCATCGGCGAATTGATACAGCATAATACTTACAACCACTTAAAATAATATGATATGTTTTTTACATTCGGATTACATATACAGTGAAACCCCCCGATTACGCTACCTTGAATTACGCGCCGAACTAAATATTTCGTCCATATATTTTTAAAAAATTGTTCTTAGTTTTGGCAGTTTTGCATTTTTCGCGCAAAAAAACGTAACACCTAATTTTTGTATGAGTTTTTCTCCCCCAATTACGCGGTTCCAACTTTCGAGTAAATGGAAGTTTTACTGTACACTAAAAATACTTGTGTGTACTAATGTGTATTATATTGTATAATTTTATAGGTAAAGTCAATGGGAATGGTTTATTTTTTGTGAGTCAAAAAATAGCGTTTTGTTTATTTGGTGAACGGAATAAACCGGACGAGAAAGAAGCGGACGGTAAAACACTGTACATGGACAAAACCGGACAGGATACAACCAGATGGGAAAAAGGCAAACCGGACGGCGTTTGTCCGTGTAAAGATTCTTCCCGACTACTTTTTTCTCATCAAGCTTAATCCTCGAACTATTTATTTAAATCTAAGTTATCTATAGTGAGATGACATTTAAACATCATTAAAAACAAAATATTTTTATTAGGAAATTCAAAATATATTTTTACCAGTTTGTCTTGTAGGGAAGATATTCTGCAATCCAGTTCAGCATCAGCATCAGTGTCTACTGATAATTCACCTCCCGGAGACTCAAATTTTGGACCACCGAACCTGTAGAAATAATTAGAATCAGTAATGTTTAAAATGAGAAGCATTTTTTTTGTCTTTGAAAAGTATGGATGTATAAATGATTTTATTTTTAACAATATTTACCATCTAAATAACTCAACGGTGTAAGAAAATATAATGGATTTATATTATTGAGAAATTTTCGCCTTCAAAAAGTGTGGTATTTATTATTCAACGTGAAGTTTCAAGCGAAATCAGATTGTTTGGATGGAAGAACAAGAATCTTTATATTTCAATTCTTTTTTACCCACCATTACGTAATTGCGTAATTATGATAATGGCTTGAAGAGGCAATCACCAATTTTTTTTGTTTTGTTTTTAAATTGTGTGTTTTTTTACCAATGAACGAATGTCATAATAAAGTATGTTATAAGATTTCTCGCTCATCTTTAAAACAATAGTTTATGTTGTTAAAATTTTGCTTGTTAAAAGATTGCAGTAGAATAATAAATTGATTAAAATTTCAAATTAATGACTTTTTACATCAACTGTTGACAAACCTAGTGCGAATCAATGATTATTTGTACACTCATCTTCAAATTCGATTGTAATGAATTATATAACATAGAATTTTTACGATAAGGTAATAATTTTATTTCAAAAACCACCAATTAATGAAACTTTATGTGAAGATGTTTTGTGTAATATTGGTTACAAGTTTGATTTTAAAAGCAATTAACAAACTTAAATATATGGTGTTTTTTTATCGGATGAATACTAGACTATTACTGTTTTTTTCTGCACATTTTTAAAAAATTGATGTCTTTAAACTTTGGATTGAATTAAATTTGTTTATTGGTAAGCATAAATGACATGAGTTTCATCCACCGAAATAATCGTTGTATTCTGTTAGAAATTTGGTTCCAATAATGGCTACACGAACCAGACCGTAACAAAGATTCAGTACACTTTACATAATGTATTATATTTTCTCCCCGCCGGATAAAGGTGTTAAGCACGTTCCAGGTTCTTAAAAATTAAACTCGATAGCTCCCATATGATTTGGCGGCAAAAGCTCGCGCAAAGAAAGCTTATACTAAGAAACTTGTAAAGTTGTTCAACTACCACTGGCGACGCAATCTTTGTGAATTTTAAAACTCATTGCAAAATAAAATATTACAAAAGTTTAGTTCGTAATAGTGTCGGTTGGAAAGTTTATGCGCAGTAAATTATGTGGGCCACAAAATAACACGTGTGTGTTTAACGTTGTTTTCTTAATAAGGCAGTACAATAAATTAAAATAGTACTTTGAACTTCAATATTTATCACTATTATCATTGAGTCAAAAACCCTTTAGAAAATAAAGGAATAGGCTTAAAAATGTTTATTTTACGAGAGCTGGCCGAAGATATATCATTTTACACATTTTGATTTCATATAAAAAATAAAAAATCGTTTGGTCATCAGGACTTGAAAGATATTTATATATATATGTTTTATTGTTTTTTAAATGAATAGTAGAAAAATGTTAAAGATATAACAAAAATAAATATATCTACTCGTATACTAGTTTGAAACAATATTGGTTCATTTGGCTTTTACTTGGTGGAAATTGTTATAAAGTAAAAAAAAATATGATCTTCACAACTATGTTTTAACTAACATTAGATTTACACATACATATAGTCGTTTAATAGAAATACACAATATATATTCTCATCTTTTTTAACATCTTAACCTATATTGAAAAATATAAATTGATATTGCGTGTTTCTATAAATATGAAATTATTATGTAGTCTTCAAAGCAAATTTGTTCAAATTTAAATAAATTTAATAATGTTATTTTAAATAAAATTCTTGTAATTGTTAATGTAACAGTGATGGTTTATTAATATAATAAATAAAGAATTGATAAATTAATGGTTTTTGTATATGTTTTTATCCAATAAAAATCTAAGACTTATGAAGCAGGCTTACGTATTATTGGACAATTTATTGAAAGTGAACGAACAGGCAAAGTATTTATATCCAACTCTCGTACAAGGACTTACAAAGTGCGGCTATTCAAAGATTCTAATGAACTTAATGCACTGTTTCAACACCAAAATCTCCCGTTCCTATAAGTAAAGTCTTTGATAAAGATTAATTGTGAATTTGTCTAAAAGCTACGTTTGATTTTATTTTTTCATATGTTAAAAAAATGTAAACTTTTAGGTGTTTTGATTTTTTTATTTCTACCGGAAGATTTCAAATACATTCAATATTGTATAAAAATCAAGAAAATAATGCAGTAAACATTTAATACTAGAAAAGTTTGCACTAGTATGAAATGAAGAAAATAGTTCATCTTTTTATATTCAATTTTTTAATACTATAGTATGCGATTACTCATTCTTATTCTCGAATTTGTTAATAGAAAAATGTCTGAAATGATAAAAATGCATTAGAAATTTGTTTTTTTTTTACTTTATTAAATGATATAAAATACCTAACGAGTCACATAAAATACGAAAATATTTTTAAGTCCATGGGAAAAAAGTCGTTTGTATATAAGATTCAGTTTATGGATAACTTTTTTTATAATAAACAACATAAACAAACTACTTTCAAAAATGATTCAATTATTTAAAAATAACAAACTACATAAGATGTTGTGCTAATTTTATGTCGACGGTGTTTTGTAACTTATTACGAGCTATTTCAAAATTTTAACAGTTAAAACCTTTTCTATCACAAAAATATAACTGTTTACCGCAGTGCTTATGAAAATAAATACAGCTTTTTCTTTGAAGATTAAAGAAATAAAAATAAATCTCAATATAACCGGATTTGTACGCGTCAGAAGGAAGCACCCGCATTATCAAAGATGAAGATTTAATGTTCTTCTTCTTAAATTTAAGCAAGCTTAGTATTATGGTACGCATTAAAAAAACCCTTCCAGCCCATCTGACTTTGATATCAAGTGGGACTGTTATAGAGTTTAAATATTTAATGAATTTTCATAGAAAATATGTACATTTATTTGCATCAATGTTTCGTGAACACCATTTGATTGTGATGTACGTATGATTACTTGACTTGATTTGTTATATGCTTTCAATTATACTACAGTAAAATAAATGTGTATTTTTTTATTCCAAAAATTTTCACTTAAAATTAAGTAAATTAAATATAAAAAAATCATTGTTCATTTTAAATATCAAACTATTTTTGATTCCTTAAGTAAAAAGATCGCGGAGAAATTTTTTTGAAATCATTCAATCGTTTTTTAAAACGGTGTTTAATAATTATGTTTATTCAAGAAGATATACTAGATTAGTTTATGTTTGTGACAAAAAGTTGTATTATTAAATACATATGCGGCTTTACAAAAATATAAAAATTTTCCATTCACAAAAAAGATTAAAATTCAAATATCCTCATGTTATCAACTATGATAGATGTGTGAACTGCACAATATGAAATTTGTTGAGCCTAGCAAATATGTTTTTTTTTTTTAGAAATATTGTCAGTAAATTTATATATTCATGAGATAATTTTTGCAATTGATGTTCTTATTATATGATAGCTTGTGTGTGCAAAGTTTCTCACAAAATTCGATAATTTTGCGCTATCAACGTTTGATAACTAGTTGCAAGTATTAATTAACTCTAGCATTCAATGAAAGAAATATTTTTTTTGATTGCTTTAAAACCTTAGTAGATAAGAAGTTAAACACTACAGTACATAAAATAAGATGAAAAACGTATGTGACAAAAATATAAAATTAGTTGTTTCAATTATTTTTTGTTCCCGTTAATAAAAAAATCAAATGTTATTTATATCTCTTATAAATTTAAAAAGTCATAATGTTTAAAATGCGGGTATTTTGAAATCTTGTACACATAAAAAAATAAATTGGAATAAATCTTCGCAAATGTAATTCAATATATTCAAAGACAATTTTAAGAAGAGTTCTTCTGAAAAAGCTATTATAATTACACGGCCACTAAAATATCTCCCATATTTAGTAAGTTATATTATTTTATCATAAAATAACTAACAGGATTTGAAAACATCATTATTTAGCACGATCAGAACTGTTTTCAGTCAGCGAGAACTGTTAGGTATCATTTTCGAGTAATAAAAATCATAAAAACTATTCATGAAGTATATTGGACTGAAAACCTCATGTCTCGTTATAATACTTTGTCATTCGTTACTTTAATTTTGCTGAGTAATACTTGCCATGCAAGTTATGAAATTTTTAAATAAATACTAAAAATTCTGTTTTTTTAATGTATAAATACTACAGAAAAGAATCTGCAAATTTACGATACGTCATTCAGATGTTAATTTATTTCAAAGAAAGATATTGGACCAGAAATCGTTGTGAAAAAAAAGAATGGCTCAGTAGGATCTGATGGGCCATTACTTTTAAAAAGCGGAAGCAATATACGAGGGTGCAAAATTACTGAAGACATCAAAGCTCAAAGTGACCGAATTCGAGAGAACATTTTAAGCCCTTCAAAATTACCATCTTTAAAATTTACCGTCTCGCAAATTTCACCAACGTCGAATGGCGCAAGGAAGGTTCTGTATTGTTAAATAAGTTTTATTTGAATTTATTTCCTTAATGAAGCCGCTTTAATGTGTTTTAATCTGTAGGTTTTTTCATCGGTCCTCAAAAAGAGCGCATAATTGTGTCTTTTTTCCAACCAGTTAAACGGGATTCGTTTCAAATAATTTCATTATGAAATCGACATTAATCGATGTTATTTTTATACGAGAAAAAAGTTAAATTTGATTTTTTTTGAGTCAGAAATGATTTTTTCCTTTCGTTATAAAGTGCTCAAAAGAATTTTAATAGATGTATAGATTTATATCCAATTCTAAGCGATAAAATAAAATAAAGTGTTATAGAGAGAAAACTGTTTTACTTTTATTTAAAAAAAATCACTAAGTATCAACAGATTGTCCTGATCTAATAAATTTTATGTGGAAAAAGTACTAAAAATGTTTTATTATTTTTATTATAATGCCATTCCACCAAGTATTGACAGTGAACACCTTAAAAGTGATCAACAGATTCCATACAAAAATATTTTTTTTATAAAACATTCCAAAATACGCTAAAGAAAATTTTCTTGTTTAAATGACGGTATTGATTACAGCTACAATATTCCCAAAATTATTTCACCTAACAATATAATTAAATAAAGTTTTAATTCGATTTCAATTAACAAAAACAATGAAATATGATCATAAAGTTTCCGTTTCCTATTACTAAAAACATTTAAAAAAATGTTTGCAAAAACAAAATTGAATTTTAGGAAAACAAAAATAACAAAAACCATGGAACATATAATTTGTTTGCAATGACATTTTTGATGATATATATAATCACAAAAAGTTCCACAATAGAATCACTCTTTGAAAGTATCCGCTTTGATAGAAAAAAAGCTCCAATTTCGATGGCTTATATTATAACACCCGCTCGCTTTTGTGATACTAATAGTCAAAGGTATGGATGATTGCCATATTGTATTTTGAGTGACTAGTAATATGAAAACATGGCAGGGGCAAACTAACGTTACATTACCAATCTTTTATCATATATTATTATGACTTTCGTACAGTTAAACCCCCGTTTACGCAAAAGTTAGGACCACGTGATTGAGAATTGCGTAATTGGGGGAGTGAATCTCATACAAAAATTAGAGGTTACGTTTTTTTTTCGCGAAAAATGCAAAACTGCCAATACTAAGAATAAATGAAAAAAATATATATAGACGAAATATTTAGTTACCTAGTGGTAAAGTGTTATAGCACTTGACGTTTGACTTAACGTTTGACTGTATGCACCACACAATAGCCGCTCGGCTGTGTGTATAGCCTGGCACTTGCCGAATACACAGACGCTCAACAGCGTTAGCCGCCCGGCTTTGTGGACAGCAGCAACGACAATGGAATGCGACCGCGCAATTGGGCGAATTTTTCTGTTCGGCGCGTAATTCGGGGTAGCGTAATTGGGGGTTTCACTGTATTTTAAAAACTATTGTTTATGGATTTTGCCTCATGACTTCGCATAGACTTGAAATTTGCAAATATGATAGTTTTATAGCCGAGTGGAGTAAAATTCATTTGAAGCATTGTACTAATTCGTCTCTGTCTTTTCTACTGTCTAGTTATATAGAAATAACATTATCCTCTCTGAAAGGGTTTCTGCTAAAAGTATATCAACACATCCGCTCCGTCTAGAGTCTGTGTTGAATACTAATTCTCTTAGTTTGGCCCGCTATAATCACTACTAACAAAATTATCCAAACACGCACATATCACAGAGCCCTCTGAAGGCTTTAGATAATTCCAAGAAACACAATCGATTAAGCTGGCGTGAGATAATATTTGTTGACCAAGGATTTCGGTAAATGATTTTTCAAATAACATCCATAAGATAGAGTTCCTCGGAATATCCAATCAGCGGAAAATGTTTACCGTTGCAAGCATTAAGTCAACAAGACTGACTAGTAGAATATTTTTTGAATAAAAATAGAGCCAATACGCATTTATAGCCGTACTGGGTCCATACAGTAGCGTTAAAAACTAAGAAATGATTGACCAGTTTTTCAAAAGAGCAGTAATCCATGACTTATGTTATTTTGTGTGTTAAAAGTGTTTAAAAGATTGAATTGGTTATTGAAAATCTTTTATGGGTGAAAACTAGGGCTTATACAGAAACCGACTTTTGAAAACCGTTTTATCTAGTTTTAGAAGTTTTAGAAAAATGGCTGATTCAATTAAAATAGCGAGAAAAAGTTAATTTTTTTAATGTTGTTTATTTATATACATAATAATACACAACAAAAAATTAATTGGTCGTCCTCAAAAAATATGATTTAAGAAAACAAAGCGTACAAAATTCTCTGATTTCAAAAATACCCTCTCACTGGGTAATGGGTCTTTAAGCTATCAACTAAAAAATTCAAATTTTTTCGTCTTTTTGTTTATAGACGCGTTTATAGAAAATTCGGTATAGCCGGTTACGAAGTTGATAAAACGGTTTTCGAATGGCACAAATTTAGCAAAACAATCTGTTTTTAAAACTGGCTTTTGAAAACCAACAAGCCCTAGTGAAAACCAATCGTTCTTAATCTAATATTTTTTTCTTTTTATTATAATTAGCAACTTTACTAATGTGTGGAATCTTTACAAAAAGAAAAAGCACCCATTATAAGATACTTTGACAGTTTGAAGCTATTCGTAAAAAATGCCTTTTTAGACCTGGGTTAAATTTGATAATACAAAAAAGGTGCTCAGTATTTGCATCATGTTCTAATTCATTTTTTTGAAAGAAAAAATGGCATAAATAGAGTAAGCTCAACCAACTGATTTTTAAATGAATCTTTATACGTTCAAGGTTTATGATGTACAGATGCTTGGATTGATATTACTTATGAAAATTGGCATATTAGTTATGTTATACTCACTTATTGGAAACTAACAGTAAGTTTCACTTAAAAACATAGATTTGTACACAGAATCATTGGTGAATTAATATCAGAATGTCACCTAGTAGTTGAAAGATTGTACAGAAAAACGCGAGAATCCGCTTAAAATTATATTTTTTAGGATGACTAAATGCCCAAAAATATTTTAAATGATTGTATTATGCGTAATCAAGTATTTTTAGTGGATATTAAGCCCACTTCTATATTTATCTATTTTTAACTTGACTAAGATGCGTGATAAACGGCTTGAGTAGCAAAAAAATCTATATTAACTAATTTCTCAATTTTTGTATTATCAAATATACCAGCGAAGATCTTAGCCATCACCAAAAAATAAGCTTTTTTTTTTAAAGTTTTTTTTCACATTCTTTACAGTTTCATAACTCAGCAAGTAAAAATACAATAATCCAAGAGTTTCAAACAGTAATTGAAAATATTGTATAATAAACGCTATTTATACAATTTCCAAGCTTTTGAAGGTCAATGTAATTCCAAACGATCGCTAGAACCTTTTTAATGTTTGTTTTTATCTATGTAAAGGCTCTCTTACATTTATGATACTTTCTTAGCTTCGAGATGGGGTTTATTTGTATGAGTCACTTAAGTTTAACATTCCACTAAGTATTAAAAGACGTTTTTTATCATAATCTCTTTTTCCATAAGCCTAGTCCAATAAACGAGAAAGAAAAAGAAAAACAACCCTTTCATCTTACAATTTATTATACATGTAAAAAAGGTGACATATCATAAGATAGAAATAATAAAAGCTCTTACTTTTTATAATATATTAAGTTATTATAATGATTCCGTAAAACTTTTTAATAATGATAAAAAAAAATGGGTAGTATATTTTGCACCAGCAGTGACAATAAAATACTTATCATAACGGCAGACAATCTTAATTAATGTATATTTTAATGATAGCTATAGTGTGTGGAGTACTTAATACTGGACCCATTTTGTGGTCCCTTTCAATCCCGTAAACCCAGAATCCCGGGATTGTACATTTTAGAAAATTTGATGTTTTCATTTTTGTATATATCACAAATTTTAATTTAAGAAAAAATGACTGGAATAACAGTTGACGGCCAAGGCGATATATTTTTTTACAAAACCACAGTTGCTTGAGATCACTTCAATTAGAAGAAATATCACAAACAACTGTGTCCAAAATTTCAAAAATTATGAAAATTCAAAAAAAATTATACCACCTTAAAAAAAATGATTGCAACTGACTTTTGTATACAATTATGAAAAATATACTGTTTGTTCTTTTCTACGACTGCTATAAAGTATGAGAAGTAGTAAAACCATAATTTATTTATTTTATATGTAGATATAAAATATATATACATAATCATGAAATTTTAACATCCCTATGTATGCACTTTAATATTACTGATCTATCTAAAAACATCACAATATTCAGTAATGGTTAACGAATTCGATTTACATGTACAAACGTTTTAAGTAATTGATAGTAGTTGTTGTTTTTGTTTAAAATAGCTTTTATCGGAACTGTCTGTAGGTATATTATTTTCAAATTATTTAAAAATATACATTATATAGCTGAATTTGTTTATCAAAAAATAAAGCGTGGAACAAGCTATTCAATAGAATTCTCAATAGAATCTGCATTCATAACTCAAAACAGCGGGTCTTAAAATTATCCTCTTCTGCCAGTATGCCAACGATAGTGTCCTCAATGTGGCGTTTTATTTATTTATTTATTTATTTTGGGCTCAAAAGTTTATATACATGTATACTCTACTTCGAAAAATGTCAAGTACACATATCATATAAATTATGATTTATTAAAATGTGAGTATCGAAACCCTTAGTTACTTGACCAGCAATAACGGGCAAAGTAAATAGTCATGATTATACTAAATCAGAGTTGGAATAATAATTTCAGCGGCCCATTGAAGTTGTTTGAACAAACCAGAATATTCACTATTAATCTCTGGCGATTCCAGAACTTTGGCACGTTTTCCACAAAATAATATGCAACAAACCAATTTATGTCTTGTTTCGTGGATTTACTTAGATAAACATTTCGTCTTTGGTCTACGCGGTTCTTTAAGAAGAATTGAAAACGAAAGCCTACCCGTAATGCTACTTACTGTAGAATATACTACGTTTGCTTTTCTCGACTATACGGCAGTTTTCAACCTTTTTTTCTTTACCATCTTATACACATGTATATTCATATATTTTGTTCGTTTTTTTTTCAATGTCTAATAATCTGATATAATAATTTCATTCGTCTGAAATAAAAAAAAATACGTTATATCTGAATAAAAACAAACCTTTTCATTTCAATTAGTTTTTGTATAAATATCACTGTAAATTCTATTTCTTTTCAGTTGACAATACTTTTCATGAGTAAAACCGGTCCTGATCTTGATAAATAAAAGTGCAAATAAGTACACATATTGTGCTTGTTTTTAATAAAAAAAGCTTAAAAAGATCAGTTGTGATTTGAATATTGAGCTTAAAACACTTGTTATTAATTTAAAAACCTACTTGAATTGAATTTAAGTTAACCCTGTATTCACTACAACTTGTAGAAATTAAATATGCAGTTGAAAAAATGTTTAAATTTGACAATTACTTTATTAAATTTTGGTCTTTAACAACCATAAATTGTAAAGAAATTGATTTTTTGTCTGTGAATTTTATAGAGATTACTTTGATGGTAACATTTTTTTAAATATTGAAAAACAGTATTATTACATACAAAACGTTACTGCCATCCAATTTACAGAGAGATTTGCATGCTCTAATAAAATATTTTAAAGCCATCAGTAAATGTTTGATATATCTGTAAGACAGCTGTGTTGTTATTCATTACATATCGTAGATATTAACGATATAATATTTCTCCTTTTATCTATAATTTAATACACCAAGCGGGTATACTTCACCAATAAGAAATTTATTTCACTGTAAAATATTTTTCAAGTTTTGATAATGTCTTTGACATAGTTTGGATATCTTATTATCCATGGATTTGTAGATAGATACTTATTATACAATCGATTTCGCTGTATGTTTCTTAAGTTACCAAGAACTTATAGAGTATTCTTTTATCTTTCTACGATCTGTTCTAAGAAGAGACGGGAAGGAAATTAAGATATTACAGACTAATATTGAAGATGAAAATAATTCCATAGTTTTATTAAAAAAATAATTTACGAAAATGTTCGTTGTGGAATTCAAACAAGTGAGAACTGTAATCGAAACCAACTACGTTGAAAACTCAACCACAGACTATTTTTTTGGGCAAAAATAATTCTTTACTGTTTGCATAATTACATTTTTTTCAAAAACGAAAGATGTCAGTGTATTAATATATTATTTGATATGAGAAAGAGATAAACTGTTTTCTGGGGGCTGGAAAGTGATGAAAGACCGATGTTACTAAGTAATGTGTTAATCACAAGAATTTAACATTGTCCGATGATCAGATGAAGCAACCAGTTTAAATGAATAAAAAAAAACACTTGTTTTCTCCTAGAGAATGGTTGAAAATGAGCAAAACAATGAAAACTAGTCGAGATCTCCATGCTTAACTCGACCGTGATAGAAATTTCTCAAAGAACTACATGATTTTAGACTTAAATTTATAATCTTGTTTGAGCAGTACGATAATCTTTTTTAAATTATTGACTTGATTCAATTATTGAAAAAAAAACTGATTTATGGAAGACAAGAAAATAAGCACGACACTATTTTAAAACAACACATAATAGCCTATAAAAATAGCATGTTTTTTAATTACTGAGATAAAAAAATGTGGTCCTTAATGGGATTCTATCTTTAGTTTTGTAGTGTTTAAAACCAATATTTAGAGAGTACTGGTTTACTTGAAAACTCTTTAGGAACTTATTTAACTTTACTTCCAAGAGTAAACAAGACTTCTCCAGTTTCTCCGTGGGCCAGTAACTCCAAGAAAATTAACAACATAGCTCCTAAGTTGTCGACTTTTTTTCTTTTCCATCTTAATACAATAAAATTTAATTATGTTGGGTGGAAAAATTCGTCTGCTTAAAACAATTTTCGTTTGTTTGTATTGCTACTTTTAATACGATAGGACAGTAAATATCGCAAAATGCCATAAAATACTAACAATTAGTTTTTGATTAGTCTTTCCAATACAAAAGATTCATATTAGTGAATACGTGTAATTTATACTGTTAATAAAAGAAATAAAAAACGATCCCACAGTATTGTATTATATTAAACATATATAAACAGAAAACTTATATATTTTAGGTTTGACTCCCTGAATGTTTGTGAGGAGTGTTAAAATGACCAAAACAAAACATGGATAATTATTAATATAAAAATATCTTCATTAAGTGATTATAGAATAAAGCTAAAAATTTGATGATGAGTTTTTAATTGACCGAAATCTTTTTGTCTTCATGTCTAAGATTTGTATTTTTGTATTATCATATATGATGTTTAAATGTCAACATTGAGATCACAAGTGTTTGTATACATCTCATAATTTCTTAATTTGCTTTAAAACTTTGTACGTGTCAATGGTTACAGAAAAAAATGCTGGTTATTTTGTGTTTTTGTTGTTACTTTATAGAAAGATCGAAATATAGATTAAAGTAAGCAAAAATCTCAATTCACACCATACACACATTTTGAGTAATATCAATTCCCGTAGCTATATTAAAAAATATTTTTTCCTGTAATAGCTAGCTGCAAAAGAACACTTCAATCTTCATATATAATTTATGATGTGTGCAGTAGCCATTTTCAAAGGTAAGATTAAATAAAGCATTATTGCCAAAATCAACAGCGTACTTTTCACTTTTAAAAAGCTTATATCTTTCAATGGCACCTCGTGCGAATGAGATTCGCAATATTTATATTTGCCGAGTTCTTAAACTTTTAACTAAAATATTTTTGCCGTAATAAGAAACTGCGTAAACATAACGTACCAGTTCATATTTTGTCTTGAAAATAAATAATTTCATACAATAAAATAAATGAGTGTGAAGTTGCTAAAAAATGTATGTTTAAATTCAGAAAATAAATCAAAGCTTTTGCATTAGTGTATTTAATTTTTTTAACTCAGTTTTTTTAAAATCTTTGACTGTTTTCAATAGTTATTGAAATACAGGCCAATTTGCAAATCTCTAAATATCTGTGTTAACATGTTTTCCTTTGATCTATTAAGTTATGTACCAATACAAATATAAACAGAAAAGACAAGCAAAGGTTTCGAATACCATTTTTAATTACGGATATAAGCTATTAGGCAAGAACGATGAATTTGTTAAGGGTTAAAAGCTAGTGCAAATTGAATTTTGACACTTAAATACATTTACATTTAAATACATCTTATTAAATTAAAAAAATATATAATGTTCTAAGCACTCTGAATTAAAAAATGTGTGTTATCAATGCTGTATTAATGTTGCGAGACTCAGCCTATCGATCAAAATGCTTCATATGCAGTAGTGCTCATTTTATATTCATATGATGTGACGATAAAATGAATTGTTGATGATATTTATTATATGTAAATGTCAGTACCCAAATATTGTATTTTACATTCAGACAATGTATAAACTATTACAATGTAAATTGGAGTACTTAGCTTAGCAGTATAACTATAACGAATCTTTTATTGTGTAATAGTTAAACCGTTATACTAGGTTGACGTTTATTCAATCCAATAATTAATCATTTTTAGATATTACTCTCTTCCACCTTTTTATTAATATATATTTCCATCGCTATAAAAAAAGCTTTAAAGGCAAAAAAAACTCATCAAAAGATGTTTTGACCAACTAAATTTAGGTCCAGGAGTACCAGAGAATTAATTTAATAAAATAATATTTTTTTATTTTCTAGTAATTGTTGCAATATTTATTCTGGTATTTAAAAAAATCTTTGTTGTTAAATCATTCGTCTTCTTCTTCTTCTTTGGCCATGTTCGCTCCCTATGTGGAGCATATGACCGCCACGCGGCACCTCCATGTTTCCCTGTCTCCCGCCAATAGCTTTGCTTCCTCCCATGACATGCCAGCATCCCTCAGTTCTGCCGAGTACATCCTATGGATAGTACCCGACGGACGTTCAGGACGCCGGAATCCCACCGGTCGAAAGAAGAGGCAGGCAGGATTGAGGCTTTCCGAATAATCATTATTTATTTTTTCTATTTTGTATAAAATACTGCTTGGGCACGCCACACAACCGAGAAATAATATTTGAGGATTTTTGGCACGCGGAGCCAAAAAGGTTCGCCATCCCTGACCTACGCCATGAGATTCTTGTCATCAATTTCAATTAAACCCCCATCGCTGGGTTTGATTTTCAGATCAAATTCCCAGAACAAAAGTTGTTTAACCAAAAAAACACAGGTTTTTTCACCACTCCTTTATACCCACACAGAGAAGATATTTTCAGCTAATGTAGTAAGTAGCATTACTTTCTTAATCTTAAATCATTAATGATGTAATGTCATGAATTAGTTTTATCCTGGGCCATTGACGTCTATTTTTTACTGTTACACGATCGACTATTGAAATAAAACAAGGTGTATCCTTTGAGAAATAAAAAAAAAAACAAGGCGAAAGACAACCATTTACAACATCTGAAAATTAGAACTGTTAAAATGACAAAAACCTTTACATTAACCTAATAAATTGATGAATTTAGTTCTTCGAATGAACATTGTTGAATAGCCATTACGTTCAATTCAAGTAAAGATCTGGCAAAAAAATATATGCGTTTTAAAGTTATTAAACTTAAATTATCTTATTGATTGAATTGGAATTAACTTGGTAGAACTCCATTGTAATACGGTAAAAAATAGCAAAATATTTAGTTCTATATTTTTCTTATTAAATTAAGTTGATAGTTTTCTGCGGCGTAGATAGTTCTGATGAAATAACTATCTACTGAATTAAAAAAAAACTTAGAACCAATCAATTTGCTACTTTTTACCGTATTAAAATATCCTTTGTCAAATATGTGTCATTTGACGAATTACAAAGCTAAATAATATAAACTTAAAGTCAAAGTGAACTTATAATAAATATTTTATTATTCACATTATAGAATACATTTAAATGAACAACCGTGGATGGATTACTTTAACAATAAATTGGTTTATGTAATGTGCTTAAATACACTAAATATCGATTTACTCAAAACTTGTAATTATTTTCAATATTATCAGATATAAAATTTGAAGTCAGAACACCAACACAATTTTGTAACAATGGGACACTTAAAATGTTATTATATATTGATTTTTATATCTTTGTTAGAATAATAAGCTATACATTTTATTAAATAAAAAAACTTTTAAGCATGTAGTTAATCACATTATCACCACAGATAGAATAAAATAGCGAGTGCAGTAAAAAGTTCTTAGAGTAGTAACAAAAAGTGCCATATATCCATAATAAACTCCATTTTGCTTTTAATAAAAGGTTGTATATTGCATAGAAAACTTAATTAAAAAGTTGCTCGAAAGCTAGCACAACATTATTATTTTAATTTGACTTCTCATTTATAACGTGGATACTGTGTTATGTATTTATTATATTGTATACATAAAGACAGATTTTTTATAGGTTTTATTTTTATGAAAATTAAACATAATCGCTTTTTCATTACAACATAATGGTTTAAATGTTACTAACTGGTAAAGTAACATATTTTACATAAAAAGAAAGGTCGTTCAAGAATAGTTTGTTTTTTTTGATTTATTTTATATCTTAAGTTTTGAAAAACAATATATTTAATAGAAAATTTAAATTAACTTTGATTATTCCACGTATTGTGTTACTAACTGTGACACGTGTTTCGCCTCTTTCAGAGGCATCTTCAGACTTACTATCGCAAAGTTTGCTTAAGTAAATGACTTTACGCAAAGTTTACTTAAGTAAACGAATTTACTTAAGCAACTTTGCGATAGTAAGTCTGAAGATGCCTCTGAAAGAGGCAAAACACGTGTCACAGTTAGTAACACAATTCGTGGAATGATCAAAGTTAATTTAAATTTTCTATTAAAATGAATTTCCACAAAGTTACCACCGAAACCATCGAAAGTATTAACAATATATTTACCTGTCATTCCTGTGGTGATGTTTATTCTGTGACGAATAAGTGTCGAAGATATAGTTCAGCATCGGAGCATCAGTTCTGCCAAGTCTTTGAACCGAAGATTTATTCTTTAAACTGCCACTCGAAGAATTTGCTTTATTTTCCACTGACTTTAAAAACTCTTCGCCCATTCCTGCAAGACTCGGAACCATCACGTCGACAGATCCCAGTGACGACTTCAAACTATCGTTCATTTTGGACCTGACTAAATTTTCAATTTCTAACGGAGAATATGTTGTATTTCCGACATGTTCCAACACTTGAGAAAGCATCTTTAACTGTGATTCTAGCAATGTTCTAGAATTGTTTTTGTTTGTCAGCACTGCGGATAGGTTTTGATTTGGATGACTTCTTATTTTACGTAAAAGTTCTGAATTTACCAAATCTAATTTCACACTATTAAAAAACACACATTTTTCGCAACGACTAGTATCGGATTTTTTATCAAACGTTTCAGAATTAAGCATAGTATTTTGAAATACTTCAATAACTGTAGAATTTTTAACTCCCTTTTCGCGATTAAAATAGAAAAAGTCTCTATATTCTAAAGTTGACGTTCTCGGGGTAGATTTAAGTTGAGAAAGCTTTTCTCTTGCTGCTTCTATCCGTGGAGGTTTGATGACCGGAATTTCAAAGTTTCCAGAAAGTAAGGGAGGTGGTTGTACTTCTATGCTTTCACTCTCCGTTTTAATTGGTTGAGTCATCGACACTGAAACAAAGATAAATAATTCAAGATTAATGAATCTTGTAAAAGTTTTATGGATTCAAATTCATTCATTTTCACCGTGGAAATCATTTACGTCACCATAGAACCATCAATCAATCCATAATTGCAATATTAAGAATAACCATAAACGAAAAGGTTATATTTATTTGTTTTTAAATACAATATGTAATTAAGAAACAATGTGTTTGTGTTTTTTCTTAATATAATGAATGCCTTTTCACCAAGTATTGGCAGTGAACACCCTAAACGTTTACTTTAAAATTTCGACTGAAGGTGCTTGGTGGAATTTCAATATTAAATTTGAATCGTTCAAATTATGTACATTCACACAGATTTTTTCACTAACGACCCGGGTTTCGCCTGAAGATGCCGAAAGGCGAAACCCGGGTCGTTAGTGACAAAATCTGTGTGAATGTACATAATTTGAACGATTCAAATCTAAAAGTTTACAATATGTCAGCTTAAAAATGATTTTTAATCCCGAATATGATCAAAATGACGCATATTGAAAACCGTTATTATGTTAGTTAATGTTCAAATTATTAGTTAAAAGTCATAAATAAACGCTGTATAAGTTATTAAAATTATAATTACATTAAAATTATATTATTTCTGATTATCTATTAATTTTTTTGAAATGAAAAAAACACTCTTTTGTACCGATTCTCAAATTTGTTTTATATGATTAGGACCGGTTTCGCTATGACGTTTTTCAACCAAGTATCGACTGTAAGCACATTAAAAGTGAGAAAAAAACTATTTTGACTAGTGGCGGAGAAAATAAAAGTATTTTTAAAATAAAATAATTTCTCTCCTTTTTATGCGGTCAGTGTATGATTTGAAGCACTTTGATTAAAAATACATGTCAAACTGTAGTTTTCTATCACCAATTCCAATATTCAAATATCGCTAACGATACTAAAGTGGTTGCCAGTAAAAAGAATAACAATGTTATCATACACCTATTTGAAAACAATCTTTTCAATTTATATTTTATTTTCCTTACATAAATATTTGCGAGATGTTTTCTTCCATATAGGAAATAGAACATAAAGTAACAAGCCCTGCGTATGGGCGATAAAAATATATACAAGCAACTTTTAAGCGGCTTACGTCACCCAGAAATCCTTTCGTTTGCCTTCATTTTTACGTTGCGTTGAAGTATTTTATTAGACTAGCAAACACTAATACACGTATTCACAATAAAAATAAAACGGTTCGAGAATAGGACAAATAGCGTTTTTGAATTGAGAACGATTTATGTCACTGTACCACTACAACTATTGAATCAAGCTTATATAGAACTCAATGTCTACCAAAGGAGTATGTAATGGGCTCTTACTAGAGCAATAAAACCTGCGTGTAGTTTGTAAAGAGAAATTGTATTGGAAAACATCTACATGTATCAGCAGCTTAACATGGAAAGCATTTATGAAGTTTAAACATAATACGACAGTATGTATTATTCGTGATATTAATATTTTCTCTCTCGGCTAGATTGGAAGATACCAAAGTCTTTTCTACGCGTGTTCTAGCTAAATATGTACAGGTATTCTAAATAATCTGTAAAATTAAGTTTGACTGGTGTGACACGTGTTTTGACTGTATGAAATATATCTTTAGTCTAGCCCAAGTGGTCGCCAAACTCAATAAGGATGTGAGCTACTTTCAGAAATTGAAATTGTCTGGAGAGCTACTTATACATATTCATTCTTGATTGTTTTTTTATCATCGGCCCTTATCGTACCATACATAATATTATTATATTACTTAAAATAAATTAGAACATTGGATTTTTTAATAAAAAATGAAATGCGTACTTTAATTATTTATTTACAAACAAAATAATAGTGTAAAATAAGTGTGTGTAATAATAAATATACAAATAAGAGTAAAAATAATTAGTAAAAAGAATGGCTTTCACTTATTCACTACATTGTCACTCCCATCCGAATGCATCAAGATGTACATGTGTGAGTCTGTTTTTATATTTACTATTAACCATCTTAGCGGAATACATTGATTCACATAACTAGGTGGAACAAAACAATTCTTTAAGTTTGAGCGCGATCCGAACTAAAATTGGATACTTTTCTTTTGGGACGAAAGGCCATAAAGATTCTATAGTTGAGGCAACACTATTAAGCAACAAATCACGTTGAAATTCTATCAATTCCATTTCTGATAAAGGGCCATCTTCTTGAAAATTTTCGACGATACAGCTGAAAAAAGTAATATTACAACGGCAAACTTTTAAGCATTTCGTTGAAATTTAGCTTAATTTTATTTTTTATTTTCCGAGTTCAATAATATTTTTTTATAGGCAAATTTATAAATATGATAAAATATTCTACGCGAGCTACCGAAAAAGCCTCGGCGAGCTATCGGTAGCTCGCGAGCGACCGTTTGGCGATCACTGGTCTAGCCCCATCTTTAGGATTGATTTTTTTTAATGATAATATTAGTTACATATATTGACTTTTTAATTTTTTGGAAGGGGGGAGAGATGAAAAGGTATAATAAAAAGTTATTGATATATCAAGAGCTTTAAATAAAAATTCATAAAACAATTACAAATTCTAGTGTGTAATGAATAGTTGAAACCCTTTACTAAGTAACAACATTAATTTTTGATTGAATAATCTAATATCAAGAAAGAATTTAAATTAGTCTGATATCTCAATTTAATTTTAATATAGTGTCTATACGCAAGTGAATAGTTTATTTCGCAAAAGATATTTAATGTGGTTGGTAAAAAGTTCCACAAGATTAGCCAAAAATGTGTCTGGCTAATATTTTTTTTACCAAACCGTAAGTAATTATTTTATTATTTTTTAATTTACCAATTTTAAGTAGGTAACATAAAAATGAGCTTAAGCCGTGTTTACGTTTAGCGTTTTTTTTTCAATATGAAAAGAATTCTTTGTAAATAGAACCCACTTTTTAGTATTTACATGTTACGGGTCGATGAGCATTTTTATTTGTACATTTTTTTCAATTTTCTTAATCTCTTTTGCCTACCAAAAGTCTGCCTTGCATTCTCGTCTTAAACAAAGTAAGTATACAAAATGTAAACCGTATTTTCCAAGAGAAAAAATACAAAGCAAACATTTACAAGGTAACATTAAAAACCGAGATTATTACGTTTTTTAATGTGTATTTTATCGAACGTAAATATTTTAAAAATACTTTTTAAAACAACATACTGTATAAAAGCTCGGAACTCTTCTTTCAAATGAACCTCACGTTTCAGAAAGGGTAAATATAGATATATTTTTTAATCTACATATATTTAGAAAAGTATTGCTTAGATTTTTCTTATAGTTTTGCCTTTTTCACGATAGTATAGATATGAAAAAATCACAGATAATTATAGATGTAACAAAAAAAGTTTGTCACTTTACGCCCAGTCTGATAAGATATACGAGTCATTACATTTTATCATTCAACTAAGTGATCAAAAATAAATTAATAATTTTATCGAATACCTAAAACAGTATATTATTATGTTTCAAAACTGGTCATTTAAATACTTTTTATTAATAAAATAATGTTATCATTTATTAACTTATCTTATCTTACAATAAATTTATTTATATTGTAAGAGTGGCGTTTTGTTATATTTTTGCTTCTCCGTTGATTAAACTTTATATTATTTATGTTAGCCTCACCTGTACTGGCCAAAGCTGATCCACCAAGAACAGTATACAGGATGGTGAGGATCGTGAGTGGCAGCGGCCGACGAGGACTCGCGCGTCTCATGGCGCGACGACGACCGCTCCTCCCTCTTCGTCACTCCAACTCTTCAATCTCCTCACAATATATTTTATGATGGATGTGATGTTGCTTCCACCACTGCCTCCTGGTGGCGCGTCCAAGCTCATGCCACCGAAATCAACGGAGCGGACCTGACTGAAAAAAAGAGAAAAAAAACTAATTTATTATCTATGCTTGTTGGCATTTGAAGTTTAATTCTAAAATTTATTTAAACTCTGTAAAAAAAGGGGTGGCCAAATTTTATAAATTAACTGGATGCATGTTTACTAACAAATAAAGCTTTGGTGGCTTAGTGGTGAGAGATCTTTGCCATTAGATAGGCCTAGGTTCAAGTTCCGGTAAGGTTCAGCTTAACATATGAAATATTCGGCATGGGTTAGAGTTGTTATTAGCTGCGATGCTTAATATTATTTTTCTTTACTTATCTATGTTTTAAATCAATTAAAAATAAATAAAAAAAAAACATCAGCTTAAGCGATTATATTATATTATGCGTATAAAACTCGTTTCGGAAAAACATCGACAAAAATGAACATTATTTATTTCACTTTGATGCACAATATACTTTTGAACTATTTTTACAAAAAAAAACTTAAAAAACACTTTGATGCATCTAAAATAATACATTACAAATAAGAGCTGTTCGTACAAATAAAATTATCGTTAAAAAAACACAAAAAAATATTTAATCAATCATGTCAATTTATTTTTTGAATTCAAGTTAATTTTAAAACTGTTTAAATGCTGAAGTTTAAGATCTTCTCACTAGACTGTCTTTATTTTAATTCAATTAAACGTACTCAGAAATTTTAACGCTATCATTAATTTGTAATTTATCATAATGATTGACACTTAATTGAAAACAGTCTCAGAAGTAAATTGGGAATTCTCTTAGTGTTGATAATTTTATTTTCTGTAATTACTCATGTACTAAAAGTTTACTGTGAATTTAAGTGTTTAACACAAGTAGTATTGACGGTGTTTTTACATTAACAATACACCTAATTAATATACTAAAATTGAATGTCTGAAACTATTTGTGTATTGAAACATTCGGGGATGAAACATAGATAAACGTGAAATATTTAAAAAATATTCACAATTTGACCTCTTTAGTTAAAACAACATGATTTCAAAAAAAATATATTTGTAAAAGTAGTGCAAATAATTTAATAACTAACAATTTTAAAAAGTTCATTAAAAATAGTCGTAAATTAAAAAAATTGCATGTGCTATTGGTGATTGTTTCCGTCTGTATTTTAACCAAAAATTAAGAGAAGGCAATGATATTTAGGTAGAAAAAGGATGAATAGTGGGATCAATAGACAACAGTGTTTACTGTTACCATATGGCCACTTTTGTCATTGAAAGGTTAAATAACCTAAAATTTTCACATCAGGTGGTTGCTACTTTACGATATTTTTTAGATTATGGTTTTTTAAACTGATTTTTTAGGGATAAATCATGTCTGAATATGCCTCACCATAGGGGTTTTATACGGTGGAAAATCTTAGTTTTTTTTTGTCTATGATATTATACAAAATATGAAATAAAAAGATACGACAAAGAAAAAGTTGAAAATCGAACTTAACTCATCCGAAGTCATATCATATGTTGTATTGCAAATAACCTAAAAAAATGCTTTATAAAAAGGATGAATCTGTGATTTGTGTTTTTTTTATATATGAAAGACACTCTGTGACACTTATCGAATTTGTTTTTTGTATCTTATTGGCTGTCTCGTGATTTTTTGCATTATATGTCATCAAATAGAACAAACATACTTTTTTCCTAAATAACTACATCTAATCGTGATATCAAAATTTGAACATTTGTTCTTTATTTGTGCTGGGTATTCCCATGCAGGCTTTTTTGTTTTGTTGTGTTTTTTTTTATTTAAACTAGTATTATGGCTTCTCCAAAATGGTAATCAAACAGACATAACAATGAATACACGTTCAAATATTTTTTTTATAGTATGACCTGTGCAATGCTGTGAATAATTAATTAGAGAAAATAGGTCTTAAGAACAGCTCTTAAAAATATTTCAACAGCTACCGTAAAAAATAGGACGGTTTTATTAGGCAATAAATTTAAAAAATAAAAAAAAGGTTAATTGAAAGAAAACATCGGTCATGAAAAAATTACGACAAACAATTAGGATTTTTTTTCTGTTTATAACGCTGGTTACTTTTGTTATATTGGTTAAAAGCGCTTTTCAACATTTTAACACGTTTTTCAGTATTTCTTTAAAAAAAATGTCTCTCAAGAGCTCTTTAAGCAGTAATTAAAAACACAATAAAGCATCCACTTTATTCGTATAAAAACGAAAACTTTATAAATAATCATTTTTAAGATTGGTTTGTTAAATACCCAAAATATCAAAATTAAAATAGAAATTATGACTGTCTGTGAATTTAATATATTTTTTTTCAAAATCTACAGTTAGTGGTTTCCAAAATAAAATAATTATATTGTATGTATATTTAATACATGTCCGCTCTCAATGTGAAGTATATGGTTCATGTAAGTTATAGTTACTAGAACTGATTGTTACGCAGTTGCTGGAAAGTTGAAAGGAAACCATGTAACCCACATAAAGCAAATTTTACAGAAGACACAAAAAACAATTTATGATAATTTTCGACCAAGAGCAATTTATTAAATATACACAACCTTGAAGTGCACAGAAACTGATATAATTTTAAATTGACTCAATCTATCATTCATTTAATAAATTATTTAGGAAAAACCTTTTTTTACATACTTTTTCCTGGTCGCAATTTTTACATGCCCTTCTTTAATCAAACATAAATGCTATATTTGAATAATAATTCACAAACACGGAGATAATGGAACAGACTGAACAGCGGCTTATTACGCCCAAAGTGAAGAAGCGATGATGGACCTGGCTTGGAAAATGTACATGTGCTGCGGATGCCTCAATAAACCCTGAATTCTGCTTGTCTTTTCTACCAACCGGATGGATTCCGCCGTCGTGGAAAGCCGCTGATAACCACCTATACTATCGAGTACATCCTATAGATTCTATAGGATTCCTACAGATCTGTGAATCTGCAGAACGCTGGAATGACATGAAAAGAAGCAATAAGACTGGCGGGGAACAGAGAATTTCGAAGGAATCATGTGGTGGTCATATGCTCCAACTAGGGAGCAGATATGGAAAAATATCTTTAGTTTCAGTTAACATACTTTTGACAGAAAGTGTATCAAGTTGTATACGTTGATTATCGAAAAAAGATATTTTTAAAAAAACCGTGGGTTACGTCATTTTGCCTTTCCATATTGTCGTTGTATTTTTTCTGAGAGTTTTCTTTTATTTTAGGTGTCTGTTCATACAGCAAAGAAAAGCACGGAAGGCCTGTTAATCATACATTTTACAGCACCAATCGTGCTGTTTACAGCACTTTTGTATTGTAATAACCTGCTAGTGTTAGCTTTAACATCTGTATGCCACCAAGGTTTACTACTTTATTCATTGTTGACCTTTTTGGGCAGACCCTATTCTCCGGCATTCATTGGCGGAGGCCGTAAACCCGGGCTCACTCCGTTTTACCGTATGTTTGTTACAGATCTGTTATCTTATTGCGCCCAAATTGCATAAGAAAAGCGTAGTTTAGCAAATACGTTAAATTTACGTTTGGTATGATTGCGTTTACGATTCAGAAGTTGCGAGATTATAACGGGTTACATTACCCCTGTTAAATTTGATAAGGACGAGATTTTTGAACAACAACTGTCAGTTTTTCGTAGGAAAAAATCAAAAAATCTTGAGTAAAGATAGGTCGGTGTTGGTTTTTTTTAATCCATGTCAGTTTCCAATAACGGACTCCTAATGGAGTGTATCTCAACAGAAGAATTTATAGTAAGCTGTTAAGTTGCTTAACCCAGAAATGGGGAACCTTTTCTTCTCTAAATGCCGCATTCATTTTTCTGATTCGACATAAGGCCGCAGTAAACATTAATTTACGGATTTGCCCAATTATGCAGCGTGTCACCTTTTCCAGGAACTTTCAAATCCTAAATCTCAGGAATTTACGAATATTAAAAAAAAAATTTAGAATTACAAAATTGCCCAGAAGGCTTCACCAGAGTAGTCAAAAGGCCGCAGGTTCCCCACGCTAGGCTTAACCTCTCAAAAATAGAAGTGAAAGAATGATAGGACTAGAACATGACTAGTAGTCAGCCTATCACTCTCAAAGTTTTTAGTATATGATGGGTGGGGGAGGGAAGAATTCAAGACATCCATAACTGCAAACATAAATCCATAAATCGGTTGAAAAATCAATCTTTAAAAAAATGTCCGTCATGGGACTTATGACCTCCGTGTTCTAAGCTTACGACGTAAATCACTACACAACGCAGCCAGCATACTGATAAGCCGTTTTAACGGAAAATAGTCGATTTTTGTTAAAATTATGTTAATAAGTACACTTACCTTTGTGCATTCTACTGAATTGTATTTGATTTGCATTTTGCTTTGCTGCTTAAAGTATATGGTTTCATACACACGTCCATTTTAATTACCATAATGCTTTTTTTAAATTCATATCGACACGGTTAATGTTAACGTGCCTTGGTGTCATGTGGTTCGGTTTTTAGTGGGAAAAGACGGTTGATATTTTTTAGGGGAACATTGCTTTATTCACAATGACATAGATCATATGAGCCCCCGAGAAAGGAAGCGAGCCGACTATAATAGTAAAATGGTAAAACTTTTTTCTTGGTCTTTTAACCACGTATTTACTTGGTGTTTTTGTGTATTACATATTTTTATTTTACGAAGATAAAACTATTGTAATTTGTATTAACTGAGATTACTACTCTTTTACAGCTAGGGCTTGCATTAGCGGTTTAACGGTTTATCGATTTACCGGTAAATTATTTAAAACGCACCATCGGTATTTACCGATAAATTGGAAATATTACCGGTTTTTACCGAAAATTATTTTACCGTGAATTAAGGTTAAATACAGGTATATTGTAACGAAAGTTGATTGTAGACATTTATGCAAAATTAGGAGTTTCGTTTTTTTGACTCGAAAACACAAATTATTACTGCTCATACTGGTGTCAACTGTCATCACCATCGCAGTGACCACTCGAACTCTGCTGATCCTACATACTTGTTTTAGGACTGAGAACTAAGTATATTAAAAAAAACGAATTTTGGTACATATTCTTCATTGTTTACATATATTGAATTCTTGTTTATTTGCAAAAACAAATTTGTAAATATTTTTTTCATTAACTCAATAAAAACATTCAACTGTTATATTATTTTATTTATTTTAAAAACGAACTTATATAAGGTGTATACAAAGCATATACATCAATAAGTTAATGGATGAACTAATATGTTAATTGTATTAACTCCTCACAGACAGGTAAACCAAAAACTATACAGTCGTAATTCAAATTAACCAAGCTCAATATAGTATATACATAAGTAATAATCTGATCTCCCATTTTCATATCTCAGTAAAAACAAAAAGGACATCATATAAAAGATATGAATGGATTTATATGACATTATTCACCTGAAACGTATATGAAATTATTTAGGTTTCAATCTTGGATACCGTTTTTAGTAAAGGTAGCCACATACAGTTATATTTTTATCATCTTATCTACATACGTCTATTTTTTCCATTTATTGGTAAATAACCGGTAAATCGGTAATTGCAAATTAACGGTCAATTGCAAGCCCTAGTTACAACGCATCTAACTTTTTTTATAAAATATCACTTGGCTCACTTCACTTCACTTCTATTGGCCCCACATCAAATGAGTGCTTAAGGCATTTTATATACGATAGATAAATAAAATAGTTTTTGACTGATTTAGAGCTTGCTGACCATGTACGGTTTCCAATTAATCGACTCAACATGCAATGGACAAAATCATCTGTGAACGTTTATTTAAATAAGAAGAACACTCACGATCCAATATAATCAGTGCAATCGAAAGCGTGAAACGATTTTTTCCGAAAGCTTTAAGACATTCCCGGTCGCGACAAGGCCGTTTAGTTAAATGAACAGCCCTTATTTGTGCAGGCCAACCGCCATTTGCGAAACCTATTTTCAACACATGACCCGTGACTCTTTTCCGACTGAAAAAATACGAAAATAAAGACACTACTACGTTTTTATTTTATCATGTAATGGTAGCACTTTAAACTTTTGAAACAATCGCAAAAGCGCTTTAGAAGAACTTTCGATTATGTTAATAGAATTGGCAAGAGATGGTGTGTAACCAAGCTTGCTTTGTACTAAAAATAATATAAAAATTGAACCATTGACGTTATCCAGAAACCGATCAAAGCTTTATGATGCAGCTTAACACGAAAAGTAATTTAATACAGTATAACTTTTATGTTAAATGAAAACCGAGGATCAAATATTAATTATACACTTAAGAAAATAGCTAAAAAATATATTAAATTCAATTTGAATCGTAAAAATTGTGTACACTTCTACACGTTTCGTCTTGAATGACCCAGGTTTCGCTTTTCGGCAACTTTAGGCTTCAAGTTTTACCTCAGTCTTGTTCCCAGTTCATAACTGTAATTATTTTCGTTATAAAAAAATACGCGAATTAATTTTTTAAAGCGTTAATGATATAGCTAATGTTTTGAATATTTCTTTACCATTTTTAAGAAGGTATTTTTTTTATACTTTTTTCTTGTCTGTTTGGTGCTATTACGAAAAATTCTTGATTCAGTAATTAAATATTTCTAACACATTTTCTTCGACATAAAATTTCATTAAAACATTTTGCTTTAATTTCAGAACGTTTTTCTAATTCAGTATATTTACATCAAAGCATTTAAGATAATAATTATGTATGTCTCGTGTAACAAATATATATATTCTGCGTAGCTATTAAAGGGTATATGGTTTAACCTTAAGCAATTTGAACATATATATTAATTGATGATTGTTCACAATTATTGTTTGATATACGATCTTCAGCATGTGTTATTTACTCGATCTAAGTTGACATACTAGAATACTCCTTGAGTTTATAATACTATGTAATGGTTTGAAAATAAAAATGGCTCGTGCTACAACAATTTGTTTAATTTTTCTTTACCCAAGGATTGAGTTTATATTAGACACATTATACAAATTATATGAATGTATAAACATGGTTTTTTTCAAATTTTATATATCCTTAAATTTCTTGCTTATGAGGTTTATGACATATTCTTTGTTCCTTTTTCTTAAGACAGGTATGACTTATAAAGAATTTGTTTGCAAGGCAAAATTAAAAATATACAAATAAAACAGAAACTAGGTCAAATTTAAGATCAATCTCATTATAAAATTGAAATTGGATAAACTCGAATACCTTAAAACGTCAGTTGGTTCCTTATTTCGTGACTAAAAACAAATAATAATAAAAAATGCATTTAAAAAAAACTACGTATCACTTCTAAATATTGTTACTAAAAAATTAAGTACTGGCGTGGTCAAGAGATAATGAAAAACATATTGTAGAAATAGTAATAACGAAAAAAAAATGTTTGTTGGACGAATAAGATTGCAAAGTCCAAAAGCGAGATGAATTTTTAAAGGTGATCGTCAAAGTAAAAAAAAAAGTAGAATTACTGTTAGTTTGAATACCTTTATCAATATCAAAAATGACATTACACATATTTAATAAAAACACAACAATCCTTTGTACTTCATTCCACTTTATTTAATATGTCAGGACCGGTTTCGCTCATTGCGAGCATTGTCAACTGATAAGAAATATAATTTAACAATGCTATTTATACAAAATTGAAAAGTTATACACAACAAATGCTACATTAATAAAGTGAATTAATGTAGCATTTTATCACTTTGTCAAAATTTTCCCAAATTTTAATTATGTTTGTAATTACTTTCAATCGCATTCTGAATTTATGAATCTGGGATGACTTTTTAATTATATGTTAGATGTGTTGAACATTTTAATTTTGTGTTATTTTAGAATCACTTTAATGTAATTGGCAATTTCTTTTCAATGCCAACTGTTGTGTATAACTTTTCAATTTTGTATAAATAGCATTGTTAAATTATATTTCTTATCAGTTGACAATGCTAGCAATGAGCGAAACCGGTCCTGACATATTAAATAAAGTGGAATGAAGTACAAAGGATTATTGTGTTTTTATTAATATAATGCCTTTCCACCAAGTATTGACAGTGAACACCCTAAAAGTTACACATATTTGTTTGGTAGCCTGTGCATGACATTGAACAGCAGTATTAGCTTTATATTTGTTATAATAAACTACAAACCTTTGTACACGATTAATTATTCCAAGCTTATTCATATACTTGTAGTTTTTATCTATGTATGTATAACAACAAGAAATTTTAATCACTGAAACAGACACTATCTCATAAACAGCGTCGCATGTAATATCAACACTTTGTTAGTGTGGCGACACTGTGTTGCGCATCTCGAAATGCTACTTGCAAACTACACTAGCATCCCACGTTATCCCGCACTTAGCTAATTCCTTCCCTGTTTATCCTCAGGGATGCATAATTCACGTGCGGGACGGTCGTTTGTCACGTGGCAAGTGACACGGGGTGGCCATTATTTTTATGCCTCATGCAAAACACCCCGTCGTGTTGTTGCCCGAATGACAAAATTGGCACCCCCGCGCTGGCTGCCCAAGCGGGCGTATTAACCGTCTCGGCCGACACTGATTTTGAAACTTTTTTGACGTATGTTAAGTGAACTGTGTTTTAACCTTTTTATATTATAATATATTGCGCAAAGGGTCGCTGAAGAGTGGAGCGGTAAAAAAGATCCAAAGTGCTGACGAACATCGTGTCTGTATAAGCATAAAAAATACAAAAAAGTCTAACTACAGACGCGAGTGTTTTTTCAATAAAAAAACAATTTTAAGTCATATTGAAGTCATGGATAAGTTTTATTTCCAGATTTTTTTTTTTTTTAAAACACGAAGTCGAAGTCGTATAGAAACCCCGCGTGACTAAATGGTCATGCTCATCCTTATAAACCCCGTGTAATATTGTGTAAGGAAAAGCGTGACAGTATGGTCACATAAACATTCGGGGTTAAAATATAGCTAAACGTAAAATTTTAAAAAATATTTACAATTTGACCTCTTTAGATTAAAATAATATCAACACAAATATATTAGTAAAATAAGTGTAAATAATTCAAAGTTTTGATAATATGATAACTAACAATTTTAAAAGTTCCATTGAAAATAAACGTAGATTTAAAAAAGTCGCATGTGTTTTTGGTAGTTGTTTTTGTCCTGGCGGCCGATGACTAGTTGAAGTCTTTATCCTTTTTAACCAAAACTATTTTTATTTTTGAAAAAGATACATAGTGAGATCAATAGACAGCGGTGCTTACTGTTACCATATGGTCACACTCGTCTTTGGAGGGTTAAAAAAATTTAAGAAATTGTGTATCATTGGTGAAGTTATGCTATTTTGAACCGATTTCAAAGCAGAACATAGTTTTTACAGGGTCTGTAAGTCATACTGAATTGGATGGTTGAGTTTATTCTTTACTAGATAATTGACTCATGACGACACGTCTTATACGTCCTGTATATATATGAAAATGATAAGATATTTTTATCATATAAAATACCACATCCGCCACCATTGAGATGTATATATTGTTGTTTAGTTTACGTTTAATTATTAAATTAATAATCTGATTCTCAATATCATATTTAAAATCGGCTTTTTTGACCACCTTGGCATAGAGGGTGATGGCGAGTAGAAAATTGAACACGCTTGAAGATGTTGTATATTTTATCGTTTAAATATTAAAAGGAAAAGAGCAATATAAATTATGAAAAAAGTTGTTTTATGGTTTTATTATATAGAAGTTATTTATAAAATAATTACAGCGTATAGCGCACAAATTGACGTGGTGAATTTCCCCCTTGGTAATAAATTATTTTCTATTATCGCACAAGAACCAGCATACAAGTGGCCAGATGGCATGAAAGTTTACCCAAAGAGGAATATTTTCTTTATTTCATCATGTGTACTTAATTTTATTACGTAAGTAACTAAAAGATAAGGTAAATCCACTAATGGACCGACTACTCTTTGTTTTGGACTGTCGAGAAAAATAAACAATCCTAGAACAGTGCTGTATGATGGCTGTTAGCAGATTGCAGGTTTTGATCTTATTTTTCGCATACACTATTATATATCTGGCCATGTGCCAGAAATAATAAGCTTTACTAGAAGTGCAAAGCCAAAAATCTGATTTAAAAAGGCCATCTGGTGGCACTGTCAACTCAAAGTTGAATATAAAATTCTCGGTGTAATAATTCAATCTATTAGCTAGGAATATATTTTATGCTATTAAAAAGTAAACTACTTGATCGAACTATATTGTAATAAGGTGAAAAAACAAAGTATTTAATTCAACAAATATTTTTATAGTTGCCTTTATCAGCACTATAGTTTTGATGTAAGCATGAGCCGAAATAGCTATCAACTATATAAAGAAAATATTTGTAGAACTAAATACTTTGTTATTTTTCACCTTATTGCATAAAGTAAACTATTAATAATATGTAATATATAATTACGCATATTAAATAAAAATAAAAATAATATGGATTTGACTGCCTATATATGATTCAGTAGGCAGAATTTATAAGACTAGAATATCGAATAATTTACGCGAAAAATTGAAGTTTTTATTGAATGCTAACTTAATTTCTTTATGTCACAATTATATTGAATAGAAATCGAAACAGTGAATACTATATTTAAGGCACGAAGACTCAGATAACAGTTTCTAATATAGACTAACCTAAAAATCTCCACTAAGCGTATTTCAGTAATTTCTCGAGATTTTAAATATTTTTGCGCACATTTATTTTCCTGTCATATTTCAATATTTATAGCCAAACCTATTTTTAAATGTTTAATTTGAAATACTTTTACGTCGTAAGAAAACCAATTTTTCAATCATTATTGAAATTATTATTAAAAAGCGTTGTGTGTCTTTGAGGTTTTATGATTTTCAATTTCCAAAACAAAAGTAAATATATTTTTTTAATTAACCCTAAAAGTTTTTCGATATATAATACATGCGTGACTTACATTATCTTGAATAAATACTGTTTTAATAAGCACAATACCATTGTTCTTATATAGTTTTAATCTTAATTCAAAGATTGATACGTATATTTAAGTAATTAAAAAAGACCTTAATCATTAATTCTGTTTAAAATAGCATAATGAAATAAATGCAGACTGCAGTGTATATTGTCTGGGCAATGTCATTAGCAAATTTTAAGTCCAGCTGTGAATATAAGTGCCCGCAAGACCTTTAATATATGCATCTGTTTTTCTCACACTTGATCACAGTAAATGAAAAAGATAGAGATTCATAGCTGCATTCATTAAAGTTTCCTGCTACGACTTCACGGTATATGAAATAAGCCAGAGCATTTTCCGAATGTAGTGAAAATTTATAATTTGTGATGAATAATATATCTTGTTCTTTGTTTTTATTATTATAGTGATAGAGTTTTTTGGAAGGGAATTTTTAGACATCACAAACACCCACGTCTTTAAACAGAAATCAATTAATCGATTGAAAAAAATCTTTTGGTACTGGGACTCGAACCCACGAGAGACGGCACGGAAGCCCACAACGCTAACCGCTGCACCATAGGACCTATACCTATACATTTATGAGAAACGTATTTATCGGATCAAGAGTTTTTTTTATATCGACTGTGGAAAGAAAAAAGGACGTAACACACACATATAAAATATAAACATATATTTTACAGAAGGCGCAAAAAACGTGTTTTGATGATTTTGGGCCATATGCAAATTATAAATTATACACAACCTGAAGTGCACGCATACTTCTAAACTGGTGTTTAATTGACATAATCTAATATTAACTAAATAAATTGTCTCGGAAAAACCTTTATTTCGGTCTTCTTTCTTGGTTTTATTTTTTTACAGGGTCATCTTTTTCAAACTTAAAAGCTAAATTTAGATACTAAAAAACGAAACAAACCTGTTTTAAAAAAACTGTTGGTTGCGTCCTTTTTCAATTCCACAGTCGATATTATATTAGCTATTTGTATGAATAATCGTTGTCAAGTATCACCCAAAATATGTTATATAAAAAAAAGTTGGCATTACATAATGAATTAAAGCAAATCGACACGATTTCATTACAACGTTTGTTTACTTGATTTAACTGTTAAATAATGAGTTCAAATAAATGAAAATTGTGTTTAAAAGTAAACATTGTAATACCACAGAGTTGTAATTTGGTTTGCGGCAATGTGTAAACATTTAATTATTAATCACTTTAACCGATATTATAATATATTCGTGATTATTGAAAATGTAAATTTGGCATTGTTTCAATGACGGTGAGGAGAATAACATTAACCCTCCAGAGACAAGAGCTTTTTTCCGATAAAAAAAATATTTTCTAAGCCATATTGAAGTCACGGATAACTTTTATTCTTATCCAAAATTTTAAAAAAAAAAAACGCAAAGTCGTTGTATAGAAACCCCGCATGACTATATGGTCATGCTCATCCTTTTATTACCGTGTAATATTGAGTACGTACAGCTAAACGTGATTTTTTTTAAAAATATTTACAATTTGACCTCTTTAGATCAACATAATTACAATACAAATATAGTACCAAAATAACTGTAAATAATTTGATGTTTTTATAAAAAAATAACAAACAGTTTCAAAAAGTAAATTAAGAATAATGGAAATTCAAAAATCACATGTGCTTTTGGAGGCCATTTCTGTTCCCACGGCTGATGACTTACTGTAGTCTGTACCCTTCTTAACCAAATATGAGTAAAAACAACGATATTCAGGTAAAAAAGGATGAATAGTGGGATCAATAGACAACGGTGTTTACTGTGACCATGGTGACGCTCGTAATTGGAGGGTAAACTTCGCGTATATATTCCTTATTTGTTTGATAAAATTATTGTACACTTTTCTGAAAAGAATGCTGATTCAAAGAATAAATTAGATAACTATTGCTTTTGGGTAACATATTTCGGTACAAAATCAACACATGTACGCTAGATTTTAACATTAATCCAGAATTTAAACGTTACCAAAATTGTTTTTTTTTCAATTATGAAAAATAGACGTCGAAAAATCAGCTCAAAATAACATTCCATCAGTTACGTCATCAGACATTTGGATGCTTTGTTAGATATAAAGTGTTTTTGAGGGTATCCCGACAAAAGCACCGGATCCAAAAGCGCCCCGACATAAACGCCTACGATAAAAACAATTTTAAAAACGAGAAAACATTTTTTTTACGTAATATTATATTTTAAATGAAAAAAATATACAAATAAACAAACATACACACACAGCTAAAATATAAATTGTTAAAAATTTAATTTTAATATTCTGTGCTAGCCTTCTTAAATATTTTAAATTATAAATACTTCCATACAAAGGCATTAACTCTTGTAGACTTTCGTTTAATTTTATATATTTACACTTTGAAATAATTGGTCTTCTGAAACATAATCTGATTCTTTCCACTTTATTTTCAATGTGATCCTGTTCTAGACTAAATTGTTCCAATAAGTTATAAACCGATAGATGAACACTGTTAATCATTCGTTATTCAATATTCCAGGTATTCCATTATAAAACTTAGTTATAAATCTACGAAGATACATCGAATTAAATACATATTATTGATTTTTTTTGTTGTTTTCAGCACTGAGAGTTAAAAGCTGTTGATTTTAAGATACTACTCTAACAACTGCAACAAATTTAATCTCAAATTTCACTGATTACCGTGAGATTGTTTCTATCGATAAACAATTCAAAAAACAAAAAAAGACTTTATTTTTTATTTTCTGGCGGCTCTTGTGTCGTGGATCATTTGATTTGTCGGTTTATTGTGGTGTTTTTGGTTCCGGAAAACTTGGCCTGTGGATTCGGGTAAAAGAACTACGAATTGATTTTTCAAATATTTCTGTTTAACTAACATATCTTAATATCATCAAATCACTTTAGTTTCTAAAACTGATTCAAGTATATTTCACCAATCAATATGATGAATAGACTGATAATTTTTCATTATCTTTAAATTATTTCTTTTCAGTTTTTCCGACTCTACAGCCCTAAAAAACAGAATTTTAGACAAATTAGTAAAGTCGTTAAAATTTATAATTTCTATTATTTATCGTATTGAATAATAGAAAAAGCCATGTTAATTTATTTTCAACCATTCTGAAGTTATCAACTATTAACCACTTGAATATTTAGCGGACACCGGTGTCCGGAACATATGAAAGCGAACACGGATGCTCAAGACATTTAAAAAGTCAAACACTCTGTATTCTAATAGAATATAAGCAATATTTTTATGAATATGTGTAGTGCTTTCTATACAGAGTCAATGTAAGTTGTTAAATTATCAAATTCGAGTGTATATTAGGCACAATTATTTTTCTCAAAAACACGCAGTATCTCTGGGATATATTAATGATTTATTTGCGCGGTATTCAAACGGTTAAGAATTGAAAATTTGCAACTTCATGTAGTTCTGCGGAACTTTTCTGAAAAAAGTCAAAAAGTAAGAAATCTCGTAAGCATCGCGATCCAAGTATAAATATTTAGCTAATGGTCTAAGACCTAATAATTAATATTTAGAATAATGGTTGACTTACGTCTCACCATTTCATTTCATTAGATTTTCATTCTCTAATAACACAATCCTCGTCTAAGTGAAAAAAAAAATATTATGACATCGGTACTCACAAGTTTGATAGTTTCACAACGGCTTACAGATTTGCATTAAAAGGTAACGATGTCCGTGATACTTAAACTGTCAACTATAACATTTATAACATCTGAATATTTAACAATGTAGCGCACCTAAGTGCTTTTATAATACCATTCTTCTGTCTTTACTGCCGACAAAATAAAGAGTTGAGCATCAATATTACGCCTTTTTATCTTAAAAACAATTCATAATGAAATGATCTATTATTTACTAGTAACGTAAGTATGGTTTTAATTAGACGTGAGTGTAGGAAAAAGTATCTTAAAAAAATGGAACAATTAAAAAGTTTCAAGCATCATTAAAATATTCTGCTTAAAATATTATTTCTGATAGTATTCCTCAAGACCGAGTCATATTTAATTTAATAAGGTAATTTATTTCTAGAACCTTTTTAATTGCTGGAATGGCTGTATCAACATAGGCAAGCTATAGTGTCGTTGAATCTATTAATGTGTGCCAGAGTAGCGTTACTAATACTCTGATTAATTAAATTGGTGCTTTGTGTAATTTAATGCGTGTGCGTTTTAATTATTTTGAATGACACAGAAATAATATGTAATTAAAATATTGCGTATTCAATTTGATAACATTTCATTTTTGTAATGAGCGATGATAAATGTTTTGAAATTTAATCAACACATTTAAATTGCATTATCAACTACAAAGTAAAAATGCATTTCATATACCTGGCTTTAAATTAACGTGAAAAAATGTAGTTTATTATCCTAACAAACAAAACAAATCGTGTAATGTCTAGTTAAGCAATAATATAAGTGGGTTCCATGGCACAGTGGTTAATTTCGTTGGCTTCCATGGCGGACTTTACGTGTTTGAATCTCATAACGAACAGCATTTTTTCAAATCGATCTATCGATTTCTGTCCGAAGGCATGGGTGTGTCAGATGTGTGTGATGGCTTAGAGTTCTTCCCCACCATTATAGTTCTAAATTTGCAGGGTGAAGCGAGAGTGATTAACCAACCACTTCAACTATCCTTTCTTTCACTTCTCTCTTTGAAAAATAAAGGTTGAGCAACTAAAAAATAAGCAGTGTAGGATACCTCTGTCAGGAAGCCATATGCTTCACAGCGGGCATGTATAAAAAAAACGCAATAATATATTTTTAAATATCTTGTTATTTAGTCGTTGAAAATAATTGATACGTAATTTTTATTATTATTCAGAGATTTGGTAAATGGAAATTCCTTTTTGTATGACATAAAAGGCAAGTTCAAAGTTGAAATATTCTTGCACTTGTTTAACATTTAAAATTTAAAAATCCGTTTATTTTACACCACTTAACTCACATTGTGTTCATTCAATAAACTAATTTTTTATCATAAAATCTGTATATTTATATTTATATTTTTATTAGATAAAAATGACCAGTTCGATACAAAAATATCTAGTCACAAATACCTATTATAAAAATAAATATCGCAAATTGTGTCTTTTTTGACATGGACATATCATTTGACCGTTAACCTAACGCATATATTACAGGTAAAACGTTTTTCATTGGTCAATTAAATCGATATAATTTAAGATTACGACTGAAGGTGCTTGGTGGAATTTCAATATTGAATTTGAATTGTTCAAACTATGTACATTCTCACAGATTTTGTCACTAACGACCCGGGTTTCGCCTTTCGGTACCTTCAGGCGTTCAAGTGCACGGATGAACTTGAACTGTCGTTTATTACTTAATTTAGTGACAAAATCTGTGAGAATGTACATAGTTTGAACAATTCAAATTTAATAAAATCGATGTTTTATTTTCACTCGTTTGTGACTGAAATTTTGAGAATTAAATCTATATGCAATTTTTTATATTTTTGAACGTAAAAAGTATATTGATACTTCAACAAGACAAAAAAGTATCATTTTAGTTATGTTTCTAGAGTATGAAAAATAATAACAAAAGAAATAACTTATTCTTCATATAATATAATATGAAAGTAGCATATTCCACACAGTACTATCCTTTGGTGCGGGGAGGTATTATTTATTGACAGTATGCTGGGTGATATTTCAAAAAATAAGCCTATTCATACAAAATGTGTACCGTGAACCAATGTACATTTTTTTGTATTTTTATTTCTGCGCGCATTTTGGTGATATATAAAAACACGCAGTAAATAAAAGATGGCGCAGTTTCTGCGATCGGATGTCGCGGAAAGCGTGCGACAAATATTTAAGATCATTTCATTCGATTGTGAATCGATTTCGTATGCCTGAAGGATTACGTTCAAATGTTAAAAAAAAAAATTACCCACAAAAAGATACTACGAGATTTTTGGTTTGGCAGTAAAAAAAACACGAGCTTAAAAATGTTTCAGGGAATAATTAAAAAATAAAATCATATAGTTTAAATAACGTTTTATAAATCTTAAATGAAAAATACACGTTTATGTTTTGTTACTAAATGTAAAGCTAGTTTCACTACAAAAAAACATTATACATATCGTGTCAATTATAAATTAAAAATTGATTTTCATAAGATTAAACATATTATTATATGCCACGTATAAATCAATAGCACTCGTTTTAAAAAAACAATTACCTTGGAAACCCCATTTTCTAAACACCAAAAACACAAAGAACCATATAATTTGCAATAAAAATATTTTTTTCTTTGTTGTTTATTGTGTGGAAAATGAGAAAAATATTTGTTTGTTATTTATTATTTTTGAAACTGTCTCTAGCTACTTTTATGGACAACTTAAAAATAATGAAAAAAAAATGCACAATCCCCAAAAAATAACGAGTGAAAATTATTATACCTACGTAATTTTGATGTAATACGTTTTACCCAACTAACTTATTATGTAATTTAAATGAATTGAACCAGCCGGCTTGCTAAATCTACTTCCACCAGTTCATGTTAGCTTAATTGTGTAAAGTATATACTAAGTGTATCATACGCCAAAAACTTTCAGATTGTAGTTTTTCAAACGTGACATTAAACTAAAACAATTAAATTTATGATCGATCGGACAATTTTAATTTAAAAATAAGAGAATTTATATGTAACAATGCATTAAATTAAATAGCTCTACTGCGTCATACGAGAAGAGAGTAGATTTCAATTATAAACATTCAATTAAAATTTCATTGATAGAATAAACATTCACTTTGTAAAATTCTATATTCTGAAAAGTACATAAAAATAACAAAGTATTTGGACTCTCAAGGAATAAGTAACACAGTTTCAAAATCACGAATTTTTAAGAAATTAGTAGTTTTCATAATATTATACTAACATATTATATTTATTGTCATTACCAAAAATTAAATATAAGCCTAGATTTCTTCTATCAATGCTTAAACGACTTTTTGAATCGCTTCTACGAAAAACACATTATTGTTTATGGTGGTCGCCCTTAGCAACGCTTTGATTGGAGAGTCTTTTGTTGCTTTTTTTTTCAGTTTTTCTTTCTAGAATTTTCGATACCAACTGCAAAGACGACGAGTGCGTCATTTAATAAACGAAAGTCAACATATTAAAAGCTGACATTGCCAGTGACAGTTTTATTGGATTTTTAATAAGTAAATTACACAATTGAAGTAGAATTTCGGTTTTTCTTTTGTGTATTTCGTATTTTATATCGGCACTCAATTGTTACACAATTTAGTTTAAGGCAACATACATTGTATTGAATTATAATTACTCTTGCAATTTTTCAGGTTATCGTTTGGATCACTGTGACAGAGATGTAAAACACTGAAGATCCCTTAGGATAAAAATTCAATTATATAACTTTAATATATCAACCTGTTTTTAGCATCTTTCAACTATAAGTTTCAATTGAAAAATGGTCAAGGTATATAACAAGTAAGACTACGCTTTGTTCCTGCACAGTTCTCGTCTCTATTAACAGTTAATGTCTATATTGATGTACAATCATATCAGCTCATCTCTCGTGTATACTTGTATACTGGCATTCCGCACACGATCTCTGTTGGAGGGGAAGGCGTGGCAAGATACGCCTTAAAATGTCTTCTCACGAATCCGTTTTGAGGATCACGATTGGGCTTAATAGCTTCTGGTGAGAATCGTAATAGATATGCTCAGTAATAAGGTAGGCATAGAATTACCCTAATTGTTAAATTGAATATTTATTTTCCAGCGGTAACAGTTGTCTCGCAATCTCTGTGCCAAAAGTAATATGCTATATTTTAGACAATTTTAAAATCCTGCGTAAGAAATTTTAATTAAATAAAATTAGCTTGTGATTTAATTGATTATTTTAATTTATAGATCGTTACTGATATTAAAGTGTCTCGTTCAAAATCTGCAATCATGTGCAGGGAGTAAAAAACATGTAAAAGAAATGTTATATGAAACTTGACTTGAATTGAATATTTGCATCTAATCCACAAAGTAGAAACATGATGTTTTACTTAAATTGTATTGACTAAGTTTTAATGTTTTATATTAAGTCATTACTTTTGATGTATCAGTTTTTGCTGAAAGGCATGATATTTATAAAAATAAACGGCAACTTGTTGTAAAAATGAAAGAATAAGTAAGTATTTCGACTGAGGGTGCTTGATGGAATTTCAATATCAAATTTGAATTGTTTGAATTTTGTACTTTTCCATGAGTTTTGTCGCTAACGACCCGGGTTTCGCCTTTCAGCATCTTCAGGCATTCCAAGTACACGGATGTGTCAGTTCAAGTACATCCGTGCACTTGGAATGCCTGAAGATGCCGAAAGGCGATACCCGGGTCGTTAGCGACAAAACTCATGGAAAAGTACAAAATTCAAACAATTCAAATTTGAAAGAATAAGTAATGTGAAATTAGTACAAAAAAGTGTTGAAGGTACCATCCGAAAAAGTTTTAAGTATCTATTTAAATCAGGTACAAAATTGTATTATTACTTTGTGCAGCTTAATGTTAAATATAATACTGCTTATTCCAGTTGTGTGTAGTTATATAAAAAATAAAATACTTGGTATTCTAATAGAATAAAAGCAATATTTTGATGAATGTGTGTAGTGCTATCTATACTGAGTCAATGTAGGTTTTTAAAATATCGAATTCAAGTGTTTATTAGGCAAAAATATTTTTCTAAAAAACACGCAGTATACCTGGGACATATTAATGATTTATTTGCACGGTATTCAAGCGGTTAAATAAAAAATCAAACTTTTTACTTGTTTTTTTTTTATTCAGAACCAGCAAATTGTTACTTACCAATATTTGTATTGAATCGTCAAAGGAAAGTATTATTTTGTGAAGCATAATTAGACAGTGTGAAGGTAAGCTAGTTAACATTGATATGTTTATGTATTTTGTGCGTGACTGAGGTAACTTTTTTATCTTTGAATTACATCACTAATATTCTAATTAGTCATATATTATTTTTTTGTTTAAAATCCATTGTATTAAATAGAATACGACCATCTGTTTTCAGTTATTTTAAAATATATAACACGATAGTTTCTCTCGTCAGGAGAATTTCCAACTGATGTGTTAAAATTAAGAATAAGATTTAAAAAAATAAAAAGAGAAGGTAAGAGCTTGGTTCTACCAATCAAGCTGGTCTGAGGTTCAGTTTCTGGTAAGTTCAATGTCAAAGTCTTTAATTAAAATTTAACTAGCTGTAAGCCCGTTGCCCAGCAACGTGAGATTTTTGTTGCATTATAATAATAATATTTAAGAATAATGTTTAAGTTTGCTAACAACCATTTTTCGTAGTAGCAGAAATTTCGTAAATTATTTAATATTTTGAATAATGTTCAAGTTTGCTAACAATCATTTTTCGTAGTAGCAGAAATATCGTAAATTATTATATTTTGGAATAATGTTCAAGTTTGCTAACAATCATTTTTCGTAGTAGCAGAAATTTCGTAAATTATTGAATTTTTGGAATAATGTTTAAGTTTGCTAACAACCATTTTTCGTAGTAGCAGAAATTTCGTAAATTATTTATTTTTTGGAATAATGTTCAAGTTTGCTAACAACCATTTTTTGTAGTATATATATTTTTTTCAAATACGCTAACAAATACATTTCGTAGAAGAAGAAGAAGCCTCGAGGACATCAGTACGCACACATTAGTGAAAAGTGAAAAGTCATTATTTTATCGACTATTTAATATATAGATTTAGTATGAATAAAAAAGTGGAGACTGGAAGGTGTGAAATGTGGTCGGACAGACATTATCGGCTATTAATATATAGATATTGAGAGTTGTTCTCGAGTGAAATACACTCAAAAAATCCGAGAAAAGAGTTTATTTCGTATGTTTTTTCAAATTGAAAATATTTGTCGCATTAGCATTAGCTTTATTAAAAAAGCCAAATATTAAAAACAAAAAAAATAATCATGTGCTATTTTTTAAATAATTTTTTGTATTATAAATATTGATCTAAAAATAGTTTATGTAAAAAACATTTTTGTTATTCAAATCATTTAAGCATAGAGCAAAATAATGCTTACAATAAAGTTGAAACTGTTTTTCCTAAAACTGTTTTAGTAAGAAGCAGTGTAATGGTTATTGACGTTATAATGTCGTACTTTGAAAGTTTGTATCTGACGTAGGCGAGCTTTTGCAGTTAGGCGTAATATCAGAGCTTTATTTGGCGTGTCACTTATTGGTTTGCTATAACTCAGGATTGCTCAACGATCTAAGATCAGGCAAGCAATGGGGCATAAAATATTTCCTAGGCAGTTTCTCAGTAAAGTAAGCTAGTATACATTTTTGTTGTTTCTATAGAAGAGATATTATGTAATATGAATTTCTGAATGAAATGGAAGCTTTTTGATGAGTGTGATTTTGTGGAAGTTTATTTTTAATATAAAACTGTTTTTGACAACTTTTTTACTCCGCTACAAAATGTATAATTTTTAACAAGAGTTGTGAATCGTTTGATAGAAAACGATTGTCATTTTAATAAAATAAAAAGTTGAAATACTCTAGTTAATAATAAACGGTTAAGGATGAAGAACTTGAAGTTTTTTGAAATTAGTAAAGTCAATAATAAAAATAAATCATACGTTTAGAACATTTTTAATAATACAGTCGGCTCACTATTGTTATATTTATTTCCATTGAGATTTACCGTGCCCAATATTGGGAAAGTATTTTTAATAAATATGTACTTTAAATATTTGTATCCCACCGATCCCATTCAGTTTAAAAAAAAAACCGACTTTTATTATGTAGTTTGTAACAAAAGAATTAGTTATACCTAATCATTTCAATGTTTATTCATACATCTAACGATGTTCTATTTGATGATGCTTCTTGAAACGGAAAAAAATGTGTCACCAATTGTAATTTACAATTGTAAAACAACAAATGTAGTAAAAAGGTTGAAAAAATATTTTATATTAAAATAGAAAGTATGTATTATGTATTTGAATAAAATTATTTGTTTTCACTTTTAGTATCTATGTAGAGAGAATATTCAGTTATAGATAGCTTTACAATTTTAAGAAAAAAACGAAATTGAAAGTTTTTCTTCCAATACTGTTCGATCCACTCATGGTTTCGAAAGACACTTACAAACTTTAAATCACTAAGAGCATATAAAAATAATTAAAAAAAAACACTTTTTCTATACTATATAAATTTATTTTCATTAGTTGAATTCTGCCTTGCCACGAAAAACGTATGTGATTCATAAAATATTCTCGACATAAACAACATTGTATTATTGTTTTAATCCAAATGATAATCATAATGTTCTAAGAAAACGACATCTTTTGGGGTACCTCACAAGCTTAGTATAATAATCAAAACATCTGATAAAAGTCTGCACAGAATCAAATATTTTTACTGACATTTTTATAAAAAAAAATCCTTTTTACGGTAAGTGGTAATGACGACCTATCGCACATAAAATAATGATAGAAAAAAAGATAGTAAATCAGTAACGCATGACATCGTTTTCAACCTAAATTAATTGTGATAATTTAAAAAAAAATGTGAGTGAAAGTTTGTAATCTGAGTTACCCTTCGTATTAATATAGAAAAAAGTTTGTTACAATCAATTGAGCACGTAATGTATCAATATTGTTTATTATCTATTTGCATCGTATTCTCCAATTTCCCTTCATTGTAACACTATAGATTAAGCAATATGGTTTCTCCTCTAATTTAACGATGTTTGTCGGAAATTGTGTACACATCGCGACGTGGTTGATCGTACTTAAATCCTATTTCACAAAATAATATCGACATATTCAAAACAGATAATGACTGTGAATTAATTCGGGATCACTATGTCAGTTAAAGAAACATAATTTTAATACATTTTGTTTTTAGCTACAAATAACATACTTATTCGTGAAATAAATAAGTATATTCAATGTGCGATTATGATAGAAGATTACCTTATTTTTAAATAGTAATGAATGCATGAAAGCTGGCTTCCTGGTAGAGTATCAACGTCGTTGGCTTAGAACACTGAGGACACGGATTGAAATCCCAGTACAGACAGTTTTTATATGTTGATTTTTCAAGTGATTTATGGATTTCTGTTCAAAGGCGTGAATGTATGTGATGTCTTAAATTTCCCCTCACACTCATTATCTCCTTAATAAATGAGGCACAACAAAAGCGATCAGCTAACTGCTAGACCTGTCATAGTCATATCCTTCTTTCCCTACTCTTTAGGAGAGTTTGAGCTACTAATTAATAAGGAGTTCTTGTAAAAACTCTTCTGTTAAGATAAATTCCACTAGGGATATATATGCTCCACTTTAAGAGTAGGCGTGGTAAAAATTATTATATTAAAATTTGGCATTGCAGCTAAATTTTATTGGGTCGAGTATTTAAAAATATCTCAATTTCATGATAACAAAGGCCAGTTAACATTTTCAATAAAACAGTATGAATCAGAAAAAAACATTTGCTGCTTTTAGGAATGATTTTGGGAATAACAAAACATACCTCCATAGAATCTTACTCTTTATTCTTTTGCTGAATGAACACATTTTGCTGTCTAAATATTTTTTTAATCAATCCATCAGTTGTTTTTTTCTAAAGTTAAATCAGCACCCTATTAATTACGCTTTATAGTGATTTTTTCTCATGTTATACTCTTTTAACGTTGATTTATTCTATTTGAAAATGATATAGAAAACATTTTGTTAATGTGAGAAATAACGAAATCTTTTTCAAAATTACGAATAAAACTCGGGGGCAACAAAAAAATATGCGCCGGGCCGTGGTTTATCGTGCCTGACGTAAATTAGCTGCTGTGATAAATGCTGGCAAATATAATAATACAAAAATCTAAATCTAATATTGCCATGATTTGATACCATCAGATCACTAGGGCTAAATGCTAACTATAAGCGTACAAGTTTTGGCATTGAATGTTAATTTGAATATGTAGGTCATTAGTCATAATGGAAAAAAAAGCACGGAATTATATTTTCATTAACTGACCTAAACTGAAACATTTTTCCTGTCGGACTATGTACATAACCTATTTTCGTTATTTCTGATTAAAAATGAATATTTTATTTTAAATTTCAATATATTTACATATCAATTAGGCAGGCTTCGTGGGCAACTAAAAATACAAACAGCTATGGAATTAAAAAAAAAACAAAACGAAAACCGCAACTGTCACAAAAATGTGCAGCCAGTAAATCGAAAAAAATAATAACTGATTATAATTCCAAAAGGCCGAGATTTTTCACAATTTTCTTCCATTAAAACTTTCCATAAGACTTCCATGTTTAATATTATTTGATAATAGATATTGATTTACATAGAACCGTTTGTTTAGATAATTTTAAACTCTAGGTAATTTTTAAATACTGAAAAATTACACTTTTTTTAACATTTCTGCAGTGAATTTGCTATAATTGTTTCGTAGATAGCAATCAGGACTAAGTTCATAGTATACTAGAGTTATCGTGTCAACCGCAAACATTGCTATAATATTGATATACCAAACCATCATGTTGTCAGAATATGCGGGTTGATGTACTATCTTGAGTTGCAGAATTACATTATTAATACAGGTAGAATGTAACACAAATATTTACCGTATATTATTATCTTTTCAGTATGAATTAATAGTATTTGCAGATATGTTTGATTAAATATGGTTTTTAATATTTATATATGCGTTATATTTAATTTTGTCAGTTGCTTATTGAGTCACAACATCGTCATGTTTGAGGGACCGTAGAATGCTGCCACCATTATTGAATACAGCCATAGCAGTCTTAAGTTCCAGTGTCGTAGAAAAAACAGCAAAAAAGACCGGGCTGTTATATCCCAGCTGCTCCTAAAAAATTGTATGGCGGCTATACGTAGATCAACTCTAAATTCCAATTTATGAGCTTATTTTTCGTTGAATATAACATGTATATTTGAAAGATTTCTTGTATGGATATTCTGTGATTCTTTGGTGTTATTTATTTACAATTTACGATACATCGGAAGGGTCATATATGCAAATTAAGTAATGATTGTAAGAAATATAGCAAATGGCAAGAAACGCGATGTGTGGTAAAACAAATAAAATTTAACTTTCTACATATATTGATTATAAATAACATAAAACAACAGTAACCATCGGAATCCATATTATATTATATACGATTTTGACGCCTATTGTGATATTATGAAATAAGTGCTGCGTCTTATCATATAAAAATGGCAATATATCAAATAAATGATGATTTAATCAATAATAATATTTAAAAATAATGAAGTAAAATGTGCTACCCTAGTTTGACTTACTGATTTTTGATTACTGATATGACTTGATAAATCCTATGGAAGATTGAGTAACAAACCAGTGTGCACAAATAAATTTTGAGATTAATTATTAATTCATTAAAATCCCAATAATGACGTTGATTTTTTTAATGAACTATCCAACCTCGTATTCTGTATTGAAATATTGTAAAAAAAAATAATTTTAATAATTCTCTCCGACATTTTTCTTCAAAAACCTTAGAAAATGTGATTTTTTCTTATTTTGAAAAATATGTAATTGAAAAGATATATAATTACAATATAAATACGTATTTCCTACAATATATCAGAAACAAATGGCTTCATAATGATGTGATATTACTTTGAAAATTATGACGCCGGCCCGCTTATCTGAAAAAAGTACCTGTTTTCAGCTCCATAGCATGGCTTTCACTATAAGGGGCTTTGACAGCCAATATGCTTAAGATTTGATTAGTTTAGTCTTCGTGAAGCACGTAAGAAAGGTTTGTTGAAGTACACACGCTGACGATCTATTTATCTCAATAAATAACCATTTATTTACATATTATATTACTTTTCAAGTCCTAAAATCTTAGCTGAAAATTTACATTTGAATATTTTTTCTTTTGAATCTATAACAGGGTTGGGGAACATTTTATTCTCCAAAGGCCGCATTCGTTTTTCTGATTCGACATAAGGCTGCAGTAAACATTGACTAGGGAATCTTTGGCCGGAAACAGGAATTTACGGTCGGAATATGTCAGGAATTTACGAATTTACATACATTTACGGAATTACAGAATTGGCCAGAAGGCCGCACTAGAGTAGCCAAAAGGCCGCAGGTTCCTCGTGCCTGATCTAAAATATTAAACAATTGAAATTTTACTTTACAGTAGCTAGCTATCACTTCCGAAAACCTCATGCGTCATACCACATTCTATCAGAAAATGAATACATAAACTATTCATTGATTGGGCTGGCATAAACTTGTAACTATGTTTTTATATATATACTGGCTTAGAAAAAATATATTATACAATACACATTCTCATATATTTTATTTTACTTCATTTTTTCTTACTTGGGTTCAGAAATAATACTTTTTTATCTTAATATATAATAATTTAACAACAGCATCGAAAACCTTTCTTGTTTAAATAAGGGAACCGTATTTTTTGAAATATTTAATTACCTTTATTTAACTTGAAAAAAACCTCAGATCGTATGGTAGCTAGGGATTGTGTGTCGAGACGTACCGTGACGAAACTCCCGGGACTTGTCGGGTTTTTTGCTGTCTTAAGTCCCGGGACTTTTTTGGAAAATGTCCCGGGAATTGTGACTGTGATTTATAATGTGCTTATAAATGTTTTTTCACTATTTCACAAAGGTACCAATGTCTCAATATGACAAAAAAGGGTCTAAAAGCTGTATTGTGAAGTTACGGTCACAAATTTACTCCTGACGGCGACTTCATTGATATTTTTTTTCATTACATGTACCGTTATCATCCTTTCTTGAAAAAATTAACCGTTAGCATCGCACACATCCATTACATAAGAAAAATAATAATTATTAAACATTGTATTTAAAAAACGCGATTTTTACTAGTGCGTACTTTCAAAAGGCGCCAAGTGTATGTAATACATAAATACAACCATACATACAAATATTTAATTGCAATAAAATTGTAATTTTATTGAAGGGGAAATAAAAGTCTCGAGTTCCGGGATGTCCCGGGACTTTGACTTTATCACGCCTCGAGTCCCGGGACTTTGAAAACCCCGAGACTTCAGAATCCCTAATGGTAGCATATATTATATGTTTCATTTTAAATTGGATATGTTTTTAAAAAAATACGTTTTTTTCAATTTTTGTTTTGAGATTTTGTTTTTAATGTTTTCAATCACGAGTATCTTATCTATCTTAGTATTAATATTATTAGTTTATTTAAATAAAAATAAAACAAACTTGAAAATACAATAATGGTGAGCTCGATGAAACGAAACACAAACCTATTCTTTATTAAATAAGTCGCTGATGCATCATGAAATAAATTGAAAATTAATTTTATGCTATTTCATTGAACTGAGCTTAAAATCTTCTCGCCGTATAGAATTTTTAATTAACAATGCAAATGTGTTCAGAATTTAAAAAAATCATTGGGTGGTTGTGAAAAAGAATTTATTCAACCCTTAAAATTTTACAGCAGTGTCTTTCAAAAGATATTTTTAATAATTGCATTATGCGCTGAAGCCTTAAGACATTGTTTGTGTGAGCTTTTGTAATGTTTTTCTTTAATTGTTACATTGTTTGTCTAATTTAACAAGACAATGAACGTTTCACTTTGAATCGAAATTATCCACCAGACAGACTTGTTTTTGCTTTGTTTATTTTGATTCATGAAATTATTTATGGTACAAAGAACTATGAGTTACTAAATTCTATTATGTTAGTTTATAGAACTTGCGTACTCTGGAAATTATACTAGTCAGTCAAGCCTTATTTTTTTAAGTATAAAATCATGATTTTTGACTACATTACTTTACTAAGGTTTTTAATTTGTAAACAACGAAACCAATTACATGACAAAAATAATTCACAATAATAAAAAAGTAACTACGTTTACTTTGAACATTTTTTTTCTTTTTGAACGGTTCTTTTTAATTGCAAATATAAAATCTAAATAGTATGGTATTACTTTGTTATTGCCTTTTTTTCACATCTATGAAACTGTGTTATTTTCCGAGAACTTTATCAAATTATATTTGCATTGAATATTGCCTCGGCGAACAATTTATTATTTTTACAATACTCCAAGACTCATGCGTGGTTCAAAAATTTTGAAGCATTTATGTAAAGCACGCATTTATATTAATATTTCAGTGGCGTACCGCGGTGAAAGAATGGGATGGGTGGGCACGATATCAAATATTGGCACGGCGGATGGAATAGAGATGAAGAGGATGCAGGAGGTGAAAGAAACAGTAGTTGACGCCTATGAAGATGGATCGATGCAAAGAAATACGAGGGATACATTAAAACGTACCACACAAGGATAGTGTTTTTCATTTTTAAAAAAATATTTTTTAGCAATAAAAAATTACAATGATTTGAAAAATTATCATTGAGCATTTAATGATATTGAAAAATTGCTTATTAGTTGTTTACAGGGCTGTGGAGTCGGAGTCATGAGCGGCTCGAAACATTAAAAAATATGTATAAATTTATGATGTGTATTCAAACCACAATAGTCCATATTGTTAACATTGCATGCTTGGCTGAATAAACATGATCTCATGAAATGAAATTATTGAAAAAAAAACTTCGGAGTCGGAGTCGGAGTCGGAGTTGCTTATGTATATTAAATGTGACAAAAGATTGAAATAATTATTGAATAAAATACATCAACTTTATTTATGCAAATAAGATGTGTGAAAATATAATGTAAAATATTGAAGACCAGAAGAAACTTTAATGTAACCACAAAATGTTAATCCATCAAAGATTATTATTTAACATTAAACAATAAGTGTTTTTTTTTTAACAAAATGTATTTTTTACCCAGATGTACACGCCACCAAAGTTTACGACAAAGAGTCCACTATTTTACTCAATCACTTAACGTTGTTACTCCCGCCACCCGCAACGTTTTAACAGCCCACTTTACTAAGCGTATTATACCGTAACACTGCAGACAAAGACTATTTTAAAATTGGATGTGCATTCAAGATTTGGTTGATGTGAAGTTAAGTATATATGATTGCAAAATAATAAAAATATGACATGAAATCTCCATTGATTTGCCAACGAGATATGTCTACGATTACTGCCCAATTTACAATCTATTGATTTCTCATTTTTTTATTATAATACTTTTAATCTAAATATATGTAATAATTAATCGGGCAATACTGTCATATATTGACATTGGATAGCAGCAAAGCGACTGACCAAAAAATGATATTTTTCCAATTATCGACTGACGTGAGTTGTAACTTGTAACATTTTATTATATAGAACATGATTCAGAAAGCGTGTGTGAAAAAAGTCACCGATGGTCACCCTGTTTTATGCTGTAAAAAAAATGTCACGTTCCTGTGTGAAATATTGATAAATAATGATATATTTTTTAATATCCCTTTTCGTGGACATGTAATAACTCAATATTTATGGAATTTAGATTAAGCCACCTGCTCTCTTTCTTGTAGTAAGTAATTTATATAGTAATAAAAAAACAAATCTTAAGGTTAATTTTTAAAGTGATTTTTAAAATATAAAATACACGTTTAACAACAAACGGAACAAAGTCTTATGTACTTTGCCAAGCCTATTGTTGCATGGCGATATAAAAAATATATAAATTTACGTATTAAGTTGAATTTAAAAATATAAAAGGAATGGAATTTTTATAAATTAGTTTAAAAAATAAAATAGTTGATTTGGAACAAAAAGGGAAAGATCATAAGAATAAGTTTTTTCATCAATAAAAACCAACACCAAATGACTTATTTGTAGAAATTAGTAGCTTACAACTTTCTGTCTCGTCAGGTACAGCCTTTTTTTATTAAAGTAAGTTTAAAAATTACCGTATGTTTTTCACGCTTACTGCGTGGTCGAGTGGTCAACGTCGTTGACTTCGGTTACGGAACTCACAGGTTTGAATTTATATTAATTGTTTTTTTAATCGATTTATGTTTGAAGGTAAAGGTGTATGCGATTGTGTATTGAATTCCCCCCTCCCATACATTCTATCTTAATTTGGAGTGTAGCGAGAGTAATAAGCTATAAACTTGTCCTGTTTTAGCGAAATACTTCTATTCCTACTGGAAAAAAGAAAGGATGAGCAACGAAGAAATAAGTATTTTCTGTAGAAAAATTTCTGTTGAGATAAACTCCATCAAGAATCCATATGTTCCACATTTGGAGCGAAAATGTTAAAAAAGAAAAATAGTGTTTCTCAAATATCTTTGAAGAGTTACTTTATTACTGCTTTATTAGATTACATGAACAAATTTTCTTTTGGGAATTGATTGAAAAACAAATAATAAATTTTATATAATGTAACGTTTCCGCCCTTTTTAAGTAATCCCCACTGCAATGGAAAACACTAAGATGTCTCGTTTTTTTTCACTCATCCATAGCAAAGAATAAACAATATGGGTAATCTTTGCACGATGCATCAATATCGTATTTTCAGCATGGTAATTTATTATGTCAAAAAAGTGATCCATCTTTTAAAGCCATTTTTATCATGCGAACGACTCTTCAGTGTCGTTGAGACGCATTGTATGGTAAAAGATTAAAACGAGACTTAATTGAAAGACTGAAATGAAAAAAAAATACTTATCATTTTATTTGCTTAAAAAAAAGTATTATATTATACTCTCACTGAAAAGTTATGCTTAAAAAACGACATCAATGACAATGGAATGAATAATTATTATTCCATCATCAGCCTTATTTTTCTCATACATTTTTTATATGCGTAGAGATGAGTAAAAAGTTTAAAATTCTGTGACATATATACCGACGAGAAAAATTGATAAATTATCATGAATCAAGTTTCATGTAATTAAAGTATCCCTTATATTGAAAACCTATAACCTACGTTCTGCATCAAAAAACTTGGAAACTAGTTGTATGCATACAAAAAAATCTATTTCGTTTTAATTAAAAAAAAATAACTCAACTAAGACGTTGTATAAAATTTTGACAACTATAAAAAATGTTTATATAGAAATGAAATAATTTGATACTTTTCTCATCAATAAATTCAAATATATAAGAAATTAATAAAAACACAATAATCCTTTGTACTTCAATCCACTTTATTTGACTGTTCTTAGCACAAGTCAAATGCTCTTTGATTCTAATATTAAACGATCTACCTGTTTGACCAATATATTTGGCGTTACAGGAGTCGCAGTTGAGTAAATAAATACCGCTTTGGTTCAAAAAGTTTAATTTATCTTTAGAATTAACTAAAACACGACTCAAGTTGAGTGTGTTATAAAAGGTTACATTCAATTTATTTCTATCAATTTTCCTAGCGATTTTTTCTGTTACTCTACCCAAGTAATTTAATTTTAGACATTTTAATTTTGTGTTATTTTAGAATCACTTTAATGTAATTGGCAATTTCTTTTCAATGCCAATTGTTGTGTATAACTTTTCAATTTTGTATAAATAGCATTGTTAAATTATATTTCTTATCAGTTGACAATGCTCGCAATGAGACATATTAAATAACGTGGAATGAAGTACAAAGGATTATTGTGTTTTTATTAATATAATGCCTTTTCACGAAGTATTGACAGTGAACACTCTAAAAGTGATATAAGAAATTGATGCTTTGCATCATCTTTTAAACAAAATACGGGTAAGAAAAAAAAATGTATTTCGGTGTAGTAAAATATACAAACATAATCGTTAGAAGAAGATATTACAGTTTCATGTGTATACCTAATAAATATGAACTAAATATTGAATTCAGAATTGCTTTTTAAATGAGAATTGTCAAAACGGTACATGTACAGATTCATACTAATTATATATAGAAGGATTGATATTTATTTAAATCTGAAATAACTTAATGTTTTTTCTGTTTAACAAAAACAAAACATTGCTTCGATATTTTAATGTCTATTTATTCTGTATTTTGTGAGTGATCCATCAAAAGTCAAATACAATTATGTAAATTAAAGTACCTAGATCAGAACTGTGAATAACAACTCCGTGTTTGTCTAACTTTAGTGTCATCTTCTCCGCACGCGTCACAAATGTTCTAAGTTGTCACAGTTGCGGTATTACCGTTACAAAATTCATGGAGTAACCAATAACGTAAATACAATTTATGAGCAGACATTAAAAGAATATAATAGCTCGATACTTTTGTTGGCCATGCCAAAACTGAATTATAAAGTAAGGAGAAAGTTGTAACAAATTGTTTGCTTCCTAGATAAACGCCAAATTGTCTGCATCAACCCAGTATATGATACGTAATGTTGGCAATAAATATAATACATCAATAGTATGAATGACAAACATTTGCGATAAATTATGAATTCGAGTGACGTCACCACAGGGTGGTACTATTCTGGTGAAACTTTTATTGTGTGTATTTTATGGTTTGTTGTTTAGGCAAATCACTGTTTCAAGTTTTATTCCAGGTTAATCCACAATTAAAAAACTTTCAATAGAAAAGCACTCCACCGTCACAATAATTTGTGCGAGTACTAAACTTTACACTTTTTACAGGCAGTAAAAAGAAAAACCAGGTAACACTTAAGATAAATGGGCATAAAATAAAGGCAATAAGATTTATAGAGATATACAAGGATTTATGGCTTACTGAACGATAAAAATTCTGTTAATAGAATTTCGTCGAAACTATGGTAACAGGCTTGAGAGTAAAATTTCATGCATCTACCTCTCTTTACCTTTTTAAGGCAAGCCTTCCGGGTTGGGATTGATGTAATCCTTATTATTAAAAAATATTCCATTTTCCTGATTAAATTATTCCAACTCGCTGGCTCGTTTGTTTCCAGCTGATGTGAAGTACTTTGCCTACATATTTAAATTCGGGCTATTTGAAATTATTGATAGTATTTATTTGGCTTACCCGAATTTAGTGATAAAAGCATTGAATAATTCTTCATTGATTGAACTTGTATTTGTTTGCTAATACTTCATAATAGCAATAATTTTTGGTCGTATTTTTTTTAAAATTCAGTCGATAGCTTTTTCAACTTAACCTTGTCAGAACTATGTATAAGTTTACAATAACTTAAGTCCATATACTGGCGTAGAAAAGATACACAAAGTATATTATCATATATTATTTCATCTTAATTTAAATTGAAAAATACAGTTTTTAATGTTATAATTGACTGAGAAATTATGACATATATGGGATTATTTATTAGTCTTCATAGCAGATTAGCTTAATTTGAAATGAAGACTTGTTACCGTAATAAATTATCATTAACTTTTTCAATGTTACTGTCAATTTAAATATTGTTCTGACCATAGGAAGTAAAGCTGACATAGCCTATAACCACAATAAAAAAATGCTACTTCTGAACTTATTAAATATTTCAATATATTTTTTTAAAGTAATTAATGTCACTTATCTTCTTAGTATAATGGAATTTTCATTTAAACCACTTTTGAAATAATTAATATTTACACTTCTGAATTATACGAGCTTATTATCACATAGTGAATTTAAACATATTTTGCCTAATTAAATATAAAGATTCTTAAATATCACTTTCCTTGTAGATAGAATGAGTTGGCAAAAACACTTAATTTGCAGCGCTTACTAAACCTTCTATTCACGAAAAAACCTTTTGAATATCACTAAACAAAGGCAAACCGTCTGAGAAATCGTAATCAAGGCGAGAAATTTCGCAGGCTGACATAATTAATCCACAAAACATTAATAACTCAAGCCATTCTGAAACTGAATAGGCCGCTGTACACGAGGGTGAACTTTTTGTGATGCCAAGACCGTTTTAAATGTTAAAGATACAACAATAAATATGTCTCTTGGTAATATAATCTTTAAACGACTTTATCATACCATATAAGTCTTTACATAACGCGATGTTATTGTAGCTGAAATACATATTTTTTTATTTATAAAAAGCATTCACGTTCGGGTTTAGTTTCGTGGGAATGCTTGTTCTCCTTCCATAAATTATGTAAAACAAGAGCAGTAGAGATAGATGAGATAAATATTAGTAAATCATCCATTGGCATTGGTTAACATTGAAAAAAAATCAGTTTTAGGTTATGAACGTTGACTTCATGGCAAAATGTATCTATTGTAAAAACTCCCCTAAAAAATCTAGGGCCAACAAAAAATGACAGATTATCGTATCCACTGACGTAACACTGACATACTCGTATCCCATGTATTTGGCACAAGTATCTGTTTTTAAAGTGAAATATGTAATTACTAAAAAAATGGATTAGGTGCCATGAATCGCAACTGTTAATCCATCAAAATGTGTACACATATTTTCAAGGGTTCATTTAAAAGCAATACAGATTCTGCGTATATTTGAATACATACAATACAAGTCTTTCGTACCAATTCCGCAATATTTATTTAAAGATCTTGACCGTTTTAGCTCATCCTTGGTATTATCAACATCGATACATTTTGTTTATTAAATCAATGTAGTGAAACTTATGATTAGTTTACTAAGCTTCTTAATGTTGTATACTAATAATTCTGTACTCATTTTTATTCTATTCATTTGATAACGCTTGTGACGAGCAAAACCGGACTTGGTTTTTAAATAAATAACGTGAAATTGGTACAAAAATGTTTGTTCATTTAAATAAAATTACTTTTCACCAAGAGTTGACAGTGAAGACCTTTAAAGTAAAACAATACAATTGTACTAATGATTCCTCTATGACTCGCATGATTTTTCTTTTAAAAGTAAATTGATAATTCATATTATTTCGAATTAAAAATAGAAAAAGTATACACGGAATCAGTAACGTTATCAATTTTTTAAAAGTCAAAATTCGATGTAGATTTTGTCTATCCTTGAACTGGAAGCCTTCTGATCTTGGAGTTCACATTTTACTTCTTAGCTACAAAAATCAGGAAGCTTAGTATAAATTAAAAAAAATCTGTTAAAATAAAGGTCGAATTGACGAACAGCGTATCTCTAAAATGTCATCGTAATTCAGCCCAGTAACACCTCACGTCAGTTGTCACACTAATCTCAATCAATGTCATTTAGACAGAGGCATTACTCTAACCCTGTCATTTCTATGCAAATCAATTTCCCACAATACGTGAAATAAATTTTAAAACCATGTTGTCATATATCATCATCATTGTAGCAAAAATACTACTAAAAATAATAGTTTGAATGAAAAAGCTTAGAAGTGTTTTTTAAAACAGTACATATCTATTATATAAAACATAAAATATTTGACGGAAATTTGAAAACGGTCAACAAAAGCGATTTTTTTAGGTAAACTGAGCTTTCAACACTCATGTTTTTATTTTAAACATTTTTATTATTTGACGAAATATATTGTGTGGGTTTTGTTTGCGAGATACATTTGACGGTAATATTTTCAACATTCAATTTTTATTTAACTTCTATTCCAGGTGAAATAAAACTTTATTTAGCGTCAAAGCTAATAATAGCCAACTGGTCAGGTATGTATGAGAAAATTTCGATTAGAACTTTAAATGTTGACCAAGATTTATTGATTTACTTACATGTGCATAACAAAAAAAAGCTATATGTAATGTATCTCAATGTACTAGCAAAATCTATTATACATTTAAGACAAATGCCGTCATTATATTTCAACCAAGTAAACCATTTAATTATGATTTTTCTTAAATTTCCATAACATATTTGCGAGCCTCTTTTTTGTTTATTCGCAAAAAGTTTTAAATATTAAGCATTTTTATTAGTCGTAATTTTTTTGATTGACTCACTTTTGAATTAATTATCAAAAAATCATTCAAAAAAGTAATGACTGATAAAAATGATTTTGTGTTTATCTAAATATGTCATTAAAACTTTGCAAAATAAATTATTTAGCAATTGAAAATAAAAATTTTAATTTTGGACAATAAGACTATCCCAGCATTTTGTGACTTATTTTAAAATGTCAAAAATTAATTAATATAATGGCAGTACAACCCGAATAATTATTAAATTATAAAAAAGATTTTCGTTGATGAACCTCGGTTTTTTTATACAACATAATAATTAATAAATTTACCGCGATTTATTTTATTGTTTTTTTTTAGTTATTCAAAACAGAAATCAATTGCAACGACGTCTATTTTTAAACGCGTCAATGACCCCACTCGGAAGCTTCTTCGTCATATAAATTTTGACCGTTTGAATATTAAATATTGAAAATTCTTATTAAAATGTCTTCAATTTATAAAAATAAAACAATATTTGAGAAAAATATTGATAATATGAATGATGTAATAATGAATTTATTATTTTATAAATTTTATTTTACTTCTGAAGCTTTTATAATTTGGAACAACATTTTAATTAATATGTACACGTAGATTTTTAAGTATTTTACTAAACAGTTGAGTATATTTTAAATCATCTAATTGTAAAATATTTGTATATTCTGCCAAAACTAATTTACTATAAATTAATAATTGGAACATTCGTCAAAATAAATTTGATTAACTATTTAAAATCTACACCTTATAAGTTTTTTAGGCGTTGTTCATATCTTACGGTTTAGTCATACTTACTTACTATTTTCTCGTTTGACTTTTCTTTGATGTTTTTACTTATTTTTTTAGTAAATTAAATAAAACGTCTTAATTCTATATCAATTTTTATTCTTCATTTCGGTAATGTGTTTAAGCCCATGTTCACTCTCAATTTACAGCATATGGCCACCTGGTGGAAGTATCTCAACAGATGTTTTCTACATGAACTGATTTTTTCTCAGTTGATCAACCTTTCTTTTTTCAAAGAGATAAAAAAAATGATAATGGAGTTTATCTCAACCGAAGTGTTTCTACGAGAACTGCTTGTTACTCAGTTGCTCATCCTCTCTTTTTCCAAAGAGAGTAGGGATAGAAGGATAGGGCTAGGACAGGATAAGTGGTAAGCTAATCTTTCTCGATACGCCCCGTTCATAGGATAGCATAGGTGAGAGGGGGGAATTCAAGACATCACATACATTCATGACTTTGAACAGAAATTCATAAATCGATTAAAAAAATAATTTATAAAACTGTCCGTACAGGGATTTGAATCTGGGCCCTCCGTAGCCGAAGCCAACAACGTTGACCACTCGACCACACAGGCGGCTATATTTATGTTTACACAATATTAGTTGATTTCATTTGTTATATTATTTTTGTTTTTGCTTTTCTCTTTTTATTTGTAAATGACTGTCTCATTCTTCTTAACTGAAAAACAAATCATTCTTATACAGAGAACATATAATGTTATCTAAAAATGTATTTGAATTGGAGCAATAATTGATAAAATAAACGCAAAATATACTACGTACTGTACATAAGCAATCCCCGTATTTATGATCCCGAGACCCCAAAAACGGTCCGGGATTTGATACCCTAATTGCGATACTTTGAAATAAGCACGGTGTATATCATTCGCACTCTGTAAAAAGCATTTTATCTTCGTCAGGCAAGTGACATTAAAGGGATAATGACGTTTTTTAAATCTTCGATATGATATATCCCAATATTATGACAGGCCATCGTAAACTAGACGTGTCAATTATTTTGCGAACGCCTACTATAAGCAATGAGTGATTTTGTTACGGGTGAGTGAATTTTACATATATTTTATATTATCACTTTTAAGGTGTTCACTGTCAATACTTGGTGGAATGGCATTATAATAAAAATAATAAAACATTTTTAGTACTTTTTTCACATAAAATTTATTAGATCAGGACCGGTTTCGCTCATGATGAGCATTGTCAACTGATAAGAAAAACAATAAAACAGTGATATTTATACAAAAGTTAAGTGATAAAAACAAGGTATGACAAACAATTGGTATTACAACCTAGCAAAAGAATTGAAGCAAAATACAAGGAAAATAAACTATAAATAAAAAGTTGAATACCACTTAGCAATGAAAACTATTACAGCAAAAACCAATTAGGTATGAATTACCATTTAACAAAGTAAAAACCAACGATAAGTGTATATAATAAATAAATCTTAATGTCTGTCAACCAAAATTGAGTTTGGAAAAACCATCACTGTTTCATTGTTTCATTGTAAATATCACTGTTTTATTGTTTTTCTTATCAGTTGACAATGCTCATGATGAGCGAAACCGGTCCTGATCTAATAAATTTTATGTGGAAAAAGTACTAAAAATGTTTTATTATTTTTATTTTATATTATATCATGCTTCTAAGGAAACATAATAAATATTTAATGTCGGAATCTTTAATATTCTTTCAGTGCATTTCTCACAGACGTTGAAATGCAGCGTTGTTGACGCTGACTGATCAAACTAACGTTAACAGAATCTACGTTTTCTATTACTATTAACCCCCATTGAAACTGTAAGTAAACTAATTAATTAAATATATCTGGTGGCTGTATCTGTTTATCCGTACGTAGAAAGTCCAAAAAGTTTCGTATACGAATAATGTTAACCCACCCCACAAATACTGACTGAGGTAACGAGGTAAAAAAAAACAAAGTAATAGGGTAACAAAAGCACAACCTGTCGCCTGTGTGGTCGAGTGGTCAACGGTGTTGGCTTCGGCTACAGAGGGCCCGGGTTCAAATCCCGGTACGGACATTTTTATAAATTGATTTTTCAATCGATTTATGAATTTCTGTTCAAAGGCATGGATGTATGTGATGTCTTGAATTCCCCCCTCTCACCTTTCCTATCCTATGAACGGGGCGTATTGACAGCGATTAGCTTACCACTAATCCTGTCCTAGCCCAATCCTTCTATACCTACTCTCTTTGGAAAAAGAGAGGTTGAGCAACTGAGTAACAAGCAGTTCTCGTAGAAACACTTCTGTTGAGATAAACTCCATTAGGAGTCCATATGCTCCACATTGAGAGCGGACATGGTTTAAAAAAAAAACAGAAGCAACGTATGTTCTGATGAAAGCATTTGCTGAAATAGCTATTAACTATAAATAAAATAATATTTGTAGAACACTTTGCTATTTATTTATTGACTTAGCATTTATTTGTAGAACTCCACATACTATAAAATAGCAACGTATTTAGTTGTACAGTTTTTATATTTATTAGTTGATAGCTATTTCGGCTTTCGCCATCGTCAGAAATACAACCACTTTCTTAGATATATATATACTGGCTCTGAAGAGATACGCAAAGCATCATGTTATTTATTCTAAGATCCCAATTAAAATTACAATTATAGTACTACACTTATTAATGATGACTCTAGTATTTCGAAGAACGATAACCAATCTGGGTTTTTTCAACGTAAATTAGGATAAATTAAACTGATTATTATTATTAATTACATTACATTCAATTTATTAATAGAGAAAATGTAAGTTTAATCATAGTTCTGACGATGGCGAAAGCCGAAATAGCTATAAACTAATAAATATAAAAACTATAAAACTAAGCACGTTGCCATTTTACCATATTATAATGTAGTTCAACTAAACAAATGCCAAGTCAATAAATAAATAGCAACGTGTTCTACAAATATTATTTTATTTATAGTTAATAGCTATTTCAGCAAATGCTTTCATCAGAACTATGCTTAAGCTTTCATTAATTCAGCCATATAAACTAACTTAAAAGAGATACACAGTATATCCTATCATACACTCCTAATATCCTAATTTATATTACAAATTATAGCATGTAAGTGCCACCGTACAAAAATTGTGCTTAATATAAAAAAAAACCCATGACATGGTTTATGCTGTATACTATTTTTTTTTGTTTTTTTTAATTAATATTTAAAGTTACAGTAAATCTATAATATAAATATTTTTTAAATATAAAGCTTATTCGATTTTTCGTTATGTTTTAAATATTTTTTGCTAGGATATTATATTTGTCATTCATACAGAGTCCACGTTGAAAGAAAAAACATTCTTCTATTTATTCTATAAGATTTTATCACGCCTACTTTCTCAAGTATAATGAAATTATTTAGTTGTAAAAGTTGAAAAAGAAAATGTTGAATACGGTGAGTTGATTGTGTTAAACTCCACTTTGGGGAAATAAATAGGTTGATACGCGAGAAACGAAATGATAGACAGAGTGGAAAGTGGCTCCTGATGAAGTGAGTTATTTGTTATCTCAGTAAAAAGACGAATAAATTTAACCTCCTCCGCAATATGAATGATGGAAGCAACCGACTATCTCAAGTGAAAATATCGGGAAGCAGAAAATTTGCCTTTTTTTATTCCAATAATGATTTCCTTTAAATAAAGCTTCTAAAATTGGGCAAAGAACATAACATTTTTTTTAGAAATAAAACATTGTTTGGAAGACAATCAAAGAGCAACTGTTCGTTTCAGAAATAAATGAACACGCACAAAAAAAAACTCTAAATTTAGTGACAAAAACTTAATTTCGAAAGCAAAGGGAAAGTAACGAAAAAGCGTTCTATAAAAAGATCAATGTTCAGTGATTAAGTTTAATCTGATAGATCTTAAAACATAAGGATGGAGACTTTTTCTGTTGAAGGTTAAGAATATCGCTAAGACATATTTAAAAAATATTTTTATTACTTTCTGAATGAATGAAAACGAATTTGGCTTCGTCAAAAGGTGACAAGATTTTCTGAACTCTTTTTATCTATAAATCTTAAATAACTAATATATATTATGAGTGACCATCTCTGAAAAAACTAAATACAATTAATTTTAAATGGATGACTGTTAAATTATAATCCATATTATAAAGTCTTTAAATGGTGTCAGTTTTGTATGCAGTAAAAACTTAAAAAAATAGCAACCAAAAATCATTCAATATGTTAATTTTTAAATCAAAAAGCCAGAGCTTAACAACGCTTTCCTTAACCTATCAAATATAATAATGGTGTGTACAAGTTTCAAAGTGTTTTCATGAAAACTTTCCAGAAGAGCAACACGACCAAGCAATCATGAAAATTTTTGTAATCTTTTCTAAACTTTTCAAATATGCGACACCAATCTTTCACAAACAAGCCGGAGTGACGAGAAAAATTTTCTGCCCAAGGAGATCTGGAAAGTTTCCGAACTTTCGGAGGCCCAAAATGAAATCCGTGTAAAGAATAAAACAATGGCCTGTTTAAATAATACTTTCAGCGGCTGAAAGCGATATTATGTTTCTGAAATCATGTGACAAATGACATATTATTCGCTTGAACGAAGAATTTTTAGGATTTAAAAAAAACATTTTCACTCAGCAATGGGAAACATAAATGTGATCCTTACGTTCAAACAAAAAAAATCTCTAAATAAGCAACGGCTACTGTTTTTCAATTAAGTGAATATAAGCATATTACCTTTAATATTTTCTGAGTGGTCTAAGAAAAAAAATAATGCGTTTTGTAAAAAGTGTGCAGGGATTTTCTCTTCCTCTTTTTCTTTTGTATTATATATGTAAAAAGGCTTGTCAGTCGTGCTGAGGTAAAGTGATGACAGTTTCATTTTTGCCTTCAATTGAATTTATCGGTTTTTAACGCTCGTGTTACGATTAGTGCTATTTTTTTCAATATGACTTTTATCTTGTATATCCCTTATTTTCCCAATCAATTTTTTATCAAATAAAGTCACGTTGTGTTTGAGGTCTCGCTATATTTGGGTTATATGTAAACATATATTAATAAATAATAATTATAAAAAGCTCAATCAGTTTTGCTTATTTTTATTGGAAACTTCTACATAATTCAACAGGTAAAAAGTGTCAAAAAGTATGTGTCACATAGAACATTTTTGTATAGTCACTTTGTCTTTTTTTATTTAAATTTTTAAATTTACGTAAATGTAAGTAGTGAGGTTCAAATGTTTGCGACCAAAAAGATATTAGAACAATTCAGTGAACATGAATACATTTTGGATATTTTTTGGTGGTATAGAAAAGTGAATAAACCGTTCTACAAATTTATCAAATTCAACAGTCCTTACATAAATAATGTCGCAAATCTATTATCTTCTTAACACCATTCGGTCGGAATTATTGGAATTTAGAAGTATGCGTATTAACACATGTTTTTTGTTGGAGCAAGTGTAGGATTCAGAATCAAGAAAAAATATGGTGAAAGTTTATTGATATACAAACGATTGACTAGCTACTGTTTTATACGGCTTACATGCTTTTAAAAAAGTCATCTGACAGTGTTAAAGCAATTGTTGTGTTTTGTATTAACAGTAATTTTTCTTCTTACACTTTTGTTTTAAAGTTCCGCATAAAATACGTGATAAGTGTAAGTATCTATTGGAACTGAAACAAAAAGAGATTGGCTTAACATTGAGTGACATGTGATCAATAGTAGCGCCGATCAAAGGAAGTTGGTAAGCCAATAACCGACTAGTTGGATCGCAGTCATAGGAGAGCAATTAGACCGTCAGATTGAAGCATCCAGGTTGTCGTAAAATTTTCTGACTATCTTCAAATCAGTCTCTCTATAAGAAGAGAATTTTTATTCGATTTTAAGCCTGTGTGTGCAATGAAACTTATATGGTTCGGTGACGTTAGCAAAATGGTAACATTTTTTACATTTGTTGAAAACTGGGCTAAGCAATTGACTAATCATATCAAAGTTAATAAACACTCAAATACCTATGCATACTACCAATTCATTTTGAATAAGATTTAATTTAGTTATCTTAGGTAAGTAAATTTCTGCAGTCAAAACTAAAAAATAATCTTACATTACGCGCCAGTGCTGGAGCGGTAATGTTGAGTTCCCGACATGTATATTTAGTAAGCTGTTTTACAAAAAATCTTCTTTGAATTATTAAAGTTATTATTTGACAACTTCTATTCATAGAATGACAAATGAAACAACACAAATGGTTTTATTCTCTTTTTGTTTATTAAACTACTCATAAATATTTAACTGAGATTATTTTTATTAGGAATAATTCATATTTATTTATATTTAATATGTTTAATAAGCACACTATGTTATTGTGTACTTAAACATATGCATATTCAGTGATATAAATATTATTTTATATAAACTAAAAATGAAATAACAAGTTATACATATATCTATATATTAAAACTTAATGTTTTTTTTTATTTAAAAAATATACCAACATAAAAAGCACAGCAAATTGGCAAAACAAATTGTTACATATAGATTTTATTATTATAGATGATGGTCGATATTTAGCGTACAGATAATGAAACGATTTTTTTCTATCGTTTTTATTCCACAAATTCTGTTTAAAAAAACATGACCAGTTCAAATGATCTCTATCTTCATCGTACGCCGTTTTTCCATTTGGTTCCATTACGTTTGTCAGTCTATTATTAATATATTTTTCTGTATTTTCCCGCATTAGCTCTGTTTAAGAAAAATAGATTTGCGAAAAATGTTTTACTTTGGTATATTATTATTTTCTTTATAAAAAGAAAACAATGTTTGTGTTCATCTTGACGAGTAGAATTTCAAAAAAAAAACAAGTCCTTTATTTAAAGCTTTTAAAAGTAAACTGTTATAAAAATACAATTGCGGCAAACTTTCTCAGAGTCATAAAGCGAGTAATATGATATCATGTCAGAGAAATTGCAAGCTTTGTGAAATACTTTCACGGTGTGTAGTAGAAGTATTTATTTTTCTAAGCGGCAACACTGAACGGGAGAAGCTCCTCCGGCAATCATTGCAACATTAATCACGGCAAAGTGAAGTTTTTTTTGTTTTTAATTCTCTTTGTGCAGCAATTAGACGACAGCTTTATAGCAATCGATTAGCCGCGATTCTCTCCGACGGATACATTTTGCAGCAAGGTGTAGAAAGAGTAAGCAGTTTTTATCACCTGAAATTGAAATATCGATTGACGTATATTAAATTCAACATTAAATGCCTTTTAATTTCCTATATTTTTTCATTTCATTTCATGATAATAAACATTTTATGAATATTGAACAGAAAAAATATTTTTCGTCCTAAAAATGCATTGGAACGCCATTTTAGATTAACTTAAATCGGCATTCCTGTATTTCAGTAGTTTTTCAATACCAAAAAAGCCAAGTGAAAATGAAAAATACTATTATTTCAGGGTTAAAATACATATTGCGATTATTAAGTAAAACAAACGTTTAAATATCATTAAAAAAATGTATAATATTCACTTGATACTTCAAACCCACTGACCGTAATAATAATAATTATTTTGGTAGTTTAGTTTTGTAATATCGTTATTTAGTAAGCAGTTTTTCCTCTTCAGCAAGGATGGTAAATATGATTTGATTTTTGTACTAGTATAAACTATTTACTTTTTCGTAAATTCTTGGTACGTGCCATTCTTTTTGAGTACTTGCACAAGATAAAGTTGAATATTTAAAAACAACAATTTTAGTACTTGGAAACATTGGTAACTAATATTTTGATTACATATATAAGCATGCTGCTGATTTTTTTATTGTCAACTAATTTTAAGTCGTTGAACTATTTCAATATAGAAAAAATATTTTCACACTAGTATATGCCACGTATTTAATAGCGATAATACCTTTTTGCTTTGAATCGACAGAAAAGAAATGTATTAAATTTCCTGCGCCTTCATCAAGTTGATATCAAATAAGTTTTTAAAATAAGCTGTTTTTCTATTTAAAAATAAAGCAGATAATATTTTTAGGAATCACAAATCACTAAGGTCATAGTTTATCTTATATTTTTTTCTCCATTTTCGACATATTTGATTTTTATTTATAAGACAGAACACCTAAATATTAATGTTTAGAAAATATTCATTTGAACTTTATTTCAATCTATTTATAAAGCTTTTAGGGTGTTCACTGTCAATACTTGGTGGAAAGGCATTATATTAATAAAAAAAATAATCCTTTGTACTTCATTCCACTTTATTTAATATGTCAGGACCGGTTTCGCTCATTGCGAGCATTGTCAACTGATAAGAGATATAATTTAACAATGCTATTTATACAAAATTGAAAAGTTATAGACAACAGTTGGCATTGAAAAGAAATTGCCAATTACATTAAAGTGATTCTAAAATAACACAAAATTAAAATGTTTAACACATCTAACATATAATTAATTTAAAGTTCTACACTTAAATAACAAGTCTGTCAAACTAGACAAGCAAGAAATCCTAGAAATCAATAGATTCAAATTTTTACCTGATTCAGATCTTTTAAACGATCAAATAATTTTTGCTAGTTCCCCGTTACTTTATCCATTGCATTAGCCCTTGTTAACTATTCTTTTATATAAATTAAAAAAATAAATAAATATAGATTTCTTTTGTTAGAATTGATATGGTCTTTGAAAATTTTTTTTTTCAGAATCTTCCTGGCTGTCGATTTTGTTTAAGTGATGAATGAACACACCAACTACTTGGAAGCGGGGAAAACATAAAACTATGATTAAGCATATTCATATCATTAAGCATATTCACTTTATTAATGTAGCATTTTATCACTTTGTCAAAAATTTCCCAAATTTTAATTATGTTTGTAATTCCTTTCAATCGCATTCTGAATTTATGAATCTGGGATGACTTTTTAATTATATGTTAGATGTGTTGAACATTTTAATTTTGTGTTATTTTAGAATCACTTTAATGTAATTGGCAATTTCTTTTCAATGCCAACTGTTGTGTATAACTTTTCAATTTTGTATAAATAGCATTGTTAAATTATATTTCTTATCAGTTGACAATGCTCGCAATGAGCGAAACCGGTCCTGACATATTAAATAAAGTGGAATGAAGTACAAAGGATTATTGTTTTTATTACTATTTATAAAGGTCAGGACTGGTTTCAGTCGTGGCGAGCATTGTGTCTTTCCACCAAGTATTGACAGTAAACACTCTAAAAGTGATACCTAAATTAAATCGCTGAAAATATTTTATCATATTAAATTATTGCAATTGTATTAATAATGAAGCACAGAGTTAAAGACAATTTCAGAAAGCGAGTGTATGTCAAAAGATGTAAAATCGTAGCAGAAAATGCATTTTTTTAATACATTGACGTTGACTTGATAAAACTCTATTATAGTAACCATCCAATTTATTTTGATTTTATTATAAATTCAATGGGACTTTGGAAGCAATCTTTCGATAATTTAGAAAGAATAATGAATTTTATATTGAATGTAATAAACAATAAAGCTAGTTCTAATGTCTGTTATGCGAAAATAGTATAGTCATTAACATCTCTTTCTTTTATGTAATGCAAAAAAATACTCGTATGTTCATCACATAATATTGAAGTACGATAACAAAAATATGTTTATATTTACTTAATAATAAAGGGATTATAAAATGAAGTGTTTGTTTTTTAATACAAAATGATCTTTCATAAGTTGAATGAATAATTTTAAACGGTTTCAGTTTTCAAAGATATTGTCAGGGCCTATAATACTACTAAAGGCTTCAATGTTGAAAAATATTCCACTCAAAAGATAAACGTGCTTTGAGAACTTAAACATAAATTTCACTTGACAAGTCTTGTCAAAAACGTTTTAATATTTAAATGAACAGACAGGATTTTAATACATTTTACTTGTTAAATTTGTTATAAACAGCAGCATTTTGTTATAAGTATGTTACATAAAACAAAAAAATAAATATTTTACTATGAATATTTTTCTTTCATTTATAACTTGCTTGAAGCTAGGAGTTGGTTTTAAATTATTTTACATACTCAATTTTTAATTACCATTAAAACAGAGTTCTCTGATTTAAATAGTATTGATTAAAAAAAAACATTTATCGTCACATGAACAGATGATAATTCATAACGGCAAAAAACATTTGAAAAAATAATATGTTCAATAATTTTATTTTACTGCTTTTTATTTAGGCCGTTTAAAAACGTTGATAAATAAATAAAATACATTAATCACATATTTAAATCAATGTTATATTATTAACATATATCTGAGGTAGATCATACTATAACAACATTTTTTATCTTTAAGATTTTCTGTCACAGTTGATCGTTTAATTGCCTCTTTTTGCATATTAGCTAACAACAGTTTTAATAAAAGTTTCGCTTAATAGCTAGTACCCGGCAGGTCTCTCACTCCTAGCAAGCTCATGTATCCACATACTTTGTTTCAGCTAGTTCCAACGTGGTTCTATGGTTGCTGATGTAACATGAAGCTGCTTGGTCCGTTCTATATTCTCAGAATTTCTCACGAAGTCTAGTTTTTTTTCCGTAGGAAGCCAGCTAAATTTAAATTAATTTAATACGTTATTCAATAGTAACCGGCCATGAAACAGTTTGCTGATGAACCATAGATAGACACATAGCAACTACTTCTTGTAAATTCACGATAATTTGAATTGAAATTAAAAAAACATGTTTTGTGATAATGTCTTCCCAAGAATTGAAAGTATATGAGTACATTCAAAGTAAATATTTAAATTTGAATTGTTTAAATTTTGTACTTTTCCATGAGTTTTGTCGCTAACGATCCGGGTTTCGCCTTTCGGCATCTTCAGGCATTCCAAGTACACGGCAGTACATCCGGGTTGTAAGCGACAAAACTCATGGAAAAGTACAAAATTCAAACAATTCAAATTTGATATTGAAATTCCATCAAGCACCCTCAGTCGAAATACTTAATTATAAATATTTAAAATTAAAAAAAAAAACACTACAAGGTAGTTATTACACGACAAAATTATTGGGATATAAAAGAGCGTATTCATTAGAAAAGAGATTTGCAAGTTAATACATCATAGTCGCCCACTGTAGTCAGTAGGTGAGAGTTTAACTCTACCGTTTAGGTGGATCTGGGTTTGAGTTCCGGTATAGAGACTCCCATTTTTTTTCAATGTTAACTTGAAACCTAAGATACGGGTGTTTATCAAGTTAATCCTCTTCGAGTTGTTCTTGAGTGACAAACACAAAATATCAACATACAAAGAGTTTATCTTGTATGATATTTATTTTTCAAAATGTTTGCCAGATTAACATTAACACAGTTGTAATTGAAGTAAAAACTGTTACTATATGTGTCGTTTTCATCAGTTTTCTTTTGAGAATGCTTAATTTTCACAAATAAACAAAAGTTTTCCGTCGAAAAATAAATATATACTTTTAACATTCAGCAAGTTTTTTTAACGTTGTAATGCTGTCATTTTTGTCATTACAATGTTTTTAAAACAATCGTTTATTTAAATAAATGAACGAAAGTAAAAAAGGGTTCGACCATATGCTACAAAGTGAACAAAGTTGTGTAAATGGCTCAAAAAACTTGAAATTAATTTAAGTTTAAACTTTTTTGCACAGTTTCCCGAACTATTTGATGGGATCCTGCTTAGTCAACTTGCTGGTTCTATGTTCCTTTTCTCTTGTGTAAGTACTAACTGGATTGTAAATTTTCAAAAGAAATTTACATAGCAAAATAAAGAGAAATAATTTATTATTTCTGCTGTAATATTTAAATATGTATGACTTGAGTGCCTGTTTATAAGTCATGGAATGGAGAAGTCGAACGATTTTCGTGAAATAATATTGCACGTTCTTATTCAAACCAATTCTCTTTAGCCAATATTGAAATGTACCGAAAAATACTGCGTAAAGCATATTATAAATTGCCTTACAAACGTTTTGACTTTTCGTTTGATATTTACATTCTTTGCCACTATCACTATTTTTTTTATTTTGACGTAAGGGATAATTTTTTTAACGTTACGATTGGACAATTCATTAACTCGTAACTGTTGCATTTATTATTTCTTTATGGTAAAATAAAGGCACTTAAGGCTTATGATTTTTGAATGTTAAGTCGTTTTATGAAGGTTTACTTAAAAGATCATGTCTAAGAAAAAGTATACCTTCAAATGACAATGCAAAGATGCGTAGATAGAAACTCTCTATCGCGTTTTAATACGACTTTTGCAGCATGTGTAATAATTAAGAAAAAGCCATGGATAGGCGCACCAGACGAGAAGTGATCCAAGTGGTATTTTAGAAAAAAAAGTTAGATACGTTGTAATATTCTAGACGTATTAAGGTATCGTTAAGTAAAGTGACCTCGGTTAATGCACATTGCAATAGTATTATCTCCGTAAAATAAAAATATGCAATTTACCAAAACACCAAATAAAGACGTGAACAACAAGAAAAAGGTTTTACCATTTTTCTAGTTGGCTCACTTTACCTCTCGAGGGCCCATATATGGAAACAAAATATGAGATTTTAATCAATAAGAGACATACTGAAGAGAAATATTCACTAATTATTCAGCTGAAATACTATTTCTGATAATATTTATTTAATAATATTCAAAATATAATATTTATCGACCCCTATTCATATAAATTGTTCATATTTATAATTTAATGACCATCCATGTAAATATTGATGTCTGTTTAATTCGAGTGGTGCTTTAAAGTTAAAATAGTGTGCATTGTTTTTAACGAACCGAATGAAGCCATTGTTAATACAAAAAATACTTTGTTATCTGCGGAAATTTGATATTTTAGCGGAGCTCTCTCTGATTGATGTACACATGTAAAATCCTATTTAATTTAAAATATATTTTAATAATTTGATAAAAATCTATGTAGCTGAAAAGTGTCCTTACCAGAGTAAAGCTTTCTAGACTTAGGTCCATGAATCCGGTGGATATCATAAGAGGTTTTCTACTGCAGGATATCATATGGCCAGCCGTTTTTTGAATGTTAAGATCACTTTTTTCCCAGGGGCACAAGTAAACAGCTGTAGACACACGGTCACTCTGAAAAAAACAAATAATCCTTTAAATTACATATTTAAATAAAATGTCATTAGGCAACCATCTGCCTCACCTTGGGAAAGAATATATTTTATCAATATTTTTGGTGACTTTGTGGATGATTATTATCAATATAAAATTAAAATTGATTTTTAAAATATTTTACATAGTGTGTAGCAAATTGGTACACGCGTTTTAACCATCATCAAAAAAATATTGTTAGGTTATTTACGAATAAACTAAAACTTGATTATAATTCTTAGTTTATAAAGTTACAAAATGGTACAGTTTTTCTCTAATACGATGCAGGGAGGAGTGAAGATACAATCACTAATAGTAGTAATTACAAATTAATCACTTGTGTGCGATAGGTAAATCTCAAGAGATATATATTGAAAAATAGTAAGCCTTTTGTCTGATTAAATATATTATTTAAAAACGTTTCTTTTTTGTGAACGAATTTATGTTTAATAAAAACAATAATCCTTTGTACTTCATTCCACTTTATTTAATATGTCAGGACCGGTTTCGCTCATTGCTAGCATTGTCAACTGATAAGAAATATAGTTTAACAATGCTATTTATACAAAATTGAAAAGTTATACACAACAGTTGGCATTGAAAAGAAATTGCCAATTACATTAAAGTGATTCTAAAATAACACAAAATTAAAATGTTCAACACATCTAACATATAATTAAAAAGTCATCCCAGATTCATAAATTCAGAATGCGATTGAAAGTAATTACAAACATAATTAAATATAATGCCTTTCCACCAAGTATTGACAGTGAACACCCTTAAAGTGAATTTATGTTTTTTGAATAGCTTTAAGTTTTTAATTTTAAACCCTTTACTAGGTTGAGTATTTTAACTTTTTTATTTTTATCGAAATAATATTATTAAGTGATTCACAAACTCTGTATAAATAATAATAATTTTTCAGAGTTCCGCTGTTCTGCCTGCGTGCAACAGTAAAAGTCCTGTCACTTCTTTTACAGTTTTGCTCCTCCTTCCGGCGCACGTCTTTCTTCTTTCATTGCAATCAGTGATGACCCTTCTCTTTGAACTGTTTGGAACATTTTCACAATGTAATTTAAAAATTACGATCTCGAAAGACTTTGTATCCAGTAGCCATCCGTAGATTTCCGAACATCCTTAACAACACCATATTTGAAATGCATCAATTTTAAGATTTATGAATGCGTTACACTTTCGGAGAATTTAATTTTAATCCTACGTATCATACAACCCTTTTCTAAAACGAACAATTAATTACACAACTTAGAATAATGAATTCCTCTATTGTACCTCAATAGTAGAGAGCAGAATTATAAATTAAATTCTACACAGGCATACGAGATTGAAACATTTGAACTTAATGTAACGTGATTTAACGTAAAGGTTTGCTTTCACAAAATTAATCAACGTATATTTTCACGCGTTTAAAAAAATGTAGTTTGTTACATAATTTATTTTTAATAAATTGGTTAACTGTGGGCTGAACATGAACCTATCTCTATAATCGCCGTACAGCAGTGGTTTCCAAATTTAATGTGACTACTTCCCTTTGAAAAAAAATATCTTCGCGAGTTCCTACTTTTTATTTAATACTAGCCGGTTCCCGGCAAGAGTTATAATGCCACACAAAGAAAGAAAGTGTTTGTGTTTTAATTGTGTTTATTGAAGTGCATGTCTTCTTTTTCTGTCTATTTGACGTTTGTTGTCGATTGTCAAAGGCACGACACACGCGCCACCTGCTGTATTTTAATTGTACTACGCCTATAACCTTCGCGCAAGTTTTATGAACGGTACGGCAGACATACAAACATTGATTTTTATATATAAGACCTACTGTGAGTTCATTTAAATATCCCTTTAAACTTCGCGCAAATGCAAGCAAAAAGTTTGTCAAAGTTTTATTGCAATCATATGAATGGTGTGGTAACGCATAAGATACGAAAAACAATCATACCTAATACACGAAACACGTTTGACTGGAATGTCAAAATGTAGACCACCCTATTTGACCGATTTGAAATATTCCATTTTTAAATTTTTAATACAAACAATCGAACGTCAAATTTGAATTGTATGAATGCTGTTTGATCGTCAGTCGACGGTTGGCACTTGAATTGCATGAACGGTAGACATAAAAACATTATTTTGTAAATACAAGACTTACTGTAAGTTAATTTTAATATGCCTATTACCTTTTCGGAAGTGCAAGCAAAAAGTTTATCAAGTTTTATTGCAATTGGATGATTGGTGTAGCAGCGCATAAAGTACGAACAGATAAACATTTATTTTTATATATTAGATAAGTAAAACACATTTTTTATAAGGGTTGTGGAGTCGAGTGTAAAAAAATGACTCCTTCTCCGACATGGTTTTTTTTCAATAATTTTCGTTTAACTTACACATTTTTACATATTATATCATCAGGATATTTTCAGTAAGCCCAGCATGCAGTAACTCTTTTTGTATGAATCAGGTCTGTGGATTCAGTTAAAAAAAGACGACTTCAAATTGTTTTTTTTTTTTTTTAATATTTACGTTCAACTAACATATTTTTATACCGTAAGATCAGTATTATTACTAGAAAAAATCTATTATAATAGATTTCACCAATTAATTTTTCAATATCTTTTAATTATTTTTCTTCGGTTTTTCCGACTGCGACTCTAACTTTACAGTCCAGGTTTGAATACACATCAATAAATAATTCAGGTATGATTTCGGAAAAAAAACATCCGTCCGTAAGGCTTTCAACTCGAACTGCACAACCCTGATTTTTATAACTTACATTAAATCAAGTAAACAGTTGTTTGTGTTTGATGGTCAAAAATTATTGCGTGCAATATTATTGGAAAAAATTGTTGGCGTACAAACCAACCTTACTTAACCTACGTCCCGCACAATAGCCATTTCAGCTGTCAATCCGGCCGACACATTGACATGTCGGAGCCTCGCAAATTTTGGTTCCGATTTGACGCATAGTTGTGTTAACAAAACAATGGCAACCACAAGCACGGAAGTTCAATTTATGAAATGGCCCATTGTAAAAATGTTCTATAAAACTTTATAATATAATACAGAGTGATTGATGGCTAGGCTAAAATTAAAACTAATTTATCGTTACTGTTTTGGCAGAAGTTTTGTACGTAATAGATTGATAGTTCTAAGTAAACAGCGAATAAAAAAAATTAACTCTTATAACAAAACTTCACCATTGACATTTTATATAGACGATTATAATACCATATCGACTGTGGAAAGGAAAAATGACGCAACCCACGCATATCGAATTTGACAGGAGGCGCAAAAAACGCGTTTTGATGATTGTGGGCCATTTGCAGGTTATGTATTATACACAAACTTGAAGCGCACGGATACATCTTTACTGGTGTTTTATTGACATAATCTAATATTCATTATAGAAATTGTCTAGGGAAAACCTTTATTTCAGTTTTTTTTCTTGGTTTTAATTTTTACAAGGTCAACTTTTTCAAACTTAAAAGCTAAATTTAGATACTAATTCGGCATTTGCATGTTGCATCCTTTTTATAGAACGTGTATCAAGTTTGATACATTGCAATCATCGAAAAGAAACCTGTTTTGAAACAACTGTGGGTTACGTCGTTTTTCATAATTGCAATCTGACACAAATAATAGTTTAAAATTAAAATACATTCTGTGACAAACAGCTGTGGAGTCGAAGTCGGAAAAATCTAACGAGGTCCCATTTAAAGGGATATTCTTGTAACTAAAATAATTTGATGGTTTACATTTATGTTGGTTAAACGGAAATAATTGAAAAAAACATTTCTGAGACGGTTTTCACCCGTGCTTTAAGCCAGCATTAATGATAATTGCTTTTTTTTGCCAAACTGGTGTAATCGATGCACCAAATGAGTTATTCCAGACAAAGAATGTCTTTGTATACTTAATACATTTTTGACAGTTTTGTTGTTAATCAGATTCTGCCAGAAATGTGACGATATAGAGTCTAACTATCATAAATAAGAAGTAGTGTCTCCAATCGTGGAATCCTAGATCGCAAAATTCCAGGATTGTATCAGTACTAGTCCCGGAATTTCAGGTCAGGGTCCAGGGTTGGATGCCACACTGAGAAGTAATCTATTATTGTTTTAACTAATTCAAAAACTATGTATCATTTAGTAAAATGTCAGACTTTTTCTGTACACTGGACTTATAAATCATAACATATTAATATAATTCAAGGTAATAACTTACCTTAAAGCTGTCTACTACAAACATCATTAACGTTTGACAAACCGATTAATAACAGCAGTCACAAATGAAGTATACCAACTTAAATTAAATATAAAAAGAAGAATACAAAAAATTATTACATTTACCGTAAAAGTGTGCCAAAATAGTAACGGGGCTCTATTACTGGCCTACTGGTAACACATCTTAGAATAGGATGGCTGAAGAAGACTCGTTTATAATTAAGATTGATTATTTTTAACTTTTTTTCGAAAGTACATATTTGAATCAACCAAAAACAACTGTTTTTTTTTTATTATCATTTAAGAAGTGTAATGTTTTAATATTTCAAAGCCAAAAATTTTCCACCCGACAATGTCACCAATTAAAAAATAATCACCACTTACCAAAGAGGGTTTAGTCTGCAGCGCAGTGATGCATGGCAGATTGTGATGCCTAAGCATAACCTTATCCACACCCTTTTATTTCTATAATAACGGGATGTAGCAAAAACAATTAGTTAACCACTAGATCTGTCCTGGCTATATTGCTATATCCCCTCGTATTTCTTAGAAAAAGAGACATTGATTAACTCTTTAAAAAACTTTTGTTAATATACCTCCATTCCGAGACCATACGCTAAACATTCTTATTTTCACTTTAATTTGGACAGTCATAGAAATTATTCAAGCTTTATTCTTGTTTGGAATAATTAATAAATGTAAGCGAAGAAATGAGCTAATCTTTAAAAAGAATCTATCATACAATAAAGAGTTAAAAATGTCAATTTTTTTATATGAAAGAAAAAACTAGTGTTTATTTATTGATCAAACACGAGATAAAGCCGCAAATCTATTCAACATAAAAAAGCATAACAAAGCTTCCTTATATCGCCCTGCTAAAATAAACACTGTTAGGGAATTTCATCAGCCTCCTTTCACGCTCATTTATTTACATTATTGTCACTTAGCACGTACAATAGGTTGTGATTTTCAAAAAGATTCCATCAAATTTTCCCTCGGAGTTCTAAAGCAAAAAGTTGTTGATATAAACACTTTAGTAATGCCTTTCAACACAGCTTTCTCAATTAAGGAATCGTGTGAAACTGTCAAAAAATAACTTTCATTTACGACAGTGAAAAATACAATTTTATTTTGTTTTATTTGTAACAATTATGTTTTTTTAAGTCACAGATGCTATTTTTCACCCTTTTAGATGTATTGAAGAATTATACGGTAATTTCAATGTGGTTGAAAAACTTTTTTACCGATATATTAAACAAACTATTTAGTGATTTTTATTTATAAACAATGCTCAAATATTATATATTTACCGTCATTATCGGTTTATTTAGTCAATTGTTAAAAATGAGTGTTAAGCAAGCTAATTACGAATACATTGATTTTTAAAGGGAACATCTGGTTTGATGAAAAACTTGTTTTCAAATAATAACAAATTTATTTCTACGTTTATCTAAAAACTAGCATTTTTTATACCCGGCATGAGTTATTTTTGTTGTATGCGAATTATAAACGTATTTCTGAAAACTGTTCTCGTTTTTGCTTACGTTATTAAAAATATTATTTTTGTCATTTGTTGCATTTGAGAGTATATCAGTGTTGGAAGAATTTAATGTTTAATAAATTTTTGAATATCGTGTTAATTGAACTCCTGAAACAAAAAAGAGCACAGTTCATGGATTGATTCAAAATTTATTTATTAAACTAAATACGCTTGTACTGGGATTCGAACCCGTGACCTCCGTAGCGGTAGCCAACGACGTTGACCACTCGACCACACATGCGGCCGATTTATGAATTTCTGTTCAAAGGCATGGATGTATATGATGTCTTGAATTCCCCCCTCCCATCCATCCTATCCTATGATTGAGAGCGATTAGCTAACCACTTGTCCTGTCCTAGCCCTTTCCTTCTATTCCTACTCTCTTTGGAAAAAGAGAGGTTGAGCAACTGAGTAATAAGCAGTTCTCGTAGAAACACTTCTGTTGAGATAAACTTCATTAGGAGTCCATATGTTCCATATTGGGAGCGGACATGGTAAAAAAAAATATAATTACAAAAAGAAAAAAACCGTTCTGACAGACTAAATTAAATAATGAATTATGGACGCCTGAGGAATTATTATATACCTTGGCATTAAACAAAAAATTGAGAAACTAAGTTTATCTCGGAAAACCATAGTCAGAAGAATGAAAAATCAATATAAATTTATACGAGCTATTACAATAAACATTAGAATCAATGTCATGGTACACGATAGCTCTCGGCGAAAGTAACGACACAGCAATTTATTTTCATACGTGGATGAACCTCCACAAACTAAACTTTTACAAGCAGTTTTATGAATCTCAACCACAAAAGTATCACCTGAACTCTCGTTATTAGCCGTCTTCAAATATATATTTTTTCGTGATAATAAACAGTGTAGATTTAACAATGATATTTTATTTGCGGCTTTTTTAAATTACTGAATGTGGCTCTTAAACCAAAAAGTTTGGCCTTCCTGATTTATACCAATCAATATTTCTTTTAAAAAAGTATATTTATACAAAAAATACCAACTTTTGTGGAATTTAAACATTTTTATAAGGAAAAGTTAAGAATGATTAAAAAGTTTTAATAATATACTAAAATATCTTAAAATTAAATAATTATAAAATCAAAATATATGCGTTAAATATTTGATTCCACTGGTTTACAAATACTTATTCTTAAAAGTGTTGGTGTGAAAATCATTTGTTTTTGTAATGTTAATATAATACAAGTTTTAAAGGAACTTTGCTTAAGTAAAAACTGAAAACGTATGAAATACACCTTGAATGAAAAATGGTATAAAGTACGCAATATGTTGAATTTTTGTTTTTATTATAAAATAGTATTAAAAAACGTCATAAAACTTTACCGAAATTTGCAAGAGCGGATTTGTGTTTACAAACTTTCATTTTCGCTGAACTTTCTAGTTGTTTTATGAAAATTTTGCCGAAATTATGCCGTATTCACGTAAGTATAAAAAAATGTTTTAGCACCCTTGAAACTTTTGCAAATATTTCTTAATTTTTTTTTCAGGAAATGAAAGTACCGAGAGCTTCATTGTCTCGAACTTTTGCTGAATTTTTCTTTTGTTAAAATTTTGAATTGGTATCTCGGCGTGGACCAAAGCACTACTTCAGCATTTCACAGTGAACATATTTTAATTTTGTTCTACTGTAGACAGCAAAACACATTGCTTTATAGGTATATTTTTAGCAAACTGGCGCTTCATTACAAGACCTTCGAGTTTTATATAGATGTAATTTTATAACCACTGAGCAAAGAAAATATATTTCAACAACAATGTTTTAAATATCAAAGAAATGATGATTCATTAATAATTGGTAATAACATCAATACCATCGTACACAAAAATGTTTGTTCTTATAACATAATATTGAAATATTTCAACAGCGTTATCTTAAAAATCACCATTAAACAAAAGAGATATACATATGAATTAAAATTAATATACTCTTTTTTCTACTAATCTCATATTTGTTTGTTAAGATCAAAACCGGTTAAGCTCACCACGAGCATTTTTTGATTGAATTGAACTAAATACTTTGCTATTTATAATCTTATAAAGAGCATTTTTATTTGATAAAAATATGTATTATTACATGTTATTTATACTTTGCCAAGAAAAGTTAAAAAGGGTGTTAAAAGAATTATTGCCAATATGAATTTCTAATTAGTCGGGTTATATGGCGCAGCGGTTAGTGTGTTGGGCTTCCGTGCCGGAGTTTACGGGTTCGAATTCCAGTACAAACAGCACTTTTTTGAACGGTTAATCAATTTTTGTTTAAAATCATGGGTGTTTGTGATATCTAAAAATTCCCTTCCACCCTTTCCAATCCTTCAATAATTGGGTGTAACGAGAGCGATTAGCTAACCACATGTCTTAGCCTTATCCTTCTATCCCTAATACTCTCTTTGAATAAGATAGGTTAATAACAAACAGTTCTCTTAGAAAAAATCTGTTGAGATACCTCCACTAGGAAGCCATATGCTCAATATTGTTAGCGGACATGGATAAAAAAAAATGAATTTCCAATTACCAATATATCACCAAAAATAGTTAGTTACGCCCTTATTCGTATTAACTTCTTGGTTGAGTATAACAAATAACACTGTATCTTTTTATATTATATGTCTTCAGTTGAAAATACTCATGATGAGCGAAACCAGTCTTGAACATAATAAATACATGTGAAATTAGTACAAAATAATGTTTTATTTTTTAAATATAATGTCATTCCAATAAGTATTGGCTGTGAACACCTTAAAAATGAGGAATATATATATAATTACTGTTAAAATTTTAACTTTAGTTAAATATATTAATATTATTTATTGTAATTTTTTATTTAAGTACATGGCAATTAAAAACTGTTTACAATACTGATTCCGATTTTTTCGTCAAGTAATTTCATAATAAAAGCAATTTTTGTCATAGGCGTATAAATGTATCTCATATTTTTTTTTGTTTCCATGAGAAAAATTACGTATTTCTGTAATACAAAGATTTGTATGCGATGTTAGCTCCATATTTATTGAAAAAATCTGGACGATAAAAATAATTTATAAAATATTTAGTATTCGGCAACCCAAACGTATCATACTTTTATTTTTATGGCTTCAGGGATTTTCCCCTTTGTTTGATGAGTTTTTTTACGTTATCAGTATGACCTGTGTGACAAAATTGAAATAACTGTCATTTATGGCATATTTTACGACTGCCTGTTATCAAGGTAAAACAATAAATAATATTGAATGGCTTACAATATTGAGCGGCTTAAGAAGTCACAAAAAATTTGATAAATTGTTGTATTTAATGGTTCAAACATGCAAATAAATGTCAGTACATACATAATTATAATAATTTGAATTTATATTTTTTGCAAGTGACCTTTCTCTCGGTGTATTCAACAGTAGTTTTGTATAAATTCAATATTATTTGATATTAAAAATCTTTATATATCCAAGTCATATTTTGTAACCGACGCGCCGTTTGAGTTCATACAAAATAATATTAATTTGATTCGGCTTATTAAATATAATAACACAAAAGATTTTAGATGCAATTGTATTTTTAGGGTTTTTATGTATTATGAATGCACCTACCTTTTCTTTTAAGGATTGTCCTAACCAGCAGAATAAGAATATTTCAGCAATTGCTGTAAACGAAAATATCACCATAAACAATGCAGTTTCCTAAAATAAAATAATCAAAATTGGTTTAACAAAATGTACTATAGCAGAAATTTTTATTTGCTAATGTATGATACAAACACGTTTATAAAAATCTTTTTTGTTCTTTTTGGACCATATTCAATCTATATGAAGTGGCAAAACTCTTGGATAACCTTCATTATTGCCTATCTTTCTTCCTAAGCCTTCAGATCCAGTGAGTTTATCTTATATATGGTACCCGAATGGAAAAATCCTTAGCTGTGAAACATATTTCTACTTGAAAAAAATATTCACATAATAATTATACTGACCTTTCCTACATTATGAACAGTTGAGCAGATCAAAGCAGTACTAGTAATAAATTGAATAGTTATTTGTAGGGCGTAAACATTTGCAATCTGGCGGATGAACCTACGATATAAACATTTAATAAGAATCGATTAATACGCGTTTAAGATTAAATATGAACTTCCTTCTAATTGGTCAAACACTTCAATTTAAAAAAAAAAAACACGTTTCATAAATTTACTCAAATTAATGGACTTCATTACAAATTCATTCGTTCACTTCAATGCCCGAAGATACTGAAAGAAGAACGCTTAAACTTGTAGAAATGTATTATATTATATTTAATGTTTCAATTTTGATACAATATGAGGAGCATGCATTCAAAAAGTGATCTGTCACACAACTACAGAGATGGGAACATAACGATTTGACTTTTGAAGAAATACGGTTTGCTTAAATGTGTCAAATTTATGATTTAATTTTTATAGAAAAAAAAAACACTGAAAGTGATTTCCATTAAAAGATTTTATTATGGACTTTCAGAACTGATATTAGACGGCATTTTTCAAAATTTGTGACAAATTACATTTTGAATATCTGTTCCTCAGTCATAACTTCCGTCTAGCGTAGCCATACTTAATCTCCAAAAAAGAAGTTTTGGAGAAATCTTGGGAAAAAGTATACCAAATCGAGGATTTCAAATTCCTCGGTGAGCTAAAAAAAAAAGAAGTATACCATAAATATGTTGCGGCCCACGTAGAATGCGACCCGGAGGAATAAAAGGTTGAGTATGGCTGGTCTAGCGCATTCAGTCGATATATTTAACTAATGAATGAATTATATATAAGCCAACAATTTAAGATTTTCACGAATAATAATTTAATGAATTCGGTTAATATTTATTTTAAAACGTCTTTCTATAAATTTATCCATTATTCCAGTTACAAACCGTTTATATATATTTTATAATCTTAGGCTAAGACTAATGAAATTTCAAGATTAAATTTGAATCAAATGAAAAACGTAAGGTAATAATATTTTTCATGTGATTAAAATTTAATACTTTCAAGTATATACTAACTGATTAATTTAAATTTTAAATGTGATTAAGTCTTCTAATACGGTGTATTTGAAAGTAACCGATCGTCTTTTTATCACTGTTTGTAAATTGAATTATTGATTAAAAAATGAAGTTATGTTTTTTAATTGTTTGAATCATAAAATAAGCCATTCGATTTAACATTAATTCACAGTAATTGCTTTTTTCTAATATAAAATTAAATTAGTCTTAATATAACTACAGATAGAAAGGAAGATTATCCAACAATGTATGTATATGGCAAGAAACAATTAAATTCCAAATGTTTTATTTGCAACGTCCAATTTAGTGTCAGTTATAATAGAATTACATGTTTGAAACAATACCGAACTATAACAATACAAAATTACAACGCTCTAGATATCGTTTGTCCTTTTGACTCATATCTCATGTAATTTGCAAAGCCAAAAAAGCATTTTTCGTGTTGGAGAGATGTAATATTTTCGGTGTCTGTTACAAAATCAGATTCACTCACGGTTCTAATCAATCAAACGTGTTACCACCGAAATTCGCACGTTACTTCAATTGCCCGAGAAAGATTGCTTTCACTTATATGACGGCGAAAATGGTAAGAAAAGTAGCTGTTTTTATACTCGATTTATCTTTGAGAGTTTTTTTGAAAGCAGGAAAATAAATATTTTCAGCATAAATGTAAGTTAGAGGATTATTTTTTTTTGTAATTTATAAAATAATTGTTATCGTTGAACATTGTTCAAAACATCATTGGCAAAAGAAATTGAAGTGTTTTTTTTATAAACTGAAAATCTGCGATAGTAATATATATCTTAAAAACATGTTTTATTATAAAAAAGATAATGTAGAATTAAGCTACAAATATTAGTTATGATGGTGTAATTTACAAATTATTGATGAATAATGATACTTGTATTTGAAAAAAAAAATGTTTTTAAAAAAATATGTGTGTGAAAATAATATATAATACGTGTTTATAAAAGAGAATAAATATACAATGCGTCATTGTAACAATCAGCCACCAAATATATCAGTGTTTTAAAAAAATGTTTGGTAGTATTTTAATTATTCATAATTATTTTTATTTGAAAAAAGTTTTTAATATAAATTGTTTACTTAATACTAAAAACAAGTAAGATTTGTTTGATTATTAACAAAGTAATAAAATGAATGTTTGTTGTATAAAAGATACATATTTCACAATTTGAATCAATTTATTAACAAAAACCAAAATTTTCTTGATTTAACTTTTTTTAAGATAAACAAGAAATTTTTCATAATAATAGAACTTCATAATAATTTTAAATTTACTTGTGTATAGAACATTCCTTATAAAAAGCAATGTATAATATAAAAACCAATATACATACATTATGATAACAACCTGGTGCTGATGTACTTCTTTCAATACTTTACTCAAGTTTATCTTTCCACACTTTTCATGAACCGATATCAGTTTATCTAAAACAATATCTATATGAGAACCAGCTTTAAGAAGAAAGAGTAAAAAATATCCGTCAATGCTTGTCGTAACCAGTAGACATATAAACTGAATCCATAGCTGATACGTGTAGTTAATCCAGAAAGCAAGTAAAGTGTCGTTTGTGATGATAACCCCCAGAGATATCAGCGGTAGCTTAAGTTGTCGACTGGCAAACAGTGGAAAGAAGCTGTAACCTATTATCGTGGCCATCATACCAAAGAACAAAAGCCAAGCGAAAACCTTCGCTTTCTTTTCCGCCGATTGGCACATCGCCACGTATTTCGGGTGATCTCTCGCGAATGTCGGCAGTTCCTTTTCCGAAATGGTTATTAATTTTTTTATCTCACCCGAGTAAACAGCCAAAGTGATAATTTTCACCGATGCTATGAGCGTGACAGTAGCACAAATTAGATTCTCCGCAAAGGAAACCATGTCTTTAGGCCGTGTTAAGTGGACAAGACTGCAAGTGACGGAAAATGAAATCATGGAAATATTCAGAAATGCTTTCACATTTTTTGCAGTGCTCGTTTCGTTGGATATGTATTTATCGAAGCCTAGGATTTTTATAAATTGTGTAATGAAATTCACACTTTCCATTGTGTATTTTTTGCAAAAAAAAATAATATTACTTATAAAAATAACCACAACGATGTAAAAATAATTACGATAGGTAAGTTTGGGGAAAAAAGTTTTTAGTTCTATATGAATAATGTTACATATAAAGTTGTTGTAAAGCTAGCTCGACGTCATCGTCAACTATCTAACAAATAAAAGCACTTAACTGTGAAGTTTGTTTCACGTTATTTAAGTATTATACTTATACTAAACATACAGACAAAAAAACACTACGTTTTTTTTGTGAAACGTATTTCTAATGTAATTTTGTTAAGAAAAATAAGTAAAGATTTGATAACGATACAGAAAAAAAACCAACGTTCAAAAAAAATGCAAATTGTTATTTCGTTTTTAGACTTAAACTGAGATAAAAAAAAATGTAACGAGCACTTAATTGAACTTTAAAAATGTTTTAAGAAATCGTAAGACAAAGAAGTATATTTCTGACCAGCATAAAAAGGTAGGTTAATTAAATAAATACTGAGAGAAAAATGAAACACGAGGAGGTGTTTGCAGTTCACTGTGTGGGAGCCGGGAGAGGATTGTGAAATTAATTTGTTTGAGCGTTCTATTTATTAAAGTGAACTTGCCTTAAGCCGAAGCTTTGAGTGGTGCGCTCTTAAGGCACCGAGACTTTTGAAACGTGAAATTTTGCGATTTTGTTGCTCGAAGAAAGTTGAGAAAGTATCAACAGAATAATTCGACCGTCAGTAAATAATGATATTTACACTTCTTGAAATGTTTCTCGAAGTTTTACTTTTTTAATAAGCTACGTGAACTGTTACGTCAATATTTTGTCAAAACTTTTTTAGAAAACTTTTTTTTGATATTTAAAAATAGAAATGTCTAAAAAAACAAGTTTAGTATAAGTATCAAATATAACTAGCTGTAAGCCCGTTGCCCAGCAACGGGAGATTTTTGCTGCATTGTGTTTGATTTTATTTAGTTTAATTTAATTTAATTTAATTTAATTTAATTTAATTTAATTTTATTTTATTCAAAAAAGTGGAGACTGGAAGGTTTGAAATGTGGTCGGACAGACATTATCGGCTATTAATATATAGAATAGCTGTAAGCCTGTTGCCCAGCAACGTGAGATTTTTGTTGCATTGTGTTTGATTTTATTTTATTTTATTTTATTTTATTTTATTTTATTTTCTTTTATTTTCTTTTATTTTATTTTATTTTATTTTATTTTATTTTATTTTATTTTATTTTATTTTATTTTATTTTATTTTATTTTATTTTATTTTATTTTATTTTATTTTATTTTATTTTATTTTATTTTATTTTATTTTATTTTAATTTATTTTATTTTATTTTAATTTATTTTATTTTATTTTATTTTAATTTATTTTATTTTATTTTAATTTATTTTATTTTATTTTATTTTATTTTATTTTAATTTATTTTATTTTATTTTATTTTATTTTAATTTATTTTATTTTATTTTATTTTATTTTATTTTATTTTATTTTATTTTATTTTATTTTATTTTATTTTATTTTATTTTATTTTATTTTATTTTATTTCATTTTATTTCATTTTATTTAATTTAATTTAATTTAATTTAATTTAATTTAATTTAATTTTATTTAATTTAATTTTATTTTATTTTAATTTATTTTATTTTATTTTATTTTATTTTATTTTATTTTATTTTATTTTATTTTATTTTATTTTATTTCATTTTATTTTATATTATTTTATTTTATTTTATTTCAAAAAGTGGAGACTGGGAGGTCGAGGACACCTTACAGACGGACCTTATCGGCTATTAATATATAGATTAAAAACCAACTTTTAATATTATATTAAGCCTGTAAAATAAATATTATAGTTTATAGCATATTTTTGAATACGATACTTATCATTTTTACTTATCATTTTTAAAACTTTGGATGAAAAGTATGGAATCATTATTTTGATAGGTGGAAGAAAACCAAAATCAAAATGAATATTCGCAATAGTATTTGCGTGTTATAAATAGCTAAACAAATTTTGGGTAATTCAACTATGACTTATGGTAACTATTAGTGACCATTATTCACCACTTTAGATTGATTACTCTTTAAAGATTTTTGTAATTACATTCTATAGGTATTGAAAATTTTAATTTGAATCAATTTATATGACGACAATTCTTTATTATCTTTATTATAATATCAAGAAAAACAAATCTCTACGTCTTAGTATATCGTTTATTTTTTAGTATTTAAAAGTTTAAACACCAAAAGAGACAATTAAAAAAATCATAAGCTGACGTAAGCATGACATAAGCTACGGTCTAGAGTCTAGACTAATTAAATATACATGTCTAGTTAAATAGACCGATAAGTATAAAAAGCAGGCTAAATTATTTTATTGTACCACACATAATACCGTCAAATGCTCCAGGCGCAATTAAATAGAAAATATCAGCAAGCAAATGAACGGTAGTTGTATGCTTAATCGACATATACGGAGCTAGAAACCAATTTATAAATGATAAATAAGATTTTATTAAATGTTTGAACGATGGCTGGACTGTAATCAAATAAAGGAACGGAAATAAAAAAGTGAATGGAATTTACTGAAGAGTGTTTTAATTTTAGTTATTTGTTTTACCAGAAAATAAAGCTTAAAAGTTTTAGTATATTATATAACATATTATAAGTTAGTCAAATAATTTACTTATACTATTATGTACGCATAAACGGATATTTTTTATTATAAAAATATCTTTAAGCTCATTAATTTTAAAACAGATTGTATCAAAAGCCACACTATATTTCCATATATTAATTTATTGAAAATTATACTCTACGCACAAATCTGGTGATGTTAAGTTAATATTTTGGTACAAATGCAACTTATAATGACTTGTTTATATTACTACAAAGACTTTTACCAAAGCATTTTGAATGTTTACTAGTCACTATTTCACTATTTAACTAGCTATAGCAATTATTTAAACGACTGTTTGTAAATACATACCAAACATGTTAAATATTTTGCTACAAGATTAACTAGTATATTATTCATTATACTTTCAATGGATTCGATGGATTGATGTATCGATTTTCTATTCAAAAGGCATGGGTGTTTGTGTTGTCTTAAAATTCCCTTTCACCCTTCCAATAATAATTCTAATATTTTTATCGCGTTTCAATGAAATTATGAGATTATTACATGGTTTGAAACAAATATTATATTCTTGCAGTCAATAAATGTCGGGTTCTATGGCGAAGCGGTTAGGGTTGTAGGCTTCCGTGCTGGATCTCACGGGTTCGAGTCCAGGTACGGGCAGGTTTTTGTTCGAAGGCATGGGTGTTTGTGATGTCTAAAAATTCCCTCCCACCCTTCCGATCCTTTTCTAACCGGGCATAGCGAGAGCGATTTGTTAACCACTAGTCCTGTACTAGCCTTATCCTTCTATCCCTACTACTCTCTTTGAAAAACAAAAGATTGAGTGACTGAGTAACAAAAAGTTCTCGTAGAAAAAATCCTTTTAGGATACCTCTATTAGGAGGCCATATGCTCCACATTGGGATTGGACATTTTTTATTATGATTTATGCCAACGCATTTATAAGGTTTCTTTATGAGATATAATTGAGAATTTTTCAAATAAATTTACAGGTAAACAGTAATTTTGATCTACAAAATGAACTCATGTTACCTGTTGAATTTTTGACGTTTTGATGTTGTGCTTGCGGCATAATTATGTTATTCTAAGAATAACTTACCATTGCTTTTGACGTATATTAACAACCAAACATAAATATGTGTGCTGGTTTAATTTTTTCATGTAAATAATTATGTTGGTCTGAACACAACACATCAAATCATTTTATATTAAAAAAGAGTAAAAATGTATGTATTAATTTTAGTCTCCTTTTAGAACATGTTAAACAACATTAAAAGCTAAACTCATCATTATTTTGTTTATAAAACAATACACCTTGTACATTTTATTGTTTTTAGTGATATTTTATAAAGGTAAATCGGTATTGTGGTTTTATGAACTCAATTAAGATATAATTTAAAATATATTCATACTATTTTTTATGAAAGTATTTTCTTTGGAAATTTTCACAAATGAACTCAATGAACATTATCGGTTATTCCAAAGTATATAACCAGTTTACTTATGAGGATACCACTGTGAAGAATTTTTACTGTGCTTAATATTGATGTGAGTGAGTTCAAACGAATAATATTTTTGATGTATTAAAGTGGAATTTGTCGGAGCAAACTCAGTTGATTTTTTTTCTGTTTTTGTAATTTATATGTGAATAATTGAGTCATATGGCGCAGCGGTTAGCGTTGTTGGCTTCCATGTCAGATCTCACGGGCTCGAGTCACAGTACGAACAGCATTTTTTTTCGATCGATGGGTGTTTGTGATGTCTAAAAAAAAATCCTTCTCACCCTTCCAATCCTTTAATTAAAGGGCGTAGCGAGAGCGAGTATTTAACCACTAATCCTGCCCTAGCCGTACTCTTCTATCTCTCTTCAGAGAACAAATTTTGAGCTTCTGAGTAAAAAATAGTTCTAGTAAGAAAAGTTCTGTTGAGATATCTCAATTAGGAGGCCATATACTCTACATTATGAGCGGTCGTGGATTAAAACAAATAGTTTAGTAAATAACATTAAGTTTTAGTTGTATTTTATCAATAAAATATATTATTTGGTATTATTGAAGGACCGTTTATTAAATTTCACTATTTCCTCAGTCAATAATTAATCAAGTTGTGAAATCTCTAATCCAAAAGCGTTTATCATTAAGTCTAAGCACATAAATGTTTTCAATTATCGCTTTGAGCTCTTCAGTAAATTGAAAGGATGAAGTTTTGCTTTGATTTATTGGAATTGCATTTAATTGCAGTCAGCTATATTCCCAACATTCACACAAAGCAAAGAATAGATGTGTGAAATGTTTTCTATCGCTTAACTTTATCGTTTACGTCTGTAATTGTAAACAATAATGAACTTTATTGTTTAAACGAAGTTTAGATGAATTAATAAGAATTAAAAATAAACCATCGTGCCGTCTCGTCTTTCGTACTTTATACAAAAAAAGCCTTTTCTGTTACTATAGCTATGTTATCTGACAATTTATTTTAGATTCTGTGATTTAATTAATGGACAATGAAAAGTTAAATCTCATCTTTCGTAGTTACTTAGCACAATATGTATTGAACTTGACGTGCTGTTGAATTATATTTAAAAGTTTATGTCGTTGTTAAATTAAAACTAATAGTGACTTCATGTTTTATTGACAGTCAAAAGACACCTCGTCTTAACTTGTTTCGTTATTTATTTATTTTCATTGAAAATTTAGGTACAGTAGATATTATTATAATAATTATGAGAATCATTTTTACTATAATATTTTATATCATTTTTACCAATTAATTTACATTAAAAGAAAAAACGCAATATTCTTAAACCTAAATAACTTGAAAAATGAAATAAAAAGAAAAAGAAACCACAGAAAATCCCACTTATTGTCTATAATCTTAGCTGTATTAGGCAATCTAAAAATCATTGGTTTCTGCATCGCAATGTCGTTATGTTGAACACGTTTCCTCAGTTATGTGCTCAATTTAATTATGTATTATCTAATTTTCATTCATTCATCAAATAAGTCTTTTATAATGTGGAAAATATGAATGATCACGTGTAATGTTCACTTTAAGATGAGAGGTTAGCGACGTGTAAAGTTCAAAAGCTGCTCAGGCCAATACAACAAATGCGCGGCATTATTTGTCATATTTTTTATAAAAAAATGTTTTTTTTCGTTTATATGCATAAAAAAAAAATCCTGAAAAAAAATGTCATTTGAATTTTTATGAATAAAATACATATGTAACAGAAATAATTCATTTTTTTACATAAAATAAAATCAAGCACAAACTAAAAAAATATATGAATAATAAAACAGATAATCAGTAGCTAATAAAGTTTTTAACATATTTTATAAATTTTACTAATTTTTCACGTCGTTCCTTTCGACGAATTTTTATAGTATATACTCCATTTAGATCTAATTATCGTTGTGATAATATATAAGGATGTTATTCTCGCTAAATTATGTAAATATTTAATTTTTTTTCGGTCAATTGATATTATTCCAATTTTTAAAAAAATATAAATATGTATTGTATTGAGTTGTGCGCTAGCCTGTAATGTGTGCGCGAGGGTTTTTAGAGTTGATAATGAGTAATTATAAAAACATGTCGCCTGCTGTGGCCCAGTTGGTTAGAGCTTGCTCTACCGATCACGCAGGTCTGGGTTCGATTCCCGGTCAGATCACAGTTAAATTTGTTTAATTGTTCAATTCAAAGCTGTGATCAAAGACTGGGTGTTTGTGATGACAATTCACATCATTTCCTCTCCTCCCATTCTTCTGATACTAAATAACTGGGTGTAGCAATAGTCATTAGCCAACCACTAGTCCTGTTCTAGCCTTATCCTTCTTTCCCTACTACTCACTTTAAAAAAAGTGAGGTTGAGCGACTGAGTAGCAAACAGTTATCGTAGAGAAAACTTCTATTGCGATAGCTCCATTAGGAGACCATATACTCAACATTGGGAGCGGACATGGATTAAAAAAAAATCTTATTTTTTATAACGACAATATTATGAAACGTGACTCTGGAATAATAATTTAAGTATTTTTTTAAATGTAAAATGTCATTTTATGCAATGTTTTTGGGAAGACTTAGGACAACGGTGGGGAACATTTTATTCTCTAAAGGCCACATTCATTTTTCTGATTCGACACAAGGCCGCAGTAAACATTGAATAGGGAATCTTTGGCCGGAATATACGAATTTACTTTTCAGATTATTAGGAATTTATTACAGAATTGGCCAGAAGGCCTCACTAAGGTAGCAGGTTCCCCATGCCTGACTTAAGACATTGATAAATTAAACTGTATCTCCTTTAATGCTACTTGACTTGGTATTTATTTCGCATAAAATACAATACATTGCCTTCAAGACTTAAGTAAATACGTAAAATGGGCACAGTTTGAAACTTTAAAACATGGCTTCCCCCAGTGAGTTTTGAGCCTTGTCCTGGTAGTCGTAGTTAGCATGCGAACGGGTTCATCTCCCAGAGGCCAAGATAGGTGGAGGGAAATTCCCACATCTAATTTGTATCACACACTGAACGACAAACATATGAAACGTGTAGACGTATCTACACCGTAGCATACGTATGTCGCAGAAACCGCAGGGACTTTATACGCTTCAGCTTTCCTTCGTTACATCGCCACCATTCGAGTCCACATATTAAAATAATAATACTAACATATAATTTAAGTTTTCCACTGAAGGTGCTTGATGAAATTTGAATCATTCAAATTTTGAACATTCACACAAGTTTTATCACTAACGAACCGGGTTTCGCTTTTCGACATCTTCGACGCTTGGTAAATAAAGTGTATCGTGAATATATAAAAAATGAACTTATTTATCAAAAGTATTTTTTTAATGAATGCAACTATTTGAAAAATAGTAATAAAAAATATTTTAAATGACGATTTTGATAAAAGATTTCAAAAATAATATTGTATACTTGAATCGTTCAAAATATGTACATTCTCACAGATTTTGTCACTAACGACCCGGGTTTCGCCTTTCGGCATCTTCAGGCATTCAAGTGCACGGATGAACTTGAACTGACTAACATTTCAAGTCAGTTCAAGTGCATCCGTGCACTTGAATACCTGAAGATGCCGAAAGGCGAAACCCGGGTCGTTAGTGACAAAATCTGTGAGAATGTACATAGTTTGAACGATTCAAATTTAATATTGAAATTCCACCAAGCACCTTCAGTCGAAATCTTAAATTAAAATATTGTATACTTTAAGATTTCGACTGAAGGTGTTAAGCCTCTAAGCAAAGCTAAATAGAGAGTGTCTAAACAGAGCGCAATTGAACAGTCTTCCGATTATAAATGAAATACTAAACATGCCGGGATCTCCTCTCCTATAGCCTATATTAATATAATCATAAAACCTTTTTCGATAAAAAAATAAACATAATTCTTAAAACCATTCACTACTCAAATCTGTAAGTATTCCCATGGGCTTATCCTTTTCGCCAGAAATGGCTTTAAGCTCGGTGATACATTTATTTATTATGTAAACACAAAACATTCATTTACTAAGCGTCAGTTCAAGTTAATCCGTGCACTTGAACGCCTGAAGATGCCGAAAGGTGACACCCGGGTCGTTAGTGACAAAATCTGTGTGAATGTACATAATTTTAACGATTCAAATTTAATATTGTATACCTCAAGTAGTATTTTTTTTTGCTTCACGGCGCGACAAGTATTTGAATTTGACTAAAGTTCCAAGAAAATATTGCAAAAAAGGTGTCGTCAGCTTAATCAAGCAAAGGATTAAGTTTTCTTGTAAAACATTACATGAATCTTTGTGATAAGATCCCAAATGCTCTTGTTAAACTCTTCTGTAAAGTATTATTACAAATTAAATTATATTAGCCAAAGATAAAATTATTAATAGAAAATTTAAATTAACTTTGATTATTCCACGTATTGTGTAACTAACTGTGACACGTGTTTCGCCTCTTTCAGAGGCATCTTCAGACTTACTATCGCAAAGTTTGCTTAAGTAATGAAGCAAGATTGATTCTAACATTTTAAAATTATAAAATTACAAAATGGATTGGGTTTTTTTCCTTTTAAGAGGAGCAAGGAGGGGGGTGTAGAATCGAAATAAAGCAAACAGATAATGATACTAATTTTGCTAATGAGTTGTAAACAATCAGAATGGGATTTTTCCTTTTTAATGTAAGCAAAGAGGGGATTATAAAATGCAAACAAATTTAATCATACTACTAATGACGTTAAACATTACAAACTATTAAAACTAATGAGCTACAATCAATCATCTAGGTTTGTGATTACTCTATTAAGTGGAAACAATTTGAGTAACGGGGAACCGCCTGTGCTATTAAGAATATTATTTAATAATATTTCTTTTTTGTTAAGAGTTTTATTAATTTCTAAAAATTCTAAGCTATTCATCTTTAAACCCTTTTTATTTACTCGGTGGAGTATTTCTAAATTACAAATCTGATTAAAATTATGATTATTTTCTATTAAATGATTGGCAAACTCAGAAAAATTGTTACTTTTTAGACATCTTATATGTTCTTTAATTCTAATATAAAAGTTTCTACCTGTCTGTCCAACATAAGACGCTTGACAGTCTCCACAAGAGAGTCGATAGATACCACTCTGTGACGATGAATCTACGCGATCTTTACTGTTCAATAAAATTTTACCTAAATTATTTACTGTATGAAACGCGGGTTCTATATTGTCTGGCAAAAATTTAACTATCTTTGACGAGAAGTCTCCTAAATAAATAATTCTACGCCAGTTTTTAATATTATCGTTTGCTTTCTTCTCTCCTGAAAAAATATTATTTACTATGAGTTGTTTAACTTGTTTACGTTTAAGTAAGTTAACTACTACGTCTGTGTTGTAACCATTATTTACAGCTATCTGTTTAATAATGTTTAACTCTAATTCAAAGTTGACTTTAGTGAGAGGGATGTTAACTAATCTATTAATCATTGCATGGAATGATGAGAGTTTTTGCGACCACGGGTGAATTGATTGATGGTGAATGACGACATCTGTATAAGTAGGCTTTCTGTAAATGGCAAATTCTAATCTGTTGCTATTATTTTTCTTTATTGTTATGTCAAGAAAATTTAAGGTTTTTTGTTGCTCGATTTCTAGTGTGAATTTAATATTTGTATGCAATGAATTTATATGACGTAAAAAGGTATCTAACTGTCTATCTGTTCCTGTCCAAATGCAAAAGATATCGTCTACATAACGATACCAAGTTTTTACATTTTTAAGTAACGTGTGATTTGACTTAAAGAGATTATTCTCAAAATAATCCATAAAAATATCCGCGAGCAAAGGTGAAATAGGACCACCCATAGGTAATCCTACCGATTGTTTGTAAAATTTTTTATTAAACAAAATCTTTAGTCAGTCTGAGTAAAACTTTAGTAAGTCTGAAGATGCCTCTGAAAGAGGCGAAACACGTGTCACAGTTAGTTACACAATACGTGGAATAATCAAAGTTAATTTAAATTTTCTATTAAAATGAACTTCCACAAAGTTACCGCCGAAACCATCGAAAGTGATAAAATTATTTGTTACCGACTAATATTTATTATGTATTGTTCAAGGTTTTATTTTATTATATTGAATTTGTAGTGTAATATATATTAGTAAGTAGTCAAATGATTTTTTTAATGCTATTTTCACACTTCAGAAACTATATGAATAGTTAAAGCTTTACTATTCAATACTCGAATAGTTGATAATGACAAATAGTTGGAATCATTAGATTATACACTCTCTACTGTTACAGATACAAAATAATGGAATTGTATGCATTATTTGAACGCATTGATAAATTTAAAATATTCCAGCTGTGAATAGTCACGGAATATTGTAATGTTGCTGTACTAAAAAAGTCGGCACTGTTGCAGTACAGCCCTGAATGGTTTTCCCACAGTAGTAGTGTCTGATGCTTTGTAAAAGGCACCGATTTACAAAAACATTTTTTTTTAAATCCGTCGCTGTATTATCAAATGTTTGTTGTGATATAATGGTAAAACATTACTTACCCCTCTTGCTGTATTTTCAAAGGTGGTGAAATAAAATAGCTTTTTACTCTAGCTCAAACGTTAACCGTAAGCGGTGTCTTTTTCTTTACATTATTTACCCTTAAAGTATAAAATTGTGGGCAAAATTCAAATGCGATAGCAATTAAAATCAAATAAAATTATTTTTTGATGAATTATTTATCAAAGCCTTTTAAAGTATTGTGTTGTGATTTACTAGTAATTGTTTTATTAAAACAATTTATTGAAACAAAATAGTATATTAGAATTTTCAAGAGAAATCAGAAACAATCGTCAAAAAACTATACAATAAATAATATTTTATAAAAGAAAGTAACCTTTGATATTAACTATATTTATAAATATTCATTTTAAATAAGTATAAACTTATTGTATTTAAGTTTAATATTGAAATGTTTTGACAATCAATTAACCTTAAAATTGTTATTAACGATTTAAAAAAATTTAAAAAAATCTACTTATTTTTTCCGTCATGGTTATTTCATTTTTATTATTTTATGATTTGTTTTATCTTTGGTTTTTGTATTTATATTGCAAATTGTAGTATGGCATCACGATTAAATAAAATAAGGCAAAACTGTACAAACATGAATCATATTATGTATTTTGATAACTTTAAACTAAAAAAGAATTAGAAGGGATTAGAAAAGGCCAATTACGACTTATTGTTTTAAAAAATAATATTATTTACTGAATAAAGATACATATCGTATCTTCACCCTCAACACCATTGATCAAAAACATAGCACAAATTGATTGGTAAAAAATTGGTATACTTACAAATTGTTATATACATTACAATTTAAAATTTCACGAACTTTGAGTAGATTTCAAAAGCTCTTGTTTATTTTGGGTGATAGAAACTATGCAGTATTTTGTTATTCACTACAAGTAAAAAATATCTTTTACCATGATTAAAATAGATTTTTTTTAAATCATATAGGAAAAGTCCCACCGCTCAACGATGTATTTTGTTTGTATTATTATGAAGTTTACGTTTTCGCTTATCAGAGAAGATCAAACAGTATTCTCAAATATGTTTTATGTGAAAAACATAAATCCATAAAAGCGAGTAACAGCATGACGTATTACGCCCTGTCATATTTTTGACACTCAAGACATGCCAGGATTTCGTGAAATATTTTCTCAGCACATAATATATAATTTTCCCAATTGTGAACTTTGCGTTCTATAGCCACGATAATGTGATTTAGATTTGACATCGTTTGGTATATTTTTTCCCTAAATATTGTAAATTGAGAATTATACGGCATTGAAGGTATTTCAGAGCATATTATGGTAAAAATTGCTATACTTGTGTTTGACAGTACATATTTTTTGTATTATTTATTGGTAGATTCTATTTTATCTGCACTTATATTTTATGAAAATAACAATGTATCAATTTTGTCAGTATTTTGGTAAGTATAGTCAAACACGCTTTTTATAGAGGCTTCCCACGTTAAGATTACAATACTGGGATTACCAAAATCGGGTTTTCCAATATTGATTTGTATTGAAAGTTAACGATAATATAATAAACGTAATGAAATATTACAATATCAATGATTGTGATCGAATCGTAACGCTTTATTTGTGATTTCACTGATATTTAAATCCATATCTCCGCAAAGTATCTTAACATAAGATTCACTACTCTATTTTTAAGAGTGTAAGGGGAGTGGTTGACTAATTGGTCTGCTATGACCCATTAGTTTTTAGAAGTAGAAAAAATGGAGGAAATTTTATTGAATTGCAAAAATACTCATGCTATGAAAAGATGTTGATAAATCGATTGAAAAAATGCTCTTTTTACTGGGACTCGTCCTCCGTCAGATACGTCGCGGAAGCCAACCACGTTGACCACTGCGCCAAGGACCTGACCAAATTTATAACTTCATACCAATACTTGAGGGGTATAAAAGCATAACCGCCACTATCCATACCTGACCATTTTTGAGATAATGATTGATTAATGATCCTTTACTCACTCTCTATGCCCTACAAACTTCAAACCAGTGCAAATTCGTCTCCAAATCATTCAAAATCGACATCAAAAGTGTTGATTAAATGCATAACCGCCTCTATTACACTTCAGTGAAGTTCAAAAGCGCCACATTCGAAATTGACCAATCACGATACAGTAAACACATACTAGCGCAAATCGTATATGACCGCCGTGCTTCGTTGCCATACAGATGTTTTGTGTTCGCTTTGCAAATAATTCAAAACTTATCATAGAAAATGGATGTTAATGTATCACCTGTGCCTAAAACCAGTGCAAGAAAGCGCGAAGTAAACAGGGATCAGTGGAAACGGAACATACAAAAGCGCAAAAGGTAATAATTATTCACTTTATAAAACTGATTTTAGTTGTCATTTGTTAACACATTAAGCGCCGAGCCCTGGATCAATTTTTAATAAATATTTTTTTTTATAGATACTCACCGAAGACATTGCCAGATCTACGATTAATTGGGAATTGTCATCACAAAAACAACAAAAAGCTTAAGTGTAATGAAATTGGATCGCAAGATATTAGAAAATTTCGCAATGCATTTTATTCGAAACATGAAAAAGCATATCAAGATGCATTCATTTTGAAAATTTTAAAAGTTAAATCGCCTCGACGACACTGCCCAAAACAAAATATCAGAGCGTTGCAACAAACGCACACGAAGTTATACATGAGAAAGTCCACAAGGCCCCCGGATAAATTCCGCGGCCCCCAATCTGGGAATCACTGGTCTACAACTTTGTTTATTTGACAATAATTAATTATCGTTACACTATCTCATTTCATCAACACATAATTATTTTTTTGTTCTTGAAATTGTTACTTCTGTTTACGCTCACGACTAATGTTTTGATATTTTTTTTCAATGTTTTTAGTTTTAGGCACCATTTTATAATGCAAATAAATATTTTTTTTCCTTGAAAAATTAATATTTTTTTATAACTTAAACTTTTTTTTTATGTTTCAACATTTCAAATTAAGTAAGCTCAAAAATTGACGTATTTTTGCGTTTTTTTAGCTTGTAATATATTTTTTAAAAATTTTGTTTGTATAATATACTTTTAACCTGTTTATTTTGTTTTTTTTATGAAGAATATAAAATAATAAATATTTTAGTCATATTTATTACTTTATTTTGAAGTTTTGGTCTTGAAGTGGTTAAATCGATAAATCACGCATTGTGAAGTGCAAATCCGCCACATTCACAAACCTTCAACGACAAAACCGCCACTTTGCAAATTTGAGCTGCAAAACCTCCTCTATTGAAAAAATGATTGTCTTTTTTGAAGTAACGAAACTAAAATTGCTTGATATAAAATTACCAAACTAAAAACAAATCTAAAAGGATGTGAATATAATTCGAAATCGTTCAAAAAAATGTAAAGGGAACATTTAAATCGTTTTTTTCGATTACTGAACAATTTGCATTTGTGCTTGTAGGCGGTTATGCTTTTATACCCCTCACTTATTCTAAAAGTATAGGCGTTCCTTTAATTGTTAACACCATTTTGCTGAATTGTAAATCTCTTAGTCGATTCAAGTCTAAATATAAAAATAAATACCTTTTGTTTTAGAAATAATAACAATATTTGAGTATTTTTTTAAAATTACACAAACACTTTCAAACACATTCAAATGATCACTAAATTAAGAACTTGATATCAAAATTTTCATACGTTCATTAATTTGGTAAACAACGTGCCTTACTTTGAAAACATATTTTAAACGTAAGCAGAGATGTGTTTCCTGTATCAAATAATATTTATCACAATAAAGCGTCGGGCCTAATTACCATAATAAATAAACTCTATATTATGTAGTGCTTACAAATAAAGTAAGAGGGAGTCTAGAATATAATTTAAGGGAATATATATTATTCTGTATTAAATGGCCAAGCATTGTACAATATAATTATTCAATGTAGCATAGAAGTTGTGTTGGGTCCGGGGTCGAGTGGCAACGCGGTTGGATTCGATGGCATTGTTCATAGGTTCGAGTCCCAGTACGGTAATGGGACTCGAAAATGATACTGTAATAAATTGTTTTAAAATTTCTATTTAAACAGATTGACGTATTCACTTTTTAAAATTTCCTACCACCCTTTCAATCTAACCACGTGGAAATCTATGATGATGATTTTTCTCTAATCAATTAAAACTTAAATATTTGGCGTAGTTTATTAGAAAACTTTTCGTCTATTCATAGTTCTGTCCTAAGATCCTTTCCCCCTTTTGAATTAATTCTCTCAAAACGAACAGTAATATTGTTCCTCCATATAACGGTGCTATTGTGTCGTATATCGATTTGAACTCTTATACTTAGCCAATTTAATTAACAAACTAGACAGGAATGGAGTTTATGAGAATGGTAACAATCCTATGATAAATAAAGAAAAGTGATTGCTGGATTTACGTATTAAATTGATATAATAAATTCTGGATACGCAGAGCAAGCTATTGAGACAATACCATATGACCATCACTCGCTGACTATCTTGAACAACGACCTGCTTGAATCTCGACTTAATTTTACATCAAGCTGTTTTCATATTACAATTGTTATTAAAGTCTCCATTGACTAAGCTTGCATATGTTTTAAATGTGTGAATGAGCTGGCGGCTAACACCTACAAAATAATGATAATTAACTATCTAAAATATGCTATCACTTGCTTTTGTTTGTTTCGGTAGCCATGCTCATAGAGGTTATTTGGTAAAAGAGGCAAGACCTAATCCGAATTTCAACATTCATAATAATGATGATTCTTGGGAAATAAGAATTTAGCTTTCATAAAAGAGATCAACATAACTTCTGCTTACTCATCAACTCATTGTGTTTATTTTAAATACTTTTAGCGTTCTATTTAATAAGTCTCATCCATTTATGCATGGTTTTTATAACGGATTGCTTTAAAGAATGGATTTGGTCTGCTCACTTATTTTTCTTTACAAGAAAGGAAGCAAGAAGTAAAGAACAACTCAGTATGCAAACAATAGCAAAAGCTCAGCTTTATTCTTCAGCTAAAAGCACTTTCTTGGGAAAAGATGCAGTGGCAGTCTTTGCATAGTACGTTATGTTATTTTACCGCGGAACACATTTGTCACCGTATCAACTATTTCAAACTCAAAATATTGTATTGACTGTGATTGTAAGATTTGCGAAAGCTTTATTTTATTAAATAATTTTAAAACATTCGACATTCGTGCAAACATTTATTGATTGACATAAAAAAGGGACTGTCTATCTTTGCCTATATTAGTTGCAATAAATAACACTTTAAGTGTAATATATTTATATCTATTAGAGTAGGCTGTTAAAGTAACCATTTTTTTAATCATGTTTGCTCCCAATGTGGAGCATATGGACTTCTAATGGAGTTTATCTCAACAGAAGTGTTTCTGCGAGAACTGCTTGTTACTCAGTTGCTCAACCTCTTTTTTCCAAGGAGAGTAGGGATATAAAGATAGAGCTAAGACAGGACTAGTGGTAATGTAATCGCTTTCGATACGCCCCGTTCATAGGATAGTATGAGTGGGAGGGGGGAATTCAAGACACTACATACATCCATGCCTTCAAACAGGAATTCATAAATCGATTGAAAAATCTATTTATAAAACTGTCCGTCCCGGGATTTGAACCCGTGCCCCCTGCAACCGAAGCCAACAACGTTGACCACTCGGCCACACAGGCGGCAAAGTAACCATACTTGTATAAATATATAATTTAAAAATAATATTATTACGATTCGGGAACGAAAATCCAACTATTAGCCCTGTCTTAGTTCTATTTTTCTATCCCTACTGTCTTTGAAAAATCGAGTAACCAACAATTTTCGTAGGTAAAATGTATAATGTCGACATCGGGAGATTTTAAAAAAAATAAGCTATTTTATTGCAATGTACTATTTATGTAGTTGGGATTTTTCTTATATAAGAATATCACCACAACTCTCATTTAAAGCAATACAATAATAATTGAAGAGTCTAGACCTTCTTTTCAAAGATTCTAAGCACGTTATTGGGCCATATGCGATTCTTATATACACGTGTAGACTTCAGTTTAAATCCAACATGTTTGTCTTAGCTAAGCTTTGTTTTTTAGTAACGCCCACTGCTGTTTTATAGTTGGTTTTTCCTAAGGTTTTGTGAATTTTTGGTATTAGGTATTTAAAATAATGACGTAATAAGCTTTTTCAGGTCTGTGGCGTAGTGGTTAATAACGTTGGCTTCCGTGAAATACATACATCACGGGTCCCACTTCCAATACCAACAGAATTTTTAATGGATTAATCTATATTTATTCGATGGCATGAATATTAAAATTCTTTACCCACACCTTTAAATTAACGGGGAGTACCAAAAGCCCCCCATTGAAATTAAACATGGATAAAAAACTTTTTGAACCAGTGATAACATTTATCTCGCTACACAGCAGTGTCGAACACTTTCGAATGATTGCCAGGTGTGGCTAAGTTTTACTTATCTAACCTAACTACAACGCATTGTCATTATGTTTTAAGAGTATTCAAAAAAATGCTTTGAGCATTTAAAATACTGGGCTTAGTGAAACGTCGACGCTTTAGTGTAATTTCGTATTATTATCGTGTTTTTAAGATATTTTTATTACCTATTTCGCCTCGAAGATATATGGGTACCTTAAACAGCAAAGAAAAAAAAGGAATAACCGATGTAAAAGAAAACACCGTCGTCCATATCTTAAGATAAATTACTATAACATTCATTTTGTATACAAGAAAATCTCTTTAATTCACTGTTGCATGCACAATTGCGTACATATATGGATAATGGATTAGCTTTTAAGAATTGAAAATTCCTACATTTACAAAGGAGTGCGTAGTAATTTTACCCATATGTAATAAGGACGAAATAACCAGTGGTCGTGTCGTTTCTATAGGATAAAATCAGCATTCTAAATGATGTTGCTAGGTTAAAATTTTGAACGAAAAGTCATGCTGAAAGAGCTTTGCAATGAAGTGATAATGGCCAGTTATAAATAAACTGGTCAACAAATCAAAACTTTGGCCATCTCCATTCACTACTACTAGGACCTCCAGTCCTGGTATTGTGACAGTACGAATCCTGGGATTGAGAAAAATGGAGAAAGTTGAGTGAGTAGTGAAAAAAAGTCTTACCTAAAGGAAATCCGCGTGTTTGAAAAATCACAGAATTTCAAAATCGCCGAGCAAAAATTTCTCAATCCCGAAACCAATTTTTACTAATTTTATGTTGAATGTTCAATCCCGAGATCGCAAAAAGTGTCCTGAGTTAGATGCTCTAGCCACTATGTATTCAGAAATCGGTGATGGGTTTACTTACCACCGAAAAAGTGTCCGGAATCGGTGAGAAGCTACTTTATAAATGACGAGATATGAGCATATCACATAAAGCTGTGGTCCTGAGGCGAAGTATAACTTATATTGATTAGTAAATTTAATCATTAAGCGTGTTCATACAATTCTTAATATATTTTTTCATTTAAAAATACCTTCAAAAAAAATTGATCGATATTACACTGTAGTGTAACAGTATATGTGCGATATTACAATAAAGTATTGTGTATTTCAGAATTCAAAATATCCATTATCGAAAATCTCAGATAACATTTCAAAAATTATTATATTGCTCATTTGTTAACCCAAAATATTATGAATTCAAATATATTATATTTCGTCTATGTAGTTATTTACAGCACAAACAAAATAATATCCTTTGACATTGATCAATTATTTTGTGTGTACAACTTTATGGTTATTGAACAAGACTTGGTTATTTAGCTATATTTAGTTAATACTATCGTTGTTGTTTCAATAATTTCTTGAATTTTATTGTTTGAATAGATAAAAAATAAATGATCATCTTTTTTTACTGTTTTTACTTAGATCAGGGATGCAAAACTGAAATCACTTAGTGGGTCATACGTAAATATTTGAAAATAAATAAATAGTATAATATTTTTTGTATTAATAATTAACAAACGGCTCAAATTTAAAATATTATTTTTTTTAAACCTTTTTACCATTTATTTTTATCATATGATATTTTTTAATGTCGACCGGTAAATTGTACTTTTAATAATTAATTTGAATTGTTTAAATTTTGTACATTCCAACTAGTTATGATATTAACGATCCAAGTTTCACATTTTGACATATCTAAGGATTTGAGTGAACGTAAACAGACTAAAGCAACTAGAGTTAAAAAAATTCAAAAATATACTGATTCAAATTAAGTAATGGTCGACTTTAAAAAATCCATACCTACATCGAACGAAAAATCAATTAAGGTACTACATGTTGAATCTTTATATTAGTTTTAGCAATAAAAATACTGCCGATTTAAAAATAATTTACGCGTTGCATTGAGATAGTTACTTTAATCAATCGAGCGATTGAGAGGTGAAGTGAGCCAACTAGTAAAATGGTTAAACTTTTTTCATGGACTTCAAAGGACAACCATGTCTTTACTTGGAGTTTTGGTGGATTGCATATTCTTATTTTACTATTTTAATGTGTTTTATTTTTGGTTACTTCACTTTTACGATGCTTCATGACGTGTAAAATATTACAACGCATTTAATACTTTCAATAGATTCGGCGGTAACTTTGTGAAAGTTCATTTTAATATAAAATAAAATAACTTAGATTATTCCATGTATTGTGTAACAAACTGTGACACATGCTTTGTCTCTTTCAGAGGCATCCTCAGACAACTACTTTCGCAAATGCATGCTAAGTACGAATGATTTTAATTTTACTTTTCTGATACATTATAATAAAAATCAAATAAAATGGGAGGCAAAAAGAGGATGATAGAAAAAACAAACAAACAATAATGTTCCTATAATTAAGTATTTCGACTGAGGGTGCTTGATGAAATTTCAATATCAAATTTGAATTGTTTGAATTTTGTACTCTACCATGAGTTTTTTTGTGTTTGTTGTTTTGAGTGAAAACTCATGGAAAAATACAAAATTCAAACAATTCAAATTTAATAATGGTCATTATTGATGCAACTCATTAGTTAATCATTTCTTAATGTACATGTCATTTGTATTACCATTATCGTTTGTTTGTTTTTCTATCATCCCCTCTTTGCCTCCCATTTTATTTAATTTGTATTATAATATTATCAGAATAGTAAAATTAAAATCACTCGTACTTAATCAAGCATTTGCAAAAGTAGTCTGTCCGAAGATGCCCCTGAAAGAGGCGAAACACGTGTCACAGTTTGTAGCACAATACGTGGAATAATCTAAGTTATTTTATTTTATATTACAACGCATTTAACCTATTTTTTCTAAAATACCACTTAGCTCACTTCATGGGCCCAATTATAATGATATTTTTTATTTGTAGACGTTTCTATACAGATTGAAAGCAATACAAACTTTAACGACTCCGTGAATAAGCCATTTTAAATCTACAAAGCATAATTGTTTTAAATTCTCTCAGATTGAATCGATGATTCTACGAGACGTCGGTTGGTGTCTGCGGCTTTGCAAGAGTTAAGGTAATAGAGAATGGAAGATGGAGAAAGATTCCATCTCTTTGCGAGCAATTGTATTCACAGTAGTTAAAACAAGTTGAATCTAGCTTTTAAAATTAGAGCTTTCACATAACTTATTTAGTAGATTCCTTTTAGTGGATGAAACTTCATACTATGTTATCGTGCAAACGATGCAAGCTAGATACAAATTTAATCCATTTGATACAAACTATTTTATGGAACGTAGTTAATTGTGTTGATTCATATCAAACGTCACTAAGTCCACTTCTTGTCTTTGAAAAACCTTGAGTATTATTAATATTTGATCTGTATAGATAAAAGGACTAATATAATTTCTCTCAGTCACTAAAGTCGTACAATTTTTAATTTCACTGCATCTATTGCGAGAGATACGTTTTCTTACGTACTTTCGTTTTGTCCAAATTTGAATTTATACAATATAATGTTCCAAAACTGGATTATTTCCATGTCATTTTCCATAGTGTTAAAAGAATTGTAATACCTTTATTACCAAAACCAGGATCCCGATATTTATGGTGTTATTTGAATACCTGGTTTTATTTTAAATTATTATAAATCATCATTTAGCCGCCTGTGTGGTCGAGTGGTCATCGTCGTTGGCTTTGGTTGCGGAAGTCACGGGCTCGAATCCCAATACGGACAGTTTTATGAATTGATCTTTCAATCGATTTATTAATTTCTGTTCGAAAGCATGGACGTGTGTGATGTCTTGAATGCCCCCCTCCCACTCATCCTACCCTATGAACGGAGCGTATCGAGAGTGATTAGCTAACCACTAGTCCTGTTCTAGCCCTATACTTCTATTCCTACTCTCTTTAGAAAAAGAGAAGTTGAGCAACTGAGGATCTGTCGGCCCCGTCGGTCATGCTGACTTGGTTGCATCTAAGGCAAATTATAGGGCTCTTAAAGAATTCTCCGCGTCGTTTGGAAAAAAATAAATAGTTTAACAGATGAAAGCTAATATTTTGAACTGCACTTTATTATTTATTAACTTTTAGTAGTGCACGCAACCAAGTCTTGAGGAATTTCTTCTCTGGACATTTCTGTCACGACTAACGTCGTTACGCTAAGGAATACACCCTATAAGAAGAGTATGAAGACGTATCGAGTGGTGGTGGGTACAACGTTGAGTCCCCTTGAGAATTAAAAAAAACTGAGTAACAAGCGGTTCTCGTAGAAACACTTATGTTGAGATAAACTGCATGAGGAGCCCATATGCTACACATTGGGAGAGAACATGATAAAAAAATCATCATAATATATGTTAACAAATTGGTCGCAATGAATTTGAAATATTTAAAATCTGCTATGAGTTGAATCAATATCGACATAATTGAAGAGTCTTTTTGATGGTGTGCTATTATTTTAATAAATCGTATATTTAGGATAAAGATTGAGATATCAATATGACCGGTATTAAGTTCCCAAATGGTCGTTTTTTTGTTGTATTTAATAGGAAATACGGAAGTATCAGTATTGATATATTCGTCTGGTATAACAATCTTTAATTGTATAGAGTTGAACACAGTATACAAGAATACAAGAGTCGAACAGTTGCGCGTCTTTTAAAAATACGCAAAGACTTACTAGACAACCTATATCAAAGCTTATTTGTAGAAGTGATTTGTTATATTACATTTTGATGCAATAGTTTAACAAATGGCTTGTAAATATTATTATTTTAAAAAGCATTTGGGTTGTTTCCATTAATATAGTACATTTACATTATTTCAGATGAATAGTACACGGAATGGTGAGCCACGAGTTTTCATTTCAAATTAAAACAAACAAACAAACAGACAGCTTTATAACAGGTGGTATAAAATAAACTGCGCATTTGTGTTTTATTAATTAAGTTTACTTATGAATAATATAATCTGCCTGGTTTAATTTCGGCCGAATTTTAAAATATTAAAAAGCAAACGGGAAGGCACACGCCGTCCGCTTATCCGGATTAATTGACCCACTGTGGTGTGGTTTGGCGACACATTCTGTAGGACTTAACCGACTGCCCGTAATCTGGGAAACCCGTTTTTCCACGTTAGGCCGAATCGCACATAGGGGCTGTTCGCGATAATTTAAGCCAGTCACATTCGCTGCATGGTTTTGATACAGTAATTTATAAATTGAAGCTGTGGAAATGGATGCAGTTTTAGTTAAAATTGACCACTAACTGCGATTCCGTGTGGTTCATAAATTAAATTAAGTTTTGCTCTTTGGAAGTAGTTATATATATTAAAAGTATCACATTAAATTCGGAAACTTTGCTTTTAGCTGTTATTATTGATACATCACACACATGCAGTACTTTTTTTCCCATTACTGCGGTGGAACGGCATTCCGGCACCTTTTTTCTTGGAATTTAAATTTTTCAAATCAATATTCGATTTATTTTATTTTGCTTTAACACGTCGTAACTAGAGCATCCAATCCTGGGATCCAGTTTTCTGATCCCCAAAATCTCGGGATTGACATGGTCGCGATCTCAGGATTTCGGGATTTCTCAATTTTCGGGATTGAGAAATATTTAGCAAATCCCGAAAATTGATACGATTTTGGAATTGCAAGAGCTAAAAAAAATCTGGTGGAATAGTATAGCGAATTCAGGATTTCAAATTCCTCGGTGAGCTAAAAAAAAACGAGGCTTGGAGATAATCTGAGGAAAAAGTATAGGAAATTGAGGATTTCAAAATCATCAGTGAGTTAATCCCAATCCCGGGATTAACTCACTGGATACCCTAGACGTAACACCTTTGACACTTTTAAATCATTTAAAATAGATTGATCGATGGTCACTCAAAGGGAGGCGAGACTTTCTTGACGAATCTCACAGATTCAAGTCCCAGTACGTAAAAAAATTCCTCAATTGATTTATGTTCAAAGGCATAGGTGACTGTGATATCTAAAATATTTTCTCTCAGCCTTCTAATCCTAAAATAAATGGGGAAAGCCAAACCACTAGCTGCTTCCTAGTCCTGTCATTGTATCCGTAATCTCTTTGAAAAAAGAGAAAACAACTGTGTAACAAACAGTTTTCGTAAAAAAAACTTCATTTAAAATACCTCAATAATGAAGACATATTATTCACATTGGGAACGGATATGGATTAGAAAAAACCTTTACAAGAAGTGAGTTCCGTCATCTTTTTTTTTTAAAAAAAGCACCACACACACTTATGTTTATGAACACATAATTTAATTTTGAATCGTTCAAATTATGTACATTCACACAGATTTTGTCACTAACGACCCGGGTTTTGCCTTTCGCCATCTTGAGGCGTTCAAGTGCACGGATGAACTTGAACTGACGCTTAGTGAATGAATGTTTCGTGTTTATATAAGAAATAAATTTATCATTGAGTTTAAATATTTTTAACTTTGAATTTATTATTGAAATACATATTAAATTTGAATCGTTTCACATTGAAAGGTTCTACACTTACATGCGCTTTTTCACTAACGACCTGGGATTCGTCTTTCGACATAATAACGCACGTGAAAAATATAAAAAAGGTTAAATAAATAAAAGACTAAAGCTTAATTTATAGACCAGTTAATTTCAGAACCCGCTTATCATACAAACATGTAAAATAATTTTGAATTTTCACTTCAAAGTTCGTGTGATTTAGAAGTTGCTTTGATATTAAAAGAAAATCCTAAATACGTTTCAGGTTTATCTCATTATGTGTAGCCGTAGATGATTGTGAATTTTCTAAGGATCTCAGTATACTGGGTCGAGTCACGCGTGGTTAAGGGTTTACATCTCCGAAAGCAAAGTTCACGCATTGATTTTTGTTTTTTTACAAAGAGAAAAACATTTTTTTGCAAAAATGAACCTTCTTTAAATTATTTAATATTACTTACTTAAACTTCAAATAATATTTCTCACTGACCACAAAGGTTTTCTATTTTAAGTTGCGTGACACGGTGTGGTTATATTATTATCTTGTGTACTAACAAAGAATTTCTTCCTTAATTGTGATTTCCCACAGAGATTAAAAAATATGAGAAATATTTTCAACTGTATGTACATAACGTTGCAATGCAATCGTACAAAGGACGCACTCGGAGAATTATTATACGTGAACTTAAAAGTGCATTAACAAATTAAAAGTGCAAACCGTGAACTGAGTCTGCGAGAAAACTTTATCCGAGGTTTTCATAGTGTTTTGTATTATTCATTGTGCTTGTCATATTACACTCACAAAAGTTGGCATGTAAAATGCTTACACAGAACTAAATTTATTGCGTGTAAAATAATTTCGAACAAAATTTAAGCAAATGATTTGCTTGGATTGTTAAATTCGTAAATATAGTAACATAATGGTATTTTTTATTATCATAATTTTGAAGCTCTTTTCCAAAACTGACTATTTCCATTTTTGTACTTTTTCAGAAAACGCGATTTTCTATTAATGACACTTAATATTGATGCATATCAATAAAGAATAAGTGTTTAAACAAGTTGAAATAATGCGTTCAATCAATTTTGATTTATTTAAAAGCACGATTTTTTTTATTTTTGTTTCCAGGAAATGGTAAGTCAGTTTTTTATAAAGAAACAATTGCAATTTCAAACAGCAAAATCACATGCGATTGGATCGATTTGCTAAACAATGTATAAACCTTATTAAAAATACAATATTCCTTTGCACTTTATTCCACTTTATTTAATAGGTTAGGACCGGTTCCTCTCATTGCGAGTATTGTCAACTGATAAAAAAATATATAAATATTGCTATTTATACAAAATTAAATTGAAATAAAAGGTGTAAACAACAATTAACATTGAAAAGAATTTACAAATTACGGTACAATTAGACAAAATTAAAATGCTTAATACCTATTACATACAATTGAAAAATCACCAAAGACTAAAAACCAATCCATGAATGACACAACAAATTTTCAATCCTACTTTGAAAATAGTTAGTTTTGAAAAATGGTCCCATAATAATTTAAGCAAATCAAAACAAATTCACCAAACTTTAGTTAATTTCAAAATTTAACCTAGTGTGTATATGTTGTCTGTGGTTTATGAATCGAATGATTTGGTGTTTAAAACACCTATTTCGGTAAGATATGCAGTTTTTTAATTTCTGTTTTTTTTTTAAGTTTGCTGCATTTTGTTGTTGCTGTGAAAATACCTCCCAAGAGATCGAATTCACAAAAATGAGTTTTATATGACTTTGCAGAGAGATTCAACTGATTGGTTAAATCTGTCATGTGATAAGAAATACTGTTATTCAATTAAAATTATTTCAGTGTATATCCTATTATTATCACGGAAAATAATGAAAATTTTATTATTGTTTAAACTTTAAATTTTGGTTTGCAGTTATATTCAGATAATGACAACGTATGGTATTTTGTGGGTGTACTTTTACACTGAATTTATCAACAGGCCTTGAATGCTTCAAAACCGTTGGTTTGCTGCACAGTTTTATTCAAAAAGATTCTAAATACAGCATGCAGATCGCTGGTGCAGCATTCAAATTGGAAACGAAGTGTAAAATTTTCAAGCAACATGAACGAAAACTGCCCGAGACACGTCAAACGAAAACTTACTTCAGAGGTTGTCATAAACGATTGCTACTCCTTTTGAATTCTATATTTACACCACTCTTAACATATTTTATATAAATATTTAAATTTTCATTTAAAAAATTCTAGTCACGTTTACAACCTTCAGTGTGTTAGTACAATATTAAAATAATTTACAAAATAATATTTATATCCATATGTATTCTCTACTGTGAGTATTATGATTACAGTGAAACCTCTACTTAACGTGCCCGTAATTTACGTTTCTCTGATTCTGAGTGCAACTTCTGGAATTTCTTTTTTTTTTTTTTTAAATATATCTGATATCCGATTTAACGTTTTTACTTCTCGCGATTTGCGTCAAAGCTATTGAAAATTCCTAAAGAAACGTTAATCGATTCATCTAATTGAAAGTGTTGAAAATTATTATAACTATTGTTTTAAACCATGTCCGCTCCCAATGTGGAGCATATGGACTCCTCATGCAGCACTTTTAGAACGAAATTAGCATCTCGAAAATGACTCTCTTTGTTTGACTTTCCTTGTGCACTGTATGTGTGTATGTATGTATGCGTATGTGTGTGTACATGTACGGATGCAGTGTGGGGAAGCATATAGAATGTGACTTGCAAAATAGTGCATATGGACTTCCCGTGAACTTCTTATCTCTGTAGCGATCGCGCCCTTCTGTCTGCAAACGATGGTAAGGGGATGCAATTTACAATTCTCAAACACTTTATCGATGAAGGAGACTAGAAGAACCTTGACGTTAGCGCGTCCTGGTACTTGAAGCTCCATAAATTTGATATCCAAAAAAAAAAAAAATCTCAACCTTAAGTTTCTACGAGAACTGCTTGATACTCAGTTACTCAACTTCTCTTTTTCCAAAGAGAGTAAGAATATAAGGAAATGGCTAGGACAGGACTAGTGGTTATCTAATCGCTTTCGATACGCTCCGTTCATAGGGTAAGATGATTGGGAGGGGGGCATTCAAGACATCACATACATCCATGACTTCGAACAGAAATTCATAAATCGATTGAAAAATCAATTTATTAAACTGTCCGTACCGGGATTTGAACCCGTGCCCTCCGTAACCGAAGCCAACGACGTTGACCACTCGACCACTCAGGCGGCATTAAAATCCATATAATTATATGCCGGCAATTAACGTTTTCTCTTTATTTATATTTTTGTCGGTTCCTCCAAAAATGTAAAATGTAAACCTTTGAATAGCAGTTTATACCCAACAACTGGTTGTTTCAAGCCACTAATCATCTTGTATTGGAAAAATGAAGCTTGAAATGACATTTAGAAAAATTTAAAAAATTGCAGACATGTATTCGTTTGAAAGCTAATGTAAAAAAATATAAAAATAAACATCCAAAGATTCAATCTCGTGACCTCGTAATAAAATAAAAAGAGTGCCAGAGTGTGCTGATCAACCCTCTTAATGACAAGTTATTATTTTATTGTATTAAAATTCAAAATAACTACCGTAAGCTTATTCTTTGAAATATATTTGTTACCAAAAAGCTATCAAAATATTCAAACACAACTAATGTATACCATCCTGGTTTCTGACAGTACATTTCCAACAAAAACTAGGCAATCAAAGATATACATATTAGTCTTATCGCATAAAGGAAGTGGAACCTTTTTGGACGTAGATCCGTAAGATAGTGTGATTGTCAGGGTTCAATGTACCCATCGTGATAAGGAAAGGGATCAAAAAGGTCTTTTCTCCATATATAATTGATAACAGATGAATGAAGAGTAATTTGACGATATGTTATCGCTTTGTGTATACTTGAAGCTTGAAATATACGCTTATCTACCAGTTTATTTGAGAGCTCAGATTAAAATGAAATACGTTATTAATTTTGAATTGATCATGTTTATACACCGAGAGGACAAAAGTAAGCTTGCTAAAAACACAATACGCATTGCGCTAAAATATTAAAGCCATTATTTTTTATTGGTAGTAAGAGATTAAACAGGTCTAGATAATAATGATAATATATAACTAATATCTTTTTTTAAGCACTATGTTATCTAAAATTATGAATTTCAGTATTATTGTACTCATGGTTTGCTTTTCAACTAAAGGTGTTTAGTAAAAAATGGTATTAAGCTTTACTTTCTAGAAAAGCAAGGAATATTAGAATGGAATTATTAAAAAATACCCGTAATTAAAAAAACGCAGTAACGGATAGTGTGGGAAACGTAAAAAAATAATCACATCCACACATTTAGATCCAAAACAAAAAGTTATACTGGAACTTGGACACTTAAATAAATACTGCCCGAGTCTTATTTATACGTTTACGTACATACATAATTATTTTTAGCAACTTTTTTGATATTTTCAAAAATATCAAACCCAATTTTTTTTTACCTGGCAATCTTATAGATAATTATTTTTTTCATTTTTTTTTGTAATCTAAGACAATATAGTAACTGGTTTTGTTTTTTAAAATACTTTTTTCAGCCATATTAATTAAAAAATGGATTTTAATAGATGAATAAAAATATAATTAATAAAAACACAATATTCCTTTGAGTTAGAAATGCTCGCAATGAGCAAAACCGGTCCTGACCTTGCCAATAAAGTGGAATAAAGTACAAAAGAATATTGTGTTTTCATTCATATAATGCGTTTCTACCAAGTATTGACAGTGAACTACCTTAAAGTGATAAAAATATAAGCATTTTTGAAGAGTAGTGCATTGATTCTTTAAATGAAGATCTCCTGTCTAACTGAGTATTAAAAATGATGTTTGTTTGCAGTTACTAAATATTTTAAAAACTGCATTTAAATTGTCAAACAGATAAACAACCCTTCGTTTAAATATGGAAATAATTCTCCGGTTGATTCTTGAACATTTATCAAGCGATGGTTCCTTGTTAAAAAAATATAAGAATCTTTGAATGTCAAAAGAAAATATATATGCGATGAAGCTGTAATAATGTTTTTCTGACGCATTTTCATTGCACGTGATAGTATGCTATTGTTGAATCATTTCTCCGAAATTTCTTTATGATAGCAGTCTAGACTTACACGACTGGCGATGCATAATAAAAGAATTTTACTGTCGACACCTCTGCTGACATTTGCATAGCACCCACTCGCCCTTTTATAAAAAAAGACTGTAGAAGCATGATAAACACTGGGAATAGTAATACGCATCCAGCTACAACTTTATTCGTTGTGTGCTGTCAATATATACAATATATTTATTCCATCTATTTTTATTACGTGCTTAAAAATTAAAACACATTGCAATTCAAAGTAAATCTATAAAGCTTTTTACATATCTGTATTCATTTTACAGTATTTTGAGACATATAAACTTGGAAAGGTTTGTTGGGTGATCGTTTCAACTTAAAATCAATTTATTCTGAAAATAAACTGAAACTAACTTCCGTATGTGATACATCAGTAAAAAATATGTTCAAATTTAAATAAGGACATGGGAAATATGATCGATTTCTGTTCGAAAGCATGGGTGTTTGCGATGTTTAAAAATCCATCCCACTCTTTACAATCCTTTAATAACTGGACGTAGTAAAAGCGATTAGTTAACCACTAATCTTTCCCTAGCCATATCCTTATATACCTCTACTACACTATTTGAAAAAGAGAGAACGAGCATCTGAATAACAAAAATTTCTCGTATTTTTTTTTGTTGAGGTACCTCTATTAAGAGACCATATGATCCACATTGGGAGCGGACACGGATTAAAAAAAAGTAAATATAATATACGTTTGTTTGAATAGTTTTTCAAATTACTCGTTTTTAAATGTAAATATATTTTTTTTAATAACTATTTGGCATTGCAGCTAATGCAAATGCGTGAAATATTTTCATGTTGAAAGATCATATGAGAAAAAGTCGATGAGAATTTTTTTTATCGTAAATAACTCGAGATAACCTCGGGTCACATGTTTTAGGTCTGAAATTTAAATTTATCAATCTAAATTTGACATTGTTCTAACCAGGGATCAAGTCCAGACTCACCTGGTCGGTAGAGCAAGCTCTAACCACAGCGGGCTTTTTGTTCCAAAGCATGAATATCTCTGATCCTTGCATTTTTTCTATCTTTTCGGATCACTAAAAAGAAGCGCTGTGAGTGAAATTATTTAGTGACCAGGAAGCAATAGTCGTTGAAAGTGTACCAAGTCAAAATATTTTATTTCAAAGGGTATCAATTTATAAATTTATACCTAATAATACGATTCTTTCATAAGGATGCATATCGACATTCACTGTTCAAAGACTACTTGTAAAGCATCTGCGCCCTCTACCAGTGCACATACAAAACGTGACTGTCAGGCGAAATATCGTGCAAAAAGCTGTGTTCGCGAGGTTAGCTTACGGGCAATTGGCAGGGGTAGTTGAGTTGGCCCACTCCGCGTGAGAGCTTTTCAACATTGACGCACTCATAGAATAGCTTGCTCCGGTTAAATAGGGCGGATGTTTTAGTTTACGAACTAGTGCATGTAAATGACGATTTGAATTTACAGCTTTTGAGGCAGCATACTCGATAAGTTTTGTCAAGTTCCTTTTATTTCATGGGCGTCCACTAGTGGAAGTGAACTTTTTCGGATGTATTAATATATACGTATATATTTCAGTATATATATATATATGGCAGCTGCGAGGTCAAGTGGTCATCTTCGTTGATTTCAGTTACGAAGGTCATGGGCTCAAAACCCAGCACGGACAGTTTTTATAAATTTAATCATAGATTTCTGTCCGAAGATATTTTAAAACCATGTCCGCTCCCAATGTGGAGCATATGGACTCCTAATGGAGTTTATCTCAACCTTAAGTGTTTCTACGAGAACTGCTTGATACTCAGTTGCTCAACCTCTCTTTTTCCAAAGAGAGTAAGAATAGAAGGAAAGTGCTAGGACACGACTGGTGGTTATCTTATCGCTCTCAATACGCTCCGTTCATAGGATAGGATGGGTGAGAGGGGGAAATTCAAGACATCGCATACATCCATGCCTTTGAACATAAATTCATAAATCGATTGAAAAATCAATTTATAAAACTGTCCGTACCGGGATTTGTAGCCGAAGCCAACAACGTTGACCACTCGACCACACAGGCGGAAGATATGGCTGTATGTTATGTCTTAAATTCCCCTCCACCCTTCGAACCCACAAAAAATCGTGATTAGCAAGAGCGATTAGATAACCACAAGTCTTGTCTTAGCCATATTCTTCTATCTCTACTCTAACTGAGTATCAAAGAGTAACAAAATCTTCTGTTGAGATCCCTCTATTATAAAGCCATATGCTGAAAATTGTGAGCGGACACGTATTAAAAATATATACTCAAACATAGTATTCATAACAGAAAAAATCAGTCGTCATTGCTGCGCCAGCAAGAACCGATGTTTTCAAATATTTAAATACATTATCTCCATATTATATTATATATTATCCTAAAATCTGTTTTATTTACAATTGAAAAATGGTTTACTTGAATAATAAATGAATTATAATTTGAGATAGAAAAAATGTAGCGAGGCCAACTTGTTATAATCATCTTCATCCAGATTTACCAATCAAAATAAACTTTTAAAAATATGATGGCAAGGTACACATTTCGAGAGCTTTTTTTGAGAATAAGCGGTGTGGATATTTTATATTCTATAGTTAAAAGCCTAAATGTAATTTTTAAAATCTTTCCCAGCTATTAGAATTTTCATTCACTCAAAATTGGTTTTAAATTTCAATTGAAATTCTCGCCAACAGAGAATATTAAATGTTATTTTTATTTTGTTAAGCTTTATATTGTTTAAAGTGTTATATATAAAACGAATTTAAATAAAAATGTGTGTTAAGCAACTGGTATTGAATTATTTGTATTTTTTTTAAACAGTTGATAATGCTCGCCATGAGCGAAACCAGTTTTGATTTTGCCAAATAAAAGTAGAAATAAGTACAAAGGAATATTTTATTTTTCCTTATATGGTATGATAAGGTCAAAAAATAGTTATGTCCTAAAAGCGCATGTACAATATAATAATATACACACATTTTAGAACAAAACATTCCCTTTGCAAGCCGGTAAAATCATGGCAAATGTAATCAGTGCCATTCGTAATTTGTGAGTACAGTTTGAAAACCACAAGTTCAAAAACTCGGTTTACAGCATAAGTTTGGCAAAACTGTTGGCCATAAAGTACCGCAATGCGATGCTTCTACCGAATAGTACAAGTTCATATTGAATTCAAGGGCTTATGTTGGTCGAAACTTATGCCGCAACTAGAAATGGGTGCTAAAATTCTTTTCGATACGAAAGCTCCACAAGTCTAGTAAAACACTTAAACACATCTATGTGGCAGGCGAATAGTTAAATATTGTCCGCTATGTAAAGTGCTTCAGACAACTTTTATAGCGAGCAGTGAATCTTGAAATAGTGACACTAAGTGAAACTATAAATTTTTATACAAAACCCGTTTATTAAACATTTTATTCTATTTCATTTCTTAAAGTATATAATATTTCAAATTGATTATTTAATACTGAAGAATCATACAGATTAGTTGTGACCGTTGAAATATTTTTTAATTACCATTAGCAATGCTGTAGTTTAGTGGTAAATGTCATTGGCTTCGATCAATGTGCTCACGGGATCGAAGCCTAGTAATGAGTGTTTTATAAATTAATGTTTTAATCGATTTATTAATTTGCGTTCGAAGTCATAAATATGATGTCTTATTTGCTTGCCGCCGGTTTTATTTGTTACCAAATTTGATAAGCTTATTACTAGTTTAATCGATGATCCATTTTATATCTTTACTCTCAACGAATAATACAAGTTAGTCAAAAAGCAGTTTTAGTAAAAAAAAAAACTCCATTAGAAGACTGATTGTTTAATATTGGAAGTGGAAATTTATACAAAAAATATAAGTAAATTAGTTAAACGTTTAAAGTAGAGAGGGTTTTCCAAAAAAATTGTACGGCCAAGAACATAAATGTCTTGCTCAGTTTTATTTAAAATACAATTATGATTATTGATTATTACATTCACACGTGCAAAAAAAAATGATTTGATTTTAAATATTTCTTATGAATGATTTTAGTACATTGTACTAATTTTAACGTTGATAAGGTTTTTAATTATATGTTTGAATACAATTTTATATGGATATGAAAAATAAAAACATTTTATCAGTTTTTTTTTAAATTAAACGATTCTGTTTAATGAATATTAAAAAACAATATTTAATGTAATTTATGCAATATTGCTTAAGTTAAATCCAAAAATATTCAACAATAAACAATGCTTAAGTTTATAAGAGCTTTTATAAAATAAAACATTAAATAGTTTATTGTTTATAGTGTAATCGACTTAATGAAAGTGACACTGACTTAAGTTAATTTGTGAACCGCTGTAATCATCTTAAGACATTAGAAGCACCAATGTATACGTAGAAGTACGACTCAGTTTGTTATCAAGCCTACGCAATTCTACGGACACCCACATTAGCCTAGGACAGGACATGAAGCTAGGTATAACAGAAGGTCAAGATATCTGCAGGATTCAACAAGGAAATGCTGAATAATATACACTGTATACATACTTCCTACGTCTGTAAATTGGAGGATATGAATTTCTCATTGGGTTGCATATGTATATTTTATTATGGTGTGTATTAAACATGCGTTGCTTGCAAACGAACGAATTCAAACAATCTTTTGTTTAGTAAATAAGAGCCATTTGTTCACCTTTATAAAATTGTTAGAAACGTTGTTCATCGCTTCTTTATTTCATGACTTTTTTATTAATCGGTGGCAGAATAATATAACACAGAGTTATTGAGTTGAAATTTAACTGATAATTTATGTTTCTTAATTTGCTGTACAATTCACTTTGGAAAATTAATTTAATGATGAAACGTAGGAAGTTTGTTGGTTTGAGTCAGAGTGACGAAGAAAATAAATTGTGGGAAATCTTATGAAATAATTGAAGTATGGACTGTTTGTTTACTTATGCTAACGCTGATTTGTAAACATTACAAGCAGGGTATGTAAACAAATTTTAATGATTCGCGGAGAATCTAGCTGAAATTGAAAACATCTGAAAAATTTACTTGGGAGTGTTTTAGGACTTGCAATTGTGTAAGTTTAGAATCAACTTATAAAATATTAAGAAATTTTCAGTATAAACAACTTGTTTATGAATGAAACGGTTAACTTACGGAAACAATAATTATTGTAATATGTATTAATTATTAAAAATATTTTATCACAGTAACATGTCACATAGATTCTTTCAGGCAAATGTTATCTGAGTCTAATAAAAGAATTATTCAATAAAAAGAATCGTAGCAAGCGATTGACTCAGTGTCTGATTTGATATTTGGTTTAGTGCAATATTTTGTCTAAAACAATGGTCAAAAAACCTACCAATTGCAAGTTGTTTGTAGTTCGCCGTTGAAACTTAAGTATGTAGTATAGTTGAAAAAATACTCTTTCTTTCAGAAATTGTTCCCCGATATATATTTAAGACGCAATAAACTGTAGTGAACGTTAGAAATTCTGTTTTGCTTAATAAGTAATGAATTAACATCAGTAAAGTCTCATATAAATTCTACTTACAAACGGAATATTTCATGTAATGAAAAGTTGTACATAGTTTAAAAGTTTGTTTTTTTTTATTACAAACAAATTGGTTATTTTGTTTGGTCTCAGGCTTAGATTAAAATATGACTATTTCAAAAATTTTAACTATTTCATTATATATTTTAAAATAGTGTACATTTTCCTAAAATTAGAACGTATAGAATATTTTTAGACACAGATCACTTTGACAGAATGATATTAAATGTTAACCTTAGCAACAAAATAAGTTTTAAGAGTTGTTTTTAACTATGACCCTGTACATATTTGTTAACTATATTAATTGATTTGTGTTGTACAAGTGTTTGTTACTGTAGATAAAACGTTTCACCAAATAATTGATTTGTTATCTGATAAAAACTTGTTTGTCTGAAAAAATGTATTTTATGCCAATGAAATAGGTACTTCACTTTTTATTTTTATGATATAAAAATAAAACAACGACTCGGAGAATAATAATTCATTTCAATTATTCAAAACAAACATTAATCACATACGTCAATTCTGCGTTTCGATTACTTTTTTGCTATTGATATGTATGTGATACATAAACATCTACATTTTATTGATTTTTTTCTATTAATATTGATAGCTAATAAGAAAATACTCAATGATTTAAATCAATGCTTGAAATGAACAACATATGACATAGAATTTAATGCTATATAGATATGGATCATGGAGAATAGAGGATTTTATAAATAATTCTTGCAACGCACTGAAAAAACAATGTATATCTTTGAAATTTTCTTCACAATTGTCCGTCGCATCTATTTAATTCAAAAACAGTTTTGCTTAATAACAGACAGAGTCAAGAACAATAATTCATTTCACAGTGCAAGAGTAAAGATAACTAAACCAAATTAGTCATAGCCCAACTGTCCATTCTGTGGGCTGTCAGCAGAACTACAAAGTTGGCCTTTCTGAATTTCTGACTGCGGGGAAATGGTAAACATTATCTTTACTGAATACAGAGTATTCTCTGTCGACGGCCTTCTCTCTACCGGCCTGGGTTATGGGTAGATTAACAACGATAATGTCAAGTTATGGTAATTATTCCCATGACCGTATTCTACGTGCAACAATAAGCAAATACGAGTCCATGACACTTAAACTAACATTGAGACATAAGCACTTGAGTTGACGGTAGCAATATGAAACTATGTAATACTAATAAACACTGATTTCTCTTGATGAAATTTGTAATCTGTCAATTCGCCCTGAGGGATCACTTAATGCGTTGTAAATAAACATATATTTTTCATTATATTCGATAGTCTATTGTCTTTTTTACGTTAGGCTTGTACAAATAAACATTATGTACCTATTTATTTAATAAGAATTCAATAGATAACATCCGATATTATGAAAATTTAAGTCTTAGATATGATGATATTTACATTATTATGTCATAGTAAACAATACATGTCTCTGATATTTCAATAAATAAAATAATAATATTATTGCTTGACTCCCGAAAACGCTATTTTTATACACACATATTATGCAATATGTATACGGCCGGACATATTAAAACACAGTATTTTTACTTGTTTTTTAGTATAGCGCAAATTGAAAAAATCAATTTTAAATTCAAAAATTGAAATGTATTTTAGTTACATCAATATATATTTTTTAATTAAATTAATAGCTGTTCCAGCTTTACGCTTTTGTCAGAACTATAATTAAGATATATAATAAAAATACATTGCTATTGTTGTTCTAATTAAAATGAATTTTACTTAGTAAATGTAAATTTAATCAAAGATACCGATAATCGTATAAAGCAGTTTTCTTCAAATAACGTTTATTCTCCATTACAGATTTAATTATTCGATTAAACGTCTAAAGGCACTCTTAATCTCTTTATATTATTGTGTTTATAAATTTTTTTATTAAAATAAAATGTAAATTTAATTTAATGAGTACTAACAAACAATATAAAATAAATTCACTGTTAAATTCAGATAAATGAAAAAGCTTGACCGAGTAAAAAGACGTGCAGCAGAATTTTCCCTGAACAAATTATTGCATCCTTTTGCAAATAAACTCTCCTTCAAAGAGATCTTTACTTTTCTATTTAGGATTGGGAACTTGCCCCGAGCGCTTTTTTACAAGAAAGAGATGTACTAACAAGAACCGAAGAATTTTCTGTTTGAAAATATAATTATTAGTGCATGAAACTTTATATCAAGTTAAACGAAGTCTGGTGCATTTTCAACACAAAATCTTAGAAGTAAATAGTATAAGCTATTACATAAAAAATAAATGGAGGCTTTATGTGAGAACTGCTTGCTACTTAGTTGTGAGTTAAGAGTAATGATAGTAAAGTTAGGGTCAAGACAGCCTTATTGGTTAGCTAATAATTCTCGTTTTTCTCCGTTAATTTTAGAATGAAAAGGATGGGAGGGAATTTTCAGACATCACAAACTTCCATGCCTTCAAACCGAAATTGATTAATCTATGCATGATAAAAAATGATGCTCGTACTAAGATTCGAACGCGTGACATCCGTCATGGAAGCTAATGACGTTGATGACTGCGCTACGGACCCGATTTTAATAAATATTTTAATAAGAAATCAATAATTAAATAAATACATTTGTTAATATAACAAAGCATGCGCAAAAAGAGTGAGTGTACGAGAGCATAGGGTTAGAAAGTATTTTAGGATCACAGCATACGCACCACACACTGCCTCTCTGCACATCATCTATATAAAGCGTGTTGAGTAAAAATATTTATAGTATTTTAAGATTTATTTAGGTACTTACCAAAATATTTAGATTTTTAAATTCCTACAGAAAAAAAAATTTAGCCATGTCCATTTTTTATGTGAAGCATATAGACTTCTTATAAAGTTCATTTAAAAATATTTTTTGCTACGAGAACTGTTGGTTGCTCAGATTCTCAACATCTCTTTTTTCAAAACAAGGATAGAAAGATACAGCTAAGAAAGGATACGTGGGTAGCTAATCGCTTTCGTTGCGTTCCGTTTTCAGACCGGTTAAAGAATTTTAGAGATTACAAACAACAATGTCTTCGTAATCCATATTAAGATTGAAAAAAACCGTAGTAAGATTCGATCCCATGACCTCTGCAACCAAAGCCAACAACCATTGACCACTTAACTACGAACTCTACATAAATTTAATATTATATATGTAAACAAAGTTTATTTGATAACATAGTTAATTGAAAGAATGACAGATTACCTCTCCGCATTTTGAATAAAACACACATTAAATCCGCGACGATGTCAGAAATGAAATTAGCTCAAACACTACAACTACGAACGTTGTGCTTAAGAGATTCTTGCTGTCAAGTTGTTACCCTGAAAAAACATGTGGTATGAAAATGACGAGTGTTTAATTTGTATTAAAAACATGTCTGACTTACGCATGACCTTTCACAGGTATACAAGTGGGTAATCATGTTTAAAAACAGTCTGCTCTTAAATAAATTCCCAAAAATTTGAGGGGCAATACGTTTTGGTCGTTTTTATCTTTCTGCAAAGTCACCAATCATACATCAGAATCTTTTATATGATACCATGGAAAAATTTATATTTAAAAGATAATATTTATTTTTCTAACTAAGCGAGTTTATTTTGAATGCTTAGCATATGCTGTGGAATATAATATAATATATATAGTCTAATTGAACTGGTCAAACGATGATTTAATTGGACGTATGCAAACGTAATTTTTTCTGGCGAATTTTAAGGTTTAATAAATTAATTAAAACCAAATAAAAGTATTGAAACTATACATTTTTTATATTTGATAAAAAATAAAAATATCTTAGCTAACCGTTTCTTTCTCCGTGCTTATTTGAAAGTAAATTTTCTACATAAAAGACTAAAAGTTATTTGAGAAAATTATGCACCATATATTATTTTCAATAAGCAACACACAACTTAACATCTCATGAACCTAAGATTAATTTGCTTGAAAATATTTGTTTGTGTCTTATTTTAGTTTTGTTTATTTGTAACATTTTTTTAAGTATTCAATAAAAAGTGTAGTTACCATTGTACTTACATATATATATTAAATATTTATAAGTTGTTTTTTTATTCAATAAAATTGTTTACATATTTTTTTATGATATTTTTCTAAATAGAAACGCGTTACGAATCAAATAAACTTATTTTGGCATGCCAAATAATTCCTTTTTACTTTGCCATCCATGCTATACCCCAAGAGGTTGTAAAGAAAAGATTGTGTGTGCAAACTTATTGTCATGGGTGATTGCGCTCACCCTTCAAAAACTCTCGAAAATCAGTTAAATACTCTATATTAAGTCAGTGTTAACTCTTTAAGGCTAAAATAATCATGCGAACAATACATTTCCATAAATGTAAGCATTTTCATTCATTTAACTTTCATGGTAAATATTCGCAAGGCATTTGTAAATTGTTTCACTCAGTTGACAGAATCATGTGTAAAACATGTGTAAAAGAGATTCAATGATTTACGTAAAAGTAAATTGACTGCCCTTAGTTCCAAGCATTTTTTTTCTTTCTTAGCAGTATTTTTGCTACACAGGTAATGTAATGTTCTTAAAAACAATGCATATCATATATTTTATTTTTTAACGATTTCGTCAGCGTTCTATATACAATTATATAGTTATTATTTTATTGAAAATAGGCCATTAAAAATACCCCAAAAAAATGTTTATTGACGAGTCGAAACTGTAGACTATAGTTGTTTATATAAAAGATTCTCTAACTAAGCCTTTAAATTGTGATTCTATGAGATTTGAACTTTTCTTTCCTGATTGATAGGTGACGCATTGTTGTTTAATTTACGACCGCGTAAAATAAATTGAACCTAATAGAAAATTTTAACAGCCAGGGCATTAACCTCTTGCCAGCCACATGCTAAAAGTCACCTCATCAACATACGAGCCATTCTGCGAGTGAACTAAAGTCAAACGTTAATTATGCGAGCGTTTATAGTTTCAGTTGGGTGATAATGATGATTGCCAGATCCGTATTATATAGACACGGTGGCACGAGAAGGGTTTGTGCTTTTAGCTTTTGATGTTTTCGGACAACCGGGATACCAGTTTGACTTGTGACTAGTTCAGCGTGTACGTATTACACACTATCATCCGACACCGTGGTCGCCAAAGTATGAACACAGAGCCAGCTAATAATTATTCAAAAACTTTGCGACCATTATAATACTGTTTATATACAGTTATGAAAGAGCATGACATATATTATACATACATAGTATTTCAGCTATTTGCCAGTAAAATTTGATTTCTAATAAAAAAAATTGCCGAGAAAAATCAAATTATATTTCATGTTTGGTGTGAAACATTTATAAAAAGTTTACACTGCATTTTAAAGGACCTATTTACCGTTTGATAAAAACCTTTTTAAAAAAAATGAAGAGCAATCATAATAAGAATGAAAACGATATAATTACGTGTTTTTCTTTTCATTAAATAAATTTTTTGAAGTTCAAGTAGTCTATAAAAATTAAAATTAAAATAAAAAGGACAAATGAGACTCTCTGTGTAAGTTTAAATTGAATGTGAATAGTTAAATTATAAAAATACATAGCAATACTTTGTTCGTATTTAAAGAACTAATTATGTACGAAAGTACTTTACACAACTCTTTTCTATCAAGCTTTTCTTAAATTATTTAAGTGTTTGTTTTTGTTTAAGTGTTTAAAACATCAATTTTTACTACATTATACTCAATTACACAACACAATAATTTATAAATTCAGCCATCGAGGTAAAAATTAAGAAAAACATAATACTTATTTACGAATTCCGAATTTGATAATGAACAAAGCAACTTTAACAAAAAATGCTACTGTATTGAAATAACGTAGAGTGGTCGTATTTTTCAAAGAAAATAATACAGAAATCACAATTCATAAAAAGTATTGTTTTGCCTTCAAACATCTATTTTGAAATACGTTAAGTCGGTTTTGATCTTTTTAGACAATACGCTACAAATTTAATTAAAAAAGCACTAAGAAACCATCGCAGTTCATCTATTTAAACAAAGTATTTCTATTGCGTTTATTCAAGCCAGGAAATATACAAATAAATATTGCAAATAGCGTTATAATATTAAACACATCCCAGGAGATAGTAATCTATAAAAAGAGTTGCTATGCGACTTGGGCATAAATAGAGTCACGTTTAATAAAATGAAAATTCTTGGGACTCTGCCGGAAATAAGTGCCACTTATTTAGTGCTTGCACAACTTATAAGTAACAAGCTATTACGTACTCTAATGATGCTAATGGCTAAATAGTGATAGAATTATAATATTATACAGCAATATTTTCAGAAACTGGATGAATTTAATTTGTGGAATAAGTAGTATGTATGTCGTAAATGAAATTTATTGTATGGAAGCTAAGATAAAAAAAAAACATATCCATCTAGTGCCCAACTTCAAAAACTGAAATAGGTAGTAATGTCAGTGACTGTTTTCCTGAATTAAGCCCAGAATCGTTAATGAAATCTAGAAATCATATAAATCGACATTCTTACGGTGTAGATTTTCCCACAGCCAGAAAATAACCCGTTCCATTGGTGGCCCGAGACAAAGTTGCGATCGAATGATGGCTCGGGTACGGCAATGTTTCTCAATCTTTTTCATGCCTCGGTGTAGAAAGTGTAAAAAAAATCCACGGACCACTCGAATAAAAAAAATATTTTATTCGGTAAAACTTTATTTAAAACTATTTTTAAAATTATTTCATACATGTTTATATTTATTTTATCACAAAAAATAGAAATTTACTTTTTTGGAACTAAAATTAATAAATTAGCATATATCATATAAAACTTACAAAAACAATGAAATAAAATGTATCCGATTGGATATTTTTCCAGAACAAATGAATATCTTTTTCAATGTCAGAAATGATTACTCGCAAGGAATTTTCCAAAGTCTCTGTTGAAAGACATGACCCGTGCTTATTTTTTTATTAAAAGTTATAAAATAAAAACAGTTTTACATAGGAATATAGTCACAAAAAGAATAAAGATTACTAAGGTTTATTATGCAATGGACTATTTTCATCAAATTCTGTTTCAAGCAAATAAACTGAAAAGTTTCGCGGACCCTAGTTTGGATAGCACTGAGGTATGGAACTTTAAGCCATATCCACGTTCGTGCAGATCTGTTTTGCATTGCAACAACAAGCTCGTTTTGATTGCCGAAATTACGTATTTCGTAGACTCTATTTAGTTCAGATGAAATAAAGAAAACATTAAGTATTGGCCAGGGTTTCTACTGGTATTCCACAAAACCTAAAATATACGCTGCTACACATCTAAATATCTTTTAATTAATATTGAAAAAAGGTGTGATGGTTAATCTCTGCTGATGTTTATCTGATAAGTATTTAGATACAAGTGAATGAATTTAATAGAAATTGGATTCGGAAATAAATTGTGCCAAATTTATTTTGCCAAGGGTAAAGAACTGTCTTTTCTCATCACATGAACATGCAAGAGATTAGGGCAGAAGTGGGGAACCTTTTCTTCTCTAAAGGCCGCATTCATTTTTCTGATTCGACATAAGAGCCGCAGTAAACATTGACTAGAACGGGATTGATTAGTTTTCAATCCCTTACCCTACTTTTTCCCCAGATTATCTCCAAACCTCGTTTTTTTTTTTTTAGCTCACCGAGGAATTTGAAATCCTCAATTCGCTATTTCCGAACTAACGTATTACAGAATTGCACAATTGGCCAGAAGGCCGCACCAAATTGGCTAAAAGGCCACAGGTTCCCCACGTCTGGATTAGGGTACCTGACTAGTCCTAACTAATTTTATTTACTCATTTTTTTAAAGGTACCTTATAGGTTAAAATACCTTATAAATAATAAGTGTTAAAAACATCTATTTTTAATAATTTTACCCAATCTTAAAAATAAGCCAAGTAATAAAACATTTTTAGTACTTTTTCCCACATAAAATTTATTGGATCAGGACCGGTTTCGCTCATGGTGAGCATTGTCAACTGATAAGAAATATAATGCAATGAATGCATTGCTAAGCGGTCTTCAACTTTTTTTATAGTTTTATTTTTCTTGTATTTTGCTCCAATTCATTTGCTTAGTTGTAATACCAATTGTTTGTCATACCTTGTTTTTCTTACTTAACTGAACACCTTAAAAATAAGCCAAGTGTTCCGTAAAAATATTAGAATCTGCGAAGTGTTCCATTGCAGAAAATTTTTGAGAAACCCTGGTATAGACAATGCATTTTAAAGGTGCTGAGTAAAATACTGCTAAAAGAGAATTAAACAATAACTGAATTAAACGAGCGCTCATAAAATTTTAGGGCAAAACAGTAATTCTACGAATATGCCATTGAATGCATTACAAATATTACAAGGTAAGCGCAAAGTTGGCGACTGCTAACACGTCCATCCCCCTGAATGTTCTTTTCTCGTTGACGACCATTAGTTACTTAGCGCAGTCATGAAAAGGTTTACGGGGGACTAATGACGTCATGAGTCGTAAACTAGAAAACTAGGCGGACGAAAGGACATGTTTTGCATGCGTGGCTCAACTTTCAATTTAGCAAGGACGCGAAGGACAATACGTGCGAATGCGTTATTGTTTGATGGCAAAGTTTTTGATTGCGATGTCACACGTCGGTCATAAAACAAGCTGAGGTTAATTTACATAATGTTGGTTAATTTTAGCAGCTTTACGGGATAACTGACGGCGTAATTAGCTACGTGACACATTATTAATATGTATTTTTATTTTTTGGGGTAGAATATTTAGAACTTTCTTTTTGAATAAAAAAAACAGACAAACCCAAATATTAAAAAAAAAATGAAATAAATAAGTAAAAAATGTAAATCTTATAAACATTTTAATGACAGTCAATTCAATACCACTAATTATAATTCTTTTATTATTATTATTATTAATTGTTTTTCACACCTTTATAATAGTATGCATTTTGTCAGTGATACCTATATACAGTGGAACCCCCAATTACACTACCCCAAATTACACGCTGGCTTGAAATATTTGCCGCAAATCTCCCAATTGCACGGTCGCATGCCATTTTCGTTACTACGAGACGGTCGTCTGTGCCACGCGTACAGTCAAATGTTGGCTAGCGTCTGTGTATTCAACACGTGCCAGGCTATACACGTATAGCGGGTGACTGTCTATGTGTGGGATTTTGGCACGCTTTGCATTTTATCACTTAGTAACTAAATATTTGCAACTAAGGAAAATCGTAGTTTTGCATTTTTTGCGGAAAAAACCAAATCCATAATTTTGTATGAGATTCACACCCCCAATTACACTATCCCGAATAACGCTGTCTCGACTTCAGTGTTAATGGGGGTTCTATTGTAATGTGTTTGAACTCAGCATTGTCAGTGAACGCCTTACAAGCAGTTCTCGTAGAAAAAAATCATTGGGAGGCCATACGCTCCACATTTCTAGTAAACATGAATTGAAAAATTACATTCAAAGTTATTTTTAAATATTTTTAGCGTTCAGCGAATGGTTGAAATAAGAAAAAATTTGATACATACAAACATTACATACATACATACATACGTACATACATACGTACATACATACGCACATACATACATACATTATATGATTACACCCCATAGGAACTGGAAGTTTAATAATCATCGAAATAAACGGTGATTATATGAAAAAATAAATATGGCTGGACGACAATAGAATAAAAAATATTTTGCATCTACTTAAACCTAGGTTCAAACCTTGTTTGGGTGGCACGCGCGCAGCTTAGAGGGAACGTTGGGCAACCCCTTTTTGCGGCCCCGATGCAATTGAAAAAGGCATTTTTTTCTATAAGGTAATTTTAGTTGACTGTAGTTTTAGTTTTTTTGCTCAAATCCAAAATCGAAAAAAGTTGGCGACCCATAGGTTGACAGCCTTTGTACTAATATCACATTAAAATGTTTTTTTTTTAATTTTTGGTTTTTTTTCTTCTAAGCTTACCTCCAGTAACTTTGACTATTACGTGATTATAAAAAAATAGTTTTCTATCGAGAATTGACGGTCAAAACGTAAATGATTTCAGAAAGAAAATCTGTCGGCTTGGGAATTAGTTTTTACTAAACATATTTTAATATTGAACAGCTACATAAAATGAACATAATTTATAAAATTAATATAAATAGTACATTTACTATAATTTGTTATTTACTAGCCGGTTCCCGGCAAGCGTTGCAATGCCACTTAAAGAAAGAAAGTGTTGGTGTTTTTATTATGTTTATTGAAGTGCATGTTTTCTTTTTATTTCTGTTTGACGTTTGCTGCCGATTTTTTAAGGTACAACACACGCGCCATCTACTGTCATTTGATTGTACTATAACCTTCGTGCAAGTGCAAGCATACGTTGTCAAAAATAACTGTATGGCAGACATACAAACATTGATTTTTATTTATAAGACCAACTGTAAGTTAATTTTACTATGCCTATTGATTGTACTATAACCTTCCCGGTGTGCAAGCAAAAAGTTTGTCAAAGTTTTAATGCAATCGAACGAGCGGTGTGCCAACGCATAAAAAACGAACAAACAAGCATTCATTTTTATGTATTCGATAATAAAAAAGATGTATAATATTGCAATACGTAAGAGGTGTCAAATTATTCTAAAACAAAACAGCTCTCATTTTGTGTATAAAATAGTACCCAATTAAAAATAGAATAAGTTCTATTTCTGAACGAGTCAGTTCTGTCCGATATAAATTATTTACCCATCAAGCCCTCTGAATTAAGGCAATGGTAAAAGTTTTTCGCTTTCAAATGACCTAATCGTAAAGTTAAGAGCTTCGCTGGAATAAGTATCATTAAACTTTTGTATCATATATCACCTGCAGGACACGACTCAACTATCAAAGTTTCTTTAAAGGCTCGAGGCAAAAAATACTGCTAATGTACGAATTTTACATCCGCTTTATAAACACCAAGTAAACTTTTTTACAGACCGTGAAAAACGCTCCCCGTCGACTTATAATACTAATGTAGGAAGGATATTAAAAAGAAACAGGGTAAAAATGTAAGTGAAATGAAATTCAAAAGAGCAGTACTTTTTTAAAAGTCAATAAAATAACGCAAGTACGTCCGAAAGTTTTATGATCTCAAATAAACAAGTACAAAATTTAATGTTTCTCTTTGCTTTTGAGTGTAATATTCTTATTTATTGTAATATTAAAATCTGCTAAGAGTTTTTCCTGATTCTAGAATTAAATATTTTTTTTATTTTTGACCTAGATCGGGTAAATGGTACCGAAGATCAATCGGGTCTTTTCATTTAAGCGACTAAATTTACCTTAGCTTTCATTGTTTTAATACTATTTGATCATTATTGTAAAACTTTGAAAGCCTTCGCTTTAATAATTAACGACCTGAGTTTTTGCATTATTTTACTCATACTGGATAATATTTTCTCTTGAACGATTGATATTAACCAATGCCTTGGATTTGTGTACTTTTCTTTTAAAGATTTTTAAGCTTCTCATGTAGGGCAAACAGGTAGAAACATTACTGTAATAATTGGCTCCATTAGAGATAAAGTGAGCCAAGTGGTATTTGTGTTAAACATTTTAATTTTGTGTTATTTTAGAATCACTTATAATGTAATTGGTAGCTTCTTTTTAATGTCAATTGTTGTTTACACCTTTAAGTATAAATTATTTTTTGTATAAATAGCATTGTTAAATTATATTTCTTATCGGTTGACAATGCTCGCAATGAGCGAAACCGGTCCTGACCTGTTAAATAAAGTGAAATAAAGTACAAAGGAATATTGTGTTTTTATTAATATTCTAAAATATATTATTAATCATGACACGTGGCATCTATTTCAGATTTAAACGATAACCTTCCATTTTTATTTCAATAAAAAAAACATCCAAAAAATTGAAACAGATCGATAAATTATGTTTTACTCGCTCGTGTACCTTGTATTTTATTTTCGAATAAACGGTTTCTAAAAAACCTATTGTCGGATAGCATAAACGTGCGAGAGATTTATTTTCGAGGGACACATTTCGAACGGAATGCTGTCTATTTTCCAATTGTAGTGTATTATAGCTATATATAAAAATGTAATCCCAGACATTTTAATCCCACGGTACTTGTCGATGTGATCGGTTTAAAAGGATTTTTTTTTCTCCCTAAAGTTTCATTACGCACTGGAAATGAATGATAAATCACTTGTACTGGCCAATGTAATAAATCACAATCCTTTGAAACTTAACAAAAGTGATGACAAACTATGAGTCCAGTGACATCTGGATTGTTTTAGTGAAAATATGCTTAGTAATAAATTTAAAACAACGCTTATTATAAATACTATTTAATACAAAAAAACCTGTCAATTTGACCATAAATATAATAAACGTTCCATAACCAAGTTTTTATTCGTGATAATAATATTATTTCATAAAAAATATTTAAAGCAAAAGTCTTTAGTATTTTTTTGCGATTTCTATAAATTTTTCAAACGATAATTCTACTACCTATACTAAATTTTCTAGCCCTGTATTTGAATGGTAGGCATTTTTTGTTATATTCGGTTAAGGAAAGGGGTTATAATCTGACCGTATTTTATGAGCTTTGACCCGAATTTTGTTTAAAACCGGATTTTTATAATGCCACACAATTAAATACTATAATTCGCTCAAAATCATAGGCACCACAACTAATCAAATTATTTTACATCAACCACCGGACTTTAAATCACCTTCGACCGGCTTTCCTATTTTAGCGCGATAAAAGTGAACTTTCTATAAATTTATCGATTTTTCTTCGAAGGCATAGATGTTTTTGATGTTCAAAAATTCCTTCCTACCCTTCCAATCCTAAATAAACGAGGTGTATTAAAAGCAATTAACTTACCACTACTCCTGTCTCAATCTTATACTTGCTTTACATACTTCCTTTGAAAAAAAGAAGATGTTGACCAACTAAGTAACAAGCGATTCTCTTTAAAAAAATCTGTTCCATTACGAGGCCGTATGCTCCACATTTGGATTAAACATGGGTAGAAAAAAAGTGTATTCTGTGGTGATGTCGATGCTGTGTTAGCTTCAAAATCAATGTAAAATAACTAGTCGGTCACGGTGATGTTATTACTATCATACCAAATTTTTATCATTGTTGGGTTTTGATATTTAAGAAATATTTGCGACGTCTGAAAAACAAAATATTTTATTCAGTGAACATGAATTTTCGGTTGGTCACTGATGTTAAAAGTGACGTAACATAATATGAACCTTCTGATAAAAAAATAGCTTTTGATTGTAAAAACAAACAGATTTTCAGAAAAATTAGTTTTCTGAAATGATCATGTTAACATTTTTTTTCTTATGATGTATAAATGTATAAAGATAGCTCATAAATATTGTTGATCTGATAAAACTTATCATTTTATAAATATTAGTTTTGTTGACGTACAAAGTAACCTGAACAATGAATAATTCATTTCATTGCTGTAGTTCAGAATATCTTGTCTTGTAAATCAAAACGTCTTAAGCCAAGTCACAAGTTTTAACAAAACTAATTGTCCTGGAGGTTAAACTAATATGTATACAGTTAACAAAATGGTTGCCAATAGCTACTATTAATAATATTATCAAGTTGTTCAGAATGCAGACTGAACAAAAACAATTGATTCGCGGCATTCAATTCGAAGTTATTGGCACTATTATTGTGTTTTCAGTTCCACCGGCACTGCCATATTTGAGGCGTGGCGAAGTTTACAACTAACTTTAGTTCTAATGGCACTTAACCGTAACGGCTCGGGATCAAACGTGGCACCAATTCCAAGGTGGCAATAACCGCCAAAGCAAATACGATACTAATGATAGCTGTTATATTTCACTGTAAGTAATCTGATATTTCACAGTAATAATAGATATCTAGAAGACATGACAAGCTATATCTATAAATTTAAATTCTATAATCAGTTACTAGTGAATTTAATAGTTTAGTATTGTTTTAAATAACAATTAAAACCACACTGCTAAAGGCAAACTCAAGTGTTTATTTTGCTAAAGTACTTACTCCCTGCAGCATATTTCAACGTTTACGAACAACTAGTTGTATACAATTGAACGCGAATAATTGCTCATGTGGAACACTGATCGTAGATAATTTATGGCCAGATTATATTGAACTTGAAATTGAAAAGTCTACAATAATAAAAACAATAACATGAGTGACACAAAAGACAAACAAAATAATCTTAAAAGCAGAGCTTTGAGTAGATTAAATTTTAAGTAAGGCCTGTTTTCCTAACTATAACAAAACAAACATATATGTTGAAAAAAATATTTTTCATTTTTTAGGATTGTAAGGTTTTGTAAAATCGCCAAGTTGTTAATCGTACTCAAATTGCCAGAGAGATAATTTATTCAACAATAGACAAACGGGTTAGCAATTATCAATACCAGTGTTACAAAAAAAAAGACCATCTTAGATCTTAATCAGTATTTCGATGTTAAAATTTGTGATTTTTTAAATAACTTCAATGAATCTTAAAAATTATAATACGCCGTAAAAAATGAATCATTAATTCCGAAACCTGTCAGTATTGACACAACTGTTGACCGATTTAAAATAATTAAACGATGTGATGATTTTTAAGCATTTCAAATTCGTTTTTGGCTAATTTTCAATACCGAAATATCGATATTTTTTTTGATTTTCAAACCGGTATTTCAATGTAACTTTGATGTAACTTTTTTGGAATGACTGTCAATAAACTATTGGAATCAATTCTGAAAGCACGGGCTAATTGAAGAAAATACCGGTTTTTTTTTGCTTTCGTTGTTTTATGAAACATAAAAATAGATAACTATGACATATTTGACCTACCCAGTGGTCATGTTTACTTACATCACTTTAACAGACAGAAAAATACATAAAAAAGTGAATAAAAGTCTTCCAATTGCATGCTTTTTTGAAATTCGTAGGTACAGAAAAATAGAAATATTGTTTTCGCGTGAGATTTATTTTTATGTCGATCAAACTCTCCGAATTGAATTTTCACGGAGGCCGCTCTTTTTCGTCGCATATAAATAATTCAGGATTCTGGTGAAAACACTTTTTCATTAGCTGAGGTCCTTTTAGCAGCCTGTTTACAGAAGGAAGGCTCTTTATAACATTTTTCGGGAATTATTCATGATATTTTTAATGATCTTTAACTGTGGAATAATATTTAAAAAGGTTAATATTCGTTGCGAAAAACAGCGCCAGACGGCATCAAACGGAATTTTAAATGGAATGGAAAAAGTTGGGTATATTTATTTTAGTCTTTTGATAATTTATATGTAACATATCGTCAAGTGACATTGTAAATTTCGTAAATCTACTTTTCGTCAAAAGTGAAAAAAATGCTTTAGGTTTCTCCACGCCATGATTAAAAATTACATACACACATTATATAATATATATTAACAATTCAATAAGGCGTCTATAATAATATTTAAGTCCAATCGCTGCGTAATAAATTTCATTTGCATCTCGAATCTTAGTATGGAGAATTTCATAGATTGATTTTTAAATAGATGAATCTGTTTGTCTTTAAATATATGAATATTTGCTGTATGTACGTTTTCTCGTACGTGTCCAACTAAAGACAGACATATAGTGAGAGCGATAAACTAACCTTTTGCTTTGTCCTTCCTATATCCAATAAAAACGGAAGCCGAGTGACTTAAAAAAAACAAATATTGACATTGTGGTTCCATCATTTACATATGTATATTTAATCATTCACACAAATAAATTGTTTGGTTAAAATGCTAAAAAAATTGCTTTATAACAAAAAATTAAACATTCATATTTAATGATATGAAATTTATATTTTATATAAAGTAATACAACCACTAATTGAAGTACAAAAATTTAATGATAAAGATGTTCCATACTTCATAAGTGTTTTTGTAAATTATTAAAAAAGATTACTTATATAATATATTTTTAGCTCAGATCACATCGACACATTTAGACCAACCGAGGATTATTTTTTTTAAAGAAATGCATTATTTTTATTGATGAAATAATAAAAATGAAGAAAGGAATCTACGTGCTTCACAAATTTATGTGTCAACATTTGTTAATTTGATATCAAATTCATTCAGAACAAGGTTGAAAATTACATTTTATGATAAAATTGGGTGTTCGCTAAATCCATTACTTAGCATAATTAAAATAATTGTAGCTAATCTTGCGAATATTTAATACCCACTTAGCTGTTGACAATGCCATAAATCTTTCTATTAATAATCTTGTGTACTTTTGCGTGACCAGACGTTTACATTTTCACTCAGGCTGAGAACATACCCTAGTTACGTCGTTATAATATTATTCATGAAAAATGAAAACTATTTATTTTACCGAGAAATAATCTCAAAAATACATTCATTTCATGTTATACCATTCATAGAAAATTTGAATATTTCCTTTTTGTGATTTCTATTGTCTGTCTTAAAAAGTATCGTATATCCTTCTAATTGAAAAATCATATTTTATAACTGCCATTAAAGTGAAATATATTACTTATTTTACATTGATAGTTAAATAAATCTTTGCAACGCATATCGCCCTTTATATCGTGTTTTATTTGTGCACTTATAAAAACATATGTTTATTTTATGTTTAAACTAGTCAAAGATGGCTGAACGGTTGAAGAATATTTTGAGATACTTTGATAACAGTTTTTGTGGCACATCTGTGAGTATTCTCCGCTTAAAATATATGTAAAGAAAACAATTTTATTGCAACCGTTTGTTACAAATTCATATTTTCCTTAGTGGTTCAACTTTGACGAATCAATATATTAATAATAAATTATTTTATTCGTTGAAATGAAACAAAAAATATGTCAAAATTTCGTGGTTTAAAATATTAAATTCTATTTCACTTTTGTTAGAAAGCAAAAGTTTCAATGTGAATTTTAGATGGGCTATTTTAAAGTGATCTGCGGTGGGAAAACAATGTGAAAAGTAGCCAAAAGTAATTGGATACCATTATCAAAGTGTAAAGGGCTCTTTAACGACTTGATTAGGTCTTCTTGTGCCAATGATTATAAAGTTGCTGTTTCAAAAAGCGAGCAGTTATTATTGGATATTTTAAGTACCGTATAAATGTTAATATATTATAATTGGAACATGAAAGGCTTTATAATGATTTACAATATTTCTTGTATCAGAAAGAATTTATGAAATTCATTGTTATCTATTTTACGGCAATATTTAATCGCACAAAACATATCTGACACTGCCTATCATAAGCGCAAGCAGCTTTATTGTTTGTTAATAAATCGTTTTTTTTCAGCGTACTAAAAGGAACTGAGAGGACCATGTTGGCCCTGGGAAAAGTAAAGAGGTCGTGGAAGCAACAAGGAGGCAATGTGATTTCAATATTTTTTAACTATAAAAAATATTCTAAGACGCTATATTAAATAACATGGTTCACGCATATTATTTGTAGCAAACTAAAATTGACAATAAAATCGATTTAAAAACAAATATTATCTACGATTATTGGATGTTATTTTATATGTAAACTGAAATTTTGGAAATAAAACAAATTAACAAACAATAAATTCATGCCATTTCATTAGGTTCATAATAATTATTCTAAAAATACTTAAATATCTCTTGCGGCTCGGAGACTAGAAAAATACTTGTCAGCCGATGGGGGTCTTTTTTGACCCCAGTGGTTTCCTCATTATTGGCCTTATTCTTATGAATTTCAAAAAAAAAAATAGTCCAAGGGCTTAAAAATATCTCTTTGCATCATTCCTCATACATTTTTTTATATAAATCTGTGGTTTTTTAATAAATAATCATATTTTAAGTTGCGCGTAAAAAATACGTCATGTCAGCTCACATATGAATTGACTACTGAAGACTGTTCTCAGCGTTCCAAATTATCATACGAACAATCGTTATCGCGGGCGCTAATCAGCTGATAAGCGTTATCGCGTATTTATATAAACTACAAAAAGTCCAAAAAACTATGATATAAGAATACCTTAATTATAAACATTGTATCACCCATATTAAAATAGATATTTACGAAAATGTTGGTATTGGGGTCGCATTTCTTGAGTTTAGAAACGGAAAAGATATATTAAGAATAAGCGAATAAAATTTATCAAACTTTAGACATCTACATAAATTATACACAAAATATTTTTTTTTTTTTTAAAAAATCCAGTGAAAGCTTGTGTATCTGAAATGGGGGAGGGGTAATGGGCCAATTAAGTTTGGGAACGTATGGTGTAGATAACGTTATTTTGCGATCGATTCTTTTTCAAAGACTGTTATTTTATTCTCCAACATGTACGATATTACTAAATATTTTTGGCCACGCTATTGAGGGGTTAATATTGAAAATGTATCTTAAGTTTGCTTAATCTTACTAAAACACTGTTTTATTATTGTGTGCTATTGTTAATATTTGTGGAATAATTTTAAAGATAGACTAACAACACAATCAAAAGTTTTTCTAGTACACTGTGCACGTGTTAACAGAACGGAGTTAGGGTACATGGTATAATGAGAAATTATCGGAACTCGAAACAACTTTCCGAGTCGGTGGTCAATGTTATTGAACGAACGAGTTACTGTGAGTATGAACATGGAAAGTTTTTCTCTTTGTATCGTATTTTGAATGCATCATATAATACAACAAGAATATTCTCGAATACATTAATGGTAGAACAAACCCAAGTTTTTATGAACAATATTAAATTTATAATCGTACTATTTTAAATATTAAAATTATCATTGTACTACTCACAAAATTAAATAAACCATTCATTTTTCTTTTTGGAAAGTATCAAATTTATTATTGGAAATATTTCAATAATTTACAATGAAAAAAATAAATAAATACCAATTTCAGAATTTGTGTTTCTAGGAATTTGTTTTCTAGGAATGGCTGTTTTTGCTAATTCTTCCATATTAACTCATGTTTGCTCTTAATTTTGAGCATACGACCGTATGTAGGTTGACGAAAAATACTTGTTCCTCAGTTGATCAACTTCTCTTTTTTCAGATAGTAGGGAAATAAAAAGGCAAACGCCATAACAAAACCAGTGATTAGCCAATCGCTCTTGCAACGCCTTCTTATTTTAGGTTTGGAAGGGTAAGAGAGAATTTTTAGAGATCACAAACATCCATGCGTTCAAACTCAAATTGATTGAAAAAATGCTTTTCGTTGCATCACGAAAGCGGCGTTTATCAATGCAATATGAACCCGACATACATTTACCGTGTCAAATTATTTAATAATAAATACTTTAAAAATGAAAATTCACTTAAAAAAATAATTTTGTTACTTTCGATGGTTTCAGCGGTAACTTTGTGAAAGTTCATTTAATTTTTATTTTTTTTTTAAACCATGTCCGCTCCCAATGTGGAGCATATGGACTCCTAATGGAGTTTATCTCAACAGAAGTGTTTTCTACGAGAACTGTTTGTTACTCAGTTGCTCAACCTCTCTTTTTACAAAGAGAGTAGGGATAGAAGGATAGGGGCTAGGACAGGATTAGTGGTAAGCTAATCGCTCTCGATACGCCCCGTTCATAGGATAGGATGGGTGAGAGGGGGGAATTCGAGACATCACATATATCCATGCCTTTGAACAGAAATTCATAAATTGATTGAAAAATCGATTTATAAAACTGTCCGTACCGGGATTTGAACCCGGGCCCTCCGTAGCCGAAGCCAACACCGTTGACCACTCGACCACACAGGTGGAAAATTTAAATTAACTTTGATTATTCCACGTATTGTGTTACTAACTGTGACACGTGCTTAGCCTCTTTCAGAGGCATTTTCAGACTTACTATCGCAAAGTTTGCTTAAGTAATGAAGCAAGATTGATTCTAACATTTTAAAATTATGAAATGACAAAATGGAGTTTGGGTTTTTTTCCTTTTAAGGGGAGCAAAGAGGGGGGTGTAGAATCGAAATAAAGCAAACAAATAATGATACTAATGAGTTGCAATCAATCAGATTGGGATTTTTCCTTTTTAAGGGAAGCAAGGAGCTTGCTAATTAATAATTTTGTTAGTAAGCATTGTCTCTAAGTTTTTTTTTAACTTTTTCAAATGTATTAAGATGACTTCTTGATATATTTTTTCAATAGGTAAGATATTGCAATTATGTTTTATATAAATACATTTTTAGTTTATTTTAAACGAAGTTTTTCTACAAGAACAACTTGTTATTGAACTGTTCAACCTCTGCTTCTTCAATGATAGTAATAATAGAAGGACAAGTCTAGGACAGATCTAGTGGTTTGCTTATTGATCTCGTTATGCTTCAATTACAAATAATTTGAATTTCTGAAAAATCATATATCGATAGAAAAAAATATTTATGAAATTGTCCATAATGGGGTTCGAACCAGTGAGTAACATAACCAAAGCCAATGATGTTGACCGCTATACCACAGTTCCGGCATAAAATAACAAAAAATATAAAAGAGATAAAACGATAAATGTCTTTGAAGTAAAAGTTTACGTTTTACGGTGAAACGATAGTATACAAAATATAGCCCAATATTATTAGATTTATTGAGAAAAATTTCGATTGCGTGCAAATAAAGTTTAAAGGTATTTCGATTCGTATTTATTACACACTCTTAAAATAATATCCCGAAATATCTTATATCATAAAATAAGCAGTGGTTCATACTGCCTTTTTTATTTCAGCACGCGCGTAATATGTTTGAACTGCTCCGACAGGTGATGTTTTTTGATTGGCAAGGAGATAGCCACCTTCCCTACCTGTCGTCGGTTTTTAGCGTCGGCGTGTCTTATTCGCGAGGAAAAATCCAGGATACAGATTGATATAAATCTATATCGAAATTGGATTTCAGCTTGATTTATGTATCCCATTGTACATTTCGAGAGATCCTCACTGAACGAAGCAGATAGTTATATTTTTGTCAGCCTATTCTCTCGTAGAATGAAATAAATTTATATTTAGAGACACAAACTTAGATTTATATATCTTTTATCAAAAATGACGAACCTACGATTAAACGCAGTATTTCTAGTTTTTTTTTTAATAAAGAAAATAATAAGTATCTCTATAATATTCTTAATTTTAGTTTGTTAAATAAATACCTGTAAAATACCTCTCCTTGACAGAAAAGATATTCCTAGTGGATGGATTGTGATGATATTATCAATATTTAACCATTAAAAAAATAAAGGATTTTTAAAGTAAACTGTCAAATTTCTTGTTCGTTACATTTAAGATTTAAATATTTCAATGAAAATAATTTTGAAACAATACTTTGAATCTTAAAACAAAATACCAAAATGAGAAACATTACTTCTAAAACATTTTCAATGAAGTTTTATTTAAATTTCAAGCTATTTTAAAGAAGCTTTGTTACACTCACATTAAAGTTAAAGAATAATAAAGAAACCGAAAACTTTGTAGACTTAAAAGTTGTCTAAGATGACCTTTATTTCTTAACTGGCCAGCACATTGAACTAAATTTAATTGTTATTTACATATTTTTTTTACGAATTTTGGCATTGTCAGATATTCAAGATTACAGATGGGCTCACATTTATTTTATTTTGTCCACTTGAGCGTCTAAAACGCCCATGTTTACGCCCGGTATTAAAAAAAAAACAACAAAAAATTAAGCTGATATTATAAATTATAGATTTGTAGATATGAATTCAGTCAGTGTGTGAAACAAAGTTGATTTTGTAAATAGCTTAGTATTGTTTAAACTTGAATCAATCAGTATACTGTACCGAATAACCCTTAATCGGTATAAACTACCAAAGATAATTTTGAACGACAGAGTTAACAGAAAGGCACTCGAAGAGGAAGATATGTTGATAAAATTATACATGAAAGACTATAGCTTGACCGAGATGTACAACAATGATAGTTATATTACCTGCTCTGGGGAAGTAAAAACAACAATTCATATATCAAAAGAGTTTTTGATATTAACTAATGAATATAATATTGAGTTTTAAGAAACTTTGTGGTTGTTAAGGCTGACCTCCACTTACGTTAACCGGTCTAAGAAGTCTTCGTTTTACTCCGATAATTAATTCTGTTTTTCCCGCTTAACCTAGATGCACTTCAATTCCAGGGATTTACTTAGCATCGCTGTCCAGTTGGCAGGCTGCACGATGTTTTGCTTCTAGCCCGCCGTCCGGAGCTTAAAGCAGGAGGGGTGTGTTAGACATCCGCGTCCGCCGGAAATCATTAAAGCGTCCGGCTGTGTAGCTAGCACTCCCACACAACCACTCCCACCGCATTGATACGGAAACGGAAACATGCGATGCATTGTTGATGATAGTGATTGAAAGATTGAGGATAATAGAGAGGCTGGTTTTGTTCACGAGGCTGTTAATTTTGGATGTGACACTGAAGATTTCGACAGCATATTTGTCTGTACATTTTCACGGTTAATTTATTAAAATTAAAATATAATCTGCATTTAAAAAGATTGCCATTTTCGCATTATAACCAATGTATTTTTTTATTGTTAAATTATCTAAAATAGCTTTTTCTTACGTAAATAAGCATGCCTGTGAAATAACTTGTGCTTATTAGCAGTGAAATTGAATAAACTGACAACTGTTTTTACTATTAGGCATTATTTGGATGGTTTTCCTATTTAGTTAAATACAATATATATATGCAAAATGAAACTTTATACTTTATAAACGATTATCTTTCTGATTTTAATATAAATGTAACTGCTATTTTTTCAAGTCTTCAATTTATCCAAATTGAGCAGGGTTTCGTCTTATTTACTAAGTTTGAACACATCTGTGTTTACATTGAATACTTTCATAATATCACTTTACGTGATTAATATTAACCACTCTGTCAAATAAATTTGTTTATTTTAGTTGATAGTTTTTTTAGAGAATGCAGCAATAATAGAAATACAATCATTTTTTTAATTTTGTACGACCTCAATATGAAGACAAATTACATGATTGGAATGTAAAAAATCGTAACTCTCTCGCATTTGGTTCGTTATCTAGGGCAGCGGGTAATAGGGAAGTACATGAAAATACAACGTAATCATTTGAAACATACTGCTCGATAGAAATGAGCTATCGAGAGTTACTTAAATGCCTTATAAAATAGTCAGCTTCTAAGCAAAAAAAATAAAATATTTTATAATATATGAGAAATACTTAAAGTACCACAACTGTAAATACGATAACAAATTTAATGTTTGTGTCAGGGACCATTCCAAAAACCTATATATATATTTTAATAGATAAATTCAATACATCCCAATTGTGATATAGCGTCTATAGATAATTTTAATTTGATTCTTTTTTTTCTCGTAAAAGTTTACATTTCATTGTTTAGTTAACCATGCAAAATGGAAAGGGTTAATAAATTAAACAAATCCACAAAATAATTGAGGGGTTAATTTATAGCTTTTTAATGATTTAGTATCCTTATAAAAAACAGTCATAAAACCATGTACTGCACGTAGTAATAATATAATTTTTAGTGTTGAAAAAAACAATCTAAACACCTTTTGCTGGTCGCAAAAATACTGAAATCTTTTGATTATGGCTACGCCAACTTAAGTGCGACAAGATTAAATAACACTAAATTTAATAAAATGTTGGTGAATTAATAGATTTGAATTCACAAAAGCTTTCAAAGTCTAAACTATATTTTTGAGAACATTTTAATTCTCAACAAAAAATCGCTGGGTAACTGCTACTACCTAAACGAAAAATAAATATTTTAAAGCACTTAAAAACGGATTTGACAATAATTGTAAAAACATAAAATAGATTATAAGAATTTTAAGCAATAAAATTATCTTGTCACTATTCGCTTTCGAATGTCTGCAAGATGCTGTCTACGTATTGAGTGTACGATGACAGTTGACACAACCATGGAAATTTCTTGTTGTAAATTAATTAGTTTTGCCAATTTATATGTAAATCTTAGATTTTTTTATCCAACATACTCTAAGTTTGGAGCATATATACGTTTAGTATACATATATATCTTAACTCAACTGGAAATTCTCTACGAGAACTGCATGTTACTAAGGATCCCCTTTTTTAAGAGAGAGCTGTATATATAGAGCTTGACAAGACTAATGAAATATAGAGTTTAAGACAAATCTAGTGATTATTTAACTGTTTTTGCTTCATTTTTTTAAGAATTGGATGGGTGGGATAGAATAAAGACAATACGGATAGTCAAGAATTCGAAAACAAATCCATATATAGTATTTAAAAAATGAATTTGTAAAAATGTCTGCATTGAGATTTGTACCCGTGTACTCTGCAATTAAAGCTAACTAACTTGGTCATCCACCAACTGGCTAAGACAATTAACAAAAAAGTCGCATTACACTTACTTATCCCTCGATTTACGTGGTCAAAAAAAAACACACAAACGAATATCTTCATAGCAGTCTTAAGTTCCAAGCAGTGCTTTAGAAAATCATCCCTGCCTTTACTAACAAATTGTATGGCGGTTATACGTAGAATATATATATATATATATTTTTAAACCATGTCCGCTCCCAATGTGGAGCATATGGACTCCTAATGGAGTTTATCTCAACAGAAATGTTTAAAAATACCAATAATGACGTAGGTTTTTTTTTGTTGGAAATTTCAGCGAGACCTTAAAAGCATTTGCGCGCAATACAGTAAGATTTACAAAGATTTAAAAAAATAACAAAACACAAAAAATAGTTACAGACTATTCGATAAGACGAGAAGAAAAGCCTGCTGCTGGATTTGGATCCGATGATATTAGCGATATCGAGTCAACCAAAAAGAGAAAATTGGTTGAATTAGAATATAGTAGTTAGGAGGCAGAATAATACAATAACAATTATATAATTATGCTTTTAACTATGAAAATGTTATAAATTTATGTCGAGCTATTAAATCTATTTCTTTATAAAGTTCTCTTTTTTATGCAGATAATGTGTATAAATAATGTCTCATTTTGCGCTGTTTTCTGGAACCCATCCCCCTACTTTATATTAACTCAAATTCTCGATTTACGCGGTTTTGGTTTACGAAATATCTCTTGGAACGTATTTACCACGTAAATCGAGGGATAGATGTACATTAACATTTTCATTGAATGTTTATTAACAAAATACATCGGTAATGTTTCTCGAGTTAGATTATATGAAAATTGCACGCCAGTAGAGTGCAGCTAAAACTACTCTTGTGGCTAATGAAACGACCAGAAAACCTTGTGTCACTGCCCACCCTTCCACAACCCACCCCACTCAGGTCTGTCAACGTACATAATATAATTTTATATTATAATACGTACGTATGAAAAGCAAAGGTTATTTGGCGGTGAATGGTTAATACAAATGCACTCTGTTTTTACTGATTACGATAGTAAAATATCCTAGATGGTTAATAAAGATTATCATTTTTTATACTATGTTTTAATTATCAGAACGTAAATAAATGATTAAAAATAGATTGAATGGATATTTTCCCTTTGTTGATGATAACATTTTATTCTTGGTAGAAAAGAATAGCCTAAGAATATTTTTTTCAAATAAAGCACAACCGTATGAAAATTAGGTTTCCCGATCTATATTGAAAATTTCCTGATGATTTTATAAAATTTGGTAATGAGAACAAAATAAATGTTTTTATATTGAAATTAATGTTTTTATATTGAAATTAATGTTTATATAACATCTCTTGAAAACTGTAAACTTTCTCTCTCATTTTTAATATAATACTCAATATTTATTTTTTAGGCTTAAGGACTTTTTTCGGAAACGCAGAAAATGTGTAAGAAACATACAATATTCTTTTAAATAGAAACAACGGTTTTTTTTAAAAAACAAATGACGATTTTTTTATAGAATATAATTTGCTTTAGTATTATTTTTGTAATCATTAATTTAAAAAGAAATGCCTGAATTTGCTTCAATAATAACTTTTTTATAATTCTTTAGTATTTTTAATGGGTCCATGACACAGTGCTCAACGTTATTGGTTTCCATGCTGGACCTCACGAGTTTAAATCCCAGTGCCGATTTTTTTCAATTGACTTATCGATTTCTGTTCGAAGGTATGGTTGTTTGTGATGTCTAAAAAACGACTGAGTAACAAACAGCTATTGTAGAAAAACTTCTGTTGAGACTATTGAGATGCTCCACATTGGTAGCGGACACCGATAAAAAAATAGCAATATTTGATATGCTGTACAAGTAATAAAAAAAAATCTTAATATATTAATATTGATATTTTAAAACAGGCAAATCACGAGTCACAATAATTAACAAAGTTAGATTTTTTTATTTCATAAGATCTAAATAAATTTACACAAAGTTACTACAAAATCCATAAAGAAGAAACCAATTTAAATACTTCGCATACTTTTCATTCATTGTTCACAACCATAAACAATCTTTGAATGAATATAGTATATTATATTATATTATGTAAGACTTAAGCTAAATTTGTGCCAAAACAGAAATCCTCGAGTCCAACGCGTTCCTAACCACTCGTTTTATAATGTTAAACTTCAGTTGGAAAAAATCTGACGTTTTCCGTTGTGGCTTGGCCGGAAAATTCACGCAACAAAAACAATTTATGCTCGCGCAAAAAGCGAATACTCAGAGCCTCAAAAACGTATGGTTGTGGTCGCTACTGGATTTAGGTTCTGTTTTGACCCAACGGCTTTAGAATAGAGGTTCTGATACGTATATTTAAGCTACAGGGTTCATAAACAGTAAAATATCATATTGCATTAAATTTAACATTTCACAGAATGAATTTTCTCTTGGGTTTTTTTTTAAATATTAAAAGTGCCCAAAACTAACATATCGACTGTGGAAAGGAAAAAGGACGTAACCCACACATATAAAATTTTACAGGAGGCGAAAAATGTTTTGATGATTTTGGGCCATACACAACCTTGAAGTGCACGGAGACTTCTTAACTGGTTTTTAATTGACATAAAATAATATTATTTAAAGAAATCGTCTGGGGAAGAAAAATATTTCAGTCTTTTTTCTTGGTTTTAATTTTTTACAAGGTCATCCTTTTCAAACTTAAAAGCTAAATTTAGATTCTAAATCGGCATTTTCAGCTTCCATCCTTTTGATAGAACGTGTATCAAGTTGTGTTCATTGTGATTATCGAAAAAAAGCTGTTTTGGAAAAACTGAGAGTTACGTCCCTTTTTCTTTCCACAGTCGATATAATATTCACTATCTGTCAAAGTCATTTGATTTTTTTAGATTTTCAGAGCATTTTACATCGCATCTTAAATATTATATAAAAAAAAATGAAATTAAAAAAACACGATATTCATTTTCACTACTTCTACTTTTATGTAGTAAGATCGGGACCAGTTTCGCTTCTGGTTACTGGTCTTGATCTTGTTAAATAAAATTGAAAGTGGTTCAAAGTAATATTGTGTTTTTTTTTTAAATATAATGCCTTTCCACCAAATATTGGCAGTGAATACTCTTAAAGTGATAAATGAGATACTTAAATAATCATGTTTTTTTATTATGAATAGTGATATAATCTCAATAATAGTATATGGAAAAACCTTTCTAACATTATTTTTGCTAGGCTTAAAATCTAAAGCATCTAAAAGCAAAAACCAATACGTACATATATCCATCATTTAGCATTCACTTTACAATGTTGGATGGTAAATGATGGTTTTTTTTATTTTCACGCTCAAAATGATAGTAGTATTAATTTCATCTGTAATTATTTTCAATGGTGGGAAAATGATTATTTGTCTTTTACTCTCGCGGCTCGGAGACTAGAAAAATACTTCTCTGCCGATGGGGTCTTTTGTGACCCCAGTGGTTTCCTCATTATTGGCCTTATTCTTATGAATTAAAAAAAAAATAGTCTAAGAGCTTTAAAATATCTCTCTGCATCATTCCTCATACATTTTTTTATAAAAATCCGTGGTTTTTTAATAAATAATCATATTTTAAGTTGCGCGTAAAAAAGACGTCATCCCAGCACACATATGAATTTACAACTGACGAGTGTTCTCAGCTATCTTATGAACGATCGTTATCGCGGGCGTTTATCGCCTGATAGCTTTATCGCGTATTTATATAAACTACAAAAAGTCCAAAAAACTATGATATAAAAATACCTTAATTATAAACACTGTATTACCCATATTAAAATAGATATTAAGAAAATGTTGGTATTGGGGTCGCATTTCTTGAGCTTAGAACCGGAAAAGTTAATAATAGAAATAAATATAAATAAAATAAAATTTGTTGGTTTCGAGTTCATTGGTTTCTGCTTGTCTATCTTGTGATTTTAGTGACATGTGAAAAATGTTATTTATTATTATAAAAAATCGTTTGTTTTGCTATATTTTCTGATACTGTAGACCATGGATGGGTTACCTTTTCTTCTCTAAAGGCCGCATTCATTTTCTGATTCGACACGAAGGCCGCAGTAACCATTGACTAGGAAATTTTTGTTCGAAAAAAATTTTATGTCAATTTTTAATGCCCAGAAATTTGTGGATTTCCCAAAATTACCAGCGTGGGATCTTTTTTTTAAGTCTTTCAAGGGAGACAGCAAAAATTCCAAGAATTTAAGAAATTACAAAAAATTACACCGCACCAGGTTTTCCATGCCTGCTGTAGGCTAATCGATGCCTAATTGTAGATGCTTCATAAGTTCGCGCTTTTTAAAGATCGTAAAGATTTAATATAACCTGGAAATGCCTAAAACAATTCAATACAATATTGGAACCAATATCATTTTAATTTTACAAACAAACCTTTTAAACGGTTTTATTGTACAGGTCAACGTGTGAATATCATTCAACAAGATTAAATTATATAATTTAATGACATAATCATTCTGTATAGTCTAGCTAGATTATGTAGGCTTCTAACCTGTTTGCCTCATATATTTATGTTGTATACAGTTTCAATGTTTACTTTTGCGGCCGGCAGGAGTTTTGTGGCACAAATGTTGTTCAACTCTACCTCGATTGCCGTCTATTATAATCAAGATATGTGATTATAGTCGTGCGATAAAACTCGTATGCCACAATTTCAAATAAATCATCAACGCAGTGGTTTATTAATACTTGATAAATCAATCAGTCGGAAAATTATTCATTTAAAATAGATAAGATTATTTTTAAGATAATATAATAAATGAAATAAATTACGAACACATCATTTTAGCTTTTAGGGTTTTCACTGTCAATATTTCGTGGAAAGGCGTTGTTTAAATAAAAACGTAATATTTTTCATTAAATTTGAATCGTTCAAACTATGTACATTCTCACAAAGTTTGTCACTAACGACCCGGGTTTCGCCTTTCGGCATCTTCAGGCATTCAAGTGCACGGATGAACTTGAACTGACGCTTAGCAAATAAAAGTTTCGTGTTTATATAAGGTATAAATGCATCACTGAGTCCAAAGCCATTGCTGGCGAAAAGGATGAGCCCATGGGAATGCCAACAGATTTGTGTAGTGAGCAGTTTCAAGAATTATATAATTTGTTTGTCGGCAAAGGTTTTATGATTATATGATTTTATGGTTATATAGGGTATAGAAACCTTTGCCGACAAACAAATTACATAATTCTTGAAACTGCTCACTACACAAATCTGTTTGAATTCCCATGGGCTCATCCTTTTCGCCAGCAATGGCTTTGGACTCAGTGATGCATTTATACCTTATATAAACACGAAACTTTTATTTGCTAAGCGTCAGTTCAAGTTCATCCGTGCACTTGAATGCCTGAAGATGCCGAAAGGCGAAACCCGGGTCGTTAGTGAAAAAATTTGTGAGAATGTTCATAGTTTGAACGATTCAAAATTAATATTGAAATTCCACCAAGCACCTTCAGTCGAAATCTTAAATTAAAAAAAAAAAAAGTAATATTTTTTTGTACTTTATTCCACTTTATTTAAATAAAGTGCAATAAAATACATAGTAATATTGTGTTTTTATTAACATCATTAACATTTGTATTATAAGTACTTTTTAGAGTGGTTTATAAATTAAAAAGTGTATATCGTCACACTAAAAGCAGGATTTAGTTAATAAAAATTTGATAGTTTTTTTTAATTTAAGATTTCGACTGCAGGTGCTTGGTGGAATTTCAATATTAAATTTGAATATTCAAGTTCAGTTTGTAGGTTCAAGTTAATCCGTGCACTTAAACGCCTGACTCCGAAAGGACTCCGAAAGGTGAATTACGGGTCGTTAGTGACAAAATCTGTGAGAACATAGTTTGAACGATTCAAATTTGATAGTTTTTACTTAGTAAACAGTAAATGAAAATCTTGACTTGTAAGATAAAGCCTGAACGCCTTGATATTTTAAAATAATTGCAACTAAAGTGAATTAAAGTTAAGAATCTGACCTGTCAAATCAAAATTAGTGATTAATTTACGAGGCAATCTGCAAAAACCTCTCAGTCTTCATGGTATAATTACCGATAAAAAATGTTTATCAAATTGGTACAAGAAATTTACCGACTGAGCCTAGATAATTGATTTATATGTGATTGAAATGGAGTTGTCTGGACCAATCTGATAATACATTGCTGGCCATTATAAAATTAATTTAGGAAAAAGACATTATTTCATATTTCTTTTTAACTTAATAAAAAAACACACAAATAAACAATAATACGGAAAAAATCTTGTTAACGTTCATTTAATTTAAAATTACAGTTTTAAGAAATCATAAATCTTCTGAAACTGACCGCTTTTTTATTTCTGGCACTTAAGTTCAATGTTTTTGATTTTAAGATATTGCTCTAATAAAAACTGCCACGGACTAAATCTCAAAGTTTGCTGTAAATTTCTATCGATATTCAGTTAGAAAAAACATTAATTAATTATTATATTTATGTTTTGCTGGTGGTTTTGTCCAGGCGGAATTGACGCCCCCATGTTGACTATAAGAAAATAAATATAAAGTATAAGCAGCTCTAAAAAAAGAAATTAAAATCAAAAATAGCATAGTTAACCTAGATCAAGAAACCAATCCAATAAATTAATTAATTTCTTCAACTAAATTTAATTATTGACAGCACTTTTCCAGACGGCTTTGATACTAGTGACTATGACGGGGTACCAACTTTCAATTGATATCCAAGAATCTCATCGTTAACACGATACAGTCTTTCAATTGATGCAGAATGGCTAAAGCTGCTTTAAAGTACATAAAATCATAAGTTTTCTAGTTAAAAAAAGTAGTTAATACATAAATTAAATATCTGGTAATTCGAACCCATATATCTTGAAGATTCGAGCTTGCTTTATTTGACCTCGGAAATCAGAATAATTAATACACCTTACCAAAAAACATTAAATATCATGCTATGGTATTTTATGGCCTCTTCTTGAATACAATAACAGCTTCTGTAATAATTTCAACCTTTTGTACAAAATTTCTGTTTAATATTTAAAAAGCAAACTGATTTATGAGGTTGATAACATAAATGATATATATTTTACTAAAGTATGTTCAAAAATTAATGGTAGGTTATGAAAAGTGTAATAATTCTGTCAAGGGAAATTTAACATTATTAAATTTACATAAAATACGATTACAATAAATTATTACCACCCATAGGAAAAAAGTCTCTAAAGCTTGTGAATTTCAGCTCAATAATTGATTTTTCTTATTTTTATTGTCTTTTTGCAACCTTCCCAGCTTTCCACAGGCCTGTTTGTATCTCAAAAACCTACTGCTTAAGTGTCAAGATTATTTTTTAATCTGATGAAACTACTCTTAATTTCCTACAAGAGAGAAAGTTTAGGAAAGTTTTCAAATGTACCGAGATTATGAGAAAACCGGTGGTTCGAAATTGGACCCACTGAACGACTTAGAGTTAATTAGTGTTAAAAAACGGGATATGTTTGGTGGGTTACTTAAAAAATATTAACGTTATAATAGTCATACGCTTAGAATGCTAATAAAATAGTAGTACTAAGGAGAGAAATCCAGGATAATTTTGTTTCCATACGCTTCGATTCCAGAAACTGACTATTACATTGATTTGTTGTATAGAATCCCAAAAATAAAACCTTTTAATCATGAATTTTTAGTTTTCAACATGAAACAACGATTACTTTCTGATCCGTGGTTTAATCTCGTCATATCATAGTTTCATCTCCATAACAGAATGTCGATTAATCGTTGATCTAATTTGTTATATTCTTAAATTCGAGAATTAAATTAAGTAATAAGTTAGGCTTAGTATTTTTATTATGACCGATGTGACCATTGGGGTCACAGCTCTAAATTTATTGTTTGAGCAATTTCGTTTTTTAAACCTGAGCTACTTTATTTAAAATTGTTGAAAATACGTAATGCAAATATATTTTTTACACAAAAACATACGTTTCAAATAAACACGGTTTTACTGTTATTTTAATATTTAGACTCTAGGAGGGCTTTACTATTTGTAAAAGCAGGCTTAAATATATAAAGTATTATGCAACAAAGTGTTGTACAACTAGTGTCCAAATTATTTTTTAAAATGTCAAATAGTTTTAAAGTTATACCTTTTTTCAAAAGTACCTAATTTTTGGAAAATTTCGCAAAAATTCCCCGATGCAAATGAGTGAGTAAAGGATGATTTTTTCTAAATAAAAGACTTAAAAACTACAGAGTTATAAACTTTTTTGTACGCAATAAATTTTTGAATATTTACTTACCACCGATAATGTTAATTAAATCCAGGTAAACTCGATAAGAATATTTGACATCACAAACATCCACGTTTTAAATCTTAAATTTAAATAGAACATTGACATTGATCTTACCGGTAATCGAGCTCAGACTTACCTGATTGGTAGAGCAAGCTCTAACAAACTAGGCTACATCGGAAGGTACAGCTTAGTAGCGCATGGTAGCATTGAACATACCAAAACCTTAAAATATTTAAAGTAGGACCTTTCTTTCTTACACAAACAACTGAAAACATTTATATAAAACCATTACTCGAATTGAGATAAAGCTCTCTTGATTAAGTTGGAGAAGGCTGACAAGTACGTAAGTAGTTGGAGCTTGTTTTTCATAGTAGACCTAATTAAGCGTGAAGTGAATGCGAATTTTGATTCGTTTGAAGAGAAGTTTAAGTTCTTTGTTCTGGATGCACTTGTACTAACTTATATTTAACTATTTCATCGTGATACGTGCAATAGTAATGCAAGACTTAGTTGGTGAAGTATACGTACGGCTATAAGAACTTTACCTTTCTACGATATTACTATTGTGTAGTTTGTAAGGGTTTTCTAGGCATCGTTGAATATCTCTTTATGATAAACTCATATGCGCATTACATTACGAGAGTTCATTATTCATCGTAGACTACAAAATTTACTTCATCTGTATCATACTTAAAGCACTTCGACAAAACCACTATAAATACTCATAAACGCGTATCCAATTCTACAAATTATGTCTTATCATCTGTGCCAAAATTGAACGTGTGCCAAATGATAGTTCTGTATAAAATATGTATTTCAGGTTGACCAACGTTGATCAGGTTGACCAACGATTGTGTTTAAAATCATTATGTTTTACACACATACATTTGCGTGAAGTGACCCATTTTGTTATGTTATAATCGATAAAAAGAGTTAGTATTGATTATAAATTACAATTTAATTTAAAATTCGACATACGAAAACTTTCCCAAGATAAGGGCACACTCTAGGTCTAGAGCAGCCATACTAAACCTGCGGCCCAGTAAGCTCTTATGTGCGGCCCAAAATAATTATAGTCGCCAAATATTTTACATGCGAAAACCGCAGTAATGGCGTGCCGGCTCGACTAGTGACTGTATTTTACGTCAAATCAGTCGCTAGTTGCGACGCCATTGTGCATCATACATAAATACATATGCACGCAGTATAGTATGTGTTATATTTGCAGTTTACTATAAATATGTTGCGGCCCACCACTCATGTAGAGAAGCAAAAATCGGAATGCGGCCCGGAGGAAAAAAAGGTTGAGTATGGCTGGTCTAGAGAAAAAACGTTTTAAATTAATTTAAATGCAATATTACAATGTTTCCGTTTGACTTTCATAACTTATAGATGTCACGAGTTTAATTCTCAATGCAAGCAGCATTTTTACAATGAGAGGGATTAGCTTACCATTAGTTCTGTCTTAACCATATCCTTTTTTACCCTACTCTTTACGTAAAAAGCAATTATTGTATTTATTTATTTATTTTGAGACATCTTTATTAGGAAGCAATATTATTAACATTTTAGGACGGTCATATTTATAACTGTAGACACTTTGTACACTATCCTACATTTTTTTGATTTAGGGTTTTGTCATTTTGAGGCATTTAAGTTTATTAGTGTTCTCGAACTGACAGCTAATAAGCAGTATACATCGTTTATATATATAAAGTAAGTTATATTTTTAATAATATACATACCTTTAATAGTAGTGGTATCAAATATTGTCACTTTTATGGTCGCATGTCGTATAACTTAATTCATTTACACTGTATAAAAAAAATTAAAAGGCTGATTTTTATACTGTTCGATTTCTCTCTTTAGAACTGTTTCTATCGTTGATACGTATTTTACAAGTTCAGCTGTCTACAATATCACCAATGGACCATTTTTTATGTCTAGTTTTATATAAACTTCAAGTATTTGTAAACTGAAGAAACTGGCAGACGGTCGTAAATAAAAAATCTTAACGATTTATTTTTGCAAAGTGATCAAGGGAAGCACGATTGTAATCGATAGTTTCAGAAATGACCCAAAGGGGAGCCAGCCCATTTGAACGAAAACACAAAGCACGCCCTACCAAAACATTCCAGAGGTTTCCACGCAAAACTTTTCACGCTATGTGAATAAATTACCTAGTTGAACTAACTATGCAAATAGGTACACGATGAACCTCAAAATTGTGTCTATTTCTCAGTAAAAATTATCACGAGAATTATTCAAAATATTTGTTAAGCAAGACAATGAAATTTGCATAATTATTTATGGCGATGATAATTAAGATCACAGTGACCTTTCTCGCTTAGTTTTTGAACTGTATTGACAACTTTATAATATTGTGTATAGTTGACTGCCTAGTAAAAATATTGATCTTGTTCTAAAACTAAAGGCGGGATAAAACAATAAATTAGCTCATTTTCGGTAAAGTGAGCCCAGTGGTTTTTAAAAAAAAAATAGGTTAGGTGCGTTTTAATATTTTACACATCTTAATGTATCGAAAAAGTGAAGTAACCTCAGTTGAAACACATTGCAATAGTGTAATCTACGTAAAAGTAAAGTATGCAATCCACCAAAACACCAAATAAAGACGTGATTTTACTTTATAGTCAAAAAAAGTTTAAATGTTTTACTAGTTAGCTCACTTCACCTTTTTTTTTTAACCATGTCCGCTCCCAATGTGGAGCATATGGACTCCTAATGGAGTTTATCTCAACAGAAGTGTTTCTACGAGAACTGCTTGTTACTCAGTTGCTCAACCTCTCTTTTTCCAAAGAGAGTAGGGATAGAAGGATAGGGCTAGGACAGGATTAGTGGTAAGCTAATCGCTCTCAATAAGCCCTGTTCATATGATAGGATGGGTGAGAGGGGGATTTCAAGACATCACATACATCCATGCCTTTGAACAGAAATTCATAAATCTATTGAAAAATCAATTTATAAAACTGTCCGTACCGGGATTTGAACCCGGGCCCTCTGTAGCCGAAGCCAACAACGTTGACCACTCGACCACACAGGCGGCATGACACAGACTTCACCTTAATTATTACAAAATATTAGTCAATGAATATTATTCACTAAATATTAGTCAATGGATCAATTTATCTTTGCTTCAAGAATCTAATAAGGTGCATGTTCATAAAAGTAATAACATATTATGGATTTCAACCAATGACTGCAAATCCGATTAAGTAGTTATCAGTTTGCTACAGTTTAACTGTCTTTATAATATTAAGTTTATAGTAAGATCGATCGTTGTGGTTCATTGGTAAAATATTTCCAAATACATAACTTGTTTTCCAAAGATTGGAAAAGCAATAATCAAATGGTGGCCATGAATCATATTTTATTCTCCTGTGTCCAAGATTTATACATTTTATTTAAACAGGCGTTTACATAAGAGGTTCTTAAGTCAGACTATGTTGTAGTATCTGAAAAGTATATTTTTAAGGACCCAGGTAATACCAAACACTTTGTTGAAATATTTAGAAGTTTATTAGCAACAGATTTTTGTAATTACTGAAGTTAATAGAGCGAAATAATTTTGACATAAGGTTTTTTTAGTTATCTGGTAAATGAACTAGACGATTGAAACTGTCAGAATACATTTTTTAATGTAAAATTCCTATTAAACAAACTATTTTTATGTCATGTGCACATATTCATAGATTTATTCTCAATTTATAGACATCTCACTATTGTTTCTTACCCTTCACTCAATATTAACAGTTTATAATATTATTTGATAATTTTTTGAAGATTTATTTATTTAAGTGTTTTAAATGTGTGTAATGTATAATAAAAACATATTAATCACTGCATATCTTCGTTTAACTTAAGCTTTGAAGATTTTTTTATGCTTTCTTTGATATTTTGACGACTTGCCTTAACTATCCCTAAAATATAATATTGCGAGTGTCTTTTTACACACCGTGTTGCCAGCTTTACTTATACATACGTATGTGGTGACGGCAGACAGTAGGGTGAAATTAACTTTTTAAGGTGATTAAAACTAAAAAAAACTTCAGTTGAACATCAAATTATTAGCATACCCAAATTACATTTTTTGATTGTAAAAATACCATCATTGATTTAATATTGTATATTTACCAAATTTAGATTATATTTTGAAAAATCTTGACCAGTATCAAACTATTTGATTGATTTATCGAAAAAAAAATCAAAGTTAATCTTACCTTTATCAATATTTTACTCGTAAAGATAGCAGCTTTCTTCTGTAAATTCTTGTAAATTCTGAAATCAAAATAAAAATATCATTTTATTTAAAATATAGTCTTAATGTGTTTTAATAAAAAAAGAAAAAGAATTTTTACGTTTAAGTTGACAGTATTGTGTTAAAAGGAAAAGGACAGTTGCCTTGTTTATATTTAAATTAGAAAAAACTTGGTAACATAGTGTGGATCCAGAGTTAACGTAAAATTTGTAATTTTCAATAAAAATTTAAGCAAACCTTCTCTGAAGGAACATTATTTATTATTATTTTATACAATAATTTATTTACCTACCATCTGTGATACTTCCACGAGTTCATGATTGTAAATAAAGAAGTATATTAATCATTTAACTTCCTTGGCAATGTTTTATTAAATATTATTCTGTAATAATAACTTGCTTGTTCGAATCAAATGTAAACAGTTCGTTTTTCCTATTCGAGCAGATCTTATGAGTCTTTTCTGCGTCTGATATTAGTTTTGGTGTTTGCACGACCTTCGATATATTAGAAAATAATAATAAATTTACGTAGAAATTTGTAAGACTCTTGTTTCTTTAAGTAATGTTTACTTTAATATGGGAGTATAATAGAGAGAGCAATTTGACTTTTGGCTCCAGCCAACAATTATTATTATTTGAGTGATCCTTAAACAGAGATGTTTACATATATTTATACGAACATTGTTTATTTTATATGGATTTAACAGCTTTCTTGGAAAAAATCGTTTTCAATATTTAATAAAAACAAAAACGCATTGATTCAAAGTGGTTTCTTACCGTTAGTCTTACTAGAAAAGAACAGTAGTTACATAGTTGATGAAACATGATAAAAAGAAACTAGCCAAGTTAACTAATTATTAACAGTCATGGAAAAGAGAGGGACGTATAATCAATTGAATTAAAAATAATCTTTATATTATAATTAGGTAAACTAAATATTAAAATTACTTATTGATGAAAATCCTGAATTTCAGGCGTATAAATCATAGTTTAATTAGTGGTGAAATGACCAAATAATTAAATCAAATTTGAATTGATTTCTGTTAATGATGTATTAAATTGAGAGTTGGCCAAGTATAAAATAATTACAGGTGTTTGGTTGTTATTTTTATTTAATTTAATATTAGAAAAGGTATTATTTTATAACTTCATTATTATTTTGTGGCTTTAAATATATTTTTTTGTATTGTATATATAGTCGTTAATATTCTAAGTGGATCTTATTTAAAAAATAATAAAACAAAAAATAGCAGATTGAAATTGTCCGATTATGTCCGTAGCATATTGTTTTTGTCATGTAGAAATAATCGTGATGGTCCTATCGGGCATCCAGATCTAGTTTCGTCTTCAGAAAATTTCTGTCACTTCAAGAAATTTGCTACTTCTTTTGGAGAAAAAGTTCACCTTCCCTGCCTCTCACCATTCAATCCTTAATAACATCTGTCTCAAAATCAAAAGTTGTTTATTAGTCCCATTAACTATCATTCTTGCTTATTATTATTTAATTGTTTTTTTTACTTGTGATTATACCAATTCTTTGTATTTAATTAACCTTTATTAATATCTATATATTTGTAATTATTATTTATTGTTGCCTTTCAAATTGTACCTAAATAAAATGTATCTTAACTGTATCATTGAGGAGATATCATCTTCGGTGTGATGCAGAAAAGAAAAGAAAAAAGTTTATCGAATAAAAAAAAAAGATTGAAATTATTTTTCTTTAATCATTTTAAGATAGCAAATATCGTTTTACTCTAAAATATACTATTATGTAAACAACATATACAATGAAATGTTATTCTGTTTTGCTATCATTAACAGCATCTCAAATATCAATAACATGATGCCATAAACATAAATAACTTCATTTAAAATATATTCTTATATAACATAAACTATCAAGAAATGAAAACTTACAAGGCTAATAACCGTTATTAATTTATGTATTACAGAAGTCTGATTTTTGACAAATATTTTTATTATATATATTCTTATTAAAGCTATAAGAATTCTTTCAGTAAAAATGAAATGTCTTTACAGTTTTTACATATTATGCTTAATAACTCAGCAAAAGCAAAACTGTGTCGAAATCTTCCATTATAGATTATGGTTATAATAAAAACGCAATAATTCGTGTTTTGCTGACGTAATTTAGTATGTCTTATTGCTCCATTACTTAAAAATATTACTTATGTAAATATCGATGGATTGTATTAAATTTTGAAATAATCATTAGAGATTTAATTCGATAATTTGAATAAAAAAACAACACATATTTTTTTCATTGTAATATATTTACAATCAACTATTGCTCGAAAATATTTATCAAAACAAACAAATACCAATATTTTTTATTGTTATAATTTTCATGTAATAAATTACAGTATATTTATAAAAAAAACATTACAATTTATGAACGCACTAAAATCGATTTATCGAACGTTTCAGTTTTAAATGCTCACTGCACATGAAACTAGTTCAATATGACTGATTATATTGTCTTTTCATCAGCGAAAAACAATTGGAAAAAAATATTCATATAAATTAAGTGCTGTTTTAATTTTATACCGTATTTTATTAACTTAATTGCTATCCATCTTTACTTTAAAGCGTCTATTACAGTTTTACAGTGCGTGTTTGAAAATGAACAACGTTAAGTAATTAGAAAAGGGTTCTTGAAATTGAACACCTTCAATGAGCCATAAAGATACTGTGAATAAATACAAGCGTACACTTTAAATAATTTAACTCTATCCGTGATAAGTTAACGGGTTGTAAATGAATGCCATTTGTTAAATCTTTTAGCACTAGTGACAATATTGCAATTATTGTACTCTAGAACAAAGCTTTTTTAATCAATCAAACTGTTTTTTTGAATCTACAAACTTGTCGGTAACGTAACAAGCTTTGACTCTCAGTGTTTTTAAAAACAGCGCCTTCTCAATAGTCACAATGTGTACAACTTAATACATGTGAGACTGTGGAAAGGAAAAACGACGAAACTCACAGTTTTTTCAAAACAATCTTTTCTCGATAATCAAAACCTATCAAACACGATACACGCTCAATCAAAAGGATGTAAGCTGCAAATGCCGAATTAGTATATAAATTTACCTTTTAAATTTGAAAAAAGATGAGCTCGTGAAAATTGAAACCAAAAAAAAAAGACTGAAAAAAATATTTCTCCTATATAATTTCTTTAATTATTATTAGATTACGTTAATTAAAAACCAGTTTAGAAGTTTCCTTCCACTTTAAGGTTGTGTATATTTCATAATTTGTACATGACCCAAAATCGTCAAAACACGTATTTTGTCACTCCTGTAAAATTTGCTATGTGTGGGTTACGTCCTTTTATCTTTCCACAGTCGATGTTATACCAAAAAGTTGTATGCTGAAAGTGCCAAACTAGTATCTAAATTTTGCTTTTAAGTTTGAAAAACGAAAGGACTGCAAAAATTGTGACCAAGAAAAAGGATTAATTAAAAGGTTTTTCTTTATCAATTTCAATTTTCTTTATCATTTCTTTGAAATTACATGTTTTGATTCATGTTAGTTAAGAGTCACTTATTTATAATTTCTACTGTATTTTGTTAGTTCTTTTCAACGCCAATGGGTCACTACACCTTCTTATTTCAATTTGTTTTTGTATAAGTAGTACTGTTAAATTATATTTCTTATCAGTTGAAAATGCTTGCCATGAGCAAAACCGTTCCTTATCTTGGTAAATAAAAGTGTTACAATTTAACTTTTATTTTAAATAGTCAAAACACATTCCTTTGATAAATATTTAAAGAGTACTTAAGTTTCATAGAAAACCAAGAAGATTTAAATGTTATGTCAGAAGTTCTTTTGTTAAAAAGTTGCTTACTCTGGATTAATTTAAATGACGGCAAGATTTTTGCATTGCGTTTGATAGTAACTAATCGACTTGTGGCTCCTATTCAAGTCGCAATTGAAATTGTGGTCTAGCTCACCCCCACTTAAGCCTAAGTTTAATTGGCTATTAAATGTGAAAACTTTCTCAGAAACAGCTGTGGAAAGCGCTTGTAACTTACAAAACGGCAATTCTTTGTGCGAAAATTATTTTTACTACACGCTCGAGAGCTATTTTACGGGCCGTTTGTTGGGTTGACGCTGTTTATTGATATTGTACGTTGAAAATTCGCCCGGGGATAAAAAAAATAACAATAAGGAAAACACTTTTTACGCCATTGTTACGTTTATTATTAAAATTTTATTGAAAATTTTATTGCCTCGAGACTTATTCAATTCATACCAAAAAATAATCGAATATTTTACAGCGAAAACACTTGTTGATATTAGAAATTACAACCACCAAATATGATAAAAACTACCAGGCTTTCTTCATATGTTATATGAGACTATTAAAGATAAAGCGAGCCGAGTAATATTGTGTCATATTATACACGTCTTAAAGTATCGTAAAAGTGAAGTAACCTCAATGCATTTGCAATAGTGTAAATTATACTATGCAATCTACCAAAACACCAAATAAGGACATGATTGAACCAAAAAAAAAGTTTTACCATGTTAGTAGTTGGCTCACTTCATCTCTCGAGGGCCCATATGTACATACATATCATTGAAACAAGTAAACTCATTATGAGGCTTGTTTTCAATTCTTTATTTTATAAGATGGCAGTTAAAAAACATCTGTGACGCTTGCAACTACTTTTTATAATGAATTCAACGTCAAAAGACGCCTGTGTGGTCGAGTAGTCAACGTTGTTGGCTTCGGCTACGGAGGGCCCGGGTTCAAATCCCGGTACGGACAGTTTTATAAATTGATTTTTAAATTGATTTATGAATTTCTGTTCAAAGGCATGGATGTATGTGATGTCTTGAATTCCCCCTTCTCACCCATCCTATCCTATGAACGGGGCGTATCGAGAGCGATTAGCTTACCACTAATCCTGTCTTAGCCCTATCCTTCTATCCCTACTCTCTTTGGAAAAAGAGAGGTTGCGCAACTGAGTAACAAGCAGTTCTCGTAGAAACACTTCTGTTGAGATAAACTCCATTAGGAGTCCATATGCTCCACATTGGGAGCGAACATAGTTTAAAAAGACGTTTTTTATATTTACATATGTTAACTATGGTAATTTATAAAATGCAACAATTTTTGTCATCAGACTAATAAAATCAATCCAAAGATTCATGAATCAGCATCTTATATAATTTTTCATTCAAAAATAGCTTTCCACTGGCAATAATTTTGTGTTAAGTTTTTTTTTATTTCTAAACAATATTAATTAATATGACTTCATTTTTCTTGTAATGGTGAGTAAGCTTAAACGAATATTATTTCTTAAAGTTCTTATCAAAGATTTTATCGAATTTTGCTGTTTGAAAGTGCGTGCATATTAAAGCAAACGTAAACATTTTGGTAATAATATTCAGGTATAAATTTACCTTGATTTTTTTAAAACAATTCTGCTTCAGGTGTAGCGAAAAATATCAACAATGAATTGGCACAAAACCGGAATCGTTCAATAAAATATTAACAAAAGATTTTTCCACACGTTATCACGGCTAAACATACGCATCATATGGTATTGCTAAATATATTTTAAAAGAGATTATTTGTCAATCCCCACGCATAAAAAGGATATAAAGCAATTTTTCCATGTTCGTGTTTTTTAACCAGCGATTTTTTTTTCTATAATAAATGTTTTTTTTTTAAATTTGATTCTGTAAAATTATAAAATAACTCTAAATGTATTGTGATGTTTATAAAGTTAAATTTTATTTGTTATAATGCTTGCATACTAAGTTTTATCCTAATTTATGATGTGGTATCTTTTGTATGCAAAATATTCGTGTTAAACTATTAGACAATAATAATAATAATTATCAAAGTTAAGGTTCGTCTCAAAATTTCTTGAATAGCAACGAAGTATGTTGAAGCCCTTGTAAGTAACTGAATTAAGCACATCTCTTCATATAGGGAACTTTACAGTAATCATATTACATGAAAAGATAGTTAAATGATAATGAAATAATGTACTACGAATTCAATCATCGTTGTTTGCATGTACAATTATTTTAGACAAAACTTATGTGGGGCTTTTTAAGAAAGCAATATTAAAAATGTGTTTTAAGAGAAACAATATTTTGGCATTTTTTTAGTTTTACATTTTAATTCGTTACAATATTTTAGCATATCCAAAATCTTACGTCATTCTATTCATATAAAATCCATTAATACAAAAAAACCCTTTCTTTGAAAAAAAAACATATGTTACTCGTCAAGCTTGCGCTAATTTTAATAACTTTTGTCTGTAAAATGTCTGTAAATGAACGTGAAATGTCTGTAAAACCCTTCTTTTGACTAGACGGACATCTCACAATAAATATAACAAAAATGCTACCAATTGTGAAATTACAATTTTTACCTATGATTTTTTGTTAAACGTGAATAAGATATAAGATATCTGCACACTGAAATGTTGTGCCCTTAACTATAACCTTTTCTTTAGAAATGCCTGGAACAAATTTTATGCAAACGTAATATTTTTTATACAGTAGAACAGTGATTGCGGTACACTAAGAGCTTGTTGAAAGCGCACCGTGAAAAAAAAATGATAAATTAACAAAAAATCTCTAATAATTAATAGGAAAAACTGATAAAATATCCAATGTGATTTCGATTTTGTATGATCGTACTCGTAAACTTTGACAGTTTTCAACATCATATATGTATAAAATCTGCAAAATCTGCCTTAGGAATCATATATATGGATTTTCTCATCCAATTAATTACATTTTGTCAAGGATAGTTATAGTTATAGTTTTTTCATATTTCCATGTTTATCTTTTCTTTAACTGTTATGTATTTTTTTTTAGTTTGTAATAAAAGTTATGTCCGCATTTTTTTCTTATAATCAAAGTGCACCGTGACTTCAAAAAGGTTGATAACCGTGGATATATAATAACATGTTTAGTTTTAGAAATGGAGTGCACGCTTTGAATGACGATCCCATAAGACATGTTCAACATTTCGCTATATATCATCACATTTTCACGTTCGTAAACTCAACGAACTTGGAAGTAAACTCGCCATTACCTGTAATGAATTTACTTAACCAGTTATTTAAAGTCCAAACATTGAATTTATATTTGAAATGTAATGGTAAGGTTATTTTAACTTCGATGGTTTTCAAATGATCCCTTGATATTAATTGCATTTTTTTATAATTTATTCAAATAAGTGTCCTATTTTTTTTCGCTTAGTTTATTGAAAGATTATATTAAGTCATACTATTGTTTGCTGTAAATGATAGCCTTGTATAAAAACGTTACAAGTTGATGTATTAAAAGATACTAATGGTGATGAGAAGAGTTTCATCTACCTCAAAGTAACGTGAAGTTAGATCTAACATTATCAATGTGAAAGGTTATCATCCAAACCTTTGATCAAAAATACATACAGCTTGTAACGTACATAAAGATTTCTCGTTAAATGCCCTTCGAATTTCGGTAGCAAACCTATTGGCAAACTACGAAAGACGTAATCTGTAAGTCACTTTTTCTCGGTTTTCTTGTTTCTTACAGAGTAAAGAGTTATAATAACATATTTCAGGGAGGAGATCAAAACTTGTTTAAGCGTTAAATATTCTATAACATGAAATGAAACACGTTAGAGATGTTTATGAAAACCCAAATTTTCCATACATCCGAACAGAATAAATAGTATTATAGATTTTTTGATTAAATTGACGTTTACTTGTTAAAACTCCATTACAATTAGGTCAAAATAACACTGTATTTTAGTTCTACAAAATTTGTATTACCTTGAAAAATATTTCAGCTTTGCACCCTCGTCAGAATTATATTTGAACTAAATTTAGATTTGCCTTTCATGCACTGGCTTAAAAGAGATACACTAAATATATGTTTTATCTATTTTAACATCCTTAATATTTTAATCTTCCAGCAAACAAAATAAATATAATTTTTGAAATTAATCACCATTTAAATCTGTAGGCATTCTTGTGGGTTAACCCATTTCGCCAGCAATGGTTGTAAACTAAATGATACATTTATTTCTTTTATAAACACGGTACACATATTCTTTAAATGTCGTTCAATTTCATCCGTGCACTTAAACGCCTGAAGATACTGAAAGGCAAACCCCAGGTCGTTAGTAACAAAACTTGTGTAAATGTACATAATTTGAACGATTCATATTTCTTTAATATTTACTTACATAGTTAAAAGTTAAAATATTAAATGTTGTAAATCGACTGTGTATTTCTAGGAAATGTGACAAAAATGGTATTATTTAACAGTCTTCATAGCATATTATTTTAAATTTCAATGATTGTGTATTGCTTTTTTATGGATATAGATTAATATTTTTTTATCATAAAAAATATGAACTTAGACAAATATCGTATATTTGATCCAAAGTGTACGCAAGATTCAATTTATTGGTATGCCTGGTTGCTTTTTAGCCAATGACTTTCAACTTAGCAGTTTCGCACGTCTTTTAATTGCGTGAAAAACCCGCACAGTGCCTCGGGGAATTTCTGGGTATTGTCCATGAAAGGTAAATATTATAATACCTGGCTTATAGTTAGATTTTACAACCAAGAGTGTGAAAAGCATTTATTTTACAGCCCTGTGGCGTCAAATCAATAGTGGATAGATCTTAATTACTGTATTTTTACTAGTTTTAAGCACATGGTATTGCACATCAATTGTTTTTGAGCTAAGCGCATTACTAACGACACTTAAAAGCGTATAAAGTTCCTGTAAAATGGTATAGTTTAAATTATTTGTGGTTGGTGGTGGAAATAATATTATATAAAACTAAAAACACTAGCACAAATTTTATTCCTAGACAAAATATGTTTAAAACAATATGCGTTCATCTAGGCGTAACATAAAAAAGCTAACGGAATGAAATAAAAGAAGAACGACAGAAATTTATTATTGTCGAATAGTTGGGGAAAAGAAGAAGGTTTAGCAATCCGGTCTCGACATTTTTAGATAATTAACGACTTTTGAATTAGATGGGCGAGACTTTTCCACACGTTTTTTGCCCTTTGCCTAGGCTCGAAAGTATTTATTTACATTACTTTGTACACTTTTTGAAAGGAAAGGCTTGAAATAGCATAAAAAAGTTTATTTCATTAGTCTTTCTTAATTAATATAAATCTATTTTATTTTGAAGTGTTAAGTACAAAAATGGGACTGGGAAAGTAATTTTTATTAGCTTTCCGCTTTAAATACAATTCGTATGATGTAAAAAATATCCTTACATTTATTTGAAACTAATCCATTACTAGATTGAAAAATCAATTTTTTAAATTGTTGATTTGGAGATTCAAACCATTGGCAGCAAAACCGTGTAAGATAAAAGCACAAACGCGACTATCACTCCAACCAGAGCTTAAAACGTCAAAAACCAGACTGTATAATTTATAAAAACAATCATGTTTTTTTGAGCAATTAAAAATATCAGTGAAATACTGATTTAATATTAACTGTAGAATAATAAGAGTTTCATTCCTTGAAAAGCGGTGGTACTAAAATAATTACATGGCTACATTTGTATTAAAAATTCCCATACTGAACAATGAAAATGTTAATTTTGCTTTACGAGGCTAATAGCTAATACTAGGCGTGGGTAAGTATCTTAAACATGGCATGGTAAACAATCTCGTTAAAATCAGTAATGCTATCGCATTCCAGATTTTTTTAAATGCCTTAATACGAATAAATATATTCAAATTTTAATTTATTCGTCGAAAGTACTTAATATTTCCATCAGACCATACTGTTTTCTATATGAAATTATGAACAATTTTTTACAGCATTCGTGATTCGTAATATTTGATTGTAATTTAATGATGTTTTGCTTTACGATTAAAAACTTTATAATATGGACTTTTGAGTCACATTATGGAGTTATAATAAACGACAATATTTTATTTCATATGGCTTATTTCATAAGCTTTCGTATGAAATATATTTTGGACGTCGTCCGTACACTTATAAAACTGTCTCATATTAATATCTGAAACTTTTATACTAATTTTACAATGTTTGTAGTATTTATTAATACATCACTTATCTTTTTTTTAAAATGTAACGCGGTAGAACGGCGTTAAGTTTTGATTACTCAGACTATACAACACGGTAACACTTAAATTGAGGCCAAGTTAATTAGGAAACTATTAAACAGCTTTATGTACCAATTTTTATGATTGATTTTTTTGTTAGAAAGTTAGGTCACTGCTATACATTAATATTACAAATATTGTGCTTTTTTCTCATGTAACCCGGTGGAACGGCGTTCCGGCAACTTTGTTTCTCAACATTTACTATTTTTAAAATACATATTCAAACAATTTTATTGTTTTATTCCTTTGAAAATTTATGGATTTTTATGCCGAAAAATGTTAAAAAAAAAAATTTTGAAATCGTGATCTCCTGAAAAAGTAAAAATTAAGTAAAAAAAAGAATTATTAGAACCAAAGTTAGAGCCACAATATCGTTTTCTGTTAGAAGACGTTGGCATTTGTGATATTTACCCCTCCCACTCATCGAATCCTAAAATTTCAAAGGAAAAGCAAGAGCAATTAGTTAACTTCTAGTTCTGTACCAGCCTTCATTTTATGACTGACTAACAAGTAGTTGTTGCAAAAAAACTCTGTTGAGATATCCCCATTAGGAAGTCATATCCTCCACACTTAGAACGGATATGAATAAGAAAAAAAAGTGTAGCAAGAATTGAGTTCCGGTACCTTTTTTTTAAAAAAAAAAGCACTGCCAGTGAGTTTTTGTGAAACAAGTTTTTATTAAAAGCGCGCGCTTTTACTTTTAGTCATATGAGACAATTATTCCGAAATTAATAACTCTAATCTACCGTCGACTACTAGCGATAGTAGAATATGAGAGATGGTTTGTTTTCCAATTCTCTGGAGAGTCAACGATCCGACTTACTATGCTGAAGAGTTTCATGTGGTCAGGATGTTGCTCAGACGAATGAATAATTTTGAGGGAATAGATATTGGAATTATTTTTACCTTTTTAGTACACTTAAACAAAAGCTTAATTTTAAAATTTTTTTTAATATAAATAAATACATTTTTTATTGCTTAAAATTCTTCGCGTTAGATAAATCATAAAACTAATACTCAACTTAAATCCGATGTTTGCTAAAATATTACCGCAATAAAAAATAAAATTGTATACTCTTGTTCAAAAAGAAAAAAAAGTCCCATATCACAGAAAGAATCCGCATTCAAAGCTCCTAATTCAATAAAAAAAGTATATTCAAATTGGCTGGAACGTCCGAAAAAATCTTAATATACAACAGAATTGGGAAGAATAAAAGTGTGAACATATATCCTTTTTTATTTTTCAAATAAATATTCATGTCGGGATCACTTATGAGTGTATATTTTTCAAAAGACAACTTTACGGGAAAGGAAAAAAAAAATAACTTAAAAACCTTTTATATTATCTATATAAATTAAAAGATTTTCATTGAAAATAATAAGCATGCCTACTTTTATTGATACATACAAAATGTTAAATAAAATACTGTAAGATGCTTTGTACTTATTAATTCAATATCGTTTATGTATCAAAAATGTGTTGGCTATTTTTGTGAAAATGAACAAGCATCTTGAAAAAATATGTTAAATTCAAACATTAGACTAAATTTGACTTTTTTTGGGAGAGATACTGATATCATTATGACTGATCGCACAAGTTGAGCAACCAGTCAGATAGCCAAGATTTCAACGTCTTTATTTGTTTGTTGTATTCAGTTCCGGGTGAGGTAACAGATTCAAGTTTTTGCATGGTTACTTTGATTACTTTATAGGTTTATTTTGTTTTAAAAAGAAAATCAATTTCTTCACACTTAACTTTTATTAAATTCTTGAAATAATCCGTAGAATGAATAAGATTGCAGTGTCACCTAGGGCTTACAACCCGGCTTAAACTGAAAACCTTTATCCGGTTTATTGCCCGTTTTACAAAAAAACCGAATCCCGGTTTATTTTTCACGGTTATCCGGGGCTTATTGAAAATTTTCTTTCCTTCTTCAATGCAATGGGCTTTTACACAACTATTCATATTTTGGGCTAGTGGCACAGTGGTCAACGTCATTGGCTTCCATGACGGATCTTACGTGTTGAAGTCTCTGTATAAACTGTATTTTTTTATTCAAAGTCATAGAATGTCTAAAATTCCAGCATACCCGTCCAATCCAAAAATAACGGAGCGTAGCAAAAGCGATTTGCTAACCAATCGTTTTGTTTCAGCTTTATTCTTATATCTCTACTAACTTAGTCAAAAAAAAAGTTTGAGCAACTGAGTAATAACCAGAACAGGTTTGCAAAACAAAGTAATCTACGTATGCACCTATTAATGGAAATGTAAGTAAGCAACATGCCCTATATTTTATTTCATGTATTGGAACATTAGTTTGTGTGTTACTAAAATAAGTATCCTGGAAAAAAGTCCGACTTAAGCAGGTTAGCTGGTTTGTTTTTTTGAAAAAAAATAATCGAAAACCGGTTATTTGATAAAATGTACGGTTAAATGGATGCCTTTGTCTCGTCTTTTTATCTTAAGACACTCTGAAACTATACATGATGTTAGATACAAAAAATATGCTAGATCATGTAACTTTATGTTTGTCGGAGTGAAAAACAGTTTTTCTTGTTTTCCTTAAAATACGATACTCCCTCTTTTGGGCATGGAATAAAAATACTGAGACGTCTTCTTCTGCGATAGTATGAGCGATGTTTAATACCAACGATGATAAAACAAGAAAGGTTTTCATTTACTGAATTGGGTAAACAAGAATTTCGTTTGCGGCTGTTGTAGGCTTGGATACATAGCACCGCATTACTACGCCTCATTCTCATTTTCTCCCTCTGGTATTCCGAGCCGAAGCTTTTTTGTTTGAATTATCGGCCACCATTTCTCTGGCGGAAATCTGTGCTTGTTTTAGTTTTTTTCGTGTGGTTGTGTCACTTCGGGGAAGCTAAATTTTCTTATCCAAGATCATTAATTTAGATTTAAGCTTGTTTTGTACTAAAGTTTTGTGATTCCAAGAATGGATGATTTTATACCCACTAGCGCTGTCTTCGGTTCCAAACCATTTCAAACCTATGTATAATACAATTCGGCATAATTTTGTAAAACACATAAATCTTGTTAACTAAGCTAAATAAATTATAAACGCTCACTCAATAACACCCAATACAGCCCAATTCCAAGTGATCACCCTGAGGGTGCTCACGATCTTTTTTATACGAAAAGTAAATGCTTTATAGGCTCATTCCAGGTGTTTAAATTATGATTAAAACCGGTTACATAACGAGAATTGACTTATAATTTGTGTATACTATTTTTTTATTTCAGTCAAATAGGACATACTTTTAAAATAAATCTCGTATTTTGTTGTGTTTAAATTATTCATTCAAAAACATCATATCTTAAAATAAAATAATTAAATTTAAAAAAGTTTTGGTATAACAATAATGATTCCGTCGCTGTACTTGCAGAAGTTTGTATGTATCGAATTGATAGTTCTCAGTAAACATAAAATAAAAAAATCAGCATTTAGGAGAGCGAGATTTGATATTTTATGTTACATAGGTAAATTTAATACTTTCATATAGATAAATTTGAACTGATGTCACACAAATAAAGTAAGGAATTAATACGCAAGAAAAATTGCATTTTTTTAATCTAAGTTTTTTTTGCGATGGAATAAATTGCTGTTTTTTCAAGCTGGCACAAAAAATGCACAAGAAACGAATTGACATTCAAGAATCACATTATATACTGACTTTCAATTATATTACTGACCAATTTCTGCCAGTTGGATGACAATGAATTATTTGTCTCTTTTAAGTTAGTCCAAATTAGATAACGGAAATCAATCAAAGTATAATTTTTGACGGTGGCACAAATTGTATCGAAAAAAAATAGTTCAGCATCTATCAACACTTAACAATATTCTGCATGTTTCAAGTAACAACATTTTGAGCGTATTATACCTTATATTATATCTTATAATTTGGAAAATATTATTAGAGCTTACTTTTTTTATTCAAGTGAATAAGAGTCGACGCAGTGTCTTGTCAAAATTCCTTTTACTAGGGATTCTGAAGTCGCGGGACACGAGACATAAAAATGTAATGTCCCGGAAAATTCTCGCGTTCCTGAATTGTAGTAGTACTACTGTAGAAATTATATAAACCAAAGAAAGATTTTTAATGTAAAAAAATCGATTTTTTTGTATTGATAACTCAACTAAGACACCAATACTAAGAATGTCAACAGTTTCAGTAAATTCAAAATATTTTTTTTCGAACTTTGTATTAATTTAAAATCCATTTAAACTATTTTTTTAATGTTAAATCTTACAAAGCTTCACAATTTTTTTTTTTAAATATTTTAATTGCTTCATTCGAGGGATTCGTTTGATTTTACCGATGAAATGCGTCCCTTCTAAAAATATACATCTGGCTATTTTTGCAAACCAGCATCTGTGACACGTCTTAAATGGTTAAATTTTATAGTTTAAAATAAAAAGAAGATTTTAAAGGTTTTTTCTCATTTTTACGTATAAAGTTCTTAAATTTCAAAGGTTTTCAACTATATTTGTTTTGAATAAGAAAAAAAAATCAAATTTCATTAAAACTTTAGTATGTCTGAGGTCTCAACTTGTTTTATTTAAGTTTACCAGGAACAGAGGCTGGCAAAAAGCGTCAATTTCTCAGGAATATACTCTCGAATTGTCTCAAGACAGTATCCCTACTTTTTACCATCCCATATTACATAATGTGTAGGTACCTATCAATAAGAAAAAAGCCCGAGTGTGTTATGTCCAAATATCCTAGGCCTTAACATTTTTTTCGCCAGAAGCGACTCGGAAAATTATTCATAGGTAGGATATTCGGTTTCCAGGTGATTGGGTAGACCGTTCTGCCAATAAAATTGTTGACGACAGAATAATAAAGTTGGATACCTTTTGTTATATATAAAGTTCACGCTTGTTTTGTATTGATTTATTTTTAGCATTAGAACATATATTGATGAGCAAAGGTGTCATTTGATACGATACTTAGATTTAATCTAGTTGTCATTTTGAAAACAACATTTTTTAAATACCCGACGATTACTCAAAGTTAAAGTTAGCTTACTTGCTTATAAATACTCATTTTAACAATTGAATAAAATTGTTTATGTATATGCTAAGCTGTGGAATAATCAACGTATAAATAAGCTACCCAATGTATATATAGTCTTTAGCCAGTTACAGTATAAACGAGAGAACAAATTAACACTTTTACTATGCATTTCCTGCCACGGCAATACATATTATATGTGTCCAACAGATGTTTTCCGTTGCTTAACGAACGTTATAAGTTATTCAGTTTTGTGCTAGGATTGTCTTGAAAAAAAATAATTGACCAATACTGGGCGTCTCATATTTAAGTATGCAAAAAAAAATCCTGTACAAAATTCCAGAGTTTCTACAAGTGTATTTCGATTCTTTCTCCGTATGACGCCGCAAAATAAAAAAAAAGTATTTGCCCTAGTTTATTAGATACCATGTTAGCTTCAACTGATTTGACTATTCATAATAGAATCTGATCAGCATCAGCTTTAATTATGCAACTTCCTCCACCGCCCGATTCGGCTAAACATCTGTGTCATTAGCACTTTAACTCAGCGGTGTACTGCCAATACGTTAACAAGAGGTTCGCTTAATCTCAAAGCAATTCTCGGTGATATGGGGAAGAAGTGATTTTTTTATCACTCCTATCCTATCCAATTATATGCAATAATTAAATAAGCAATCGATTTTTACTTAATACACTTTACCGTAAACTAATCAATCTAAATCGCTAAAAATGTACTACTGTATATACGTCAGAAATTGAAGTTATACACAAATTTGATCTGAAAATATTTTTTTCTCTTAAATTAATAAGGAGCTCGGAGACCTTAGTAAAATTTAGCAAGGGGCTCGCGTCAGTCCCTTCGAGCCCCCTCCAGCTCACTTCTCCTTTAACTATTCAATTGGTACATTAACTACACAGACGTTGCTTAACCGTTCTCAAAATCAAAAATAATCACGCATACGCTCATAGTGTGCCAATTACTCTGCTGTGTGCGCGTAATCACGCAATTATAATGTTTTACTATCACTTCACATTTCACATAACCTCAAAAATGTCAACGTGTAGATGTCATGCTTGCCCTTTTCTATTAAGCATATTATAAACCATAATGTCATTTCTTTCTTGAATGGCTTGTCATTATTCTAACATAAATTAAGCCGTATTGTCATTTCTTCTCTATCTAGAGCTTGTCATGGAATTCATAAACTTTCAAGTTAATTTTAAAAAAATACTAATCAATGTAAATGTGATTCGTAATGATTAAAGGTTTAACGAAAACTTGTAGTTATTGTAAACGGTGACAAAATTTTACAATTGTGATATAAAAATATATTTGTTAACCTTTTATGTTTTTTTACCAAGCTATACATTATAGTGTATACTAACAGCTTCAAATTGACCCAATTGCCGCATTCGTAAACGTTATACAATAATATTTTATTTTACGCTCTAAAAATATTTTTAAATTACTTTTAAAATACGCAGATCATTTGCCTAAAGATTAATATAAAAGAATTTTGTTCAGTGAAATATTTATAAATAATTTCATTCGTTGCCTTTTGTATTTCAAAACAGATTTCTCAACGTGCCTTTAAATTTTCAAAACAAAAAAGTTAACGAAATGACAATAATAACTTAGAAATTCATCCTCGAGCAAAATTAAGATAAACAAACATCTTGTTTATTTATCTCGGAATTTAATTTGCTCCCAAATTGATGTTTCATTTCGAATCCGCTAGCAAGAAAATTGCCACCCATTTGCTGCGTATATTTCAGGAGTAAAAAAAGTTTCCCCCGCCATTGTTCCGGCTAACTTTTGATCCATCTCAAACAAAATGTAGACACTGTCGTCACAGTATGGACAAGTTGCTACCTAATAATCTAATATCACCCGCCCAATGACCCGGGGAAACTTTTTGTATCACAAAAACTATGGCTGGCAAAATTGTGTTCATCTTTTTTGCCGTGTTTTGTTTTTGGAGCGGCTTGATACAGTGGCAGTTGTTCGCTTTTGTTTTAACAAAATTCTTTTTTTGACATGAAAGAAACGTGTTACACAATTATGAAACATGATTATGTACCTAAAATTAAAATATATATTTCAACGATAAACACATTTTAAATGTTGTTTTATGTGAAATCATTACGTATTAATGTAAACTAGCTGTAAGCCCGTTGCCCAGCAACGTGAGATTTTTGTTGCATTGTGTTTAATTTTATTCTATTTTATTTAATTTTATTTTATTTTATATTATTTTATTTAATTTAATTTAATTTAATTTAATTTAATTTAATTTAATTTTATTTTATTTTATTTTATTTTATTTTATTTAATTTAATTTAATTTAATTTAATTTAATTTAATTTAATTTAATTTAATTTAATTTTATTTTATTTTATTTAATTTAATTTTATTTTATTTTATTTTATTTTAATTTATTTTATTTTATTTTATTTTATTTTATTTTATTTTATTTTATTTTATTTTATTTATTTTATTTTTATAGTTAGCAGAAATTTCGTAAATTATTTAATATTTGGAATAATGTTCAAGTTTGCTAACAACCATTTTTCGTAGGAGCAGAAATTTCGTAAATTATTTAATTTTTGGAATTATGCTTAAGTTTGCTAACAACCATTTTTCGTAGGAGCAGAAATGTCGTAAATTGTTTAATATTTGGAATAATGTTCAAGTTTGCTAACAACCATTTTTCGTAGGAGCAGAAATTTCGTAAATTATTTAATATTTGGAATAATGTTCAAGTTTGCTAACAATCATTTTTTGTAGTAGCCGAAATTTCGTAAATTATTTAATTTTTGGAATTATGCTTAAGTTTGCTAACAACCATTTTTCGTAGGAGCAGAAATTTCGTAAATTGTTTAATATTTGGAATAATGTTCAAGTTTGCTAACAACCATTTTTTGTAGTAGCCGAAATTTCGTAAATTATTTAATTTTTGGAATTATGCTTAAGTTTGCTAACAACCATTTTTCGTAGGAGCAGAAATTTCGTAAATTGTTTAATATTTGGAATAATGTTCAAGTTTGCTAACAACCATTTTTCGTAGGAGCAGAAATTTCGTAAATTATTTAATATTTGGAATAATGTTCAAGTTTGCTAACAATCATTTTTCAAAGTACCATAAATCGACCTCGGCGCATATATCGACAGCCCTGCAGTTTTTTAATTGTAAATAATGTTATTTTTAGACTAATTGAAATGTTCAAATTTGCTAACAAACATATTTCGTAGAAGAAGAAATAGATTTCGGGACATATATCAACACCCCTGCATTATTTAATTGGAAATAATATAATTTTTAGAATAATTAAAATGTTTAAGTTTGCTAACAAATATATTTCGTAGAAGAAGAAATAGATCTCGGGACATATATCAACACCCCTGCACTATTTAATTGGAAATAATATAATTTTTAGAATAATTGAAATGTTTAAGTTTGCTAACAAACATATTTCGTAGAAGAAGAAATAGATTTCGGGACATAAATCAACACCCCTGCACTATTTAATTGGAAATAATATAATTTTTATAATAATCGAAATGTTTAAGTTTGCTAACAAACATATTTCGTAGAAGAAGAAATAGATTACGGGACATATATCGACACCCCTGTAGTATTTTAATTGTAAATAATGTTATTTTTAGACTAATTGAAATGTTTAAATTTGCTCACAAACATATTTCGTAAAAGAAGAAATAGATTTCGGGACATATATCAACACCCCTGCAGTATTTAATTGGAAATAATATATTTTTTAGAATAATTGAAATATTTAAGTTGGCTAACAAATATATTTCGTAGAAGAAGAAATAGATCACGGGACAAATATCGACACCCCTGCAGTATTTTAATTGTAAATAATGTAATTTTTAGAATAATTGAAATGTTTAAATTTGCTAACAAACATATTTCGTAGAAGAAGAAATAGATCTCGGGACATATATCTACACCCCTGCACTATTTAATTGGAAATAATATATTTTTTAGAATAATTGAAATATTTAAGTTGGCAAACAAATATATTTCGTAGAAGAAGAAATAGATCACGGGACATATATCGACACCCCTGCACTATTTAATTGTAAATAATGTATTTTTTAGAATAATTGAAATGGTTAAGTTTGCTAACAACCATTTTTCGTAGTAGCAGAAATTTCGTAAATTATTGAATTTTTGGAATAATGTTCAAATTTGCTAACAACCATTTTTCGTAGGAGCAGAAATTTCGTAAATTATTTAATATTTGGAATAATGTTCAACTTTGCTAACAACCATTTTTTGTAGTATATATATTTTATCAAACTAATTTTCAAATACGCTCGAGGACATCAGTACGCACACATTTGTGAAAAGTAAAAAGTAAAAAGTAAAAAGTAAAAAGTAAAAAGTGAAAAGTAAAAAGTAAAAAGTAAAAAGTGAAAAGTGAAAACTTATTTTATCGGCTATTAATATATAGATTATCTGGTATCATATTATTTTCTTAAAACCATATCCGATATCTATGTCAACCCCATAGACTCCTTGTGTAGTTTATCTCAACCGGTGTTTTTCTACAGAAACTGCTCGTTACTCAGTTCTTCACTCAATAGATTTCAAAAAGAGTAGGGATGTAAAGATATCGCTACACCAGGATTAGTAGTAAGCTAATCTTTTCTTTATGGGATCAGATGGGTGAAAGGGAATATTAAACATCACAGACATCAATGCATTTGAACAGAATTCAATTATGTTGATAAATAAAACTGTCCAGTCTCTTATATACTTATAAATGCAAATTAAAATATAGCCTTATGGTTGTGTCATCCATGCAATAAATGATTAATTTTCTCAGTTAAGACGAGTCAAAACTCTGTTCACCCATAACACAAAACAATCAATTTCTAGTTGTAGCACTATAACTAAGTTGTCAATATTGTAGATTTATTTTTAAACAATAAAATACTAAATAAGTTGAGCAACTAACGACGATCATTAACTTTATGAGATTATCTACTGTATAACTTAAAAAATATATCAAAGTAATCTACTAAACAAATATGAAAAAATACAAATAACTTTCTGAGCATATTTTCAATACTACATCATACTTTGGCTTGCTATAAATACATTTTTCGTCCACTGCTTTTTCTTGTGTTAGATATTTTCTTTTGAGCTTAATAATGCGACATCTTGCTTATAAAAAATCTAATAATCTTCTTCTACTTACTTAACACTACTTATGTATACAGTTGTGTAAAATCAAATAATAGATACAGAATCTTTAAAATACGAAATAACTTTTACGTATAATATTATTCCTACTATATTTTAATTTTAAATGTAATATTTTCGCAAACACAAAATACTGACATGAAGTAAATAATCAAAGTATTTATCCCTACAAAAACTAATAAAATAAACAATATAATTTTTTATCAAATATTGTTTTTAATCCACCATTGAAATTTGTTTTAAAACACTTTAATATTACTACCAAAACTCAGTCTTTTACGGCTTGTAATTATTTTAGAGACAACATCATACTCTCACGAATGGATTATAATTCTAAATAGTTTTGTCTTAAATGGTTAAAAAAACATCCGATAATTGTCATTGTATTTTTGTTTTTGTCAACTATAAAAGTGTAAAATATCAAATTTTACACTATCCAACAAGGTCTCTTGTTAAAACCCCTAATGTAATTAATAGTACATATCAGTATAATTTATTCTAATTTACCTTGAAATAATCCCATATTGCTTAATGCTTTCGAAACACTAAAGCCATAGTTAATAAATTTAATGTAATGTAATTAATAATAAATATCAGTTAAATTTATCCTAATTAATGTTTTTAAAAACCCCAGATTGCTTGCGTTCTTTGAAACACTAGAATCTCATTTAATAATTGTAATATTGTAATTATAATTTGAATTAAGATGTTGGAGTGAACAACATGATGCATTGTGTATCTTTTCGTAACCAGTATATATAGCTGAGCAAAATTTAAGTTTAAGCATAGTTCTGACGATGTGGAAAGCCGAAATAGCTATCAACTCATAAATGTAAAAAACTGTAGAACTAAAATACGTTGATATTTTTACCCTATTATAATGGAGTTCTACAAAGTAAATCCCAAATCAATAAATAAAAAAAAATATATATAAAAATCCAACAAGGTATTTATTTGGAACTGGCTGTCATTATATTTGACTATTTTTAAAAATGTATTTGAGTCAAGTTAAAGTATCTACCTGTTAGAATCTGCTGTAAAATTTATTATTTGAAGATGTGGAGGATGTTGTCTGAATCATACTTTGCCCACTCTCTGCAAAATCATTGAGCCGATTTGACCGGGACTGTTTATATATATAGATACATATATAGAAACCTTGGAAAATTATGTTTATTCAGGAGACCATAGATCGTTTGAAATAAAATATAGTTTTGATGAGTTAAAATAATTATTATATCACTGCCTGATCGGCATTGAAACTTTTGTTATGAAGAATAATATTTTATTCATTGCTTAATTATTTTAACTTCGTTTACTTATTTTTAATACTTGTTTATGAACACTATTTGCTTCACAATCTTAAATAAAGAAGAAAAATATATCGCATAACAAGTGAAGTAAATATTTCAATTATGGCTATTGTAACATTGCAGTAAAGTCTCATGTAATAAGCTAAAATTCTGGCAAAAAGTTGATTTTTATTGTATGATATTTAAGTGTTTGATTTAGTTTTTCGTATGAAATTTAAATCAAATAATTTAAGGTGCATAGGTAACAAACATTTCGTGTTTTTTGCGATTGAATGTAAAAAAAAAATAATAAAAATAAATTTCAACAAACTACGATCAAAAGCTTGGGAATTGGGAAAGAAAACAATCAATTCAATTGCGAAAAAAATACATTTGATACACAATATTACATGCTTATAGCCAAAAGAAAATATATGTTCACTGCCGAAAATGTAAAGTAGTGTGATAGGAAGAAAAAATGAATAACAAGACAAAATGTAAAATAATATTTGTATATTTATCTATGAGATTTACCTGAAAATTTCTACCTTTACTAGAAAATACCTACCGGCTTGAAGGGAAAAAATGACTTGTTTTCTAACGCCATTCCATCTGCTTGTGTGCTCGCAGCTTTTTTTTGTATCATATTTCATCGTTTCATATCATAGAAATGAGATGCTAGAAACTAAATTCAACATTCAAGCGTTGAAAATGGTAAAAATACCGACAGTTTTCTGAATTGTGATTTTTTATTGTAAAACATTTTTCCTTTCTACTAAAAACTTATGTACACGAGTTTTTAAAAATCAAATGCTGATTGTCTGTGAATGTATTAATTTCTACTTTCATTATAACCTTTTTCATCGTTTTTATTTGCATTTACTGTTTCACCACAGTACAAATTTTATCTGCCCGCACGCTAATATCTATGCTTCTTCGCGAGATATGTCAGCAATTTTGAATTGTCAAACTAGATTAATATAGTGAATTTATTTATAATAAGTTATTATTTTTATGATATTTTAATACTTTATTTCTTAATTCTATGTGAGTAACAAACAAATATTCATTTACTCAAAAGTGGTTTATGAGAGGGATACGGCAAACCAAATTATAATTTTGTTCATCTGCTACACTTATCGCTATTTTTCATTTCAAAGTCGTAACATGACACAAGTTGAATAAATTGGTTGCATACAAACTAGTGTGCACTGCATGTTTGTGAGGCTGAACGATATGTCAATGGGGATCTAGCAATATGTCTTATCTTAAAAAGAGCTTTTCAAGGAAATTCTTACGGTATATTTAGCTGAAACAGTTATATAAAAAGTTTAAAAAATAACGTCATTTTGTATTTTTGCTTATTAATGATGCAAAACAAATTATTTTAAATAATAGCAAACCTAGAATTCAAATGAAAAAAAGTGGCCAAAAATCTTTGAAAATTGCACAAATAATTATGTTTTGTGATTTAGGGTATTATCACATCATCAATAAGTCCTGGGCCTAACTAATAAAACAACAGCTTTTAATGTACAAATATTGTTCAAAAAAGGAAAAAAATATAGAACATATTGAAAGATCAACATCGATATGCTTCATATCGTAATATTTGATTTTCCTTGTGATGTATTTATGTGACGTGTCACAATTTGACTGCAAATGAGAAAATCAAAAATTCATTCCTGAACAGAAAAACACGCTTTCTTATAAAAAGCTAGATACTTTTTATTACATGGCCATATGTTTACACTTAATTGCACGGAAAGAACGAGGTTTTTGCAACGTTCAAAATTAAAGTTCAAGTTCATCCGTGCACTTGAACGCCCGATGATGCTAAAAGGCAAAACCCGGGTCGTTTGTGACAAAATTTGAGTGAATGTACAAAATTTGAACGATTCAAATTTAAATTCTGTTCGTTTGAATCAGTACTAAAACATTATACCATTATTTTGGGCGTGTTTGATCCCAAATTCCTTTATTATACTTTTGAAATATATGACTTAAGCGTATTTTTTTATTTTGATTGTGATATTTAATTATATAGCAGTATTTTGGGTTATTATTCTGCCAAACAACAACGATGCAATTTCAACATTTTAAATAAACAGTAACGGTAAAATCATACGCGTCACATAAAGTTACTTGCAAGTTACTACAGGCCACGTGTACTGAAATACGGTTACAGGTTATTACAAGTCACACCCCTAGTTTCAAACTATTACATGTCAAGAATCGACATTTTGAGTAAATGCACAAAGGGTAGAACTATCATTATTTGCCTTGTCAAAGACTTTCTACACAAGTCTAAATGAATAAGCGGTTGTTATATTAGGTTCTTATAAAATTGTAAAAGGAACTTCTACATAAGAATGTGCACTTCTAGACAGAAAAATAAAGGTAACAAAAAATACTAAAGTTACATGGCAAGCAATTAAATAGTTAAAACTTAAGGTAACACATCAGAATGTCATTATTTGACTAACCATGGCTTAAAACGGTAAAGTAAAATGATCCCACACGTGTAATTTTCCTTTGTGAATCAGTTTAAGTAATTTTAACGTGATCTTCCAAGTGAAACATTCTTTTTTACTGCAATAAACTACATCAGGCGATGTTTTATCTATCATGGGTGTACTATTAGGCAGTGTGCAGGGATGCACTGGAGAGGCTCGGAGGAGCTTGCGGTGCCTCTTGTTAACTTTTACTAAGGCTGGCGAGTGTTTTGTTAACTTGAAATAAAACTTTATACTCAGATCAAATTAGTACATAACTGCAATTTTGTAAATTGCATAGTATTACATATTATAAGTGTATTATTTAAGTATTGCATATAATTGCATATGAGTGGTAAAAAAATTTACTGCTTCCCCAGAACACCGAGAATTGCTTAGATATTAAGTGAGTAGTTTGTTAACGTTTTGGCATCGCACTGCTACCAGCGTGTATATTTACAGTAGTTTGGACTGAGATCTTATCAATGATATATTATTCAAAGGTATCTTGATACTTTTTAATGAATTATATCTGTATAACAGGTTTTATCATTGAGTTATCCAGCAGAAAAGTATCTCTTTTGTTAAGTAATAAAAGAACGATGTTAAAGAAATTCTTGCTTCGTTCGTTCATTATGCATAAAGTTCAATTGAAAAGTAAATTACGTTAAAATATACATTTAATTCCGTTTGGCACACAACTCGAAATATAGAGAATATTACTTTGTAACCCCGGAGCGATTTGATTTTACGAATCTTTGGATGGTAAATCAAGATGATCAAAAGCCATGTCGAATAGTTATTTGCTCAAATATCTGAGAACAAACAGACATTCGAGCAAAAGGAGAATAAAAAGTATAATATAAGTCTGCGGAAGTTTTCGGCAACCTTGTGTTCTTGAAGTTTTAGAATATTTATCACATTTATAATAAATAATAAAAAAAGAAAGAGACAATAAATAAATTCTTGCCTTAAATTCAGGAAGGTACCAATATCTTTTTTGTATTCGTGAAAAAAAAACAATTTGTAAATAAAATGAATTACCTACTTACTATGGCAAATCAATTTCACGAGAGGACTACCTGTTTACCCCTTTTCAAATATACCAATAGAGTACAACTTAATGTATTTTTTTCTACAAAAAATATACAACATCTAGCTTCCTGGCTTAAGTTCTCGCTAGGGTGGGACATATCTAAGAATTCTATGTCGAGACAACTCAAAAATAAATATCCGGAAATTGAAGCTTTTTTCTCATCTTAGTTCCCGTGACATTTGAATATAACAACCCAAGACTCAAGGATTGTTAAATTATATAAAAAATGTGTTTAAAGTAGATTTTTTTCATTCAAAACAAATAAAGATTGATAACCTTTATACTTTGAAAATCATCAATTCAAACAACATTTCTAAATCGGTAAAGAATAAAAAAAAAAATCCGATATTGTTTCTTCCGTTTATTTTAAAATAAATATGACTATTGTTCGGCTGAGTGGCAGATTGAAAATTATCAAAATTAAACCAAAAATGACTGAAGTTATGCATTACTTTTTTAATGAAATGGTTTTTTTTTACTCTGCAAAATCAAACGATTTTGTGTTAAAAAGCAATATAAGTATTTACAATACATTTTTTTAAATTCAACTTCAAGTTTGCAACCTTTGAGTAAATACCGACAGAATTTATAGTTGAAAGAAAAAAATCGTGAAGTCTAAAAATTCTTTCCGGTCCTTAAATAACAAAGCATAACAAGACATTAAGCTTACCACTAACCTGACTTACCCCTCAAAACTTCGGTTTTGATACTTTCACTAGGAATCCATGTGGTCCGCATTGAGACCGGACGTAAGCACAAATTTTGTTTTTTTTTTAAATCAACCATTTTTTTCCTTATACTAACTAACAATAATGAATAAAATACAATTGTATGCATTGCTTAAAAGACAACTCTGGCGAGTGATATTACATCGGTATCAGAAAATAATTTTCAATTTACTTTGTTTAGTTAACATTCAATAAGATTTTTTAAAACATTTATTCTTATGATACTGCAAATTTGACCTACCCCCGATTTTTCAACTCGGTGAACGGAAATAAAATTAAATATATTTTTTTTTTTAATAAAGATTATGAAAAAAAGAAAATATGAATAAAAATCAATTGTGGATATTTACATAATATATATGTTCACTCAAAGATGAAAAGGTTTCTTTGGCTTTTTCTTTTGAAATGAAATAAAAATCAATACATCAAATGGTTTACATTCTGCGAAGTCTACCATATTATTGTTTCGCTTCATCCAGACATCAAAAAAAATATTCAATTTAGAAGAAATGAAATCTACAAGTATTTTTCTATTCAACATCATTCAAATACTTTCATAATATTTGCGCTCAGAGAGAAATGTAGAGTGATAGCACTAGATGTAAATGTGAAAATACCGGGTCCGTCTTCGAGTGGTCAACGTTGATGGCTTTGATTGCAGAACTCACGGTTTCGAACCCTAGTGCGGATAAATTTTTCCATCGATTTATTGCGTTCTGTTCTAAGGCATTCTCAACCTATCTGATTTCTACCTTTTCGTCTTGTTCTGCTTCTATCCTTCTATATTTACTCTATTTTAAATGAAGAAGTCGAGCAACTGATAAACAAGCAGTTTTGGTAAAAAAACATATGTAGATAAATACTTCATTACCATTCTATATGCTCTACACACTTGTTACGAAAAAAGGAATCATTATTATTGAAATATGTAATACCAAAGAGACTGTTATCATATGCATAAGAATCATGAAACTTATTATAAATGATTTAAAATACGCAACACTGTTTTTTGTATTATTATTGACGGTTAGTATAACAGAAATCTATGTTTTTCTTTTTGAAAACAATTATAACGTTTTAAATCTCTCTGAAAGTTTTCACTTTCAATTATTGGCGGAAAAAACGTTATATCAATATTATGTATAAATCACCATTTTGTACTTTTTCAAATTTTTTATTTATTAATATTTGAAACCATTTTTTATAACCCTGCTTAGGCAAAAATATTCGACCATATATTCCAAGCCGGTGTGACAACTCGCGCAAAAGCATTTCGTTACCTTACTTGGGAAAGGTTATATTTGCACTTTACCATGTTTTGAGATACGAGCGTTTGAATATTTGACGAATATACGAATATCTTAACATTAATAGCCGATAAGGTCTGTCTGTAAGGACGTCCGCAGTAAGGTACAGACCAATGATTTCGATTTATTCTGAACAGCACATTTTTGAAATGTTGTTCTATCCAATGGGAGCGGCTTATTTTAAACCGGGCGTGAATGTTCTGATATCGCCACGTTTGAAAATTTGATATTTCTTGGTGTAGAGCTAAAGTATTGTATCACCATACATCATAATATTCGAATAATCAAAGACTTTAATTCGACTATTGCAAACTATGATTATAGGGCTATCGAAATGAATCGTCTGATCGTGTGAGTCGATGTGAGACTAATATTTTTTGGAGCGGATTTGATCAATTGAATCATAATGATGAATCTTTTCACGTCTGACCTTGAAAATCTGTTAGAATTCTTTAATACATTAAGAATATTCAAATTATGATATGGATATATGATAGAATAATATTTTGCTTTTTTCATACACTTGGACAAAATGTGCAACTGATTTTTTATTGAAAAATTGGATTTGATCTTTTGATTTTTATTGGAAATAATTGTTAAATAATTTAAAATCCGAAAAATAATTGTTGGCAAACTTAAACATTATTCCAAAAATTAAGTAATTTACAAAATTTCTGCTACTACGAAAGATGATTGTTAGCAAACTTTAACATTATTCCAAAAATTAAATAATTTACGAAATTTCTGCTACTACGAAAAATGGTTGTTAGCAAACTTAATCATTATTCCAACAATTAAATAATTTACGTAATTTCTGCTACTACGAAAAATGGTTGTTAGCAAACATAAACTTTATTCCAAAAATTCAATAATTTACGAAATTTCTGCTACTACGAAAAATGGTTGTTAGCAAACTTAAACATTATTCCAAAAAATCAATAATTTACGAAATTTCTGCTACTACGAAAAATGGTTGTTAGCAAACTTAAACATTATTCTAAAAAATCAATAATTTACGAAATTTCTGCTTCTACGAAAAATGGTTGTTAGCAAACTTAAACATTATTCCAAAAATTCAATAATTTCAATAATTTACGAAATTTCTGCTACTACGAAAAATGGTTGTTAGCAAACTTAAACATTATTCTAAAAAATCAATAATTTACGAAATTTCTGCTTCTACGAAAAATGGTTGTTAGCAAACTTAAACATTATTCCAAAAATTAAGTAATTTAGGAAATTTCTGCTACTACGAAAAATGGTTGTTAGCAAATTTAAACATTATTCCAAAAATTCAATAATTTACGAAATTTCTGCTTCTACGAAAAATGGTTGTTAGCAAACTTAAACATTATTCCAAAAATTAAGTAATTTAGGAAATTTCTGCTACTACGAAAAATGGTTGTTAGCAAATTTAAACATTATTCCAAATATTAAATAATTTACGAAATTTCTGCTACTACGAAAAATGGTTGTTAGCAAACTTGGACATTATTCCAAATATTAAATAATTTACGAAATTTCTGCTCCAACGAAAAATGGTTTTTAGCAAACTTAAACTTTATTCCAAAAATTGAATAATTTACTAAATTTCTGTTACTACGAAAAATGGTTGTTAGCAAACTTCAACATTATTCCAAAAATTAAATAATTTACGAAATTTCTGCTCCTACGAAAAATGGTTGTTAGCAAACTTAAACATTATTCTAAAAATTAAATATTTTACGAAATTTCTGCTACTACGAAAAATGGTTGTTAGCAAACTTAAACATTATTCCAAATATTAAATAATTTACGAAATTTCTGCTACTACGAAAAATGGCTGTTAGCAAACTTGAACATTATTCCAAAAATTCAATAATTTACGAAATTTCTGCTACTACGAAAAATGGTTGTTAGCAAACTTAAACTTTATTCCAAAAATTCAATAATTTACGAAATTTCGGCTACTACGAAAATTGGTTGTTAGCAAACTTTAACTTTATTCCAAAAATTAAATATTTCACGAAATTTATGCTACTGCGAAAAATGGTTGTTAGCAAACTTGAACATTATTCCAAATATTAAATAATTTACGAAATTTCTGCTACTACGAAAAATGGTTGTTAGCAAACTTAAACTTTATTCCAAAAAATCAATATTTTACGAAATTTATGCTACTACGAAAAATGGTTGTTAGCAAACTTGAACATTATTCCAAATATTAAATCATTTACGAAATTTCGGCTACTACGAAAAATGGTTGTTAGCAAACTTGAACATTATTCCAAATATTAAATCATTTACGAAATTTCTGCTACTACGAAAAATGGCTGTTAGCAAACTTGAACATTATTCCAAAAATTCAATAATTTACGAAATTTCTGCTACTACGAAAAATGGTTGTTAGCAAACTTCAACATTATTCCAAAAATTAAATAATTTACGAAATTTCTGCTCCTACGAAAAATGGTTGTTAGCAAACTTGGACATTATTCCAAATATTAAATAATTTACGAAATTTCTGCTCCTACGAAAAATGGTTGTTAGCAAACTTAAACATTATTCTAAAAATTAAATATTTTACGAAATTTCTGCTACTACGAAAAATGGTTGTTAGCAAACTTAAACATTATTCCAAATATTAAATAATTTACGAAATTTCTGCTACTACGAAAAATGGCTGTTAGCAAACTTGAACATTATTCCAAAAATTCAATAATTTACGAAATTTCTGCTACTACGAAAAATGGTTGTTAGCAAACTTAAACTTTATTCCAAAAATTCAATAATTTACGAAATTTCGGCTACTACGAAAATTGGTTGTTAGCAAACTTTAACTTTATTCCAAAAATTAAATATTTCACGAAATTTATGCTACTGCGAAAAATGGTTGTTAGCAAACTTGAACATTATTCCAAATATTAAATAATTTACGAAATTTCTGCTACTACGAAAAATGGTTGTTAGCAAACTTAAACTTTATTCCAAAAAATCAATATTTTACGAAATTTATGCTACTACGAAAAATGGTTGTTAGCAAACTTGAACATTATTCCAAATATTAAATCATTTACGAAATTTCGGCTACTACGAAAAATGGTTGTTATCAAACTTTTTTTTTCCAAAAATTCAATAATTCACGAAATTTCTGCTACTACGAAAAATAGTTGTCAGCAAACTTGAACATTATTCTAAAAATTAAGTAATTTACGAAGTTTCTGCTAATACGAAAAATTGTTGTTAGCAAACTTAAACATTATTCCAAATATTAAATAATTTACGAAATATCTGCTAACTATAAAAATAAAATATATTAAAATAAAATATAATTAAATTAAATTAAATTCAATAAAATAAAATAAAATAAAATAAAATAAAATAAAATAAAATGAAATGAAATAAAATAAAATAAAATACCATAAAATAAAATAACATAAAATTAAATTAAATTAAATACTATGCAACAAAAATCTCACGTTGCTGGGCAACGGGCTTACAGCTAGTTGTTTATAAATTCATTATAAAAAGTTCTATTGTTTCTTAGAAGCTTGTAAAATTAGTGTATGAAAGAAAGTGTGTAGATAGAACTTTTGAATCCTGCAATCCTTATTTATTTAAAAATGCATGACTATGAAATTAATATATATGTTATAATAAAAATAATAAAACATTTTTAGTACTTTTTCCACATAATTTTTTTTATGTGGAAACTTTTATGTGGAAAAAGTACTAAAAATGTTTTATTATTTTTATTATAATGCCATTCCACCAAGTATTGACAGTGAACACCTTAAAAGTGATATATGTTATATTGTGGCAAATACAACATTTTCCGACCAAAATGTCCGTTAGAACCTTTTCAACGATGTGAATGGTAACGATTATGTAAGATTTTATAAAACACCCTAAATCTTGCTACGAATTGAGTATGACTTTATATTATTAAAGACTAATAAATACATTCTTATCTGCTTTACAGAATATGACATATTTTATTAACTTATGTTTTACAAGAAATTATATTTTTTCTGGTACATATATACGCATAAAAAATCCATCTATTGTATAATATACAATTTGAATGGAAATCCTTAAAGGCAAATGTTTATGATATGCAAAACAAAAATGAGGGTTAACACAAAAAAGGTATGATTTATTTCTCATTACCATAATAAACCTCAACATACTTAAAACAACAGTCTGTAAAATAAAATAACCTTACAAAGAGATATAACTTTTCAATACTATATTAAATCAAAAAGTTACAAAATAGCCGAAAAATTGTTTTTTTAATTACTTCGCTTCTTTCATTTGGTTTTATGAAATATTGAAGTAATAAGTATTGGCTTAATTTTTATACCACATCGAAAACACACGTAAGGAATTTATCGACGTGGCATTTAGTGGCATCAGATTTTGTCTTTTTATTTAATTTTCCTTAAATAATAGTGAACTATTGTTTGTCGGGTACGTGGTTAAGTGGTCAAAGTTTTTGACTTCCATAAAAAAATTCACTAGTTCAAGAAGTTCCAGTACGTATTTTTTTTTCATCGATTTATTCATTATCGTTTGAAGGCATGAGTTTAATTGATATCATAAAATTCCACCCAATCCTTGAGGGACGGAGCGTAACGAGAGTGACAAACTGATCACTAGTTTGGTTCAAACTAGGGGCTCTCACCTTGGGATTGTGCCAGTGCCAATCTCTAAATTTTCGAATTCACGATAGCAAGTAAAAAAATCTGTTAATTTTTTATTTTTGAAATCAAGGTGTTCGACGAATTTACTTTCGAGACTATTTTCAATTCCTGACTTTTTCCCAGTAATTAATCTCACATAATTGGGAATTTTAAACAATTGTGGCATGATTTATGGGAAATGATCAATCCCGGGATCACAAAAAACCCGGGATCCGGGATTGGATGCTCTAGTCCAGGAATGGCAAACAAGGGACCCGCGTTAGAAATTATCTTACCCGCTTGAACTTTTATAAATGCTTTTTTTTATTTAAAGCCTTAATTACTCAATCTATGTGACCCACGACATGATTTTTTTAAAAAAGTTTTTAATAAAATTTGACCGACTTGCGAAAAAGGTTCGTCATCCCTGCCCTAGTCCATACCCTATTATTTATATTATTCCTCTTTTCAAAAAACGAGAAGTTAAGGAACTTAGTAACGAACCGTTCCTGTAGAAAAACGCCTATTGAAATAAAATACCTCTAATAAAAATTCATATGCTTCCACATTGGGAGTGGACATGTACTTACAAAAATATATTTTTTTATCAATTGCTTGTTACATGTTTATTATTTTTTCGTGTTAAAGTCATTCTTTTATTTATACAAAACCAATAAACTACCATTATGTTCTTGAGAATATCAAACTTAATGTTTTAGATCAATTTTTGATGAATTGTGTATTTTTCCAATATGTAGAACCAGTCATGTAGAACCTATGAGAATTCCACTGGGGAGATATTTAACATCGCTTAACAGTAACATTCCCTTGGATGTTTTCATATCCCGTATGGACGCCAATGAGCTCGAACAAATACTATTATTTATGAATTAAAAAAGCGGTGACCAAACTACCGGTCCGGCCCTCTAAAGTTTTTAATCGGACCCCTGATATTGAATACATATAAATCCATATATGAAATATTTAGTTTCTTTAAATTCTAATAGGATTCTATGGAGAATATTTTTCGTCCAGCCCCCCAACGTTTTTTAAAACGAACCATCCGGCCAGTTTCTCAAAAAGTTTGATGACACCTGAATAAAAGATTATTATGTCGAATCTTACGTTACCTAAGAATTTCTAATGTTTCAGATATTTTGTTGTTCTTTTTTTACAATGTTATGTTCGTATACTTTTTTTAATTGCAAAAGGAATAAGCTTATAATTTGTAAAAAAAATAATCGTTCAAATTTAATATTGAAATTCCTTCAAGCACCTTCAGTTAAAATCTTAAATTATTCGTATTATTTTTATTGTATTTCACATTTAAATAAATAAAAAATAATAATCTTGCACCTATGTATATTTTTATTCGTTTTCAATGCTTATGATAAGCAAACCGGAATAAATGAATATGGTGTTTTATTATAAAAAAAAAGTGTTTTATTTTTTAATACAACGATACCATTCCATCAAGAATTGATATTGAACAACTTAAAAGCGAATATTCATATAATTTTTACTTTATGCCTACAACATATTACTCATTTCCTATTTTTTATTAATGATTATCAAACAAATCATAACATCCAAACAAAATTTCTTTATAAAATTGACTGAAAGGCATATTTGTAATTTGTAACCATATTATTTGACTAAACCATATTTCATTGTATAGACGCCCTTGTTTTGATGATATGTATTCGTTTAACGTGGAAACGTGTACGGAACACAGAAGTTACATAATATGCAAAGCAAATAATAATTGTATGTAAATTTCTCGTTAATCAATTTTATCATAGCTTTGTTACTGAATATTAAATTATGGGTTTAAATCATAAACAAACTTTTAGTAGCGAAGCGAAATTAACTCGGCGATAATAACATTGTTAACATGTTGATTTTACTAACTGACAATTTCTTACGTATACGATATTATGCCATTAGCTTCTGAAACAAAATAGTTTAATAAAAATAATAAAAAAAAATTAGCACTTTTTACACATAAAATTTATTGGATCAGGACCGGTTTCGCTCATGATGAGCATTGTCAACTGATAAGAAATACAATGAAACAGTGATATTTCTACAAAAGTTAAGTAAGAAAAACAAGGTATGACAAACAATTGGTATTACAACTAAGCAAATTAATTGAAGCAAAATACAAGAAAAATAAACTATAAATAAAAAGTTGAAGACCGCTTAGCAATGCAAACTATTACAAGATAGTTTAAGACAGGCATACAAAACCTTTTTTCTGTAAAAAAAAATTTAGTTAATTCAATTATAAATTTATATTTAGTTCCATTGCTTTCGACTGTTTGATTTCAAAATTGTGTTAAAATAAACAGCTCAAAAAGATAAAAATGAGGGTATTTATTTGAGAAAATATTGATATTTTGAAATATTTAGGTTAATGCGTTTTTTTTTCATTGTAAATTTTAAGCTTATTCCTTTGAACCTAACCTAACCTAACCAGCCTCTTATTACGTCGAAATAATGGACGCCTTAAGGGAGTCTGAACCTTGCCTGTCTCTTCTACTAACCAGATGGATCCCGACGTCGCGGATCTACTCAGCAGAGCTACGGGACGCTGTGATGATCTGAGAGGAAGCAAAAAGACTGGCGGGGGATAGAAAATCTTGGAGAAACCATGTGGTGACCATTTACTCCGTATAAGAAGTGGAAATGGAAAAAAAAAGTTTTCACACATTTACTAAATTCAATCAATTTAAAACTGGCTCACTTTTTTTTTACGCAAGAAAAAATATAATGGGAAAAAGTGAAACAGATTTTTTTTAAACAAAAATCAGAGAACCATCGTAATATAAACATCAGCAATGCAGAAGTCTCGAACAACTGAGGTGCTAACGCGCATTGAGACTTAAAACTCAAATTTTCTCCATGAGATGGGCTTAAATTTGTTAAACTCTTATATAATGTTTTTGAACACCACAATGAAAACCTTAGTCAAGTGGTTAACATTTAAAAAAAAAAAAACAGGCCAGGTCAATTTTGAAAAAAATAGTGACTGGACGAAAAATATTTCTATTGGATCCCCATTAAAAAAAAAACAAAATTTAATAAAAATATCTATTAAAGATAGTTTCCCACCTTTACCCCTTGCGTATATGTAACTGACATTTTATAGCCGCCTTCCACAACTTTATTGAAAAATATTAATTCTATTCCTCATATTCATGAACTGAACAAAGCTGGTCGAAACTAATTTTTAACTATACACTAAAAACATTCAGAGGCTGGATGAAAATCTTTGTCAGGCTGGATTCGGCTCGCTGACCGTAGTTTGGTGGCCGCTTTCTTAGACCCAGATAGCTTAGTAGAAAATTTAAATTGAATCATTTTTAAAGAAGACGTTACTTTACGTAATTTATAATGAATGAATTAATAACAACTGACAAAATGGCATCAAAAACTTTAACCATCCAACGCAAATAGTTGGTATTTTTCAAACTCTTTCTGACTTGCTACTTAAAAGTATGAAAGGAACATTTTATCATTCTTAAAGTAATATTCTGAAATCTTGAAAGTCTTAAATGTGTCGTAATTAAATTAGCATAACGACTTCTTAAAGAAGTATTAATTAGTTTTTAAACTACCTTTGCAGGAAATGTATTTCAGCTTGGAACTTATTTTATAAAGAACCTTTTTATTTGTAATGAAAAAACCTTCCAGAATATAATTCAGGTTTTTATGTAATACTGTTAAAAGTAAATGTAAGAGATATTTCACGATGTCTTTAATAAAGATTCAAAGCTTTTCTCCAATTGAATTAATTACACCAAAAAATAAGCAAGAATTAGCAAAATTTCGTGCAATAAACGTAAAAATACGTTTCTTTTTTTATGTGTGTTGAGTCTTACAAGTACAAAATCTGAACACTTTATTCAAGAATATTATGGGCACTGTTTTAAGAAAATCTAATTATCAATATTACTTATTTAGGGGCAATAATACCAAATAAAATAAGAGTGGTACTGGTTCCCCATGTATTGAAGTACATTTAATGTAAAGAAAATAAATCTAAGAGGTGCGTGTTTGTTTGTAATTTATGAAACAAACAATAATAGCTATGAAGAAAAATGTTTGAAGGCCTTTATTGTCATACAACAAGTTCTCACATAATAAGTCTGATCTATGGTGCAGTGGTCAACGTTGTTGGTTACTGTATTGGATCTCACGGGTTCAAGAGCATTTTTTTAAATCAATTTATCGATTATCGTCCGAAGGCATAGGTGTCAGTTATGTCTAAAATTTTCCACCAAACCTTTAAATATTAATAACGGGGCGTCGTTAGAACAATTAACTAACTACTACTTATGTTATAGACGTATGTTTTCTATTCCTACACTCTTCTAAAAGATAGGCTAAGCAACTTAGCAAACTTTTGTTGAGATATCTATATTAGAAGGATATTTACATTGAGAGCGAACGTGAAATAAATGAATTCAAAAAAAGTGCGATAAACTATGTTGAGATTTCTAATAAGACATTTTTCAAACGATATAGATTTTAATTTCAAGCGTAATTAAACATTCTTAAACATAAGAGAATTTATATATTAATAGTCAATAATGTCCGTCTGTATGATTGTCTGATTGTCCCCGATTTCCCCTCCTCCTGCCCCTCCCCAATTAAATTGTAAATTAAATAACTAACAATTTAAATACTGCAGGGCTGTCGGTATATACCCCGAGATATGTTTCTTTTACTTTTAGAATTTCTGGCTTGTTCAATAAATAGGTTTGTTAGTTATTTTTCACGCCAGTAAATTTCTGACAACTTAAAAATGCAACAAAAATCTTCCGTTGAGGTCAACAGGCTTATAGCTAGTCAAAATAAACAACCCGCAAATGTACTAAATAATATCAAGGATGGGCATGCATGAATTCAATGAGAGCCACATTCTGGATTTTCATATTTATAAAGAGCCACACATAGTCACATTCTTTCGTATGTAGTATTAAATACACAAATTAAGATTTAAATACAATTATTTACTAATCTTAATTGTTATAGATGTAAAGTATAAATAATATTTGTATCGAGAGATATTGGGAGCCGAACTTTACTCAATGAAGAGCCGCATTTTCTCACGTCTCGACTATACTATATTGTTTTTCAATTCAAAGTCATGGTTTACCGACCAAACTATCATAAGTGGTATGTGCTTTAATTTTATCGTGTTTTTTTATGCAAATTAGGTGATTTTCGTATCAATTTGGCTTTTATTATGTACCACCAAATAAATCTAGTCTACGTGTGACGTGCTTAATCGTTTTTCAAACAGAGAGCCGTATATCTGATATCAAATTTATATTCCATTTTGATTATTTTTAATATATAACTGTTAACAAAATATATTTATTTAATTGCTATTGTGTTAGTCAAGTTTAAATAAAAGCCTCATATATAATAAGTTGGCTTTTCCCTTTGATGGACAGAATTTTGATTGACAATTTAACATAACATTCGTAAAGACATGAAATATAATGTAACTGATCGATCATATTATGATATTACTATAGTGTGTGTTCACAATTTACTTGAGTGTTGTGGTTTTTATAAAATGTATTTAGATTAATCCGGAGTGGGATAAGGCGTTAATGTATGCTTATTGTTGTAACGTTTGATTCAGTCCACATTTGAACTTCTGTATAAATACAATTGTTTGCTTGATTATATCGGTCTTTAAAGTGCTGTCTTTGTAAATATATCACAGTTTGTTTATTTGTATAAGAAACTTATATAAATTACAAGCCAGTTTTATATAAACAAAATACAAATGAAAAAACGTTTTAGTGTTTTATCATTGATTTATAGTTGTCTATAAAAAGAGCATAAATTATCAATATTGTTTTTTTAGATTAACCAGAATATTTTTATAGATTATTTAAAAGGATAATTTTATTAAGTAGCTAGAAACTATTTTGTGAATCATGTGAATTTACAAATCATTTCTTATATTTTATTATTTTTCAATATTTGCGATTTTTTTTTTTAACTAAACACATTAAAACATACCGCTCAACGTGTTTAACACTAAATAAGTATACCTACATCCCTTGTGCAAAGAAATTATTTATAAATCGTCTAGTTACTTTAGTACAGTTTTTATTTATTTTTTTATTGCTATTTCGAAAGTCATCTCTTCCATCACTTTTTAATTTTGCGTCGGTGTATCCAAGTTATTCTGCATAGAAACAAGTGAATATAATATAATACTTATTTGATTAAATTAAAATAAATATCGAATAAGTGCAATTCATAAATGTCGTTTTTTTACAAAATGGATAATGAATGGCTTCGATGAGGTAATTAATGAAACATCAGGGTCTAAATAAAATCATTACTAAATTAAAGTTCTGTTCTGGAAATAAAACTCTACAAAATACTACGTTTCCTTTTTTTTTTGAAAAAAGTACGTTGAATGAATAAAAACAAAAATCAAAAATCTTCATCTGTATAAATACAAAAGCTTTTAGTAAAAAACTGTAGCACCATCTTCTAGCCCACGGTGTACGATATTCACATACAAAATGTTTCGCGTACTCACATATTCAATATGATGGATGTTGGTCTATCTATCTAAGCACTCCCTGATGATGGATGCTTCTGATGGGAAATGATGAATAGAGCCAACCCAAACGGAGGTCAACGTGAATAGTCGATAAAATCTTGTTTATATTAAATATGACATATTGCCTATTGTGTATTTAGGATATTTCCGTTGAGAGATTTTCGAGCAAGTGTGAGGCAGTGTTTTGGATGAATGGAAATTTTAATAAATTACAAGCGTATTTATTTTTCGAAAGAGATTTTTTTTTAAGTCGTCCAGTTTTATTTTTTTGGCAAGATTCACGAATTATTAGTTCAGATTCATTTTTTAATCCAATATATCTAGGAATGAGAAGCAGACTGCGGTTTTGATAGTAATTGATGCCGTTTTAAGCAAAAATTTTGAACACTTAAAATAAATATGTTAAAAAAAACTTTTTCTACTATTTGAATCCGGGATTTTTATGCCTTACTTTTATAAACCAGCAAGCTCTTTTTATATACCTAGTTACCAGGATAATTAAAGTAGTTGCCATATAGAAAATAACATTAATCATTTGAAATAATAATAAATGTAAGTTTCCATTGAGGCACGTGAACACTAGAACATAAAGAAAAGTTGACTAAAAGCTAGACAAAAGTGAATGCATAACATAAATTATCATTAATTGTATGCCTTTTATAGTCGTGCAAAGAAAGAAAAACATGAATTAACATGTTTGACAAGTAAGCGAAGATTTACACTTTGATTGAAATAAATCAATTTACCCTTTATTTAAAATTTAAATACTTTGATTGACTCGATATGATTTTCAAAGCTGAAGTTTTTTGCACAAAAACAAAAAAAAACTTTGAGTTTTGAAAGCTTTCAAAGCCTCAAAAGCTAATCTTTTTCGACATGTTTCAGGCATTTTATTGACAAGCTTTTCACATGTTTTACTTGATGTTCAAAAATTATAAAGAGTTTTTGTTAAAACATTTTGCTCGATCTGTAATTATATTTTCCTTTCAAACATTCAAGTTTTTATTCAGTAAAAAAAAATAAAAAAGGAATTGTATTGTTCTAATTTTTACAATTAAATGTTAAATGTCTTAAAAACTGTAAACAAAATATACTTATCACGAAAATGCTTTTTTGTAAGAATTCAATTGCTTGCGTTTCATATGTCAGTATTTCAAAAAGCATAAACATTCTTCATTTTGTGCTTTGCAAATTAAATTTTAAAGGTTATTTCGGTTGGATAAGACAGTTTTCAAATTATTTTTTATTTACTTAATACTCGATCATTTCAGTTTAGTGAAAATTTAGTTGGCTTAATTTGTGTATCGTTTAAACGTTTGTATTAACTTATTATCTCTTAACAGGACAGTTTATCTTTAAAAAAACCATACTTAAAATATTTATTCATAATTGGGAGGAGAGGAAAGAATAAAAAAGTTATATCTTTACGTTTGAATACAAATGAAAACTGGAAAACTAATGTTTATTTTTTTAATTAATAAATTTAAACTTAGACATATGTGTGTTTTAAAATAGGAGCCTAATAGTGCTACCTACATATTGGTTGTGGTAGTTAACAATGAAAATACATTTATTTTATTATTGTGCCGTAGCAAAAAAAAATAATATTCGAAAAAATAAGGCTCTAAAACGGATCTTTCTTTACGATTCTTAAAATAAAAGTAATGACTTGATTGAACGTTTACAAATTTAAGCCAAAAATACTGTTTGACATTTCTTAAAAAACCTGAAACGAAAATTAAATAAAAAAAAAAACAAAATTAAAATTAGAAACCACTTTGATAAGAATAAAAAAATATTGAATACACACAATGCTCAAATATTTCAATAGGGTTTTAAAGATTGACGAATACAAAAAAAAATGTTTTGATTTATGTTTTATCGATAAATAAATATTTTTCTCATTGAATTTTGGCGTCATAAATGCGTCAGCTCTTTTTTGAATGAACCCTTTCAACTTTTGCTTTTCATCCTATTTATGCGAACTTTCCCACATTAAATTTATTCATTCAGGATTTTTTGTAGGCTGTCAATGAGTCATATAAAACCAGTGGTCCACCGATTCAAGTTTTTTTTTAACATCTGCTGAATGATGAACATTATCCCATGACTAATAAATCAAAATGGCTATTCACAAATCTACGGTAGCTTAAAACCTACTTTTTTTTTTCAAAATATATAAACCTTTAGCAAAATTGTTCTAATAAATTATTAAAAAAAATGCTGATCATATTTTTTTCAGTACCAGAAAAACTTTGCAAAATCAGTCATAATAACATATCCAATTTATTAAGCATCCAATACCGAAATAGCAGGGTTTTTTTATTTACAAAACCGGTATTTCAGCATTTAAAAAAAAATAGTCGAAATACCGGAATATCGGTATTGTCATCTTTAGTCACGTCAATTTAGTGATAAGCTTGAAGAAAATCTATTTTTTGACAAATTTTCTTATAATACATAAAGCACTCGCAATGACTTGAACCCAATAAAACGAGATACACACGGCGGGTACAACGATTTTTATCCTGGTAATAAATACATATTATTTATATACTTAATTTAAATCATTTAATTTGTGTACACTCTCACACGTTTTGTCACATTTCCAGGCGTTTAATTACTCAGGTGAACTGACGCTTGGTAAATAATTGCATCGTGTATATAACATATAAGAAATATATTTATTTATCACTACGTTAAAAGAAATCTCATATTATTTAGTTATACAGACACAAAAGTTATATTTATTTATAAAAAGATTACTAATTCCTGCTGCAGACCACGTAAAGAAAGGGAAGTAGAAAAAACGAAGTCGTTAAAAACCCGCATATTTTAACGGCTTTTTGATCAAAATCAAACATATCCAAATCGTTTGTGTTGGGTGATCTTTCAAAGATTCTTTGCATCCGCTGTAATATTTGAATAAGAAAATAATAATGTGCTGCTAATTATAGTTCTAAGAAAGTCATTTATTATTCTTTTCTTTGCTTTGTATTATATATTAGCTTCATTGTGCGTAACAATCATGTCTTATAGTTATTCACATATTGCATTTTTAAATATGTATGTATATTACACAACCTGTGGCCAGTATCATTTTTTACGGCCTTTAAAAACTTTTTTCTTACTATAAAAATAGGGCACAATTTTTATTTTTGATCACTGAATTTAATAAACCATACAAATTCTCAACTGTTTATTTCCTATTCAAATTTATTCGTCGATGGACACACAAATAAAATATGAAATATTGTCGGTTCGTAAAATTAAAATAAAAATATTTTTGCCGTTTGGGCAACAGCAAATTTGAATATATTCATTTACTGATAATATTTTTGTTTTATGTCTATAAATATCCTTCGAAGGATATCTTTTCAAACTTGATTCAGAATACAGTTTATTTGATTGAATTGGTAGAACTCTATTGTAATTAGATACAAAATGTCAAAGTATGTAGATCTACATTTTTTATAAAATTATATTATAGCTATTTCAGTGTGCGCCATCACTATGTTTAAACCTGTATATAAATACTTTGATACTTTTTACCGTATTAGAATACTTTAGTTTGCGAAAACCTATTCGGCAGCACATATGTATATTTGTAAGTTAATTCAAAATTTCTGATGTAATTAATGGCAATAATAAACGGTTATGTAAAAAATATATTTACAAATTGACAACATATTTTTACCATCCGAAGAGAAACATTTTTAATGAAAAGTCTCTTTATTTGATTGCTCTTTGGGTATGTGGTCAATCGGTCAACGTCGTTAACTTTGGTTACGATGCTCACGAGTTCGAATCACAGTTCAGGCAGTTTATATTGATCATAAAAAAATATGTAAGAAGACGTGGATTTCTATGATGGACTTCTGAAATTCTTCTTTTTTTACCCAACCGATCCCAAAAACGAGACTTAGCGAGAAACATACCACTAGTTCTATTCTAGCCATATCATTATTTTTTTCGAAAAAAAATGTTGGGATTCTGAGTAACAAGCATTCTAAAAACATATCGATTGAAAGAGGACATAATTTACCTTTGAGTTTCTAACAGTTTGCATTCATATTTCAACCATTTGCTAAATACCAATTCGAACTAGCTCATATTTATTGTAATCTTCAATGATACTTTAATAAAAACAATGCAAATATTACACAAATTTTCCTAGGTCACTTTGTACTCCGTCATTTCTTAATCCTATTTTCGACGGATCAGTACTCAAATACTGTTTTTTCAGTATTAATTAAAACTTTAATAAATATAAATATACCAAACTTTAATTCAAAGAATAATTCTCACCACCACATAAATATAGGAAGCAATATTCTGTAAATCCGTGGCTAAATATAATCCTTGAAAAGCACGTACGCATTAAACTATATCAAATTAATCACGCAATAATTGTTACTAGAGTCACATACTTTTAGCAAAATCGTTTTGATAATAATTGAATTGCCGAGAGAATTATTTAAACGTCAAAATATGTGGAACGCAATAAAGCTTCGCGGAATTTTGAATACGACAATATATATTATAATATTAATTCACATTCTCAGACGGTATCTCGCAGAATATAAATTAAATGTTAATTCGGGTATTTAAGAAGACAGTATTTGGCTTATGAGGATTACTGAATAATTATTTGTAATTAAGTGTTTGAATACTTTGAAATTTGCATCTTCATTTCCGGAGGGGTTTTTGCTCATACAAAACATTTGCACTTAATCTACCACAAAGTTAGCAATACAACTAATAACTAATTTATTCTTTTAATGCACTTTTAGCAGGTAAACAAACGTATTTTAGCCTTTTAACTGCCGTAAAAAAAGTACGTTATTACCTAGTAAAATTACCTGGCACACCGGCTATAATTTACAGTTTTTAATTAAATTACTTGTTGATGAGATAACTTGTAACTGGCGTGTTGAGAACGAAAAATTGTACTAAATATCTCGTATGTGGCAGCCATTGAGTTAAGTACTACATGTCAGTGGTTACTGTTCTTTTAAAGTACTATAATGCAGTGCTTTTTTTTAAAAAAAAGGTGCCGGAGCTCACTTCTTGTCTATCATTTTACTAAAAAGTTGCAATGTGGAGCATATGACATTCTTATAGAGGTATCTCGAAAGAACTTTATTTATGAAAACTATTTGTAAATCAGTTGCTCAACCTTCATTTTGTAAGAGATTAAGGACATCAAGATAAAGCTAGAACAGGAATAGTAGTTAACTAGTCGCTCTCGCTTTGCCCCGTTAATTTTTGGATTAGAAATGTGGTGAAGAGTTGAAATATCAAAAAATCTACGCCTTCGAATATAACATAACCTGAACCTAAAAGAAAATTTAAATTAACTTTGATTATTCCACGTATTGTGTTACTAACTGTGACGCGTGTTTCACCTCTTTCAGAGGCATTTTCAGACTTAATATCGCAAAGATTGCTTAAGTAATGAAACAAGATTGATTCTAACATTTAAAAATTATGAAATTACAAAATAGAGTTTGGGTTTTTTTCCTTTTAAGGGGAGCAAGGAGGGGGGTGTAGAATCGATATAAAGCAAACAAAATCCCCTCCTTGCTTCCCTTAAAAAGGAAAAATCCCAATCTGATTGATTGCAACTCATTAGCATCATTATTTGTTTGCTTTATTTCGATTCTACACCCCCCTCCTTGCTCCCCTTAAAAGGAAAAAAAACCCAAACTCCATTTTGTAATTTCATAATTTTAAAATGTTAGAATCCATCTTGCTTCATTACTTAAGCAAACTTTGCGATAGTAAGTCTGAAGATGCCTCTGAAAGAGGTGAAACACATGTCACAGTTAGTAACACAATACGTGGAATAATCAAAGTTAATTTAAATTTTCTATTAAAATGAACTTCCACAAAGTTACCGCCGAAACCATCGAAAGTATTAACCTGAACCTAGTCCTTTACGTTTGTAAAATGTAAAATATGACCCATTTCGTTCTTGGAGATTCATTTCACTTTTTAACACATTGAAAGATTGTATTTCTTTTGCTTATTATATTACACAGTTCGATGTTTTTGCTGTTATTACTTTTTCGTGAAATAATGTGTTAAAAAAATATGTTCAATCATTTTCGAAGCAAAATAAAAATATTTTATTGAGAATATTGATCAGAAACGTTAAAATGCCGAGAGAAAAGGTGCCGAAACGCCGTTCCACCACGTTATATGAAAAGAAAACTACTCTGATGTATGCCTTCAATTTATGGCAATTGGCGTAATATCTTATCGTCTTAAATACGTTCTATTGAAGTAATAAAAATTTTCTTGTCGAAATTTAAATGCTCATGTTTATACTAAATTGCACTTACGGACAAACATACTATTTTCCGGTTATAATTCATAACGCATAATACACGTTTATACGTGAAGTTAAAAACAAGGATTGTATTTTGTTTTCTTTATTAAATGTAATAATACAGCTATTTTTATTTAGTATCATATCTTAATGTAAGATAAATAGTTTTTAGCTCCACGCTTATGATATCCGTTATTAAATAATCCATTTTATTTTTCAACTAAATACCTTAAGAGAAAGTACTAAAAAATCATTTCGCTATAACTTAACTTAATTAAGAGCAAGAGACGTAAAAACTAATATTATGATACGTAATAGAAGACGTGGAGGAAGAAGAGGTTGAAGAATGATTTAAAGAATATTTCCCAAGCGCGGCATATATGCCCTCCTTGATTATTTCCTAGGGAGCGATATCGCAGTAAATGAGTCATTTGGGATAAATTATTTTCATTTTTGTTAGAAGTGTTATTGCATAAATCATTTACATAATAGTAAGTAAAAGATTCTTGTATTTAAATACAAAAGCCACAGAATTTTATGTAATACGATAAAATTATAAAATTGATATCCGTAAAATAAAATAAAGATAATTGAATCAAGTATTTTAATTTAACAAAAGAATATTTTATAATGTCGTGGAATATCGAAGTCAGTGTCGATATCTCCTTTCTTTATTATCATTTATACATATGTAGAATGTATTGGATGAATCGTACTCTTGATATCTAAATCTGTCGGATAGTTTTCGGGTAGGTGTCGAAATATTTGTAAGTATTTTGTTCAATGGTAGACAGTCTCTGTATTGTGTTGGTACGCTTACAAATTGTTTCGTGAATTTCATTGTTGGATGTAAATTATGATCAAATTTGTCTTTTTGTTAGCTGCGAGTGTAAAAACATCAATTAAAGAAAATTTGAATCATTCAAATTATGTATATTCACCCAAATTTTGTCACTAACAACCCGGGTTTCGCCTTTCGGCACCTTCAGGTGTTCAAGTGCACGGATGAACTTAAATTGACGCTTAGCAAATAAATGTTTCGTGTTTCTATAAGAAATAAATGCATTATTGAGTTTAAAGCCATTGCTGGCGAAAAGGATTAGTCCATGGAATGCCCACAGATTTGAATGGTGAATAGTTTTAAGAATTATATTTATTTTTGTTTGTTGGAAAAGGTTTTATGGTTGTATTTATACAGGGTATAAAAGTGGAGAGCCAGGCAAGTGTAGCTGATCATTTAAAATCGGAAGACTTGTCAATTAGGCTCTTTTTATTTCTAAAATTTCCTGGAAAAAGAGTTTATGAACGTCCGTATTTGGGTGTAACATTTTTATCTCTTGTTCCTGATTGAACACGTGTCTTTCAGAAATTAAGTGATTAGCAAAAAGAATCTTTTTCGATCTTAGGGCTGCCATACGCTCTGATAATCTGGTATTCAATGTCTTTTCGGTTTTCCCGATATAAAATTGTGTAAAACATAATTTGAACTATTCAAATTTCATGTTGAAATTTCACCAAGCACATTCAGTCGAAATCTTAAATTATAACAATTATAGCATTGGTATCGATACATGTTTTTTATTTTTTTTATTTTAGGGAACCTAATATTAAAAAAAACAGCTGTACTTGATAAAATACATTAATTTTACTTCTTTAGTATCAAGACGGCAATCCCAATTTTTTTCGAAAATAAGTTAGATTTGTCATCGTGTAGAGCTGGCAATTTCGCATATGGTGATAAGTTAAATTAAAAATATATAAGACTCTTACGCTAATTTTCAGACAATTTAAATAGAATTTGTAACAAAGGCAACAATTTACAGTCTTGTACAGCAAATACGCCAGTTATTAAACGGATTGCATAAAAAACGATTAAAAAGATTTATAAAAGCATGATAATACTAATTTCTCAGTCGTTTATATATAAAAAAACTTTTTTATTGATTTACCAACGTGTAAGTATTGTGAAAACTGTCGCTTTTGTTTCCCAAGACCTTTAGTTATCATCACATCATATAAAATTAAAAAATAAATGATTTCCACAACATCTCACATTAAAAACATAACATTATATCGACCCGTAATAGGCAGAAAATCGTGACCGACAATTTATAAATTTTACAGAAGAATGTTTTTTTAAATCAAGTTCGAAACGGGAATTTCTTATGTGCGGTTAGTAAAAAGTATTATATGATCAATGCCTGTCCTGATATTATAATAAAAATTTCTGACTACTTTTATGATTTAACGTTTTTCAACTGGGGCCCACGAGAGACAAACGATAATCACTTTAAATGCTTAAATGCACAGACCCCTTTAAAAAGATCAGGCGAATGAAATAACGTTTAAATTGACTCCATAGGTGATATTAAATAATTATTAGCTTAAAAATTAATTAATCGAATTATGTCGTCTAAGTTCTTTTGCCGATTATGGTTCGGTATTTACATAATAATATATTGTGCTGTCTCACGATAACTCTCAAAATTTAGATTGTCATGAAATGATTAGTGGCTTTAATCACAGGCATTAACAAACCTTATGAGAAGGTACAATATTTTTCAAATAATAATAATACTATAAAAGTGAACTCTTTTTTTACACACGTCAAAAGGTGGGACAAAAGATACCAAACAAAATAAAATTAACTAAGTTTTTCACTAAAAGTGAAATAACAAAGATATCAAAAATTAAATTTGAATCGTTCAAATTATGTACATTCGCACAAATTTTGTCAACTGACTGACAAGTTCATCCTCGCACTTGAACACCTAAAGATGGCAAAAGGAAAAACCTGGGTCGTTAGTGACAAAATTTGTGTGAATGTACATAATTTGAACGATTTAAATTTAATTTCTGATATCTACCAAGCACATTCAGTCGAAATCTTAAATTATATCAAAAATTAATTGAAAAAATGACACCAAACAAGACACTAATAAAGCGTAGACAATTGTGTCAGGTTTTTTACGTAAATTTTTCAAAAAATATAGGACACATGTAACTGAAGAAATCTTATTATTTTAATTTTAGTTGTCTTATTTCTGTTTTTCTATGATGTTTTAAATTCACTTATCTTGAGACATCAAATGGCAAATTTACTTTTGACGTTTTTTAATAAACATTACGCAATTTTTGTTAAGTCTGTTAATTTCATTAGCAAATACTTAAAAGTTTTTCTAAAAGCGTCCGGAAAATCAGAGGAGACATTTTTTGTGTGTAAAACGTCGAACGGCATTTGACTCAAGGGAGTGCCAAAATTAATTAGACCAGAGACATTCAAGCAGAAAAGTTTGGTTGGGGGCAATAAGGAGACGACAGTTTTATTGTTTCTACCCGTGACGGAAAGGGAATTGAAATCGATTTCACAGTGAAAGAAGAGATCAACTGTCAACCGTTCGATTAAGTTTTATTGCTACACCAAATTTTGCATAGTCACTTTGCTAGAATTTGAAATATATATTACATTTTTTTCTTTAAAAAAGCTTACAACGCATAATTTAATAAATGTTTTCGTCTCCATAGATTTATTATTCAATCAAGTTGTTGAGGGAATTGAGCACACTTCTTGATTATTATTATTTTTTCATCCTGCATATGGATGAGTTTAAAATTTTCGGATAATTTTCTTTATTATTGAGATTCAATCAGCAAATATTGTAAATAAATAGAGTGTTTTGAGTCACACACACATAAACTCCTGCGTTCACAAACAACGCTTGCTTTAAAAGTATGTAAGTGATCTTCTGGCTGCCATGGGTATTGACATCAGACATGGATTCCTGGAGTTGCAGCCTAATGAAAATGTTTTATAACTGGATAGTAAATAATAATTTAACAAAAAAATTGACTCATGAATGAAAATGTCTCTCTTCGCATTATTTAACCTTTTAACTGCCGTAGATAATTAATATTAATTACCTAGCACGCCGGCTATAATTTTTAACTATTAATTTAATTAGTTATCGACGAGATAACTCGTCTCTAGCGTTTTGAGCACGAATTTTTTTACGAGAAATCTTGTCTGTGGCAGCCATCGAGTTTAAGCTCGTATATTATAATAAATTACTATGTTATGCTTTACTTTATAAACTAGAATTAGCGTTTCAATATTATTTGTTTTTTAATGCAACAGAAGGGTTAAAAGCGATCGTTAAACTATCTTTCAAGTATGTTGAAACTAGCTAAAACACGTCTGGTAAATATCTCTCCCCAACACTGATTGCATCTTTTTCCAACCGGTGGGATTTTGTCTCCCTGAATGACTATCGGGTACTATCCAATGGGTGTACTCGGAGAAACTGAACGGAAAAAGGCAAAGCAAATGGTGGATGACTGGGAATCCTGATAATGTTTCCACATAGCCATTTTGTGCTATTCCTCTTGAAATAAAAACACTCTTCGGTCACTTTATCAGTGTATCATACATCAGGTATGTATTGTGCAGTTACTATTTGTAAACATCTATATTTCCGATGACATAACACATAATTGAGAACTCGGGAAACAAAAGTAACAGTTTTCATGATACTTAAATGTTTGCAAATCAATAAAAACGTTTTATGTTATAAATAAAGCTTCAGAAAAAGTACTTTTTTTAAAGATAAAAAATATATTGCACTACAGCTGGTGCAGATGTGCCAAATATTTTAAAATTCAAACATAATACGAGAAAAAGTCGTTTGTAAGTTACTCGAGATTAACTCAGAGACAATTGACATCACAAACACCATCTTCTTAGGTCTCAAATTTAAATGGAAAAAAAAAATCTGAATTTGACAATGACTTTCAACGGTAATCAAACCCAGACCCGGTTGATCTTTAGAGCATACGTTGACCAACTAGAGCACAATGGACGACTTTCAACGATGTTAAAAATACTAACGAGAATTATTTTGCTATTTTAAAATAGTTCACATTGTTTTGTGAAATCCGCTTAATAACTGCCGCGTTTGCTGTGTAAGACTGTGTAAACTGTTGCATCTAATGCGAACTCGATTTTAATTTTTCAAATAATATGGACATTTGTTACCTTTTTTTTTTATTTTACTTACTATGTTAGGAATTTTCCAATTCTACTCGATGGCATATCTAGCTTATTTTAAAAAATGCATGGATACTGCCGTCTTTGTTTCCAGAGCCCTCATATTATAGATCAGCGTTTCCCAATTTATTTTAATATTTCTCCTTTGTGACCCACTTCATTTGTTATGGCCAATACTAGCGGCCTATTGGTAAAATAAAACAGTATATTTATGACCACACAGTAGAGGTCTGCTCGGGCCAAAATTTTACAAAATTACCCGGCCCGGGCCCGAGTCTAATACCACAATTGTTACCCGAACCCGACCCGAAGCCCGGATTTATACTCAACAGACCGAAAAAAACCCGTTTTTTTTTACAAATTTACAACAATTTAAGATTCTCTATAGAACTTGTAATAATTAAAACTATCATGGCTGACTTATGACACGAACATAGTTTGAAATATTTTTCTGAAGAATAAATTCCTTACCTGGACCTGGCTCGAGCCCGAATCTCAATTGCGCTTACCCGCCCGAACCCGGCCCGCGGGCCAGGCCCGAGCCCGTGCACACCTCTACCACACAGTCTTTGTATGTTATAATACAAAATTATTTACTCTGATAAACCTACATATATAGAAATCAAATTTACCAATAATTTATTAATGAGAGGTATTTCGAAATTATATAGTAAATATACAGATTCATTTTAAGAAATTGGCGACCCGGCATTTAGCTTTCTGCGACCCAGTCCCGGGTCACGACCCATTATTTGGGAAACGCTGTTATAGATCATCTTTTATTAATCTGTTTTTTGACGCTCTTGTTGTCCACCCGGTAAAAAAAATGTCAACGACCATTTTTTTATTAATGCACATCTTACCAGTAAAAAATCATTTAGTAACATTTTCAACTAAATCCATGGCAGTTAAATTGTACGACATTAAGATATAATATTTACTGTTGACAATGAAAATGCTTAAATAGGGTAAGTATGTCTTAACTATGGTTTCTAATGATATTAACATTCGGGGTTAGTAAAGGATTCTTATGCGTAACGACCTCATTAATACTAAAGTGCTGCGTCCAAACGATGTCACAGAGATACACTTGTTTTCATGTTATTTGATATATAAACATCATGTTTATATAATATTCATATCGCTGAATGACAAGGGAGTTTTTTTTATTTTTTTTCAAGATTTAATTGACTGTTAAAAAAAATTACAATATTAAGTTTTCACATTTTAAATTAAATAAGTGTGTAAAACTGCAAATTGCTTTTCAAAAGTGTAAATAAATTTAAATGATCAAAAATTTAAATAGAAAAAATATAAAAATTTGACATTTACTTTACCGGGAATCAAGCCCAGGTCCATCTGATCGGTAGAGCAAGCTCAAGCAACTACACCACAGTTGGTGATTTCATTTCAAATTTTTCATAACTACTATAAAAAATAAAGCCAAAAAGCGCGCGTGATGTACGTGTAAATCCCTTATTGGATGCCTACCTCTCCAGATGAAAATAAAGTAGTTTTCACTGTCTTCGGTAAAATATAACTTTTGAGATTTATGAGTTACGCAAGTTTACATAAAGTTACAACATAAAATTGAATCTGAAACACACTGTTATTTTATCAGCACCAGAAAAAGATAAACTATAATTATGCTTTGTTAATAGTGATTAATAATATAGTTGTAACATGTATTGGCCGTTTGATAAATAACATTTTCCAATAAAATTTTGCTATGACAAAAACGATATTTAAACAGTCAAAGGGATTTATATTTCGATTTGAAATTAATTATTATTTCATGTAATTAATAAAGTTCTAATAGAAAATTATTCAAGCAATAACAAATATTTTTGATAAATTCTTGGAAAATATTGAAATGTTCTTTTTTTGTGAAATTTGTGAATTACCTTTTTAGTCAAATTTAATAAAAACACTTTAGTTTCTAGCTTCTGTTTAGATTTCCTGAATAATTTACTTATTGTTTTGTATTTCGCAGCTATTCTGTTATAGTAAAACATTTAACACAGTAATAAATACATATGCGTTGGGTTTTATATGATTTATTTCAATAACACTCATAAGAATAACCGTATTGTCTATTTGTAAAAGGTGTATAAGAACACAATCGACTGGAATGCTCTCATATATAACAGAAATATGTGGCAATAATTTAATACCGATAAATCACGTCAAAGATCCAATATTATTGGTCCATATACAGGAAATAAAATAGTTTAGGATTCGCAACACATTGTGGACTGTGGCTCACAGAAACTGAAGCATTCCGTCTTATGGATATTTGCATCAAGCAAAATTGAAATAGATCAATACATTTTTATTTGAGTTGTTTTTAAACATTAACTATTACAAAAATGTGTAAATATAACTAATAACAATAAAACAGATGTTTACCTGTTCTATAATGCACTTACCGAAGTAGTATTTTTAAATAATCAGTTACTACTATCCGTTACATAAATTTCTTTTTAATTTAAAAACTGGTGCCGGAACTCACTTCTCTTCAAGATTTAACTCTCGTGGCTCGGAGACTAGAAAAATACTTCTCTGCCGATGGGGATCGTTCAGGGACCCCAGTGGTTTCCACATTATTGGCCTTATTCTTATGAATTTCAAAAAACATAATATTCTAAGGGCTTTAAAATATCTTTCTGCATCATTCCTCATACATTTTTTTTATAAAAATCTGTGGTTTTTCAAAGATTATCATATTTTAAGGTGCGCGTAAAAAGACGTCATCCCAGCACACATATGAAATTGCAACTGATGAGCTTAGCTCAGCTATAACGATCGCTTATCGCAAGCGCTTAATCGCGTTATCGCGTTATCTCGCATTTATATGAACTACAAAAGGTTGAAAAAACTATGATATAAGAATACCATAATTATAAACATTGTGTCACCCATAAATAGATATTTAAGAAAATGTGGGTATTGGGGTGGCATTTCTTGAGCTTAGAACCGGAAAAGTTAAACTAGAGATTTTATAATTCATGCCAGTTTCCAAAATGAAGCATGTGGATTCTTAATGGAGGTACCTCAATTAAAGTTTTTCGGCTTTTTACTCAGTTACTAAATCTCTCTTTTTTTGAAGGTGGTAAGTATAAAAGTATAGGTCTAAAAAAAGGTTAGTGATTAACAAATCGCTCTCACTTTGTCTCGTTAATTTTACAATTAGAAAGATGGGATGAGCTTTTTGAGATATCATAATACCCATGCCTTTGAAAAAGTTGATAAATTTAAATTTGAAAACGATTGAAAAAATATGCTGTTCGTATTGGTTCTCGAACCTGTGAGATCCGTCACGGCAGCCTTGCCTTGCTCTAAGTAACCACTGAAAAGGTGGTCCGACAATTTTGATGAAAAAAATAAAAGAATCTGATGCGGATGGAATCCGCGTAATAGAACACACTAAATCACGCATTATTTTCCTGGTTTTGGTCACAGAGTAAGCCCGTAAGTTCCACCCCGTTTCAAAGTAAAAAAAAGCTCTGTATAAAGTTATGACGAAACAAAATATGAACTGAACGTTTTGTAATTATCTAAATATTTTTATATCCATTGCGCTGTTTTGTTTACTTTGTAATTTAATCAACCAATTTTATTTTTAAACAAATACAAGTCAAAATCGCTCTGATTGCGATGTACATGGGAGTTAAATTACATAATGTGCAAGTTAATAAATTGATATGTAAATAATTTTAAATACTTGTGATATGTTAATTTTTTTTTACTCACCTGACCGTTAAAATTGAACGTTACCAAAGCAATACAGTGAGTCTTTCATATGCATCATCATTCTTATATCCTTTCTCTTTTCAATAAAAGTGAATGAGGTGGAGAGATAAAGTAAAAAATAGTTTTTGAAGATAAGTTTCTGTCGAGATAAACTCTATCAAAAATTTGATAAATATATTTTCCTTATAATTCACACACGTATTTGATTCCCGCAGTTTCATGATAACCGTATTGATAACTTGACTTTAAATAGTGAATTTTCTCACGTAATAGATAACTATTTCAAACGAATAGAATAAACAAATTTTCTACATAAGTTCATAATACTTTAATCTGTACACTAAAATGATAAATATTTCATCTAGGAAATATATTTATGTCTCCTTTTGCTTTATTATCGTCGCTCTTTAATAAATGTGTTCAGTTATTTATTATTATTGAGACATTGTTACGATAGATACTTCACGGACCAAAATACATAAATTCAGTAATCCGTGATACGGATACGACTTAATTGGCCATTCAGATAAAGATACACATTAATTCACGTTATAAATTTAACCAATAATTATGATAGCCCCTAGACATTCCAGCTCGGAGTGCCATCGACCATCTTGACGTGACGATATTAATCAAAGACAATCCACTACGAGATCGCTTATTCCCTTGAAACAATGGTGAACCGCAAGGATGGTCCGTAGATATTGTCAAGAGACGGGCCAAAAGGCGTAGCTAGGAATGAGTTTTGTACAGGGGTAACTAATGCTCAACAATACCGGTTGGTTTATTCTGAAACAATATTTAGAATTGTTTTGATTTATCTATTTGTCTGTTACGCACAGAAAAAAATGTTATATCGTCAATGTACAGACAGACAAAACAAGTGAGTGTGTGTGAGCGAATTTTGACAGGTGGAAACGCCAGCTTTTGTATGATTGTAAAATACAATAGTTCATACCAATGGCTTCATATTGTGTCTTAGAAACAGCAGTTTTATATATTTTATAAATATACTTCTTTAAATCAACACATTATTTTTTTTCCGTAGTTTGTAATTGACGATAGACTTGACTTTACTTTTAAAGAGGCAAACTTGCAATCCTAAAATCGGAAGGACTATCCAAATGTGTGCTCTTGTCAGCTATATTTGTGGCAGATATCGCATTGTTTTTTCTATATGCACTTATTCTTTCCGTTTAGGACAAGAGGCGCGTATCGCAAAACATTGATACTTCTCAAATGTTATAATTTCTGTAGATGAAAAATATAGTATTTTTTAGTAAACCAATTCATGCTTTGTGCAACCAACTTTATTTTGTTGTGTACATAGTCCAATCGCATTATTTAATATAATTATCAATATTAATTGTTTTTCTGTATTATGTTATTAACTTTCTGCTACCCTCTACGCCTTACGGTATACACTTCTCAAATGGTATATTCTATAGCATCACAATATAATAAGTGTTGTAATGTTTGCCTAAATGCACCAAAAACAATCTAAAAGACTTTAAATAAAAAATACTTAGATCGATTCACTGTAGGTGGATACTGTAATCGGATACTCAAATATAAAAATATCAACTACTCAGTAATGTTTATTTCTACGTACTAAATGGACATTTTCTATTCCAACTTGGCAAAAACGTAGAACTATACATTTTGCTTGAAAAAACAGTTAGATAAATATGGTCCTGCGGTGCAGCGGTTAGCGGTGTTGGTCTTCTGTCCTGGATCTCACGGGTTCGAGTCCCAGTACGAACAGCATTTTTTCGATGGATTGTGATGTCTAAAAAATTCCATCCCACCCTTTCCGATCCTTTAATATAATAATAGGTGAAGTGAGAGCGATTAGTAAACCAGCAGTCCTTTTCTAGCCTTATTATTTTATTCTTACCACTCTCTATGAAAAAGAGAGGTTGAGCGACTTAGTAACACATAGATCTTGTAGGAAAACTTCTGCTGAGATACTTCCATAGGAAAGCCATATGATTCACATTGGGATCAGATATGGATTTTAAAAGAATACATGTATTATGCTTTAGTAAGATTCCATTATATGAGATGTGCAAGATAGCAGGTGGTCGAGTAATATGTTCTATTTAGTTATTATACTCTGAGATAAACAAAAAAACCAGTCCTGTTAAAGTCTTCCACTAGGTGAGATGAATACAATTATTTTATTTTGGTAACTTTGTTGAAGGCGGTTGTAAATAAATATATTTTTTTATATACACCTCTCAGATGGGATGAAAATAAGCTTTTAGTCATTAATTATAAATTTATCTACTGTAAGATACTCAACTCATTTGATTAAAATGATTAGCCGATGTAACATAACACGTAGTAACAAAAAAATAAATTATTTTCGAAGACTCATTCATTCCTTGACTAAAGATCATGTGCGCCGCTGAAGTAGGACGAAAAGGTAACCATCCAGTGGCGTAATGTATGGGCCTTGCGGGTCAGCAACGTGACCCTTGGGGGTGGGTGCGACCGCCTACCAATCAGAGCGCGACCCTCCGCAGTCTCCCGCGTCAAAGGCACCACGGCGCATTGGGGTGCAGTTTAATTAACTCGTTTTGTTGCCAACGATCTGCCACGCGCTTGTTTGGTTTCTGTGTCTTTTTGAACGCGGTTACGTCGCAGTGTTTGCGACATTATGCGGGTTTCATATTTTTTCTCGCAAATCAATACGTCGGTATGTGGTTTATTTATAAAAATAGTATATAATTGCGTATTTTAATCATGCTTATTGCTCATTAAAAGCATCCTAACCGTATCTTTTAGCACATCCCTTATGGTGTTAAAAAATACTTCCGATACGTTGCTGGCTCTTTACGAACTAAATGAAAAACATTTTTTTTTTAAATATACTTCCTAGGTTTTTACCGTCCATCAAAGGGTAGTAAGTAACATATAGGAAGTAATTTCTAGCACCGTAGGGGAAGTGTGAAAAAAAACTGGCTGAAAGCAAGTGACTCAACATTATACCCTTTTCAAAAAGGGGTATGCATATAAGGAAGAGTCAAGAAAACAGTAAATATTAAAAAAAATACTTGTATAACGCAAAAGAAGGATCAAAAAAGGTATAAAAGAAAAAATTAAAGTATCATAGTTGTCCATGTTTCTTTTAACAGTTTGATAAATCAGCTTGTGGTACTTAGTGTAAAGCTTTAACTAAATTAATAACAATTGAAGTAATCACATCCATATCGACTGTGGAAAGGAAAAAGGACGTAACCTACACATATAAAATTTTACAGGAGGCAAAAAAAACGTCTTTTGATGATTTTCGGCCATATACAAATTATGAAATAAACATAACTTTGAAATGCATGGAAACTTCTAAACTGGTATTCAACTGACATAATCTAATATTTATTTAAGAAATTGTCTAGGAAAAACCTTTTTTTCGGTCTTTTTTATTGGTTTCAATTTTCACAAGCCCATCTTTTATCAAAATTAAAAGCTAAATTTAGATACTAATTCAGCATTTGCAGCTTACATCTTTTTGATAGAACGTGAACCAAGTTGGATACATTGTGATTATCGAAAAAAAATCTGTGGGTTACATCCTTTTTCCTTTCCACAGTCGATATTAAAAAGCATATAAGTCTATTCTACTAAAATAACTGACCAATAATGATTTATATTTCCAATTTATATGGTATTCAGGTATCTAAAAGAAAATATTGATACATTCCGAAAAACTCTCACTTTTTTGACCGACCACCGCCCGCTTGTCACAATCACACGATCATTGACGTACATCCTACGCGTTTGAGGTCTATAGGAGAACGGCGGTGGTCCCAAAAAGTTTCTAACCAGCGAGGACTGACCCACATAATCAGTTAAAGTAGTTTATTTAGTCCCAATCGCCACATCTTTATTTCAGTCAGAGAGGCATAGTGAAAAGAGATTTATCATATAAAATTTAGTTTTATAAAAAATAAATTTAAGTTCTTGTGCAAAGATCTTGTTGATATTTGTTTATTGATCTTGAGTGGAAAATATTATTCGAGTTTATTGCATGTGGTTTAAAAATAAATGAAGTTTTAATATATATTAACATATTTTATGTGTAGTTAAAATGTATTATTTGACCGATTCTTCAGCCATGATATAATTCCATATTATACACATTTATGCAAAGATTTTTCACTCTTAATAAACATGGATTTGTTTAACCTTCTTACCTACCAATTTTACTTCGTTTATAAATCGATTAGGAAATTAAAGTGAGCGATTAACCAAATTTTAAACATTATTACCATTTGAGGGCACTATTTGCAAACACTGCTCATTCCAAAATGGTTAAAAAATGAAACTTGAATTTCATTTTGAAAAAAGATGCAATTTTTAATTTAACATTAGTTTTATATAATATTTTGTATCTTATCAAGACATGCGTGAGACTGATTTCTAAATTACATATTTTTATCTACTAAATAACAATCATGGTAAGTATTGTCAGGTGTCCGGATTGGCCGGGATTGTCCCGGAATTGGAATCGCTGTTTCGTATCCCGAATAGGGCATCCAATCCTGGGATTCGGGATCCCGTTCAATGTTCTGATCCCGAAATTCCGGGATTGATACGGCTGCGATCCCGGGATTTTGGGATTGAGAAATTTTGAGCAAATCCCGAAAATTGACACGAAATTGCCAAATCGAGAATTTCATATTCCTCGGTGAGCTAAAAAAAAACGAGGTTTGGAGATAATCCGGGGAAAAAGTAGCGAATTGAGGATTTCAAATTCCTCGGTGAGAAAATTCCAATCCCGGGATTGAAAATTAATCAATTCCGAAATCCCGAAATTGGAAAAAGGCTTCGGGATTAGATATCCTAATCCCGAATGATTACTAAATTGTCTTGGAAATTTAACAAATCCTGAAAATTAATTGGATTTTTTCGAGCTTCGGAGATAATCTGGGGAAAAATTATAGCGAATATAGGATTTTAAATTCCTCGGTGAACTAAAAAAAAACCAGTTTTGGAGATAATCTGGGAAAAAGTGGGATCAGGGATTGAAAATTAAGCAATCCCGAAATCCCGGATTACAAAAAGGCTTCGGGATTGGATATCCTAATTCCTGGGTTTTTGGATTCAAATGTCAGCATTCACGGATTCACTTTCAAGAAATCTGGCAACCCTATTCATGGTGCATGTTTCAACAATTTTGGAATGAGCCAGGCTTGCGAATAGTAGCCTCATTTTTGTCATTAAGAATTATGAAAAGATTAGTACAAGAATTAAATATAGATTTTCGAATTATACCGTTATCTGTTTAAAATGTTCAAAAAAATTAGAAAGCGGACATTGCTTAAAAAACTGTTTGAAATTGTCAGCTTTTACTTAAATGTGTTGCGTTCTTATGTGAGATTATTGTACAAACGAGATAACTATATTGTATTTACATTTGAATATTTTACTGTAACTCAAAATCTTGTAATGGCTTAAGGCCTTAATAATATAAATAGAAAAACACAAAATGGAAAATGTGTATAAATCCCCAAGCGGTAACAAATAACATTGTGTTTTTATTAGGATAAGAACAAGAAAGACTCGTCTCATTCTTCTTTGTTTGTCTTCAATTTGGCTCGTATTTATTCACAAACAATTCCGGTGCAAAATAATATATATATATTTTGAATATTTCCAAAGTGGGTGGTAAAATAAACTGATACCAAAAATATTTTTATACCAGAGATGTACAACCTGTAACGCAACGGTCGCATACGGTTTTTAATGACAATTCATGTGACTTAAGTACTTCATATGTGTTATGGATAATATTTTTTACTGAAACACTGTTTAAATGTTTGGTTCAACTTTTATTTCCATATGTCATAATTGTACACTTTTATATAAATCACTAATCTTATAATTGAATAATAGCAACGTGAGTTTTAAGGCGTCTTTACTGGATCGATGACCGGTCAATTTGAACTCTTGAAATAAGCTGAATGGGAAGAGAGTAGGATATCGGTTTGGGCGTTGAAAAGTTATTGTTGCAATTATAGTATGTCATAGAGTATTGACATAGTACTCTATGCCAAGATGCCGAGTATACATAACATATGTATAAACATATATACTTCATACATGTATACCAGATGTGGGAAACCTTTTCATTCCTAAAGGCCACATTCATTTATCTGATTCAACATAAAACCGCAGTTAAGAAAACGTTGACACCTCCCCCTACATAAATTAAATATTTTTAATTCACAGTGTAAATTAGTCAAAACGAAATTCAAAAAATCACTATATATCTAATATAAAAAAGGCACAGTCGAAAGGCCGCATCAGAGAAGACAAGAGACCGCAGGTTCCCCACCACTGATTACACTAGCCAATAAAGCACATCGAACAGTGACTTTTGTGGATGTAACAGCGTCTTGTGGATTGTAAATTTAGATTTTAATATAAATAAGAAAAACAATTGAAATCTTAATTTTGAAAATAAATTTGCACGAATTTGAAGCGTTGTTCTGGCGTAAGTCTATTCATGGTGACATAGCAAACCAAACTGAACACAAATTTATGTCGCTTGAAAAATTCGAAAAAAAGCCTTTTAAAAACACCGTATATATACTGATATAGTTAATTTTAATTATTTTTCCCCATGCGCCCCGCGGACAATCTAAAAATTGATAAAATGGCCCTTTTTATAAAAAGGTTGTGCATCACTGTTTTATATGGTGTAAATTTCAAGACTCAGTTGTATTATTTTTCAAAGAACTTGTTTCCATAACATTGTTTCCAACGTTAGGCCTGTATAAGTTATGTGTCGTGAATGTCATGTCATGAAAGGTTATGAGTATTTTAACACGTATTTGAAGCATTTGGCGATAGATTAGAGGTCTGCACGGGCCGAAATTTTACAAAATTACCCTGTCCGAGTCTAGTACCACACTTGTTACCGGAAAACGACCAGAAGCCCAGATTTATACTCCTCAGCAGTGGCGGCCGTTAAATGTGACATTGGATCAATGCACACATTATATATCATGGGGCGGCTATATTTCATGAAATAATATTCAAACGTAACATTTTAAATTCTTCATGTATACGTGAAGAATTAAAAATATTTCAATAATTCAATTAATAATTAAAAGAATTTACAATTGTTGAATAATTTTGAAATGGCTCAATGGCATGGCATTACTTGTGCAGTATTCTACTATGCTAAATAAACTAAACTTTAACATAGTTGGACCATCCAATCACGCCCATTATCAATAAGGCTTATATGAGTAACTTATAAATATTTAATACACCATTAAAAGAAAAAAAATGAAAAATACTTTTTTGACAAACAGGCCTGAGGTAAAGCAAACTATTATATTATACAAAAATAGCCAAAGCATATTAAACGACACAAAACTCTAAAAAGAATGTTCTATTCAATATATGCTTTATAAAACTATCAAAAACGTCAACGTACCAGTCCATTAGTGACCTCATTAACCGAAGTAGCACAACACAAATTGTGTGATTATCAATTGATTAACGGTTGCTGTAATAATGTTAAATTTAAGTCTTACCACAGGTTTTTACTCCATATAAATAATAAAATAAAATAAAGACCTTCAAGGAATATTTTATGTTAAAGAAAATTCGATTTGAGTTTCGTCACATTTGAATGAATAAATGTTGTATAAAGCAACATAATGTATATTTAACTTTTTGAAACGAAATTTAGTCAAAGCTTGACACAAAAGAATCAAAAGCATGTTGAATGAAGGTAAAAAATAATATATTATATTCAAAACCGTTTCATTTATTTTTTATGTTATAAATATTATTTAGCTGTATACAAATTATTGATCTATGGCAGGGCTTCTCAGCCTAATTTAAAAAATCAAGTATAATATGCAACAATATATATTTAATTTTAACACCTTTACGCATGTGAGGACATTTTTCTTAATTCATACACTGTTACGAGCGCATTCAAACAAATCCCCTAATTGATGATTTTGCTGATGTAATAAACGATATTTACATGACAATGTAATGGCTAGTGTTTCGTTTTTTAACGTGTTTTCTTAATTAAAAGTATACGGTAACTACACAGTGCTTTAAGATTCTCTGTCTACCAGAGTATCTTTGCATTTTTCCAGGTCGTCTTAGTGGTGATATTCTTGAAGACGAGCAATTCTTATTTAATCATTTGGTGCAATGAGACCATGTGCTTGAAAACTACTCCAAAAACACTTTCGTAACTTATTTTTAAGCTAGTAACGTAGGGTTTGCACACGAGAGTTACAATTGTGTAGTGAATGACAGCAAATGCAACGTTGAGTACTTTGTAAAGACAGTATTTCGGTTGTTGATAAATTCTTTATGGGTATCTTGAATAATTGTTTTTTTTTTAAATTATTGGCAGTTTTTGAGGTTTATTGTTGATCTTGTATTATTGTTTAATGTCTTTACTGCCTAATCGTTGGTAAAAAACCACCCGAATATTTAATTAAAATATATTTCAAACAAGTTGAATAATTATTGTTAGCACATTATTTATTGTATACACGACATTGTCGTAGTGTAACGTTGTGACAAAATTTACCAAAACAAAATCGCCACAAATATTATTCCCGACAGTTGTTTTCTGTTATTCAGTACTACATATATAGTGAAAAGAGAGGTAAGCCGACCCAAATAATTGGTTCAATATAAACTTAACCTACACTAGGACTATCTTCTATACACTAGAGAGCAGTTTGTCTTTGATCGGTCGCAAGAGCTGTCTATTTTATGTGAGATTTAATTTTGCTACCCATACCTTTGGTCTGGGCTAAATATTCAACAATAGCATTCAAAATAATGAGTAGATGAGATTTTAATGTAATTTTCACGAATTTTATACACAAACCCTTTATATTTTCAGATCAATATTAACTCTTTGAGGATCTTAGATTTTTATATTCTTATATTTTGATAATTTTTTATTATTATTTCAGGAAATATGTTTTTTTTGAAATATAAAATGCATCGTTGAAAATTTTAAGTAAACTTACTCGTCGTTACTTTTAAATATTTTTCTAGAAGCTTTGATTTTGCGTCTAGATCATTTTTTTGCTCTCATCTGCATACATGCGACCCAATACAAACGTCGATTCTAGGAAGGGATCGATCACAAATGGAATTTTACGCTCAATATTATATAGCTGCCGATTTGTTTACAAATGTTTACTTTTTTTAAAAAATCTTTTACGCATAATAAAAATAATTAAGCGGCCAAAAATCACTGATGAATGTGTCTAGTATCCATATCTGAAGAAATTCACGAAATTTACGTAAAACGAAAAATCAACAAAAAATATGAGAGTGGTGATAGATAATTGATGACAAGTTACTTGGAAATACATGTAGGTTGATACTCATCAAACGATTAAGACCTCTTTAGTCTTCATGAGAAGAATGTTAAGTGGAAGAAAAAAACTAGAAATTGTACATACAAATTATCCATAATAAACAAATATATCAAAATAGCTTGTGACATAAGTTTTTAATTGAATTTAAGATTTTAAATAACATGGATTATTTCACGTATTATGATTAAAGCTGTGACACGTGTTGCGCCTCTGTGGAAATGCCTCCTAAATGAAAGTGGCAAAAAAAATAATTTCATCTGCTTTTTTTATGTAATCACGACATCTTTATTTTATTATTAGTATTTAAATATTAATATATTTTGAAAACGGTTAAGAGTTCTTCCATAATCTTTCAATAGTCGTCGTTTTGCTGTCTTCTTTTCAATCAACTCGGGATAGGTTCAAAGCAAAAAAAAAAATCTTAACGAAAATATTTAAATGCGGCGCTACATTAAAATTTCCACGAATTGAGTGCAAACATTTAAATATTAAAATTGCTACGCTTTGATGCGAATACTTCAGCACAAGTAAGTAGGTGGGCGCATAAGACAATTTTAACATCTACCCACGATTTTATTTTTTGCGTGCTTAAACTTAATAATAAAAGTTTTCACCTTTGCGCAGGAACGTATATATGTTTTTTTTTTAATATTTTCCTCTATTGTACGAAAATTATTATACCATCAACCAAAAATTTTTGTACAAAACTGAATTTGTGAATCACAAAATAATGTATGAAAAATTACATAAATTAAGTAATGTTACATGAACACAATTTCTTTTAAAAAATACATACATTATTATTATAAACATTGGATTTTAACTCTTTCAATGGCATTCAAAAAAATACATTGCCAATTACTTTATACAAGGTTTTCTAACTACGTTCTTAAACACACTATTTCTACGAAATAAATGAATTCCTTGTTTTGCATTATACATGTAAAGTCCGTGCTTGCTTGACAATATATTATAAAGAGTCTCATGCTCTACCGACTGAGCTAGTCGGGTTATATAGCGCAGAGGTTAGGCTTTTAGCTTCCGTGTCTGATCTCACAAGTTCGAGTCCCAGTACGAATCAATCGATTTTTCGATTACTGTTTGAAGGCATGGATTTTTGTGATGTCTGGAAACTCTCTTTAACTTTTCCGAACCTTCAAATAAATATTAATCACTATTCCTGTCTTAGTCTAATCCTTCTACCCCTACTACTTTCTTTGAAAAAGAGAATTTGAACGATTGAGTAACTAAAATTTCTCGTAAAAGAAGTTATGTTGATTTACTTCCTCTAGGAGGCCATATGCTCCACATTGGGAGCGGACATAAGTAAAAAAAGAAACGAAAAAAAGGAATCGATTTTTTTTCACTACGAATGAAATAAGATGACTAAAAAAACCCTAAGTCAATTTGATTCTTATATATACATGTTAAAAATTAATGTACTTTATAAATAAATGTTTTTTTTGGAAAGATTAAGAATTAGAATTAGAATAAAATATATTTAATATATTATAGAAAGATAAGAATTAAATATATCATAATTTACTCTAGTTACAATTTGAGTTGACAGTTTTTATATGTATACTGAAGAGCAATTTAAAAAAAAATGACTCGCGTTGTATAAAGTATTTATAAAAATAATCATTTTCTCCCAAAAAATATTTTTAATAAAAAATAAACTGGATTTAATATAGTGGAAAAATGCACGTGAAAAATCTGTAGTGCACTACTTGAAAATTTGTGCTTTAGAAATGCTTATATTTTCAAAATTTTCCGCTTGTTTTGAATGTGAAATTCCCTAAAGCATCGTCAGCAAGCTGCTTAAATTACTTTAATTGACCCCATTTTCACTCTATTTTCCGCGCGCATAATGTGGGATATGAGAAAACGCTACAAGAAACGATAATCCTTATTTATCGTACGCCGGTAAGAAGCCTTCAATAAACATAGAGACCGGCAAGGGTAAAATAAACGTGGTGGTATTAAGAACACATTATATTTTGAGTTTCCTAGATAATTTTTCCGTTTAGGTGCTTAAATCAACCTCGGTAAAAACTGCGGAAAATATGGTTTTTTGAGTTTAACGTGAAAAGATTTAATGATTGTATGTTTTTCTTTAGTTATGAATTATTCAAATTTATAGTTACCACTCTGGAAGGTGAGTAAAGAATTTTTGGAACATATTGAGTAGCGATGTTCCACAATCATTCCACGGCATTTTCTCGTAAATGAAGAGTATGTATTACAGTAACAACTTTCTTCGTTATACAGTAACAACATTTTTTTTTATAAAATAATTCATTCTTCTATAAGTTAATTTCAATGGATTTTATTTGAAAAATATTTTTATACGCTATTATAATAATTATTTAATCATAATTTATCTTTTATGACAAAGTAAGAAAAGTATAATATACATTTATGCCATTGTATAATAATGGTTTTCATTTAAATATCATAATCTGTTTTTTTATAAATGTCGGTATGAAAAACTCAACAATGTTGAACTGTATTTAACAATATCACATAAACAATATTTCGTACAAAGTACCTACAAATAATAATTGCTTTTTTTAACCGCTGTCCCATGTTTGCCTAAATTATAATAAACAAAGACTGAAGCCTTTAAAAATATATCCGACAACTAACAATATGTCTTTTTTTATTAGAATAAACCTTAAAAGAACGAAGTACATAACTCCGATTAAAATCAGTAACGAAAAATTCTTTTATAATACATAAAACGTAATGAAAAATCGTTTTTTTTTGTTGTCAGTTCTTTTTTTTACTTCATACCGGCTAAAATATATTACTCACTTTCGCATAAATGCTGTAATAAAATTTTCAAACAAAAAATTCCCTCCGGGCTTAGAGATTTCAATCCGCGAAGGTAAATTTTGTGAAATATTGGCAAAGAAAACAGGTACGGCGTAAAAATACGATATTGCAGCGTTGCATAGTTCTTCCAAAGTTCATAATAGCGTAGCAGTGAGGAGGGTGAGCGTAGCGCAAGGCTTGGATGCATCCGTAGGCGTGATAGAATTGCATTATGACATGCGATATTTTCCGTATAAAGCAATATTAAAATTTTATCTATCGGAACCTTTTGACCTATAAATAATTACATAAATGGGTGTAAGTGATTTTTATCATGCATATTAATCTAATGCGATACTGGAATATGAAAATAGCTACAACCTTATTTATTCGTTTTGACATTGCGTCTATAATTCATCATATTTAAAAAAAAAAGTTAATATTTTTGAATAGCTAAATACTTTATTACGCAAGTTACCAAAATAATGATTAGCGTTATTATTCTAAAGAAGTATCATTTGAAGTTTAAAAATACAATGCCTGATTGTGGTTCTTATAAGTTGATCATTAACATTTTTTTGTTTTAAAAAACATTCAATGTATTTTTTTGAATATCAGTATTTTTTAATTATTCTATTATTAAACAATGTAGTCTCGTAGGCCAACTGTCACAGCCAACATTTAAAGCATCGCAAATTATTGTTATATTGAAGTAGACAGAAAGTTCGTTTTCTGAAGCAATAGGTAAAAGTTTTATCATAAAATATAATGAATAATTTTTACATAAATATGTTTAAAATGTATGGTTATACTTTTAATAATTTCACATTAATACGTGTTAAAAACATTATTTATTTGATATTAAAGGATTTTATTGAGCTAATAATACTACACAAGTTTTTCAAAGATATGTATATAAAATATGTAGCAGATTCAAAGTGTGCCAAAATTAACCGGAGTACCTATTCAAAACTACGATTCTGTTGAAAAATACATTTTTTTTAATACTGAGCTGAATTCCAAAGACATTTTTAAAAACTGCAAGCTAGTTCAAATGTTCAACATTCAATAAAAAAACAGAATATTTCTTTGTATTAATTCCACTTTTATTTATCAAGATCATGACCGGTTTTTCTCATGAAGAGCATTATAAACTGGTTATGATAATGAGATAAGGGAAAGTAATAAGCAGCTCTTAACTTCGTCCAAAGTGAAGAAACGACGATGGACCTGGCTTTGACATATGCTGCGGATGTCTCAAGAAAGCCTGAATTTTACTTGTCTTTTCTACTAACCAGATGGATTTCCTGTCGTAGAAGGCTACTGACGACCATCTATATTCTATAGGATGTACTCGGTGAAGCTACAAGACGCTGGAATAACATGAGACGGAGCAAGAAGATTGGCGGGGGACAGAGAATCTCGGAGGAACCATGTAGTGGCCATATGCTCCGCGAATATGGCGCGGATATGGGATAAAATGATAATTTTTCATGAGCAAAACTGGTTCCGATCTTGCTGAATAAAAATTAAAATATTACAAAAGAGTATTGCCTATATATTTTTAAATATCATGCCTTTCCATCAAGTATTGACAGTAAGCACTGTTAAAGTGTTCAACAATCAGATAAAAAAAAACAATTTACCATTTTTTACTGAACTTATATAATACTTTGAAGTGCTACATAAAAAAAATGATCACCACTTATAACATCTTTGCCAGTCGACCCAACGTCAAGAAATAAAAATTCTATTTAAAAGAAAGAACATCGTTATATTTCATTCATGCGTGAAATTGTAATGAAACGTCAGAATAAGATGAGATGTCTTATAAGCTAGGTTGAGCTTTGTACATATATATACTGTTTTCATATGGCGAAATAAATTAAGCGAATTGTATGCCGATAATTTATAATATTATTACAGCAAATAAAACTTGCCTCCTGCGTGGTCGAGTGGTCAACGTTGTTGGCTTCGGTTACGGAGGTCGCAGGCTCGAATCCCAGTACGGACAGGTTTATAAATTGATTTTTCAATCGATTTATGAATTTCTTTTCGAAGGCATGGATGTATGTGATGTCTTAAATTCCCCCCTCATACGTATCCTATCCTATGAACGGGGCGTATCGAGAACGATTAGCTAACCACTAGTCCTGTCCTAGTCCTATCCTTCTATTTCTACTCTTTCTGGAAAAGAGTAACAAGCAGTTCTCGTAGAAACACTTCTGTTAAGATAAACTCCATTAGGAGTCCATATGCTCCACATTAAGAGCGGATGTGATAAAAAAAAAACTTATCGTCAGCAAACACGATATAACAATGGTTGTGCTGTTCAGTAGAGCATCCAATCCCAGACCCTTTTTGTTATCCCGGGATTTCGGAATTCAGAATTTTTCAATCTCGGTATTGATCATTTAACATAATTTAAATTTCTTACATAAGAATCTCAATTTTTTAAACAAAAAAAAACTGTACATTACAGCTAACGGAATTTTTTTATTTTTAAATCATAATGGTTTGAGGTCAAATTTAAAGAGAACATATCGACTGTGGAAAGGAAAAAGGACGTAACACACAGTTTTATCAAAACAGGTTTTTTTCGATAATCACAATTTATCAAACTTGATACACGTTCTATTAAAAGGATGCAAGCTGCAAATGCCTAATTTGTATCTAAATTTAGCTTTTAAGTTTGAAAAAGATGACTTTGTAAAAAATTAAAACCATGAAAAAAGACTGAAATAAAGGTTTTTCCTAGACAATTTATTTAGTTAGTATTATGTTTTGTCAATTTAACACCTTTTTAGAAGTCTCCGTGCACTTCAAGGTTGTGTATAATTTATAATTTTCATATGGCCCAAAATCATCAAAACACGTTTTTTGCGCCTCCTGTAAAATTTGATATGTGTGGGTAACGTCCTTTTTTCTTTCCACAGTCGATATACACATAACAAACAATTCTTTCTAAGATCTTTAATGTTGGTAGTAAATTGATAAGTATTCAGATTTTATAATTTTAATGATTTACGTGTTATAGTCAGAGTGAATTTCGATATCCCAGGATCGGTGTTAATTAAGAAGATACTACGGGATGCCAAACCCAGAGGCTAGATGCCTTTGTAAAAAAAAATATGTACAATCATTGTTTTCTAGAATATGCAAAATCGTTTAATATCTGGCATAACAACCCATTTGCTTCGCTTAAAAGTAATAGTACTCAACCCCAAAGCCATATATAACGCTAGATATCCATTCGTTAAAGTGTCAGTCTCCAGTCAAACTACGTGTCTCCTTTAATTGCAGGCCAATCCGTCAAATTAATTCGTCTCTTTGTTCAAAAAAGTTGTCTGTAAGGAACTCTTTGCCTCCTACATTAGCCAGATTAAAATAAATCTGCTCCATCAATTTGACCCGACTTCACAATGAAATATTTATTTCTCCTTTTAATTCATTCATCCGTTCATTCATTCAACGGGGGAAACTTTTGAAATGGGGGAGATATTTTACACACCCACCTCTCCCTTCTTTGAAAATTGTGCCTGTTTTGTTTAATATCCGGTTACATTTTAACAGTAAGCTATATTTTCATTACCATTTGTCGTTTTGATATTTAATGAGCTTTTGCCGATGAAGTTATTTAAACATTTTTACTGTTATCAACAATAATATTAAATTACAATATTTTTAAGAAAACTCTTTAACCTTTATTAAAACTAGATAAACACTTTTATTTTTAAATAAAATGTTTTCTCGTTCTAAGGTATCTACATGGTTATAGAAATTATATTTTAAAAAATAAAACACTCTTCTACACTAATTCCACATTTATTTAATATGATTCCGACCAGCATTGCTCATGACAAGCATAATCAACTGACAAAACAGTGTTTTATTTTTGGAATTAAATGTTTTTTCATGGTTGTGAAGTCGGTTAAAAAAAACGACTCTTAATTTATTTTTTAAAAAGTTGCTGTATAACTAACATATATGTTTATTATAAAAAAATAATAAAACATTTTTAGTACTTTTTCCACATAAAATTTATTAGATCAGGACCGGTTTCGCTCATCGCGAGCATTATCAACTGATAAGAAAAATACATAAACAGTGATATTTATACAAATTTAAATTGAAATAAAAAGGTGTAAGCAACTATTAACAATTTAAAGGATTAGCAAATTACATTATAATTACACAAAATTAAAATGTTTAACACCCATAACAATTAAAAAATCATCATCAAAGAATAATAAATCTAAGTGGCAAACGATATCTTTGATGATGATTTTTTCATCTATTCTTTGATGATGATTTTTTAATTGTTATGGGTGTTAAGCATTTTAATTTTGTGTAATTATAATGTAATTTTCTAATCCTTTAAATTGTTAATAGTTGCTTACACCTTTTTATTTCAATTTAAATTTGTATAAATATCACTGTTTATGTATTTTTCTTATCAGTTGATAATGCTCGCGATGAGCGAAACCGGTCCTGATCTAATAAATTTTATGTGGAAAAAGTACTAAAAATGTTTTATTATTTTTATTATAATGCCATTCCACCAAGTATTGACAGTGAACACCTTAAAAGTGATATATGTTTATCGTTAGATATTTGTAAATACTAGAAATATTCAAGTAGATTTTACCAATCAATATGAAAAATTCATTTTTTTAAATAATATAGCAAATTCTAATCAGAATTTAAAAATTTGATTTAAATAATGCATTGACATATTTTATTAATATTTTATAAATGACAATCCACTGCACATGGTCTGAAATTGAAATATATATATTTTTAAATATAATGCACCTATGTGGTTTAGTAGTAATGGTAATCCCCTTGTGATTAGGATGGTCTAGACCAGGCGTGGGGAACCTGTGGCATTTTGGTTTCTCTGGTGCCGCCCTCTGGCCAATTCTGTAATTATGTAAATTTATGTTAATTCGTAAATTCCTGACATAATCTGACCGTAAATTACGATTTCCGGTAAAAGATTCCATAGTCAATCTCTACTGCGGCCTTATGTCGAATTTGAAAAATGAATGCGGCCTTTAGAAAATAAAAGGTTCTCCACCCCTGGTCTAGGCTCAAGTCTTCACAAGGTCAATATCTAATTTTAATTTGAGATTTTGGTCATGGATGATATTTTTTTTCTTCGAGTTGACCTAAAGGAGAGTGAGATATTTGTTTACATTTTATTTAAAATATATAAATAAAAACAGATAATATGTAATTCATCAGGTAATTGATTGCCTGAGGAAATAATCCATAGTACTATAGATTGCTTATCAGTACCGTTTTTTTAAGTTTCTTATTCCAGCGTTTGAATCTCTTTTTCTCTTAATTATATTTCCTTCTTTATTTATTGAATACGTATTCAAAACAAATAACAATGGCCTGATGTCTACGGTCTACGATCTACATTAGAAATATAATATGATTTGACACACGTTCCGCTTGAGCTCTCTACGCAACTGCGTTGCTTCAGAAGGAACGTTAAGGAAAAACAATTTATTTTTGGGTAGTCCTAGGCAAAGTCATGAAAAAATTTACATTAGAAATAACATTTAATAATTGAATGTTAGATTGTTTTATGGTATAAATAGTTTAGTTTCGGACGACCTTAAAAACAATCATCGGTCCGTTCTTCTTCAAAAAAAAATCAGGCATTGCCAAAATCGCCAACGACGAGCGCTACAGATCAATGATAAGTAGCTTCGTGTAGCCTAAGCTGGATGATATGAATACCGATAACATGTGGTTATAACGTAGTGTAATGTAGTGATAACACATCACATTCCACGATGGAGCGTCCCTATTGAAAGACCTTTTATATTATACATAATTTTTTAGTCAAATACGGATACTGCCGACATTTAAATAATCAGCCTCAAAGTTATATTTTAAAAGTAAAAATATTCAATAGCAAAAATATTTCGGTTTATTTCTTGCTCTTTTGTGAAAATGAGAACAGTGGTTTCCAAGGGAAGCTTTATTAGAGGCACTTTATGAAAGAGCAAATGTAACCAAGCCTGCGGCAAAAGGCAAGCAACTTTACTTTTTCATCAGAATAGATATGTTAGAAACACACTTTATTTGCAAACACTATTTTTACCATCCGCTAACTTGGGAAACTTCTTTCGAGGTCTACCACAAGAGAACCTTTTTTTAATAAATTACTTATCACATTGTGCACAGACAAAACTTCAGTTATAAGCAAATGAAATACAGATAGTCAATGTGATTTAGTAACAAACACTAGAAAAATCTATAAGCAAAAAAATAGTTGACTTGTTTTTCGAGTATAAAACAATCTTAATTAAAGATTGATCTTGCGATAAACAAACATTCAGTACCTACTTTATAACAACCCTATGATTTTTGAAATTTATAACTTATTTTTGGTAGAAGTAGTTTTACGATAGGAGGGAATTTAAGAGATCAAAAACACACATGCTTTTCAACAGGGATTGGTAAATCAATTTTAAAAAATCCAATCGTACTGGGAACCCGTGAGAATCATCACAGAAACCAACGACTTGGACGCTACGCCACGGTGCTGACTATATCATAATCTCTACTAACGTGGCCGAAGGTTAGGGCTGTGTATTTTGATACTTTTTTATGAGTAACTCATTATTTATCTAGTGTTTATTAATTTTCAAATAATATTGATAATTTCTTGATCCTTGGTTTGTGTACAAAATTATATGAACAAATTGACAATGATGTTATTGTGTGGACGAATCAATAAAAATAAAATGTTATAAATGCAAAATATTTTAGTATTTTTTTTTTTAAATATTTGACATTACAGCTTACGCCAGTGCGTCAAATACTTTAAAGTTGAAAGATCATACGAGATATACTCGATGAGAATTTTTAAATGTCACATGAGATAAACTCAAGGAGAATTGACTTCACAAACCCCCATGTCTTAGATCTCAAATTAAAATTGAAAAAAATCCAATTTTGACATTGACCTTACCGGGAATCAAACCTAGACCCACCTGGTCGGTAAAGCAAGCTCTAACCAACTAGACAACAGCGGGCGGCGGAAAACCATTTAACAATTTGTCACTATCGTTGCCACTTTTTCGATCACCAAAAGACATCTAAGAGAAATAATGATAAAAATATTGAGCTACGAAAAGAAAACGTGAATCATAAATAAATTAAATTTTAAAATCTCATATCCAAATTCCATTAATGTAGAAGTCTCTTATTTATAAATATTCATAAAAATGGTTGTAGACCTGCATATTTTTGAATGCCAATCTCTTTTTCGTTTGCGTCGTTTTATAATAATTGTCATTGAAGATAAAATATTCAAGTATTTAATATTTACTTACGTACACTGAAATTCTTAATTATTGACATTAAAAATATTTTATTTACCCAGTATCCAAGGAAATATAACGACTTTATTTATTTCCGCTGCCTCTGTGTTTGTCTATCGTTCTGTTTATTTGAAAAAAATTACCGGAAATTATTCTCTTTCGAAATTCTTTTTAAGTCAATAGACAATCAGCGACCTATAAATTGCTACAATTTATTTGATGAAACAAACGGTGTACGATTTTTACTTTCCATAAAATAGATCAAATCATTCCTCATTTATAATCAGCAAAGACTTTTTTATCAAAAAGGATTTCTTAAAACGATGCCCGTTGTCAGGTTAAGAAAATGTCGAATAAAGAAAGAGAAAGCCGCCATGATTGGTTTAAATCTATTTTTTTTTTGCTCAAATTTCAAGAAACAACCACAGATGAAAATTATATATACCATTCAACTATCACGTAATTTTGGGTATAAAAAAACAAATTTTATAAGTCACAGCACCAGTTTTTTTATTTAATACTTATCAACAGTCACCATACCTAAATAAAAAAGTGATTAGTGTCTAAAGTAAAATTCCCTGATATTTTTTTACTACTATTATGAATATTTAAAATTGATAAAAAAAAGTGTCAATTATGCTGATGAGCCAAATGTTTTAAAATTAAAAGGACATTCGAAATCAACTTCAGCAGATTAAAATCACAAACATACATGTCGTAGAGCACAAATTTATGAGCTCTGTGTTTGGGGTATTCCAGGACTTAAGCGCAAACCCATCTGGTACCTAAGACAAAACTCTAACCAAGAATATCATAGCGGGTGAGTTATGCAATTTTATTTTCATATGGAAGAAAATATAGTAATGTTAGTAGTACTATAACAGCAGGGGGTTTTTTTTTTGTAAATTATATTTTATTTTGGTATCAGACTTCTCAAAAGGTTTGCGAAGCGATTGACTATGCCACCCTTTTTTACACATTTTTAAAAGTTTATTTGGTATCGTGAAACGAATAATTATGGTGTTACCTTTATATTTTACACTTATTAAACAAATAGCGAATGAGTTGCCATTCAAAAAGCAATCTCAGTTATCAAACAATCTCTTCCTTTGTCTTACTAAGAAAACAGCAAGCGAATGATTTTAGATAGAATGTTTTTGATAATTATTTCAAGTAGGTTTTACTATTATTTTTGAATTTAATTAACTTGTAATACAAATATTCAAAGATGTTTTCTTTTAGGGCAGTAAAGAGTTTTCCTGAGCGGAAAATTCTACGTGTACGTAACGTTACTCTAGACGTTAACGTGATCGTAGAATGGAAAGTTAAACACGCCAAGGCTGGGCTTACTTAGCGGAACTGTTTCCGGTTAGAAAAGATAAATACCTTTACAGTAGAAGTAGCATCAGTTTGCATAGCAAAAAGGTTTTGTGGCAAGCATTGCTACCGTAAAAGGCGTGCATTAAATTCAAGCAGATGTCGTGTATTGCATTGATGTCTGTTTTAATTTTAACATGATGTTTCGTAGAAAGCGAAATTAATATTAAACATATTTTATTTAATTTATAACATCTTTACACAATGTTTCAGCCGTATTTATCTTTAAGCTCCATATCACAAGCAAACGCATACATATTTTATTTACTTTGTCATAAGAAAAGAGAAAAAATTGTTCAAAGTTTGGTAAGATTGTCCACAGTTTTAAACTCCATTGCTGACAGGCTTATAAAATATTTTGTTTTGACTTGCCTGTGTTGTCTAAATTCTTTTTTACCTAGCCGACCTTAAAACGGGGAAGCATAACGACAACAATAAGCCTTTTTTTAGTCCTATTATTATATCCCTTGTTTTAAAAGTGAGAATTTTTAAACAATATCTGCTTCTAATTTTGAGTATACGAACTCTTAATACAGTATCTCGACAGAAGTGGCTTGAATAACAACTGGTTTCTATGCAGTTACCTAAAATTTCTTCTTTTCGGATGGTAAGGTAAAAAAATGATGATACTTTAAATTAGCTTACTCCTTTTTCTACACCATGTTTTGAAAATCGGATAGTTGGGAGATATTGTAAATATGGTAGATGGTAGATGGCAGAGCTTGTCAATTAAAAAACTGGGACATTCGTAAAGTACAGTTTTTTAATTTGGTAACATGATTAAAATTGTTATAACTATCATTTAATTTAAGTACTTATTACTTTGACACAAAAACTCCATGGTTATAAGTAAAACGATATGAAATAAAACATATATACGTGCCTATGAATTGCAAAATATACATACTTATGAATAATGAAAAATATCTTCGAAAAAAATATCGGAGAAAAAATAAAAACAAAGTGGTGGCAGCGGTGGATTATCTTTCTACAGACAAATATTACAATGGACTCCATGGACTCCATGGACTCGGAGATCTATGATAGTTCATTTTAAAATTTTATTTCATATTATTTAATAGTACATATTATCAAACTATGACAAGTAGGCAAATATTTTTTGGTAATCTGTGTTTTAGTTAAAAATGTATTTCACTGAATAATTATTATAACGCTAATTATTGTGTGTAAAGTCCTGACAAATTTATTTTACAATTAACACATACATATACTCCTGACTAATTAAAAACTACTAATCATTTTGTCAAATTGCATAAATAGTTAATTTCAATAACCGACCATTTTTGTTTTGAAAGTCAATGAATGTTTGCTCATACAGAATATGTTTTTTATACGCGTGTCATTTTTTTATAATAATTAAATAAAAATAAAAATAGTTTTTAAAAGATAAAAAATCAATAAAGATTTGAAAAGTATCGAATACCTACCAATACCGACTGTTTATTTTTTGAAAATCTAAAATATTGACTGATAATTGGCAAACTTATTTAAGCAACACAGTTAGGGTAATTGCGTTTTAAGTCAATAATTGTTCTAAATCGTCCAAGGCGTCAGTGAAAAAATATTTGATATTCTTTAGGGCCTGAGCATTTTGACTTGTTATCGTTTGTTCCACATGGACCCCGGTAGAGAAACGCTGATCTAGAGAACTGAATGTAGTCAGTATAATATATATTGACCGCATTTAAGGAACTTTGTCCGGTATTGCAATCTTTAAGTCTTACGCGAGATGAATTTCTCAAAACTCCAGACGGATTTGTTAAAGATAATGAAATCAACAGAATGTTGCTTAAGTAACGCAAAAATAATTTATGTTTTTGTAATTATGTTTCTATTTTTATTAACATCCGAATTTTTACTCTGTTAAAAACACCAGATGTTATTTAAGCCCAGGACCATTAATGTGAAAATATGTAGCTTGGCAACAGTCGTATTTCTGAGAACCTCATACATACATAAAATATTAATATTCCCACGAAAATATAGTCTCCCTAAAAAAACAACCGACGAAATTTGATGAAAAATAAAATATTTATGAAATTGGCTGGCAAGTGATGAATTTTGTATAAGCGTAATTTACTTTATTAATTTAAGAAATGTATAAAATATTTTTTTAAATTATTTATTTTGCATGATCGATTAGATCTTGAAGCAATTACCAGTAAAAATAAATGTCTTGGGACAAACTCGTTTATTATCAACTGCCTCAAAATTGAGTTATCTTTGGAGTTTGAAGGGTACCTAACAAATTTAATACATTATTTTGATATCAAAAGTTAATTTGTTTCTTTTATATTTTACAAATAATTTTATTTAATGTATCTTACATATTTTGTTTTACGATAAAATACATTACTTTTTAATTTATTACTCGTGTAAGTGGTTGAAGACTCATAATTTTGAGAAAATAAAAAGAGAAAAATCACAAGCTGAACTATATGATGTAAGAAAGCGTTTCGCAATCTAATGAATTCACACAACCCCTTTGCATATTTTGTTAGCAGATTGGTGAAAAAAATAAAAAGTGTTTAATTGTTAAATATACGTTAATTGGGTGAAATACTTTATTTGTCTATGTTTATTGACTTACCACTAAATAAAAGAATGTTTGCTTATAAATGAAAAAACTATAATGAATACTAACTTTTTTTTATTTGATAAAAGAGGCCTGGTTAAAACTGGTGCATTTTTTTAATTGGAGTAAGTACAATATAATTATTTTTATTATTTCTTAATTAAAGATCACCTTCAAAAATAAACTCTCCTGAAGGCCAAAGTACTTTATGTGATGTATAGCGGTATTGTGACACTTCCAATTAATATTTTTTATGTCCCTATAAAAACGTAGTTCTTAACGAAATCATTTTTGCGAGTGTAAAAAAAAATATTACAGCGTGTTTCATTTTCATTTGCAAGCTGTTTTCGACACGTACTTTATTAAAAGGATCACCCCCATAAAACTTCCAAAGATAAAACCCGAGCAGTGGTATTTTGTCTTTCCACCGCTATACTTCTCTCAAGTATAAAAATCTTACGACTTTATGATTGTAGTATAAAAATATTACTATACAATAATGAAAATATGACTATATCTCTGTGATTATTATATTGCATCGCGTACTGGTAGTAAAGAGTTTATTATAACAGCAAAACATAATTCTGCTGTAAAATTTTACATGAAAAACTGTTCACTCAAAAACTTTGTTTGCTATTTAAGAAAAAAGATTATAAATATTTAGTATAAGCACTGAAGGATAAGCATTATGTTAAAAATCGATTATTTCAGTATTTCTTATACGAAAAGAAAATTTTTAAAAAATACAATGAATTCATATTTTAAGATCGTGAGCGCTTTCCAATATTAAGCATAATACTTTTAAAAAAAACTCATATTCCACACGACACAAATTTTATTGTTCACGAAATCTTTAGTCACTAGATAGCAAAAATTCCTTTTTTTACATTTTTTATCATTAAACAAATCGTCTATCATTTACCAAAAATAGTCTTTGTACAATTATCACAAATGCTCTGTTTACGTTAAAAAAGAGATATTTCATCTATAGAATAAACTCTAAAGGCCATTTATCGTATTGCTTTGATTTGGAAAACAATTGGTTAAAATATTTTTTTAATACGAGATTTTTGGAAACCGTGTCTTTTTTACTGGGTGATGAGGTTGAGCGAGAGTAACAAACAATTCTCGTAGAAAAAATCTTGTTGAGATAACTCAATAAAGAAGCCATATGCTCTGCATTGGGAGTGGACACAGATAAAAAAGTAGGATGTATATATACTAAATATTGATGGTTGTCGACGTTATGTGATGTAAGGTATTGTTTTATCATGAGCGATGTGTAACTTATTCTAGTGGAGAATCTCAGTAGAAGCTGTTTTACGAAGGCTGCTTGTTATTAAGTCACACAATCTGTATCGTTTGCAGTACAAATATATTTATATTACTTTAACATAGTTAATCACTTTCATTACGACTCGTTTTGAGGATCAGATAATAACTGGCACGCATGCCTTAAAAAACCTATAAATCAATTAAAAAATCAATAAATGAAAGTGTCCAAACCTGGTTTTGAGGCTGTAATAATGAAAACAAAAATAACCACACGGTCATAGGCCTGAAAAAGATGCTTTATTGAAACTATTAAAAATATTGCAGATGTATGTATGTATACATTATAAAACATTAGTTATTCATAGCAACTATATTATATAGCTAGTAGGCTACGTGCTAAGCGACTTCGAATAAATTGGATGGAAAATGCTGTGTCACACATATGAATATAATAAATCGAACGATAAATTGATGCTGTTAGGAAAAACTAATATTGTAGGCTGAAGAATCAACGCGGCGTTTGTATGTAGCAAAGAAATATAAGTTTGTTTTGTAGATCAATAAACATGTTTCAGTGTAGAAAAAATTCGTTTTAATTATGTAGATACACAGTCTGCCAAATATTTCTTATGCTACTGTTTATTGACGTTATCGAAAAGGGAATTACTGTGCAATAAAATCTTATATTCGCTTCATTGATGAAAAATCCCAACAACCTTGCTAATATAGATTATTTAATACTAAGAATCCAAAAGGTTTTAGTCTATTAATAGTATCTAACAATTTCCCAAAAATGCACGGTTAAGTGAGTTCAAATGTTACTCATGAGTATTCGCCACGAGTAAAGCGTAGAAAAAGATGGAGCCAATAAAAAAATTGGGTAGCTATAGAGCCGAGGTGGCTGTAGAAGGAGGAAAAAGTTCGCTTGACTAAACAATGTAATGAATCTTAAAATAAGGAATTAATATAATTTATGATTGTGATTAATTTGGCGAAATTCACGTCACTACTTCCACTGCTGTGGACCAAATGTTTTTCGCTCGTTAGTGTAAAATAAAAGCTTGTTAAAAATTAGACAGTGGTAATTAGAAAAATAAATGTTTTAAGTATAAAACTTTGCGACAACTGACAAATCGCTACTCACTGGATTAAGTAAATTATTCTACCGCATTATCTTTACGAAAAATCTGAACAAGAAACCAATTTGTTTTATAGAAGATCCCACCCGACAACAGATTTGAAAGTTTTAATTTTGAAGTAACAGCATGGCTGTATTTTAATATGTATGATTTAAATCTTAGTAGATGTACATATTTCTACTAAGTAAGTGTATACATAGTAGGGATTCTGAAGTCTCGGCTATTTTTTATATCCCGGAACACGAGACAAACAATAGTCATCTTTCTGAAAATTCTTGCGATTTGAGACTGTTTTACTGTATTATTTTGTTGTGAATAAATATTAAAACGAACATTTCTATGCATGACACTGTTCGTTACTTAAAACACATGCAAATACATTTTTATAAGTATTTTATTTTAAATATTTATATTGTTTTTACTACACATCATTTGAGGTATTCGTTTGACTTAACTGACGAAATTATTTTATTAGAAATAAAGAAAAATTGAGTGCATACAGTAAAGATACTTTTTTTTATTAATTAAATTAAAAATATCGAAAGTTTTTCTCATTACCTTCACGCACAGACATTCTCAAGGTATAGACATTTAAACGATATTTTTATTGCATGAATAAAATCTACTTTATACAAATTTGGTTACATATTATATCAAGTGTCAAGTCTTTGGTTGTTTTATTCAAACGTCCCGGGAACTGACGCTTACAAAAAAGTGTCAATTACACAGATCTTTTTCTTGAGTTGTCTTAACACAGAATCCCAAATTCAAAGTGATTTCAATGGTCGATTATGTCCTAATAGCAATCAGAAAGTTTATGTTGTTTTTGATATATATATAGATAGACACGTTCAAAAAATAAAATACTCATTTGTACTAACATCAATTTTATTTAATAAGATTAAGACTGATTTCCCTTATGACGAGCATTATCAACCTCAACCGATGCTCGTCATGAGCTAAGCCGGTCCTGATCTTATTAAATTAAAGTGGCATTAGAACATGAGAATTTTATTTTTGAATATAATGCCTTTCCACCAAGTGTTGAAAGAGAACACCCTAAGAGTAAAAATACGTCGGTAAATAGCTATATAAAAATTGAGCTCCAAAAAGTAATTGCTAATTTCTTCAATACAATAACATTATTTTTATACAAAATGCCACCAATGTGGGTCATATGAACTTGTAATTGAGTATTTATTTAAAAGGAGACTTTAAGCAGTTCAAAAGTTATGAAATGTTAGCTAATAGAGCGTGGCGTAAGCTTAGTTTGAGTTTAGACGAAGAGTTTACAAGCCACAAGATTCTATTTAGTCGACTATCTGTCAGTAAATTGTTCTACTTTCCTTTACTAAAATGGGTATAGAGAGAAAGGTTAAAACAATTATAAATACGCACGCGTAACACAATGTTGTTTACTAATTGAAAATGTTTTTTTTTTGTATTTACTTTAAAAAGTGTCCACTCTTTTATTCTAAGCAGTCTAATTTTAATTTATATATATTTTATAACATATTTTTTCGATAAATTTAAGATTCAATGTCTTTTTTGAATATATTTTTAGGCGTAACTAAATGAAATTTATTAAGATGTATATTAAATTAGAAAAATAAAACATTTCTTTTACTACTTCAACAATTATTGAATATCATAAAGACCGGTTCCTATCATCGCGAGCACTATCACTCAAGTCACATGTTGCTCGTTATGAATAAAGCCGGTTTATAGACAGTGAACACCTTAAAAGTGATATCAAATTATTTCTTTGCGAACGCCTGGAATGTTTTACTGAAATTATTGAACACTAAAATCACAAAAATAATTATTTCTATATATAAATGGGGTTTTATTAAAGAGATTACTTACATACCTATAATCGGCAAAATAACTCAGGTGACACAATTCGGTAAATTACTTTTCACGCAAATAATTGATCAATATAAGCTAAAAGCGTCAGTGACAAAAAATTAAGAGCATTTGCCTGATCTTTTTCGGCTCTGTGCATTTTAGTGTTTTGACTTGTTATAGTTTGTTCCACGTGAATCCCTATTGAGAAACGTTGATCTAGAGCAGCGTTTCTCAACCGGGAGCCATGTGGCCCCCTGGGGGGCCACAGCATGTCCCAAAGGGGCCACTGAAGAAAATTTCAGTTTTGGGGAGCCACAGCAGACCTAAGGGGGGCCACGGCCACCCAAAAAAATGAACTAAAATTTATATTAAAATAAAATAGAATACAGTAGGACAATTATACATTGCAGCAGAAATAATGTATGTATTATACATACTTTTTCTATTATTTTCCAATCGTATTTAGGGATACCATAATAACTGCATCTAAAAGTAAGTGTCGACAATATTATATTGACTATCTTGTCCACGGATTTCTTTCATCACCCCGTGACAATATGAAACTCATGTGCTTAATATGTTTTGCTTCGCTAATACTAATATCCATTTATACAAAACACATGGGAATGAAAGAAAAACCATTTGAATAATTTAAAAAGCTTTAATAAGTTTCCACATCAAAGAAAATAGGACATATAGTATCCAGGCATTTCTTATATAAACACGAAACATTCATTTACTAAGCGTCAGTTTAAGTTCATCCGTGTACATGAACGCCTGAAGATGCCAAAAGGCGAAACCCGGGTCGTAAGTGACAAAATCTGTGAAAATGTACATTATTAAAATTTACGATTAAAATTTATTGAAATTCCACCAAGCACCTTCAGTCGAAATCTTAAATTTTTAAATAATAATTTGTGCACATAATTTTGTGTTGTATTTTTTTTTTAAATAAATGTATACTTTTTCATTTTTCCCGAGCCCCGAGAATTTTATTACTATAGATAGGGGGGCCACGGAAAAATTTGAAACTCAAAAAAGGGCCACGGGCTTAAAAAGGTTGAGAAACTATGATCTAGAGAACTGAAAGTAGTCAGCCAATTTAAGGATGAGGTCTATTAGAATAGGCATTAACCATAAATTACTATTTACTACAAATTTCTTTTTCAAACTTATTTAAAAAAAAAAACTACTTGTAAAATTTATAAATTGTCAGTTACGATTTTCTTTCTATCACGATATATTCATAAAATTCCTCAACTATTATATTTAATGTTAAAGTCAAATGACCGGTATAATAAAATAAACAAAAACTTCTTCATATTACCATATTTCAATTACGAAATATTTATCACCGGTGTTGTTTTTTTATGAACAAGATAAGACATTACTTAACCTCAAATAATGACAAAGTACATCGAGGGGACTTTGACAAAGATGTTCTCGCAAAACACAAAACTGCGAAGTAACAGACAGAAAAAAAACGAAAAAAGCTTGCGGCGTGTGCTGCTCCAGGATATTTGTTTCACAATTACTTGCTCCGTTCTGGCAGAAACTTTTTTATGAGGGTAAACAGTTCAGGTGTTGTCACAGCATGATCCCCGATACGTACTTATAACAAATCTTGCGCCCGCAAATTTTCATCTCCGGCGAAGCAAAATGTTTCACTAAGAATAATAAATTCACTGCCTTACTTCTTTGTAAACTTTGGTTTGTTTATTCTTCAGCTGTTGGTATAGTGCAGGCCTTGGCAAACTCTTTGCCTGAAGGGTCACATTAGTAATTCAAATTGATCAGTGGAACACATGTAAAATACTAGTTTAAGATCCACATTATTTTCATATTATCATAAAGAATAAACAATATTTTTTATTTTGACGATTGGAATTATTTTACACATTTTAAGGTGTTGTTTTTTTAATTGAAATTTTAAAAACTGATCATAATAAATGATAGTTTCTGATGCTTGATAAGAAGTATTTTTTATTTTAAAAAATATGTCACATATCTGCTACGCGCAAGCCCGTTCAAGCGCAATTTAAAGAGAAAACTGATATTATAAAATAATCTTCTGCATTTTTTTAATTAAAAAGGTATTTTTTTTTAATGACTCAAATGGTGAAAAGAGCTTGTAGGAAATACAAAAATACGCATCATGACGTAGTTTACACAGGAAAAATTATATTTTCAAAAAAAAAAAACATTTTATTCATTTAAAATTAATTTACACACAACTACCTACAGAACGTTGCACACGTAACTTTTACCAAATAAGATAAAATTAAATAATAATAAATTTATATGGGTAAAAAAAGTTACAATTTATCTGTATAATGTATATTACACTATGTATACATTAGTAACAGGCGGTAATTTTTCAATCAGGGAATGATGTCCGAAAAATGAACAATTAATACTTTCGATGGTTTTGGCGGTAACTTTGTGGAAGTTCATTTTAATAGAAAATTTAAATTAACTTTGATTATTCCACGTATTGTGTGACACGTGTTTCGCCTCTTTCAGAGGCATCTTCAGACTTACTATCGCAAAGTTTGCTTAAGTAATGAATGTTGAATGAAGAGGCGAAACACGTGTCACAGTTAGTAACACAATACGTGGAATAATCAAAGTTAATTTAAATTTTCTATTAAAATGAACAATTAATTTACTTTTCGCTCTTTTCCAAAATTCATCGATAAACCGCATCAAGGATTTTTTTTTTCAAATATTACATTTTTTTTAAATTGACATTAAGCCAGATCCCCACGACGCGCGCGTTGAAGGAATAGTGCAAATCAATTATCAAAATAAAATTAAAATAATTTTATTTACAAATATGGGTTTTCAATGAAAATGAGTCGACTATATTAAGGTCACTCCACGTAGTATTTCCATAATATACTATATAAAGAAATTTCTTTTTATATTCATATTAGTAACGTAATTTTGACTTTTCTTTCTTCATCTATTACAATAAAAATAATAAAACATTTTTAGTACTTTTTCCACATAAAATTTATTAGATCAGGACCGGTTTCGCTCATGATGAGCATTGTCAACTGATAAGAAAAACAATAAAACAGTGATATTTATACAAAAGTTAAGTGATAAAAACAAGGTATGACAAACAATTGGTATTACAACCTAGCAAAAGAATTGAAGCAAAATACAAGGAAAATAAACTGATCCTGTATAACCTGATCTAATAAATTTTATGTGGAAAAAGTACTAAAAATGTTTTATTATTTTTATTATAATGCCATTCTACCAAGTATTGACAGTGAACACCTTAAAATTATCTATTACACTGTATCAAACTTGATACACGTTCTATCAAAAAGATGCAAGCTGCAAATGCCGAATTAGTATCTAAATTTAGCTTTTAAGTTTGAAAAAATGACCTTGTAAAAAACTAAAACCATGAAGAAAGACTGAAATAAAGGGTTTTCCTAGACGATTTCTTTAATTAATATTAGATTATGTCAATTAAACACCAGTTTAGAAGTCTCCGTGCACTTCAGGGTTGTGTATAATTCATAATTTGCATATGTCACAAAATCATCAAAACACGTTTTTAGCGCCTCCTGTAAAATTTGATATGTGTGGGTTACGTCCTTTTTCCTTTCCACAGTCGATATGTAAGACAAAGATTTCTTCAAGTCTAATATATTCAAACTAAACTGTATTAAAAATTTGTACAAAATATGTATCGCCAAGTTGCAAAACACGCTCTGGCCAATTTTTCATGAAAATAAATTATGAATGCAGTTCAGCGCTCCACCAAAAAAAATATCATTTTTCTTAAATTAAGAGTTTCTAACTGTATTCTATTTTGTCAAAAAACCAAAATGAATATTGACGCGACTTGCAAAATCCGCTCTAAAACGCCAAAATACGTTTATTGACAATTGTACGATGTAAAGTTTCAATTAGAGGTTTTATTTCGCTTTTACTTCGATCCGGAAGATATAAAGTAACTTTTAAAACACTTAAAATCACTATATATACCCAAAACAGTTTTTCGTGATTTACTCAAAACTCAAATAAACCTCTAGAGCGGGCTTAGCAACTCGGCGCCTCATATATGATATTGGGTCTCAGTAGAGATAGTTTTAAAACGCTGCTTACCATAAAGAATTCCACGATTAATTTCTAGTTAAATGGAATAGAAGTATTGCTTTTTTAAATACAGTTTTTAGATTTACTATTAACAGAATATTTTTTTCTTCATATTGATCTCACGGCCTTTAATTCTCTACAAGATTGTTTTTACATTCATTTTATTATACCTGATGTATTGATAATATTATGTTTTTACCGAAAGAATGTTTTTTGTATTATAATTAAATGTAGTGTACATGTATGTATTTTTATTTATTATTTGAAATGCGATGTATTTGTTGCTTCAGCTTTACTAAAAAACAAAATAATTCAATACTAACAAAATGAAGCTTTTCATTTCAATACATAATCTTTAAATACGATTTGAAATAATCTAAATTTTACAACCTGTTTACAAATTAAATAACGTAATTTATTTAAATATCTTTCGTCGGGCTTGATTATATTACTTGTAGAATAATTTTTGGGGAATGTTCTTAGGCCGTTCGTACGGCATCGAGTTTGAAATAAATTTCGCAGACAAATTGGAGAATTGAGTTAATTATAATGTTTGCGCAGATGCCAACTCAAGCCAACCCTACTCTACAGTCTACTTTTAAAATTGCCAACTTATTTTGCGTAATTTTAACTTCACACGTTGCCTTAGATTTTAAATTCTCAATAAAGGTGTGTGAGTCATATTTTCTTAGACGCTTTTTTTGTGTTTAACAAAAGAGTTGTTTTTAAGATATCTTGTCTTTCATAACATTTGAACTTAAGTAGAGTATTTTGAATTAAATGTCTTTTGTCAATCGGAAAGATGAAAAATAGTTTTAATTCCAGTTCATTGTACAGCCATTTTATTTGATGATTTTTAAATAACATGTTAGAGGTGTTAAAAATTTTAATTTTGTGTAATTATAGAGTCACTTCTATAATTTGTAAATTCTTTTCAATGGCAATTGTCGTTTACACCTTTTCATTAAAATTTGTTTTTGTTTAAATAGCGCTGTAAAATTATATTTCTTTTCAGTTGACAATGCTCGCCGTGAGCGAAACCAGTCCTGACCTTTATAAATAAAGTAAAAACGAATACTGTGTTTTTTCCTAATATAATGCCGTTCCACCAAGTATAGACAGTGAACACTCTTAAAGTGATCCATTTTAATTGTTCGAAAATGTACATAGAAGAACATTATATATTAACGAATTAGCTCACTTTTATATGCGGAATGTGCAGCATTACTACACAACTAAATATCTTACTTATTTTCAACAAAATATGAATATTTTCTTCAGTTTTTCAGTAGAATCAATTACATCTAACATATATTTTTCAAAAAAAATTCGAGTCGCTCGTTTTTCATGACTCCGAATCCAACTCTACAGCCCTGCATTTTAATAATGATGTTTTATTTAAATTCAAAATACATTTACGTTTGTATTTCAAAACATTGAATTTGTTAGTAAATCTATCAAATGTAGAAAAATATTGTATTTAAATTAACAGTGCATCAAAAATTCAACTGGGTACATAATTGAATTTCAAGTGTCGTAGTTGGAGTCGTGAAAAATGAGCAGCTCGGAAATTTTTTCAAAAATATATTTTATTATGTGTAGTCAAACAAAATAGTTCAAAGTGTTAAGATTGCATGCTTGGCCGACTAAAGATGATCTGATGGAATACATATTTATAAGTTAAAATGAAATGATTGAAAAAAATGCTAGGAGAAGGAGTCAAAGTCGTATTTTTTCACACGATTTTTCCACAGCTCTATAAAAAGAGATTTTATAAAAGAAGCAGACAGAACTTTGTATGAATAAGACGACGTAATGTATCAAATTTTCAAAAAAAAACCTTTGCAACATACAATGTCGAAAAAATATTTTTAAACAGGAATTACGTCGCATTTAGTCGAAGAGAAGCAAGATAAAGAAAAACTATGAATAAATAAAAATTCTCAACGCGCTGGCAGCTTCCTTCAAATTTCAGAATAAAAAAGGCATTATCTCTCATGTCGCTAATATAACATATTCATATTGGCTCAGAGAATACTTTTTATGTTTGCTTTTTATGATGAAATTGGTTGAAACAAGCTACAAGCGTGAGGAGCAGGGAACAAGTCTACCAACACCTTCAAACGTAATCAGTTTTTTATGTATAGTATCTTTTTTTCAGTGAAAATTTCCTGTTTTTTTCAGACAAAAACGCTTCTGAAGGTAATGCCAGAGGTGGCTTAGAAATATAAACTAGCTCTTTATGAAATTAGCTTACGTGATTACTATTTACCTTAGGAATACTTTATTTTTACGGCTGAATAATGATTTAGTTATAATAATCAGTGGTGTAACTTAATTTAGCTTTAAAAACATAAAAATACTTCACATTTGTTGCTGTCTCTTAAAGAACTAAGTGAAAAACATGTTTTTTTAAATATATGTCCTGAGTTTTACCATTTTTTCTGAGTTTGCCAATCATTTAATAGAAAATAATCATAATTTTAATCAGATTAGTAATTTAGAAATACTCCACCGAGTAAATAAAAATGGTTTAAAGATGAATAGTTTAGAATTTTTAGAAATTAATAAAACTTTTAACAAAAAAGAAATATTATTAAATAATATTCTTAATAGGACAGGTGGTTCGCCATTACTAACATTGTTTCCAACTAATAGAGTAATCACCAACCTATCTGATTGATTGGAGCTCATAAGTTTAATAGTTTACAATGTTTAACGTCATTAGTAGTATGATTATATTTGTTTGCTTTGTTTCGATTTTATAATTCCCTCCTTGCTTCCCTTAAAAAGGAAAAATCCCAATCTGATTGATTGCAACTCATTAGTATCATTATTTTTTTGCGTTATTTTAATTCTACACCCCCCTCCTTGCTCCCATTAAAAGGTAAAAAACCCAAACTCCATTTTGTAATTTCATAATTTTAAAATGTTTATTCATTACTTAAGCAAACTTTGCGATAGTAAGTCTGAAGATGCCTCTGAAAGAGGCGAAAGACGTGTCACAGTTAGTAACACAATACGTGGAATAATCAAAGTTAATTTAAATTTTCTATTAAAATGAACTTCCACAAAGTTACCGCCGAAACCATCGAAAGTATCGAAAGTATGTTTTAGTACCGTCGGAAAAGTGTTAACGAGGTGAATATAAATATCATTGTTTTTATTTATCAATAAAGAATCGATATATTTTTTAAAATTAAACATGAAATAAAAACCCAATATTATTATAAACGTTCTTTATAACCCATTACTAAATAGTCGAATAAAATAAATAAAGCATCAAAAGTTTATTGACCCGTTTTCCGGTATAAATTTTACCCTTTTGAACTTGATTTGGGTTGAATCTCTTCATATATTCTTGACACGACATATTTTGGCATTATTCAAGTAAAACTCAATGAAAACTTTAATTAAATCTCTTGAGATTAACGATATGAGAAAGGACATCCAAATTATTAATTTTATTCTGACGTTGTTAGGGTTTACATACGAATTCTTAAAACTTCTAAGAGGGAAGACTACCAAGCCTATAATAACTAGTCAAATATTTTTGTTTTACTATTAAACTTATGAGAACCAGTATTACACAAAAAAGTCGATAACAAGTTTGAATTCACCATTCATTCAAATTTAAAACTCAATAAATGATTTTGCCAGACTGTTTAAATGCAATCATTTTTTCACTTGGGTATTTGAAAACACGGATTGATAAATATAATTGTTTTTTAGATAAGGGTCTCTCAACAACCCTGGAGCCACAGCGTGTTCCAAGGGGGCCACAGAGATTTATTTTTGTTCGGAGGAGTCACAGTACAGTTTAGGGGGGGCACGTAAAAAATTTCCGAAATCTGTAAATTTCTGTGATTTTGGATTCAAAATTCTTGGAAGAACTAAAAATTTTTTTTGGGAAATCTTCAAATTTCTTGGTTTTTGAAATTTGATTTTTTATGGCATGACAAAACAATGGTATGGGCCACTGAAAAATAAAGACACTCAAAAGGGGCAACAAGCCCAAAAAATTGAGAAATACTTACATAGATAAAAATAATAAAACATTTTTAGTACTTTTTCCACATAAAATTTATTAGATCAGGACCGGTTTCGCTCATGATGAGCATTGTCAACTGATAAGAAAAACAATAAAACAGTGATATTTATACAAATTTTAAGTGATAAAAACAAGGTATGACAAACAATTGGTATTACAACCTAGCAAAAGAATTGAAGTAAAATACAAGGAAAATAAACTATAAATAAAAAGTTGAAGACCACTTAGCAATGAAACTATTATGACAAAAACCAATTAGGTATGAATTATCATTACCAAAGTAAAAACCAACAATTAGTGTATATAATAAATAAATCTTAATGTCTGTCATCTAAATTGAGTTTGGAAAATCCAGTAGAGTTTAATCCAGCAAAGTTGATTCCTGCGAAAAGAATAAAGGCAATATCAATTCTTACAAAATAAAATCAAACTGAGAAAATTAAAATTCTAAAGAAATAAAACAGTAAAAAAAAAAAAAAAAGGAAATATAATAGGCTAGAATTATGTTAATGAAACGGATATAACAAGGGTGATGATGCAAATACAAGCTGTTCATTTAATAAATTAGAATCCGGCAAGAATTTATGTCTATTTATTTCTAAAATCTCTTGTTTATCAAGTTTTAAAGATTTATTGTTAACATGCAGGATTTTAAAGTTTTTAGAGATATCAAATGTATGCTTATTTAGGAACAAATGGTTCCCAAATGAAGATAATTCATTCCCTTTACGTGAGCAGGCTAGATGTTCTTTAAATCTGATATTAAAAGCTCTTCCTGTTTGACCAATATACCTGGCTCCACAAGAATCACAATCAATTAAATATATGCCACTTTGGTTAAGAATGTTGAGTTTATCTTTAGAATTTACTAAAATGCGTTGTAAGTTAAAAGAATTATAAAAAGTGACATTAAAAAGGTTTTTGTTGAATTTCCTTGAAATCTTTTCTGAAACACTACCCAAGTAGCTCAATTTCACCCATTGTTTCTCAACAGCTGGTGCATTAATCACCAAACTAGAGCTACTTGGGTAGTGTTTCAGAAAAGATTTCAAGGAAATTCAACAAAAACCTTTTTAATGTCACTTTTTATAATTCTTTTAACTTACAACGCATTTTAGTAAATTCTAAAGATAAACTCAACATTCTTAACCAAAGTGGCATATATTTAATTGATTGTGATTCTTGTGGAGCCAGGTATATTGGTCAAACAGGAAGAGCTTTTAATATCAGATTTAAAGAACATCTAGCCTGCTCACGTAAAGGGAATGAATTATCTTCATTTGGGAACCATTTGTTCCTAAATAAGCATACATTTGATATCTCTAAAAACTTTAAAATCCTGCATGTTAACAATAAATCTTTAAAACTTGATAAACAAGAGATTTTAGAAATAAATAGACATAAATTCTTGCCGGATTCTAATTTATTAAATGAACAGCTTGTATTTGCATCATCACCCTTGTTATATCCGTTTCATTAACATAATTCTAGCCTATTATATTTCCTTTTTTTTTTTTTTTTACTGTTTTATTTCTTTAGAATTTTAATTTTCTCAGTTTGATTTTATTTTGTAAGAATTGATATTGCCTTTATTCTTTTCGCAGGAATCAACTTTGCTGGATTAAACTCTACTGGATTTTCCAAACTCAATTTAGATGACAGACATTAAGATTTATTTATTATATACACTAATTGTTGGTTTTTACTTTGGTAATGATAATTCATACCTAATTGGTTTTTGTCATAATAGTTTCATTGCTAAGTGGTCTTCAACTTTTTATTTATAGTTTATTTTCCTTGTATTTTACTTCAATTCTTTTGCTAGGTTGTAATACCAATTGTTTGTCATACCTTGTTTTTATCACTTAAAATTTGTATAAATATCACTGTTTTATTGTTTTTCTTATCAGTTGACAATGCTCATCATGAGCGAAACCGGTCCTGATCTAATAAATTTTATGTGGAAAAAGTACTAAAAATGTTTTATTATTTTTATTATAATGCCATTCCACCAAGTATTGACAGTGAACACCTTAAAAGTGACTTACATAGATAGTAAAGTTTTGGTTAAAATAGAAATGTGTACATAAATAATCAAAATACATACAGACTTGAAGTTGATAATAATTTAAAACACTGTGACTTGTAAAGAAATAATAATAAATACAGACAATGAATTTATTTTCAAATATGAGCAAACATACTAGCGGCTTTACTGTTTTTATTATATTGTTTAATTTCATTAAAAAATATGTTTGTAAAATAATATGTATCTTAATGCTGTATTAACCAAGTCTGCTTTGACGAAAATATATTATAACAACGTAAGAGGTAAAAAGCTTGTTGTTGGAATAAAGTGAAAATGCGGACCTGGCAGTTCTTCGCGTGATGCTATTAGAGCCTGAAAAAATGAGCTCATAATACGAGACACTGCGGGAAATGAAGTTGCGAAAGAAATATTAGCTCGCTGATGATGAACCGTCCACCTAAAAACGGGGCGCTTCCTGGTTAAGTGGTGAGTAATTGATCATCCAGGGAAGGAGGCGAGGGGGATCTGTCATCACGTGACACAGTCGACACAATCTGGTGCCAGCTCATTTGTTTTACATATTTGAATTTCATGAAGACTTCTGGTAGCTTTAAGATGAATACATAGTTTAGCCGGACGACAAGAAAATGATTTAAAATAATATAATACGTTGTCACCATAACAGTAGAATTTAGTTAATAACAAAATTGTCAACAATTTAGTTCTGTGAAGTTCTTGGGTATCATTTTTTGAAAGATTGATAAAAACAGCATTTTTGTCAACGCAGGCAATTGTCAATACCTTTTAATTCATAACTTTATTTGTGTCAATTCGGCATTCAAACAACAAATTTAAAAAACACTGATTCCATTGAAAATTTTCGTGATGAGTGAAACTTGTCCTGATAATTTTACATAAATCTAGAATACGTACAAAACAGCCTTTTCAAAAAGTATTGACAGTGAATACCTTAAAAGTGATTCATCTATATTTCGGCATAATAACTGTATAACTAATATAAAATATCGAGACACTTTATCCAAAAAGCCCAATTTTTCATTTGTTGTTAACTCAGTAGTGATTAATGATTTACTTATCGAGTTCTGAAAGCACGGTGACGATATGCTCACTAAACAGACATTGGATTTTTAGAAAATTAAAATTATCGGGCATACTGACTTATGTTATAAGCGAAGGTTTTTATCTCTCTTATTCTTAAGCTATGAGTATTGTTGTTATATTTTCTAGGCGGCCAAGTTAGGTCACATATCCACATTCGTTATGGTTCATCGACGAAGTGACGTATTTATTTAGTGAAAAAATATAGTTTTTTCCTTTACCGATTAATTATCGCTCGTGTAAGTCGCTTTGCTCAATTATATACTGTCAGACTAAAACGTCGGCAAATGTGTTAATGATGGATGTGCCTGGTTATGCCACATTGGTATTTTATTCATATACAAACCGTTCGTTACGTATTCTGAGCAGATAGTCTTGTGTTCTCCGTTTCGCGAGACAGTCTTAGAGCACACACACTACGATGTTGGAAATTAGTTTCAACGCGTCGCTAAATTTGGAACGAAATGAGAAAATGAAAATTTTAAATTTGGATACCAAATCGGTTATGAAACATGTTGAAACTTTTGACATTAATGATGACATATTTTTCAATCAACTTTTACTTTTCATGTTTTAAAAAAAACATGATTATTTTACTATTTTTAAGCAGCTGAATTTTTAATCAAAAGATACTGTTACAATTCCCTAAAGGTTATTCTTAATTAAAATACATTTCTTTTTTATCCATGTCTCCTTTCCAATGTATAGCATATGGTATCTTGATGAAGGTATATCAACAGAACTTTTTCTACGATAACTGTTTGTTACTAAGTCACACAACCTCCTTTTCAAAGAAAGTAGTAGAGATGGACGGATAAGGCTAGGACATTACTTGTGGTTAACTAATTGCTCTCGCTACGCCAAGTTAATGAAGAATTGGAATGAAGAGGAGAAATTTTTGTACATAACAAACACCCATGCTTTCGAACAGACATCGACAAATGTATCGAAAAAATGCTGTACTTACTGTGATTCGAGCCCGTGAGATCCGGCACTGAAGCGAACAACGCTAACCGCTGCGCCATTGGACCCGACAGATATATATTTTGTAATACATACCAAATAAAATATATAAAAAAAGTTATGTAAATTAAGCATTAAAAGAAAATGATAACTTCCCACACTTAATCAATCTAACAAACTTTCGCATAATAAAAGAAAACTAGTAATTCAATAAATATGTTTTTTTTTCTTTTATACCTATCTAAGGAATATATCGACTATGGAAAGGAAAAAGGACGATACCCTCAATTTTCTAAAACAGTTTTTTTTCGATAATCACAATGTTTACAACTTGACACGCATTTTATCAAAAGGATGGAAGCTGAAAATGCCGAATTAGTATCTAAATTTAGCTTTTAAGTTTGAAAACGATGACCTTGTAAAAAAAATAAAACCAAGAAAAAACACTGAAATAAAGGTTTTTCCTAGACAATTTCTTTTATTAATATTAGGTTATGTCAATTAAACACCAGTTTTGAAGTATCTGTGCACTTCAAGGTTGTGTATAATTCATAATTTGCATATGTCACAAAATCATCAAAACACGTTTTTAGCGCCTCTTGTAAAATTTGATATGTGTGGGTTACGTTCTTTTTCTTTTCCACAGTCGATATGAGTTGTGTGTCATTACGGCAGTATCAAAAATTGACATTTTTTTGTTTTCAAAATGTTACAAAATAACATGCATATATATTATACTATTGTAGCAGACAGTATTAAAAATATAACTCAGCAATAATCAATATTTGATTGAAAAGTATTAAAACACATTCTACTAATTTCACACAAAGGTATTATATATTGCGACTGGCTTTGGTCACCTCGAGTATTGATTTTCTTCGATATTTTCCTATTGAAAACTTCAGTCATGATCTTTAAAAAAAAGGTAGAATAATTACAAAAAGTGTTTTATTTTTTATTCAATTTCCTCTATAAACTATTTTTAAGAGGATAAGAATAAAAAGCAAGACTTAGACATGCCTAGTGGTTGGCTAATCACTTCTGATGTGACCCGTTTTCTATAAAAGTTTATATCTATAAAAGATAGTTTTATACATACTTTATTATCCATACTTTGATTTAAAAAGTAATTGATGTACTGTCTATTCTAGGGTTTGCTCTATCCATAACTTACTATCCTAGAACGATATCAAACACATTTATTTATATAATCTATATTAAAAAAAACTTACTACATCCTTGATTGAACGCATAACTTAACTTTTCCGGTTCTTAGCTCAAGAAATGCGACCCCAATACCCACATTTTCTTCAATATCTATTTTAATATGGGTGATACAATGTTTATAATTAAGGTTTTTTTATATCATAGTTTTTTGGACCTTTTGTAGTTTATATAAATACGCGATAACGCGATAAGCGCCCGCGGTAAGCGATCGTTCGTAAGATAGCTGGGTTAAATTCGTCAGTTGCAATTTCATATGTGTGCTGGGATGACGTCTTTTTTACGCGCAACTTAAAATATGATTATTTATTAAAAATCCAAGGATTTTTATAAAGAAATATACGAGGAATGACCCAGAGATATATTTTAAAGCTTTTAGACTATTTTTTTTTAAATTCACAAAAATAAAGCCAATAATGAGGAAACCACTGGGGTCCCTAAACGAACCCCATCGGATGAGAAGTATTTTTCTAGTCTCCGAGCCGCGAGAGTTAATTGAGTAGGACTTATGATTTTTTATTTACTTTACTGCCCTTCTAAGTAAAAACACAGTAATTACAAGTTTAATAATTTGTAAAAAACAGGCATCACACTTTCATTTACCTTTCAGTATAGTATTATTTGTATTCTGATATTGATTTATTGAAATAATGTACTTAAATGGTATGTCTTCTATCGCAACGCAAGAAATAGCCAAATATGATTTTACTTACAAAGCCGAAGTCAAATACACTAATGAAAAACTGTGTTTTAACCTAAAAAGTGTATAAAAACATTATGATCTTTCTTTAATACAAAATATAATTTTACTGTATGTTTATAACGTAAAATATGTTTGAAAAAATACTTTATCATACCCTATACATATTTATTTTCGTCAATTACTGTAATTAGTATGTTTTTATTTAGTATGGCAGTATAATGAAATAATAAATGAATAAATAATATAAATTGAGACGTTCAAATATGTAAAAATCATATTTGATGCGTGAATAATATCAAAATTACTTCCTACATATTTAAAAACTTAAACAAAAAAAAAAAAAAGTAACAACCTATTTTTTACATTTTGCTTTGCTTTGTATGCGAAGTAACGCGTAAAGTTTTTATCCAAAGCTTCGAGCCACCGAAAAAGCTCTAAGTATTTTCTCGAAAGAAAAGCTCTATTTCTTCCGGCTTAGTTCCAGTATATATCATTTTATATGCTGTTTTTTTTTATATTATATAGAGCTGTTGTATTGAAAGGAATTCATTGTTAGTGTTTAAATAACTTGATACGTTTAATGTAGATATATAGTTATAACCTCCGCTATTCAAGATATCGTAGACAAAGTATTGTTGGTTGACAACAACGACACCTTTGTTATATATATTTTTTTGTCAAGGAGAAATACTTTTGTTTTTATATCGATCGTTCAGTTCAAAATCAAAATTGTAGTTTAATGTTCCGTTTCGCATAAATTCTGCGCTAAGCTATATATATATCGACTGTGGAAAGGAAAAAGGATGTAACCCACACATGTCAAATTTTACAGGAGGTGCAAAAAACGTGTTTTGATGATTTTAGGCCATATGCAAATTATGAATTATACACAACCTTGAAGTGCACGGAGACTTCTAAACTGGTGTTTAATTGACAAAATACAATATTAACTAAATACATTGTCTAGGAAAAACCTTTATTTCAGTCTTTTTTCTTGGTTTTAATTTTGTACAAGGTTATCTTTTTCAAACTTAAAAGCTAAATTTAGATATTAATTCGGCATTTACAGCTTGCATCGTTTTGATAGAACGTGTACCAAGTTTGATACATAGTGTTTATCGAAAAAAACCTGTTTTTAAATAACTGTGGGTTACGTCCTTTTTCCTTTTCACAGTCGATATATATATATATATATATAAACTACATTAGGAGTATATATGCTTCACAATGGAAGCGTACGTGGTCTATAAAAAAATATAACTGAAATAAATCAAACAAAAAATACTGGTAAAAAGTAAGGTTTACAATATAAGAGTCCATAATCAAGCTTTCAATAAGCCGAATCTTTTAAATGCTAATTGATCAAATTAGTTCGATGTGACGCTTGTGCATTATATATTATGTATATATATTTTGTCATGCTAGAAAGAGCACATAAAATCATTAACATATTTTTTTATACCAAGAAATCTTCTCTCAATACGTAGATTATACACAGCGTTTTGTCAATTTACCTGAATCAACCGTACTTATATGCAAATATCAATGGCCCTTTAAAAATTCTGATCCGTTGTGCTACCCATGTTGAGCTCTATCGGATTAAAGGTTAAAGAGCCTCTGTACTGGCGTCACCGAATAATCGACTGGACGCAGGTGATGTATGGATTCTAGTCATTAATATTCATAAATTGAGCTAACCCTCCAGAGACGAGAGCTTTTTTCCGATAAAAAAAATATTTTCTAAGCCATATTAAAGTCACGGATAACTTTTATTCCTATCCAAATTTAAAAAAAAAAAAACGCAAAGTCGTTGTATAGAAACCCCGCATGACTATATGGTCATGCTCATCTTTTTATTACCGTGTAATATTGAGTACGGACAGTAGTAAGGACAAAAGTGACCGTATGGGCTCGCGAACATTCGGGGTTGAAATATAGCTAAACGTGATTTTTTTTTTAATATTTACAATTTGACATCTTTAAATCAACATAATTTCAATACAAATATATTAGCAAAATAACTATAAATAATTTAATGTTTTTATAAAAAAATAACTAACAGTTTCAAAAAGTAAATTAAAAAAAACGGAAATTCACATGTGCTTTTGGAGGCCGTTCCTGTCCCCACGGCTGATGACTTACTGTAGTCCGTACCCTTCTTAACCAAATATGAGCGATAGCAACGATATTCAGGTAGAAAAAGTATGAATAGTGGGATCAATAGACAATGGTGTTTTGTGTGACCATATGGTGACGCTCGTCCTTGAAGGGTTAAATAGAATGTGTCACGTGAAGCATTTGTTTTGCAAAGATAATCGGATAGACTGTCAAATCTTTATTTCACTAAAAACAACCAAATGTTTGCGTAGTGAAATTGCATGAGAGATATTTTTTTTATATAAACCCCATTTTCAGAGACTTTAGAAAGGTTTGTGATAAAATTAAAACAGGCATTACTTTTCAAAAAAAACTCGTTTTATGTATGAATGTATATCGACTGTGGAAGGAAAAAAAGGACGGAACTCACATACAGGTAATCCTCGACATACGACCGAGATACGTTCCTGAGCTTTGGTCGTATGTTGAATTGGTCGTAGGTCGAATTTCATACAAAATATGTCGTTGCTGAACATCAAGTATGGTAAACATATGTGACTATTTTACGAAAATTAGCTAAATATACAGTTTTTTCTCAGCCTTCTAAAGCAGTGCTCCGCAACTTTTTATCTTCCAAGGCACACTGATGTGTTCTCCAAAATTTCTCGGCACACCACAAGTAAAATTGTGCATAATATACAGAAATTACATTAGTTTGTGTTTATATATGATACAAACCACAAAAGAACTATATGGATATTTTATAACCACGTCCACTACCAATGTAGAACACATATACTCCTAATGGAGATTATCTTAAAAGAAAAGTTTCAGATTATTCAAATTGATTTTCAAAAAAAAGAATCAATCAAAAGACTGCACCAAAATAGTGAAAAGCTCGTAAGTTTCCCACTTCAGTTGAATTTTCAGCATCGGCTATTAAAATGTTTCTAGCATTTAGCTAATTTTTTACAGCTAATAATGAACTGATGATAGCCCAGGTAGCCCAATTAATAAATTGTTGTATTCATTACATATTTTTAAATTTAAATATGCGATTATTTGTTTATCAATTTTTAATTATTGATATTTTTTAACACCCATGGAATCTTAAAATGCATTAAAAAAATCCATGTTTTTTTTTAAAGATTTTTATTCCAATACATATCAAATCCTCAGACAGTAAGATTGTGTGATCTGTGTAAATGGTGCTGTAAGTCTGGGTATTGTAATGATTTAAACATAAGGGTTAATACTCTATGGAAAGATAGAAAAACATTATCAACTGGAGTCAAATAAATGTTTGTGAAAACAGAAAATTAATAAATTATTTTTTAATAAAAAAAATCATATCTTCAGCATACACGATTAATAATTACATTGTCATAATATGTCCACAACATTCACATACATGTTTTGTTCATAGAATCTCATTATTAAATTCTGTTGACTTGACACTAGTGACTAAACTATTGGCTAGTGATCAAATTTGAATTATTTTTAATAAAATATTTTGACAGCAAAATAATTCTATTTTCTTGTTCAAAATAGTAAATATTTGTAATATGTACATGTATAATACTGAATAAAATATTTTCCCGTAATTTGTGCATAAATAGAAGTGTTATTTTCCGTTACGTTTTTTTAAAAAGTTTTTATCGATTATCTCAGAATGCACCCAGAGTCACATATATCACATTTGATGTGCATCGACGATGTATTAAAATAAATCATTTTTATATTATTTTTTAATGTTAAATTTGTACATATGAGCAAATGTGTATTGCATTATCATTGGTACATCATTTTAATTTACGCAAGAATCTGCTGTGGTGCCCCGTGGTGCAATTCAAAATTTAGAAAAATGGTATTTTTTTCGGTCATAAGTGCGAATTATCGTAAGTCGGGGACTACCTGTATATCAAATTTTACAGGAAGCGCAAAAAACGTGTTTTGATGATTTTGGGCCATATGTAAAATTATGAATTATACACAACCCTGAGGTGGATGGAGACTTTTAAACTGGTGTTTAATTGACATAACATAATATTAATTAAAGAAATTATCCAGGTTTTTTTTTATTTCAGTCGTTTTTCTTGGTTTTAACTTTTTACAAGGTCAGCTTTTTCAAACGTAAAAGCTTTATTTAGATACTAATTCGGCATTTGCAGCTTGCATCATTTTGATAGAACGTGTATTAAGTTTGATACATTGTGATTATCGAAAAAAACCTGTTCTGGAAAAACCGTGGGTTACGTACTTTTTCCTTTCCACGGTCAATATGTTTAAGATGTATTATCCCCACTTTGAGGCTTGCTATAATATATTTTTAATGCATATTTTTAACAAACTGTGCATATTAAAAACTGATTCTTTGGTACCGACCTCTTTATGATTGACCTTCAGACAAAAATATGCTATTCATGTGTATTAGGATTCGAACTCCTGAGGTCCAGCATGGAAGATGACAAAGTTCACTACTATGCCATGAACTCGAGTATAATCATTGATTGTTCTTATATGATAAATAAAAATTCTAATAAATAAAATCTACCGTAATCAATTTGGGAAAACAATATGTTTTTTGAGGTTATGTTCACGCAACAAATAAATTGTTATTAAAATTCTTTAATGTCACCTTGATTCTTTTAATTTTTACGCCCCAAAATACCTGCTGACAAATAGAATGAAAAATTTCACAGGAAATACAGGAAAGTATTTATCTCAAAAAATTTGGAGCACACTTTTCTTTATTACTTTTTATATTAAAGGACGTTATTTAAGTTTTTCAAATTACTTTTCATTTGAGATGTTTCAATGTTTTTTTTTTAATTAATATTTTCATTTCAAATATACTATATTTGCATACTGTTTATGGTAATAATAAAATTGGATTATTTATATATCATAAATTTATGTTTAACCAATCAAGAAGTGAAAGAAACATTATATATAATCGATACAACTATGTTATTTATTTATTTAAATTACGTTACAAAACGTCTAGACGAAACTTAAATTGTACTTTTTCTAATTACGTAAGTTCTTATGAACTAGCAGCAAAAACTAATACAAAAATTTATTTGTAAAATTTTAATTAAGTCATTCAGAGAATTTTTTTACACTATTTATTTGTTATTTAAAGAAATCGACGTAGAGAAACAAAGTACAAAAAAGTTCGAATTATAGAATATTTATACAGACGTGATAAAATAGGTATATGATACACACTCAATAAACAATCAATTTGAAAGATAAGTTTATAAAGTTATTTTCCCCTGATTTTATAACACACAGTGAAATAACAAAATAATCAATTTAATTTAGGACTTCGACTGAAGGTGCTTGGTGGAATTTCAATATTAAATTTGAATCGTTCAAACTATGTACATTCTCACAGATTTTGTCACTAAGGACCCGGGTTTGGCCTTTCGGCATCTTCAGGCGTTCAAGTGCACGGATGAACTTGAACTGACGCTTAGTAAATGAATGTTTCGTGTTTATATAAGAAATAAATTTATCATTGAGTTTAAAGCCATTCATTGCTGGCGAAAAGGATAAGCTCATGGGAATACCCACAGATTTGAGTAGTAAGTAGTTTAAAGAATTATAGTTATTTGTTTGTCGGCAAAGGTTTTATGATTATATTTATATAGGGTATAGAAGTGGAGATCCCGGTAGGCTTAATATTTCATTTAAAATCAGAAGACTATGCAATTGTGCTCTATTTATTTCCAAAATTTCCTGGAAAAAGAGCTTATGACTGTCCGTATTTGGGCGTAACATTTTTATCCCTTGTTCCTGATAGAACACGTGTCCTTCCAAAATTAAGTGATTAGCAAAAGTAGACGTGTCTTTTTTCAATATAAAATTTAGAAAAGATCAGCCCATGAATGAAAATACGTCCTAAATATTAAATTTAAAATAGAAACAATGAAATTCAATTATTTTCTGATACCCATCTGATTTATAAGGTAAATCTTTAGCAAGTTAACCACCGAGTCTATCATGCATTATACATATGTTATAACAGCGTTATAGTTGAGCTTTCGGCTTTAGTTAGGACTCAGGTAATAAAAAATGCGAGATTTCTCACTAACTCAAATCAGCATTGGAAATTAGTCAAAGTCAAGTAAAACAACTGAGAGGTTTTTTGCAACGAACACACAATATTTTGTAGTCAATCCATAGATATTTTGTTATGATTTATTTTTATTAAATATTGAAGATTATTACCATTAAAATATAATAACATTATGGCTTGACTTATAAAAGATTAAATAAAGTCAAGCTGTAAAACAAAAGATGATTTTATCTAGCTGATATTTTTTTCTAGCTGATACTTTTATCTCCTTAGTTCACAATAAAGTAACAAAGAATTTTTTTAACGCATTTTTCCATTGATAAATACAGGAAACATCAATTTCAGCACTCTCCTCTTTGCTAAACATACTTTTTTCTATTTCTTAAAAAAAATAAACATACCGTGGTTTTTTTCCGACAGCTGTGAGCATTGAATACTACCTGTGTGAAAACTACCTTGATTCTGGGAACTATCAAAATGCGATGAACATTTTCTTCGTGTTTTCCATTCTCACGTATACGTCTTGTTCGTATCGCCGCTTTCTTTCAGTCGCCGGACGTGACTGAAAATGTGGGTTTTCCAAGAATGCGATTCCGTCTTGCATGCAACGTGCATAGACAAACTAAGTTTATATTATTTGTTGCTTAGCCACAATATTAAACTTTTTATCCACTATAAATTGCGCGTATAAAAAGCAATACGCATTTGACGGGCTTCAGTTCAAACGTGACTATATCCAACATAATAAATAAATACAAAATTATAATGTAAAATTTCAAATTAAAATAAAATCCAATTTAATTTACCAGCACTTCAAACTAGCAAACACCGGATACAAAGTGCTTAAATACTTCTGGTTTATATATTTTAAAACCATATTTGAAGCATACGCCTTATCTCTACACATATGTCTACATTACAAGAACTGTTTATTACAGCTAGGGCTATAACTATAACAGGACTAGCGGTAAACTAATTGCTCTCGCTACGTTACATTATTTTAGCATTTGGATGATGGAAAATAATTTGTATCCATCACAAACGCCCATTTCTTCAATTCGATTAAAAAAACGATGATCTTACTGGGACTTGAACCCGTTAGACCTACCATGGAAACCAACGACATTGAGCACTACGCCAATGACCTGTCTGTATTATTCTCGAAAAATAGTAAGAAGCACTTAGATATGGAGTATTCTTTTCGGTTAAAAAAAAAACTTATTTTTATCTCGCTCTCATAAAAAGCACAAAAACTTACTTCTGGTATATCAATCAATTTACCATTTTTTTTTATAATTGTCAGATTTGAGTAAAAAAACACATGGTACAAGTTTGTAGTAAAAATTTATGCCTTTTTATCTCTATTAAAAAAAAACCATTTGTAATAATTCATCACGTTGAAAGACAAGCGTCTCTTGAATTTACGCTTTTCCATTTAATCCTTAAACTGTGTGTAGCGCAGTGATTGGTTTACTCTTTGTCCTTTCCTGGGTAAGTCCTTCAATCCCTACCCCATCTTAATATGTACTATAGGTCAAGCTTATTTTATGAAAACAATTGTTATGATGATTTGTAAGGAAGTAAATTGCTCAATACTTTGAGTGGATATATTTAAAAAAAAATGTTCATATTTATGTCGCAGTTTTTAGGGTCATTTAATATTTGACTAAACACTCATTTCAAAAACACACAAATAAACTAGATTGTTTTATTGAACCAAATTTTTAATAAAAAAGAATGTGATAAATACGAGACATGGATACATATAAATTGACAGAAATTAATAAATTAAATTTCCGTACAATATTATAAGGCGAAATTTTTGTAAACATTGCCAGAAGCGGAAATGTTGTACTCGTCCGTAAAACCTTTGTCGAACGACGTTAAAAAATCTCAATGATTTTTGTTACTCTATACATATTTTATATCAGGAAGAAATCTCATACAAACTTTTTCTTGTGTACGTGACGTTATAGCAAATATAATAATAATATCGACATCAAATTTCACATTGGTAAAATTTATGTTGTACCCAGAAATTTTGTGTAAAATTAAATTAATTTAATCCAGTTTCCTTAGGTGAAAATCCAAACGTTTCACTTGACTTGCTTCTAGAGTAATATTTTCATGTTTTGATTAGTCCACATGGGAAATAGCAACATCGTATCGCAACACTGTAATGTGTTTACTTCTAGTTTAGGATTGCTCATCGAAGCAATTATTAAGGTTAAGTTATATGAGCGTTTGACGTAACTCTACTTTATACATACAGCGAAACAGTGGTCCCCGTACTTAACATAGTCGATTGCCTAGGCCCATAAAGACATTTGCTTACGGCTTCTTTAATAACTTCTTGCATAATCTATTCCAGAAAATGTTGAAACTAAAAATTACATTTTTGTTTATCAAATTTATATTTTTATTATACATTTGAAATCTTAATTTGCAATATTTAAAATGTATTAAGTACAATTTTTGTTTGCTTATATTGATTTAACTGGGTGCTTTATTGGTTAATAAGCGCTGTGATTCTGTTTTTGAAGATATGATAGAATACAAAAAAATCTTCAATTCAAACAAACAATTTTTGGTTGGAACATAAAATTACGGTTTGTCGTAAATATTTAAATGCTTATAATCCGCTTTTTGTAACTAGACGTTACGTGTATTCAATAAAAATTAGTGAATAATGATGCATAGCAACCAAATATGTGAAAATGTAACGATTATCTAAAATCAGAAAAGCTAAATATTGACTGTTATCCCATGTGACCAGACTGTGTCAAATTTTATTTTAAACTCAACTGTCCGTGCAGTTTTTTAACTTAATCTAAAAAGTATTGGTTTTTTTTACGTTAATCTTCCAGTGTTGTCATTATCTAAAAAATGCTCATTTATTGCCATGAGTGATCAGTAATCATATATTTTTAAAAAATGTTAGTGTCTGATATTTTCCAAGCCCACGAGACCCTATAATTTCTTACAAGTAATTAGCATTGCGTCAAATTTGATTTCAAATTGAAGTAAGCATTTAGCAATTTATGTTTAAAATTTTCAGTGCACTGTGGCAGAAACATTAATATACAAATGTAAATGCCTCGAACCACCAATTGGGAAACGATGCAATATTTTAATTACTAGTAAACCATTATACTAGCTTGTTTGCCATTAAAATCCGTAGAGTGTTTTCCACTGGGTAATCAAATTGTTTCATAACTTTATCAATAAATTTGAAGCCAAATAATATTATAGAAAATTTCGCACGTAATTTGTTCCGAACATAAAACCTAAGTCAGAACAACTGTTTTTAATAATAATCTAAGCACTAACCATTAGCACTAATAAGTCTTATTAGCTGATAGTTTGAAAATTTATTGCTCTTTTGGAGAGTTTAAATTTATTTAGATCCTCGTAAGCCACACTAAATTAATGAAATATTAGTAACGAAGTTGTTATCTTTAAGCTAAGTCTGTAGTCTAATAAATGTTAACCTTATTTAACGTTTCTACAGCGGAATTGTTTCATTGAAGACAACTAAATTAAACGGATTATCTGAAAACGTCTGATTTATTTTGACAATATTTTAACAGTTGAGACATTTCTGCAAAAAGGAAATTCAAAATTTTAAATATATAAAACAATATCCGACCCAAAAATGCGCTCAGTAGAAACGTTTTAATGATTTGTATACGTCAGTTAAAATAATGTTGATTGGTAGATAGTTTCTTATGAACTTTTTTATTTTTTTTATGTCCGCTCCCAATCTGGAGCATGTGGCCTCTTAATGTAGGTATCTCAATAGAAGTTTTTCTACGAGAACTGTTTGTTACTCAGCGATTCAACCTCTTTTTTCCAAAAAGAGTTGTATGCATATAAGTAAAAGACTAGAACAGGACTAGTGTTTAAATAATCTCTCTCGTTACGCCCAGTTTTTGGCTATCCCAAGTATCGGAAGGGCTATAAGATTTTTTTTTAGAAATCACAAACAAAGATGCCTTCGAACGGAAATCTATCGAAAAAATACTGTTTGTACTGGGGCTTGAACCCGTGAGATCCGGCACGGAAGCCAACAACGCTAACCGCTGCGCCATAGGAAAATTATGGTTGATTAATATTTTAATTACATTAAGTGTCAGTTATTTTATCATGAAATTAAATTGAATTAATGCATTAAAGTTAGACAACATATTTAAAAAATACCATTTTATATAAAACCATAGATGACTGTAACGTTTTCATTCATTTTCTTGCATCTATAAGTCTATACGATGTCAAGTTGTCGGGTCCTATGGCGCAGCGGTAAGCGTGGTTAGCTTCCGTGCTGGACTTCTCACAGGTTTGAGTCCCAGTACGAACAGCATTTTTTTGATCGATTCCTGTTTTAAAGCATGGGAGTTTGTGATGTCTAAAAACTCCTTTTCATCTTACCTTTTCTTCAATAACTGGGCGTAGCGAGAACAATTATATAACCACTAGTCCTGTGACAAAAATTTCTCGCAAAAGAAGTTCTGTGGAGATACCTTCATTAGGAGGCCATATGCTTTGCATGGAAAAAAAATACGATGATGAAAACGGACAAAATTTCTTACTTGTATTCAATTTAACTTTTTTTAAAAAGAGTGGATAAAAAGCTAGCTTATAACTAACTGGTTCAAAATTATACCTGTTTTTTACTCAATTCTTCTTTTCTTTCTCTCTGAAGAGTGAGGTTTGGTTTTTAACTAAGTTAACATTTAGTTACATAATATAACTTGAGTAAAATAAATGTTTATGTATCGTTGAAATATTGATTAATATCTACTCACTGATTTGTCAATATGTTTCAGTAAACATCAATTTATTCATTATTCCTACAGAAAATCTACACAGCATTATCACGAGATTGTGAATTTTTTGAAGCGGAAGTGCATCCGCAGTCAACAGAGTCGATGTGCAAGTAAATGCACCGTCAAAAGCCGACGTCATATGTACGTTTAAATGCAGTCATACGTCAAAACCACCACTCACCTTTACATCACGATTGAAGAGCTTGCCAAATTGCACAGTATAACTATTATTTGATGCTTAGATCTGTCTAACGTGATTAACGACTGTAAGAAAATTTGTATTTTAGTTTGTAAATTTGTTATTTGTGAATTGAATTGCCATCAAGTTGGAGAAAATCAATGTATTTTAAATTTAAATCGGTTAGATTATGTACATGCACACAAGTTTTGTCATAAATGACACGGGTTTTGCCTTTCGGCATCTTCAGGGGTTCAAATGCACAGATAAACTTGAAATAATTAAGAAATAAATGTATCACTGAGCTTACAGCCATTGCTGGGAAAATGGATTAACCCATGAGAATGCCTACGGCAGCGATTTCCAACTTGGGAGGAGCGCCTCCCTGAGGAGGCGTGGACTGATGCAAAGGGAGGCGCGAACAGTCCAAAATATGTATTTAACCTTTAAAATATGTCTTTATTACTAAGTGAAATAAAGGATGGGGAGGCGCGAGGATATATTTTTCTTCAGAGGGAGGCGCAGTAACATTAAGGTTGGATACCACTGGCCTACGGATTTGGATGGTGAGTAATTTCAAAAATTCTATCTTGTTTGCTGGAAAAATTATAACTATATTTACTTAAATATAGGATAAGAGTGAGAATTTGGCGGAATTATCTGCTCATTTAAAATTGATAAACTCTTTAACTGTCTTCTATTTATTTCTAAAATTTCCCGGAAAAATAATTTATTCCCACCCGTGTTTAGGTGCATTTTAATCCCTTCATCCGCGTTGAACGAATATTTTTGCGACATAATCGTTTGATAATAAATTAAACTTTACTATCGAACTAAATTCTACAGAACCTTCAGTCGAAATCTTAAATTATATCAATGTATTACAATTCTACAATTATTGTAATATATAAAGTTTTTAGCCACTTGAGCCTACGGCTTTTTTCAGCACTTATAAACTTACATTAACTTAGCTGTTTATAATTGCTTCAAAGAGATAAACAGTACATATTCTAACAGCTTCACTTATATTGAAAAATATACTCAAATTATGTGAATATAAAATATGTGATAAATTAGCTTTACATAATTCCCAGAAAAATTACAAATATGGGTTTTTTACTTAGCCTTCAAAGTAAATAAGTTTAAATTTAAATATTTTTTTATAAATAAATTATCTTCTTGCAACAGTTTTTGTAACGGTACTGGATTTATTTATATTTGCTAATGACATTTTTAATGATCAAACAAATATTAATCCATCACCATTACTTTCCAATTCTAGCAATCTTTTATAAATAGATTAAATAATGTAATGTAATTAAATAATACACCTACCAAATCCAATTTCTATCTTTTAATTTTTTTGTAACTCTGCAGTATAATAATAAAATCATTCAATAAACATTAAATTCATTTTTTAAGACACTTAAATTATCAACGGTATCCACGTAATATTTTAAGACTACTTCAAATTTCATTCACAAGCGGCGTAATCAAATCAATGAGTAAATGATAAAGTTCCGTTATTACCATCAATGGCAAAAAAAAATTACAACACTTTACCTACAATAATTAAAAACCAACTTATATTTATGTAAAACACTTTTTTAAAACCAATAATTGACTATAAGAATTAATGTTCAATTTAGATTTGCCTTGATTCATCAAACAGATGCAAGTTATTCTATATTACACGGCTTTTAAAATCTCACAAAATTAACTTCATATCCTAAGAAAACTCATTTATAAAATAATCAGAAGCAACTGCGTCAATTGATAAGCGAAAGAAACTGCTCAACTCTCGGGAATATATAATTTTGTTTAAATTTTACAGCGCCCCGAATATATATTATAAGTAATTTGAAGATGTTTTATTTGAAGTCTACTGCAGAATAGCCCCCATATCCGAGTAATTTCAAATTATAATTCAATGTCTGTTACACGTAATGTGTGCATTATACACCCTCCATTGTTAAAATTTTGGGCACCATTTTTTAGTTCAACCCATGGTAGCGCGCAAGACAAAAATGAAATATTAATTTGCTTAAGCGTTTCGTTTCTCGTAAATTACTGTAGTGAAAGTGTCAAAGATCAATTTCAAACCATTTAAAAACAGGAGAAGTTTCATTAATTAATATGTACAAAATATGATTTTTTTACACTCCAACACGTTTTGTCAGTGACAACGTAGGTTTCTCCCGACGGCATCTTCAACCATCTCCAGACCCTTGAATTTTTGACGATTCCGAAAGGCAAAACCTTGCGCAAAACGTGTGATACTATACAAAATTTATATTGAAATACTACCCATCTCTTTTTGTTGAAATTAAAATTATCGTTATATAAATATATGTTTTTAAATAATTTAACTAAAAAATAAATTAATCTCACATAAATGCATACAAATGTAAAATCTTAAATATTTTAACATACACATTCAATCAACACAGTTTTTTTTACCAGTAGGTTACAGTTTCTTACAAACAATTAATAATTACGTCATACATAAATATCAGTAAATTGTCTTGGTATTTTTATGAAACTTAAGAACGTTTCCTATTCTCATTAAATAAATATAATGAAATAAACATTGGGTATTCAAAAAATAAATTTTAACATTCAAAATCTGGTCACCTTAGTTTTATAATCAAATGTTCTGGGACCTTTTCCTTTTGAGCGTTTGATCTACGCATCGAAGGGGAAAAGCATTTTCAACCCTTTTCCTGGTACTTGTAATATTTATTTATATTTCTTATCACTTTTACGAGGGTGCTTTCTACGATTATAAGATTTTTAATACGACCTGTCTTATCATATCGACTGAATTTATATTACGAAAAGTAGGTACCTATACTTCCCTTTGCAGAATACTTTACATTTCAGTTATATTAATTTAACAGGTTGAACGATAAAATATATCAGTTTTAACCGTACTTTCGTGATTGGAACATATTATGGACTTCAAACAGAGCTCATCTCATCAAACAAAAATGTGTTATCTATTCGTACAACCAGTGGTGGGCTGCCAACATGTTAACAAGGGCCTCGGTGATCCTGAGATCTATTTGCCGTGTTCCGGAAAAAGGGTGGATTTTTTTTTATCACTCTTATAGGACGATTCGCAATAATTATGGAAGCATTTGAATGTTTCTTATCCATTTTATTATGCAGTAAGTAGGGAAGTGTATCAACATTCATTGCTTAAAGAAGGTTTCTTTATCGGAAAAAATAAAATTCTTTTTATGAAAAAACGTTTTTATATATTTTTAATCTTATAAGTGTTATTGAATCGTCGAAGGCTTAATTTTTTTATCATTCATTTAAGGTAGGCTTCATAACTAGAAAAATATGTACGTTTTTTTTTTAATTCTCGTATTTACATTTAAAACGTTCACTATAACTGTTTATCATTTCAACTGAATGTGCTTGATTAAATTTAAATTTCAAATTTGAATCGTTTAAATTTCCACACGTTTTGTAACTAACTAACATGGGTTTTACTTTACGGCATATTTAGGGAAAAAATAATGCAGATAACTATTTATAACTTTTAAATTAAGTGATAATCTTTTTCCTTTTTTTAAACACTATTAACTTAACATCAGTTAAACTTCATCCGCGTGCTTGAATGCCCGAATAAGCTAAAGCAGGGGTTCTTAACCCCATGCCCGCGGGTGCACTTGCGCCCGCAGAGTCTTTTTTGTGCGCCCGGCAAAGTATCAGATAAAATTTTAAAAAGCCATTATATTTTTAAATAAAATCATTTTTAATAGATTTATTGAATTCGCAAAAATATAACCATATTCATGTTGTTTTAAAGCAGCTAAGGGAACAATTATAAAATTAATACATAAATATATACTACTTTTTAATACTATGTATGCAAATCTGGTTTTTTAAAAATTCGGCCTGCGCCCGCCACTTTTCTCCAAAATCTCAAGTGCGCCCGTCACCGCAATAGGTTAAGAACCCCTGGGCTAAAGGATCTATGAGAAAACGTACGGAAATATACCAAATTTTAACGATTACAAAAACTTTTACAGTTGTTACAATTAACGATGAGACTGTCTATTGACAGTGATTTATTAAAAAATATATATAATTTGCAGACGCGCAATATATTTGACCATTTTTTTCATTTCAGACCGGCTGAATTTTCGCTCATAAGTCCTGCCAATTCCCTATGTTGCAATCGACCAACACGTACGATGTCCGGTTGCCCCAATTCCTATATATTACGCTGCTTTATACATATCTTAATATCAACTGAATCAACCTTCGACGATTGGATTGCATCACGGTACAGAAATCTCAAGAGATTTCATATAATTGGGTCAAAGACTTTGCGCGGCGGAACCTTAATCAAATTTTCCGAAACGCGCGGGAACTCGTGTCAAGAATTTTAAGGCTGCAAGATTTACCACAAAGTGCTAACAAACCACCTATGCAGACCGGGGTGAATTATAAGCGATCAAACTTGTCTAATTGATAATGATAACCCTCTCAACTGGGTTGTTTCAGATATCGTACAAAAAACGGGGAGCCGGTAAATTGCTCGAATTACAAATTATTCAAATTGCTTCGTTATTTAAACGACTTTTCACGACTTTTTTTACGAATTTCATTTTTATCTTGTGCGACACTTGTTTAGAGAGTGAAATATAAAAATAATTTCGTAAGTATTTATTTTAACCGTGTTCGCTCCAAATGCGGAACATATGATCTTTTAATGGAGTTTGTCTCGACAGAAGTGTTATTAATTAGTTACTCAAACTGTTTCTATATATTTCCAAAAAACATAGAAGACTAGGGCTAAGACAGAACAAACGGACAGAACAAACGGATACAAATTGATTATCTTGTTATTTAAGCAATTTCCATTCGAGCAATTTACCGGGAACCCAAAAAACGTCCAGAAGAGAGGTATCAATTACGTAACCTTTAACGTAAAATTATCCAATGTTATTACAATAAAAGATACAATAATAGTTTTTATAAAGTATATTATGATTTTTATTAATTGAGTAGTTGGAAACTTAATATGCAATCAAAACACATATATTTAATCAAAAAATAAAATTAATGCTATCAGCTATAAATGACCAACAGCAAGACACTGATACAGTTTGACTGACAGCAAATAGAATATCAATTTAAGTTTTTGCCTTCATATTATAGACATAACTATAAAGTATACATTTGTATAGACGCCACGCAGTCAAAAATGTTTAATTAAAGGTAGGCCCGCTGACTTTGTATAACCGCTGGTTGCTGAACACTACTCTATTTTTAAAAAAAATACTCATTTGAACTAATTTCACTTCTATTTAATATGAGCGAAACCAGCCTGACCATATTTTTTTTTACCATTTCCGCTCCCAATGTGGAGCATATGGACCCCTAATGGAGTTTATTTCAACAGAAGTGTTTCTACAAGAACTGCTTGTTACTCAGTTGCTCAACCTCTCTTTTTCCAGAGAGAGTAGGGAATAGAAGGAAAGGGCTAGGACAGGACTAGTGGTTAGCTAATCGCTCTCGATAAGCCCGTTCATATAATACAATGGGTGGGAGGGAGGAATTCAAGACACCACATACATCCATGCCTTTGAACAGAAATTCATAAATCGATTGAAAAATCAAGTTATAAAACTGCCCGTACTATGATTTGAACCCGTGACCTTCGTAGCGGTAGCCAACGACGTTGACTACTCGACCACACAGGCGGCAAATATCATATTTAAATCATATTTATTAAAGTATAATTAACTGAAATGAGTATTTTTTTTAATATAATACCTTTCCACCAAGCATTGGCAGTGAACACCATAAAAGTGACCACTAGTCTACTAAAAGTATTGTTAACTTCACGATTTTTACGACGATCTTCTTTTTATTATAAGTTTTTTTTTAAATATCACATATCATTTTATAAACTAAAATATTTGCAGTGTAAGCTCAAATTAAAAGATTTGGCCTGTTTATTGCAAAAACATAATAATATTAGACACTTTCTCAACGCAACAGTGGATCCAGAAAATCATTATCATCATAATAAATTGTCAATTATTAATTAATGTATAAAGTTAAAGATTTTTTATTTGTATGTTAAGTTGCTTAAAAAAATTCAGTTGATTTAAAAAAATATGACATGTGGCGTTATTCATTTATTTTCTCTCTAACATAAATAAAAAGTACAAAAAATCGACAAAACACAAAATAACTCAAGTCTTTATTTTTCATCGATGAACTTATGAAAGAATTAACAATATAATGAGAAGTAGACAAGATAAATGCATCTCAGCAAAAGCTCTAAGCTGGCCTTTCAAATTTAGTCAACCAGTGCTCCACAAATGGGAGTATGCAAGTTTTTTAGTAAAAAAATGTATATTTCAATTGTACACATCATCAAAAAAAAATGTATACATTTTACATGGATATTTTGTGTATAATATCGCTATAATTGTAAACAAACCCAAACACGTTTTTCAATGATGAATATTTGTATACCCTTAAAGTCAGTGTAGATTTCAAAGCGAATTAAACTGCGAAAGTGTTAATAATAATTGAAAGGCTATTTTTTTTATTTGACATATTTCAAGAATATTTGATAAAACTTTTCAAGAGGTATCTTTTAATTTTCTGTTTTAAATTTTAACTATTTTACTGATCTTTAATTTTATTTATGAGTCATAAAGGTACATAGAATAAATAATAAATAACCCAAGCTTAAAAGTAGTTTTAAAAATATATATTATATACAATATTTATGTAACACCGTAATTTTTATTCAGCAAAATTGTGGTTCTCATTATTAAATAGTCAATTTTGGAATTTTATGAGTGTGGTTTTATTTTTTAGATTTAATAAAACAATACTTTTTCAAATCATTTTGTACAAATAAACAGTGAGTTACCGGAAAATAGTTTAACAACTTTGACTTCTGCAAGTCATAATTTTTCAATAGCCTTCTTTTAAATTTCTGTTAGTGTTACTCCCGATTTTATTTTATTTTTTGCCAATGAAAGAAGTTTAACTGTTTTAAATTTTCTTCACTTAGCAACATAATAATTTATTTAACTCTCGACAACATGTTTTTGTGAAATAAAAGTTGTCAGTAATATCTACGATTTGACAAAAAAGTGCTTCAATAAAATATTGAACCATGCCAAAGCCCCCTATAGTGAAAGCCATGCTATGGAGCTGAAAACAGGTACTTTTTTCAGATACGCGGGCCGGCGTCATAATTTTCAAAGTAATATCACATCATTATGAAACCATTTGTTTCTGATATATTGTAGGAAATACATATTTATATTGTAATTATATATCTTTTCAATCACATATTTTTCAAAATAAGAAAAAATCACATTTTCTAAGGTTTTTGAAGAAAAATCTCGGAGAACAAAAGCAAACAAAGAAGGCAAATCTTTTATTAAAATTATTTTTTTACAATATTTCAACACAGAATATGAGGTTGGATAGTTCATTAAAAAAATCAACGTCATTATTGGGATTTTAATCAATTAATAATTAATCTCAAAATTTATTTGTGCACACTGGTTCGTTACTCAATCTTTCCATAGGATTTCTCAAGTCATATCAGTAATCAAAAATAAGTAAGTCGAACTAGGGTAGCACATTTCACTTCATTATTTTTAAAATATTATTATTGATTAAATCATCATTTACTTGGTATATTGCCATTATTATATGATAAGACGCAGCATTTATTTCATAATATCACAATAGGCGTCAAAATCGTATATAATATAATATGGATTCCGCTTGTTACTGTTGTTTTATGTTATTTATAATCAATATTTTATATAACTGTGATATTTAATAGTGGGAAGTTAAATTTTATTTGTTTTACCACACATCGCATTTCTTGCAATTCGCTATATTTCTTACAATCATTACTTAATTTGCATATATGACCCATCCGATGTATCGTAAATTGTAAATTAATAACACTAAAGAATCACAGAATATCCATACAAGAAATCTTTCAAACATACATGTTATATTCAACGAAAAATAAGCTCATAAATTGGAATTTAGAGTTGATCTACGTATAACCGCCATACGATTTGTTAGGAGCGGCTGGGATTTAACGGCCCGGTCTTTTTTGCTGTGTTTTCTACAACACTGCTTGGAACTTAAGACTGCTATGACCATGCCCATCGCATTGCTCTTTAAACTGCCATACCGTGAATTAACAACAAGGTATTGTTGATATTGTTGTGTGAATTATTATGTATTAAAACAATATGGCTTAGAAAATTTTACTGTTTTATTATCATCACTTTGTTTATTGTATTGCACTAAGATTACTTTTTCACAGGAGGCTTACAAACCTTTAGTTAATTTGCTGGAGGTCTGCAGTAATAAAAAATTTAAGGAACACTGAAGTAGACCATTACTTCATATACTCAATTCAAGCGAGGTAACTGTGTATACACCACTGAATGCAAGCGGTCGGATTCAGTGATGTGTTATATAAACATTCAAATGAATGGATAATTTAAGATTTCGACTGAAGGTGCTTGGTGGAATTTCAATATTAAATTTGAATCGTTCAAACTATGTACATTCTCACAAATTTTGTCACTAACGACCCGGGTTTCGCCTTTCGGCATCTTCAGGCATTCCAAGTGCACGGATGTACTTGAACTGACGCGTAGTAAACAGTTTGTATCGTTTATAAACAAAAATATAAGTAGATCACTAAGTTAAAAGGTTATTAAAATGTAAATTAGCGAAAATTGAATGTATACAATTTTCAATGGATTAAGTGGGTTTGTTATAATTATGGGGATTTTTGAAAATATTAATGACCAGATAATAACATAGGAATGTTTAAAATAGCAATATATTGCTCGTTTAAAATTGGCAAACTGTTAAGCTGAGCTCGATTAATCTCTAAGATTTCTTGGTAAAATAATTTAAACTCGCCCCTGTTAGTATGTAACAAATCAATGCCTGAGTCAAAATTAAACGTATGGTTTTCAAGAATTAAATGATTGGCAAAGGTGGAAGTATCTTTTTTTAAGCGAAAAGCGGCTAAATGCTCAGCCACTCTTATATTTAAGGTTCTAGCAGTTTTACCAATATAAAATTTGGGACAATCACTACACTGTGTACACTGACAAATTCTCCATTGTTGTGCCCCTTTTAAATAGTTGTCATTTTATTAATAATTCAAGCACTTGCTTTCATTAAATATTAATTCAAAGGCTTAAAAACAAATCAACTCATTAATAATAGGTCGGATAAAACCCTAGATTTATTTTAAACATTCCTATGTTATTATCTGGTCATTAATATTTTCAAAAATCCCCATAATTATAACAAACCCACTTAATCCATTGAAAATTGTATACATTCAATTTTCGCTAATTTACATTTTAATAACCTTTTAACTTAGTGATCTACTTATATTTTTGTTTATAAACGATACAAACTGTTTACTACGCGTCAGTTCAAGTACATCCGTGCACTTGGAATGCCTGAAGATGCCGAAAGGCGAAACCCGGGTCGTTAGTGACAAAATTTGTGAGAATGTACATAGTTTGAACGATTCAAATTTGAATGGATAATTAGTTGCATCTACTGATCGCTCCTAGGAATTTCAAGCCCGTGATTCCGATAAATTAGTCGATCTTGTATTCTCTAGATTCTGTGACATATTCATATTTAGAATGTAAGTACTGATAAAAAAATACAATTAAAAGATGCCCTTTTTTACTGTCAAGTTGTATAGTTCTTTCTCCCTTGATCATATTTTGTAGTAGCTGAAGACAGAAACAAACAACTATTATGAACTTTCATTCTTTTTTGTTGTTGATAATAATGTACAAACATCAATTTTTATTTTTAAACGTGCAACTGCCTTGCTATTGAAGCTTTTTCATCCTACTGTCGAATATTCTTAGAATTAAATTATTTAAATTGTTCTTATTATTGCTTAAATATATAAACACTGTATTTTAATAATAAACAATCTCTGCACATCGCAATAAATCAAATCAAATGAAACAAATTAATACTTTCGATGGTTTCGGCGGTAACTTTGTGGAAGTTCATTTTAATAGAAAATTTAAATTAACTTTGATTATTCCACGTATTGTGTTACTAACTGTGACACGTGTTTCGCCTCTTCCAGAGGCATCTTCAGACTTACTATCGCAAAGTTTGCTTAAGTAATGAAGCAAGATTTTATAATCCCATCCTTGCTTCCCTTAAAAACACGTGTTACAGTTAGTAACACAATACGTGGAACAATCAAAGTTAATTGAAACAAATTAATATATTTTAAATAAATGATTATTGTTTTATTTGACGAACCGGTTTATTAGTTAACATGGTAAGAGTTTCGCTCTGGGGATCAATCTGGTCTGAGTGAAAATCATGGTTATGTTTAAGATCAATACTTAGGTAGTTTTCATTGTTTTTCGTAATGTGTATTCTCCTTCAGTTGATCATGAGTAATTTTCTGATCTTCAAAATATTGGTCACGTTGAAATTTGTTATAGTGATAATAACATTTTTTAATTAATTCAAGATACTAAAATGTTGTTCTTACGCAATCACTTGAAACTTATCCCTACATATTTAATGAGCTATTTATTCTTTTCTGCATGGATTTTTTTTATTCTCACGTAGTTTCACGGTTCTTAATAAGCTTTACATTGTGTATATGTGGATTTATTTACATGGTTTATAGTGAAGTGTATATACCACACTAATCCAAAGATAAGAGTATACAATTTAAAACAAATAATTTTACTTAATGATTAATACCGTGATTGAAAAAATGCCAAAATCCCAGAATTGGAAAAAAGGTTTGTGATTGGATGTCCTAGTCCCACCGCTTACACGCAGACTTTGGCTTCAGCGAAACAGATCATAGTGTCAAACACTGACCCATTGTAACGTATTTTACTTTTTTATTTTGAGTGAAACTGTTAAGCTTTTTTTTTTTCTATAAGCAAAAATTGCAAAAAAATACATAATGAAGGTATCTAACTGTGAGTTTTTTTGCGAGAACTGCTTGTTGCTCAACCTCTTACATATATTCAGCATTGGACGCCCGGTTCTGGTCACAGAGTAAGTCTATGGACTTTATTGTTTTATACTATAACATTATTTCATGTTTGTATTGTTACCTGGTATAAACATTCGAAAGGAATCTGAGATGGCTGATTGTTTAAAAAAAAAAAAAAAGTTTTCAAAGCAAATTAAAAATAATAAAAATTAAATATGCAGAGGTGCTGGAATGCCGAATGAAAAGCTTTGCTTCTTAGTATATTTTATCTGAAAAAAAATAATATTTATAAAATGTTCAGTAAGAATTACACAAAAAACATGATTATACAAAATGTACGTGAAAATATTAATGATGAACTATTTCTTAGTTACGTAATATTTTTATATTGTTGTTATGTTCTCGAAAATTGCGTGATTAATTTTTTGTGATAAAACATGCTTAAGCCATTAGTGTGATTAAATAGGTACTTAATAAAAAGGTTAAAAAAAGCCATTAATCATTTACGAAACGGTTTTCGTTTTATTCACTTGTGTATTGTTAAAATTATTAGTACAATATCATTGTTCTCACAACTAGGGCATCCGATCCCGGGATCCCGTTCAATTTTCTGATCCCGGAATCTTGACACGGCTGCGATCCCGGGATTTCGGGATTGAGAAATTTTGAGCAAATCCCGAAAATTGACACAAAATTGGCAAATCGAGGATTTCGAATTCCTCGGTGAGCTAAAAAAAAAAGAGGTTTTGAGACAATTTGGGAAAAAGTATACCAAAACGAGGATTTTAAATTCCTCGGTGTGCTAAAAAAAAAAAACGAGGTTTTGAGACAATCTGGGAAAAAGTATACCAAATCGAGGATTTCAAATTCCTCGGTGAGCTAAAAAAAAAAACGAGGTTTGAGACAATCTGGGGAAAAAGTATAGCGAATTGAGGTTGAAAATTAATCAATCCCGAAATCCCGGGATTGGAAAAAGGCTCTGGGATTGGATACCCTACAGTCACAACATACTTCTGAAGTAAAACTATGTGTTGGTTTATTATACTTGGCGTAGTAATTATTGCTGGCCCAGCTCCGAGGCTGAGTGCTTAACGTCGTTGGTTTCAGCTGCGGTGATCACAGGTAGTCTCAGTACGGACAGTTTCATTAATAATCTTTTCAATAGATTTATGAACTTTTTTTTGACAACATGGATTTCTGTGGTGTCATTTCAAAAAATATCTTTGTCCCGCTTATTCTTTAGCTAGTCTTATCTTACCCTTCGTACACTTACCTAAAAAAATGTTGAGCAAATATAATAAATGGTAAGCAGTTTTTATAGAAAAAATGTTGTTGTAATATATTTCACCTGCATTAGGAGCAGGCATGGTTAAATTAAATAAATAATTTATAATATATAATACAAAATATATTTTGAATTCTGTCGGGTCCTATGGCGCAGTGGTTAACGTTGTTGGCTTCTGTGCGGGATCTCACAGGTTTCAGTATGAACAGCATTTCTTCGGTTGATTTATCGATTTCTGTTCAAAGACATGATTGTTTCTGATGTCTAAAATGTCCTCCTCCTCCACCCTTCCACTCCTTTAATAACAGGACGAAGCGAGAGTGACTAGTTAACCACTAGTTTTGTCCTAGCCTTATCCTTCTTTCCCTACTACTCTCTTTGAAAAAAGAGAGGTTAAACGACTAAGTAACAAACAGTTCTCGTAGAAAAACTTATGTTGTGACACCTCCATTAGGAGGACATGTGCGCCACTTTGGGAGCGGACATGGATAAAAAAATATCTAAAAGATTTTTTTCACATGTTGTTTAAGGAGACATTTCTTTTTCACTTTTTTTATTTACATCATTAACAATACTTTTTTCATTTCTAAAAAGTTTTTTTTACTTTCTGTTTTTTGCATGGTTTTTTAAGGCACATTGGCGTCAGCTGTATAACTTTTTATTGTACTTTTCATTTTAAAATATATATAGTATATTTAGACATTATATGTTATAGGTACAATATGCACATTTAGTCTTTTTATAGAAATGTTTTATTGTTGTACATGATAAATTGAAATCTTTTGAACTAAAAGAATTTTAATAAAGATCCTGTTTTATTACAAACAACTATGCTTCAGAGTTTTAACACATGATTGATAATATAATTTAGCAAGCGAAAATGTGTAGACGAAAGAAATGTGAGGAATTGTTTCTAGAAAATTGAATACTTGATACCTAAATGTTAGAATGAACTTTTAAAATATAGATTTAAAAAACAAAACAATATATGGCGCATTTGAGGTTATTTTTTAACGATAACATAATATTTATAAAGATAGTATTTTAGTCTGTTGTCTTATTATTTATTCTTCACGCATTTTTAATACACGCGCTTATATTCTTTTTTCTTTTTAAATGTAAGCTATTTTCTACACTATTTTGGCATTAACATTTTTTACTTTTTACTGAAATAATAAACAGTTTTTTCTTTGTTGACTGGTATAAAACAATAGAAAGTTAGACAACGAATCTCGTTTTGGTACATTATATTATATAAATTATTGTTTATAACATATATTGAAATTTTAATAAAAGTGTCACACTTCATTTAATAAAATGAATGTCGAAATAAAAGAATTTGGCCTCAGGTGACTAAAAGTGAAAATATTAATGCTGTTAAAAAAAGATGTCCAAGATTAATAGTATTTAAGATTTTTCAAATACTAGATATAAATCCAGCATCAGTTTACATTCACATATATTTAAAAAGTGTAAAAAACCTTCTTTTCACCTCATTAAACTTACGCAATAAATATGAAAACAGTTAAATGCAATGTAATTTAATATATACCATCAACAACAGCACATTTCTTTATGATTTTAAAACAATTGACTAAAGGAAAACATCTTGATCTTGCCAGTAATTGAGCCACAAATCGATAATTGAAGATGAGACAGCAAATCCAGATATAATTATGTATTTGAGGAGCTAACATTCAAAAAGTGATTTTTCACAATTTTTTAAAAATGCCGTTTAATATCAGTTCTGATAGTCCATAATAAAATGTTTGAATGGAAACCACAATTAGTGTTCAAAAAAGTTTTTTCCTATAAAAATGAAATCATAAAGTTGACACATTAAACCAAACCGTGATTTCTCCAACACTCAAACCATAATTTCCCAAGAAACAAGTATTTGTGTGACAAATCACTTTTTGAATGTTTGATCCTCATTTTCATGTTTCATTTATATATATGCTCAGACAGTAATCAACTTCGAGAATTAAAAACAACCTTTATACGTTTTCTTAGAGTCAAGGCAGATTTAGTAGAAACGGTTAAAAATTTATTACCAAAAACCATAAAATTATTATGAATTTCATGCTTGGGATTCTTAGCAGTACGTGCCTGAAATGTATTGCAAGAAAAGTTGTAGAGATTTCATTACAGCCACTATTTTTTAGACTGATTAAACTGCGCCATAACTAAATCAAGAAGATTTCTTAATTAAAAAGAATGTTCTGCTTCATTTTACTGCAGGTGCCTTTGTACATTCATAATTAAAAAGCAGATTTTTAATAATCTATTTTTAATACACGCCTTGATGTTATAAACTTTATTATTAAATACAGTATATTCACTTTTAAATAAGATTTATTAAGTAGTTTAATCAACGTATGATTTATTACAGTCATGATGAATCGATGGCACGTATGCCATACTTGTTTCCAACAAAAATTGTACTTTAATTATATAATTATTTACAGATTTAATACATTTACACGCAATTATATTACCTATACAATTATAAACCACAAAAAATATTAAATTAACGACTAGAAAAATTTCATTTGGTGATAGTGATGTTTACAACATTTTTTATACATTACAAAGTGTAAACTTCACTTTAAAGATTGAGGGTTTGATTTTACCAGAAACACGGAGTTAAGGGAACGTCCAAAGTAAAAAAGCGACGGTGGACCTGGCTTGGACATGTGATGCGGATGCCACAAGAAAGCCTGAATTCTGCTTGTCTCGTCTACCAACCGGATGGATTCTGCTGTCGTGGAAGGCCACTGATAACCATCTATAGCAGGGGTTCTTAACACCGTGCCTACGGGTGCATGTGCGCGCGCGGAGCCTTTTTTGTGCGCCCGGCAAAGTATCAAATAAAAATTAAAAAATCATAATTTAATAAAATTATTTTTAATAGATTTATTGAATTCACAAAAACATAACCATATCCATGTTATTTTAAAGTAGTTAAAGGGACAATAATAAAATGAAAACAAAGATATATACTACTTTTTAATACTATGTATGTAAATCTGGTTTTTTAAAAATCGGGCCTGTGCCCGCCACTTTTCTCTTAAATCTCAAGTGCGCCCGTCACCGCAATAGGTTTAGAACTCCTGACCTATAGGATGTACTCGGTGGAGCTACGGAACGCTGGAATGACATCGGAGGAAGCAAAAAGACTGGTGAGAGACAGAAAATCTTGAAGGAATCATGTGGTGGCCATATGCTGCGACTAGGGAGCGCATATGGAAGAAAAAAAAATCTTGTTCAATTTTGTCTTTCATTTGTGTTTTCTTATGGAAAACACAATGCTAGTACTGCCACGTTAATATCTTGTTTTTATAATTTAAAAATGTTTGGCACGTGCAAGGTTTGATACTACTGATATGGTATATTTACCCTTGCTGCAACGGTAGAAAAATTGGTGGTGCATTTAGTCATGACAAATACCTGCAAAAATAAGAAAAATGTTTTGTTAAAATAATATATTAATTATTAAGTGTAGGTTAAATAAATAAATTCAAACGTAAGTGATAGTAAAAATATATTTATTGTGATAGCCGGTTTCTATAACTATTTTTTTGATAGTGTTTTTTAATATGTTTATTTTTTACAATAAAACAATGAAGTGGGCGGCTATTTTTAGTTATCATTGAGCTTATAACAGTTGTTTTTATTTAAAGCATTATATTATACAGACTTTGTGACCACTCCCACAGATAATACAATGTTACTCAATTAATTATTTGATTAAAAGTAAAACATTCAATAAAACTTAGTTGTTTTATATAATATTCACGGAATTCACAATTCTATTGTCACTTATTCAAATTGTTAGTTGTAAAAATAAAACACAATATTAATTATTATGTAGTATTTAAATGAATTTTTGTCCCACAAACAATTACTGCGAAAAGGAATTTATTTTCAAAATAATTGCGTGTCAATATTAAACAATAGTCTACATCTCGGATTCTCAACCGTTTTGTGACGCAAGCCTTGATAAGTAACGGTGTAGTGTCCGGTGATGAAAGCATGTCAAGAATATTAAATAACGATAAGATAAAAACAATCTTTTGTATATAATATTATAAATAATATCTTCTCGCAATTTGTTATTGACATTTCAAAAGATAATTTTTGAACTTCCTGTCTTCTTTCTTAACTATTTGAAGACCTATGATCCATATCTAGATTCAACACAAATAAAATTTGACTTATCGTAGCAGTTATGTTTATATATTGAAACAGTTATTGTGGGGAATTGTGTCATTCAAATGTGTCACTTGAGTGACTTAGGTGTCACAGCATACATTGGTCGCACATGTCTGCTCTATCTTCCTGAACCTTCAACTCTTTGCATCCCTGCGCTGAGTCGCCGGTGTCTCAGCATATAATAAGCTTATTCTTTGCATAACTACAGCAACATTTAGCTACGGCGGTAGTTTTTTTTCTTTATAAATGTAAAATGATTTAAAATAGTGACCTTACTAATCTAGTAGCTGTATTTAAGGTGTAGCACAATCTATTCTAAGTGAGCGATGAAGCAATTAATCTAATTATAGTAAAACGCTAAAGGTCTTTAAATGCATATTTTTACAGCAAAATTACATACCATATTTCTATACAAGGCTGTCAAACATATTTTAAGGCCACTCTTAATTTCCTGGAGTAAAATATTATGGAGACTCCGAATGAATAAATTACAACTAAAATGTATGACGTCCCATTAATTTTATCGGATATAAAGCGGAGTCTATTATTACGGGATATGTGCGTAAATTTAAGTTTCCTATAAAAACCGCACATGTTTAACGTTTCGCAAATCATTGATGATAAATTTTGTTTATAGGTAAAAAAACTTCATTTTATCGCAAAAGTCGTAAAAATGTATCAACCATAAAGTAATAACTAAAACACATACCGAATAAAATACGAAATACAATCAACGTCTTATTTTAAATACTAGAATTAAAATTATACTAAATTTAGCTGAGCTACTTAAAACAGCGAGTGACGTACTATATATTATCCCTTTCCAATAAAGGTTCGAGTTTTTTACTCAAGGTGAATTATTCAGTTTTTATTTAAAGAATATTCTTTATAACGTTATCATTGATAATTTGTATTTTTTTCTCATAAGACATACACCATCATTTTTAATAACACTTTAATAATATTTAATGCATATTAAATTGAAGACGCCTCAGAAAATATGCGCCGTTTGAAATGAGCGTTGTAGACGTGAATAAGTAGATCACTAAATACGATGAAATGAAAACTAAGCTTTGATAAAATTCGCCAAAGAACTGAACAACAGAGAAACGCAATACGTTTTCAATGTAAAAATCTTACTTAAAGTTATTTTCTAACGTACAATATAAGGCATCGTTCGCCAAGTTCAACTCTCATATGCAACAATTCTCTCCGTAATAAACACTTTGGTTATTTGTACTTCAAATCCAGAAATTGGGAATACATACAATATTAAGATGGACATAAAACAGAATAAATGATTGAATAAGAAAGATTGAGAAAATATTGAAAAGGTTTTTATTTATTTATTAATCAATTTAATTTGCGTTTACTGAGTAGAACCCTATTATAAAAATGTTCAAAAATTACACTGTATTTTAGTTGCACAATTATTTTTTTAATATAAAGTTGATAGCTATTTCGACTTTCACACCTTTGACAGCGCTATATTTTTATAAACATTAATTAACTTAGCTTTATATAGTGTACAATAAATCTTCTCAACTTTTCAAACACCATTAATTATATTTAAAATATTATACATTTTGAAACTAATATATTGATTTTATGTTTTTTGGGAAACTGTGACAAACATTGGTCTACAGAACAAATAACTGTTAATTTAACTGGTTATGTGATAGTAATTGTTTAATTTGTAATAAAAATGCATATTATATGTAAAAATTGTTTGTAATAATAAAATATATAAAAAATAATAATCGAGAACCAAAATAGTCCCAGAACGAAGAGCATTTTTTTCAATCGATGTATCGATTTCCGTACGAAGACATTGATGTTTTTTTTGTCTAAGAATTACCACCCACCCTTCAAATTCTAAGATAACAGAGTGTAACGAGAGCAATTTTCTATATATCCCTGATTTTATTTAAAAATAGAGGTTGAGGAACTGAGTATAAGACAGTATTCACATGTTCCACATTGGAAGTGGACATGGAATAATAATAAAAAAACTTTAGTTTTTATCCTGGCTGGAGTCGGTGATTTTGTCCTTAGTCGAAGCCAGAAAAATCTTACGAATCGACCGATTTAAAAAATATATATTTTATGCTCTGTATGTAAGCCACAATAGTTCATAGTATTGCCACTAAATTCTTGGCTGACTAAAGATAATCTGATAATATATAAGTTGAAATGAAATGATTGAAAAACTTCTCAGGAGTCGGAGTTGGAATCTCTTTTATTTTAAAACTGGAGTCGGAGTCTGAGTCGTTTTTTATTCCCAAAATCCCTGGTTTTAATTCATAACCACGAATAACAAATCTCATTACTAGCTTTGTCACAAAAAAAACTAGATATACATTGTTTTGTAAAATAATTCAGTTGGAATTGAATTATTCAATATTCAACTGAACAATTTTTGTGCTGGCTAGTGTTGGTAAAATTTAATTATACCCGTTTCAATTTTTAAGTAAGTAATACACGGCCCGAGGTTGATTAAAAATGTTTTAATTGACTAGTCTGTATAAACAACACGTTCAAAAGGCTTGTTGTATGCGAATTCGTTACAGTTTGATTGTTTTTTATTAAACTATTCATGTTTGATAAATTCAAAATGTTTTAAACAACAAGCTACATCGCTGTTTTCAAATATATTATATCGAGTATCAAAGTGAACCGAATTTCATTTCTCTTCTATTAATTGATTGATAAATAGTTTGGCTTTTTATCTCAATACTTTTTTGCTTATTTGTTCGATAATATCAAATAAATATTTTCTATTTCGAATATTTAAAATTGGTGTTTGTATTTATATACTATCGATTATTTTTTATGTGATTCTTTATAATTATTGAAGTATAATTACAGATAAAAACACATTATTGCATTTAAAAAAAAACAAAAAATATCTGAAAAACTTGAGCAGTGTTTTTTTGGTTAAGTTGAAAATATTTTTTATTTTTAGATTGTTTTATACAATTAGATTTGACAACATTGCTACTTCAAATGTTGTACTACAAATTATGACACGTGTTTTTCCCCTTAACGATGCATTTTCAGACAGAATATTGTATAAGATAACGGTTTACGAATAAACAAAAAAAAGCTCTTACTTACGAAACAGAATAAGAATAAAATAATGTAATAATTGAAAGAAATAATCTCAATTTTCATACCATCTCGCATAACATAACGTTTAGTTCAGTGTTAATATATTTGCAATAAAAAGACTGGTAGGTAATTCACTATAAAACTAAACATTAATGAATTTAATTAAGTATATATCATTTCAAATAATCAATACAATTTCAACTTATTTGCTTTAGAGACTATTTAATAGCCCCATATTTGGCATTGTTTCTAGACTTAATTTATTATATTTAATACATTGTTTTTGTCATTATAATGAAGGGTTATAAAATAGATAAGAAGATGTTTTGTGTTTCTCTTCTAAGCTACAATAGTAACATATAAATACATAGTTAAGATAAATTAAGGTTAAACATAGTTCTAACGACGGTGTGAAGCGAAAATAGCCATTAAATTGACAAAAAAACAGAACTAAAATACATTGCTATTTTTAACGTTATAACAACTAATTTGTTGGAAGTTTTGACTAACGTGTAAACGAATATTGCAGAGTAGGAAGTAAATTTTTGTTACGTATTGTATGTAAAATATCAGTGCCAGCAGCTTACTCATATGTATTTATTAAAGTTTTGTTTGTTTATTTACAAATAAATGAAATGCTCAACATAAACAAAAACCATTCCGTAGTATTCAACTATCGAAAATATTATATATTACATTCCTAATATAGTGCAACCTACCAATTAATATTTAAGTTACTGGTAAAATTTGTATCCTTACCAGTTCTTGTTAGAACACTACATTAATGGGTTATTGTGTCTTGTGGTGGTATGTAAAGAATATCTTATGAATATTTTCAATCGTTGTTTATGAAGAAATATATACTACTTAGACTTAGACTGTCACAACAAAAAAAATATTTTATTAAAGTGTAAAGACAGCACTAACTTACATGTTATATTCAGTCAATCATTGTGATGTATTGACTATATTTTTATTCGCTAGATCTGCGTTTCTCAACCCGGTTCCACGTGAAAATACCAGTTTAAGGGAGCACAGCAGATTTTTGGGGGGATTCATTACTGAATAGTTGTGTAATTTGTCAATTCGCATTTTTTTCAGAAAAAAAAGATAAAAAATAGATCTAACACTTAAAAAAATTGGAATCTCTTAATTACCACTTTTTTCGGGAACGATCTCATCAATTGTTTCATGATATTATGGTGAATGAATCCCGAAGTTTTGAAATTGGATGTTTAGTAAATAAATACCATGTATATTATAAACACTAGCATTTTTTACTGGTAAACAAATCCGGTTTTGGTCATTATAGCTAGTTTTAGTAAAAATACAAAAGGGTGATTAATTATTTTTATTATAATGCCAAGTATTGAGAGAATCTCTTAAAAGACAGATAATATAATATTGTTTAACTTTCTCATATTAAATTCATTTATCATCGTACGTATGTATGTATTGATTCTAACCCATTGATTATTAAAAGCACCGACAAGAAATGAATTAAATTAATGATATTAATTTAATTTTTCATTTTATTGTCTTATAGTATATCATATCAAATTGAATGGTCACAAATGAAATTTTTGTTGTTATTTGCTATTGTAAAATCTAGTGTTCAAGTGCAGAAAGAAAAAAATAAAAGTATAGTACATGGATAGTGTCAAAATTTGTAGCTGTATCGAAAAACGTTTTATTGTCCAATCCCTCCAGTGAATTTATCCGCGCGCAGCTGTTCTTTTTATTACAGCTAAATTGTCTCGGATTAAAGGGAATTTTCATTCACTACTAAATCAATGAATGAAGGTCTTTTCTATTACAATATGAGCTAACTTTGCCTACAAGAAAGTGGCTCAACTTAAACTTTAGATGCAAAATGCTATCTCCACGACAGCGATATTTCCACTTTTGATGTAAAAGGGACTTTAGTTAAAGGACATAAGCCTAAATTCTGAGCCTTATTGGCCATTGTCGGGCTTATTGTGGGCACTAAAAACCTTATGGTCCCGAAAGGTCGCTATAAATAATGCCATTTCCTTTTCGACGTATCTCTCTCATTCGTCAAACTAGGTTTTGGTAATTTATCAGACAAGTACTCTTAACAGATCACAATCTAGTCTTTTCAAAATGAAATCCTTTTAAATAAAGATTTTTCAGTGCTACCAAACTCAACCAAATTTAAAGTGATACATACATGACCACGCAGTCGTACAAACCGAATAATTGATAATTTAAGAAACGTTATTTTTAAAACATTCTGATTTTTATCCGTGATGTTATTATTAAGTATAAATATATTATAAAACACACCAAACACTACACTTATAACACGTTGCTAATACTGTACATTGTTATGTATTATTCAGTCTTATGATTTTTTTATGTATGAATATAACTTTCCTAAGTCATTCTTAAATTATTAGATTAACTATAATTTAAGATTTCGACTGGGCATTCCCATGGGCTTATTCTTTTTGCCAGCAATGGCTTTAAACTCAATGATACATTTATTTATTATATAAACACGAAACATTCATTTACTAAGTGTCAGTTTAAGCTCATCCGTGCACTTGAACGCCTGAAGATGCCGAAAGGCGAAACCTCATCAGTGACAAAATCTGTGTGAATGTACATAATTTGAACGATTCAAATTTATTAGATTAATGAAGGAATTTATTAAAAAATATGTGAAAACTGTTTTAAATTCTAAACACTATGTACATACTTGGTTTTGAATATTTATTTCATAACTATGTGAATATTATTTTTCTATTTCACCAAACTATTCAAAGAAATGAAAATATTTTCAATGTTTTCAAATGCAATTGAAATTTCTCTCTTATTACTATTTTATGCAATTTTTATTACATCATCGAAATATAATGCATAAAATTCTCCAAGCGATTCCAACCAGGATGTCTACTATTGTTAAGGAAAACTCTCATTTTTTTGCGAGGCCGTTCGTCGAATATTATGAAAAAGGCTTTTAAAGTAAAAATCGTGAACCTAGATGACACCGTGAGATACGTTTAACGTCTTGCGCTCCATTAGCCAGGATAATACCATCTGGACAACTAATAGCACGGTCCAATCTCCAGGATAATACCTTTTGTAGTCGGTCTCTTTTAAGCTTTATTTTTGGTATTTCCCGAAATATTTCCGGGGTTTAATTTTACAATAGTGCACTTAAGGGATTAAAAAATGCAATAAAATTTTTAAATATGGAAATTACAGTAGAGAGCTGCCTTTAATGTTGATTTTAATAATATTTGAAGTCTTTACCTGCTCTGTATTACTAAAGCAGTCGTTTTATCTTGTCAGTCTGTATACACATCTCGTGGGCGTGAGAGCTATGCTCAATATTGTGACCATCATTTCACAAAGTGAAAGAGAAAGTTATCTTAACGAAACATATTTTTAACCAACATGAATCAATTCAATACAAGTTCTTCGGAATACAGTGATAACGATGCGTTTATTAATTCAAGTGCATATGGTGACATAATAAATGAAAGTGTTAATAACATTGAAATTTCTGTTCACGATCCCTTAGAAAACCAAGATGACAGTGATAGTGACGATGATTTCTTTTTAATTGATAATTTTGATATAACTGCTGACAACTCAGTATTTAATCAAAGCAGTGGAAGTGATATTCAACATCAATTTGGTAATAGAAGACGATGTGTTAATACTGACAGTGAAAATGGGAATAATACAACTAGTGCTAATTGGTCGGTTTTAAGTAATACTGTTTTTCAACCAAAAATATTTGATTTTTCAAGTGGTAATCTAAAAGTTGGTCCAAATATTCCACAAAACTGTAATGATCCGATTGATTTTTTCAAATTATTTTTTACCGATGATCTGGTAAGATCTATAGTTCAAAATACTAATGAATATGCCAAAAGCAAAGCTCATAAGTCTCGATTGAGTAAGAATTCCATATGGAATTCTTGGAAAGATACAAACGAAGAAGAATTTAGAGCATTCTTGGGAGTCATATTAAATATGGGAGTGAGGCCACATCCTAATCTACAAGACTATTTTTCGACTTCTTTTACTGCTTACGCACCCTTTTTTAGAAGCGTTTTCAAACGACATCGCTTCTTACAAATTTTTTGGATGCTTCATCTTAAGAAAAATGACGCCGACCAAAATGTTACACTGGCAAGCAGAATTGAAAAGGTAAATGGATTTTTAAAACATTTGGATAGTAAATGTAGGGAGCATATGGTGCCCCGAAAAGAAGTAGTCGTCGACGAGTCGGTCGTCAATTTTAAAGACAGGATTTTTTGTATGACTTACAATCCAAACAAGCCTAATAAATGGGGTATAAGAATATACGTTTTAGCGGAATCAGCCTCGGGGTATATATATTCGTTCGTTCCATATTTTGGTTCCTTAACGACAAATATTTTAATAAGACCTGACCTATCGTTTACATCAAGAATTGTTTTACACTTATTTAATAACTTATTAAATTCTATTCCGGGAGCCGAAGGTTATCACATTTTCACGGATCGTTTTTACACAAATCTTGAATTAGGAGAAGAAATCCTAAAATTAAAATGTCATTTAACTGGCACAATAATGACGAATCGAAAAAATGTACCTTTGTCAATAAAGAAACCCAAATTGAAGATAGGAGAAGTCATTGCCTGTGCAAAAAATAACCAATTACTTCTTGCATGGAAAGACAAGCGCATAGTTACAATATACACAAATTATTACTCAAATAATAATAATATTGTAAAACGAATAATTCGAGGCGGGCAAGAACAAATTGTTTCAAAACCGATTGCAGTGATTAATTATACAAAAAATATGGGAGGTGTAGATACTGCTGATCAGTACACTGCAGCATATCCTTTTTTAAGGAAAACGTTAAAATGGTGGCGAAAACTCTTTTTCTGGGGGTTAGAAGTCTCCGTGGTCAATGCGTACATTTTGTACAAAGAAAATCAAAAACAAAACAATAAGAAATCAATAACTCATCTTGAGTTTGTTGACCAACTCATTATTGAACTGGTTGGAAATCACAGAAGAGAAATGGATATTCCAAAAAGAAGACACTCACTGGATCCAGAACAGAGGTTAGATGGTAAATTACATATAATTATGCCACAAGAAGAGAAAAAATTCCGTGATTGTGTAGTGTGTTCGAATAAAACAAAACGAAAAAGGACATTGTATTTTTGTAAGACATGTGATTTTAAGCCGGCATTGTGCGTGGGAGTATGTTTTGAAAAATACCATCAATTAAAACAATATAAAGAAATAGCTCATACACGATAATAAATAAAATATATTGATTTGTGTAAATATTATAGATATAATATTATAAATAAGATAATCTTTCAATAACACTGTGTAGATCTGTAAACTATTGTTATCGCGGCCAGCCCATCCTTTGTTTTCAACATTGACTTCAAGTAAGTAAAAAAAATATTGACCAATAATAACAAATTGTAACTAATATTGTTTTGAGATGGGCTACAACCATAAAACGATTGGCGGAGACTGTCGGTACGTCGTAAACATAATTACCCCTCGGACATCGGGAGCTTTGCCTTGGACCCTAAAACAGTAGGGTATTTATAAAAACGCTGTTTCAAAAATATTTCTAGAGTAAATCGATAATAAAACCCCATTTTTTTCAAAATATCGCCTTTAATAATACACGAATGGCTAATTTTATAATCTGCTACAGCTTTGTGAATATTTTAGTTCAAATTAGTGGAATTTAAATATTTTTTCGAAGAAAATTGTCACAAATATGATACGCGTCTTTATGGTCACCGTAGGAACTTCACAGATTGTCTCAAAAATACGTTTGACTTTTTGTTCATAACCGTATTCAATTTGCTGGAAATATGAGTAAAATCTGGACCCAGAGTAGACTATTGGTATTGAGTAAATCTAGTGAGAGTGCAATATACATAGCATATCAAAGATGTTTCATCTAAAATGGAATATAAAAACTATCAATAATTAACTTTATTTTCTGTATACATAACATAGGATATAGGAACATTTACTCTAAAACACTGAATTTCTTTCATTCATAATTGGTCAAAAATTTAAAGTTTATAAAAAATTACACATAATTATATATTACAAATTATACGTAAACGAAACAAAAGCTCTAACAAAAAAATGCATTATTCCATGGAAATAATTTCACGTCATTTTTGTGTCACCAAATCATCAAATGCTGATTAAAATTATATGATTAAACGTTATTCAAAGAAATATTATTTTCTATGTGATACTGTAGTTTTTTTTATGTAAACATACACTCAGCAAAATGCACACGTATGTTCGCTAGGCCTTCTGTGTTCAAATGTAAAAAAAATACCAGTATTACGCGCACATCGCCGCACCATCGAGCATGCAGTCTTGAAACGTTACTTCAATACTGGATATTTGAATTTAATTTTAATTCATTTTAAATAATTTAATTTAAAAAAATATATTTAGTAATAATTCTACTCTAATACACTACTCTAGTCAAGCACGTTTCAATGGATGTTCAATAATGTTCCAATATTAATTGTTATCGTAAGTAGTTGTGTGTAATTGATTTGAATAATACTCAACATTTTGGAGTATAATAAAAAACTTTAGTACCCAATTTATGCGCCCCCTTCTGATTTACGCCCTAGGCGGTTGCCTATTTCGCCTGTATGGTGGCGCCGGCCCTGTTTACAGGTATTTAAATTCGTACTATTTAATTGTGATGTTTAAAGGCTCGAGCACCAGTAAGTTTCATAAATTGATTCTCGAGTCGAATAATGGATTTCAGTTCGATGCGATTCACCCTTATGGTTATGATCCTATATGAACGGAAAACAGCGAAAACGATTAGCTTACTACTAGTCATATCCTCGTCTCGTCCCTCTGAACTTGGTCTCTACGAAAAAATATGATTTGAACGACTGAATTACGAACATTATTTTAGGAAAACTTCTCTTGCTTAATTGCATGCTTCACATCGGAAAGGGAAATTATATTGATGATACAATTTAAATATTATTGTTATCAAAGTGTCTTGAATACTGTTGACGCTCTTATTTTTGAATATAGTGACACGGTTACATGCTTATTACCATAATATTACACGTAGCTATGTTCAGAATGAAATTGAATTTTCACATAAAACATAGTCAATGTTTGTTTATGTTACGCCAAATTTACATATCGCTTTGGTATATTATTATTGTAGGCATTGTTATCTGACTAGCCGTTTTAATTAATCAACCTGGTTTACTGATTTGTTTTTGTTAACAAAATTATTCTTGCAATTGTCTGAATGCGAATATGACGTAAGGAATGCTTATAGACCAGCGGAAGTTATAGAATTATTGATGTTCCGATTTGCGAAGACGAAAACTTTACATTTTACAATAAGTACAACGAACATATAACAGCAGCTGCTACGCTTAATATCTTTTGCCAAAAACGATTTTCTAAATGGCTTTAAGAAAAAATTCGAAGAATTTTGAAACGAATCCAAGTCTGCAATTCTCCGGCATATTATAATAGGATAATATATTTGTGTAATGAGTTTTAACTAAAATTGTAAGTATATAATAATACATGTGTACCCACACTTAAGTGAATTTTTCAATGTATTGTTACGCAATGTCTAGGAAGATATAATTTAAGATTTCGACTGAAGGTGCTTGGTGGAATTTCAATATTAAATTTGAATCGTTCAAACTATGTACATTCTCACAGATTTTGAAAATCATTCTCACGAGTTTAAAATATTTCGGAAGCCAACGTTCTCGGATGCCGTGATACATACAAATTCAATGCACCCATTTTCTTATAAACTAGCCGCTTTTCATTCAGAAATACATAAACTTGTGAGTGTTCCTTTAAACGAAATAAACTTTAATATCGAATTGAAAATCATCAAACAAATCGCCATAAACAATGGATACGATATGTCTCTTATAGACAATCTTTTATCAAAAAAACAAACTAAATTTGCAGAAAAAATGTTATTTAAAGGTATAGTGTCAAAGGACATAGATCATACTAGGTATTGGCGTAGAATCATTTATTTAGGAAATACAAGTCTTAAAATTAAAAAACAGCTAGCTGATAGTGTTAGACCTGCTTTTTACTGTAAAAACTCTTTAGGCAAATTATTAGTTAATAATAAAGATAAAATACATTACTTAAATAAATCCGGGATTTATAGATTGCAATGCTCTTGTTGTACAAAGTTTTATATCGGCAAAACAGAAAGGACACTGAACATCCGAGTTTTAGAACACATGGCAGCCTTTAGATTGAAAAAAGACACGTCTAATTTTGCTAATCACTTAATTTCGGAAGGACACGTGTTCAATCAGGAACAAGGGATAAAAATGTAACACCCAAATACGGACAGTCATAAGCTCTTTTTCCAAGAAATTTTGGAAATAAATAGAGCACAGCTGCAAAGTCTTCCGATTTTAAATGAAATATTAAACTTCCCGGCATTTCCACTTCTATACCCTATATAATCATATAATCATAAAACCTTTGCCGACAAACAAATAATATAATTCTTGAAACTACTTACAACTCAAATCTGTTGGCATTCCCATGAGCTTATCCTTTTCGCCAGCAATGGCTTTGGACTCAGTGATGCATTTATTTCTTATATAAACACGAAACTTTCATTTACTAATCGTCAGTTCAAGTTCATCCGTGCACTTGAATGCCTGAAGATGCCGAAAGGCGAAACCCGGGTCGTAAGTGACAAAATCTGTGAGAATGTACATAGTTTGAACGATTCAAATCTAGGAAGATAAACTAATCATGTATAAATACCAGAGCTGTTGAGTCGTGAAGAAATAAGACGGCTCCGAGTGCTTTGAGATTAAGCGAGCCCCTTGTAACGTAACGTAACGTAAGCACTTCTCGGTGTTCTGGGGAAGGTGTAGTTTTTTTAATACTCCAATGCAATTATATGCAATACTTAAATAAGCGATCGATTGTTACTTAATACACTTATAATATGTTACAATATGCAATTTACCGTAAACTCATCAATGTAAATGGCAAAAAAATTACTACTTACAGTGTATACTGAACCTGTCCTAGATAATATATATGTCAGAAATTGCAGCTTTATACTAATTTGATCAGATAATATCGTTTTCTCTTAAATTAACAAAAGGCTCGCGCGAGGCCCTCCGAGCCCACCCCTGAATACATACTCATTTATTAATGAGACGATGTCACGGCTTAGAAGACGTTAATTTACTAATTAAATAAAATACATTAAAGTAACGACATAAATTTTAAACAAAATAAACTATCGCTCTTATCTTACGGACCTATATGTAATAATAATATAACTATGGATAATATTCATAAAACTCTTGAAGTACATTTTTTCACTTCATTTACGACATATCATTATATTTTTCATCGTACTTTTTACTGTACCAATTTCGTACATTTTGAAAGAACCGGTATGCTGTTTGATTATTTTTTTTTGCGCGAGATCAACGACTCCCAGTCTCATGATTTTTAAACGCTTCAAACTAGAATTGATACTCGGTATAAAATAAATTATTAAAGAATTGGCTTACAGTAATTTGGTTCGTCGGATGCAAAAGCATTAGTAAATTTACTAAGTCATTTCATATCAGATTTCTCGAAGAAAAACGCTGCCAGCTAACTCATTGACGAAATACAATATTTGCGGTCGCTATGAGAATATAATTATTTTTAGTATTTTTTTCTTCTAGAATGCAAAAAAATAATGTCTGATGAGTCGCAGCTTTTTTGCATTCAATAATATTAAAAACAAAAATTCTTAAAGAAAGATTACAATGTATCAAAAAATCTCTTGGCCCATTGTAAACTGTAATTTTTAATGTTATGTTTTTCATAGTAATTCATCCACAACAAAAATACGAAAGTCTTCTTTTTGTTCTCGACGATGAGTTATTTTTTTTTGGGGCTTAAAGTGATATTGCAATTTACTTCTAAAATAGACAAATTTTCTTATAGAGTCGGATTCATGTTACTATTTATAAGCAGAGTTGAGATATCGACTGTAGAAAGGAAAAAAGACGTTACCCACACATAACAAATTCTACAAGAGACGCGAAAAACTTTTTTTGATGATTTTGGGCCAAAGTCAAATAATGATGTATACATAGCCTTGAAGTGCACGGAGACTTCTAAACTGGTGGTTAATTGACATAATCTAATATTAATTTTCACAATTTCATCTTTTTTCAACTTAAAAGCTAAATTTAGATACTAATTCTGCATTTGCAGCTTACACCCTATTGATAGGGCGTGTATCAAGTTTGATCCATTGTGATTATCGAAAAAAAACTGTTTTGGAAAAATTTTGGGTCACGTTCTTTTTCCTTTCCACAATCGATATTATGTTACTCCTATTTATTCTAAAAAAAACCTAAATTTGTCATATTTCATACTAAGAATTTTTTTAATCCATGTGCGCTCCCAATATGGAGCATATGGTCTCTTAATGGAGGTATCTCAACAGAAGTTTTTTCTACGGTAACTGTTTATTACTCAAACTCTCTTTTTGAAAGAGAGTAGTAGGGATAGAAGAATAAGGCTAGGACTGAACTAGTAGTTAAATAATCGCTCTCGCTACGCCCGGTTATTAAAATATCGGAAGGGTGGGAGGGAATTTTTAGACATCACAAACACCGATGCCTTCGGACAGAAATCGATCGAAAACATGCTGTTCGTACTGGGACTCGAACCTGTGAGATCTTGCAGGGAAGCCAATAACGCTTACCGCTGCGTCATAGTACAAGACAGATTTTTTTATGTGCGTTTATAAGATAAAATTTAAGCGAAACAATTTTTCTTCTTTTACTTCTTCGATGCAATGCCTTTTCAGCATATTTTTTTATGTTATTATTAATCTATCGTTACATATGTTACTAACACAATCGTATTTCTTGGAATTATTGTTTTTATATTATGACCTTTCTAAGTCTTGCCTTACCTTAATACCATAGTTTTGTAATTTCATTGCTTTTGTGTATAGCGTCCTTCATTAAGAATAAGATGCATGTTTCTGTTTTTCGATTGCATTTAATATATTATGTCATTAAAACATCACAATATTAAGGTATCATTGCGGTTGCTTGTGTCATTTTCTACACCATTCTTAAAATATGTTTTTTTAATCAACGTCAAACATTTTCTCTCTCTTTCTACGACAACAGTCAGTTGCTCAACCTCTCTTTTTCGAAGAGGGATAGAATTATAGGAACACGAATCTCGCTTCTACCTGAGTATTTCATTTTTTCTTGTGAGACAACCTAACCTAACATATTATTACAAATTCATATTTTTTCTGTACTCCTATTTATGTTGCTATGCGCAATTTACATACTGGAGACGTTAAACTTATTTCAGTGCACATTATGTACTCAGTTTCCACTTTCTAGCACCTTTTCATTTCAATTTGTTTTGTATAAAAAACTGCTAAATTTTATTTCTTATCAGTTGACAATGCTCGCCATGAGCGAAACCGGTCCTGATCTTGATAAATAGAAAGTTAAAATTAAGTACAAAAGAATATTGTGTTTTTTCTTAATATAATGCGTTTCCACCAAGTATTGACAGTAAACACTTTAAATACTCGTTTGAACAAATTTCACTTTTATTTAATATGATCAGGACCGCTTTCGCTCATGATGAGATTGACAAGATAATGTTGATAATGGTCGTCATGAGCAAAATCGGTCATGATCATATTAAATACAAGTGGAATTAGCAAAAATGAGTATTTTCTTTTAAATATTGTATGAAGTATTGACAGCGATCATCACCCTAAAAGTGTTTGTTTGTAGTGTTCACCCATCTAAATGTTAGTTTCTTTGGTTGCAGGAGTGGTTCTCTCGACAGCAGCTGGTGATGCTCGTGCTGTTCATCAACATTTCGCTGGCCATCATGTTCTTCAAGCTGCTGACGTAGCGGCCGCCTCGCGCGCCTGCGCAACGACCACCAGCCACGACTCTCAACAGCCGACGACCACCGACTCTATCGCACATCGAACCCGCAAAAAAACTATCAAACAATAATGTCAAATCGATACAACTCACAACAAAAACGAGCCGCGTCATTTTAGGCTCTCTCTTCTTGCGGTGACCTAAAGCCTTGTTTGTCTTGCAATCGGAGACTTGCTGTTAATAAGGCGTATAACATAGCTGTACGGCCTTTTACTCTTGGGACATGGAGTGCTACTTAACGAGTTCAGTTCTGTGTATTCTTTCCATATTTAAGAATTACACTACGGACTGAAGCTACATACGTCATGAATATAGATTCTTATAATTTAATAGAAAATTCCATCTATTTTACCACTCTCTTAAGCCCGAGGGGTAAAAAAGCAATGGCTTCATTCTTATTATAAATAAAACATAAAATATCTTACAGATAAATCAAAGCTGTTTAATTAATTTCTTATTATAACCGGTAAAACATGACAACATGCGTATTGTATCGCCTAACAATACATAATTATTAAATAGTGTGCTTTCAGGTATTTTTACAACTAAAATCAAACGTCAATTTCACGACATTGCTTCAAATAAGTATTCATCTGTTTTTTTGGCTTATAGAAAATGTGAATTAGTGGATAAATAAAATGTCCAATAATGTCAATTTAGCGGTATTTTGGTCGCGCTATACCGCACAACGTCTGCGCTATAAATAAACACCCGTTAACCTTATCGGTTCAAAACGAGATTTCATTCAAAGTTGTTCGGTATTATTATAAAATCTACCCCTCTCAATTTGGACGATCAATAACACGGCTACAACCGCACAGACTGCGGGGCTGCGAATATTTTGTTAAAAAAACTATTGTTGAAATAATAAAGATCGACAGTTCACCCGGGTCCCAGTCGATATCTTTCAAAACCTTTCTACGACTATATTAGTTTGTAATCTTGTAATATTTGACATAGAAATATTTTTACACCAAAATATAACCTACCTATGTAATATATTTAATATATATATCATTTTTCAAACAATCTTAGGCTTTTATAACAAAATTATCTCATTTTATATATAAATTTTTATGATAAAATGACAAAAAAACATATAGTGTACTTTTTACTTAAATTTTAACTATATCTTTATACTATATCGTTAATGCGTTAAAGATTTAATGAAAACAGTGGAGGTGTGCAAACAGCGCTGTTGAGAATCGGCGTAAGTTTTGGCATTTTTCAATTTTAATTACCATCCTAACACAATCGACTGCAATCTTATTGATGAAAAATTAGAAAAACCAAAAAAGCACGCCCGGAGGATAATATTTTGGAGAGCGCCGGCCTTAGCTCCTCTTCGCCTTCGTTTCGTGAACCTTTCAATCTTGGCCGCCAACCCTCGATCGGCGCCTTTTGCAATTCATCGTCCAAGACACGGAAGGTTAGCAACGAACGTGAATCTGGTGCATGAGTAACATGGGAACAACATTCAATTCGAAATTAAAATAATTCAAATAGAGGAAATACGTAGTTGAAAAATATAACAGTCAAAGCTGTAAAATTGTTGACATAAAATTTTCAAGACTACTCTATTTATAGTGAACCCGAATATTTCAAAAAGATCTTTAGAATTAAGTTTTTTCAACCCTTATTAAACGGTATAGAAATTTATGCATATCAAATAAGCGATTAATTTGGCCTGGATTGATCTTTACAGACATCTTCCCTTTATTTAATCCCTGTTGTCATCGTATTTAAAAGAGTGAATGAAAATAAGCGTGCCTTCTGATTGTATTTTTCCTTTTTTAATAAGCAAAAATATTTACAATTAAAATTCACTACATATTTAAAATAGTAATACGTTGATCTTATTAAAAGAGTTAACCTTTAGCGGTACATTTTCGAATACCACATAATATTTATTTATCTAAATTTCTGATCGCGGACGAAAATGATACAGCCTCCGTCGGTTGCATTTCATAAAATAAATCGAAAACCAACGGAAAATTATTCGAAAGACATATTTCACCGAATTTCCCTTTATTTACTAGTAAAATGGTGCTTGTTCTTTGATATTATCAGGTCGTAAAAAGTGTGGAAAATATTCCGCGATTTGATAATTATTTCAAATGCCCGCGAGTCGGAAAATGTACTTTTTAATTTATGTCGATTGAGTGACACATTTATAATTTATGCCGCACTTCGTAAACAATACTTTCTTATAATTTCACATTACTCGTTTCGAAATAGATAACATTGATAATACAATCAATATTGCATTGCCAAATTCAAGGTTTTACGATTGCGGGGGCATTATAAAAAAAGCTTTTGTAACTATTTTTTTATACATTTGCCAGTTCAACGGATTGTCTAAACGAAAAAAATAGCGAATTGAAAACAAAACATCAATTTTGATTAAACTACTTTTATTCTCAAATATCTGCGTAAAATATTTAAAACAATGTTATATTTTAAAAATAAGTCTAATAATCTCCCGATAGAATTTTAATGCAACTAAATTATTCATTTATCTACAATCTACATTATAGTGTAAAATGCATTTGGTGCAGTTGATAGCGTTAAGATATAAAAAGAATTAATATTAATTATTTAAAAAAAAACTATTCCCCAGAGAGTTTCTACCAAACCACGCACATTGGGAGTACCTTCAAATAATATGTCCAAATGTGAATAAAAAATATTTATTTACCTAAATAAAACTGTATTTTAATACATTTTTCAATTATCTTTCAAGTCTATAAGCTGTTATGCAATTATTATTGTAACCTATTTCCAATGAAAATATTGAATACCTATTTAACGATTCTGTTTCAATATACTTAATTTAATGTATATTGAATTTTAAACTTGTTATTTGCTGATAATATTTTAAATAAATAAATTAATAAACATGTTCGATATTTAAAATATTTATTTTGTTCCTTTCGCTATGGCCCAAGTAACAGTTTCATTCAAAATGGCTACTCCATGAAATCTTCAAAGCACTTGAAAGAAAAACTGTTTGTTTGTTTATAACTTCGGGCCATAGCCGAAGGATTAATGTAAATAAAAGGCGTGTATATAAATATATTATTAAGTTGACTTTCGTCATCATGTGAAATATGAAAATGGATTGCATTAAAAACAAATTATAGAAATGATATGTCGAGGTGCTACTATGTTCAAATAAAGTGTTTGTATTATTCAATGTGTGTTTTCATTTAAATATTGTTTTTATTTGTACCCACATATTTACAGACTATCTTCCTATATATAACTGTCAATCTGTCATATTAACGATAAAGCTACAATCTAAGCAGGAAATATACGAAGATAGGCTATAGGCTAGGCCTGGCCAAATGGCGGCTCGCGATCAAATTTCATCCGGCCTGTGCAGTATTTTAAAAAATGTGTAAGTTAAAAAAACACTTTGCTTTAAAAAAACTTTCATAACATCGATATTAGTAAGTGGAGCACCAATTTGTAATTTTAAACCCTGATAATATGAAATTATTTTATTTTGTATTGATACAATTTGTAACGGCAAAATGTGTAGGGGGTTGTAACAGCATTGACCGCACCGGGTGACACCAACCCCACGTATGCCACTTAAAATAATGTGGCCCGCGGCTAAGCTATGATACCCAATGTTGCCCGGAAGTCAAAATATTTGCCTATCCCTGCTCTAGGTCAGTGTTCCCCAACCTTTTTACATCTGCGGACCGGTAAAAAAAGGAAAAAAAAATCGCGGACCACTTATAATGAAATAAAAATGGTTTTATGTAATATTTTTCAATCTTATATTGTTACAAATGGACATACATATATAACTGTTTTCAGTTGACAATGCTCGCGAAACCGGTCCTGACCTTTTAAATAAAGTGGAATAAAGTACAAAGGAATTTGAATCGTTCAAATTATGTACATTCACACAGATTTTGTCACTAACGACCCGGGTTTCGCCTTTCGGCATCTTCAGGCGTTCAAGTGTACACGGATGAACTTGAACTGACGCTTAGTATTTTTTTTTCTACCTTTATTTTCCTACTGAAACTATATGTGGGGTCCGCGAAGCTGACTCCTAGTTTCCTGACTAAAGTTAGTGCTAGGGTGGGTAGAGACTAAGTCTTTATATCACTTTCCCGTATGAAAGCTAGCTACGTAATGACTCTCTAAAAGATTCTGTCAGCTGAAGGCTTTGTGTGGGGATTAAGAAAAAACCCTTTACGAGAATGATTGGCTTTGAATCATAAAAAGTTCAATTCTTACCAAGAATTGCTCGTAATGTTTACATAAATTTGAATAGTTTACTGTTCTTATTTTAGAAATGCCCCGTCCCTAGCTGAATAAACGAGCCTGGCTCGTATTACTGAGTGCGTATACTCCCTTTCAAAAGTACACACGCTCGATCAAACATTAAGGATTATCTCTTAGGGCGATTAAGTGAGGGCCGGCATCGCTGCCAGCCACTTGCTCGTTCGTCTCCGCTGTGAAAGAATTCCCTGTAAGAGAAGAGGATGTTTCTTGACAAGTTTCTTAGAGACCTTAAGTTGGTTTTTAAAATATGCGATATTGTAGCTCGCAGAGTTGGAGCGAGATGAGGCCCCTGCTTCAGTCTCTCCTCAAAGCTGGCACAGTAGAGACGCAGGGTCTCTTGGATGTCTGGGCATTTGTACCAGGCACAGGTACCAGGGGGTATCGTGTACTGGCATTTTTCCTCAAGCCTGAGATTATACGCAGGCATTTATTTTCGACCCTCTGAAGGAGAAGGAGTTTGCTGTCAGGAATGTCAGCAGACCATATATATGGGAGTACAGCATGGTCGGCTTGGTGACCATATTGTATAATGCTTTTTTATTTGCCATTCTAAGGTAGAAGATGTTTTGTGTTTCTCTTCTAAGCTACAATAGTAACATATAAATACATAGTTAAGATAAATTAAGGTTAAACATAGTTCTAACGACGGTGTGAAGCGAAAATAGCCATTAAATTGACAAAAAAACAGAACTAAAATACATTGCTATTTTTAACGTTATAACAACTAATTTGTTGGAAGTTTTGACTAACGTGTAAACGAATATTGCAGAGTAGGAAGTAAATTTTTGTTACGTATTGTATGTAAAATATCAGTGCCAGCAGCTTACTCATATGTATTTATTAAAGTTTTGTTTGTTTATTTACAAATAAATGAAATGCTCAACATAAACAAAAACCATTCCGTAGTATTCAACTATCGAAAATATTATATATTACATTCCTAATATAGTGCAACCTACCAATTAATATTTAAGTTACTGGTAAAATTTGTATCCTTACCAGTTCTTGTTAGAACACTACATTAATGGGTTATTGTGTCTTGTGGTGGTATGTAAAGAATATCTTATGAATATTTTCAATCGTTGTTTATGAAGAAATATATACTACTTAGACTTAGACTGTCACAACAAAAAAAATATTTTATTAAAGTGTAAAGACAGCACTAACTTACATGTTATATTCAGTCAATCATTGTGATGTATTGACTATATTTTTATTCGCTAGATCTGCGTTTCTCAACCCGGTTCCACGTGAAAATACCAGTTTAAGGGAGCACAGCAGATTTTTGGGGGGATTCATTACTGAATAGTTGTGTAATTTGTCAATTCGCATTTTTTTCAGAAAAAAAAGATAAAAAATAGATCTAACACTTAAAAAAATTGGAATCTCTTAATTACCACTTTTTTCGGGAACGATCTCATCAATTGTTTCATGATATTATGGTGAATGAATCCCGAAGTTTTGAAATTGGATGTTTAGTAAATAAATACCATGTATATTATAAACACTAGCATTTTTTACTGGTAAACAAATCCGGTTTTGGTCATTATAGCTAGTTTTAGTAAAAATACAAAAGGGTGATTAATTATTTTTATTATAATGCCAAGTATTGAGAGAATCTCTTAAAAGACAGATAATATAATATTGTTTAACTTTCTCATATTAAATTCATTTATCATCGTACGTATGTATGTATTGATTCTAACCCATTGATTATTAAAAGCACCGACAAGAAATGAATTAAATTAATGATATTAATTTAATTTTTCATTTTATTGTCTTATAGTATATCATATCAAATTGAATGGTCACAAATGAAATTTTTGTTGTTATTTGCTATTGTAAAATCTAGTGTTCAAGTGCAGAAAGAAAAAAATAAAAGTATAGTACATGGATAGTGTCAAAATTTGTAGCTGTATCGAAAAACGTTTTATTGTCCAATCCCTCCAGTGAATTTATCCGCGCGCAGCTGTTCTTTTTATTACAGCTAAATTGTCTCGGATTAAAGGGAATTTTCATTCACTACTAAATCAATGAATGAAGGTCTTTTCTATTACAATATGAGCTAACTTTGCCTACAAGAAAGTGGCTCAACTTAAACTTTAGATGCAAAATGCTATCTCCACGACAGCGATATTTCCACTTTTGATGTAAAAGGGACTTTAGTTAAAGGACATAAGCCTAAATTCTGAGCCTTATTGGCCATTGTCGGGCTTATTGTGGGCACTAAAAACCTTATGGTCCCGAAAGGTCGCTATAAATAATGCCATTTCCTTTTCGACGTATCTCTCTCATTCGTCAAACTAGGTTTTGGTAATTTATCAGACAAGTACTCTTAACAGATCACAATCTAGTCTTTTCAAAATGAAATCCTTTTAAATAAAGATTTTTCAGTGCTACCAAACTCAACCAAATTTAAAGTGATACATACATGACCACGCAGTCGTACAAACCGAATAATTGATAATTTAAGAAACGTTATTTTTAAAACATTCTGATTTTTATCCGTGATGTTATTATTAAGTATAAATATATTATAAAACACACCAAACACTACACTTATAACACGTTGCTAATACTGTACATTGTTATGTATTATTCAGTCTTATGATTTTTTTATGTATGAATATAACTTTCCTAAGTCATTCTTAAATTATTAGATTAACTATAATTTAAGATTTCGACTGGGCATTCCCATGGGCTTATTCTTTTTGCCAGCAATGGCTTTAAACTCAATGATACATTTATTTATTATATAAACACGAAACATTCATTTACTAAGTGTCAGTTTAAGCTCATCCGTGCACTTGAACGCCTGAAGATGCCGAAAGGCGAAACCTCATCAGTGACAAAATCTGTGTGAATGTACATAATTTGAACGATTCAAATTTATTAGATTAATGAAGGAATTTATTAAAAAATATGTGAAAACTGTTTTAAATTCTAAACACTATGTACATACTTGGTTTTGAATATTTATTTCATAACTATGTGAATATTATTTTTCTATTTCACCAAACTATTCAAAGAAATGAAAATATTTTCAATGTTTTCAAATGCAATTGAAATTTCTCTCTTATTACTATTTTATGCAATTTTTATTACATCATCGAAATATAATGCATAAAATTCTCCAAGCGATTCCAACCAGGATGTCTACTATTGTTAAGGAAAACTCTCATTTTTTTGCGAGGCCGTTCGTCGAATATTATGAAAAAGGCTTTTAAAGTAAAAATCGTGAACCTAGATGACACCGTGAGATACGTTTAACGTCTTGCGCTCCATTAGCCAGGATAATACCATCTGGACAACTAATAGCACGGTCCAATCTCCAGGATAATACCTTTTGTAGTCGGTCTCTTTTAAGCTTTATTTTTGGTATTTCCCGAAATATTTCCGGGGTTTAATTTTACAATAGTGCACTTAAGGGATTAAAAAATGCAATAAAATTTTTAAATATGGAAATTACAGTAGAGAGCTGCCTTTAATGTTGATTTTAATAATATTTGAAGTCTTTACCTGCTCTGTATTACTAAAGCAGTCGTTTTATCTTGTCAGTCTGTATACACATCTCGTGGGCGTGAGAGCTATGCTCAATATTGTGACCATCATTTCACAAAGTGAAAGAGAAAGTTATCTTAACGAAACATATTTTTAACCAACATGAATCAATTCAATACAAGTTCTTCGGAATACAGTGATAACGATGCGTTTATTAATTCAAGTGCATATGGTGACATAATAAATGAAAGTGTTAATAACATTGAAATTTCTGTTCACGATCCCTTAGAAAACCAAGATGACAGTGATAGTGACGATGATTTCTTTTTAATTGATAATTTTGATATAACTGCTGACAACTCAGTATTTAATCAAAGCAGTGGAAGTGATATTCAACATCAATTTGGTAATAGAAGACGATGTGTTAATACTGACAGTGAAAATGGGAATAATACAACTAGTGCTAATTGGTCGGTTTTAAGTAATACTGTTTTTCAACCAAAAATATTTGATTTTTCAAGTGGTAATCTAAAAGTTGGTCCAAATATTCCACAAAACTGTAATGATCCGATTGATTTTTTCAAATTATTTTTTACCGATGATCTGGTAAGATCTATAGTTCAAAATACTAATGAATATGCCAAAAGCAAAGCTCATAAGTCTCGATTGAGTAAGAATTCCATATGGAATTCTTGGAAAGATACAAACGAAGAAGAATTTAGAGCATTCTTGGGAGTCATATTAAATATGGGAGTGAGGCCACATCCTAATCTACAAGACTATTTTTCGACTTCTTTTACTGCTTACGCACCCTTTTTTAGAAGCGTTTTCAAACGACATCGCTTCTTACAAATTTTTTGGATGCTTCATCTTAAGAAAAATGACGCCGACCAAAATGTTACACTGGCAAGCAGAATTGAAAAGGTAAATGGATTTTTAAAACATTTGGATAGTAAATGTAGGGAGCATATGGTGCCCCGAAAAGAAGTAGTCGTCGACGAGTCGGTCGTCAATTTTAAAGACAGGATTTTTTGTATGACTTACAATCCAAACAAGCCTAATAAATGGGGTATAAGAATATACGTTTTAGCGGAATCAGCCTCGGGGTATATATATTCGTTCGTTCCATATTTTGGTTCCTTAACGACAAATATTTTAATAAGACCTGACCTATCGTTTACATCAAGAATTGTTTTACACTTATTTAATAACTTATTAAATTCTATTCCGGGAGCCGAAGGTTATCACATTTTCACGGATCGTTTTTACACAAATCTTGAATTAGGAGAAGAAATCCTAAAATTAAAATGTCATTTAACTGGCACAATAATGACGAATCGAAAAAATGTACCTTTGTCAATAAAGAAACCCAAATTGAAGATAGGAGAAGTCATTGCCTGTGCAAAAAATAACCAATTACTTCTTGCATGGAAAGACAAGCGCATAGTTACAATATACACAAATTATTACTCAAATAATAATAATATTGTAAAACGAATAATTCGAGGCGGGCAAGAACAAATTGTTTCAAAACCGATTGCAGTGATTAATTATACAAAAAATATGGGAGGTGTAGATACTGCTGATCAGTACACTGCAGCATATCCTTTTTTAAGGAAAACGTTAAAATGGTGGCGAAAACTCTTTTTCTGGGGGTTAGAAGTCTCCGTGGTCAATGCGTACATTTTGTACAAAGAAAATCAAAAACAAAACAATAAGAAATCAATAACTCATCTTGAGTTTGTTGACCAACTCATTATTGAACTGGTTGGAAATCACAGAAGAGAAATGGATATTCCAAAAAGAAGACACTCACTGGATCCAGAACAGAGGTTAGATGGTAAATTACATATAATTATGCCACAAGAAGAGAAAAAATTCCGTGATTGTGTAGTGTGTTCGAATAAAACAAAACGAAAAAGGACATTGTATTTTTGTAAGACATGTGATTTTAAGCCGGCATTGTGCGTGGGAGTATGTTTTGAAAAATACCATCAATTAAAACAATATAAAGAAATAGCTCATACACGATAATAAATAAAATATATTGATTTGTGTAAATATTATAGATATAATATTATAAATAAGATAATCTTTCAATAACACTGTGTAGATCTGTAAACTATTGTTATCGCGGCCAGCCCATCCTTTGTTTTCAACATTGACTTCAAGTAAGTAAAAAAAATATTGACCAATAATAACAAATTGTAACTAATATTGTTTTGAGATGGGCTACAACCATAAAACGATTGGCGGAGACTGTCGGTACGTCGTAAACATAATTACCCCTCGGACATCGGGAGCTTTGCCTTGGACCCTAAAACAGTAGGGTATTTATAAAAACGCTGTTTCAAAAATATTTCTAGAGTAAATCGATAATAAAACCCCATTTTTTTCAAAATATCGCCTTTAATAATACACGAATGGCTAATTTTATAATCTGCTACAGCTTTGTGAATATTTTAGTTCAAATTAGTGGAATTTAAATATTTTTTCGAAGAAAATTGTCACAAATATGATACGCGTCTTTATGGTCACCGTAGGAACTTCACAGATTGTCTCAAAAATACGTTTGACTTTTTGTTCATAACCGTATTCAATTTGCTGGAAATATGAGTAAAATCTGGACCCAGAGTAGACTATTGGTATTGAGTAAATCTAGTGAGAGTGCAAAGTGCACTTACGCGGTAGGTATACTACGACAGATTAAGTTCTTTGTTAAAGACTTTTCTTACAAGAGCTTTGCGTTCATAGATAGTTTTCGTGGTTCAATTTTAAATAAGAAAAACAGCTCATTACGATTACATTAAGATCCCATTTGTCTACTATTCCAAAAAGTCTTTTGTGAAGAATATTGGACGATGTTCGGTTTGATTACTCCCTTTTCATTTTTAGGCAGTCTTTTGAACCCTATAAAAACGTTCAAAAATATTTGGATGGTCAGTGGCGAATCGGGATCATCAATTTTATCTAATGGTTATAAATACAAACCTTTTCGCGTTAGAATAACTATTTATTTCCGTTATATGGCCAGTGAGGGTAGACATGAAATTAGCTTGGTCACAATGAGATGGGATAAAAACACCTTGATTCCGACCAAAATTCTCAGCTTGAGTGGTTGAGGAAGCTACTACATTTCAAAGATTATAATGGTTGACTGACTATCGACTTATTTTATAATCAATTTCTTTCTAATAGAACCTTTCAATTTACTTTTAATTTTTGATTTATTTTTCTTATTTTAATATCATATTATGTGTATAGTTGATTTATTACAATATTTGTTATATTATTACTTGCAAACACAGCTTATTTCGAAATGGTTAAAAAATGTCAACTATTTTTAAGCTTCGGAATGATATTTTGGGCGTTGCCGAGCCATGTTTAAGACTGATTTCTAAAAATACTTTAAAAATGTATTTTTATCTACTAAAATACATTCATGGTTCGTGTGTTAACAACTTTGGAATGAGCCGGGTTTGCAAGTAATACCCTCATATGTTTTATAGTTTTTATGGTATCCTTAACATAAATGAGTGATTTATTCAAACAACGTAAAATATTACTTCAAAAAATATTTAAATACTTTTTTTTATTTGATCATCAGTTGTCAGAAAATTGATATTGTCATACTAACCAGACAGTTTTTAATTTGTTTTTATTATGCTTGTCTTCTAAGACTCGACAGTAGAAACATAGACGATGATGAATATTGAATTGAAAAAGTTTTATTTTAACAAAAAAAATATATCCCTCTAATTTAGGTTCTCCTTCAATTAGAAATTTTTTTATCGGTCTCTTCGAACACGTTAATATGGTATTCAGCTGTATGTATTTACATCTAAAGATATGACTGTGATTTTCCATCTCTTAATAGCCCGATACAGTAAATCTAAAAAAAAGGAAACGATTGATAAGGTACTGCTTCTTTTTTTAAGCCCAATTCTTTTCAGATCTATTTTTGTTTACTAATTGGATCCATTTTTTCGATCAAATGATTTTAAAGAAATAATTTATTATTTGTCATTTGTTTGATAAAATTCATTTTTTACTCTTACTATTATACTTCAAACAATAACTTTTGTTTCTCCAACTGACTTGTTTTGATGTGCATACAAATAAATTTTACATACATATTTGCCTTTTACAACAAATGTTGTGCATGTTTTTCTCAACTCATTGTATAAAACAGTAATATATTATGCTTCCCCCATACAATAAAAGGTATATTCAGTCTATTAAGCTCTATTATTAATCATTGTACTGTACAAAGCATTATTATTATAACTGTCAGTGAAATCTTTTTAGCTGTAAGATTGATGATTCCTTTAAAAACATTGCACTCATGCTATACACACCTTATTACATTTGTCTTGTTTATTTTCCAGTCATAACATTATTATTAATCCATTAAAAATACCACGAGTGTTAGTTTAGCGTATAACACTATTAATCAAGCCAGTATGCTTAAAAGCTCTCATTAATTTCATTAATCGACACCCACAGTGAACAAAGAAGTAACTTGGTTTTCGCTGTCTGTAAAAGGGCGAAAAAAACTTTGAAGTCAAAATTAATAGTGCAAAATGTCTGGGAAAAATGTTATTTGGCCACGGTTTGTTTTGTCTATCGTGTAATATACAAAAAAAATTTGTAAATCTAAATAGAAAACAAATTTACTCTTAATAAGGCGACATTTTCGACGATTGAATATCTTATAAGCTTTATAATATTGAATAAAAAAAACTTTATTTTAATGGTATTAAACCAAGTATTCAATGTTTTTAGCTTCTGCTGCTGTGTTCACGGATTCAAATCCATGTACAGACAGTTTTTTTTAAATCGATTTTCAATCGAAGGTATGGGTGTTTGTTATGTCGAAATTTTCTTTGGCTGATCCGATCCTAAAAATAGGCCATTTCAGGGCAAGTTTACCGCTATTGTTATTGTTATATTTTTTCACACTTCTTCGATATCGAATAGTTTTTGAGAAAAAAACTCCTGTTCATATAAACTGCATCAAAAGTGCATATACAAAAACCCGCTGTGGTCTAGTTGGTTAGATCTTGCTCTAACAAGCAAACTGGTCTGGGTTTTATTTCCGGTAAGATTAATTAATGTCAAATTTAGTTTTTTCAATTTAAATTTGAGACCTAAGACGTTGGTGTTTGTGATGTCAATTAACCTCGAGTTGATCTCGAGTGACTTACAATAAATTTTCATCGATTTTTTTTCGTATGATCTTTCAACTTTAACGTCTTGCGCTCCATTAGCCAGGATAATACCATCTGGACAACTAATAGCACGGTCCAATCTCCAGGATAATGTCTTTTGTAGTCGGTCTCTTTGAAGCTTTATTTTTGGTATTTCCCGAAATATTTCCGGGGCATAATTTTACAATAGTGCACTTAAGGGATTAAAAAATGCAATAATTTTTTTAAATATGAAAATTACAGTAGAGAGCTGCCTTATATGTTGATTTTAATAATATTTGAAGTCTTTACCTGCTTTGTATAAATAAGTTAGTTGTTTTATCTGGAAAGGCTGTATCCACATCTTGTGGGCGTTAGAGTTGTATGAAGTGTTGTGACCATCATTTTATTAAGTGAAGGAAAAAGCAATTTCAACGAAATATATTTTTGACTACCATGAATCACTTGAACAAATTTTTACAGAATATAGTGATAACGATGCGTTCAGTTGATATAAGTGCACTATATGGTGACATAGTAAATAAAAATGTTGGTCATTTTTAAATTTCTGTTATGATACTTTAGAAAGCTTCCAAAATCACAGTTATAATGATGATTTATTTTTTATTTGATAATTTTGACATCATATATATTTTAATAATAAAAATACATATTTGAGCAAAGTCAGACTATGGGTATATTAATTCGCTTTTTTCACATTTCGCTTCCTTAACGATACATATTTGTATACGTTCTGACCTGATTCATGATTACATCATGAATTGTTTTCAATTTATTTAATAATTTATCTAATCCAACTCCGGGAGCTGAATTCCACTTTGAGAAAAAAGCTTTAATTGAAGACGGGAGAAACTATTTCATGTCTAAAAAATAATCAAATGCTTCTTGCTTGAAATGAAAAACGAATTGTTACCATGTAAACAAATAACGATAATATTGTAAAAAGAGCCGGCTGCGTGGTAAGTGGTCAATGTTCGGGTTTGGTTACGGAGGTCACTGGTTCGAATCCCAGTACTGACAGCTAATAAAATTTATAAGCTGTCAGCACTGGGACAATAATTAATTTTATACAATCGATTTATGGATTTCTGTTTGGAGACATAAACGTATATGATGTTTTGAATTCTTACCTATCACCTATCACATCATACAAAACGGAGTGAGAGCGATTAGCGTGAGTGTGTTCGAATAAAATACAATGAAAAGGGACATTGTATTTTTGTAGAACTTATGGCAACGTTATTTATATGAAAAACTTTCAGAAACACCGAGTATTTCTAAACATCAATATTGTTATCTATTCCAGCCTTTTGGGATGATCTTACATTGTTTCCAACATTGACTTCGAGGAAGTAATCAATATAAAACAAAATTTTAGCCAATAATAGCAAACTGTAGGTACTATATTTTTTAAGAAGGACTGCTAGCATAATGCGATTGGGTAGGAATGTCGGTACGTTGTAAAATTAATTACCCCAAAGACGGGCGATGTCTGTTCTTGGACCCTCACACAATACGGTGGTCGTAAAAACGTTCATGCTAAAATATTTCTAAAGTAAATCGATAATAAAACCCCATTTTTTTCAAAATATCGCCTTAAATAATACAAGAATGGTTTATTTTACAATCCGTGATAGCTTAGTGAATATTTTAGCTCAAATTAGTGGAATTTAATTACGTTTTCGAAGAAAATTATACCAAATATGATACGCGTTATTATGGTCACCATTGGAGCTACACAGATTGTCTCAAAAATACGTTTGACTTTTTGTTTAAAACCGTACTCAATTTGCTGGTAATACGAGTAAAATCTGGACCCAGAGTAGACTATTGGTATTGAGTAAATCTAGTGAGAGTAATGCCAAACATTTTTTATTAAAAAACGTAAAATAAAATGTTTTTTTTTTTAAGAAAGCAAAAAGGAGAATATGTTACACCTTTGCAATATCATTTAAATATTAACCAATGTACAAAATCGAATAAAAAATAATCTATGAAAGTCAAGGCAGCATTTTTAACAGTTTTCCATAACGGTGGTGAAGTTTTAATAATGTTTTTATTTAAATCAAAACATAGCTTAGAGCTAAAACTTGACTTGAGTTCTTGTTTGTCATTTGTTTCTATATCAATAGTAAAACAGCTAAATATGTTTTCACTGAAGCATTATTCAAATTAATATTCTGCAGCCAAGTTACAAAAATTAAGGCAAGTTTGACATTAAGTTAAATATATTACTTAGCGGAATGAAAGTGTGAAACTGTTTAGACACGAATCATTTCATAATGGGGGTAATTATTATAGTACCTACAAAATTTTGAAATAGCGTGAGAGTTCTGTTTTAGTAATTCAATTTCTAGGAAATTTACATACTTAAATTACTTCGCTGTAAAGTATGTTTTGCAGTAAATACACGTCTGTTTTTGAATTGGTAGCAGAATTTTATTTAAGTATATATCTTTACATGAGAGCTAAACTACACCATGACAGTTACGGCCAAATTAAGATATTTACATAGTGTATCATTACCTACGGCCTTCTTTACATAAATATTATAGAAAAACACCTTAAGTATGATCAAATCAGTGATCTTAAAAAACAGTAGCAGAAACCCTGTGAATTTCTCACATAAACTTTACAAAGAAGTTTTAAACACTCATAGACAAAAACTGTCAGTTTTGGCAGAGTAGTTTACTCGCCATGTACAGATATATCACAGTTAAAGCGTTATATCTCGTAATGTATACATTTATGATCATTTTTTGTTGAAGTTTACAGCAACACAATTTACATTTATTTGTCTTTAACACTTCCTCTACGTTGATAAAAAGAACTTCCAATATCAGAGGGTAAAAATATCAAAGTATTTTAGTTCTACAGTTTTTAATAATTTTTATGCGTTGATAGCTATTTCGGCTTTCGCCATCGTCAGAACTATAGTTCTGACGATGGCGAACTAAAAATATAGAACTAAAAATATCAAAGTATTTTTACCTTCTGATAATGGAGTTCTACCAAGTAAATGCCAAATCAATTAATACTTCCGATATGCTGCTGGCCCCTTAAAAAAACGGAGTGAAAAAACATGTTTTAACACTTACCGCTCTTTGATGTAAATGAAAACACATGTTTTTCACTTGGTTTCTAAAGGGCCAGTAACGTATCGGAAATATTTTTAGCACAGTAAGGAAAGTGTTTAATTAACTAATTAGTAAGTGGATAAACTCTCTGATGAGCGTCACGCAAAGTAAAAAAATCGTACATGGTTAAGATTATGTTATAATACTGACAAGCGCTAGTCAAAGTATGAATGGCATTATAGCTTAAATTTAGTGAGGTTAGATTACGTTAGATTGACATTGAAAATTTTGAGGTTATGTGAAATTTCAAATGACAGTTAAACAAAACAACTGCATACGCACAGCAGTGGAGATTGGATTGCGGAATATTTTTAATGGTGTAAAAAATTCAACGACTTCTGTCGAATTAATGTACACATTGACTGGCTTAAGTGTTCATTTGTTTTCACATTTATACTGTAATTGGGTAAAATTAACAATAACTGCTCATTGACTTAGTGTATATTTTATCTAAAACTATATATATTTTCATTAAAATTACTAATTATCAGTTTACTGCTTTATCAGAGTGAAAAGTTCCAACAAAGACTAATCTTATATATAAAACATAGCACTCGTCTGAACTCACTCACGTCCACGCGAAACGCGTCAACACCTGAAGCAATAAATAAGCGTTTATAATATTAAAAGCTCTCCCAAGTAGCAAGTAAATCTGCTTAATTTTTGAGTGATTTAACACTTTAGAAAAACGAACAATTCATTTTCACAACCCCTCAAAAAAATATCAGTAACATTTAATTTGATATTTTCAAGAATAGCGAGATTCTGCGGTCAAAAGTCTATTGGATAAACTCATAGGCAATAACCATAAGCATACCTTGGTTAAAAAATAAATATTCTGAACTCTCTCTAACATAAAAAATTCTAGTATTTATAACAACTAATATTATTTCCACAAAAAACTATCATTATTGAATAGTTGGTCATCTGCTCAAAAATTAAATACCACCCTTTTTAATATTTATAAATTAATGATGTTTTAATAAAACCCATTTTATATTCTATTAAAAAAAACAAAGGTTGTTATGTTACCCTTATGGTGGAGAAGATTCAGAAGAAATTTTTGAGACTCCTCTATATGAGGGTGTATGGATATTACCCATGGCTTTATCCAACTGACTTTCTCTTAGGCATGCTTAACTTCAATAGCTTGAACGTTCGCAGAGAAATTTATCTGGCGATATATTTCTTTCGACTTATACGAGGCCAAAATGAGAATTGCACCATTCTTGAGAATGTGAATCTAAATGTTCCTGATTATTTTTTGAGAAATCGTGGACCTGTATTGTTTGTTCTCCCAAGGTGTAGAACCAGCCTGCCAATGGGGAGAGCTTTAACGATGTTCAACAATATTCCTTCGGATGTCGACATATTCCACTTAGACGTGGGTGAGTTCCGACGAATACTATTTTTTATGTATTAAAGTAGAGTTCGTCGGAGCTTAATCAGTTGACTTCCTTGCCATTTTTTTTACTGCTTTTAATATTAAATTATACTATTTTTTTCTTCATTGTAAAAGTTTTTAATTTATATTATTTGTCAACCTTGTGCAGTGTAAATGAATAAATAAAATTAAAATTACCGTTTGTCGAGTATCATTATGAAAAATCCGAATCTTACCTTTTATTAATCTTATTTTACACAATCTATATATTAAATGCAGACTCAAAGAGCAAAGAGTCCACTTGATTGACGTCTAAAACATGATTTTTTTGAGAAGATTACGTATTTTAAGTGATTTTAACATGGTAAATTCAAATATTTCCATACTTAATATAAAAGTTTGCAGTCTCTGCTAAAGCTCATGCAAAACAGTTAAGTCTACGAAGAAAGAAAATAGTGGACATACTAGACAGTTTTTTCTGATTAAATGACTTTGGTTTCTTTCATACCTTATCTAGCAAGCCATTTTTTTTGTTTGAATAATACGAACGGGCTTCTTGTAAAACCTCCAGAGTCAATGTATGTATATGAAGCTCGTTGATATCTCTTAAGCTTTTAGGGTCTGTCCCAATCTACCTTTTTTTTCTCAGACAAACGCAAAGTTATTACCTTTTGACATGACTATAAATGATATACGCTTTATCTTAAAACAAGGTATCATAAATTATTACCAAAATTAGCGTTAATTAAGATTAAACTTTTGTATTTTTTAATTTATTTATTGCATTTCATTATTTTTAAGAAATAATATTTGACAGAAAGCCATAAGGAGGGATACACTTTCTCAAGGTTCAAAATGGCTCAAGGTAAACTCGACTGGCGTTATAACATTGACGATGTGTTTCAGTTCGAAAATTCAACGTTTCAACGTTCTTTATTTATATACATATAAGAATCATTGAGTTGCAAAAATCACTCTAGAAGCCTTTTCAATTCGTGAGTAAATCACGAAAAACTGTTGTGAATTATTTTTTGTTATTGTCTGTATATGTGTTAGCAAATGTAATATAACCATTTATTTGTTTGCAAATAAGGTATGTCAGATGTTTGATATTTTTGAATCTCAGTTTTTAAGCTATGGTTTCTTGCAGATGGCTCAATTTTTTTAATATATCTATTTTAAACTCTCATCCACTTCACTACAAAAAAAATTCTCTTGTTTTTTTTAAAAATATTGTCATTTTTTTAAAAAAAATCACAGCCTCAAAGTGCGAAGCAAACGGCCTTAAAAATTATATGAAAATTCTATATATAAATTAAGGCCTTTATTACATATTGATGTATAATGGCAAGAAGCACTTTAAACATTTTATGATTTATGTGCGTGCTAATAGGATACAAAAATACCACCTGAACTCGAAATTTTCAAAATATTAAGTTACAAACATTGTAAAGATGTTTCTGTTTTTTTATGACGTTCTAATTGTTTCTTTTAAAAAAAATTACCTATTTTTTTATTTAAAAACTTTATTAAGATTAAATCGAGAGGCGCAGTTTTACTTGCAGTGCTGTAGATGCGTCCATTCAACAAAAAAAAATTAAAACGTAAAGACAATTAATCCGTCTTTCACATATATTATATAGGTATATATGTGCAAGATAAACACGTTTTAATTTATTGTCCAAATCAAATATCTAATGAAATTACTTTTTTAAATAATTGATTAAAAATAAATAGTCGATTTCATACATTTTAAAAATAAATCATTTAAAAACATTAGCTTATACTTTAAGTTACTAGCTTTCTAAGCGTATTCAAATATTATCGACAACGAAAAAAATCTTGCATTGATACTTCTGTATGTATGTAGTTTTATGAGATGTTAAATTAAATAAAGGTTGAGAAGACGTGTCAAATTACTCAAATAATTCCACTAATACTTCACACAATTTAATATTCTCGCAAGATACCTGTGCAAAATAAGTAATTTACTTTGTTTTACCGAAAAGGAATGCTAAGGCGTTAATTACGTTATTTATTAAAAGGCAATTCAAAAAGCTTATAAATAGAAAATGTGAACAGCAAATTAGCAAACAAACAAACTAAATTTCCCAAGACCACATCTGTCAATGCCAAAAAAAACGATTTCGTTAGGTCAATATTTTGTTTGGAAGTATAACTGTTTTATTTTATACGTAAACATCACCATTCTGCTTTAAACATACGAAGATGTTTTTTTAATTAACTTCTTTGTAAAGTATTTCTTTGTTGCAACAAAACTTTAAAAAGTCTTTATTCGACGTTAAATAAAAACGTAAAACTAATAAAAAAAATTAAGTAAACTGTGTAAAATTGTGTTGACTTAAATCGTAGAAATAGCCTTATGGTATTTTAAGCACAAATTAGCCATCTGACAACCTACTTCTAAAATGCTTTCAAACGCATAATATCTTAAACCGACAAGCTGCCATTACAATATGTTTATTTAATATAACTTGTTCAATGTATGAGTGTTTGGAATAGCTATTGTTGACTTACCTACGAAAGCTTTCTGCAGCGATCCTATTGTGGATTACATCCCTGGGTTTTCTAAATCCTGGCCTCATTTGGTATTGTAATGTTGCTGTACGAGACGCCTACAGCGTATATTATGAATTTCCGAAAAAGAAATATGTATTTGTATAAATGTATATGTATAATAAATAAAACGTTTATTGATAGAGCTTTTCGAATAAACGATTCCATCGTACGTTTTTTTTTTGTAAACGTGTTATTAATATTTAACTATTAAATTTTATAAAATTGATCTGTGATGAGCTTTGTTAAAAATCTTTTTTCCTTATACGACGATACAATAATTATTGAATGCCTTTTTTGATAAAATAAACACGTCATTTCAAACCATTATTTTTATATATTTTTCGCAAAATGAGCCAATTCATATTGAACTGATTGTATTGAAGAATTACCGGGAAACATTGACGCAAAGAAGTGAAAATAAATTATCTCAACACGCCATGATACAAACGCTCAAATGGAATTGAACAGATATTCTTAAATTCTTCAAATATAAAAATGCCCTTTACATTTTTTAATCTAAAAATATTAAATTTTAATGTATTTACAAGTTTTACAATCAAGTCCAATGCCGTTTTAAATTATTGATCTAAACGTCATATTCAATTCTCAAGCCTAAATATCTACTAGGGCTTGTTGGTTTTCAAAAACTGGTTTTTTTTCAACTTCGTATACGGTTTTAAATACATTTTTTATTATTTAAATAAAAACTTTAATATTTTGACTTTTTGACTGGATCTTTTATTTGATGATTTAAATACCATATGCCCCACATCATTACCCAGCGTAATGGTATTTTTAATATCAGGATATTTTGTTACAAAAATTAGATCATCACTAAGTGATCGATCAGTGGATGCTTTGTGCTTTCTTAAATCATAATTCCTGAGGAGTAACACCAAAAAAATTCTTGTTGTGTATTATTATGTATAATTTATAAATAAACATAATAAAAAAGAATTTTCATCTTTTTTTCTCTATTTTAATTGAATTATTTATTTTTTGTAAAACTTCAAAAACCGGATAAAACCGGTAATCGTACAATATTGACATTTAAAAACCGGTTTTTTCAAATGTCGGATTTTGTATAAGCCCTAATGTGGTCAAACAATATTTACTAAAAAATGTAACAACAAACTACATATAATATTGAAGGCCTAACGCTTATATGAGATGTTTTAAGTGACAATTCACTAATAATATAGTAATTAATTCTAATAAGAATTAATATTTCATTTTCATACATGCTATTTTTTCTTCACGAAAAGTGAATAAACTAAAATAAGCCCAGACTTTTGTCATGTTATATTTGAACACTTTAACAAACAGTTATCGATAATAGTTTGGATGTAACTTTTTAAAGCAATGTTGTTTACATTTTTATTTTCACTTATTGAAATATCTTGTACGTAATACGTTTGTTTGCTAATCAATCGATATTTTACTGTCTTTCTTGTCAAAATGCTTTTTTTTTAAACGAAGGTCGTACATATATTATGAAAACCCATTTTTCAACCTGAATTATAACAAAGAAGAAGGTCTACCCTTCTCGAAAGCTTGTTCCATTATAATACATCCGAGAGTGGTGGCGGGGAAGTGTGGGATTTAGCGGCGGCAATTGTTTTTTACTTGTTATTAGTCATTCACTCAACCCTGTAATTTAGTAGCAGGGGGTGGGTAATAAACGGTCGTAGTTGGATAAAGTATGCCTAGAACCCGAAGATATTATGCAAATTAAAAAATAACAACCAACTAAATGTGACGAGGCTAAAAACTGCCACCATATCGACTGTGGAAAGGAAAAAGGACTTAACCCTCAGTTTTTTCAATATAGCTTTTATTCGATAATCACTATGTATACAACTTAATACATGTTCCACCAAAAGGATATAAGCTATAAATGCCGAATTAATATCTAAATTAAGCTTTTCATTTTTTAAAAAGGAGGGCCTATGAAATTTTTGTCGAGGAAAAAGGACTTAAACCACATCAATGACATTATTAGTCGCTGAGGTAAGATTTTACGGCGAGGAAAAAAGCGGTATGCAGCTTACATCGTAAATGTATGGGAATCGTTGCAGTTTTACCAACCTCTGCCGGCCGTTTGTGTCAGTTTTGACCACCGAGAAGATTTAAGCCACTTAAATTTTTTGCTAACTCTTCTACCGGTAAAGTCATATATCAACGATCTTTATGAAAGTAATTGTTTAAATATAAATTATAACATAACAATGGCAACATAAAGGAGCAAAAATATTCTAAAGATGTGTGGTGACAACTTGGATGTCATAAACAAAACAAATAAGAAAGCTAAGTGTTTAATATTACGTATTCAAATTTGTATGTCACCTTTACAAAGGGTTATCGTAAATTGTATTTAAATTGTTATAAAACAACCCTGTTTCTACCATAATATGCTTTAAATCATAGATCAATGATCTCGTGTTAATCTCAATTGAGAAAATTACCATAATATTTGGTATATTTATCAAAAACACCACCGTGCGGTTTTTAGGTTAAGTGTCGTGTAGTGTCAATGTTTTTGATAAAACTGTTTTAAATTCACTTGTATTTATGATTCAAATCAATGTAATGGGTGAATATTTTTATTATTCACGGCTTTAATGAATTTATTGTATTTTACGATGCATAATATTTTATTAACTGGCAAATAACTTTTAAGGACAGTTCAGATTACACTGCAAGTAAAATGGAATAAATATTAAATACTGATATATACTTCCTCTTCTTTTTTGATGCATAGTGTATGATAAACTATGTCTCAACTTTATGTTTTGAAATTGAAAGTAAAATAGCAATAGTTGCCATAATTCAATGTGCTTAAATTTCACTAGCCGCACGCTGTTAGTGGACTCATGTTGTTATAACTATAACTAACATTATTTCTATATTAATTCTCAAATTTGATGTGCGCATATTCTGAAGATGTCCTCTGTGATTAACAGCTTGTATGGAGATATTGATGATAATATTATTATGGATGTGGAATTATGTAATCCCGAAGAAGTACCATGCGGAATACAAACAAGGTCATGAATAAGTCGGAAGACGTTCTGGATATTCAACTAGAGATAATATAATAAAGTAGTAGCTATTACAATACTATATCAATATTTTATTATTTAGATTTATTTTTTGTATCTTTTAAATGATTATTGTACACATTTTTCATTCATTCAAATTCCTAGCTGTCATCGTGCCATAGTATGTCTTCATTTATTATCAAGTCATTTAAAAATTGGCGAGGAAAAAGGCGGTAAGCTGCTTAAGTTCAGTGGGGCCGATCATTTTTGTCGAGGAAAAAAGACGTAACCATCAATTTTATTGGTTTTTGTTGAATAACTTTTTTATTTTTTATCGAATAGCGTAAATAAAACACCGGTTTATTAAACTGTATGCGCTTCAAGGTTATGTCTATTTAATATTTTGACTCGGGCTAAAAATCATTTAAAAAACGTTTTTCGTGCCTCCTGTAAAATTTGGTTTGTGTGGGTTAAGTCCTTTTTCCTTTCCACAGTCGATATGATTACTTGGTGAGTGGATAGCTTATTTGTAAACTTAAAAAAAAAAATCTGTATCGAGTAAGACTCGTTTTACTTTATTTAATTAATTACGGTTTTATTTTTCAGTACGTCTGACGCATTGCCAGCCGCTGACACAAGAATATATGTTTTAGCAACATACAAAAGCATATATATGTATTCATCAGTTCAAAGAACACGCTTTGAGTGACCGACCCTAATTATCCGAGCCCACATATCATTGTTGACATTACTTAATATAACGTTTATTCACCAATAAAGAACAATAAAACAAATGTAAATATTATAGTTGAGAAATTTATTAAAACTCCAAATCCACAACCCTTTTTCAAACTCAGAGATAAATTACATATTATTTAATTTTAAATAAAGTATTCTATACAATTGGTTTCTGTCACGAAGGTAACAGGTTCAAATCCCAGTACGGACAGTTTTTAGAAATTGATTTTTCAATCGATTTATGAATTCCTGCTCGACGACATTGATCTATGTGATCTTATCCCAAAAACGGGGTGTCGGAAATTAGCTTACTACTATCCCTGTTCTAGCCCTATCTTTCAATCACTACTCTCTTTATGAAAAAAAAAAGAAGTTGGACGATTAAGAAAGAAGCATTTCTCGTGGAAACAATTATGTTGATATATGTTCAACTATGAATCTATGAACTAACTACACATTGTAAAATATTTACTACAATAAATAATAAGTAAATGGTTCACTGTAGGGTCGTTAAAACTCCTCAAATATTCCAAGAAAAATACCAAATACGTTTCATTCCATAGTATTAGATAATTCAATTGCGTTTGATATAAAATGTATCATTAGTCGCCACTCCGTGTGACATTAACAAATTTGTATAATTTAATTAGGGTAATGAAATAAAGTCGTTTAAATTGCTGTCACAGGCCAAGTCGGCCCTGGTCCCAGAAGAGGGAAGGCCTGCCCTTTTTCGTAAGCACCAAGGGAAATACACTCCACCGTTTAATCATATTATTGCTTATTTTTCGTAATAATAATAATAAATATTATACGCACAATTTTGAACAGCGCCCCGAGCCGATGTTTGATGGAAGTTACGTGACCAATAAATTATTCAGCTAATGAAAAATGAGAGAGGCGTTTAACGAGGTACCACATTCTAATTATCATATCGCACGTCATTCCTTTTAATGATTTCGTATGTAGACCCATTCGGTATGACTTATATTAACGTTATTAAAAACTCACTTTAATTAATTTTGCTTTGTATTAATTAAATAACAAAAAATCCATACAATGTGAAAATATAATACACTGTTTTCCTTATATACCAACAACAGCTTGCCCTCTTGTTACGTTGTTATACAAAACACTACTCTTAGACCACTGCATTAAAGTAAAATGAAATTAGTTTAATATATTAAAAAGTTGGTTGTTGAGTATCTCACCACCACCCATTGTGTGAATGCAGCCGCATTCGATAACGCAATTCGATAAAAAAAACTGTACGGGACCTATCTTTTAACCATACACTGCTGTGCTTAAAAGATAAAAAATATAAAGAAAAAAGAGAATGTGACTTGCTCAGCCATTTAGTTTAAGTGATATTAAGTATCCTGCGTATCCGTATATTGAGATAAGCTTAATCTACTCCGCGTTCAATTTAAAGACGAATCAAGAATATCCCGTTCCCTATCTATATGATGTTGCAAATTGTTAATAAGTTAATAGGCATCGATATGATAGTGATTTTTATTATTTTATCTCTTTCGTATAAGATACCAAAAATATGTTCGATAACACAACCGAAAAAATATTTGACCGGATAGATTATTCTTACCCTAACATCAATCAGTTAACATTAACTGAACTAGAATCAAAGCAAAGCAAATTGAAATCGAGCAGAGATGAGAGTAAATTAAAAATATGTATGAATATTATTGTGTGCTTTTAAATTGTTTTCTCCAACAGTGATAACACATTCGAGTATAGATTTTAAAGCAATGCTTTGATGTTTTCGAAGAAAAATAAAAAAAAAAATACGCATTCAGCAAATATTTACATTAGAATCATAACTGTTAAATTTTCACGATGTTTCTTTTTTATACCGTATCGCAAAATAGGGGATGACTATGTACTCGTGGTTAACCTTCTCACCGCGTATGACCGCTATGCATGTCCTGGAGAACATTCCCTCAGCGCGCGTGACACGTATAGATGTCATGGAAATTTCAAACCCTATATAAGAGCTATATATTGTGTTAAAATTGTACAACTTGGTTGAAAATATTACTAACTGTATATTTTACCAAATTCAATAGATGGAATTGATCAAAATAGATTCAATCTAGGCTAAAATAATTTATTTCTGGAACACGCCGTGAGCACACGTCACCAATGCAAGATTTTGGATAATTTAAATAAGCGATCGAGTGCGGCTGAAATTGATATTGTTCCGAGAATTTAATATTATAATCATATAGTATGGTGGTGGCGCAGTGTTCTCGGTCGCGCGTGGCGGTATTTTTCAATATGGCGACGTCACGCCGCAATTGTATGAAGAATGATTATTGTTGAATTAAACCGAAAATAGAAGAAATATATTGTATTTTAGTATTGAAAAAGTTACTTTGGGTGGCAATCAACATATTTGATTAGTTGAAAAAATATAACAACCTATATTTACAGTCGAAAACGCGATAACAAAATCCGCAAAAAAGCAGTCGCATACAGGGCATGCTCGCTAAATTTGGTGACGCGGGCAAAGGGTTAATTCATCCTATTTTGAAAGTTCCTATGCAAAGTTTCTGGTAAATCTAATACTAAATTATTTTTTGTCAGACTTTTATCAATATTAGATATACTCAAATACAACTTATATTTAAAGTATTCGTGATTTTATAATATAATAAAAAATAAACAGCTTATTTTTTATTTTGAAGACTATTTATGAATTTTCTCAAAAGCCACTAAATTCGTGCACACAATTATAATTACTTGAACGATCACAAAAATAATTTGCATATTAATCTTTGGAAGTATTTAATTCTACCAAAATCTTTTTACAAGATCTTGCATTGATATCAGATTATGACAACTTTATGCGGAGTAATTACCGTTAGGTTAATCGATTAGCGTGAAGTTTTTGTTACAAATGTGGAGTAATTATGACATCTACACCCACATCTATCCGGTGGGCGAGTGTCGTTAAGAGACGCCATAATTTCTGCGAATTTTGGTTATGAGAATTTCACAAGGGCTTCAATCCCGTCGAGTATCATTTGTCAAAAACCCCTTTCGCTTTCGCGCCGCTCACTGGGCAATTTTATTATATTACGAAGAAGCAATTAAATATTAAAATTAGTTCTGGAATCTATTTCAAGGCAAATGATCTCGATTAAGCACAGCAAAAAGACATGGAAGTTTCTAGTTGGATTTTATTAAGCGCGAATATATTTGATTAATGAAGCACAATGTTCGAATTCAATAGCTATATAGTTTAATATAAAAAAGTTTTATCTTTTTTTTGTAAAATATAATATAGTTTTTTGGCAATTCAACAAACGGTTTCGTCTAATTCTTTGCTAGAATTATTTATATCGACCGTGGAAAGGAAAAGGGACGTTACCCAAACATATCAAATTTTACATCAGGCGCAAAAAACGTATTTTGGTGATTGTTGGCAATATGCAAATTATGAATTATACACTACCTTGAAGTGCACGGAGACTTTTAAACTGGTTTTTATTTGACATAACTTAATATAAATTTAAAAATTGACCAGGAAAAACCTTTATTTCAGTATTTTTTCTTGGTTTTAATTTTCTACAAGGTCATCTTTTTCAAACTTAAAAGCAAAATTTAGATACTAATTCGGCATATGCAGCTTGCATCATTTTGAAAGAACGTGTATCAAGTTTGATACATTGTGATTATCGAAAAAAATCTGTTTTGAAAATGCTGTGGATTACGTCCTTTTTCCTTTCCACAGTCGATATGATCAGTGCCGATTTTATTCATCAACTGATAATAATATACATGAATACATATTATAATACAAAATATTTGTCTAACAAAAAATAACCCACAGTTTTTTCAAAACATCTTTATTTCGATAATCACAATTTATCTAACCTGATGAACGTTCTATCAGAAGGATGTAAGCAACAAATGCTGAATTAGTATCTAAATTTGGCTTTTAAGTTTGAAAAAAATGGGTCTATGAAAATTGAAATCACGAAAAAAATCTGAAAAAAAAGTTTTTCTTCGACAGTTTCTTAAATTAATATTAGATTATGTCAATTAAACACCAGTTTAGAAGTCTCCGTGCACTTTAAGGTTGTGTTTATTTCATAATTTGCATATGGCAGAAAATCATCATAACACGTTTTTTGTGCGTCTTGTAAAATTTTCTGTGTGGGTTATGTCCTTTTTCCTTTCCACAGTCGATAATAAAGAAATGTGAAAATAGTTCAAAATAGTGTTTTATTTGTTGTGATATATATATTTCATTTCCCTTGCTGTGTTAAGTCTCAACACAGTCGCAAACAGACCACAGTGTACCGTCGCGAAGATATCGAAATGCTGAAGCAAACAATTAACGCTGAGACCACCACCGCTCCCAAGATAACTTTACTTCCCAAATTCGATTAACCTCTTTGCACTCGATCAGCGATCTGAGGCTGGTGGGTAAGTGGATCGCCTGCGCAACTCTCCCTTCGTTGTTTGCGATCAGCAGGTTTGCGAGGAAACCTCAATTAACTTTGCGATGGGGTCGGTTGATCGAAGCCATCTGCCTCGGTCACAACTTACTTGCGAATTGTTCGGCCGGCGGCTGGCCTTGGTTAAGGGTTACTGAATATATCTAATTGTCGTATTTGACCACTGTAAAGTGAAATTATCGTAAACGGTGTTTCCAGTTTTCCAGTTCGACAGTGTTCTGGTTTGTAGCAGGTTGTAAATAACAAATAAATCAAGTATATCTGAACTCGGAATTCTTAGATAAACTCGCTGAATAAAATTAATTTCAATCCGAGTTTTTAAATATTATATTTAGACAACAGCTGTCCGGATATTTGTCGTAAATATGAAATATTGTCGATTTTGTGAAATGGGATTCGGATAATAGAATAAACTCAATATGAATATTAATGCCGGGTTCTATGGCGCAGCGGTGAATTAGCTTTGCGGGCTGCCGTGCCAGACCTTGCGTTTTCGAGTCCCAGTACAAACAGCATTTTTTCTATCGATTTCTGTTCGAACCCGTGGGTGTTTGTGATGTCTAAAATTCTCTCCCATTCTCCCAATCCTTCAATAAATATGGGTGGCGTAGTGAGAGGGATAAGTTAAACACTAGTTCTTTCCTAGCGTTAGCCTTTTATCATTACTACTATCTTTGAAAAAAGAGAGTTTGAGCGACTGATTAATAAACACTTCTCGTAGAAAAAAATCTGTTGAGACACTTCTATTAGAGGCTATATGCTCCACATTGGTGACGTACATGGATTTATAGCGTAAAAATATTGAGGTGCTACAAACAATTGGCAAAACAAATGCTGTTCGTGCTGGGACTCAAGTCTGTTAGGTCCGGTACGGAAGCCATCAACGTTAACCACTGCACCACTTTTACTTTGCTCTGTATAAATAAATATGTTATATTGTTTTCACTTATCAGTTAATAATGCTAGTTATGAGCGAAACCGGTCCTAATCATTTAAAATAAAAATGGAATAAGTGCAAATGATCGTTATTTTTTTTTAAAATAAAAATACGAATATTTCTCTTCCAATTGAATTGAAATTATTCTTAAAACGACAAATATACATTAAAGTGAGATTTTTAATGTATAAAATGTGACTCATATAGATTGATTTACATGCTTTTGGCAAACACTCAACAGTTATTTGATTAAATATTTTAACAATACGTTATCAAATTATAAGTGGAAAATTTAAATTAACTTTGATTATTCCACGTATTGTGTTACTAACTGTGACACGTGTTTCGCCTCTTTCAGAGGCATCTTTAATTTAATCATTGGCTAACTCAGAAATGTCTAAAAAGTAACCATTTTTCTATGTTTACTAATCATTTAATAGAAAATAATCGTAATTTTAATCAAATTTGTAATTGAAAAATACTCCACCGAGTAAATAAAAAGGGTTTAAAGATGAATAGTTTAGAATTTTTAGAAATTAATAAATCTCTTAACAAAAAAGAAATATTATTAAAAAATATTCTTAATAGGACAGGTGGTTCTCCATTACTTAAATTGTTTCCAATTAATAGAGTAATCTCCAACCTAGCTGATTGATTGCAGCTCATTAGTTTAATAGTTTGCAATGTTTAACGTCATTAGTAGTATGACTAAATTTGTTTGCACTGTTTCGATTTTATAATCCCCTCTTTGCTTCCCTTAAAAAGGAAAAATCCCAATCTGATTGATTGCAACTCATTAGTATCATTATTTGTTTGCTTTATTTCGATTCTACACCCCCCTCCTTGTTCCTCTTAAAAGGAAAAAAACCCAAAACGCCATTTTGTTATTTCATAATTTTTAAATGTTAGAATCAATCTTGCTTCATTACCTAAGCAAACTTTGCGATAGTAAGTCTGAAGATGCCTCTGAAAGAGGCGAAACACGTGTCACAGTTAGTAACACAATATGTGGAATAATCAAAGTTAACTTAAATTTTCTTTTAAAATGAACTTCCACAAAGTTACCGCCGAAACCATTGAAAGTATTAAATTATACGTGATTCAACACAGAATATTCAACATCAACTCGTTCGGATGTATTAGTGTTATTCAGGTTAGAGATGGTAATAATAAAACAAGAGGCTCAACTTGTTTGCTCATAAAACATATTATTACTCCCAAATACGATGTTAAAAAAATAATAATTAGTTTACAGAAACATCGCATTCATACACTTACTCATTCCACCGGAAATATTATTTCTGTTTATTTATGTGTTAACACAACGTCCCTAAAAGTTTACACAGTCAACCAGAGATTCTTTATTTAAAATAGCAAGCTACTTTAGTTAAGTTCTATGGTGCTTTTGTCAATTTCAAAATGTCCTCTTTTTATAAAGAGAATATGTACTCACAAGTTCGATTTGCGCAATTGATTTCAGAGATTACATCGATTATATTTTAATTGTGACTCAGTTGGTAAGAGCTTGTTCTACCGATCACGCAAGTCTGGGTTTGATTCCCGATAAGATCACAATGAATTTGAGAATTATTCAATTCAAAGTTGTGATCGAAGACTGATTGTTTGTGGTGTCAATTCACATCTTTTCCTTTCCTCCCATCCTTCCGATCCTTTAATGGGTGTTGCAATAGCGATTAGTTAACCACTAGTTCTGTTGTTGCTTTATTTTTCTTTTCCTACTACTCACTTTGGTTAAAAAAGTGAGTTTGAGCGACTGAGTAACAAATAGTTCTCTTAGAAAAAACTTCTGTTGAGATACCTCCATTAGGAGGTCATATGCACCACATTGGGAGCGGACATGGATAAAAAATATATTTTAAGAGATAATTGCGATGAAAACGGTCAGAAAAGCTAAACATATTATTAGTACAATTGCAATAAGCTCTGCAGAGGCAAGGCGAGAGACGAGGATTTTCGTTAATGAATACTCTTAGCTCATTAAAAATACAAATTTAAGAATTCGACATATATCAGACTCAATGACTACCTATTTGATAGGTTCGCAACTGACTTCATGGGTTTCTACACCATTCGTTAATTCATAGCTCAGATGTCACCAACACACAGCAGATAAACGAATAAAACACGTCACGGTTAAAGTTTTGAATGAAAATCAAAATACTACATATTTTAAATGAATATATGTCATGTATAAATTATTTATTTATTTAATTAATTAACATTGCATTAGGTTGACAATTTAAAACTTTTACAATGAAGAAAAAAAAATAATACAATTTAATATTAAAAGCAGTAGAAAAAAAATAGCAAGGAAGTCAACTGAGCAAGCTCCAACAAACTCTACTGTAATACATAAAAAATTGTATTCGTTGGAACTCACCCACTTCTACGTGGAATATGTCGACATCCAAAGCAATATTATTGAATAACTTTAAAGCTCTCCCCAGTGGCATCCCAATTGGCAGGTTGGTTATACACCTTTGGAGAACAAACAATTCATGTCCACGATTTCTCAAAAAATAATCAGGTTCATTTAGATTCACATTCTCAAGAACGGTGGAATTCTCATTTTGGCCTCGTATGGGTCGAAAGAAATATATGGCCAGATACATTCCTCTTCAAACGTTCAAAATATTAAAGTTAAGCATGCCTAAGAGAAAGTCAGTTGGATAAAGCCATGGGTTATATCCATACACTCTCATATAGAGTCTCGAAAATTTCTTCAAAATCTTCTCTACCATAAGGGTATATCTCGAGCCTGTTGGGGCCCAAGCAATTGACCCACTCTCAAGTCTGCTTCGAACCGAAGCGTTGTACAATTATATTAGAATTTTAGCTTCCGAAAAGACTGGTGTACGGATAATAAAGCCCAACATTTGTAATGCTTTTTTGCAACTAATCTCTCAAATTATACACTAACGTGTCATTGAATAACGGAAAAATAACACCTGCGACCCTCTTGTAAAGGATAAAAGATTTTTTTTTTTTAATATTTGACATTACAGCTTACGCCAATGCGTCAAATATTTGAAAGTTTTTAAGTTGAAAGATCATACGACATATACTCGATGAGAAATTTATGTAAGTCACATGAGATTAACTCAAGGAGAATTGACGTCATAAACACCAATGTCTTAGATCTCAATTGAAAAATTGAAACAATCCAATTTGACATTGACCTTACCGGGAATCGAACCCAAACCCACCTGATCGGTAGAGCAAGCACTAACGAACTAGATCACAGCGGGCGACTTATGTAATGTAAATAAATAATTTTGTGATGGATGATAGTTTTTTTTTAATTTGAAAAAAATATTCAATAGTTGGGGGTTGGTTTTTACAAAGACGCAAGCCAGTTGATAGAATGTTAACAGCACATCACTGCTTATAGACCCCTAACATTTGTTGCAAGTATTTTATGTATTCGAATATCTCTGTGCGGTTCTCAACTGAATTTTTCCAAGTAAGCCCCCAACATGTTTTAATATGTTTTGTTGGTTCAGTAATAGTTAATTAACTCTGTGTAAAGATTGCATTTATTCATTATTTATACTGACATAAATATGAAGATAATTACTTTTATATTCCCGGGTTACTAAGGCATTTAACTAGAAGGTTTTGATGGACTGAATGTGGTATTTGTTTTCTTTGTGCAAACTGAATAACATTATTCTTGAAGGCTGTTGATGTGCTTGATTTGGAAAAGCTACTATACGATTTGATAGAAAATTGGCGCAGTCAATAAATCATACATAGTATACATAGAAAGAATCGAGGCTGAAAGTAATGACCATCAATGAAAATTAACATACTAAATATATGTCTTAGAAACTCGAAGCAAAATAGTTTCCAGTTGAGGTTTTTATTTTTTTCAAGACAATGTTGGACATGACAATTGGGCCCATTAGAGGTAAAGCGAGTCAAGTGGTATTTTAAAAAAAAATAGATTCGTTGTAATATTTATAATACACATCCTAAAGTATCGTAAAAGTGAAGTCTCCTCGGTTAATATACGTTACAATAGTGTCATCTCCGTAAAAAAATATGCAATCCACCGAAACACCAAATAAAGATGTGATTGTACTTAAAATTTAAAGTCCAAGAAAAAGTTTTACCATTTTACTAGTTGGCTCACTTCACTTCTAAAGGGTTCAATAAATAGGCTTATTTCTTTTTATTTTCATGGTATAAATAAGGGAACTCGATTATTATCATAAGCTTTCGTTTTTCCAGAGCATATTCTCTGGAATTGTCCGATTATGTCAGTAGAAAGAAGCATATTGTTTTTGTCATGTAGAAATAATCGTGATGGTCCTATCGGGCATCCAGATCTAGTCTCGTCTTCAGAAAACTTCTGTCACTTCAAGAAATTTGCTACTTCTTTTGGAGAAAAAGTTTACCTTCCCTGTCTCTCACCATTCAATCCTTAATCACATCTGTCTCAAAAGCTGTTTATTAGTCCCATTAACTATCATTCTTGCTTATTATTATTTAATTGTTTTTACTTGTAATAATACCAATTCTTTGCATTTAATGAACCTTTATTAATATATATATATTTGTAATTATTATTTATTGTTGCCTTTCAAATTGTACCTAAATAAAATGTATCTTAACTGTATCATTGAGGAGATATCATCTTCGGTGTGATGCAGAAAAGAAAAGAAAAAGTTTATCGAATAAAAAAAAAAGCTTTCGTTTTTCGTTTAAATGTTGAGTTTTTCTTTTAGATAATCAGCCAGTATATCTTTCAATTTTTAAAATTAAGTAAAGGTTTATGTTGGATGATTTCTTTATAAAAAAACATGATCAACAATTCTTATTTTAGATAGAATTGAACTTTCACTTGGTAGGAAGGACTACATTGTAAACTTTTATATTATACAATTTTTGGCTTTCTACTGAAAAATATCACTTTTTTTATTATTTTTATTAATAAATTAAATAATTTAAAAAGATAAAGGAATGATGCTAAAAACCAAATATGTGCATTATTCTGTAAGTTATCTACCATGTATTATATTATAAAACTTATGATTTTCCAAAACGTTAGGAGCCATTGAATGACATAGTTGGTACGTATGTATGTACAACCGACGGCAAGAATAATGGTAGGATGTGGGAGAAAATGAGTTTTTCCGGCTTAGATAGTAATAGGGAAACCAAAGTATCAAGTTATAGGCGTGACAGAGACGCTTTTCCTTTTTCACTTTGCTAGATTTTTTCTTTTTTCGCTACTTGTTCTGGACAGATACGGCGACAAGGTAATGATTGGTCAGAAACTTTTCTAACACGCTAGGAAATAAAAAGTTACTATTATTCTTTTGTACAATCGGTTTCAAATGAAGTGTGTTTTTTGTCCATTAATATTCATTAAGAATTGATATGAATGAAATGCTATGAAAGTTAATTTTTCCAGAATATTAATGATAAATGTTAAACATATAAATTTCATAAATGTTACTTTAGGCATGTGATACAAATAAATTAGTTTTATCCATATGCATGTCCGCTCTTAATGTGGAACATTTGGCCTCCTAATGAAGGTATTTCAACAAGGAATTGTTTGTTACTTAGTCGGTCAACCTTTATTTTCCAAAAAGAGTAGTAGGAATACAAGGATAAGGCTAGGGCAAGACTAGTGGTTAACTAATCGCTCTCGCTGCGCCCAGTTATTGAAGGATCGGAAAGAGTGGGAGGGTTTTTTTAGACATTACAAATACCCATGCCTTAGAACAGAAATCGATAAATCTATCATAAAAAATGCTGTTGGTACTGGGACTCGAACCCGTGAGATCCGGCACGGAAGCCAACAACGCTAACCGCTACGCCAACGCTAACCCGACTTATACTTAAATAAATGTGCATTAATTACTTATAAAACTGTGAATACTGCGTTTTAAATCAATGGGATGGTATTCCAATGGTTCGAAAATGAACTACGTGTCATTCAAAATTATAATATAATCATATCAAAAGCATTATACTAAGTACGAAGAAAATCGATTGAACACAGTTTCTGGATATAACAACTTTTTGTATAGGCAAATTACCATCCGCGAGTCCGTTCGTGAGATATCTCAAAAGTTTCACAGCGAAGTAGGAAAACATTTTAACCCAACGATATCTAATCTCCACAACTATGACGAGACACTGCCTGAGAATCGTTTTAGACCGAGAGCAATTCTGCTCGACGACCCTCCATAGATCTTATGTCGTCTAAAATTGGCACTTTTAGAACGAAATTAGCATCACGAAAATGACTCTCTTTGTTTGACTTTCTTTGTGCACTGTATGTGTGTGTGTATGTATGCGTATGTGTGTGTACATGTACGGATGCAGTATGGGGAAGCATATAGAATGTGATTTGCAAAATAGTGCATATGGAGTTCCCGTGAACTTCTTATCTCTGTAGCGATCGCGCCCTTCTGTCTGCAAACGATGGTAAGGGGATGCAATTTACAATTCTTCAAAAACTTTATCGATGAAGGAGACTAGAAGAACCTTGACGTTAGCGCGTCCTGGTACTTGAAGCTCCATAAATTTGATATCCAAAAAAAAAAAATCATTATGCAACAACAATCTTCAATATGTCATGACATTTACATAAGTTTGCTGAAAAGAAGTTAATGGAAATTAAAAAAATAGTGATTATTTAATTATGTTTTTGAGAATCAAAATAACATAAATTCATTGTTAAATATATATTTATGAAATATTTTGGCGTGATGAAAACATTCTGTTTATTATAAATTTTAATTAATGATGACTTCACGTGATCTTATTCTCATGTAAAACTCAATCAATTCTTAAAAACCTTTGTTTTGTTAATGTCAAACAATTAAATAATATAAATCTAATGCACTGATAATCTCCAAAAACATATACCTAGTTTTAGTGTATCTGTCAGTGAAATGCGATTATATTAATCCGCATACATAATACTTTGTTAATTTATAAATAATTTTAATTCACGGTTACTTAGAAATTATTTTTTATTATTTCAGAGAGAAATCTACACGTGCGTGTATGGATTATTATTTTTAATACCATCTCTTAAATTGAAATAATATTCGACGGAATAAAAAGGCTTTTGCGAAAACCTTTTCCATTTCCGGAACCGGATTATTTTGAAATAAATTATGGAAGAAAATATGTTTATTAAATAGGAAAAAATACTTTTTCAAAAGAAAATTCTTTGTTGTGATACTATTTATCACTCTCAGTCTATATTTTAGATTTTCTGGACGTGGCTTTAATAAAAGCATTGATTAACATAACTTGAGATATACGACTTGACATGGGACGAACCTCAATTGAATATTAAGGGTTGGTAGTTGTTATCAACTTTATACATTATGTTCGTAAGTGATGGTTTACTTAAATACATAGTTTAGTCAACGTTTATAATATTGATATATGTATGTAGTTACGCGGTGTCAATATTATACTAACGATTAAACTTATGCTGTGTTTATTGTGTTTAAATATTGTAGTATCATAAATGTGCTTACGAAAGTTGAGTGTTCAACTTTTATATTTTTAAATGTGTATGCGGTATAAATTGTATTTAAATCGTTAAAATTGTGTGCACATCTGGTTGGGTTCGGGGTGTGGCTTTCAACGTCGATGGCTTCTGTAATGGATGTTAGAAGGTATGAGTGTTTGTGATACCTTTTTTTTTATTATTCGATAAACTTTTTTTTTTCTTTTCTGCATCACACCGAAGATGATATCTCCTCAATGATACAGTTAAGATACATTTTATTTAGGTACAATTTGAAAAGCAACAATAAATAATAATTATAAATATATAGATATTAATAAAGGTTAATTAAATGCAAATAATTGGTATAATTACAAGTAAAAAAAACAATTAAATAATAATAAGCAAGAATGATAGTTAATGGGACTAATAAACAACTTTTGATTTTGAGACAGATGTTATTAAGGATTGAATGGTGAGTGACAGGGAAGGTAAACTTTTTCTCCAAAAGAAGTAGCAAATTTCTTGAAGTGACAGAAATTTTCTGAAGACGAAACTAGATCTGGATGCCCGATAGAACCATTACGATTATTTCTACATGACAAAAACAATATGCTTCTTTCTACTGACATAATTGGACAATTCCAGAGAATATGCTCTGAATCTTGATTACTGTTTGTGATACCTACAAATTTTCTTCCAATCCTAAAATAACGAAAGATAGCGAGAGCAATAAGCTAACCTAACCTAACCACAAGTTTTGTCATTGACTTGATATTTTGAGCGGATATGGATTAAAAAAACACACGCATGAGTACACTGAGTTTTGTCACTAATGACCTGTGAAAAAACTTTCGATATTTACTAGTATTCAATTGCACGAATAATTTAAACAATCAATTTAGTTCAATACAGACTTTAAGCTTTATATATTAGTTAGGAATTTATTCTACTTATTGACATATCACGATCTCAGTTTCAAAACCTACCTAAAGACCATTTTTGATTTTTTTTTAATTTTGATGAAAAATTCTTCTCCATTTCAATAACTAAACCAGGGGGTGGGGAACCGTTTCTTCTCTAAAGGCCGCATTCATTTTTCTGATTCGACATGAAGGCCGCTGTAAACAGTGACTAGGGAATTTTTGGCCGGAAAAAAATTCATGCCAATTTCTAAACCCTAGAAATTTTCGGATTTCCCAAAATTATCAGCATGGGACCTTTTTTTTAGTTCTTTCAATGATTTCGACATCTAAAATTACAAAAATTTACAAAATTAGAGAATTTCCTAGAAGGCCGCACTAGAGTAGCTCAATTGCCGCAGGTTCCCTACGCCTGATCTACACAATCAATAAATTTCCAATTTTAAAACCTCTTTAAATACAGAGAAAACGCATTTAAAAAAACGTGTTTGTCTCAAAACCTACACAAATCCAAAAAGCCCACAGGAGTTTTTTTCACTTTGCCAACAATTTTGGTTTTTGGAGTTGGGTAGGTTTTGGAACTAAGGCGCTCATATATTCAATTACAATTTTTATTTAATGACCTGAGAATCGTCATTGCACTTTTTAAAATTACTCAAACAAGAAGGGCGTATATTTATAAAGTTTTTTGGGTTAAAGAAATTACTGAAAATATGTTTATTTTATGTTTTCTTCGAGTAACAATATTGAAGTAATTGAAGAGTGATTGTGAATTTAGTTTTGTATTTATGGAGAAAAATAATTCAAAAACCCAATAAAAGATAAATCTTTTCTGAAAATGTCAGGTTGCAATTTTTGTAGCATTTAAAAAAAATACGCACAGTGCTCAATCAAGATAAACAATTTGTTAAAATATGTATAACTTCGTCGTGCCACGCATTGTTTGTAGCTTAAACTACTGCTTTAACATTTCTCAGTCACATACTTATCGGCAAAGACTCCGCGAATAAACACACGGTTTTATCAAATAAAGTCTTCAAATGCCACTTACGCTGATAACATTCCGTATTCGAAGAATTACGCAGTGTATTATCTTCGCATTCCGTCTGATGGAAACTTTCCACTCCAACGAAGAAAAACAAAGTGGAAGAAAACGTTTTCATTATCAGAAAATGTAACGTTACTTCGGTCTTTCGGTCGATAGAAATTCAAATTCGCACAAATTAGTACGTAACCATAAAATGGAATTTAAGCATGCGGAAATTGCACATTAAACTGTATTTTATTACGCAACTGATAAAGCTAATACAATCAGTTATTATGATGAAGTTTACACACCTACAATAACTCGAGCAATATAAATATGCTTAGATTTGTTTAATTTTTTTGCATACAAGCATACAAATAAGTTATGTGATATATCTCGATCTTACGCACAATAAGTGAAGAAACTGAGTGGTCAAATTTGATTTCATAATAAATATGAAAAAAGTCCACCGAATCCATCAAAAATATTAAATTTTATATGTTATCAATAATATTCGGGTATAAACAATTTTTGTATCAGTAATTTTATGTCCTGTTACTGTGACTCCTAAATGTGTTTTGCCTCTATGAGTTATTTATTAATACATTATCATCGTTTCTTATTTTTAAATTATAATTTATAAAACGAATGTACTGTTTTTTTTCTGCTGGGTGTAGGGAAGGAGGTAAACCCGAACAATAATAATCAATATATCAATAAGGCAATAAAATCTATCTGATTTTGTAGACACCTTTGTATTCTTAAAATGATGCAATCATTTTTATTATCGTTAGTTACATATTTTCGAATTGCTTTACATAAACATTGAAAAAGATTGACAAATTTCAAATTTAAAACTTTTTCAATGAAGAAGTAATTATTTAAAATTTGCAAGGAAATCAACGAGTAAGCTCCATCAAACTCCACTTTCATACATAATGACATTGGAAAATAATAGAAATATTGACAATAAAAAATATCAAAAACAGTAAGTAATCCAGAATGAAAAATTTGTGACATCAAAATTAAGGTTGTTGCCAAAAAATGGACCGCTTAGGGAATCATAGGAATCATCGAAATGTATCAAATGGAGATTGTTTTATGGATTATGAACAACTGAAATGCGACCAAAAGATTATACCAGTCACCATTGTTTTATCAGAGGACAGTAGTCGATTGAGGCGTAACACATATCTTTTTGCGGTCATTTTCAAAATCAAGCACAGGTCCGAATTTGTATTGTTTTGTTGATTATATTTGATTGAATATGTTACAATGGCTTAGTTCAAAAGAACGGTAAGTCAAAAAAATGATTTAAGTTATATTACCCATTATATTCGAAACTTCCATTATACAGCTCCACAAAAGTACAACTAGGAAAAATCCTTAGATTTCTTTCGAAAGGCAGATATTTTAATACGAAAATAAATAAATACAAATAATTTCTCCTCAGTTTCATATAAATACAACACGAAATATTGTTTCTAAGTTTTGTCTACGTTGCATTCAATTCGAATTGAGTTAACATAAAATTAGCTAATCCAAGAGTTCTAGATAATACAAAATACGTGGATTAAATTCATTCCGTTAAAATTTTAATTTTAATAACAATTTTTTTAGAACATGGGCTACGATATCAAATGACATGTGTTTCATCATTTCCCACGTTCTGCATTTGTGTGACAAAACACTTTTTGAATGTTTGCTCCTCAAATGACTAAATGATTCACTAAAAATATGAGACAATTATTGTTGATCATTTGTTTACAACTTAGTTTATATGCATCAACGTTTTGGTTAGTCATATCTCAAAACTATCAATTTCTAAATGTAGTACTATGGAACAATTCATTTACCATTATTATTTCACAATTGAACAAATTTATTAATGTGAACAATGTTTGTGATTTCATATAGACAGTGCCTTAAGTTTAAGAGCAATGAACAAATATTAATAGCCCGTGGCGTTTTCGTTTATAAATAAATTGAAAGTTTGTTAATTTTTAGTTATTTATAAACTTTAAGCTCTATAGGTTTCACTTACTTCCAAATATTATGTTATCTAATTTGTTTTCACTGTTTTAAAAATATTTACTTTGCTTACACTTATTAGAATAAGTTGTTTTTTTATTTAGACAAACTAGTTGGTATTAATTAATATAGATTACAAAGATTGATTAAAATATTTCTGGAATATAAGATTGTACTTTTTTTTATTACAAAATTGAAAACGAAATATGTACAGGTTGAGTTAAAAAAAAATGTATCCTTTATTATTTACTTTAATAAACTTAAATATTGAAACGAGCGTCATTTTTTCTCTTGAGAGGCGTTTTTGTGTACTGTTTTTGTGTACTTATTTCACATTTTGATCATGCTGATAATGCAATTTCACCGGTTGATGATGTTTACAATAAGCGAAACCTGTTCTGATGTATACATAATAACTTAGAATGAGTAGAAAAAGTGTTAAACTTTAAATGAAATTCATCATGAAAAAGTTTTATTTCATATACATAAAGCATTTTAAATCGATGTAAAAGTTTGTAATTTATATTATGTTTGAACAAAGAAAGGCGTGTAACGTATCGACCAACCGCCTGTGGGTAGCCGAACTCCTTGGTACGGTTCTGCTTATATCGAGCCTCCATTAAATCTACCTACCAGCATTATAACTGATTGGCAGCTTCCAGAGCCACGGGTTTACTTTGTTCACCGGCTGTGAATACCCCTGACACTTTACTTACGATAATATTAGTACGTGGAGCCATAATTACACTAGCGTAAGTCAATAAAGTCGTCGACTGGTGGCTGGGGGTGGAACTACGCGAAGCTTTATTTACCTAATGTCACTATTTAGCGAGAATGAAAGGATTTTAGGTGATCTGTTTAAATACAAGGCGTTTATTACTGCTATAAATTTATAGACATCCGTCTATATGACAATCAATTACGGTATTTGCAGATATGTTTTCGTTTGTCAATAGGAATCTCATCAAGAGGGTTTCGGTTTCAACCATTTCCAAATATCCATTTCAAATTAATAATATGTTTGAACGATTTTTGAAGAATAACATATATGTGTAATAATACCCTGGGTCACTAATATATAACTCAGACCTTAATTTCTCGAACGGAGAAATTTACTAATAATATTGTTGTAATTGAATCATTTAATTGCAAAAACCATTCTGGACGTTTTTTTATGAAAATTAATTATGAACGCTATATTATTTAGATCAAAGTATATCTTGTAAGACTGGTGAAAAAGAAAAATTATTTCTTATCTGTTGAGGAAACCATTTCAATAATTTGGGTCATTTGCAAAGAACCGTAGTTTGAGAACTGAGTGTCAAAAAAATTCAAACTTTTGATACACGTTACAAAGATACAAATTAAATGGCTATATTACGTTTACAGACAATTTAAAAAAAATAACAATGCTTCTTGCAAATCAATAATTTAATCGATCGTTATGTAGATTTTTAAGCATTTTTTTTGCTCTTTGTAATATTTCTAACCATTTTCATTCATATCATTCGTAAAATCAAAAGCGTAATAAACCGATGGTTAAAATTTTGAATAAGCCCTTTTTTAAATAGCATCCAACAAGTTATTTAAAAAAAAAAAAACTGATTCAGTTGATAACACCAATCAAAGTAAAATAAATGTATTTAGAAAAGGAAGACTTATTAATGTAAAGTCATTTCATAGTGGTCTTGCTTTTTAAACTACTTTTTAACTGCTTTTTAAACTGATTTTTAAACTGCTTTTTATACTTTAATTTAAGATTTCAACTGAAGGTGCTTGGTGGAATTTCAATATTAAATTTGAATCGTTCAAATTATGTACATCCTCACAAATTTTGTCACTAACGACCCGGGTTTCGCCTTTCGGCATCTTCAGGCATTCAAGTGCACGGATGAACTTGAGAGTTCAGTCAATCTTGCTGTACTAGCAATATTGATATAATTTAAGATTTCGGTCGTTAGTGACAAAATTTGTGAGAATGTACATAATTTGAACGATTCAAATTTAATATTGAAATTCCACCAAGCACCTTCAGTCGAAATCTTAAATTATATCAATATTGCTAGTACAGCAAGATTGACTGAACTCTCAAGTTCATCCGTGCACTTGAATGCCTGAAGATGCCGAAAGGCGAAACCCGGGTCGTTAGTGACAAAATTTGTGAGAATGTACATGCTTTTTATACTGTTTAAACATTTTTTTATAGATGAAATAATAAAACGAACATCTAAATATTTGAACGGCATGTGTTTTAATTTGCTTGTCTCTACCTAACATGGGCAAAATAATTCAATACTGCGTACAAGCAGCGCTTATTGATTGAAGGAAGATAATTTGGGATTTCAATATATAAAAATCCATTCATTCAATACTTAGGTTATTTTTAATAGACTTTTTTTCATTCTTAAACAACTCTTTGTATTACATCAAAATGTTTTATTTTAGATGTATTTTATGTTTTGACAGTTTGTTGTAATGTATGGAGTGATATATTTTAAGACTAATGATACTTTTTTACCTTATCTATTTATTGTAACGTTTTCTAAAAAAAATGAGTGAATAAATATTCCACGTCAAATAACATCGTCTAAAACTTTTTACCAGAGAAAAAATAGTCTGTTAATGTATAGGAGTTAGCACATAATCTTTGTATTACATCAAAATGTTTTAATTTAAATGTATTTTATGTTTTGACAATTTGTTGTAATGTATGGAGTGATATATTTTAAGACTAATGATACTTTTTTACCTTATCTATTTATTGTAACGTTTTCTAAAAAAAATGAGTGAATAAATATTCCACGTCAAATAACATCGTCTAAAACGTTTTACCAGAGAAGAAAATAGTCTGTTAATGTATAGGCGTTAGCACATAATCAAAATAATATTCATTGTATTGAATTATTTATTTTATATCCGTTAAAAATTACCATTAAGATATTCAGTTAATAGTCATGTTATTCATCCTTTACTAACGACCTTGTATATTCATTAGCAGACTACCTTAGAATCGTAAAATCTGTGATTGGTTCATAGGCAATCCAGGTTAGTATTTCATTAATCATAAATTGTTTATGTATCTCTACTGTTTGATGAATAATTAACTCTCAGAATAAACCGAAAGCTCTCGTAAACAAGGTAGTTAAATGGAGGGTTATTTTTAACAGCACATAACCTATAATCAAAATAGAAGGACAATAACATGTTTTTCGTGGAGGTGAAAAATAAAATTTAATTTGAATTGTTTTTAAAGGTTTAATAAATTACTAGCTGTAAGCCCGTTGCCCAGCAACGGGAGATTTTTGTTGCATTGTGTTTAATTTAATTTAGTTTAATTTAATTTAATTTAATTTAATTTAATTTAATTTAATTTAATTTTATTTTATTTTAATTTATTTTATTTTATTTTATTTTATTTTATTTTATTTAAAAAAGTGGAGACTGGGAGGTCGAGGACACCTTACACTCACTCATACGGACCTTATCGGCTATTAATATATAGATTAATCCATTACATTTATTTATTAATAAGCTGATATATTTTTTATTAAATTTAAAAAAAGGAAAGTAGTAACGTTTTGTAAAAGGATGTGAATTGTATCAAAGGGTTTCATGGATTCTCTCATTAATTTTTGAGATTTTTTAAAATTGAAATCAATCTGCTTAATTGTTTTATCTTAAATTTACAGAAAAGGTTATCAATAATACCATCTTATAAAACGAAAAAAAAACAGAATTGATTCACAACTTCAATGCACACTTTATTAAGATAAACGTATAATTTAATAATTTAAAGAATGTTTTGAATTAGAGGCATTCATTTATTTAGATATTTACGTTTATGTAACCAATATAAAATGTATTGTAATTGTATTTTTTCAAAATTCTTTTACCGTTCGTTACTAGTCGGTCACGGCGATTCTCACTTATTACACAACATTTATTTGATCACATATTTGTACCTTTATCCCTGACGAAATATTATTATATAAAGCGTTATGTAGAAACATATATTTATATGTAAGATACTAACGAAAGGGTCCTAGAGGAACCTCTAACTCTTTCAGTATCCTTTTCGAAAAATTTCATGAAATATACTTCCCTTGATATTCAATATTGACACAATCTTTTGCTTGGCACTCAAACTCCCCAAGTAAAAGAGTGTATCCCAAAAATGAGTTCTTCCATTTCGAAGGGATGGTTTATCTATATACCTATTCAATTATTCATAAGGGCATTCTGACGAACGTCTTCGTGTGTTTAATATTAATCGCAATTGGGTTGAAAAGTAATACAATACCAGAATAACACTTTTTGTTATTTGATTCGTGAAAATAAAATTGATCTTTAAAATGATTCGAGACATTTGATTCTTTATTATTTTACATTATATTCCAAATAAATATATATATATATCAAATTACAGCTAACATTGGCATATAATACAAAGCAGAATTGTGAAGTCGTGGATGTATTGTACCATGGACGGATTCGGGCTTAGTTTTGGTTGAATTTAGACTCCTTCCTCCGTTTATATAAATCAACTGCTTTAGTAAAAGTATACTATTTGCGCCAAAAAACCAATACATTGGAATGTTATATAAAATAACAATTGTATCATACGTGTCCACAAAATCATAATTCAACATAGAAGAAAAACCAGTTCTCTAAAGAAGTTTGTGTTGGTAAATAGCTTCAATAGCCCTGTTTCAATGTCCGTCACTCCAAAAAATTCTAAAAGAAGATTACAATACAATTTTGAAACTAATTAGAAACCTTAATTACAAACATGCAAAAATATTACAACTACTCAATAAAATTAGTACTGTTTTTAAGTTTCCATTTATAAAATGCTGGTAAATAAAATAAATTAGTACTCTCTTAGTGTAAAAAGGGTTTTGCAGTAATTAACTTGAAAAGCTACACAGCTTTCAAAAATATGGTCTAACTATGAAAGTATTTAGTTCTATAAGAACTTTATTAGGTTATTGAAAGTTATGTCGGCTCCACGCCATCGTCGAAACTAAAGTTGTATTTTAGTGTACCCTAATGGAATTTGACCACGTTAACGCCATTTTACACACTACACAGCTTTCGAATAACACATCAACTGCTAAGCCCGTTCATGGTACGTAGACAATGTCTCTCTAGAGAGGCTTTCACCGTATTTGGTTGATGCATAGGTATATATAAACAAAATAACAGCATCTACGTTAGATAGTCACAAAAAACAACACTAGCACACTCCTTTGGGTCAGTACTTCTACGAATGGCTAAATCGTTTCGTAAATACTTACTAATCATATTTTGCCATAACTTTTTAGCGCGGTTTTTTGGTGGGCAGTAAATATGTTTATAAAGAAGAGTAAAGATAATGTTGGCAATCAAACATTTAAAAAGATACGGAACACATATTATATCTAACGAAATTCTCATTTAAACAAAATATTGCCGCTTTAAAAACAACGATTGATGTTTTATGCTACAAAAAAATGTTTTATTTTATTTTTACCTGGGTAAAAAAAAATCTAGAACGAAAATATTATTTCCCGATTTTCGAAAATACCTCAAACAATGAATAAAAATAAGAGTAGCGTAGGCGGTGGGTTACTGTAACCGATGGTATGTTTTAAAGGGTATAGAGATAGGGTCAGAGAAGGACTAAGTTTAAGCCTATTTTAGATAATTGGACAAGATAAGAAGAGACAAAAATATCACATACGTGTGTAAAAATCTTCGTTTCTAGATTTTAAGCTTTCACGACAAAGTTGGTTAGTCTCAGAGTGTTACCTTTCAACATTCAAACCTACGAGGAACGGAAAATTAATAAACATTATTTTAATTTTGGCAGCCATTAATTAAGTAAATTTTAAGTAAAAAAATATATATTTATCACACGGTGAAAAAATAACATTTTTTTTTTGATTGCTATAGCTATTTCGGCTTGATTTCCTCATCAGAACTTTTTCTAAACGGGCATTTACTTATCAATATATAGTGGCATAATAAAGTTACACAATACTCTACTTTTCCTTTCAAACATCTTGATTTATATTGTGATAATTAAGTATTTCCTGAAGTGAAAGTAATCTGGTTTTTATTTAGTGGGAATAAACGTAAATTAGAATTGTTTTGGTGTATTTAAAATTGCATTAACTTTCCGTGATGGTATGAGTAAAGTTGATGGATTGATATTAGTTTCCTCGTTAAGAATGTCATTGGATTGTATCTATTAATCTCTAATTGTTCCAACGCATTAAGCTTAGAGCCTATACTACAAAGACGCAAACATGTGGGCACTAAGTTTAAAGTTGTGTTGAGCAATTAATTAAACAACAAACAATTAATAAATCGATGTTTATCATTTTCAATAACGTAAAAATTAAAAAAGTTTTTTTTTTGCTAATTTTAATTGAAGTACCTCATTTAATAAACAAAACAAACAAAATAATTCCTTAATATTATTTTTTCTCTTTTTAGTAACTAAGCCAGTCTAGGGGAACCTGTGGCCTCTTGGCTACTCTGATGCGGCTTTTTGACTTGATCAAAATATTCACTTTGATCAAAAAATTATACGCAAGCGTTTGGAAAAAGAGCGTAATCAACCCATTATATGTTTCATTTCTAAAATTTAAAAAAATATGTATTTGACATTACAGCTTATGCCAATGCGTCAAATATTTTGAAGTTGAAATATCATTCGAGATATACTCGATGAGAATAGTTGTAAGTCACATTAGATTAACTCAGTGAGAATTGACGTCACAAACACCCATGTCTTAGATATCAAATTACATTTAAAAAATCTAATTTGACTTTGATATCACCGGAAATCAAACCCAGACCCACCTGATCGGTAGAGCAGGCTCTTACCAACTAGATAACAGCGGGCGACAAATATTTTCGACAGTCGAAAAAAAAGGTGGGGTGTCAATGTGCTCCTTACTGCGGCCTTATGTTGAATCAGATAAATGAATTTTGCCTTTAGAAATTAAAAGGTTTCCCACACCTTAAATTAGCTGTCAAAGTGTCATAGAAAAAATCTTACCATAGTCATAAACTTATTAATGCGATCGGCTTTTTTTCCCATCTGATTATATTCTACTTTTCTCAATTCCTCTGGAAATATTCGATATATATTATAATTTGTACAATTGGACCACCGTGCAATTTCTCTAGTATTTTCTGCAACTGGTCGATTGCTTTACTTCCTCGCTCAACATCTTTTACGTTTCACCAAGTACACCTTATAAATAGCACTCAAAAGTTGGCTTGAATCTCATTGGTTGGTAAAAGACACAACAAAAGCTTGCGCGTCTACAACAAATGTCTCGGTCAGTACTTAAATATTTTTTTATAAAAAAATATAACTTTCGATGTTTCTACTCATGGAGAAATACGTGTCAAATTTTCGAATAGTACTGCCAACTTCCTGGAAAAAAAAATCAAACTTTATTCATGCATTACAGAATAATTGAAACGTTTTATAATTTACCTGACAAACTTGATTAAATTTAGCATAATAACATTAATAACAAGGCTGTGAAAAGATTACAACTACATAATTGCATGACGGTATTTTATTTTATCGTACACGAAAATGTTTGCGTATTTCGCGCAACAATGAACAACTAAATAATCATTTATTATAAATTCAACTTACTTTAAGTTATTAATTAAATCCCAAAATCAGATTTGCCTCCTTGTTTGTTGGTAAGACGTTCATGTGTTAAATAAGTCAAATTTATTATCAATCAGCATTGTTTTGTTAATTATTGTACTTGGCTCAAACCTTTACTGTATAATACATTTAAATAAACGATGCTTAATTATTAAAAATTAAAATCTTTTAAAACTGACAGTTTTATGAATAAAGTCAAAAAACTTTAGGGTTATTATTGTAGTACTAAAAAAAGTGTATTTTGATAATATACATAGATATGTAGGCTTTTGTACAGTTGGAAGTTTATAAAATTACCTAATGCAAACTCAATTCCATCGAGCTTACTTAACACAGCCTAAGATCAAGGCAAGATTTTAATTTGTTACACTAACTGTTACCGAAAGAATCTTGCTGTCTTAATCTGAATGTGGGTAATAAGTGTTTTGTTAAGGCAACAGTAATCAAATTCAAATATAAACTAATTTGTATTGTTCACGAAAATTCAATACATTACTTTTATAACTGAATTTATACTTGCTATATTTCTTAATAATAACTTCATTACCAAACCATGTCTGGTTTACAAGTATTGTAGACATATAGTTGAAATTGATATTAAAAACTATATTTTAACGTGGTGCTATCGACAAATTGACATTTATAACAAAAATAATGACGATTATTTATCAAATAATTAATTAAAAGTTGAAAATGATGTATTATTCTTTATTCAGTAAGATTTCAACATTATTAGACGTCAGATATATTTGATAAAAATTCTCGTAGAAACAATTTCGTTCAAATTTATTTTAAAATCGATTTATAAATATATTCAAATGTGTGGTTGAGGGTGGGTGAAGCGGTCTACAGCGACACCTATAATTAAGACATTTTTTTTACTATGTCCGCTCCTAATGTGGAGCATATAAACTCGTAATGGAGTTTATCTTAACAGAAGTGTTTCTACAGTAACTGCTTGTTACTCAGTTGCTCAACCTCTCTTTTTTCCAAAGAGAGTAAGAATAGAAGGATAGAGCTAGGACAGGACTAGTGTTTGGCTTATCGCTCTCAATACGTTCATAGGATAGGATGGGTGGGATGGGGGAATTCAATACATCACATACATCCATGCCTTCGATCATCAATTCATTAATCGATTGGAAAATCAATTTATAAAACGGTCCGTACTGGGATTCGAACCCGTAACAGAAGCCAACAACGTTGACCACTCGACCACACAGGCGGCTTAATTATTAAATTATCTATTTACAGACATTCGTGCAATTGATAAAATCTACCTATGTTGGACATTTCAGTTGAATTTGACATTCCTTATTATTATACTCCAATAAAATTTATCTGAGAAAAATTAACAGGAAGCTTGTGGTGCGCTAAAGCAGTGACCTTCTATTTTTTCAATAACTACTATTTATTTTTGAAAGCTGTATTTTAACGTTAACAAAATCAAATACAATAATAATAACTTTTTTTCAACTTTCATTGAAAATTCAAAGCTAGTTAAATGTAACTCAAACCTATAATTAAGTATTGTTCTTAATTATAGGTGTTGCTGTAGACCCCAACACCCTTAAGAAGGATCAACTTACTTCTGATATGTTTTAGTAACATCTTTCTATCCGCACCGTCTCTGAATAAAGAAGATGAGCAAATTCAGTTCTCGTAAATCTTTGCTAGAAGCTAATGTAATTACGCATATATCTAAAAATTTGCAAATACTATTTTACGCAAAATTAAAATATATTACCAACATAATTTTGATTAAATTCATTAAATTCGAGCATAAATTTTGTATTTTATAATTAAGATTGCATGCAGTGCAATTGCTTGTTTTCCCAAGAGAAAAACGAGAATAACAAATCGCACTTGAAAACCGATAGGAGGCGCTATAAATCCGTTGAACCGAAGTGAAACAAAGGGCTTTACGGTTTTATTTATAGGTCTGTTTAAGTATTTTACTATTCAATTTGAAACGTTCAACAATACCTGAATAAAACCGTAAATACGCGTTTACAATCTAGGTATACTGAATAAAATTCATGATGTTGTTTTCACACGAGGTTGCAACATCGTAATGTTAGCAAGTTGGTTTCCCACCACCACCTGTTTTTAATATGGAGCCAACTCTTCATAGCCGCCTTCACAATGCTATTGACAGAAAAAAGGAAGTCCACCCCTTACATTCATGGCCCGAGCGGTACTACTCGGAGGTGATTTTGAACCACGCACTAGTGTGCTAAAAAATATATATTAATAATAATAAAAGTGTGACTAGCTTAGCCATTTAAATGAATTTGATATAAAGTATTCTGTATATTACCGTATACTGAGAGTTCATCGATAAAGACAAGTTTATTGACTTTAGTGATGAATCAAGGTCATAACAATCCCCATATACAATGGCGAACTTTGGCTGTGAAGTTAGCTTTGGTTGCAATCAAGTCATCGTGACCTATTAAGCTCGTGTGAGGACGGACCACAGCAAACAGTTCTGCTCATTCGGATTCCATCTCAGAGCAGTCTCAGAGAAAGTCATTAACGCTTTTCTCGGCATACCCACAAGAGCAGTCTGGGCTTAAAACCAACTTTCCCAGCGCGAAAAGTCTCCAGGATCGTAATGCTATCATTGAATTTCGGTACAAACATATTTATGGACATCAAAATACAATCAAAACATTTTCAAGACATGCGGACAAATTCTGTGCTTTCTTTTTAAATTCCATATCCGCTCGTTTGCTTTATTATGGAGGTATCTCATTAGATTTTCTTACAAGAGATGTTTGTAACTTAGTCGATTAACCTCTCTATTTTGAGAATAGTAGGAATAGAACTGACAAGGCAGGACAAAAAGACCCTGTCATTTGAGTATTGCAAAAATCGAAAGGAATTTTCGGACATTTATTTATTTAACATTGCATAAGATTGACAAATTAAAATATTAAGACTTTTACAATGAAAAAAAAAACAAAATACAATTTTATATTAAGAGTAAGTTCCGACAAATTCTACTTTAATACATAAAAAATAGAATTCGTCGGAACTCACCCACGTCCCTGTGGAATATGTCGACATCCAAAGCAATATTGTAATACATCACACACACCCATGACTTCAAATTGAATTCGATAGAAAAAACGTAGTTCGTATTGCGACTCGAGCCATTGAGATTCGTCATGAAAGACAATGGTATTGACCGCTGCCACATGGACACGTTTTCTGTGATTACCTTGACTTATTAGTTTTCTTAATTTAATCTACGTAAAAAAATCGCGTTACATTAATGACAAAAAATGCTTTACCTTACATAAAACAATGTTTTTGGTAAAATAAGGTTTTAAATTACAAACGATCCTAATTATGAAATAAGCTTTGATATTGTATATAATACATGAATCGTTTATCTTTTATTATTAATATTTTAAGTCATTTATTTGCTATTAAAATCTATTGACAAATAAATTATTTGATTAGAGGCTTACAACTTATACTTTGACACACGACAAGATGTTTAAATAGTTAATAATACTACACTTAAAAAATAAATACTACAGCTATGTGTTTGCTGAAAGATTATCTCAATTATTTGATACGAATGAAAATATAAATAAAAAACCGTAGATTTCATTTGAATTTAATAAAAATAAACACCATTTGAGCAAATATAATGTCATCGGAAACTTCTATTTAAGTCTGATTAATTTGACGAGGTATTGCTATTTTTCCGTGCTGACTTTTCGAATAAAACAAAAGAATTTGAATGATTGATTAAGAAATTTTATATAAACATTCATAAAATACGAAGCAGGAAATTTAAATTTCAAATTCTTCAAAATATTCAGTATGCATATAGCCACATATTTTACATTGCTTTGCATAAAATCGTCGGCAGTGAGAAATTTCAAATGGAGAAAGAAAATGAATTCTTTCATTTCTTGCATCCGTGAGCGGATAGCCGTCATGCAAAATATTATTAAATTGCTACATTTTTTTTTTGAGAAAAAGTTACACTCTCTTAACGGCTATGAGATAAAAATAATCGTTTCCCTAATGTGCTTAGTTGTAATATTTTTTATGGTGATAATCGAGAAAAACTTTTAACCATAAAATCTGATAAAAAACACTAAGTTACTTAACTACATAGTGTAAGAATTAAATTGTGGAATGTTATCATAATTTTTTTAACCATGACCGCTTCGATCTAGATCATATGAACACATAATATAGTTTATCTTAATAGAAGCTCTTCTGCTAGAACTGCTTGTTACTCAGTTGCCCGACTTCCTCGTTTTTTAAGAGTAAAGAGAGAAAAATATGACTATGTCAGGATGTTTTTTTAGAATCCAATAGTTGGGAAGGAATTTTCAAAAATCTCATACATTTCAAACATCTTTGAACAGAAATACATAAATCAATTTAAGAAACAGTCTATCGTAGCAATCGGACACCAGAGTACCACAAACGAATTGAACAACGTTGCCACTCGACTACGCATCTGACAATTTAAAATGACTGATGCTGAATAAATTCTTTACATAGGGTACGTAAAGAAAAATCAACCCAAGCGATTTGATTTTCTTTCGATCAATTAGAATGGATGAAAACATCACTTAATTGTAACTCGACAAAAATTCACTCATAAGTAGTCCAAAGGTGCATATTTAGGAATTATAACCTTGCTGGACAGTATAATAGTAAAAACAAAGTGATGGCACTCGACTATCGGATCGTTATAAAAAAAGATGGTTGTTAATATTTCAAAATCTTATAAAGATCTAGACTTATGTACTTTTACTGCCTCAATTTTGCGTGAATCTCCTTCTGTAAAATATTTCTTCTGCGAATACTTATTCCTGCTAACATAAGTATGTTACATAACATTTGAAAATTGTACTTTACGGTGAATTTTTTTCAAACATTCAATCGGTAAATTACACTTTATATCAAGATCTCTATTGTTTTCGTTTAAGACTGTCAATTCCTAATGGAAATATTTATTACATTAAAAAAACATTTCTAGTGTTATTATTATCAGTCAAATTAATGAAAATGTAGATTTGTTGAAAAAAATGATTTAAATCATGGATTTCTTTCAATAAATAATGAAAATGATATCAGATTTGGCAAAATTATGGATTTTCTATTTTTAAAGTTCATAAAATAACATATTTCAGCAATTTTTAAAAATCAATGACAATAGTCCGCATTGACAAATACACATATAATTCATTATTAGAAAAATTATAGATTGATTACGCTGCCAATGACAATAGATTGTATATTTATTTAAAATTTTGAACTGCCTGTTTTTTCTGCATAAATGCATAAATTTTATCATTATTGAGTAAAATAATAATTATGATAATGTTACTGAGTTATATACAAACTTTAATATTGCTTTTCATATAGACTCATTTTTTCAATAAAAATTGAAAGGATTTTTGTATTTCTCTTTAGGTTAGTTTAATAATAACAAAATATAAGCCTACACTAAATTTAACCTGTCACTACACATCTATTGATATTTTCAAAACCATGGCTAGAATTTAGATTAAATATAATTATATCGAAGTGATTGTGGAAAAGTATTGTTTGTTCTATTGAAAGGGAGCTTTTTAAGCCTACTTTCCGTTTGCTCAAAGAAGGAATATAAATCCTTATTCTTCTCCTGAGAAAAAGGTTATCGGTAAACGAAATATCACAATACGTTAGAATGTCACAAGATTTTCATTAAATCATAACGACCAAAGCCGTATGGCAAAAACAAGGAACCGAAACGCGCTAGTTATTCCCGGCATGTCCCGCGAAAGCAGAAAAAAAATTATGGTGACATGTAAAAGCGCCGCTTTCCTAACGTTACACTCACGTGATACGAATAATTAATTCGAGCTTTTTTTATATTTAAGCTTTTTTAAGCTTTCGACATTTTTTTCGTTTTTTTTTGCGGAAATGCTTACGCGCGAACACCTGCAGTGGTAGTTTGTCAATAAGCCGTTAGTTTTAGCAAGATTTTTTTTCATATTAAATGCGTTTGTGCAATTTACTGACACAAAATAACAGTGAATTTGTATTACTGAATTCACAATTGTGCCTCCAAAAAGCTAGTGTTTTAGCACAACCTACGTTTCACAAAATTTGTTTGCCAGTCCATATTATTGGGAAATAGTTTGTACGATACACATTTTTTATTTCCCTCACGCAACTAAGAAATGTCATAAAACAAATCATTTTTTTTTTGATAAGTGTACATTTAATACGATTAAACAATTTGCATTTTCTCTTTTCAAAAAAAAAAAAGGTTTTTGATTATTACAATATTTGTCAATATTGCAAAAAATAATTGTTTATACAATTGTTTATACAAAAATTAACATTATTCAAATGGTTGTATAGCTGCTATCTAAGTGCTTAAATTTTTCTGTTTTACAAGATTGTCATTTTTGATCTTATTAACAAGTAGCTTGTTGTACTACAAACTCTGTTGCTCTAGCTAGGCGCTCCTTTGTTTGAATTTTTAAAAGTTAACCTTAGCAAAAGTTTGTTGCACCAAGAACTTCATAAAATCTTAGAAATCGAAAAGAGTATTAATACTTGGAGCTCTATTGTTTTGATTATCGAGAATTGGATAGATCTCATCTCCAAAGCTCATTGCGTCAAAAATTCTCTTATTTATGCTACGACATCAAAAAACTGTAATGTTGATTTAAGTTAAGTTGCTGAAATTCTTTAGCTTTCAACTACGAAAAGTTCTTCCTGCCAAATCCTTGAAAATTACAAACACATCAAACTTTCTATTTTAATCTTGCCAAGTCTATATCACACACCAACGTAAAGTCTGTTATTCCAAAAAGTAATTCATTTTATTACCTGTATGAGAGAGAGAATAATATATTGCCATTTATTTTAAGCAATTGGCCACAAAAATGTCATTTTAGTTTTATGTTCTTCTGAGTGGGTAGTTTATTGAAGTAATTGACGTTACAGAAAATGAATGTTTCAAAAAAGTACTATTAAAAGTTGATGGCCACTAATTAACAGTTTTGCTTATAAATAAGCTAGCGACGGACATAATATTCTTAACAACGTAGCATGAAGAGTGGTTATTAAAAACAAAGACTGTATCTTATTGTTTTATTTTACTTACAGTATGATCTAAAAAGAACTTTTATTTTTTATTTAAGGTATGTGATTTTTATATCAAATTCAAATCGTTCAAATTGTGCACACCTTGATAATTTTTGTTAATAACTACCCATATTTTGTATTTGTTCATCTCTGAATATCCAAAGACAATGATGAAATTGCGGAATTTTGGACAATAGTTTTTTTCGTTTGTATTAAATAACAATTAATACAACTTATCATCTCTAAAACAAAATATTGTTTATCGATGGTGATGAGAAAAAAACTCTTCATTTATTGGATATTAATGACGGTCGATTTTTTTTCGCAGAAACCGTATAAATAATTTTAAAGATTGCTTCCAGTTCTTTGTAATAACATGTGGTCATGTAAAGTAATGAAATTACTACTCTTACTAGAGAAAATTGTGACTATTTGGTTTGACGAGAGAGGTTTAAATTTGAATCGTTTTAGTTTCTTGATAAACTATTTATTTGTGTATTGATTTAATTCATATTTACTTAGTAGATTTCGATTGTAATACGATAAATAAATATCAAAGTATTTTAGTTTTAAAACTTCTTTTTTGATAAACAGTTGTTAACTTTTTCGACTTATAGCGTCATAGGAGCAATGAATTGTTTTATTATTTAACCAGAAACATTAAATGTATTGATTTCTCAATCAATATATGTACATATTTGTTTGTATTTTACGATACTAAAACTTTAACGTAAAATAAAGAATTATTTAGCAATACTCTTGTCTTTAACTATTCGCTATTTTCGCTGAATATAAATTTTGTTTTGCAATAAAGAAGGGTAAATAATAAGTTTTGGTAAAATACAGCATTCAAAAATGATATGCTTTAAGTCAGAAAGAGAAAAACAAATTGGTGCTTTATCTAAGCTCAGCCAAATGCACAGATTTGCATAATATTCATGTTTAATTGATTGAAATAGCATTAGCTTAATATAAAATTTAAATTAACTTCGATTATTCCACGCATTGTGTTACTAACTGTGACACGTGTTTTGCCTCTTTCAGAGGCATCTTCAGACTTACTATCGCAAAGTTTGCTTAAGTAATTAATCAAGGTTAATTTAAATTTTCTATTAAAATGAACATCCACAAAGTTACCGCCGAAACCATCGGAAGTTGCATTAGCTTGGCAAATAAAAACGTATCATATCAATTGAAGCTAACTTCCTTAAACTAGTTTTGATGGGATCGCAATCCAAAATAGCTATCAACTAAACACCAAATAATTGTAAAAAATAGCTTGATAGGTCCTTAGTGCAGTGGTCAACGTCGTTGGTTTCCGTGGTAGATCTCACTGGCTCGAACAGCATTTTTTCAATAGATTTCTGTCCAAAGACATGAATATTTGTTATATTTAAAAAAGCCCTACCACCCTTCCAATTCTAAAATAACTACACGCAGCGAGAGTGATGAGCTTACCAATAGTACTGTTTAAGCTATATTACTTGTATTTCTAATTTCTTAAATAAGTAATAAAGAGTAATGAGCAGATTTTATTGAAAAAATTCTATTGTGATGCCTTCATTATAAGACGATATGCTCTACAGAAGGGGGAGCAAACTTTTCGGATGAAGGGCCAAATTCAGGAATTCAAAATAAGCGGTGGGTTTTTATGTTTACATTATTTATTATCATGAAAAAATACAATCTAATGAGAGGAATGTAACTGTTTTACGTTTTTTAATTTTTTTAAATTCTGGTGCTACTTTTGTAGTTGAGATTTAAGAAACTGTTTGTTAATGTTCATCGGTGATGTTTGATCGTAAAGAGTTTTTATTGAGGTTAATGATTGAAAATGTTTGTTCACATATATAATTGATCCAAAAATCTTCGATCAACCTTTATTTAAAAGGTGTCAAAAGATAAAATTTTAAAAATATAATATTGCTCGTGGGCCGCAGAAAAATACGCGGCGGGTCGCATGCAGCCCGCGGGCCCCGGTTTTCCCGTGCCTGCTCTACAGTCTACATAGAGAGCGTACGTGGATTAAAAGAAAAAAAAACACTTTGATATTTTTACCTATGAGTTTCTTTTTTTATCGTATACTCAAATAAAAACGCGAGCTTTTCAAATGATATCCATTAAAAAGTATCAGGTTTCACATCTTATATGGTTGCACAGAAAACAAAATACACAGTGGGAAGCTGTATGGCTTACCAAAATATTTTTCATGCGATGCAAAAGTGAGAGTCGATCTAATTATTTACAAACAGTGACACAGCCATTAGAGGTAAATGTGGATGGATAAGGTTACATATATGTTTATTTATTGCTTTTTTCATTTTTACAAACGCAAACAATAACTCAATATTAGATATTGCTCTTTTAATATTATTTTTGGCATTGGTATCGCGTATTTTTGACTCGTCATAAAATAATATATATCCGTATACAAAATTGCACTTATCCACGATATGAGTAATTTAATACCAACATACAATAAGCGTATGTACGAGCATAATTTTGAATTCAATAAAAAAAACCTCATATTTATATTTATAAATAAATCGGCTTTAACGTAATATTTATTTTCGGACTAACGTAAGCTGACCAGGTTTTTAATGGAATCTAAATGAATATAAATATACTACTGATTTAATCCTGAGACAGATATGTAACGCCCCGTGGTACTAACTTAATACTTACCATCCGCGAGTTTTTTTGTGAAATGTCTCAAAAGTTTCACAGCGAGATCGGAAACATTTAAGCTCAAAGATCTTTAATCTTCACAATTATGACGAGACAATTCCTGAAAATCGTTTAAGACCGAGTGCAGTGCTGCTCGACGACCCTCCATATATTTTTTGTTTCGTTTAAAATTAATAAACTATGTGAGAACAACCTTAGCATCATGGAAATGACTCTCTTTGGTTAACTTCTTTGTGTATTGTATTTGTATGTATGTATGCCCATGTGTGGATATAGTATGAGGAGAGGCATGTTTAATGTGATTTGTAAATTATTTTACATGGAGTTCCCGTGAACTGGCTTCACTAAAGATTTTTCTCCTCTGTAGCGATCACGCTCTTCGGACAGCAACGATGGTAGGGAAATAAAAACTTTCAAAACATTAGCGATGAAGGAGACTCGAAGAACTTTAACGCTCACGCGTCCTGGGACTTAATGCTCCACAAATTTGATATTCAAAAAAAATCAATATAAGTTTTTTGTCACTTCACCTTAGCTCAAAAACTTATGTTTAAAAAAGAAAAATAGTTTGTAAATATTTACAATCTATATAACGGCTTTCGCGTGGAAAAAAATTTGAAAACATTGTTACAGAATTTTTTTTCCCAGTCATGAAACCTCCTTCAAATGAAATAACGTTTTCCTGACAGAGGGATCAATTCCAATTTCTGTAAAAGACATCTGAAAGGATGATTATTTTTAAAATATTCAAATTGTATGCAGTAATATCAACGCGTGGTTTCAATTAATTAATGTCAGATTACGAAATGATGATTAAAACAAAAACATCAAGCTTTTTTTCACTAATTTTAAATTTATTATTTTTAACTTTAAATCAAATTCAATTTATTCACATGGTATTAATTTTTTTTTATTAAATAATATTTGTAACGCATTCATTGACTATTAAGCTATATTTCGTTTTATTTGTAATTTTTAGAGATTTCAAATCAAAATATGGACGATCTTTGGAAAATATTTAATAAATTAGTTTCAGTTATAATGTGAGAAAGCGGGCTACCATCTTAAAAAAAACCGGCACTTAAATGTCGAAAATTTTTGATCGGTTTTTTAAACTTGGTTTTTGAAAACCGACAAACTCTTTTTTGTCGGTAGGAGGAGGTGAGTTCACCAAGATAAATAGTTCATACATCGGTCACAACGTTGCAAGATTTACAACTAGTCGAATAATTTAACATGTTTTCTTTTGCCAGAATGTTGATAAGCATTTTTTAAAAATTAAACGAATAAGCATTCGTTATCTTTTTAAAGCATACAATTACAATGGAATCACAATAGTAAATCATTCAATTGATATTAAAATAAAAAAAAACTTAATTACAGTCAACGCGGGTAACTTTGACTAAGTCCTGATTTTATTTGTATTTTTATTCATCGCCGTTACTATTATGTGTGGTATTTTTTTATAAAGATGAGTATCAGCGTTTTAAGATTCATTTTTTGGAAATATTTCTTTGTTCAATATATAAATACATACAGATAAAATAATGTTGGCCAAATTTTGCACCATAATAAGTACTATAAATTCAAGAATTTTAACTTTTATCCTCGATTTCGTGTATTTTGGACATAACCGTAGGCTAAAAAACATAAAACGCATTTTTTATAAAGTAGGAATACAAATTAAAAATATTGCCAACCTGAGTTTTTTTAAATATGATGGACACCTAACTAACATCTGACAATATAGAAAATATGATGCATTATAATTCATTTGTTGTCCTCTAAAGCATAGTTTCTCAACCTTTTTAAGCCCGTGGCCCCCTTTTGAGTCTCAAATTTTTCCGTGGCCCCCCTATCCATAGTAATAAAATTCTCGGGGCTCGGGAAAAATTAAAAAATATACATTTATTTTTAAAAAAATACAACACAAAATTTTGTACACAAATTATTATTTAAAAATTTAAGATTTCGACTGAAGGTGCATGGTGGAATTTCAATAAATTTGAATCGTTCAAATTATGTACATTCTCACAGATTTTGTCACTAACGACCCGGGTTTCGCCTTTTGGCATCTTCAGGCGTTCATCTACACGGATGAACTTGAACTGACGCTTAGTAAATGAATGTTTCGTGTTTGTATAAGAAATGCCTGGATACTACTTATATGTCCTATTTTCTTTGATGTGGAAACTTCTTAAAGCTTTTTAAATTATTCAAATGGTTTTTCTTTCATTCCCGTGTGTTTTGTATAAAATGGATATTAGTATTAGCGAAGTAAAACATATTAAGCACATGAGTTTCATATTGTCACGGGGTGATGAAAGAAATCCGTGGACAAGATAGTCAATACAATATTGTCGACACTTACTTTTAGATGCAGTTATTATGGTAACCCTAAATACTATTGGAAAATAATAGAAAAAGTATGTAAGTATAATACATACATTATTTCTGCCACATGGCTCCCGGTTGAGAAACGCTGCTCTAAAGGGCTACACAATACCATGTCTTACCTAAGAAATATACAGGTGGCAATAGTATGACCATAACATTATAAACGGCATAGTTTGAAACCTTTTTTGTGGAAGTGAGCCAATGTTACACTGATATCCAAAGTTACCCTTATTGACTGTTATGAGAATTTGTTTATTGTATCTTTGAACTCAGACATTAGCTCACAAAAAACAGAGTGCCACTAACAGATTTATTTGTAATTGGTTATGTGCTTATAATTATTGCAAACCACTTAGTTTAATTTTCAGCATTCCCAACGCACTTTTGGCATCTTATAAAAGTGATGAGAAAATACGGGGCATGTTTTTAAGGGGTGTTTGAGCTGTAGGGTGAGGGTGCTGACCCGAAATTTTGGGTCGCGATGTTTATAAAAGATCCGCGTTCGGTTATTGATAAGTGATACCGGCTAACATTTCAAGTGATTGATGTTCGTTTTTTTATCGCCCGACATTATCACTCAAAATTCGGCCCAGCGTCCGAGCCCGGCGGTGACTGGCCGGTTGTATTTATGTTTTTTCTCCTTCACCCAAAATGGTTGTACTCGTGACGTATCTAATGTATCTTTTATCTAGACAGGAGACATTCGATGTTTTCCATGTTAATAATTGATTGGCATTTCCTTCCCTTTCCATGTTATTATATAAACACCGTCAACAAAACAAGGAAACTTTTGTTATTTACTAAATGAAAAGTCATTCGTGGAATTATCTTCAATGAACTCATATTTTGTCATGAGACTGGCAAACGTTGTTTAGTATCAAAATTGACAACTAATAATTAACTTTTCCGGTTCTAAGCTCAAGAAATGCGACCCCAATACCCACATTTTCTTCAATATCTATTTTAATATGGGCGATACAATGTTTATAATTACGGTATTTTTGGACCTTTTAGTAGTTTATATAAATACGCGATAAGGCGATAATCGATCGTTCGTAAGACAGATGGTCTAAGCTCGTCAGTTGCAATTTCATATGTGTGCTGGGATGACGTCTTTTTGAAACGCAACTTCAAATATGATTATTTATTAAAAAACCACGGATTTTTATAAAAAAAAATGTATCAGGAATGATGCAGAAAGATATTTTAAAACCCTGAGACTATTTTTTTTTAAATTCATAAGAATAAGGCCAATAATGAGGAAATCACTGGGTTCTCTAAACGACCTCCATCGGCAGAGAAGTATTTTTCTAGTCTCCGAGCCGCGAGAGTTAACTTGAACAAGAGGATTCTTTGGTATTTATATCTAAAAAAAAAACACTGTTCGCAGGAACATCAAGACAAATTTAAAATTTCGTTTTCGACACAAGTTTAATCGTTTTTTCATGGCTTTGCAGATACGCTAACTGTGATTAACACTCTTGTGTTTTCTTCATCCATGTCAGCTCCTAATGTGGAGCATATGGTCTCTTAATGGAGATATCTCAACAGAAGTTTTTTTTACGAGAACTGTTTGTTACTCAGTCGCTCAACCTCTTCTATTCAAAGAGGGTAGTAGAGATATAAGAATAAGACTAGGACAGAACTAGTGGGAGAGAGTTTTTTAAAAATCATAACACTCATGCCTTGGAATGGAAATCGATCCATCGATTGAAAAAATATGGCCCGTTATGGGACTCGAGCCCATGAAGTTTCACACGGAAGCCTACAACGCTAACCACCGCGCCGCCATAACACTCTAACACTCAAGTTTACCAAGAAAAAAATCATCTATTTCATAACAGGTGGCCAATATATCACTTAAACCATAGGTGATTTTTTATCACAAAGTAAAATGGATCGCTCCAAGAAGACAAAATAAACAGTGTGGGATCAAAATATATTGAAAAAAGCAAAAAATATACGCCGCTCGTAAAACAAAAAAATGTCATTATTCCATATTATATCCCATGTTGTTATTTCGAACATAGTAGCCGAATTGAGGGCTGGGGGTAGCTGGAGTAAGGGATGGAATTCAGACCAGTACACTCAATTCAAAGTATTCTCGTAAATCTTATGAATATATTTTATATATTACAATACAAACATTTTGTTGGAATTCATTTGAAGACCGAACATCAGATACCGATGGAATATTTTCGTTACTGAACGGCAATGTTGAATTTCGTTTAATAAACAAAATAAAATTTATATTTATACACGCTGTACCTAACAAACGTTCGTATTTTTACCGGTAATTTATTTACTGCTTATCCAAAAACGTTGATTTCATAGTGATAAATTCTCTTGGAGTAGAATTTCAATAATAGTATCTTCCTATGGGCTCGGTGTTTCTTTCGAACACGAAATCTCCGTACATGAATTCTCCTATCAAGAATACTGCCAATTCCGTACACAGAATATTCTATAAATTCATTGTTTTATTATAATAGTGTTATATAATTACTCTCATCGAGACTAGAGACGTTAAGTAATTAAGTAAAAAAAAGTTCTCATGGGAAAAAATATGCTGACGTAACATATTTTTAAAAATTCATAAAAATAGCAACTGTAGTTTTTAAAAGGAATTATGTGATAATTTTGTACAAAAAAATTGCTTTTTGCATTAAAGATACCGACCGATATTGTCAATTGATTGATAAAGAAAGAATCACGTTGTGCATCGATTGAGTGAAAGTTATGTTGTATTTTTAAGGTGTTCACTGTCAATTGGAATGGAATGGCATTATAATAAAAATAATAAAACATTTTTAGTACTTTTTCCACATAAAATTTATTGGATAAGGACCGGTTTCGCTCATCGTGAGCATTTTCAACTGATAAGAAATACAGTGAAACAGTCATATTTATACAAAAGTTAAGTAAGAAAAACAAGGTATGACAAACAATTGGTATTACAACTAAGCAAATGAATTGAAACAAAATACAAGAAAAATTTACTGGAAATAAAAAGTTGAAGACCGCTTAGCAATGCATTGCATTATATTTCTTATCAGTTGACAATGCTCTCCATGAGCGAAACCGGTCCTGATCCAATATTTTTTATGTGGAAAAAGTACTAAAAATGTTTTATTATTTTTTTTATGTTGTATTTTTAAGTGAGATATAATTTAGAACTTCGATTGAATGTGCTTGATGAAACTTCAATATCAAATTTGAATCATTTTGATTCTGTCCTCTTCCATAAGTTTGGTCGATAACGACCCGGGCTTCGCTTTTCGTCATTTTCAGGTTTTATCAAGTGCACGAATGCACTTGAACAGACTCAGTTCAAGTGCATTCGTGCACTTTTTTAAGCATCTTGGGTTTCAGAATAGATATGAACCGAGAGATCTTTGAAATACACAATAAAAACTCGTGATTATCATTGTAGTGTAGATATGACAATAAAATACTTGTAAAATTTTAGTTTTGGAAAGATTTTATCTCGTTTCTTGCACTAAAAATCTTCCACGACCGTGGCTGAATTATATAACCGAATATCAAAAACCTCGATGTGTATTTTCTCAGGATCATATTTTTGACGTGTCACTATTTACGTCGCTTGTACTCAATATCCTTCATCCAGGGGTGTAAAAATGGCAAAAAAATACGTACGAAATTTTACTTTAAAACCGAGCTTTTCTTCAAAGCATGACTTTCTGCTGAATATAGTATGCGAGCATAATATTACCGGCAGCGTGGGTCTCAAGCACACACCAATCTCGCCAAATGATATTCTTTGCCGAGGATTTTTTGAAATATGAGAGACCTCAAAGAATAAATTACTATCGTTTGATGGAAAAAGGCAACAGTAAACAGAGCTTTCTCTTTTATTGAAGCCGAAAACCTCAATAAAACACGTTTTATGGCGCAAATACTTCTAAGTATTACTCGTCTCACAGTATCACTATTTATTTTCAGAATTTTTAAGAGTTCAATAAAAGATAAATAATATATCTTCATGAATTTAATAACAGGTAAACCTTGATGTTTTTTAATTGCGTTGGTAAAGTAGGGGCATTATAGGTATTCACCGAAAAGCAATACATTCGATATTACGATTTTATAATGAAGTTTTTTTACTCTGTTAACATTTTGTCATCTGTTAAAACATCGTATGCGCGGTGTATACTTTTATCTTCATTATGTTGTATATTTTCTGTGTTTTTCTTTCCCTTATTGTTTCTACCTGAAGCATGTCGATTACCTGTGTTGTTTGAATGGGCGTCGACGTTTTCCAGGAAGGAACATCCGGTCAATCAGAAAAAATACATGAGACAAGTTTTGGCTTCTTCGTACCCATATTATGTGCCTTGGAAACAATGAACAGACTTTTACGTACAACATCTTCCAAACTAAAATTATCAGTAGAAGAATATTTCGTACACAGATTCTTTCGTACATAGAAAACTCTTGACACAAAAGATTCGGTAAATTTTAATATTTTAACAATGAAATTTAAATGTGTTTCTGAAAAGCTGTTCTTCTGCTATTTTTAAACTTTATTTTGCGTTTTACTAACTTGAAAAATATTTGTCCCCTTTGCCGTAGATCGTTAAAAATTAAAAAACATTTTTTTTTGCTGAGAATATTAATCAAAGAAATTATTACTGTCTGGATCTTTCTATATACGGAAGAATTGTATGCGAAAGATTCACGAAACTTTTACCAACAGTACGTATATCGTGTATGAATGCATATTAAGCTTAATGTTTAAGTAAGAAAAATACAGCTTTCACAAGCTGTAAATTTCGATCAATGCTATTGTATTGAAACAGAGCTTTTACATTGTTAGGATGAGAATGTAACCAAGCATTTTGTAGTACTAAAGCTATGCTACTTTTTGGTCTCTTCATGTTTGGCATGCTATGAAAAATTCTCATAAAAATAAAAATATTTTTCAAATAAGATACATGAACTTCTTGTCTTTGAAGGACACACCTCGTTGAAGCGTGAGCATATAAAATTTGATTTTTATTACTGCAGTATCAACATTTTTATGCTTTTAATGCGGTGTAATGGAAAAGGGCTTTATAACATTTTGATCTCTGAAAGGTCCCTCTTTTGGTTTTAATATTTTTACAGCACACATAATTATAGTATTTGCAAATATAAACCTTGAAAAAACAGGTCATATCACGTCGAAAACTGTCAATGGTAACACTGACTTATTCAAATTTGAAAACATAAAACAAACAGTAAACATATTTGCATAAATTAAATAAAAGAATCTTTTTACCGAGCTTTTCGACAATACATAAAAAAAATACAATCAAACGATTTATCATTGGTACAATACGATAGTTGTAACATTTTTTTTTGTCTTGCCAAGCATGGTCTTAACCATTTTGGATTTATTGACTACTAATGGAGCATCACACCGCAGGCTATTTTTTTTAGTTAACTGGTAAGTAATGGTCTGGTAGTTAACCGATCGCTTTCACTAATGACTGCTTTTAGGAACAAATAAAAGGGTCAAAATGTTAACATCTCCAACAAATCCATACTTTGGTTGAAAAATCAATCTATGAAACTTTCCATTCAGGGATTCAAAGTTATAGCCAACGCAACCTTTGATTACTTTTGAACAGATCTCACAAAGGAATCACTATTCTTTAATATTATGGTGTTAAATTAATAACTAAAGTCTGTCATCTCTGCTAGTTTTAGCTATGTTGCCAAGCGAAAGCTATTTTTCAATTACCTTTACAATAGCTTGTCTGATGATGATTCATAAAGAAGCATTTTTTATACAACCGTGGAATAACTCACCTCAATTTTGATGTCACATTTATAATTTGGAATTTATAAAAACTTTATTTTTAAACATATACAATAATATAATAATCAAATATACCCAAATTTGAATAGTTCAAATTATGTACATTCGCACAGATTTTGTCACTAACGACCCGGGTTTTTGACATCTTCAGGTGTTCAAGTGAATGGATGAACTTGAACTGACGCTTAGTAAGTACATATTTCGTGTTTATATAAAAAATAAATGTATCATTGAGTTTAAAGCCATCGCTGTCGAAAAAGATTAGCCCATGGGAGTAGTTTTATGAATTATATTTTTTTTTGTCGGAAAAGGTTTTATGATTATATTTATATTTATATAGGGTATAAGAGGCATGTGCAGCTGATCTTTTAAAGGCGATTCGCATAATTTGAACGATTCAAATTTAATATTGAAATTCCATCAAGCACCTTCAGTCGAAATCTTAAATTATACAAATATATCCAATTTTAGTCATTCAATTTTTATAACTTTCACTAATGACTTGAGTTTTCATTCAAGTATTTTCATGCATTTATTTTTATTAATAAACTCATAAAGAACAAATTATAAATGTATTTTGAATCTCAACAAGTTGGGTTCCTATAACCACTCGTTGTGTAATTTACAGCTTGTGTTTCTCATATTGTTAGATATAGAAAAGATAAAAAAATATATACAATAAATAAAGGGATAACTGAACACTTTTTGATGCACATAGATTGGTTCATTTTTCATTAAATTCTTTTGAATACATGTAATTTTTCATTTTAACGTTGTTCACACACGCTTCTTGCAGCGTATGCAAAAATCTGATATTCAAATGTTACAGATGCATATTTTTGTTGAACACCTTTTCTCGGCGTAGAGTTTTCTCAATAAATTCAGAACAGCGTGTTTTACATACTACACCCCACGGCGCAGAAATGAACAAAACATAAGAAGAATAATATATTGCTGAAACAGACTGAGGTCTCAATATGATCTGAAATAACATTATAACTTTGTATTACGCCTTTATATTTCGCATATCATAACAAACGATCGAAGCCGATTTTAATATCTTATGATACTTTGAAAGTTTTATGAAAATTTGAATCTATATTCCATGAGAACAGCAGCACTTGTATATTTTGTTTTTTTGAACAAACATTATTAAGAACAGTGTATGTATTTCGCAACAGAGAATTTGTTTTACGTAGTACTGATTTTTTGTTTATCAATTCGAGCATTGATTGCAAAATGCTAACTCTTCTGTATATTCAGTTTTCCAGATACATATTTTGTACAGCACACTAATATTTATCGGAATTTTTACGAATGCGGTTTCAAGTTGGTTTCTGTATTGCAGTATTTTTTTTAAATACAGTCTAGTGGCAATAAACCTGAATAAAATCAATTGAGCGCGTGCCCGATCATAAGTAACAAAAGCTTTACTATATTTAGTCGTTGGCCCCATTTTTTTTATATTGACAAATTAAAAGTGATCAACTGTCAATTTTTTCCAATTATATAGATTTTTTTACTACTTATGGCTAGGTGTTTTTGTATTGTATGCAAAGGAGAATTATTTTTCATAAAATCGAAATAAAACTTGACTTTTTTAATTGATCACATTTTTCCAGACTAAAAATTTCGCTAAGCCAAGAGTCTGAAATGACTAATAATCTGTCTTTTAAAAAACATAACACGCTTTTTTACTCTTATTACATTTACATATAAAGATAAGGACTGCTTTCACTCAACACGATAATTTTCAAATGATGAATATTATATATCAAACAATTGCTTTTAAAAAATATCAATAAGTTACACTTAACTGACTATATCTTAAATGTTTTAGACGTCTAAAAAAAGTGCTACTTATTTGCAATCACATAAAAAAATTGATGTAAAAAAGTCACTTAGAATAAATTCAAACGTTTTTCTAAAATTTAACATTTTATCTAATTTAAACAAACAATTGTGGAATTAGTACAGAAGAGCAATTAATTTTTCAATTTACAACCTTCAAAAATTAACAGAGAAAACCTTAAAATTGGAGTTTTATGTAATTCAGAATTACGTGTAAAAGTTTAATTTTTTCGAATTAAATTTACATCAATAAGACTAACAACAAATCCTTATACTCAATTTCTAGCAAATTAAATACAGTTGATGAATTAAATACTGTATGTATTTGAGGCTTTCTTCTTCTTTGGCCATGTTCGCTCCCTATGTGGAGCATAAGGTCGCCACGCGCCACCTCTATGTTTCCCTGTCTCCCGCCAATTGCTTTGCTTCCTCCCATGACATGCCAGCATCCCTCAGTTCCGCCGAGTACATCCTATGGATAGTACCCGACGGACGTCCGGGACGCCGGAATCCCACCGGTCGAAAGAAGAGGCAGGCAGGATTGAGGCTTTGCGGAGGCATCCGCAGCACGTGACCCAGCCAATTCCAACGTCTCTCCATAACCACTGACGTGACGGGACGCTGTCTTGTACGCTCCCATATCTCTGAGTTCCTCACAAAATCAAACCACCTCACCCTCATTATCCGGCGCAAGCATCTGTTCTCGAAGCACGGTATACGGTTTTCGTCGGGTGCCATGATTCACAACCGTAAAGCAGTACCGTCAGAATGCAAGCGGTGAATAAGTGGCATTTAGTTTTAATCGAGTACAGCTGTGTGTCCCAGACAGTCCGCATTGATTTGAATGTGGCTCCAGCCATTCCTAAACGAATGGTGAGCTCCTTTTTTTATTTGAGTAGTGCATCTCAAAGGCTTTGGTCTTCTTGATTGCGGCTTCACGTTTTTAGTATTCCAATTTGATACATTGATTGTCAATCAATAATTACTTTGTAAATCTATGAACATGATATGTATTTTAATACATTCAAATTTGGTTCGTTATCAAATTTGTTCCTCGGCTCGCGAATCAAATTCATAGACTTTAACTGATTTTATTGCTATAAGTTATCGACAGATTGCTAACGATCGGCACATTACGGAAGAAAATTCTTTGAAATTACTTCCTTGCCATGCTACATTCAAAATAATAATATGAACCGATTACTGTCACACAAGTTTTTTATGTCGCCTTTTTATTTCTACCCCCATCTAGTAATCCCAAGTTTTTCAGACTAAATAAGAACCCTTTTATCAATATTTAAAAAAAAAATCAAAGTTTTGAAAATGATTTATTATTTTTTTTCATGCTATTTAAAAAAAACATTTGGTCAAAAACGATAGAAAATTCGGACTCATTTACGTGTGCATACCATGCTGCGTTTTTTTTCATCAAATAAGATTTATTTACAACTTTCTTTAATTGACTTTTCTTAATAATACGCTATGTTCTCAGTTAAAGTTAATCCGTGCACTTGAACGCCTGAATATGCTGAAAGGCAAAACCCGGGTCGTTAGTGACAAATTTGTGTGAATTTACATAATTTGAACGATTCAAACTTAATATGCCATATTGCTTATTTCACTTAGTTTCATTGATTATGTCATTTTGCTGGCAGTTCAAAATTTTAACATTCAACTAGCACTTGCACAGACACATTTCCTCTGAATTTGCGACGTGCAACATGCGCAAGCGCAATATTTGTGATTAACACATATATCAAAGCACACGTTTATAAATTTACTACAATTCTCATTTTATTGTTATGACATAAGAAGAAATATAAACTTAAATATCACAGATGATTTTTTCATATACAGATTTTACTACAATAAACGAAATTAATATGGAATGTTACAAAATATTTTTATAAAAATGAAAATATGCATTTCATAAATCTGGTATCAATATTTATTGGATAATAGCTTGAAGCTATCTATAAATCCTTATTCTACTTCACTTAACCGAAAATGTCAAATGCAATGGAAGGAAATTCGTTTTGTATTAAATGAAATATCCATTCATAAATGGAGCACTGGAATAAATTGCGATATATTTCAATTTTTAATATCTGTTACGTAGAAACATATTCTTCAAAAAGTTTTTTTATATATCCTCAAGGTACAAGTACAACTATTTTTATATTTAAATATAACAAGTTGACTTATCATTAATAAAAATCCATTTTTTAATTTAAGATTTCGACTGAAGTTGCTTGGTGGAATTTCAATATTAAATTTGAATCGTTCTAACTATGTACATTCTCACAGATTTTGTCACTAACGACCCACTAGTAACTAGTAACGTTTGCTAATCACTTAATTTCGAAAGGAAACGTGTTCAATCAGGAACAAGGGGTAAAAATGTTACACCCAAATACGGACAGTCATAAGCTCTTTTTCCAGGAAACTTTGGAAATATATAGAGCACAATTGCATAGTCTTCCGATTTTAAATGAAATATTAAGCCTACCGGGATCTCCACTTCTAAACCCTATATAAATATAGTCATAAAACCTTTGCCGACAAACAAATAAATATAATTCTTGAAACTACTTACTACTCGAATCTGTGGGCATTCCTATGAGCTTATCCTTTTTGCCACCAATGGCTTTAAACTCAATGATACATTTATTTCTTATATAAACACGAAGTTTTCATTTACTAAGCGTCAGTTCAAGTTCATTCGTGCACTTGAACGCCTAAAGATGCCAAAAGGCGAAATCCGGGTCGTTAGTGACAAAATCTGTGAGAATGTACATAGTTTGAACGATTCAAATTTAATAAAAATCGAATTAAATAATTCGATTTTGTCATGTCAAATATATTGTCATGTGAATACATGACAATATGTTTGTTTCCTACGTGGATAAAATTTTAAAATTGTATTATAAAGATGTTTCTTCTTTTGAAATACTTACATTTTAACTACTTTTTCTTTCGATATCTGAGAAAAAAATTTCTGTCACAATATTGCGCCAATCCATTTTCAATATAAATTTAAATATTATTTATTTTTATTGTCCTTGTTTTGTCAGCACGTGTGTGATGTGTTTTTAAATCAGTTGATATATATAAATCATAGGCGTTTATTTATATTGACACTTAAGAAGAAACTTGGTGAAATTTATAACAATTACTTGTGGGAGCCTTATAAAAAATATCCAAGTGTTATATTTCAAGTATTCTTTCTTTTAAAATATTATACGGTAAAACATCGATTCGATGTGTCTGGAATTCACGTTTATCAGTTATTGGAATGAACATGTTGCAAGATTTTACTTTAAATACTAAATTTTACGTTTTTATTTACCGCGATACTTGCATAAAATGTTCAAAATAAAATTTAAATTATATACATACATTTAAAGGTTTATTGGTGGTTTTTTAAGTTAATTAACTAGCTGGAATGAAAAACTTTTCACATCAATTTATTGAATAAAAAGAGTTATACATTACATTAACAACCAAGAAATAATTTTATTTATTTATTTAATTAACATTTTACAAGGTTGACAAATTATAAATTTAAAACTTTTACAATGGAAAAAAAAATAGTATAATTTAATATTAAACGCAATAAAAAAAAAGTGGCAAGGAAGTCAACTGAGTAAGCTCCGACGAACTCTACTTTAATACATAAAAAATAGTATTCGTCGGAACCCGCGTCTACGTGAAATATGTCGACATCCGAAGCAATATTGTTGAACACCGTTAAAGCTCTCCCCAGTGGCATCTCCATTGGCAGGCTGGTTCTACACCTTGGGAGAACAAACAATTCATGTCCACGATTTCTCAAAAAATAATCAGGAACATTTAGATTCACATTCTCAAGAATGGTGGAATTCTCATTTTGGCCTCGTATAAGTCGAAAGAAATATATGGCCAGATACATTTCTCTTCGAACGTTCAAGCTATTAAAGTTAAGCATGCCTAAGAGAAAGTCAGTTGGATAAAGCCATGGGTAATATTCATACACCCTCATATAATATAAAATTAAATTTGACCACATTGTTATTCCACGGATTGTGAAAAAATGTGACACGTGTTTTGTATCTTTATGAATGAACTAAAACAATGTCTAATTCTAAATTCTTAAATTACAAAATAGAGCTTTGAGAGAAAGGGTTTTGTTACTTCTAGCCGCTGGGATAGGTAACAAATACACACTTATAGTACTACTGTAAAGTAATTTATGTTAGATAAAAAGTTTGTGACAAATCCGTGTAGTAAAAAAGTTATCATTTTTTATTATTGAAAATGAACTCGCGATCAAGGAATACATTTAACTCTTTAACTTTACCCACAATCTGATAATAATTGTATACTTTTTTTATCGTTATTTTCATTGGTCTCTTCAGAAACATCAGATTGAGGTTTTACTCTACAATATATGAAGCCTATAGAGGTGAAATGAACCAATTAGTAAAATGGCAAAACTTTTTTCTTGTACTTTTAAGTACAATCACGTCTTTACTTGGTATTTTGGTGGATTACATATTTGTATTTAACGAGAATGAAACGATACTTTAAGACGTGTAGAATATTTCAACGAATCTAATTTATCTTTTTCTTAAGTACCACTTGGGTCACTTCACCTATAATTGTAATTAAAACACTTTTATTTACTCGCGTCACAGTAAAACGAAACTGTCAATATGTATTGTAAACATAATGTTTATTTTAATACATATGTTTGAATCTTTATTTATTTTATCGATTAGCAATTTTAAGCTTCAAATATCAATAACTTCGAATCGTTCAAACTGTGTTCATTCTAACAGATTTTGTCACTAACGACCCGGGTTTCGCCTTTCGGCATCTTCAGACATTCAAGTGCACGGATGAACTTGAACTGACGTACATAGTTTGATGTACATAGTTTGAACGATTCAAATTTAATATTGAAATTCCACCAAGCACCTTCAGTCGAAATCTTAAATTATATCAATAACTTCAATGAGAAAGAGCCGCGTAATAATAGACTAATAAAGGATTTGAATCTATTTTTGATTTTAAACACAACAAATAAACAACCTTATCCACTTCGCTCCGTTAAATAATTCTGTCCAATCGTACATATTATTGTATATTTCATCAAAAGATTTAACGTATATAATTTTTGGATTATTCAGCATGATAATAATTTTAAAACAAAAAAGACGAGAGTAAAGCATACTCAGTGATATCTTACTTTATAGGTACATAATAATGTGTATTTAGTTGTTTCAAAGTCAAGTTGGGGAAGATCGTAAATTTTAACTTGTAGAGGACGTTTTCGTCCTTCTGAAACCGCTGCTTCTGTTTCGTACAAAAGAGATAAAATAAATTCTCACTTTCTTAATATAATATCTTAATTTTGACTCCGCATTTAACGTTCTCTCATATTTTTTAATATTGTTTTAATAACTTTCGTAATTGTTTTTTTGAGTTCATCCAAAATGTAATTTTCGCCAGGTCACCAGAATTGGTCTCAGGAATATCCGTTTTAGTGAAATTTACATATATACATATATTTAGTGCCTTTCCTATTTAACGCAGTGGAACGGCGTTTCACCAACTAAAAAAAAGCACGGCTTAGAGTTTACATCAAAGTTACAATTTTTACCTTGTTATAAATAATTTTATATTTCTTATTAACATTTCTGCTATAAAATTTATTAGCCTCCTGAAAATTGCATTTTTTTATATTAGAGTAAAATCGAAAACGTCATTGACTCTGAATGTGATAGTGACATCTGTTAATCGGAAAATAGAAACTGATAAGATGCACACTTATGTTACTGAAAGAAACCATCTTTTTTTTTAATCAAAAATGTTTCACTTGGCTTGAGTATTACTTTTAATACTAAATATTTTCTTCAGAAAAAAAACACTCATTTGTACTAATTAAACTTTTATTTAATACGATCCGGACCATGTTTGCTCATGGCGAGCATTATCAACCGAAATGAATGTTTTATTTATTTAATACAGAGACTTTTAACCGATTATTGATAGTGAACACTTTTAATAAATGTGTTTTAGCACACACCAATAAAAACACCATACTAAATAAATCAATTATCTCCATCTTAAATTTGAATCGTTTAAATTATGTACATTCACACAAGTTTTGTCACTAACGATTTGAACAGTTCAAATTTAATATTTAAGTTCCACCAAGCACTTTCAGTCGAAATCTTAAATTATCTCTGTCTTGTCAGAGAATCTTGTCTCAAAAAATATTTAAATCTAAAGCTTGCATAATTAAATAGTTTTAGCATATTTAAGTATAACGACATAGTATTAAAGAAATATATTATATATTTTTTTATCAATACAAATTCACCCAGCGATAACTTTTCTTTTTACCATTATTTAAATATAACTATAAAAATACTATATGTAATATCAATCTGTTGTTTCGTCGCAAATAAATAATCTGAAAACACGTATCCAATTGAGAAAAACATATCTTATAGAAAATTGAAGAAAAGAATTACAGTATACCAATCTATATAAAAAGCAGCTTTTTGCGAAGACTTTTTCTGTATTGCGTGAGAGTTTCAAGTAAAATTCTACCATTTTTTGTTTCAAGTGTACTTGGAAATAAATTGATGGCTTCTTTTTGTATTTGAAGTTTAAAGTAGCGATTTTCTATTGTATATTCAAATGTTTTCGAGCGATACCATGGCTGTGCGATAGTATAAAGAAGTTCAATTCATGTTTGTGTGTTGGTACAACGACCACTTATATAAGTATCTAATAAAACGGAAAAAACCGCTCCTTGCCTAGATTGCTTCGCCTCCTTTTGATGCCCTGGTAGAAAACACAGTTTTATATCCCAAGGCAGTTTCTTGGAAGAGGTTTTTAATGGACACGGTTTCCTAGAGCATTCATTGTTATCTTTTTTGCCTGGTTATAAAAGGTGTTTAGTATTGTGGATAATAAGAAAAAAAATTAAGCGGGAGGCAGATGGTGTGCGATTTGACGCCTAATAAAAGTTTTACTGTTTTTGGTTTGTTTGGATCGTGAACGGGGAATAATAGTCCCAATTTAAGTACTATTGGGAATGCATTCAAAACATTTTTAGTACTTTTAGTTCTCTTAGCAAATTCAACCAATATGTGTTCATATAGAAAGTATATAATTAGCTATAGATCATTATTGGTTGTAATTATATTATTATTATCGTTTAAACCTTCTGCAAAAATAATAAATCCACTTGGTACAATCGAAACAAATCATTTATTTATATTAGAACTGTATTCTGTTTGGTACATTACAACATCAATTTACATACACACTCGATACAAAACCATAGTTCAGTTAGTTACCAAATCGCTATCGTTCCCACGACATTCACTATTCTTATAACCTACCAATTATACTAGGAGTAAAAAATATTAAGAGTAGGCCAGGAGTATATTTAGAACAATTAAAAAACTCGGTTGCTATGCATTTAAAATGTTAATTAATAATTTATAATCAAACTTGTTTTGTAGAATAATTATCACAATTATTGTTCAATGCAATCAACAGTGGTGGTTCTAGATACTGGGCCAGGTGGGCTTAGCCCGGCTTGCATTGTTCACCCAAAATATGTAGACAAAAAACTTTAAATGGGTGAATAAAAATGAACAGCTATTCAGCCGCTGAACAAAATAAATACATTTCTAAACGTAACTAACCTTTCCCAAATTAATACAATATCTTTATTTTGATTTTCTTCTGTCAATATAAGAAAATGCTTTGTCTACCTACAATAATACTGTCGATTATGTTTTGTATTACAATTTTAAGCCGAGGCGGCATAAATAAAAAAGCAATAACCCTATACATACTTCATACAGAACAGGAAACGTGACTTTATTCTGGCGACACCTACGTATTAATAATAATAGCAAATGCTTGAGCTATCTACAATATAGCCCAAGTGCTTTGTTTACACTGGGGCGCAATCAAGCACGATTATTTTTTTTGTATTTTACTCACATTGGCCATACAGAAACGTCATATAAACGTACACGACTGTGCTTCAAAGTTTTAGGCTACTATCAGACATCAGGGGCTACATTAGATTAGCCCATACATACAAACACAAATACCAATCTCGTTGTATTGTATGACAGTTCCTCCGTACGGCTTTTTGTACATGTTAGTTCACTTTGAAGGAGACGAATGAACAGAGGACCTCAGGGTCCAGTTTTTACTATTATATTATTTCTTACTAACATAAGCTTTGATTTTATTATACAATAATTTATGCTTTGCAGTAGTGTCGTAATATTTGTTAATTTGCTTGTAGATTAATGTGTAAGATGAAGTGGAAACATACACAATTTCGTTAATAGTATACAATGCTAAACTTTTCTCTAGTGCACCCAAGATTTTAGTTCAAGAACCACCACTGGCAATCAATACACGAAATTTAATTTAATAAAGCCTCAGAATTTGATTTACTGTCTGCTAACAATATTTACGTAATTGTTGAAAATACAGTCAAAGTTTAAGTTATCTAAATTAAATTCTTCTTTTTGAATGAGCTACAACGGTAAGTGTAATAAATGGTGTTTCTTAGTCAAATTCATTTCTTGGAGCGATGACTTCATTCTTAAATATCGACTCTGGAAAAGGGAAAAGGACGTAACCCACACATATCAAATTTTACAGAAGGCACAAAAAACGTGTTTGAATGATTTTGGGCCCTATGCAAATTATTAAATATACACAACCTGAAAGTGCATGGAGACTTCTAAACTGTTGTTTAATTGATATAATCTAATACTAATTAAAGAAAATGTCCAGAAAAAATCTCTTTTTCAGTCTTTTTTCTTGGTTTCAATTTTCACAAGCTCATCTTTTTTCAAACTTTAAAGCTAAATTTAAATAATAATTCGGCATTTGTAGTTTACATCCTTTGATAGAACGTGTATCAAATTTGATATATTGTGATTATTGAAAAAAGCTGTTTTGAAAAAACTGTAGGTTACGTCTTTTTTCCTTTCCACAGTCGATATACATACATAAAATATTTTTTTATATAATTTTTCACCATCAAATTTTAAAATATCTAATCTTAAATGAAAAGTTTACAGATAATTCGTTATTTTATTATTAATAATGATTTTTAATAATATAAAAAAAAATGTTTTAGTTTTAGTGAAAACATAGATTTTACGTCACTATGCAAATTTTTAAATTCAGCTCTAGTATTTATTTTATCTTGCGATGAAAAAGAATATACAAAGTGTGATTGTATTACTTAATTGAAAATTGATATTGTAAATATTCCAGTCTAACAATAATTTTATTTTATAAAATAATAATTATATCATTATTAATTGTTAACAGTATTAAGATAAAAAGTTAGTTAGCCTTTGATTCCACGAAGGTATTACAATTATAATAATTATCTTTATTACTAATTTTATTGATTTATTTACAGATTATAATTATGTAAGAAGACAACTCTCATTAGCCGTTGACATCTAACTCAAATATACATACACTCCTGTACAATTAAATAATTAATGCAGATCTTCATTTCTTCTCCTTATCACACTCACCTTAAAAACATCTTACAACTATCAATGAAAAACTCGAGCATTTTTTAGTCTTCTTAAAAAAATCTTGATGTCACTAACAGTTTGTAGCATTTTTAACTACTGCCACGTAGTATAAATAACAATATTTTCCACCGAATATAACGAAAATAATCGTCACAAATACATCTCATGACACACTGTCAAACAAGTTGTATTGTTTTCAATTTTAATTTCATATTAAATGTGTTTTACTAATTCAGTTCGACGAATCTATTTTTTATCTCATTTTTTAACTAGACCGGGTTTGTATCTGTCCTCCTTGGTTTCGGAATCCTAGTAAAAACAATCTTCAAGTTTAGGCCAGTTTATCGATTTGTGTTAAAATTCTTTTTTAATATTTATAATTATTGTATCGTAAATAAAACTAATTGTCAGATTTACAAATACAGACAGTTAACAATTAAATTTGTTTTTTAAGAAACTAGTAGCTGTCGAATTTGAATTGTAATAAAAATGTATCATTTTATATTCAATTTTTGCTCTACTTCGTAAGGAATTAAGTCTTTCTCATTATTTTTTATCATACTTAACTCAATAGTAAATAATCGAATCCGTCTCTTACTGTTCGTAGACTTTTGTGAATAAATATATGCAGAACTAAATGAGCTATAAAACAAACGAATTAGTAGGCTTTCGTTCGGAATCTGGAGCACAAATAATAAATATTTAATACTATTGTTATTCTGAGTCACGGTCGGTTAGAGCAATAATATTGTAGGGTTTAATTAAAATTTTAAATGAAACAGTGACCTCTCGCCATGTTTCGGATGATTCATGGCGGACGAAATATGAATTGTGAAAACTTTTTCGAATCCCATAGGAAATTACAGCTGGGAAACAGGCGAAAGAAAACTGGAACTAATGACTTTATGCAAAATATTAGCATCCGTTTTATCATTAGGATTTCAAAAAAAACTTCAATTTTGTGTTTTATTTGTTTAAATTTCAATGTTTGTGACTAACCTTTAAAATATTTGGGTCATGACCATCATCATGAGAAACATGTTATATATCGACTGTAAAAATAAAAAAGGACGCAACCCAGACATTAACTTATTTTTTTTATATGCAGCCTTTTTTTATCAATTTCCGCTCGCAATTTGAAGCATATGGCCTTCTAATGGAGTTATCTCAACAGAACTGTTTGTTACTTAGTCGTTCTTAGTTTCCAAAGAGAGTAGTAAGGATAGAAGGGTAAGGCAAGGACAAGACTAGTAGTTAACTAATCGCTCTCGCTACACCCAGTTATCGAAGGATCGGAATGATGGGAAGGAATTTCTTGACATCACAAACACCCATGCCTTCGAACAGAAATTGATATAAAAAAAACTGGTGTTCGTAGTGGAACCCGTGAGGTTCGGCACGGAAGCCAACAACACTAACCGCTGCGACATAGGACCCGAATTATTACCGTTTTATTCGGATTTTTTTAAAAAATATCAAAAATTAGAATCAATGACTTTTATTATCTGTTTTACGACTGGTAAATATGCCTGCCATTAAATATGTAATATTTTAATTCAATTCATTATTTTTTAAATTGTATGGCTTAAAATATTTTGTCATCGCACACCTGAGATAGTTTTAACGTACGCTGGCAGATGATTTGACGTGCGCTAAAACAAATTCTATCAAGACATGTTTTTTTTTAAATCACATAATATCAACATTGTCAGGAAGAGCGGATTAAGATCTGTATCAAGACAAATCAATGGTTTTTAGCTAATTTTAATTTATTTATCGAAGCATATTTTTTAAATACATATTGACTGTGGAAAGGAAAAAGGACGTAACCCTCAATTTTCAAAAACAGCTATTCGATAATCACAATGTATACTACTCGACACACATTCTCTCAAAAGGGTGGAAGCTGCAAATGCCGAATTAGTATCTAAATTTAGCTTTTAAGTTTGAAAAAGATGACCTTGTACAAAATTAAAACCAATAAAAAACACTGAAATAAAAGTTTTTCTGAGACAATTTCTTTAATCAATATTAGATAACGTCAATTAAACACCAGTTTAGAAGTCTCCGTGCACTTCAAGGTTGTGTATAATTCATAATTTGCATATATCACAAAATCATCAAAACACGTTTTTAGCGCCTCCTGTAAAATTTGATATGTGTGGGTTACGTCCTTTTTCCTTTCCACAGTCGATATGATCAAAAAACATTGACAGCCGTGTGGTCGAGTGGTCAACGTTGTTGGCTTCGGCTACGGAGGGCCCGGGTTCAAATCCTGGTACAGACAGTTTTATAAATTGATTTTTCAATCGATTTGTGAATTTCTGTTCAAAGGCATGGATGTATGTGATGTCTTGAATTCCACTCTCTCACCCATCCTATCCTATAAACGGGGCGTATCGAGAGCGATTAGCTTACCACTAATCCTGTCTTAGCCTTATCCTTCTATCCCTACTCAATTTTGGAAAAAGAGAGGTTGAGCAACTGAGTAACAAGCAGTTTTCGTAGAAACACTTCTGTTGAGATAAACTCCATTAGGAGTCCATATGCTCAACATTGGAAGCGGACATGGTTTTAAAAAAAAACATTCTTTAAAAATATTATATCATTTTTTTAGTCAAATAAAAAGTTGCAACATTTACGAATATGTCAGGTTGTAAAGAATTACAGGAAAACATCTGTTATATTAAGAGCCAAGTTTAAAATATAACTGAAGTTATTTTAAATATTACAGGATAGATCTAAACACGTTGCCAACCACTGCTGTAGACTAATTGTAAAAATAGTTCATTTAAAGTAACAGATGTTACAAAGCATCCTTTAATAAATAATTTCATTAATATCTGTTACAGTATTGTTCCTTTCAAAGAGCTTTAAGAGTATGTACACGGAACAGAGTTCATTCATTGAAATCAAAGTCTTTTGACTCGAGTGTTGCCATAAGAAAAATAATCGATTTCCTAACACTGACTTTTATTCCCATTGAATTGCAGAGTGAAGGAGGCTTTACTTTGGCGCTGCAGTGAACCGGAAATGAAAGCTGTGCTAATAAAGCGATGCTCAACTCAAACACATTTGGTAACTGTATTCGTCACAATAGGTCGTAAAAAAGGTTTAAATAGTCTACCTTTCCAAAAATCCTCTAAAGCAAAATTACTACCAAGGAGGTCAACTATTTCAAAATGTTTTAATTGTTCAATCGAATAAAACTTCGTTGATGTTTTTTTTATTGAGTTCAACATGGCAAAAAGCGATAAGTTTGAAAGTATTCACCTTCATTTAACTGGCTCTAAAAATGAAGTTTAGTCAAGGAGCCACATCATCGTGGTTTTTAATCAATCTAATTTTTAAAACTATTCAGAATGTTGGTAATTATTACTCATTTATTTATCAATACATTTTTTTAACTAAAAACCAACGCTTTATTTTAAGTTTATTAAGTTGAGTAAAAATATCGACTATTAGTTTAATATATTTTTTTAAAATACTCTTAAAGATTAGGCAACCCCTACAGCTTACGAACTTTATTCCGCCTGTAATTATTTTGGTCTAGCCCTGAACCATCTCACCAAAGTTATGACAATGAACAAAAATCTTCACACTTTATATAATATCTGTTTTTTTTTAATTACACTTATGCATAGATAAATTCAATTATATGTAATATGAGTATATTATACTATAATAAATTCAAAAATAAGTTCCAAATTATTTTTAATAATCTATTTTATGTATTAATTAAGTCTGGCAGGAACATCCCGTCGGCATAGGCGAGTAGGCAGTTGCCTAGGGGCGGCAAGTCCTAGGCAGCGGTAAACTATCACATATTTTTTTTAAATGACAAATTTTTTTGATACACGAATTTGGCTTAGAATAAATATGATGCCTCAATTTTTTTGATAAAAAATGCCTAAAAATACAATTTCACTGGTAATGAAATTCACCGATGGCGGCAATTTTGGCGTAAATATTAATAGACGAGCGGAAATGGCGTTTTGTTTTTGAGTTGTTAAATATTTTTTTTATGTTTCTATATTTGTTTATATATTCCTAGACTAATAAGAAATTATGACAAAATCTCAGGCTTTATTTGATTCTCATTTAAAACTAGTAAAGGCGTTTTTTTTAAACTTTGCCTAAGGGCGGCACATAGGCTAGGAACGTCACTGAAGTCTGGTCTTTGAGTCGGAAACAGAATGATAATTTGGCTCCAAAACTTTACATGCGTTGTTCATATTTCCTTTAAGCATTATATGTAATAAATATTTTTCATATGTAGAAAAATATTTTCTAATAAAATATAGCAAATATCTTTAAAAATATTATTAACCTTTGCGTAAATTAAGCACTTTGTGTTAATGCAGATGAACGGCAGATAAGGTATACACTTTAAATTGCCACTTGGTTGACATGTCAATCGCGATCGACCAGTTGGGTATCCATGCGCTAATGGAACGTCACAGTGGCTGTCAACCGATAACATGTCCTCGCGTGACTTCGGTCTCACTCAAACAGGATTACCTGTTTTATTTGACAATTCGCAAAATGAACGAGCTTCCAATTAAGGCTAGCCAAACAAAATAAATACTCGCTTTTTTGTCGCATCCATAAAAATTTCTACATGTGTTAACTGAGTAATATAAAATTAACTTAATGAAATCAGTATATAGTAGAATTATAAAGTGGAAATTCACAAATAAAACGACAACGAATCTACAAACAAGCATTATTTGATATAATATACGACGAAATAATATCAAATCAACCAAGTGGTGGATAGTTGTAGATTAATCGTGCTGTAATTAGTCAATCTACCGATGGATAATTATATACTCCTTAGTATAATATATTCCGAAAATATTCGTTTTGTTTACACCATCAAATACTACAACAGATCATTTTTGTTTTACTGTTCTAGCGAGCTTAAGTCTTTTTAAATATATTTACAATAGTATCGAATTTTGGGTTCTATGGCGCAGCGGTTAGCGTTGTGGGCTTTCGTGCTGGACTTCACAGGCTTGAGAAGAATTTTTTCGATCCATTTATCGATTTCTATTCGAAATCATTTGTGTTTGCAATGTTTTGAAAAATTCCTTCCCACCCTTACTTACTGGGACTCGAAAACGTGAGATCCGGCACGGAAGCCCACAGCGCCAATCGATGTGCCAAAGGACCTGGCATAATACATTTATTAGATTGCTGTCTTATCTATTACAATTTTTTTTTAATTTGCTTTAACTACCGATAAAAAACAATGTTAAGCAATGCAAATGACGAACAAATTGTCTCTAATGAAATCTTCTTACAGATTTATTTTTTTTCGTTTTAGTTACTTTTCTATCATCAGATAAGACACGGACATAGACACGAGTGTTTTTACGTGAGATTGGGTAATGTGATGTGTATACTTTAAAACAAGTGTTTTCTCGCTGTAAAGCACAATTAGTAGTGCTTGATCTTTACGATAATGAACTCTTACACACTTTGTTTACAAACTTTTATTATCGTTTTAAAGCATTCATTCTACCGCACACCAAAGCGCTTGTGTTAAAATGTTGAAGTAGTTGAGTCTGATATTTAATATATGCTCATTTTAAATAATGGATGAGAAGAGAGTAAGAACAAATATTAAACATTGCAGACATCCATCCCTTTTGCATTGGAAAATTAGCACATAGTAGTTATTATTCAATAATTTAGACTCGTAACTCAGATAGGCTAATGTACCAATGAACAGTTGCTAGTTGCTACGGTGCGTAACCGATAAATAAAAAAATCGAAATATATAGCGTGGCAACAAAAACTTTAAATATATTTACAGCAGCCACGATATAACTTTAATAGGGCATTTTTTTGTAAAATTTTGTTTTAATGACATAGTTTCATATGATTAACCTAAAATGGATTTACATTGCGTTTAATTATATTTCATAAATATACGTGTATTGAAGTACTGTTCGCTCAATTTAGGTCAAAATTTTACGAAGCAATATAAAATATTACTAAAACGGAGTTTTGGTTATCATGAAATTTTTGGAATACCAAAACTATTAAATTTTGAAAATGCAAATATAATTACTAAATTTTACGAAATGAAGAATTGTTTCAATTTTAACAGTTGAAAAGAAAAATCAGTCTTTTAATTGGTGTATTATTATTTTAATGAACCGTTATCACTGGTAAATAATACAATTTTTAATGACGATATTTTAAATTAAATATTGAAATACCGATTTCTATTTATTTTCTCAGTATTGGCTATTACAATAAGCAATGTTTTTTTTTGTTTTTGTTTAAACAAATTAACAGCTTTGTTTTTTTATAAAATACCGAAATATTAGTAATTAAATATTTGTCCGGTATTATAATTACTTGTCAAAACACTTAACATGTATTATATCTTGTACTAGGTACGCTCAAAAGCAAATAAGCATTCAACTAAAAATGGCAATTCATTTTACTGTAAACACTGCGTTGATCAAAAAATATTTAAAAATACTAGAAAACTATTTTTAAATACATACACACTTATTTCTTTCCATTAATTAAACTTTAATTTATTTTTAATAATTATATAATTTGATACACTTGTTCAAGACGAGAACAAGTCCATAAAACGACTTTTTGAGTAATTAGCGTCATTGAATTCTCCATGTCATTATCTACATTTTTCCAGAAAGCAACTACTATCAATCTATGTAAATATCGCAGATGTTTCTTGATGTAGTATTTATTATCTTTTCAATACATGCGCTCGTTCGCAACATAAAACGTATATATCTCATTGTCACTTGTTTTGATTTCTTCTTGTTTTGAACTGATGTATCGATATATAAGTGAAAAATAACAAAGCATTTAGATCCCTAGTAATTGACTTAAGATGATTTTGGCTTCAGGCCACCATCACGACTATGTTTAAACTTATTTTGTTTATCTGTTTTAGTAGGCTTACAAGAGATTGACGATAAATTTTCATAATATATTTACTACTTTGACATTCTAGCTTGTAATAAAAATAATACATTATATGTAATCATTTCGCTGTTACTTGTTTTAGGTTAATAATCATTTTTGGTATTTATAATTATTAAGTGTTAATTTTCTAGATTAAAATTTTTTTCAAACTGTATGAGCTACCTTTGCATGAGGTGAAATCACAGTTCGGTGGCGTTAGTAATAATATGTTTATTTCACCAAAATTAGGTATTTAACAGGTGAGCTTATTTTAATTATTATTCATATTAATAATGTATCGTAAAATACTTCAGTTGAGTTCACTTGTTATCAAATTAATATGCAAAACCATTCGATGAATTAATACGCGCTTTTCGAAAATTGTGTTTATTGAAATGAAAAACATTTATTAATTTAACATCAAAAGAATTTTGAACACTGAAACTGTAATGCGCTACTAATGCTTTTTAAATTTATTTATTTTTCAACAATTTTGTACTTAAGGAAATGTTAAGCTACATTTTTTTTGTCATATTTTAAATAACGATAAAATAAATTTTAGTTACAAAAAAAAATATCTTTGATCTTGTTTAGTTTTTCTCATATTTTATGGAGCGGATCCTAATGTGGAATACGAATGAAATTATATAAACATAACTTTTTTCTACGAGAACTTATCAGTTTCTTAAAATCTCTTTTTTGTCGAAAAGAGTAGAAGAGAAAGAAGGATTGGGCTAGAACAAGACTAATGGTTGACTCATCGCTCTCGGTTCTGTTATTTTAGGATAGAAGAGAATATTTAGACATCATAAACACCCATTTTTTCTAGCTGAAATCGATAAATCGATTGATAAAATGCTGTTAGTAGTGTAACTCGAACCCGTTAGATATATAATGTATTTTTCTAGTTAAAATATTATTAGTGATAATGTTTTATGTAACGGCTTATTGAAAACTATGTTTTTTTATTTTTCATTCAAGAAAAAATGTACGCCAAATAATTTTGAAAGAAATAAAAATTCAGTCGCTTCGAAATCAAAACAATTGTATTCATTAAATAAAACGTATTTTAAATTATTTCTAAAAGACAACACAATAGTCTATTCAAAATAATCATTATGATTCAATTTAATTTTTACTGATAGTCAAATTAACAAGAAAAACCATTCGAGTTGGTTTTTTACTGTCATTCACGCGACACAATCGACAGGGTACAATAACAAAAAAAAAACTATAAACGGTTTAGTAATTGAGGATTTTTTTATGCCACGAAAAACCAGTCTGGGTTGACACGATATATACAAGCTTGGCCTCCTAAGAGGGTCGGTAACATTTGACTCGCGGGCAATTCGTATATCCGATATAAAACTCGACTGAAAATCACTTGCGATATGTACACGATTGCATTGAATCTATTTACACATTCTCTCTTTTGAATAACCCAAAATGTATGGTGAAGAATAATATTTGTTTGCATCAAAATACTTTCTGTTAAATACTTATGTACAGATATTTTTAAACTCTACGTTATTGTGTTTTTTCTATTTAAGTGACTTAAGCTTATTTTTACTGTAAACGTTTCTATCTGCATTTTTTTTAAATTAATATTACAAGAAATTATTTCATCAAAAATTTCAGTATGACTGTTTTTAATGATAGTTATTAGTCATAAATTTGTGAAAGGTTTTTCATGTTTAAATTGTACAGAATTTAATATCTATATTTGAGACTATTATTTGTAAACCCTGCTCATTCCAAAATTGGTGAAACGTAAACCACTAATCTAATGTATTAAATACCAACGCATTTTTGAAGTATTTTTAGAAGATAATCTCACAACTGGCTTAAAAACATACAAAATATCATTCCAAAGTAATTTAAAACTAAAAAAAAAAGTGTACATATATTATTTTACAAAATGAAATATGAAATTCATTTTATTTTTTAACCATTTTAGAATGAGTCAGATTTTCAAGTAATACCTTCATTTAAAGCTTTTATGATTGATTATCTAATCATTGTTTTCATCTTTTTTACCAATTATTTTATACACTTTTTAATCATTCACAATTAATCTTATAAAATTATCGGTGCTTGGATTTGATATTACTCAATTTTTATTATTATTCAACGATAAATTATACATGTTTATGCTAATAATTGCATTTACAAATAAAAATAGATAATATACAATAAAGAGTACAAAAATATCACTTACGAATTTCCCAATGTTGGGATTGTAAGATGATTATCTGAATTGTAAACAATTATCTTTTTTTGTTATTACATACTTTTAAGGGCACATGAAAATAGCTCAGCTGGCGTATGTACGCCCGTGGGCACAGAAATAATAAACCCTGTGTTAGACCATCTTTTTTTAACTGTATAAAAAGGATTTGTTTGAAATGGGATACAATACAAACAGCTGTACCTTGGCGTATTACCGAATAGTCAGAAAATGCATCTAATAAGTAAAAATAATGATTAAATTTAATAGCTTTGAATTTGTCTTGAGACTACCACCTGAAAGTTCAATTTCTTTCATGACAATACGAAGTGTTAAGTATGGATATTGTAAAATGAGAGGTAGATCGCTGACTCAGTCCGAAGGAATGAATGCAACTCCGTGCTTCCTTTACACTTGTTAAGTTTAGCACTGAATATATTTTAAGAATTCTCAGTGCGTTAAGCGTTATAGTTTCTTTAAATATTACAATTTTTACAAGCCCTACTGATCCAATGTGGCCCGTGTCAACAGGTTTTGCGACACCCGACGCCCGCTGTTTATTAAACGTCGAATACTATGTTTCGCAAAGTACCCCGTACCTATGTTAATGATACGTAAATGGTAAATGTAGAATAAGGCCGATTTAAATAATCGTTCAATTTGGTTTCAAATTACAAACACGGATTGAATTCAAATCTGTTATTTTTCCCCGGAAAACCGGAAGCGATAAGAAACGTTTTTAGTTTATATATGCGTAAAAAATATTTCCGTTCCTCGTGCTGGTGCGGTAATTCATTATTCTATAAATTATTACATTATGAAAATAGATTATCATTATTTATTTTACGGAAAAACATTTTTTCTCACAGTTAGATAAAAATACGTTATAAATGCCTTGATAATTGAGATAAATAATAATGTATTTATAGAATATATTCAAATGTATAATATTTCAACAGAAACTATAGTTTATATATGTTTCTTATAGTTTGAACGTAATCTTTTTCTGTTATACGTTTATAAAATACGTAATTGTCTTACCATTATAATTTTTATCACTACAAATGACGTGTGTTTTTTTAATCGAAAATAGCGAAATGAAAATTAAAAAAAAAAAACAGAATATTTAACAAAAGAGCCAAAATAAAATATAATAATCACTCTTACAAAAACATTACTTTCCTAAGCCTTCAGCTGGCGAATCTGAAGATCGTAATTTTCCATTGTTATTTTTATCAAAGTCAAGTGATGTGTTAATAATAGGAACACAAGAAAATTTACGTCTTGAAAGCCAAAAAAGGTGATCAGATATTTTTTCATATGGAGGCATTGTACGAAATTCCATCGTAAAAATTGTTTTAAATTTTAAGCACTCTTTAATTTTTCGTGTTTTTCATCATTGTTATATTATATACGAAGCGTCTAGTATTAAACACGGCCATGTTTTTGGCGATGTACACTTTTTTATTGATTCTTGTAGGGAACGTTTACACCGACAATTTAATATATGTTTCAGCTTCGAAATCATACTACACGTGTACAAAAATCAACATTTAATAATGATTTTACTATTAAAAGTGGCCAACTCAAAGGCATATTATTATCAAGACGCCCAGGTCATAGAGAACCAATCAGATTTTAGCATTTGAATCCGGTTACAGAATTTCGGCTCACCTGAAACATAAAGTGAAACTGACTGGGCCGTGTTTGATACTGGACGCCTCATATGTTACCCGCAGTAGTCTGGTTGGCAAGAGCTTGGCTCTAATTATCTGGCGAATCTAGGTTCGATTCCCAGTAAGGTTAATAAGTCTATCTCGTAAGATCTTTCAAAATTTTACAGTGGCGGTTCCTGACCTGAAATCTTGGGTGGGCTAGAGAAAAGCATAGCATTGTATACTATTTACGAAATTTTGCATGCTTCCACTTCATCTTATACATTAATCTACAAGCAAATTAACAAATGCTACGACACTACTGCAAAGCATAAATTACTATATAATACAATCAATGCTAATGTAAGTAAGAAATAATAATACGTGACCTTAAATTTGTCTCTTTCAAAGTGAAATAACAAGTAAAAAAAGCAATACAGAACTGTCACTGAGATTCGATACCTGTCACTTTCATAAAATACATAGATATTAATATTGTTGTATGGGCCATGGACTAATTTCAATTTAGCCCCCGATGAATGACAGAAGCCAGTAAATTTGAAATACAGTCCTGTGTGTTTGATGACGTTTCCGTACATACAAATACAAACAAAATCGAATCGTGCTAGTTTGCGTTCCAGTGTAAAGAAATATTGTCTATGGTTTTGGGCTGGAAAGTTTTAGCCCCTGACCAATAGCATGTACATAGGTGTTGCCAGACTGACGTCACGTTGAATGTTCTCTATGAATTATTTATAGGGTTATTGTTTTTTTTATGCCGGCTCAGCTTAAAATTGTAATAAAAAACAATCGAGAATATTATTGTAGGTAGACATGCCATTGTCTTATATTAATAGAGGAAAATTTAAACAAAGATATTATATTCATTTGGGGAAGGTTAGTTACGCTTATAAATGTATTTATTTTGTTCAGCGGCCGAATTGCTGTTCATTTTTATTTAGCCATCTAAAGTTTTGGGTGAAAAATGAAGGTCAGGCTTAGCCCACCTAGCCCAGTACCTAGAACCGCCACTGAAATTTTAAATACTAGACGGTTTTGAATTAGCTGTAATACTAAATACTAAAAAAAACAAGTTTAACCCTTCCTTTACTATGCAAAAAAAGCGCAAGCTCCTGAGCTGTGTAGTCGTTACACATCAGGCAAACGGGAGTAAATCATGACAGTTATATAACACTACTACAGCAGTACTTCATATAATTGTCATGATTCACTCCCGTTTGCCTGATGTTTAACGACTACACAGCTCAGGAGCTTGTGCTTTTTTTTGCATAGTAAGGGAAAAGGGTTAAATCGTTTTAATTTTGCACTTTGTCATTAATGACCGATGTTTCACTTTCCTCATCTTCAGTCATTCAAGTGCACGTATGAATTTGAACTAAACAGTTTGTATCGCTTTTTTATGTATATTTTTTTTTATTAAAAAATATTTGGATTTACAGCTAATGCCAATGCGCCAAATATTTTAAAGTTGAAATATCATACGGCGAAAACTCGATGAGAATTTACTGTCTCTAAGGTCTCAAATTTAAATTAAAAAATCTAAACTTGACATTGACCTTACCGACAATCAATCCCAGACTCACCTGGTCGGTAGAGCAAGATCTTACCAACTAGACCACAGAGGGCGAAAAATTGTTATAGGGATACAAATATTATTACTGTGCTTAAAATTTATTGTTGGCAATCTGGAATAATTTGATTTGTGGTTTGATATTAATGGCGTGCAATCAATTTAGGGCTGTAATTGATCAAACAATTACAGTTTCGATAGGTCTTTATAATTACGTAAGATCAAATTCGACTGGCAATAAAAATAACATTATTCTCGAAATAAGATTGTGTATATTAATATCCACTGTTTTATATTCAGTAAGCATTCGTATGGTTTGACATTTTGAATTGCTTTTTTGTGATAATGTTAATCATCACATTTTGAAATTCTATCATATATTACATAATATGCGTTTCTGTTTAATATATTTTTTAGAATCCTCTATACAACGTGACACTACACGTTTTATTTTTATTTTTTGATGAAAATGCTAAAATTTGAAAAAAATATGCGATGCACTTAATTAGCTTCGAGAATGTTTCATAAAAGTAATATGATATGGCTATTTTAGCACCACGCCAACGACAAAAGTTTACTTCAACGCGAATATTTTTCATAATCTTTATATCTAAATATACGAAGTTATAAGCTTTACGTCATCATTGGAATTTTAAGTATTGCAGTAAAAGCTCTAGTATGCAATCAAAAGCTTCGTGTTTAAGTACTGACAAAGTTAAAATAAAATTTGATTTTGTTCAGTTCTTGAGTTCTTTAAAAACTGGGAAAACACCTAAAAACCAATGCGTCAAAAAAATTTAATTTTTATGGCCAACTCAATATAAAATTGCAATGTCACTGGACACTACAATGGACTCGAAGAGAAATGTACTCATGACCTCAAATATTTATTAAGGGAATTTAAAATTGTAATGGCCATTCCATGACATGAGCTCAGGTGCAATCAAGATACCACCAAGTAGGGCATGCCATTCCGGAACATTTTTGTGATCCTGGGATTGAACATTCAACATTAAATCGTGTACAAATTCGGGATTCGGGATTGAGAAATTTTTGCTCGGCGATTTTTAAATCTTAGGATTTTTCAAAAGATATTTAATCGATTTCAAAAACGCAGAAATTTACGGAATTCCTAAGATTCCAAGCCCGGAAAAGACGCGAGATCTTTTTTTTAGCTCTCGTGCAACTTTCTCAAATTGTCTCGATCTTGGAATTATTACTATCAAAATCCCAGGATTAGAGATCTTAATATTTAGAGCAGTGGAGAGGAACCTGCAGCCTCTTAGCTACTCTGATGCGGCCTTTTGACTTGATCAAAATGCTCATTTTGATCAAAAAATTATACGCAAGCGCTTGAAAAATAACGTTTTCAACCCATTATATGTATGTTCGACAGTAGAAAAAAAAGGGGAGGGGTGTCAACGTTTTCTTTACTGCGGCCTTATGCTGAATCAAATAAATAAATGTGGCCTTTAGAAATTAAAAGGTTTCCACCCCTGACCTGGAGTATAATTCATACCACCAAACCATAGAGGCCGACATTTATGATGAATGTTGATTTTATCGACATTCAGTGCATTAAAGCGAAGTTTCATAATTCAATTTTGAATTGTCTCTTGTCGTTATAAAAACACAATTCTCCAAATTAATAAATAATCACTAACGGCTTTTTTTTAAATATTTTTATTTTTATAAGTTTTATTTTTATTATGAAGCCTTTAGTGGCTGTAAGTGAAAGTCTTTTGTGTTAATCTAGCTTTAAAAATAATAATTTTAATTCCTACCGCTTGCCTAGTTTAGATAAATTGTTTTCGCTTATACAGTTTACAAGACATTTCGTTTCCGTAAGCAGTTTTTTGGCCATTTTTCGTTAATTACAGTAGGTTTGCATGCAGCCACACTCCATCCGTAATAATTAGAGGGAGCCTTCGTAATTAGGCAGTAATGAGACTAAACTGCTGGGAAAGGCTTTGCTCTACGGGGGAGGGTTGTTTTTAAGATGTATCTTGCTTACCAAAATAGTTCACATTTTTTACACTTAGGGGCTGTAAAAACGTTGAAAGAATTTTTATAGCATTAAGAACGCATGTAATAAATTTTTTGTTTGCTTAATCAGGAAAATTGCCTTTTATGGTAATTTTAAGTTATGACAACGTCATAATTATTTTTGCGCCTTATATACAAAAATTTGTGTTACATGGGTAACGTTTTTACTCCTTCACAAATGATTAATTAAAGATAATGAGTGTGTGATGGAACTTAAATATTAGATTTCAATCGATCAACATTGTTCTCATTCATAATTTCTGCAAGATTGACTCAAGTCTGGAATCCTTAAAAGATTTTTTCATTTTTTCATTTGTTAATAATTATCTTAATTACTATACTAATCGCTACATCCTTATTCAATCTGTAAGTTAGTATAAATAAAGGATGTCTTATATGATAACCGCTTTCTTTACGTTCCAATATCAAAATCAATGATTGCAATATCAATATTACTGAAATTGAGATCTCGGTATTCAAAATGTTTTTTCAATACCAAAATACCGTTTCTGAAAATGTAAAAATACTATTTCTTTGGTATTTAAAAAAAAAACAAAACCAAATCATTAAATAATTAGAAACCACCGCATATTTTAATAAAATTGTCTGTAATAGGTTTGTTGAATATTGACAGGTTCCAGATTTATAGAGCCTTCCAATGATGTATTTTTATTTTAAGTAACTATAATTTATAATAAAATATGCCGTTTCTGATTAAAGTGTTCGTATGAAATATCGATTTATAAAACTGTCCGTACCGTGATTTGAACCCGGGCCCTCTGTAGCCGAAGCCAACACCGTTGACCACTCGACCACACAGGCGATTGATTTTTCAATCGATTTATGAATTTCTGTTCAAATGCATGGACGTATGTGATGTCTTGAATTCCCCCCTCTCACCTTTCCTATCCTATGAACGGGGCGTATCGACAGCGATTAGCTTACCACTAATCCTGTCCTAGCCTTATCCTTCTATCCCTACTCTCTTTGGAAAAAGAGAGGTTGAGCAACTGAGTAACAAGCAGTTCTCGTAGAAACACTTCTGTTTAGATAAACTCCATTAGGAGCCCATATGCTCCACATTGGGACCGGACATGGTTAAAAAAAATTAAATATCGAAAAAAAAGATTTTGATTTACTCACTTAGAAAAAAGATCCCAAATATTAATCGTAGTTTTTTTGTTGCTTTATTTAAATTTAATTTTAAATATTTGTAATATTTGTATTTCATTATGATTTATTTAGATATATACGTACAAAACTGCCATTTCTAATCAAGAGCAGAAAATTGGTGTTGCTTAAAAAGAATGACAACATCGCAGTCACTATTCCTTTTAGATATAATCTACAAATCGATTCAATCTCTGGTGAAAGATTAAGTACAGTATGTTTGCACAAGTATTTACCATTCAGTTTATGAATGTAGTGCATGTTGTTTGAATGATTTTTTTTGTCACTAAAATATAAAAATCAATTGAAAATCTATACAGATGAGTTAAGATTTATGATTTTTTTAAAGGTATTGAATGGTTAATTTTCCCGGACGCGTATGAATTTTATCGTACATGTATCGTTAATTTAGGTAAGGTTCTTAGTTTAACGACTTTATACGCTAAAATAACTCATCATACTCGAAACCCCCAATCTCTGTCTAAACTTACGCCAAAACGATAGACTTAATTACTCTAGAATGTTTATCATTTTCATTACACACCTCAAACTCCTTTGCGCTTGAATTCTCTAACGCGACGAAAATTTGGCGCTAGTGTCAATTTAAATATACTCCTTGTATGAAATGTTTATCTACTGCTTACAAAAGTTGTATTTAATTACAGAAAATATCAATGAATCACTCTCACTGATGTTTTAAATGTTTTTATTCGGTAATCAAAAATGTTTTTCATATCGACTGTGGAAAGGAAAAAGGACTTAACCCACAGTTTCTTCAAAACAGGTTTTTTTCGATAATCACAATGTATCAAACTTGGTACACGTTCTATCAAAAGGATGCAAGCTGCAAATGCCAAATTAGTATCTAAATTTAGCTTTTAAGTTTGAAAAAATGACCTTGTAAAAAACTAAAACCAAGAAAAAAGACTGAAATAAAGGTTTTTCCTAGACAATTTCTTTAATTAATATTAGATTACGTCAATTAAACACCAGTTTAGAAGTCTCCGTGCACTTCAGGGTTGTTTATAATTCATAATTTGCATATGTCACAAAATTATCAAAACACGTTTTTAGCGCCTCCTGTAAAATTTGTTACGTCCTTTTTCCTTTCCACAGTCGATATATATGTAAACAAAAAATTTCAATTATGAAAAATATAACAAGAAACTACATAAATTGTATATGTGCGTGAGGGTTACGTAGTAAATATGAGATCACCTCTACCATATTCAAGAGACCTTCGTTGAGGCATACACTTTATTGATGTCAGCCTGGAGAGTTGACGCAAAAATATACCCAATGCCTCATATCGTCGTGAAGCAAGCACGGTAGGGGGAGGTAAGTGGTTTGTATGTTAAAGTTGTGTGTTTGGGTTCATGATTCACTGTGATATGGTCAAAACTTTCAATGAGATATGAAAAGAAATTGAAGTCAAACGTTCCATTTGGCCAAACAAAATATATACGTTAAATTAAATATAGGATACAATGATGATTTACAGAGATCTATAGAAATTTTTGTCACTGGTTAAAATAATAATAATTAAATAAAAACAGAAAAAGCCTTCAGCTTACATATAAAAAGATAAATATATTTTCTCTATAAATTTGCTCTTTCAGTATTACCTATAACTTTATGTTGTGTTATTATTACCTTCAAATCTAAAAAAAACTCTTGAGTATTATTCCAATTAAATACAATAAATTTTCTCAGTCTATAATAAAAATTTAAGTTTATTTGTGCATAATTTTAAAATTCTAACACTCCAAGCCAATGGTGAGAAACGTGCCAACTTGTTAATAGTTCATATTTATTATGTGTTACTTTGTTCGTTAATTTACAAAACATTGACAGTACTTTTTTTATATAACTTTGATTGATATTATTTTTATATACCATTGAAGAAACTAAAGTAATTGGTAATCAACGAAGTCATCAATTGCATGCGTGATATAATAAGTGTTTTTTTTTATTTTGATGAGTATCAATTATTTTGTTATTATTAATTTTTTTGTAAAATCGATTATAAAAAAACAGTAATTATCCTATATTCTATCTGTGGAAATTTATATTAAGTACCTAAAAGATTTTCTCACGAACTGTAAGCTACTTATCCAAAACACGCAATTGTATTTAACTGCTAAAGATATCGATAAATTCTTCAGCGAGATAATTTTTTTGCTTAAAAATATTTATTTTCTTATTCTCCCCCATTGTGTACTTTATGTATTTTGTTTCAAGCGGATCTATTGTAAAGGGATGGGGAATGCGCGAGATGAGGGGAACAAACAGTGGGAAAACGGTGGTATGCCGCAAGGTTTTAAGCCTCGCCAAACTCAGTTCCTCACCCCTTTGTGCAGTACTGTGTTTAGGTTTCAAAGCGAAATGATTTCTACTGTACATGAATGAGAAACATTGTTAGGGCAATTATTTCAGTGCTTAGTTTTTGTTTTTTTTTTGTATTACATTATTCTCGCAAGGATGGAGAAATACATTTGATTTATTTATATTTCAAACGTTGGTACTTAAAACCATGTTACTAAATTCTGGCTTATCAAAAAGTCGCTTGAAAAGTGACAGTAGTCTAGAATTGAAATGCATTAAATAAACAAAATTATGAATAAAAATTTACTGCGTAAACTTAACTAGGATTATTTTCACCTATATTAAAACAGCTTAACGACCGTGGACGCGTATTTAAGTCTTTGAAATCCAACGGTTGCGGACCGTGGACGCATATACGAGTCCTACGTCATACACTCTATTCTATTGAAAAATCACTTGGTTAGAATCGAGTTTGATTTCAAATGTTAACGAGAGATGGTAGCATACACATTGACGCAATATTTAACTACAAAAAAAATCATTATTATACTAAAATATTTCGTAAAAATACCCCTAAGATGGTAGACGTTTATTTTTTTCAGGTGTGATTTTTCATAGTATTATTTTACGTTCTGGTAAAAGTTTTATGTTTAAATCGTTTCTGGTTTGTTTCTCTGATTAACGACGAAATACATACGTAATATTAGCAGGGTAACATGATGCCCAGATGCTCTTGTAGGGCCTCTTAGAGGTGCGAACACACGTATCGTAGTATTTTTTTTACAACGAATTGCCTTGTGATTTATTGCTAGGGCGGGCTGCGTTTCATGCTGCAGTTCTATGGAGCAAGTGTCATTAAGGCGGTCGAAAACAATTTTTGAAATTTGAATCGGGTGGTTGATAATATTGCGACCTATTCAAACTCAGTGGCAGAGGTTCTCAATTCTTAAATAATAGATATTTGTATTGAATATGTTATTATCCATAAAACGTACTTTTTTACGATTTTTAACTTATAAATAATATATCCAATGAAGTTTTTAATATATATGAACATAAAAACAAAGAAAACAATATAAAAAAGTAGATTTTACATATTTAAAAAAAACCTTATAGTAGATTTAAGTTTTTTTGACTACACCACATAAGTATGCAACCCACAGATATAGAACCATTGCTCAAGTGGCATTGATTTATGCGCCAAAGTATCTGGAAGCTATCAAATCAAATTTTGTGAAGATATCTCAATTGGTTTACAAATTATGGTGAATTTAGTAGAATGGCAGTTTTTTGCGAATTTTTCGCAAAATCGCCCGGCCGCCTGGTCAAATTCTATAGGAAACATACGGGCAGTAAGCTGTTATTAAGATTTTGAAGCTACTTTGTAATGATGAAATGCAAAACCTTAACTTTGCAGAAGTTTTATTTTAATGCAACAAAAGTCTACAGATCAAGCATTTAAAATACCCTTCAAAAAACCCTTTTGACATTTTGATGAGTGGAGGGAGGCTTACTTAATATTCCGTATTTAAGGGTGCAGTAGAGTTAAATGCCTCAATCCTGCGAAAACGAAATAACTCGCTAGATTAATCTACACAATTTCTATGAAACAAAGCTTTCCAGGTTTCCTTTTTCGTAAAGAATAAAGGCGACATAAAATGAAGCAACACTATTCATCGCGTTCAAATCGTTACATTAGCTTTAACTAAATATTGTACGTGACAAGTTTATCTTGCATTGACGAAAATTTCTCTCAAAATGTACAATCATATATATATACATAAAGAAACCAAACAATAGATTTTGTCATAAGAGCGTACCAAATTAATTAACTAATTAATTATTTAAAAGTTTGAATATAAAGAATAACAATAATGTTAATGTTTTAAAGAATTCTTTATTTTCATATTGTTTGAATAATAATAGTTTTTTATGATGCTGCTACTCTTTTTCCGTAGTTTTTCTTTTCCATATATTTCTAACTAATTTTCATATTATATCATCAATCTTACAGACTTATGGAGACTTTCCTAATTTTTTCCTACAGCATCGCCATTTAATAAACAATATTATGTAAAACCATGACGGCAGTGCTGTTTCGCATGTTTGTAGCGTGCTCTTTTAGGAGATATCATGATATGGCTATACAGCCGTTATCCAGACATGGCCATATCAATTGAGCAAAACTCATAATTTACACGTCATTAATATGAAAAAGTTGTGTAAAGTATTGCGATGGAAGATATTTATGAATCAACCACCAACCGTATTGTAAAATAAATTGTTATATTACGAAATAACTAAGCCGCATAACAGCGTCTAATTTGAGCCGATTTTTAAGAATTTAATTTTTTTTTAAGCTAATTTCTCTGACAATATATTTTATATAATGATATATTTGTCTCAGATAGGAACATACAAATTAAAGAGATCACTTTTCAGTACTTTATGCTATTCAAAGATGTCGCAACAGTTTAATCTACCGAATTGGAACCACTAAATCTACTTTTAATTTTAATCATTGATCATCATTCTTTTTATCCAGCTTAAATAATGCTTTAATGCTTAGAAATTTAACAATACTCTTAAATAAATAGTAATAAATTAAATTTGATATTGACTTCAAAGGAATTTTCCGTCTCATATTACATAGCTTTTACTATGTGTTAATTTCTATCAAAGTCACTCAAGCTATGACTCGTTGCATTATTCACGAGAATTTGATAAAATGTACAATAAGACAATGCATATTTCAAGCTCAGTCAAATTTTTCAATACACCTGTTTTACTAGAACTACACATGAAATAGGACATTGTTAAAGAAATAATTGCCATTTCCAACGCTACATACTGCAATCGGTTAAATATCAGTAGACGAGTTAAATCAGTGGCTGACTCAGTGAATATATATAGTTAATAAGCAGTAAATTTTGGATAAGACGCGATTTCATATCATTGAACACAAGGTCAAAAATAATATTGCGTGAAACTCATATGTCATCAAATACGTAACATAGTTCTTACGAATCTTAAAACTCTCATAATTAGATAATCTTTTTGGAATCAACGGTTGATGAACAAATGTATTGGCGAGATCTATTAAAATAACGCGTGAATTTCTAATGTCATGGAAAACAAACTTATTACTAATTCCCGACCTAGTTTCTGTCGCAACCGGCGAACGAACGAGTGCTTGGGATATTAACTCAAATATCATATCAAAAATATAACAGGCTTTTTAGATAATTTACTTGAACACTTTTACGGTAAGAAGAATGATTCCCAAAAGCGTTGCGACGGCATGACTTGATGGAAGAAATGGAACGATGCAAAACTTTCCATGTACTAGTATTTCTGCCCCAAAGTGGGCGCTGTTTGTTACCATGGAATTAATATAACGCAAACAGTATTTTTGTTACTGAATATCTCATATCTTGTTTGTGAGATAGAATAAAAAAATAAGGGAGTTAGTTAAAAAAAAATTGGTTTAAATAAAAATGTAAAACCGTCAATAAATTTTACAACATAACTAAAATTTTCAGCGTTATGGTTGGCTCTAGCTATTTTCCAATAACTGCATATGATTAAGAACAACTTCCTTATTCAATTTAGAAGCACTGTAGGTAGAAGATGATAGACGATGAAGCTTTTGAATAAGCCTAGAAAAAAATTAATACTTATTATTATAAAATTGAGCTTAACCAATATAAATTCGCTGATTTGCTTGAAAGCAGTAAACTACTGAGGGGGTCACATTAAACATATTTTATATTTGTATTTTTATTTTTATAAACAAAACTGGTATTCACATAAGTGTTTTTAGAAGTCACATTGAAACGTAGAAAATCGTCTATCCGTGTTAAAATTGAATTGATAAGAGTTATTTATTTTTCTTGGATTTTTACAGTGTATGCCGATTGAATAAAAACCTTAAGAGTTTATATAATATATATAAAACACGTGTTTTACGCATTGTATTAACGAAAAAGACTGCCTTACTTAGTAACTTTATAAATGATTTTAAATTGCCTAGCTTTAAGGAAAACGAGCAACGATTTGTCAAAAACTCAAATAAACATTTGCCCTCTCGCATTTTTTCGTACCCAACAAATCTGGGCCGTCAGTTTTTTTGTCTGTTGCAAATCCGTTCTTAAAAAAGAAGGAAAAGTTCCTCTCGGCATGCGAGATTGTTACTCTGAAAAATCATATTTCGGGGATCCCCGGAGTGAAGGTCTGTTTATCTTTCCTTGTTACGTGGAACGCGAAATAAAATTTAAGCCGGGAAAATTGACGGCAATTTTTCTATAGAACGCAACTTTGTACTTTGTTCGCAGTTATAATGTGTGAAAAACTCGTTCACTTAGTGTTTGCGGTAACGCTCTCGCCGACTTAAATATTATTATTTGCCTCTCCTACGTAGAAACTGTTACAAACATATATTTTAATTAAAATTATTTGATAACAGTTCTTGTGTTTGCTTGCAAAATCCAAGTCCTCAGCAACGAAGAAGTTCAAATATAGAAAGAATATGAATCAGATTCTAAATATTTAAAAAAAAAGTTAAGAGTATGATTTGTTAATTTTGTAGCCAGCTAGTCAATACCATCGCCTTTTTTTTCACACGAATTGAAAATATGAATTCATTGATTCTTTTACTTGTGTGATGTTTTCATCGCTGTTAACACACTTATGATAAATAAAAAGTGGCCATTCTGGTAACTACTGTTACCAGAATGGTCGCTCATTACGAGCATTGTTAACTGATGACAATGCTCATCAGTTGACAATGCTCGCAATTAGCGAAACCGGTCCTTACCTATTAAATAAAATGGAATGAAGTACAAAGGAATATTATATTTTTATTAATATAATGCCTTTCTACCAAGTATTGACAGCGAACACCCTAAAAGTGGTAAAAACAAGTGTTGTAGAAGTTAAGAGTACAATTATCACACAATCTGAGGAAAAAGTTCTAAGTAACTCTTATTTAAAATAAAAATATTCACAAAGTTTCGACAAATCCACAAAAATAAAGGGAAACATTCTGCACTAAGAAATGTTATTTTATACACTAAGATATTTCATTAATATTCATATTAAATCATAGTACAATAAAATCTTTTTAATATATCTGTAGTAAATATTTTGTAGTAATATTAATAAAATAAAAATGCATTATGATCTCAAATGCTGAAAGAATTGACTTTAGTAATCAGCACGCCTTACTTTGATAGAAATAGCTAGCTGCTTTAAGTGTTGCCAGCCAAGGAAAAACACCAGCTGTACTTACCCCCAGATGTTAATCGCCCTTAAGACCTTTCCACATATTGCTACCAAACCGTGTTAACCACATTATCATCGGGGGCGGCGCACTATCCTCTTTTACCTAAGTCGATTGCTCCTGTGATTTTAATTAGTTTGTGATCTAATTATACGTCTAAATATTATGTAACGGCCAATCTAATCTAGCAACCCCTCCCCACGCACGTCAAAAGGCACGGTTTTAATTTCCGCTTGGGTATATCACGGATCGATTTTAACATGAGATACTGACTTGTTGTTTTGTTTCAAGCAAACTTATCCAAAAACCAGCTGTATTTTGAGTAAAATTTATATAATAATATACACCGTGCTGGCTAAAATTAGTAAATATCAAATTGATAATTCTGAATAAACAGTGAATGAAAAATTTGAGCTTTTAGGATAAAGCATTTATCCTCGATGTTTAATGTTACAAAGATAATTATTATATCAAACTTTCGATAGATTACAGCATATCTGACAGAAATATAGCTGGGAATAAATAACCAGATTGCCTTCTTATAAATCAACATAAATGACAATTACCAATAAAGAAAAATATTGTGCACTGCTTCAAAAAATTGTCACTTTTCTGACTGAATTCGGTAACTAAGAAAAATAAGTTAATTTTACAAAGAAGTTCTTTAGTATAAATTTGGTCTGGAATTGATTACATCAGTTTGCCAAGAAAAAGTGTTAATACTGACCAAAGGCAAACAATTGTCCCTGTTTATTAATTTTGTTGTTATTTAATGTTGATATTATAATTATTTATAAAACATTCAAAATCAATGCTAGATGCATTTTCCTATGAGATGATTTTTTTTATTTGCTGTTTACTTTCAATGTATTACTTATCAAATTCTGCCAGAAATGTGATGAAATGTACCGACTAAATTATAGCAAACAAATAATGAATTCATAGCCAAGAATCTCAATGTGTAGTTTATCTCATTTTTATAAATTATCAACATTTGTCAGTACAATGACAATATAGTATAAAATTAAACATATTAATTCTCTTTTATATCAATAATATTTGTGGACTTTGAAATCTATTACAATTTAATTTGATTTAAAAACATTTTTGAAATATTTTCATTATATTAAAAAAATATATAAACCTTTGTAATAACTATCACTTTTATTAATTAAGATCAAGACCGTTTTCTCTCATGACGAGCATTATCAACTGATAAGATGACAAAATTTCAGTGTTATTTATACAAACTAAAATTAAATTTAAAAAATGTGTAATAAACAATTTATATTGAAAAGAAGAAATAAAAGTGAGAATTAGTACAAATAATGTTTATTTTTATTTTTTGAATATAATGTCTGTCCACCAAGTGACAGAGTACTTACTCCCTTAAAGTGGTTTTTGACATTGCTGGTTAAAACTTAAGAAACTAGTTATTAAACTTTTATGACACACTGTGAGGAACTCGATAAGAGTTTTCAATGTCCCTCGAGATCAACTCAAAGAGGAAATCAATCACAAACACCTACTCTCAGGATCTAAATTATTTAACTTTTAAAAAGTGTTTGTACAGTTTTACATATAAACCTCAGAATTTTTTAAATGCTTCTGTGTCAAGGCTACAGAGATACATAGAGAATTTTTTCAGACGAAAGAGGTTCTGTCAAGCTTAATTGTTCTATCCGGAATATATTTGATTTCTGGCACATTTTACGATTCCTCATCAGTTTTTTTATGGTGAAAAATTTCTGTCATTTTACTATAGGTTAAGAATAGGGAATTAATGATGAGTTGAGGCGAACACGGAAACTTTGATAAAATTACACGTCAGCACTGCTGCTGATATGTAATTACGTGCCGATCATTCGCAGAAGATATTTTACTCAATGTGTTTCAGTAATCGAAGTGTTTTACTACTGAAAGAATTTTATCATTAAGTAAACCAAAAACACATTTTTGATTTTGGCAATGTTTTGTTTTAGGTGGGTAATAGTTTTAAAATCAAATTTCAAATGCGTGGTTTCCTCTACAGTTAACAAATCGCGATGTGCTTATCATATTGTTATAGTTTATATCGCTTATATGTACAACAGAGACTAATTACGAGACAATTTGGATATGTCTTCAAACGCTAATTTTTATAAATATATTGCATATCAACAAGAAAAGTGTCACAACTCAAAAATTGACATATTTAAAAAAAATATGTAGCAAGATTTTAAATACGAAAATCTATTTTCCAAATAAACGTCATTTTTATCAATGCTTTTCAAATTAATAAAAACACAATAATCCTTTGTACTTCATTCCACTTTATTTAATATGTCAGGACCGGTTTTGCTCATTGCGAGCATTGTCAACTTAAGAAATATAATTTAACAATGCTATTTATACAAAATTGAAAAGTTATACACAACAATTGGCATTGAAAAGAAATTGCCAATTACATTAAAGTGATTCTAAAATAACACAAAATTAAAATGTTCAACACATCTAACATATAATTAAAAAGTCATCCCAGATTAATAAATTCAGAATGTGATTGAAAGTAATTACAAACATAATTAAAATTTGGGAAATTTTTGACAAAGTGATAAAATGCTACATTAATAAAGTGAATGCTACATTAAGAAAATGCCTTTCAAAGTGGAGGCGCGCAGATTTTCTGCGGGGGTCCGCGAAAATTTTCAAGTAATTAGCTTAAAACAGAATTTTATGAAGAAAATTTTTCTGAATTTTGGATAAGGTGGCAGCAATAGTATATATACATTTCAAAAGAAGCATTGGTAATACTTATTCGTTTTTTGTTTACATATATGAAACAGCTTTTTTGTCAACAATTTTACTGCAAGACAAAGATAAACACAGTTCATGTCCATCTCATTAAAAAGTTTTTGTAAGTATTATACGTAGAAAGTTTTTTTTTATTTTTTTTTAAAAAGTCAGTACCTATGTATTCTAGGTATATTTAAACATGTTTGTATTAATAATAACTAAATAATACCAAATAATTATTTTGACGACTAAAATATCCTTTTTTCATGTGTACCCCAGATATGTACTATTTTTCAAATTAAGACCGTGGTATGAAATTTTGGAAAGCACTGATTTATAATGTAAGTCAGTTTATAGCTACAAATTCAACATGACAATATGGCTGTGTGAATATTTAACATCGCTGTGCTCGCGAAGTGTGTTACAGTTGCAGTTTTTTCGGATACGTTCAATACAAGCTAATACCGAACGTCAGTAAAAATTGCTTTTGTAAGTATGTTGACTTTTTTGTGATTTTTTAACTGAATCTGATATCGTTATCAAGTTAAAGCTTTCACAATTTGAAATACGACAGTTCATTGCATATTATGTTCATGGAGGAAAATGACAGGGTTTCAAATTCAAATTGAAATCGTTAAAATGATGTATGTACATTTCCATACATTTTGTCACTATCCAACCGGGTTTCACCTTTTGGTATAGTTTAGATGCGTCAAAACTTTGATCAGTCATATCTCAAAACTAACAATTTTAAGTTGTAACACTATGGTACTAGGTCATCGATTATTTTCAAAAAAAGGTTTATGCATTTTACTTTACTTATTCATCTTTGAAATAAACTAGGTTTATAACTGTCGCCTGCTGTGGCCCAGTTGGTTACAGCTTGTTTTACCAATCACGCAGGTCTGGGTTAGATTCGCCAACCGTACGTCCTGTTTTAGCCTTATTTTTCTTTCCTTACAACTCACTTATCGTAGAAAAACCTCCTACCTTGAAAAAGATCCTTCCATTAGGAGGCCATATGCTCCACACTGGGAGCGGACATGGATTTTTAAAAAATCTAAAAGATTCAATTGAATTACTTTGTTACGTTACTTTTGTTATATTAAATTTACAATTTCATACGATTTTAATATCTCAAAACATACTTTTTGAGTTATGACAATTTTCTTGCGGGAATGCTAAATCGAATAAAGCATGAGTGAATTTGATAAAAAGATAAACAATTATTTATTGATATTAACAGCAAAAACATTTATCATAATTATAGTTATCTATTTTTCCATTCTTTGTAAGCGCATTCAATTTGTAATTAATTACTTATGTGAGCATATTGCATTAAGAGCTTTTAATAATCGTGCACTTAATTGCCTAAACCGCTTTTCCTGCACGCTTTTAAAAATATTTTTAGAGTACTTTTACATTTAGATTGCCAATGGGTATATATGAGTGAAAAAGATCACTGAACATGATTTTTTTTTCTTCTGAAACCAATTTTTATAAAAAACCAAAGGTTTTTTTTTGAATAATAATTATTAACCGCATAGTTTCTTTAAAATTTTATCATTTTTAATAATTCTACTATTTATTATTACATCAACTTTATATCTATGTATATCTCGATACAATTTAATATGAATCGTTTTCAATGCGAGTGTTTTGAAATAGCCGTTTAAAATTACTATTACGGTAGAAAATACCCCTTTTCACCCAAATACTGTCGGTTATTATCATTTTACTGTTTGTTTGGCTTAGTCTTTTCCACTTACAAGAATATTACTTCGTAAGCTTAAAGTCCTGCGAAAACCAGTTTGATATAGCATTACAAAGATTTATCCACGTAAAAAACTATAAATAAGTTATGGTTTCTGTCGATTTTTTCAGAACACTAGATAGTATTCCAATTTTTTAAAGAATTAAGTATACGATTTAGATATTAAATTTATCATAATAAAACACTTTGTAAATAAAAAAAAAACCTTCTTGTTAATTTTAATTATAAGATTCTCGAAAATTTGTAGCAATGATGATCAGGTCCAATGAATAAAATTACGATCGGGAATAATTCGTTCTTAACATTTGACAAATATTGACTTGACATTTCGCTCATTGATGAATCGATAATATTGACTCGTTGATTGTTAATGAATGTGCCAATATTACGTTTTTAGTTCATTTGAAGGCTGGTTTTCAATATTGAAACTCAGATAAATAAAAAAATCGAATAACTGAAGATGAAAAATAAAGTCGACAATTGTTCTACAAAATAATTAGTCTCAGGTGCTGAGTTCTACAACGATAAATAAATATTCTAAGCGGGAGGGAAGTTCTACTATTTAAGTCCCGAACAGCTGTGGGCATCTTTCTCGTGGAAAATAATTATAAACGAAGTGTAATTTATTCATACATTCTCGACTTATTGTTTCAGCAAACCGTTTTATGAAAATAATTTATGTACATAATGATTGTTCACGTTTTCCATACGCAAATTCTTACAGTACGCAGTAGCGTACAACAGTTACAGGCAGAAAGCTCTGACAATCATTTCTAGTATCAATCGATCAGTGTATACGACGTTTTAACTTCATTTACATATTAAATATGTGACACTTTCCTAGTATTTTTATGTTAACCAAATCGAATACAAATGAATGAAGGTTTTGTCAATTTCTATTTAAATTTGATTGGAATGTTAGAAAAAAAATTTAAGCCTTTTGTATTTATTCCATTTTACTGTATGTGATCACTAACGGTTTCGTTCATGACTAAAAATACAGTACTATTTATACAGAAGAAAGTAAATCTATTATTGACTAACAAACAATTGGTAATATAAATATGAATATTATTATACAATAATTAAAATGTTTATTACCTGTTATAAATAAATTAATAAATTCAGATTTAGTTTGTTTTTCTGCTAACTCTTTTCATATTTATTATAACCAATTGTTTTTTACACCCCAGAAATTTTAGTTTGTTTAGATGTTTTCTTATCAGTTGACAACTCTTGTCATGAGCAAAACCGTTCATGATCATATAAATAAAAGTGAAATTATTACAAATGACTGTTATATTTCTTTTAAATAATTCTTTTACACCAAGTGCTGAGAATGAACACCCTAAAAGTGATTAAAATTGTTACTAATTTCATTTCAGAGTCCAGCAATAATAAGCTATATGTCACAGTACAAAAGTAAAATTAATGGTATTTTTCAGGCATTAATATTAGTAAATTTATCAGCGTGACTTAGTATTATCATTTTCTTTTCCTATCTGATAAATTTAGTTTAAAAAGTATGCATAATTACTTAACTTTATAATTTAAAATGACAAAATATAGTGTTATTGTATCCTTGTTGGAAGCGTTCTATATCAGATTCAAAGTTTAGGCAAATCAATGACAGTTGAGAGCAAACTTATGTAATTTTGCACCACTGCGTGTTATTTTTCATTATTTTCAATTGACATCAACTACGTGCATGATATGTTTCTTATACTATTGTAAAATTCGTCAAAAAGTTATTTATTAAAATCTTCTAAAAGATGGGCAAGTTTAACTTTCACCGAATTCTTCGCAGTCTGAGTTATACTGATATTAAACTCTGTCTCCAAAAACATTTATTTTCGAAGACACTGCTATATCTAAATTTAATTTAATTTAAATCTCAGCACTACCTTCGTTGCTTTCTGTTTGCGCACGCAACTGCCTTTGGTTGCTCAGCATTCAAAATAAACTGGGGTTCAAAGGTTATTATAACATTATAATATTTACACTAAAACGTTTTTAATGTTATGAACATGGTGAAAAATTCAAAAATTAAAATAAAAGCACTACCAACATAAAAATTTCATGCTAAAAATTGATTTTGATCTGAGTGTAAAATAATCACATATATTTACAAACAAATACAAAATTATATCGTCATTATGTTAGCATTAAATTAATTTGTCTAGCATAGTCTTATTTCTTTATAATATAAATCTAAGAAATTCTTGACAGAATTTTGAATCAGCTGTAAAGGTTTTGTCTAATTTGGTATTATTTTGCAAAACAAATCCCGTCTATATATTCTACAAACGATTGCTTGTGTGATCAATTGGTCCAGTGGTAAACTGCTACTAATTGATTGCTGGAGGTGAATTGCGATCTGTTATTTGTACTTGACGAAAAAGTCATTCTCCAGCATAGACCATAATTTTATTTTATCATTATGTGATAGCAACTGGAGAAAAAAAACACGCAACTCTTTCAAAACATCAAACGATTACGACCGAACTATAAGCCAGTCTCTTATTGGAATATTATTTATAAATTAAAGCACTATATACTTACAAAAAAATACGCAATGTGCAAAAAAAAACATGAATAAGTGTCCTCAATTTGTATACATAAAATTTTCTGCAGATTCATCAAAAATATTTTTTTCCGAAACATTAATGATGTCATTATGCAAAAACCGTGAAAATAATGGCAAAAACACTCCACTTATAAAGGTCACTTTTGAAAAAATGGCCTCGTCTCATACTTTCGAGGAAAAAAATTAAAAAGGTGCTTGCTAATACCTAATTTAAAAGTAAAATGCTTTTGTTATTAAGTAAAGCGATTAAATTTGATAAAGTCTCTTAAATAATGCTTTTACGAGATACTGTGTTGATACTCACAAAGATCAAGATCATATTATAATGTAATTGTGAGACATAGATGAAGCGGAGGAAAATGGAGATAAAAATATTAAATTTAAATAGAATCAGCATAATCAGATTCTCTCCAAAGAGATGTGTATTTAAATTGCACACAATCTAAACTATTCTTTTTTTTATAAAATTATATGTTATATATTTTGGTAGAATATACAAATAGAGTGTTAAATACAAATAATACAATAATTACTAATTAAATTATCGGCGTATGGTTATATTCAAATCATAAAAAAAAAATTCGTTTCCGCTTACATGTTAAGAATTAGAATCATTGTATTCCCACGAAAGAGTTTGTTAAAAAATGTTTTTCAAAAATGTAAAACACGTGCTACATTAACCAAAAAGACATAGTGAAATAATAAATAAAGTAATCAATAAGTTTATTGATCACTTTTAGGGTGTTCACTGTCAATACTTGGTGGAAAGGCATTATATTAATAAAAGCACAATAATCCTTTGTACTTCATTCCACTTTATTTAATGACCTGACATATTAAATAAAGTGGAATGAAGTACAAAGGATTATTGTGTTTTTATTAAAATAAGTTTATTTTATAGTAATAATTAACATACTGTTTCCACAAAATTTATATTTAATCAAATATTTTAAGATGACGGTAATTTTAATAGTGGAAGTTAAGTCACTTTTAAGGTATTCACCATCAATACTTGGTGAAAAGGTATTATCTTTAACAAACAAACACTCATTTGGTTCGCTTTCGCTCATGAGCAGTATTTTCTACTGATAGAAATGATCATACAAAATAAATGTATAATATAATTATAACGAAAGAATGCTTTATTTTGAATATGAATGTTAAGACTTATTCAAAATAAAATATATGACAATGTGAATATCAACAAACAGTCTATATAGTTCATCGCTAAAAACATTTAGATGCGTATTGCTGATTATAAGCACACACTAATTTACCTTAACGACAGTTTAACTTTAACATCACAAAGCAATGACAATTCATTGATCGTTGTTGGATGGAATATGGCTGATTTCTGATGTCGATCATTTATCAGATACTTACAGTAATTATCTTGAATACGGTTAGATAATCTGCTTAATACTCTTAATTGCCAAATAGAATATTGACATTAAGATTAACGTTCTGATTGTGTACTATTTCCAAAATTATCATTTAGCATATTTGGTTTTCGGATTAATGTTTCAAAACTTTTGCAATACTAACGCTTTGAGCGACATAGAGCTTTAAGCATTAGGAGAAGTGGTCAACGAATGACATACTTAGTTGTTTTGTTAATAGTAAAACTAAATTTACTAAATTTATGATTTCAATAAATATCCTTTTCTATTTTAAAACTACTTTTATTATTGAGATTTTTTGCTAAGTAAAAATAATACGTCATTTTAATGGTTAATATAAAAATCCAGTGCTTATTTCATAATATGATGAGGTTTTATGAGAATTATAAATAAATATAAATTTTTATTCGAAAACGCGAATAAGTGTGATTTTTTAAACCATGTCCAAATGTGACTTATAATGAAACTTATCATTTTCGAAGTGAGTAGGGTATATAAGAATGGGCCTAGGACAGGACTAGAGGTTACTTTATCACTTTCTTTATTTTTATTGTTATTGGAATTGGATACGCGGGAAGGAATTTCAGACAAAACAAATCAATCTCAAGATACCGAAATAAGATAAGAAATCTATAAATTTATTGAAAAATCAATTTATAAAAACTCAGTACCATTCGACCACGAATCTGACGAATAGAATTGTTATTCCGATAAAATTGAACTTTTATCAGTTTCATAATATTTACATTCACACAAGATGAACTTGAGCCGAAAGGCGAAACCCGGTTCGTTAGTGACAAAACTTGTTTGAATGATTTGAACGATTCAAATTTAATATTGAAATTTTACTAAGCACCTTCAGTCGAAAACTTAAAATATGTCGTTGTGTCTATATTGCGTAAATATTATATAATATAAACGAATAAAACATTTCAATTTTTGTGACACAAAATAAACTATCAGACGAATATCAATTATATTTTATAATACTCAAAGACTAAATTCACTGAAGTATTTTTCATTCTATTTGCATTAATTTAATTGAAACTGTAAAGATGAACGGTTGAAATTCAACACACCTTTTGAACAATCTCAGTAATCGTACACTTATTGTTAATAGCAGAAGCTTTACGTACGTGTCATTTGAGAGGATTTTTTAGAAAGAATAGATCAAGTAGTCCATTACTTTTGAAAAAGTAAATTTTGGATAAGCAAACTTGACAATAAAGTTTTCAGTACGAGGGTCTTGGTACTCGAAAAAAAGTCATAGTATAAACCAACTGGATTTTTACGTCGTTTGATAGAACTATTAAAGAATACCTTTGCAGTTATCAGTTTGGTAAATCTAAATAAACTGGTTAGATACTTGTCGTTGTTTTATATGTTGTGTATCATAAAACAATAAACCAGCACAGTGAAGTTTATTTTAAGCAATAGTTTGTTTTTATTTTAACTTCAGTCTGACTATGCATCGTGCATCTATTATATTAGTTTACTATCAATTCCATATAAACTAAAGGCAATATTTGCAGCGGTCAATCAAGTATTTACATTTATTTTCTGTATCTTAAGAATTTAAGATGTATTACAAACAATTTAAGCTACAAAATTTTCACTGTACCTTCCCAGTCAGTTTGAGCTTTTTTCTTCATAAAGAAGATCGTATTGAAACCATATGCGGAAGTCAGCGCTAAATTGTATTTACATGTTTATCCATCTGTATTTTAATCAAACGTCTTTTTAATAAAGTATCATTATTCATACAATTAAAATATTTTCGATAAATGCCATACCCTCTCATTTTTTATTATATTTTACAGTATGTTCGAGTTATAGAATTTTGATTGAACTATATATAGCAAAACAAATTAAATGAAATCACACTGTAAAATATAATAAAACAAATTAACATTTACTATATCATTAAAATATGTTAAATTCGAATCAAGTTAAGAAAGATAAGTAGTTTCTTTATTATCTTTTTTTGGTTATAGGTTTTGCAAATATTATGTGTTTTGTTATTTCTCTAATTTATACCGACAATTTAACAAAAATAATTAGAAAACGAACACACTAAAATGCCCACCCTTTTCCTATTTGAATAAATGGTCCCCTTATATCACTCTAAGAGGCTCGTTTTGATGTATATGGGAAAGCTATCAGCATTTATTTTTATTTTATGAGCGGACATATAGAAAGTTCATTCTTTGTAAAAGGTTTGCAAGTGGTACTCTGTATGAAAATGTTTGTTTCGTTTTATGGCTTCGGCCTTTTTATTTAACAATCTATTACTGAATCAAAGTAACTCAGAAAAACGGGATATTCAATACAGGTAGACGAAGAGTAAGAAAATTTTGAATACGCATTTATTCTGTAATATACTCTGTTTCCATCTAATTTTTAGTTATTTCAGACCATTTTTACAGCAATGTGTGCATAAGTATCTTATCATTATTGTTAATTATTTTATTAAAAATCATTCACATGAAACCAGCTTGCCAATAGGGATGCTACTGGGGAGAACTTTAACTGTGTTCAACAATATTGCTTCGGATGTCGACATATTCCACGTAGACGTGGGTGAGTTCCGACGAATACTATTTTTTATGTATTAAAGTAGAGTTCGTTGGAGATTACTCAGTTGACTTCCTTGCCATTAATTTTAATGTTAAATTGTACTTTTTTTTTGTTCATTGTAAAAGTTTTAAATTTATAATTTGTCAACCATGTGCAATTTAAATTAAATAAATAAATAATTATTGGTTTAATTGTTTCATAAATGCTTTATTTGTTGGGTTTGGGTTGGTAGATAATAAGGATTGCAATATATCAATACCAGTATTTCGGTATATCATATTCAACATCAGTATTGCATACATTAGGGTTTCCCAAACTACTTACCGCGGAACATAAGATAAGGTTTCGCTCAGAAGCGAAACCGTTTGTCGTGAGCGAAACTGTACTTGATATTATCAAATAAAAGTGGAGATTACTACTAATGCTTTTAATAATTGAAAATCAGAATAACAATGGGGGCTTTGAACTGATAAAAAAGATAAGTCTGTTTGACGTAGGAGATATCACATGAAATGGGATATAATTTGGTGTAAAAAAAATTAGCTACCAATGACACTTTTTTCATCTTGAATTAACTCCAAATTTACAAAAACAATTTTTTAAACCATACAACAATATTAAACGTGTACTGAAGTAATTATTTTTTTGCTTTTTGTATACCTTGCAGGTTCTACAAAGCTTATTTATTTTTTGTTGCTGCTATTGGTATGATTATTTTATTTTGTTATAATTTGTGGATAATAAAATTATACAATTTGAAATTTATTTTAAGTAGACTCATTAAATGTGTAATGATTAAATCGATTTTGTGTTCATAAAATCGATTATGTTTGACAAAAATGATAATTGGAAGACTATTTTGTATTTTTTTATCCATGTTTTCTCCCAATGTAAATAATATAGCCTCCTAATGGAGATATTTCAACAGAGGTTTTTCTGCGACAACTGTTTGTGTTGTTTGTTAATTTCAAAGATGAAGACGTTTATTTTCTATAATTAAGAATTTTTCAAATAAAAAATAAGCTAAAATTCAATAAGAATTTTATACAAAAAAAACAATCAAAAATTATTATTAAAATTATTTTTAAAATGTCGATTTTCAGAGAAATAATTAATGGATCGCATTTACGTAATGGTAAATAAATTTAGTTTGCTTCGATGTTATTTGAAACAAATTACAGATCCTTGCCAAAATTCAAAACTCCTAAGTAAGGGATGACCAAACAACTTGTAAGCAAAAGGTCTGATTGTATATTTATTTAGGTCAATTATAATCTCTAATCCCAACAGAATAAGATGTCGCAGATAAACTTACAAACAGGATAATTACAATCGAAACCGTAAACGAACCACAATGTTATATCTTAGGGCATGCACTACTTTACTTGCTTTGTGGAATATATCGACCAGAAAAGTAAAGACTCATATGTAAACGAGGCAGATCTGTTATTATTGTTAATTAAAGATTCGTTTTGCATTGTATTCGGTGACTCAATATACTCAAAGGGTTAAATTACAACTTTATCTTAACTTCTCCATTTGCATACCATCCGGTCTATTCTCAAACGCATAAAGACCAAGACACTTATTTTGGACGGTATAAAATACATAACACCTAGGGCTTATACAAAAACTGGTTTTCGAATGTCAATATTGTTCGAATACCGGTTTTATCCGGTTTTCGAAGTTTTACAAAAAATAAATAATTCAATTAAAATAGCGAGAAAAGGTTCATTTTCTGTATGTCTTATAGTTATATGCATTATTAATACACAATAAGAAAATATTTGGTGTCGCTTCTCAGAAAATATGATTTAAGAAAAAACAAAGCGTCCAATGATCGTTCTGTATCAAAATTTCCTGATATCAAAAATACCCTTTAGCTGGGTAATGATGTGGGACATATGGACTTTAAGCCATCAAATAAAAGATCCAAATTTTTAGTCTTTTTGTATATAGACTCGATTATGGAAAATTTGGCACAACCGGTTTTCGAATGTCACAAATTAAGCCAAAAAATCGGTTTTTGAAAACCGACAAGCCCTAATAACAACATCACAATAAACAAAACAATTTTTATTTTAGCATTTGACGGTTGGTATTATACAAATTTACAAACGGTAGCGCCTGCGATTAATATAACTTTCTGATTAATCGTGTTCATTAGCCATACGTTTAAGAATAAGAGTGATTAAAGTGAGATAAATATACTTAAAAACACTTGACAAACATGCATTAATTCTGACAGTTAACAATATATATTTTTAACGCACTCTTTTGATTGGTCGATTAAATCATAAATATCGACTAAAACAACACAACCGCAATTAAAAAATTAAAGCTTTACCTGCTGTTAAATCAAATTGAGTATAAGAGACCTTATTTAATTATTATTTAGATTCTAATAGATTTCAGAATAGCCCCGTAAATTACTAGCGCACTAAACTTTCGTTTAACTCTTCGCTTATAATTATCAAGATAACGAAGTCTTTCAAACTTGATGTATTGAAATACGATGGAATGTTCGTAGAACATGTAGACGCCAGTAATCCAATCAAGCACTCTTAACTTTTCCGGTTCTAAGCTCAAGAAATGCGACCCCAATACCAACATGTTCCTAAATATCTATTTTAATATGGGTGATACAATTTTTATAATTAAGGTATTTTTATATCATAGTTTTTTGGACCCTTTGTAGTTTATATAAATACGCTATAAGGCGATAAGCGCCCGTGATAACGATCGTTCGTAAGATAGCTGCGCTACACTCGTCAGTTGTTAATTTATATGTGTGCTGGGATGACGTCTTTTTTACGCGCAACTTAAAATATGATTATTTATTAAAAAAACCACGGATTTTTATAAAAAAAAATGTATGAGGAATGATGTAGAGAGATATTTTAAAGCCCTTAGACTATTTTTTTTTATCGCTCTTGCTACGCTCAGTAATTGAAGGATCGGAAAGGGTGGGAGGGAATTTTAAATATCACAAACACCCATGCCTTCGAACAGAAATTGATAAATCGATCGAAAAAATTCTGTTCGTACGACGACTCGAACCCGTGAGATCCGGCACGGAAGCCCACAACGCTAACCGCTGCGCCATGAGACCTGACAAAATACTTAAAAGTATTTTTGAATGCATACTGTTTTTTTTTCTGCTAAAATAAATATCACCGATTAGCTATAACATCGAAAACGGTCACGTTAAAGTAGTGACTGCCAAAATGTGTGCCGCGGCACACTACTGTGCCGCAAGAAGTTTCAGGTGTGCCACAGTGGAAGAAACCTTAAAAATGTTAATTGTAATGCCTATTCATTTAAATATTCTTCAATGTGAAATAAATTTAACACCTACACGTTCAATCAAGTATTTGTCACGTTTATACATAGTGGTCAACGCGACACATCTTCATTTTTATAGGTACATTTCCTTTTTTAAAGCATTTTTATTTGGTGTGCCGCGGTCTCATTCACCAGTGTGCCGTGAAGTAAAAAAGTTTGGCAGACACTGCGTTAAAGTATAAACAATCATTTCCCGTGAGTCACATAAAAATGTATATCACTAACAAAGCATTAACCGTTCAATGCACTTAAATCCATGGGGGACGGAAGGAGTTGTAAGGAACGAACATTTTTAAATTTATTTTCAACGTTTAAAACGTTTTCATCTCATGAAGATCGCAATTTATAAGATGTTTTAAAAAGAGAAAAGATACAGATATAAGATATTTTTGAAGCCTCATACTAAAATTTGTTACTTATACATTAAAAAATTTTTTTATCTATAATATAAATAATATAAAATTAAGCTTGGTTGAAATGACCAACTTTATAAATAAATAAAAAATGACTATTGAACATTTTCATAAAACAAAAACAATAATGATGTTACAAATTTTCGTTTTACAATCTATCGCAGGACAAGGCGACAAATTACAGCCAAATCCGGACCAATGTGATGATTGAATCACAAATAATTTTGACTCTATCGATCTGTTATAGGCAGAAATTCGTAACGAGCAATTAATAAATTTAACAGAAGAAGGTTTCTGTTAGTTAAGTTCGTAGAAGGAATTACTGACTACTTATATATGGTTATTGCCTATCCTGACATTATAATACAATTTTCTGGCATCTTGCAGCTTTTTATATCAGCGTTTCTCAACCTAGGTGCACGTGGAAAAAACGATTACAAGTCAAAAAAAATAAAATGCACAGGCCCAAAAAATATCAGTGGAATGAGATAACGCTCTAAATTTTTTTCATTGACGCCTTAGGTGATATTGAGCAATTATTGCCTTAAAACGCAATTTGCCGAATTGTGTCACTAACTACTTACTTGCCAATCATGGGTTTATACATAGAGAACTAATTTCGAATTCCAATTTGATAAAATGCCATGTCAGAAAAAAGTTGTTTTTTTTACCATGTCCGCTCCCAATGTAGTGCATATGGACACGTAATGAAGTTTATTGCAACAGAAAAGTTTTTACGATAACTGCTTGTTACTCAGTTGCTCAACTTCTCTTAGAGAGTAGGGGTGAAAAGGTACGGCTAGAACAGGACTACTGGTAAGCATATCACAATTGCTACTCCCTTTTTAAGATAGGATGGGTGGGAGGGGGAATTCAATACATCACATACAACCATGTCTTTGAAAAGTTTAAATCGATTAAAAAATCAATCTATGAAAACGATTTGAATCCGTGATCTCCGTGTTCTAAGCCGACGACGTTAACACTCGACCAAGAATCAATTCAATTCTTTTCATTAAAAGGGTTAATACTAAGCATATTAATGTTAGTCATCTTCTGTGGTCAAGTTGATAAGAGTTTTGTCCTTGCAATCAAGTCGATCTTAAAAATAATTTTAATAAACTTTACATGAATACTAAAAAATGCACGATTGCATTTATTATTAATTATTTTTTAAACAAAAGAATTTTTTTATACCATCAACTGTGAAATCAAAAATTTAAGTTTAATTAATTTTAAATGTTTTATCAATATAATATCTATCTATCCCAGTGTTTGCCAAACTGTGTGCCGCGTCACACTACTGTGCCGCAAGAAGTCTCAGGTGTGCCGCGAAACTTTATTTTTTAAAATTATAATGCCTATTCATTTAAATATTCTTCAATGTGAAATCACGTTCAATCAAATATTTTTGACGTTCATACATAGTGGTCAACGCGACACATTTTCTTTTTTAAAGGTACATTTCCTTTCTTAAAGCAATTTTATTTGGTGTGCCGCGGTACAAGTCCCATTCACCAGCGTGCCGTGAAGTAAAAAAGTTTGGCAGACACTGATCTATATTAGGTCAATGTACCAAGAAAAAGAATTATTAATAACAGCTACACAATAAAGCGAGGATATAAAACTTGATCACTTTTTATTTTAATGTAATTAGAATAATATGATGAATGTTTAATTTTAAAAAAGTTTTTCATTATTTCTTTATGGAAATATAAATTACTACAACAGCACTGAATTATTCAGTGTTTATTCGTGAAATTATTTCGTCGCATTTTTATTTTATCAATGGAGGAATAAAACGATCATTTGTTTCTTAAACGAATAGCGACCCATCTCCGTATTGATCAGGCAATTGCGTAATAAAATATTTTTTTCTGAGCGAAGCTCTGTTTCATTTATAGGGAATACTTTATTTTACAATTTTTCTGTGATTGTTATAAAAATACGTATTTCAACATTTAAAAACAATAATAAACATAAATATGATAACTTTATTAAGATAAACACTTTTCGACGAGACCTATTCTGATAAAATAATTTGATGTATTTAGGGTTCGATTAAGAGAAAACAAAAATATCATTTTGGTGCAAATACAATCATTTAAAACGGTTGCTTTTATCAAATCGATCATGTGAATTGTATGTAAGCTTCATGAAAAAATGACTCATTTAGAAAAACATGACTTGTTTTATTAAATTAATCTGTTTTTACGTATATACACCAAATTAATTTATTCTCTTACTCAAAAGCAGGCAAAAAATAATTCCTTTTTCCAATCCCGGGATTGAGATTTGCTCACCGAGGAATTTGAAATCCTCAATTTGCTATACTTTTTTCTCGGATTATCTCCAAACCTCGTTTTTTTTTAGCTCACCAAGGAATTTTAAATCTTCGATTTGGTATATTTTTTTCCCGATTGACACAGAACTTCATTATTTTTTTTTAGCTCAACGAGGAATTTGAAAACCTCGATTTGGCATACTTTTCCCCGGATTATCATAGAACCTTGTTTTTTTGTTTTTAGCTCACCGAGTAATCTGAAATTCTCGATTTGCCAATTTCGTGTCAAATGTCAATTTTCGGGATTTGCTCAAAATTTCTCAATCCCGGGATTGCAGCCGTATCAATCCCGGATTTTCGGGATTGAACGGGATCCCGAATCCCGGGATCTATTCTATACCCGTATATTTTTTTAAAATCTCTCGCAATCTAATAAATATGATATCAAACAAACTCTTATTGATTAAATATACATATTAATAAAAACACAATATTCCTTTGTACTTTATTTAAAAAGTCATGACCGGTTTCTGTGATCGAGTGGTCAACGTCGTTGGCTTCGGTTACGGAGTTTACATGTTCGAATCCCAGTACAGACAGTTTTATAAATTGATTTTTCAATCGATTTGTGATTAATGAATAGGCATGGATGAATGTTATGTCTTGAATAACCCCCTCCTACCCATTCTATCCTTTGAACGGGGCGTATGGAGAGCGATTAGCTAACCACTAGTCCTATTCTAGGCTTATCCTTCTTTCACTACTACTCACTTTGAAAAAAAGTGAGGTTGAGCAACTGATTAACAAACAGTTCTCGTAGAAACACTTATGTTGAAATAAACTCCATTGGGAGTCTATATGTTCCACTTAAAAAGTTTATCGATGAAGGAGACTAGAAAAACCTTGACGCTAGCGCGTCCTGGTACTTAGAGCTCCATAAATTTGATATCCAAAAAAAAAAATATGCTCCACATTGGAAGTGGACATGGTAAAAAAAATTACAAAGGAATATTGTGTTTTTATTAATATAATGCCTTTCCACCAAGTGTTGACAGTGAACACACTAAAAGTGATTAATATACATACTTTGGCATAGCGTCACCTTTTTTTAAATTCCAATAAATGTATGTAATTTGCGAAATGATAGAACTTAAGAAAGACTAAATAGTTGTATACTTAAAACACAACTTTTATGAAAAACGTCGTTTCTTAATGAAATAATAAATAAAAACATTTCTTGACGAAAAACTTAATAAATTCGATATAAATATATATCAATATAGAGTAAAAAAATGTTTTCTGAAATTTATAAGTAGCACTGCTGAGTAATAATATTTTTTTAAAATAGAGAATTTCGAAAATGATTTTAATAATAAAATTCAGAAATTTCACATGACGAAAATGAATGATCGAGAAGATTTTCTCTACCTATTCAAATTATTTTTCGTGTATGATTAACATATTATGTTATATTTCACTTTACAACACTCAAATCGTGCATATTTTAAGCGTTTGGTTATAATATAAAATATTCACAAAAGTTTTTTCTTTTTATTCCTGTAAACATAAATTTCTATTCCGTCACCTTTTATAAATAAAATTATATAATGTCATAGAGAAGTTACAATCGCTTATTCGAACGTTTTGTGTAAAAGGGTTGAGTACGTTATATTTAATTCAAGAAATTTATTTAAAAATTGTGTACAAATACTAATAAATATATAATTATAACACTGCAGCTTCAATATTTATTTGTGTTTTTAAAGATTTAATCACTTTACATGAACATAGGTTTTTATTAAAAAAAATGTATTTATTTCAAGGTGAAAAATATCTGGTTTGAGTCGTCAAATCACACGTGATATACAGTGTATTTGACGTATTTAAAAATATTTCTTTAATATGTGTAAAATAAATTTTCAATCGTTAGTTATTTAACATATTCTATTATTTCATAAAATGAAAGCGTAAACAAAAAAATGATCTATGACACATTTTGGTATTATGATTTGGTATATTCAGACGTCACAAAAAGGTGTTTTTTTTTAATTCATGGCAATGGATGATCATTGCTGAAAGCATATTGTTTCATATAGATTATTTACTCGTAAATATTTAAAAAAATATATATATGTTTTAAGAGTGGTTTTCAGTAGAATAGTGACAAACAGTACATACGTAGATCTTTGTTTTTCTAAAATTTAACATTATTCTATGATAGTCTACACTCCCAACAACAACAAAAAATCAGCAAAAATATTTTCTAAAAAATTGCATTTAATATCACTTTTAAGGTAATTTACTGACAATTCTTGTTGGAAAGGTATTATATATTTTTTTAAATAATGACGTCAGTTGATAATACTTGTAATGAGAAAAATTGGTCCTGATCATAAACGAATTGTGTGTAATCAGTAGAAAAAATGTTTATCTTTTTATTTGTATACACATTATATCGTTGTTTTTTTATGTTTTATCTTTCTCTTTTCGATACTTTTTTTTCAGCATTTTGCATAGGTTTTCTTTCGACATCTTTTTCAATCTTGCGTTTTATTTAAGTTCAGCACAGCAGATTACAGCATTAAACTTTAATAGGTCGCCATTTTGAATGACTTCATTATTCAGTTACCATCCAAATTAAATTTCCAAAAAATCTGGCGGCTTAAGTCAGTACTGCCATCGTTCCAACATTGCACCTGATCATAGATAACATTTCTACAATAAAAACAATTTTGATCAAAATTTGCTATAGAATATAGATCATTGTTGTATCAACGGCTTCAAATGTTTGTAATTAAAGAAAAACAACATGACTCTGCTTCAAAATGTGCTTAAAATGTTCACATAATACAAACAAATAATATTGCTGCCAAGACAATAATCGTATGTAATTCCGACGCTCATTCATCAGACCGTAAACTTAGAATAAATAAATACGGCATCAAATATTTGTTAATAGAATTGAAGTCATTTTGCGTGGGGAAGAACACAGCTATGGAAACTTCTTAATGAGTTTAAACATTTATTTTATATAACACTCTGACACATTAAAGAAATTCTGCGGAGCTGTTGTGTTTCAAACAATTTTAAGAAACATTTTGTAAAAGAGAAGGTTATATTTTGTACACCGCAAAAAGATTCGCAAACTTAAAGCTTAAAGTAAAATACATTTAGATTTTTTTTAGAGTTTCGGTTAATATTTCTCAAGATTTTCTGACGAAAAAAAAAAGAAAATCTTTTCCTTAAATTGTCGAGGAACACTATATCTTAATACATATATGTTTTTTAACATTGAAATTTAAGAAAAATGTACGTTATTGTAAAAATTTATTACAATATGTAGATACTTTAATCACAAGTTGTTAGTAATAAAAGTATACACAAAAATTATTATACTAAGTAAAATAATATTATTTTTTTTTAATGTTTTGTACAAAAATATATTTTTTTCTTCCATATTATATTTTTGTTATTTATAGTGAGTGTACCGTACCATATCAATGTAAATAACTTATTGTTGATAAAAATATGTTGTTAACATAAACCATTTTATATCATTGTTAGAATACTTTTATGATGTTTAGTGTCAATACTAAGGAATACTCATTTGTGCATAAGCAAACAATTAATTGTTTGTATCAAACTAATACTTTTTTTGTTTTGTAGAAATAGCACGTCTTTAATATTGTATTTCAGTTTGAAATGGTCGTTATTAGCAAAACTGGTCCTGATCATTTAATATACAGGTGTTATTAGTACAAATGTGCTTTTTATTTTTTGAATAGATAGAATAGTTTTATAAGTAAAAACAAAGTTTATGTTTCGCTTTAATACTTGTATTTTACGTGAAGCATGATACTGAAAATATTATCATTCTGCATTGTGTAATTTCTTCCTCGTTTTATTATTTCCATTGTTACTTCTTCGTGATCCATGCAAATAAAAAAAAACAGTACCATACCTGAGTTTATTTTTTTTTGCATTTCGATGAGTTCACATCTGTGAAAAGTTGCATGTTAGTTTTTCAAAATATAATGCATTATTTTTTAAATAAATCTATGATGTTTCCCACCACAGTCATCTAATGCATTTCAGAAAATTTTAACGAGCTTTCATTTAATTATTATATATATTTTTTTTTAAACCATGTCCGCTCCCAATGTGGAGTATATGGACTCCTAATGGAGTTTATCTCAACATAAGTGTTTCTACGAAAACTGCTTGTTACTCAGTTGCTCAACCTCTCTTTTTTCCAAAGAGAGTAAGGATAGAAGGATAGAGCTAGGACAGGATTAGTGGTAAGCTAATCGCTCTCGATACGCCCCGTTCATAGGATAGGATGGATGAGAGGGGGAATTCAAGACATCACATACATCCATGCCTTTGAACAGAAATTCATAAATCGATTGAAAAATCAATTTATAAAACTGTCCGTACCGGGATTTGAACCCGGGCCCTCCGTAGCCGAGACCAACAACGTTGACCACTCGACCACACAGGCGGCACACAGTTATATATTAACTGCATTAATCTTTTGTTATTCCGTTGGAAAGGGAAAATTTAGCTTTGTAAAGAACGTTTAAATTAACCCATAAAATCTTTAACTAAGACCTTTTAAAAAGAGTAAAATTTCAATTAATTTAAGAAAAAAATATTTCAAAAATAAATCCAACAATTCAAATATTTTGATAATCAAGTAAAGCTAAGCTGTTTGTTACTCAGTCGCTCAACCTTGCTTTTTTTCAAAGTGAGTAGAAGAGAAAGAAGGATAAAGCAAAAATAGAACTAGCAGTTGGCTAATTGCTATTGCTACACCCAGTTATTATAGGATCAGAAGGATGGTAGGAGAGGAAACAATGTGAATTGTCATCACAAACACCTAGTCTTCGATCACAACTTTGAATTTAATAATTTTCACTTTGATCCTACCGGAAATCAAACCCAGGCCTGCGTGATCGGTAGAGCAAGCTCTAACTAACTCGGCCACAGCAGGCGACAAATTATAAAATTGTATTAATAATAAAGTTTTCCCATTGCTTTTTTCATACTGTGGCTACAAAATACTAGCTATGTATATTCTAGGTTCATTTTACCGGTATCGGAAAAAGTAAAACGTAAAAAAGTAAAACGGAAATTGTTGAAAAAATCAATTCCAAGTCGGTTGTGATTCAAATAACGTTATTCAGTGACTCATAATAAATTACACATTTTAATTAATTTTAAAAGTTGTACCTATTAATCACATACAAATATTTGTGAAAAAATAATCGTTCATCAAACTACCAAAAGAGCAATTAATTTTCTTTTGATTTAAAACATTTTTCTAGATTTATTTGGTATGAATATCACCATATTTTGTATTTTGTATATTCCAACAATTGCTATTTGCAATTAGTTAAAAATATGCCATTTTGTCACATCTGGAATGAAAGTATGGCTTAAAAAATGTAGACGAACCAGAAAATTCACATAGTAAAGTAAGAAGAGGATTTTATGTCTAAAAACTCGTATTTTCTTGGTCTTCTTCCACTTTTAATCTTCTGAAGGACGAAAAACTCCATTAATAATGCACAATTGACGTGGAAACTTTGTAATTTATTTGGGTCTTCTTCGACGGTAAAGTTACAATTTCAAAATTGACATTATCTTTCAACTTTCAACACACGATGATATTGCATTAAGTTAACTATAATTTTATTTAGTAAAAAGGGCTAATTTATTTTTTAAATAATTTATTAAGTAATATTAGATAATTAAATTACAGTTAATGAACGGAATGCATGTTTTTTTACAATTGATGTCAGATTTTGATCAAATTTAAATAGAAAAAAATAGTTTTAAAAAAATCATCAATAAATGTTACCAGTTTTATTAATACAAACACTATATTCCTTTGTGATTTTTTTTAACATGTTCGCTCTCAATGTGGAGCATATGGACTCCTAATGGAGTTTATTTTAACATAAGTTTTTCTACGAGAACTGCGAGTAACTGAATAACTGCTCAACCTCCCTTTTTCCAAAGACAGTAAGAATAGAAGGATAGGGCTAGGACAGGACTAGTGGTTAGATAATCGTTCTCGAAACGCCCCGTTTCTGGGGTAGAATGGGTGGGAGAGGGGAATTAAAGACATCACATACATCTATGCCTTCAAACAGAAATTCATAAATCGATTGAAAATCAATTTATAAAACTGCCCGTACTGGGATTCGAACCCGTGCCCTCTGTAGCGGTAGCCAACGATGTTGACCACTCGACCACACAGGCGGCTATTTATATACTATTTATTATATTTATATATTATTTAGTATAACTTTAGCTATTAACATTGATAAGTTTACGGTAAATGGCATATTGTTACATATTTTACGATTATTCACTAGTTACAATCGATTGCTTAATTAAGTATTATGTAATACCATAGGAGTGAACAAATTCACTAATTCCTCAAAACACTAAAAATTGCTTCGAGATTAAGCGAGCCCCTTGTTAAAGTATTAGCAGCACACAGGTGTTGATTCCATGAACGAAAGCTTTCAAACGTAGGCGGCTTAATCAATGTATGGACCTGTATCCAAAGGCATAGATACCTGTGATTGCTTTCATACACCTCCCGCCCACCTTCAATTTGATACAGGAAACGGGACGCAGAGAGAGAAATAATACATTTAATCCTTTCCTTAAAATATTCGTAACGCTTTACAAAAGATAAATGTTTGAGCGATTGACATTATTCATGCTGACATGCGTTATAAAAAATCTTTTTTGGTAAGTAAAAAAGTGATGGTATTGAGTAAACAGCAAATGAAAGCTAATCTTTAAATAAAATATTGTTTTAATTAAAGCCTCATAGATTATACGTATGCTGGCCTGAAAAAAAATGACTAATTTATTTATGATCAATAACAACTGCTTACCTTTAAATCTATATGAAAAAAAATAAACGATAAAAAAATGCTGTTTTTTTTTTCAAACTTAAACAATAATTAATGAACAAACTAGGTTATTTCAGAAAAAGAATCGGTATCCAAGGATCACGGTGTGTACTTACTATTTGTTTTGACAATTGTGTTAGCTTAAAAATTTCGACTGAAAGTCGTTTCCTTGGTGGAATTTCAATGTTAAGTTGGAATCGTTCAAATTATATACATTCACACAAGTTTTTCACTAACGACCCGGGTTTTGCCGTTCGGCATCCTAAGGCGTTCAGGCAACTTGAACTGAAGTATAAATGTATCGTGTTAATATAAGAAATAAATTTATCACTAAGTTTAAAGCCATTGCTGGCGATACGGATTAGCCCATGGGAATGCCTACAGATTTGAATGGTGAGTAATGTCAAGAATTACATTTATTTTGTTTGCTTGGAAATTATAAATATAGGATTAAAAAGTGGGAACTTGGAAGATTCACCTGCTCATTTAAAATTGTTAACCTATTTAGCCGTGCCTTATTAGTTTCTCAAATTTCTAGGAAAAATAGTTTATGTCCACCCGTGTTTGGGTGCAGCATTTTAACCCCTTCATGTTGGTTTGTGAAATATTTTAAACTCGTGAGAAGAGTTATTAGTGTTAAGATTTAGGTCAAGAAAATTAAATTTATGACTCGTTTATATGTGTCATTTATTACAGTTATGTTTGCCAAGAAGAAAATCATTTATACTGATACGATTATTCTCTGATTATACTTTTAGTACAATTATAACTTATCTCAAAAAAGTGTTTCTATGACAACTGCTTGTTACTCAGTTTCTCAATCTTTCTTTTTTCAAAGAGGATATGTACATATAAAAGGAAAGCACTAGGACATTAATAGGATATGTGGGAGGTAATTTAAGACATCAGATACATTCATGCTTTCGAACAGAAATACATTGATCTATTGAAAACATGAATTTATATTTTTTTTAGTACTGGGGTTTGAACCCGTGACCTTCGTAAACTCGACGGTGTTGACAACTAGTCAAAGTAAGTTAGTCTTAATAAGGCATCTAAAAATGATTAGTTTACTTTTAATTTAACAACCGTATCTTTTCATACATATATAATTCATTTAAAATTAAAATCATTTTTAAAATAGTTTATTTATGTGAATTCATTCTAAGAAGCCAAAATTACATTGACAAAGCAAACCATTAAAAAAAATAAGGTTTATTTTCTTAGAAATTTTATATTACGTATTAACTTAAACAGCACGTGTTACAAGGCACTATCGAGAATATCTTTTCTACGGAAGAATATTAATAATAAATTGTACATAATTTGAAAATAAGTTTCTCATATAAAAAAATCGATTTGATGAAAAAAATAAAAGAGTTTCAAAATTATTTGGTTCAATATAATTTATAATTTAAAACAGTTTTATCCCAATACATGTCAATTTAGTTTCACATATACATTAAAACCCCCATTTACACTAAATTCGGGACAGTGTAATTCGGGGTAGTGTAATTGGGGGAGTGAATCTCATACAAAATTGGGTATTTGGTTTTTTCCGCAAAAAAATGCAAAACTAAGATTTCCCTTAGTTTTACGAAAAAAAAATATGGGCGAAATATTTAGTTATTAAGTGATAAAATACAAAGCCCGCCAATATACAGCAGATAGACAGTCGCCCGGCTATGTAAGTATGGCTGGGCTCGTGTTGAACTCACAGACGCTAGCCGATATTTGACTGTATGCGCCGCACAGACGACCGTATCGTAGCAATGACAATGGAATGCGACAGTGCAATTGGGGGATTTGCGGTGAATATTTCAAGCCAGCGCGTAATTCGGGGTCGTGTAATTGGGGGTTATACTGTATTTTTATATTTATGATAAACATTACGTATAATTTTAAAAATATATTTAGTGTCCTTTAAAGATTAAGCAATTTTAATCTCATGTAAAAAAAAATATCGGAGGCTTAAGATACATAATTATATGATACAGAATATTATATGATGATACAAAATATTTATCACATAGCATATGAATAGTTGCATAAATTCAATCACTTTAAATCGTTTTGATTTTAAGGAAGTGATATTTTTTCTAAATGTAATAATTAATTTAACTGTATCAAACCGAATCTTTCATCTTTATTTTTATTTTATTTGCATTGGAATAATATACAAAAAATATTTTACCATTACTATGCAGGAAGTGCTTAAATACATATAAAGGTTCTACAGTGATGAGTTCTATAGAGTGGGAATATATAAGATTATTATTGGTGACACCCACTTTTTACGTAAATTTGGTAATTCCTTCAATATTCTTCAATAATGGCACAGATAAAGCATTAAAAATTCTAACGACGCTATAAATTTCATTTGCTGTGTAAGGGATAAAATTATATATATTAACTTTTCGGAGACTACCGGTGATTTTTTATATTTGTCATATATTCAGATTTTTATAGGCTAATGATATCTTCAAAGTGATGTTTTTTATCATTTTAAAAATGGTTCAAAATTATAAAAAAAACAAAGCTTACATTAGAAAATAAAAACATACAATATGAGTCATAATACAATAATAAATTTTGAATAATTTTGTATATTTTAAAGATCATACGTGATTCTGATTAAACGATAATTAAATTAAGCCAATAATTTAAAAGAGAAAAAAAACACCGAATATATTTTGTGCATAACAATTGTGATTGAATAAAAAATTTGGCAGTATTCTTTTTACACTTATAGCCATATACTTTTGTATTATATATATCGTTAGAATAATTTATTTCAAAAAATAATATTATAGACTTTAATTTCAACACATTATCGTTTAAAATTGGCATCTTGTCAAGCGAAACCGGTCTTAATGTAGAATATGAAGTACGAAATTAAAATATTAATTATTTTTAAGTTATATTTAATTATATGGTTTTTTGAGAGAGGAAAAAACATCAAAAAAATATGTTACCTAATATTAGAAAAATATTTACCTTAGATATGTGAAAACAGTTTTCTTGATGAAGATTGTTATAAAGAAAAGATCATTATTTTTTATATGTGTTGTCTTTTCTCTAATAGTTAGCACAGCACAACAAAAATTCACTTTCACTTTCACAACAATAACAGTAAAAAATCACCACTCATGAGAGAGAAAACATAAAATGCTTAGAAAAAACTTACGGGAACTGAGTGAATTTCCGAAAAAAAGTTTATGAAAAAAAGTTGAACAGAAAGTATTGAATGAAAACCAAAGTTCGTGTGAAGTGAGAAGTTAACTGCAGAGCTTTCTATCGCGAAGGGAAAGCTCTAATCGTGTAGAGACGTTATCCACCCACGGACGCTACGGCCATACTGGGCGAGGGCTACGAAAGCTTCCGAATCAGACCCACCTACCTTGCCTCAATAACGCGGTTACTACAGTTTTCCTTCTGCCTACTGGCGCATATTTGCGCAACGCAAGTAATCCTTTGAAATTACTGGATTGCAACTAGCTTAATTGGTAATTTGATAATGTGTAGAAGGATTATACATTAAAATCATGTGGAATCTCAAAGAAACAGAAGGACAGGCGTCTGAAAACTAAACTCAACATCTAAGTTCTTGTGATGCGTAGCTAACTTCCGATCTTTCAATGTTACAACGTTTACTACAATCAAACGTATGATGTCAAGCTCAAGATTCCAAGAACTGAAATCCTAGCAGGAGCACTTTTATTAAATTCGTTAGAAGACTTTTTAATACTTATTTTAGACTTATTAATTTCGTTAGAAAACATGAATGCTTGTGATTTTTGCACTTTCACCCACATAGTTTTTAAAAAAAGACGTAGTGAGAGGGACTTGCTAATTACTTTTCCTGTCTTACTTTTATCTTCCTAAATTTACTCAATGTAAATAAAAGTGATTGATTGACAGAACATCAACCAGTTCTTGTAGGACAACTTACATTGGTATGTTTCATTATGAATTGATATGCTCTGTTTTTAAAGAGTTTTTATAAACTCATTTTTCAATCGATTTATTGATTTCTGTTTGGAGGCATGGATAACTTGAATTCACCTTCTCATCCATCATATCATAAAAAACGAGACGTTGCTAGAGTGATTAGCTAACCAATTTTCCTGTCTTACTCTATTTCTTCTAGCTAAGATAGGTTGATCAATCAAATAACAATCAGTTCTCGTAAAAAATCTTTTGATTATTTCAATTACATAAAGGAGTCCACATGCTCTACATTGAGAACGGTCATGGTAAAATTGTGCATATTTATCATATATAAGCGCGTTAAAATTGCGTTCAAGCGATATTTATCTAAAAACTTTCTTATTGTCTAACCAGTAGAAATAATTCATTATTTTTTTGTCAGAACTAATCCAGTCAGACCAGATGTATTTAATATAATTTCGAAAGCTTACATATTTGTATATTTAAAAAATACAGAAAAAAGAAAATTATTGTTTAAGATAATAAAAATAATTTTTAAATCCTCATATGCTGTAGGTGTCAACTTTAATTTTAGTAAGTTGTAGTAATTGGCATTATTTTTAAAATGATCAGCCCAAAATTTGTTCAGAAAGTGATCATTTTCAACTGACAATATTGCAACGAAACGAAACATATAAGTAAATATTTTATTTCTTAAAATGAAATCTTGCCCATCCATGGTTATAGAATATAGTTTAATTTAGCTGAAAGAATAATCATATATCGTAGAATTCTATTATGATAGCAATAGTTAAACGTACAACTTTGAATAGGTCATATATAATTATAATTCATTAAGTTTCTTAAAATCAATTTATAAGCAGTCTGAAGTAAGTCTGAATTTATTATCACTATTAAAGGTCCCGTGTAGTTTTGATATTGTATTTTTATAGCAGCTGTAATAATATTTGCACTACAAAGGGAGCATTATTTAACTCAATTCGAGTTATAGTGAAGCTTATTATTATCACACTTTGTAGGTTCTCTCTTTCACGGTAGTTAAGCAAAAACATGCGAATAAGGGAAACATTATTTGAACATCTTTATAATAATTCCAATGAATAATGAACAGTGAACCTCGTCTGATGTTATAAGCAGACGATATTTATCGAGTAAAGTTGTTTGAACACAAAACGAGGCATGAGAAAATTTAAAACACAATACCATTTCGAATATTTTTACTTCTTATTACTTTTAAAACTTTAATTAATAATTAAAAAATAAACTGAGATCGAAAAGCGATTGAAAACCAACAACTCTCTTATGCCTGAACTTTTTACATCTGCTCTTTCTTTTTTTTTTTAATTCACGTTAACGTCACTGATACTTTATTTTTGTAAACTAAATCTTTCAAAGAAACAAGACTTAATAAAAACTTGCACACATTTTAAAAGCTCTATTTCACAGTAAAACTGATATTCTTGACTGAATTGGTTTCTAGGAATATTATAGAAGCGATTGCATTTTGAAAGGCTTAGAAATACGATGCGTTAACAAATCAACAGAAGTTTTGTTGAAACATACTAGCTTTTCTGAGAAATGTATCTTTTTATGATGCATAATATAAAAAAAATACAGACATTTGCATTGAAAGCAAAACACTTAATTCAACAGTATGTATTTGTGTGTACAGTTATTTTATTACATTTCGATCTCATTTTTTACTGAAATTTTGTTTTCATCTTCTCGTCTATCGAGAATTAGCGGTCTAAAGTTACTCTATCTAGAACCATGCTACCCACAACTTCCTACCTCGGTCGTGCTTCTAGTTCTAGCAGTTGTTTCCTTCGTTATAACAACTTTGTGTTTTGTCCAGTCTTTGTACTGAGATTTTCTCGAAAGCAGTTGCCCCGGCATCTATTATTATGAGCTCAAATTCCCGGGATGAAGAAGAGAAAAGTGACATTGATTTGTTTGTTTGTTGTATGATGCTGCAAATTTACAAAATGCTACATAGTTTACCTTGTTGGTTAGCAAGTTGGCGTGTTCTGTAGATCCGGCAGCTGGTTGGACTGACTTGAGCAACTCTTCCCATTTTTGTGACACTCAAAGACAATCTTAGAAGATGTTGTGAGTATCCTGTGATTTGCTACATTTCGATATTGGGCCATCCACTATCGATAGCAGCAGAACCACCGTGCCCAAAAATGAGTTGGTTTGTCCAGTGATTTGGTGTGAGTTCTTTCATGTTTACCATTCATTTGGTAGTAGAGAAATAAATATATTTCTGATGCCCACTCGGGGCTATCCGGGACTTTTAAATCAACAACGGCTAGAACTAGAAGCCATTTACGGTTGATGTGCATGCAAAAAATAAATTAGTTCTACCCACGCTTGCCTCTGCAGCTTATGATTATTCTTAACATTATAAATAATTAAATAATTCATATTTCTCATCTCAGTGAATTTGCACAGCACAGAAGGTTCGCAGCTTTTCTGTGTTCGATTTTTTCGCTTATTGACTCGTCTCTTAATAAAAAAACTAATGTAGCTACAATAAATATGCACAGCATTGAAATAATTGGTAAACAATTCACTTTTAAAAATCTCCCTATGTGGAGCGAATGGCCTCCTAAGGAAGGTATTTCAACAGATTTTTTTATACTCAGACTGCAATCGCTCAACCTTTCTTTTTCAAAGAGAATAGTAGTGGTTAAATATCGCTCTCGCTACGCCCAGATATTAAAGAATCGGAAAGGGTGGGAGGGAATTTTTAGACATCACAAACACCCATTCCTACAATCGGAAATCGATAACTTATTCGAAAAAATGCTGTTTGCACTGGTACTTGAACCCGTGAGATCTAAAACGGTAGCTTACAACGCTTATGCAACGCGCCATAGGACCGGGGGCGTATATTCAGGGTGTGCAAGGTGTGCGCCGCACACCCGAAACATACGCCCGCAAAATCTAAAACATAAAGTCATATATTTAAAGTATACTAGCTGTAAGCCCGTTGCCCAGCAACGGGAGATTTTTGCTGCATTGTGTTTGATTTTATTTAGTTTAATTTATTTTATTTTAATTCATTTTATTTAATTTTATTTAATTTAATTTAATTTAATTTAATTTTAATTTCTTTTAATTTATTTTATTTTATTTAATTTAATTTAATTTTATTTTATTTTAATTTATTTCAATTTATTTCAATTTATTTTATTTTATTTTATTTTATTTTATTTTATTTTATTTTATTTTATTTTATTTTATTTTATTTTATTTCAATTTATTTTATTTTATTTTATTTTATTTTAATTTATTTCAATTTATTTTATTTTATTTTATTTTATTTTATTTTATTTTATTTTAATTTATTTTATTTTATTTTATTTTATTTTATTTTATTTTATTTTATTTTATTTTATTTTATTTTATTTCAGTTTATTTTATTTTACTTTATTTTATTTTATTTTATTTTATTTTTTTTTATTTTATTTTATTTTATTTTATTTTATTTTATTTTATTTTATTTTATTTTATTTTATTTTATTTTATTTTATTTTATTTTATTTTATTTTATTTTAATTTATTTTATTTTATTTTATTTTATTTTATTTTATTTTACTTTATTTTATTTTATTTTATTTTATTTTATTTTATTTTATTTTAATTTATTTTATTTTATTTTGTTTTATTTTATTTTATTTTATTTTATTTTATTTTATTTTAATTGATTTCAATTTATTTTATTTTATTTCATTATCTATTAATTTGAAAATGTACGCAAACAAAATACATTTCGTAGAAGAAGAAGATGTCTCGAGGACATCATCAGTACGCACACATTTGTGAAAAGTGAAAAGCGAGTGATTATTTTATCGACTTTTAATATATAAATTTAGTATGAATAAAAAAGTGGAGACTGGAAGGTGTGAAATGGACGCTCACTCAAACAGACACTCACCCACTCAAACAGACCTTATCGGCTATATAGATTTGTTGCGCGGTAGTATACCGTATTTGAAAAGGCGAGCGTTGTCCCAAGCGCACGACCTGCCTTCCCATACGACTGCATACAAACGCGCAGTCTAGGTACGCGTTGCGTGGAGCGAATATTTTTGTACGCAACTTTAAGGTCCGAAGTCGTCCTCTTTTTTGACAGCTCATACGTCTTGTATGAAGTTTCTCGAGCGTTCTTTCGAAAATTTCACGCCTCTGATTTACATTAGATTATTCTAACAGGTCATTTTTCATTGATATTTTGGTGTGATATAATTTATTACTAATATTTATACTTCTTTATTTTATTTTACCCTTATAATTAAAAATAGTTTTCGAAACATTTTGATATACATATATTTTCAATCCATGTCCGCTCCCAGTGTGTAATATATGTCCTCCGAATGGGGGTATTTTGATATAGGTTTTTTGACGAGAACTGCTTGTGATTGGGATATGCCTAATTTTTTTGCTTAGTTTTTTTTTATTTTCATACACAGCACACCCAAAGCTAGCACTCACCATACGCCACTGCATAAGACCCGACATTTTATTATTGAATTAAGGTATAAAAGTAAATTTATCATGTAAAAAATCTAACGCTAATTTTTAAAGACTAGAATTATTTTTATTTTATTTCGGTGGCCGTGGGCTTGAATCCTGAAACAAACACGTTGATGATAAAATCGATTTGTTAATAAATATTTAAATGCATTGTTATTAACTGACGATCTTCAAATTTCGTCTCGCAAATCCGATCCGACTTAAAAAAAATAAAATAGCAATAAGCTTACTTCTCTGGAAAATGTAGTTTTTACAACGCAACGACTTTTCTTAGCTACGTAATACGTGGGCAAAGTCATTACGAACACGATTGAAACGCGGTTTGAAGCGAATCCAAATAGCATATAATATTATCACGGCGTGCTTTTTGACACATATGACACTCTATACTGGCGAAGACACTTTTATATTTCTGTGTCTGAGTTGCTTTGCTTTTGTCCACGTAAAACATACAGTTACCTTTATAAATTAATACTACAATTAATTGACTTAAATTATTGTTGACAAAATGAAATTCAATTGTTGTTGATTGAAATACATCTAAGCCAGTGGTTCTTAACCTGGGGTGCGAGAAAGAATATCTGGGATGCGGGAAAAGCTTATTTTTTGACAAAAATTATCAAATGTAGAATATTACAAATACGTAAATAAATTTTAAAGGGAGTGCGATAACATATTTTCAGATTCAAGGACGTGCGGGTCACTAAAAAGATTAAGATTCACTGATCTAAGCTAAACTCATTGCTTAAAATAAAATAATTAAATGATGTTTTATATTATTTGTTTATTTTTTTTATTTTATTCCTCTATATCCGCTCCTTAGTCGGAGCATTTGGCCACCACATGATTCATCCAAGATTTTCTGTTCCCTGCCAGTTTTCATGCTTTCTCCCATGTCATTCCCGTAGCTCCGCTGTGTAGAAATGGTCATCAGTGGCCTTCCACTACGGCGGAATCCATCCGATTGGTAGATGAGACAAGCAGAATCAAGTCTTTCTTGTGGCATTCGCAGCATATGTCCAAGCCAGGTCCATCGTCGCTTTGTTTAGTCCGTTTCCGTATCTCCGTGTTGATGATAAAGTCAAACCAATTTAGATTATTAGAAACAAATATTTTATGTGCAATGTCGATTTTTTAAGACGGCAATGAGAGATCCTAAACGATATTTATCTAAAATAAAATTAAGTCAAAAAGAGGTAATAAATAGGGTATCCAATCCCGGAGCCTTTTTCCAATCCAGGGATTTCGTGATTGATTAATTTTCAATCCCGAGATTGAGATTAGCTTACTAGATTTGAAATTCTCGATTCCCTACTTTTTCCCCGGATTATCTCCAAACCTCGTTTTTTTTGTTTTTTTTGCTCACCGAAGAATTCGAACTCTTGATTTGGTATACTTTTACCCAGATTATCTCCGAAAGATTCTCTTTTTTTTTAGCTCACCGAGGAATTTGCTATACTTTTTCCAGAGCTTATCTCCAGAAGTCGATTTTTTTCCAAAATCCTATCGATTTTCGGGATTTCTCGATCCAGAAATCCCGGGATCGCGACGCATGTCAGTCACGGGATTTGGAGATCAGAAAATTGGACGGGATGTCGGGATTGGATGCCCTAGTAGTGATATGATTCAAAATTGAAAGCGGATGTGATCTTGCAAAACGCAAAGATTCGTCGACAAGATTTCTTGCTTTTTTCATTCAAAGACAGTTGAATACGTCAGGTATTGGAAAATTATTAGGTCTCTTCATTTTCAAATACAACAGTTGAATGAAGGCAAAGAAAACACGGCTGGCAAACGGCAGCGGCCGTAATAAAATAATATTACAGAGTTATTTTATCTGAAGATTCTTCTGAGTGACATCTACAAACGAGTAGATGGTTTCGAACAAAAGGGGGGGTGGGTGAGCGAATGTGTCAACACGGGGAATCGTAGGGATGTTAAACAGCGAATAAGGGGCCGGGTGGTGTGCGGTTTTCGGGTAAAGGATAGATCAGGGTTGAATTAACTAATCTTTTGGGTTCAGCTCCAAAGTGTAGCAGCTTGTCTCACTGTGAAAATTTATGCACCCATCGTCTCACCTTCGTAATTGATGGGTAATTAATGAAACAGAAAACGTTTATCCAAGATTATTTTACCCACATATTTTCGACAGCAACCGTTTGACAGAATCGCTAGAAGGTTGTCAATAGGGCTTGTCGGTTTTTAAAAACTGGTTTTTTGGCAAAACTTGTGACATTCGAAAACCGTTTTTTCAAATTCGTAACCGGTTGTGCCAAATTCTTCATAAGCGAGTCTATAAACAAAAAGACAAAAAATTGGGATCTTTTGTTTGACGGCTTAAAGACCATCATTAAATGCCCTGCATCATTATCCAGCGAAAGAGTATTTTCGATATCAGGAAATTTTGTTACAAAACGTATTTCGCATCATATTTCCTGAAGAATAACACCACATATTTTTTTGTTGTGTATTATTATGTATATAAATTAACAACATAAATTGATAACTATTAAAATTGAATTATCCAATTTTTGGAAAACTTCGAAAACCGGATAACACCGGTTTTTTCAAAAGTCGGTTTTTGTATAAGCCCTATTTGTCAATGATGTTCTACTGCTGATGCATAGCTGAAATGCGTGTGCTTTCACATTTACCTTTAATTCAATGTATATGATGATTTATGATTAAAAAAAAACAAAATATTGCTTTGTACTTATTTTCACTTTTATTTACCAAGACTTGAACCAATTTCGCTTATGATGAGCATTATCAACTGATTATGTTCAAGATCAGTCGATAAGGCTCGCATGAACGAAACTAGTTCTGATCTTAGTAAATAAAAGTGGAAATAAGTGCAAAAAAATATTGTGTTTTTTTTCTCAATACAGTCTTTTTCCACCTTGAATTGACCATCATAAAAATGATATATTTATGTCTTAAATTGATAGTCTTACCCTAATGAACGAGAAATGAAGTAAGGCAAATAATAAAATGTTAAAACTTTCGTATTGAGCTTTTAAGCACAATCACAGCTTTACTCTGTGTTTTGATGGATTGCATTTTTATGTTTAACTCACTTCACTTTATAATTAAAAATATTACTCGACTAACTTCACCTCTCAGGAGGTTCAATGCAAATTGTCATTAAATTATAATACTTTACTACATACCATAACTTTCAAATCAGTTTTCTTGAGCCAACTATTGTATAGAAAATTATGTTTAGCGTATTATTATTAAGTATACTTTGCCATTGGTTATTGTAAAAAAAATGACAACAGTGTTGTAAATAAACATTTTTGATTGCGATGATTTATCATAGTATGCGTTACAGAAAAAAATATATAAAACTCGTATTTAATCCTACAAAAACGTTTAATTTGCTGTGCAGTCTTGCTGTTGACAAAATTGAATTAAATCGTTTCCTTGGCAAGATTAAAAATACTAAATGATTTTTGTCCAATCTATTTTTTATTCTAGCAATACAATTAGCACCAAAACGCTAAATATGTTTTAATTGAAAGATGATTCGAGATTAACTCGTTGTGGATTGACATCATAAACGCCGATTTCAATAATAAAAATGAGTCACTTCGCCAAATTGTGTAACTATATGAGGCTATCACTTGCAAGCCCGGCTTGTTCCAAATGGGTGAAACATGAACCGTGAATGTAATTTAGTAAATACAAATACATTTTAAAATCATTTTTAAGAAAGAAGACTCTAAACTGGCTTGGTAAAATACAAAATATCATTCCAAAGTCATTTAACCCTTTGCCCGCGTCACCTAATTTAGCAAGCATGTCCTGTATGCAGCTGCTTTTTTGCGGATTTTGTTATCGCGTTTTCGACTATAAATATAGGTTGTAATATTTTTTCAACTAATCAAATATGTTAATTTCCACCCAAAGTAACTTTTTCGATTATAAAACACAATATATTTCTTGTATTTTTGGTTTAATTTAACAATAATCATTCTTCATACAATTACTGAGTCATATTGCAAAATACTGCCACGCGCGACCGAAAACACTGCGCCACCACCATACCATGCTTATAATATTAAATTCTCGGAACAATTTCAATTAACCCGCACTCGATCGCTTATTTACATTATCCAAAATCTTGCATTGGTGACGTATGTTCACGGCGTGTTCCAGAGATAAATTATTTTAGCCTATATTAAATCTTTTTTGACATGCCATTTGTTGAATTTGGTAAAATATACATTTAGTAATATTTTCACCCAAGTTATACAATTTTAACACAATATAGCTCTTATCTCTCGCGGCTCGGAGACCAGAAAAATACTTCTCTGCCGATGGGGATCTTTTGTGACCCCAGTGGTTTCCTCATTATTGGCCGTATTCTTATGAATTTCAAAAAAAAAATAGTCTTAGGGCTTTAAAATATCTCTCTGCATCATTCCTCATACATTTTTTTAAAAAAATCTGTGGTTTTTTAATAAATATTCATATTTTAAGTTGCGTGTAAAAAAGACGTCATCCCAGCACACATATGAAATCACAAGTGACGAATTTAGCCCAGCTATCTTACGAACGATCGTTATCGCGGGCGCTTATCGCCTTATCGCGTTATCGCGTATTTACATAAACTACAAAAGGTCCAAAAAACTCTGATATAAGAATACCTTAATTATAAACATTGTATCACCCATATTAGATATTGAAGAAAATGTGGGTATTGGGGTCGCATTTCTTGAGCTTAGAACCGGGAAAATTAAATAGGGTTTTAAATTTCCAAGACATCTATACGTGTCACGTGCGCTGAGGGAATGTTCGCTAGGACATGTATAGCGGTCATACGCGGTGAGAAGGTTAAAACTAAAAATACTTTTTAAATGTATATTGTTTTACAAAATGAAATTTATGTTTCATTTTTCAACTATTTTGAAACAAACCTGGTTTCAAAGTAATAGCCTAATACAGGCATGGGCAAACCGTGGCCAGCAACCAATATTATATTTTTGAAAAAGATTCACGTTTTTATCTTTTAAAGCCTTTTTAAAAAGATTGAAAATATATCATAATCGTTTTTTTTTTATTAACTTACATATTTCAACATTTTCAATCATGAACCTCAAAAAAAACTCTACAATCAAAAATCATCGATGAACATTTATAAGCAGTTTTAAGAATCTCAATTTCAAAATTAACACCAGCATTTAAAAAAATGTTAAAATATGTAACTAAAACAGTTCCATTTCTCTCATTAGACTGTTTTTTTTTATGATAATAAGTAGTGTACATATAAAAATTGTATTTTACTTTCTGCTGATTTTGAATTCCTGAATTTTGCCCTTCATCCGAAAATTTTGCCCTCCCCTGGCCTAATATATTCAATTTAAAAAAAAACAGAGATGTCGAGAGACATATTATTTACAACTCTTTACATTTGGAGTGAACTTGGTAAAAACCTAAACAAATATATAGTTAAAATTTTCAGTGTCATATAATGTATCTATTTCTTGTCGTATTCACTGTGAAAATAATATCCTCGTGCAATTGTGTTTTACTTTCGTCTCAGACGTGGACGCTAAAGTAAAGTCTGATTCGGCCCTGTTGTGAAAGATTCTCTCGTGAAAGCGTGACGAAAACGAAGAACAAGTTGAAATAAAAACAAACGGGCGATCGGATAACGGAGAGGTTCGAAAAAATAAACGATTGCTCTGAACAAATCAGGAAAGCTGACATATTGCATTTGATCCCTTAAAGCTTCTTATTATTCATCGTGGTATATTAAAGGTTACAAAAGCTTGAACATTTCTTTCAGGATATTTAACTAACTATTTATCAAAAACATATTGAATTTTCTTGATTTATGAATCAGGAAAAAGAATCCTAAAGCTATCCGTGGTTAAATAATGTGATTTATTTTTATTTTAAAAAAAATTAACATTGTTAGTTTTGATATCGCAACAATCAGGGATAAATTCTTTTTTTGTACCAAGTTTTATATCTGGAAACCCGAAAGGACATTAAAGACCAGAGTATCAGAACACATGGCAGTCTTTAGATTGAAAAAAGACACGTTTACTTTTGTCAATCACTTAATTACGGAAAGACACGTGTTCAATCGGTAACAAGGGATAAAAATGTTACATCCAAATACGGATCTTTTTTCCAGAAAATTCTAGAAATAAACAGAGCGCAATTGAACAGTCTTCCGACTTTAAATAAAATATTAAACATGCCTGGGTCGCCACTTCTATACCCTTTATAAATATAATCATAAAACCTTTTCCGACAAAAAAATAAATATAATTCTTGAAACTACTCACTACTCAAATATGTGGGCATTCTCATTGGTTTATCCTTTTCTCCAGCAATAGCTTTAAGCTCAGTGATGCATTTGTTTCTTATATAAACACGAAACATTCATTTGCTAAGCGTCAGTTCAAATTCATCCGTGCACTTGAACGCCTGAAGATGCCAAAAGGCAAAACCTAGCATATAAAAAAGTAGCTATTTAGCATTGAGTTGTTCTAGGAAAGGAACATACATGGTATTATTAATTAATCATCAAAGCGAATCCGTTAAAATGTTAATTATAATACGTTGTTTTGCGTATCTTTGCTTCCTAGAATAAGATCAAAGCGAAGTTAGCATGACATTAGAATAAGTAAAAAAAGTGTTAATCATTTCTTAAACAATGTGTATTTTTTTATTCATGTACGTTTCCAATGTTGAGCATATAGCCTCCTTATAAAGGTATGTAAACAGAAGTTTTTCTACAAGAACTGTTTGTTACTCAGTCCCTCGACTACTCTTTTTCGAAGAGAGTAGTGGATATAAAAATAAAAGGGTGGGAGACGACTACTTGTTGACTAATCACTCTCGATTTACTCCGTTATTTTAGTATTGGAATGGTGAAGGGGGCGGGGGGATTTTTAAACATCACTGACATACATGTCTTCGAACAGAAATTAATCGATTAAAAAAAATCTTTTCGTTCAGTGATTCGAGCCTGTGAGGTCCGGCATGGAAGCTTACGTATCGTGGACCCGGCAGCTAAATTAAGTCTTAAAATGACAATGGCGACTAATTATTTTAGAAATAAAATTTTTGATATATTGTGATAAAGTTCTTTTAATATATTTTTATGCCAATTGCTTCATATTTGATAAAAAACGTATTTTCACTAAAATCAAAGTAAATATATATAAAATGGAACAAACTATGTTCTATGATTTTATACGTGAGATTCAAATTATTTATAACGCCCGCGAGAATATAAGTTACGTTCAGCAAACAAGCATAGCGAATAAAATAATGATGTTAATATTTCCAACAAAACTATATCTCCCAACAATCTTGAATTATTGTATACGGTCAAATAAACCAAATCGAGAGAATGCTTGGTCTTTCACAACTCTACTAACTGTGCTATGCGAACCGTCTAGGGCAAACAGCCCAGTAACAAATACATAGTATGTGCGATAACGCCTCGGCAAATCTTTCGCGATAATTGGATATCTGTATTCGACTGATGTCTTAATGCATTTCTGGCCAGTAGTAAAAAAAATAATCGCCAGACAAGTCTGTGCTTATAGTTTTATTTTTGGGTTATATTTGCAAGTGCGATATAATTATCTTTCTGACCACAATTAACCACTTGAATACCAAGCGGACACAAGTGTCCGGAACATATGCAAGCTTACACGAATGTCCAAGACATTTAAAAAAATCAAATACTTCAAATCCTAATAGAATATAAGCAATATTTTGATGAATATGTGTAGCGCTATCTATACTGAGTCAATATAGGTTTTTAAAATATTGAATTCGAGTGTATATTAAGCAAAATTATTTTTCTCAAAAACACACAGTATTTCTGGGACATATTAATGATTTATTTGCGCGGTATTCAAGCGGTTAATATCTACGTATATATTTAACAAGTATTTGGTTTGTAAAACTGTCAATTTTAGGTAAAAATGTATCCACAAATATTATAAATATTGTGATGAATACTGTTTTCAATCGGTCAGTGAAGATTTTTAACTTTTTAATTGACAAACTCCTTTACTCGCTGATTATACTGTTTTAAAAAGTATTTTATTATTATCTGAAAAAATATGGATTATACAGAGTAAGATTCACTTTCAAAGATAAAAAGTTAGTTTAAAATTCATATATATTTTATAACAACCTAACAGTTTGTTTTATAATATTCAAGCGATATTTTACGTTTATTTATTTTGTTTGGTGATTCCATTTTTTATGCCATTTGAAGATCTAAAAAGCCGTTGAAAAATTTTGTTCTAGATCAAATTGATTTGGTTCACATTTGGTAAATTTCAAACAATTTCCTATTTTTTCTCGATTTTAATATTAATCTACGCACTCGAACTACTGAAAATAGCGCACTTAGTTACCAGTAGCTTGTGAGAAATAATTTAGTAACTAGTCATAAACTTGTATTAATATTTAGAATACTTATACTAATTTAAAAAAATAAACAGAATATCTGCTAACCTTTTTATTTTGTTCACTCTTCTACTCACATTATTTTTCTACTTTATTTTCCTATTAAAATGCATTATAAAAGGCATTGAGCATCTGACATCCAAAAAGTCTTTGTTAAAAATATTTTTATTTTGATCGCTTTGTGGTAAATGAAAAATATTAACATCATCATAATTATTGTAATTATTTTAAACACAGTTGAGAAAATAAACTACCATAAAGCAACAATCAAAACTACGGGAAAAAGGACACACTGTTACAATTTACAAACGCAAATTTATTATATTACGATATAATAAATATGACAACGAATACAGATTGGAGCAATTATTATTATTATAATATTAATATAAAGCTCGCTGCCTTAATAATAATAATTTACAATATTATTATGAAAATTGTATTGATAAATTTTAAATAGTTCATGTTTAATCTTTATTGGAATGAAATAATAAGTGTTGTATTGAACAAGACTTAAAAATTCATATTTTACTTTACAGGCCAATTTTGTTTCAATATTAAACTTTTAGTGTTCATCAGCAATACAAAAAATGCTGGTGTAGCCCGTATTGATTTATTCTTTAATTTGTATGATATGGATATATGTTTTTTTTAATTCTACTTTGTTGTACGCTGAATCAAATTTTTGTAAATTAATTTATGTGAACTTATGAAAATACAAAGGTTTATGTGATTTTTCACGACATTTCACTCACCACATAAACGGTTTTGAAAATATGGCAAAGACCTAACTACTCGTTTCCTTATTCTTCCTACCTTTATCCGATCTGAATTAAGAGATTGAGCATATGATATTATACTGGTATATACTATAAACTTTATGTTGAAATTCTGGGCCATAAACCCATATGCATTTGAAGCGAGTGTACATTTAATAAACAGAATCAGAATTCTGTATTTTAAATCATTATTTTCACTGACGAAGTTCATTGTTAACATAAAAAATATATTTTTGTGAGGAAATTTAGTCGATATTTTCGTGAGCCGAGTTGCCCACTTGGACATACGTTGGGATTCGCTTTACCAGAAAGCAGAACACTTCACAGCAAATGAGGTTTGCTCTCCATTCGTGTGTTTTATTGTACCTTGCTTCTTACGGTCGACGAAAGTGGCTACGTTTCCAATACAATAAGATTAGAACTCCCACTATACAAATCATAATTATATATTTTTTACGCTACACTCCAAAATTAATCATCGCATTTCCCCTTCAAGTTCAGTCAAAGTTATCTAAAACCATAAAAAATTGTTCTGTTATTTTATTATTTTGTATTACGTAGAAGACTAAATAAACGTAGTTTAAGATTTCGACTGAAGGTGCTTGGTGGAATTTCAACATTAAATTTACAAAATCTGTGTGAATGTACATAATTTGAACGATTCAAAACAAAATAAATACATCTGTATTATCTGTTTCCTTAGAAAACCGTTTTAATACAGAAGACCGAGTCAAATTTCACATTTTTTATTTCTTGTCAAGTTTTTTACAAAAAGTTTGTTTTCCAATCCATGTCCTTTCCCAGAGTAGAGCATATGGATTCCTAATGGAGGTATCTCAACAGAACTTTAGGAGAGCTGCTAGTTAATCAGTTGCTCAACCTTCTTCTTTTTAAGAGAGTTAGGATATAAATATACGGATATGGCTAGTGCAGACGTGAGGAACCTGCGGCCTTTTGGCTGCTCTGGTGCGGCCTTCTGGCCAATTCTGTAATTCTGTTAATGTATGTAAATTTGTAAATTCCTGACATATGTTGACTGTAAATTCCTGTTTCCGGCCAAAGATTCCCTAGTCAATGCTTACTGCGGCCTTATGTCCAATCAGAAAAATAAATGCGGCCTTTAGAGAAGAAAAGGTTCCCCACCCCTGGACTAGTGGTTAACTTATCGCTCTCGCTTTGCCCCGTTATTTTTTAATTGAAAGAGTGGGAGAGAATTTAGATATCACAAACAACGACGCCTTCGAACTTGAGTTATGGAATGAAGAATATGACCCATTGCGTTTTCACTTAGTTATTGGAGGACTATTCATCACATCTGTTACTACTTTTTTGCAAAATAATGAATTTTGAATCTTTTTTTTTTATACCATAAATTTTTTTCGAGCAAAATATTTTTTTTTGTTGCGGAATGTTGATTAGAAACATCAAAATGCAGCCGAAACGCCGTTCCACCGCGTTACATTGGGAAAAAAGCTCTTACCTAATTTAATGAAAATTCAATTTCCAATATATTTTTATTCATTTTTATACGTCATTTTTAACTGCTGTTTATTTATGTTTATTTATCACTAAATCTTATTGTTTAATCATAAAATCGAACAGCTGCCAGGGTAAAAGCCTTATTCACCTGAAAGATTAAGTGTGTTTGTATCGGCAAAATGTCAAAATCAACATTCATAAGACGTCAAGCTTTTAACCGATCCACCCTTCACAACTCAAAGGTTTTTGCAGCAATAATAGCTTCAACTTATTAATATATTATAAATAACAGTCATTACACAATTGAACTGAATGATTACATTTTACTAAAACACGTGTTTCAAACATTTACCAAAAAAATTAAGACATTGATTGATTCATCGGTTTGAAAAAATAATAATGCATAAACCAACGCTTAAGCGAATGCTACATTATTAAAATAATTATAATATTACTTTATTAAGAGAAGAATATAATATTTATACAAATTGGTTGTTGAGTATCCCACCACCACCCTTTCTGTGTATGCAGCCGCATTTTCACGGCGTTCCATAACGAAATGCGATCAAGAAAAGAAAATAATGTACTCCTCACCTCACCATTTTTGGCCTAATACAGATCTACACAGGACGGATCTGTTTACCATGCACTGTTGTGCTTAAAAAATAAAGATAGAAACAAGAGAATATGACTTGCTCAGCCATTTAGCTCAAGTGATATTAAGTATCCTTTGTATCCGCCGTGGCGGAAGAGCTTAATCTACTCCGCGTTGAATTTAAAGAGGATTCAAGAATATCCCGTTCCCCATATGATGATGCAAATTTATCGAATGCCTCAAAATTGGCCTTAATATAATATTTATAATTGAAAACATGACAAGATAAATATATAGAATACTGAATAATATGTTCATTTAGAACACAATGCTAGATAGGTAAACAGAATTTTATCTAGTGACTTACACATGACCAAGTTAACGAATGATCTTACAAAAAAACTGTAGGTATAATTTTTAACTTGTGATTTAATTAAAGGTTTAATATATAGAAATTTCAATTCTACCTTATCGAAAAGACAATAATACTTTTCATATAAAATAACATTTTCTAGCATTGAAATAGTGAAACGATAGTCTTCGTAGGAGAAATTTATTCAGGTAGTACTGTAAAATATTTATTGTTTTCAATATAAAAATAAGATATTTTTCTTTTTATTGTGTTGTTGCATCGAGTGGCCAAAGTTCAAAATACGTAATATGACTTCTCAAATCTAAATTTATAAATTAAAAATTAGTATTTGATAAATAACAAAATATTAAATAGACATTAAACTTTCAACGACGGATATGTATGTTAACTAAAAACTTATCGTTTGATGTTTTTTTTAAATAAAACTGTTTTTTTTTTAAATAGATTCGGCGGTAACTTTGTGGAAGTTCATTTTTAATAGTATGTTAGAATCATTTTCTCAAATGGGCATTTATTCCGTTACCTGTCAAGACTGTCAAGCTGCTGATGTTGGGTAGAAAAGTAAAAAATTTAATTTCAGAATTAAAGAACACGTTAAGTGACTAAAAGCAATAATTTTTCAGTTTGCGAATCATTTAAAAAAAATTATCACAATATTATTAACAATAAAAATGTTGAAATATTCCATAAAGTTAAAAGTATATTGTTTAGAATGAATAAGTTGAAGTTTTTGGAAATTAATAATGTCAATAATAGAAAAGAAGCATGTGTAAAAAATGTTTTTAATAAGAGAGGTGGACCGTTGTTGAATTAATTGTCCATTGGGTTTTACCACGCATAATAAAAATAATCAGTTTTTTATTATTACTATCAAAGTTTGTATTTTAACTCCTATCTCCGTCCAGTAGATAAGAGCAAACCACGACTTTTTATTTTGTAATTTATAGCACAGTATTTGAATATTTTTCAGTTTATTCGTAAACGTTGCAATAATGATTCTATTGATGATAATGATTCTCAAAGAGGCGAAACACGTTTAACAAGTTGTAGCACCAAAAGTGGAATAACAACGTTATCAAACTTTATTTTACATAACTGATTCGTATTGAAAATAAGCCATCGAAAATTGAACGAACGGTGTAAGCGTTTTCTTTGCTCTACTAAGAAAATTACTTTTTTTTCATACTGGAACTGAAACGTTGATACTATAATACTTTTTTTCTTCAAATCCACCATGACGGATGTATATCTTTTTAACCCTACTAACTGAAATCCGATATGAGTAGGTGCGTACTCTATCTCTACGATGCTTGAATAGGTAAATGGCGTCTTTGATACAGGCAGTGGGTGCGAGGAAAGTACAAGAAAAGCTCACCCTCTTGACGATTAGGTTATGCATACCAAGTGACAACTCTGCAAAACTTTTATTTACTCACACAATGTAGGATGGGCTTGGAAGGAAATTTGTTATCGTTTTTACGGCATTTTTATATTCCAAATAGTTTTTCGGAAATTTTATTCAGGACTTTATTGATTTTGAGTGTGTATTCTGAAATGTGCACATGTTTTCTATTATATTTTCAATTTTGAAACAACTTCCATTTCCGGATAAGAAATTTGTGTTTTCTAACCAGCATACAAATATTTGTCTTTGACAAAGATAAATGTTTAGAGAAAAAATCAAAATCAGTATTTCTTATTTTATGACTTAAAAATATGATCGCAGTTGCTCAAGGAAACCGGTCCTGTAGATTGTTACTGCATATTGTTGGTATACTGTCTGAAAATTCAAGTACAAAATTGAGTGTTTTGAGTTATGAATGAAGATGGATAAATTTGAACACTTTTTATTTTGGACAAACACATTGTGAGCATTTTCTACTTAATTATTCTTTATTTTTATTCAGTATTTCAGTCATTCGTCAAAAATTAGCAGTTTTATCATTAAAAGTTACTTACTGTTTCTAAATCAAAGACTGTTATTCTGTGGCGCTATTACTGATTTTATAAATTAATTTTCAAACAATAAGTTTTCATATCTAAGAAAGTTGTTTTTCTTGTTCTATTTCCATCACAGCATTGGAAAATTTTGATTTAAAATAGAATGATATAAATATAAAACTGGGCACACTTAATAATAATCGAATTTAAATATTAATTGTAGAATTGGCATTAAATCAAATTTAGAATTATCTACAGGCTAGTATTTATAGACGGCAATCAAATTATATGACCAACCTACTGCCGTCTTCCATGTAGAATAAAGTTTTTTTGAAGGTTAAATTATGTTTTAGTGAACATGTGTAAAAGGTCCGCAAACTAACGGATCGAAAGGGGAGAACCAATAATTTATCCATAAAATGGGTTAACCTTCAGTATAGAGAATGGCTGGAATCAACCCTTTTGATATTTCAGTTTTTTTATACAAAATTTACTGATAAAGATTAGCCATATTTATTAGGGGAAATCATGTTTTCGAAGCAAATTAAGCCCAATCTGCGTAGATATTACTTACGATTCAATAAAAACCAATGCGACGTTTTTACATGTAATGCTAGAGTTATGACTAAAAACAAGCCGATTGCTTAAGCGTATCTTTTGCATACGCAAATATTTATTTAATTTTTCGGATACTTTTTAGTAACTTAGTAGGAATAATGTTTTTTTTCAATCCATGTCCGCTCTCAATGTGGAGCATATGGCCTCCTAGTGGAGGCATATCAACAGAAGTTTTTTTTTCTACGAGAACTGTTTGTTACTCAGTCGCTCAACCTCACTTTTTTCAAAGTGAGTAGTAGGGAAAGAAGGATAAGGCTAGAACAGGACTAGTGGTTGGCTAATCGCTATTGCTACACCCAGTTATTAAAGTATCAGAAGGATGGGAGGAGAGGAGATGATGTGAATTGACACCACAAACACCCAGTCTTCGATCACAATTTTGAATTGAATACTTCTCAAATTCACTGTGATTTAAATAACTAAATTAAACTAATAAAAATTAAATAACTGTATTACTTTATTTGTATTTTATAAATTGAACGTAAATAAATACTTCCAAACATTGTCGGAATCTACATCTTCTCTATTTATCAGTTGCTCTTATTGCTATCTCAGTTTAATTAATGAAGCTAATTGAATATGAGAAAATTTGATGAAAACAAAATAATCCTATTTAAAGCAGAGCAAAATAGGAAATATTTCAGCAGCAAAACAGTATGTTCAATAGAAAATATTATTTTTGAAAAACGTTATGAAGAATTTAATATCCATTATCACTGTTTTTTTATTGCAACACTGTTTTTAAAAAAATAGGAAAATATTATTAAATATTTTAAAACTAATTAAGTAAATGCACATGTAACTGTCTATGTGTCCAAACAAGACTGAATGCTGCCAGCGTTACAAACTGCCAAGTCTGTTTGACTTTATTTTTCAAGAGAGCCAAAAGTTTGTTTGAATTCTTTTCAATGAAATTTTACGCGAGTTAACTTTAATAACTACAAAAACCACAGACACACCACATGACTAAACTATCCACTTTTACATCCCTTACAAAACACTTGTTGGCATTTATTCAGCTAATTGAAATCCTGCGATTGGCTTTCAATGACTTGCCTAGTATGATTACAAACTTTCATGTTATTTTTTTATTGTAAACCATTACTCAAAGCAATTTTTCATCGCGCTGAAGCGTGTATTGAATACTATCAGTATCGATTTTTTTTTAATGTACATCGGCAAAACATGAATTGGCCGTGTTTGATACTGGACCCAGTGCGACCGGTCAATGTGGCATTCGATCAATGCACCCCTTGTATATGCAGAGGCGGCTATATATCATGAAATAATATTCAAACATAAAATTTATACCATTCACTCATTTTCAATTCTTCTGTATTTATTGTCTATAATAATTATTTAATTTAATTTTAAAAAATATTTTATTTTATTGAATTTAAATGAGGGAATGGTATAAATGTTATTTTTGAATATTATTTCATGAAATATAGCAACCCCTGCATATACAAGAGGTGTATTGATCAAATGCCACATTAACCGGCCGTTATACTTAAAAGTACTAAATTTGTAGCAAAAAAATATATATTGTCGAAATCTGTATTGTCAAGCACGAACTTTTTCATCGTGCTATTTTAAAAATACTTTAAGTATAACTTAAAATGTTATATTATTTTGTGGAGCGAACATATTTCGACTATCCTTTCACCGATCGATTTCCATTAAACGAGCAACTTTCTTAAAATAATTGAAGGAATTACAACAAGCTATTGCCAAAAGACCAGCGAAGTTTTGAATCTAAGATCTTTTAATTGAAAAATATCGAGGTCATAGAAATTAAAAAAAGTGACATCTTCTTTTTAAATTAAGACGGGCATCCAAAGTGAAAATTAAGTACCCACCGAAAGCAAGAAAAGTTTTTTTTTAATTTGCATACTATTGATTGATATGAAAGAATCAAGGTCAGCTCGCATTTAGCATTCCACCCTATTCCGTTTCCCATTTTCGGAATTTATTTAAGACTACTTCATAAAACAGCTTTACTCACAAAAAATCTTTCAACTTCTTTTAGAGTTCTGCAATGTTACACATATTTTTTTACCGACACTTTATTGTTCATACATAGTAAACTAATGGTTTCTTGGCATATTGATTACTCCCTTTTCAAATGTACGGGTAAAAGCATTGAATGGGGTAAACTATTCAACAAACCCTTCAACAAATATTGACAGCTAACATTCACTAACTAAAAATTTCCAATTCTAATCAGAAAGTTTTCGATATCTGACTCTTTATACTTATTAATTATTATTTTTAATGAAAAAATGTTGATGTATGTTTTTTTCCCAGGGCTGTGGAGTCGTGTAAAAAAAAGACAACTCCGACTCCAGCCTTAAAATAATTAACGACTCCGACTCCGAGGAAATTTTTCAATAATTTTATTTTAACTAATAAATATGTATACCATCAGATCATCTTTAGTCAGCCATGCATGAAATGTCTACACTTTGGACTATTTTGTTTGAATACACATCATTAAATATATTTTTCAAAAAAAAATCCAGATGTATATCTTTCACGACTCCGACTTTGACTCCGGATAAAATACCGCGAATCCGTGACTCCGGCTCCATAGCCCTGGTTTTTCCTACAGCAAAAAATCGGTAAATATAAATTCATTTCGGGTGTTTTGTGGCAAAATATTAACTATTATTATATTGAAATTTGTCATTTTTTTATGTTCAGAGCATAAATAAAATCTACGTAAAATTATGTTGAAAAATTATATTATCATATAAATGGGTGTATTATCATAGAAACATGGCTTTCATTGTGTATATTATCTTATTCACTTAAGTATCAATTGATGTCTTGAATGTCCGCTATAGTTTGCTTGTGAGCTGATCATTCTTGTCCTGTTTTCAGGATCTAAGATCTTGACACCTTCTCATTTTTTTTAATAGAGAATATATAATATAATGGTTTTAAAAAAACGCCTTGCATATTATAGATCAGATTTCTTACTAGTATTCATTAAAGAAACCACTTGCTAGTAATGGAAATTAAAGAAAAACATAATAATTTAATGATTATTTAACAGAATTGTTTGAAATATATTGAATTTAGAACACCAAGTGACAAAACACGGCGTAGATCTTCAGCTGTTTTTCTACGCGAGAAAATTAGTATACAAAGGGCATTGATTGAGATAGGTTACGTTTGATTGTTTGTTTGAGTAATCTTTTTTTCGCCTGGGATCAACATCACTTATAAACTCAGTGAATTGTAAAATAGCGTCATTGGTGACATATAATTTGCATATTATCACAATATATGAATATTATATGAATATATAATATATATGAATATTATCACATTTGCGAGGATTGAAGTAACTCGGGTTTAAAAATAATAACACAAAGAGTTATCCGCTGATGTCCCAGGCGAGAAAGAAGACGAAACAACAGGAATTGAAAAGCTAAAGTTTTTTTTTTTTGTTTATTATTTATTTTAAAGAGAATCATGTAAATCTATTATTTTAATTTCGTGTATAAATTATTGAAATAATTATTCATTTTTTTTGTGGATCAGCACTGGGTTGCTGTACCCAGGACTATCTTTCTAATTACTATTATCATCATGTTATCAAGCAGGAGGAAGTAGTCCTAAATTTTGAAAATGTATTGTAGTTATCTAGTAACTGAAGTAGATAATTCGTTAATAAGATAATGTTGTATTTCAGTCAACTTATTGACCGTAATAACTTGAATTTATATGTAATTTATAATTGAGTTTAGAATTAAATTGCATCTACGAATACTTGAAATCATTTTATTATTATGTTATTGCGACTTTAAGTCAATAATGGATTCGCCCCCTGAAACCCCAGAAAGATGAATGACATATTTTGTTTTATTTAGTTATATTATCATTATTAATAGATATTATTGTGTGTACTTAATTGAATAAAGATTGTTATATAATGTACTACACATGTTGACTGAGACCGAGTCTTTTATTGTTTATCTTTGCTTTTTTTTATAAAAAAATAATTATGTAACCAGACTGTTAGGGCCACCCCAAATCTGGAAGATCGGATTAGGAGAGGTTTTCTTCCCTGATTCTATCCAAAGAGGCCCTGGCAATGTTAATCTATTAAGATCAAACCACATAAAGGGATTGGATATCAACGAACGAAAATTTATTTGTAATTGAGAACCCTTGACCTCATTAAGATGCACCAAAGTCAAAACATTGCGTCTAGATTAATAAAGTAACAAAGCAAACGTTTACCATAGGAAAACGATCCACGCATGTTGCAGATGCTCGTCCACGCAGCTTACAAGCGAAAAGAAGCCAGTTGTCGAAATCGAGCGCGGGGCTTTGTAATTGTATTGAGTATTCAAAAAGTTTCCACTTTGCGAGGGAAATTCGATTTGAAATTTGCGTTGGTAATTTTGTTGAATTAACCTGGGGGTCGGTATCCCTGTTTGCCTCTGTCTAACGCAAGTTCAAAATGTACCCCCTAAAATGCGACACCGCGCCAAACAAATTTATTTTATTAACACGGCGGTGAAACAAAGCGGCGGCAATATCCGGCCAAGTAACGACATCCCGTTTGCGATTATCTACCTGCGAATTTGTGACAGACTCTTTTTAAAAAGTTTTAAGTGAAGACGTGCCCCTTTTTTTACTGATGCTGGAATTTTTGTTGCGGATGAACACATGGATGCAATGGCCGTTAACTCGATGTGATATTGAACTTCAGAATAAATCGTTGGATGGATACCTTACAAAAACCAATGGATAAAAGAAAAATTGACTGATTCATAGGATTTGAACAAAGTGCTTTAGAATTTATTAATTCCACGTTGTTCAAAAGAAAGAATTCTTTACTTTTAAATTTGTAAATATCATCAAATGAGTTATTTTTATTTTTATTGGAAAACAGAGAATAGATTTTAATAAAGCAATATAATAACAACTAAAGAAACTCAAATTTATACATATTGTTTTATTTTACAAAACAGTTTTTACGTTTTCAAATAATGTTAGAACAAAAAAAAATCAGCATCAAAAGTTCAATAAATATTTACAATTTATAACAATAACTAAAATCTACAGCAAGTTATTCGATTTGAATATAACTATACCTGAATTACAAAAGTAATAGTAAATATAAATACTTGTCGAGATGGCGCAGCGGTTATCGTTGTGAGCTTCCGTGCCGGATCTTATGGGTTCGAGTCCCAGTCCGAACAGGATTTTTTCGATCAATTTATTAATTTCTGTTCAAAGGCATGCGTGTTTATGATGCTTAAAAATTCTCTCCCACCCTACCCGATCCTTTAATAACTGGGCGTGGCGAGAACGATTAGTTAACCACTAGTCCTATCTTAGTATTATTCTTCTTAGAAAAAGGAGATTGAGCAACTGAGTAACATGCAGTTCTCGTAAAAAAAACTTATGTTGAGATACTTACACTAAGAGCACACAAGCTTCACATTTGGAGCGGACATGGATAAAATATCAAATATATAAAAATGAATGTTTGCTTGTACGTATTGCATGCGTTGCCACACCGCTCATCCGATTGCAATAAAACTTTGACAAACTTTTTGCTTGTACTTCTGGGAAAGTTATATGTATAGTAAAATTAAATAAACGTAGGTCTTATATATAAAAATCAATATTTGTATGTCTGCCATACAGTTCATTTTGACAACATATGCATGCACTTGCGCTAAGGTTATAGTACAATTTACTAAAAGTAAGTGGCGCGTGTGTCGTACCATAGACAATCGGCAGCAAACGTCAAACGGACAGAAAAGCAAACATGCACTTCAATAAACACAATTAAAACACAAAAACTTTCTATATTTGAGTGGCATTACAACGCTTTCCGGGAACCGGCTAGTATATATATATAAATAAATCTATACCAATCGATAAATCTGAAATGCATTCACTAATCATCTGTGCGGCTTTTACATCTTTTGCCTCACATTTATAACAGTTACTAAAAAGTATATATTATAAATTTATCCACGTAGAAAGAAATTGGGATCATGGAAAAAAGGACAAGAAGAACACAAGTTGTATTAGTAAGATAAAATCTTAAAACTCCAAAACTAAGTACATTTTTACGGGGCTAACGGTTTTGGATTTCCAAGCCTCATTTGTAACGGGCTTGTTGCGTAGCACAACAGCAATAATATAAAATTAATACTCAGAGAGTTCCAGTAGCAAAAAAAATTGTAACACTCCTGTGATTTAGTTATGATTCACTTAAATATATGTTTTTTTAATCCATATCCACTCCCTATACGGAGCATATGGTCACCACGAAGCTCCTCCACAATTCTCTATCTCCAGCCAGTCTCCTCGCCTCCTCCCAGGTCATCCCAGCGTCCCGTAACTCCGCCGAGTACATCCTATGGATAGTCATCAGTGGCCTTCCACGACGCCGGGGTCCATCCGGCCGGAAGAAGAGACAGGCAGGGTTCAGGCTCTCTTCAGGCATCCTCAACACGTGTCCAAGCCAGGTCCACCGCCGTTTCTTTATTTTTGACGTGATAAGAGGCTGGTTAGTCCGTTCTCTTATCTCCGTGTTCCTGACAAAGTCAGACCATTTCACCCCTAGCATTCGTCGCAGGCATCTGTTTTCGAAGCACAGTATACGGTTACTCTGCGCTTTCGTAAGGTGCCATGATTCGCAACCGTAAAGCAGCACTGTTAAGAAACATGCGTTGAATAGGAGGCACTTGGTTCTGACCGAGTACAACCGTGAGTCCCAGACTTTCCGCATTGAGTTAAAGGTTGCTCCAGCTATCCCTAATCGGATCGCGAGCTCTTTACACGGATTGCCATCTCCCGTGATGTGTACCCCCAGGTACCTGAAACCGTCGACTCTTTCGATGTTTTGACCGGCGCTCGTCAAAGGGTAGTGTGGGTCCGGACAGGCACTGTTGCAGAGTACATTGGTTTTACTCGCATTGATTTTAAGACCGATGCGATATGAGTTTCTCTGCAGTCTATCCATTGTCTCTTGAATACCCTCGACAGATTTATCAAATATAACAGCGTCGTCTGCATACTCGAGGTCGCATAGCTTTAGATTGGGGGTAACGGTCACACCTCGGTCAGGTGGAATTGACTTCCTCAGAATGAAGTCGAAGATTATAATGAAAAGGAAAGGAGCTAAGACGCAGCCCTGTCTGACCCCGGTTGAGACTCCAAACCATTCAGTGGTTATATCACCGATTCTTATGCAGCATTCGCTCCCCTCGTGCAAGCATTTGATGATGGCAACAATCTTGGTTGGGATTCCGTACAATTTTAATATGTTCCATAGAGAAGACCGGTGCGGACTATCAAAGGCCTTCTCGTAGTCTACAAAGCAACATGCCAGCGAACTGTTGAATTCGTTGCTTTGCTGAAGAAGGCACCTAAGATTGTGTATTTGGTCCGCGCAGGATCGGCCAGGTAAGAACCCGGCCTGGTTTTCCCTGAGGATACTCATAATTGGAATCCTTATTCTCGCCAATACTATCTGCGCCAGGACCTTGCCAGGTACGCTGAGCAGCGTTATGCCACGGTAGTTGTCACAGCACAGTGGATCACCTTTTTGTGGATATGTTTTAGTATTGCTAATACAATTTATAGCGATTGTGTAAAGGTCTCTATCTAAAATCAAAAGATAATGTTCTTTTTAATTTGATTTAAAACCTCAAAATATCCTGTTTAAATTTAATGTTTATCTTAATCGATCTATTTTGGCTCATTGCCATACAAATAAACCAAACACATTGTCTTATTCAATTCAATAGATTCTTAGAATATCCCTTTAAAGCTTTTGTTTCATTTTTATCTTAATGTTTCCGGCCTCCCTTTCGTTTGCTTAATTATTATCAAAACATTATTTGAGTCAACCTTTTCTTCTTTTATCTGATATTTTTGTAATTAAAAGTTCGGTTAGATTAATTAAAATAATAATTATATTGTAGTAATTCAATTTGTAATTCATATTCTACTTTGCGTGTTACAATGAAATATTACACAATTATGTGCTTACCCTTGAATTATTTTAACTGGCAATATGTTCTAGGAAAACAATATTTCAAATTTACCTACTAATAATAATGTATTTATTTACATTTATACATCATGATCAAAACTACCTTTGTACACCAGTAAAGCATATTATACATGGTCTACTTTTTTCATATACTATTGATTACAATCACGTCTTTATTTGGTATTTTGGTGGATTGCATATTTTATTTTACGGAGACATCACTATTACAATGTGTAATTAAATAAGGTTACTTCACTTTTACGATACTTTAATTATATATGTGTTATAATATATTTATATAAGAGCACTCGATAAGTGAAGTGAGCCAAGTACTAAAATGGTAAAACTTTTTCTTAGGCTTTATAGTACAATCATGTCTTTATTTGGTGTTTAGGTAGATTGCAAACTTTTATTTTTGGGAAATAACTTTTTAACAGTATGTATTTATTTACTGATGTCACTTCACTTGAACGAGACTTTAAAATATTAAGATAATTATGTAACGAATCCAATTCATTTTTTTCTAAAATACCACTTGGCTCGTTTCTTTACACAACTAAAACAAAAATACTTACCGGTTAGAAATTGGACAAAGGTCTTGTTCATTTTTACAAATAAAAAATCAATACACCAATATGCAGTTAATATTTATTGACACGTATCAACAAACATATAATATTTTATTTTGAATCCAAACAAAGTTCTTTTAGTTGAATTTAAAACACAATTTTATAAATTCCCAGGCGTGGTGCTGAACTTTGAATAATATGTAAGCTCTTATATCCAAAAAAGCTTCTTTTGCATAGTTCAAGTGTCACTATAACCGTATTTCATCTGCGGGTTTCATCGTATCATTTCTCTAGAGTCTAGGGCCGTTTGTTTTTTACGATCTTGGGTAAGGAAAACATTGAATATTTGAATCACTCATAATTCAGCAGGTTTTTGATGCCTTAGGTGGAATACAGGATATTAACTATGCATTAGCCTGACTCAAGATATATTATACACTCGCGCTTGTTTCTTGTTACAACAAAGGTCACGAAAACAACGTAAATATATACATGCTCTAATATTTTGAAGGATTTCTAAGAAAGAACTAATATTCAGCGTTGAAAAAAATCTTTGCAAAGAATTATTTTTTTAATATGACAATGATTTTTTTATCTACGTCCTCTCCCAATGTGGCTTATTATTAATGGAGGTATCTTAATAGAAGCTTTTTTTACGAAAATTACTTGTTAATCAATCTGTCAAAATTTATTTTTAAGAGAGAGTATTAAGGACATTAGATAATGCTAGGACAGGACTAGTGGTTAAGCAATCGCTTTCGATAAGCCCTGTAATTTAAGGATCAAAAGATTAGGAGGAAATTTTTCGAATTCACAAACACCCATTCTTCTAACAGAAATCGATTAAAAAATACTGTTCGTACTGGGACTCGAACCCGTAAGATCTGTCACGGATGCCAATGATGTTGACCACTGTGCCACCAGTGCTCCCTCTAAGATTAGCTGCGTGGAAATTTGAAAGGCTGCTCGGACCAATCACATATTAATTAAATAGTTGTCTTGGAGTGCGCGCCAACCAGAGATGCGCGTAGCTTATATGGAACGTTCCACGACTCGACAATTATTTACCCAAACAAAAGTGTGACAGCCAAATTTCACAAATTTAAAATTGAAATAATCATTTTTCATGGACGAATAGACATTATTTTGGTAATAATAAATTTCATAATGTTGCATGTCTGCAACACTATGCATTTAAGGATAAATAACACATTTTCGACAGAATTATTTACTTAGGAAAATTCCATTCATATTTGCTGTATATGTCCAACATAAATTTATTATGCTAATTATATCTTTTACATTAATTTCTTCTGCCATTAACTATTTTCCCGACTGTGGTTGCAACTCATGCAAACATGCATAACTGAATCAAAATGAATTACTTCTACGAATTATTGAAATACAACATTAAAAAAAGAGTTAATTTCTAAGAACACTTTTGCTGCTCGCTATTTTTTATCACATTTTGAGTGTTTCATAAGTTAAAAAAATTTGATTTGATTTTTAAATCCCACTTAATTTTAATAAATATTTTTGTTTAAAAGTAATTCTCACATCAAATTTTAAATAATAAAAATCCTAATTTGATATTGGCTTTGCTGGGAACCTCACCACATCAGATCGCTTAGGTAAAGTTTTCACCACTATAATTCGAGGCTGAATTTTGCCAAAGTATGGGAATACATAAACAAATTTACGTATTACAGTGTGTCTAATCAATGAACAAAACGCCATTTAAGCTTACATTGCTTAACAAGTCTTTCGCTTTTTCTTGAGAATACAAAAGTTATTAAGATAAAATTATTCTCACATTTCAATTTATTTCACGAGTTTAAGTCCTTAAGGTTATGTAACTGAGTAACAAGCAGTTCTAATAAAATATTGTATGCTTTTCATTGTAAAAATATACATTGATATACTAAATGGAAACAAATTAAATTGTTCAGAATTTAAGCCGATTTTTGATTAGAATAAAAATATGAACCGTCAAAATAAAAATATTATACGGTCAGAATATTTAATAACAGTTTTGGCTAGTAGGTTAGGTAAGGTTTTATTTTTAAATTTCATTCAAATTATGACTATTTATTCCGACCGATATATTATGAAATGGTCTGACTTTGTCAGAAATACGGAGATTAGAAAGCGGACTAACCAGCCTCTTATTATGTCCAAAATAAAGAAACGGCGGTGGACCTGGCATGGACACGTGTTAACGATGCCTCAAGAGAGCCTGAACCCTGCCTGTCTCTTCTTCCAACCGAATGGATCCCGGCATCGTGGAAAGCCACTGATGACCATCCACAGGATGTACTCAGCGGAGTTACGGGACGGAGCGGATATGTACTAAAAAAATAAATATTATGACCACTTAATATAAATTCTGACCAGAAAAATACAAGCTATACTAAATTCATGCAGAAAGCTTACGTTATACTGAAATGGACGCTTTAAATGTCGTATCGAAAAGATTATCCGACTTAAGAGATAATTAATCATTCATTTATATATCTTACAATTGGCGTGTTTTTTTCCTGGGAAAATCTCTTGCCTACCAAAGAATATCTAGGCGTCAGGGATACGCTTAAAAGGGTCACGTTTTTCAGCATTATTACTAATGGAATGCTTCCACCGGAACTATTTTACCTTCACGACGGTAGTATAAATGAGAAAAATAGTTAATCGAACTAAGCTTGAAATCGTTTTATGCTTAGGTAAGGCAATATCTGAATCAATTCATTGTTTAAAGTTCCTTAGACAATGTCAATTATTTTGCATTTTATTGCCAAGAAAGAATTCCATTACAAATACTTATAAGCTGTCCTTCGTTTACAAATGATCATTTGATTTCTATCGAGTTACACTACATTGTTTTTATCTTTTTTTGTTCTGCGATCAGGTCATTAAAAAATTAATTTGGTTTTTTAGTCAATGTATAGCTATGTTTGTGTTCATTGTGTTATATGTATTTATTAATATTATATTATAGAATTCAGAATTCTGCCTGTCTCTTTTAGCAACCGGATGAATTCTGCCGTCGTGGAAGGCCACTGATACACGGTACATGTACACGGCGGAGCTACGGGACGCTGGAATGACATGGGAGGAAGCATGAAGACTGGCGAGGGACCGAGAATCTTTAAGGAATCATGTGGCGACCATATGCTTCGACTTGGGATCGAATATGGAAAAAAAAATAGAAATAACGAGATGAATGCTTATTCTTTTTTATTCGCACCCATATATTATATGTATCCGTCTCTAAGTGGCTTAGAGATTTTCTTATACACATCTCTCATTAAAAAAAATCTATTTGAAATCAATGCGATGTACATTGAGTGTAGACGAGTTTTGAAAATGTGAACTGATAGATTTTTAAAGGTATTTTTTACCATCTACATGAGTCAAAGATTGATAGCGTCCAGTTTGTATGTACTCAAATGTTGAAAACAAATGAATCGAAAAAAATCACTTCATTATTTTCATTATTTTATTAAACCACACAAATGAATGCAGCTTTTCAATAAGAAAATGATTATTTCCTATAAAAATTGTGGTCATCTAGATACTATAAAAAATTTAGATGAATAAAATGTCTTCATGTGTATTATTTTATATTAAATATATATTCATCAAATATAGAAAAAAGCAATTGCTTAAATATTGTTTTTATGAAACTTAAATCAATCAGAATCACAAAAATAAAAACATATCCATATCTGAAACATCATCAATACATTATTTTAGATTGTAAACAAAATAAAATTCAAAGCAAAAATAAATAAACATATTTTGCTCGTCAATAAACCCTATTTCTTTCTTCTTACTCTTTCCAGCGCTTATAAGAAAGGCATAAAGCCACAGTGAAACGTTTTGCGGAGGTTTTTTTTTACGAATTTGTCCCATCACAGCTGAAGGAAACCGCGGAAAAGAAATGGATCCCGAGCCTCGGAGAGACAACTTCAATTTTCCTCTTCTTGCGTTGAAAACATAAAAAATTCCCCCAACTCTCATTTCAGACGGGGCTCTCCCTCACAACTTCCCCATTTCTGCTATTTCCGCTCTCGTTTATTCAAGAGGAAGTACCTGGAAATCTGTTTATGGGGTGTCGGAAAATAAACGGGAGATACATTCCACATTAAAATATTTTTCATTCAGTTACAAAAGGGAAAATAATATTGGTTTTGTTTTGACGTCATATGCATTCAAAGACTTTTATTAAGTGTGCTTTCTTATCGATATTCTATACATTTCCATATCTTTTCTTTCTTTGAGTGAAGTCAATTTCAAGATTATATCATCACAGAAAATTGAGTGAAAATACTAAGTAGTGAAATATTAACATGTCCGAATTAATGTAATTTAAATTTCGTTTATTCCAGTTTTAAAATCAACAAACTGATTGATATGAGAAACTTTTTTTTGTTTTTAAAACTATTTTTGTTTTTTTCCGATAAAATTACACAAAAATGAAATGATTAAAATATTCTTTTGCTTTGGCTACGAGTTTTTTTAAATAAAATTCACTTTTTATAAACCAATGATAAAGGTGAACGTAAGGTTAAATAAATAACTCAAGACTTTCACGAGAAAATCAATAATTTTATTGAAACTAAAACGTTATTTTTTTATAAAAATACTGTTATACCGATAGCATTGGGCTTATTACTAAAACACAATATTTTATATCATTGTTGATAATTGAAGAGATTAACAAAAACCTTCGTAACTTGTCTGCACTAAAATCTTCTCGAACTAAAATATTTATCTAAAATAAAGCTAAAATAGCTTAGTATTTCTTTGGCTACCTTGTACTGCAAGGCTAGAATGCTTAGTTCCACACTTCCACGGCAGTCAAGTAGCATTATCTCACTTGTGGAGATAAGGGCAAAATGGTCTTGAATCTAGACTTTGGGTATGGCATCAAAGAAGATACTGGTCTAAATGCTATGTATATTATGCCCAGAAAGCCACACATAAAATTTGCCTAGACAAACGACTCTTGTTAACTCTTGCCTGATTACATTAACAAATGCAAGTTTGCTAACTAAGTATATCACTGTATGCATTTATATTACTACTTAAATTATGTTCAAAATCTTAACTTATTTTTTTTTAATATACACCAACTATAAGCTTGTTCAAAAAGCAATTGTTTAAGTTTATAATTATAAGCCTTTTAAGACATTTGCCAAATCCACTACAAGGCTGAATGAATATACATGGAGCTAGTTAATTTACATATATGTATACAGTAATCCCTTATCAGGACCGATACTATCAATAATATGTTTAAAATATTTTTTTGGTACGTATTTATAATGTACAGTTTGATGAACAAATGAAAAAAAACTCAAGTTGTTAATATCACTTTTAATGTGTTACTGTGAAAAGGCATTCATTTATATATAATTCAAAAAATATTAAAATAATTAAAAATATTGATCTAATTGGGATTTAACTGGTAGAACTTCATTTTAATATAATAAGGCGAAACAATATCAAAAGCTTACATTTTTTATTAACTTAAAATTCTATCATTTCAAGAAACATGTTAAGTCGATTTATTACGTTCAATACATTATTTTTCAACATAAGTTATGATGTAAGAATAGATGAAAATATGTATTGTGTACCTCTTCTAAGCCAGTTAATAAAAGCTTAAACATAGTCCTGATGAAGGCCTAAGTCGGAATAGTCATCAATTATAAAATAATTTATGTAGAACTAAAATACTTATATTACATACATAAAGTTAAAAACATTTTTGTTTTAACTAAAAAAAAATTTAGGCATATTCCTTAATAGTCTTGATAAATCCCAATATTGTCTAATACTATTTTTTTTAATCCATGTCCGCTCCCAGTGTGGAGCATATGGCATTCTAGTGGAGGTATATTAACAGTATTTTTTTTCTACGAGGACAGTTTGTTACTCAGTCGCTCAACCTCACTTTTTTTTCAAAGTGAGTAGTAGGGAAAGAAGGATAAGGCTAGAACAGGACTAGTGGTTGGCTAATCGCTATTGCTACACCCAGTTATTAAAGGATCAGAAAGGTGGGAGGAGAGAAAATGATGTAAATTGACATCACAAACACCTAGTCTTCGATCACAGCTTTGAATTAAATAATTCTCAAATTCACTGCGATCTGACCGGGAAACGAACCCAGACCTGCGTGACCGGTGCAGCAAGCTCTAACCAACTGGGCTACAGCAGGCGACAATACTTACTAGTATAATGGAATAATTATTGCTTTTTAATGATTTTGAATTCATTTTTAATTAGACTACCTGTGTTCAATGACTCGCAACAAAACTTTAGTAAAAATTTTACTTCAAACATTTTCACTGTTTCAAACAGTATTAATTAACTCGTTTTTATTGCGATTTAAGATTATTAAATGTAGTTGTAGGTAAATATTATATAATACATGTAATTATACATATTATGTAAGCAATCAAATCATTAAGACATAAACTAATTATAAAATAAGAAATAATCGTTAATCTCGTTAGGAAACAGTGATAAAGACATAAAAAAATATTCCGTGATTCTACCAAACCAAAAGAAATATCCTTCACTACTATTTTGTATACCCTTACGTGTGTAGTACCTTTAACACTACACAGGCGGCTAATGAGATCAAAAAACCCAATTTGGACGTTTTATTGTCTGTATATCTATTATAATGACCGAGCATAGTTTGGTATTAATTGCTTGCTACGTCGTATATACCAAGCTTATTATTTATATAATCAAATAAATAATATAAATTATGTAATAATTATTGTTTTATATTACTCCGAATAAATAAAAGATTGTAAAAAATCAAGCCCCCACAATTAAATCAAATCTTGCACTTCTAAAGATTTAGTAAGATTTTTTTGCCAATCTATGTTCGCCCTCTATGTAGAGCAGCCATACTCAACCTGCGGCCCAGTCGGCTCTTATGTGCGGACCAAAATAATTCTAGTCTTTATTACAATTTTTAATAGATATTCAAAAGTTTGACTCAATATCAAAATTCACGTTAATTTTTAAGTAAACGATTTAATTTTTTGAATTGTTTGAATTTTGTACTTTTCCATGAGTTTTGTCGCTAATGACCCGGGTGTTGCCTTTCGGCATCTTCATGCATTCCAAGTGCACGGATGTACTTGAACTGACGCGTAGTAAACAGTTTGTATCGTTTATATACAAAAATATATGTAGATCACTAGGCGAAACCCGGGTCGTTAGCGACAAAACTCATGGAAAAGTACAAAATTCAAATTTGATATTGAAATTCCATCAAGCACCCTCAGTCGAAATACTTAATTAAACGATTTAATATTTAGGATACATTGGTATTTTTGTGTACTTTTTACGTATTTTTTATTTGTTCTTCATTGTTTTTTTTACTATGAAAAATACATGAATACTTATAAATGTATATGTATATATTGACATAAAATAAAACAGTTTTATTTTGACATCATAATATATACATATGTGTGCATTATGGTATGTGCTATATTTACAGTTTACTGTAAATATTTTGCGGCCCGAATAGAGAAGCAAAAATAGGAATGCGACCAGGAAGAAAAAAAGGTTGAGTATGGCTGATGTAGAGCAAATGATATTTAAGTGAAGGTTTCTCGTCAGAAAAAATCTACTATAGCTGTATGTCACTCAGTTACTCCATCTTTCTGTTCCGAAAAGAGTAGGGTTAGAAAGATATTACCACTAAAGTCTTGCGTATATTCTGAAGACGTTTACTTCGATAACTTTATTATTCTTATCGTGAATTATTATTGGTGCTTTGTATATTTTTAGGGTTGAAGTTTTATTAAAGTTTGTCTTAACGGTGGCTGAGTCAGCTTCCGAATATTTGTTGTAGGACTCTGCGCACCTATGTGTCCATCCTTTTTTGGGATTTTTATGGTGGGATTTTGGCTTGGGCCTTCCTGCGACCATCCCCTTTTTGCTTCTTCGTAAGTATATCGGACCACCACTTGAAGTTCGCTTGAGCGTCGTAAGGTCATCTTTTTTTTTCTCGTTCTGGTTCAGGTTTCGAATCCACAGCTGGTAAGGAAATGAGAGTGCGCGGGCTTGAGTAAAAACACCCTTCTAGTTCTCAAAAAATCGTGATGGGGTGGACTATTTGTAGTCTGCGGTTGAAAATGATTTGATACTCTCGATGGATGATCAATCCTGTCACTGTAGAACTTATTCAATAGTTGCACGATGTGATTAGAGAGTATATTTATCTTTAGATCACTGTGGAGAGTCGAGATTCGTATGTTTCACGGCATGCGTGTAGCACTGTGTAGGGTTTTATTTCGTGTTAGGCTTAGCCCTTTCGTTCCTTCATTTGCCCAAATGAGGCACGTATAAGTCATGATCGGTCTAAAGATAGCTGTGTAGAGGAATAACTTGATTTTTATGGCAAGGTTACTTCTTCTAACTATTATCGGGTATACTCTTCCCGTGACTTGGGCTGCTTGGCGCTTTTTAGCAGGTATGTGGATATTTTTGTTGTATGACCGTGATCATCTTACTTCTGGTACTTTCGATTTTTCTGAGTTTGCCAATCATTTAATAGAAAATAATCATAATTTTAATCAGATTTTTAATTTAGAAATACTCCACCGAGTAAATAAAAAGGGTTTAAAGATGAATAGTTTAGAATTTTTATAAATTAATAAAACTCTTAACAAAAAAGAAATATTATTAAATAATATTCTTAATAGCACAGGTGGTTCCCCATTACTAAAATTGTTTCCAATTAATAGAGTAATCACCAACCTAGCTGATTGATTGCAGCTCATTAGTTCAATAGTTTGTAATGTTTAACGTCATTAGTAGTATGATTAAATTTGTTTGCTCTGTTTCGATTTTATAATCCCCTCTTTGCTTCCCTTAAAAAGGAAAAATCCCAATCTGATTGATTGCAACTCATTAGTATCAGTATTTGTTTGCTTTATTTCGATTCTACACCCCCCTCCTGGCCTCTTAAAAGGAAAAAAACCCAAAACTCTATTTTGTAATTTCATAATTTTAAAATGTTAGAATCAATCTTGCTTCATTACTTAAGCAAACTTTGCGATAGTAAGTCTGAAGATGCCTCTGGAAGAGACGAAACACGTGTCACAGTTAGTAACACAATACGTGGAATAATCAAAGTTAATTTAAATCTTACTTCTGGAGCTATTTTTTGAAGCTTGTGATAAATAAAACAGCTTAGGCACTTACTTTCAGTTATATTTAGTATTTAATTGAAAAATTATGAAGCCAAATGAATAAAATTATGTCTTAAAGCCAACAGTAAAGAATTTATACAAATTTTAAAACGTTGTTTCGTGTTCTACTAGAGTGCATAAAATAACAGATTGTTTAATTACTTTATTTAAAGTAGTTAATGTAAGACTTTTTTGTTAACGAAAACAATTGTTGCAAAATTGTCAGTTTTACTGATTTGAAATCAAACACTTTTAAAGGAATAGAAAAAAAATCCAAAACAAAGTAACGCCAAGCTTATATAAAACATTTCTTAAAATATACGTCAAAGTATCTTTAGAAATAAACATCTGAAAGTGGCATTTACTCAAAAATATTCATACAAAGTTTATATTACGAGAGTATGTACTTATACCATTCACTCGTTAGAGTTGACGAATTTGTTGCTTGCCCACGAATATCCAAACATTTCTAAATAAATATGTTCAAAAAATGTGTATTAGGATTGAATATTTTTTTTTACAAAACGGTCAACCTGTTCTCAATATAGTTTCAAAAAAATAAAGCAAAATATCATCGGTCATTTTTTTCAAGCTCGTATCTTAACTTTTGTCAGTTTTGAGTTGCTTGTTGTGATGAATTCAGAATTTCAACACAACATTTACCTTTAGTTTGTGTTCTAAAAACATATATTTCATGCTTTATTTAACTTAATATAAAAACGATGGCAAAAAAAATAATTTGGCATATTATATGGCCATGTGCATGAAGGAGAGAATAGGATAGGTGGAAACGTCCTTGCTTTCTTCCTGTTTTACTTCTTCAGAGATATCGAGGTCAAAACAATTCCAGTGGTATTTATAAGCGATAGCGGTATAATGAAATTCATTGATGTGTCTCCTGAAAACTTGATCTTTTGCATTTTAATCATTTCTGTATAAAGTCGTTATATTTTAAGATATACATATTCAAAGGTGAATTTAAAAACTGATTCCAATCGCTTGTACCCAATCCATTTTACACATAATATTATTAGAATAATAGTATTACTAAATTCTTTATAAAGTCTCTATGTCATACACAAATATTTAGTATAACTTAAATAACCTTTGCGATAGGTCTGAAAACATTTCTTAAAGTAATTATTTTCTCTTATTTTTTCATATTAACTGTCACAGAAACTGTACACTGTATCGGTTTTAGAAACAGTGGATCGCCGGATATTAAGTTCAAGTATTTTTCGATCATTCCTTTTCTCGTTGACATCCCTAAAAATAATAAATTACATTGCGTCTAAATGTTGACAGGAATTCTTATAACTTGCTCTTTCAAAGAGCTATTTAGAAAAATTTGTATTGTTTGATACAAAAGATGGCGGCAGAAAAATTTTCAAACGCATAAATCAAAGCACGTTTTCGGAACAAGCGAAACGTTTTGTTGAGTCGATTTAAACATCGATTTGGCAAACATTTCACACGGAATGTGTGCCGCCTTAAAGAAAATTCAAATGTGAATGGGATTTTAAATTGACTGAGTAGAAAAAAATGTTTATTTCGAAGGCACTCGGTGTAACACGGAAAAAATGGCATTAATATTGCCAAAAATAAAACGTGATTTAAAATTTGTTTTCATTTCCAACTTCATACATACTTCTCTCGTCTCAAACAAAGGTGACAAATTTTTAGTATAGAATAATTTTATCTGGTATATCATATTTATCATAAGAAATTTTAATTGAACAAAATTTCTATCAAATACACTTCATCGCGAATTCACAAATAGTTTGAGATGCCTAACAATTAGTAGGAGAATCAAAAATAGAATAATTTTGTCTGGTATATCATATTTATCATACGAAATTTTAATTGAAAAAAAAAATCTTTCATGTACACTTCATCACAAATTCAAAAATAGTTTGAGATACCTTACAATTAATAGGAGAATCAAAAATACGTTTATAAGAAAATTGGCCCAGAAAAAATGTTTAAAACCCAGCAAACATCATTTTGTGTATCGTATTGTTCTTTACATTTGTTACTCACATTTTGAATCCATATTTGCTCTTAATGTGTAAGATAACAGACGTTTATTTTAGAGACATTTTTCCTTAGAAAAACACATTACTCATTTGTTCTTATTTTCACTTTTATTTACCAAAAGCAAGAGTAGTTTTGCTCATGACGAGCATTATCAACTGATAAGAAATAGAATTTAACAGTGTTATGTATCCAAAACAAATTGAAATAGAAATGTGTAAAAAGACATTGAAAATAATTTACAAACTACACTACAATCGCTCACCATGAGCGAAACCGGTCTTGATCCCGGTAAATAAAAGTGGAAATAAGTACAAATGAATATTTTCTTTTTTTTAATACAGTAAAACCCCCATTTACACTAATGTCGGTACAGCGTGATTCGGGGTAGTGTAATTGGGGGAGTGAATATCATACAAAACTAAGGATTTGGTTTTTTCAAAGACTTAGTTTTGCAAAAAAAAAATATGGACGAAATATTTAATACTAAGTGATAAAATGAAAAGCGGGTAAAAGTCGAACACATAGACTGTTGCCGGCTATACGTGTATAGCCTTTCACGTGTTGAATACATAGACGCTAGCCAACATTTGACTGTATGCGCCGCACAGACGACCGTCTCGTAGCAACGACATTGAAATACGACAGTATTTCAAGCCAGCGCGTTATTCGAGTTAGTGTAATTGGAGGTTTCACTGTATAATCCTTTTACATTGAGTATTAATAGTGAACATCCTAAAAGTGAACTGTTTTTTACACAGTTTGACAACCTCACTTATTTTCGAAGAGAGTCAGGATATAAAGTACAGGACAGGAATAGTGAAAAACGTATCGCTTTTGTTATGCTTCATTATTATAGGACTGGATTAGGGCATCCAATCCCGGGATCCCGTTCAATTTTCTGATCCCGAAATCCCGGATTTTGGGATTGAGAAGTTTTGAGGAAATTCCGTAAATTTACATGAAATTGGCAAATTCAAGATTTCAAATTCCTCGGTGAGCTAAAAAAAAAAAAACGAGTTTCCGTGAGATTCTGGGAAAAAGTATACCAAATCGGAGATTTCAAATTCTTCGGTGAGCTAAAAAAAAAAAAACGAGGTTCTGTAAAAATCCAAGGATAGCGAATTGAGGATTTCAAATTCCTCGGTGTGAAAATCTCAATCCCGGGATCCCGGGATTCCGGGATTCAAAATTATTCAATCTCGAAATCCCGGGATTGAAAAAAGGCTCCGGGACTGGATACCCTAGACTGGATGAATGGGAGGGAATTTTTCAAACATCATAAACATACATGTCCAACAGAAATCGATAAATCTATTGAAAAAAAATAATATCCCCACTGGGATTCGAACTCATAATATCCGATACAGGAGCCAACGACAGTGGCCACTGTTCTACGGACCCGACTCACATACTAACGTTGATATATTCGTGGTTCATTACATATTAATTACATATATTTAGCACAAAGAATAAACTTATTATTCATTATTAAGATTCGCATGGCTAATACTTTAATATCTCTCATGAGTAATGATGTGTGCTGTTTGATTTATGAAACCTCCGTTTACTTACACGGCAGTAGGTGAATAAATAAAATCTGTTAGTATTTTTTATTTCCATAGAAAATTCATTTTTCTTGTCTTGAATCTTTCAAACAATCTATTAAATGGTTAATCGAGAGTAAAACTATACTGTTTTGCTTATAATTGATTGGTATTGACTAATTTATTTTCTAAGTTAGTACGCATTAGGGCATCCAATCCCGGGATCCGGGATCCCGGATCCCGTTCAATTTTCTGATCCCAAAATTCCGGGATTGAGATAGTCGCGATCCCGGGATTTCGGGATTGAGAAATTTTGAGGAAAACCCGATAATTTACACGAAATTGGTAAATCGGTGAGCTAAAAAAAAAACGAGGTTTTGCGAGATTCTGGGGAAAAGTATACCAAATCGGAGATTTCAAATTCCTCGGTGAGCTAAAAAAAAAAAAACTAGTTTCGGTGAGATTCTGGGAAAAAGTATACCAAATCGGAGATTTCGAATTCCTCGGTGAGCTAAAAAAAAACGAGGTTCTGTGAGAATCTGGGAAAAAGTATAACGAATTGAGGATTTCAAATTTCTCGGTAAGAAAATCACAATCCCGGGATTCCGTAAAAAAGGGGATCAATCCCGAAATCCCGGGATTGAAAAAAGGCTCCGGGATTGGATACCCTAGTACGCATATCAAGCTGAAAACCAAAAATATACGATACTAAAGACGAGCTTTAATTTTTGCATTTTTTTCTTTAATAAATGAATCGATAAATAGTTCCCAATAAAGCGATCATCCATTCTAACTTAAAAACAATATCATCACTTGTAAAATCACATTTAAATATATATACCGAAATACATTCATTTTACGCAGTGGCAACTTAAAGTGAAATCGATTATTAAATATATTTCTCGTCTACGTGGTTGAGTTCGAATCCCAGTACCAGAGGATTTTCGTATCACATGTATGCAATGTCATAAATTCCTTCCCGTCCAACCAATCCTTAAATAAAATGGCGTAGTGAGAGCTATATTAACTTACAAGCAGTTCTCGTAGAAACACTTCTGACCAGATACCTCCCCTCCGTATTTAATTCATATGCTTCACATTGTGAGCAGAGTAAGTGCCTTGGATGACATATAGATGGTGCCAATATTGACAAATCTATATGATTCCAGCCATTCCATTTTGACAAGTATTATCCTTCAAATAATACGTGTCAAAATTGTATAACAATCTGACGTTTATTTCACGAGTTGCATTGTTTTTAGTGACGATACTTTGAGGTCGAAGATGAAAATGTTGAACAAAAAAGGCATCGAAATGCTAGAAAAGCGTTGGAAAGAATGTATTAATCTTGAAGACGACTATTTCGATGAATAAAGTCAAATTTTGCTTAAAAGTTGTTGTTTTATTTGTTTTCTTACAATTTATACGTGTGAGAGATGAATTATAAAAGTTGTACGGCGTACGTTATGCGATGCCTTTTCTAATGAAATTATTTGATTTATTTATAGGGTTCTATGTTTATTTATTTTAAATTTGCGAGATAACCCGCGTTATTATTAATATGAAAATAGTTGTAATATCTATTTTATTAACTTTAGAAATAATTAAGTTTAAAATATAAACCAATTTACATTTTGCCGAGTAAGCTGTTTACGCACGTAGCAAAATATTCAGAAGTTAGCATTCCCCACATAAAGGTTGAATGTTTTAACCTTCCTGCTGAATAAGGTCGACCAAAAGAAAGCAAACATTTTTATTTATTTTGATATCAGCTCGAAAATCGTCGAGCGAAAAATTGATGGTAAATGTGATTGAGGAAAGGCAAGGAGGCACGAAAATTCGAAAAAAAGAGTTACTTACTGTTTCTTGAAGTGGATCGTTCATAAAACCAAAAAACCTTTTCAATACTGCATGCAGACAATACAATTTCATCGTTTTTTTTTTCGTTTCACCTTTTTTAGGAACGTGCTGTTTTACAGCATCCCTGAAAAACTTTCGATTGGATTGGTCAAGAATCATTTCTTTCACGTTTTTATAAAGCATAAACTATTGAAATAGCTGTTTGCTGTTATGAAAGTTCACATAAGAAAAACATATTTTCATAAAAGGCAAAAAGATTTTTTTTATAATCAAACCTTTTCTTCCTGCTTAATCTGTCTTAATGCTGTCTTTTAAGGGGGTATTCTAGTGTATAAATTTAAAAAATCGATTCTTTCTTTCTTATATTTTTTTAAATTTTAGACATTAGAGTATGCCCTCAAAAGGATTTTTCAAAAATTTAATTATTTACTGAGTTACAGCGATTTTGGTGACGCCGCAACTAGCTGGTCCGAACGGAACAGATCGAAACTCGAAACTTTAAACGCGTTTTTCTCGAAACTACTTTTTTCGAGGTGACGTACATAATATCTCAAGTTCTACTAAGCCGATTTATTTGTAATTTTGTGTGAACTTTCAATATACATTTTTCTAGAGCCCGTAGCAGATTTAAGTCAAAATTTTAATTTTTACTATTTTTAAAAAAATTTAAACTGTGCTTATAAAAAGTAAAATACATTTTTTGCACTTATTCGACAATTTAATATTATATAATGAATGAAAAGTGACACTCAAACTCAAAAATAAATTTGTCCTCAACTGTCAAGCATTCCTAAAATGACAACGTTTTGCTAAAATTAATACAAAATCCTAATAATTTTTAGCTAAGGTCGAATAAATTATTATTCTCATATTTTGCATTACAAAAATAAAATATGTGAATATTTAATGCTTATATTTGATTTCACTTATTTTCTAAGATGTTACTAATAAATATCAACTCGTATGAATTCCTGGTCCATAGCGGATCTTACGGGTTCAAGTCTCACCAGGAACAGCAATTTGTTTTAATTAGTTAACCGATTTTTATTCGAAGGCATGAGTGCTTGAGATCTATAAATAATTCCCTTTCACTCTTCCAATCTCAAAAAAACGAGGTGTGGCGCGTCATATTTAAACCATTATTCCTGTTCTAACCTAGTCCTGTATATTCCTTCATTCTTTGAAAATAGAGAAGCTTTGCAACTGAGTAATATGCAGTTCTCGTAAAAGAAACTCCTAGTAGGGATACTTACTTCGGAAAAGACAGAGAAAGAAACTGAGTAACAAGTAGTTAAAAAACTAAAAAATCTTATGTTTAGATAAGCCCACATTCTTTAAAGTAGAAAGGATCAACGTATATATATCGTTTAAAAATATACATATGCTCGAAATGCAGACTTTAATTAATATCTCCCATTTATTGTTATTCGTTTAATACACCGAAAACTTATTTCTATATCAGTGACAAAATCTTGCATATTATACCGTTTTAACATTTAAAAATAATTTGTATACACAATTGTATGTTTGTTAGTTTTAAGCGCTCACTAGCTGTTTCACCAGCCCTGAAAACACCTTACAACAAGAATATGTTCATAAAAATAGTATCCGATTGAAATTTCTCGGCTTGAATAATCAATTCGTCGAAAGCTTTCCTAACATATCTGAAACTTCTCAATTAAATTATAATTCCGTTAATTTTCCATCGACTGCTTAATGAACTTCTCCCTGTGCGACAACAATGATGCGAACCGTAATTTGGATATGTGAACGAATGAACCTTCGCATACATTGATATCACTACCCTTACCTATTCTAAAACACGATTGGGGTATTCGATGTACTCTGATCAAATACACCCTAAGTGAATTAATTCGCCTGGAAATGTAAATAACTCAAACACTAGATCGGTGTGCGAACACATATTCAGATGAAATTCTTTGATATCTGAAATTATTTCTTGTATAATAATTATAAAATATTTGGTTAATTTAATATTATGGTATTTCGTCCACCAACCGTCATAAAAGATTTCTTAGGAAAAGGGCAACGTGTACAAATTCTTCTTCTTCTTCTTTGACCATCTTTTTTCCTTATGTGGAGCATACTACGCGGAACCTTCATGTTTCCTAGTCTCCCGTAAATTGCTTTGCTTCTTCTCATGACATGCCAGCACCCCTCAATTCCGCCGTGTACATCATATGGATAATACACGACAGTCGTCCAGGACACTGGAATCCCACTAGCTAGAAGAAGAGGCAGAAATGATTAAGACGCCAGTTGCAACGTCTCTCTTGACATGACGAGACGCTGTCATCTACGTTCCAGAATATTATCAATTAATCTCCGAATTCCTCACGAAATAAAACAACCTCACCCCCATTATCCGACGATGGCATTTATTCTCGAAGCTAAGTATACGGTTTTTGAGTCATCATTGAGTTCCATGACTCGCTACCGTAAAGCAGCACTGGTATAATTAAGGCGTTGAACAAATGGCATTTGGTTTTTATCGTGTATAGTGTGTTCCAGACAGTCCGCATTGAGTTAAATGTGGCTCCAGCTATTCCTAGGTGGATAGCGAGCTCTTTCTTTGTGCCACCGTCATTCAAGATACGCACTTTGAGGTATCTGAAGTTTTCGCTCCTCTCGTTGATCTGTCTCGCACTTGTGAGGGCCAACAATGAGATGAGGGTGAGGATGAGGTTTGAAACTACTTACTCCTCAAATCTGTGGGCATTCCCATAAGCTTATCCTTTTCGCCAGCAATGGCTTCAAACTCAATGATACATTTATTTCTTATATAAACACGAAACATTCATTTACTAAGCGTTAGTTCAAGTTCATCCGTGCACTTAAACGCCTGAAGATGCCGAAAGGCAAAACCCGGGTCGTTAGCAACAAATTCTGTGAGAATGTACATAGTTTGAACGATTCAAGTTTAATATTGAAATTCCACCAAGCACCTTCAGTCGAAATCTTAAATTATACCATTTATTATGTATTAGCTCAACTCTTCTTTTTTTAAGAGAGTGGAAATGTATATTTTAGTGTTAGGACAGAACTAATAAGTAACAGTACTAAGATTCTATGTAGACCACTGCGCTTCGGACCCAACAAGGCTATATACATACGTGGTATCGATATTATAAGATATCCTTGAGAAGTATTTCAATAAGACAGAAAAAAATTAAGAGAGAATTGGTGAAAAAACAATTTATAGATAATCCGTGTTCATCCTGTTTTCAGGATGAAGGTGAGTGGGGATTATTTGATGTGTCATTTACAGCCACAAATAGAGATACAAAACAATAAATCGACTACAAATCTAAATTGGTTTAAATTCGAGTCCTTGAACGTGACGTATAAATGTAGAAAAGCTAAATTTTACCAGATATGCTAATTCTTCTCAATGTCTTGTATCGTTGAAAAGAGGTTGTGAGCTCTATATCAACAACCAAATCTTTAGCAAAAAAATCAATTTATTCTCAGATATTTTTCGATAGAACCACAAAATTATATTTAATAAAATATTGTGTCATTAAATAGGAACGCTTATCAGAAAAATTACACACCACGGACAAAAGCAAGTAATTTTAACGATTAATATTAATGTCTAACCTTTTTTCGCTTCCATTGATGATGAAGCTGGTCTTCATAAAGTGCACCGACCCGAAAAATGAAGTAATTAAATGACTTGCCGTTCTAAAGAACCTCGCTGACACTGTGACATCATTTCCGGCCATTTTATATGAAAAGACCGCGCCAAAAAAACTTGAGATTTATTTTTGAGCTTGAAAAGCTTTCGCCATTTTAGTCACTGTATGGTGAGCTTTATGATTATATTTGCTCTGTTGCACCCTGCTAAAAAACAAGATAACTATTGTTGAGTTTTTTAAATAATTCTATTTTCTTATTAAAATAATCCGCGTCATTTGAGTAAAGCATATATTTTTTTTCAATATCTGTATCTGTTTTTTTGAAAGTTCATAACTCTCATTTATTGATCAATTCTAGTATTTTTTTTAATGAAAACTGTTTTTTTCTGTTTATTATATTCTTTTTTTTTAATATGCTAGTTTTTATGGTTGAAACGTATCGACCACCAATTTTCCATATTATATTAAAACCCTTACTCATTAACTCGTTTCGTAAAGAATATTATTTTTATCTAACAAAAAATAAAACCTAACATAAAAAAACATTCTCAATTTTTTATAGATAAAATAACATAATAATAATACAATTGGATTAAATCGACAAAAAAATTTTAATTTTGGGACTCGAGCTCGTGACCCCTCGAAAGCTTGCTCTAACCAAACTTTCAGCATATTTATACATCTTAGTGTTATTTATACAGAGCAATCTTTATTATCCGGGTTTATACTGGAGAAGATTGGCACAGATAATTGAAAAACATTGATAGATCGAACTTGTTATTTGAATGAAAAATATGTATGTTTAATATATTATCTATATTTATTATAATGTATTTGTACATAAAAAAACTTATTAATAATATTTATTTAAATAATTTTTTGGTATATCACATATAAAAATATTTTTGTTAATTAACATACAATTTATTCTTCGGCTATTTTTACTTCGCCTGTGTGGTCGAGTGGTCAACGTTGTTGGCTTCGGCTACGGAGGGCCCGGGTTCAAATCCCGTTACGGACAGTTTTATAATTTGATTTTTTAATCGATTTATGAATTTCTGTTCAAAGGCATGGATGTATGTGATGTCTTGAATTCCCCCCTCTCACCCATCCTATCCTATGAACGAGGCGTATCGAGAGCGATTAGCTTACCACTAATCCTGTCCTTGCCCTATCCTTCTATCCCTACTCTCTTTGGAAAAAGAGAGGTTAAGCAACTGAGTAACAAACATTTCTCGTAGAAACACTTGTGTTGAGATAAACTCCATTAGGAGTCCATATGCTCCACATTGGGAGCGGACATGGTTTAATAATAATAATTTTTACAGAACTGTAAATAATATTTTTATCAGATATTCTTATAACTGACAAAATTTGTATTTCGTATTTTCAAACCTATGATAGTTTTTCAATTATAACGGTTTGTGATCCCTATTCACAAGTTTATAGCTGTTAACATAAAAACTATTGCAAGTATTGTTGAATTATGAATTGTGTCAAATCATTTTCTATAAACAATCACATATTTAAAATAAACTTCAATATATGTATGTACAGTTCAAAATGCTTGTAAGTATATTGAACTTTTTCAAGCTCAAACATAAGTTTTATACAAATATACTTTAATGTGCTGTTTTTTTGTTAAAATCTCTGATAGCAACAATGATCGTGTCAAAGCAATCATAGTGTACTCTAGCATGGCTTGGTATTATAGCAAGAACGGTTTGAACTGCAATAACAAGCAAAAAGGTAAGACGTGTTCTTGAAGCTGATAGTGACTTTGCAAAACTTTCTCAACGAAATAACAGCCTTACCGAGAAAATGCAAATGCAGGACTTTTAAAACGCTACAAGTATTCAGCTTGATGTTTATTTTAAGATTTTAGTTAACGATAAAACCAAATTGCAGTTCTTTGACACCATCTGCAACACAGTAGTATGACTCGACTGTTATTTTGACTACATTTTCAGTTTTCATTGCTTCTATAAAAATAATAAAATGTTTTATACGCTCATTAATTTTAACATTTATTTTTAAATTATATGACGAACTTTCATTTATACTGGATGACAAGACTTTTATATTTACATATAAGCCAGAAAAGAAGTAGCAAAACAGAATTCAACATACATATGTTTTTGTATTTTTTCTTTTTACGTAAAAAAAATACAATGAAGATTTTCCAACAACTTACACTAGCCATTTAGTTTATTTCACTGAATTCAAATATAGATGCCTTCAGATATACTGGAAAAAACAAGTGAACGAGTATTGGCAGAGGTATCTTATTTCAATTTTAATATGGCCGCATGTATATTGACAAGTGCTCTTTAAAAATACTAAAACGCGGTGCTTATCCAACGATAAAGATATACTGTTTATTTTTATAAAATTATTCTGCTGGTCAAGTCAAATAAACTCTCCAGGGTAAAAATCGCATTGCATTTAATTAATAACAATCATTCGTTTGGTTGCTGTAACTTCTCCCGCTCGGGTGTTTTTTTTTTTTTAAATTGTTTTCCCATTCAAAGTCTTTAGTATTCAGAATCACGTAAAAGCTTATTATGTATTCACATTAGAAATAAAATAATCAAGAAATTGAGAGACCGTTAGAAAATTACATTATTGCTTTATATTCAATTAAAATAAATCAAATTTTACATGAAATACCCGTTCAAAATTATAAAAATAATCTTGCAAAATGTTTTTTTTTATTATTTTATAATGTGACTATTGATAAATATAAACATTTGTAGTGTAGTATGGATTTGAAAATATGAAAGGATTGTGCACTGATCAGGATGTTCAGAGCATTGCCGGTCTTTTCCACGTTTCTCCATTACGGCACTTGTGCTTTGCTTGTTTATTTGCTTTCAGTTAAGATTCCTAGTCTTATTCTTGCAAGAAGGTATCATTGTGAGGGCGTAATACAATGCGAAATATGGTAAAGAATGAAATCTCAACTAACTCGCCCTTCTACATTTGCTACTGCTTCACTACCGTCTAGTATTCTATGGGGCGTATCCAATAGCGTTACATACGTTCTTTGCCATAGCTTTTTGTAACTGAGTACACCAGAGGAAACCTTTTAAAACATGGCGTACACTATAACTCTCGCGGCTCGAAGACTAGAAAAATACTTCTTATCCGATGGGGATTGTTTAGGGACCCCAGTGGTTTCCTCATTATTGGACTTATTCATAAGAATTTAAAAAAAAATAGACTTAAGGCTTTAAAATATATCTCTGCATCATTCCTCATACATTTTTTAAATTTTGTGACGTTTTTAGGTTTTGTGGATAACAGAGCATTTAAATTGTACTACGCATAGAGTTTAAAAAATAGTTATCTGCCATTGACGCCCAGTGCCTAAATCTTATTAGTGTCATAGATATACACTTAATTACACGACATTACTAATCATTCTCTCTACTAAAATTAAAATTTAAGCATAAATTAAAGCCTGAAAGCAGAGAAAGAAATTAAGAATTAGCTTTTTTTACGTCAAGAAATAACAAATTTCATACTTATAATTTTAATAGGAGCACGGAGATAAGAGATCAGACTAATCATTTTTTTATTACGCTTAAAATATATTTTAAAAAAAAGTGACGATGGACCTGGTTTGGACATGTGCTGTTTGTCTTTTCTACCAACCAGATGAATCCTGACGTCGTGGAAAGGTCACTAATGACTATCCACAGGATGTTCTCATCAAAGCTACGGGTAGCTGAGATGACTTGGGAGGAAGCAAAGTAACTGACGAGGGATAAATAATCTTAAAGGGAGCATATGGTGAGCAAGATAATAAGCGGATGTGAAAAAATAAAAAAAATATCCATTTAACAATTATAAATAAGATTATTACATTTGTTTCCTTTTCACAAGCTTTAAACGATTTGTATATAATATCGATAACCTGAATTAACTTGTCATTGAATGATGTTAGAGGTGAAACTTATCCCCTTAAGAATTTGTATAGTAATCTGATATGGTGACGACCCATTTCAAGACACCACTTAAATAACATATTATTGAACTTATTGGACCGAGCTTTAAGCTCTTCACAAGCTTTATGCTGTGAGCGTAAGTACCAACAGTCGTCGAGGCATTAAACGCAGACAACGGAAGTGTTTTGGGTGTGCGGATGTGAACACATACACACAACATGTATAATACATATATGATTTCTTGAAGAGATACAAGGATGTATGTCAACCTTCACATTGATTGAACCTCGTGGGAAGATATAATCTTAACTGATAACACGGTTTTTATCTTTAAACGTTTTTTACAGGGCTATTTATCGGCCTTCGATTGAGCGGTACATTTATCGAAAATAAATCGACACTTAGACTATTTAATCGCGTTCATTTATATTTTCATTATTATCCGATTAATATGGTCGATTGGTTTCTTGAAACATCGTCTCATTTGATCCCGTAATAATCAAGTAAAATATAAAGTATTTGAGATAAATTTATCAATTTTTAATCAGGATTATTGATTCGATATTTTGACCAAATTATGTTATTTAGCCAACTGCGTAGTAACCCAAGTTGTTGAGTTGTCAACGTCGTTAGCTTAGAACACGGATTTCACGGCTACAAATCCCGGTACAAACAGTTTGTATAGATTGATTTGTCAATCGATTGATGGATTTCTGTTCGAAGCTATGGATTTATGTGATGTTTTGAATTATTTTTCCTACTAATCTTATCGTACAAAATAGGGCGTAGCAAGGGTGATTAGATAACCACTATTCTTGTTCTAACACTATGTTTCTATCACTACTTAATTTGAAAGAAAAAAGAAAGGATGAGCAATTGAGTAACAAGCAGTTTTCGTAGAATCTTATCTGTTGAGATAAACTCCATTTCATATGCTCCAAGTTAAAAGTAGACAAGGTTAAAAAAAAACCTGTCCAGAATGTGGCGAAAAACACTATGTATATTAATCAAAATGAATCATTTATGAAACCAATATAAAAATATGTAATAATGTCTTAAATTATAAAATGCTAAAAACTTTAAATACGAGTCTTCTTTTAAATTATGTATAACTGGCATAATCAAATAAATAAGTAAAATCATAAAACACATGGCATATAACAAGTTGAACGATGAAAAAAAAATTTGTGACATTGATTGAAAATATAATATTAAATTTTTAGTACGTTTCTTTTATATATTACGGGCTTAGAATATATCAAAGTTGTTTTCTGTACGCCGTAAATTTATAGTAATTTATTATTCAACATAAAATCGCTATACAAGAAACAGGAAGTCAGGATGAAGCGAGAGAGGGGTTCAGAGTCAGGATTGATTTATGGTCAACACAATGTCACACTTAACCTGTCAGTCGCTGTATTGTCACTTGGCAGGCAGTGACGCGAGCGGAGTGCAGTTTCTTAATAAAATATAAATACATTATTCACCGGTTACTATTTGAAAATTCATTTTTAATTTGAAATTAATCCTTCAATTATTATTACGTCCGAGATTTTTTTGTTTGGTTTGGTTGACAGTTGAAAAGGGTGGATAGGGGTTTACATACGCCAGCACACTTTAATCAACCGGATCAATTCAGTAGAAATCTCAAAGTCTTCAAAGTAAACTTACCAGCCATTACATTGAGTACACTTACGAAATAATTCCAATCTGGATTTGCGAATTTTAGCACCCGTGCTATTTACATATCTAGCTATCACCTAGTGTTATTTACATGCAATATAAAGATAAAAAAGCAAGCCTAAAATTATGCATTCAATATTATTTCGGATAGTGCAATAAATTATTCGAGCTGTAAGCCCGTCCCACCCAACGGGAGGATTTTTTCGTATTATAAAAATATCAGAAGTTCACCGACATGAACAATCAAATGCATACTTACTTATTAAATAAATCAGAATGAATAAACTTGACTAATTCTCCAAATGGAACATGGTTTGAGGAATATATATACATGTTGATTTTTAACTTAATATGTTGACAAACATTGCGTTATTTTACTACACATACTGAAACTATGATTTTTCCAACAACTATACTACGTTGAAAGCACTGGTTTTCGTCCGATCACCAAATTTGAAGAGTTTATGCCGAATTCTTTTTTTGACGTTTTCTTTCTGTTTTTATTAGACACATTAGTTGGTAATTATGACTTTTGACTTTAGTTGCTTTAACTTGTACTTACATGCACTTTTTAAGATCATAAACACTTTAAAAGAATATGATTCAGCTAAAAAAATACTCTGCACGAAAAATATATTATTAAGTGTAAAACAAATGTTATAAAATATAAGTATAATAAATGAAAAATCAGATATAAAGTATTACTAGCTGTAAGCCCGTTGCCCAGCAACGTGAGATTTTTGTTGCAAAGTATTTAATTTAATTTAATTTTATATTATTTTATGTTATTTTATTTTATTTTATTTTATTTTATTTTATTTTATTTTATTTTATTTTATTTAATTTTATTTTATTTTATTTTATTTTATTGTATTTTATTTTTATTTATTTTATTTTTATTAGAAATTTCGTAAATTATTTAATTTTTGGAATAATGTTTAAGTTTGCTAACAACCATTTTTCGTAGTAGCCGAAATTTCGTTTATATTTAATTTTTGGAATAATGTTCAAGTTTGCTAACAACCATTTTTCGTAGGAGCAGAAATTTCGTAAATTATTTAATATTTAGAATAATGTTCAAGTTTGCTAACAACCATTTTTCGTAGTAGCAGAAATTTCGTAAATTATTTAATTTTTGAAATAATGTTTAAGTTTGCTAACAACCATTTTTCGTAGGAGCAGAAATTTCGTAAATTATTTGATATTTGGAATAATGTTCAAGTTTGCTAACAACCATTTTTCGTAGTAGCAGAAATTTCGTAAATTATTTAATTTTTGAAATAATGTTTAAGTTTGCTAACAACCATTTTTCGTAGGAGCAGAAATTTCGTAAATGATTTAATATTTGGAATAATGTTCAAGTTTGCTAACAACCATTTTTCGTAGGAGCAGAAATTTCGTAAATTATTTAATATTTGGAATAATGTTCAAGTTTGCTAACAACCATTTTTCGTAGGAGCAGAAATTTCGTAAATGATTTAATATTTGGAATAATGTTTAAGTTTGCTAACAACCATTTTTCGTAGTAGCAGAAATTTCGTAAATTATTTAATTTTTGAAATAATGTTTAAGTTTGCTAACAACCATTTTTCGTAGGAGCAGAAATTTCGTAAATTATTTAATATTTGGAATAATGTCCAAGTTTGCTAACAATCATTTTTCGTAGTAGCAGAAATTTCGTAAATTATTTAATATTTGGAATAATGTTCAAGTTTGCTAACAATCATTTTTCGTAGTAGCAGAAATATCGTAAATTATTATATTTTGGAATAATGTTTAAGTTTGCTAACAACCATTTTTCGTAGTAGCCGAAATTTCGTTTATATTTAATTTTTGGAATAATGTTCAAGTTTGCTAACAACCATTTTTCGTAGGAGCAGAAATTTCGTAAATTATTTAATATTTAGAATAATGTTCAAGTTTGCTAACAACCATTTTTCGTAGTAGCAGAAATTTCGTAAATTATTTAATTTTTGAAATAATGTTTAAGTTTGCTAACAACCATTTTTCGTAGGAGCAGAAATTTCGTAAATGATTTAATATTTGGAATAATGTTCAAGTTTGCTAACAACCATTTTTCGTAGGAGCAGAAATTTCGTAAATTATTTAATATTTGGAATAATGTTCAAGTTTGCTAACAACCATTTTTCGTAGGAGCAGAAATTTCGTAAATGATTTAATATTTGGAATAATGTTCAAGTTTGCTAACAACCATTTTTCGTAGGAGCAGAAATTTCGTAAATTATTTAATTTTTGAAATAATGTTCAAGTTTGCTAACAACCATTTTTCGTAGGAGCAGAAATTTCGTAAATTATTTAATATTTGGAATAATGTCCAAGTTTGCTAACAATCATTTTTCGTAGTAGCAGAAATTTCGTAAATTATTTAATATTTAGAATAATGTTCAAGTTTGCTAACAACCATTTTTCGTAGTAGCAGAAATTTCGTAAATTATTTAATTTTTGAAATAATGTTTAAGTTTGCTAACAACCATTTTTCGTAGGAGCAGAAATTTCGTAAATTATTTAATATTTGGAATAATGTCCAAGTTTGCTAACAATCATTTTTCGTAGTAGCAGAAATTTCGTAAATTATTTAATATTTGGAATAATGTTCAAGTTTGCTAACAATCATTTTTCGTAGTAGCAGAAATATCGTAAATTATTATATTTTGGAATAATGTTTAAGTTTGCTAACAACCATTTTTCGTAGTAGCAGAAATTTCGTAAATTATTTAATATTTAGAATAATGTTCAAGTTTGCTAACAACCATTTTTCGTAGTAGCAGAAATTTCGTAAATTATTTAATTTTTGAAATAATGTTTAAGTTTGCTAACAACCATTTTTCGTAGGAGCAGAAATTTCGTAAATTATTTAATATTTGGAATAATGTCCAAGTTTGCTAACAATCATTTTTCGTAGTAGCAGAAATTTCGTAAATTATTTAATATTTGGAATAATGTTCAAGTTTGCTAACAATCATTTTTCGTAGTAGCAGAAATATCGTAAATTATTATATTTTGGAATAATGTTTAAGTTTGCTAACAACCATTTTTCGTAGTAGCAGAAATTTCGTAAATTATTAAATCTTTGGAATAATGTTGAAGTTTGCTAACAACCATTTTTCGTAAATTATTAAATCTTTGGAATAATGTTCAAGTTTGCTAACAATCATTTTTCGTAGTACCATAAATCGACCTCGGCGCATATATCGACAGCCCTGCAAAGGTTTCAAGTGTGCAAACAAATATATTTCGTAGAAAAAGAAAAATATCTTGGAATCATTTTTTTTGAATTGGCCACACTAAGTATTTGACATATTCTATTTTTGAATTTTCAATACAAACAAACAATCAAAGTCAAGTTTGAAATAGTTCTTTTTTCGAATGCTTAATATATATAATCTAATATAATCTAATAATCTAATTTTGTCGCAATATATATAATGAAAGTTTGCCCTTTACCTCAGCGGTAAGACGTTCCGTTCATATTGCAAAGTTCCACGTTTCGAATCCGACCCGCGGCAGAAATAAAATGTGAAATAAAGTTTAGCGTTTTTTCACATTTAAAACTATGTGCTTCTTCAGCGTAATGAAAAAATACTTCTAGTATGAATAAAAAAAATGTCGACAGTCGGGCTGGGGATGAGGAGGGGGAGGGGAAATCGGTGACAATCATATAGAAGATGGATGACACTGAACAAAATCTGTCAAATCAGCTCCTAGCCCTATAATTATAACTTTAAAAAATCGAATCAGTTCATTTGATTATTTAAAAAACTTCGTAGCCATGCAAATTTTGAAATAAAGTTCTCTCAATATTAATTACGATGTTTTAGTTCTAAGCCAGGAAATTTGAATTTTGAATATAAAAAGACGTCCATTCCAATTGGCCGAAAAATTTGATGTTCAAAATATGTTCAAAATAAATCGCTATCATTGGGCGAAGTGGACATCAGTACGCACACATTTGTGAAAAGTGAAAACTTATTTTATCGGCTATTAATATAAAGTATTATAGTATTTTTTTCATTAATAATAAGCATTTGTTTAAATTTAAATAATCCCACTATTTTCATTATCACTGTCGCTTACTTTCAAGCGAAAAGTTGTGGTGCGATGTTCATTAATTCGTTCTACGTGAAAACCGTGTTATGGAGCGCTGTAAAAGTTGTTGCTTTGTGTTTTATGGGGGGGGGGGGTAACCAGTATGTTTTTGTTGTAATATCTTAAAATTTATTTAAAAAAACAAAATGGATTCTTATACAACGTAGTAATGGAAAACTGTATGAAAGGAATATTTATTTGTCAACAAAAATAAGACATCTTTTTTTTATAACAATATTTTATTTTAATGTGTGTTTCAAAAATATTCGTATTTAAATGAAATTTAAATTTAATATTTTACTTATACCAGTTTCACTTCAAAAATTATTTCCGAGCTTTGCTATCTCACAATATGATATTACAGGGCTTACGGAATTATTCGTAGGCGCACATTTATACGTATGTATGAATAGCAAGGAAAACAACGGAAATAATAAAGTCTTGTCTTATTTTCATGCCACATATAAAATTTCAATTTTCTCTCATATAAAAAAGTGACGCGACTGTCGCTGGCGGTAAAAACTAGATACGTTTTCATTTGTTTACAGTACCGAGTATTTAATACTTTGAGGGCGGGCCGTATATCGAATACTCGAGTAGTTTTAGCTAGATACTTTTCAACCGAAACCGTGGAGTATTTCACTTGATTTTAAAACATAAACTATCATAAAAACGATTGATAATATTATATTATTCAATCATACTTGAAAAAATGACAGTTCGTAACGACTCTAGAAAGCTATGTGATTTTTTGAGTGTGCTATTATATCATTGTCAACAATCAGGTGGTAGCTTTTTTGCTTTCTTCTCGGATGTGGGGTAAAGAATTTGAATCCCTTAATTTAAAATTTCTTTATTTATTTATCTGTCAATTTCTGTAATTGTTTTTAACACCATAAATGTGTGTGATTTTCGATCTTTTTCGCACATCTAATTTGATTATTTTAATATGGCATAGAGAAAGAACAATTATTAAATAACTATTTCTATATTATACTTTTCTTAATCCATTTTACCTTCTGTAAATAAACGTTGATCTAATTATAACCAGTTTGAATTCAAATATTTTCTTTTAATAGTGCATCTTTTCTTTAAAAATCTTCTTCAAAAAGTCTTTTAAATTTGAAGCGAACAAAGTTTTACCGCTACTATATAAAACGTTTGAATTCAATTATTTCACTACTGAATCTTGTTTATAAATTATTTAAAATGCGCAAATAATAATTTCACTGTTTGTAGCTTACTATTTACTCAAGTATTCATAATTTTAATACTACGAATATTAAACAAATCCTTAAATAGCCCATCTCTAGTGAGAGCAAGAGCGAAACAAAAGAGTTTTATAAAATAAACAAATGCCGAGCAACGGAGGAACAAGTAAAAAGTGAAATAAATAAACAATAAAAACAGAACGCACCAAATGAAAAGCAGTAAAAAAAAACTTTCAGGTTTGCCTCATCAAATTGCAAGAGGATCGCAATTGTAACTATTTTGATAAGCAAAACTTTGGTGGTTTTGTATTTCATTCGGTTGGAAATCTTTTCTCATATCTGAAAAAGTTTTGTTCCGCCGGCGTTATAATTGAAAAATATTTCCACAATGTGATACAAATATACTTTTTTAATGAAAACTAAAAAAGCTGCAGTTAAACAGTTATGAGACAAATAAGCTTTAATACCTTTTTGGGCTTCGGGAAGAATATTTAAAAAAATATATACCTAGTAGGAAAATGTTTTTTTTTGTCTTTTAACTAATGATATTCTTGGGTTTAACAAAACAAAATCAAAATTAAAACATTTAATTTAACACAGTGCAAATCCAGCTTCAAATTGAATATAAAATACTACACACACATACATGCTCTTTATTTATATCTGTATGCGTGCCATGTATCATTTCCATGGGCATTGTTGTGCAGTGCGTAACAAACAGAAAAATAAACAAGATATTTATACATATTTTAATGTCACAACAATTCAAACGTTAATTTCAGATTATAAAAAATATAAAAAGCAAATTTCAGCAGAAAAAATGTAATATTAGAAGTTAGGTTAGAATTAAAATTAGTTGAAAGCCTCAACGAATATTAAATGGGGATTGAGCTTGTTTTTTTCACTTTTTTTCAGTAGTATTATATCAATTAAATTATTTGAAAAAATTGCACATAAAAATCACTCCCGAAAACTTTGGAGTTTTGGTTTTTGATCAGTTTGTATAGACAATAAAAGTATGGGCAATCGGTATGCTTCCGGTACAATAAAAAAAATTGAGACCCCTAGTTAAAGTTTATCGTACAGTTTGTGAATATTTTCACAAAACATATTTAATAGTTCTGAAAATAACAACATTTAATGTCTGCGTAATTTTACAAATTCTTATAGGTACTGGTCACCGTCAATGCAAAAAAAAACAACACTTTGTAATTATAACTTTAAGTCCGTATTATTTAATGGCTTTAAAGAAAGCATCAGTACTACGTACATATGTATTATATAATCAATAAATTTAATTTGTAGTTATAAGTAGTTTAATGTTAACCATTTTTATTGGAAAATATTTTAAGCTTGATAGTTGGAAGATGTTTATAATGAAATTGTTGTCTTTACCTAAGCTCGGTGAAAATTTCAAAAGAAAAAGTACATATTTTGATATATTACAAAGATAATACTTTAATGTGTTTTACTTACTAAAAAACGCTGATAACGTAATTTTATATTTCATTTAACGATAATGGTAAGATAATCTCAACCTTTTTGGCTTAATATTAACGTAAAGGATTTTAATAGGGTTTTAATACGTCGTAAAGTCGTTTCGAAATTGATACTTTATAGATAAGGTGAAATATAAAATTGTCAGCTCACTGAACTTCGTAAGACAGATCCTATTCAACGCAAACTTAAAAATATCTTGATAGCTTCTTGAAAACCAATAACCAAGCCCTCGACTACCCTGTTTGTCTAAAACTCTAAAACGTGCCCACCGAATTGTCAATTGGAAAGCTTATTACGAAAAGCCTGCTCTTTTTATTTAATGATATTTTTTGTGAATAAAATAGATTTACTCACAACCATCTATTATAATATACCATATACATCACTTTCATTCGATTTAATTATCAATATTTTTTCAGCAAAAGATCCAGTATTCATTTCATATTTAATATATTTAACAATGAATATCTGTTTGTCCCATATGCGTTCCTATACCGTTCATGGGATTGGGATAAAACTTTTTCAATTTGTTTTGCAAACGCCCGCAAAGGTTTTTGAATTAGTACAACTAGCAGTGGGCTGCCAATACTTTGACAACTGGGCTTGCTTGATATCAAAGCAATTCTCGGTGTTTTGAGGAAGCAGTGAGCTTTTTATCACTCCTTAGCAATTATATGCAATACTATATAGTGTATCCGAAATTACTTCAATAAACACAATTAAAACACTTTTTCTCTTTGAGTGGCAATGCAACGCATCGGGTACGCTAGTATTTAATAAATATAAATATCATTTTTGATCAGAATAAATAAAAAGATCAGAATTATATATTCTTTTCATTTGTAATCTTGGTCAATAGTAGTGATTAGAAAAATGTGGTTAAGTTAGGTATTGTTTAGTTGTCAAAATAAAACTAGCCTTGATGATAAGGTGCAGATAAATTATATAAATACTTTTAGGGTGTTCACTGTCAATACTTGGTGGAAAGGCATTATATTAATAAAAACACAATAATCCTTTGTACTTCATTCCACTTTTACTTTATTAATGTAGCATTTTATCACTTTGTCAAAAATTTTCCAAATTTTAATTATGTTTGTAATTATTTTCAATCGCATTCTGAATTTATTAATCTGGGATGACTTTTTAATTATATGTTAGATGTGTTGAACATTTTAATTTTGTGTTATTTTAGAATCACTTTAATGTAATTGGCAATTTCTTTTCAATGCCAATTGTTGTGTATAACTTTTCAATTTTGTATAAATAGCATTGTTAAATTATATTTCTTATCAGTTGACAATGCTCGCAATGAGCGAAACCGGTCCTGACATATTAAATAAAGTGGAATGAAGTACAAAGGATTATTGTGTTTTTATTAATATAAATACTTTCTGTTTTATATAAATACTGACCATTTAATATCAAAACTAAATACTTTATATTTAACACTGTCCAAAAGTTGGTTTAAATACCTACCCGATAAATAAAAGCCCTTTCATACATTGAAACACAAGAGGTAATCACAACAAGACAGCATTCAAATTATTAAAAAAAACTATGACCATTTTCGGCCGAAATATGTATGTATTTATGTAAGTAAGTATGTATGTACGTATGTTAGTATGCATGTATGAAAATATGTATTATTTTTCGATAAATTAAAAAGAAGTACATATGTCTGAGAAAAACATGTTTGATTATTTAAAAGAAAACTATATTCGATGCCAAAAAAATGAAATTTTGGCGGAAATATATAAAAAAAAATGTTTAAACAAGAAGAATTTTCAATTTTAATTATGAATTTCAGTCATTTTATTCAACGTTTAACGGAGTGACGTTAACTTACTCATTCGTTGGGAAGTATGAACCATTTGCATAATATTTATTAACCTTGGATTTAAAAATATACACTTTTTAGTTACTCAAAATATATCTCGTTCAAACGTGCTATAACAATGTTTTATTTTTAATACATTAAGTTGATAATTGGTCAACATTATACGACGCATTTTACGTTTAGTAAAACCATCTTACACAATACATAGTATGATGTATCTAAAAGTTTCGAGAGAGGTAACACTGCCACAATGTTCATCAGGTCTACGCCCATTTCATGTCCACTGCACTGGTGCTTTGCTGAAATGCAGCATGGAAATACTTCATCATATAAGAGAAATCTATAGGTTATTTAGCCTGAACAAAGTTATCCAAATTTTAAAAATTCAAACCAACTGAATAATATTCAAAGTTATTTTATAAATATGAGCTTTTTATCCATTTTCGCATATGCTCTAGTAATAAATGTATCCAAATATAAGTTTTCTACGAGAACTGCTTATGTCACTTATATATCATGCTACTCAGTTGATCAACCCCTCTTTTTTTCAAAAAGAGTAGAGATAGGATGGATAGAGGTAGAACAGGACCTGTGGTTAGACAACCGTTTTTCTATGCCTCGTTATTTTAAAAATGGAAGGGGGAGGGAGTTTTTAGACGTCAAAAACATCAATGAAATTGATAAATCAATTGAAAGAATGCTGTTCATAACGGGCTTCAAACCCATGAAGCCAGTTGACTGGTTTGCTACGGACTTATAAATTAAAAAAAACTTTGCTTTTAACATTTTAATTTTGAATCTTTTACATTGAGATTTCAGAAAGTATTTTTGAATAAAACTTATACGTTGCTAATAAGTCGAGAAATCTGAGAATTACAAAATATAATATACTAAACAACGTCATATTTTGATTTTCAGAAACGAAAACTAAGCGTGGAAGAACTATTAAAATGTAGGAAGCTTTCAAAGTGTAGTGACATGTGCTTACAACGAAGATCAACCTAGCATAGAGGGACATCCACAAAAGGGCAAGATAACTTTGCAATTGATAATCCAAGTATTTGCGTAGACTTCTCTCTCATTAATAGGTGTCAATATTACATATCGCAAACCTAAATAAAAAATAATAAACATTTAGTATTCTATATAAATATTCCAACAAAAGATGTCGAATAAGCTTTTTTTTATTTAATCTCAATGGCACCAGACTATCAGAAACGTGAGATATTTAAATAACCACTAAGTAACAATACTTATTGTACAAAAATGTTTTACTGGGCTTTGTCGGGTAGTTGGATTTTTTACGAGCTTCTTTGAATAAACACTGAACGTGCTTCAATCATTTTTTTTTAGTATGAAGACAAGGTTAATTTATATCTGCTGGATTTTCCTCTTTAAATAATCTAATTTTAATCAAAAAGTGCTTGGAGCATCGAGCTTTGGCTTACGTTGGTTTTGGAGTAAAGTTTTCAGAACGATCAAACATTTCTGGGAAATAAAATGAATCATTTTCTATTTATTTATCAGTTACTTTGTGACGATTCGCATTTTATGTAAAATAACTAAATATTGTATTCTCGTTTTAAAATTATTAGGAAACTTACGTTTTCATTAATAAAACAAAATTATTTTTAATGGAATTCAAATATTTTAAGAGATATCTTTAGCGTTATAAAACTATAAGATAAAATTGTACTTTAGCAAATAATAATTAAAAATTATGTATCCTGTTGCTTAAACTTATTAACTAAATAAACCAAACTGTTCCTGATCAAATAAAACAATCAATTATACTGTCGGCCTCCATTGTTTTGTGGTGAGAGCTTTATCGGTAGGTATGGTTTCGAATATTGGCACGGTTAATATAGAATCAACATTTTAGATGTTGAACATTGTTAATGATGTCTTTTTTTTCTTAAGTTTATTCTGATTCTCAACTATCATTTAAAATTTCGACAGTATTTGGTTTCTTCGATTTAATTAGTTTCTTAAGGCTAAATATTTCGGTATTGTTTGGGAAAAACCTGATAACTGATTTTTTAAACACCGTTATATACAAACTTACAATTAATATAAATCGTGCAATAAATAATTGCACATTTTTTTTAAACTGATATAAATTCCATAAAAATTGAAATAATCGAAAATGTGATAGTGGTATTATTGTTTTTGTTTACTTATTTCGTACATTAGTATTTTTTTGAATTTTCCTCGTGTAAATTCAATATGTTGCAGTTATCAAGTTATACTCAAACAATTATGATATATATGTTACTGTTTAAGTATGAAGTATGTCAACGAAGAAATCAACCTGTCAATATATATGTACATTGTCTATTTTATCCATTTATAGTATACGAGAAAGAAAGAATCAACACTTAAACTATGCAATGCTCTCCACCAACCACCATGGCTGTACATTTGTATCCAACAGACGTTTCCCGTGGAGTAACGGACATTTTGCGTTATTCAGTTGTGTTAGCAATGGTTAGTCAATTTGACATGGCAATTCAACTGGTCAATGTGTTCATTAATATAGTTGAAGTGTCCATAAACTTCACGTGTGCACTCATAGTACTTCCAGCATCTCTCCATTGCTGTGGAACTGTTAGAACTGACTGATTTATGTGCTGCGGATGCCTACATAAAGCTTTATTCTTGCATATTTCTTCTTGTGACCGGTAGGATTCCAGCGTCCTGAACGACTATCAAGCTATATCCATATGATGTACTCAATGGGACTGAGGAATGCTGATATGTCATGGGAGAAACCAAAGCAATAGACGGGAGACAGAGAAACATGGAGGTGCCGCGTGGCGGCCATATGTTTCACATAAGGAACAAATATAGTCAAATAGAAAGAAGAAGATATGATTGGTGTTCAGCAAATGGTTGAAATAAGAAGATTTTAAAAATGAAAGTGCACTCCATAGGAACCCGATGGGTAAAGAATGATTAAAATAGTAAGATGGCGTAAAGAAATAAATACATGGTTGTTATCTTAGCATTATTTCTACTGATCTTTTTCACGTTCAGAAGGTTTTGAATACACTGAAGGTAAGCTTAACTAAAACTCATGAGTAATTAAAAATAAAAATCAAATAATAGGATTTTCCATACGACCATTATTTAACTGAGCAGGGAATAACTCTTAAATGTTTCTTCTTATCTACAAGACTGATGTTTTTAATACGTTTAAAAATTAGTATTATAAATTTAAATTTGAATCGTTCAAACTATGTACATTCTCACAAATTTTGTCATTAACGACCCGGGTTTCGCCTTTCGGCATCTTCAGGCATTCAAGTGCACGGATGAACTTGAACTGACGCTTAGTAAATGAAAGTTTCGTGTTTATATAAGATATAAATGCATCACTGAGTCCAAAGCCACTGCTGGCAAAAAGGATAAGCCCATGGGAATGCCAACAGATTTGACTAGTGAGCAGTTTCAAGAATTATATAATTTGTTTGTCGGCAAAGGTTTTATGATTATATGATTTTATGGTTATATAGGGTATAGAAGAGGAGATGTGGGAAAATTTGATATTTCGTTTAAAATCGGAAGATTTTGCAGCTGTGCTTTGTTGATTTCTAACATTTCTTGGAAAAAGAGCTTATGACTGTCCGTATTTGGGTGTAACATTTTTATCCCTTGTTCCTGATTGAACACGTGTCCTTCCGATATTAAGTGATTAGCAAAAGTAGACGTGTCTTTTTTCAATCTAAAGGCTGCCATATGTTCTAAAACCCGGATGTTCAGTGTTCTTTCTGTTTTGCCGATATAAAACTCCCTCATTCGTAACCATAGTGGATTCAACCCGACATATAGCGTAAAAAATTCATTAGAATTAGTTGAAAAACTTAAAAATAAAATCATTCCTTGCAATTCAAAATTAATTTCATTTGACGTGGTCAGTTTATTTACGAATGTACCAGTCAACAAATGCAAAAGGATTATCGAAGATACCTTAAATGCACGTAGAGTAAACCCAATAGTAACAAAAGAGTTATTAAATATATTAGACGTTTGCGTTGACCAGAACTATTTCCAATTTAACAATACAATTTATAAACAAACAGAAGGCCTTGCAATGGGAAACTGCCTATCACCGTTGTTAGCTGAGTTTTATATGAACTATTTAGAAGATACAATTTTTAGAAACAAAACAGAAGCCAAACCTATAGTCTATTGGTTCCGATATGTAGACGATATTCTTTGCCTGTTTAATGGAACAGATAGACAACAATGGATACGATATGTCTCTTATAGACAATCTTTTATCAAAAAAACAAACTAAACTTGCAGAAAAAATGTTATTTAAAGGTATAGTGTCAAAGGACATAGATCATACTAGGTATTGGCGTAGAATCATTTTTGTAGGAAATACAAGTCTTAAAATTAAAAAACAGCTAGCTGATAGTGTAAGACCTGCTTTTTACTGTAAAAACTCTTTAGGCAAATTATTAGTTAATAATAAAGATAAAATACATTACTTAAATAAATCCGGGATTTATAGATTGCAATGCTCTTGTTGTACAAAGTTTTATATCGGCAAAACAGAAAGAACACTGAACATCCGGGTTTTAGAACATATGGCAGCCTTTAGATTGAAAAAAGACACGTCTACTTTTGCTAATCACTTAATATCGGAAGGACACGTGTTCAATCAGGAACAAGGGATAAAAATGTTACACCCAAATACGGACAGTCATAAGCTCTTTTTCCAAGAAATGTTAGAAATCAACAAAGCACAGCTGCAAAATCTTCCGATTTTAAACGAAATATCAAATTTTCCCACATCTCCTCTTCTATACCCTATATAACCATAAAATCATATAATCATAAAACCTTTGCCGACAAACAAATTATATAATTCTTGAAACTGCTCACTAGTCAAATCTGTTGGCATTCCCATGGGCTTATCCTTTTTGCCAGCAGTGACTTTGGACTCAGTGATGCATTTATATCTTATATAAACACGAAACTTTCATTTACTAAGCGTCAGTTCAAGTTCATCCGTGCACTTGAATGCCTGAAGATGCCGAAAGGCGAAACCCGGGTCGTTAATGACAAAATTTGTGAGAATGTACATAGTTTGAACGATTCAAATTTAATATTGAAATTCCACCAAGCACCTTCAGTCGAAATCTTAAATTATAAATTTAGTTTAAATATGCGTCTTATGAAAACAGTTTAATGAGTGTCAAGCAGCGGTTTTAAATCCAATAAAAAGTTAAAACTTCCAAAAATTATCTCCTTATTTCTTGATTCTTGTTTCAAATATGTTTTACAAACCCAATATCACACCATATTACGTCTGGTGTGTCTATTAGACATGAAAAATTACTTGTGCATTTGTTTACGCAAATAAAACCTATTATTCGTCAAGTGCTTTTCATTTTTAAATTACATGAGATAAGCTCGATGAATTTTTTTAAAGTCGCTCGAGGAAAAACGACAACGTAAACACCCATTTATAAGCTTGCGAATTTTATTTAAATAAATCTAAGAATAACAAAATGAAAATGATGCGAAACGAGTTCTCATGTTAATAAAAAGAAAACAAAAATAATATGCAATACCGATTATAAAATATGCATTTTTAGAAAAATTCAATTTTAAGCCGTGAATTATTTTTAATCCAACGTGGATCATATGACCTATGGGAACTACGAGAACTGTTTAACCTCTTTTTTTCGAAGAGGGTAGTAAAAATAAAAAGGATAGAGCAGGACAGGACTAGTGGTTAGCTAATCACTCTCACTACACCCCATTATTTTAGGATTGCATTGGTGGGGTGGGGGAATTTTATAGATATCACAAACATCCATGCCTTCGAACAGAAATCGAAAAAATAATGTGTTCGTAACGGGATCCCAGTATGAAAATATAGCTCAGAATAAATTTTATATTTTCACTGCACAGTATCAGTAAAACTATGTTAAACAGACACATGTACACATCTATACGCCACGTATGTGTGAGTAACTACGATATCAATTAAACATACCTAACCTGTCCCAACAGTAGAAGCATATGCATATAGGGATTGAAAATTGCATCAGATTATAAATTATTATTTCATGTGAATTAAATCATAGCTGCCAAATATAACATCGATGAAATATTGAAGAGGAATATAATTGCAGTAGTGATCTGCTTGGATTAAATATCTTAGATCTGGTTTCACTTTAACACCTAATTTAGTTTATCTGTAACATTTGCAAGAAACCCATTTATTTGTAATACATCAGTAATAGAAAAATTTTAATTACAAAATAAAATATTTCGTATTTATTTAGTTGGTTGTTGAGTATCCCACCACCACCCGTTATGTGTATGCAGCCGCAATTTCACGGCCGCCTTTCATAACACAATGCAATCAAGAAAAGAAAATAAGTTATCTTTTAACCATGCACTGTTGTGCAATATAGCACTAAGCAATATAACTAATTTCAAGCACGTTAAATATTTTAAGTTAACTAACCGCTCGATATCCTCTCACCTATTCAGCATACGCCAATAATAGATCAATATTGTAAGAATGAAAAAATATCAATGTGATATTTGACGAATCAGTAAATCAATGCTTGAATTTTTCGTTAACTAAACGAACTTTTACTATGACCGACTAAGTAACGAAATAATTTTTAATTAAATTTTAGTGACAATAGTCTATTATAGTTGGCTAATATTGGAATGCTTAAGGTGTTGATGTGTTGTTTTCGATGGTGGAAAGTTAACAAACCACTTCCCATCATCACTATTTGTGCATTATGTGGTGGCTTGAAAGTAGTTATGGAGATATCTCATCGGTAAACCACGTACAGGCTGGTCAAACAAGATACCAGGTGCATAACCATCCTTATGATTGTGGTCTTTACAATGCTTCTAAAACAGTTGATTAATCAAGGCAACTGTTTTTTGAATATTATAATGGTACAAAAATACAAAAACAATATACTTGCACTACGCAAAAGCTTCCTACTAGGACTTGTCGGTTTTACAATCCTGGTTTTCAACTTAACCCTCCAAGGACGAGCGTCACCATATGGTCACACAAAACACCGTTGTCTATCGATCCCACTATTTATACTTTTTCTACCTGAATATCGTTGCTTTCGCTCATATTTGGTTAAGAAGGGTACGGACTACAGTTAGTCATCAGCCGTAGGAACAGGAACGGTCTCCAAAAGCACATGTGATTTTTTGAATTTCCGTTTTTTTTAATTTACTTTTTGAAACTGTTAGATATTTTTTTATAAAAACATAAAATTATTTACAGTTATTTTGCTAATATATTTGTTTTGAAATTATGTTGATCTAAAGAGGTCAAATTGTAAATATTTAAAAAAAAAATCACGTTTAGCTATATTTCAACCCCGAATGTTTGCAAGCCCATACGGTCACTTATGTCCTTACTACTGTCCGTACTCAATATTACACGGTAATAAAAGGATGAGCATGACCATATAGTCATGCGGGGTTTCTATACAACGACTTTGCGTTTTTTTTTTTTTAATTTTGGATAGGAATAAAAGTTATCCGTGACTTCAATATGACTTAGAAAATATTTTTTTTATCGGAACAAAGCTCTCGTCTCTGGAGGGTTAATTTGCGACATTCGAAAATCCAGTGTGTTCAACTTGAAAAATAAATAAATATACAGTTTTTTTTAGTAATTCAGTATAACAAAAAATACATATTTTGACCTAAAAATACATGGTCACAAATAAAACGAGCGAAAGTATGTGGTTTAGTAGTAAGTATTACTCAATTTTCAAAATTGAAAATTATGTTTCGGTTTATTTCAAATAAATTTTATTTTTTATTTTAAGTCAGTTACTCTTCTCGAATATACAAAATTCAAAAATAGTGAAGACTGAATCATTCATATTATACACTTCTTGGAAATAATCTTCAGACCGCTTGATTTAATTACCAGCAAAAAAGTATGCATCATCAATATGAAACTAACATCATGCATTGTTTTTTTAATATTTGTTATTATTTTTCGACTTTGAAGTTAGTTATTGTTAAAAATTTAACAAAACTCAGAAATAATGTAGAATTCAAAATCTTGTTACCTCGTTCTTGTATCTTTCATTGTTTCAAAGATGACTAAGAATGCAAATATTCTTCAATATATTTTGTATCAATATATCAAGAATATTTGACAATTTAATTAGTACTTAAAACATTGCTCGTTTTATCGTGAAATAGAAAGGTATTACAAATTACGTGTACTTAAAAAGGACGGGCTAATATTTTGACGCAAAGTTACCCCCATCATGCCGCTACAATTTTGAAAGCGGACATGGTTAAAAAAACAGACAACGTCTTAAAAATAATCTATCCAATGTTACGTATATATTGTACCGTTTTAGAACCCCTATCATCCATAACGTTACGACGGAGATGAGATGATATCAGTTGTGGTTAGTAGTAGATAGCTACTTGCACGAGTAAGTAGTAAGTAGTACAAGTGTGGCAAGTTACACCCTCGCCTAACCTTACCTCAGCAAATTTACTCTCGCATCACCCACCCTCTGTCTCTAACTAAGTAGTCTATTACGTTTAACACTTTGTCCACAGAAGGGATAGCGTAAAACACGTAAAAGTAACGGACCCCTAGCTAATTTTATGATTATGTATGATGTTCTAGTTTATGTTGACTTTTGACAGTTTCCAACGTCGTTAAAACTATTATCACTCTCCAAAATTCTCACAGCAGAACAGTGAACGTCAAAAACTGTATTTATAATACTTTAAAAAATCTTCGACTTAATTTATCATTATCACCCTCCGGTATAATACCATCTTTCATCAATCCAAACATGGGAAACGCAAAAAATAAATAATAATTATAATATTATTATTACTGTGAGAAACTTAAAGCATTTAATTTGAACAAGTCAATTCGCATTAAAGCTATTTTTGGCAACAACAAAATTCGTTAATCATTGTCGAATTTCATGAAGTTTTTAGGACGCTATGAAATAGTTGAAGTGCTTAAATAGAGATTTTAAAATTTCAAATGACGCTTATATCAAAACAATGTTTTTTAAAATATCGCCTTGTGCCATTATGCCAACAAAACACACTGCAATAAAAAATAAAGCACGTTCACTTTTAAGCTACAGTTATATTTAATTCTACAATTAATGTGTAATGGTATTGGATAGCTTTTTCAGTATGGCGTCCTCACGTGAACAAATTTACTTTTCTTCTGACGATTGGGTACCACAATTCTGTTAAATTTGTTTTGCAATTATTTTCGAACAAAATACATCGCTACTATATTATTTTAAATAATCTCTATCATAACTTTTTATCTGTACTGATAAAGTTTTATTACTATCAAAAATTTTATGTTTTGTGAAACGTAGGGAAATGTCTTACACAACGTCTTATAGTGCAAAAAAAAATATCTTATTTTGCAAATCAAAAACAATTTAACACAAAACTGCATTATTAAGAAAACTGAAATAGTTTTTGACACAGAGTATTCAAAGAATTCAATCAGTTTGACTGATATTAAAAGAAGTTTAACAATACTCTCGCGGCTCGGAGACTAGAAAAATACGTCTCTGCCGATGGGGGTCTTTTTTGACCCCAGTGGTTTCCTCATTATTGGCCTTATTCTTATGAATTTCAAAAAAAAATAGTCTAAGGGCTTTAAAATATCTCTCTGCATCATTCCTCATACATTTTTTTATAAAAATTCGTGGTTTTTTAATAAATAATCATATTTTAAGTTGCGCGTAAAAAAGACGTCATCCCAGCACACATATCAATCGACAACTGACGAGTGTTCTCAGATATCTTACGAACGATCGTTATCGCGGGTGCTTATCGCCTGATAACGTTATGCGTTATCGCATACTTATATAAACTACAAAAGGTCCAAAAAACTATGATATAAGAATACCTTAATTATAAACATTGTATCATTCATATTAAAATAGATATTTAAGAAAATGTTGGTTTTGGGGTCGCATTTCTTGAGCTTAGAACCGGAAAAGTTACAAAAAAGTAAACGAACCCGAGAAGAAGACGAAAGAAATATTTCAGAAGAAAAAAATGACAATACGTGAAACGTCCAACTTCAAATATTCTGTTCCTTGCGCCGTTTAGTAAGAAAAGAGTATCCATAAAAGAGATAATCGTATTCAATTATTCAATGGAAAATATCGTGGAACATTAATAATATTACAGAAAAGTTCTTCCAGTCTTTTGGAGAATAGAGTATCAGATTTGTCTCTTTTTTGCGTCCGGCGAAAAATCAAAACATACCTCATAAAGTGCCACGTGCGCCTTTTGCAAAGCGGGGAAGAAAGAGAGGGCATTGATAGTTTTGTTGCGAGTCTGAAAGAGAAAAGTTGACCAACTTTTGAATTATTCATGACAGGCTATCAGTCTTGCTCATAGTCAAATAAGTATAGATAAACTAGGCGTAGGGTGAACATACTTTACATTATTAGATATTATTTATAAAAATATTTTAAAAAAAAAACCTAGATAAATAATTACGGTTCTATACGGTTAGTCAACTTTGTCAAATTCAGTTGGATGGGCAATAAGATATCCAATTTCGGGATTAAGAAATTTTTAAGGAAATGCCGAAAATTTATAGGTTTTTGAAATTTGAAGAGCTTAAAAAAACGAGTTTCGGAGATATTCTGGGGAAAAAGTTTATAGATTTGAGGATTTCAAATTCCTCTATGAGCTAAAAAAAACCAAACACGACTATTTAAACGAAAACTTGTCTCAAATTATACACGATTTCACGATGAGTGCCCAATCCCGGGATACCGGGATCTTGGGATTAAAAATTAATCAATCCCGAAATCCCGGGATCACAAAAAGGCTCCGGGATTGGATACCTTAGTGAGCACGCGATAAATACCCCAAGCGCTCACATAAATGTAAAGTTTTTCAATCGCTATAGTGGAATTCTATGATATATTGTATTTTAAGAGTCTTTTTTTTCACTTTTTGTTTTGAAGTACGTACATTTTACTAATGTCAAGAAACATGTTGATACTTTAAAATAAAATATGTATTAAAACTATTGTGATATTGTCAATTGCGATTTCTATCTACAATACATAATTTTCAATTTGTTTTTTTGTTGCAGTTTGCATCATAAACCAACTCGGAACCGAAAAAACACAAAAAAAGCCAACACGAAAAATTCAATGTACAAAAATGATTCATAGTAATAATATTTTTTTTTATATTCAATTTTATTTCAACGTATGGTCACTCTAATATATTTATATGTCTTGTGCGATCTGATTCGGAAGTAGCTTTCTTATAATAAAGGGTATATGTACAACAGTAGATATGTACAATTGGAAGGCCGATGTTATCCAAGGCTTAAGGAAAAGTGAATTTAAATAAATACGTTTTTGTAGTCTACAGATAACAGATTTATTATTGAAATGAGACATGATGTTTTTTTTCATTCGGAATTTAGTATTGCAAATATACATTTTCATTTATTGTGTCGAATAACATTTCTATATAAAATCACATACTTTAAAATATATTGCTTAATCCTTTATTACCCGGTTAATAATTTTCTAGTTGTCAATTTAGGAAGACCGCAAGTAACTTACAGTTATTTGTTGAAAGTACTTTGAGCCATCTCGGAAGCAGTGGAACTAATTTTAATATACACATAATATGACGAAAAAGATGTCGCTGAGTGATTAAATTTCGATTTGAACTATCTTGAACTCCAAATTTCGAAATATCTGCCTCTGATGAGCATGATAGAAAAGACGAAAAGGAGATTCCCAAGAGAATTAATTTTGCACATTGTAACTATGAAAATTTCTGAGCGTCAACAACCCAATTGTCGAGACAGTTCATATATCTGAAGTACTTATAAGCAACAAAAAAAACAGTTTTTTTTTTACTGAAGAATGATAATAAAAGCTGAGCAGATATATCTATTGTACATTTATCAATAAATTGTTCTTAACATACCAATCTTTTCTTTTCAATTATATACAGTTTTCGACCTTTCTTATTTCCCATAATCCGGACTCCAGTAATTCCCAATTACATAGTCCAAATATTCATTGTTGTATGAATGAATTATCATAAGCATCCGATATTTATAAATAACTTTTTAAGCAATGTAAAGCTTGCAAAATCATCTTACACTTTCTTTGAGAGTTTTATTTATAAAATATCATGTAACCACTGTCTTACTTAAGGCGTTATATGTATGTGGAAAATAAGAAAAAATGCATTAGGTTTACTGATAAAATGTTACGAGTGAATATATTTTTTTTAATTCTAAGAAAGCGAGTATTAAAAAATCTGTGGGATATTTTTTTTGAAAATTCACTGCCTCTAGTACTTCCTGTTGTGCTTTATGTTTTCATATGAATAACATGAAAGTTATACAAAAGATTTTTCGCCACGTTTGAATTCCGTTGGTGACTTAGACATCAGCTCAGCACGCTTAAATCAAAAGTTAAGAATCGCTTTAATACTTAAAGCGGTAAAGAGGCTTATCGCGAAAGCTTAAGGTAACTTTATGCTAAGAATGACAATATATCTTTCAGATAAAACAAATTATAAATACGACACACCCAGAGGTTACCCGCGAAAAATAACTAAATTCGTCCATATATAAAAGCTGTCGGTTTATCGTAGAGCTGTTATTTTGAATGATTAGTACAAAGTGATACAAAATGGTTTTGATTTATCATTTTATTTTATTTTTTTAAATATTCATATTTTTCCATAATTTTATGACCTGCTGATTTAATTTATTATTTTTGAATAGTAAATGAGCTTTCTGAGTTTTTCTAAGGTGTGAGTACAAAGTACAAAGTTGTATACATTTATTTTGTCTTATATACTTTTAAAGTGTTCAATGGCAATTCTAGTTGGAATAGCACTACTATGTATGTCAAAATTTATTTAATGACCAAAACATTATTTCTTTTTTTTTCGTTGTTATATCCGTTTATTGATCAACTATCACTCATTATATTCATTTTTATTGAATGTATTTTTAATAATAATTTATATGTCTATTCTTTATGACATTCCAGATATCTTTTGTGACCAGATTGGGAAAAATCTTCATCTTCACTTAACTTGAGAACTGCATTGAAACATGTATACTGTCATTAAGCTAACTATTTTTGATACTATAATATTTAGATATTTTAATAATTTTCCAATAATATAATTTCAAATAATTTGTTTTAATGATTACTTAGGAATTACTTTTTAATTCATTACCTTCCTTATTTAATTATTTTAAAATCTTGTTTTCATTTTTCATTGCAAATTATTATTTATTTGTAAGAGGTCTTAACATTTTTAGTTAATATTTTTAGAAGAAAGATAATTTGTTGTAATTCATTTATAATTTTTGTGCCATTATTCTCATACATTTTTTAACAATTTTTTTCTCACTTTGTTATGATTCATACTTAATATTGTGTGAAGTAACAGTGTGTCGTTTTATATTTCATCATTGAATAGTATTCATAATTAGCGTCACTTCTCTTGATTTTTTTTAGTGGTCTTAATATATTTACTGACTGCATATTAGTTAGTATCATAAACAATAAATTTTAATACGTGGTTTCGATGTAATTATCAAATTAAAGAAGAGACTTTGATAATATAATACTTTTAACTTTGTTTTTTTCATCTTGTGTCATGGCTTTTTTTCAAAGGGCATTTTTATTTTTTTCTTATTTTAGATCTTTATTTTTGTTGACATTAAATATTTAGAATGAAAATAAAGATGTTACCATTGCTGAAAGTGATAGAAGAAAATTTCTCTATTATCATTACAAGATACTTGTTTTCAAAAGGAAACATTATAGGAAATCAATTTCAAATGAAAAAAATACTAGTCTTAAATAAAAAGCCATTCATTGGCTATATTTTTGAGTTTAAAAAGTCTTAGCTATAACACAATCTAATAACATAAAAGTGAATAGTTAAGAAAATGTTTATTTTAAGAACAACTTGACTGCTTGGATAAAAAGATAAAAGTTTTAAAAGTATATTCAGAAAGTGTGTATACCGAATTTGTATTAAGACCATGTGCTCAGACTAGAGGTAACATATTCATTATAAAAAGGTCAGATTACAGTATTGCCGTGTAGAAGAATTCTTTTACAGGATACCAAATCCAGTACCATCCGCGTTCTTCAGTTTCAGAAAACATTCCGCAGCGACGCTTTAAAATCGTCGCATATTTCTCGCGCCGTCGGCGTCGTATTAGGGCATCCGTTATGGCGTAGGTAACGACCGTTGTGTACTCCGTTTCGTTCGTTCGTTAACGCAGCGGATCCGTTTAGCGGGAGGATAGCTCTTTAAATGCCGCGGTTTTCCTCTAACTGGGCTAATATTACTCTCCCAAGCCTCGGGCTAAGCTCCGCATCGTTTTTGTCGGTATGATCAACAAGTACTCCCTTTTGTCTATCAGAGAATATTAAGAAAAATAACATTATATTTAGTTTAAAATTTCACTCAGTGAAATTTATCATTTTTTTTTTTAATGTTTTATTTTTTCGTTGAAGAGGTATTTCAGCTATAACTAAAACAAATACACAACAGTAATAAGCCCAGAAACTCGTTATTAAGACTATGTGCGCTTATAGTGTGTACCATATAAAACACTAATGGATCATTCCAACATTCTTTTTACGATTACTTCTAATTATCCAATCATCTTACCTGTAGAGAAAGTAAAAAAAGTATTTAAAGACTTATGAAGGTCTAGTACTTACCTAATCGCTCTACCTTTTTTTGTCGGATAAATACGTAAGGTTGTAAACACACAAAGATATCAATGGCTTTATACTTAAATCCGTAATTAGTTATATAACATTCGTTTAAGAAAAAAAACAAACAAAAAAAACAAACGCGAATGTTAGCTTCTCGTTTACAGGATTGGAAAAATATAGTTGAATAAACGATTTAAGAAACTGTTAAATGCGTAAACAATCATTGTTTTTAATATGTAAAAAACAACTTTACCTCACTAAGAAATTAAATATTATAATACTCAAAAAAAACTCTTGAGAGATAATATTGTAATGTTTGATTGAAAATTTAATTATCCAAACTTTTAGCTTACATCTAATACGATAGCCCTGTGTTAGTATCTCTTGCATATTTAAACCAAACTAACTACAAGGAAAACAATATCTTAGAAAAACAAGTGTATACTTAATTGTAATCGAGTTGTAAAAAGTAATGAATTAGATTCAGGCAAAGTGTTACGCGTAAAATAGATCCCGATGTTTTGTGGCCGGATTCTAAAAAAAATACTTCAGGCCACCCAAAGAAATAACTCTGATTTCGACATGTGAGCAAAAAAGTGAGAGGCCCTGACGAAACTATTCGAGTCGATTAAACAGCATTACGATTTACTTCTTATTGGCGAAATTCCCTGAATTCCCAATGTCGAATGAAAATCCAAAGGCACATACTTTTTTAGATGTTTTTAGTCGATTTCGTAATAAATCAAAACATATGTTTCTATGATAAATATTTAAGGTACGTACGTAAAATTTGTATTATATTATTTCTGTCGAATGTCCTTTTGTTTATTGATTGAACAAACATTCACTAGCTTGAACTCCATTATAAAACAGAAAAATATTATCGCCATATTTAATTCTAAAGGGATTTTCATCTGAGTATTTTTTTAAAAACATATCCGATCTTAATGTGGGGCATATAAACTCTCAGTGGAGGTTATTTACACAGAAACTGTTAAACGAAAAATGCTTGTTGAATAATAATTCAGTTAAATATTTTTAAGGATAAAATATAAACTTAAAAATATCAGATACCTTTGAACACAAAAAGATCGATTGTAAAATTAACGTGTTTATACAGCAACAGGAGGAAACATGTTTTTACTGAAGTTGATCTATTCAGTTTAAAATGTTTTTCGATGTGAGAAACTACCCCTGATCATTTTATACACGTCTTGAAATAGTAAAAAAATGTGTGCTTAGTCTTACATTTTGTACATAGCATATAATATAATTAAGCATACGTGCATACAACTCACAAATAATCGAACCGAAGACAACCATTTTCGTGATGCTAGAGGGTCGTGTTTTCCGTTTTATAAATTCTATTAAAAACTTAAGCCATCTTTACGTATTATCTCGTTATGTTTGTCAAGGTAAGTTATCGTTTAGTTATAATTTTCATCTACCTCGCTGTGAAACTTTTGAGAGATTTCAAAAAGAAGCGCGCGAATAGTAGGTTTTTTAATTATCTTTGTGGCAGCTAGTTGCGTAAGTAACAGATACTATTTTAAAATATTCGCCACTGACACTATAGAATCGATTTTTGGATGACCATTGTATACCATCGTGTATGTATTCGATGGAAGAAATGAATAATCGCTTGAATTAGGATGAACCAAAGCGATCAGCGAGTGGCAATGTATTCTAGAGGCGTCAAATTGAGGCTATGTGCTTCATGTAGGAAGCGATAGTCAGATAAGAAGGAAAAAGCACTTATGCTACATTTTGTTACTGATTACACGTTTATACAATATTCTACCGAGCAGTAATGTATAACTTTAAAAAAACCGGAAAGATACCAATGATAAATACATTAATATTATAAATATTAAATGAAATGCTTTCGTTAGTGAAAAACTCCATCGAGTTAATAATAAATGTTTGGAAATAGACAGCTGAGAGTTCTTGAATATTCATAAGAACATTAACAGATATTAATTATTAGTAGATAACATTTTTAATAGGACTATTAGCTTTGCTACGTTTCAATTTCTTTCCTTTTACAATTTTCTACTTTCCATACACAAGTAACTAACTTTGTAATAAGTAGTTTTATTGTGATTGGTTGTGTCTATTCGTCGAAAGAAAAAAACCCATCATTCATGTTATCACTTCTTTATTAAAAATTAAAATCAGTGACCATGACATAAATTAGCACTTAACGATAGATTTAGTCTGTAAATTCTCTTTTTAGAAGCTAAACACGTGTCAGAATTAGTAGAAATACAAATGGAATAAAAAAATGTATCAAAGACCTTTTAATAAAAATTAGAGTCAATATCTACATCAAGCATGCCCGAAACTTGGCCCGCGGGCCACATGTGCTCCTATTGAAAGTTTCGTATGGCTCTTTCAAGGTTTTAAATTTAGATACATTTTGCCACACTCTGTCGCCAGACATAAATTTGTAGTAATGCCAATTTTTAAAAACCCCCATAAAAGGTAGAACCATAAGTTAGCAGACCCAGACATTTTGTTGGTAGCATGCTAAGAAATGTCCAGGTTTGAATCTCCTTAAGAACAGCATTTTTTCGATTTCTGTTCGGTGTTTGCGATGTCTAAAAATGTCCTCTCACCCTACCGATCCTGGAGGAATCAAGAGCGTTTAGTTAACCACTAGTCCTGCCCTAGTCTTATCCTTCTATCCCTACTACTCTTTTTGGAAAAAAAAATATGTTGAGCGACTAAGTAACAAACAGTTCTCGTAGAAAAAGGTAAGGTGTATGTTTATTATTTATATAAAAAAATATCATATACTTATGAACGTTCAAAATATTTACAGAGACATGCACTATTTTATTTGGCCCACCAAGTGATTTCAGTTGGGTATCCCTGGTCTACATCATAAATAATAATCTTACGGCTTAGTTAATCTGAAGGTGTTTCTCAGAGAGACGAAATACGTGTCACAATACAAACAGGTTTTCAATTTTGATGAAGTGGCTTTAAAGTAGACAGATATAACAAAACATGAATTTGTTTTCAATTATAAAATTCATTATCTCTTGTACTTAGGCATTTGTACACACCATGTGTTTATTTATGAAACTCAACTACTGAATTGGTATTTTTGATTCCACAACTACTAAGTGCTTCAGCCATTTCATATCCGGGTTGAAGCGTGAATAATGGTCAAATGTTATGCTGAATTTATAGCAATTGGATAGTGGTAGTTTGTATGCAAACAAAATAATGATTGATATGTGGGTAATTAAATTCGAGACATGAAATTCAATGTCACTTTCAAAATTCATGTATTGCTTTACTAGTTATGAAATTATATAACCCATAAAGTACCACAGATCAGCTTTACATGATCATAGCAATAATTAACATTTGAATGGTTATTAAGATTTATTATTTTTAAGTGCTAATAAAATTTTGATTAAAAGATGTATATTATATTATTATTAAATAAAAATCATATTATTTTATTGTAAAATATCAAAAATACATTAGTCACATAGATAAATAATACTTCTATTTTTTCGGACACATACATAAAACGCAATTTATTTCTCCTTATTGGCTCTCTTTCTCAAGATTCTCTGTCCCCGCCAGTCTTCTTGCCTCCTCCCATGTAATTCCAGCGTCACGTAGCTCCGGCGAGTGGCCTTCTACGACGGTGGAATCCATCTGGTTGGTAGAAGAGACGAGCAGAATTCAAGTTTTCTTGAGGCATCCGCAGCACGTGTCCAAGCTAAGTCCATCGTCGCCTTTTCACTTTGTACGTAATTAAAGGTTGTTTATTCCGTTCCATTAACTCTGTGTTTCTGACAAATTCAAATCACCGCACTCTTAGTATTTGGTGCAGGTATCTGTTTTTAAAGTACATAAGTCTACGGTTAACTTAGGTTTTTGTAAGGTGCCATGACTCGCAACCGTAAAGAAGTACTGACAGATTACAAGCTTTGAACAGAAGGCACTTGGTATATTCATTGTATTTGGTACTAGGATTCGAGCCCTTGTGATCCGTCACGTAACTATACGACGTTACCAACTGCACTTCAGACGCGACATTTAGATTTTACTCCTTCTTTATTGAAAAATAAGAAAAAGCGACTACCGTCGTAGAGTGGAACGTTGAATTTATTATATTCCACAAATATTTAACGATGACGAGATCATAATATAATAAACACACTTAAAGAGCTTTGACAAAAAAGCTCTCCGCTCAAGTCCGTAGACCGCAATGCAGGCCTTAGAAGTTTTGAATTAAGTTGTAAAGCTTTCTACCCTTCAGAGGCTGATGAGGGTAACAAGTACCAAATGGATTGGCTGCCTTATGAATATTCCATTCGCCTGCTTAGCTGGATTTGACATTTTATTGACAATGTGCGGTTACCAATAATTAGTATTTTTCATGACACTGTCATAGCTTTTCATCAATATATGAAACACAAAAATTATATAGATTATTATTATTAACTGCTTTTTTCACAATAAATTTAAAACACATCATAACATTCCTTATATCGCTCGTGTAGAGATTTCCAAAACTTGGATCACGGAGATTCTGCATTTTTTTCAATACCGATCAGGTGGTCGCCCGCTGTGGCCTAGTTGGTTAGTGCTTGCTCTACCGATCAGGTGGGTCTGGGTTCGATTCCCGGTAAGGTCAATGTCAAATTGGATTTTTATTCAGTTTTAATTTGGGATCCAAGACATGGGTACGAAAATGGTAATCCGGAAATGATTTTTTTTCTAAAAACAAGTTTAAAAGACTTAGTTAGATTATGAGTCGATACATAATCAATTCTGGAATGTCATATGCGTCTTTGATGAAGCAAAAGAGTCTTTGAAGGCACGTGCTTCGATACACTGTTAATTTACCACAACAACGCAATGTATTTTTATACCTTGCGTTCAGTCATGAGTAAGCTCTTGCAAAAGTTGTGTCTACTATCGAATTCTTTAAATATTTATGCTTTATTTCATTCAATTAAATTGATAAGCGACTTTCATTTCATATCAAACATTTTGTGGTTTTATCATTTTTAGTTATTTTTATGTTATTTTTACTGGTAATTGATACAGAAATATCTTTCTTGTAAATTTAAATAGCAACAGCAATCAACTATACCTAATAGTTGAACAACTGTCGAATTTGGGCGACCAGAGCGTTAAGAAATCAGTAAATCATTTCTTTACCACTTATCTCGATTGAACAAAGTCCAAATAACACTTGTCAAGCTATTTATTTTCTTGAGCGGTATTTTTTCTCATTAAAAAGCAATGCTTTATCAACGCACAAAATTATGATTTTTCCATTGTTTTGAAAATTACAAAAGTAATGTCACTAAAACCACTGTACTGTAACGTGTGAAATAAACCACAATTGTTATGAAATTTTGACAAGTATTATTTGAAAGTTGGTACTTTTTAAAAATCATATGAATTTTTCATTAGTGTCACGATCTATATGTCATCCTACAAACTTATTGAAAATTTTACCGCTCCGCTGATGTAAAAAGGTTGAAGAACACTGCTCTTTGTCAATTTTCAGTTAATTAGCTTTAATCAATGCAGATATTATTTTTTTTATTCTGACTCATCTTCATAAAATACTTTTAAAAAAATCGCATACTATTTTTAATATTGCTCTTTTAAATAAATTAAATTTTTCATCTGACCAGACTGCAGCCATGTTTAGCCAACGCCTCCCACAGAAACTATGAATATTTGAAAGAGGACCCAGAATTATATAAGTAAGCTGTGAATAATATTATGACCTTTTTTCAAAGGGATCTCTTTGTGAGCCGCAATAGAGCATGATCCTAATGTCTTTGCGAATAAAAGATTACCAGATTTATGTGGGTGAAAAATAACCATAAAGCTCGCAGGGATAAAACTACACTTTTAAGCGAATGGTTCATAGCGTTTTCGGTGAATGGGAATACAAATATTCCGACAAAGCTTATGTTGTGCTTTTAAGCTTATTTTTTCAATATTTGATTCAGCTTTCAACACAAAAATACACGGTACTAGCTGAGAAGACTTTATTTATTAAAAAAGCGGCCATCGTTTAACGTTCGACTCTATACAGCAAGGTTTCCCAAACTTATTGTGCAATGGAACACTTCTCAAATCTGTAAATGTTTGCGGAACACAGCTTATTTGTAATTATTTAGGGTAATTCATATCTTAATTGAAAAAAATATATCTTATTATATCAGTTATTATTTGTTACATAACAATATAAGTTAATACAGCTCTAACTGATTCAAAATCTCTTCCTTTATCTAGATTCTAGATATTTAACGTTTTGAACATCAGTAAAAATTTACCTTCACTCGTTTTTTAATATGAAGTAGTAGATGCTGAAATGTGTTGCAGCGTATATAACCATCCCAAATTTTCACCCATTTAAGTCACACAGAACACCAGTGTTCCGCGGAACATAGTTTGGGAAGTCTTGCTATACAGGATTCGATACGAGGAAAAGTATTTTAAAGAACAACGCCTATCAACTGAAAAACTTGTAGATTAATATATTTTAATTTTATTTTTTATAAAATTACAATATATTAATCTACAAGTTGTGTTGCTGGATGTGATACACGTTTTGTAATTATGAGTAGCATCTTCAGACATAACCATTAAACGTATAATAAATATTGCTGAAACTATCGAAAATATTGAAAAACCTTAGTAATAAAACCATTAACAAACTAAACAATAACGTAATCAATTTCTTAAAAACCGATAAACATATTTTAAACGTAAATAGTTTAGTATATCAAATTATTAAGGATGAAAACAAAGCGTTTATTACTTAAAACTAAAAATTTAAGAATATCAAATTTGTTTTAGCTTTATTACTGTATTTAATATTTTTAATTGAGCTAACATTTCAATGTAGCATTCAAAATATTTTACTTCGCATAACAATTTTATTTTCACTTTGAAATAAGTATTGTTTTGCCTTAGAAATTACTGTTATTAACACAAGTACTTACAAGCATTTTATTATTATACTCTTTGCACATACTATGTCCGTGTAATTAAGCCTTGATAGCCGCCCCCTATATTAATAATAATTACAAGGAAAAAAAAAATAATATTAATAAATGTAGGGCAACAAAAATTTCATCGTTCAAATTTTCGGAGATTTCAAGTGAGGTAATAAAAATGAGAAATTACGAATCGTGGCGGACTTTTTGCGTCGTGAAATTTTACCCCAGGGATTTGAAAAAAAAAGTATCATAAATGTAATGTGCTGGTGTAACGTATTTATTTTCATGTATCATTCAGAAGACCTTAGATATTTGTCCCGCAAAAGATTATTTCGTAGAAGCATGTTAACATATGAAAAACGTTTTATATTAATAACGACAATAAGAAACATTTTGTGGCGTCAAATTAAGAATCTTCAAACTGTCAGCGAGGATTATATCATATGACTATTTCAATATAGGATACATATTCAGTCAAAACAAATTTTTAATTTTTCATAAATCACTTTTAAAATTGCAATGGAAAAACCATTATGCATTTTTTTTAAATTATTGTACTCTCCCAATGTGGAAGCATGTATGCTCTAAATCAGTGTAGGCTAAACTTTTTTTACATTACGGCACACTGATGAATGGAACTAGTACCGTGGCACACCAAAATACCGCAGATTAACTCCTTTTTTTTTTTAGCTCACCGAGGAATTTCAAATCCTCGATTTGTTACCGTTTTGCTTCCGGAAACCTACATGATAAATATTTGTTTTTGAATAGGCAATATTTAAAATTGAAATGTTTAAGGCTTCTTCCACCGCGGCACACCTGAGACTTATTGCGGCACAGTAGTGTGCCGCGGCACACAGTTTGGCAGACACTGCTCTAAATGAAGATGTTTATAATTGGAGAGATGGGAGAGATTTTTCAGACATCACAGACATCCATACCTTCGAACAAAAATCGACAAATCGATTGAGAAAATAATGCTCGCACTGGGAGTTGAACCCGTGAGAAACGTCATAGAAAACAACGACGTTGACCATTGTGCCACGGACCTGACATAACTTTAACTAATTTATTTTATATTTATAAAAGACAATTTAAAATCACAAAAATCAATGAAAAATAACTTAATTATACTCACGAGCGAAGCCAGTCCTGATCAACACATTAAATTGGAGAATAAGAAGATAATAGAAGCAAAACTACGCTTAATTTTTATAAATATACTTACTTAAACTTCTTTTTAGAGGGGTTAGAGTTCAATACTGTTGCATAAGCTAAAAAACAGCTAACTTTCGCGGCTCGGAGACTAGAAAAATACTTCTTTACCGATGGGGGTCTTTTGTGACCTCAGTGGTTTCCTCATTATTGGCCTTATTCTTATGAATTTCAAAAAAAAATAGTATAAGAGCTTTAATAAATAATCATATTTTTAAGTTGCGCGTAAAAAAGACGTCACCCAGCACACATATGCATTCACAACTGACGAGTGTAGCTCAGCTATCTTACGAACGATCGTTATCGCGGGCGCTTATCGCCGTATAGCGTTATCGCGTTATCGCGTATTTATATAAACTACAAAAAGTCCAAAAAACTACTTTATAAGAATACCTTAATTATAAACATTGTATCACCCATATTAAAATAGATATTTAAGAAAATGTTTGTATTGAGGTCGCATTTCTTGAGCATAGAACCGGAAAAGCTAACGACAAATTCAGATCAATAAAGTTACTGTGATTTTATCGGGAGTAAAAAAAATAAGCACTTCTCTGTTAAACGATTTTTCATAAATCAAAATATTTTCTAAATAAATCTAATATTTACAAGTGCACTTGATTATTTATAACTTTTAATTTTTGCACACTGCAGTGCACACAACCAAGTCTTGAGGAATTTCTTCTAGGGACATTTCTGGCAAAATTATGAACACGACTAACGTTGTTACGCTACGGAATACACCCTACAAGAAGAGTGTGAAGCCGTAGCGGGTGGTGGTGGGTACAACATTGAGTAACCCAGGAAATTAAAAAAATATCTAAATAGTTGATAAAAACAATTAATAACTAATATCTATGATTGTTATCGCATTTTCTGTTTCACTGCGTAAATACGTCATTGGACGTTTTCTCGCTTTTTAATTGTGTTGACGATAATGTACGGAAATGTAAAAAGTTATGGTGATGGCGTGTTGCTAATATCTCTTTTTAGCGATGGCTTATGCCAAAATATCCAGACATGGGCTGGGGAGGGCTCAGAGGGGCATGCAGAGCTCTTTGATAAATTTTACTGAGGTCGGCGAGCCCCTTCTGACTTCTCAATTTTATCTACAACAGCTTCAGTATACATAATAGTACATTTTTAGCCATTTACATCAATAAGTTTACGGTAAATTGCATATTGTTACATATTGAGTAACAATCTATTGCTTGATAGGAGTGATAAAAGTGTTCACTTCTTCCCCAGAGCACTGAGATTTGTTTGAGATTAAGCGAGACCCTTGTGAACGCATTAGCAGTCCACCGCTATCTTTACCACATATCTATAAAAAAAACATCAAAATTCATATTGTTATTGAAGACGAATTATATTTAAGTCTGGTAGTGGAGATTCGTCATTTCGTTTCAATAGCATAACAATTAATAAATATGTCTGATTATTACAAAATTTAAATCAATCTTAAGTGTGATTTAGTTTGAATATATCTGATATAACTTTAATACAAGGCATAAAATCTAGACGTAACAATAAATTCATTGTGCGAAAAATAAAATAAAATTTTCAATCATCAGGTACCTAGGCCCGTATGAATAATTTTCGTATTTTTAAGTGTCCATGTTTTAGTATGTTGTAAAATCTCCAATGGTAACCGCCGTTTCATTCGTTATTTATCTGCCACACAGATGTCGCGCACGAGTGTCATGGCGGGCGGTGTTGAGCGCGCGAAAAACCTGTGTCAGTTTTTTATGGGATCTTTTGTTTGTACAAAGTACTGCATTATGGGCGAGGTTTTAATACTTGAGCAAAAAAGGTCTTTTGTGGAAATTTTATCGTAAGAGATGTGTGAATTTATGTCATGTATTTTTATTTGTTTCAATGCTGTTAAGAGCATGCGTTAAAACAAATGAACATTATACTATAAATACGAAAGCTTCTCGCAAATAAGCTTATATATAATATAAAAAAGAGATAATGCACATCTGCTGGAACGCACACAGTACAAATACCACCATCTTCTTGAAAATCACAGGACAGGAGAAGTAAACGCACTCTTGTTGAGCTAAAAGTGAAGCTATGATGCAATTGATCACCTCACCGAAAGAAACACATTTTAGTGGCGGTAAACATGGCTTGAAATATTGATAATAAGAGACGGCCAAAGCTCAAAATACATTTGGGTATATAATATGTTTATTACATTAATTAATAACAGTTAATGAGAGTCACAAATACTAATGTAAAAATAAAGGATTATGATCAAACTAGGATAATTTTTTAACTTAATTATCATGAAGTGAGTTTAGGAAATGCATATTTCTCCTGACAAAAAATACATAAGTATGTATCAACTGCGGAAAGGAAAAATAACAAAACCCACAGTTTTTCAAAACAGCTTTTTTTCGATAATCGCAATGTATACAACATGATACACGTTCTATCAAAAATATGTCAGCTGAAAATGTCGAATGAGTTTCTTAATTTAGCTATTAAGTTTGAAAAAATAATGGCCTGCAAAAATTGTGATCATGAAAAAAGACTTTGATTTATTAAATTAATGTTAGATAAAGTCATCACAAATTTGTTAAGTGTGGGTTACGTCTTTTATACTTTCTACGGTTGATATCGTGCAATAGAGGGAAGGGAGTCGATAGACATTCCGTAAATCTACTAATAATAGCACTGGGATAAACAGCGACGCCAAAATCATTGATTACATAATGAATAAAATGATTCATTTGTTTCTTTTTTTATACCATCTCCGTTCCTTATGTGAACTCTAAAATATAGTTTATCTAAACAGGTATTTTTTCTACACAACTGTTTGCTACTCAGTTGTTCAACCTTTTTTTTTAAGAGAGTAGGGGTAGAAGGATAGGACTAGGAAATTTTGCTTTTAGTGGTAAGTAGCACAAAAATGTGGTTTTATTTTTTACCAGCTCAATTATGAAAATCTGATCCAACACAGACTTTTTTGTACTATTTCCAGTTTTTTTGTTAAATAAAGATCAAAGATAGTTTTTCTCATTACAAATTTCTTTAGCTTAGTATGATATCGACTGTGGAAAGGAAAAAGGACGTAACCCACACATATCAAATTTTACAGGAGGCGCTAAAAACGTGTTTTGATGATTTAGTGACATATGCAAATTATGAATTATACAAACCTTCAAGTGCACGGATACTTCTAAATTGGTGTTCAATTGACATAACCTAATATTAATTAAAGAAATTGTCTTGGAAAAATCTTTATTTCAATGTTTTTTCTCTGTTTTAATTTTTTACAAGGTCATCTTATTCAAACTTAAAAGCTAAATTTAGATACTTATTCGGCATTTTCAGCTTCCATCCTTTTGATAGAATGTGTGTCAAATTGTATGCATTATGATGATCGAAAAAAAGCTGTTTTGGAAAATTGAGGGTTACGTCCTTTTTCCTTTCCACAGTCGATATGAATACTCGTGATTAACGAAACCGCTCCTGATATTCATTAAAAATGTTGTGTAAAAAGGTATTTTATTTTTAATATAATGTCATTTCATCAAGAATTGACAGTGGCATATAAATATATTTTTAAATAAAATAAAAAATACAGCAAAACTAAATAAATTAACATAAACTCTTAAGTGGTTTCTGTTAAAAAACAAAACACGTAAAATAGTAATAATTAGGGTGTTCACTGTCAATACTTGGTGGAAAGACATTATATTATCAAAAATACAATTTACATTTGTACTTTAATTACAGTTTATTTAAAAATGAATATTCTGTCTTTTTTTTAAATATAATATATTTTTATTTTGACCCAAGTATTTTTGGAGCATTTTAGTTTTACACTTACTTACAGGTTGCAAGCACAGCTTGAAAGACTGATATTCTTTTGATTATTTTATAATGGAGCTCGTTTTTACTCGTAACAGAATACTTGTATTATGCGGAACATAGTCAAGGAAACAATATAATAGTAATATATTATAGTAAGTAAAACAAGAGGAGATTTCTCGTATGATAACAAACTGTCTTTAATAATATAATAAATCTCTGACAAGATCGAATAGAAAGCGACATCTGTGAATTAACTCTGACATGTCTAGCGATAATTTGCTGTTAATTCGCTCTATGCATTCAAGACACGGATACATGCAGTAATAATTAATAATCGACCGCATTGTCGCAAATCCTTTATTAAACCGCATATATAGAAACATACTCAACTGCAAGATGCATTATTGCATAACCAAGGTAGTCAGAAACACTTTTTTTAAATACCTGCTAACCTAAGGCAAAATGAGCCTTCGAATAGATCTAACAAATCGTCATGTGTGGAGGTTCACATTTTTTTGCATCCAACATCAAGAAAGTTTTGAATTCAAAAATATTTAGCCGGCCACCCATTTTTTGTAAATATCTTTTATTTCTTGAAAAGACGAGACAAACAATAAAATTAATATATCATTGTTTATATTTATATTTTGTAACTAAATAAGCATCATGAATAATCTTTTTACTATACAAAAAGTATTATTTAATTTTGTTCACCATTTGATTTATCCAATTGTTTGTTTGAAACTCAATCTTGCAATCTAGGCAATGTGATTGTATGTTATTTTGATCTTAATTTTGATTTATTAATACTCATTGTAGATTTTTTTTTAATAAGAAAGTAATTTGATCAAAATGTCGAACCATTAATACTTGCCAGAAGATATTTTATTTAAAAAGTAATAAAATCTACTTGTTATTAAGAAAAACAACAAATGGAGATACTAGATACAACATTAATCATGCGGGACATAATTGGACCGTGGAACAAACTTTTTGAACCTTTGGCTTAGAAAAAAAAACCTCAATGATATTTATTAACATTCATATAGAGGTGAATATTTCTATTAAGTATTGCATAGTAATTTGTGTTATTTATTACATGAGCAATTGTCAGTGTGTGGGTAGTTCTATGATCTTTGTTGTTTTGAACTTAGTGATAAATACGTGAGAATTTATTTAGCCTAAGCTTGTGGCTTTTAAAGAACAATACATTTTATACCAACAACGCATTTGAGTTAAAAGCAGAGAGCGGTGTGAAAAATTACTGCAGAGAAATGTCAGACTATGCAATGTCCAAAGTTATACAGTATTTCGTACCTATACAAGCTTTATAGCAGTGGAGCACAAGTGGTGCCTCATGAGTTATATGTTTAAATCCCCAAAGCTCTTTACTTTAAAGGATCTTCAAAAATTATCATCCATAAAGAATTCTTTTGAAAAACTTTTGACTGATAATTAACTCCTTATAAATCTATTACTACTTATCAGCTATTTCCACACCATCGTAATATCATCGGTAATTTTCTACAACCTCATAGTTGAAAAAGTAAAAGTTTTAAGGAGACTCATAAATGTATTGTATTCTTTCGCTAAAAAACACAACTGGAATGGATTTTTCTTCATTATCTTTATATATTATATCATGAATTGATTTAGGCTTTTCACTTTTAATACTTGCAAATATTGTCAACTGACCAGTTGACAATGCTCGCAATGAGTAAAACCGGTCTTGACCTATTTAATAAAGTGGAATAAAGTACGAAGGAATATTGTGTTTTTATTGATCTTTGATGAGGTTAATAAAGAAGGAAACAAAGACGTTTTCATCCATACCATTCTCTCCTCCGTGCTAAATATAGCACATGACAATATTATTTTCAACGTTTTTGTACTAGGTTGAACAATGCATACAGTATATATTTTTGGAATGCAATTTTAAGGAATTTATGTGTATTTAAATTCTGAATTTGTTACATCAAAAAGCTCAAAATTGACAATAGATGAGATACTGGCTTGTAGAAAATAACGACGATTTTCCCCTTTAAACTCACTTGTTTCGTGTACTGGGAATAACATCAAACAATTATTAACCCTTTGCAGTCTTTAATTGAAATATGTTTTTACAATAATTCGTCTTTAATTAATTTATTATTGTATAATTATAATAAAAAACATTTTGAATGTTTCAGTATAGCAAAATTTATCTTGCGCACAATGCGTATTGGTAATATTTGGATGAAAAAAAACTTATATTATTAAAAAAATCAATACATAAAAAAACATTGTTAAATCTGTAATGTCGAGTCCAGCTCGACATAGGACTTCTAAGAGTTAATTAATAACACAATGATAAAATGTTATTTTCTTATCGTCAAGCATAACACGATTCTAGTATTATGCGAAAAGTATAATTTTGTTAATGCTATAGCGAAAACGCAAAATATCTCTTTAATTTTCATAAATAATAATCATAAAAGTTAATATCATTCAAATATTACCACAGAATGTGGCCAAAGAAATCTTTTTCTTTCTTCTATCCATTATTTTTAATCGTGTCAAATAACTAATCGTGCTGAAAGCTTGGACACTATTTTTGTTAAAACAATATTTTTGTTATTACTATTATAGGAATTTTAAATTAAAAATATTTAGGCTAATGATTTTTTTCTACAAAAATAAAATTACATTTAACCCACTACAGTCATTAAGGTAAATGTTAAGATGAAATAAAAATAGCATCCAGTCTGAATATTTTTTTTTTGCGTCAAATATTTTGAAGTTAAAAGATCATACGAGATATACTCGATGAGAATTTTCACATGAGAAGTCACATGAGATTAATCCAAGGAGAATAAACTTCACAATGTATTTATGTACCTTATATATTATTTACGAAATCCTTAAAAACCTTAAAAATTTACGACTTATAAGAAATAGAAATACAAAAACATTCCCAAAATATATTTATGTAGTTTTTTAAATATATTTTTTTTGTCATTACAGCAATAATGCCAATACGCCAAATATTTTCGCCAATAAGTTAAAAGATCATACGAGATAAACTCAGTAAGAATTACGGTCACTTCTCCAAGAAAAGTGACAAAAACCCACGTCTTAGATCTCAAACTAAAACTGTACATTGACCTTACCGGAAATCGAACCCAGAGCCGATTAATCGGTAGAGTCAAACTTTTACCAACTAGACCACTGCGGGTTATTTTTCATATCGAAAGATGTACTATATTGTGGAAGAGCCAGAAAATAAAAACTTGAAACATAAAATCAAACAAAAGTTTGATAATGCGATCAAAAAGCAAAAACGAAGATTCGTCATAATTATCAAGAATACCTTAAAAATATTTTGTAGTTAAAGTAGCACTTGACTTTAAAAAAAAGTTTTGTAGCACCACTGGTTTAAACTGAAATCCAATGCAATAAACTACATTCTGTTAGGCCTCGCTTAACTTGCAAAATGCAGTACAAAATAGCATCGCTTGCCGATCTTTTATCCGAAAATAATGAGACCCTAATACAAATGTACTTGTGTCTTCAATTTGAGAAAACTCTTTCTGACTCGTTAATAAATATTACATTTATAACAGTGTGTACAAATAATCACTAAGTTTGTCTACGGCTACTTATCCTTAACCACCAGCATTACAATTCTGATCAAATTAGTACAAAAAAGTGTTTTTTGAACAGCAGTATAGATTTAAATAAACCATTTTTTAGTAGATAAAATAAACATTCAAATTCTTGGAATTACTCTAAAGATAATTATTACCTTATTCAAACATTCAACATATAATAAATAACTAACTAAAAGTACAAATTCTTACGCTCCCAAAATGCTAATTTAACATCTATTATTATTTTAACAGCTTAACGACCGTGGACGCGCATTTGAGTCTTTGAAAAACAAAGGTTGCTGGCCGGCGAACACATATATACGTATAGGCGAAGTATCTGGAAGCTAAGAAAATTAAATTTTGTAAAGATATCTCAATTTGCTTACAAATTATAGTGAATTTAGTAAAATTATAATTTTTGCGAATTTTTCGCAAAATTTTATTTCGCCAGGTGAAATTTTATAAAAAAAAAAGGTGCGGTCGTTAAGCTGTGTTTTATCACAATGTTGAATTGTTAAACAATGTGCAAGAGAATAAATCTTCCAGTGTCCAAATAATGTTGTTTTGTAGTGATGTTATAACATATTTAAAAATACTGTACAGAAGACACCGACGTACCAATTTCATTTAGTAAAGTGACTAAAAATTTAAAATGCTCACATAAAAGATTTTAATGTATTCAATATTCATTATATAAAAAATACAAAAAAAAATGACTGACTTTTAGCAACTTATCATATTCTCTAAACGTTTTATAATGTGACACAACGTATAGGTGAAGTATTTTAGGTGTTATATGTATTGTGTCAGATCTTTGTGGTCGCACTTTCGGGCACTGAGAAAAGTGAAGAGCGAAAAAGATTTAAAACTTTTGTCCATCAATCTTTTAGGATAAGTCAAAGTCGCATGCAAGACTCTTCTTCGACTCACATACAGATTGTTTGCTAACTTTCTTTCGGTGTCAAAATGTGTTTTTAAGATTTTTCTATACCGCCTATCAAATCATCAGCCAAATGCGATATCAATTGTTGAGATATATGATAATTTAATTCCTTTCACATTGTTAAAGGTCAGATTTAATATCTTAATTAAGTTTAATAGATGAATGCACCATTCAGTGCGACCAGGTAAAAAAGCAAATAAGTGTACATAGTATTTTTTATTGTATTCTACTTATAAAGTCATTAGAAAATGACGCATTATGTCATTTAAGTGTTACCAGCGAAAATAATATCTTTCATTAATTTCATACAGCCAAGAAATTATGGTAAAATGGATTTATAAATGATCATTGTTTTTTATACACGCTTGCGTGTTCTAGTGATCAACGTCGTTGGGTTTGGTTAAAAAGATCACGAGTTCGAATTCCAGTACGGACATTTTTTACAAATTGATTTTTTAATCGATTTATAAATTTCTTTTCAAAGGCATGAGTGTATTTGATTTCCTAAACTCCTTTCCATTAATCTTATCCTTAGTACAGAGAGCAGCGAGAACGATTAGCTAACCACTAATCCTTTTTTATCCTTATCATACTATTCCTACTTTATTTGAAAAAAAGAGGGGTTGAGCAACTAAGTAATATGTAGTTTTAGTAGAAACACTTCTGTTGAGATAAACTCCATATGCACCACATTTGGAGCGGACATGTTAATATATATATATTGGTAAATTGCCACACTGGATACGAATAGATGGAGGGTAATTTTTAAAAACAATGTTGTTTCCCATCGATATTCATTATAAATATTCAATTTAAACTTAAATAATATCTTTCACAAAACAAGAGACTACTTGCGATTACCTTTGGAATGTCATCTCAGTTTACAGGGTTGCAGGACTTCTATATTTGAACGGGACTGTCTCGAGTTCAACAAACAAATCCGGAATCTTGCATTGCTTCTAGAATATTCCGACATGAACTTGACAAAATGTGTATACATATGTACACAAATGTACGAATTTAGTCAGAGACTAGCTTAATTTTTGTTGACAAACTGACGTACTATTTTTCATGAACATAGTTTTGATTACAATTGTAATGACTTCGAAATTTCTTTATGAAGCAAAGATGGCAAACATATTTTTAAACAAGCCAAAAATGCTTGGATTGACACTAAAGTAACCCCAGACAAATTTGCTTACTATTTTCATTGAATTTATTAGATTATTGAATTTGTTAGATATTATTGGTAGCGAATGGTTGAAATAAAAAGAATTTTCCCCAGAAGTAAATACACCTCATCGGAACTCGAAGGAAACTGTAATTATTGTACAACTTTTTGGATTTAAATCATAATGTTATTCTTATAATTGTACCTAATCAATAAATTGTAATAGAAACTATTTTTTATGTGCTCTCTTTCGTATGCATATATTATAATTAAATTAAAGTAATTTATTTTTTTCACATTTCTTCCTTAATTCTTTAATTACTTTTTCTTTTTTATTGTTCGAAATAGTGAGTGTCTCGATTTGTGATTTCGGTAATCTGGTAGCCCTGTCCCCATACTACATATAATAGTGCTGAATCATAAATGTCTATGCTCGAGTATACAAAAGCCTTGACAAAAAATACTTACGTTGATATATATTAAACATAAAAAGAGATTTTCATTGTTTTTTTTGTTTCTGTTTTGCTTTCAAAAATACATTTCTAAAATAATGATTCATTCAAATAAAATATCAAATATCTGAACAAAAAATATATTAAGTATGCAGAAAACAAATATAATTTTATTGAAGCATCGCAAATACTTTGAAGTGTTCAGACTTAACTTCTCTCAAAAGATTGTGTTAAATCACTGTAAAAAGGTATTTACATGTGTGAAGTTTATTGCGTGAAAGTTGTTTTCGTTGATAAAAATATAAACGACGTAATAAAAAAAAAACATTTTTCCACAGCACGCTTAGAAAAAAATAAAAGGCAGCACAATGAAAAGGAATGGCTAATCTAATGACATAAAACACACTCGATTTAAATGAAAGAAAAATCTGAATTCCCACCAAAAACACGTTTGGAAAACTTAATAGTTCGAGTTTTCCAATCGCTCCGATGGGATATTTTATCGGGAAAGTTTCCTGCAACAGCTTTTATAGTGGAAGTTCTGCCACTAAAATATCTGCGAAAATTTTGCACGTCGACTAAAGCTCTAAAATTCGGTGATCATTTTAAACTAGATTTCGAACAAACAAAAACAAATATTCAACACGTTTAAAATACATTGCTTACTGCATCATCGTCAAAAAAAATCAATTTGCGGCCAGATATAACAAATGTTTTTAATGTGGGTTAACTTATTTGTATGTTATTATCAAATGACAGGGTTTCAAGTAAGAGGCGATTGAGATTAAATAAACGACTGACTCGTGGCGTACAAAAAATATCACCTAAGATAATCTTTCGCAATCGAGTAAAATGAAGAGAATTACATTACATTTCTTTGAATAAATTAAGCAATTATTTATTACAAGAAATCAACACTTTTATCTTATATTGACAGAACGTGGCGCAGGATGCTGGTTATACTTAGGGTATATAACCATCAACCACCATTCGGTCTCTCCTGCCAATAGTTTTGCTTCCTCTTTTGTTTGGTCAGCCTCTTGCCGCTCCTGAGGAAATGTGACCTTCCAGGACGGCGAAACCTATTTGGTTGACCGAAAAAAAAAGCATTTGATAGCCGATAGAGAATTGTCACCGTGAACAACATCTGGTTGACGTTCTCTCCTTATTTAATTTAATGAGACCGTATTTTGAATGCATTATTTCTTTTGTTTGTTTCAAATTTTTACAAGCTTGTTGTGGGTATTGCGTTTCGCACACTTTTTTGATATGATATCATTTAGAATTTGTATCATTGACCAAGTATCGCATAACGTAAATTTTTCAACTCTATTATTCAGCATTTCAGGAATAGATTGTAACTTTCACCTAACTAACTAAAAACTAACTTCAACTAATCGAAGGAAAGAACAGAAATATGTAACATACATTTATTTATTTTTGAACAGGCTACAGTGCACGTTTTAAAATTGATTTCCGCAAATTCTAAAAACTTACTTGTATTACTCTGCATTCTATACCCAAGCCATTTGATTTTTTTTTCACTAAGTTTTTTTCGTTCTATTATTTATCATACTGCAGAGATTGTTGTACATATATATTATATTATTCACAAATTTTATCTACTCATTTGTTCAAAAATGTCATATTTTTTTTTTGCAGATAGATTATTTAACGAAGTTAACTCATTAAAACTAATTGGCTGCAGAGTTGTTGCATTATGCAAGTGGTAAAACATTTTACACTTAAATTTTGTATTAATTGTCTTGATTTATTATTATAACAATTTGTTCCGTTTTTTAAGCATCCATAAAAAAATCTTTGAGTAATAATGGCTTACACGAGTTTTATCAGATAATTTCAATGATCAACAGAAATACAACCGTTTTAAGAATATTGTAATTATACTTATAATGATAATGGAACGATGTATCATTGTTTTGATTTAATTGTCGATGGAAAACTGTACTGCCTCAAGGAAATTGAAAATAATAATGTAACATAGTATAATACTCAAAAAATTACTTTGTTTCATCGTTTTTCTGGTACAATAATCTTAACATTAATAGCCGATAAGGTCCGTCTGTAAGGACGTCCGCAGTAAGGTACAGACCAATGATTTCGATTTATTCTGAACAGCACATTTTTGAAATGTTGTTCTATCCAATGGAAGCGGCTTATTTTAAACAGCACGTGAATGTTCTGATATCGCCACGTTTGAAAATTCGATATTTCTTGGTGTAGAGCTAAAGTATAGTATCACCATACATCATAATATTCGAATAATCAAAGACTTTAATTCGACTATTGCAAACTATGATTATAGGGCTATCGAAAGAATCGTTTGATCGTGTGAGTCGATGTGAGACTAATATTTTTTGGAGCGGATTTGATCAATTGAATCATAATGATGAATCATTTCACGTCTGACCTTGAAAATCTGTTAGAATTCTTTAATACATTAAGAATATTCAAATTATGATATGGATATATCATAGAATAATATTTTGCTTTTTTCATACACTTGGACAAAATGTGCAACTGATTTTTTATTGAAAAATTGGATTTGATCTTTTGATTTTTATTGGAAATAATTGTTAAATAATTTAAAATCCGAAAAATAATTGTTGGCAAACTTAAACATTATTCCAAAAATTAAGTAATTTACAAAATTTCTGCTACTACGAAAGATGATTGTTAGCAAACTTTAACATTATTCCAAAAATTAAATATTTTACGAAATTTATGCTACTACGAAAAATGGTTGTTAGCAAACTTAAACATTATTCCACATATTAAATAATTTACGAAATTTATGCTACTACGAAAAATGGTTGTTAGCAAACTTAAACATTATTCTAAAAATTAAATATTTTACGAAATTTCTGCTACTACGAAAAATGGTTGTTAGCAAACTTGGACATTATTCCAAATATTAAATAATTTACGAAATTTCTGCTCCAACGAAAAATGGTTGTTAGCAAACTTGAACATTATTCCAAAAATTCAATAATTTACGAAATTTCTGCTACTACGAAAAATGGTTGTTAGCAAACTTGGACATTATTCCAAAAATTCAATAATTTACGAAATTTCTGCTCCTACTAAAAATGGTTGTTAGCAAACTTGGACATTATTCCAAAAATTCAATAATTTACGAAATTTCTGCTCCTACGAAAAATGGTTGTTAGCAAACTTGAACATTATTCCAAAAATTCAATAATTTACGAAATTTCTGCTACTACGAAAAATGGTTGTTAGCAAACTTAAACTTTATTCCAAAAATTGAATATTTTACGAAATTTATGCTACTACGAAAAATGGTTGTTAGCAAACTTAAACATTATTCCACATATTAAATAATTTACGAAATTTATGCTACTACGAAAAATGGTTGTTAGCAAACTTGAACATTATTCCAAAAATTCAATAATTTACGAAATTTCTGCTCCTACGAAAAATGGTTGTTAGCAAACTTAAACTTTATTCCAAAAATTCAATAATTTACGAAATTTCGGCTACTATGAAAAATGGTTGTTAGTAAACTTAAACTTTATTCCAAAAATTGAATATTTTACGAAATTTATGCTACTACGAAAAATGGTTGTTAGCAAACTTAAAAATTATTCCAAAAATTAAATATTTTATGAAATTTCTGCTCCTACGAAAAATGGTTGTTAGCAAACTTGAACATTATTCCAAAAATTCAATAATTTACGAAATTCCTGCTACTACGAAAAATGGTTGTTAGCAAACTTGAACATTATTCCAAAAATTCAATAATTTACGAAATTTCTGCTACTACGAAAAATGGTTGTTAGCAAACTTAAACTTTATTCCAAAAATTCAATAATTTACGAAATTTCGGCTACTACGAAAAATGGTTGTTAGCAAACTTAAACTTTATTCCAAAAATTGAATATTTTACGAAATTTATGCTACTACGAAAAATGGTTGTTAGCAAACTTGAACATTATTCCAAATATTAAATAATTTACGAAATTTCTGCTCCTACGAAAAATGGTTGTTAGCAAACTTGAACATTATTCCAAAAATTCAATAATTTACGAAATTTCTGCTACTACGAAAAATGGTTGTTAGCAAACTTAAACTTTATTCCAAAAATTGAATATTTTACGAAATTTATGCTACTACGAAAAATGGTTGTTAGCAAACTTGAACATTATTCCAAATATTACATAATTTACGAAATTTCTGCTCCTACGAAAAATGGTTGTTAGCAAACTTGAACATTATTCCAAAAATTCAATAATTTACGAAATTTCTGCTACTACGAAAAATGGTTGTAATCAAACTTAAACTTTATTCCAAAAAATCAATAATTTACGAAATTTCGGCTACTACGAAAAATGGTTGTTAGCAAACTTTTTTTTTATTCCAAAAATTCAATAATTCACGAAATTTCTGCTCCTACGAAATATGGTTGTTAGCAAACTTGAACATTATTCGAAAAATTAAATATTTTACGAAATTTATGCTACTACGAAAAATGGTTGTTAGCAAACTTGAACATTATTCCAAATATTACATAATTTACGAAATTTCTGCTCCTACGAAAAATGGTTGTTAGCAAACTTGAACATTATTCCAAAAATTCAATAATTTACGAAATTTCTGCTACTACGAAAAATGGTTGTTAGCAAACTTAAACTTTATTCCAAAAAATCAATAATTTACGAAATTTCTGCTACTACGAAAAATAGTTGTCAGCAAACTTGAACATTATTCTAAAAATTAAGTAATTTCCGAAGTTTCTGCTACTACGAAAAATTGTTGTTAGCAAACTTAAACATTATTCCAAATATTAAATAATTTACGAAATTTCTGCTAACTATAAAAATAAAATAAATTAAAATAAAATAAAATAAAATAACATAGAATAAAATAAAATAAAATAAAATAAAATAAAATAAAATAAAATAAAATAAAATAAAATAAAATAAAATAAAATAAAATAAAATAAAATAAAATAAAATAAAATAAAATAAAATAAAATAAAATAACATAGAATAAAATTAAATTAAATAAAATTAAATTAAATTAAATACCATAAAATAAAATAACATTAAATTAAATACTATGCAACAAAAATCTCACGTTGCTGGGCAACGGGCTTACAGCTAGTCAAAATAAATACTATAAGCCAAACATAATAACGAAACAGTAACGCCAAAATTTCAGTTGAAAAGTAAAATCTTGTGCAGTACTTATGAACTATCTAAATATCGAAATAATAAATTAATATGTAGTTCAATTTATTTATTACTTTGAATTCTTATAAAACATTAAATGTTTCTGATAAACGCTCGGAATATTCTTAGCGTTGGTTTATTTTATAACCAATAGCTGAATGTAGCGGCAAGTTAAGTGTGTTCTCTCAAATTTTATTGTTATCTTTCGCACTTAAAAATATATAAAAATCCAACAAGCAAAATACCTCTCGTAATGATATCTATGGTTGTTTTTTTCAGGGAGTACCCTTTTTAAAGCAAGATGAAATATTTAAACCATTATCCCTGTTTAACAAGTGAAGTAAGCGGTCTATAAACCGCTTTTCGCGCAATTTCCTGCGTTTCATGCTTTATTTGAAACGCTTAAAAGCATACTTTCTTGTTTCTGTATTATTTTTTTATTCGCGCCCATTTGTGAGGGTTCTGTACCGACATAGTCACAAAAAATGTAATGAACCATTAAAATTACTTCATAAAGTAATAAAAAAAAATATAAAGAAATCAAATCTTTTTCTTTTCATGAAAAGAATTTAAGTGCTTTTGTCGCTGTCTTTATGAAACGAATATTTTTACAAGAACTGAATAGAATAAGGGTGTTACAATAATTACGAATTTAATATTACTGACGTAATATTTTTTGAAAGGAAACTTATTCTATATAATAAAATGTTCACTTATCATTTTTTTAATTGATTTAGTATAAAATAAATATTTGTTCAAACAGAAGGACGTCACAAAAAATATTTGGTTATTTATCTCGTAAGTAATTTCATATTATGCTACTTCAGATTCCTAAACAGAGCTTTTACTGTACGTAATATCAATATACACATCATAGAGTTCTTTAATTTACATTACTCGATATACCATTATAGTTTTCAGAAATAAATTGAAGGGTTGATTAATTTTAAACTATTTCATACTCCAGGAACCGATGAGGTGGGTGCTTTTTTAAATCAGGAATAGCACGCATAATGATGAATGAAAAATTATTAATCAAAATACAACCTCATTGGCTTGTTGGTTTTGAAAAACCTTATGTTCAATTTTCGACAGTCGAAAGCCGGTTTTCTTTAAATAAGTATCCCAGTTACATATATTTCAATAAATGTCAGGGCGGAACGGAACTGAAAACCGAAAACTGTGAAAACCGTTATTTGTCCCGAAACGAAAACCGAAACCAAACGGAAAGCAAATATCGATGTTTTTCGGTTAACGCCATTATTTTGGGCAAATCTTTAAATTCCTGGGCTTTTGGATTCGAGCTGAACTGAAACCCGTTAAAACTGTTATTTTTGCCTGAACAAAAACTGGAACCGAACCAATATATATATATTTACTTGAACCGGAACGAAAAAAATAGTGGTTCGAATCTGAATAACCCTGATAAATATGCATTTTTTTTTATTTTAAAACCTTTATATTAAATCTTGAAGTGACCATATTAAAAAATGAATTGATGTCAAATATGTAGTTTTTATAATTAGTTGGGCACTGTGACGTAGTGGTTAACGTTGTTGGCTTCCATACGAACAGCATTTTTTCGATCGATTTATCGATTTCTGTTCAAAGGCCTTTCTGATCCTTTAACAGCTTAACAACCGCGGACGCGTATTTGAGTCTTTGAAAAACAAAAGTTGCTGGCCGGCGGACACATATATGCGTAAAGGCGAAGTATCTGGAAGCTAAGAAAATTAAATTTAAAGTTATTTTGTAAAGTAATTTAGCAAAATTTTATTTCGCCAGGTGAAATTTTATAAAAAAAAACGTGCGGTCGTTAAGCTGTAACCGTTTGTAACAAGAGCAAAAAAAAATTAAAAAAACGTTTTTTCGCTATTTTATTTGAAATTATTTCCTTTATAAAACAGCTGTACCTGATACCTTTAAACAAACTCAAATAAAAATTCCAAGAAATTTAACGCTCAAAAGAACTGATTAACCAAAAAAAATCCCTCGGGTTGGCTGATAATTTTTTTGTAGACACCTCTGCCTAAAAAATCAGGTATTCCCTCTTCCTTGAAGCGTGTGTAAATATTGATAATTGCGTCCGCTCCGGCGAATTGTTTTTATTAGGCATTCCATTTGATGCCTTGATGAATCTGCTGATAGGCAAGCAAAGTAGCCAACGATGCGAATGATATGGTAGACTCTGCGTCAGCCACAAGCGATGATTGAAAACACATACATATTAAAACAGAAACGATCATCAATTAATATTTATCAAAATGCTTTCGCGAATATCGAATCGGACACAAATACGCGTAAATTATACATTTCAAGCAATAAAACATCAACTGTTATTTCAATCTTAGATTTTTTTTTAAATTTTCAATATAAAATATCAAACGACAATAATTTCATTCCGCATAATATACTTGTTGTGGATAGCTGGTCATATAGGTCACTTGTGAAGCAAGTATGAACAGAGCAGTTTTGACAATCTTATTAGTATAATATATATTGCATAGTTTCACTCAATTTAAAAATAACTAATTATTTGGCCACCATATCTATTTTTTAGTAAAAAATAATATACGGTTAGCTAATATGCTACTAGTAGTATGGTTTTTCCGTCTGCGTGGTCGAGTGGTCAACGTCGTTGGCTTCAGTTACGGAGGTCGCGGGCTCGAATCTCAGTACGGACAGTTTTATAAATTGATTTTTCAATCGATTTATAAACTTCCGTTCGAAGGCATGGATGTATGTGATGTCTTGAATTCCTAAAAACCACCCACCCTATCCCATAAACGGGGCGTATCTAGAGCGATTAGCCCTATCCTTCTATTCCTACTCTCTTTGGAAAAAGAGAGTTTTAGCAACTGAGAAACAAGCAGTTCTCGTAGAAAAACTTCTGTTGAGATAATCGCCATTAAGAGCCTATATGCTCCACATTGGGAGCGGACATGGTAAAAAAAATAAATATGGTAAGTTAGGTTTTAAAAGTAAAAATTATGTTTGAAGTTTTAATTTGAATACTATGACCTGCTTAATATTTGACGATTAATTAAAGATTTATTATACTTGGTCGCCATATCGATGAACTCATTGTTCTTATTAGCAAAATATTTAGTCATTTTAATATGGGCCCAATAGAGGTAGCCAAGTGAAGCAAGTGGTATTTTAGAAAAATTTTAGATGCGTTTTAATATTCTACACGTCTTAAAGTATCGTTAAAGTGAAGTTACCTCAGTTAATACACATTGCAATAATGTTATCTCCGTAAAATAAAAATATGCAATCCACCAAAACTCCAAATGAAGACGCGATTGTACTTTAAAAAAAGTCCAAGAAAAAAGTTTCACCATTTTATTTTGTGAGCTCACCTCTTGATCATATAGTAAGAGTTCAAAGAAATTTAGCACGAAGCCATTGTCAGAAAATAATAAACAACATACACACAAAAAAAAACAATATTGATTTGTATTTTTTTTAATAGAATGCCTTTTCACCAAGTATTGATAGTGAAAACGTATTTAATTTAATTTAACACGAACGAGAAATAATATATTTCTTTAACCTACAGTTAAGAATATTTGTAAGTATATTTAAAATATTATCATATTTTAATAAAAACACAATAATCCTTTGTACTTCATTCCACTTTATTTAATATGTCAGGACCGGTTTCGCTCATTGCGAGCATTGTCAACTGATGTTAACCGGGTTACAACAATCAGTTGACAATGCTCGCAATGAGCGAAACCGGTCCTGACATATTAAATAAAGTGGAAGAAAGTACAAAGGATTATTGTGTTTTTATTTATATTAATCCTTTCCACCAAGTATTGACAGTAAACACCCTAAAAGATATTATTATATTACCTCATCAGCCAAATTGCAAATAAATGTGTGACTATATTTAAACCAATTTTAATTTAGAAATGTTACAAACATGAATATTTAGTGTTATCTTTTTAATAAGTTAATCGTGAGATAATTGAAAAAAACATATTTAATCCAATTTAACAATATTTCTCAGTGTTCCTAATATGCAGTTTATTAAAACGACGTTGGAGAATGTAAACATCAGGGTGCAGGGGGAAATTTATTTCTCCCCAGGTACAATGGGCGTTCATTCGGTGTGTCCCGTTTTTGTTACGGGTCGGCCGAGCTAGCTGACCGTTTTAGCCGGAAAATCCAATGTTTTACTGTGGACATGGGACCAGCGCCGGTATTTATTGCAGGCTGAACACCTCGCCTCGCCTTCAACTTTATAGCGTCAAGTCGAAGCTTAAATTTGCAAAAGCACGCGAGCTTTTACATACTGTCAGACGACTACTGAGCTTATTTTCCATCACTTCAGTGGCACACAATATTTTAATATCAAGTAAGGCAACAAATATAATATTCAAATACACACTTCTAGTATTCTCACATTATTTTCACACCCGTACACATATATGTCTTTATTTTTAAGCCATAAAAAACGTAGTAGAAAAAAAACCTTTTAATATTATTATTGTTACGTTTGTGTTATTGATATATGATAGGGCTAGGACAGAACTAGTGGCTAATTAATCGCACTTGATACGATACGTTTTTAGGATAGGATGGGAGGGAGACGGGAATTCAAGACATCACATATATCCATGCCTTCGAACAGAAATTCATAAATCGATTGAAAAAACAATTTATAAAACGTTTGATTTTTAATCACTGCCAATTCTTGTTAAAACGCCTAATTAGCTTTAAAAAAACACATTTTTTTTTATATATTATTAGGAAAGTTAGTCCAAATCACTAGAAAAATGTTGAATTAGTTTTTGTTGTAAATACACTTTAATTTTTCAACCAATATATTTAATTGTGAAATATATGAACTCCTTGTGAAATTTCGACAGAGGTTTGTTAAGAGAACTGGTTGCTACTTAGCTACACATCTTCTATTTATAATAAAGTATGGATTGGAGGGTGGGACTTCAACTGAACTGGTGGTGAGGTAATTGCTCATTCTTCACCTTATTTCGACACCGAGTAAATGGTCACAGTCGTTCGCTTATGTTGCGGAGCTCACTATTTTGCATCTCAGTACGTACAGAGTTTTCAATAGATTTATTGATTTCCGAAGTCTTTCCACATCAATCCTAACATGTATGAGTATATATCTAAAGGAATTGGTAATTGAGATACTTTCATCGTCAACATTCAACACTTTTATTAATAAAACAAAATCCGCATATAAAAAGCAATCATCTCATTAGTAACTAATCTGTGCCTGATATCATCCATATTTATTTACGTCATAGAAAATAAAAAATTCTCGTAAACAACTTATTGAATAATGCTCCTGTTATGGATATATTATTACTAAAACATTTATTATTAATTCAATGCTGTTTCACCTATATTCCATAATAGTATTTTACACTTTAAAATAAATCACTTAATCTTATTAATCAAAATAATATCGATGTGAGTATCGAGGAGTTTCTACTAGGCTGTCGACTTTTCAATTTGAACACTCGATTGTAACTGGCGAGAAAGGGAAAGGATATCGGTTTAGTTGAAAAGTTTACTGTCACAAGTTGTCATAAATAATTTAACATAGCATATATATGCATAAAACTCTATTGGGAATCTATTTTCTTTATTTTATAAAGAATGAAACAAAAAATTCGCTTAGAATTAATATAACAAAATATAAATACACTTTCGATTATTGTATGAATTCTAGTCTTTTCTTTGCTCTTATCTTTTTTTTCAAGCTAAATTATTAATACTGAGTTACTTTGATTAAAATTTAAGTTTGAATGAAAATTTTTGGGTATGCACTGGATTTTATATTCAAAAGTTAATATCGGATGGTTTTACGTTGTAACCGCAGACTAATTCACAGCTGCACTCTATTTCCACCGCTTTTTTCATTTGCTTGTTAATAAACCAAACAAAGTAGTTTTACACTTAAATAAACGATAAAAACACTAAAACAGTTTACGTTTTGTTCCTCTGAACACTCTCCTAATGTTCGTAATACTATCATAACTCGGGGAATAAAAAAAATATTATTTACCGTATATTTTACACTCTAACGTTTATTTTTGTTTGTAATACACGTTTTTATTATATCAATTCAAAACAACATTATTATAGAAGCAAACTTTTGATATGTGAAGGGTATTTTTTGTTTTTAAATATATTGCATATTAAACAAAACTGTTTTGGCATTTTACTCAAAAGCTTTGTTTTAATGTTCCGCCTTAAGCCCTTGAATTGTGATGTTTTTACAATCCATCTAAAAATTGTTGAAAAAATTTCAAAATAGTAAAATTTCATTATAACTTCACCATTACGTTGTCTTGCGAAAAAAATTTAACATTAAAAGTACGTACCTTTTCAAATATTTATTTTATAATCTTTATTCTATAGTATAAAAAAGGAATGACGTGTCATTTTCACATGTTATTCTGGCTTCTATTTCTTGTTCAACCGTGCACTTTAAACATTTTAAAAATTCAACATTATCATCATAGAATGTATTTTGTGAATGTATGGGATACTATTTACGGCTATATTGTATTCATTGAACATTATACGTAAGCTACCACTAAAACAATAGTATAACAAATTAAACTCAAATGTTTATATGTAAAGTGTTTGCGTTCAGAAACTCAATACAACCAGGGTGAAGACGGGTAGTACACCTATATTTGTATTTATTTAATAAAATCTTTTTACTGAAGCGTATTATTAAGTACTTTTACCGAACAGAGAATTTAATTATTATTAATAAATACATACATATCCCAATTAACGTTTTAGATACACCTACATTAAAAACTTTGATAAAACGGCAAAAAGCCCATACTACAACATGGAATAAGTAAAATCCACGTAAGTTGAAAATTCCTAGTAAAATAATTTATATTCTATAGAAAGAAATAAAAAAAGTCGAATATTACACCAATTATTTGTTCTAGTAAGGTTCCCAGAAACAAAAAAATAGCAAATAACGAATTTACTTCCAAAAAAAAATCAACAACCAAGGATGATAATAACAAACAAAAGTCTTCATTAGATTCTAACACAATAGACGTGTCAGACAGTTCCTCATAAAAGTTCCCGTTTAAAATCAAGTATCGATGAATAGTTTTATTTTTTTTTAATTAAAATACGTATGTTTGTATGGATAGTATTTTGAAGATTTTCTATTCTATACTTCAATTTTGTTTTTTTATATATAACTCTGTTTTTTTGTATAAAGAGAACCAATCTTCAATTTTTTTGTGTATTTTTACAACGTAGTTTTAGTAGAATGTTACTACCGTGGAAAAAAGAGTTGAGTGCATATACAAAAATCATTATAATCTTTATTAATGATTATGTTTGATATTGTGTATAATAATTCAAGTAAAATGACAATTATTTATTATTTTTTTGCGTACATCGGTTAAAAGCGAGAATGAGTGACAAATTTCAAAAGTGTTATCATTAAGGAATGTTGAAAAACGTTGTTAAGAATCTCTTTCCTCTAAATTAAGAACCTACATTTTTTAACATTATTGTTCGATAAATGAACACAAGAATATTTCAGTTCAGCGCTTGTTATAGTGATAGGGTAGTACATAATTTGTCTGGTGTTGCTTTCAGAAAACAAAATGAAAAAAAAATGGACGTTAAAGTTTTCCCGCCGTATAAATAGTGAACTTAAATCTCAGCTTTTTTTATTCGTCTGCAAGTTCTTCTTCACTTTATAATGATAGCTTTAACAGGCAAACTTGCAGATCTAGATAAATGATCAACCTTCCGAAGCCTTCTATGTCAAGCGAAAACTTAAACCTCTCTTCTGCATTAAAAATGTATATCTTATCTAGAAAATATGCTCAAAAATGTAATTATCTAATTTGGCAAGACTAGTTTATCTCGTAAAACTCTTGATTTATAGGCCTTAAGTAGAACAGATTTGTAGCTTAAATAAGTTGTTTACTACGTAAGAACATTATATATTATTACGATTTATATATTACGTAAGAACAGACGAGGCAACATTCAAGATTGAAATTAAAATTAATTATTTACCCATCAAAGTAATTCACATTGATTCTACAACAAAAGAATTTATTAAAATCTTCCGAAACGAAAGCCAGTTGCAGTTCCTATATATCGTAAAGTATTTACATTACCTTTTCGAATCCAATTACGATTCAGTGTTTTTTAATTGTTGTGAAGTTTTTTTGTGTGAATCCATTAACAACACAAAAAATAATTTATTAGCTTATTATTCCACTTGTTTATTAACTAATAATGACACATTTTCTTTTTATCTGAGAAGCATACTCAGACAAAAAGTATCCTTATCACAGGCACTTATTTTTATCGCTAAATTATTTAACGGAATTAAACGTTTTTTTTGTTGTGACAAGTGGATCGGACTGTCTTTTATTCTTTTATTGTTATTTTGTTACAATATGCATTGTTTTTATTCATTTTTTTTCGTGTACATATTCAATTCAAGTTACTGCTTTATAATATGGAGAAAAAAAATCTTACTCGACGACTTAAATAAAAAAAATAGATTAATAAAAACACAATATTCTTTTGTACTTCATTCCACTTTATGTAACAGCTCAGCACCGGTTACGCTCATTACGAGCATTTTCAACTGATAAGAAATATAATTTAACAATGATATTTATACAAAAATGAAAAATAATAAAGCACAAAGGAATATTGTGTTTTTAATAATATAATGCCTTTCCACCAAGTATTGACAGTGATCAACCTAAAAGTGAAAAAAAAATAGAGTCGAATAATTTATAAAACGTCCATTGTTGATATGTGTGCAATGCGAAAATAAGATCTTAATACTTTCTAAGAACGTTACGAATTTTTATGATAACTTATTTAGACATTAATCTGCATAATATAATAAAAACTTGCTATCAGAGTGAATTAAAGTTACTTCTTTAGCTCTTTTTTTACTTGAATGTCTTTAAAATAAAGAAGTGCTTTTTCTCGTATATAAAATTTACATATTCGGTCACCATTAAATGTGCCCGAAAATAATAAACTGAGTACAATTCTCAGTCCCATATCAGATTCGTCAATGTCCAATCTGGGTAAACTTTTGCGTTTCGTAATCACTTGATTTATTTATATCCATCGGGTTGTCAAGCCGGTAGGCATTTTCAAGATTCGCACAGCGATTACAGTTTCGGACAATTGTTATTGGTCTGCGAATCGTGGAACTGCGATAGCGTAATCTTTACAGATTTGTTCGAATTTGACCACAAGAAAAATCTTTCTAAGATCTCCCTGTCAATTTACCCTGACTGATCGTGTGAGCTTAAAATAAAAAAAACTTTTTACTTACAAAACTCTTTAATTTATCGATTTGTTTTTTTGAAGTGACAGTTTAATTGATTACTTTTACAGAATTTAGCCAACATTGTCAAATTGAAATTTTGCTTTACCAAAAATCATAAACGTTAACAAAACTTAAAGCTTTGTCGTATTTCACACCACGCCATGGATGAATCAGTTGTTAAAACCCTCCAAGGACGAACGTCACCATATCGTCACAGTAAAAACCGTTGTCTATTGATCCCACTATTCATCCTTTTTCTACCTGAATATCGTTGCTTTTGCTCATATTTGGTTAAAAAGGGTACAGACTACAGTTAGTCATCAGCCGTGGGGACAGAAACGGTCTCCAAAAGCACATGTGATTTTTTGAATTTCCGTTTTTTTTAATTTACTTTTTGAAACTGTTAGTTATTTTTTTATAAAAACATCGAATTATTTACAGTTATTTTGCTAATATATTTGTATTTAAATTATGTTGATCTAAAGAGGTCGAATTGTAAACATTTTTAAAAAAATCACGTTTAGCTATATTTCAACCCCGAATGTTTGCCCCAACCCATACGGTCATTTTAAAAACAATAAAATATTACACAGTAATAAAAGGATGAGCATGACCATATAGTCATGCGGGGTTTCTATACAACGACTTTGTGTTTTTTTTTTTAATTTTGGATAGGAGTAAAAGTTATCCGTGACTTCAATATGGCTTAGAAAATATTTTTTTATCGGAAAAAAGCTCTCGTCTCTGGAGGGTTAAATAATGTGTTAATATTTAACGAACGGAAAAAAAGATAAGTAAAATTTATAATTTTCCCAAAAAAATGTAAAGTATTCTTTATTATACGTTTTTTTTTACTAAGGAAGATCTCATGTGATATGTTTTTAAAGCCATTTCTGCTAATGGAAACATCTTAACAGAAGTTAATATAATCAAATCATAATAAAAAATATTCTGTACCATTCCGATCTTTTAATAACTGGGCGTAGCGAGAGCGATTAGTTAAGCATTAGTCCATCCTACTCTTATTCTTCTATCCCTACTAATCTCTATGCGAAAGAGAGTTTGAGCAACTGAGTGACAAACATTTCTCGTAGAAAAACATATGTTGAGATACCTCCATTAAGAGACCATATACATTGGGAACGGACAAAGATTTTGTTTATTTTCAAATTGTCTAACTCTTCATTACGTAACACTTTAAAGCAGTGCTTCTCAACTTTTTTCATTCCACGGCCCCTTAAATCTAAAAAAGAAATCCGTTCCAATACATGTTCCTTTCTTTTTCTAACCACCGGCGAATTCAAAATCCTCGATTTCTCGTCTTCCGATTGCAAAATTTCTCAATCCCGCATCCAGCGGCGGCCTCCAGAAAAATTCCGCGACCCCTAAAGACCGATTTAACAGACTTAAATATATACATAACCTAAATATGCTATGTGGAAAAATATTTTCGCCTAGAAATCCTAGGGCCCCCAGGTTGGGAAGCACTGCTTTAAAGTATCAATTTAATTATCAATACAAATCATAAACGAGAAGAATGAACTAAGCTTGAATATTTATCACAGAATATATGGTCGAACAAAGTTTTCGGCGTTTAAAAAACTTTATTGAATACAATTTCACAATTAAAATAGTATACACCACCGCTTTTTCTTGGTTTAAATGCAATATTCTTCTTATAAACACTGTTCGCTCGAATGAAAAGCATAAGTAAGTAGAAGATATTGATTTTCTCGATTCATTCCTACTAGATTGACAAATGACAAATCCTTGACAATCCTTGACAAATGTTTTTTTTTTACTGTAGATGGTAAATCAGGGACCATACGATAGTGACATCTATGAGGAAAAAACGAATGTAGGCTCAAGAGAAGTCACAAGTCTTGAATGCATATGTTTTGCAAATGCTTTATCAAATCTTATCTTTCAAATCGTAGAATCTGACCAAGGTAGAGAAGTTTTAGCTTCTTTTTTATATATTTTTTTTATATTCTCTCGAGGTTGTTCGTTCAGTATCACAAATAAAAATGTCATTTCGAAGGAATTTAAAATTCAAAATGGTTGAATAAACGACTAGCAAATATTGTCAAGTAACTTATTCGTAAAAAGTCTAGGTATTTCAACATATGCTATTATTCTGAGCATTCTCTGTAAAATACACATATTATTTATATTATCCTTTCAAAAATCTTTTCATTGGGATGTGCTTCGTGTCTTGACATATAAAATACACATGGTGTTTGGCGTAGCACGTTTCTTTTTACGTTGTGAGTGTTGCAGATATTTCCAAAGATTTGCTTACGTGGGAAAGATGGTTTATTATTAGACGCATTATTTTTATTTTGCTTACCTCAAACGTTCAATATTCATCAATAATATTAGATCAAATTAATCTTATAATATTTAATTATTTTTGACATTAATTACTTTAAATACAACCCAAAAATCATGTATCTATTGAAAAATGAATGTATAAAAAAAACTACTCGCTCGAGAATTCAACCGTCAATTCAAAATCAATTCACTTCTCAGTTCCATGATCAGCATGTTACATTCAGAATATTGTATGTTAAGGATGTATCTCATGCTTCTCAGAGTCGTTTACTTTTTACCCAAAGCATACGATCGAAATATTTCCAAATCGATCTCAGAGTCTGTCCGCTGCAGTTTCTGCGAGATGTAAAAGTTACAATTTCAAAATCCCTGATTGTTTGACATAAGTTCGGTGCTTGAAAGCTCGTGGCAGTATTTCATAAGCTTAATAGAAAAGCTTACCAGCGTGATAAAAAGTATCACGCACTATACATTATCTCTACATGTATAAAAGCAACCCCAAAGTAAAAAGTTTGGAAAAACACCGTACAGCTAGGTCAATCAAAGACAAATACAAAATCACTTTGCTCTATTCAACTACGTCGTAAATTGAATGACTTCCATTACATTGTTTTCTCTTTATAGTTTCTCAGTAAAACTTTTCATCATTGTGATTTTAACTAGAAATTTTCGATTCGATCGATCAGTGTAAGTAAAAGGGAACGAAAGCCTCAAAAACTTTCACGGCTAAAAAAATCGTTACATATGTTAGCACTTTTTAGTCGACTTGGTGGGTTTTTTAAAGTTATATTCATAGAATTTATTATTTTAGTAAAACCTTTATAAATATCGATTTATTTTATATCAAATTATCTGACATTTTAAATGTCAGTCAACTAGACAACTTTCACTAAAGTTTTTGTAATTCATCATATCCAGGCATTTGTTTGATAACAACACTAAGCTAACAAAATTTTATGTCGTAAGGTAATAAGAAGTTTGAATCTAATATTTTATATGAATAATCTGTTTCTAGTTTATATGGAAAAAACGATAGAGAATTTCTCCAATAAATTCTAATAGCAGACGTATGGTACAAAGCTTTGATCATATGAATTTAAAGCCTGTGTTTTTTGGTTAGTAAAATATATCCAATTCATTTAAAAATGCCCGTAAAATATGAAAATGGTCAAAAAGTGTTTTTAACGATCAGGCCACCAATAAAATGGCTAATATTGCCACTTTATATAATATTTATTACCATACTTAAATCGTCCACAGATTATGATTTTTTGCTGTCTCTGTTTGTTAATAGTTTCTGACGATATTATAATTTGATAATTTGCAGCAATACATTTTTTACAGACCATTATGCGCTACTAGGTTTAGACTATTAAAAGTTTTTAAAAAATGTATTTTTTAGTAAATAATGAAGAATGTTTAAAAATATCTTTGTTTAGCTAAGCAAAGACTTTCGCGTGTCTAAATGAATTAGCGTCTACAAAAAGTGGTTATAATAAAAACTCTTTAACATTACTTTCTGTTGGAACTGTCTAAATAATAATATGTATTTTTGGTCAGATAACTTTGCATTGCAAATATAGTTACCAAACAAAGGTACTAAGCAGGGTCTCCAATTCCGGAATCCCGGATCCCGTCTAATTTTGTGATACCAAAATCCAGGTATTTTGACAGTGCTAATCCCAGGATTGATAAAATTTCAGAGAGTTGAGGGAGGTCTAAAAAAAGAATGTTGACAATTTTAGTATTTTTTGGAGATTCCGTAAATTTCTAAAAATTAAAGGATTTCAAAATCGCCGAGCAAAAATTTTCTCAATCTCGAATTCCAATATATACACATTTTTTTGTTGAATACCGGGATTCGAAAAATTGTCGATCCTAAGATTACAAGAAGCATCCGGGATTGGATACTCTGGTACTAAGGCAATCAATCCAACGCATTCATTTTAAAAAAGAATCACATTTATTTAAGACAGTATAAATCTTCAAATCCAATTATCTCAGATAGAAATAGAATAGAACTAGCGTTACTCATTTGCGATATTTTATTCTTAAATTATCACTTGCTTTGCGAGTTCGTTTATCAATTGAATATCAAATAAAACTTCCACGCATGACAAAACATACCCACTTACATAAAGTTAGAATAATTCAAGGTACCAATGGCCCAAAAAAAATCAAAAGGTCTCCAAGACGTACTTAATCAACTGTTCAACCATTAAGAGGGTCTGAAGTAAATTCTTACACCCGAAAACCCAACGACACCTATGTAAAGATAAAATCAGTATTTTTTGCAAAGGTATCGAAATGAAGCGAAGAAAGAATCGAACAGAATCTTTTGCAAAAACCAGTTCTACGAAATGATTCAAAATCTAATAAATTTACTGGTTTTTAACAAGGTAAGTTGTAAAAAGTTTTATCATAAAATGATCGGAAAAATTTAAATTTGTGATACCAATACAAATTGAGGTATGTGATGATATATTCAAATAAAAATAATATTTTTCGTGGTCCATTTTAATTGATAATTTAATCCAATAGATTCTACCAAATAAAATTAAATCAAAAAATAATTAATACTTGCAATATAAGATATAAACATATCGACTTTGGAAAGGAAAAAGGACGTAACCCACACATGAAATGAGAGTATAAAATTAAAATAAACTTTACTAGTTTTTTGTACATAAAATCCGAAGAATTTGTTAAAATAATAAAAAAAATACCTGCTATTATCTATAAATATCTAATATCGACTGTGGAAATGAAAAAAGGACGTAACCCACATATACCAAATTTTATAGAAAGCGCAAAAAACGTGTTTTGATGAATTTGGGCCATATGCAAATTATGAATTATACACAACCTTGAAGTGCACGGAGACTTCTAAACTAATTTTTAATTAAATATATAATTAAATTTTATTTAATTTTAATTAAAAATTAAATTAAAAAAAATAATAATTAAATATTTAATGAATATCTCATATTAATTAAATAAATTGTCTTGAAACTTTTATTTCAGTCTTTTGTCTTGGTTTTATTTTTTTACAAGGTCATCTTTTTCAAACTTAAAAGCTAAATTTAGATACTAATTCTGCATTTGCAGCTTGCATCCTTTTGATAGAACATGTATCAAGTTTGATACATTGTGACTATAAAAAAAAACTGTAGGTTACGTCCTTTTTCCTTTCCACAGTCGATATGTAACTAACCAAGATCTCGTCACTTTTCTCTCCAAGCCTGTACAGCTAACTGCACATCCTGTTCAAATCATATTATCCTTTATTTACACTCTTTAAAGTAAAAGGTTGTATGACGGACTACGATAAATTCTCGTTAAAAAAATCTTTTACTAACATCCACCGTATACTGTACATTCGGAACAAAAATCGTTTCAAAGATTTTGTAGTGAATTTACCCGAAAAAAAAGCGCTGCTATTTACTTATGTCGGTATAAAAGACATACTTTTCCTCATCGTTTTATAGTTGAAACGTATTCACCTCACAAAAGTATAAAACAAAAAGACAGAATGTTGCAGGCAGCGTTTTGCCAGCATATCTCATACAAATGTGCCCTTAGTATGCGGATGGCACCACCGGGCACCCAGCACGCCTGGTTCTTACAAAGGGTGTGCCCATTTTTCAGAACAGATCACGTCGCGTCGCTTCACTGACTGGACCGTTACACACTCCACAACACCGATAGGTTATGTTGATATACTAAACGCAAATGACGTATCTGTTATTTCTTCACGAAAGTACAAAAAATATATCAAAGTAAATTGATTACATTATATTATATTATCATCGCGGAACATAATATTTGTTTTACTAGCTAGATGTACGTTTATGTTATGAAACCGTTCATGGTTAATTTATTTCTTCGGTTAATACAGTTTGTATATCCCTTTACGCTTGTATGTATACGTAGATAAGCTATATATTTACGATATTCATTCCATTAAGCTCATGGCCCGGTGATCAACATCGTAAGCTTCCGTGACAGTTCTCACTGGCTCAAGTCCTAACACTAGCAGTTTTTTTCAATAGATTTATTGATTTATGTTCGAGGCGTGGGTGTTTGAAGTGTCTAAATATTCTACTCCACCCTTCCATTCCTTAATTAATGAAAGGTAGCGAGGGCTATTAGTTAACCACTAGTTCTCTCCTACCCCTACTACTCTACTCTCATCAAAAAATAAAGATTGAGTAACAAGCAATTTTCGTAGGCAAAAAACTTTCACTAAGATTCTTCAATTAGGAAGCCTTAAGCTCCAAATTTGGAGTGGACGCGGATTAAAAAAAACTTATTAATAATCATGAAAAGTCTTCTTTTTGACAAATTGAATTAAATAACAGGCTGAGACTTTGGCCGGGTGATCAAAATTAGGCTCTTTAGTTGCAGTGTTCACTGGTTCTGGTCCCTTGACATATTTTGATTTTTTAACCGATTTAGAGATATGTGTTTGAAAACTTGATGTCTTTTAATCTGTGATGTTTTTCTCTTTTCGTTTCGCTCACCTATTGATCTTGTAATAAAACTTACAACAACTCGTAGAAGGATCGATTAGTTTACCTGCAGTCTTAAGCTTCACCATTTTATCCGACCTTTCTACAAATGAAGAGTGTTGAAACAACTGAAAAACAAGCAGATCATCTAAAACATTTTTCTGTTCTACATTAAGAGTGAACCTGACTAAAAAAGCATTTTCATATGGATTTAGAATACTTTTATCATAATGATCAGGTGTCATGTAATGAGTGGTGGATTGGGATCTAATCCATACGTCATTCCCAGTCACTTAACACAATTAAACCTTCCAAGAGATACATATTAGGTGACTTATCAGGTCTGTTGACATCACCCTTATTTGGTACCCACTTATTAATCAGTAGTAATCCGTTTTAAGGTATTGACTATCAATTCTTGGTGGAAAAGCATTCTATTTAAAAACGCTTATTTTTATTTTAAAATCAACTCCACTATTCAGTCAGCTTTTTATATCATATTTTTTATTTTTTTCCTGATTAGTCATTCATAAAAACTATTGCTTTACGGGGGTTGTAAGTGAAAAAATGTGTGGAAATACATACAATTTTAACGATTAATAATGTGTTTTTTTGCTTCTAATTTAAACTGATAATTCTCGCGATGAGCTAAACCGGTTCTGATCTTTGATAAATAACGTTTTATTTTCTCATTCAAGTTTTTATATAATCAGAGTTTTATTTCTATACTTCGATAATATAATCTAAATGATTAAAAATGCTATTTTCTTTAGTAAAGTGTATTCCTAATAACATATTACTTATGTGATTGAATATTTCAGTAATTCAAGACAAAGTAGTTAATAGTATACTACTTAATGTATTTGTATATTAAAATTAAAAAGGTATGTATGTTGTGTCAATGAGAAGTGGTTTAGCGTTAGTTAAATCATCGGACGCCACGAGTTTCAACTACTTCAGCTGTGTAATAATGCGATAAGCATGTGCACAATATCTTTATCGAGCGGTAACTCTTTGGTATAAATATTTAAAATATTGTGTTTCACTTGTTTTCACAATGGACTGAATTTTTTCCGTTTTATCCGTGTTCCATTATTTTACAAAGGTATAAATAAGTGTATTTCATCTTAACGTTCTGGTGTTCTGAATGAGCTAAAAATAAAACTAATATTTAATGATAAAAAGATTAGTCAACACTTCATTAGTAAAATTCCGTCGATAATATAGGATATAATATTATATAAATGATCTACATGGAGGTGCCACGTGGCGGCCATATGCTCCACATAAGGAGCGAACATGGCCAAAGATTAAATGATCTTACTCAAATTTAATACTTCGAAAAGACTAGACTGTCGATTATGCACTATCGCTTGGCTTATATCCATTCTGAGGGGAAACTTCCTGTAATAGGGTCAATGCATTATCGAATGACCTACCTCACTCCTTATGAGTATGACGTTGGCTGCATTCCAGCTTGTTGCAGTTGACCTTATGGCCTTAACTCGATTTATGACTCAGCTTAGCGTCCACTCGGCCAAAGTTAGCTGCTGGTAATTTTTGGCAAGAGAAAGATGAAGTATTATCTCATTACGATTTTATTCCGAAACACTGTTTTCCGCGCCAAAATATTCTCGCTTTAACACACTGTATTTTAAATTTAATACGATATTGTTCTGATTTTAGCTATTTTAACTCACTTCGAGGTCTTTTAGTTTAACCGACATAAATTACGATTCATCAGTTTAGTTACTTTGAAAATTGTATACATTTTCTTTAAGATTATTTAACCAATAAATCATATATTTATTACAAAATTACTAATACTCATGTAGATAAAAATCTACGCAAATTTCAAATATATTTCAATTTTATTTAGTTGATCTTGATAACAATATTGTGTTTAAAATAATAACTCCAAATCTCATTGTCAGGCGCTAGCTTTTTGTGCTTTTCAGTTTTGAGATATAGATTTAAATAGAGTCTTAAATATTTATTCACGCATAGTAGTATAACTTGATTTTTATACTTCTTTTTATATCAATGCAATGACATTTCTTTTAAAACTTCAACAACTTTTAAAACGAATAAAATAAAACATAAATTAAACGCGACAAATTAATTATTACTAACGAAAAAATTTACGAGACCTTTCCAAAATCTTAGTGGCCGAGTTTATAGCAAATATATTTTCATTGCATAAATTTCAATAACATATTTTACTTTCAATCTTTGTCACCATCACTGACACTTCAGCTTTCCTTTTCTACTAAATATTACAACACCAATGTTACCAAAACCGGGATTCAGGGATTTCAGCTGGTTTTTTTGAGTACCAGTTTTAAAAAGGCAAAAATATTGGTATACGTATCGATATTTAAAATGAATAAAAATCGAATCAAAACGTTATAAAACCAACATTTTTTTGGTTAAGATGAATATTTGTGTTTTAAAACGAGATTTTTCAGACTGGACAACTAGTCATTTTAATCGTTCAAAGACAAAATACAGTTAACAAAGATTTATATGAAAAACATTAAATAATGCTTATGGTACAGGTGAATTTTAAAAATGTTTAATTATAATATTAAAAATTGAAATACAGATAAGATAATCTTTTTTGGTTCCTATTGCAATCCTAATTGGGTGTGTTTTTCACAATTTTTGTAATATTGCAATCTCTTTTATTCACCTATCAAAAAATATGATTTCACTATGATAATTTCTGCTTCACTGACATGTAAAAATTAAAACAAAAACCTCTTTCTTTATAATATTTTACAGTGTACTTGGATTTAAAAAACAGTATTAAACACATTACGTTATATGCAGGGCATTCACTTCTCCGACTTCCATCCTATACTTATGTTTTCATTTTGTATTTAAAAGTTACGAGGCAATAAACACCTATATCTCACTCCGGGGCTTTGTCGTTTCATCTTTCACTCGAGAAGGTCTTTGTTTTATATTTATTGCAAGTATTGTCGAGAAGAACACCTTCTTTATTGAAAGGATCGGTGGAACTCAATCGAAATACTCCACGTAAGGGTAGTCACTGCAAAAAGGTCCAGTCGAAAATACTTCAACTACTCAAAGCTGAAATTCCGGACGTGCGGTACCTTCACCACATTCAATATAAATCCAACATCTTAAATATTTGCTTAAACTATTTTTTTTTACAAATTACGTACATCATATTATTAATTGGTGAAATTTTACTGATGATGACCAAGTGACGAAAGAATTGGAACTCGCCGCTTACATCAATTATAACTTTTGAGAGTAAAATCACAACAGAAATATTTTTTTTAGTAAAGAGACACCCCATTTTATTAAAAAATACCTATACGTAGAAGTTATGACTATATTGATGTTCAATTTTATTAAAAACCGGTCAGATTTTAATTCAGTTTAGTATTTTTTGTATCTAGGGGATTGGAATCAATATTGACGTTAGACTAGTCATATTAAATCTAAAGATGATTTTTTACCAAACGAAATAATTGTCATACGCAAAAGGAATCGCCATAAAGTATACACTAAATAGTTAAAAATACATTAGCAGTGCTTTTGATACTATTTATTATAAATGAATGCCAGTTAATATAAGGTTTATAAGACATTTAAAAAAAATTTAACCGTTACCTTGCAACCATTATGACTGATTTTCGCCTGAAAGACTCAGTTAAATTATGTTCTTAACGAAGCGAGGAGCAAACTTACTCTCAAAAGCAAGCTGCTCTTCTACACAGCAATTACTCGACCAATCATGGTGTACGCTGCTCCAATATGGACGTATGCTCACCGTAAACATATGAAGGCTCTCCAGATTGTCTAAAATAAATCACTGAGACAGATATGTAACGCCCCGTGGTACGTGCGTAACACGCTGCTTCACAGAGACTTGAAAATACCTACCATCCGCGAGTTCGTTCGTGAGATATCTCAAAAGTTTCACAGCGAAGTAGGAAAACATTTTAACCCAACGATACCTAATCTCCACAACTATGACGAGACACTGCCTGAGAATCGTTTTAGACCGAGAGCAGTTCTGCTCGACGACCCTCCATAGATCTTATGTCGTCTAAAATTGGCACTTTTAGAACGAAATTGGCATCACGAAAATGAATCTCTTTGTTTGACTTTTTTGTGTACTGTACGTGTGTGTGTATGTATGCGTATGTGTGTGTACATGTACGGATGCAGTATGGGGAAGCATATAGAATATGAATTGCAAAATAATGCATATGGAGTTCCCGTAAACTTCTTATCTCTGTAGCGATCACGCCCTTCCGTCTGCAAACGATGGTAAGGGGATACAATTTACAATTCTTCAAAAACTTTATCGATGAAGGAGACTAGAAGAACCTTGACGCTAGCGCGTCCTGGTACTTAAAGCTCCATAAATTTGATATCAAAAAAAAAAAAAAAAACGAATGTTACAGTTACAGTTCTCAGAGAAAATCTTGTATTGAAATACCTCGAAATATTAGAGATCGTATTCTCTTTATTATAAACGGAAATGAATTAAAAAATATATACAATTCAACAGTTGCTCAACAATTAGTTTGTCACTGTAAGTGATTTGATATTATTTAATGTAAGATTTCGACTGAAGGTGCTTGGTGGAATTTCAATATTCAATTTGAATCGTTAAAATTATGTACATTCACACACATTTTTTCACTAACGACCCGGGATTCGCCTTTCGGCATCTTCAGACGTTCAAGTGCACGGATGAACTTGAACTAACGCTTAGTAAATGAATGTTTCGTGTTTATATAAGAAATAAATGTATCATTGAGTTTAAAGCCATTGCTGGTGAAAAGGATTAGCCCATGGGAATGCCCACAGATTTGAATGGTGAGTAGTTTTAGGAATTATATTTATTTTTATTTGTCTGAAAAGGTTTTATGATTATATTTATATAGGCTATAAAAGTGGAGAGCCAGGCATGTGTAGCTGATCATTTAAAATCGGAAGACTGTTCTGATTTGAACTGGCCGATGAAGTTCATCCGTGCACTTGAACGCCTGAAGATGCTGAAGGAGAAACCCGGGTCATTAGTGACAAAATCTGTGTGAATGTACATAATTTGATTTGATATTGATAAAAAAAATGTCATCCATTGTCTGTGACGACGTAATACAATATTAAATTCGAGGAGTCAAGTCAGTGATAACTAAACTTACATTTCCCGCTTTATGTGTGTCCAAAAAAGGCATGAATTTATTCACTAGAATGAGCTATAGGCATCTCCTCATAGATACTAAGTTCAATGATCTGAGCTTTAGATATTTAAGTACTACAGAGATACGTTAAGCATTTCAATATCGATGGATCAGCTACATTCCACATTAGTCTAATTTCAATGATTCAGGTAACGGATATTTGTGTTCGTTATTTCAAACCTTTTCCGACGATTTAAGGTTAACCATTTTCCTGTCTAGAAAATAGTAGAAAATTCGGAGAAAGTCTAGTAACTGTTTTTTTGTGATAATAATCTGTACTATAAAGCTATCAAGGTCAAATACATCATTAGTCATTAACATTATTTAGAAACAGGTATTAATCAAGTTTTATAAATTGATTTTTCAATCGATTTATGAATTTCTGTTCAAAGGCATGGATGTATGTGATGTCTTGATTTCCCCCCTCTCACCGATCCTATCCTATGAACGCGGCGTATCGAGAGTGATTAGCTTACCACTAATCCTGTTCTAGCCCTATCTCTACTCTCTTTGGAAAAAAGAGAGGTTGAGCAACTGAGTAACAAGCAGTTCTCGTAGAAACACTTCTGTTGAGATAAACTCCATTAGGAGTCCATATGCTCCACATTGGTAGCGGACATGGCTTAAAAATTAATCAATTACCATAACTGGAAGCTAATGTAATCCTACATTTTCATTCATATGCTTTGAACACTACTAAAAAATCACATATTGGTCAGAGTTCTTGAAAAAATAAAAAAATATTTTTTTTTGTTTTAAATCTGTTTTTTTCGATATAAGTTAGGATGTTAAAATAGTAGAGCATATGTTTTGTGTGTCTCTTTTAAGGCATTGTAAGTTTAAACTTAGTTCTGACGAGAGCATTAAGCCGAAATAGCTATCAACTAAATATAAAAAATAATAATAAATAAATTTTCCACGAGCATATTATTTTTTTATCAAATAAAATGCGTATATTTGATATTCTTCGCTACTTTTACATGGAAAGTAAAACAACTGGCCAAGAAAAAGTCAATCATATTTTATTCACATACAGTCACATACAGTCACTCACTGTGAAAGATCTAAGTACTGATACTTTCGATGGATTCGGCGCTAACTTTGTGGAAGTTCATTTTAATATAAAATAAAATAACTTAGATTATTCCACGTATTGTTATCTACTTAGATATAACATACATAGGTTAACATATAACTCAGTACTTACCGAGTTATATGTTAACAACCATCCGTCGATCAAAACCCACTGTTAAAATACCCAATAAGAGCTCTACATGATCCACATTGATAAGATTTGGAAAGATTTTGATTTATTGGCATACAGAGGTGGAACCTAAAATTACTTCTAGCCCACTTGCAAACTTTCTGTGTGGATCATTTCATCACTATTACCTGACAAATAATATAAAACAATTGAAAGATATATAAATTAATAAAAAATACAACTTTTAGTATTATCATCAAATACAGCTAACAACCCTCCTCCACCCATTATAATTGACAAATCAACTCTGGTTGATATATGCACAGTAAAATAATATCAATAACAAATTTAATTGCAATCCAATAATAAATTATAATTAAACCAATTTTTCGTTAACTATTTTCACTTGTAATGTTGTATTTTTACATTTTACTTCACCATATCGAATTAAACAAAAAAAATCCAAAATAAACAGCGTGAGAGCTTTTTTTTTAGCTCTTCCAGTATTTGCAAACTAAAAAACCAAGGAATTTACTTAATTCCCAAAAAAACTTCAGTTTTTTTACACCTCGCTCAACTTTTTGTCATCTTTTCAATCCCGAAATTCTGGGATTAGTACTGTTATAATCCCGGGATTTCAGGATCACAGAATTGGACAGGATCCCGGGATTGGAGACTTTAATTGGAACGTCAAGTACGTGATCTTATCAAGGAGCGTATATCTTCAGAAATCGTTCTACGAGAACTGCTTATTAATTAATCTCTCAAACTCACTTTTTGAAGAAAATAGGGATAAAACAATACGGTTAATACATGACTAGTGGTAAACTTATCTATCTCGTACGACTTGTTTTTAAGATCAGAATTTGAACATGAGTTTATTTGAACCATTGGATACAGCAACCAAAGCTTACTGCGTTTACCACTCTGCTACATAATTTTATTCGACTGCATAAAAAATATAATGAACTTCGCTTGTGTGTTAGAATAATGTTTTGGTGAGGACGCGAAAAATTTGTGCAGCGCAAATTTTCCCATTACGAGTCATTTGGTCGGAGTTTTTTTCTTTATTTTTTCTCTCCGCAGGCAACAATGAAAATGAGCCCCCGACCTCAACTAATAGCGGGAAATTAAAGCATTCCGCCCACGGCATCTGGCTCTTGGTCAGTTCCTTATTTTTCTTTATTGTCTCGAAACTATTAAAGAAAAAAAATCTATGTTCAGCGAACGAAATTCGGCGTAATTCGTGGACTGCCAAACTTTTATGCTTCTCTCAGAAATATATGGTGACCTTTCTTCAATATTTATTCAATCCGTTTACACCTTCTTAAACTTTTTAGCCTCGTATATTCACCTTCGTCAAGAGTTACGTTTTTGTAGGCTTTTTTCTGAGCTCGTAACTGGGTTCATATAGCATTTGGATATATAACTCTAACATATAACCGATGTGTTGCTGAAATGTGTTTAGCTTTAATCAAAGCGAAAGACATTAGTTTATTATGATTATATGTTGTTGAAATGGTACTAGGTCAATTTTTTAACGGAAATTTCTTTTCTGTTATTTTGTTTATGTTGATGTTTTGTAGTCGATTCGGACGTATCTTTGACTTTCAAATAATTTCATCTATGGCTTAACGCTGTTGACCAAACATCACACATCATCACAAAGTATCTTTTGTACACTGGCTCTATTCGTCAGTAAAAAAAATGTTTTTAATGCATACCATTAAATTTTTGTCTTTGTAAGTATAATTTTTGATGAAAAATGTTTCGGATTGGTGGTATGAACACTTAAAAAACTGTTTTCACACAGGTTTTTTTACTATGTCAATTAAAAATATTTTCCTTAAAAATTTCTTGGTAGTTATTTTATTGATACCACAATACAAAAATTGAATAAAATGAAATCAATATGAATAAGTTGGTTTCAGTAAATATTTTCAAACAACCAACATATATAAAAATATTTTTTTTAGCATTTTAGACAGTTACGGAATAAAAAATAGATTGACCAGATTTATACCCTCTGCAAAAAGAAAAGAGTTGAGCTACTTACTTATTTTGTGATGCTGCATTGGTATCCTATATTTTCAACTATGAGAGTGATCAAAGATTTTTCATTGTCTTATATTTAACATTCAAATGATAGTGTCGACGTACACTGTTGTTAATTACTCGGCATCTAGTACCATTTCAATCGAGAGATGGATAAATAAACGAAATGAAAATTTAGCTTTCGTAGAGATTTAATTATCACCTTTCACTATATTATTATTTATTTCGAAATGCAGTCATTTTGCAGACAGAAAGCGGAAATTCTGTGCAACATTTCTCCGTGTTAATTTGGTGTCGCTTTCCTTGTCGTACATGTGCACTTGCCTTCGGGCCGATTCATTTTCTATTTTGCTGAGAAAAGCTCCTTTTGTAAAATACCAGGTGGAATGCATTACCTACCTTTGTGTTTATTGTTGAGCTCGAAGCATTCCGAATATCTATTTGTACACAAGACTCATTGTGGATAGCATCTTTCGTTCAATCTCTATTTTGACTTCTTTAAATATAAAATATTTACGAAAGGCAAATATAATACAATATATTGCAGCAAATATAGTTGTGTGGAAATAGCATTCACTCCTTGGTCTATCAAAAGTTTTTTTTCTCGTAATACTATTGTAAGCACAGTTCGTTTTTAATACAAAAACCTTAACCTGAAATAAATGATCTTTTTTTTTAAATCCACGTCCGCTCCTAATGTAAAGCATATGGCCTCCTATAAAGGTATCTCAACTTTTTTTTTTACGAGAACTGTTTGTTACTCATTCGCTCAACCAAAGTGAGTAATAAGGAAAGAAGGATAAGGCTAGAACAGGACTAGTGGTTGACTAATCGCTATTGCTACACCCAGATATTAAAGGAACAGAATGGGAGAAGAGAAAATGATGTGAATTGACATTACAAACACCCAGTCTTCGATTACAACTTTAAAATGAATAATTCTCAAATTCACTGTGATCTGACCGGGAATCGAACCCAGACCTGCGTGATCGGTAGAGCAAGCTCTAACTAACTAGGCCACAGCAGGCGATAGGCGAATGTTTTACTAACATAATAACTGACTATTTCAATAAATGCCGATTATTTTGTTCCCTTATTCCTGCAACGTCACTACCACAAAGTTTTAGGTATTGATAGTATTCCGCGGGGTCTGTGAAAAACGAACAAACCCGTGAGCTTGAATCCTAGTATGGACAGCTTAATAAGTGAATTTTTCAACTAATTTATGGGCTTCTGTTGGATAACATGGACGTCTGTGTTATCTCAAGTTCTCTTCATGTCAGTTCGTAAAAACATGGCGTTCAAGAGGTATAAGCTAAACACTAGTATTGTTCTAGTCATATCTTTTTATCATTAATTTCTTTTAAAAAAAGAGATTGATGTCAGAATAACAAGAAATGTTGATATAAACTCCATTAATGTTTATATTACACTTTAAGAGTTTTCACTGTCAATACTTGGTGGAAAGGCATTATATTAAAAAAAAAACACAATTCTACTTTTATTTAGCAAGATTTCGACTGGTTTTGCTCATGACGAGCATTATCAACTGATAAGAAATAAAATTTAACAGTGTTATTTATACAAAACAAAATTAAATAAAAAGGTGCAATAAAAAATGCCGCCTGTGTGGTCGAGTGGTCAACGGTGTTGGCTTCGGCTACAGAGGGCCCGGGTTCAAATCCCAGTACGGAAAGTTTTTATAAATTGATTTTTCAATCGATTTATGAATTTCTGTTCAAAGGCATGGATGTATGTGATGTCTTGAATTCCCCCCTCTCACCCATCCTATCCTATAAACGGGGCGTATCGAGAGCGATTAGCTTACCACTAATCCTGTCCTAGCCCTATCCTTCTATCCCTACTCTCTTTGAAAAAAGAGAGGTTGAGCAACTGAGTAACAAGCAGTTCTCGTAGAAAAACTTCTGTTGAGATAAACTCCATTAGGAGTCCATATGCTTCACATTGGGAGCGGACATGGTTTTAAAAAAAAAAATGGTATTGAAAATAATTTACGAATTATGAATAAGTAACACTCAATTGACTCAAATTAAAAAGGTTTATACCTCTAACGTCTAAGAGTCATTAAGCTAAATTGGTGACTTATAATGTTTGTATTCTTAACTTTTGGTTTTTTTTTTACATTAAGATTATGCTAAAATTATTGTAAGCATCACAACTATGCCAAATGTTCTGACGGGAAAAAATAATACTGAAGTTAGTTTATACCAATTTCGGTCATATTTTTTCATGAACCAAATTTGATCACTTGACGACACACCCAGTATAAATACATAATTATTGCAATATCGGTATTACCAAAACCAAGATTCCATAATTTAGACAACCTATTTCGATTGGAGGATGATATATTAATTTTTAAATAACACATTTTTAACTAGTGTAACATCACCTTAGTTTCAAAAATATATATTATATATTCCGCGTAAAGTAGGGAACTTTTCTTTAACATCTAACACCGAAAAATAAACTACGGCTAAACCATAAATTGGTCGGCAACCCGATGTGGGTTACATGAAAACAATTTTACCCTTTCAGTTTTATATATTATACCATTTATTTTCAACTACGTTTTGCGGTTTTTACGAAATTACTTAATACAATTTTTTGACGGTACACCCGTAGACCAAACAAATAAACTACGATGATTTTTACTCGTTGCATCAGTGTTCGTTATAAGCATATTCGATATTTTTATGAATTATTTTCTAAGAAAAAAATACTGACCTTTGTTGTACAAAAAGTAACATAAATGGTTTTTCGTTTTTCAAATTAAATATCGACTTAACATTAAAGTTATTCAATCCAGTACAACTACTGACTTGACCATTATGTCGATCACTTCATGCTTGTTCAAACATAACATGACCTTAATACGCTAGAATGAACTAGGTACATCCCTTCTGAGATGGAAGCTCTATGATTTTTATAAGCAGTACTACCACATGACTTTTATATAATATTATATATTTGAGCGAACAACTTAAAATCATAGTAAAATGCCCTTGAAGTAATTTAAGGTACAATTTACAGGGTCAATACTGTTTTTTAACTAATCAAAAAATCTTACTATTTGAACTAAACTGGCTATGAAAAAATGTGGGATATCGACTTTGTACGTTGTTATTTCTATTTCAATATACATTTGTCTTAATTTATCTGTTTTTAACACAGCACATCACTGAATTTGCGGTGCACAGCAGAGTGTGAGTATGTCTGTGAGTGTTTAACGAATGTTGACTGGTAATACTTTTGCACTGATGTTAATTATTATTAGTTTATAAATTGTATGCATTTCTTACCAGAATAAACAGTCAACAATAAATTAAAATATCCTATAAGTCACATAAACGAATGGCCATCAACCCAACGGTGGGCTGTCAATACGATAACAACTGGACTAGCTTAATCTCAGGGCTGTTTGTTCAGGTTTGAGAAGAGGCAAATTTTTGTATTACTCTGCTATCCTACATTATATTGCAATGGTTACGAGTTCCATGATTGACACTGAAAAAGGTTCATTGTTTTCGCTACAATTCCATGTTTCAAATGTTATTTATTAAACCGTCTTAGAAAATAAATATGTCTAAAACACCAAATAATATCCATCGCTGCGTTCTTAAATTTAATTAGTATGTATATTTATAAATTATAAATAACGCATTGATGTGAGAATATTCTTTTTTTTTCATTTAACAAGGGGTTCGTGTGAGCCCTTGCGACTCCCCTCTAGCCTACCCTTGCATCAATCTGATCATTGAAAAATACTATTTTATTTTTCGTGGTAGGGTAGTAATGGTATTTGTCGATTGTCACAAATATTAAGGAAACATTATTTTGATTATTTTCACGTGTGATTTAAATCAATTCCAATAATACAAAATCACTGTTTCCTTCCGTTGTACCGTAGACCAGCGGAAGCCGAACCCCTTCACTATACATAGGCAATCATTTGCAGCAACTGTTGGAACGTGTACCATGCAACACTAGAGAGTATCCGAACGTGGTTCGGACGCAGCTATTATTGCCCATAAATATTGAATATTAAATTTTCCTATCTGCAATGCCCTGCATGTATTTTCCATACGGATCCGTGGCAAATAGCAAGTAGCAACTTGCGACTGCGAATGTCTGATAGTACAATTCCGATATTACATACTGTCTGCAGCGACAATAATTCTAAGACATTATATTGCAGAATTGTCTTATACATCATAGTTTATCAATCTTTTTGTGCCCATGGTCTCTTTTGAGTTTCAAATTTTTCTATTGCCTTCACACTCGGTTTTTTACATAAATATATAAGTTTTACGAAACTAGGGCGCACAATTATTTCGAGATTGATGATTCAGGAAAAAGTGAGAAATTGAAGGATTCCAAAATAATTTTCAATTCTTTGTTGTTGGCTTGCAGATTTCAAAATTTTACCCTGCAATTTATGAATTTCCCTAAATTTTATAATCTGGGAGATTTTTTTAACCTCTGCGTTACGCTGCCCAATTTTAAGAACCTGGGAGTTTATGGATTTGCCCGTGGTCCCGAAAACTGTGCTATGACTCCCTTAAAATTATTTTTCTTCTGTGGCCCCCTTTGAACATGCTGTGGACCCCAGGGGAGCACGTAGCTTCTGGTTGAGAAACCGTGTTATACAGATAGATCGCGAGATGATTTACAGTAAATTGCTAGTCATTTTTTTCAATAAAACTTTTAATAACATATCTACAAATTACACAACGTAATGAATACATTCAACATTATCTGACGTACACCCGGTCCCTGTTATTAAAAACAATTTATTCAATTGCAACGGAAAACTATCAAAAAAAATGTGTTTCACATTCAATATTAATTAATAAAACGTTAAGTTTCTGAACACGATCAATATTTTATATAAAAAAGATAAAATATTCTTTTGTTCTAATTTCACATTTATTATCAGGACTGATTTCGTTTATCACAGATCAGTAGAAAATGCTCCTTGAAAAAGCAAAAGCGGTCGTTATCATATTAAATAAATGTAGAATTAGTACAAAAGACTGTTTTATTTCTTGAATATAAATATTAAGAATTAACACATTAAAAATCATTATATGATGCTGACGAATCATGCTGCCAGTTTTCTGATTAATTAATTTATAGTTTATGTATTCTGGATATTAACTTGAAGTGTTAGGTGTTTAAATTCATCTAAGCTATTCAAAAAAGAGTATTAAACCTTTGCCCATAATAAAGGTGATTTAAAACAAATCAAGTAGTATTTCATATATTAATTACCATGTATGATAATTTTTTTAATGATTGAAATGTCAATAACTTTTTACACTTTTAAGAGCTTAATATTGGTTTTCATATTTTTTCTCTTTGTTTTACATAAACAGTCACTCATTTGAGTCATTAAAAAACACCGGCCAATCCACTGGATCGCTTTTATAAAGTGTTTATTGATAACGAATGTAAATTTAATGGCGATTTCATAATTACTCCACTCGCTGGCGACTAATTCCGATTTAAGGTTTTTATTTTCGAATAATCTGTACACTTTATAGCGCCACCAATAATTCAGTACCTGTTTGTTTTTGTCACAGCAATCTCACTAATTGCGTAGTTAATTAAACACAGATAGCAATAAAACATTATTTTATTGCTTCTACTAATAATTGACATTTTGATGAAAGTCTGAGATATTTTTCAGTTCTAAATGTATAGTTTACCTAAGTATACACAATTAAAATAACTGATAAAATAACAAAATGAACATGCTCTTTGATAGTAATTTAAAAACAAATATTATGAATTGCAACTTATTACCAATACACCAATCCGGGTCAGGTAAAAAAAGGTGGCACCGACTCCAATTTTAAATTGAAAAAAAAACCCACTCCAAATTGATTTTTTTCAAATATGTCTGTTCAATTATCATATCTGTATACCATCATATCACTTTAGTTACTAAAAATATTCTAGTAGATTTCACCAATCAATATGATTAATAGACTATTTTCAATATCTTTTCAGCTTCTCTTTTCAGGAAAAGGTGAAGATAGACTAAAGGTGTAAGGACAGGTTTTATAGAATAGAATGCGTCTGAAAGATTTTATACTTAGGAGGAGAGATTAAAAGACTGTTGTTACATGGCAGCAGATAGTTGGAAATCTTTACATGTGTCAACTTTGAGAGAATCATTGCACAAAATCTTGAAAAAAATATTAGAAATTAGCACATTAAAAATTGTTATAAGAGACATTGCGGAAGCAACAGCACAAATTTAATACGTGCTAAATGTGATGAATAATATGTAACCGAGTGGTTAAATTGCGATGTGAACGATTTTGGATTCCAAATCAGACCTTAGAAGAACAATTTTGAGAAGACAAAGAAGATATATTGTTCCTGCAATCTAAAGCTTTTCAGTACTTAAATTTCGCCAAGTGGTTTGAAAGCCAAGGAGAGTGTTACTCAGGACAACTTATATATCTTAAAAAAAATCGTAATTTAGCAGCTTCAAAAAGAACAGTTAGCTACTTTAGATAAATATCAATAATTGGATTTCTTAATTAATACTGAAGCCATATGTAAATCTAGACAAGTAAAAATTATTCATACTGAATGTATATGTCGTTACCTGTCAATTATATTTTTTTCGATTATCCGGATTTTCCCATATCCGTACTGCTTTCATCCTCAATTGTATAATCGAGGTTCTACTGTATAACATATTGGAACTGGATTCGGAGATCAATTGAGCCATAGCTTAATTTACAATCACGATGTCGGTCTAATCCTTATACTTAATCAATATCCTTGCAAATTGTATCTTATTGTTCTACTGTTATGATGTTACGGTAATGTACAGTGTGTTAACGTATTCTTGACAATAGGTCTTAATCCCCCACATAGTCGTATTTATTAATGAGTATATTTGCATGTCGTGCATTTATCTAGGCAGTATTCAAATCAAGTCTTTTTGACAGTATTTAATTAGATATTCAGTATTTATATCGACTGTGGAAAGGAAGAAGGACGTCACCCACAGTTTTTTCAAAACAGTTTTTTTCGATAATCACAATGTAACAAATTTGATACACGTTCCATCAAAAGGATGCAAGCTGCAAATGCCGAATCTTAATTTAGCTTAATTTAGCTTTTAAGTTTGAAAAAGATGAGCTTGTAAAAAAATAAAACCAAGAAAAAAGACTGAAATAAAGGTTTTTCCTAGACAATTTCTTAAATTAATATTAGATTATGTTAATTAAACACCAGTTTAGAAGTCATCGTGCACTTAAAGGTTGTGTATAATTCATCATTTGCATATGGTCCAAAATCATCAAAACACGTTTTTAGCGCCTCCTGTAAAATTTGATATGTATTGGTTACGTCCTTTTTCCTTTCCACAGTCGATATTAAATGGTCATTATTTATAGATAATAGCAGGTATTTTTTTTTTTTATTATTTTAACAAATTCTTCGGATTTTATGTACAAAAAGCTAGTAAAGTTTATTTTAATTTTACACTCTCATTTCAAATACTGTTATGAAGTAATATGTTATACTCCATTCTTTTTTCATACATTTTATCACCTTGTTCAGATTTTATGCTCGCTAATGCTCCACAGCATTTAATAGCATCATAATATCTTATTTATGTGAATGCAAATTATGCTATCGTATAATCATGCATTATAAAAATGACAGTTACGTCGTTCAAGTTTTAATATTTTGACATCCAAATAGCGTCTCCGTAACACAAGGCTACTGCCACCCAGGGACGTCTTGTGGGCAAAGGCAAGTAGGCAGTTGCCTAGGGGCGGCAAACGATCGGGGTTTTTTTATCACTCCATTTATCATCACACGAATTTAGCTTAGAACAAATATGATGCCTCCAATGTCTTCGATAAAAAAAATCATTTTTTTTTTATTCGATAAACTTGTTTTTCTTTTCTGCATCACACCGAAGATGATTTCTCCTCAATGATACAGTTAAGATACATTTTTTAAATACAATTTGATAGGCAACAATAATTGATAATTAAAAATATAAAGATATTAATCAAGGTTAATTAAATACATATAATTGGTATAACTACTTGTAAAAAAATCATTTAATAAAAATACATATCCAATGGTTATATCATTATGACCGATGGATATACAGTACATAATAAACTAAATATAAGATTTACCGATGGTGGCAATATAGGTCGAAGCTTGGGCTTAAATTAATACAAATCATGGATCAAAATTTTATTTGGAAAAAAAGTAAGGGCACTATTTTAAGCTCTGCCTAGGGGCGTCACATAGCCTAGAAACATCACTGCTGCCACCACTGGCTAAAGCACTACGTCAATCCTTTCATGCTCAGTCGAAGTTTATTTATTTTCACTTTTTTTATCAAGATCAGGACCGGTTTCGCTCATGGATAGCATTATCAACGGATAAGAATTATAATTGAACAGTGCTATTTATACATTTTTATTTGCCGCTTGTGTGGTCGAGTGGTCAACGTTGTTGGCTTCGGCTACGGAGGGCCCGAGTTCAAATCCCGGTACGGACAGTTTTATAAATTGATTCTTCAATTGATTCATGAATTTCTGTACTAAGGCATGGATGTTTGTGATGTCATGAATTCTCCCCTCTCACCCATCCTATCCTATGAACGGGGCGTATCGAGAGCGATTAGCTTGCCACTAATCCTGTCTTAGCCCTATCCTTCTATCCCTACTCTCTTTGGAAAAAGAGAGGTTGAGCAACTGAGTAACAAGCAGTTCTCGTAGAAACACTTCTGTTGAGATAAACTCCATTAGGAGTCCATATGCTCCACATTGGGAGCGGACATGGTTTAGAAAAAAATATACAAAAAAATACGTAAAAAGTGTAATAAACAATTGGCATTAAAAAAACTTACAAATTGCAATAGAAATTACGAATGACCCTAAGCTTTTTTTTACCCATGTCCGCGCCGAATGTGGAGCATATGGCCTCTTAATGGAGGTATCTCAACAGAAGTTTTTTCTACGAGAACTGTTTGTTACTCAGTCGCTCAACCTAACTTTATTCAAGGGGAAAAGGGATAAGGCTAGAACAGAACTAGTCTTTAACTAATCACTATTGCTACACCTAGTTATTAAAGGATGAGAAGGATTGGAGGAGATGAAATAATGTGAATTGACATCACAAACACTCAGTCTTTGATCACAACTTTGCATTGACTTATTCTCAAATTCGCTGTGATCTTACCGGGAATCGAACTCAGACCTGCGTGATCGGTTGAGCAAGCCTCTTACCAACTGGACCACAGCAGGAATATCATTTAACTAATACCGGTAATGTAATCCCTTTTCACAACGCTAAAATTAACAATGGACATATGTTCGCATATAATTGTGCAGTTATTTATATAAAAATTAACATAGTATCACTTAAACGGCTATTTTTTTTAATACCTCACCAATTAACTTAATATAAATTATGTCAAATGTATCTTTCCGTTATTTGCAAAGAGGTCATGGTTAGAAAATAACCGAACGTGAAATATTTTCCGTAAAACTCCAATTACGGGGTAAATAAAATGGCTGTCATTTGTCATTTCGTTTCATTACGAAATGATTGAATGCGATCATTCAAAGTGATAGCCAATATCAAACAAAATGTCTTCGTTAAAATTGACAGCGCAAAAAATAGGCAAATATCCCTCTGATAAGTGGCCAGATATATTGCGCACGTAAATCAAATGAAATTTGATTTCAACAATCTATTATTATACAAACGAATTGTTATTACGCTCCATTTGACATTTTGTAGTTTTGATTTGAAAAAAGAACATCATTTTATTGCGTAACCTTAGCCCACGCTTTTATGATTGCGACATCTATTGATGACATTTATTAGCTGTTGAAAATTAACATGATTTTAGTGCAATTATATACATAAATCTATCATAATTTCGTTATTATAATAACGTTATTTTTTTAACCAATACCGTTAATGCTGAATTAAACCCGATGAGAGTTTATATAATGCAGTGGGATTTATGCGTCCTGGGTTTTTACTGTCCGTCAAAGGGCGGGTAAGTCTCAAAACATGTTTTTTCACTTGGTTCTTTAAGGTCTAGCAACATTCTGGAAGTATTTTTAGCATCGTAGGGAAAGTGTTAAATAAACTTTTGGACTGTTTTTAATATAAGGTATGCAATAAAATATATATTTAATGACTAGTATTTATAAAGAATCATTTACATTATTGATCTGTATTTTAAACTCATGACTAGTTTTTTGTCGACAATCAAACACGTTTTTATTATATCAGCTTTTGACCAAATTTAAAATAAATGTTGACCTTTCTTGTTTTATACTCACGAAGTATTTGATTTATACTGGTCATTTGTTTAACAAAATAAGTTCATTAACTTATTCAAATATTGAGCGATCAAATATTAGTTTCTATCTAACCGTAAAGGTGTAAATCAGCACAGATGGTCAAATTTAACAATCCTTAGTAGTAGTACGTAACGATGTTTATTTATTTGTTGATAATATATAATATTGATTAAAATATTTTTTTATTTAAAAGTTTTGGAGTCTCCCGGGTTAGAAATCGCTTATTTAACCGATTCAATTCAATTTTTGTCGCTGTGGGGTTAAAAAAAATCAACCATAAACAGTAGTAATTTAGATAATAAGGCGAGTACCAAAGTCTGAAAAATCAGGCTATTGAATAAAAAAATCGCTGCATTATACCTATTGGTAATAATATTGTTTCCCGTAACAGAGTAACCCGTTACCCTTTGTAGGGGCGTAGGGGGCGTAGCTCATAAAATAACTTTACGACGCCCGTACTTACATCGAGTTTAGTAGCTATAAACAGCCCGCCTAGCGCTCACCTTCCGTCAAATAAACGACTTGCAACAAGCGAAGAGGTTTTTGATATTGGTTATAAAATAAACGATTTTACGATCGTTACATTTACAAACAAACAAAAAATGGCCTTTTACAATATGTTTAACTAAACAGTGAAAACAATATTGAGATTTTATTAAACAACCCTATTTTAATGAATCAAAAATAAAATACTAATTCATACCACTAAGTCAACATTTTCTGGGTGGGATATGTAGGTATAATATGCATGGTTAAATTATACATTGCAGGTGATTGATAATGACTTCTTTAATATGAGCAGTCGATAAAACAGAAATCTATAAATTAAATGGAACGTTTGGAAAAAAAGTAGAGACATCTAGCAAGAATCTAGGCAAATTATTTGAAATGTTGAAAATTTTCGTATTTTAATGTTTTAGTGGTATTTGACGCCGAAAGAATAAGTAACAAAACACTATATTAACTAACGTTTTAGCATGATAAGTACGTTATAATATTATTTCAAATATTAATTTAACAAAATGAATAACCTAAAATTGTCTTTTTAGTTTTGCTTGTATTGTTTTTTTTCATTTATTTTCGGTTAATTATTACAAGTTTTTTTTTAATTAAAATAATAAAATATATATAATTTAAGACAGGGAGAAACTATTACAAGTTTAAGTAATGAAATTATTGAGGTTTTACTATGTAAAGTTCAATGAAATTAGTCCAAAAAATCACTGATGTCATTTCACTCCTCAGACTTCTGTGCGTATTCAGCAACGAAAGCAAACGAAATGTTTCGTTATTAAAAAAAATATGTCGCAAAAAACCACTTTCCTCGATCCTCCGCAATACAGTTAGTAAAAAAAACGAATAAGTTGTAAACTTTTGTGGGAAAACATTCTTTCAGTGTTTACAGCAAAATTTAAGCGAATATATGTATAATGTTGTGTAAGACAAGATTCGCTTAACTCGATTCAAGTTTCCGTTACTCAATCTCGATGTTTGAAAAGCAACGGCGTCGCGGCGCATAAAAAACGGCGTCGGTATTGGACAGGCTCGGGCGTAGGAAGCGGGCGAAAGGAGGATGTCGTGTGAATGGGTGTCATTAGTTGGGTCGTCTGCCCGATTTCCTTTTACCCCTTCTCCGGTAAAATTTACGCGTATTCAGACGCACACTTGTATGTTGTGATTTTATCCGTAAATCATTTCTTACCCGAAGTATTTTTTTTTCATTCGTATACTTAATAATAAATCGAAAATATCGTAATATTACTGTGACTGTACAGTTTTATACTTCAAGTTCTTTTTTTTGGTTCATTTTGAAAACTTTTTTGGGCACAAACAATTTTGAATATCATTTGTAACCGTGTAAAATATATTTTTTTAAATACTTATCCAACCAAAATATCTTTTTTATTTATACATATAGTTTACTGAAAAAATAAATTGATAATATTAGTTTGACATACGAGGGTATTATTTACAAAGCCCAGTTCATTCCAAAATTGTTGAAACATGAATGTAATTTAATCGATAGAAATAAATTTTGAAATCAGTCTGAAACATGGCTAAATAACACACAAAATATCATTCCAAAGTAATGTAAAACTAAAAATACTTTTAAAATATACACTGTTTTTTAAAATTAAATTAAAGTTTTATTTTTTAACCATTTCGGAATAGCTTAAATCAATTTAAATTTTTTTACTGTCAATATTTGATAATATCATCAATATAATATCCTTTTTTTTAATCACTACAGGTTTTCTGTTCTATTTATACTAAACCAATTTAAAACTTTTAAGGGTATATACAAAAATTAATAATAAAAATATGAAAGGATTTTATAGATAAAGATACAATATATGAATAAGTTACACAAAATTGACTTAAATTAAAATGTTTAATACCTTATTACAAATAAATGATACTAATATTTTGAGTTTATCTTTAGATTTACTTAAGTTATTTTATATGTTAGGTCTGAATTTTTCATTTTACAGCAGAGCCATTTAAAGTTTGGTAGATGTTTAAAGTATTTTTATAAAAAAATATGATCTCTCACAGCTTTAAATTTGTTTTGAATAAATAAAAACAGATATGTCTATAAATTTGAATTGTTCAAATTTGTACACTCGCACAATTTTTGTCACTAACGTCTCTGGTATCTGGCATATTCAGACGTTCAAGTTCACGGATGAATTTGAATTGACGTTTGGTAAATAAGTCGGTTTACCAAACAAAAAATAGAAAGTGACTGGCCATAGTTAAGTAGTTTGCCAATTTAAATGAACATGTTAATCTTCCTGCCTCACCATTTTTATATATTACATTTAAGTAAATATAATTAAGCTTCCTAAAATAATTACGCATTTTCCAGCGAGAAAAATAACTCCTGAATACGCCTAAAGACGAAACCCGGGTCGTTAGTGACAAAATTTTGCAGGAATGTACACAATTCAAACAATTTAAATTTAATATTGAAATTCCAAAAAACATCTTCAGAAGAAATCTGAAATTTATATGTTTTATGTTTTCACTGTATTTTAATATGATTAAATGAAATAAGTGATTTTTCTCCCACAATATTCAAGTTAAAAATTACTAATTCTTTTTTTTTAGATCGAGCAAAAGTCACATGCCCAACAATTCTAATTAATCAAATATGACTACCCTACAACAATCGCTAAATAAGAAAAATGATTATCAAGATTGAGAAAAGTGTGTTATGTGCGTTTAAAATTCAGACACATGTAAAAAATCATTTAACACTTGCGCTGACAGTGATAGTATGTGTGCTGCCTTACTGATCTATAAATTAAATAAATATTGAATAAATACACACATATTGTAAGTATTGAGTCAAACCAACATGCTGATGTATAGTATTTTTCAACAAAAACGCTGTTATAAACAATTACTAAGCCAGTTTATAAAACCGTAACATTTGGTTGGAAAATACTGCGGATGAATTCTTTATTTATGCTTTTCAGGGCACATAAAACACACGTGGTAATTTTTTGTCAAAAATATTGATAAATGTTTGGTTTTTCTTAGAAATGTAAGTATATACGAAAGTTGCGGGCAACATTGAAAAGCTATTGAGATTCCGCTCACGTATGAAACCTGGAAGTATAATAGTACAGTATAGTGATGAGAAACTTTTTTTTTACAGATTCTTGCAAACTGTTTTTCATTCAGAATTTGAGCATAGAAATGTTTGGGCACTTTTTGTGAGAAGGAAATACTTTTTTGGCGTTTTATAAACTTATTGTACGACACGTGTACATTTTTACAAAGCTCGGTAATCCAGCTTCACATAATATTAATAAAGCCAAAACATAATCGATTATATATAATATGTATATATGTATGTGATCGTTGGTTGAGATGTTGAAGTATTTGAGTCCCAACACGGAAACTAATTTTCGAATCGATTAATGGAAATATGTTTAAAGTTTGTCATGTCTGAAAGCCCATATAAAAACCGAGAACGATTAGCTAATCACCAGTGTTATATCAAACTAATCTTCTGTATTCCCTTTTGGAATATACATAAACGTTGTTCTGGCGTAAGTCTTTTCACCATTTAATGGTAAACCAAACTGAGCATAAATCATCCGTCAGCTGTGAAATTAACTGAAATTGCTAATTCTAAAAACACACCTCTAAAAAAACACCCGTTAGTGTTGAAAAAAAAGTCTATTGGAATAAAAACCGATACGGTATAAAGTTGAAGTGTTTTTTTTTTATAAGAAAACTTTAAAATTTTATCAAACTATATCAGTGACTAAAGAGTTTAATCCCAGCATATCAGCATATCTCCATATATCTATTATTATATATACATATCGACTGTGGAAAGAAAAAAGGCGCTAAAAACGTGTTTTGATGATTTTGTGACATATGTAAATTATGAATTATACACAACCTTTAAGTGCACGGACACTTCTAAACTGGTGTTAAATTGACATAATCTAATATTGATTTAAGAAATTGTCTATAAAAAACGTTTATTTCAGTCTTTTTTCTTGGTTTTAATTTTTTACAAGGTCATCTTTTTCAAACTTAAAAGCTAAATTTAGATACTAATTCGGCATTTTCAGCTTCCATCCTTTACGTCATTTTTCCTTTCCACAGTCGATATGTATATCTATGTAATCAGTTTCTCCTCAAATTTATTTAATTTGTTACTTCTATTTAGTTAGTAGATTCACGTCACACATCTCCTATTGATTATTGGATTTAAATACTCATCGTTGATTGGTTAACTCTGGACGAATTAAAACAAATATATACATAGTAAAAACTTTGGAAAATGAAAATTCTCATTTTTCGAAATAAGCACACGTTGTGGAGGAACGAGCTTAAAAAATATTATCCGTTGAAATATAATATTCCGTACAGCTAGTTGTAATAAATTTAACTGTGTCGATATTCGCAGATTTTTTTGTGAGAAATTTGAATATTCCTCTACGCGAATGTTTGATTTTGTAAGATACCTGCTATGAATAGTAAACATTGTCAACTTAGTTTAATTGCACACAACGTCCGGTCCACATTTCAACCATAAATAGTTCTTCATTTCGTACGATTTTTATTTTTTTAAACATCTAAGTAAAATTATCATTCAAAATTCTTTGGTTATAGACGTTTGCATATCATCACTTCAAAGTTTACTTTCATAGCTGTAAAAACTCGTTCATGTTTTTGTTTAAATTCTTTTACTCTCAGGTCGTGTACATATCGACTGTGGAAAGGAAAAAGGACGTAACCCACACATATCAAATTTTACAGGAGGCGCTAAAAACGTGTTTAGATGATTTTGTGACATATGCAAATTATGATTTATACACAACCTTGAAGTGCACGGATACTTCTAAACTGGTGTTTAATTGACATAATCTAATATTAATTTAAAAAATTGTCTCGGAAAAACCGTTATTTCAGTGATTTTTCTTGGTTTTTATTTTTTACAAGGTCATCTTTTTCAAACTTAAAAGCTAAATTTAGATACTAATTCGGTATTTTCAGCTTCCATACTTTTGATAGAATGTGTGTCAAGTTGTATACATTGTGATTATCAAAAAAAACTGTTTTGGAAAATTGAGGGTTACGTCCTTTTTCCTTTCCACAGTCGATATGTATATATATTTCCTATAAACTTATAGATGCGCGTGTTACATAATTATGCAACAACGTCCACGGGCCAGAATATGCAGAATGCTTGTGAAACAAATATTATTTTTGGTTACCCATAATCAGTGCTTTTTTGAAAATAAAAGAAACCAGAACTAACTTCTTGTCAAGATTTTTTCTCATCTGTTTCCGTTCCAAATTTCAAGCATACAGATTCTTAATGGAGGTATCTAAACTGATTTTTTTTTACGTGGACTGCTTGTTACTCGAATACGATATTTTTTTAATCTCCATTCGACAGATACTATTTAAAAAATTAATAAAGAATGAATTTTAAATAAAAGCTGAAAAAAAAATATTAATGTATTTGATTTTGTTAACGTTTGACAATTTTTTAAAAATAAATAGTGCGTTTTCGTTGAGATGCAATTTTTTAATGAAAAAAATAGGAGGTCTCTTCTTAAGCACGCCACTGGCTCCCTGTTCATTTTTTACTAACAAACTTTATTGCAATATGATAACAAGGAATGTATATCACAACTGGGATGATTTGAAACTACTATTAAGCTAGATTCTATCAATTAGACGATTTTTTGTGTATAATCAATTTTATATTGTTTCTTAATTAGATGTGTCTCTGTATACTCCTACCCTCGAAACATGTATATTCGATTTATCTCACTGTTGCTTTATGGTAGTGAAATATAAACAGCGTTCACTCAACATTTTCTGTCAGCATACCGACGGACTAAAAAAAATATTCTGCATTAGCAAGTATACTAATAAATTATTCATAAAACATATCTGCATTAAACAGTATGCAATCAAATTAAACGTAATAATCGGCAGATTAAACAAATTTTGTTTTCTCTGTTATAATCAATCTGTGATTACATGTTTTATACATCATCTCGATTAAATGTTTTAAAATCCAGCAAAAACGTTTCAAAAATTTAATATATAAAACATTTTGGTACAAAACGACGAACTGAAACTTTTGACGAAATTGCAAGTCAATTTTTGCAGAAGCTCGGCGAAATCGTCTATACGTAAAAGGGTTAAGTCAAGGTAATTGATCAAGTCGCCACCATGCGTAGTTGTGACTTTTGTTTTATTGTTGTGTTGTTTCCTTATTTGTATTTTTTCACAAGAATAAAATAAACTATCAATTTACTTAATAAAATGAAACGAAACTATGCTTCATTTAATATCACTTTGAAGTAATACTTTTAGTCGCTTTAAAAGCGTTGGTCTAACTAAAACCTTCCCTTGCCCGAAATGTAATACTCGCATCGTAAAAACTTTTTATGTTCAACCTCGTAAGATTGTTTTTCTCATATGAAAAGCTTTCATTTAATTTGGAGATTAAATGCTCGAGAAAATGTTTCTTCTGTGAATTTTATTTTAATTTAAACAGTATAATATCAATTTAAGGTTTGGGTGTATTATAACGTCACGTCAAAAATAAATTAAACTCATTCTAATAATGAAATTTAATAGTACCAAAATAATCACTTGCTTTCCTTGCTTAACACGGCTTTGTATATAGCTGGGAGAGTGAGATAGTAAATGACTCACGAAGAAACCAATATGATTTTAGTCGTAATTCATTTGCTTTTCTTCTTTTACACTGCTTTTTCAATAGTAGGCAGAGTAAAAAATATTCTATTTAACTAAACCGTGAATCAATATTGACTCAAAGTCACACTTTAATAGCATATTTCTTACACCAGAAAATTATTAATGCAATATAATAGTTTTAATAGTGAAATCACTTTAAATATCTTTAAATATCTTTAGCTGTATTTTTTCTTATTTTTATTTCATTGCAGCCACGCTTGGAAACGACAACATCATGCTTTCCGTGAACAATCATATGGAGTATTCAGTTTCCTTTCATTATTTATAAGATCTGAATATAAAAAAAGACGCATGCTGCTTGGGTTATTATTTTCATTAAAAAATCATGAAATTTTCTTCTTCGTCATTTTAGGTAATATTCTACAGCGCCTCCTTCGAAATTTTCTAGATCATTAATTTTTATAAAAGCTGAGAGCCCTCTACGAATATTTTATCGATAGCTGGTTTTTATAGGTAAATGTCGGGAATGTCACTCGTTACATTTCCAATAAATACAGCAACCTGTTAAGAGATTGCCCTGGGAAAGAAACCACCGCACCTGTGTTTTACTCACCTTTTAAGAATAGGGTTATCAAAAGAACAAAACCCTTTTTTTATTTAAATAATTGATAAGAATATTAACAACAACGTTGTTGTAAACACATGTAAATTCCATCGACTTTCATACTAAATAAGCAATCCAAAAACACATTACTGGTATAAAAATTCAGATTATAATTTGCCATTGAGTTATATCTTCTGATATCAACTGTCGAGCCTTAAATTTTGAGTCTATCTCCAGGCATAGAAACACTAGAGGATTGGAGTGTTGCTTTTTTTAGCTACTGCAACTAGCTCTGCTCCGGGACCTAATATGTTACTTCTTCTGGCTGAGCTTTATAGTCTGCTCTGCTGCAGGTAAAATAAGAAATATATGAATGCAAAAATTGAAAACTAAAAAAGTGATTTTTAAAATATGGTTTATGATTCATAATTTTCATTTTAAATTATACTTAACAAAATAGCCGAAAGAAAATCGTCTTTTATTATCAGTATCTTCTGGCTTAAAATTAATTTTACTGTTGGAAATAACCTCATGGCACTTGTTTGAGTAGTGGGCAAACTGGGGACCCCTTAAGAGCTTAAAGTGTCAACAGAGTGAGTTTATTTATCACCAGACAGTGTAAGTTACGTATTTTAAATAATTCTAGTTTTTCAAAGTATCAAATAAAATATTTTCATTGAAATTCATCACGAAAATTTAAAAATAATACTCAGGCAGTGGAGTACTACAAATTGACGATGTTTTCCGGGCAAAACCGCATCGCTCTTAGTTCTGTTCTTGCGACGCTCGGAAAGAATATACAGTTAATTAAAATACTGCGTTATGATTTCCTTACAGTTAGCATAAAGAACTAAGTACGTAAATTAATACATAGTATTATATTTTAATTTAAAGTACAGATGGAATTATTAGTTTAAAATATATTTTGTCCCAACGATATCGTGAAGCCGAAATGAATATAAATTATGACATAATTCTTAGGAAAGTAAATACGCACTTTAAACCAACTCTATTTATAAATTAAAAATGACTAATGTCACTTTGATGTTATTGAATAATTTATTTATTTAATCTGTTTAGTTTTATACTTAGATACAAAGAGATCAATTTATTATCTCAAATTTAGAGTCGCCCCACTATAGCTTAGAGATTAAGACTACTCTATAACAATTCTAACTTATAATGGATTAGGTACCCATAATAAATTTGAGGTTAGGTTATTTCAATTTTTTTATGTGCAAATCAAACATTTTATTATTTTATATTTACCTTTCTTTTTTGCCCGTCACAAAATACGGTTTTTAATAGAATAATAGTGAGTAATAGATTTTTTATAAAATATGTATTTATAATAGTATGTATATATTTATATTATACGTTATAAGAAACTTCTCTATAGAGGAGAACGCTATAAAGGGGCGTACTGTATATAAAAAAACTCTGCGAAAATTCTAAATAATATATCAATTTTATACCACTAGAAAATGGTATGCCTTATCAATGTCCTTAAAATTGGTTGTGCAGTCCACATTTATCATAAAATCGTTTGACAGCAAATACATGGTGCATCAATATCCTCTTTTTTTATGTATTACATATCGACTGTGGAGAGGAAAAAGGGTGTAACCCACAGTTTTTTCAAAACAGCTTTTTTCGATAATCACTATGTATATAACTTGACACACGTTCTATCAAAAGGATATAAGCTGCAAATGCCGAATTAGTATCTAAATTTAAATTAGAATTGTTCAAATTATGTACATTCACACAGATTTTGTCACTAACGACCCGGTTCTTGCCTTTCAGCATCTTCACGCGTTCAAGTGCATGGATGAACTTGAACTGACGCTTAGTAAATGAATGTTTCGTACTTTTATGTTTGAAAAAGTTGGGCCTGTCAAAATTGGAAACAGTAAAATAGACTTAAAAAAAGGTTACTCTTAAACTATTTATTAAATTATTATTAGATTATTTTAATTAAACACCAGTTTACGAGACTTCGTGCACTTCAAGTTTGTGTATATTACATAATTTGCCTATGGCCCAGAATCACCATAACAGGTTTTTTGCGCCTTCTGTAAAATTTGGTATGTTACGTCCTTTTTCCTTTCCACGGTCGATATTAGTTTATTACTGGTTTCAACAAACAATATTGTATCCAATAATATGCCAACCCTTGATTCCGCGTAAGAATCCAGGTGCAGGTGGATCTTCCATAGGTAGTTCCAGCACTTGATCTGATCGTGTTTGTTTTATCGTAGGCGTACATACAATACAGAAAACCGTAACTAGATACTAAGGAATTCTTTGTAACGAGATAACACTTGATACACGTTATATCAAAAGGATGCAAGCTGCATTAGTCGAATTGTAAAAAATTATAACCAAGAAAAAAGACTGAATTAAAGGTTTTCTTAGACAATTTCTTTAATTAATATAAGATTTTGTCAATTAAACACCAGTTAGAAGTCTCCGTTCACTTCAAGGTTGTGTATAATTCATAATTTGCATACGGCTCAAAATCATCAAAACACGTTTTTTGCGCCTCCTGTAAAATTTGATATGTGTGGGTTACGTCCTTTTTCTTTACATAGTCGATATATGTATATTTTCGCATGTGTCTTATCTAAAACTGTAAATATGCATATATTATAGTATACCTTTTTAAAGTTTTATTTTGACATTATTATATTTTGTATAGTATGTCGTATATCATTTAGCCGTAAAACTGTTAATTTTTTTTGGCTCACGTATCTTAAAGAAAATCAGTATGAAACCGAAAAAATGATTCATTATGGCTGATTTACAACTAGAAACAGATTAAAACTAGTTTTTTTTCTATTTCTATATGTTTAATCATTAAACTACTTATCCCTTCAAAGGAAATTTGAGAGAGAAAACCAGTTTATAGTAAAGCATTTGTAGTAGAGAAATCTTGATTTCTTCTTTTATCCCCTTCAAACTCTTAATATCTCAATAGCAATTGATTTTACTTGAACTGCTCGTTATTCCGTCTCTAAACGTATATTTTCCAGATAGGGAAAGAAAATATATAGATAAACTTATATGTACGAATGGGCTAGAAGTAAACTTATTGCTTTCACTACTTCTAGGTTTTATTATTGAAAGTTCGTGTAGGTATTTATCACTTTAAATTATCAAAACAGCCTGAAAAAAAAAATGTTTAGTGTTACCACCACAAAAAAAAACTACATTTATGTAAAAGTTTGTTGACAATAATATGTGATGTAGAAATTGATGATGCCGAGGAAATAAAGTTCATCAAACTAAACGGCTAACATTTAAAAAGTTTTGTCTTTTTGTTATTTAACTTTCAACATATTACTCTTCAATTGTATCACTTTTATTTTAATATCACAAACGTTTTTCTTTTTTTTTTCCAAAGATTAATTGAGAAGAACATGAACGAAATTCGGCAAAGAAATAATCTTTTGTTTCCAGTTTTCTGTAAATACTAATTATTCTCTTGCAAACTTAGATCTCTTCTTTGTCGTCGGTTGTTATTGCCTGAATTAAAATCTTATATTTATAATTAACGCAAGTATCCTGTAACAGCGCCAGGTAATCATTTCGCCGAAAGCTTTATTATTCCAGGAAATTTTGCCTCATCACGATTTCAATTAGGTAAGCAGGTATGTCTAAATTAATCTCAGACAAAGCAATCGCTCATCTACATCGTGATATTTCACTTTATTCAAAACAGCCTACCTAACATTGTAATTGTGTCTAATGATTTACATGTTTTGCTTATCAAAGGCTTCTCCCAAAAAATATTGGCAATCGATATCTTGAAACTCTACCGAATGATAATCAAACTCTTCATAGAGATATGATAAATCCTTCATACATATTATTTTTAAATATTTATAACGTAAGTAACACTTTATGATATAAAAAAAAACGCTTCGAATTTATTTATTAAGGTCAGGATAAGCTTGTGATGAGTGAATATAAAGAAATATAGAATTAGTATTGAGAGTGAACAACTTTAAAGTTACTTAATGATACATATTATAAAAAAATATGATATACCTACCAACTGCAAACATTATGCACGGCACTTTTGAAGATTTTGTGACATTATGAGTTTGCTCTGACTTAATTAATACCCGAGGTGACGTATGCAATATGCAATGAAAATCAATATTTTTCAATAACTTAATAAAATTCTAATAAATCGATATGACTATAATATAAGCTTATGTTTATGGATATTTTCTCTTATTTATAATCTAGTTTAAACTATTGGCAAGGTATTTTAGGGTATTTTCGTTTCTTTAAATCTGTTCACTAAAATTATGTAAATTATTCACTAAACGGCAATTAGTATAAACAAATTTTCCCAAAACCTCACTTTTCTAAGCACGCCCCGATTGGCTACGTGATTTAGATAGTCACCTGGTGCAATTATCAAATGAGAAATGAAAATTATGAACAAAGGGTGGGGAACTACTTTTGACTTTATCTACGTGACTAATTATAATCGTTTTGATAACATTGCAAGTATTGCAGTAACTAGCAAAAACTATATCATATTTTAAAAAATCGTTGAAGAAATTTTAATCATGGATACTTTTCTTCCGTTGAATTAAACAGTTAGTCAATATTTTCTAAAAATACAGATTTTAGAAGAATTTTTTGTCAGGGGCTTATCGATGGAGTCTAGACGGTGGGATACCTCTGCTAAGGGGCCCCAGACCTACTTTTTCTTTCCGAAAATAAAATGATAAATGGAGATAATCAAAGTCATGGCTCCAAATCATTGAAGAAGCGAATTCATTACTGCACTCGCTGGTTTCGCAACTAAGCTTAATTTTACACCACCAATTCTGGTTTATTGCTCCCAGGGCCGGCGCTATCATATTGGCGAAATAGGCAACCGCCTAGGTCACATAAATGGAGGAGTAAGCAGTAGCTTGAAAACTTATAAAATCTTTTCCGTCACAAAAAGCACTGCTAACTTTATAGTGCAGCAAAATATTGAGCAAAAGCCAACACAAAAAAGTCATTTTTTTTTTAATTTTGGAAATTCCGCAAATTCCTGAGTTCTTAAAATCTAGCAGCGAGTACATTTCTTTTCAAACATTGTTGTTTACACCTTTTCATTTCAATTTGATTTTGTATAAATAGCACTGCTAAATTATATTTCTTATCAGTTGACAATGGTCGCCATGAGCGAAACCAGTCCTGAACTTTATAAATAAAGTAGAAATAAAGTACAAAGGAATATTGTCCTTTCTTAATATAATGCTTTTCCACCACGCATTGACAGTGGACACCCTAAAAGGGAACTATATTTTTAAACGAATTATTTGTTCAAACACGATTCACAGACAAAAAAACACAAACAAAAAGCTTCATAAGATTCTTACACATTAAATTTATTGAACATTTCTATCGTTGAGAGTGAGTTATATCCAGACTCTCATAAAAGTTCCAATATTTTATCAAGCTGCGGTGAAAAGTATAATATTTTCCTAATTAAAATGCACATTGTGAATAATATTTTGTATAATTCACTTATTGGGTCTTCATTATAACCTTTTTTAACACGATTTCATACACCAAAATGTTGTTCTACTTTCAAATAACACGGGTTTTTAAACTCTGGGAAATAGTTTTAAAGTTTTCTATGAATTTGGTCATATTTTTTACACGATTTTTTGTGGAACATATGTACAGTGTAACAAAAGAGTCGAGTGTATTATATATCTCCAGCCACAAAGCAATTTACTGATTGCCTTTCTCGTCAATGCATAAATAAACAATCTACTTTTACCACAATATGCATTGTGACTTCATACCACGTAGGTTAAAGTTTGCAGCAAATTATTTTCGCTAAAATGAGCAAAAACGTACACGTCATTTCAAAAAGTCTGTTTATAAAGATAAGAAACAGTTTTCATTAAATGGCGTTATAATATGTCTGGTAAGTTATATTTACTGCCTTTTTAGTAGGGTCGGCATTTAATATCTACAGATTCATTAAAAATAACATCCGGTTTTATGAGACGATGAAAGAATAAGTCTCTTTATTAGATTTCCCTGTGGGTGCCATTTTTATTTTTGTCATGATTCCTACTAGTTTGAATGTCAGAATATTGAATGAACGTGTCTTTCAATTTGAAAACGACATAGCCACAGCAAATATATATATATATTGACTGTGGAAAGGAAAAAGAACGTAACCCACAGCTTTTTTCGATAATCACGATGTATCACACTTGATACACGTTCTATCAAAAGGATATAAGCTGCAAATGCCGAATTCGTATCTACATTTAGCTTTTAAGTTTGAAAAAGATGACCTTGTGAAAATTGAAACCAAGAAAAAATACTGAAACAAGGTGTTATCCTAGGCAATTTCTTTAATAAATATTAAATTATGTCAATTGAACACCCGTTGAGAAGTCTCCGTGCACTTCAAGGTTGTGTATATTTCATATTTGAATTTTGTACTTTTCCATGAGTGTTGTCGCTAACGACCCGGGTTTCGCTTTTCGGCATCTTCAGGCATTCCAAGTGCACGTATGTACTGTCAGTTCAAGTACATACGTGCACTTGGAATGCCTGAAGATGCCGAAAGGCGAAACCCGGGTCGTTAGCGACAAAACTCATGGAAAAGTACAAAATTCAAACAATTCAAATTTGATATTGAAATTCCATCAAGCACCCTCAGTCGAAATACTTAAGTATATTTCATAATTTGCATATGGCCCAAAATCATTAAAACACGTTAGTACCTCCTGTTAAATTCGCTGTGGGGGTAACGTCCTTTTTTCTTTCCACAGTCGATTTATATATTCAGTCAGTGTTGTTTTTTTTTGCAAAAGGTGGAGTAACTCACTTCTTGTCAAGCTTTTTTTCTCATCCATAATCTTCTCAATGTGGAGAATGTGGCTTACTAATGAAGGTATTTCAACAGAAGTTTTTTTTACGAAAACTGCTTATTACTCAGTTGCTCAACTTCTGTATTTTTCCAAAGAGACTAAAGATATAAGGACAGGGCTAGGACAGAACTAACGAGTGGTCAATTTATCGCTCTCGCTTTGCCCATTTATTTTAGAATTGAAAGAGTGAGGGGTTTTTTTATATATCACATATGCCTTCAAACAGAAATCTATTGAAGAAAATGCTGTTCGTACTGGGATTAGAACCTGTGAGATCCGTCATGGAAGCCTTGTCTTCCTCTAAGTGACCACCGATCAATGTATTTTAAAGGATTTAAAAGTGTCAAAGGTGCTACAACGAGTAAAAGTTAAATTAAAAACATATTTATTTGAAACATTAGAAATGCCAAGAAAAAAGGCGCCGGAACGTCGTTCCACTGCGTTACATGGATAAAAAAACACTGTTTATTCTTATTTTGAAATTGTTTTTTATTTATTTATTACTGCTTAGAAACTACTTGAATACACTGACGTGATGTAATGAACATACTTGTCTTGTACAATTTGTAAAGGACAATTGATTTCAATTGATTTCAACTGAACTCAGATTAGAGTAAGTCTTCCAAATTTTGTAAATATTAAAACACTCCCACTGGGGCGTTTGTGCTTCCGTGACGTATTATACACTCACTTAATACGTTTATATAAACTTTAACTAATAAAATATAAAACAGTGCAATTTTGGGCGTTTCAAAATGGCGATCATGAATGTAGATTACAATTTCAATCTTTCCATTTTCTTCAATGCACGTGTGTCACTGTTTCATTAAAGTATGTTTTAATCCTCTCCAAAACCCACTATTTGACACGAATAAAACTTAAATATCTTCACTCAGTCCCACGTTACAACTAAGTATTTCAATAGGTTCCGATTTGGGTTTGACAGTTTTAAAGCAAAATTTGCGACATTTGAATTCTGGTTTTTTAAACTTGGTAACCTGGTGTCAATTATTAGTATTAATATTAATTTGTTTACTATTATTTAATGAAACAAGATGAAAGATTTCAGCAGGTACTGCACTGAGAGTATATTTGGCACCAACTTTCTCAATAAAGAAATATTTCCGCGATAGCACATTCATTCATTGCGATCAGTCATTGTTGAATATTTAATTCGTTTTTCAATCAAAATTTATTCAATCCTTGATTGTGCATTTATTATTTTATACCCACACATATTTCAATGAATTAACTAGACACAAAGACAAACTTTCTGGTGAGACGCTACAAGAAAATTGTAATTAATAAAATGGCGGCATCAAAATTGCAATATTATGAACTCTGTAAAGGAGACGTCATCAATGGTATTCGCTCATCAGCGTCAACTTCGCCGCAATGGCAACCACAAAACAAAAATGGCTGACAAGCTCGCTGCGAAAAGTCTCACTCTTCTGCCAAAACCTCTACCTTGCGAATCTTATTTCTGCGGCGATAGCAATTAATCACCCCGCAACAAAAGCGCCTCTCGCAAATGCGCTCACAGCCCCTCGTCAACACTAATATTCACACAGTTGCGTTACTCTTTAACAGCAATCATTAGGCGACAAAGTTTTCAGCGCCTAAAAATTTTCTCTCGCTTAATGTGGACGAATCAAAGTTTTTTTTTCCCACCGAACATGAAACAAAAGAAAGATCATTTAACAAAAATAACAACTATCACATACACATATACCCGTAAGTTCTCTTTTGCCCATTTTAATCAACTTTTAGTTACTTTTAGTAAGTACCATTCTGCATAATATAATTGGTTGTAATTAATTATCCCAAGAAAAGAATCTATTTTTGCTTTGTCTAGCAGAATAAACTGTTCCCAAAATCTTTTTACGTGCTACTTTTTTATTATTAAGTCGTTTGTTTCTTCAAATTAAATTTGTATGATGAGGAAAATTAGATTTGTATAGCCAATTAACTCATACAAATATGCAATACCTTGTTTAGTAATAAATAATCCGTTGTTGTTCAGGTAAAAGAACTATTACTTTGTCGGAAATGTTAATTAAATAAAACCTTTATTGAATATGTATGTATTAATCACATACAATAATGTTAAACAATTCACATATAAAAATATATTTTTATCGAGCAACGAATGCTTGTGAATACCATTGTAAAAATCAGATTTAAATCTTTTGGAATAGGTACGAATCATTCAAAACATTTCAATTTTGTGTTTTTCAACTACATAATATATTTTCAAAACGGATCAGTTTCTTGGTATAATAATATAACTTGAAACAACACTTAGCTCGCTGATATTAGTAACCAAATCATGCTGATACCCACCAAATCATTATGCATAACATAAACATTATTTAAGATTTCGACTGAAGGTGCTTGGTGGAATTTAAATATTATATTTGAATCGTTCAAACTATGTACATTTTCACAGATTTTGTCACTAACAGGAACAAGGGATAAAAATGTTACACCCAAATAAGGATAGTCATAAGCTCTTTTTCCAGGAAATTTAGGAAATAAATAGAGCACAATTGCATAGTCTTCCGATTTTAAATGAAATATTAAACCTTCCGGGATCTCCACTTCTATACCCTATATAAATATAATCATAAAACCTTTGCCGACAAACAAATAAATATAATTCTTGAAACTACTTACTACTCAAATCTGTGGGCATTCCCATGAGCTTATCCTTTTCGCCAGCAATGACTTTAAACTCAATGATACATTTATTTCTTATATAAACACGAAACATTTATTTACTAAGCGTCAGTTCAAGTTCATCCGTGCACTTGAACGCCTGAAGATGCCAAAAGGTGAAACCCGGATCGTTAGTGACAAAATCTGTGAGAATTTACATAGTTTGAACGATTCAAATATAAACATTATTTGTATTATACCTGTCTAAAAAACAATGCTTTGTTATCGCCAGTTTTTGTCTCAAAAAACCACAGCGTTTCAAAGGACCATGCGGATTTGTATATTTTCTTAGAGCTACCATTTACGACTATTTCAATATTTCGTTAAATAATTTGCAGCATAGTGATGCTTTATAAACACTAAACCAGCGGTGTGCTGCCAATGCGTTGCTTGCTTAATCTCAAATCTATTCGTAGTGTTCGGGGAAGGGATGATTTGTTTATCATTCTTATGCAGTGGAATATTACCATATAGATACGTATATTATTTTACAATACACAACGTATCGTAATTAAATTAATATTAGTAGCATTGGCGGATCCAAGGGGGAGGTCATGGAGGCCATGCCCCCCCCCTTGGGAGAATTTATTTTCCATTTTTATAATTTATTAAAACTTTATTTTTAAATGTGCTCTTTAATTGCTTAGTTAACTATGTTTTGTAGAATACATACTTACTTAATTATGTATTGACTATTTTTATATACACCTAATCTTTTTTTACGCAATACATTGGTTCCAGAAAGTAGCGCGTAAAAAAACCTCACTTCCATATAATTTGATAAATCGGATCTAAAAATCAAAATATTACGTAAAAAAGTATCAAAAATGTATGAAAAAACAAAATTTGTACTTCGCGCAAAAAATATTTTTTTACGGTGTTGTCCAAAAAAATCGCGTAAATTTAAAATAGCGCAAAAAAATCGCGTAAAAGAGTCTTTAATTTATTTTTAATGTATTATTTATGTATCATGATTATTTTCAAAATTAAATGGCCCCCTCCTGGGACAATTTCTGGATCCGCCACTGATTACTAGCTGCACTAGATTGTAATTCCATGTTTCAAACGTTATACTTAAGCCGTCGTAGATAACAATATATATCAGAAACGAAAATGTACATGCATCACTGTTTTCTTTAATTTAATTAAGTAATATTCACAGTGGCGGATCAAGACCTTGGTAGGACTCAGACGCAATAAAATATGATATAAATAAAATATAAAGACGTAATAAAAACTGTATTTAAAATATATGGGCTTTTTATCATATGAGTTATTTTGAGGCCCCCAAGATTTGGAGGTCCCAGGCGCGAGCCTCATTTGCTTATAGGGTAATCCGCCACCGACTATTCATATTAATACATTCTATAACGAATATTAGTCCGTTGATTGATTTGGCATTTACTTGGTAGAACTCCATTATAACAGATTAAAAATATCAAAGTATTTTAGTTCTACTGTTATTAATAATTTTTATGCGTTGATAGCTATTTCGGCTTTCGCCATCGTTAGAACTATGTTTAAACTTATGCTCAGCTATGTATACTGGCTCTGAAGAGATACACAATGCATCAAGTTATTCACTCTAACATCCTAATTGTAATTACAATATTACACTTATTAAATGTGATTCTAGTGTTTCAAAGAACGATTAACAATCTGGGTTTATTTCTTAAAACATTAATTTGGATAAAATTAAACTGATATTTATTATTAATTACATTACATAAAATTTATTAACTATGTCTTTATTGTTTCGTAAAACAATAAGCAATATGGGATTTTTCAAAGTAAATTAGGATAAATTATATTATTATTTGTGTCCTTCAGTCCACTCTTCAGCCCACCCCTGCATAAAACTATTACATACTTGGCTAATATTGAGTTTAGGACAATAGCCAATCGCGATTTATTACTTTAGTTTCTAGAAAAATCATTATTATACAATCGTATGCTTAAAAACACATTAATGGTATAAACACGTTTATTTTCTAGTTAGAACATGATAAGTAACGCATTGTGAAGGTATTATCTTATTTAAGAAGCTAATGTTGTTATAAAAGAACGCTGTGTTATTATAACTTACCCGAACAAACATGTCTCACAGTTAAGGCGATGAAATATATTTAAGTAGTTGTGGAAATATTTATTTAACGAAGTACCCGGCCGACACAGCAAAGAAACTTTTCGTGTTTCCGTATTCAACTACGAAAAATGACACAATTTTTGTACGCATCTAACAAGTTTATTTAAAAATATACCAATAGTGATGAATGTTATAAATGAATTCAAAGACAGCGAATCTATTTCATTGCGGTGCATACAAAACTCGGAATTCAACACTTTTTTTTACGATAATTTATTAATATAGTTTTCAATTTACTAATAAGTTATTACTAGCTGTAAACCCGTTGCCCAGCAACGTGAGATTTTTGTTGCATTGTGTTTAATTTTATTTTATTTTATTTTATTTAAAAAAAGTGGAGACTGAAAGGTCGAGGACACCTTACAGACACTCATACACTCATACAGACGGACCTTATCGACTATTAATATATAGATTAACTTATCATTCTATTGAACATGTCTTGGTCGCGACCAACCAAACCATCATTCACAAAGTTACCATATATATTTTATTTACGTTTACTCAGGGCCGGCGCCACCATACAGGCGAAATAGGCAACCGCCTAGGGCGTAAACCATCAGGGGCGCATAAATGGAGTATTAAAGTTATTTGCATACACTCTAATAATAATAAATAATAGTACATTTCATTTTATTTTGATGTTTGTATTAATTGTTCGTTGTAATTATGCATCGTATTCTTTATGATTCGAAAAAGATAGGTTGAGCGACTGAGTAACAAACAGTTCACATAGCAAAGCTGCAATTGAGATACCTCCATTTGGAGGCCATATCCTCCACATTGGAAGCGGACATGGATATGTGTATCAAGAAAATTTTTAATGATCCCGAATTGTTTTTTTCATTATTTCGAAAAAAAAATGGTACGATTTGTTGAAAAGGGGGCGCGCCAATAACCGTTGCCTAAGGCGCCAAATAACCTCGCACCGGCACTGCGTTTACTCTTGAATATTAAAAATTAAACGTTAATTTCATTAACTTTATGTATCACATTTTACACCAATTGAAATTCTCAAAGATAATTTATTAACCAATCACATAGTTTGTTATTGTTTAGTCACTCGATATCGTTTTGTACAAAATCCTGAAAGTAAACAGATGTATACAAAATGTATATCTACTTGAACTTCTTCTTAGATTTTCTTCCAAAGTCTCAAATTGATCTATCATTAATTTTTCTAGCGAAAATACTTGACAAGAGATAAAACCCTTACATAGCTTCTCTAAACATATTGAAGATAATATTTTACCCACCATTTCCGCCATTTACTATTCTTACTAACATCGGTTTCAGTTTCAATATAAAATTGAAGAATAATCAAAAAATACGAACAATAAAATTTAAGCATGTATTAAAAAAAAATCTGTCCATATTTTTTCAATTATTGAGTGCTCCGATTCGTGAACTTTTCCATTTCAAGCCCTGGCAATGGCGTAACTAAAACTGACAACCGATTCTCCAGGATTTTGGATATGATGACTATTTGCACACGAGACACAAGTCTTTTGCTTCCTGGTATATAAGGATATTTTAAGAATTCATAGCTCTTCATAATGCCAAAAATTGTTTGTGGACCCGAAATTGTAAGGTCCGTATTAGTATTCTGCTCCTCATTTCCTAGTGTCCTAAACAAACAAGCGGATAAAAGGATTTTCAACTAACGAGAAACATTTCTTTTCCTTCACGTCAATCAACAAATCTTGCGTGCCATTTTTATTTGATAGACTCGATAAAAGTATTCCGAGACAGTAGTTTTTTTTAAGCAATTCAATCAATATTGTCAAAAATTCTACCAAGTACAATACAACCTAATATTCGCCATTAAGTAAGAAAAGATCGCCGTTTTATAAACTGTAAAACACCTCAAATAAAAAATTCTGTGAAGTTTGTTGTTTTAATTATATTTTGTGACGTTTAAATGCTCGTGAGAAAAAAAATTGAAACCAATATTTTTATATGGTTTTTTTAGACAAACAGTATTATTTAACTAATACATTTACATATATTTAAAATATTATTGTTAATATCACACACGTATAAACGGTATAAACAGTCATGTAGATTTTCTACAATATCCAGGGATTAACGTGAACCGGAACGACCGGAGCGTGCCTGTTCGTGAAATACGCGATGACAGCGCTTCGTTACGAAATTAAAATTAGGTTTAGTACTTCTATTATTATTGTCAATTATATTTTTCTTATTTAAAACGAGCTCTTTTCAAAGCTGAGGTGTCGGAGTCGGAAAACAATATGTCAAAGTTATTGAAAAACTATTAGCCTATTCATCATATTGATAGGTAGTGAAATGAACTAAAAAATATTATATTGTAACTAAAATGCTCTGATGGTATACATACATGTAAGTTAATAACGTAAATGATTGAAAAACTCGATTCGGAGTCGGTTTTTAATTGAAAGCCGGAAGTCAGGGTTGTTTTTTTACCCAACTCCACAGCCCTGATTTTTTCTAGCGGATAGGAAAAACAATATTTATTTGATGTCATTTTAGACCTGTTTCTACCAGGGCTGTGGAGTCGGAGTCGTGGAAAATGAGCGGCTCGATTTTTTTGAAAAATATATTAAATGTGTATTTAAACAGTGTTAACATTTCATGCTTGGCTGACTAAAGACGATCTGATGGTATACATATATATAAGTTAAAATGAAGTTATTGAAAAATTTCCTCGGAGTCGGAGTCGTTAATTATTTTAAAGCTGGAGTCGGAGTCGTCTTTTTTTCACGCGACTCCACAGCCCTGGTTTCTACGGTTGAATCTTGTTAGGTGTAAAAATAAATTTAGAAAAAAAATGTTTGCATTCCAGTTCGAAGTTTTCCAATGCGAGCACTGGAAGTGTGTCATTTTTAAGTAACAGCATTGTTACGTTATCTCATGTAGTATATTATGGAGTTATAAGCATCTAACGAAGACAATTTATTTTTATATCATTTTATCCACATATCTGTACTAAGAAATAAAAAAACTTGTATTTACCATGTAAAAAAAAGAACATCGTGTAGTATTTTTACATTACCGATCTTTTCAGTTCGCAAGCAGGGAAAGCATTACCCATTTTTTTAAAATATTAACTTTCTTATAATTTTCATTTTAAAATATGTATGATTTAACCCTCCAGAGACGAGAGCTTTTTTTCGATAAAAAAAATATTTGTTTAGCTATATTGAAGTCACGGATAACTTTTATTCCTAATAAAATTAAAACAAAAAAAAAACGCCAAGTCGTTGTATAGAAACCCTGCATGACTATATAATCATGCTCATCCTTTTACTACCGTGTAATATTGTGTACGGACAGTTGCAAGGACAAAAGTGACCGTATGGTCTCGCAAACATTCGGGGTTGAAATATAGCTAAAATTGTTTTTTTTTTTAAATATTTACAATTTGACCTATTTAGATCAACATAATTTTAATACAAATATATTAGCAAAATAATTGTAAATAATTTGATGTTATGATAAAAAAATAACTAACAGTTTCAAAAAGTCCATTAAAAAAACGAAAATTCAAAAAATCGCATGTGCTTTTGGTGGCCGTTTCTGTCCCCGCGGCTGATGATTAACTGAAGTCTGTATCCTTCTTAACCAAATATGAGTAAAAGCAACGATATTTAGGTAGAAAAAGGATGAATAGTGGGATCAATAGACAGCAGTGTTTACTGTTACCATATGGTCACGCTCGTCCTTGGTGGGGTTTACAGACGAATTTGGTTATTACAAAAAAGATGGGACCGACTGAATTTGCTTGTTATAAGCATTACTCGTTATATCAGAGAAAAGATATTTTTAAATGCTTACAAGCATACCCATCACATGAAGACATGAAGTATCTGGAGTGGTCATATAACATGAACAGTCGCAATTCAAACAAAAATACACAATTAGAATTTGTTTACACACCCGTAACATAAAATTGTCCTGTCAATCTGCTTTTCTTGTAAAATTTTAAATTGATGCTTGTTTCATTGTTCTTAAATTTCCCCTCAAAGCACACCTTAAAAGATTCTTGGGTGGTATCAGTGCTCTGTGCAAAAAATTCGACTATCTCGTCTAATATATCATGAACTTTGACATTCACTGGCCACATCATCATCATCGCTGTCGTCGTCTTTGTTGAGCACAGCTTCCGCAGCATCACTTTCTGCAGGAAGCCCAGATGTTAACTAGTCCTCGTCAAAAAACAATTTCGTTACGTTTTAGCCACTCAGACGATGGCAAATTGTCTTCGTTTTCCACCCGTAATTTTTTTTTTTAATCCATGTCCGCTCCCAATGTGGAGCATATGGCCTCCTAATGGAGGTATCTTAACAGTATTTTTTTTCTACGAGAACAGTTTGTTACTCAGTCGCTCAACCTCACTTTTTTTTTCAAAGTGAGTAGTAGGGAAAGAAGGATAAGGCTAGAACAGGACTAGTGGTTGGCTAATCGCTATTGCTACACCCAATTATTAAAGGATCAGAAGGATGGGAGGAGAGGAAATGATGTGAATTGACATCACCCAGTCTTCGATCACAGCTTTGAATTGAATAATTCTCAAATTCACTGCGATCTGACCAGGAAACGAATCCAGACCTGCGTGATCGGTAGAGCAAGCTCTAACCAACTGGGCTACAGCAGGTGACAGTAAATTAGTCATTTTATTTTCAACAAAATTCGATTTCGATTTTATGAAACAATTGAATATTGTAGTCAGAGTAAAATTTTTCCGTGCTTCATTAATTTTTGAGAATATTTTTGCTCGGAATGCCCGAGAAGTAGTTCGTTATAAAAGTGAATGAATGTAAGCGTCAACAAATGTTTCCTCACTACATCCGAGATCTCGCTATTTCCGTGATCGTAATAACCGAGTTCGACTGTACTTATAAGTACATATAGGATATAAAATTTTCCTCTATCGGAAATAATTTTTGATAACAAATCTGTTATTCAGAATATACCGGAATCACCAAAACCGGAATCCCAGTATTCATATTATATTGATATCGGAATACCAGTAAATCGAATTTTGAATGTATAGATATCATCACATATTTTAATAAAAGTGTTTGGAATGAATTGAAATATTCTAAATCTGATAAAAGTTGTATCAATATTGACAGGTTCCAGAATTGATGAGCATTTTAATGATGTTATAAATCGTAAGTAATTTGTAAAAATCACTCATTAATATTAATGATATATTTTTTAAAGACAGTATTTTAAATGAAATATCGAAATATGTCAAATCATTAGTTGAAATACGTTGTAACTGCTGCAGTTATGAGTTTAGTCAAAGGCTAATCATACGTAGAACATTGTTCATGGTGATGACTATTGAATTTTAACAATATGCACAATTGAATGGAAATTTTATCTGTTAAATCCATCGTATGGAGGCAGTGGCATAACTAGAAAAAAAGTTAATGAAGGCCCTACACTAATTTGTATTCCCAATTAAAATTTATGCTAAGAAAAGGACCACTAAATTCCCAGCTGTCAATAGATTATGGACAGTATATTTTTCAAGAATGTTTCACTGGCAATAACAACAGTTACATATATTTGGCACGTACAGGTGAAAAAGGCCCTCACCATTAACTCGTTTTGCAGGGATTATGAAAATGTATTCAGTTTTTAGTATTAATTTTCATTCTTTCGTGAAAATTTAAATATTGGGCCTCCTTGAGCCCAACGGCTCTTGTGTCGCATAGGATCGTTGTATGGTGGTTATGCCACTGTATGGAGGTTCCATTACATAAAGGTTTTACTATATTCTAATACTCACAATAAGTCTTACTTGAATTATTATATCTTTCATAAACCTAAATTACAAACATATTTACTGTAACTTACCTTACATGGGTAATTGACTAAAAACTTGAAATACTTCTCGTATTTATATTGAACACATTAAACATAATTTGATTTGTTTGAAGTAAATTTTACAATGTATTTTAGAAAAGGGCAGCAATATATTTCAATACTGTCACAAATTAAATTAATACACCATTATTTTTTTTAAATAAAACAGCATTCAAATTATGCACTTCAATTTATTTATTGAAAAATTTGAGTTACATTATTATTTGCACCATATTTTATTAAAAATCAATTTTCAATTGAATGGTCTGAACATATTAAATTTTTTACGTTTTATCCCTTAAACTCAGTAATATATTATAGTCAGTAAACTAGCGATTGGATAAACTAGGTATAAGTGTTTGTTATTAAAGCATTACCAGTTGTCATTAACACTTCACCGATTCAATTGTCAATTTATGTCGACAATATTATGTAAATGATTCAAAAACATGTGAAATGTGTCATTTATTTTATTCAAGTTATACAATTTTCGTTAGTAATTCTTTGATTTTTACCTACCGTGTGTAGGTTATTAATGTTGGATTATAAAATACACAATCACAGGTGAAATTCCAAAACACAGCTCATTTTATTTTTTGAATGCCATTACAGGATTGAATTATTTTATTGTGGCATTAATTTAGGAGAATATAAATAATAAAATAGACTAACAATGAATCTCTGAATGTAATTTTTCCAGCTGAAAAAAATGTATTTAGAGAAAGCTAAAATTATTCATGCATAGTATGATTAAAATAAAATTTTCAGTCTATAACCTTATACTGAATCTTTTATTATAACTTAGAAAAAAAATTATAAACAATTATCAATATATATGACACTGATACATAGGTAATTTGTACGACATTGGTAATAATTTTCAAATAAAAATAATTTGGAACAGCAAAATATATGCAGAAACGAAGTTAGAGAATGTCTTCAACATAGCAAACTCACGACAATACTGAAATATATGAGTGTTTATTATCAAGTGACTATTATATTTGAATAATAAAAATTGTGACCCAACTCTTCTTTCAAATTGTATGGATGTGTATCTCTATGATTTTATATACAGTCAATCCTACTATAGTGCACTCTGTGATACGAGTGGTTTTTTATAGAGCTCCCTTCTAGAGCATCGTTCATTACAAAATGTTTAATTTAAATGACATATTTCATAAACATGTAATAACACTATACATAAATATTAAATGCATTGGAAGAAACACAATTTAGCATGCGCACTTGTGAACAAACTTAAAATAGAACAGGGTCATTTAAAATATGTGAATGGATATATGTTTGATGAGCTGATTTCATTAAATTTAAAAGATACAATTCAAAAAAACCTCCAAATTCTGTGTGGGTCTTTTATGGGGCGTGTTTCTATAGCGCAGTCCTTATTGCGACGCTATAGGAGGTTTGACTGTATTAAACAAGTACAGTACAACTTCTAATAAAAAATCGTGAGTATTTTTTACTACATACATATATGGAATATCTGTGTTTACACTGCATTTTAACCATATTATCATTGCGCTCATTTGATAAGTGAATTCCAATAGCAAAGATAAGCAGGGAACAGAGAGTGTTGCAGTGACCATACACTTTGAATAGGGATCAAACATGACCATATGCTTTTAATAGAGAGCAAACATTACCGAAGAAGAATATCCTGTCATTTAACAGTGTCAAAAAAAATAAATATGTTGATGGTTCTCAGCAAAATTAACGAATGATGGATAACACCAATCTATGTTATCAGGCAGAAAGAAACAATTAACACCTATGCGACACTTACTGATACCACCTGGTAACAAAATCACAAATTTTCAAAGTAATATAATTCTACTAATAATTTACTTCTGTAACACTTTCATCAGGGCTGTTCAAAACGACTGGCGTTACGATTTTTAGCCAATAAGTTTTTATTGTTACTCTGGAAATGGGTATTTTGATAATTATGATATTGGTGATTTTATTTGATGTTTTACACAAAGTACAACTTCACGATGGTTTTATACTTTGATTATAACCAAAGCCGGCTCATGGCGTGTGCAAAGAGTGACTCATTTAGATCTAGTTATTTTGAGGCGCCACAGGTTCTTCACGCACAGGCACAGAAATCCTCAAACCGACCCTGTTTATAACACAGCGAAACCAATTCACATTGAGAATGATTAGGCTATAAAAAGCCATGGTGGATTATTAGATTAAATGAACACAATACTGCTTCTTGTCTATTTCAGGAGTTTTTAATGCTGTAAGACTCTCTATCTAATTGAATTGATGTTATGTATTTATTATTCTGGATGTGGCCCTCGAATAAATATTAACTTTCAATGCAGCCTTAGGACCACTTAAGGTCGGACAACCCCGATTAAGATATATCACCATAAGTTTCCATATTTATAAATAAACCAAATTCTAATAATTTGGATATTTTAAAACATCATGAATGAATCTTGCACACTTGATTGAACTCTAAAACTTTCTCTTGACCGTCTTGAAAAGAAATTTTGCATCCGGTTCCTTCGAGGGAGACCAGAGATCCACGCTGTCCTCTTCGTCGACCTGCCACAACAATTACTTGACGACCAATGCCAGGAATCACTGTTTCTAGATGCTCCTAAAATCAATAAATAAGATCAGTAACAACTTTTAAAGGCGGTACCAGAAACTAAAAATAATTAACACAGTTGAAATTAAAAATAAATTGATTTTCATTTATATTTTTTTTTTAACTAGATGAAAAAACTCAATGATTTTATTTAAAATCAGTCAATACTGTTTGCCAGTCATCTTCACATAGGTTTGAATTATAAAAATAAAAGTTTTACACATTAATTCTTCATCCCATATCCCATTCTTTAAAGTCAACCGTCGCAACCAGCTAACTAGTAGTGCTTCACTAAAACTGTCCCACAATTTTTAACCTCTCTGAAGAGAGACTGGTAATAACAGACATAGCATAGAAAATATAAACTTGTATATATGCAAAATTAATGAAAAAAAAATTTCTTTGAATTTCAGTCTTTAAGCTTGATTCGTTTTAATAATTAAAATTTTTGACCAGATTAGTTTGATTTTCTAAAAGATGATTGATTAAGACTGAATATTCAGGAAACACATAAAATCTTTATGTGTCTGATCAATTTATACAAGTGAAAACCCTTATGATAAAAGAATACCTTGCACCCCACATCTTGGAGAAAAATGTTTTTTTGATATATTCAGCTTTACAATAAAAGGCAACACGATCTAACAAAATCATAAAAATGATTTTGACTAGGTACTTATTTTCCAACTTAAAGCAATATAATTAATTAAATATACTGCTACTTTTATAGATGCAATATTTCTTTTTCCACATAAACAGAAGAAATGTAATTATTATTGTTTAAAAAATATGTATGGTCAATGGTAGACAATTTTTTTAATGATAAAATACAGTATTTATGCAATATTAATCACCAACAAGTTTTTTTTAACCCCTATAGAATTTGCTTTGTGTGGAATATGAAGTAATGTTTTATTACGGCGATATGCCCACGCACACTTTATTCAATGAAATATTGATTATAAATTTCAACCGTTCGGGACGTACCTGGTCAAGTTTAAGCCGATCTCCAGTATCGAGCATTTGAACTTCAGCGCCGAATGTGTCAATTACTTTTCTGACAAAGCATTTCTTCTTGTGATACTTGCTGCCCAATGACTCTGTTAATACTTTCACGACAATCCCGTCACACAGCCAACCATCATCGCCATCAAAATTCTGCTTTTCTTTAACCGGTATTTGAGTGGTGTGTCTGCCAATTGAAAAAAACACACGTTAAACTTATCTCTATAAATAAATAAATGTCTATGCTTTTGTTAACATGGGTATGTTTCAATATGGGTCCTATGGCGCAGCAGTTAGCATTGTGGGCTTCCGTGCCGGATCTCACGCGTGCCATTAAGAATACAATGTTTTCGGTTCAAAGGCATGCGTGTTTGTGATGCCTAAAAATTCCCTTCCCACCCTTTCAGTCCTAAAATTAACGGGGCGAATAGTTAACCACTGGTTTTGTCCTAGCCCTATGTTTCAACTCCTACTCTCTTTGTAAAAAAGGAGAGGATAATCAACTGAGTAACAATCAGTTCTCATATAAAAAAAACTAGGACATATGGTCAGCACATGGACTAAAAAAAATGTAAATGAGACTGCCTACTTACGCATTCCTATTCCAATTTTGTTTCCTCATTTCTCCCTGCAATTTGATTTCTTCAAGAGCCGACATTTTTCTAATACTTCCATCTTTTGATTTCTTAGAAACAGTGGTGGACGCTACACTGGCAGTATCATCAAATTTTCTTTTATCTAGTATTTGACGAGATGATTCGAGCAATAAAGGCTTCGGAGCTGAAAAAAATAATATAAACAATGTTGGATATAATTTAAAATTTCGACTGAAGGTGCTTGGTGGAATTTCAATATTAAATTTGAATCGTTCAAATTGTGATGTAATAATTTCTAGGGATTGCCGATTTTGGTTTGTGACAACCCCACCCCGTTTTTTTGGCAACCTTGTCTAAGGCAATGATGTATTTGTGTTCGGCGTTCAACAATCAGCCGAAGAGGGGAGAGTAATTTTGAATCGACGAACTTTTTTCTATTTTTAGCCGTTGTGGGGAAACAACGTATTTCGATAATGTAGTAATTTCTCTAGTTAAGTCCGCGCAGACGATAAAATCTTTGCTAAATATAGTTGGGTTTTTTTTTATGTAACGTCATTCTCTATTCATTTCGGCGATGTTGATTGTTGTAATTTAAATTCCAAAGTGTTGGCAGATTCCTAATAAACGCATAATTTCATAAAGCTGAGTTTCTTTTCTAATTCCTACCATCGCTTGCCCGGCTTTTTGTCGAGTACAGCGTTGTGTTTCACTTACATATTTCGCACAATTAGACAAGTTCACTCAGAGAAAAATTACGAGTCATGTCAATGTACATTCACACAGATCTGTGTGAATGTACATAATTTGAATGATTCAAATTTAATGTTGGATATGTAGCATTGTGGTTGACATTATTGGCTTTCGCTTTGTGCGATTATGGGGTAATCCATCGCGAGACTATCTACTCCATGATGAGTGGAGAAATTATAGCAAAATAAAAGAAAATAATGTGGTAAATAATGCTCTTTTTGTTTAAAATCACAAGTTTTCAGAACTATAAGAAATATCCCATCTCACGCTATATACACATCTTATACTTAGAAAGCTTATCAAGTGTATTACGTACGGAGCATTTTTTGCTTAAGACTGACAGTGATTTTTTCATCTTCTCCATTTCTATGTAGCTCTGTAAACCCAGGTTCAGATGAACCACCTGCAGATGACTTTCCTCGTTCTACTTGTTTTTCAATGAAGTCCATCATCCGCTCCTGAAAATATTAAATTGCCCTTGTAAAGAAATCATTCATTTGAGAACTTAGGCTATCATCGTTTATTTATTTATTATAATTATATATCTTTAATGAAAATGTATACTCAAACTAGGAACATGCAAATCCTTTGTAATATGCGTACCCAGTACATGGTGTTGAAATAAAACAGATTATGTTTCAGACTTTATTTCTTTTCTGCTTTGTTTTATTACCACCAACTACACTAAACTTACTTCTACTTATGACTATTATATATGACCCATATATATATGACTATTGATTGATTAGCCTGCCATCTAAACTGACATCATATTCCTGTGGGTTTTCCTATTTTACATTGAGATGACATGATAATAGCTCAATAAATTATATACCAGACTTGGGTAATGGGCTTTTCGTTGGGTTAAGTACGGGTCCCAATATCTCTCGATTAAAATATTTTTCATACTTTATATAGCAATAAAGATTTGTGTAGATGTGTAATTAAATTTTAATGAGTGTGTTTAACACTTCGTGAGAACGAGACAATGGTGTGGCTCTCTATAATTATGAAAACCCAGAATGTGGCTTCCGTTGACCTCATGTATGCCCATCCCTAAAACACCAGAATAATCTATGTCATCTATAGTGCAATCGCTTCATGAACATAACTCCACATTCCAAATAAAAATATGCAGAAGAAAAACAAAATTCTGTATTTACTTTTTCATTATAAAGATTTACACCATCGCATTTTATAGAAAGATAAATTAGTTAGTTAAATAATAAGGCATGATGTAATAACCTGATCATCTTTATCCATTTTTCCTTTTTTGGCAGCGGCTTCTTGATTCGCAATGGTGATGGGATCTCTGTCAATGTGAGTAACAAACCAGCCCTTTTCGGTCTCATCGACAGTGCATCGACCCTCACGTCCCAACCACTTCACAAACTCCGTCAAGGTTTCCCATTGTGTGGCGTTCATGTGAAGATGCTCCCTGTAATCAGTTTAAGCACATACAGTCAATTACACTGAAAACACAACATTATTTCGAATAATCTACCACAGAATATAGAGTAGCATGTTGTAAAACATATTTACCATTTTAAAAAAACATGCAACAAACATAAAACTATAACTAACCTGTCGGCGATATAATCCTGGTATACTTTATTAGCATTGACTCGTTTGGTTCCAAATTGTCGTCTAAGCAATTCGCAATAGCCGTCAGCAAACTCCTTAGAAAACTCATCAATGTATGCGCTGGAATTGTCCGCAAAAAGCAAGAGTTGACGCTGATGAGATTCTGACATCGTGTGGCATTTAAATCCATTCTCATCGCGACACTGTTTTTGACACATTTGACAGTACCATCGTAGCTTTTGCAGACCTTTAGCTTTGATCTTATTGGCAATGTACTTTGGCGTACCCTTTTCTGCTTTACCTCCACCCATGATAGTGTCTTCTGGATATTAACAAAATAGTTTTGGTATGTTTTTTTATACACAACATAAATTATACGTTAAGAAGCATAGAATTATATATTTTTGGTGCCTGACGCAGAGATATGGCCTGACGATGGCCTGACGTCTGGGTATTATCTCTGGTCTGGGTAAACGTGACGGATTAAAGCCAGAGACAATACTATTCAAGCTTAGTGTTGTAAAACTACGAAAATGAATATCCTATTCTTGTAAAGAATTTAGCTTGACCAGTTTGCGTAGTAATAATTATATGTCAATATTTCAATAATTATTTAGCGATAAAGATTTCCTCAAAAGCTCGATTTTTTTGAAATCTATAAAACAAAACATATCTAAAGTATTGCTATGATACAAAATCTTTCCCAAGACTGAGAAGAAAAGATTTTCCACATCAAATTTTAATTGTAAGTATTGTGAAAATAGATATGATTTGGTCAATAAAAACAATAAAAATCATGTATGGATTTTATTCTTTTACCGTTGTAATGGTCGAATTAAATTTAAAGTACTTTAAATTATTTATAGCAACTCCAAAATATTCTAGCCGTCATGTGGTGATAACGTGAACATATGTTTTTGTTTCCTGATAAAGTAGTCGTTCAACTCGCTCTGACTTTCTCGTTATATGCGTGCTATAATAAATCATTACTTTTTTTAAATCATTTAACAGTTTAAAAATTGTGCCATCATATCCCTACCAGAGAGCTTTGATTAAAGTAAAGATCATTGTATATAAACTACAGTTCAGTGCAAAAAAAAATAAGGTAATTCAATATTTTATCCGTACTACTGCATTAATATTTCTTCTTTTAAATGTTTTTTTTGCGCAAATTCAGTTTAAACTGTTTTAACATGACGTCTTCCAGTCAATGCTTTATTTAGCTCGCCTGTATTTGAAGTATATGGCGTATTTAAGTGAGTTAAAACTTGCTTGGCAACAGCGCCCAGTCAATCGTGAAAATGACATTTGTCATTTTTCGGTAGATATTTATTTTTCAAATATTGTGATGATTTTACCGGCGGCATGTACCTACGTAATCGTATCTTTCAGAATAATATGTATGTCAACATTTTGATAAAGAATATTTACCCACTACTCACTTTTTGTTTACTAAATTGTGGTATTTTTATAACTGTCAAAGCTATCTTTGAGTTATGAATAATTTGATGTAAATAAATTCAAAACATTCTAAGTTAACACAAAACCGCCTTATTGTACTATATTATTCCATCAAAAACGAAGTTTTGCAAATTGTTGCTAAATCAACTATTTTTGTACAACTTTGAATAACAGTACTTTAATTTTTTTATATTGTGGTACCCAATTGACCATCGTCATTGTTATTCAAAAGCAGTAATTTATTTTTTAAAATCATATAATCAACTATTGTTGTATTTCTGTAATAGTTACCTAATAATAATGCATATATATATATATATAGATTCTTCATGATCACTAATTTTTGGAAGGACTGGTGAAATGTTTCTAAATCGATAATTGACAAGTCAGCTGTGTAAATACCATATCAAAGGTTACTGAGTAAACTCAAATTTTTCAATATTTACAGAAATTTCTTAGGAAAGAGTAAAGTTGTGGATTTATACTAGAGAAATACATGACAAATATTCACCTTCTTTATAACCAAGTAAGTAGTTATCTACTCCACTTTTTAACCACTGTAACACCAGTAGTGAGTTATTTTTGATTCAGTCGGCTTTTTCCTATATTTTAAATATTTTTGATTGTTATTTTTAAAAAGTAAAGGCTAATTCAATATGGGAAGTATATAACTCGTCGTTTCAAGAAGTAAATAATTTTATTCAATTTTAAAATGAATACCTAGCAATGGCGGTTTGTGTCTTTTCAACCATGTTGCTGTACAAAAAATAGACCAATTCATTTTTTCAAATTTGATTTCATTCTTGGCTCTTTTTGTTTAAAATTCATTATTAAAGCGAGAGCTGACAAATTGATCTTCAAATTGTTACTGTGGAGAATGTTTTAATAGCAAATTAATTGTATTACATCAATTTTTTCATAACATCGTTTAAATCATCTTACATAATTAATTATTTTTTTAATGAAATTTATAGATTGAATGTTGAGCTTTGAGTTAATAAAAGTTAATTTTCTTTTTAACAAAATAAAATCAAAGCATTTTCCATAATATAGCCGAAGTTAAAAATATGCACCGCATCCATGGATTGCCTACCGCTAATGTCTAATTTATATGATGACAAATCAATCCAATATTACTTTTAAATAATTTTCTAGAAACTATTACTCCCAATAAAGGATCTTGGAAATGGATCTTTATTGCATTCTTTTGTGGGTATGTGATTCTCTACTGACTTTATTCCATAAATGCATTTTTACACTCCATATTTTATAGCAAATATTTGCTTTTTACAAATTCTATTGTTCATTTAAATCGAGTAGTAAAAATAATGAAACTAGCAAAAATCTCTGATATATATATGTGTAGTACCCACATCTGAAGCAATAATAATAATTAAAATATATATATATGAGAATACCAATGATTTAATACTTTACCGTGCCTGTACACCAACATTGTTCAAAGGGTTAATAAAGGGTGTCCAGTATTGAAAGTTAACAGCTAGCTCAGGCATGTAGAAAAATATATAGAAGCATTTAATTTTTGAACTATTCTAATATACTATTGACATTTTCTGAAACAGAAGCATCGCATCATAGGTATTAATTATAGTTTATTTCAATTTGAAAGTTGTATACATTTTACTTAATTAATTTTAACAACCCTTATTTAGGTATGATCTACAAATACTAGGTATTTTGAGTACTTCAAACAGATCGCTCGTATTCTATCATAAAAGTTTTTTAAATATATACCTATACCAAACAGTACTGTGGAAGAATTTTTGCTACCCAAAAGGCATAAGTAAATCATTCTTCACATTATTATCTGACCATTTTTGTGAATTGAACATGGTCGGAACAAAAAATATGAATTGAAACTTTTTGGCTGACCAACATAATTCCTTTCATTGTTTTTAGTATAATAGATAATCACCTAAAAACTAGTTTGACATTGAAAATCATTATATTCTACATACCTACCTTGTTTGTTTTGTGTAGAAGAAATCGCAGTTGTAGCATGAAAACTGTTTTTCAATATGACTAAGCATGACTATCGCGACCATTTATTTTTTCCCCCTAATCAGGACACTTAAAAAAAATTGGTACTTTCAGGGGCCTTACACTTTCATTCAGTACAATTGACTAGATGGTAATTTTTTTTCATGTTATAATAGGTTACTTATTATATTCTTCTCGCACTGTATGGTAAGCCCAAGCACCTTCTGTCGCAGAAACTTCAACATATTTCAAAGTTGGTGAATCCGTATTCATAAAAAAATTAACCAACGATAAACTTATAGCAGCAGCAACATCGGAATCATTATGTTTTCTTGACTTTCAATGGTGCTCAATATCGCTGGCACCTTGATGTGCTATGCTAAATTCTATTCAACACTTTTCACATCTGAATACCAATGAAGTACTACTTTATTGAAACGTGAAGTCTGGTTGTTTTTCAACAAGTTTATGTGTAATCTTGAAAGCGGGACTGTCTCAGTGAAAACGGAACGTCTGGTCACATTAAGCATGACCCATTCAATAGATATCAATTCTTTGAAAATCAATTGGAGAAAGATAATATATATAATACTTTATCATGTAAATCAGGAGAAATTACTCACACATTTTTGTCATCATGATCAGGACTTATTTCAATTTATTGATGAGCAAAATCATATCAATTAATTGTAGAATTAGTACAAAAAGTTGTGTTTTAATTTTATAAATATTATGCCTCTTCACCAAGAATTGACGGTCAACACCTTAAAAGTGATATTGCTTGTGAATGATTTAACAAGGTTAGTTATGCCTATGTTTGACAATTATTGCATATATAAGTCATATTAACCATGATTACATAATATTATTAAACATAAAATTTTCATTGAAATTCCACCAAGCACCTTCAGTCGAAATCTAAAATTATAAATATTTCAACTCTATTCGTTTCATTGAATTTTAGGTATAAAAGTTACTATTATCACTTACCATATCCTTTACTTGCACATTTTCTCTGTTTCTTCAAATGTATATTCGTCATAGCTTTAATTTGTTTCGAGTTAGCTATGTCATAATGTTTGTCAGGGTATTTAAGTAGATAGATAGTAACTACTGAACCAATTATTAATTCTTTATCTTATCTTTTTTTATTTTTAGATTTTAATGTCACGATTCTTTTCTTGAACACGGATCCTGATAATTTTCGTTTTTACCAGTTCCAGATTGAAGAGATAATTTTAATCAATTGTAGATTACATAAATCTTATATTATTGATCATTTGACTGATTGTTAATACATCTTATGCGATTGATTTTTTTTACTTACTAATATAGCTATAGATAGCAGGCAAAATATGTGCTAGGGCCATTTCCTGGGATGTTTTACTTTTAACGTACAAATTTTTTTTTATAAAAGAATTATCCATTTATAAATACATATTAATATAATATTGTTATATAAATTTATTCAATAACAGTCGTGTCATCTTCTTCTGGAACATCATCATATCTAACCAAATTCTGTATTCATCTTTTGAATCATTGGTTCGAATCTCTCATGTTTTGCAATTAAGCTATCTTTAAATGAATATTATTTGTTTAAGCATTCCTGCTTATAATGCATTGGAAACACAACTGTCAGTTATTTTATCCCATCAATTCTTTCCCCACTTAACGACTTCTTGTAGGCCAGGCCTCACAAAATTTCCGCGTCTATTTTTGTCCATTCAGTTTTCAATTTAGTAATTGATTTCCATGCGCAGATGATTTTTGAATGGCTTGTTTACTGTAATATTAACTGTCTGGAGATAAGCAGTCATTCCTTCGGGAATCATTATTTGATCAATCGTCTTCTCGGTAAGAAAGATTTTTATGCATAAAAAAAAACTAGGGTTTATTTTCGGGGGAGGGTTTATAGGGAGGATATCATACTTTCGGAGAAACCTTGTTAGTTTGTCTGTTTAATTGTTTATTGGTTTTACAAGAGAACATTTTAGAAACAGTCGTCATTGTGTTCTATCATTTCTTTTGATTTCTTTCTGTTGATCCGATTCCACCTGCTATTTATTCAGTCTTATCCCAGCAAAAATCATTTCTGCGTCACTCAAGCCGGTAATGGCAATATTACAACTCGTCACCGACTTCCTAGTCTAGAAGTTAAGTTGTCTGCCTAAATAAGCCCCCCTCCATAAGAATGTTTCAAAATTATATTGGATGTGATAAGGAGCATGGAATTTCTTGATGGTATTGATCGTCATAACGTCACATCGCGGTCGGACATGGCATCTAAAAAATAAATTAAACATTTGTAGTTGCTGTCACACAGTGTATTGATATAAAATTTGAATAGACTTTGCCAAAAGTGCCATCATTGCCCACCGTTGGTTTAGATCAGTGCTCCGCAACTTTTTATCTTCCAAGGCACACCAATGTGCTATTCAAAATGTCGCGGCACACCACAAGTAAACATGTGCATAATATACAGAAATTACATAAGTTTGTGTTTATATATGGTACAAACTACAAAAGAACCATATGAATATTTTATAACCATGTCCACTACTAATGTAGAGCACATGTACTCCTAATGGAGATTATCTTAAAAGAAAAATTTCAGATTATTCAGATTTATTTACAAAATAAAGAATCAGTCAAAAAGCTGCACCAAAGTAGAGAAAACTCCGTAAGTTTCCCACTTCAGTTGAATTTTCAGCATCGGTTATTAAAATGTTTCTAACATTTAGCGGTTAAAGTTTTACTAACAAATAAACATTTAATCGATTGGGGTATACTATGTATGCAAGTCTGCGCAAGAATATTTCGTGCACCTTGCGAAAATTCAGTTTTGTATTTTAAAATGTCGTTTAAGAGTACAGATGAATCATTTCTTTATAAATATCATTAAATTAAATAAATAAAATAACATATTCTTTTAACCAAAAAATAATTATTTCTGCTCCTTTGTGATATCATATTATATATTTTCAGAAATATTTTGTAGTATCGACCAAACTATTTTTTTTTTCGTTTATTAGAGATTCGCGCCGCGGCACACCCAGCATCGCCTCGCGGAGCACTGGTTTAGATCACTGAATTAAATAATCAAAAAACAATATAAAGAAATGAATTTTCCCGTCTCGCAAGTATTGACAGAGATTACAGACTAACAGCGCAATATGCAATAAACCAATTGCCCAATCAGATTTATAAAGCGTCTTCAAGGTGGCTGGTTTGGACCCACTGGCTTACATGATGTTAATTTGCTAAACTAAAAGGTCTTCGATACCTTCACATTGGCAGTGACACAAACAGTTACATGTTTCCGTGTCCATTGTTGATATTCCTACTATTATAATCATGTTTTACCTCCGATGAAGTAATATAATTACACCGAGATCAGTCAGCTAAAATTATCTACAGTAATTTTTAGATTTGATTGTTCATTCTTCTCAGAAATAAAAGTAATTGTTTTGTTTACTACACATGCCCAATTGGTCATTTTGAGAGTAATTTGAGGAGCTCAACTGGTTTATGATTTGATTTTGTTTTTGTTGTGTCAGAAATCATAAACGCATTTTTCTCCACTCTCAAGGGATGATGGAGGCTTCTAGTTAAAAAACGCGATATAACCACATTTTGTCAAAATCAATTTGATGAATATCCAATTGATGCAAAAATATTTATTATAAATTTAGAATCAATCACGACAGACGCAGAAACAGTCATGACAGGGGAAAAATAATTTTTGCCCTATACGATATTTTTAATTTATAAATTTTGTGTTAAATTTTCTAAAGCAAAAAATGCTAAAATTGTTAATTTCAAAAATTTCAATTTCAATAGATTTTTTTGAAAACTATCTGTAGCATATAAACTTCTTATAAGTGCATCCAAACAGAGCTGGCCTTAGGAAAATTATTTGTATGCCAGTCCCTCAACCCTTCCCCAGACCAGGTAAGATAGGAAAATGTAAGCTAGCCCTTTTTAGGATTGGGATGGGAGTGAATAGGTAAGTATTAAAGCATGATAGACATCCCAACTTTCTGACCACTCAGCTGCACTATGCTGGACGATGTAACTATCAAAACATAATTTTCTCTGCGTTTGCACTTTTTTATAACTCGAAAAACATTTTTCCAGAATTTTTTCAAACGAGATTTGCACCAGATTGTTTCTCAAGTTTGACTTGGGCCCTTTATGTCAGTCAGGCTAGTCAGGAAGTCTTATTGTTGCATCAAGCCGATGTGATTTATGCACTTTTAGCCTGATGTTTGCTGGTCAAAGTGAGGTTGTTTTTGGATGATGCTGTGTTAGTAATGCTTGTGTTGATGATAGTTACTGGCGGTGTTTGGCGATGAGTAGGTCAGCTTGTACTATGGCTTTGTGTAATAGAGCCACTACTTCGTTCAGGCTCTGGTTGGGCGAGTGGTGTAGGTTGGTTGTTGGTCAAGATAGTCTTTGCCATAGATGTCCTATCTAGGTTCAGCGACAGCTTTACCTCTGTCTGTTGCTGAACCTAGATAGTCAATCGGGTTTCCGACATTTATTATTGAAATCAAAGCTTGATTGGTCTACTTCGAATATGTGTTCTTATAAAATCGATATACTGACTGCCAGTGTATTTATTTATTTTCTAATCTTAGTCATAAATTATTGTGTAAAATATTTATTTAGAGAAATGAAACTATCATTGTTGAAATCTTCAACGTCAAATTAAACTTTAAATATCTTCTCAAACATAGGTTTGTTGCTTTTGAAAACTCAATTTTTAACTAATAAGTTGTATATTGTGAATGTGAAGTAAATATTGAGTGAAATATTCTTGAAACCGAGAATGAAAGAGGATTATTCTGGATTAATCATGCAATCGTCACGTCTTCTTTCAGACGACTGAAGTGGATCACTCAAACGGAAGCAAATAGAAATAAATATCTTGAATAATGAAGACATCCTATACTCGAGCATATTGAAAAATCGAGTCCTAGAAGAACCATCAGTATATGAAAAAAGCTTACTCATAAAAATGAGTGAGCCATTAGAGAAAAGGCGAAGAATACAAAGATCAAATGTTTCCTCTGATAAAGAAACTGTTGACAGTAAATTATCATCGAAGATGGAATACTTTAATTATTTAACAAAACATTTGTCAGAATCAACTTACAATTTAGAACCTGTTTTAAGCAGTGACCTAACTGATTTGGTAGACGAAGTAGATGTTTACGTTGGGGTGATATTGGAAAAAAAGTTTATATCTTCAATAATTCCACAGCTGAACTCTATTCTACCGTTACCAGAGTTGCAGCATTTGAAAAGAGTCCGTGCTTCTGAAATTATTTTATGCCCAATAATTGACACAGGCATCGAAGATGTGCACGCTCTTTTCTCGTCTAAAGATTTCGATTATCGTTCTGTGTTTGATCCAAATTTTAAGACTGTCACTGTCAGTGCTGTGCCGCCAAAGACAAAGATGCAATACGAAAATGCTAACAAAATGTGGCCGTGCAATTTTCACACAGATAAATACATAGAAAAGCTTGTCAGTGGAAATTTTTTCAGCGCAGCAGATGTCAAAATGCATAGACAATATTTGGCTGCAGCATTAGAAGTCAGCCGTGTTTATCAGAACTCAATTGAACGTCTGGAAGATAGAAAAATAAAAAATAAATGTTTTCATGTCGGCCTCGATGAAAAGGTTTTCGATGTTCCGTTTGATTTGGGAAATTTTTCTAAATATTTGAAGCATTTCAAAGGTGCTATTGTAGTCGACCCAACTATACGCTCTATAGTTGCCGTCGGTTGTGATATGAGGTCTAAAAATCCTTGTCGGCATGCTGTTATGAACGCAATAGACAATGTTGCTAAAAGCCAAGGAGGCGGAGCTTGGAAAACTCCATCAGAAACAGAAACATCACAGATTGTCGACGGGAGAGTCATGAATGGCATAGCAGAAATGTTTAAGTCACCGCTGATGAATAAATTTCCTCAATTTAAATTTGGAGCAAAACCCTCTGTAAGGAAAGGCGATACACTCGTGTCGAGTAATCATTCTGGTTTTACTGTTGATTCTCCATTAGAATGTACAACAAAAACAATTGGACTGACGGAACATGCAGTACCCCAAGAAAAATCTGAAGCAACGCTGCCATTAACTACTGGCGATATGAAAAAAATTAAAAAGACAACTAGACAATCATTAAAAACTGTCCCAAACGATTCTTCTGAATCTGAACCTTCGGGTCCTTATTTATGCACCGGTTATGATGTTTATGTCACCAATGAGCCATGCAGTATGTGTGCAATGGCTCTGGTTCACGCTAGGGCTAAAAGAGTCTTCTTTGGTACTATTGATTTTCTGAATGGCGCTCTCAAATCGAGGTACAGAATTCAAGAATTGCCAGGGCTTAATCATCGATATGAAGTTTTCACTGGATTTTTTAATAGTTGATTTTTAATATGCATTTACGAATAATGTTCGAAACAGTTCAGTTCATTTTATGTCATACTGATCAGAAAATGAACAAATTTAGATATATAGAAAATAACGAATATATTTATCAAACTAATCACAATTACATCTGATTAAAACAAATAATTTACTGCATTTACATAGTAGTCAAGATTAGACCCATTGCATGTTCTAAAACATTTTTTCCAATATCAAACATAGACTTCATACTAATGTTATTACATAAATTACATTAAAATTAAACCACATTTGATAGAGAATGGTGATGGTTTGTATATCGCTTCTAAATTAGTACATCAGTAAATAAATATCTTGGTGTAATTCTTTGTTACTCTGTAGAAATTGTCTACATCAAGTTGGAATTGATAACTTTATTTCATTTGCCTAATGAGATTTAACACATATTTCTCCTCCTTGAGGAGCATCCTCAGATATATCATAAGATTGTCGTCTTCTATGCATAGTTCAAATGATGGCAATATTGCCGCTATTTAGCCTAATGTATTGGAGGTCTACCAGTTTCAATTATTTTGTCTGCTAAAAATAAATGAAAACTTTTAGAAATGGGCCTCCTCTGCATCAAATGTCTAATTTATTCTCAATGGCAACATTTTCGCATGCAAATGGCTCACGTATTGATGTTATTTGGCTCAATTAAATTTATTTGAAGTGTCGCCAGTTTGTCATAAATAATCCAATCGATGAAATAACACATTGAACATTGAATGTTAGCTGAATATATTTTATATCTGTCGATAATGGCTTCTATTCAATAGTCGTCTTGTAAATTTACTCTCAATAAAACTGAAGGACTTTTAAATTTGATTGTTACTAATTTTTTTATTTTATATAATAAGTTTCCTTCGATATTAACTTTGTAAATAAAAATAATTCGGAAAATAAAGAGATTGATAATGCAAAGAAAACTTTATATTTATGTACTATAGACTCGCCAGGTGGTTTGTAAAAACTCATTTTTCATAGTAAATTTAAAATGATAACTTTTTACTGAATTAAAGTTATTGATTTGTAATTTGACATTAAGAATCCTTTTAATAAAGCAAGCGTAAGTGATATCAATATGAAAATCAAAATTCTATAATTATTATTAACTGTGGCAACAAAACAAACAACTTCAATCGCCATTTTGTATTTTATTTTACAATTTGAATTGCCGTCTACTACCGTTTTATAGGAAGCTTACTTTTGAAATTGAAACCACACTATGATGTGGTCAAAAGTGGTCAAGTGGCCAATTAAGTGATCAAAAAACATCTGTTTAAAGAAAAAGATTCATTATAATATTTATAAAATATTATGACGATGATGTATCAAATAATTAATAACAACATAATTTTCAACATAAAAAAAATACAATATTATTCTTGTTTTTTTCCTACTATATATTCACCAAATTCACGTTACTCAATTCGAAAAAAAAGAGGTTCAGCAACTGACTGAAATGCAGTCCTCATAAGACAACTTCTTTTGAGATGCCAAAATTAGGAGTGTGTACGCTCCACATTTTTACAAGACAACCAAAACAGTTTATATAACATCAAATTTTTTTTGTATTTAAGTTATTAGACCATTTTTTATAATCATAATAAATCAAATTTGATATTATTGTTATTCCACTGATTGTGTTACAAAATGTGACACATGTTTTGCCTCTGAGAAACATCTTCAGACCAACTTTCGTATGATAATTTTTAATCTATAAAGTAAACATTGTTTCTAAATCCTAACTTATATATTGCAAAACTGATATTGGGTTTTTTTTTTCTTCCTACTAGAGACAGAGAGGTGGGTAGGGTACACAACAATATTATGAGCTAATTTTCATTGTTAAACCAGTACTGATCCTAATAAAAATTGTGAAGTATGTATAAAAAAGTTTTTTATTATTCATTTATTTTTAAATAATTATTGCCGAAATAAAAGTGAGCAACACTGATGAAAAATTTAAATATAACTTTTTTTAAAAATCGAACGTTTTGGGTTAAGTATGACGCTTCGATAAAAAATAATTTATAACTTAGTTGACTTTTCGATGACGTCGAAATTTTTCAAAGAGGTGTTTGATTCTACACTTAATTATATAATAAAGTAAAAATGTATACATCCTTTCAAACACTCGCCAACCGCATGCACTCTTATCAACCGGTTTTCGTAAAAAGAATCACTCGTGACTCTTTCACATATTTTAAATAATAATACAATAAAAAATCTGTATTTCTTTAACCGTCAACGAATTAATAATATACATACATACCAAGTACCATGTTACGTGTTACGTATCTACAACAGTTTAGGGGAGACGTATTTCATGTAGTATACGTCTAACCCAGTGTTTCCCAACCTTATTTGTGCCACGCCCTACTCCGGCTCTTCAAAAATTTCCATGCCCCCCCTCCCCAATCAAAATCTTTTAGTTGGGTACCAAACAAATTCGTAAAAAATAATTGCTTCAAATAAAAAATGCACATAGTCAATGCATTTTTTTTTAAATTTAACTTTCGTAACTATGTTTACATACATTTATTATGAGACACGTAAAGCTCGGAAAAATAACATTAAAATAAGTACGAACTTTGAGCTTGATGTGAGTTGCAAAAAGTTTTTAGTTTAGCTACTAATTTGGTAAATTCAATCGTAAATCTCTACGGTTTGTGATATCCAGACGATTTCTTTTTTTTCAATTACAAATCGTTTTCTACGCTAAAGCGCATTAAAATATATATGAAAATGATAACAGTAATTTGCGAGTAAAATTTTTCATAATTGGTTATTCTGTTAGTAAAAAATGTAACAAATATTAATGTTGTGTCCGAGCGGTAACCCTTCGATCATTCATTCTACTGTTTGGAGTTGGAATCCCGGAATGAAAATTTCCGTAAACCTAACGTTGATTCATCCAGCAACCATACTTCGTAAAATACCAGCCGCTTAGATACTTAATATGATTTACATATTTTCTTACGTTTCCATCGTGACATACACAATTTTACCAAAACATTTTGTATTACATATAATTTACACCGATAGCTAAGCTCTTAAATGTCCAATTAAAATAGCAATGAGATTTACCTTGTCAGAATTTTCACCATGCACATGTCGATCGCCACGTGGAGGTCATACCACTAAGTTACAGTTACCGTCTTAATGATTCGATGGGCTTATTTAATGTTTCCAATACTTTAAAATTCACTTACATTTCCGACATCATATGCATACTCAGTGCCTCTATTTTCGCAATAGATTATTCTATTCAATTAGTCCAGGGGGATTCCAACCGTCCTGTAATTTCAAATATTTAACTTTGTCTTCAATATTTCTCTCGTATTCTATGAATTAAGTCTTTTATTATATTATGCACATAATTTTTCAATCTGTTGTGAACTGTTCTGCCAATTTTACTCTTCTTAAAACAAATGAATGATAGCTACAGAACGTGTATTGTAATAACAAAAAAAAATATTTTGAAAATGGAACAATATATTATTAATTAAGAGATATGCAGAATGAAAAAATCCTGTGAACTGAATGGCACTTTGCATTTTGAATCTCAAGATATTTTTACAATAAATTTATTTACCTTATATAATATTATATTATGTACTAGTGCATAGGTTCTCAACCTTTTCGGGTGGCGACCCCTTTTTATAAGTCATGTGACTAGCGACCCCCCCCGGAATTTTAAATCCTCGATTTACTTTTTGCCCGGATTGTCTCCGAAGCTTCTTTTTTTATTTAGCTCACCGAGAAATTTGAAATCCTCGATTTGCTATACTTTTCCCAGGATTGTCTCCGGAACTCCTTTTTTTTAGCTCACCGGGGAATTTCGAATCCTTGGTTTGCTATGTTGTTAAAATCTAAAAAAAGTTGGCGACCCCCAGGTTGGGAACCCGTGTACAAGTGGCTTAACCAATATCCCAATTATTTATTCCACATTCGAATAATTATGCAGAGAACTTCTAACACATCTTAAGCATAAAAATGCTCGTATAATTAAATTTGTAGGCAGTTATGTAAAATGTTGCCATTATTTTGCAATCTCAAATCAAATACCCTAATAATAAATTGAACACGGCTGTCAACTTGGTCCCTTCCATTGTAAGCGATTGGAGTTTTTAGATGTTGAAAATTTATCTCTTCCTACATTTATCGTAAGAATTGTCAAAAAAATGCTACGTTTGTCTTTTTAAAATATTCTTTTGTAGGTTACTTTGAATGCCATCTTTTGACATTGAACATAGAATAAAATAACGAGGTCAAATTACATTTAAATAAAGCAGTAGCTGTATCGTGAAAATCACATGTAGAGATTAATTAATATTTAGTATATGCTTTAAAAAACATTTCCTCTCATAAATACTATCAAATTTTATGATTATCAGCTTAGAATTTCAACATTGCTAAAAAGTAATTAAAAAGAATGTTTAATTCATATTTGTTAAAATAAAAAAAAGACCGTTCATTCATTCCGCTACGACTCGATCGTGTTGTGATTTTTTACATTATTATGACAAATATGTCTGATTGACTTAACCGTCCACATTACCTATTTAAATTGATGTAATATCTTGCTGTGCGTCACATCTCACGTGTAATTAGGTATGATACAGGGGTGCATTTAGGATTTTACCGGCCTTTAATTCGCGTTTCCATTGCGTAGATTTGTATTAACGACTTATTGAATGTATTATAGATTATATAACATGCGATATTTCGATATGTCACATTCAATACAAGCTGGTCTCCCACCACCACCCGTTGTGTATATGAAGCCAACGTTTTATAGCCGCCTTCCACAACGCTATCGACATAAAAAAAAGGGCTCTACACTTCACATCCATGGCCCGAGCAGAACTGCACGGGACTGATTTTGAAACATGAACTAGTGCAGTGGAGGAAAACCTGCGGCCTTTTGACTTGATCAAAATATTGACTTTGATCAAAAAAGTGTACACAAGCGTTTGGAAAAAGAGAGTAATCAACCCATTATATGTTCGACAGTCGAAAAAAATTCACGCAACTCGAATTCGATTATTTACTGTATTTCGTCACTTTTCTACTGACAAAAATGATTTAAGTATTTAAAAAGATTTTTTTTGATACAATTATTTCGCATGTAATAACTCAGTTAGTGCATTTATTATACCAGTTTGCCAAAAAAATATTTATTTTTATAGACAATTGTTTTTAATAGTGATTTAAAGGCGGGCAAGTGTTCCTGAGTCCTGACACTCCTGACCATCAATTTTAAACTATTATTTGGGTCAGATCGGCATTAATGCATCTTATAGTTTGATATTATAATTATCTATGTAAGATAAAATATCAATGCTTTATCCTCAAAGCAATGTGTCCGCTAAGGTATGCGCGTTTGCGCGCGCACATCTCCCAAAATATGCCCGCACACATTTTTTCCATCCCCGCACAATGCCGCACAAAGAAATATTGTAAAAATAAATTTGTTTATATTTGCGCACATTTTTTATTTTGCTGAAAATTTACTACTCACAGAAGTTGATGGTCCGCACACACTAGAAAAATTAGAGGGAACGTTGCCTCAAAGTTGATTTTTTTAATTGCTAGTTACTCAGTTCAACTCTGTCAACAATTGTATATGATTAAGCAAACATACATTCATTTACTTATTTATTTTTAAAATCTAGTATTTCGACGCTTTTTGCAAGAACGGTGGGCTCGAAAGATATGAAAAGCTCACAAATACCTAATATCATAGTCAAACCAAAATATAGCAATACATACATAGTTTTTCTAACTACACCTCTGTTGCATGTTTTTAAAATTTTATTACAAGTGTTGTCCAGTTCAAAATGTTTACCTGTGACTACCTTTCTAGTACTTTTGTCAACAAGAGTTGATACCTGCAGCATTTAGGGATTTCCCGATATCGAAACCTGTTTTAAAATGTTTTACTCTGAAGTCGGCAACGTGTTTTTGAATCGGATGTTAGAAATGAATCAGTAAAGTGAATCATTGGCGTCAATATGAGTCAATTACATAGTTGACGATTCTTTACAATTCTTTTTTAAATAGCTTAAATATTTTTTTTAAAAAATGTTCCGGCATCTATATGTTTTACTCTTTATATCGTTTTTGAAGTTTTTTTCTACAAGGAAAATGTAAATGTTCTGAAGCCATACTTTTAATTTTTATTTTACATCTCCAGCTACACATTATTTACAAATAAATTAATCATTCTGTAAGCATAGTGTATGATATAAGTTCACTGCTTTGTTATCTATTATGATTCGTCGGTTTTAATGCAATCATCTTTGCAATCTTTAAATTTACTTTGTGCTTCCTGATTTTTTCAATTCATCAGTAATTTAAAGACCGATTCATTTCTACGGATGATCGAATATGTTGCTTTGTTGGTAATCGATTCGTTTGAATCACTGAGCAGACTCGTTCGTTTGTGACTGTCTCATCATTATTTGCAATTTTGTATGACAGCAAAATGTTTTCACATATACCTGATTCGTGAGCCTTAAAGTTTATTGAGTCTCGTGTTTTCTGTCTCATGCTTTCTGAAATACCATTTAAATAAGCCACAATTGAAAATCCTGCTTATGCAATACGTGTAAATACAGTGATCATTATATGTTGAACTTTTCTTAAAAATGTGTTTCATTAAGTTTCCATCTCGCGTATTCAAAACCGTCCAGTGAAGTGATTTTTAGAGAGTGTCGAAATAATAATCAGGTGATGTTGAATTTACCACTATGACATTTGGTACGTACATATTTCGCAAAACAATAATTTATTCTCAATTCTTCATATAATATATACAAATATTTATATATGCCTATAAAAAGGTTATTGAATCAAACTATAATTAATAACATCTATATGACATCTCTTACATTTGTAAAAAACTAATAACTATTGTCATATAAAATAAATTTCATTAATCGTGTCTTAAAAAGCGATTCACTTACCAAGACTTTTTACAGAATAGTCGACTATTTAAAAATATTCATTGATGCTTTGTTAAATTTGAAGAAGTGCACGGATGTACTTGAACTGACTGTCAGTTCAAGTACATCCGTGCACATGGAATGCCTGGAGATGCCGAAAGGCGAAACCCGGGTCGTTAGCGACAAAACTCACGGAAAAGTACAAAATTCAAACAATTCAAATTTGATATTGAAATTCCATTAAGCACCCTTAGTCGAAATACTTAATTATGATGCTTTGTTAATTAACATGTCCATTAGAAAACTGCGATAAAAAGAAAACTAGTTGTCAGTTGAATTAGATTACCAACACCCACCAACCTTCTTTATTTTAGTCTTCTGCGAAAAGTGACTGACTTCCACACAATCCTTGTTCAAAACCTTTTGTCCGTCTTTGTTTTCGTTCCGTTTTCAGGATAGTAAAGAATTTGTTATGATGAAAATGCCTATATTTGCAAATTCATAAATTGATCATATATTTGTTTTAAGATGTCCGCTCCCAATGTGAAGCATATGAACTCCTAATGGAGTTTATCTCAACAGAAGTGTGTATGTAGGAACTGCTGTTGCTCAGTTGCTCAAACTCCTTTTTTTTCAAATAAAGTAGGAATTGAAGAACAGGACTAGTGGTTAGCTAATCGCTCTTGCTATGCTCTGTTAAATGAATGAATATTTAATTTTTACAATTTTCCATTACGTCAGTCAAATACTTCTCTGTTGACCGCCATTGTAATAAAATCCTCAAAACGTTACCACTCGGCCATGGCGTATATTAAACATATTAATTCATTTTCAATGTTAAATCAATTTTAAAAAATCATGACTCAAATTTCAACTGTTCATTTTTGATAGAAAAACAATATTTAATATTTACGAAAATGAAATCAATTTAAAGCAATTTTATTTATTTAACATTTATTTATTATTTAACCTTCAGAATTTTAGAAAAAATAAGAAACTGTTTCAATCAGCAAATAAAAAAATCAACTGAAATAAATACTTATAAATTCTATGAATTCCTAAATAAAAAATATAAAGAAGCTATAATTTCGTAAAATAGAGATTATAAATAGGGAGATCCTTCTAAGAAAACAGAGGATAATATGTGAAATAAAAACATTATTTATTTTTTATAAATGTTATTGTAATCGCATTCAGATTATTATTTGTAAATAATGAATTCCGTAAATTGATTGCATTATTTATAATGTTTTTTTTTTAATTAATACAAATACATTCAATATACGGTCTAAGTTGTTATAATTCAATTGATTAAAACAATAACTCGAGTAGAAATGCTTTGATTTCATAATTTGTATTTGTTTATTTGAAGTAGTTATTTCTGTAAAATAAACTGAAGGCAATTAAAAATAATGGTGGGTATCTTAAAATATCCCAGTGGAATAATTTACTGAAATTCTCTTTATCAGAATTGACAGACTTTCTTACGTTTATCTTACTTGGGGATTTGATAATTCAAACGAATAATCGCCGACTATCAAAACAGGTTTTCTGTACAAGAAATTTATATCAATAATATACAAATGATCTCATAATATAATCTCTGACGTCGTAATTTTAATACAATCGTAAAGTTCAGAGGTGTTGAGAAATAGGCCGTGAAGGATTTTTATTCTTTTCCACTTTTTAATTCATTCATTATTTGTCTTCTCGCAAATTAGAATGATAAAAATTCACTGTTAAAATCAAGATTTTCTCCAATATCTGCATTAATTTGTCGTATCAATTTTGATAGATGAATTATCATAAGAATCGGTTTTATGCAATCGTCATATTTATATATTCGATAGATTCGGCGGTTACTTTGTAGAAGTTCATTTTATATCATATTTTTAAATACACCAGGATTTAAAAAATATATGTCATTTTATTAAAGTTAAGATATTTTTTTTATCTATGTCTGCTCCCAATGTGGAGCATATGACCTTTTAATGAAGGTATCTCAAAAGAAGTTTTTTTACGAGAACTGTTTGTGACTCAACCTCTCTTTTTTTCAAAGTGAGAAGTAGGAATAAAGGTAGGACAGGACTAGTGGTAAACTAATCACTCTCGGTACGCCCAATTGTTAAAGGAATGGAAATGATAAGAGGGACGTCACAAACACCCATGCCTTCAAACAGAAATCTATAAATCGATCAAAAAAATGCTATTCGTACTGGGACTCAAAGCCATTAAACCCGACATTAAGATATTGTCGTATTTAACGCGCATTATTCAATTCATGAAATATATAAGCGTTAACCGCAAATCGAAAATGGGCCTAAAACATATTTTGTTATTTTTTATTTATTGTGACATAGCCTGCTCCCAGTCCTTGAAAAAAAGTGTTTTTTTTTGTTTTTTTAAATACTGTTTGTTGTACATTGTAATGAAATTTGAAAAGAACACGATAAAAATCGCTTTGTTTGGTCAAAGTGTGGCATTTTAACTCACCGTTAATTTATTCCAAATTTAAAAAAATTATGAGATATTAATTAAATGCACCTGGTTGATGTCAGAATAATATGCAAATGGTCGGTAATCATAACAGAACGTAATTCAAATGCGAGTAGAATTACGTACATCAGATTCCATCGTATTGTTTCGCCAAATATAAGGATTCTGCTAGTATCTTCTGGGTAACACCAGATAAAACCGGACACAGGCTTCATTCTAGTATCCTTCAAGATATCCTTGCGTCACGCCATAGAAAATGCTTACCTGTAACTTAAATGACGATTTTGAAATATGTTTTTTAAATGACAGTAAGCTCGGTTTTAATTTCTTATATTTCCATTCAATGATATGCCAGACGTTTTTAAATAGTATTTAGTATATCAGGGGTGGAGATTCTTTTCTTATCTAAAGGCTGCATTCATTTTTCTGATTCGACATAAGGCCGCAGTAAACACTGACTAGGGAATCTTTGGCCTGAAACAATTTCATGCCAATTTCTAAAGTCCAGAAATTTTCGGATTTTCCAAAACTACCAGCGTGGCACCTATTTTTTATTTATTTTTTTGGTCTTCCAAGGATTTTGACATCGAAAATTTCTAGAATTTACGGATTTGCCCAAATAAGTGGTGTGGGACAGCTATTTTTAGGTCTTCCAGGAATTTTCAAATTCAAAATCTCAGGAATTTACGAATTTACAAAAATGTACAGAATTACAGAATTGGCCAGAAGGTCGCCCCAGAGTAGCTAAAAGACCGCAGGCTCCCCACGCCTGATCTAAGTGTTTCTCAATCTCACAAAAAATGACGTAAAATTAAGTGAAAACTACTATTGACCATTTCACTTAATACAGTATTTTATCAGATATCTTATTTTAATATGAATTTATGCGTCGTAAAATTTTGTATAATATATTTCAAGCAATACGCCTACATTTATTTTTCTGTGACATGGCAAAATCATTTGACAGTTGTCATCCTTATATGTCATCATTCGTAGCTGTTTCACTTCAAATCATTACTTTCACACACTAAAACTTGACAGCGAAGCAGATTTTTTTTGATTTATGCATATTTAATTCAGTTTTTTTTGGACGAGCAATTATGTTGAATTTCAACATCATTTTCTTCAATCTTTTTTTAAATATAATATGTATTATTTTATATAAGTTTTTTTCTTCCATTGCCGCTCCCAATGATAATTTTATAGTCTCCTAATGAAGGTATCTCAACTGAAAATTTTCTACGAAATCTGCTTGTTACTCAGTTGCTCAGTCTATCTTTAAGATTTTATAAAGGATAGAGCTAGGGCAGAACTAGTGGTTAGCCAATCGCTCTTCCTATCGTTATGTTATAATTTGATGGGTGGTAAGGATTTTTAGACATTACAAACATACATGCCTTCGAACAAAACTCGATTGATAAAATGCTTTTCGTACTGGGATTCGAACCTGTAAGATCTTTCATAGAGGCAAACAACGTTGACCACTACACTACAGACCAGAAAGTATGTTTATGTAAACATTTTTATACAAGCTTTACTTGTATTCCCCTCAATGAGAAATATTTAAACTCCCAGTAGAAAACTTTAAAACCCCTGAGGCCTAATTTTGTCGCCCTCTGTGATCGAGTTGGTCGGAGCTTTTGCCCTAGCAATCTCAGCCAGTTCAGCATTAAATTGAGATTGTTTCTTTTTAAATTAAATATCTTTGACATGTGTGTGTGATGTCTCTTCTCCTCGATTTGATCTCGGGTGATTTAAAAATATCAACTTTAATTTTGAAATATTTGGCGCATGGGCTGTTAGATATAATGCTAAATATTTTTTTTTGAATTTATAGAAAATATTAATGTCTCTTATATAGACGAGAACTAACTGTACATAAAACATGTAATAGATGATCAAGAAATAAGGCAATAACTTTGTTGTTATATATTCCACCACCGTTATGTGTATGCAGTCGCTGTTTCACGGCCGCCTTCCATAATGCAATACAATCAAGAGAAAAACGAAATTACTCATATACGTGTCCCAATACAAAGCTGCACTGCTGTGCTTAAAAATTAAAGATAGAAAAATAGAAGAGAATGTGACTAGTTCAGCCAATTTGTTTAAGTGATATTAGGTATCTTGTGAATCCGCCGTGGCGGAAGAATTTAATCTACACCGCGTTGAATTTAAAGAGAAATCAAGAATATCATGTTCCCCATATGATGTTGCAAATTTATCTAATGCCTCAAATTTAGCCTTTGTTAATATCAGGTCAGCGTGGTCTATTGGGCCCGTATGAGGGTGGATCACAGCAAACAGTTCTGCTCGTTCGGCATTCATCTCAAGGCATTCCCACAGTACGTAATTGACGTCCTGGTGGTTGTGCTTAGGGCATCCAATCCCATACCCCTTTTATATTCTTTTGAACATTTACCACACAATCGTGTAGAAGTTCGGCGATTTTGAAATCCTGGGAATTTACGAATTTCCGATTTCAAAAACCCAGGAATTTGTGGAGTTCCTAAATGAAAAAAAAAACTTGGCTCTCGCGAAACTTTCTAAAATTTCCTTAAAACAGCTTAACGACCGTGGACGCGTATTTGAGTCTTTGAAAAACAAAGGTTGCTGGCCGGCGGACACATATATGCGTATAGGTGAAGTATCTGGAAGCTAAGAAAATTAAATTTTGTAAAGATATCTCAATTTGCTTACAAATCATAGTGAATTTAGTAAAATTAAAATTTTTGCGAATTTATCGCAAAATTTTATTTCGCCAGGTGAAATTTTATAAAAAAAAACGTGCGGTCGTTAAGCTGTTAATCCCGGAATTTCGGAATCACAAAATTGGACAGGACATCGGGATTGGAGGCCCTTTTTGTGCCCACAAGTGCAATCCGGCCGTTCAACCAACTTATATAATTTATAACTTTGTTAATAAACTAGTTGTAATGTTTTCGATAAAACCAATTAATCAATAGAGGGTGTTATATTAAAAATCAATTTTCACAAAGTTACAGCTGAATGCCTGAATCCGTATGAATCCGAACAGAATGTGGATGTCCATGAAAAGGGGGTATCAGAATTACAGTACGTATAACTCCTTTTAACTTACAGTATTTATTATACTGTTCTGTATTATATTGATACTTACGGCAAACGTAATATAATATCCATTACTGTTCACAAATCCCATCACAAGGGTATTAACCCTTTGACGACCAGAATTCCATGCATCAGGTTTTGATTTCACGCGGAAAACAGCGGAATTCACCAGATAAAACTAGTCTCCAGTGCTTGTGGTTCTCTCGAGACCACCTTATCTTGAAGACACGCCTTTAATAACCGGTAAATTTTAAATCGAGAAAAATATTCAAAACATTGTTATTGCTTTGTTATAATCTGTATACTAAAATATTTTATATCTATTTGATGTATAGTCAATGTATTATCAATTAAATACACGAGCTCTTTTACTGTTTTTTTTATTTTTTTATTGAACTAGTAAAAACAACGCAACAAATTCTTTTTTTCCACAACATAAACAAAGTTTCATTAGCTAATATGCAATACGGCGTATTAATTATTATATCTTTCACTGTGGATGTTATTGGAGATTACAATGCTGGTATTAATTAACATTTGTTTTATTCTGTACACATTTATGTTATTGTCTCCAGGTTCCAGAACTAATAAAGAAGTAATTTTATTATATACTAGCCGGTTCCCGGCAAGCGTTGCAAATGCCACTCAAAGAAAGAAAGTTTTTGTGTTTATTGAAGTGCATATTTTCTTTTCCTGTCTGTTTGACGTTTGCTGTCGATTGTTTATGGTACGACACATGCGCCACCTACTGTAATTTAATTGTACTACGCCTATAACCTTCGCACGAGTTGCATGGACGGTATGGCAGATATACAAACGTTGATTTGTATAAATAAGACCTACTGTAGGTTAATTTTAATATACATATAAACTTCGCGCAAGTGCTAGCAAAAAGTTTGTCAAAGTTTTATTGCAATCGGATTATTTTAAAATTCTAACATACCACGCTCATCAATTAATTTTCATAATATCATTTCACATGCTGATGGACGACATTTTTTAACTCTGTAATTCTACTGTTTTTTTTTTTTAGTGAAATATGCTTCAGTAATTAGTTAGTTATAATATTATGTACATAAATACCTACATTTAATATTTAAAAAGTGTACACAACTACGTTTATTATTCTAACGTACCGTTTGAGTTGCATTATCTTGGGTAGAGGAGGAATTACATTCTAAAAAACGGTGTAAGATGGGAATGGAGCAAAAAAGGTTGGGAAACACGGTTATAGATAGAAAAAATATATATTTTTAAATTCTGATTATTTCTACAAAATATACTCGAACACGTCCACATATGTATTCCTCTATTATCTAAATTGTGACAGTTATATTTTTTAAATATACCAATTTTATTACAATCATATGAGTAACAATGTTTTATTTTCCTGAATTATATTGTCGCTTATGGAAAGTATATTCGCTATCGGAAATTCATTGCTGATTCCATCGTTTATCAAAAATCTTTTTTATTATATGTAAACAAACAATTATTGAATTGCTATTGCCGAAAAATATATGTTTATTTTATACATTTAAATAATTATTATATTTATGTAAACATCAACAGTGTATGACCTGTCTGGTCTTTCGGCGATTCAGGGCTTTAGATTATCGTGTTGTTGTTTGTAATATTTTAGAATATTTTATATATTCGTCGACAGAATTTTTTATTTCGCTCCTATTTAATATTACGCTATTGACTTCAATGGAGAATTAGTGTATTCGACTTATTTTTCGAAAACTTTTGCTGGACATAAAAGATTTCATATTGTAATCAAAAATACTTTATGCGAACGACCATTTTTTTTAAAATTGATCATTCGAATACACAATGAATTATTCGAATTGTTTCTGGAAATCGTAAAGATGGATTCGATTTTTTTTTTTGGTTGAAATAAAAACAATATCGATACACGATGCTTCTAAGCCAGTGCTTCCCAACCTAGGGTCCGCGAAAATTTTCATTCTTTCAACATTCTTTGTGATAATATATGAACATGTGAAATAAAAAAAAAATTGGGGGTCCGCAGATTATTGTTTTGAAATGCAGGGGCCAGTGGCATGAAAAAGGTTTGGAAGCGCTATCTAAGGCAGTGGCTTCCAAACTTTATATTTCTACGCCTCATTTTGAAAAAAATATCTCCATGCCTCTCCATCTTTTATTTCATATAATAATTAAGACACGTTTTAAATGGTAAAGTATTTTAAACTGTTCACGCTTCCATTTGCAATAGTCCACGTTTTCACAGAGAGGCGTGCCACCCAGTTTTGAAATCGCTGATCTAATGCATAACATTAAATGAAACTCAAACGTCTTAATTACAAGCAATTTTAGTCAACTGTTCTGTTCTTCGGTTTTTTAGAAAAATTCTAAAATACATAGATATCTTGCAAGTCACGGCTGTATATTTTTTCATTAAATAGAAACTTCTCGAAAGCAATAATATCCAAGTCATTAGCGATGGAGACCAGACGTTACTAAAAATTAGTTGGCATCAATAATGGCATGATGTGATCTCAACTCTATTAATTTCTCGGTATTAATTTAAACAGTGTCCCGTAAATACTGTTTTGTGATTCACTGCGTACATCTTACATGTTATGTTGGTAAAATGTTCGCCGATCGATTGAACCTGGGATCAATTGACACACCAATCGCAACTAGGCACCCATCAATCCCATGAGACGTCTGCAACATACTCATCATACTTCGTACTAAACTACGTCACTGTTCTCAATATAAAATAACTAAATAAAAAACAGTATAACCAACCCATCAAAATATTTTAATCGACGCAAGTTTTGTCACTTTTTTCAAACATTATTGCTAAAGTAACGGCGATAAAAAATGATCTAGCCAGACTATAGAAACAGGACTCTGTCAACCCTTTTAAATTAAATTTGATTGCATTGATGATTGATATAATAAATATAGATAAATACTGTTTCTTAGTTGCATCACGCGAGGAATAAGATATATCATATTTCATAGACGCATGGCCCACTAATGTTTTAGACAGTGATACAAAATATCTTCCTCCTTTTTTTCTAAATCTTCTTCATTTTTACTTGTGAAAATAGATTATTTAAGGTTTCTTTTTGTAAAGTGAAGAAAAAATCAGAGTTATAGCATTGTCAGCCTCACTGATTACCAGGGCATCGTTTTACGCATAGTTTTTAAGAATTGATTAGGTTAGAAATGTTTGAAGACTGCAATCGAAGTATATCAAAATATGCTTTAATTGTGTTGAATTTTTTCTTTTATAAATTTGCTATAAAATTGGTCATTATTTTTTTTACATATTGTTAATTTATTCTTTTAGAATTTAAGATGTTGAGACTAAGGGTTTTTGATAGAATTAAACAAATTCTAATATCAAATTGTGTCCAGTTCCTCTGTTCAGTTAAGGTTCGTTCTTTCACTTGGAGTCTCTTGGGTGCCGAAAAATATAAAAAGGGTTTTAGTAAAAAAAACTTATAGAAGTCCACACAATCTTTTTTACGCGGAAGATACGTTCCACTAATCACTTAGTAAAAAAAATATACAATACATAGTAAAATTGAAAATTGCTTCTCAAAATTTTTAGAAATCGTGAAATGGTAATAATGAAAACCTTATAAAAAATCCGTCCGATTTTTTCATGGAATCTTCATTATTTTTAATCGTTCTAATAGCCGCTTCGTTCAGACTAAAACTTTTACTAACGGATGTGGAACATTCGCCTCTTTGAAAACGATCTTAAATAAATATCTTCCTAAGAAAATAGCTCTTCTATTCAGATTACTTTACATTACCTTGAAATCGTATTATACGACCTCTTTAATTAAATCATCGAACAGAAAACACCAAATTGAAAATATAAAAAAATATATATTCTAGGAATCGTGTTAAAACAAAAATAATTCGCGTAATGTATGTTCTTTTGAGTGGACCATGTTAATTCAAAACCTAATATTAAAAGCCGTGTAGAAGAGAGGTAAGCGTATACACAATTTTAAAGATTTAGACTAGTTCACGGGCTCCCAACCTGGAGGTCGCGAATGGTTTTCAGGAGGGTCGCCAACTTTTTTCGATTTTGGATTTGAACAACAAAATAACGAAAAAGTATAGCAAATCGAGGATTTCAAATTCCCCGATGAGCTAAAAAAAAAGGAGTTTTGGAGACAATCCGGGGAAAAAGTATAGCAAATCGAGGATTTTAAATTCCTCAGGGGGTCGCCTAGTCTCATGGCTTTTATATAAAGGGGTCGCCACTAGAAAAAGGTTGGGAACCTATGGTCTAGTTATTGTATTCATTTTTAAATTACTAGTTTCTATCTAATAATATTAATTTCTTTTTTTCCAGACATCGGCTTATCAGTGGCATGTTACGTGTTGAGTAGTAGTGCAAAATAAAATTCTGTGCCGTATTTTATCATAGTAAATATTCTTTTTGTATAAACATAAAATAGTCGCCTCCAAATACAAATAAAACAACCTGATAAAAATATATACAATGAAATTAAAATTTCATGATAAGTGTGGCGTAAATAACAGTGTGTACAGTTTTTGATTCCGTGTCTTAAAAATGATATCGTCGAATCAACAAGTGCTTTGAATATCAAGAAAAGTGCAAATTTTATCATTTTATTCACCACAGCGTTTCGAAAATATCGTGCAATTGATATTAAAAATATTTCAATTGTAGTCACAGTGCTGTAGATTTTTTTTCACACAAAATAAATTGAAATTAAAAAAAATATTTATCCGTGGTAAACCAAAAATCAGTGAAGTGAAAAGTTCTGCCTCTTTTTAGTGCAGAATTTTATCTGTGTCCAAGGTGTTTGAAGGTTGTCTTCAGTATCGTCAGAGCGTCTTTTAAGGAGGTTCTATGGCCCAAGTCAAGAGGCAGGTCTTCAAGAAGACTGAAAAAAGAAAGGTGCTTCGTTGCGGAATTCTCATCGGATTTTGAGATAAGCTTCCAAAGAGTTGGGCTGCCTTATTATTGCTCTTCAGGTAATTTATATTAAAGATAACACCTTTTTTTAATATTCACCTCAAAATAACGTTGATAGCGGTCGGCATACATGACAATTTTAACTTTTCCGACGAATCGGTTTCCAGGTCTCTTGTGTCAGTATATGATATTAATATTATTAATTTGAAAAATATCTATATTCACTTACCCTTACTTACTTTTGGTTGCTATGTCAGCATCATGCCACTGTCAAAAATATTATTAATCAGACTTTTGTTTAAATTAATACTTTATCCATAAGCATCGAACCATGGTGTTATTCTGAATTAGTTGTCGACTATATCAAACATTTTTTGTAGTCTACTAAATACATTGACATTTCATTGTTTCATCAATATGCAGCTCTTCCAAATAAACGCAATTTCTTGTGAAAGTTCTCAATATTTTTATTTATTATATGATATGAACATTTTGTAATATTCTTTAAGATACAAGGTACGAATCATATCCATTACATAAGAAAAATAATAATTATTAAACATTCAAAAAAACGCGATTTTTACTAGTGCGTACTTTCAAAAGGCTCCGAGTGTATGTAATACATATAAATATTTAATTTTAATAAATTTATAATTTTATTGAAGGGGAAATAAAAGTCTCGAGTCCCGGGAAGTCCCGGGACTTTGAAAACCCCGATAATTCAGAATCCCTAATCTATACATAACGTTTAGGGATCCGTGCTTGAGTGATCGTTTGAACATAATTGAATATTTAAATTTTTTTTAAAATTTCGTCAGATAAAAATGCTCAATAACGGACCTAATATTGTTTCACTCAATGTCAACATTTAAACACTGTAAAACTTCGTAATGTGTAGGACCAATATCTCAATCGCAACAGCTTTTTAAAATTATTTTCTTGTGGAAGCCGATAACTGTTTCTTCGTTATTTTCGTCTGTTAGCAATAATCGTCGAAGCACCTGTTTTCTATATACTTAAACGTTTGAATGTTTCTATTACACCCTGATCCATCGATTGTATCAGTGACGTGGCATTTGGTGGATTTTTTTACCGTAAACATTTTGTCCAACTAGCTTAAATATTCCTGAGATAAGTGGGACGGTTCATTGTCTAGTAATAATAATGTTTTTCCTCTTTTATTTATAGAATTTTCATATTTTTGTTACTTCTGGAATGAATTCTTTTTCATACCACCCCTTAATAATTTCATCAATCATCCGGGCTTTTTTCTGATGATCATATTCAACCTTCTAATGTTTTTAAAGCATCTGGAGATATTTGATTTCCCAATGACAAACAGTGAGAGTCTGTGCCTGCTTGCTGCATTGACACACACCATTATGGTGACACTATCACGTACATTGGTGCAGTATTTTCACGACTTGATGCTAAAGATTTGTTGGGTAGTTTCTTCCAATTTGAACCGGTCTTGTCAGCATTGTAAATAAATTCTTTGTCGAATCCTTCTTTCTCCACAAAACCTTCAATGTGTCAATGAAAGTGTTCGCTGAAGGTATACCTACAGAAAGCTTTTCCCCGTGCAAATTCGTATTTTTTTTGTTGACATTTTAAACATGTATCTTTTAAAAAATTCAACCAATCTAACAATATAACTTTATAAAAAAATTTACTTTCTGTCGATTGAAAATTGGTTTGTCGGTTTTCACCGTACCAAGTGACAATTAATTTTCGCAGTTCTCCGCATTTCATCTGTCTGCTGAAAGTCTTACAGAAAATTTATGACACTTGCGATAATTTATAACACTTCTTGTTTTTTTGCCGTGTGTAAGACAATAGGTTTTAAGATAAGATAGCACCGTTGTCAAAAGATGAAAATGTTCCTGTCACGTGTTATAAATATGATTGCCTCCTTGTGCAAAATTTGCTCCGTCAAATTTTTTGGGGAAAATTTGTTACTGTGATAATTATCTACTTATCTTATATTACCACTTGTTATATTAACTGTCAGAACTAGCAATTTAGTTTCCTAAACGGGCAAGTTGTTTTTTTGATTGATCTTCTAATTCTTTTTCGACAAAAATATTACTTTGTATCCTCGAAAGGCGCTTTTTAAACGATTTTTTTGAAATAAACAGTCGATATAGAATTTAATTTCGTTTATAACAGTATATAATATTTACAATTCCAAGTAATAGGTTGTCTCATAAGTCTTTGCGTATTTTTAATACACTCGCTTAAGTATATGCTTTCATTTTAAGTGTTAATTGTTTTGGTTTGTTTTTTTTATTTGTTACAATGGAAAATAAGATGAAAAAATCCAATTTCGGTACAATATTACATTGTACAAATACAAACTTAGACATAATGAAAGTGCGGCTTTTTAAAAAATATTAAATTTGAATCTTTCAAACTATGTGCATTTACACAAGTTTTGTCACTAACGACCTGGGTTTCGCCTTGAAATTCCGCCAAGCACCTTCAGTCGAAATCTTAAATTATTTTAAACATATTATTAAAATTAAAAGATTGTCTAATTTAATAATTAATGTAGTACTTAAGTACTTGCTCCTAAAGTGACTAAAAGTGAAGATGTTTGTGATACTAAAGCAGATCCAAGATGAACACTATTAAGGGTTTTTCAAAGACAAGATATGCATCCAACAACAGTTCACACGTGTATTTAAGAACATTGGGAAACTTTTTATGTTTTTACATCTTCAAAGTTACGCGCAAAATACGCAAAGATGTAAGAGAGATAGGTATCCATTTTTGCAGTATTCTTTTCGGGCATTTCGCTACTGCCAAGATGCCATTTGTTCCTACTCGTTATGGCTGTCGGTTTTTAATTGATAAAATTGCCATTTTGCCACTTGTTGCCTTTGGCACTTATATATAGATTTTAATTTATCCGAATTGATTAATCGCGCTCTTTCTTATCTCAACTGTAATATCTTTTAGTTGAGGATGCTTAATGATCGTCGGAATGATTGCTTCTTAAGGCCAAGGGCACGATCCTTTCAATTAACTCGTATGACGTCACCGTGGTTTTAGCAACAATAATTTCACAAAAGTTCGCCACTTCTCCGCATTACGGCCACACTTATTATCGGGATTCGAATTTGGAACGAACCGTTCCGCCTGTTCGCGAAATCCGCAGAAAGTAACATGGTGTGGCACATATAAAAATATCGATTCTGTTTATTAAATTATCGAAATTCATTACCGTTAAAATGCATGTCCACCTCTCTTTTCAATGCATACTTATGACACGCGATATGGGATAGAAAATGTCATTCGTCTCCGTAAGACTTTAGTGAATTAAAATTTGTCGCCCGCTGTGGTCTAGTTGATTAGAGGTTGCTCTACCAACCAGGTGGGTCTGTGTTCGATTCCCGATAAGGTCAATATTTAGATTTTTCAATTTAAAATTTGAGACCTAAGATATGGGTGTATATGATGTCAATTTACCTCGAGTTGATCTCGAGTGACTTACAATAAATTCTCATCGAGTTTTTCTGGTATGATCTTTCAATTTTAAAATATTGGATTGGCGTTATTGGCGGATTGGCGTTAGCTGTAATGCCAATTTTAAATTTTTTAAATCATTTAAGTATAAAAAAAACAAATTTGAAAAACGTAATCAAAAAAATACTCTAAGGTTCACTGTCAATGCTTGATGGAAAGTCATTATATTTAAAAAAAGATATGTACTCATTTTTACCTATTCCATTTCTATTTAATAAAATCAGGACCGGTTTCGTTCATGACGAGCTCATGATTAGGGTACTCCTTTTTTGTGATCCCGGGATTGAACAATCAACACAAAATCGTGTGTAAATTGGGATTTGGGATTGACAAAACTTTTGGTCAGCGATAATGAAATCGTGGCAATTTTTTTAGCTCTTCCGAGAATTTTTAAATCCAAAATTATAAGAATTTACGGATTTGCTAAAAAGCAATATATTCCGTGGTTCATTTTCTCAATCCCGAATTCCCAGGATTGGCACGGTCGCGATCCCGGAATTTCGGGATCACAGAATTGGATCCCGGGATTGGAAACCTTACTCATGATAATACTCGAGACAAGACAATGCTCGTCATGAGAAATCAGTCCTGATATTATTAAATAAAAGTAGAATTAGTAAAAATGAGTATTTCATTATTTGAATGTAATCTTAAAACCAGGGCTGTGGAGCAACGTTCCCTCTAAGCCGAAGGGTTAGCTGCGCGGAAATCTTAAGGGCTGCGCGGACCGATCAAATATTAATTGAGCAACAGGTTAAAAACACTTTTAATTGGTAATCTCTTTCTTTCTACGCAATCATTCAAACAGATAATATATTTATTACTAGCGTTAACGGAATCACGGAAAAATTAAAAGGGTCTGGGTGAAAGGCAAAATATAAACACATGAATTTCTATACTATTCAAGAAATGGTCAGATTAGTACATCGATTAGTACGGTCGATCGCGATCTACCGGTCGATATCAAAGCAAAATTTGGTCGATCCCGAAAGCTTACATAATTTAAATATAAAATGTACAAAAATTGAATTATTTTGTAAGCACATACCTATCTTATTATATGTATTTCGCATTTAACATTTCTAAGTTTGAAGAAGGGAAAAAACCCTAAATGAAATTTCTTATAAGAATCATGTTAGAAGTCGATCGCGAGAAAACTTAAGATTGTGAAATTTGAGCCCAAGGCAAAAAAGGTTGGACACCCTTGGATTAGGCCAAAGAAAATCGACGTCATCAAGTCAGCAAATAAATTTGGCAAAATTACTTTTACGATCTTTCAATTAATTGGCCAAATCTATTCGGAGTGCGATTTTTAACCGGCGCCGAATTAATTTTAAAGGGGGACTTTTTAAATTTAAATTATGTGTGCGTGTCTTCTTGCTGATTGCAAGAAGCAATTAAACACAAATGTCTGTCCAGTCTATGGCGTGATGTTGAAATAACTAATAAAATTTCAAATTCAATCAATGTACGAACGAAGTCGTCATTTATTTCGTGTGTTTACGCCTTACGGGAACGGTTTGTTATTTAATCGCTCAACATCAGTTTTTCGTTAAGTGTAAAAATATAAGGATGATGCTAGGAAAGTACTAGTTGATTAATTGCACCCTCTGCGCTCCGTTTTCAGGATCGGGATGAGTGGGAAGAGTCTTCAACATTACAAATACGAGATTTTTCCACACGGTGTTACTACGGATTCTTTCATAATACTCGAATAACAATCGCGATAAATCACGATGTAAAAAAAAGGAAAATATAATATCGAAATATTGATTTTATTTATTTCAAAATTTGGTTTGCCACAGAACGCTTAAGAGACAATAAGAAGAAAATTAGACAGATTCAATAATCACTTTTAAGGTGTTTACTGTCGATACTTGGTGGAAAGGCATTATAATAAAAATAATAAAAGATTTTTAGTACTTTTTCCACATAAAATTTATTAGATCAGGACCGGTTTCGCTCATCGCGAGCATTATCAACTGATCGATATTTTTATATGTGCCACACCATGTTACTTTCTGCGGATTTCGCGAACAGGCGGAACGGTTCGTTCATCAGTTGATGATGCTCGCGATGAGCGAAACCGGTCCTGATCTAATAAATTTTATGTGGAAAAAGTACTAAAAATATTTTATTATTTTTATTAGATTCAATATTTTTTAATGATAAAAAATAGTTCATTATGTAACACTGTAATGATCCTGCATTATCTAAAATACACTTGAAAAGGATACGCATTGATGGCTTCTAAATAAATCATCAAAGAAAATAAAAGAAAACTAGATGTATAATTATTATAAACTACATAAAATTATTACGAGGTAAATATTATCCTGCCGTCTGTGTGGTCGAGTGGTCAAAGTCGTTGGCTACCGCTACGGAGGTCACGGGTTCGAATCCCTGTAAAGGCAGTTTTATAAATCGATTTATGAATTTCTGTTTAAAGGCATGGATGTATGTGATGTCTTAAATTCCCACCTCCCACCCATCTTATCCTATGAACGGGGCGTATCGAAAGAGATTAGCTAACCACTAGTGATTTTCTATCCCTTTCCTTCTATTCCTACTCTCTTTGGAAAAGAGAGGTTGAACAACTGAGTAACAAGCAGTTATCGTAGAAACACTTCTGTTGAGAGAACTACATTAGGAGTCCATATGCTCCACATTGGGAGCGGACATGGTAAAAAAAATATATACACGGTTGATAGTTATTTCGGCTTATGCCTTCATCAAAACTAACTCATATTTGTAGAACAAAAATACTTTTCACTTCACCTTTTTACAATGGAGTTCAATTAAATCAATAATTCACGAAATTAGCTATTAAAATGTGTTAATTTTAGAAAGTAAGGTGCTAATATGTATTAGATTTAGAAATAATTTTACTTTAAGAACATTCCGTTGTTTTGAATTTGTTTTATGTTCCCTTCTCTATTGTCAATATTATTATTCTCAAGTTGGCAATTTTTACAATAATTATTATTGGTTTGTTGTGGTATTTGTTCCATATTTGAAATGGTGTGTCGTATGCGGACCGCGATGTGACCAATCAAATTGTTCAGCCAATTAATTCAACAACGTCTTCTCAAATAAAAGGCTCGCACTTCAGAGTAAGGGCTTGCACAAACAATAAAATAAATTTCATCGTAATTTATTTTATTTTGGAAGTTGTTTATTTCTTTAGCTCTGTTCTTCTGCGTACTTCTGACGGTTTGCTGACGGTTTGCAAACCGTCAGAAGTACGCAGAAGAACAGAGCTTTTGATTCAGCTAGTTAGTCAAGCAATCTATATATTAATAGCCGATAAAATAAGTTTTCACTTTTTACTTTTCACTTTTTACTTTTCACTTTTTACTTTTCACAAATGTGTGCGTACTGATGTCCACTTCGCCCAATGATAGCGATTTATTTTGAACATATTTTGAACATCACATTTTTCGGCCAATTGGAATGGACGTCTTTTTATATTCAAAATTCAAATTTCCTGGGACAGATTTTGTTCAGTGTCATCCATCTTCTATATGATTGTCACCGATTTCCCCTCCCCCTCCTCATCCCCAGCCCGACTGTCGACATTTTTTTTATTCATACTAGAAGTATTTTTTCATTACGCTGAAGAAGCACATAGTTTTAAATGTGAAAAAACGCTAAACTTTATTTCACATTTTATTTCTGCCGCGGGTCGGATTCGAAACGTGGAACTTTGCAATATGAACGGAACGTCTTACCGCTGAGGTAAAGGGCAAACTTTCAGGTGCGACAAAATTAGATTATATATATTAAGCATTCGAAAAAAGAACTATTTCAAACTTGACTTTGATTGTTTGTTTGTATTGAGAATTCAAAAATAGAATATGTCAAATACTTAGTGTGGCCAATTCAAAAAAAATGATTCCAAGATATTTTTCTTTTTCTACGAAATATATTTGTTTGCACACTTGAAACCTTTGCAGGGCTGTCGATATATGCGCCGAGGTCGCTTTATGGTACTACGAAAAATGATTGTTAGCAAACTTGAACATTATTCCAAAGATTTAATAATTTACGAAAAATGGTTGTTAGCAAACTTAAACATTATTCCAAGATATAATAATTTACGAAATTTCTGCTACCACGAAAAATGGTTGTTAGCAAACTTCAACATTATTCCAAAGATTTAATAATTTACGAAATTTCTGCTACTACGAAAAATGGTTGTTAGCAAACTTAAACATTATTCCAAAATATAATAATTTACGATATTTCTGCTACTACGAAAAATGATTGTTAGCAAACTTGAACATTATTCCAAATATTAAATAATTTACGAAATTTCTGCTACTACGAAAAATTATTGTTAGCAAACTTGGACATTATTCCAAATATTAAATAATTTACGAAATTTCTGCTCCTACGAAAAATGGTTGTTAGCAAACTTGAACATTATTTCAAAAATTAAATAATTTACGAAATTTCTGCTCCTACGAAAAATGGTTGTTAGCAAACTTGAACATTATTCCAAATATTTAATAATTTACGAAATTTCTGCTACTACGAAAAATGGTTGTTAGCAAACTTAAACATTATTCCAAAATATAATAATTTACGATATTTCTGCTACTACGAAAAATGATTGTTAGCAAACTTGAACATTATTCCAAATATTAAATAATTTACGAAATTTCTGCTACTACGAAAAATTATTGTTAGCAAACTTGGACATTATTCCAAATATTAAATAATTTACGAAATTTCTGCTCCTACGAAAAATGGTTGTTAGCAAACTTGAACATTATTTCAAAAATTAAATAATTTACGAAATTTCTGCTACTACGAAAAATGGTTGTTAGCAAACTTAAACATTATTCCAAAATATAATAATTTACGATATTTCTGCTACTACGAAAAATGATTGTTAGCAAACTTGAACATTATTCCAAATATTAAATAATTTACGAAATTTCTGCTACTACGAAAAATTATTGTTAGCAAACTTGGACATTATTCCAAATATTAAATAATTTACGAAATTTCTGCTCCTACGAAAAATGGTTGTTAGCAAACTTGAACATTATTTCAAAAATTAAATAATTTACGAAATTTCTGCTCCTACGAAAAATGGTTGTTAGCAAACTTGAACATTATTCCAAATATTAAATCATTTACGAAATTTCTGCTCCTACGAAAAATGGTTGTTAGCAAACTTGAACATTATTCCAAATATTAAATAATTTACGAAATTTCTGCTCCTACGAAAAATGGTTGTTAGCAAACTTGAACATTATTCCAAATATTAAATAATTTACGAAATTTCTGCTCCTACGAAAAATGGTTGTTAGCAAACTTAAACATTATTTCAAAAATTAAATAATTTACGAAATTTCTGCTACTACGAAAAATGGTTGTTAGCAAACTTGAACATTATTTCAAAAATTAAATAATTTAAGACATTTCGGCTACTACGAAAAATGGTTGTTAGCAAACTTAAACATTATTTCAAAAATTAAATAATTTACGAAATTTCTGCTACTACGAAAAATGGTTGTTAGCAAACTTGAACATTATTCTAAATATTAAATAATTTACGAAATTTTTGCTCCTACGAAAAATGGTTGTTAGCAAACTTGAACATTATTCCAAAAATTAAATATAAACGAAATTTCGGCTACTACGAAAAATGGTTGTTAGCAAACTTAAACATTATTCCAAAAATTAAATAATTTACGAAATTTCTAATAAAAATAAAATAAATAAAAATAAAATACAATAAAATAAATTAAAATTAAATTAAATTAAATTAAATTAAATTAAATAAATTAAAATAAAATAAAATAAAATAAAATAAAATAAAATAAAATAAAATAAAATAAAATAAAATAAAATAAAATAAAATAAAATAAAATAAAATAAAATAAAATAAAATAAAATAAAATAAAATAAAATAAAATAACATAAAATAATATAAAATTAAATTAAATTAAATACTTTGCAACAAAAATCTCACGTTGCTGGGCAACGGGCTTACAGCTAGTTAAATATTATATTACTATATAAAATCTCCTTTATGTTATTAACGATGCAATAGTAGTCTTAAGTCTAGCTATAGGGGGCTTTGGCGATGCTCCTTATCCATTACCGGTCAAAAAATTGGCTGAAGGGCCACATTGAGAATTCAAAATGAACAGTGGGTCGCAAGTACCATACTTTTTTTTTAGATATTCATTATTTATTTCAACATTAATAAATAATTGATCATAATTGAAAATAAAATTAGACTGCACAGAAATACACAACGGGCCGTTGTTTTCCGAGGACTATTTTTTTATATTTAATTAAGTTCAAATACGATTATTTAAAAAAGTACATCGATATCGCATTGAAGATATTTCATCAAACAGCCATTGATTCATTAAAATTAAAATATTATTATTGATGTCTCTGCACTCAAGTGAGATATGCTATGTGGAATTGACTGTACTAAACTGTACTACGAAACTTTTATGGAAGGGGAATTATTCAAACTATTTAATTTACTGAAATATTTGGTATTTTTACATAAAACATCATCAACTTATAATACGATATATATGTGGGCCCCGTAGCCCAAACAATATTTTAGTATCTATATTTATAGGGATATAAAAAAATGGCAACCCTGCTTTGAATTCAGACGCCCTCAATAAAATATATCGCTTACATTCAATCATGTGAAGATGCAAAGGCGACTCACTCCTAATATTGTCATATTTGTTCGGAATCGTGCGAAATTGACGCACCGCTAACCGCCCGGCGACGCCATAACCTGTCCGCTTACGTTAGCGAACACCCGCACTTAACTATACCAACAATACCCGTAACGGTTCAATCATTTTTATTGATGATTTTGTAATATTTCCCAGTCATTGGGGTCAAGTTTATTTCCGTGTAGCTGCAATCGAAAATTCAATTCTTAATGGCTCTAAGACTGTAATTTTGTATTGTCTTTTCTGTCGGCCCTTTTATTTCATATTTCGAACAATCATTTTGTTTGTTTAGATTTGTTCGAAATTCAAAGTTTGTATTATTGTGTTTCACAGTGTTGTGTTGTTTTGTTGTGGTTCTTTCGAAATTTAAAAATAAAACCTTTTATTATAATGGTTTTATATGGATCTATTTTACAGAAGCGTCGTGGATTTTTCAACCGCTGTAAAGCAAGTCGTTCTTGCTCTCATAATAAGAGCTTCGTGGTTTCATGCTTTTATTTAATTGATTATTATCTTATTTGTCTTCATTACAATCTCATCTGTCATATATTCATAGATGAGCTAATTATTTAAAAATCGAGTCGTCATATTTCGGTACCATTTCATCACCGATACAGATATCAGTTTATATTTTCTATTAATAAAATGAAAACCCAATCTGAATACCCAAATATCCCAATAATCTAATCGAAAAATAATCTTAATTACTCAAATCTATATTGAATATTACTATTTTATCAACGGATAAATATCATTTTACGATTAAATTAAACAAAATAAAATATTTGTTTGATTTCTAACATCGTGCACATTTCTTTTATATTAATCTGATATTATATCCATGTGTTTATTTCTTTCAATCGTTATTTAAATGGTATATAATATAATGAAAATAATAAAAGATTTTTAGTACTTTTCCCCATAAAATTTATTAGATCAGGACCGGTTTCGCTCATCGCGAGCATTATCAACTGATTATCAGCATTATCAGTTGATAATGCTCGCGATGAGTGAATCCGGTCCTGATCTAATAAATTTTATGTGGAAAAAGTACTAAAAATCTTTTATTATTTTTATTATAATGCATTTCCACCAAGTATTGACAGTAAACACCTTAAAAGGGTATATAATATATTCATCGTTTATTTTTTTTCGTTTCAATCATTATTCTATCAAGCGCCCTTGATTTATTCATTTATCTTAAATTCATATAAATACTATTATTTTTTATTTCAAATTTTAATCGAATACTTACTACACGTATTCGAAATATTTTTTGATAATCCTACACACTGTTTTTTTTAATATTTATTTCTATGCGTTTTCATTGCATATACAATGGATTTCAATATTTAATCAGTTGGTAGAAGGCACAATGTTTTAAAAATACATCACTTGTTTTTAATACGCATAGAACACTTTGATTTTGTCAATGCATGAGTGTTTTACATTTTACTTGTGGTGGATGTTTTTTGTTTTTGAATAAAATGTATTTTCTGCCAATTTTCGACCTGCCATAAGTTTTTCAAGTACACAGGCAAATAAAAGTATACTTATCATTTGTTTGCGCGTGTGATTTGCACTTTTGTGCTAACGTTGTCTATATTCAAGTAGCTATGCTAATAATAATATGGAAAATTCCATTTAACGAACGCTTTTCATTTGGGAAATGTGAATTTTATTTCTAAACCATTTATCCCAATCGCATTGTTCTGCTATCCTCTGCTTGAATGCCAGTTTAAATTGACATTTATATTTTTCAATTCACCTTGCAGCTTTCACCTAAATACATCGGACTATATTTTTACTTAAAGAAGATTAAAGGACTCGCGTAAATCTCACAGCTGATCCTTATTAAAATGTTAACTGGTTAAGTTTTTTTTAACGCATTAAGTTGTAACTAGGGATTCCAACACCGGTATTACTGAAACCGGGATCTCGTCATCCTTTTTTTTCTCAATAACTACAGATTTTGAACGTACAAAAATAGTAAAAGAACCCAAAATTGAATTTAAAGAAACCATCACACAATCTAATTCAGTGATACTCACGGGGTCTTTTGAATGTTATTTTTGGTACTCAAAGCATTTCTCAGTGGCACTCTGAGCACCTTATGAATTAAATAAAAAATATTTTTTAAAAGTTATCCACACTATCTACATTTCCATTATTATGAAGCGATTCACTGTAAATTTTGTTCGAGCATCGAGTTCGCTGCGGCAGGTCATCCGCATCTTTACCTATATAACGGTTAATAAATATATTTTTCATTTGTAGTCGAGTATTTTTTTTATTAGATATATATATCGACTGTGGAAAGGAAAAAGGACGTTACCCACAGTTTTTTAAAAACAGCTTTTAATTCGATAATCACAATGTATCAACAACAATGTAAAACATAAAAAAACGTTTTTTTCCCTCCTGTAAAAAAAACTGTGTGAGTTACGTCTTTTTGTCACTCGAAATATATTTTTCGTCGCTTTATTCTATACTGGCAATGATGCTCAGGCAAAAAACCTTGTTTCGATGTATCTAATCGATATTATTCATTATGTTAACTAGGATCCCGGGATTGAATACTCGACATAAAATCGTGTATAAATTGAGATTATTTGGAAATGACAAAACTTTTGGTGTCATGGATTTTTTCAAAGCATTTCATTTCCAATTTGCCGATTTACCCAAAATACCAGCGAGACATTTTTTTAAGCTCTTCCAAGAATTTCAAAATCTCAAAACCCAACAATTCACCGATTTGTCCAAAATGTCAGTGATACTCGTTTTTTTGTTAGCTCTTCAAAATCCAAATCTATAAATTTACGGATTTGATAAAAATGTCTTAATCCCGGGATTGATCCGATCGCGATCCCGGCATTTCGGGATCACAAAATTGGACGGGATCCCGGGATTGAAAAGCCGAATATTAACCACTTCATGAAATTCGTTACTGACTAACGAACTCGATCCAAATATTAAAAACGGCTTAGTGACCACGTAGTTTTTTTTTGGTCACGATTAACATTTAACGGAATCGTTATGCATAAATACTATTATCTCCTCAAATAACGTTAAGCTAATCGCTAAGCGGCTTTCCAAATCTATTTTTCAAATTCTATTTTCCAAGTCCAAATCAGCATTCATAATTGTGGAGTTTCCATTTTGTTCCACTTGTTCAGAAAACGCGATTTTCTTTTTCCAGTTTCCAGTCAGTTAGTTCTATATAAAAACCAATTGCAATTTCAAACTTCAAAATGACATGCGATTTCATTTGATGAACAGCGTATAAACCAATCGATGCCTGACACAAAAAATTTAAATCCTTCATTCACCAATTTAGTCAGTTTTGGAAGATAACCCCACAATTCAGAACAGGTGATTTTTGACCTAACTTCTTTTTTGACAGTTAACACATCTCGTTATCCGACTGAAAGAACCACAATATTTCGACCAGTGCTTTGAAATTGAAATAATATCAATAATCTCGTTGTTATAGACTTTCAAGATGTTTTCATGTATTTATTTATTGTCAGTAGATTGTGGATGGTAGTGACAACTATTCTTGTAGCTGTAAACACCATCGAAACAATATAAACTTCGTACCTGTGTAAACCGAATGAAACCACAAAAATGTTTCGCAAATTTCTCACCAGGCTATCAGCCATGGAAATCGTTAGATATGATTTGAAGTGTGAAGTGAAATAAGTCAATAAAAAACTCTCAAATCAAGTGTCTTTGACATAGAACTTGAGACCCGTATCGAGAGGGTCAAAGAACGCAGCTGATTTTTGTTTTAACTACTCGTGCTTGTGATATACTGAGACCACAGATATTTTTTTTACTGTCTCAAAGACAATACGCTAAAGAAGCTGTTTTAATAAATATTCTGAAAGATATTGAGTTTGTACGTGTTCGTAAGATGCGCAGAATGTTGGCCTGATGTATTTTCTTCTAATATACAAGACGATTACTCGAAAGTTCGTCCTTGGATGATCAAAATCGCCAATATGGCAAATTCTGTTTGACAATTGGTCCAGTTGTCGAGGAGTCAATTCAGTGCATCGACGCAATTGGTAAGAATGTGAAACGATTTTATACAATGATCAAACTGATAATTATATGTATACACACAATCTGATTTATAATCCTTGATCTTGAATATCTAATCGTAACGTAATTTGTTTAATCTTGCAATGTCACTTCTTATCTTTATCTAAAATAAATTCTATCAATATAACAAGACAACTCCAAATTTGTTTTTTAACAATATGTCACAAAGAAATCGCGTCTTTTCATTTCTTCTTTTATATAGTAAAAATGAAATTCATACGTTGATTTGCTTTGAAGATACAGTATTTGATAAACGAAAGTAATTTTCTTTCTTGGGTGCAACTGTCTCACTAATTACTATGATTGATTATAATTTATTGAGTAATTTTCAGAGAAGTTCAGTAAAATCTCGATATAATAAACTTACGCTTCAGGAGTGTCTATTGAAGCAAAAAACCCGTTAAGTTTTTAATAAAGAAGCTTTTTTTTCAGACACAAGACACATAAATGCCCAAATCCAACTTCCGCATGCCTTCCATTTTTTTTATTTAATATTTAATAAATTATTTTCCGTTTGTACGTATTTGAAATACATTAAATTCAAATCACTGACCGTGGTTTAGAAAACGTCCAATCGTCGACTAGCTTTTTAACTGTCTATTTAATTAAAAATATTTTGAGGTCTGAAACCAAAAAATAAACTGTGGTTACTGAATAACCACAGTTTATTTTTTGGTATTACCGAATCATGTTTAGTGAACAAAATTTAGAACTCAAGAGTTTTTCATTTTCATTATTTATTTTTGTATTAACCCGTTGAATGCCACAAGCGCGCAAGCACGAAACAAGTTCTGCAAAGATATATTTTATGCATGCATAAAATTAAATGTAAAGGATGAAATACAGTTTTCATTATTTAGAAAAAAATTGCCGTTCTCCTTTTAACTACACAAGAGTTTTTCATTTTATCGATACAAAATTTTCAGCGTAACCCAATTGACCATAGCAAAACCAATTTCATTGACGCGTTGAATGCCACAATCGCATTTTATTAATAATCATATATCACTGGGCTTTCACAACATTATCGTTAATGTTACTCGAATTGTATAACGAGTCAGGTGGGAAATAGAAAGATTAAGAAATGTTGCATATAATATTATAATGATTTTTTTTTGAAGGTTTTTATTTGTATGTGGCAGCCAAATGATCCATTTAAAACTACAAACATGTCAAGGTTTTGCGATCGATCTAATTATGCTTTATTTCCAGGGTCCTTTGAAGAAGAAGACAGCTACTTTTCGCGGTGAGCGAATTTTGAGTCCGCCCTTCGCCGGTGCTCCTCATCATCTTTCTCATTGTTCCCGAGAGCCGACCGCCAAGCAGCTTGTGCGGCGCCTGGCTCTTCCGCAGCGGCTGCGCCCTCCGATGGAGTTGGTGACGCGTCCCCTTGTGGCGGAGCCGCGTTCGTGGCGCGGCCCCCGCGATTCCTTCCCATCGAGGACACCCAACTGCGGGAACAAGCTCCTTCACGGACACAGACAGCGTGAAACTACCGGAATCAAGAAGCTGTATAACTCGTTCTTCGTGCTATTTTAACTGATGGTGGTTTGAGATTTTCGTGCACTGTAAACTTTTGCACTGTGGGTATTTGTGTATTTTGAATCCCGCTAATTTACAGTTACATTTAACAAAGTGACAATTGACTTAAATAATTTGAAGGTTTCTGCCTTAATATAAAAACTGTGTCACCAAGGACATCAAGTAAATACTTAATGGCCGTGAATGAAATCGAAGGAGTGACAAATCTCTAACAGACTAAGTTTATTACCGGAACTTATCAACTTTGGATTACATTTACTCATTATAAATTATATCTAAATTAAAATTGGTGCTCTTATTCATTGATAAAACTTAAGCTTAGCAATTGAACATAGATTAGCCTTAAAATTATTTCCTGAATTCTTCGACTGCATTTAAAAGAATCCACAATCGTTGAATGTACTTTACGAGAAGAAATACATCTATCGTCCATTGGAGTATATTGAAGACATCTTGACGATAAATCAATCAGAAGTGTTTGAATTATTTTGCATACACATACAAAATCTATTAGTAAGTGTAAATGAGCAATTAAGATAAACCTTAGATTGATCAGTGACCCCTACACTTCCAACCGAGATTCGATATTCCACAATATGATAACTAGGCTTGCCTCATTCAGTTGGCACGCTGTTACGTGAAAAGTCTTGTCTAAAGAAACGGCAATTTTTGACAGGTGCACCACATCGCGTCACAACCTATTTGGGCTGTACTTTGGTACATAGTGTTTAATCATAATATTGTGGGTCAATTATCTCATAACATAATTGACTTAAAATGCTATCTCGTACTGTTTTTAATTAAACTCGTTTCTATACAACTGTGATAATAAGCAGAAGCAGTGTTTGTTAGAAAATACTATCAATTGTCTGATACTATTCTATGTGTCTTATTCTGAAGACTGGCAATATTTGACAATCTTTATAGAGAGAATTTTACTGTTTAAAAAAGAGATTGATCAACAGTTCTATAAGAGAATTAATCTCACCGGCAGTTTTGTCAACTGTTATAGATTATTCTTTCCCAGTCCATCCTGGACTATTATGGAACTCCCAATTTACACCGCTCATTTCTCCCCGCTCGGTTCAGCCTACAGCAACGTCAGTCAATATTTTGGGATTCCAGGACGCGACAGTCCTCCCGATCACTCAGAAAGTGACAACAGCATGGAGGCAGAAGTGGCCCGCGCAGCCGAAACCTTGAAAATTAAACGCACCCAAGAGGAAGCGCTCTTCGAGTGGGCGGGTGAGATCACGGTGAATTTAGACGAAGAAAAGGTGTTCTCGACGGATCACATAATTTCAGATCCGAGACGAAACCAATTCTGCGATCGATCAGATACTTTTGATAAGGATCAGCAAATATTCCCGCAACAATTGGAGAATAACCAAAACGACAAAGACGTCACGCAAAACCAGTTCTCGAGGTTTAACAAGCGATTAAGACCACAGCAATTTGAACGTGGCAGCGCCATGACTAAAAACCAAGATTTTGGCGAGACTGTGGTCCCCGTAGAAGATATTGGAAGATTTTGCAGCGAAAGAGATCGAACCAACAATATTGAACCAAACCGATTCAGAAAGGTGGCTAATGAAGTAAGTGAAAACGGGCCCGGTACTTCTGGTGAAATAGACATGGATATGTATTTAGAAGGATCCGGGGAAAGAAATCAATCGGTCAGCGGAAATGCAGTCCAGTCTGGTGTTGTTGGTGCTCGCAAGAGGAAAGCTGATGTCTCTGCTGCATGGCAGGCAGACAAGCGATCTCTCCTAGGAGTCGTCAATCAACGTAAGTTTTTTTTCTTTTTGATTTGTTATCTTTGCTTTCAGGCATCAGTCACTGTCATGCGTCTTCGTAAACATGCCTTTCATTATAAATTAATTAAATTGCTTAAAAATAAGTCATATTTGTAACTTACAATACATCTTTACACATTTTGTCTCATTTTATTGGTATCCATATTTCTGTTAGCATCTTTCAATACTCTACTCGTATATCAACTATCATTATATTTCATCTTAATCAGGTGTTTTAACTTCAAAACAACATTATCTGTCACCATCTGACTCGGATAGTGCCGAAAAGATACTAATTTCTCAAGACACCTCTGGGAAAAATTTGCAAACATTTTGCTTCACAGTAGTGAAAATCTTTCACAGATGGCGTGCCATGTCAGCTTTTCTTTTTTGCCCGTCAGTCTAATTGAGTTGAAACTAAATTCTTCAATATTTTGGCGGGAAAATTTGGCGCCAAATTCGTTATGAATGTAATTTTGGTCGGCAATAATTACCGTACATTGCTGTTGTTGTAATGATACGTGTAATTTCTTAGTAGTTAGTTATCAATGTTTTCAATTTTGTCTACCCGGCCCGGCGTAGAGGTATTTTTCGCTCTACAACTGTCTACGCCGTGGGTGTCCAACCGGTAGATCGCGATCGACCGGTCGATCCCGAAAGCTTCCGTGAATTTCGAAAAAATATTTAATTTAAATATAAAATATATAAAAATACTAAAATACTAAAATTGAATTGTTTTGTAAGCACATACCCATCTGACGATATTTATTTCGCATTAAAAAAAAACATTTCTAAGTTTGAAGGAGGCAATAAACCCTAAATAAATAAATTTCTTACGGGAATCATGTTAAAAGTCGATCGCAAGAAAACTTAAGATTCAAAAGTCGATCCCAGGGCAAAAAAGGTTGGACACCCTTCTTCTACGCCAAATGCGCACCGATAGGCCTAGCCATACTCGCTTACAATATTAGAAAAACATTTGTTTTTTTTTTAATTATGCTCTAAACTTCTCATGCATATTTGATAAACCAATCGGACAGCGAATAAGTAAATACTTCTGAACAATTGAATGTTTTTGTCTTATTTCTTCTGTAATCAAATCTTCTCTTTTTAACGCATATTTTAACTAAATATACTTATACTAGGGATTCTGAAGTCTCGGGTTTTTCAAAGTCCCGGGACACGAGACGTGATAAAGTCAAAGTCCCGGGACTTCCCGGGACTTGGGACTTTTATTTCCCCCTCCTTTAATAAAATTATAAATTTATTTAAATTAAATATTTGTATGTATGTACTAAAAAGGGATGATAACGGTTCATGTATCGAAAAAATAACAATGAATTGGGTAAAATTATGACCGTTACTTCACAAATCACAATACAGCTTTTATACCTTTTTTGTCCTATTGAGACATTGGTAACTTTGTACAATAATGAAAAACATTTGTAAATAAAACAACATCAGGTATGAACACTTAATTATATTATTTTTTAAGTTGTTTTTGCTACAGTTATATTTTTAATACGATTATGAATTTATTTAAACAAATTTCTAAAAACATAAATGAAGATATCTTTCTCCCAAACGTTTTTTAATATTTCGTTTCAATTAAACTATTTTTTTGAGCGTTTTTTACGCAGTTAGACGTATTTTTTTTTCATGCGTACTTTAAAAGGGCGGCGAAAGTATGCGTTAATTAAAAAAATACATCTTTTGAACACATTTATTTATTAATAATAAAAATATTAAATTAATTCAATAATAAAGTCACAACCTCAAATCATACATAGTATGTATTTTTTACACAAAAGTTAATATTTTATTTTTGCTTATCAAAATATGATTTTACTTAATTTTGTTAAAACCCCGGCCTTTAATCCTTAGCCTAAATATATTTTTTTTTTTCAAAACTGATCCCGCGGATAGACACCAATGTAACTTTATTTTAAATCAAAATTAACTTTTTAGGTCACATTAGCGATTGCTTGCATCCAATTTTTATTTGTTAGAATGTTTTTTTCAAAATTAAAAATGTCCAATTTGGCTGTCTTAAGTCCCGGGATTTTGTTGTTAAATGTCCCGGGACTTAAGACAGCAAAAAACGTTAAAAGTCCCGGGACTTTTGTCCCGGGACGTCTCGACACAGAATCCCTAACTTATACAGATTTATAAACGCAATAAAAACGATCAGTTAAATAATGATCGCATGGAAAATTCCATTATATATTTGATTTTTATTTATTAATGTGTCTCCGAACCTTTTGTCGGGTCCTATGGCGCAGCGGTTAGCGTTGTGGGCTATTGTGACAGATCTCACGGGCTCGAGTTCCAGTACAAACAGCATCTTTCAATCGATGTATCGACTTCTGCAATTCAAGAATATTTACTATTATTGCCATTGTCATGTTTGCATATCAATTTGAATATGTAAGTGTTCGCGAATCTTGACTTGTTTCTAAAGTCACTCACGTTGCACGACTAATAAATGTTTATTTTATAGGCATTCCTTTTCTTGCTAATTTTTTCCGCTGCTTCGCGTGTTAATATATTGAGTAAATCAAGACACTTTTAAGTGTAATGAGACGATAACGATATCCACAAATTATGACAATTACAACGAATTGTGTTCCCGCATATTTCTTGTCGCTGAAACCTATTTATTTTTTTCGTCGAATCGCCTATTCTGTTTCAGGGGGTATGTGACTGATTTACAAGTTTAAAAAATCCCAATTTCGTCGTAAATAAGATAAACCTGAAAGTGAGAGTGACCACATAAGAAATTTCAAGAAAGAATGGATGCCGTAGTAACATTATAATTCGGTTCCTTAAGTTCAAAGAAACGAAACATGCTTTTTGGCGTTTTTGAGTTACATATTATGGTAATGGATATAAAACAACATATCACATAAAGTGTCAAAAAGGCATAAGAATAAGAGCAGTGCATGCAAAGATAATTCAATATGCATCTTCTGAAAACAAACTTATACTTAAAACACATTCATCTGAATTTTATATTGTTGAATAAACATTCTTTCTTATAAGTTTTAGGGACGAATACCGTCGAAAAAAATTTTACATCGACAATGTCGAATGTGATCATGAAACACGTTACCGTATAAGACCTAGATTTTGACGCAGAAACTACAAAAGTCTAGGCCCTCGGTCTACAATCAACACCGTCGGCCGGGTACATCATTACATTATGCTGGGTGTCTAGCAGGGCTGTGGAGTCGGGTAAAAAGAAACGACTCCGAATTGATTCATTTCAAATATTTCCGTTTAACTAACATGTATGTCATGAGATCATTTTCGTTGGTTTTACGAATCAATATGATGAATAGACTAATACTGTTTCAATATCTTTGAATTATTTTTCTCCGGTTTTTTCGACTCCACAGTCTTGACGTCTAGGCATCCAGACGCTACGCTACATACAGCGTGATAATAAGACCCCACTAGTTCATTTTCATAGTAAGCATTCATCGTCGTTCACGACCTACTGCGTTTATTGTAGACCGAGGGAATAATTCAAAACTGTAATTCTACGGTGGAAATCCCCAGCGATGGCGCATTCGTATATAAGCTGAGTCTCGTCTCATTTAGACTCCTCATCACGGACGTCATTCAGGCTCTAAGGCTGATAGATTATCCCGTTAGCCTTCTTCGCTGGATCATGAAAACTTCACGCAGAATGAGCATTCAGCTAACTACTATGAATTAACTAACACAATCTTTGAAAGAATTGTGAGTCGACTGACTAGCAGTTCCCTGTTAAATAAATGAATGATTCATTAAAATTCCATATGAGCAACATTAATAGTAGGTAAAGTAAAAAACGCTGAAAATCATAACAAAGTTTTACGTGAATATATATCGCCATTTTGTGATTTTTGCATAATATAGACGCAAATATGATATGTACATTTTTTAGGGTTGCCACTGTTTGGTTGACAGTGTTATTATTATCTTCGAATAGAAAATCATTGCTCGCTTTAACGAATACATATTCTACTGAGTGCTAGCCAGTGAAACAGAAACGCACCGCACTGTCACAATACGAATGTTTGTCTTTGTTTTACATAGAATATAACATATATTTTTTAATTTAGCGATTTAATTGCGTGTTATATTCAATAAAAATTACAATTCATTTTTAAAAAATGCAAATCATCGAATACTATTTCGGATATTGCTGAACGCATCTAAAAATGCTTCATATGTTATTTCCTGCACAAAACACTTAACTGATTTCGAAATAAAATAACTTTTAATATAAGTCGACAAAAAAATCGTTCGTTTGCATTTCAATTGGTATAGGTAGCCATTTTTACCACCCTTGGTGTATATAGTAAACTTTTAGTGTCTCGTTTTGCGTGTCAATAAATCTGCGTGTCAATAAATCTGCCAACCCTAATTTATATATAAAATATAGTGAAAGTATTTTGATTTGACACAAATCAATAATTCCACTTATTTCACCAGCTCTTATAGATTATCAAGCAACATGTGGAACACGACGTATTTTCAGATCGAAAATGTCTGCCATAATTCGACCTTCGACTTTCGTTTCTTTGCTTATCAATAGTAAATAAATACATTTATGTGTGTACAGCGACAGACGAACGATAAGCGACAACCGTTTGACCTGGCAATGCCTCAAAACCAGTTATTAGAAACCCGGTTGATAAACAAAGGGACTTATTTTCAGTTTTCACAATATTGTTTGTTTTTTTTCGGCTGATTTGATGTAGTAAAGCGAGTCATAATTCTTGCAGCAGGGTTGAATCTCTTGCTTTTTTTAATTAAATAATTTACAATAATCGTATTTAAATTTCCATATTATTAGCTATTTTTTTTTAAATTGATTTTATGTATTTATTTGTTCTTGGTTAAAAAAAGATATGTATCATACATTTCGACAATTTTTGAAAATATCTTTCAATTAAGCAAAAATTGAACCGGTAATTTACTGCTGAAAATGCTCACAATCTAAATAATTTACTGTTTCATAAAATAATAATAAATCATCGAAGGCTTATCAATTGTGGAACGTGTCAATATTGATATAACTCTTAGCAGATTTAAAATATTTCAATTCATAGCGAAGAATTATATTAAATTTTATTATGGTTTCTGTACATTCAGATTTACTTTGATTGATTTTCAGTACCGAAATACCAGTATTTTTGCATTTTCGCAACCGGTATTTCGTTATTGAAAAAACAGTATTGCATTCCTTAGACCAGTGTTTCTCAACCTTTTTTGGCCTGTAGTCCCTTTTGAGTGTCTTATTTTTCTGTGGCTCCCATACCAGTACTATTGAAGTATAAGTGTAATAAAGAGTTTCTGAACCCAAAACGAATTTCCCAAAATGAACACCGCGAGCCTTTTTTTTTTAGTTCTTCTCAGCCATTCCGATTTCTAAAACAACTAATTTCATACTGTGGTTCCCCTAAAAACAAAATTCTCTTGAGCCCCTCGTTGAGAAACCCTGCCCTAGACGATAATTTCTCAACCTTTTTGAGACCGTAGCCCTTTTTGAGTCACATATTTTTCCGTGGCCCCCATACCCGTAATTATTAATTTTTCGTAACTCGGGACACAACAATTTCGAGATCTCGGCATTGGTGACTAGGAAAAAGAGAGAAATTGTGAGTGATCCCAAAATAATTTAATTCTATAAATTAACCTTTTAACAGTTGGGAATTGGCAGATTGTACAATTATTTAAAATTGGCTGGCGGATTTCAAAAATCTTCACTCGCTGGTCGATTTTAAAACCCTGAGAATTTATGTATTTCCCTGAATGAAAAAATGTGATACCATTTTTGTAGCTCATTTACCTAGGGTGCCCGTTTGCCCCCAAAACTGTGCTGTGGCTCCCCTGAAAATAATATTCTCTCTGTGGCTCCCTTGGAACATGCTGTGGACCCCAGTTGAGAAGCCCTGCCCTAGACCATTTTGACGGCTATAAATATGAATAATCAACTTTAGAAATAAGTAATAAATTCGAGATATTACGAAGATCGTGGGGCAGGTGCTAAGCTTAGTTTTTTTAATTATATATTTATTATATAAGAGAGAAACTTAAAATTATTTCAAAAGTGTGATTATTTTCCTTTAAATATGACAGGGCGCCTTCGTTAAGTAATACATTTAATTAATATAAACCGTGTATTTTTTCATTCCATGTTTGTAACAAAAATAGTTTTGTTTTTGAAATTCATACTAAAAGACATCATAAGTAATTTATTTAATTTTAGGTTTGAAAGGTTTTTAATAAAAAAAAAATTGTTGAATATTTTTAATACAGTAGAACCTCGACAACGAACTTATGCGGGTGAAAGGGTATCGGTTAAAGTTTTTGATTTAAATCAGATAACGATGTGTTTAGTTGTGATCTACAATTTAAACTTATTTAATTCATTTATTCATTTCAATCATATAAATTGAACTAGCGTTAATCTGTGTGAATCATCGGCCAGCGTTGCAAACGTCAGTGCTGCGTTAAGACTACGAGCAGAACAACAGTATGACTCGAAATCGAGTGCGAGAGATTTGGTGTCATCACCGTGCACAGAATATTTTTCACACGCGGTATATGTTGAATGTAAACATTATACAAAATTAACAGGATTCTTTGAACAGTTTTCACATTTTACCAGATATTATTTTTGTTATATAGAGCAGTGCTTCCCAGATTGGGGACCGCCGTAGAACATGTTTTGTATTGAGGGCCGCGGATTTTTTTTTTTTCAGATTTAGGGGGCCGTGGAATGAAAATGGTTGGGAAGCACTGATATCGAGGGTCTGCTTTATATTCATTATTTCCCTTTACTTTCGAAGCATTTTAAAGTACCAGCAATATATAATACATTATATATAACCCTTTTTTTATCCCACTATTTTTTTTTTACTTATGTTCGTCTGTTTTTTGACACGCAGTAATGAATATATTACAAAAACCTTAACGACCTTTACGCGAATGGAATGAGGGCATTCGATTATTTGATTTACGTCTATACGATATACATATATACATGCAATGTTTTATCGGATAGCAAAAATACAGAAAAAATAGCTTTACACGTGTTGCGATTTTGTACTGAACACCAGCAAGGATGCCACATATGTAGTATTTCTAGAATATTAATTATTGATTTTTTTTATAATAGGACTAGTGTGTAAAATTTTCCGTTGCCTTTAAGTGGAACAATGTCTCCGGATCTTAAAAAAGATCTGACCTTTATAACTATTATACTGTTTAATTAATTAATAGTAAACTGTTTGGTTTTGCTGCCTGTGTGGTCGAGTGGTCAACGTTGTTGGCTTCGGCTACAGAGGGCCCGGGTTCAAATCCCGGTACGGACAGTTTTATAAATTGATTTATGAATTTCTGTTCAAAGGCATGGATGTATATGATGTCTTGAATTCACCCTCATCCATCCTATCCTATGAACGGGACATATCGAGAGCGATTAGCTTACCACTAATCCTGTCCTAGCCCTATCCTTATATCCCTACTCTCTTTGGAAAAAGAGAGGTTGAGCAACTGAGTAACAAGCAGTTCTCGTAGAAACATCTCTGTTGAGATAAACTCCATTAGGAGTCCATATGCTCCGCATTGGGAGCGGACATGGTTAAAAAAAAAACTGTTTGGTAACTGGACAAAATAAAATAGACATTGACAGTTAAATTAATTATTTATAATATAGTATTTTTTCATGATAATAATTTATAATTTAGCGTACCCCAATAAACTATAGATTATTTCAACAACCCCATTTTACCTGTCCCACTTCCGACTTTTTATTATTTTGCTGTCTTTTATTTGCTACCACTCTTTTCCATTAAATTCCATATCTTTGCTATCTCGTTTTAATTAAGTAGTATATTTTTAATAGTTACTAGTTATAATAAAAAAAAAATGCAATAATAATAAATTGTACCAACCCTGATTGCATCACGCCCCCAAACTATGGATTGCAATGTCAGTTTTATCATAATTGATGTTTTCTTCTCTTTACATTATGCATTTATTAGTGACACGTTTTTCTCTGCACAATTCCGATACTTAACATGATTAATATTACCTTAGTGCAAACTCCGTACTTTTGAACGGATACAAAGACCTACCTATGTAAGTAATATTTTCAGGGCCCTACGACTTCTAATTTTTTTTCATTGTTTTTGAAAATATTATTACTCGTGAATATTTTAAATCCCCCTTTAGACACTCCATACTAGGGTATCCAATCCCGTTCGATTTTGTGATCCCGAAATCCCGGGATTGTGAGAGTACTAATCCCGGAACTTCGGAATCGAGGAGAACATGTGAAAAATCTATTAAAGCCAGTAAAAAACTAATGGAGCTAAAAATGTGTAATTATTTTTTAGAAATAAATAAAAGTATTAACAATAAAGAATTATTATTAAATAATATCTTAAATAGGACAGGTTGTTCGCCACTGCTAAATTTATTTCCAATGGGTTAACCCTTCCATATTGATGCAGCTCATTAGTTAATCATTTAATAACGTAAATGTCATTTGTAGTATCATTATTGTTAGTTTGTTTATCTATCATCCCTTTCTTGCCTCCCGTTTTTATTTTTATTTTCTTAATATATCAGAATAGTAAAATTAAAATCATTCGTACTCAAACAAGCATTTGTGAAAGTAAGATTGTCTGAGGATGCCTCTGGAAGACGCGAAACACGTGTCACAGTTTGTAGCACGATACGCGGAGTTATCTAAGTCAGTGTTCTTCAACCTTTTTACATCTGCGGACGTGTTAAAATTGGAAAAATATCTCGCGGACCGGCGTCAACCAACATCATTCAATAAGTTCATAGAATGACATATAGATCACGCCACTATTGATAAATCCATATGATTTTTTTTAATTTTCAAAACAATGGGAAAATCTTAATTTCATGTGCTGATAGAGCATTGATTTTTAATAGGAAAAAATACCGTTCAAACAAAGCTATGGCTTGACAAGTGTTATTTGGAGTCTGTTACATCGAGACGAATGTTAGAGAAGTGGTTTGCTGATTTCTGGACGTTCGTTTCATGATTTCTGAACTAAACGTTCTGGTAGCCCAAATTCGGCAGTTGTTCCAGAAAACACCAAAAATGTCCACAAAATATAATAATTTTGACCGATCGTAATAGCTGACACCTTAAAGATATCAGATGGCAGTTCATTTACCATTTTGCATCAACATCGAGGAGATAATAAAGTAGAAAAATTTTCGAAACATAAAAGTCATCGCGTACCGGTGCCGGTCCGCGGACCATAGGTTGAAGAACACTGATCTAAGTTATTTTATATTAAAATGAACTTCCACAAAGGTACCGCCGAATCCATCGAATGTATGGTATAAATAAATAGTGATTAGCCAACTAAAAGTTCTTTTCGGTTAGAATACCCGTACTTGCACTTAATTCATCCGTGAATTTTTATCCAAAGACATGTTAATATTATATGTTTGATTTTAAATTCTTTCCGCCCACCCAATGCCAAAAACTAGCCTTAAAGAGAATGATTCACTGTCTTATTCACAAAAACTATGTGTTTTGAATTGATTGCATGATTATATTCGACGGTCATACTTACGATCGCCTGATTTATAATTTTCTTTGTGACAGCATGTAGTTTTGTTCAATCAAGCCTGACGGCAGTTTTCCCTTGTAGAGTTGTACAGGAAAATTTAATAATTGTACTGCTCACAGTACAATAAATCATGTCGATAAGATTTGTCATGAATTATTTTCTTCTGCGTTGGAAATAAGATAGCATTGCTGAAAAGGCAACACAGTGTAGTATTTATTCTGCGTATTTTACATTTGTATTTAATGTGGTATTTTGAAATACATTGGATGAAAACACTGGGATGAATATGAACGTTAAACGTGTGAGACTAGAAATGCCTCACACCTTTTTGAATCCAATGAAGACTTTGTTTGTTGTTGCCATTTTGTGTTGTTCGCTTTTCTTTAATATTAGCAAATCTGTTATTCACTCTGTGTTGTAGATATGTTTTGCAAGTTCTTGATAAAAAATAATCTGCAGATCCTGTGTAAATTTTCGAGATTTTTCTACGTCGAGATCATGTGTAAGAAAATGTTCCTCCATATTCCTAAAAAAGTGCAAGGCTTCGTGAATGAATGTAACTTTTATTTAATGACTTTCTTTTCATCACTATCACAATCTGTAAAAAAATCAATAAGATTCTTCCCATCTTATCAATAGTCCATCGATGTCAGCATTTTTCATTTTGTCAAAATCTTTTTTTGGTGCAAACTTTCCACTTTTAACATAAATTAATTGACTTTTTCTGTCGTCTGATTTATTTCAAAAACATGTAAAAAGGAGTGTGCATCAAACAGTACTACTCAGAGAAAGATATAAGATATATTTTTCACTATATAAAAACCTTTGTGTTAGACCAGTGTCTGCCAAACTATGTCTCAGGTGTGCTGCGAAGGAAAAAGGTTCAATTAAAATGTTCCGCTGACAAGTTAGACCTGTGGACCAGAAAAGTTAAAATCTCACAGCTTGAATGCTTTCCAGGTGTGTAGACGCTTCTTCAAAAAAAAAATCTTTTGCCAGTAATGCAGAGGGCATTAGAACTCTTTTCTGCATAATTTAAGTAAGAAAAAGTATTTGCCATCACTTGATTAGCAGATTAGTGGGTCATCAATTCATTTACAAGAGTCAATGGTATACACCTGTCACTAACAGAAGAGGAATTTTGAATACATCTGAAAAACGTCACTGCACAAAACCTTATTTTCTGAGCTGGAGTTGTCAGCATTTTGGATATCACTTTGGAGTCAATTTCCTCGATTGGCTGCAACAGCATTTAAATCTCTGTCACTGTTTGGATCGTCGTATCTTTGCGAATTTTGGTTTTTCAACGTTCGTGGAAATAAAATTTAAAAAACGAGAACAGTTACAGATGGTTGATGACAAGTTACGTGTTTGTTTATCTTATTTAGAGCCGCGTTTTGATAGATTGTTTCTAAAAAACAATTGCATCGTTCTCACTTATACAACTACATATTACCACTTTTGTACATTCACCCAATCCTTTTTTTACGCGATACATTGGTTCCAGAAAGTGGCGCGTGAAAAAAAGTTTACCTTTTAGTATTACCTTAGAGCAGTGGCTTCCAACCTATATGTTACTGCGCCTCCCTTTGAAGAAAAAAAGATTATCGCGCCTCCCCATCCTATATTTCATATAGTAATAAAGACACGTTTTAAAGGGGAAATAAATATTTTGGACTTTTCGCGCCTCCCTTTGCAATAGCTCACGCCTCCCCAGGGAGGCGCGCCTCCCAGTTTGGAAATCGCTGCCTTAGAGTATTACATTTTGCCCAGACTCATTTGATGAAGTGCTGTTTTTCTTAGATTTTTAAACAGAGTCAATTATTATTGTATTGCATTTGTTTTGTTAATCCGAACAGTTGAAACTGATTTTTTGAAATACGTCAGTGTAAATATTGTATTTTTAAATGCAGATGTTTATTTGGTACGTGCCTAAAACATCACCGTATAAATGTTTTTTTAATTAAAAGATAATATTCCATTTCTTTCGTTGGTTCGTATTTATTACTTTGTATTAAAAATATTTGGACGTCTGGAGTGCATTTATTTGACACAGTAACTCTCGGTGGTAAAATGTATGACCGGGAAACGTGCTATTCAACGAATTTAATAAATGCATTGTATTTAAACACGTTTAAGAGCAGAATTACTTAAAAAAAAGATTTTTTTAAACGCGTCACAATTTTTTTTGTAAAAAAAAACGTTAAAAAAAATCGCGTAACAACTTACTAGTGGTCGAGAAAAAAAAAGTAATGGTGCCGTCCAAAAAACGCGTTAAAAAAGGACTGGGTGTATATATATTCATAAAATATTTAAAAACATGTAACCTACACTATGGTTTTCTTTATTCATATGAATAAGGAACGTTTCGCTTTTTAATGCATTTTTTGGTGTGCCGCGGACCAAATCCCATTTTCTAGTGTGCCGTGAAGTAAAAAGGTTTGGCAGACACTGTTAGACTATTACACGTCCAAAAAAATGCTTTATGAGCTCATACTGCAGAAAGGTTTAAAATATCATTATTTACCTTGTCCAAGACTTTCAGACGCCTAAATAAATTAGTGGTCGCGATAAGAGCTTCTATGAAATCTGTAGTTTTCTATACCATTTCTTGAAAAAGGAATGTAATTTTTTGGTAATGAACAAAATAAGAATACATATTTCGCTTTACCGAAGGTACTAGGGAAACATTGCAAGCAATCAAAATAATCTCGTTTAGTAAGGACGGTATGAATCTTTAAATCTAATTATCTCACAATGCCATTTTTTTACTGTTCATGGTTTAAATCCAGGGTGCGATATATTGTTATCCGAAATTTACGGAGATCAGGCAAAATACTTTCCCATGTTATAAGAGAACAGAACATCTAAGAACTCACTAATACAATTATAGTATAAGAAAACTAATGGACAATTAAATTTGTTGATTTCCAGATACGTACGTCTGTTATCACACCTATGATTTGCAATACAAACAATAAATAAGTAAGTAACAGAAGTAATTACGAATTACAAATTAGTTTCTTCGTATAAATTCGGACGAAATCGGTTTTTATCGCGTCTGCCGTAAACAAAACATGTTTCTCAAATGCAGACGTCAGTTGTGTGTTTTGAACATTATTTCTCAGAGACCAGTGATGTACTAAAATCAATGCGCTTATTCGTGGCAGAAGTGATAATATTGCATAAAACTTCAGATCGTGTGAATTAAAATGATAAAATAAGCCTATGCCTGTCTCATTTACTTAACCGACTCATAATAATCCCCTTTTAAATATTAATAATATATATGTATAATATCTCTTATTGTTTGAGATTAACGCTACAATCTCACCGATACACATATCTTAATACAGAATTTCATTTTAATTGTTGTTAAATCTTCAATAATCAGCGTATTAAATATGTTTTTTTTATCAGAGCAGTGGAGTAAGAGTCGAACTATTTTTTACCAATGTTGGAAAAAAACTGAAGTTTCCGACTTTTAAAAAAAAATTGGGCATAAAAATGACCAGAGTCATAAATATGCGAAGTCCGAACCAATAGAAAACAATTCAATAATAAATAAACAGCATTTTTACAACATTACAAAAAATCAGAGGAAAATTTTTCGATTCTTTATCAAGATAATGAGACAAAATATTTATATGAAGAATTCTCACCCTGGTTCACCCAGGAATATGTGATCCGTTTGCACATACAGTATTAATATGCGAAATATATTCGAAAATTACCCCGTTAATTGCATTTATTCGTGAAATAAGGACTATGTACTAGAGACAGATATACGAAACCGATCGTTATTAAAATGTGTGAGATTAGTACAGAAAGATTTATTTTATTTTGAAATATGCCTTCTTACCGATAATTTACATTTAACACCTTAAACTGTACTTTTTGTAAAATAACCCTTTTACATAGAAATGCGATGTGTTCAATACACTTGAATTTTTCTGCCACGCGTGTGAGAATGGATAGCACATAATAACCATGTCAGTAATTCAGTGTGCAGAAGAAGTAATAACAAAATTATTATTCCCGTATTTAATACTTTTTCACGAGAGTACATACTACAGCTTGTTATCAGTAATCAAAACGAAGTGACAGTAGACCAGTGACAGTGACGTTTACCCCGGTCCACAGTCAAGTTGACAGTGCGGTAACAGTGGCGATTTTTTTTTAAATATTTTGTTTCATGCGTAATTCGTTTGTTCTGTAACTTCTGTTCGAAATTTCAAAAATTTGAAACTGATATTGTATGAAAAAAATACGACTTCAATATTAATCTCCTTTGGATAACCTTCTAAAATATCAATCGGTCAAATTGTGGACTGTGCAATATATATGTATTGAAAGTGCTTTGTTGTTCCTACTGCAAAATATAATATGCTTAGTAAATGTGCTATAGCAAATCATAATAATAAGTAAAAACTAATTTGTCAAATAAATACTTAGCTCGACTTTTCTTTTTCGTTTGAGTATTCAGTCGTATTGCTATTGTTTTATTGGCAGCAAATTAATACATAAACTGTGTGATAGTTAGTAAACAAAGTTAAACTTAGGTCAAATTTAGATAAGTTCATGAAATGTATAGATTATAATAATAATAGTGTTCTCGGATTTGCAGTTCGTGTTGGCAAAATCTATTCAACCAATCATATAGCACACGCAGCGTGAAAAATTACTTGATTGCATATCGACTGTGGAAAGGAAAAAGGACGTAACCCACACATATCAAATTTTACAGGAGGCGTTAAAAACGTGTTTTGATGATTTTGTGACATATGCAAATTATGAATCATATACATCCTTGAAGAGCACGGATATTTCTAAACTGGTGTTAAATTGACACAATCTAATATTAATTAAAGAAATTGTTTCGGAAAAACCTTTATTTCAGTGTTTTTTCTTGGTTTTAACTTTTTACATGGTCATCTTTTTCAAACTTAAAAGCTAAATTTAGATACTAATTAGGCATTTTCAGCTTCCATCCTTTTGATAGAATGTGTGTCAAGTATTATACATTGTGATTATCGAGAAAAAGCTGTTTTGGAAAATTGAGGGTTAAGTCCTTTTTCCTTTCCACAGTCGATATATATATTTATGCGAACAACTGTTCTTATTGCAGTTTTTTTTTTGCCGCGATCGAGTTTGCATTCTGTACGTGTACAGCTTTTCACGTTTTATATGCTCTCAATTCAAATATTGAACATTAAATCTGGAATATTTTTTATTTAAAAAAAAAATCCAGATTTCATACTTGCGTAAGATTCGTTATTGCCCAAACTATAGATCACAATACTGGGAGAATAATTAAAAAACATCGTGTCCTATGGCGCAGCGGATCTCACGGATTCGAGTCCAAGTGCAAACAGTATTTTTACGATCGATTTATCGATTTGTGTTCGAAAGCATGGGTGTTTGTGATATCTAAAAAATCCCTCCCACCCTTTTCGATCATTTTATAACTAGGCGTAGCGAGAGCAATAAGTTAACTACTAGGCTAGGACAGGGCCTTATCCTTTTATCCCTACGACTCTCAATGAAAAAGAGAGGTAGAGCGATTGAGTAACAAAAAGTTCTCGTAGAAAAAGTTCTGTTGAGATACCTCCATAACTAGGACATATGCTCCACATTGGGAGTGGACATGGATAAAAAATAATAATTTAAAAACAGTATTTTGATGAATAATCATAAGCGAACGATTTTCATAAATTACTTACGATTTCTTAAAATATTAATATAATACGACATTGAAAGGCTCTTCAAGTTTGAAACCTGTCAATATTTATAAAACTCTTAGCAGATTAAAATTAATTATTTACCGCGAATAATTTTATTAAATCACATCATAGTTTCGATGCATTCAAAAATCAATCTATATATTAATAGTCGATAATGTCCGTCCGTATGATTGTCTGATTGTCGATATACGCCCCGAGGTTGATTTCCGCTACTACGAAAAATAATTGTTAGCAAACTTAAACATTTTTCCAAAAATTAAATAATTTACAATTTAAATACTGCAGGGCAGGGCTGTCGATATATGCACCTAGATATATTTCTTTTATTTTAAGAATTGCTGGCTTATTCAATAGATAGGTTTGTAATTTATTTTTCACGCCAGTAAATTTTCTGACTACTTAAAAATGCAACAAAAATCCCCCCGTTGAGGTCAACGGGCTTACAGCTAGTTTTGGTAATTTGTCAACATTGAAAATGTATTTTTCATTTTCAATCTCGGTATTGCGGTAATTACAGTATTGCAATCCTTAGTGCAGCTCCAGATTTGTAATTTTTTTCACTTCTACTGTTATTTTGACATGGTTCACTAATTCAGCTGTCGTGTCCCATTGTATAGAGACCAGATAGCATTCCGTCCATAAATCATATACTAAGTCCTGCACAATATAATTATATCTTACCTTTCCGTATTACTACGACTTTTTGCGTATTTTACAATTGTCATAAACTGATTCAACTTCCTTGGAAGATCTCATCTGCAGGGCTGGATTTACTATTCAAGGGGTCATGGGCTACTACTATATTCACGTATATTTTCAGTTTACCTCCTTTACAATTGTTTCTATACTGATTTATCTGCTCAAAATTACCTTTTTTACAGTCGCGAATTTACACTCCTCTTGGGGGGTCTGGATCAATACTATTTTCTTCTGTACTTTTTCTTGCTTCTTCATCTCATAATTTTTTTTTTTTAATATTGGACTACGTTTACGTTACAGCAATAGTAATAGATCGATTTAATCAAATTGTATTGCGTAAACATTTGTTGCATTGTAGAAAGTGACATTCAAACTAGGCAAAGTTATAATGGCAACTAGGAATTCTGAAGTCTCAGGGTTTTAATACAATGTTTAATAATTATTATTTTTCTTATGTAATGGATATGTGCAATGCTTACGGTTAATTTTTACTAAGAAGGGATGATAGCGGCACATGTAATGAAAAAGTATCAAAGAATTCGACCACCGTCAGGAGTAAATTTATGACTGTAACTTCACAATACAGCTTTTAGCTTTAGCAATAGACCTTTTTTGTCCGATTGAGACATTGTTACTTTTGTATAATAGTGAAAAAACATTTGTACACAAAACAACATGAGATATGAACATTTAATTTTAATATTTTTGAATTTGCTTTTGCTACAGTTATATGACAATATATAAATAAACACATGGTATTTGAAACTTCTACGAAATTATAAATCCCAAAAATATGTTTTTTTATCAGATCCCTTTTATATATGCATAATAATTTTTGTTTAAAACCCCAGGTTTTAATAATTTAGCCTGAATATAATGCATTTTTTTTCAAAACTGATCACGAGAATAGACACCAAAGTCCGGGACATTTTCCAAAAAATCCCGGGACTTAAGACAGCCAAAATCCTGAAAAGTCCCGGGATGTCTCGACACAGAATCCCTAAATTGGCAACTAAGGCAATTCTAAATTATGGAAATTCAATTTGAATGTTCTAATAGTTCGCTCATTTTTCTTAGAATAATCAAGTATTGTATAAACTCCCATTTATCCAATCGGTAGATCCACTGGATTCTGGTATTGATTAAATTTTGATCCCTGATATAAAATCATTTATTAGCAACGTCTGTACCGAAAATTCTGCTTCTGGTTCCTTCATCATAATATTAAGTTTGTGTTGCTATAAACATATAACGGTGCGTATTTTTTTTTCATTTGTTAAATAGCCGTCACTATAAAAATGTGAGGTTAGGCTAGGTCCGGTTATCTACATAAAAGTAGCATTGATGATAAAATATCGATCTCTATTAATACTGTAAATTTAACATTATTACCGAATATCTAATACTTAAAACTGTCGTTCTTCTCAAAAGTTGATTTGGTTACTGAATAGATAAATACAAGTTCTTGTTTTTCTTGACGCGATGTCAGCTGCTTTCTCTGTCGCATGATTTTTTTTATCTCTGCGAGTCCTGATTTCTATAACCGTATATAACAAATCTGAAACAGTGTATCGTAGCTGTAAAGATTGAATATATTACCCATCAATCTAGTAGTTATTTGACCGATGCTTTTGTTATCAATTCGCAATTATTTACATATCATGCGGCAACACAGACTAATTCAACTGTCAAAGACAATTTACGTTCAGCTGTGTGTGCCATACTTCGAGGTCTGCTTCCAATCAATCAATATTCTTCGTAGACGGCTGACACTTTATAGCGCTGTTTTCAGCTTCTTAAACTTTATTTACGAAAACATCTTTTTAGCACTTCTTTAATTGTCTCATGCATATATTATATCTGGAAGGAACGGAATCAGATTAAAAGATAGCTCTGTGGAATCTAGAGTTGCGAATTATGGTATTTTAGGAGACCGACTTCAGGGCCGTGGCAAAGTCTCTGTCACCTAGTGCAAGGAGTAGATTTTGCGTCCACCCTTCACCCCACCGAAAGTAAAAAATAAAAACGTAATTCCTGAAAATAACGATTTACCAAAAGACAACGACCTTGCTACGGCAGTCGTACAAGACACAGTCAAGATCACCATGGCTTTTTTTAAAACTTTTTAACTTGTAGCCTAGAGTCTGGGCCCTAGACGGGCTAGTTTCATTCATTTGAATTGAAAGCAATAAAGTTTATTAAAGTCATTCAACTGTTACTTATAAATATAATACACTTTATTATTATTATTAAATCAATAATATTGACATTTCGATTTTGTTTCAGTTTCAATACCGAAATTTTGTATTTCTCTAAAAATTCCTGACATCGTTTTGGTGACCCCTTTGCTCTTTCGGGGCAATCTCTCTATTCGCCAGCCTCTAACTACGGACCTGATAGACACATTTGTACCAAATTACTTCGTTTTTTTTTTAAATCCCCGCTTACTGAATCTTAGAGAGTTTTGTACCGAGCTCTCGGTATTCTGGCTGTTCCTAGATTGACTGAATATTCTCTATACTGACTGCTTGAATGGGCGAAATAGTTAATGAAATCACTTTACGAATACTGATTCTGAGTACTCGGTTAACACTATTTTTAAATTCTTATCAGTTCAATATTATTTTAATAAAAACACAATAATCCTTTGTACTTCATTCCACTTTATTTTATATGTCAGGACCGGTTTCGCTCATTGCGAGTATTGTCAACTGTCAGTGAACCGGTCCTGACATATTAAATAAAGTGGAATGAAGTACAAAGGATTATTGTGTTTTTATTAATATAATGCCTTTCCACCAAGTATTGACAGTGAACACCCTAAAAGAGTTCAATATTAATTTCTGAAATTACGACATGGCAATAAAAGAACATTTATGTATGTAAAAAAAAATTTGAACTGTTTTTATTTATTCATTCTTCGGATTTGAAGTAAGAATCTGTATTTTATGTTACTAAGTGGCTTCACAGCTCTAACCGCCATGCTTATATTAGTTTACATTGAAAAAAAAACATAGAAAAATTTGGTTTTTCTTTCAATTTTCCTTAAGCATTGTGATCAATTCCATATTATGTTGAAAACGGAATATATTAGTTTTTATCGTATAACTAGTTTATGTGTATGTTTTGTTTTTCTTCACAACTGCAAAATAATGCAATAGCGGTTGCCAGACGTTTCGGAACAATAAGGTAAGGACACCATCTACCGCCACATTAGTAGCTCGATTTAAGAAATTTTGTGTATTTCTTATATTTCTTAACGAAAACATAAACTTCTTGTTTAATTCTATACTGTTATATATCGCCTATTTAAGTATAAAGCAATAGTGAGGATGAGCTTTATATTTAATTAATTCACTAAAGTTTTTTCATTGAAGAATGGTTCCCTATTACCGCCACCCATTTTTTTTTTGTATCCTATTACCGCCAATGCAGGGACCAACTACCGCCATATGAATTTAAAGCCATTTTAAACACATTTAAAGATGTTTGTTTGAATTAAATTCATTTTATTTATGTACCTATGTTTAAATGTTTCCTATTATACCTAGGTATGCACTTAAATTATTTATTTGAAAAAAAATCACATTCCTAATACAAAAAAAAATCAAAATCACATTCTTGTAAATAAAAAATTGCACCTTCATTGGCATTCATATAAATAATAGCTACTTATATAAGTACATACTATGATGAAATTAGACAAGTTGGTTAAGTATTACTTCTTTTTTAAAGATACCACTTCTGGGACGTAATAAAAGCCCCTAGTATTAGTCAACGTCGGCGTAGAAATTTTTACAATATCTGCAACAGGGTAATTTAAAATATCGTCGATCGCAGGCCACTTCCAGTTTGACCCTGCCATTGTCATGGTCTTAACTTGCACTTCATTATCGGTTGTATTGATACCTAGAACAATACCAGGAAACAATTTGCCTTCATATGTCACAACAACATAATCGCCAGTATCAAATGATGCCATAATTTCTTTGTGTACTTTAGCCACTTTTGCAGAATTCTGTTGTTTCGCTGCCTTTTCGTCGAATCTTAATTTTCTTTTCAGCCGTCTCTCAGCTATATCCTTTTCTTTAATGTCTTTGTCCAATTTTTGATTTCGAAGGTTCTGTGAAACTCTTTGCACCAATTACGGGTGTCTTTTTAAAAAACAGCTAAACCATTTCTTTCCAGGTCTTCCACCAGTAAATGGATTTTCTCTGCTTAGAGTTTTGGTGAGTTCTGCGACAGAGTCCTGTAACTGAGGCTTCGTTATTGGAAATCCCAAACATGCCAACTTTTGTGTCTACTTCACAAGCAGCGCTTCTTCTTGGCATGACAAAATTTTGGAAGGTCCTGGCTTAGCTCCTTCCCTATTTTATTTTTTATTTTTTTTAAACCATGTCCGCTCCCAATGTGGAGCATATGGACTCCTAACGGAGTTTATCTCAACAGAAGTGTTTCTACGAGAACTGTTTGTTACTCAGTTGCTCAACCTCTCTTTTTCCAAAGAGAGTAGGGATAGAAGGATAGGGCTAGGACAGGATTAGTGGTAAGCTAGTCGCTCTCGATACGCCCCGTTCATAGGATAGGATGAGTGAAAGGGGGGAATTCAAGACATCACATACACCCATGCCTTTGAACAGAAATTCATAAATCGATTGAAAAATCAATTTATAAAAACTGTCCGTACCGGGATTTGAACCCGGGCCCTCCGTAGCCGAAGCCAACAACGTTGATCACTCGACCACACAGGCGGCAAACTTATACTTACCACTTGGTATACTATATTTTTTACTTATTGCCAGTACGGAACTCCCCTTTTTTAATTCTTTCAGTGCAGTATCCAATGTTTCAGCTGAGTATAAACATTTTTTTGTGCCAACCATATTTCATATTTTTTTAATATCTGAAAATTAAGGTAAAATAATGACCCAATCACCGATTATTGTTCCTTTTACCGCCACTTAAATTAAAGCTGTATTTTATCAATTACATTTTTACGGCATTGGTATTTTTGAAACAAATTATGCGTATTTAATCATTTTCTTTATAAATTATATGAAAAATATTGCAATATTTAAGTTTATTTAGCTTAAATTTGCATTTTCATAATATGTTTATGTGGAGCCTATCACCGCCATGGCCAATGCCCTATTACCGCCACTAGATTTTTGCAGATGCTTTTACGGGATCAGAAATGTACAGTAGAAGTGACGGTGATTGGACCAACACAAATATGAATTGGGTTATTCACTTTAATATTTGAAAAAAATATTAAATACTTATAATTTACATTAAAAAAATCAATGTTTTCAAACTCTATTACCGCCAGGGGTGGCGGTATTTGGTTCCCATATAATAATTAATGGGTCCAATCACCGCCACGCAATATTTTCTATTTTTATCACTTAATTTATATTAATTATGGATTTATACTTACTTTAGAGTGTTCTAAATATGTTATTTATTATAAACTAAACTTAACTTTCATATAAATTCAATGAATTTTGTTTTAAATCGAAAAATAAAATTTAGCTATTTCTTAACAAATTGTTTAACGAAAGGCCAAATTACAATCTTACCTCCGAGCTCATCCAGAAAACTGATATTTCCGATAGAATAAATACAGTTAGCTATAAAACAACAAATGACACGTGATCACTATGCATTCGTGTTTACTGTTCAATATATTTTGTTGAGAAGATTTTAACGGTTTTCTTGTTATTTCGAGAACATTCTTACGGTGGCGGTAGTTGGTGTAGTGGCGGTGATGGGTGCTCTTACCTTACTTAAACCTTGTTTTCAAATTGAGTTGAATAACGAACAAGACAGTATTGCAATTCTAAATTAAAAATATGTATCCATCTTATATTTTAATTGTCTGAACCGGTGTCTTTCATCTTTAACAGAGAGAAGAGCTCTTGATCCATTTATCTTTCTTCTCATGTATTTTGATCGTTTTCTTCTTTCCCTTGTTTCCCTTCTTCGGTGACTGTTTGATTCTTATTATTAGTGGTCAGTGTCCTTTTCATCGTTTTGGGGTTTGACATCCTCAACCAGGCAGGTGACATTGAGAGTGGTGGAAGTAAGGGGGGCTTAGAGATGTTTGAGCGAAAGGACCCTCTGTGGTCTCACGTTGTACGCATGGGGATAGTCTATATCTATGTAATCGTCAATGAATGCTTTTATAATTGGGTTAGGATGATCGATCATGTCACTGTAAAATTTCTTTGACAGCTTCACGATGTGATCAAGGAAGGGACCGATGTTGAGGTTTTTGTAGTTTCGTATTACATGCGTACCACGTACCAGGGAGCATTCAAGATCGTGTCTTGAATGTCTTGTTTTGTATTGTCATGATCGGTCTGGTTATCGCGGTGTAAAGTAATAATTTGCTTTTAACGGCTTTACTTTTGTAGCCTATCATCGAGTATGATCTACCTGTGATTTTTGACACCAGGAGTTTTTTTAGCAGCTATGTGTCTGCTTAAGATTATTCACAATTCTAATGTGAGTTCAAGGTACTTTTATTGTGTCTTAGTGATAACTGATAATTATACTAAAAAAACACTTGTAGTGAAGTAAAAAACAAAATATTTATCATATTAAAACTGTTTTTTTCTATAAGAAATTTCGATGTGTACTTAGAAATATGGATATTCTGTTTATAGCGAGAAACGTTGTCCACTTTGTAAATAAAATGATATCACTATTTTTTTTACCACCTGCTCAAACACTTTTACACTGATTGATTGAAATCTTCCCTGTTTCAATAGTGACATTTGAGTCATTAACGAAATGTATATGGACTATTTTTATCTTCACCAATGTGCCCCTGTTCTTTAATCGTTTTGTTTAATATAATTTATTATTTAACATAAATTAAAATAGCATCAGTCAACAGCTAGCATGCATTGAGAGGTCTGGTGAAAAACCATTCTTTCATACTTAACCTTGTCTATTAAGTGCTTTTTTATCAGCACTTTTTTCGAATCAAGACTAACTGTAATCTTATTAAATTTGCGTAAAAATCTGTTATTGCTGCCTAAATTTGCAGATGACATTTATAAGTATCAAATTATCTTATACATATTACTTTTCATGCATTCAAAAATTAGTTATATGCAGGGTTTTTAAGTCGTTAAAAAAACGACTCTGACATTAAATTAAAACACGACTCTGACTCTAAATTCGGTTTGAAAAATATTTTTTTCCTTCCTTGAAATAATATTCAATTTTTTCAATCATTACCCTTCCCTTTTTTTGAGTACAAACAGCCATTATTTCAATCATCAATACGATAAATGGCTAATTTTACTTACTTATACCGTATTTACTACGGATTACACCTTCCTTGGTAAAAAAAAAGTGTGAATATCTCATATCAGTATTTTATTTCGATAAAAAATTGAGAAATTCTTCTCTGATTTTTTGTAATACTATTAAATATTATATATTTTTTTTTTTTAATGGGCTCACATCTCATATATTTTTTAGACTTAGTAGCATACAGTGGTGCCACTTTTTACTCTAGCGACTAATTACTAGACAGGTCTGTAGGGCAGTGTCAACGTTGTTGGCTTCTGTGACAGATCATACGGATTCAAATTCCAGTGTGACAACATTCATTTTCAACCGATTTCTGTTGGAAGACATGGATGTTTGTGGTGTCTAAGAAACTCCCTCTCACATTTCCAATCGATTAGCTAACCACTGCTCCTGTCCTTGCCATATTCTTTCTATCCCTGCTCTCTTAAAACAAAACAAAAAAACTTGGTCAACTGAGTAACAATCAGTTCTCGAAATAAGCTTACATTGAGATACCTCCATTAGAAGGCTATATGCTTCACATTAAGAGTGGATATGGATTTAAAAAATAGAAAAATATTATGCATCTGATATACTCAATGTCTTTTCTTAACCTGTTTAAAAAGGAACGTTTAGGGACTGATTAACCACCAGTCCTTATTTAACAATGTTTGTTGGAATAGTACATCAGTATTCCATATGCTCCAAATAGTGAGCGAACATGGTTAACCATAAATTTCCTATAGGGTGAATTCACATTGCAAATTTTTTCTTATATCAACCATTTGCTAAATACCAATAATGTCTAGCAGATATTTATTGTAATCTTCAATGATACCTCGATAAATGCAATGCAAATACTACGCAAATTTATCTGGGGTCACTTTGTACCCTGTTATATAATAAAAATGGAATCTGAAGTAAATATAATAAACTGCAAAATGTTATATATTATATGTAGATATTTTTTTTAATAATCATTTCAGAGTCCATAATGCTCTCATGGCAAAATAGCCTAAATCCATAATGCTTTCAAAGGTTAAATATTATATATTTTTTAAATGATTTCACTTCTTGTTTCGGCAAATTGGTATATTTAATTCAAAAACTTAATCAAATTTCCATAATGAAAACTGACTAAATAAAATTAAAATTGATAACTTTGTTATTTGACAGGCTGTCTAACAAATTATGACAATTGTGAAATCCTTCGAAAATATTGACTCAAGTTTTTTCAACCAGTAGTGAAATAAATAATTAAGATTAAATATTAGAAATATCATAAATGTTTTCGAAGAGCAGTGATTCTTGTACAAGTAGACACAAAGCTTAAAGTGTAGCGTGCTAAAATGGGAAAAGCTATCAAACGACTTATGCAAGAGTTTGGTAATATGGGGGGTAGTGTGAATTATCGACAGAGGCAGACGCCTGTACCAAACCTAATGGCCGATTATAGTGAGTTAACAAAATTTCTTATTGCAATAACTCATGACAATTGTATATATTTTTTTATTTTAATCAGTTTATAATTTTATGTTAGATGGTATTGTTTTTAACCTTTTGACTACCGTAGAAAAAATGTATGTTTGTACCCAGCACGCCGGCTATAATTTTTAATTATTAATTTAATTAGTTATTGACGAGGTAACTCTTCTCTGGCATGTTGAGCACGAAATATTTGACAAGATATCTTGTATGTGGCAGCCACCGAGTTAACACATTGTCAAATTCTATTGCATTAATTTGCTCTCACTAAAGATATATTGACCACAAAACTGCCAACTGCCGTGTAACCCCTGATTTTTTCTCTCTAAAATGAAATTAATTACTTGCAATTATTATTATTATTATTTGGTCTAAACTCCTCTCTGCATGCAGTAGAAAGAAAAATTCCAACTTGCATTTGGTAATTTATATGTGAAGAATTAGAATTAATGTTTACTTTATAATAAATAACCTTAGTCTGGAGTTCTCAAAGAGGCAATTCACGTGTCAAAATTTGATACACAATCAGTGGAATAACTTAATTACTGCCGTGTTATATAATTGGGCCCATTAGAGGTGAAGTGAGCGAAGTGGTATTTTAGAAAAAAATATGTTAGATGCGTTGTAATATTCTACACGTCTCAACGTATCGTAAAAGTGAAGTAACCTCAGTTAATACACATCGCAATAATGTATGCATCTTGGTAAAATAAAAATATGCAATCCACCAAAATCTTTCTAGATTTTTTTTTACCATTTTACTAGTTAGCTCACTTCATCTCTCGAGGGCTCATATTATCTTGATTTGATTTAATGTCGATTTTTTAAATTGATATAATTAAAATCATCAACTGTATAATTCAGTGTAGGTTTTGGAAGTGCCTACAAAATTTGCCATAGTCAGTATGCTACTTATATTAATTAGCTTTGAGGATTGGTATATCTATTTAAACCGACATAGAATCTCGATTAAGGTTTTGGTTATCATTAATGTCTTAAGTTGTTGAAATTCTTTTTTCCTTTCATCATTATGCGACAAAGGTCCGGTGCTTTTTTAATTAATGAATACTCGCCTATACAAAATAGATTGATGCATCATTCATTCCTTGTTTACCAGACTTACTTTTACTATTATTGCTCTAATAATGATTGTGTATTATATTTCAAACAATTAATGGAATAGTAATATTTGTTATTTAATCGTTTTTTTTTTTTTTATTACAGGCGACATGCTTAGCTCAAACCGAATGTCGTCAACGTGGCCAGTGGAGGACTTGGATATAGATCTCACTGGAGAACTTTCTAGTGGATCGTACAATATGAGGTGTGTTTACATTTCTACATCTTAATATATATGTAAGCTCCGTCTCCTACCAATGACTTTTTCTGTTACATCTGTCTTTTGTCCCGTTTGTTTAACAGAATTATAATCTAATTATTCCACAGTGCTTACATATTCTGCATGTTGCCTGTAATAATTTAAATTACTTGTTAACTTACTTTTGTTCACCATAATCGCACTTCATCATAAAAACAATTTAGAAATCTCTACGTTTAATTAATTGTACAAGACTTCATGACTTTTATTATGTTTCTGCTACTGAATTTTATTTGAATGTACTTTCAGCGATGCCCTTCTGTCTTTGCCAGTATTTAAACAGGAGGCTCCGTCACCGACAGGTGGCGGTGGCGGTACCAGAGACCCAACCACTCCACCCAGAGGAGGAACAGCCTGGAATTCCAGACACCACAATATGGTAAATACATCTTCACGATACTCATCGCTTACATACAAATCAAACATTCAATAAGTTACAGATTTAGCTTAATTTTAAAAACAGAATGACGGTTTCTCACTTAACAAACTACCCAAAATCAAAATCTTAACCTTGATTGACAAGCAAATCGACTCTAAAAAGGCAAAAGGACATGACCCACAGTTTTTCCATTGTGGATTATAGTTTTTTCAAGACAGCTTTTTTTTGATAATCACAATGTATACACCTTACTACTTGTTCTATCAAAAGGACGTATGTTGAAAATGATGATAAAGTATGTAAATTTAGCCTTTGAGTTTGAAAAATAAAAGGGCTTGTGAAAATTCCGATAAGAATTATTAGCTTAACCCTCCAAAGATGTAACAGTAAACACCGTTATCTATTGATCCCACTATTCATTCCTTTTCTACCTGAATATCGTTTCTTTTACTCATATTTGGTTAAGAAGGGTACAGACTTCAGTAAGTCATCAGCCGTGGGGACAGAAACGACCACCAAAAGCACATGCGATTTTTTGAATTTCCGTTTTTTTTAATGGATTTTTTGAAACTGTTAGTTATTTTTTTATCAAAACATCAAATTATTTACAGTTCTTTCGCTAATATATTTATGTATTGAAATTATGTTGGTCTAAAGAGGTCAAATTGTAAATATTTAAAAAAAATTCACATTTAGCTATATTTCAACCCCGAATGTTTGCGAGCCCATACGGTCACTTTTGTCCTTACAACTGTCCGTACACAATATTACACGGTATTAAAAGAATCAATATGGCCATATAGTCATGCAGGATTTCTATACAACGACTTGGCGTTTTTTTTTTTTTTAATTTTTGTTAGGAATAAAAGTTATCCGTGACTTCAATATGGCTTAACAAATATTTTTTTATCGAATAAAAGCTCTCGTCTCTGGAGGGATAAGAAAGGTTTTTCTCAAACGATGACATTGAGTCAATATAACATCAGTTTATTAGTCTTCGCACACCTCAAGATTGAGTATATTTCGTATTTTGACTTCGGTCAAAAATCAACAAAAGACGTTTTTTGTGCCTCCTGTAAATTTTGTCATGTTTGGGTTACGTAATTTTTCCTTTCCACAGTCGAAATGACTTGCATCGACAGCTCCACTCAGAGAAGAAATCTTTGGTCTGCCTCTTCTTCAGAACTTTACGGGTGCAGCCTCCCAATATTAATTGAGTGGACTGCAAACTTCATACAGACCTTAGAACTCAACGTTGTACGAATATCTGAAATAATCCACTTCGTTAACAATTAAATATTTTTTTTAATTTTTGTTATTTTCAGCTGTCTGGTACAATGGGGATGAATACCAGCAACGTGAACGCATCCAATTGCAGTCCAGATCAGAACACAAATAATAACAACATGGTGCAGATCAACAATACTAATGGAAACGCTCAACAGCATCAGCAGCAAGGTATGTACGGCTCCAAGAAATAAGAGCCTTAAATGTTATACTAAAGCAGCGGCTTCCAAACTAATTTAAACTAACTTAGATACTAAATCAGCATTTACAGCGTGCATCCTTTTGACAGAACGTGTATCAAGTTTGATACATTGTGATTACTTTTAGGGTGTTCACTGTCAATACTTGGTGGAAAGGCATTATATTAATAAAAACAATAATCCTTTGTACTTCATTCCACTTTATTTAATATGTCAGGACCGGTTTCGCTCATTGCGAGCATTGTCAACTGATGACAATGTCAGTTGACAAATCAGTTGACAATGCTCGCAATGAGCGAAACCGGTCCTGACATATTAAATAAAGTGGAATGAAGTACAAAGGATTATTGTTTTTATTAACATTGTGATTATCAAAAAATTGTGGGTTGCGTCCTTTTTCCTTTCCACAGTCAATATAAAATAATAGTGTTAGTGTTAAAAGAATTTATACATAATATTTTTGATTATAATACCTATCAACAAAAACTTTTTAACAAAATAAAATATATTTTTTTAATCTTGTCTTGTTTTAATCTTGAATTTGGACCCAAATACTTGGTTTAGATTAATTGAGCCCCTGAGAGGTGAAGTGAGCCATGTGGTATTTTAGGAAAAAAATGAGTAAAATGCGTTACACTACTCTAAATGTCTTCGTGGAAGTAAAGGGAGCTCAGAACATACACGCTATAATATTGTTATCTCTCCAAACTAAAAATACACAATCCACCAAAACACTAAATAAAAACGTGATTGTACTTAAAAACTCAATAGAAAAGTTTTACAATTTTACCATTTGGCTCACTTTACTTCTCAGGGGCTCATTATTCATAGTTGTCTTTACCATAGTAACTTTTCATTGTTTTACCATTTTTTTTTATATATTTCATATCTGGTATGTACATTTGTTGAGATTATATGTCTCTTGATACCACCAAATATTGCTATTGTTTTTAAATATTATCTGCCTATTTTCTAGTAATAAATATATTCTTTAAATTTTAATTTTATTAAAATTGTTATCCTATTAGGTTGATGCAAAAGTTAAGACGTTTTGTATGATCCAGCGAAAAAAGTTTTTTTTATCAGAAATGATGAATAATATCTTATTTAAAATGATTCCATTGTATAAAGGATGCTTTCCCTCTACTTTCTATTCAGTTTTGGCCTGGCCAGGCTACAGTGAAGAGCTCTTGTATTTTTTCGAAATGGCGGTCGATAAAGTGCATTTACGCCATTGTTTACTTTATGAATTCAGTAAAGACAATACTGCGACTGTAGCAACCAAAAACATTTGCGATGTATATGGAGTAGATGTCATCAAAGTTTGACAGGCATAAAGATGGTTTACAAAATTCTGATCTGGGGATTTTTCCCTAATTGATAAACATCTTACCGGGAGGTCATTGAAGTCTGATGATGATAATTTAAAAGTCATAATTGACACCAATCCACCTATAACCACCAGGAATATTGCATCGATGATAAGAGTCAACCAATCAACCGTATATACAGACTAGGATTATTAATAAACAGAAAAGATGTGGTGTTTCATCACAAAAACGCGTGACCACATGTGGCGATGATGACCCAACACAAGCTAAATGAGTTGAATTTGGATGTTATCAAGCACCTTTCGTATTTTTCAGATCTTGCTCCTTTTGATTATCATTTATTCAGATCACTGCAAAAATGAAAAAATGATACAATAGAGCAGATAAAAACATCCCTTAATACATTTTTCGCATCAAAGTCCACGGAATTTTACACCAACGGTATTAATAAGTTATTAGAAAGGTGGGAAAAGGTGATAAGAACCGATGGAAATTATATAATTGATTAAATAAATAATAAAAAAATCTTATAAATGTTTAATTTTATATAAAAAAAAAGTCTTAACTTTTGCATCAACCTAATATTTCTGCTGTTAATAGTTTACAGCAAAATTTGTTTACGGATCTTAAACCAATGAAATCATTACTACCTGATCGACTTAGTCTTATATTTGAAAGTATGGAAAATTAAAAAGATATGAATAGTAAAAATATTGTTGCACTTGTTGTTAGTTCTAAAACACTTATTCTACTTTACAGGCATGAACCTCAACGGGCAGCAACAAAATGCCAACACGCAAATGTGCCTGCAAGGTGGCCTGAATGCTCAACAGAATCAGAACCTGAACAATAATACTCAAACAGGTGTTTCTTTCCAAAGTCAGATGCAAGATAGCGCCAACATGGCGGGGAACAATGCGACCACTAACAATATAATGGAAGTTGCTAATGGTAAGATATTTTTGGCTTAGTTGCAGCATCCTTGACAATTATTTCTTCCACTGTTAACCAAATTATCTACATATATTCAAAGAATGGAGTAACAGAAGAAGATCATTATAACCCTGCAATCAACAAAACACTCATTACAATTCTTGAATTTTAATTAATATTATACCCAACTTATCTAAGATATTGAAGTATTATATTATGTCCATCTTCATTCACTAAGATATGTCAGAAAGAATATTATTCTTTTTCCTGTTGAACTCTGTATGTTTTTGAAATAACCGTAATAAACAGATGGAGCAAAGTGTTTTTCCTTATACGAAATTTCATATCTTCGTCATATTTTTTTACCAGGTCTAATGATGTGTTCTCCTCACGGCTCAATTGAAGGCTACACCAATAATAACTGCAATGTGAAGCCAAACATTCAAGCAACTGCAGAAAATGCAAGCACAAACACCCAAGACAACAGGTAAAAACCAGTCCTTTTTTTAAAAAAAAAGGTGCCAGAATTAACATTTTGTTAATCTTTTATTTAAAAAATATACATTTTCAGTTTGTAACATAAATTTAATTTATTGCATTTAAGGAAATCTTTATAGTAAATTCAAAAGTTTTGTGCAATTCTTGTTTGACAAATCTTTGGTATTGACTCCTTTCCTTGCTGTTAGTATCTATGGCCGAATATCGTCTTCTGATTAATCAAAGACTGATGTAATGCTGAAATATCAAAAAGTCTGACAAGCTCTTGTTGCAGTGGCAATGTGATTCATCTGTAAAAACCCGTATCCATTTTCACTCCAAGAAATGGGAATGGTAGTCTGAGTCTGTATCAAATGCAACAGTTTTTCTGGATAAATCTTTACTATTCAATGTCTATGCTTAAAGCAATTAGTATATTTATATTTGTCTACCACATCTCAGAATGTTGTATGAGATTGTCTCTGTTTCCGTTTATGATCAATGTTGCTAAACATTAATTCAAAATGGCCTTACAAAGCTTTTTCCTCAGCTGCTGTCATTAAAAATGCTAATATTGATATGCGAAGTAAGCAAATTGATGTCTGTTTGTCAAAAATTTAAATCATTACATCAACATTAAAAGTGTACCTTTTGTCTGAATATATTTTTTGTTAATAAATTACTGTACATTTTGTAAGTTTTTATCACTGCTGTAAAAGCAACTGTCAACTGTTGATTCTATACTATTGATTTATTCCAATTTTAGTTTAAAATTTAATATTGTTTAGATTCCAATATGTCTTGGCGGCTGCTACATCAATCGCAACAAAAGCCACCGAAGACACCCTAACCTACCTCAACCAGTGCCAGTCATATGAAATTAAACTCAAGAAGCTTGGTGATCTAAGCCATTACCGTGGAAAAATACTCAAGGTTTGCACTTTATTGCTTATGATTTATATAAATTTTATGGTAATCTTAACCCTCCAAGGACGAGCGTCACCATATGGTCACACAAAACACCGTTGTCTATTGATCCCACTATTCATACTTTTTCTACCTGAATATCGTTGCTTTCGCTCATATTTGGTTAAGAAGGGTACGGACTACAGTTAGTCATCAGCCGTGGGAACAGGAACGGTCTCTAAAAGCACATGTGATTTTTTGAATTTCCGTTTTTTTTAACAGCTTACCGCCCGCGTGTTTTCTATTGAATTTGACCTGGCGGCCGGACGATTTTGCAAAAAATTCGCAAAAAACTGCCATTCTACTAAATTCACCATAATTTGTAAACCAATTGAGATATCTTCACAAAATTTTATTTGATAGCTTCCATATACTTTGGCGCATAAATCAATGCCACTTGAGCAATGGTTCTATATCTGTGGGTTGCATACTTATGTGGTGTAGTCAAAATAACTTAAATCTACTGAAAGGTTTTCTTTTAAATATGTAAAATCTACTTTTTCATATTGTTTTCTTTGTTTTTATGTTCAAATATATAAAAAAAATAATTGGATATACTATTTACAAGGTATGATCAAAAAATCGTAAAAAAGTATGTTTTATTGATAATAACATATTCAATACAAATATGTATTATTTAAGAATTGAGAACCCATGCCACTGAGTTTGAATAGGTCGCAATATTATCAACCACCCGATTCAAATTTGAAAAATTGTTTTCGACTGCTATAATGACACTTGCTCCATAAAACTGCAGCATGGCCCGCCTCCTGCCCAAGCAATAAATCACAAGGCAATTCGATGTAAACAAATACTACGATACGTGTGTGCGTATCTCTAAGAGGCCCTACAAGAGCATCTGGGAATCATGTTACCCTGCTAATATTACGGATGTATGTCGTCGCTAATCAGAGAAACAAACCAGAAACGATTTAAACATAAAATCTTTTACCAGAACGTAAAATAATACTATGAAAAATGACACCTGAAAAAAATAAACGTCTACCATCTTAGGGGTAATTTTACGAAATATTTTAGTATAATATTGATTTTGTTTTTGTTAAATATTACGTCAATGTGTATGCTACCATCTCTCGTTAACTTTTAAAATCAAACTCGATCCTAACTAATTGATTTTTCAATAGAGTAGAATGTATGACGTAGGACGCGTATATGCGTCCACGGTCCGCAACTGTTGGATTTCAAAGACTTAAATACGCGTCCACGGTCGTTAAGCTGTTAATTTACTTTTTGAAACTGTTAGATATTTTTTTATAAAAACATAAAATTATTTACAGTTATTTTGCTAATATATTTGTTTTGAAATTATGTTGATCTAAAGAGGTCAAACTGTAAATATTTAAAAAAAAATCACATTTAGCTATATTTCAACCCCGAATGTTTGCAAGCCCATACGGTCACTTTTGTCCTTACTACTGTCCGTACTCAATATTACACGGTAATAAAAGGATGAGCATGACCATATAGTCATGCGGAGTTTCTATACAACGACTTTGCGTTTTTTTTTTTTTTAATTTTGGATAGGAATAAAAGTTATCCGTGACTTCAATATGGCTTAGAAAATATTTTTTTTATCGGAAAAAAGCTCTCGTCTCTGGAGGGTTAAAGAACGACGCCGTGAAGCATTTGACGTTTAATTGAAATTGGCCTTCGTGTCGGTGCCGCCAACACAGACATGAAAAATACAGAAATTGTTTGAATTAATTATATAAATCTAAGAAACGTTATGATCTCTGATTCCTGTCAGAATAAATGAAAAAAACAAATGTATATTCAATCGTATCTTAACTAAGATGTATAAGTAGTTACATATAGCTTCCAATATTACCGATTTCGCCGCGAAATCGGTAATATTTGGATTATTAGGATTCGAACGGTGGAACTGCATAACTTGGTTGGAAGCAAAGAGTTTGCAGGAGAATGAAATGCTTAAGAGGCCTTTATGAATGTATTGATTTCAAATTTTTTTCTTTTTACAAAAAGTTGTGTTTACTGCATGTTTCGTGTCACAACATGACCATATTTAAATTAGATAGTAACATAAAATCAAATCTGCTTTGAAAAACGATATTCATTTTGAATTATTTTATTACTTTCAGAGTATTATCAGGATATGTTTCCACGAGCGCCGTCTCCAATTCGCTGAACGCGAACAAATGACACTGTGGCAAAGTGAACGACCTGGAGAACGAATTGTCGAGGTAAACTGATCTTATTCAGTAACATAAAATAATCAAATATATTTGTGCGTTAATAGATTGTTATATCCACGGTTCTGTCACAGGTGGATGTTCCTTTATCGTATGGACTGATTCATGTCTGTCAACCAACTGAGCAACCATTATTCAATACAGTAGAGCTTTACTGGGATCCAGTCAAAGAAGCTGGAGTTTACATTAAAGTGAGTAATCATTTATATCTCTTACAGATTGAGTATAATGAAATATACATCACATCTTCTGCGGTCAAATGGTAACGATCTAGGCTTATATTCTACTCGGTTTCCTTGAGCAAAGATTCAATTCCCGCATAGACACTTTCATTCACCGAACTTTTATATCAATTTATATCCAATATCTATCATGAAAAACAGGGCTTAAGGAAAGCAATAAGCTTACTTTTTATCCTTACCCTTTGCGCAACCAACTTAAACCATCATCAAATACTTGTTCGAAACATCCTTAACACGTTCACTGCTCATTAAACGGCACTGCAGTTATTTCATTCAATCATTGAATCTATTTTGAGATGTGCTTAGTGGTTTCAATAAAAGAATTATTGACATAGTACGGTTCAAAAGTTTAGTTATGTAGTTTTAAAGAATTAGCCATTCTAAAACAAATTATCGAAAAATAATCGTCAATATGACTGTTTGATTCTTTAATCCCTTATGCTAGTATCTTTTGAATATTTCATTTATATCATGTACCATTTAAAACACTTTTTGATGTAGTATATTAGGTAAGCGAAAAGCCTACTTAGCGCTATGAAAATTAGTGGATGTTTACAAAGGGGGCCTTCCAAATATGACATCACATGATTTTGGCTTTCTTTTTAAATCGTCACATTATATCAGAATAAAGCATGGACGGCCTCTGAAAAATTATCATCAATGTTATTTATTTATCACTTTGATCTACCATTTTTTTTTTATCAAAGGCTTACATCACTAAATGATTAAAATTTTAATATATTTTTTCAATCAATACATTCATTATAAGAATGGCTAACTTCTCTTGAACACCATAATTGATCAAAGAAGCTATAACACAACGATTTGACCAAAAAATTACCAAAGCTTTTATTTTTACTAATTAAATTTTTAATGATGTTGCATATTTGTATTTCTCCCATAGGTAAACTGCATCTCCACAGAGTTCACAGCGAAGAAACACGGTGGCGAGAAAGGTGTCCCTTTCCGGATACAAGTAGAGACATTCCTGCCTGCCGAAGGCCCTCCCGGAAGTTCAGGAGTGACAAAAACGGAACCACAAGCTTCTTCAGGATGTAGTGCTCTTCAAGACAAGAGACTTCACGCAGCTGCTTGCCAAATCAAGGTAGCAATAGTACATATTTCCCAGCAAATAAAATCAGTTTTCCACTAATATACCAAAATAGGTTTTTATCACTTCTTGATTAAATCATTTTCCACTTATACAGTAAAATTCATTCTGCCAAAGTCAAAACATTTTACATCAAATAGTCACAAAATTATCCATTATTTAAAATGTTCATCAGCATTACAGACTGTCCTCGATTTTCATATTTAATTAGTTCCTAAAAATGTGTAGTTATGTTTAATTTATGAAAGTAGAGAAACCTAAAAAACACCGAAAAGTGTGTTTTGCAATCATATGAAGCTTAAGAGACCTCAATTTCTTTTTTTCTGTATCAACAAGGCTCAACCAATCAAGAAATATACAGGCAACACACATTATAAGACAAAATTTAATGAAAGGATGTCGAGAATGAGAAATTTTCATGTTACTTTTTCTCTGTAGGTATTCAAACTGAAGGGCGCAGATCGTAAACACAAACAAGATAGAGAGAAAATATTTCGCCGGCCTCAAAGCGAGAGATACAAGTATCAACCTAGTTATGAGTGTACAGTCTTTACAGATGTAAGTATACAAATGTAGTAATATTACGATTTATTTATATTGAAAAACTTTTCTTTAAATGGCGAAAACTGTGCTTTATCTAGTTTCTTCATAGCTCGTTCACAATGTCAATATTTTTATAAAATTGCTGCTATTCTTTTTCCTTTTTTGTCAAGCACCTGAATAATAAAGCAAAGGGCAGAGCAGGAAATTTCTTAATAATCTGTGCGAAATATATTACTTTCGTAATGTTAACAGATTAATCAATAATTAATATAACATAATATTTCGGTACCCTAGTGAAGTGGTCAATGTCGTTGGCTCTCGATTGAAAAATGCTGTTCGTACTGGAATTGGAACCAGTGAAGTCCGTCACGTCATCGATTTCTGCTCGAAGGCATAAGATGTTTGTGATATCTAAAAATTTATATCCACCCTTCCAATCCTAAAATATCAGGGCATAATGAGTGTGATTGACTAACCACTAGCCTTGTCCTAGCTTTATCCTTCCTATTCGTACTCTCTTCGGAAGAAAAAGAAAAGTAACAACTGAGTAACAAGTATTTCTTGTAGAAAAAAATCCTTAGGAGGCCATATACTCTGTATAGGAAGTGGATATGGAATAAAAAATTACATACTAACACAGCTTCTAAACCAGCATATAATTCTGATTTTTCAAAACATAAATAATCCCACTACTTCCTAACTTTATTAACACTCGAGTACCGAAACATCGAAAATAAGATAGAGGCATTGAGGATATTTGCATTGCATTGATAGAGGTATCATTGTAGATTAAATAAATATCAGCTAGATATTATTGGTATTTAGCGAATGGTTGAAATAAGAAAAAAATTGCAAATAGGAACCCAAAGATTAAATTCAAAAACCAATATCTTCACTTTTTGATTAGATATCAATCTAGTAACTGTAGGAATATTGTTTTAAATAATAAAAATAATTACATAACAATAATACAGAATGATAAATACCACTGTATCAAAAATAGTCTCGACACACCAAACTACCCAAACTTTACTTGCAATGGAGATTGCAAAATATGTCTTTATATATTCATGATACTGTTGACACTAACAGACATCAACTCATGTTATAGTCACATACTAGATAATACTCCCGTATTTTACTTACAATATGCAGAAAATGTAATTTTATATTCCGATGTGCTAATACAACTCCCATAAAATAACCAGTCCAGTCAGCTTCAATCTCATGCTAGCTTCATCCATAACCTGCCGCTATCGGTCTTGTAAATAGCATCGGTGAACCATTTACCATCACACATTGTAATCCATTTTAATAACCGCATTTTATTTCAGTTGCCGAGCGATGCAGTCTTTCTTCCTTTAAATGGACTGGCCCAGCCATATTCTCCAGAACATAGGTAGGATTTAAATATTAAAATACTATTTTATTACGCCAACGTATAAAAAAATCATTCAATTCAAATCATTCTAGCAATATCCACGCAAGTTAACACTTATCTGTTTCAAATAAAACTAATATCAAAATCAATCAATTCTCAATTGAAATACATCCTTTTTATTTGTCTCTTACACAATATGTATATTATACAGCCAGTGCTAAAATTGTTCATAATAAAAATCATGACAAAAGGAGTTCATGTACATCTCATTGGGAGGGGATATGGTGTAAAAAGAAAACCTGTCACAATACATTTTTGGGGTCGAATAATATCTTAGTAGGTATCCCGATTGAATATTTAAATATTTGATATTCGAATATATTCAGCGTTTTTTACGGTTTGATATTCTAATAGTTTTTGATGAGACTACTTCTTTCACACAAAATATTTTCTTGAAAATTTATCCAATGATGAAAATTTAAATACTTCCCAGGACATGGAAGAGACATCAACATTTTCAAATAGAACATACATCAACTTCTGAATTGCACCGTGAAATGCAAAGCAAGCATGATTTTATTTCTCGTGGAGACCAAAAATGATGTCTTTTACAGGGCTTCGAACCGCAATTTTTTTCGTTCCAGTTTTTGTTCCGGTTCAAGTAAAAAAATATATATCGGTTCGGTTCCGGTTTTCGTTCCGGCAAAAATAACGGTTTTCGGTTCGGTTCCGGTTCCCTGGTCTTCTACAAAAAATCTGAAAATAGATTTCAAATATATGGATCTCTTTCAAAAAATAACAGTTAAATTTGATGTGCTTAAAAGTTTCTGAAGTACGAAAATAATATTAAATATATTCAAAAATAGGGCATTAAATGCCTCAAAATTTCAAATTCGTTTTTGTTATTCCTGCTGTTGAAAACACTCATTTTAAAGTGTTTTAAACAACACGTCTAATATATTTAGTATTATTTTCATACTTCAGAAACTTTTTGAACATTCAAATGGTCTAAGTTTTACCATTCGATATTCAAATAGTTGATAATGATGAAAAGTTGGGATCCCTAATCTTTAGTGATGGTTATGATTTGAACTAACTTAGTTCCTAGGCCAGGCATGGGGACCCTTTGGCCTTTTGGCTACCCTGGTGCGGCCTTCTGGCCAATTCTGTAATTTTTTGTAAATTTGTAAATTCCTGAGATAATTTGGGCAAATTCGTAAATTCTTGGGATTTTCAATGTCAAAATCCTTGGAAGACCTAAAAAAATGTTAACCGCTGCCTTATGTCGAATCAGAAAAATGAATGCGGCCTTTAGAGAAGAAAAGGTTCCCCACCCCTGTCCTAGACCTATTTTCGTTTTTTGGCCAGGAGTTTGTTTGTGTTCTTTTATTCATTTTTTTTTTATCCTTGTCTCATCATCTTAATATGAATTAATGACTCTTTAAATGAACAATAACAAAATTGCCTCATGCACAATGACACTCGCTTCTAATTTGAATAAATGAATTTTCATTAAGGCTCCCTTGTTTGCCGTCTTGCGTCAGTATTTCAATAATTTACTTGCACTGGCATCTAACGGTCATTTTCATTATTATTTCATTTAAATTAATTGTTGCCAACCGCAATATGCTTAACTGACCGAGATTTTAATGAAAAGTGATGGGCAATTTAATACTTGATCTATTTTTAGTTTATTCAATGTACGGTCTTTATTATCTAAATAATTTAAAATGATATATTCAGATACAATGGCCCTTCCAATAAAACAAAAAGTACCAATGTAAAAAATTAAAGCATATTGTTGGAGCATGTGTTCCCATAGACAACAATTTCTTTCTAAAGGAATGATATAATGAAGTAGATTTATTTACAAACGAAATCTTAAAATGCTGTTGGCCTGTGATAAATCACATAAAATTGACAGCAATATGAAAGTGTTATTCTTATAGATATAGATTTTCTATAGAGATGTTATATTTGAATAGGAGTGAGCAAGAAATTATTCTTTCGCTTTGATAAAAATTTCATTTTTTGCCCATGTCTGGTCTAACCTAATGAATCATTTTCCATCCACCATTATGAATCCATTATTTTCTTTTACCGTTTCTATTATATTATACATGTTTGATTCATATATTATTATATATGGTTCAAACAATTGCGTTCAAATATATCAATTTGGTTCAAATATAAAATAATAAAAATATCATATAGTCCACTGACTGTTGCCATGTTAAAATAATCAGATTTGTCTATGTTGTTAATGGTATTATATTTTAAATATGGAGCACTAAATTAAATCACTTCAATTTTTACATTGCATTTGGCAGTTACTTAACTGAAAATTTTCATAAATTCTAAGACTTACATCCAGGTTTCTAAGACGTACGTAATGATTGGTTTTTCCATTATTTTGTGAAGGATGTATTTACTCTATAAAAGTCAAATTAAATGACTTCAGTTATAATCATTTGTTTACATTTCTTGATTTCGTTGGCGACCTCATTCTGTTTTAAGGGAACCGAAATCAACAAAACTATCAAATGCTCAAAACATGTGTACAGCAATGCCTTAAATATTACACAGCCACTGAAATGAGAAAAATCTGGTGACATCAGATGATATGATAAAACTTACCTTCGCTATCACTTTTTTTAGAAAGATGAGTATGTCACCTTTTGCTGGCTTTGGAAAATGCTAATAACGAGATAAAATTACTATATATTTTTACTTTAATGACAGTTTTGATTAATGATGTGCAGGGGGTACTTTGGCATAGGTGGCACTCAAAGCATTTTTCGGTGGCACTCTTGAGTTTTTTAAAGAATTAGAAAAAACAAAAAAGTAAAAAAAAATATTCATTTTTTTTTTATTTATTCTACTGTGATGGATTTGATTAGAATTACAGCGAATCCATAAATTATCATTGACAGAAACAAAAATATTTATTTATGCCACGTATATAAACTAATAAAATTATCAATGTTATGAAGCGAACCGGTCTCAATTTAGTCTTGAGTTTCGAGCTCGCTGCGACAAGTCATCCACATTCTAACCTATGTATTTGTATGTTTATTTTTGAACACATATGTATTGTGATTTAATTTAACTAATACTGCTGAACTTTATACAATGTGGCAATCAAATAAGTAAGAAATTGTTGGAAAATTTACTTTTTTATCGAGTGGCATTTTGGCACTTAGCTTAAAATGGTGCGCACCACTTGCTTAGATCATGAAAAATACATAAAGCCTAGTGCCCCAAAATTTTCACATTTGCGTACCTAGGAAAATTTAAAAATCTTTCATATCCGTCGAAGTGAACTAACTACCTGTTCATTAAAAAAACCTTGCGTCTATTTGTATCGTTTATGATTCTTTGTGTAATGATAATTTTCATATTTATTATCAGTTATATCTGGTATTTGTCGAATATTTGCGATTTTTCCAGTTCATTCTGAAAAATGCCACAATATAAATGACACTAAAAAAACTATTACATACATTATTTTTCAAATATTATTTGAAATGAAATGTTAACTGCAACTGAATTGAGCCAGTTTTTACAAATATAATTCGGACTTTACCAACTGATTGAAATGCTTTATGCATTTTTGTAATGAAATTTATCAATCATTAATCGCAATCGTTTTTTAAACATATTCTTTTTGTACTATTAAATAAAAATTTCATAGACAATACAGCCTTAGTTTATTTATTAAGTAACTCAAGTAGCTTTAGGTAGAAGGTATGTGTCGTATAAACTTAAGTGCCATTCCTTCGACATTAGGAATCTCTACGAGGTTTTTAAAAATACGATGTAATCTAGAATATTTTTAGTAATTGCAACATATGAATTTAAAAGGATTTATTTTATTTAGGACTCGATATGTTCACATGGAATTAAGATAATTTATCATTTAAATTTCACTGATCAAAGTGCTTAATAAATAAAACATATTCAGTATTCTGTTTATTACAAAAATATTATATATAATCAAGCTAATTTTAGTTTGTGTGAAAGCTATTTTAATTATTTTCTTAAAATTTAAATTTACATTGTACATTTTTATGTGTAAAATGTTGATTGACTTTTCGTGGGCATTTTACATCATTGCAGAGACATCGACGAGACTGTGTAAAGTTTACACAATCTCATTGTTGTCTCTTTACACTGTAAACTGTAGCCAAAAAAATTGACCTTATATTTTCTTACATTTAAGTTGCTATTTACCGACCTGTTTTTATAAAAGGAGGCACATGCTTTTGCAGTCACAACCGTTTCTCTAAATTCCACCACTATGGTTTAGCTCAATAAAGTTATACCCAGATTTGTCTGCAACGAAGTCCATATCAAAGTTGGTTTACTAGGAGGCTACACGAAACAAATAATCACTATTACTTCTGGCCCACTAAATAATAATTATGATGCCTAGATACTAGCTTCATTTAATTAAATTATATTGTTAGCTTGGAAAACATTGTTGCATTATGTCACACAAATAACAATTGACTGAAGAGTGGTTTCCGCCTAAACTGGATATGGCAAGGGGACTCATGGAAATTATGCAGCCAAAAATAGGGTGACCATATTATATTGCTCGTTTTGTCGCTCGACTTAATTTGGTAAATTTATAACCAAAATTTTTCATCCTTATGGCTTTCGATGAGAAAATATGTTAAATTAGTAATTACTACTCTATTTATCTATTTATAACTGTTTATATTTATATGTTTGCAAATACAAATGACTTAAGATGAATTTATGTATGAAACGGTCACTCATCCAAGTCATCAGCACGCAATAAGCCGAAAAACAAATAAGGTAGAGCTTAGACCGGTGGTTCTCATGTGAGGCCACAAACAGCTTCTTAGTAAATATTGATATTTAAAAAAAAAAATGTTTTTATAAAATAATTTGTAAATTTGATCCATTTTTTTTTAGTAAATGCTGTTTTTTGTTTTTCTCAAAAGAAACATTCGGTGCGGCCACGAGAAATTTCCATATGACCGCCGATTTTCATAGCACGGCCACGGTGACATTTCACGTGAGAACCACTGATGTAGACAGAGGTCATTTGTTTATGTAGGTATATATAACAAACAACGATTGTCATTCCGTAGTTCTTGATTTACCAATTTTAGTGGTAAGTCGATAATCGATTGTCATTCTTTTGTAGCAGAAGCGGTGGGTGTGTCACTGGAGTGGGCTCAGACTTTTAAATTCTTCTCCACTGTCAAATAGCGTATGGGAATCACAAAGAGACTAATACCAAATTACTGGACTAGCCAATACATATTAGAGCATGATGAATTCGCTGCCGAGCTCTTGTTGGTTAGCCAGATAATGGATGAGTTGCATCAAGATGCTGACCACATCCTCTGGGATTTTCATTTAATCTCTGCTTGGGAAATCTTACCCAAGTCGTTCTGACCAGCTGTCGGATCCGCGGTTCGCGACAACTTTGTGCCTAGCAAGGAACGCTTCAGTGACATTTACACGTTTGCGGCGTCAAACGTAGAACGTATAGACCGATTTATTAAGCTTGTAGCTTTCAGCACACTCAAGTCCAAGAATCTTAAGTAACCATTCCCGAGACAATATCAGCTCTAAAAATATAATGTTGTCACGCCACGGGAAATGTCTGCTCGTTCCAAACGGACGGCCTCCAAATTGGTGGTGGTAATAGCATTAAATGACTATATTAAAGAAGTGTGGCAATTTTCAATCGATATTGTATCTTACCCTATTTTCTAAGATAAAATACGACATACGCCTTTGCTATATTTATCAATCAAAATAATCATACGTAACGGCTGCGAAACACTTAAGAAATACCAACCTACTTAAATCCATGCTCAATTCATGGAAAACTCGGATCCCAATGGTGCGACCGTGGTCGCTAGTTGATAACAAATAACTCATATCTGACCCTGAAACACATTAAAACAAAGTTTCGTTTTCAATATCAATTTTCCCGGTAATTATTTTTCAACGTCGCCTCGCCCGAGCAGTGTTACTGTAATCACATTTTGCCTCGTTCGCCGGAGTCCGCCGGTTTTAACCGGTCAATGAGACTCATGCTTCGGTGCCGTCCGGACCCCAGACGTGCCTAGCCTTAAAATAATTACATGCTGTATTATTTTCACACACGACTCTTGTATTCCGCTCGACAGTTTTCGTTCAAACTTTATCCATACCGGTCCACTCTATTTAAATCCATTAAAGTTTTCGTGTTTATCGTTTTCGGTGTTCAATTCTATATTAACTAGCTGTCAATTATTGTTGAACAGATCTTTGTTGAAGGTTGGAATAACAGTGATAACTTTAATGCTCCTGTAGGAGAAAACTGAATAGAATATTAGATAAATTATTAACGTCAATCTTAAGCTATCGATAATTTATTGAAGTGTTTTTTGCTTTTAATTAAGTTATAATATAACCGAACTTTTTTCACCAAATTTATTTACTTTTGTTAATTTTAGTGTTTTTTTCAAACATTTGTGTATTGCTTTTACCTTTTTATTGTTTTCTATTAAAAACCAGATCCTGACTCGTATGTTATGGTATGTGTTTAATAGACAATAATTTCATCGATATTTCATTCTTTGTTTATGATCACTAATAATATAAATATTAGGTTTCCATAGATTCTAAACAGAAAATTAATTTCATTGATATTTTTATGAAACATATTGAAAATATGAGTATTCCTCTATATTTTGTTGCATCCTTAAATAAAAAATGTTTTGTATTATTTCTGTCATTTTAGTTGGTAACATTTCATAATAGATGTTGATTCAAAAATCGCGCATTTCTAATTATTGTTTTCTTTGTGTAGCTTAATCAGTTCGAAGTTCGAACACGTTTCAAACCAGATTCTCGTTGGCGTTGTAATTTTCCACATACAATATTCCATTAAATTATTTCTATTAATTACTCTTTGTTTATAACATTTTATTATAATACTATACTCGGATGCGTAGATTCTTTAGTCGATTTAAATTTACTATCTGTATATTTGTTATACCGAACCGTTTACTAGTAACCTTTTATAATTATGGTAATTTTATTATTATTATTGTACTGCGTCGCCTCTTGGGTTCGAACACTTTTCAAACCAGATTCTTATTCGATTTCAAAATTTCCATAGACAATGTTCGAAAACAAGATCAAATATGCATAAAAATCGGTCATCTAGGTGTGCCTAGTAGGTTGTGCATACCGTTTAATATTTACATTTATCTTGATATTAATACACAACAAAAACTTTAAATTACGATCCAATTGATTAAGTTTCCAATTTATAAACCTGCAGACAATTTGATTTTACTCTGGTCATTTTATAATATTCGTTACTGCAATTAATATCACGAATAATTTTAGCAAGATGTAAACACTTTTGCGTGGCAGTGAATTTGAATTCATAGGCGTTGTTGTGGTAATAAGGAATTACCTAGTCAATTGAAATGAGCGCATTTTCATTGCCGAATTTTTCCTATTTACTTTTGATTTACAACGAATCGTTGACATCAAATAGGGGCATTCATTGTATTAACTTATATTGCCTTATTTATTCAAACATTTCATAGGCTTATTAAAAATTATATTCAATCTAGTATTTTCTCAATTTATGATAGTGATGTCAATATTATAGAAGCTTCAACGTTTCATTTCCACAGCTAACTTTGGCACAATCCTTAAATTATTGAAAATAGTATATATATATATTACTATCAGTATGTTTTGCAAACTACATATCTATGTTCCCGGAAAGTATTTCAGCGGCTGAAATCTTTTGAATATTACTCAAAAAAGAACAATCCAAAATATTTTCATATAAAACGAAAAATATTGCTTGACGTAGGACAAATTTCGTTGATTTCTATTTCACTGTCAAATTTCGTCCTAGGATCTGGAACGTAAATATTTTGCAAGTTACATAAATATACGTTAATTTCATTTCTAAGTTGAGAGATTTCAAATATTTTATTATCAGATAGATACTCGCATAATATTATTTTATAATGTATTAAATATCATCGTGTACATTTTTAAACAAAATTCATAACGAGACATATTTATTTTTAAGCCTTACTAGTAGCCCAGGACGTGTCTTGAGTAGAGATTAGAAAAAACCGAAGTAAATCCGGAAATTGGGAAAAACGCATAATGTTAAGAAAAATTAACTGTAATGATATTTCGTTGAACGTTTTTTCAGCACACAGAAGTCCTCGCGCACACGTAAATATGTGCAATTTTCTGAATTTCATAACAAGACCGTTTCCAAATATTTTGTTTCGAATTCAAGTATACCTAGATGTCACTGGTCAAACTCATAGACTTATAATGTGCTTTACAATAACAGCTTTTCACAAAATTAATATTAACCTCCAATTTGTGGATAGAATGAGTAATTCATGTCGCGCTTTTTAGATAAGTGTTGTTACCGAATGCTAAAAATTATCAGCTTGATGTTGAAATAATATTACGTCGATGCATATCAAATATGGTCTATGTGACGAAAGTGCATTCCGAGATAATCGATAAAAACTGTTTAAAAAAATAACGAAACGGAAAATAACACTTCTACTTTTTAAACAGTTTTTATCGATTATCTCGGAATGCACTTTTGTCACATAGACCATATTTGATATGCATCAACGATTTTTCAATTTTCTTTATTTTCCAAAGGAATTTATTGCCATTCAGTTTTCCCGGCTTAAGCCCGGGAATATTTCCGCATCACTTGTCCTGAGCGAGTATTATAGTGTTAAAATAAACAAATTATATACAAGTTAGGTATTTTTTTTATACTGGGTTGACATCACTTCGATGAACGAATAATATTAGAATAATAAATCAAAGAGCAGAATACGTATTTTGAATGTCAAATATTTGATTGAAATACCTACCTACTTGTATCACATCATTATATTAAAAATGCTGCAAACCAAATCACGAGACTTCTCAGTATCTTCGATTTTCTTGATAGTGGTTGTTGACGACAAACATTTTATTATTTCATTATATGGCAGGTTATTATTAAATTAAAACTGATTTGTTATTGTATTTGATGCAAACCGGTTGAAATCAACTGCGCATCGTGTGATACCCAACAAACGGCCTAACCAGATTTGTCCAGATTTTTTTAATTATCGATAAAAGAGTTAAATTTTATGCCGTTCTTATTTTCTTGGATAGACTGTTTACATAATTTGTAATTATTAGCCGTTATCTGTAGATAACGCGGTGATATTTATATTGTGTTTTACTGTCAATATTAAGCATATATCAAATGTTTGTTATAAACAAAGACATAATACCTAGTATTTATAGAATATTCTGTAATTGACAGTTATCACATGCACTGCAATAAATTCATGTATTACTTATTGCTTCCATATCACTGTTCAGTTTAGCGTTATCGGTCTATATAATATAATAAACTAATCCGAGAAACAAAAACGGAATTATCAAGGTAAAAAAATTAGCTTTGCATAGATGAATATTGATTTGTGAATTTGTGCAAATCAAACATGAAGAACTAGAAATCTAAATGATTTACCCTTATTTGATTCACCTGCGTTTTATGTAGTGTATTATATTATTAAATAAAACCGTGATAATATAAAGTAATATTAAATTTCATAAAACCAGTTTTTTGTTGTCTTCAGTTGTATAAAATTATGGATCGTCAATAGAAAAAAGCTTCTATTATACATACATACATATGCATCATTTGAGTGTCAAATTTAAAGATGACACATCACTGCATTGTTTTTAACAACTTGAGATACCTTTTCATTCATTTAATTTGACAGTTGAATCGTTTGTTTTTGTTCTGCCACACGATAATTCAATGGTTATTTCAATTCAGTACACATTCATTTTTTCCAACTTTTTTTATATTGTAAATTTTACGTAAATATTGTAATATCTATACGGATTCCTCATTTTGTTCACACACCGGTCACATAATTCAGTTACTATGTGTATTTAAAATAAAAAATATTACTATGTTTTCAGTCAGAAAACAGTCAATTTTTTTTTTAAATGGCCTTCAATTACGTGATTCAAATATTGTGTTATCTTCTTCGTTGTACTAATATGAAACCGTTCTGTTAATTCTTATTTTATCTGGATATTATGCCTGAGTGAATTATTGTCTACCAATGAACCCCAATATTGTAATAAAAACAGTTTAAATTTCACTTGCCCGGGTCAAGCCTATAACCATCAAATCTAGTTTCACTTGAAACATAAATATTATGCTATGCATACACTTTTTATAAAATGTTTTAATTCTCTCCAGTAATACATATTTTGGTAAATAGTTCGCCTTATTCAATTACGTACAGTAATTCACGTGTATTATTAATAATCTCTACAAAGTTAGGCGTTCACATTCATTAGTTTGGTCAGTTTTCAGAGGGTTAATTTCAAACCCCTAATGGGATTTTGACTTTTGAGACTATCCTATTTCACCATCTAAAGACTTCCTGGTATTTAATTACAAATCTACCTTTTATGGAATTTCCTTTGATGGCGCATAAATCATAATATTACAATCTCGAGGGGCATTGAACAGAGTTAATATATATATACATATATATAATTTAATACCAAATAGCGTCCGAATATAGGGACCGAAACCGTGCGAATACATGTTCCTGACATCGTAAATTGAAAAATTAAAATCTCATTCAAACCATGAATTAAAAAAATATTAATTCAATAAAACTATCCACTAGCGATACCTTTGTCAGACAACTTTGTACATAACCCACTTGTTTTTTTGATATAACTTATAAAATATTTTAATAAATAATCACATGTGATGCGGGCGCCTATTATTGAAATCTATTTATAAATAATTTATGATTGATTTGCATGATATCAGTTTGCGTTTTCGAAATGACACCTCGTGTATTCGACCCCGAGACGGATCGACCATCAGCCGTCAGTTCGCGACAGTAGCAGTTAACATTTAGAACAATAGATATCATCACCGTCTACATTACCGACATTGTCGATAACATGCAATTCATAGACAAAAATAGTCATTTTAATAACACATTTAATTGAAGTGATTTATTTTTTGATTCTTTGAAAAGAGAATTAGTACCATTTTGGAACTTCCAATGTTTTGATGCACAGTTCAATGCGGTTACACATTGATTCTCATATTATATTTCTTAATTGTAAAATACAATATTTTCGCCTACCTAGTAACATGTACCGGTGCAAACCTGAAAGTGTCTCGACGAAACTAGGAAAGTGACCAGTAACAACTAACCGTATCTGGATAATATGCCTCCGCTTTTGAAAATATCCATTAAAAGATTTGTGCCTAAATAATGTGACTACGTTAACGAGGTTAGGGCCCTGCGCTCGCGCATCTGTTTATCTTGAATCGCCGCTCGTTTCCGGATAATACCGGAGTTAGCCAACTCGAGCCGATTTTTAACCCGCCGCAAATCCGCTCGAACAACAACTTTTTACTTCTAATGCAATATTTCATCCGTGAGATACACCTACAGAATACGTGCGGGAATTGTAAAATGTCACAAGCTTTTTGTCGGCGTGTTGTTTCTCACCTTTAACGCAGCGGGAAATTTAGTGTTTTACGAATTTAGTCGGAAATGCGTAATCCATACTGTGCAGTCGTATCAAAGTATCGATTCGACTTGTATTTCGAATGTTGCTAATCGGTACTCTAATTTCGAACGTCAATCTCATTACTACAAATATTTATAATAGCAACACTCGAAAAATCAGTCTTTTCGAATCAAATAAAAGTAAAACAATCATAATAATAATTAATTCTACCAATTAAGGTTTTCAATAATAATGTTATACTATTGAGTATATATACTTGCATATAATTTTGCTGCTTTTTTACCAGCTATAAGAAACACGTCCCAGTGTGGACGATTTGAATTCATTATGGAATATTTCAACAGCAGTTGTTTAATAATGTAAGCCTTTCATCCACTCTCGCCAGACACTGTTTGACAAGAAATAGTTTTTTTTTCTATTGACGTGCCTTTTCAGTAAAGGTTTGTCGGATTTAATTGAAATTTGCGACATTCGAAAGCCTTCTTTTTCAATTCAGTTTCCCGGTTTCAAATACAAAAAAAAAGTTGTTTTGCTATCATTTAATGAAAAGCCTTCATAATTTTATATTTTAACTTGGAACCGCCATGGTTTCAAATAAAACGAGATGAAAGATGTAGTTTTATAGAGGGTATACATCAATAAATTACCTCAAAACATTATATTATATTTGAAATTATTCATCTGGACATTTTGTCTTGTTTTCTAAAACCATCTTTCCTGGCGAGGAATGACGAATATTACTATAGTAAATTGACCTTTTTTTCTTCTTCGGGAAGTTATATATTTTAAATTATTAGGCACATTAAGTTTTCGTGGAAAACAAATTGGGGGTCGAGTTGTACAAGCAATATACAAATTTTTTAATTAAAATAATGAAATGTTTTTATTTTTTTAAAAGTTTATAAAAGTGTAAAAATTCCACCGTGATAGTGAGAAAAAATATTGAACAGTCAATAAAATGTTCCTGAAATATGCAACAAGAAACCTTTTTTTGAGATTCCAAAACTGTGCCAATATAATGTGTTAAGTGAACAATAAAAAAATATTCAATACTTTCAAAAACCATTTTTACATTGATTATAATGTATCTACAACATACAGCAATGCATATATTTTTGAAATCTCTACAATACAGCTAGGAGAGAAAAAATTGTTTATATTTTGCTAAACATAAGATTGTAAAAATTCAACTCAATTATTGAAATCATAATATATATAACTCAAAAATAGTTTGCTGCATTTCCCATACAACTTGTTTCGTTGGAAGTGGGTTAGGAGTAGCAAAAATTGCTCTAATAATCATATCTAGCATGAAGTATTGTGTGAAGCAACAACAAAAAGTGGAAAGATATCTTGACAGTCATAATGAAATGATATTGAAGATAAGGATAATGAGACTTGTTAAATGACAGGGGATTACAGTTCGAAAAAGATCTACCTAAAAATCTTTTCGAAATAGACAATCACCGTGAAGGGTTTACTCGTAATTCATGTGAATTATATTGCCAATATAAAAGGAATACAGAGAAGAATTATCTGCAGATCGAAGGTATATCAGCGCTTCAGAAACTACGATTGGGAATTAAGTATTGTTGTATTTGTGAAGTTGTCTGCCGTGAAAATGTGCTACCAAATGTCATGTTCCGTTAGGTGCTCTGGAAAGAAGAGGTCTCGGATGATTCCTGCGTCGCGCCGATTTAGAAGAACTAATCTGTATTACATGAGAAGAATGTTCGTAGTTTGCTTAACATTATAACGTATATTACATTCCTTGGCGTTAAATATTCCTTTTTTTATGTATATAATATTGATTCTGTTTTGAATTATTTGCATTTTAATAAATTTGATGATAATCCCACATGTAGTTACTAAACATATCTGTTTTTCTTTCATCTCTAAAGTAACTCAGATGAACTTAATCTGATAAGTTGATAAGTTGAAGTAACTCTCAGATGAAGTTAAACTGAGAAGTTGATAAACTGATAACTGTATAAGTTCATCCGTGCTCTTGAATGTCCGAAGATGCTGAAATGCAAAACCCTTGTTGTTAGTGACAAAGTATTTAGAAATATGCAACATTTAAATGATAGTGATTTTAAAATTCTACAAGGATTATCAAATTTGCTTCTACAATTATTTTTTTAAAGAAAATAAAACACAATTTATGTACTAATTCCACACTAATGAAATCAAATATTAGTTGAAATTACCTATATAAGCGAAACTGGCTGTGATCATTTCACCAAAATATAAAATTTTTACAAAACATTTTCCACCAAGAATTGACTGATTTATTTAATTAATTCATTTTTATTATTATTATTTTACAGTGGTGGATCAGGAGGGGCTCCAGCAAGACCTTCAGCTCCTTCTTCAGCATCTCCACCGCGTGTAGATACTTCATTGCACCAACTTGGTAAGTCTTCAAGCAAAACAACTATTATATCTATAGAACTGAGAAACATTATAATTACAGGTAGTAATATACAAATCAGGACAGGGGAATATTTTTTTTAATGAAAATTATCTTATATTTATGAGAAATGTTTTACGTATTTTACTATAATTTAAGATTTCGACTGAAGGTGCTTGGTGAAATTTCAATACTAAAATTGAATTGTTCAAACTATGTACATTCTCACAGATTTTGTCACTAACGACCCGGGTTTCGCCTTTCGGCATCTTCAGGCATTCAAGTGCACGGATGAACTTGAACTGACGTTTAGTAAATGAAAGTTTCGTGTTTATATAAAAAATGTTCTTATATATTTCTTATATAAACAAGAAACTTTCATTTACTAAACGTCAGTTCAAGTTTATCCGTGCACTTGAATGCCTGAAGATGCCGAAAGGCGAAACCCGGGTCGTTAGTGACAAAATCTGTGAGAATGTACATAGTTTGAACGATTCAAATTTAGTATTTTACTATTTTTACAACTCCTATCATTTGTTTTTTTTTATTTACAGTGCTACCAGCACAACTTAACGAAGTGAAACTTCAACAGACACTTTCGAGAGTAAACTCACAGTAAGTTTTCAATATTATTTTTCATTATAATGAAATAATGCCACGAATGGGAAAAAATATTCAAATCAACCTCAACAACATACTGGCCATGAAGGCTTATTTCACTGCATTTAAAACATTGCCTACAGAATACACCACCACAATACTTACTGTTGCTGTAACTACAGAATACACTCCAAAAGATGGGTTGTTAACTCTATATTAGTGGTAAATACTATTTGATAGTAATAATACCTTGAAACAATTAAATATATTCTTGAATTACTAATAAAAACAATTTCAAGTGTCTCGTCACTTCATCAACAAGTAACAGCTTTTTTTTTATATATGCATTGACAAATTCGTTTTTACAAGATAAAATATATATTTTTTCAGTGGATCATCACTTGACTGCGATGAAGAGTTGACTTGCAGAGCAGCTTTACAAATCTCACCGGACAGCCCTCTTGATCATTGTGAGGTAAAACAATTTTCATTTTAAAATATCTCATTTGCTTTACAGTACCCGCAAGAATGTTTCGTGCACCTTGCGAAAATTCAGTTTTGTATTGTAAAATGTATCTTAAGAGGTTCAGATAAATTATATCTTAATAAGTATGAACTAACATGTATCCACATCTCAAATATAAATGTCTTTACCTTTGATAACATTTTGAACGGCTAATAATGAACTGATAATAACCCAAGTAGTAAAATAAACAAATTGTTGTATTTATTAAATATTTTTTTCTATCATTTGTTAATTATTGATAACTTTTAGCATTCATGTTTTCTTTAGAGATTTTTATGCCAGTTAATATATCAAGGTGCGCGAACATTCTTGCACGGACTGTATATTATTTGCTGTGATTTGCTATTTATATCTCGATATCAACTTATTTATACTTACTCTTGCTTTAGGTTCAAATTGGCTGTTTGACTGAGACATCCACAGCAGCGGAAACAAAAGCTTGGCTATCCAAAAACAGATTTTCAGAACACATTTCCACGTTCGCAAATTTTTCTGGAGCTGACTTAATGAGGTGAGCATTGCTTTTGATTTATGTAAAAACATGATAAATATCTCTTTTATTTATTATGTTACTTAAAAAAAATGCATGCCGAATTCTTAATAATTTAAATTTGAAAATTTCTGCTCACTCTTCTCAGCTACGTCCAATTTAGATTGCCTTAACCATTACTTTCTGTCTCTCTTATCAAGATTGTCAAATTGAGTAGCGTGTCTTCTTCAATCCTTAAGAAATAAGTTACCTAATAGTAACAGATTAAAAATAACAAAGTATTGAAGTTCTACAGTTTTTAACAAAAAACTGTAGAACTAAAATACTTTGTTATTTTTAATCTGCTATAAATGGAGTTCTATCAAGTAAATGCCAAATCAATTAATAATTACCTAATAGTGTTCTTCTATATGATGGGTATTCACTTATGAATAGAGTCGTTACTATTTTTTCTCACCCGACGTTTGATTCCTTCTTTTTCTGATTTCAGACTTTCAAGAGATGATTTAACACAAATCTGTAACCTTGCTGATGGCATCAGATTGTATTATGCATTGCATTCAGAGTGAGTTCTTATTTTTAAAACATATTGTTTTTACAGTGAGCTCACTTCAACACAAATTCGTTGATAACATTTTAATACTACACCTAAAAAGGGGACTTAAAAATATTAGACTTTCCATTGGTAATATAATTAAAAATATGACTACTGCTATGTCAAAACAAATCAATATTGATATATCACCGACAATGTAGGACTTCACAGGAGTAATTTACATGACAACAAGCATATCTGTAGTGTATATTATATAGATTATTTAATCATAAGGCCTTGTTTTGCTTGCAAAATAAACTTTTCCAACCAGTATACAAGCAGATTAAACAAGAGTTTTTATAATTTAAGATTTTGACTGAAGGTGCTTGGTGGAATTTCAGTATTAAATTTGGATCGTTCAAATTATGTACATTCACACAGATTTTGTCACTAACGACCCGGGTTTCGCCTTTCGGCATCTTCAGGCGTTCAAGTGCACGGATGAACTTGGTCAGGTCAGAAACTCGGGTCATTAGTAAAAAAAAAAAAAAAAAGCTGTGTACATAATTTGAACGTTTCAAAGTTAAGAGTTTTATTGTAAATTGATAATGACTTATATAAATTGTTTTAGAAAGTAAAATAAAATTAATAAACATCAAGCAATGTGTGGGGCAAAAAATATTTTACGGCTTTTGACTCGATATTAAAACATCTTCAAGGATGATTGTCAAACTTTTTTCTCACCTTTATTCAGACGTACACCAGCTAGACTCACCCTATACGCACGAAGAGCTGGAGAAAAGCCTTATAGCGCTCTTTACCTTAGATCCTGCCAAGCTTCTGAGCTCAAAAGAAAACTGTCACCGCTTCTTCAGGTAAATTATTTTTTAATTTGTGTTTTATTGCGCGTGCTTCATTTTTAGAATATTTTTTTAATGAAAGTTATTTTAATTAATTTAGAAGAAAACATTCAAAAAGTGACTCGTCACAAATTTTGAAAAATGCCGTTTAATATCAGTTCTGATAGTCCATAATAAAATCTATAAATGGAAATCACAATTAGTGTTGAAAAAAGTTTTTTTTCCTATAAAAATGAAATCATAAGGTTGACAAATTCAAGCAAACCGTGATTTCTCCGACACTCAAATCATCATTTCTCAAGCTCTGTATTTGTGTGACAAATCATTTTTTGAATGTTTGTTCCGCATAATTATACTTAACTATCTTTTCAATTTAGCTGCGAACTCCATGTTATCTTGATATATTATACAGTTAACCCTTCCTTTACTATGCAAAAAAAGCGCAAGCTCCTGAGCTGTGTATCCATTACACATCAGGCAAACGGGAGTAAATCATGACAATTATATAACACTACTACAGCAGTTACATATAATTGTCATGATTCACTCCCGTTTGCCTGATGTGCAACGGCTACACAGCTCAGGAGATTGTGCTTTTTTGCATAGTAAGGGAAGGGTTAAACAGTGCCATAATAAAATATTTTAATAGTTCCGTCAAAGTAAATCTGAATTTTAATAAATTTTTGTAGCCGACGCTATTTTTGACAAAATTGAACTCACTCATATCTAAATGAAGGAAATCCAAGATATTACAGGGGCTGCACGCTTAAAGTGACAATTAAATGTCTTTTTTTAGTATTTCTATATGAGTCCGTTGTCAAAATTCGCGATACAAATTGAGATCACTTTTATAATTAATACCATATCGTTTTCTTCATCAGGATGGCATCAATGGAACAATGTGCGACATAACAACAGTGTTCGTAGCCGGCCCGAATGGAATCCGGGTTCACCTCACGGATGAGGTCATCCACAACTTCAAGAACGACTCCTTATTCAGGCTTGAGCCTGTGGAAGGCGGCATACTCATGAAACCTGCATAAACTTTGCTTACAGCTATAGTTTATTGTATTTTTAATTGAGACTTGTGGATTTATACCTTCACAGTGCTACCAGTGCTATTGCAAGACTTTAAAATGTGATTTAATGGACTATATACTCGTTAATGGGGTCTGTATTACACGCCATTGTATACTTCGATAGAATTTATGCACAATACATAATCCAAAAGTGACAGATATTTATGATGTTTATACGTATGCATAATACCATAGCTACGAATTTGGGGCCCTCATGCAAACGTCACGCAAGACCCTCCCCACACAATTTGTTTTATTGAGTATGTAGAGGTTGGGGCTGCTCTTTTTGTTATACCCTCATACATTGCATGACTGCTATGAGGTGGCTGCGCCGCTGCAATATTTATGAAATAATTATTTGATTCAAAAATATCATATATAAATGTAGGTTTGGAAAACATTCCTTATGACGAGAAGCTTCAACTGAATTTAAGACACGAAATGACTGATGAATTCCTTAACTCACAGCTTATAATCTTTGTATATATACCAGACAATTAAACTTATTACATTAGACAAAGACTAAAATGTGCCGCCAATGATGAGTTGAAAAATATAACGAGGTATTTTCTATGACATCAATTTACTATTTTTGTTTCTAAACATCAAAGAAACAAAATACATAAACTTTATTACATTGGACTACCAACGAGTGTTTCATTGTTTTCGGTGAATATTGCAATGATTTTAGTGTATGTATACATAAACTAATAATAAGTTTTCGTAGAAACATTTCTATTGAGATAAAATTCATTAGGAGTCAAGATGCCCCACCATGGAAGGGGACATGGCTTAAATAAAATGTTGTGTCGCTTACAAATCTTTAATTAGAATTCCTGAAATGTTTCAGAAAACAATGAGATAAAGTAATATATTAACTAACTCCATCTATCTTTAATACTAGAAATTTAGTCGTTTCTATGTTTACCGACTCATCTTGTAATGTATATTGTACATTTCCATGCCTGCACATTGTTTGTGGCCTTGTGTAAGTTTTTTTTTATTGGTCCATACAACGGCTCGGGTACTATTTGTCAACATAAAAGATAAGCATTCAAATCTTGCATTTATTGTTCGCCCTGTTGGATTAGTATGTTGATTCTTCGATTCTTCAGAAACATTTTCGTGTCAGACAACTCGTTCACTGTTATTTAGACAGCTGGTCAATTTGCAGTGTATAGACTAGGCTGTTTCGAAAGATGATAAAGGATTCTTTATCAGTGAAAATAAATTGTTTTATTAGATTACGAAAAGAAGTATAACTTTGCCTTATATTATAGCTATATTTAGAAAAGTGATATAAAGTTTCAATGAATAAGAAATGTATTGTTATTCATTGTGTTAACGTACTTCAACAGTACCATTAATGAAATTGATAAGTTAAAAATAATCAAAATTGTTTAATTGTATATTTTGTATGTTTATACATAAATGGTGCTTGTTAATTAAGATACAAAAATATATATATTCTTTATTCGGATATTGTTGCTTAGTTAAAAGACAATTTGAGCTTATTTTTTTAAATAATTGTTTTATAATTACCATCTACTTAGATATTTTAAAAGAAATTATAATGTTATGAATAAAATTGTGTTTTAAGAAAAACAATTATGGTAGCTGAATCTTTTTCATATACATTGTGTATTGATTTTAAAATATTGTTCTGTATACTGTTTAGTGTATTATTAAGAAACAATGTGCCTGTCAGTGATGTACCTAATGTGCAATCTACCCTTATATTTCGGTATAATATTAATGAATTTCTTCAAGACAGATAAATTATGGGCTTATGAAACGTCCCAGACAGATAAATTGTTCACAGCATTTTTTTTACAAACATTCGTGCAATTAATAAAATATGGCCAAATCAGAATATGAACCTTTTCACTCGTGCTTAAATAATGTATGTTTATATTATGATACTTTTGAATTTATCATCTTTGTATATAATAAATTTGATTGTCAGTCGTATAGAATATTTTTAAAGACTAGCAAGTATGAATAAAATTTTTCATTTTTTCTTTGGCATAGAATTAACATATTTTATATATTGTTAACCCCAAATCCATCAAATTATTTTTATATATACAATTAAGTGATTATTCTTCAATGGTAGCTTTTTTTTAAATTGTCAATTTATTTACATTTGTTACTTAATGTTTTTAGTACATAAAAATTGATTTTATTGTTAGATTATTTTTATTGAATAGATTTAATACTGAATATATTAAAGTAAGTAAAGTACTAGTTTTGTTACATTAAGAACATAATACGGATATACTCTTTGGAAATAAATAGTTGTATCTGACGGTTCTAAATTAAATACATAATAATAAAATCATTGATCTAATTTTTATACAATTTTTACTTCATGATAGAGTTCATCAGAAGTTCTGATAATGTATGTTTAATATGAAATAAGAATAAAATGCATTAACCATTCCTTCCGTAAAAGTCCTAAGTACTTACTATACACATTTTGTTTAAAAAATAGTAAAATATAAAATAAATAATTAAGATAGTTTTAGAGACAGAATATTTTAGATGTTTTTCAACTAATTACTCACCTCTATGGTGGGTATTATTATTAGTTTATTGTAGAAATTTGTATGTATTTTTATTTTTGTTTTATATATATTCTGTTCTCATCATATTTTTACATATACCTTGATCGAAAATAACTTGCTTGTCAATCATAAATAATCAAAAATTTTACATTATTCGTATGATATCTACTGAGTTCATTTTGCAAATTATGGTATAACGGTCACTTGTTTAAAAGTTGCCCAAAGAACGCAATTATTATCCATCATAGAAATATAGTGTGTTCTTTGTATTTATCATTTCTTAATATTTTTTTCAATAAATATCTAAATTGTCAGTGGCTAAAATTTGTGCATACCCGTATTCAATTGATAACATCATTCGCATTTTTTAACCGTAAATTCAGTTGAGAGATGGTTTTAAAGGCATCATTTCTATTTTTGTATATATGTTTAATTGTATAGAAGTTTAGTGAAAATATTACTCAAAATATCAATTACCTCGATAAATAAATTAATAATCTGTAAGTACAAATATTATTGTTAATATTAAACTCAGGAGATAATTCAGTTTTTTTTTTAACTTTTGTAAAAGCTAAAATAATTAAATCAATCTGTGTATATTGGTGTCATTAAATCTATTTTTATATGTTACATATTGTTAATGATAGGACTTGTTAATATTAAACATAAACGCCATACTTGTCAGTTTTCAATTGCATTTTACTATGCCTTTCTTTGATATTGTATTTCTTAATACAGTTACATTTTTATCATTCAATATCTTTCTTGTACTCTTATGCATTCATTACATAAATTAATGTGCACAAAAAATACTTGCAATATTGTCACCCAAGTTTTTACCTTGAAATGTTCATGATCATTTTTTGTATTTGGTGCACTTTTTGTTTGTAAAGATATTGTTAAATTTTAAACCTAACCTCACCAAAACAATTTTAAAAATCATGATGTGTTGGTGAGTCATTTTTCAACTTTGTAAGTTAGATCCAGATATAGCCAATTCCTTCAACTACGACCTCGGTGTTTGAAATAAAGAATTGTTCCCTTCAGGTGACAATATGTACTATTTATTTTTGATATATTAAATTTTCGCACAAATATTTCAAACCATTATTAAAAAACTTATTTGATAATTGATTTTAGGACCATTTAGAACTAAATTGATATTTATAAGGATACAACTTATTTACCATGTAGATACTAAAATTTAATCTGTTTGCAATGATGTTTCTTTCTTTATTGATACTATTTTTAAAATGCAGCCATATTTTAGTTAGTATAGTTTTTTTTGTATCTAATACAGTTTATATGATTTATTATTTGATGAACCAATTTAACCTACCATTGTATTTTTCCATGTTGCCATAAATATTAATTCTGTATTATTAATTTGTTGATATATAATAAATATATATATATATTTAGAATAAAAAGTCTTATTTATTGTAGATACTTGGCATTAAAAAAAAATTAAGCGTCTACATTACTTATATTAAAATATTGTAAGTATTTATTACACACTGAAAATTAATTTATTTCTCCCTCAATGTTATCTTTCAAAATGAATATGACATTTATATTTATCATTTTCTGAAACTTTCAAAAGTTTTTCTTCCTTTTGACCATACTTGCTCCCTTTGTAGAGCATATGGCCGCCGCGCTTTACCTTCATGATTCATTGTCTTTTGCCAATTGCTTTGCTTTCTCCCATAACATGCAAACATCCCTCAGTTCTACCAAGTACATCATTTGGATAATACCCGATGGTCGCCCAGGATGTTGGAATCTCACCGCCTTGGAGCAGAGGCAAGCAGGATTGGAGTTCTCTGGAGGCATTAGTATGTGACCCAGCCAGCTCCAACCATGACCACTAACGTAACGGGGCACACTTTTGTACATTCTCTATACTTCTTGTTCCTTCTGAAATCATACCACCTCACCCCAAATATCTAACGCAGGCATCTATTCTCGAAGCTCAGTCTTTGTCAGTTGCCATGATTCACTATTGTAAAATGCCACTGGTAGAATGCAAACGTTGATCAAATGGTATTTGGTTCAGTACATTTGGTTGATTTCAAAAGAAAGAACAACTAACATCAAGTCAATGACAGTTAGTTACGCATTAGATACCTGAACAGATATTGGCATAATCACTGCTTAAGCATTCGGTCGTTTGTGCCGCGCATACAGTCAAATGTTGGCTAGCATATGTGTATTCAACACGTGCCAGGCTATACACGTATAGCGGGTGACTCTCTATGTGTGGGATTTTGGCGCGCTTTGCATTTTATCACTTGGTAACTAAATATTTCGTCAATATTTTTTTTTTGCAGAACTAATGGAAATTTCAGTTTTGCATTTTTAACAGAAAAAACCAAATCTCTAATTTTGTATGAGATTCACACCCCCAATAACACTGTCCTGACTTAAGTATAAATGGAGGTTTTACTGTACATATATAGATTGCCCAGAACACTTTGAACTTACAAGGTTAATACCAGAAGAAATAAAATCCTTTCAATAGAATTTTATAATGCCACAAATGTCAAAAATTTTCGACAGTTTTTTTCTTTATCGGATGTTTTATAATAATACACAGTAGGGACCTCTTACGGCGAACACTTTTTATATCAAATTTTCGTACCAAGAACTCTGAGTTTACTTCGATAATCAGTATCTGAAATGCAATGCTGAACGCTGCACCATGTTTTTCAGTGATGCGACTATTTTTCGTCTGTGAGAGTTTGTCGTTACGATCACTTGGGTGTGTATACTACTATAGCAAATTTTGAAATGAACATTTCATACCGTGGACCATTGCATGGTACAACACCGGACTGAATTTGCCAAAATTACTTCTCGACATGAATATAATTGTGACTTGCTTTCCTAACTAAAATTTAAATGTGTCATGTGAAATGATCTTGATAAGATACCCGCTGGATTTTTATAATGGGATGTAATAAAACATGAATTGCAGTTAATACAAGTACCATTTATTCTTAAATCAACATTGTTATACATTTTTAAGTATGTAATATAACTCTTTCAACTACTAAGTTTTTGAATTACAGAGAGAATCAAAACTCATTTTTCCTTTTCAAATCACTTAAAATGAATAAAATTAAATATTAATAATAAGTAGGCCATTGACAATTGTTATAAATTAGTGGCTATGCTCATAGAATACAATCTTTTAGGTCATCACTGTTATTTGAATCGATCGTTTAAAAAAAGTCCAATTGGAATTGCGAAGAAAAGCTGTGTAGCAACTATCCACTAAATAAGCTATTCATAAAAATAAATATTTGCAGCTTGTCAGCTAAAAACGTTTATCATATTGTAACACCAGATAAGATAGAACTAGTATTTAGAGATTTCTTTCAGCACATAAATTTTTCACTTGACAGTGCTAATTTTTATACCGCACATGCTTGGAAATCTTCCGAATAACAGTACCAACGGAACTGATTGATATAGCCGATTTTAAATATAACGTTATTTATTTTGAATGTGATCAGCAAATCTTGTATTCATTAGCGAAGATACCAATAATTGATGATTGAGAATTAATGTATGCTTTCGATAGACATCCTCTTGGCAAGATTTAACTGAACTTTTGACAACAGCCCTGCTATCCTTACTCCAGAATTATTAAATCCAATAATGTCAAAGCTAACCAATCCAAGATTTCTGAAATGAAGAGTTTGCGTCCACAGCCATTCTACACAATTCGACTATTTGTTGTTGATACTTCTATGTAAGTAAACTATTACAAATTAAAATATATTATAGAACTCTATATATAATAAATATATATATATATATATATAAATAGATAACGTTGAATATATAATTATTATATATTTCAGGATAAAAATAAAATAAAAAGTTTTGAAACTCTGACCTCAATCACAGATAGCTTAATATTAACATTTACCATAGACTTACACATATTTATAATTTAATAAATAATTGATATGTAAGTGCTTTTTTGACATAAAGAATAGAATCAACGTATGTTTAATTTAGAGACTAAATTATTTTTAATGTATATTTTAGTTTCCGCTGACCGATATATTATTTCAGCGGAATTAGAAATATCTGTGCTACGTTAATATAAACCTGTACAAGCAGTCCCTAATCTGTTTTCAGTACAACTCTTTTTGACTGGATTTTGACAAATTGTGATTTTTCTCAACATGACTTACTTTCTGGTTCTTATGATGAATGGAGATATCCAATTACATTATTTGACCGACAATCATATTACAGACAAATGTCATATTGCACAGCATTTAGATTAAGAGCCATGAAGCTTTTAAAGAAAAAGTATTTGTTATATTCAAAAGTTTAAATTTAATGTTGCACAGATAAATTCTGTTTCAAAGACGCTGCAACTATATTAATCCAACATTCATGTTTAAAGGCCCGTTCCGGCAAGCATGACAAAAGTTTTCAATAATAGTTGAATATATTATATAATTATTGAAAGCTAAGCCCGGTTACCATAAAAAACTAAGCAAATGTAATATTGAGTTGTTCATTGTTTTTCTTTAGTCAATAGTTGCAATCCAACCTCATATATTTGCAACAAAGTGCCAACGACAAAGTAATCATTGCGTTCATTGGAAAACTATCCAACTGACAGAATAGTGTCGACAAGTAGTTAGCAGATAGCAGCACGCTGTTTGTCATTGAAAAAAATCTTTCCAGTATTATATTTGTATAGTTTTTGATCACATATCACATATCCCTCAACCGACAGTATAGTTTATAAATGTAAAATATTACACTTAGTGTGTTTTTATACTTTTTTATAATTAATATAGTTTAAAAATTCTAATTGCTGTTTAGTTACTACAATAACTAATTTTACAAATAGAATGCCTCAGCCAGTATTGATATGTATTGATTACAGTAAGTCTTTAATTTTTTTACGTCTTCAAATTACACATAATATATTATTAATATTTATTATATTTTTAAAATACAAACATTCACTAATTTAATAACTACTAGCGGTAAATATTTTTATAATGGAGTTTTTATTGGACTAAAAATTTTAATATTGTGTGCTGAAAAAATTTGCAACAAAATATAATATAAAGCATTTAGTATTAATTATCGACAAACCACTTAAAATATCATCGCGATCGTAATTAGTTTTCAAACATCTCGTCTTTTTTAAGTAAATCAATGGCTGTAGAATTACAATATTTTTGTATATCAAAATAAATGTAATCTTTTACCTAATTCAATGCATAAATACTGTACTGACGGAATAATAATGGAATTAAAAATATATATAATATATATGTGTTACAACAATATTAGTTTAATATTTTATATTATTATAACTTACTCTTTTAATATTAAAAATTACTTTTAATTATGTTAGAATAAGGTACATATTTGCGAAACTGAGACGACTTCCTTTTTAATATGCCTTTAATTCAACAGAGTTATTCTGCTGTAAAGCACCACACGAGTGATTATATTATAAATTTATATTCAAGTTATAATAATGAAAAAATATAATACATATTCTAATAATTAGGCTTACACAACATCCACAAATAGCTAATGACAGCGTTATGCATCATTCATTACAGATAACTTTTCATTAATTTACATCATTAATTATTTAGCTTTACAATAGATTATATCAAGCAGCTTAGAAAAAAATAAATAACATTATTCTCTCAAACTGTTGAGTATATACTTGGCTGTTAACTACGGTCACCAAAAGGAGCAAATAACATTATTCATTTTAACTGTAATCTGTTTTACTTAATTTTCTATTTTCTTCCCTTTTTTCTGTTTAATTCCATACAGTTATATATTAAGCCGAGGTTGTCAAGGGCTATCCTTGTGTTTTGCTTGTTCATGGTAGATGACCACGATATCAGCAGATTCAGAACCATTCACTGTGTCGTAACTATTTGTGGAAATATGTTTCAAAAAATAATTATCTAACTCAATTTTATCATGAAATAAACATAGAACAATGGCCCAAAATGAAATTTTATAATTTAAATTTAATAAGTAAACTCAACGAAAATTCACTCACGTTTGTCCAAAAACTTTGCCAGTGTCAGTGATGCACAGGAATGAATCATTCAAATTTTCTTCAGGAATAATAAACAACATTTATCTTAAGCAAACTATTGAAATCATTTAATAACAAAGTCAACACATATAACATAGTCGTAAAACATTACAAATATTTTTTTTATTTTATAAGTTTATTTGAACATCAATAATACATATTTATGGATAACTTTTGAATGATCCATTCCACGTTGGTATGCGGATCTATTTGTCCCCAGTGTTTCAAATTATAAACTCAAGGTTTGGGGAAGAAACCCAGAGCTCAATTTTATCTGCGTATTGATTGCAAAGACTTGGTTTGAAATTCAAAGTTATTAAATCATGCCAAACAAGTTATCTTTATGATAGCGTTTCAAGAATTAGTAGTTCATATAACTCAATACAGATGGCATTAGTTTTAAACAAATAATGACTCACGACAGTGCTGCAGGTGATTTTTTTTATTTGAGCATATAAAATTGGCTTTGAATATTTATACACAAATTAAGCTTTAGACCCTCATCAATAGGTGTGTGCCTGTTGCCTAAATGAACTTTAATAACAACATTCCTCAAGAATTTATAATTATATGTTTTTATTGTTATATTTATGATTACATCTATGATAGAAATAGCACTATTTTTGTTTATATGCAATCTTCCTTATTTGGCATAATTTAATATTGACTTATTTTAAACCAAGTGTTGGCATTCTGAATATTTTTTTTTGTTTGTTTAATGTAAAGAATGTTTATAAGAAGTAATGCGTTTTTCGCCAGCGGTGTGTTGAATATCATTATTTTTTATCTGATCTGTTGCCACTGGGCCAATGCACACAAGAGGGTCTTTGAAGTATGAGCAGACCTGAAAAAAAAGAACAAAATTTTCAAATTCTGAAAGCATGTTCATAAAGAAAATAAAAATCTGTTATGTAAATCAGTATATCCACCATTATAATTGTATTTGAAATATATTTTGTTGTTTGTTTATGCTGGCTAATATTTTTTTCTCTCCAATGTATGAACAGATCGTATCAATTAAAAAAATAGCTGACGATATCATCTGTAAATTGTAGTGGAATTACTTGTCAGCAACATTTTTTCAAGTGACCCCTTCACATAGCAGCTTCGTAAGCTATATTTTTTCGTGTAACATTAATATCATTTTCAAAATAAAGCATTTCGTTTTAGGGGAAATGGACTAATTATTTGGAAAAAATGGTTAGTCACTGCTTAATGACGCCACTGGTGCTCTATTTACTTATACACTAGTGATTCAGATCAAATATGTTAAACCCACGGCAGCAGTACCCAGCCCAAATATCAATACAGTAGAGTCCCGATTGTCAGGTGGAGAGGGGTCACACGGATAACCCAAACTATACATTTTTATTTCGTTTTTAGATACTACTAAACACTTATAATCCAATCCAGTAATTTTACTATCTTCGATTATTATTTATTAAAACTTTATGTTATTGAAGTTTGTTAACAGAAATCTGTGAACTATTTTGTTAAAATTCGTTAATTTTTTTAAGAGATTTTTGGTGAATGATTTATTTATTTAATTAACATTGCACAAAGTTGACAAATTATTAATTTAAAACTTTTACAATGGAGAAAAAAAATATTATTATATATATAGCTATTATATATACGGTTGTGGAGTTGGATAAAAAAGACAACTCCTACTCCAGCTTTAAATAAAAAAACAGACTACGACTCTGAATTGATTTTTTCAAATATTTCCGTTTAACTAAGATTCAGATCATCAGATTATTCTAGGTACTAGAATAATTTTAGTAGATTTACCCAATCGACGAATTGACTAATAATTTTTCGATATTTTCACCCACACGGTCACTTTTGTCCTTACAACTGTCCGTACACAATATTACACGGTAATAAAAGGATGAGCATGATCATATAGTCATGCGGGGTTTCTATACAACGACTTGGCTTTTTTTTTTTTTTTAATTTTATTAGGAATAAAAGTTATCCGTGACTTTTTTTATAATATTTTTTTTATCGAAAAAAAGCTCTCGTCTCTGGAAGGTTAACGTAATACGATATGTTTAAAGGTATCTTTAGACTTCTTATCAATTTAATCATTTAATTAACGCTCCAATATCTCTTTACAGCTCGTATATTTTTCATAAAAATGTGATGAATTTATGCACGGATTATCCGCACACGAAAAATTAAAAGTTGACTATGAAACAATATTGTGTTAATCAATACAAAACTTTACCACTTTTCAATTACAAGCAAGGAAGCAAAAGTTAATGTTATCGATGATCTTGCTCTATTTCATTCTGTACTTTTTAAAGTTTTTGTTCTTTGTTCTTTGCGGCCCACATAAACCCAAACTTTAATTATTTGGTCCGTGTTAGCATCAGAATTTAACATGGTTGCAGTACATGGTTAGTGGAATAGCATTAAGCAGCTCCTTTCGTTTTCCAAACATCCAGCTGGCAAGATTTTAAGAATTACACAAAAGTTTTTTTGGTTATTGTAACACTGTTATGAAGTCTGAAATTTTCAATCAGCCTTAAGAAATCACTAACTATATAATGAATAATGTCAAATAATTTGTATTCCGTATACATATACGTTTAAAGAATCTAAACTTTCACTGTAAACCAAAACAACATCCCCGTCTCAATTAGCATAAAGTTTTACTAATCAAATTATTAAAAATATTTAACCTTAGCGAGTCAGCATATTTTATCACCTCGCAGTCTATAATAAATCATAAGTGAGTATTGTTCGTGAATTATTTATTTATCGCGTGACATATGTTCATAATCCGCACGGTTACATCATTATTTTATTCTAGTAACCAATTTATTTCATTGGAAATATACGAAAATTAATATTACCTTTTTAATTGTCTATTGCCAGATGTCATTGACACTTGATATTATTTATGAGAAGGATTACCAACATAAATTATTTACAACAAAATTCATTTGTTCTTTTTTTGAAAGTATTGTGTACCCATTTAATATCGAACAAAGATTTTGTCTGTGCATAAAATTAATGTCATTTAATCTTTATTAACAACAATATCTAGTTACATGAAAGCAAAAAATGTTTTTACTCTTTTATTATAAATATTTTATTTTTATCGTGAACAAAAAGAGATGCGATATTTTTTAAACAAATGAAGAACTGTCAATTGTATCTACCATTTGAAATTGCCTTCGTTTGTTGGTTTGGTTTGGTTCTTCGTTTCATATTAAATTTAATAATTTATAATACCCTTGGATTTATTGGTATTGTATGGTGGTATTCATTTAATGGTGGAATCAATTATATTATTTCGTATAGTGAGACCCCGTATCATAGATTTTAAAAAATAGTGATGAATTGAATTTAAATGTATCCGATGATATGTACGATTTTTTCAACGCAGTGAAATGACCAATGTTTGCATTCTTCTTGGATTATTAGACACGTATAAGGACTGAACGTAGCAAGCAGTTTCGCTAATTTTAAATTCATGGCAGGATAGTTATATTTAAAGCTAATAGCACGTTGCTAGACATTTCTCAACTACAATCATGGACTTAATGAACCGTAGATAATGTAGATTCCAATTCAAGTTTATAAATATAGATAAAGATTGTGATGAATCAAAATTTTCAATAATATCTGATAAAAGCTGACATGATAATAATATCACTAACTAAATGAAAACGTTTGATCTAAAATTGGTGCTTTAATTTCATAATTGAATGAAGATTGCCCTTTTCTAACTTTGTTTGGCGTATTTTTCATTATACGCGTGTGTATTTTTAGATTTCCATTCATATTTCAGCCTGTCGGCTTTGGGCCCTTCCGAGTAGAAAAATAGACGCTGGCAAAATGTCCTCTTCTATTTAATAGCTTTTTCACAAGACAGACTGTTATGAATTATTTACTCTTTTTAGAATAGGTCGTGTACGTACATATAAGTATAACATGAGGGAAAAGGTCGAACAAGAGCAGAAAACATCGAAAGAGGATTTTTATTTTTGAAATAACATGTATGTATCCAAAATAGGTTATTTGGGATCAGAATTTTGTTTGCCGATTCTTCTAAAATCTTTGGGTTAGTTCGTCGTTAATTTTCGTCAAGCACGTATCTTAACTTTGTAACTCATAATGTCAATATTCCTTTCACTCGTATTCAAAAAAAGATGAATATTTAATGCTTTATTAACCCTAATACAAATAATTTGGCAAATAATATGAAGGGTGAGATCGCAAGGATGCAAACGTCTTTGCTTCCTTCTTCAATCATTTCTTCAAAGATATTTAGGACAAAACTATTTCAGTGGTGTTTTATAGCAATAGAAAGCGATATCGATCGAGGTAGAATTAAGTAAATGTATGTGTCTCCTGAAAACTTGTACTTTTTGAGAGTCGCGATTGTTGAAAATTACCGACGAGTTGGCATTTCGCACAGATGCGATCGTGGAACGCATGTCGGATTATTCTAGCGGTAAGAACTTTAATCTAGCAATCAGATGCGCCGGGTTCAAGCCTAAAAGCATAAGTATATTTATGATGTTTGTTCTCGTTGAGATCTAGAAGTCTCGAGTGACATTTAACGTTATCATCGAGGTTTATTACATGCAATTCCATTTTTACTTTCGTTTGTAGATATCAAAATAGTTTCAGTATTATGTTTTCGTTCATGACAGTTATTATAAAATAGTGTTTCATGACCATTCTTGTTTTCCTTTCAGTTCCTTCCATAGTCAAGACTACAAAACATCCCCACATCTCAAAAATGACTTATATTATATCAGATGAATCATAATATATAATAGGGTTTACCGACTATTTTGGCATTCCTACCATAATATTGAAGCGGACGGATGCATTTAACCACTTCACCGCTTGGGCACAACGGTGGGTCTATTGCCTACAATCCCACACGCTAACGACACCAATAGTTGACGATATTTCTACCATCGATAAATATTGTTTTTCAATTTCTGTAATTTTATATAGATTCGACATTAATGAGGAATTAAATTATCTATCAATAAAAATACACTTACAACGAAAATCATACATGATTCGCTACCCGAGTGGTACAAGGTTCTATGAGAAAAAAAATAGTGAAACAGAAGTAACAATGCGACAGTCTTCCAAGTACCATTATAAGACTACATTGTTATTTTTGTTTCGTCAAAATTTTTCACATAAACCTTGTATAATCGGGTCGCGGATTGTCAAAACCATCAATAATGCTTTTATCAAATATATATTTTTTCATATCATAGCACATCTATCTATGTGTCATTTTTGGGAAACTTAAATTTTTTTTTAAAACTAAAATTTTTTAATTGGCTGAAGACCGTTTGCAACCTAATAAAATAAAATAAATTTTTATTGACTGTGAATATTTTTAATGGGAATATTTAAAACACAATAATATTGTAAAGGTTTTGTCTTTTTTTATATTATTTTCCAGCGAACGCAAAAGAATTATGCACAGTAATCACAGCTGATAAAGGGTTAACATTTACAGTCAGTTCCCAATAAAATACGGAACGCATATTTTTTTTCATTTGACTCCGTTGGCTCCACTCCACTCCACTACAAGAACGAACATGAAATTTAAATAATTATAAATCCATTAGCGCAACCGATTTAATTGAAGTTAGTCTGGGAACATTTAATCTTCATGCTTCAATCAACTTTAAAGTTAAATTCTAAAAAAAGTAATATTTTTTTTATTTCAGTTTTAAAATGTCTAAATACTCAATATCGACTGTGGAAAGGAAAAAGGACGTAACCCACACATATCAAATTTTACAGGAGGCGCTAAAAACGTGTTTTGATGATTTTGTTTCATATGCAAATTATGAATTATACACAACCTTGAAGTGCACGGATACTTCTAAACTGGTGTTTAATTGACATAAACTAATATTAATTAAAGAAATTGTCTCGAAAAAACCTTTATTTCAATGTTTTTTCTTGGTTATATTTTTTTACAAGGTCATCTTTTTCAAACTTAAAAGCTAAATTTAGATACTTATTCGGCATTTTTAGTCTCCATCCTTTTGATAGAATGTGTGTCGAGTTGTATACATTGTGATTATCGATAAAAAGCTGTTTTGGAAAATTGAGAGTTACGTCCTTTTTACTTTCCACAGTCGATATGCTGACAATATTTTAAGAATGCGTTGTTCAAATATATATGACTGCACAAAAATTAAAATATTAATTATTGATCTTCTAAAACGAATGCGTCCAATTAAACGTTTAAGCCGTCGACTAACGATCAATTTTCACATGGTCACTTGTCATGGTCAAACAAGAGATAATTTTTCACAAGAATTGCTAACAATACAATATCAGGTAATTTTTTGAGTAATCATTGTTTGAGTAATCATTTCCAAAGGCACTTATTGTAACGCACATTTTTAATATTCGAATTTACAACCCGAACAATAAAACCCGGAATGTAAGAAGATTTTGTGAACGGAGCTTTTTAAAATGTTAAATTTATAATGAAATTTTACTTTGGAGGCTTCTATTTTCGGCTTCGCTTTTATGATTTTATACATAGTCGTGCTATAAAATATTATCTTGAGTTCTTAGAATTTTGACATTTCCAAAAAAGAATGTTAACCATAGCTGTTAATTTTTTTTAAATAAATAATCTCGGTTATTTTAATGTTGTTGATTGTCAAGATTTTGTGAAAAAATATTACACAAAACAAAACAAAAAGACACGTCTTTAGTTCTAGACATTACCTGTTACACGCTATTTCGGGAATTCACTTTGATGTTATATTGATGTTGTCGAAGAATTCTTTGACGAAAAACATAATTTCAAAATATTAATGTTGTTTTATAACCTAGCGTCTTCTTTATAAACACACGTTCGTCAAAAATTAAAAATTATATATTTTATGTGTGTTTTTTTAACTAACTAGGTTCATATACTTTTTATTTCTCAACTGTTATCGTTTATTTTTAATTTTTATAATGTAAGATTTCGACTGAAGGTCCTAGGTGGAATTTCAATATTAAATTTTGAATCGTCGTCGTTTGAATGTCAGTTTGAGTTCATCCGTGCACTTGAACGCCTGAAGATGCCGAACGGCGAAACCCGGGTCGTTTGTGACAAAATTTGTGTGAATGTACATAATTTGCTCACACTTAGGGTGTTCACTATCAATACTTGGTGGAATGGCATTATATTAATAAAAACACAATATTCCTTTGCACTTTATTCCACTTTATTTAATATAATAGATCAGGACCGGTTTCGGTCATTGTGACCATTGTCAACTGATAAGAAAAATATATAAACAGTGCTATTTATACAAAATTAAATTGAAATGAAAGTTTCAATTTCCCAAATTTTAATTGTGTTTATAATTGCCATCATTCACCACTTATAATTTATTAGTCTTTGATGATTTTTAATTGTATGTTATAGGTGTTAAGCATTTTAATTTTATGTAATTGCAGAGTCACTTATAGTGTAATTTGTAAATTCTTTTCATTGTGAATTGTTGCTTACACCTTTTATTTCAATTTAATTTTGTATAAATAGCACTTTATATATTTTTCTTATCAGTTGACAATGCTCGCAATGATCGAAACCGGTCCTGACCTATTAAATAAAGTGGAATAAAGTACAAAGGAATATTTTGTTTTTATTAGTACATAACTTGAACGATTCAAATTTATTTAATTTGATTTAAATTTGTTATAATGTATTAAGATTGCGTAATTTTATGTGTTGGTTTGCCAATTCATTCAAAGACTAGCATATCGAGCAGAAGGGTTTTCGCCAAAACAATGATGAATGTATTCATTGTTTTCTCTCTGCTTTTACTTCGAATATTCTATAATATTGGTATTAATTATCTAACTCCGCTTAAGCGCAGCACGTAATATTCATTCAGCATTAAGGCTATCCGTATTTCACTAAGTATCTCCTTTATTCCGTTTGCTTTATTGTTCATCCTTTTATATAGCTAATGACGTCTTTCATACGACCCAGAACCACGACGTAACATCGTGCCTCACGTATACCTTTCATCCACATCCACGATGCGATGACGTAAGAGTAGCTCAATAAGCTTCCCCGTCTCTCAAAACTTCTTGTTATTTCCAATAATATTAGATTTTATGTTTTCCAAGTCGAGTCACGTTCCACACAAAGCTCAACTCGGAAATACATCCGCCGGGATTTTATTTAACGCTCCTGGAAATACATTTACGAGACTGCGCCATAATAAAAAAAAACTTTAGACGTAACAGTCATGACAAATGCATTTTTTAGTTTACTTGCAAAAAATCTGTAAAACTAAAGAGTTTCTCCTGAAATTGTTACCAGATAAAAGCGCCACCTTTTTTGCAATACACCTGAAACTACGAATACCTTAGGATTAGGGGACAAATTTCACAGGACATTTCGCTCAGCATCATGCATGTCTCGGAAAATATATCGCAAAATATTTCCTTGTACACACGAATGCTCATGTTAGGGTATGCATACAGGAAGGGACAAATGTCGCGAGACATGACGCTCAACATGTACGTGCATGTCTCAGGAACGTCTCAATGCTTTTTTAAGCAACAAACCTTCCCTTCCTGGATCATTTGGGCGTAAAATTGAGTACTCTTCTAAAAGGTTGGTAACGAAAACTGATGAAAGTTGGCGACTCTAGATTTCTTTTCTGCGAGGGCAAGTATTATATATTGCTGTGTAAGACACAGTTTTGGTGTATGATAGTTGAAGATATTTTTAGTTTTCATTAAATTTACAACTCTGTTTATCTTAAATAACTGGTTGAGGTATTTTCATTGGTCAGTTAATATAACTAACAGATACACATTTTATTAAGTATTTACCGGACCTAAAAATGAATTATTTAAAATGGTTATCAGTAAGCATATTTCATATTTTAATAATTGTTTTCAATGATCGTTTACTGCAGTGGTTGCGATCTTGAGATCCAGGCTTACTTCTTGACCCAAATTTTCGATAACGATATTTATATATGTTTACCTTTTTCGGATTTAAACTGTATTGAAAGTACTATTTTAGAAGTTGTACATATTTGAATAAAAAGAAAAGTGTATTTTATAAATAAACAAATTCATTCTGCTTAGGCTAACGCTTTGATATCAATCGTTTTAAAACACTTAACAATGACATCAAAGAGGAAAAAGGGTATTTAAATGCAAACAAAGGTAATTTTGTGTCATTACATTTCCGGCGTAAAAAAAAACGTTATAGATAGTGAATATTTTAACATTAAGTCGTAGGCTAAACATACCTTTATTTAGTCGTTAACTTCCAAGGATGATTACAAGGTACTTATATTAAATCGAGTTTCCAGAAGTATAACTTAAAAAGAAGTAAAAAATAAAAATTATAAAAAAAGCCATTGCTTCAAATTCTTGGATCAAAAATATCCACCGAGGTAGTAAACGCTAGTTCGTACCAATTATTGCGTTGCTTATTTTTTTCCTATACAGATTTTAGATTAAAATCATTTTTTACTGGGTGAACTAACAAAATGTTTTTATATAGCGAAACTGCCTTTTATTATCCACAATATAATTTTGTGAAATATTTCTTTCAAACCTAACGAACGTATTCTTCTTTTTATTTTAATAAATTACGTGACATGAAAGAGTACGCGAAAATGAAACAGTTTTTTCAAATGTTATATAAAACGTCAAGAGTTTGAAAAACACCTCCATCAATGGGAACATATGCGAGATCGTGAAAATTTTTCTCATATTTCTGAACGCGCCTTAGAAAACATAAAATCGCTCCAGATAAGTGTATCTCATAGAAAATTCCTGAAAGAGAAAAACATTTCCTCTGAAGGGGCGTCTAATCTGTTTTTTTTTTCCTTTTGACAATTTGCGTTTTTTATGGAGTGATTTGAATTTTATCTTTTACGACGGCAAATACTTTGAGAGAAAATTGTTTTCGAGCGATCTACCTTTTAATTTATAATTTAAAGATGAAAGCTGTTTGTTCCTGCCATTTAGAAGACCTTTTGAATATAAATTAACGTCTGTTAAATTTGAAATCTCATTCCACAGTACAATTCTGGTGTCTAGTAAAATCCTCAATTTCTTAACACCTTTTACAGCATATCGCACTTTCGCTAAAATAATGTCATTAGTATCAAAAAAAGTTCACGTTTTAGTTTGGTCAAAAAAAAAGCCTTTGTATATTTTCTCCGTCGATCTTTACAGCAGTTTATATGTTAGACAATCGTCAAAGTTGTATTTTATTCAAATTGTGTCTGTTACGTAGCTTTTAAATGCATTATTATATTTTATTGCAGGTGAAAAATTGTTTTTTGATAGTTTCTGAATACTTTACTCAAATTCCTACATTATTAAAATAGGACTATATTGATATCAGAAATGAGACATAAATTCCGAAGCCTATTTAGATTTTTTTAAAAGCCAATCGATGTTCAGTTTCTCGAGATAAATATGCAGCACGTGCCCCAAGACAGTTTTATTTTGAATATTTCAAACCACTGCATTGTCGATTCTTTCAAATAAAACAAACTCTGTGAAATATTTCAACGGTTACTATTTTCTGTTAGGATTTTTCGATGTGATTTTATTGCATTATCTTACATATTTCGATAAGATTTAGTGATGTATCCTAGAATATAAAATTATCTTTACAACTTTGCTACTCCATTAATTTTGTTACAAATTTGACACGTGTAATTGCCACTTTGATAAATATCTCCAGCATCACCATAGTAAAGTTAATTTAGGAAACATGAATTCTTATTATTAACTGATAAATTACAAATTAGCGGTTAGGTTTGTTTCTTTCTGCTGAACGTATGAAAGGGGCTAGATACAAACAATACTCTTGTTAATTACGATAGCGTTACTAATTAAAAACTAATTACTTGTAACACAATCAGTGTAATAACAAGTTATCAAATTTAATTTATATCCCCATCGAGTTTCCATAAAATAGCTGCCGAATACATCTAAAATATGTATTCTGAAGTTTACTTCGCGAATTTTGAGTTTACAACTTAAATAGTATTATTACAAATCGAAACCTAGTAAAATTGTTAGTAATCAAATGAATTTGGATTCTAATATTTCTGTATCTATTGGATAATTTCAGAGATTTAAATATTCTAAATGCTCCTATCAATTGAGAATTTGTCAACTTGCAATTATTTTTAAAGATAACCATAGATGACATTGTAAGAAAAGTCTTAACATTTTTTTTGCAGAAAATAAAAAGTATTATTACAATATATTTTATATAAATTCCTCTCAACTAATTTAAACACATACTTTACTGCTACCGAAATAAAGCTTTAAATTATTAGCAGTCTGAATGTATGTATCTAATTTCAACAAAGCCCTGTAAAAAATACTTAAATAATAATCATCGTTTTTCAATAGTACTCTAGTAATTTAAAAACTATTTTTTATAATTTATTGCGTTTGTTTTCTTTTTATTTGTATATTCTGTAAGTTATAACTTATTTCGCGTTGAAAACATAAATATTTCAGACGTATGCATAAGCATAGCAAACGATAATGTTTGAAAATACGTACATTTTACAAAAGATATGACAAGTACCCAAAGTCAACTTCTTCGTTTTTTCTTGACTATTTTTGCTTTGGTACTTTTGATTTGTCTTTAGGCGATTTTTTAACGTTTTATATATTTAATAATTTACTTTTTTTCGGCTCCACAATTCTGGCGTTTCGTTGTATATAATTCAGCATCAGTTTAAACTTTATACTAAAACTTCTTTCGGAAACGTCTCAAAGTAAATTTACCTGTGAAAATGTGGCTTGCTTAATGAAACTCTTGGGATTCGATTTCAGGCGCTAACTTTCACAACAATGGTGTTCGTGAGAGCTAAATATTATTTTATTATTACTTCGTTGATTTAGTTACCTATACAAAAAAATCTATGGTCTTTTGATAATGGATTTACCTTTGTGATCATACAGTTTAAGCTTCAGCCCGGATAAGTTATATATCAAATTTTAATAAGCACAATGCTATATCATTTAAAGTAGGTGATTAAGTTTCGTGATTAAGTTTCCCTTCAAGTGACTTACAATTTCTCTTCAAGTGACTCTCAATCTTACCGAGCTGTTATATCAAATATATTTTTATTACTATATTTGTTTTTTATCACTTCAACAGACATAATCAAAAAAAAACAAAAATATAATTAAGTATACACATCCATTATTATTGAATCTAAATAGTCGCTGATAACACTCTATAAACCATACTACTTGGCAGTTTGATCGAGAGTTTTATTTATTTATTATATTTCTTAATAATTTATGCCTATTTTTTAAATATATATATCCAAAAATTTTGTAGAATCCTTTAAGAAGTATTTAACTAACAACAATAGCTCATTTATCTGATTGGGTATGTATAACAGCTGACTAACAACAGGTTCTTTATTAAAACAATTTTAATTAAATGCTTAATTGTACACATAAAATGCTCTTAACATGAAGCAGTCGTAGTTTAAAATAAATATACGTCTTCATAAAAAATTTTCACATTGCCTTTTTTCATTTAGATATTTTATATTGGTCTAAGCTTTTCAAAGCTTGTTCTATAATGCAATATAGTTCAGTAAAGTTTCCGAACAGACAGGCATTAATTTACGGCTCAACATGGCTTCGAACTTCGAAGAACAAAATCGAACATCTTTAAGATACGGTAAAACCGAAACATGATTCCAGATCAGGCAATGTAGCACAAAGATCAATACTGAAGTCCTTTATGTAATAATGTATTATTTCTTGGAATAGATACTTCTAATTTTAATATTAACTTTGATTGAAAAATAGTCTAATTGAAATTTACTGAAACCTCTTCGAGTAAGTAAATCAAATGTATAAAAACCACAAATTTCTTGTGGGGGAAATTAGATCTTAACATTTTGAAATCCAGTTATGTAGCCAAATAGCCAATGCTTACACACAGTATTGAGATTCCCAATGACCATTTCATTAATTTAGAATTATTTTCATTTTGTACACTTCCATAAAATTCTTGGTCGAACACGACCCGGGTTTCGCCTCTCGGCATCTTCCGGTACTAATCAGTGCGCGAATGCACTCGACTTGTCAGTTCGAGGGTATCTGTACAGTTTTCTATATATTTCAATCCCGGGATTAGAAGACATGATCCCGAAACTTTCGGGATTGATTTTAATACAGAAACATGTTGTTTTTCAAGTCGGCGTTTTTCACGCATATGCAATGAACCATGACCAATTTAAATTATTTGCGATTAGATTTACTGCAATAGTTATCGCAGACGATAAGGTAATTTTATGCCAAGCATATTAACTTTCTTCAACGCATTTTAGTGAACTATATTTGAATGCGTTTAGCGACAGTTATTATTAATTATTCTTAAGTATCATATTTCGATTTGTTTTCTACACTTTAATGAATGTTATCAGATATCAATGGCACTGTTTGTTTTGCGAGATTTATTTTTTTATTGTTCATAAATATCAACTTTGTACCGTAAACCGAAACTTGAGTCTAAATTGCGAAACAATTGATGCTCTGGTACTTCGGGCATATTTAAAAATATTATTTAAATTATGCAACAAACGATGCCTAATTTAAATTATCTGCGATTAGATTTACTGCAAGAGTATCAGATGATAAGGTAATTTTATACCAAGCATTTTAAATTTCTTCAACGCACTTTAGTTATAACTATAACTATATTTGAATGCATTTAACGACAGTACTTAATAACTTTATTTATTGTTTGTTATTTTTAAGTATCACATTTTGATTTGTTTTCTTCACTTTAATGAATGTTATCAGATATCAATGGCAATTTTTTTTTTGCTAGATTTATTTTTTATTGTTCAGAAATATTATTTTTTTACCGTAAACTGAAACTTGAGATTAAATTGCGAAATAATTGATGCTCTGGTACTTCGGGCATATTTTAAAATGATATTTAAATTACTTCTATTTACTCCAATAAAATTATTAAGAATGTATGTAAACGAAAATTTTAGAACTCTTTTTTCAGCTATCGATATTAATTATTTCAAATTATATTGCGTATTTTTAACATAATGTAAGCATATTAAGTTCGTTTAATAATTATGGCGGATATTATTTTTTACGAGTAATTAAAAAATCCACACTTTCACCTGTTCATCGCGAATAGCTGAGATTTAGAGAGCCTCTTGGTAACGCACTGGCAGCCCACAGCCGGTTATATAATATTATATATAATAAAGAATAAATTGTTTAATTTATTTTTGGCCAATATCATCAATTTTTTGTCTTAAAAATCCCGGGATCAACATTTTGGCTCGGGATTGGATTCCCTAGTTGTAAGTACTGACTAATATTGCAGAACTAATCTATTTAAAAGGTTTGATTCGAGCAATGATTATTACATTGGGCAACTGCTTCCTAGCTAAGAGCCGATACTTAAAATTTTAACATGGTAATAATATTATGATACAATAATTCGCAAACCAATCTCTAAAATAAATTAAATAGTAGTTTTACTGCATCTGTTTTGTTAAATACAAACTCGTTATTAAACATAACATAAATATTTATTCTTATCATTTTATTTCTTGGTAATTTGAAGTACAAAGTGTATATTCTGAATTACGAAAAATTACTCAAATATTTTATTTGTCAAACATATTTTTCCAAAACAATGCAATAAGTAAACTTTATTAATTAGGATTGAATTCACAGTATATGTTATATTAAACGGAATTTAGAATAATAAAGAAATACATTTTGAATTTAATCTTATGGTTTCATTTTTATGAAAATCTTTATGTTAATAGCCGATAATGTCTGAATGTTTGTCTGTGTGTTTGTCTGAGTGTTTGTAGGCCCAGGATTTCGCCTTTTTTTCTTTTCCCGATTTTCAATAGTATTCATGATGACGTCTAGAAAGATGGTAACAATTAAATACTCCAGGGCTGTCTATACATGTCCTGGGCAGTGGCGTATCGTGAGTGTTAGCTGTGTGCTGTGTATGAAAATAAAACTGTATATGAAAAAAAGGTTGACTAACTGAATCACAAGCAGTTCTCGTCGAAAAATTTGTATCAAAATACCTCCATTCGGAGGACATATACTCCACTCTGGGAGCAGACATGGATTGAGAATATATATATATCAAAATGTTTCGAAAACTAAATACTATTGAAATAAACTAAATTATATCACGCCAAAATATCAATGAAAAATGACCTTTTAGAATAATCTAATACAAAAGTATAGACGTGAAAATTTCGAAAGAACGCCCGAGAAACCTCATACATGACGTGTGAGCTGTCAAGAAAGAGGACGATTTCGGACCTTAAAGTTGCGTACAAAAATATTCGTTCAACGCTACGCGTACCTAGACTGCGCGTTTGTATGCAGTCGTATGGGAAGGCAGGTCTTGCGCTTGGGACAACGCTTGCCTTTTCAAATACGGTATACTACCGCGCAACAAATATACTTTAAATATATTACTTTATATTCTAGATTTTGTGGGCGTATGTTCCGGCTGTGCGGCGCACACCTTGCACACCCTGAATATACGCCCCTGATAATAATGAGCTTGTAATTCGCGAGTTTCTGAGTGTGAAGATAAATTCATCAGAAGTATCAGTGTATTGGAAATACGTTTTCATTCATTTTTTTAAAAGTTTAGATTAAGTTCACTGAAATTATCTTCATAATGAATGAACCAATATAATGTATCGCTGTTACCATACTATTTTGGAAAGTTCATTTGATTTCTTTTAATTACTGCAAGGTCCGTGGTCTAGTGGTCAACGTTCTAGTCCTACTACTGAAGTATTTTATATCGATTTTTGTTTGCAAGCATCGACGTCTGTAATCTAATTCCTTAAATTGGACGTAGTGAGAGCGACCAGCAAACCATTAATCTCATCATTTTATACTTTTTGTTGAGCAACTAAGTAAAAAACAGTTTTCTAAGAAAGGTAACTATTGAAAAAATCTGTTGGGATTCCATATGCTCCACTTTCACATGGATTACTTAATTTTACTTGTATATTAATTGAGAATATTGTATTAGTTTATTCTAAGAACACCTTCACCTAAAGATAGTACATTTAATAAATCGTGTTAAAACTTTATATCAATAAATACTTTTTGTATTAGTAGGCATCACCAATGATATTACCTTTTATCGGTAATCACATATAATTTCAAAAACATACAAAAATCGTATTTGTCTATGTTATAACTTTCCCAATTAATTGAATGTCATTAATTAATTGAAAATCAAACCATTAGTAAAATTTATCGAAATTGCCATCAAGAGTTTTTGTTAACGACCCGGGTTTCGCTTTTCGGCATGTTTTGGATTTATCTAGTGCACGAATGTACTTGAACTGACGGGTCGTTATCGACAAATATTTATGGAAGTGTACGGAATAAAAATAATTCAAATTTGACATTAAATTCCATCAAACACCTTCAGTCGAAATTCTAAAATAGTCTGATATTTGTTTTATAATTTCATAAGAATACATGATACAACTATTTACCAAGCGTCAGGTCAAGTTTACCCGTCCACTTGAATTAATGAAGATGCCGAAAGGCGAAGACCGGGTTGTTAGTGACAAAAAATTTGGAAGAGTACAAAATTTAAATGATTCAAATTTAAAAAGTCTGCGTAAATAATATAACACAGTTTTAATTCCATGTGGTTATCTTTAATAATATAGCATAGTTTATTTAATGTTTTCTTTGAGATATGCATCAATCGTATTTTTTAATTCTTGTGTTAACTTTACTTAGCTTATAAATTTTACCATTATACTAAAATCTTTTTAGTTTACATAGTTACATAGTTTACATAGTTTACATTTAATGCATTATAAAACTCCCTTGAACAAACGCTATAGTAAAATAAAATTCTTCAGTCGTGCTGCTTCTATTGTTTGTAGTTTTTTCATTCGAAGAATTTTGGGAAAGGTAAATGTTTAAAAAAAAATCTTTTTCGAGACACAAAGTTCATATAATACCATTGGTCAACACTCCTTTTGTTAGTTTTCTATTCAAACAAATTTATTTGAAGTATTCTGGAGGATGTTTGCAAAAGGGTTGACCTTAAAAATGTAAAAAAAACCCTAATGGAATATTCTCAAAGCAAACAAAATATAAACTAGTTTATAAATAATTTAAAGTTTTATTATTTTTATCCTTCAACATCCACGCATTCTTAAAGATCTGTAATGTATACTTTAATCAAGCTAATCCAACCGTTTGTTTTTGCTATTTATTATGAACTGGGGTCGAATGAAATTTTTGAAAAACAAAACAATCGTTGGTTGAAATTTGAATATTTGTTTTTGTTAATTAAATTTATTTTGTTATACATACAGTAAATCCTTTTTTGTATTATATTTTCGATACAGTAAACATAATTCAAAATAGTCGCCGTGGTCGTATGGTAACGCTCTAGGGTTTCACAAGTACAACTTCTCAAATCGACTTATTCATTTTTACTCCAAAATCTTTTTCTAATTATCAATTAGTTCTTACTACCTTTTTCAGAAGTGATATTGAGTTTTTTTTAAAATCTCGTTTCTTGAACATAGTAGTCGATATATTTTGTTACACATCTCAAAGTTATTCCGTGCAGAGAAAATTTCCAAAAGCTTTAGAACTGAAACATAAGAGAAAGAATATTTTTTTTCGATAGTTTGGCGGTAAATTTGCGGAAGTTCTTTTTTAATCTAAATTAAATTTGTTAGCACTGCTGGTTTACTGGCTGTGTAAAAAATGTGACACGTGGCTTACCTCATAAAACTTAAAATATATTGTAATTCATTTGGAATTAGAATCAACTTTTAGTTCAACCTTACAATAGTTTATCTGAAGATACTTCTCAAAGAAGCAAAGCACGTGTCTCTGTTTGTTTAATGATCTGTGGGATTACAAAGATATCAAATTTAATTTGTATCAATTGCTTAATTTAAATATTTTCTTTTCGACTGTCTATTTATTACTTTGGCGATTAACAGATGGGTAACAGATAAATATTTCTTACTTTCATTTAAATTCTAAATTATGTCACGATATATGTCAGTGGTAGTGTTTTTTTATTATATTAAATATGTGTGCCAAACGAAAAGAGCGTTTAATCTTTTTTTAAATAGTTGAATATTTTATAATAACTTCAACATAAATATGCATATGCAAAGAAAAAATAGGACCAGTCAAATCGGTATAGCTAAATAAGTAAATTTTACGTTGTAACAGCAAATTTTGTTTTGGTTCTCATAAAAAGTACCGATTTAAGACTTAACGCTATTTTCCTTTGGCACACAAATTTAATCGTTAACAAAATGAATTATTTGTAACTTATTGGAAATTCTTTCTTTTTCAGAATAATTCTTGTTGTTTTTTTGTTTTTCTGTAAATAAGACTGTTAATATATATTAAATCAATAACTAATATTATTATAGCACATTCATAATAGCTAACAGCATAAAATACAACAATTCGTGTACATGTTTAATGCACAAACTTGATTTACATTTACAGCGATATGTCATAATTTAATGGCAATTTAGCATAACTGATGAAGGTCATAAATATGATAAATGCCACCAATTTGTAGATACGCCAGTCATAATAACTATTTCCCTTTGAATCAGATAGTTTGTAGTAATAATTCATGAAGGTTATATATAGAATACCAAAACTTTGGCAATGTATATTATTTTAGCCGCCGTGGTTTAGTGGTAGTGTTTAATATCCCTATTACAATCTGTCCAATTTTATTTAATATTCATTTTTTGTATTTGTGTGTGAATTAAAAACCTTTGAACGATATGTCAGTTTCGTTTTAAACCAATCATTAGAAGTTCACAAAAAAGCGGGATTTTCAAACAACCTACCGTCTAACATTCATTTCCTTTGAAAGTTTATGGCTAAGATTATCGACTAGAGTTGTACTTATTAGTTCCCAGAATTTCAACGGGATAAAAAAAAGTATTGAAACATTATTATCACGTATGTATCTTTAATTTTTACATAAACATTGCAAAAGATTGACAAATTTCAAATTCAAACTTTTAAAATAAATAAATAAATAATAATTTAAAATTGGCAAGGAAGTCAACGAGTAGGCTCCGACAAACTCTATTTTAATACATAAAAAATAATATTCGTCGGAACTCACCCACGCCCACGCGAAATATGTCGACATCCGAAGCAATATTGTTAAAATCTGTTTAAGCTTTCCCCAGTGGCATGCCCATTGGAGAACAAACAATTCATGTCCATGATTTTTCAAAAAGATAATCAGGAACATTTAGTTTAACATTTTCAAGAACGGTAGAATTCTCATTTTGGCCTCGTATAAGCCGAAAGAAATATATGGCCAGGTACATTTAATTCTCTACAAAAATTTAAACTATTTAAGCTTTAACATGATTAAGAGAAATTTATTATATAATAATAAGCTTCTAGTCAATAAGCAATGTACGAACGTTAAAATCTTAGATCTTAGAGTACATTTTCTTTATTTGCTATCTAATATAAATGCTACCACATTTAATACTAAGCAATTACTTATTAAACTTTAATTGATCTTAATCTTAATTTACTACAAACCTCAATACATTATAATGTTTACATTAATTAATTTTTAACTATGTCTGCTGCCAATGTGGAGCATATAAACTCTCAATAGAGCATGTCATGACTGATATTTTTCTATAAAACTGTTTGTTACTCAATTGTTCAAGCTGTCATTTAAAAAAAATACCTAGGACAGGAATAGTGTTGAGTCCTCATTTTAAGAATCGGATAGGCTGTGAGAGAAAATTTAAACCTAACAGAAATCTTTGTTTTCGAACACTAAATAATTCATAAACTTATGATACTCGACAACGGACCTAGAAATTGTTTATAACTAAAATAAATGAAGGTATATATTGTTCAATCGTGTAATTTTAATAAAACATTTACTTAATATTTTTTAAAAATATATTAAAAAAAACATCATGTTTAAATTAACGTTTGTACTTTAGAAAATTTGTGCAAATGTAATAATAATATGAATGTAATCAATGTGGACTTAAGCATATGTTTAATGTTATGATATTAAAAATTTACATTTAAGGTTTTTAACTGTCGATAATTTACATATTTTTTATACTCCGTTTAATTTTCCGAGAGTTATTTCGTTCTCACATATGTTCCTGTTTTTGTATTTGTTTTTAACATAAAAACGAACCCGACAATACAAATTTGTGAATTCACAAGCTATTTTATTTTCCGATTAAATAAATAAATACGTCCGTAAATCCGTTTTATACCCACTGCAACTATTACACCTACAGGATTTCCCCAAATAAAAGCCATTTGAATTTAGACAGGCAATAATTATACACTCCGAACAAGTTTTAGCTGCCTACGCAAAATCTCGATCAAAAGTTGAAAACCGTTTTGGGGGCGATTGTGAAAAGGTCAAATAAGTGGGTTTCTTTACAAATCGTTTTTTTTTATTACCAAGTAAGCCGAAAGTAATCTGTTTTCGACAAAATTCCTGGATTTTTATTATAAATGTACGTACTATTTATTATTCATTGAAAATGCTAAACGCGTTTGAGATTTATATTATGCATATTTTCCGATGGCGAAAAGATTTTATTTACCTCATAAACATTACAAAAACGTCGCTTTTTATGCGATCTAACAAAAATTCAGATCATTTTAAGTTACATAAACTAATTAAAGGTTATAACAGTTTTATCAAAAAGCTTTTTCATCTATAATTCTACTTAATTTTAAATTCTCTTTGAGACAGTTCTGTCAAAACAGTATTCTACGATGATTGAGCAATAATCTTCCAGCTTGAGACGCAAATATTCATCATTTATTAAATCAAAATTTATTTCCGATCTTTTTGGCCTCAACAAACACTCAAATAATATTAATATTACATACTTTCCTCTGAGAGGTGAAGTGAGAAAAATGGTATTTTAGGATCAAATGAGTTAGATGTATTATAATATTCTACATGTATTAAAGTATCACAAAATTGAAGTTAGCTTAGTAAATACACACTACAATAGTCTTATCTCTTCAAAATAAAAATATGTAATCTACCTAACCACAAAGTAAAGACTTAAAAATCCAATAGATTAGTCTTACCATTTTACTACTTGACCCACTTCACTTCTTGAGGGATCATATTATGTATCAATACTATATTAGATTTTTATATTTGAAATATACTTCTTGCTGGTAGTTAGTTATATAATTACCTCCGATTCCAGTTTCTCTTGTTTTCTATAGTGTCGACATTTACTTTAGGGAAGAAGAAACTTCAATGTCTAATGAAATTTAACTTTTTAATAGCAGAACTCACATCTTTACTTCACTGGTTCTTGATAAAAACACATGAACCGTTAACACTTAATACTTTAAAAGCATTAATTAAGAAAAACTTTACGAACAGAAGTCGTTGAAGTTTTATTCGATTAAACTATTTCGTACTGTAATGAGAAAAAGTAAAGGTTGATTTAAATCAAGAATAAATGTTTTGAAGAGTTGCTCCTACCTTTCTGGGTTGCTGGCGATGGCGGCGCTGAAGCTGACAGCAAAGTCCTCGCGTTACATCACATTCTCCAGACATATGGCACTCTTCGGCGTATTGCTTGCTGGATGAGACTGGTGGACGGCATACTCTTGGCTCTCCTACGATAACAAACAATAACAAACGATAACAGTACAGTACATAACGATAATAATTACATTTATAAATAAGAACTGTTCTGAACACAGTGCACATTGGATTTTTTTTAATTTAATGAGGATTACTTATAACATTTCTACCCCAACCTGTTTAAAATCGTTGATAGACAGTAATAAATGTGAATTTCTTTGCTGTTTTTATTTTGTCAAACATTAATATAATTTCCAGGATTCAATTTAACATCGCATTTTAACGTTTTAAATAATGGAAGCAAGACATTAAACAAAGTTATTTCAAAAGTCTATTGAGATTAGTAATTTAAAAAGACTTTACTTAAACAATGTTTTGAAGGTTTTTTAAATTTAAATGTGTGTTCATTTAATTTTTCTTCTTTTCAAAAAAAGATTTACAAAAAACCTTTGCAAAAAATGGTTATCTTCCCTAGTAAATGATCGCCTGGGGGTACGTTTCCGTGACACGTTACCTTTAAAAATACATTTCTGTTTTTATTATATTTAACTTACAAATATTAGTTAAACAGATTTTGTGGATTTTGGCTTCTTGATGACGTTCAAAGAATATCATTGTTGAATACATTATTAATAAATATGTCATGCTGTAAAATATTAAATATCTGCAATAAAATACAAGACATTGTCTCACTATGTTTCTTGTTGAAGCTAATAATGTCATTCATATTAATACAAAATGGTCAGTTTACATTGAATACATTTTCTATATACTCTATAATACTGTTAAAGGAATATATAAAATTTAATGTATAATTAGTTTCACTAAATTTATGTTTCAGTTAAACAGTTTCATGGTATTCTTATGTATTTTTTTTAAAAAAATCTAAAACTTAGACAAATTATTACTGTTATCTGACTGCCAAATATTTCATATCGAACAAAATAAACAAATTATAATTCAACTGACTTGTTCATTTAAAAAAGAACATTCTTTTATTTTGATTTATGTCTAATTGGAATCTATAAAAAAACATCATAATAAATTTTATAAGATAAAGAGTAATTAACATTAATTATTAATTTTATTAACGTAGTTACGCTGGTTTTATGTTTTTGGCTAACTTGTTAGTATTACGATCACGATTGTGAGATAATTCTACAAAGCGAAACGAATTATTCGATAATACATTCTAAAAGAACCTTTCAGTAAGTAGAGTTAAGCTCGTTTAGTACAGTTTGATGGTATGTAATTTATTTTTCATATTTTAAAGTTCAAGTACTTTAGTAACGTTAAGCAAAAAAGAATACTGTAGATCAATATGAAAAATAATAAGAGGAAAAAAAAGTTCCGTGTCATATAGTTAGAGTTGACAGCGTCACTGTACAGGCTACCCTCGACTTTCATGCGTTATTGATTCCTGAAAATGTGAACGAATGTTGAATGTACGAGCAGTAAAAAAAACGTTAAAAAATACATTTCAAACATTTTTAACCAATAATTAAATATTGTATCAAACCAGCTTTTATGAGCTTTAAAATCTATCTTAGAATCTTATTTTTATCCAACCTTTATTAACACTTCTCCTACGGTGCTAAAAAATACTTTCGATATGTTTCTGGCCTTTAAAAAACCGTGTGAAAAACATTTTTGACACTTACCGTCTTTTGTTGGACAGTAAAAACCCAGGACGTAAATTGATCGAGGACATAAATTGGAAGTGTGAAAATAGTTTTAATAAAAGTACGAAATAGCGAATTGTACAAAAGTCGAAGACCACCTGTAGTGACACCTGTAGTGACATTAACATTTTGAAGGTAAGTGTTAAAACATTCTAGAATCATAATAGTTTTACCGAAACACAAATTGAATGGTATTTTTCAACTACCATTATTAAATACATTTTTTTAATGGAATATTTTTGTTTTCATAATCTAGGTAACAAACCTGGGGCTGTATCTTCGCACAAAAGTCCAGACTCGCAATCGTTATCGCGCCGGCACAATTCTCCAACTTTCCTTCCGTATACGAAGAGGCAGGAACCCATTACTGTAAAAAATAATTAAAAAAACATATTTAAACTAAAAAAATATAAGTATATCGAAAAGTTAAAACAATTTTATTTTTAAACGTATTATACTTGAATACAGAATATTGCATTTATTTAAACTACTTAGAGCAGGGTGGGGAGCCTTTTCATTTCTAAAGACCACATTCATTTATCTGATTCAACATAAGGCCGCAGTAAAGAAAACGTTAATTACGCTCTTTTTCCAAACGCGTGCGTATAATTTTTTGATCAAAGTGAATATTTTGATCAAGTCAAAAGGCCGCGTTAGAGTTGCCAAGAGGCCGCAGGTTCCCTTCCACTGATTGAGAGTGTATAACATATTTGCTTAAAATGTTAATATTATTGATTTATAATTTGTCAATCTTATGCAATGTTAATTAAAAAAAAAAACGCAGCCGGCTTAGTAACAAACAGTTCTCGTAGAAACTCTTATGTTGAGAGTTAATATGCTTCAAATAATGAGCGGACATGGTGAAAATATCATACATTGGTTGTATAAGTTTTTCAATTAAAAGCTTTCCAAAAGAGTTAATAGAATAGTTATTGACAATACGTGTATCATTAGACATTAATTAATAAAAAAAAAGACTATTTTCTGAAGACACTTATTGTGTGTTTTTTTAATTTATATTTTATTTATCCAGAATTATCTATTTACACATACATTAGACTTTTTCTATGTATACATGAATACGCGCTAAAACATACGGTAATACCAAAAATAAAAAATGTAATAAACTACCTTTACTTACACCGCATACTTTATTTATCTATTTTAAGAAGTTATCTTTTATGTATATAGTTTCGTAAACAACATTATTACACGCTTCTTAGCAAAATAAGTACGTACTCATCTACTTCTAGAACTCTAGACAAAAGATAAATGGAGTGTAAAGTAGCAGTAAACTTGCTGTCAGTATTATTGTCTATTTATCTTTCTTACTCTTAAAAAACCGAGTTTGCAGAAATATGTGGAAAAATAAACGGTACTGAAGTTTTCCAGTTCGAACGCATTTCTTAATCATTTCTAATCTACCTATTTCAGTTTTGTAGAATTGCTTTTATTTAAAATTTAGCTAGAGAAGCAATAAAATTTTCATCGACATTACGTCATCTTCAAAGCGTTGTAAGTTGTAACCATCACCATTATCAGTGTTGTTTCTTACGTATCATTGTCACTTATCTACATTTAGCTGTTTTTTACAATTTGAATTGAGAATTATAATTAGCAAAAACATGAAATGTCAAAATTGAAACCAAAATTACCAACTGTGTTTTGTGATTTAAAGTTTGTTTGCAAATCATTGTTATTTAAAAGTTAAAAATATGAATGTTTATTTGTTATTGCAGCTAGAAACGTCTATTATTTTTGTTTGTTTCAATATTATACAAAACATTCATGGTACTCGTGTTTTTCTTCTAATTTTTATGTGAAATTGTGTATATTTTAAAATAAATGATTTTCATAAAACTCTTTGTAACTACTACCAACTACTTATTCATTGAGTTGGCATTTACTTGGTAGAACTCCATTATAACAGATTAAAAATATCAAAGTATTTTAGTTCTACAGTTTTTAATTTTTTTTTCTGCGTTGATAGCTATTTCGGCTTTCGCCATCGTCAGAACTATGTTTAAACTTATATTTTGCTCAGCTATATATATATACTGGCTCTGATAGATACACAATGCATCAAGTTATTCACTCTAACATCCTAATTATAATTACAATATTACACTTATTAAATGTGATTCTAGTGTTTCAAAGAACGATTAACAATCTGGATTTATTTCTTAAAACATTAATTAGGATAAAATTAAACTGATATTTATTATTAATTATATTACATTAAATTTATTAACTAAGGCTTTATTGTTTCGAAAAAAATAAGCAATATGACTACCAACTACGTTGTTAATAACATTACCAATTTGCATAAACTTATTTAAGTACATACTGCAACGTTTTAAACATTAGATGAGATTATCCCTTTATAATATGTTTACCTTGTCAAAACCTTTGATTTTATATAAATTAACCTTCTACAAGAACCTACATTAATTCTCCGTCCAGATTCTAGATTCTAGATTCTAGAATATCATAAATCAAGATTTGTATCTCCCGTGAGAAATCACCGGAATATGTCTCATGTTCTAAATTCGGACTAATTTTGAATAATTGCGCGGTTTTCAAAACTGTGAAACACTATTACAAGATAGTTTTATAAAAAGATTATTTATCGTTCTCCTATATTTGTACAAACACGAAAACAATGCCAGACCATGCTTAAATGTTATAAACACAGTTTCTAGTATAATTAAAAGTAATAATTCTTCTGCTTTATAACTAAGTAATTTGAATTATTTCGTAGGAAAACCAATTATCAATGTTATAATACTAGTGATAACACTTTTAAAACCTGTTATGAAGGACTTTACGAATATATATGCTGTTCATTTTAATTCTTTATGATCAGTAATAAATAAATAAAAACCAGTAGAGTAAGATTCTTTTACGTTTAAAATATTTTTTACAAAAAAGTAAACTTATGTAAAAGTTTTGAAAGCTGCGTTTGAACATACAACATATGGTAATGTATGCCTTTTGTTTTGACAGTTGCCTGTCATAATATCACAGCGTAATGGTGTCTCTTACTGTCGGAAATAACCTTCCATAAGATCACTCTCGTAAATAATGACGCAGCGGTTCGAGTAGGTCTTTTTTATGATATAGTTTATTTTTATCAAGAACTTATATAAATATATGTCTTTTACATGCCTCATGACATATTTAAGGATGTCGTAATAAAAACAAATGTACAACACATGCCTTAAATACAGTATGACTTCGGCTGTCATATTCGCTTAGAACTTCGATCCACTTAATATTTTCGATTTCGATATCAGTGAGAAGGTCAGTGACTACCTATCTTCTTTCCTAGTTGTGTACACTTTTTTTGCTGAAAATTAACTGCACAAAGAAGTTGATTGTCCGCACAGATAATAGAAAAATTAGAGCGAACGTTACTTTAGAGAGTTTTTATTTTTTAATATAATATCTTTCCACCAAGTATTCACTGTAAACACTTGAAAGTGACATTGAAAGTGTTTTTATTATTGAATTATGTTGCTTAATTGCATTCGACCCTAAAGCTATCAAAAGTGAAAATTCAATTTTCTATCCAGCTCAAATTTTGAAATATCCAGGAACACAATTTCCACATCTATTTTATTCACTCTGTGTAGTGTCAATGTGTAAGTGCATTCTAAATTTTAAAAAATGTAATTTATTTATTTGATCAGTTTTGTATCAACAACGTTTGTTTTTTATACATTTTTATAAATATGGCTAAGTATAAAATACCAAATGGCTTTCTACTAATATTTTAATATTTCAAAAAAACATACAAACGAAAAAGAGATTCTTATAAAATATTTATTAAAACGACATGCAATCAAGTCTGGTTTGTGTTCCTACATTTAGAATAAATGTACAGCGTATGCTATTTACTGAATATATCTTTACTCGTAACTTAACAAAGATAAAACGTTGGTCGTAGACCCTCTACGCTCCAAAGAAGGGCTGCGATAAGTGCATGACGTCCTTAAATAAATCATGCCAAATTGAAAAATTCTGTCACTGCCAACGAAAACATATTTTAAAAAAAAACTGTCACAGGTAGCCATCGATCTCACGGCATATTTAATTTTTAAACATATTTTTAAAGATAAAAACATGCTTTTACTATTTAAAGCTTATTACTTTTTTCATGAAGATTCTATAAATATACTTAAAATAATGAAATATTTTTTAAAACTAAAAGTTTTATCTTTGTGCTTCAATACTGAAATTGATGTCCTTAATTTCTAGCGAGGAAATTTGCATATTATACATTTTTAATTTTTCACGTTTTATTATTAATAGTATATTATCACTATCGATTTTTGATATTTTTTACTGGTGAATTTTAATGAAAATAGACAACTAAAGCTGCCTCAATTTTGTATTTTTTTTTAAAACGTTATTTACTTTTTGTAAAAACACCTTTTTAAAATGCATTATGTATGCATCACATTAAAAGAACGATTGATCAAAAGAATAAATTCAACTCACATCGCCCAGCGTGAAATCGAAAAGTATTATGCTGGGCACAATGTGTGAAAATAAAGACTTAATAAAGTTCACCAAGTTGTTTAAATAACACTAGGACGGACAAATAGCCCATAAAAGTAATACTCAAGGGGTACGAAACGACATTAACTTCGATCTACAGTCCTTTGGACGGGTCGAATAACTAATGCTTTAAAAACACGTGACAATATAAAACAATGTTTAAAATAACAAGACAAGAGCAAAGAAACTACTTCATTTAGTATTGATTCTAATATGATGGTATAACGATTATAAATAACAATTTTATATTATGCTCCTCGTCATATAAAATATATGTTAATGTTATTTAAATAAACACTAACTAATTCACTTAATTTATTATTAATCGAGTTATAAGTAATGAACTAAAGTAATTGCTTTCACAATACGGCTTTGCTTATATTATCGATGATAAATTGGTATTGTTTTAATTTGTAGAAATTTCTATAAGACAATCACTTGGTAAAGTGTTACGTGTTACCCTTTAAAAGCTTTCAAAATAAGGAATCATCATTGGCTTTGTCATTATTACATTATTAGAAATACCTTTGTTCCACTGAAGTGGTGACAACTTCCTGGTTATATGTTTATTCAATTTATTGGTTTATTTCATGTATGAAGAGCTTTATGCTACGTCACAGTTTCGTTTCAAATATCCTGTCAATTAGAATAGCTTTGTTTTACGAATGTTTTGTATTAGTCAATAATGCTTAATATTTTAGAAAAGTTTTTTTTAATAAAAAATGTGGGTTTATGATCAAAATTCAATGCATACTTTCTATGTTATTTAAAAATCGGTGATATCTTTTTTAAAAAAAGAAATAAAAAATATTTATTTAACGGTCAATTTATGAATAACGACTTAAATAATTATAGTATCATTAATAATCAGACATAGCCATTAACAAATACTGAGCCTCTTTGAATTTATTTTTTTGTTAATTTTTAAATATCATCTTCTCTCTCCCTGTACTGTGGAGCTGCGTGGGTTTTGATTAACGACATCGTAGATACAGGGTAGGATTTAGGATTTATTTATTCAGAGATAAGACGTGTGACGTAACACGAAAAGGGTTTTAGGTTGGACGCTTTTGCAGAACTACCGATTTGAATACGAAATACAGAATTCCTTAGTACCTCCTGCTACATTCAATTTTTGTTTTTCTGTACGATACAAAAAATGTATCTTTTTTTCATGTATTAAAGTTTACGTTAGAGATAAATACTCCTTTATTTTACGTTGAACACCGAGACTGGTTTAGTTTTACGAATAAACATTAGTCAACAATCAATATCTTTTGTTATTCTATTAACTTATGTATAATTGATTAATAATTAACTAAATCTTTTTTATGAAGCATCCTCGTCCGCATCCGATATATATCCATTCCGAACGACCGGATATATCACATTGATCATGAGTCAGACCATTACTGACATATATATATGTCTTTAGACACAAATCAATACACAACATAATTACAAATGCAAGAGCTTCAAATAATAAACGAAAACGAAAAAAGACGACCCCCGAAGGTTCTGCTGTCACTTTTCAAACTTTATTTAAAAATTCATTCTAACATAAACTATAGACCAGGTGGTTATAATACTTTTCAGCATTTAATCAACACGCTTGATGCAAACCCAGACACAGAATGTGTGTGTGCGTTGTGCGCTAAAATATACAGTATGTGCAGTGTTACCAACCAACAGTGAAGACAATAAAAAAAACAAATTCTATCTCTGGCATTAAATTAAAAAGCCAACTCCGAATTGATTTTTTGATTGATAAATTAACATACATGTATACTATCAGACTATTTTTAGTTAGCCTAGCATACATTGGCAACACTGGCAACACTATAGACTCTTGTGGATTGAATACACTTAATTAAATATATATTTTTAAATGGGTCGGAGTCTTAAAAAAATTCCGTCTCCGACAACGAGAAAACCCCTTACTTCACTTCTATTTCACTATTTTGGTAACAAAAAGTATTTTAGACAACCAATTTAAGACTCGCCTTGTGTAAAAACTCGCGTGTGCTTACTGATAATAAAAGTTCGTTTATAATACCTTTTTTTAGATGCCCTTGTGAAATTATAAGACACTATATATTTAAAATCACATCGCAAAACAGGTTAGCAATTACTCGCTGGTAGTATTCTTTGACTCGTTATTCTAAATTTAGTGTGTTGCGAATTTTCTCGGAAAATTAATCGATTTTCTTGACACGCTATGCCACCTACGTGCGGGCTGGTTGCGAAAATACTTTTAACCAATGTATCCATTCTAAAAAAAAATGTTTTCTGTATCGCCACCTAATCATTCGACAAGCATTGCGTGTTTATGATCATATTCATTACCGAAGAATGGTTTTGGGTATATTTATCTCATAAATACAGATGGTGTTGTTGGTCTATTCCGAGACAGATTTTATCAGTGCTCCAATTCAGTGAAAAATAAACATTTAACTAAGTATTTAACATAAGAGACAAATTATTCAAAACTGTAATTAAGTATATAAGTTTTAATTGGTTCTGAGGATCACCTTTGCTATCTTTTGTTGTGGTTGTCATTTCCATGGGCTCGAGCCTGACAGTACAAAAACTTTCCTGCCATTCATTCAATTCTAAATAATTATGTGTATTGAGAGAGATAAATCTACTATAATACTAATCCTGGAGTTCTCGTCCTTCTGGTAATGATTTTTTTTACCATGTCCGCTCACAATGTGGAGCATATGGACTCTTAATGAAGTTTATATCAACAGAAGTTTTTCTACGAGAACTGCTTGTTACTCAGTTGCTCAACCTCTCTTTTTCCGAAGAGAGTAGGAATATCTAATAGCTAATCGCTCTCGATACGCCCCGTTTATAGGACAGGATGGGTGGGAGGGGGGAATTCAAGACATGACAAACATACATCAATGCCTTCGAACAGAAATTCATAAATCAATTGAAAAATCAATTTATAAAACTGTCCGTACTGGGATTTGAACCCGTGACCTACGTAGCTGAAGCCAACGACGTTGACTACTTGACCACACAGGCGGCATTTTACGGCAACTATTTACTCTCTTCAAAGTTACACAGGTTAAGTAACCGAAAAACAAACAGAACTCGTAGACTAAATTTCGTTGATACTCTTTCACCAGAAAAAGACAGAACATATAGAGCTGATATGATAAAAAAAAATACGCATTGTAGTATCTGCTGGATACAATCGTACCGTGAAACTCAGTGGTTGGAGTGTGTTTTCGGCTTGTTCCGTGAAAGACATATAAAATGATATATTTAAGGCAAAAAAAGTTTTATTATGTTCGAATACCTACTGCCAAGTGCCATACATTGGGAAATAACAAATAAAGCGATCTAGAATATGTGCGAAAAACTTTTATTTTATAAAATACACTCTTTTTGGTTTTACATAATATTTTTGTTGAAATTTCACACAAACTTTTTCTTAATAGCGTTGATCTTCTCCGCTTTTCATTTTTTTATTTAAGAAACTTTTCCGACCTTTTTTTGTAAAACTTTTCCACTTCGTCTATCCCTCTACAGACCAACAACATTCTTTTTACAACAGAATCGAATTCGTGAGGTATTTACTCTCTTCATATTAATTGTGACCTTATCAGACATATCTTGTTTTATGATAAATAAAAAACATACTTTAAATTGATAACTAAGTTATTCCACTCATTTTGGAGTTGAAAAATACACGTGTTTGTCTCTTTGAGAAGAATCATTTGACAAACTATTGTAAAGATATTTACGAACAAATTTTAACTTGATACTTACTTTTAACTTTTAAAATTACAAAACAAAGTGTCTTTTTTCTTTCTACTGGGCATAGGGTGGATGAAGGATGAATTTCTTTGGGTGAAAAAATGAATTTTCACATTTTTCGACAATAATTAAATACGTATGACTTCACATTTCGTAAAAAACAATATCAAGCAAAACAGTGACGCTCATTTGTAAGTGTGCAACTATAACAATTTTGATTAAAGGTAGTATGCCAAAGTACTTATGTAAACAAATGAGTATTTTGAATGCATTTTTTTTTCTTGTTGTACGTGGCTTATTTACATATTACTATTAATATGCTACAGCTCACTTAATGTAGCGTAAACTGGCGAAAAAAGGTGGAGTATCGCTGCCTTAAAAGAAGGCAGTGCTGAAATTTATTTGCTCATTTTTATCTCGGTGATTTTTCACTATCCATAGGATATACTCGGCGGAACTGATGGATGCTGGCATGTCATGGGAGGAAGCAAAGCAATTGGCGGAAGACAGGGAAACATGGAGGTGCCGCGTGGTGGTCATATACTCTACATAGGGAGTGAATATGGTAAAAGAAGAAGAAGATTTTTCATTTGAATATGAATAACTCCTTGTGCCAGGGTATATAAACATCACGTTCATTCATGACGCAAATCTGAATAAATTGATTGAACAATCAATTTATTCAATTGTTTGCTTGGAATTGAGCTCTTGGACACTGGCGACCGAAAAGGACTGGTAAATAATATAAAAGTTGATACAACACACTTAAAATCAAACATTATTTTAACTATGAATCGGAATTTCAGACACATAACACATTTCACAACTTGACTCTAAAATTTGTCAGTTAATATAAGACAAAATATTGAAACAAGTCGTCGATACTAAATTTATACACTTGAAAAATTTTGAGACAGAAAATGAAATTGTGTGGAATAATTTCAGTTTTCTTGATACTCTTGTTTATTTTCTTCCACTCCTAAGCCTCTTCCAGTTTGAAAGTGAGTTTTCTTTGTTTTAATGGAAAATTGTTTATTTTAAAACGTTATGCATAAGATTTTAAACGTTATCAAATTTCTCAACTTGATTGAAAATTTGTCAAGAAACTCAATTTAATCAACTAAGAAAATAATCAGATCAAATTCTATTGCTTTACATAGAATTAATTACAGTGAAGTTTGATTACGAAAGTTTAAAGAAGGTTTTAATGAATATATCTCCGGCATTTTATCCTTGTAACCAAATATTTCTTTTGATGCAATTTCCTCTCCTCGAGCCAATCACGGGGACTGTTAATGAAATATTTCAATAAAGGTAAATATAATATATTTGAACCGGTCATTTAGAAAACGCGAAAACTGACACAAAATAAGAAATTGCTTTTATTGCGGATTTTCGTTTATTGAAGTTAACTCTTTCATTTTATTTAAAAAAAGCTTCGTTGTGATGATGCAAACCAATTTTATTAATATCAGTTCTGAAACAACATAGGTGCAGTAGTTATGTTGTTTTCGCAGGGAATATTCTTAGTTGTTATAATTAATGAGGTAATTTTCAGCAACAAACCAAAAAACTGAAACAGATTTTCCCACTTACCAAGTTTGATAAAAATTCCTATATTTTTTGAATCTTAGGTGATCTTTATAATAATCTACGTATTTTGAAGTTTTTTTCTAAGTACGTAATTAAAAAAATAAGTTTGTTGTCTCTCCAGATTTTTTTTCTTTTAGTCTCTTAAGAGTGTTTTGAAATTTTCGATACATTTTTAAAGTGATAATTTTTATTTTATATGTCAAATTTTTGTATTAAAAAAATATAAAATACAAAAAAAAACATGTTTGTTTTGTATTGCTGGGGACGTTATTACCTTTATATACCCAATATAGAACGTGAATCTAGAAATAGATAAAACGCGTATTTTAAAGTTTATCCATATCGTCTGCCCAAATCTTGAAAGCGGCACGTTGTTTTTTGCCAAACATATTATACCTGAGTGGATTATATTAGTAACATCGTAATAATATCAATGGCGGATGTTACCGTTACAAAAAGTACGTTTTTATCTTCAATATTTAAGAGGCATATAGAATAAGGTAATACAAAATGGTAAAAACTTCTAATTTATCTTCAAAACTTGCATGACAAAAGAAAAAACTCAAAATGCGAACAATTTCGGTTAAGATAAGTAAGCTGGAAATTTCCTCGCAATACAAATATGTTATTATATTATATTTACCAACTTTTTGCTCAGCGTTATTTTTAATAACATTTACCTCGTATTATTTTTATATTTTTACCGTGTTATTATAATTATTTAAAAATAACTTTCTTTACTTATTTTCTCATGTAATCCATACTTAGAGTCTTATAACTAACAACGCATGTAATAACATTGTTATTTGAAACTGAATATTCGGCTATTTTCCCAAAATTGATTAGTAGTTTCATTTATTATTTATTACATGTAATAAATTGGTAACGTGCTAGTTAATTAATTTGGTCAACTAATGAACTAAGCTAACAAGGTATTTGCCAAAATTTAATGACGTCAAGCGATACAATAGATAGTCAGAAAAACAATATTTGAACCGAAATATTTGTGTTATGGATATAATTATCAGTTAACGAGATATACCGGTGTCACCATTTGTTTAGACTTTTTGACTGCTATGTATATTCGAGTGCCATATTGATAATTTCATTACCTATATAATTTGTTGATAAACTATAACAAATGTTTAATATGATACATTTTCAATGGAATGATACAATCTATAAATATATTGTGTTTGTATCATATATCGACTGTGGAAAGGAAAAAGGATATTACTCACAATTTTTTCAAAACAGCTTTTTTTCGATAATCCCAATGTATCAAACTTGATACACGTTTTATCAAAAGGAAGTAAGTGCAAATGTCGAATTAGTATCTAAATTTAGCTTTTAAGTTTGAAAAAAGATGAGCCTGTGAAAATTAAAACCAAGAAATAAGACTGAAAAAAAGGTTTTTCCTAGACAATTTCTTTATTAATATAAGGTTATGTTAATTAAACACCAGTTTACAAATCTTTGTACACTTCAAGGTTGTATATATTTCATGATTTGCATATGGCCCAAAATCATCAAAACACGTTTTTTTGTGCCTCCTGTAAATTTTTTTTATGTGTGGGTTACGACTTTTTTCCTTTCCACAGTCGATATATAAATCAAACCTCCCAATAAACTCCTGTCAAATTTTAATCTTGGAACTAAACAACATAATTCGATATAACTACTCTACTATCTTGTTTGATATCTTGTCTCTAGAACAAAGACTGAACATTTTATTGATACGTTTTTTTATTATTCTTGGCATGATGATTGCATAAACATTTTTTACAATGGTCGTTATGTTTCAAACAAATTATTATTTTGTTTGCAAATAATATTTCTATTTAATAAAAAAAATATTTATACTTCGTTTGCTATCCGCTTGTATTAAATATAAATTTATTTCAAAGGTTTTAGTGGTATTCAACTGCAGAGGTATGTTTTTTTACAAATCACAGGTCGATATTAATCACCTAAACTTCATTTCTTCATCCTCTGCTGTTACTCGAGACCACATTTAATATCGAGAAATGGTGCACAATCTTTCTTCATACGGAATCTTTATTTTAATAGAAAGCTTTCAACTGTCTCATTAAGCTTGTATAATATAGTTGATAAAATACGTCACACATACTATATGTGTATAAAAATACTTACGTTTGAAACAATGATTTCAACATTCATTTCACAGGTTTTTAGAAGAATGAAATCATGTGTATTAAATGCTGGAAGCCATAAATTAAATTGAATCGAACTTTGCTCTTGGGGAAAAGCTTTTCAGTAAGTAATATCCAATTACTTCCAATAAAACCAATTTTCCTTGAGGGAAATTTCATTTTGCAGATGTGCTGGGAAATATATCGAAGCATTCGATATGTTTCTTCAAATATTCGCTTTCATGAGATTGATATTTCAATGCAGTCTTGTTTGTACTTTCCGTCGTAGAGTATATATAAAGCATGACGATTAGCATATTTGAAACAAATGAAAATGTGTCTCGTATTTTACGACAGATTGCTTATTGTCAGTTATAATATTTATTGTACATGTGAAACTCAAACATGACACGTTCTACAATCAATGTATTCACTTAAATTTGGTTGTCACTTTTAATTTTAGTTACAATGATGTTTAAATAAAATACAATTTAATTTCAATGTTTTATAAACCACTAATAAAACATTTTTTAAAAAAAGAGTCAGGGTTTGCCAACAAAAAAAACCGATAAATTAAATGACAGTTTATAAAATATTGTTAAAACGTGTATGTTCATTGAATAAACATACAATTTTGATCTCAACAAAGTATTCATATACTTGATTTAACAATTATTTGAACCTTACTAAAAATTACAAAGAAAAGTCGAACAAGCCTCTAGGGAATAAAATAAAGTATTGTGAACTGAATTTGTATGACTTTGGAAAAATTGGAGTGTGAAATTGTGATTCAAATACATTTGGAAGTCCACAAATTCTATCCGACTGATATTAATAGGATTTTTAAAATACCACTATCTTCAAAGTTAAATAAAAGAAATATATTGTTATTGTTAAATATATTAACAATATTGTCTGATTCAGCGGCAGTTTGTTTTTTATATAAAATTAAACTCGAAGACCTTTTTCTAAAGATTGGTTTTATTTTTCCAGGATAAGTCAGTATAGGCTCAACTTTATTTTTCATGGTTTACTGGGGGTTTCGAACGGATATCTGGTATCAACATGCTTACTCATATTCTCAGAAAACACCATTCACCTTTGCACCCGCATTGCCTGTTATGGATTATTCCATACGGTGTTAAGCCTTTCTTATGCATGTTTTTTTTTTTTAAAAAATGTCTACCATTGATAACTTTATTATTTCATTATACTTAACTTCTAAATAAAGCAGTGAAATAAATTAGTAATAATATATCAAGGTTTTTCTTAAAACAATGAAGCATATTATACTTATATACGCAACCAGTGCAATAACAAACTGTTTAATTTTAATTTTAGATTAATAAAACAATCGTTATATTATTTTAAACTTTACATCGTATGTAATACACGCAGAGTTAATTAAATCTTATTTTAATTTTATGTTTGAATATGTGAAGTTCAATTACTCGCACATCTTGGTTACTTCCATATTAATTATATAAAATGAACAATTAACATTAATTTCGTGCTTTTGGCAGTTTTTATATGATTTCTTTAAAAATTTAAATGATATGAAAAGAAGTTTTCTGCAATGTTGTTAAAAGGAACCTTCAACATTTAGTTATATCTAAGAAAGACGTAGCTGCGGGTGATAAAATCCCTAAAGATTTCCCATATCTACATTTTCTGGAAAATTATCATAATAGCCTCTCTCCGAGGCATTGAAAAGTTCACCCATTACACTTTAACGTTGCTGTTCTGCGAAAATTCACCATTTCAATATTATTTCTACAGCATGGTATATTTTGATAGAGTTAATTTTGAATTAAATTTTTCTGTTATAAAAATTGACAAAACTTTTAAAAACACGGTGACTTAACATAATATTACATTCCAAGCACCAGGCTTTAATGTGTACTTAAAAATGAGTACGTTTTTTTTTATTTGAGTCTTAAAACGAATCAAATTAATTCTGGCAATTTTTATAGGATGCTTTACACTAACAGATACCTATCTTAAGGTTGCTGCTAATATAGGACACGGAAATCCTCTATGAAATGTTACTGCGAACGAGTGACTTCCTTCTTACTTTCGTTCAAAGAAATAACATTCTAGAAGACTAATTACATCTGGGAAATTAAAATGGTTTAAAAACAGTTTTGAAAATAAATATCTATATACTTTTCGTAAATGAAACAACAAATTTAATGTTTTTTAATTATAATATAACTTGTACAAAATATTTATCGTGAAGATTTTTTCAAATTTTATCAAAACAAAAGCTTTCTTTAATATTGATTATACATCTTATTTTCACAGTAATTTTGATATTATTTAAAATGTAGCTCACCAAATTGCACAACACTTAAAATAAAAAAAGGTTTTAAGTTGTACGTTGTAAGTTGAACAAACAGCCAATTTAATTGAAAATATTTTTTTATCTCGCCTGCTAAATTTAGCCGCTCTTGTAATAATTGCATTTTGTATGAATAACTACGTCACGTGTCTCTATTACAAGCCCTTTATATTATTATTTAAATTAAATTTGCAGAAACTGGAAGCTTAAATGCATCTGCTTGGTATTCTTAATTACTTCATCCGCCAACGTAGTCTCGTAACAGAATTAATTTCAACCAACGTCCCCATGCGAGCTTTCACATTTGAATTCAACTGAATTAAACATGTTTCTAGTCTGTTATATAAACCATCTCATGTGGTTTTTGAAAGTATTCATAATTCATTATATTATTACGTGTTCACTGAGGGGAAAAAATAATTATATTTATTCTTCAGATGAAAAATTCCTAAATAAATATGGTACGATAAATGTATTTTAGGAAGATGTAATGAAATCAGGCATTTATGCATGAATAAACTCAAGGAATTCTTACAACCACTGTTTAGAAGTAACTCAAGAGAGTGACGTTATAAAAGCCTTGGTGCTCCAAACTTGAATAAATTTTTAGCTATTTATACAACATAATATAATATTTAAAACTTATAAGCAATGACAAATTTGAATTGTTTGAATTTTGCACTTTTCCATGAGTTTTGTCGCTAACGACCCGGGTTTCGCCTTTCGGCATCTTCGGGCATTCCAAGCGCACGGATGTACTTGAACTGACGCGTAGTAAACAGTTTGTATCGTTTATATACAAAAATATAAGTAGATCACTAAGTTAAAAGGCTATTAAAATGTAAATTGAATGTATACAATTTTCAATGAATTAAGTGGGTTTGTTATAATTATGGGGATTTTTTGAAAATATTAATGACCAGTTATAAACAATGACTTGGTGATTTGGAATTCTTAATTATTCACTAATTACATGTCCCGGGGCACGAGTCATAAAATTATCATACCCGGGAAATTTTCGCGCCCCTAGACCGCCCTACTGTAGTCATTTTTATGTAAAAAAAATAATTAGATGCATGAACACTACCGATAACTTAAAACGCATACAAATTTATTTCTTAAGCTAAATATTGTAAAAGATCTCAATTTTGTGTAAATATTTATGTTGGGTTTTTTACCTATCATTCGAGGGATTCGTTTGATTTTTCCGATGAAACCATTCTCTTCGAAAAATAATAAATTGATGGTTATTGTTACATACTAGTAGCGCTCACACGTACATACAGTAGTCATATTTTATTTTAAAAAAACGACTCATATCCGTTTATTTGTAAATATGTTGTTTAATTATTTTTAATTGTGTTATCTTAACATTTTCGTAACTTGATATGTTTTTGTTTTCCACCGGAACTCCCCTCGATTAAAGAAATTAATTAATATCACGATATTAATTCACCTCACGCCATTATATCGCACAAATGTTTGTTCATAATCATTTTATTATTACCTCGCCTTTTTCAAAACGAATTGAAACAGCCGACCTTCTATCGCATGCGGGCGACAACTTCACCGTTCATTCATAATATAAACTGTTGTGACATACGCGAATTGCGCGGGAAATTTTACATGTCACGCCATTTTACGTCGGCACGCTTCAAAATGGCCGACATGTGGCCTTTGTTGCACAGAAGTTCAACAAGAATAATTATACGCATGCAATCAGAATTTTTATTATAACTATTAGTCTGGCTGGAATAAAAGCAGGTGTTTTAAATATAACAAACGTTTTGGCACTTATTGACAGATTAGTTTCATATTTAAAAGTATTAAAATATTCTGTATATGATTTTAAGACTTTTATTGATAACGAATAACGAACACAGTGTCTATCCAATGAAATATCGAGCTCCGAAAGAGATAACTCATTAATATGGCGTATGTGGTTCGATCGGGTCTTATGGCGAGGCGGTTAGCGTTGTGGGCTTCCGTGACAGACCTCACGGGCTCGAGTCCCAGTACGAGCAGCATTTTTCGATCGATTTATCGACTATTCAAATACATGGGTGTTTGTGATGTATAAAGTTCCCTCCCACAATTTCCGATCCTTTGACAAATTGGGCGTAGCGAGAACGATTAGTTAACCACTTGTCCTGTCCACATTGGTAGCGGACATGAATAAAAAAATGTGGTTTATTGTTAATATCTGTACTCTTACAAACGGATTGGTCTTGTTAACCAAAGTCCCAAAAAGAACAATATCAAAATTGCTCGTTTTAAAAGTTCTCAATGTTACGAAATTGTGATTTCAAAATATTTGGCACACTGACACTTATCAACTGTTATGTCAAATATGAGGGGGCTAGAAGTAAAGTTGCCTTGAAAAAAAAATCAATGGATGCAGAATCGTAAAGAACAAAATTCTTCAGCTTGTGAGATGATATTTCAGTACCAAATCTGTTGTCATTCCATAGAAAATCTTCTTTGTTTTTAAATTCACTTTAGTAAGAGTTCATATTTTTCACTCCAAACAATTCGTCGAATACATAAAGGCACGTAACTTTTTTTGCTAAGCACACTCACACAGTGAATCACAATATTTTACTTCATGGTATAGCAAACATAAATTAAATTAATCAGTTGTGCTTTTTTCAGTTTTTTACGTTTTTTCAAAACGACTTTCTTAGTAGAATACGGTATTTGGTTTTTACACTCTCATATTCTATCGACTCATTTTTTTTTAAATAGTGTCATATACCAATTGCATAAACAGTTAAATAACAAAGGCATTTACTACTTAGATTCAATTAGACTTGTTCACTCGCCTGCTGTGGCCCAGTTGGTTAGAGCTTGCTCTACCGATCACGCAGGTCTAGGTTTGATTCCCAGTAAGATCACAGTAAATTTGAGAATCATTCAATTAAAAGCTGTGATCGAAGACTGGATGTTTGTGATGTCAATTCACATCATTTTACTCTCCTTCCATCTTTTTAATCCTTCATATAAGTCCTGTTATAGTCTTATCCTTCTTTCCCTACTACTCACTTTGAAAAAAAAAGTAAGGTTGAGCGACTGAGTAACAAGCAGTTCTCGTAGAAAAAACTTTCGTTAAGATACCTCCACTAGTAGGCCATATTCTCCACATTGGGAGCCGACATGAATAAAAAAGTTCAAATTACTTTTATTATACCTTATTTATTAATTAGGCTATAATTTTCCGAGATTTGATTGATAATTTAATATTAATATTATCAACTTTGATACTCTACTATTTGTATTACAACTTTACAAGTGATAAGACAACCAGACAAATAACAATGGTATTAATATTAGCATAACATCATCATTGGGCAAACGAACAGATGTATAAATCAATATTTTTAAATACACTCAGAGGTAAAGCGATTCATAATAATACACGAAACACAGAAAAATATGTATAATGATTAATGTGGTTCTTTGACTTTTTATTATGTTATCTATATATAAAAATGAATCGTTAAATGTGTTGCTAAGCGCAAATGTCGAGAGCAGCTGAACCGATTTCGCTAATTTTTTTTTAGAATATTCCTTAAAGTACAAGGATGGTTCTTACGGAGAGAAAAATTTAAAAAAATGCCTGGAAAAGTCTAAAAACAACACTTTTCTATACTCCCATACAAACGATTCGTAATAATACTTAAAAGTCAATTTGAACTTTGATACCATACATCACAAATGTATGGTATCACAAAGTTGTTATCAGAGCTGATAAGACTCATGTGGGCCAACATGCAGGACGTTTTAATGCACCTACTAACGATGAAGTTGCCATTGTTGTAGTTGGAGAAAATTTGGAGTCACATGATATTGTTTTACATCGTCGAAATAATCAATTACAACGTATTAAGGAAACACATCGCTCATATGATTCTCATATGATGATTGTTTGCCATTATCATATCTACATGCTTCCCATCAAAAACAATTGATTTGTGGATAAATTACAGAGATAATATGTGTGACGATATTTTGTTCAATATGTATACGCAATAGAACAGGGAATCCGAAATTACAAATTAGTGAAGAAATTTACAATGAAGCATTGATTTCCATTGAGGATGTGTGCTTGATGATGTCAAACAAGCTATTATGTCAATTGGGGATGGCCGCGCCCAATCGCCCAATGCACGATGTTTTTGATCAAGGGTTAAAACGTGAAAAATCGTATGATCTCAATACTTTGAAAGAATCGATTCAAATAAATCTTCCACTATTGAACGAAGAACAAAAGTATGTATTTGATAATCTTATGAAAGTAATAAATGATGGAACTGGAGGGATTTACTTCTCGGACGCTCCTGGTGGTACAGGAAAAACTTTTTTGATTTCTTTAATATTGGCAACAATTCGCTCAAAAAATGATTTGCTCTTGCTCTTGCTTCGTCAGGCATTGCAGCAACTTTGCTTGAAGGCGGTCGAACAGCCCATTCAGTTCTAAAATTGCCATTGAATATGCAAAGCAACGAAACTCCAATCTGCAAAATTTCCAGGAGAATTCTGCAATGGCAAAGGTTTTGCAGCTATGTAAACAATGTAATGTGTGGGATGAATGCACGAGGGCGCATACAAAATCATTAGAGGCTTAAGATAGAACCTTAAAAGATCTACGGAACAACCAAAACCAATTTGGTGTCGCAATGATTTTATTAGCAGGAGATTTTCGGCAATGGATGCATGTTTAAAGTCCTCCAATTTGTGGAAACATGTCAAGGTATTACATTTAACCAAGAATATGCGTGTCATGTTGCAAAATGATCAATCTGGAGACATATTCTCTAAACAACTCATTGATATTGGTAATGGCAAATTTCCTATAGACGTGCTGACTGACTGCATCACCTTTCCTGAGAGTTTTGTCAGTTAACTCAATCAAAAGCTGAACTCATTCAAAAAGTGTTTCCAAATGTTGCTCAAAATTACTTATTCCATGATTGGTTGAGAGAACGAGCTATACTGGCTGCCGAAAACACTGATGTAAATGAATTAAATTTCAAAATACAAGATAACATTCCTGCGAAATGAGGACATATAAATCAGTTGATACGGCAACCTCCACCGGAGTTTTTAAATCCACTAGATTTTCCAGGATTGCCGCCTCACAATCTTCAACATCGTAGTTGTAATGTTGCGAAATATTAACCAACCGCGACTTTGTAACGGCACACGATTAGCGATAAAAAAAATACTGAACAACGTAATAGAAGCAATCACATTGAAAGGAAAGTATAAAGGAGAAGACGTTTTGATACCCCGCATCCCAATGATTCCGACTGAGGTACCATTCGAGTTTAAACGACTGCAGTTTCCAGTACGACTTGCTTTCGCTATGACTATAAACAAATCCCAAGGGCAGTCATTAGGTTTTTGTGGTATTAATCTAGAAAACCTATGTTTCTCGCATGGTCAATTGTATGTTGCCTGTTCCCGTGTTGGAAGACCATCATCTGCTCTGTTTGTTTACGCGCCAGGTAATCAAACAAAAAATATCGTGTAACATGAAGTACTACAATAAAAATTTAAAACTTAAATTAGAATTAGTAAAAATAAAATGAAATATAATAAGTAGGTATCATAATAAGAAATCTGAAATTGTAATTTTCATTATGATTTTTTATTGACTATTAAAAGAATTTCAGGTGTTTTATAATTTTTATTTTTTGATATAATGTAATTGTTGACTTATTAACTTCCTTTTTTCTTTTTTTATCTCACTAGCTGACCGGGCGTCCCGAATAGCAGAATAAGTATTAAAAAAACTAAAAAGTTAAAGAATCGACTGTTAGGCGGTACGAAGTTCGCCGGGTCAGCTAGTGTATAATACATTTGGATATTCTAAAAACATGCGTGTCAAAAAAAACTCTTGATGTATTTCTTTCTTGTAGTCAAACCATTTATTAGAGTAGCCTGAAATGGTATACACTTTGTAGACGGGCAATTAAAATCACATCAGTGTCAGAAAATTTTCATTGAGCGAGTTTTTTTATGAAAAATTCAGTCGTGAAAAATTAAATAGCACTATTTACCACGCGGGGGACGGGTAATAGAAATAATGGATAAACTGTATTAGGAATCATTACACCCACGCTCAAAAATTTCTCGCGAAAAAGCTTTTTGTAATATCGCAAAAGACGGGTCTACATCATACACTAATTAGGTAAGACTATTATCGAATAAAAATCTCAAAAGCTCAAATTGTGTTCCACAGCTTCCGGCACTTTGAAGTCGCTCTTAAAATGTAATTATATTAAATTTTCGACATTATAAGATATCGAAATGACATTTTAATTTCTATTTTGAAGGCTCGTCTTCTTTAACTCAATTTAGGCTATATGAGTTTTAAAAATTGTCATGTTAAATTCTAAAAAATATATATTGAATTTAGCAACGTCATATTTCTTACCGTTTGGTTAATTCTTAAAACGGCTTAACTGAGTGGTTAATGTATATGAGCTTTTGTCTTATTTGACTTGGGATTGATTCTCTAAACTTTAACATTGATACATATTTTCGACAGTCAATTTATGCATTTTTATCGAATGACTTGTAAGTTTTCTGTAAAGTTTTCATTATTTTCTATATAATTTAGAGACGGCATAAAAATGGTTAATCATCCTTCATTCTCATCCGTAACCTGCTTTTTTATTCTCCAAATGGAGAATTTATTGCAACACTTGCTTTTTTTGTTATTCCACATTAAAAACGGCCTTGTTAAAATATATTTTTTAAAGAAATCAATACTGATTTCTTCGTGGCGTAGTACATACGTACTTCGCCACGTTAAATCGTTTATATAACAATAAACATTGTTTACTTCACTTTTAATCTTTCCTTAAAGCAATATTTTAAAATCATCTGCAAAAAATATGAAAACAAAAGTTTTCATAGAGTTCGTCTAAAATTGGAATCTAAAACAGAAAATATTATGTTAAGAAAGTGTCTTTAAAATCTTCTTTGTCGGTCATATTACTTTTAACGGGAAGAGTTATTTTTTTCACATATTTTATCCATATTAATTTCTACAACACTATTTAGTTTTTCCATTCATCTACTAACTAAACTTTTTCCATCAGATTCTTTCTTTAGTAGCAAATTATTTTAAAGATTTCAATGTTCTAAAACACAAGTTTGTTTTAAGAAAGTTTAGTTTGTCAACAGTAAATTGAATTCATCCTACTATTTCTAATGAAATAACTTACTTTACCTGTAACAAAGAGGCGAGATTGTTTTTCTCTTAACACAAAGGGCAATCTATTTATGGACTAATTATACTAACAAAAGTTGTGGTGTAATTAGTGGAATTGCTTTTTGCAATCATCTTTTCCGTGCGACAACATCAAGGTAAAACATAAAAATGGCTAGTCATTGCTAATATAAAGCTTAAGAGCAGTCTTTAACTTTGACACGCTTCACAGCTAAAATCTTTTTCCGGTAGATAAGTAAATTGAGTGAATTGTTTTTTATTTATTAAAAAACCTCCAAAATATCAGTTAAGTATTAGGTATTTGTTGTTTGCGCCTTATTTTTTACGCTAAGCTAAAAGTCAACATATTTTAACTCAGTAACAAATAGTCGATACTCGTTTTAAAGCCTGGAGTAAACAACTTTTCTATTATGAGTAACTAAAATTGTATTAATTAATAAATTAGATTTTCATGCCGTTTTGAATTAATCGAAAAAGGTAAATTACAAATGTAATACCAAATATTTTTTATTAATAGATAATAAAAAGTTTCAAGTACAACAGACTGAAGGCCATAAAAATTAACTGTGTAACTGATCAAACAAAAAAAAGATCTTCATTAATTCTAGATTTCCAAGACACAAATAAATCAAAAAAGAAATGTTAAGCATAATACCAGTCGAAAAGAAAAGTGATTATACAACACGAAAATTTGTTTTTTTTCCTTTAAGCAAGATCGACACTTCCTGCTCTTAATCAAGACAAATAAGAATTACCATCAGCCGCCAAAACTCCTTACTGCCAGATTTCAAGGCTTTTGCGTACAAATTTAGGTTTCTATTTGTTCAGTGTTTCACTTTATTATTTCAGCTTTCTTTACTTTTGTATTTTCTTGTACATCCTTTTTTAAAACCCAATTAACTTTGTTTTTCCTACACTTTCTGAAAGGTAACACTAAGAAATAAATTTAAAAAAAATACGTTTTATTCAGAAACCAACATCATTTTTTTCTGATTTAGGATATATTTAACTACACTTAGTTTCTTTGTGATAAACTATCGTCGTTTCTTATGTGATATGAAAATTGAAAGTTAATAATAACTGTGTTTTAAATTGAAATATAATTTTGTAAAATTGATTTAATTTTGCTCGTTCAAGTAATAAACAAGTGAAGGTATGTCAAGATATTGTTTATATAACCGTCCACATCATAAAATAGAACAGTTCGTTAATGGTGTCCCTAAATAGCGACAAAAAATATTAAGATTATATCAAAGGTAATAAGATACTTCATGATATGTCACAGACTACATGAATCTACAGTAAAACCCCCATTTACACTATATTCGGGACCGTGTAATTGGGGGTAGTGTAATTGGGGGTGTGAATCTCATACAAAATTAGGCATTTGGTTTTCTCCGCAAAAAACGCAAAACTAAGATTTCAATTAGTTTTGCAAAAAAAATAAAAATATGTATGAAATATTTATTGTTTGTAGTAGTAAATATCCCGCACACAGACAGACGCGTACTCAGCTATGCGTGTATAGTCTAGCACGTGTTGAATACACAGACGATAGCCAACATTTGACTGTATGCGCGGCACAGACGACCGTCTCTTAGTAACGACAATGGAATGCGACCGTGCAATTGGGGGATTTGCGGCAAATATTTCAAGCCAGCGCGTAATTCGGGGTAGTGTAATTGGGGGTTCCACTTGTACAACACAAAAAAATCTCACTCACCTTTTATCTTTATATTTTTTATGTCTCCGATATTTTTATTTCAATCAAAATCGATTTTATTTTTTATTAAAGTAAAACTAAAAAAATAAAACATTAGTGTATTAGTGTATTTGTGCATTAGTGTATTACTGGATATGCTGATCGTTTACCACGTCGTCGTCATTATATTATATTTCTAATCAATATTTTTATATACATATTTCCGTGAAATATATTGATGATTCAAAATACATTTATTTAACCTCTCAAAGATGAAGTGGTATTTTAGAAGAAAAAAATGTATCGGATGCGGTGTTGTATTTTACACACATGTCTAAAATTATCGTAAAAGTGAAGTGAGCTTATTAAGTACCCACCGCAATGGTGTTATCTCCCTGAAAAAAAAATATGAAATACACTAAAACACCAAGTAAAGACGTGATTACATTTAAAAGTACAATGGAAAAGATTGACAATTTTTCAACAATGTTTTTTATTTTGTACGAAATCGAGAGATTTTTACATATGAAATGCAATATATTTAATTATTTTTATGTTGAATAAAGCATTAGAGTCACGGTGTATACTACTTGCAAACATATCGAGTTCATCATATCGACTGTGGAAAGGGAAAAAAAGGACGTAACCAACACATAACAAATTTTACAGGACAGACAAAAAACCTTTTTTGGTGATTTTCGGTCAAAGGTAAATTATAAAAACAAAACACAAACTTGAAATACAAGGAAACTGATAAATTGGTTTTTAATTGACTTTATCTAATATTAATTAAATAAAATTTTCAAAAAAAACTTTGCTTAAGTTCTTTTTCTTGATCGCAATTTTCACAGGCTCTTATTTTTTCAAACATAAAAGGTAAATTTAGATACTAATTTGGCATTTTCAGGTAACATCTTTTTGAAAACTGTTTTGAATATACTGTGGGTTACGTCCTTTTTCCTTTCCACAGTCGATATGATTTATCAATTTTTTTATACAAGTTACTTTAGTGGTAATTTAAAAATCAAAACTTCAACACGGTGCAAAGAATAATAAAATTGATATACAAACGAATTGAAAAAGTAAAATGATACGTGGAAAAAAACCTAAGTGAATTCAGGTGTATAAAATTTAATTTCGAATCGTTCCGCATTAACGATTTTCATCATATTTGATGATAAGTTAGCTTGTCATAATAAATTTATTCTAACATTTTCCGAAGTAAATTCTTCGGTAAAAAATTCTACGCTGTAAAATTTTCAAAGTGATAGGAGTTACGAAAGTCATTAAAATTTATTTTGTGAGACTTTTGCAAGAGTGAAAATTTATCACACTTATTTTAATGGCCTTTGTTGCGGCTCTGCGTAACACTGTACACTTCCAGCAATTATTATAATTTTCAAGACATAAATAATTCTTTTGACAGTATGATATCATATTTATATATTCAATTGTACGACGTTTTATATTTCCTTTTAAATTGTAAAGCCTTATGGTAACTGCGGCGTGTTACACTCAGAGTTTGTCGGTTTTCAAAAAACCGACATAACACCGGTTTCAAAGCAAAATTCGCGACATTTGACAGCCGGTTTTTTCAACTTGGTAACTCGGTTTCAAATATTAGAATTAGTATTCACTATGTTTATTATTATTCTTGAAACTTTCTTGGTTATATTTAGTTGGAAATATGTAGTTTTATTGTTAGACATCGATGAATATGTTTAAAAAATATTTTATTTTGGTTCATGTTGATTTTTTTTTTGTTATTGTGACTCGGATGCATTTATTGAGTATGAATCAGGTATAATTACTCCTCTGCCGAATAGAAACACTGAATAAAAAAACGTTTTTTTTTTATCTAAATTTTTAATTATAGTCATTTTAGCGTCACCTATTCATATTTGTTACAATTATAGTAAAATTGTTATCATATTTCTGTTACTGATTGTTCTATAAGTATAAATAGCTCTGTAATTTTGTATATCCTTACTAGTTCTAAGTTCTTCTAATGAGTGAAACCAGTCCTGATTATGTTAAATAAATTTAAAATGAGTATAAAAGACTGTTTTATTCTTTTGAATATTACTTGTTCATTCAGGTGCGTTGTTTGGGAATAATATAAACAGTTATGACAGATATTTTTCAATTAGGAATTAATTTGTTATGTAAATTTATAAAATTATGGTAGAGACAAATATTTTTTTGGCTCCGACATCAACGATGTCAAAAAATATTTAGCAAGAGATCAACAACACAGCCGTCATATGATGGAGGGTCACGCCTAAGGTGGTTATTTTTAATGTTTTTTTGTTATTTTGATTAAAGCAACCTTTTTAATGAAATTAAATAAGATAAAAATGACCCCGATTTTTTCTCGCAAGAGCTGAAAAAATTCGCGGATTTTTTATTTTATGTCAAAACGTACATCAAGAAACAAAATTATTATTCTTTAAATGTTCTATATTTGTATTCGATAAGACTCGACATCGACGTAGATGGGTTAATATTTAAAAAATGTATATCTAGCGTATACGTAGCGGCTAAATAACACAATATATGTACAGATGACGAAGATAAATGATTCTTAAATTCAATATAACTAATTCAATTACTTTTTGTCGCAACTGATATTCTGTTCGCACTTAAGCGTTGATTAATTAATGCCTCAACTCAAATTCGTATAATAAATCTGTTAATTTAGTTTCAGTGCAAAGTGGTTTCAGCGCTGGATTTAATTATGAATTTTAACGGAAACATTTTAAGATGTTGAATAAATTAATGGAGACTGTGCCTTACTCGAACCTTTTGTAGCTTTATAACGTCAGTTAAAAGAAATTGTCATTTGAGCTTTAAATGAAGTCGAGGTTTTCCGCGACGGCATCGGGTGTCATAATTACAGTGTAATAAAAAAACATTATTCGTATACCAGTAACGGCTTGCGCTGGAATTAATTCAATCCTGTTTTATTAACGAGTTCATTCACCTTGTGCGAACCGTAAACCAATTTTTTACGTCTTCTTCTTCATTTATATTCAAAGATATTTTTATTTGTCTTTGAAATATGTACTTCATAAGTCAGAAGAGTTTTTTTGCTTTTTTTTCTGACTTTAAATATCAAAAAACTTTACTGAAGATTTTTTGATAAAAGTAAAAACACGGAGCTCGTGGTCGAGTCGTCGACTTCGTTGTTTTCTGTTACAGAGTTTACGGGTTCCAATACCATTACGGGCAGTTTTATTAATTGATTTTCAATTGATTTATGAATTTCTGTTTATGAAGGCAAAACGAGAGAGATTAGTTTTCCACTAGTTCTGTAATATACTAATCCTTACATTCATACTCTTTTAAACAAAATAAACGTTGAGTTACTGAGTAACAGCATTTTCTTGTGCATAATATGCACTTGAATATAGTTTACTCTACAAGTTGCTTCATGTAATATCTGTACTGTTTTTTTCGTGTACATAGTAACATAAAATTCATTATATTTATGTCACAAACGATAGAACGAAAATACCATACTTATATCGTAAATATTTTTGTATAAATAAATGTGTTTCTCGGTATAAAGAAAGGAACAAAAAACTCTCATTTATCATTGTAATTTTTTTTTAAATCCTCATAAAGTCAATGAGATAACGCTACAAATTGTACGACTTTTAGGAATTTTATACATTTTCAAAACTATATAAATCATTTGCTGAGTTCAACTAGTCATTATAAGTCTCTTACCTCCATCAACATCGACGCATACAGTTCCTGGACAGCAGTGTTCGTTGGCAGTGCATCGCTTTCCGTAGCAAGGCTCTTCGATATCCTGCTCTGATCCAAGCCCATCTTCGTTGACGCTGTATCCATCTGCTGAATTCATCCTCTGCAGAAAAAGAGTTTTATTGGTGCATTACAAAACAATAGCGTTGGGTATATATGTCTTAGAAAGAAATACATTCATTTATTGACCACTACTAAGTATATAGAAATCAATCTCTGGAATGTTAATATCACCACTTGTCTTGTAAATGATAAAAATCAACTGCTAAGACCTTACGTAATAATTTTTCATATAGATTATGTTAAAGGACAGCGTTTATAATGAAATTCAATTCATATGTTATTAAAATGTGTATTCTTGCTACGGTCGATTCGTTCGAATGATTCATTAAATTTCGTGATCAATATGCCATGCCGGTCAACACCCACTCTTTACCAACTATTCTGATCAATAATTTATATCACGGTTTGTAGTGAACTCTTCTATTATAAAACGAAAGTTATATATTATTGATTTCCTGCCGCTTCCAAACCGGAAACAGCTTCGCCGCCATCTTTCATGAGCAAAGTTTATCGGGAAATGAAATTTTGAGCACGGTTGTTTTCTCGCTGATTACTATTCCGTATAAAAAGATTTATTTCCCAATAAAAGTCAAAAGGTAACCAGGCTACCTCTCAGAGAATACCGATAAATTAAACTTTATATAGTAATAAAAGTATCTCTACCTTTCACCTGGTTTTGTTACATATAATATAATAAACATTGTACGATTGTTTTTTTTGTTTAGTTTTGTTAGATAATATAAAACATGTTTATACTCGTGTCCAGTAATATGTGACGCACATTTAGCTAGATACGCAAGATGAATACACTTTTCCTTACGTATATGTACGTACAATTACAAACATACAAAGCTTGGTTTGAATTACAAAAAACTATTATCAATTCTTCTCAAGTTTCGTCTAAATCCATATTACTGTTATACGTGCGTTAATATTAATTAATTATCTACGTCAACATAGTATTGAATACATACAGTTTTTACCGTAGTTCAGTGAGCTTTCACTCAATTGGCGGCGCGGGCAATAGCTTAAAGCCCAAAATAAACATTTTCATACGATTATCATGACATAAAAATCTGTAATAGTTTCAATTTTATCATCCGTTCTATTCGATCGCGATACAAGTTTAAGGTTTCTTCTATTCCATCTATTGTACGCTTTTTGAAACAATACCAGTTTTTTTGATTAAAGAAGTTGAGCAACTTACCATCATCATTAAATATAATATATTTTTAAAAAATAACCCATTACGTTTTCAACTAATTACTGTATTGTAACCATATATATATATTTTATATCAGGGATGGGCACGCATGAGGTTAAGCAAAATTCAAGTTTCTCATATACATATCGACTTTCGAAAGTAAAAATCACGTAACCCACAGTTTTTTCAAAACACCTTTTTTGCTGAAACAGATAATCACAATGTATCTAACTTGATACACGTTCTATCAAAAGGATGCAAGCTGCAAATGCCGAATTGGTACTTAAATTTAACTTTTAAGTTTGAAAAAGATGACATTGTAAAAAATTAAAACCAAGAAAAAAGACTGAAATAAAGGTTTTTCCCAGACAATTTCTTTAATTAATAATAGATTATGTCAAGAAAAACACCAGTTTTGAAGTCTCCGTGCACTTCAAGGTTGTGTATAATTCATAATATGCATATGGCCTAAAATTATCAAAACACGTTTTTTGCGCCTCCTGTAAAATTTGATATGTGTAGGTTACGTTCTTTTTCCTTTCCACAGTCGATATTACAAAGAGCTGGAAGATAATTACATAGTATTAAATAAACAAATTTAAATTCAATTTATTTATTAAATCAAACTTTTCAAAACAAGTCTTACATATAAAATAGACTGTCAATTTTATAATTTTGAAGAAAAAAAAATCGAGTTTTAATATTTAATGTGGGTGGTAATTATCTCAACAACGAGCTGCATTTTTCCATATTTGTTATTTACAAATGGTTGTTTTTTTACAGTTTAATATTATTCTATTATAAAGCCTAATTATGCTTACTTTTCTATCATTATGCCAGGTCTGTAACTGACATGCCTTTGACCATAAATCTATAAATTGATGAGAAACAAATACTGCCCATACTGGGACTCGAACCAGTGAGATTCGTTACGAAAAACCAACGTCATTAACCGTTGCTCAACGGACTTTGCAACCTTTTATGCGTACTATCTTCAAATTAAATGGTTGAGCAAATTAGTACTAAGCAGTTATTATAGAATATCGAGATACCAAGCAGAATAGTTGCAAGAGTATCCATGAACAAGAAAAAAAAGACCAATGAAATTTACTTAATAATGTATAATTAATTAATAATATAATGTTGGTTATTATATTTTTATCCGGGTAGTGATATATCAAATAACTAACATTATACGCTATCAATACAATGATTATCTTCAAATTATGTCTATTTCACCATTTTTTTAGATGTCGCAATTGATTCAAGAACATAATTTTAAATTGTATCGCGCTGTTGTTTCCCAGTATAACAAAAATAAATATTCTCGATTGTTTGCTCGCTGTTATGGCCGCGCAAACAAAACGTCATACAAAATCGATTATTCTGTTTATTTTGTGATTCCCGGGTTAGTTTTATGCCCGTTATTGAAATTTAGTGTCTATTACATGTATTGTATACTACGAACCGATTAACGGGAAAAGGGTTAGTATAGTAGACTTAACTCTAAGGCTAGTGCACGTATAGAGTATCTTATAGTTTTTGGTTTTTTTTAATGATTGAATTGTTGTTATCTTCAATTTAAATTACTTCATCGTCGCTATTCTGATAAAAATAGCTACGATATAAATATTAGTTGGTTATCAATTACATACATATTTTAACCATAGGTACTAAATATTAAGCTTCGAACGCATAATAGGAACCGTGTTATTTGAAATAAAAATTATTTTTTAAATCGAGATTAATTTTAGTTAGTATTTATGTAAATGTATGTTAATAGCATAAAGATGAAGTCTAAATTGCTAAATAAATATACTTTGGTATACAGAGCTTTATTTCCGAAGTTTCCTACTTAATTGATTAAGTAGGAAACGTAAGTAGGAAAAAAAGTAGTAAATAAATTAATTATAATAAATATATTTAATTAATTCCTCTCCAGTGATAGTCTAGATACAAATTATTGTATTACTATTAAACAAGCATTCGCTAATTTACTTCAATATAATTATATTCTAAATCTGTGAAGAACAATTAAAGTTTGCAAATAGTCATTTAGATAAACTCTTCACTCGAAAATTCACAATCGTTTTCCCTATTTCATATTTGCCGACGTTTCTCGTGAACAAACAAACCGATCCCTGTTTTGCAATTATAATTTCCTTTTATGAAAATTCTCGGAACGCTAACCGAAGTGTACTAAAATAACTAGATACTCAATTTACGCTTCGATAATTGAAAATAGTCGATACAAAAAATAATTATCTCTGTGTACATAGAAACATAATTTCTTTCAAGTATGTACTACATTTAATTTAAAATATACCTTTGAATATTTACTCTCCACCTACATCACTAAAGTAATGATCTCGGTAGACTACGTTTTTCATCAGAAAAATTGACAATAATTTATATTTTTTAAGTTTTATCGCTTTGAAAAATAATACTTTGACCTTTTCATAATTATGTTTATTTTTGAAGATACAAATGGGCAATTAATTTTGTTTCAAAATAAATTTGAATAAGAATAAGAGTCAAATTTTACGTATATTTCATGTTAACTCGAGATTATTTCAAATAAAAAATAATCATTGCATTTTCGGATATATCCCTTCATAACCAACAATGTAGAACGAAGTTATTTTATGTTTTACAACAGTGTTGCTCAACTTGCGTCCACAGCATGTTCCAAGGGGGCCACAAAAGGAATATAATTTAAGGGGAGCCACAGCGCAGCTTAGGAAGTTGACGTGCATCCTAAATACAATATAAATTGCGTATTTTGTATTCATTGAATCCATGAAAACATAGGTTAATGAGCTAAAAATTTTTTTTCAATGATTGTGGAAACCGTAAATTCACAACTTTTTGGCCGAGCTAAAATAAACCTCTCATATTTTCAATACTTTTAGAATCTGTCAATTCCCAATATTTTCAAGTCATCGAGATAAATAAAAAAAAAAGTGTGTTAGAGTCTCGAAAAACTTGTTGTCGGTATGGGGGCCACGGAAAATGTGAGATTCAAAAAGAGTCACAGGCTCAAAAAAGTTGAGACACTTTTTGGTACAATTCGTGTTATATTTATTTTTTAACAATAGATTTGACCAACTAAAACGTTAAGAAAATAAGCTTTAAAAAAGATTTTTTTTTGAACTGGTATTTTTTGTTCTGGTTTCGTTCAATTAACATATCAATAAGGGGAAGAAATATTACATCACATCGTATCTTTCTCTAATTCGTTTGACACTAGATCAAAATATTATAATAATAAAGATTGTTTTTCTACCTCTGAAATAAATAAACAGAATCCACAGGGTAGTTTATGAGCTTGTGAAAGGGTGAGGGCTTACCCAATGAAATAATGTATGAATTGTGAGAATTCTAGTATTTTATTAGCATATATTATACTATCAGTGCTGTCGTACGGCAAAGAAAGAAATATGGACATCTTTTTGTAATGATTTACATAAGAGGGTTTTTAGGTAGGGTGACGATTTACCAACCCTCAGTCTTTTATAGATCGAGTATTGTTTTACAATTTCTTTATTAATAACTGGATACAAAAATAAATACCGCTTTGAAAAGTATATAATAGAGAACTTTTGGTAATAAACTAAAGATACTGAAAATATACCGAACAAAGCAGTTTTGAATAAATTTATTTTAATACATTCTTTTTCTTTCTTCTTCTTTGGCCATGTTCGCTCCCTATGTGGAGCATATGGCCGCCACGTGGCACCTCCATGTTTCCCTGTCTCCCGCCAATAGCTTTTCTTCCTCCCATGACATGCCAGCATCCCTCAGTTCCGCCGAGTACATCCTATGGATAGTACCCGACGGACGTCCAGGACGCCGGAATCCCACCGGTCGAAAGAAGAGGCAGGCAGGATTGAGGCTTTCCGGAGGCATCCGCAGCACGTGACCCAGCCAGTTCCAACGTCTCTCCATAACCACTGACGTGACGGGACGCTGTCTTGTACGCTCCCTTATCTCTGAATTCCTCACAAAATCAAACCACCTCACCCTCATTATCCCACGCAAGCATCTGTTCTCGAAGCTCAGTATACGGTTTTTCTGAGTCTTCGTCAGGTGCCATGATTCGCAACCGTAAAGCATTACCGGCAGAATGTAAGCGTTGAACAAGTGGCATTTGGTTTTAATCGAGTACAGCTGTGTGTCCCAGACAGTCCGCATTGAGTTGAATGTTGTAATACATTCTGCTTGTAATAATTTACTTTATTATAATGAAGAAATAACAACAACACAACATAAAGGTAAACCAATTTATTCATTTAATCGATTTAACAGTTACAATTAGAGCTTGTCGGATTTCAAAGACCGAGTTTGAAAAAAACTGTATTTTTAAATAAATTTGCTACGTTAAATAAATAAAAAAACGTTAATATTTATATTTGAAACTGCCATAGTGATAATAGCTAAAAGATAGAGCCATAGCCAAAAAATAGAGTGAAATATCTAGTTTGATAGTCAGTATAAATCAAAGAATGTGATAAAAATATTTTAATTAAGTTTATTTCGAAAATATTTTGGTCTTCTAGTACAGTGCTTCCCAGCCTTTTTCATTCCACGGCCCCTAAATCTGAAAAAAATTAGTCCGTGGCCCTCCTCAATACAAAACATGTTCTGCGGCGGCCCTCAATATGGGAAGCACTATTCTAGTAGATGCCTTAAAAACAATACAGCCTTCTTCATTATCCAACAAAGTAATCAAAATTAGGTTACTATCGAATAAATCAGTGAACTTTTTTTTCTACTATACATTTTTTTGTAGTGTGTATTATATAATAATAAATATTTTTTTTGTATTTTTTGTGTATTATATAATAATAAATCCGTTTTTTATTTTAAATTAGATTATTTTATTTTGTGAAATTCCAAAGTCGGTTAAAGCCGCCTTTGGAAAATATTGGCCTTCGAAAACAGGTTATAACAAAAGTCTGTTTTTGTTTAATCCCAAGTTACAATACTTACACTGAGAAAGTGCCAAAAATGTACATAACACTCGTTTAATTGGACGAAAAATTAAATAAATTTTACCTATTTCAATTTTTAACGACAGCAAAAAAAAAATCGTAATCCATATCTTTTGCTCTTATTTATTTTCTAATAATATGATAACCCAAACAAAAATCAATCAATGTATATCTTATATTTTTATTAATATTGTGATAAAATAAATTCCACTTCGTAGTATAAAAAAAATGAATAAATATAATTACCGATTACGACTTTGTTTTTTTTTTGACTTTCTCTTTATTTGAGCTCATAAAAATGCTTTTAGCACATTTTTTTTGTCATACACACATAAAAATATATTTTATGGGACAGTGACATTTTTAATGCACCCCCATTAAGATGGTTCAAAATCTCATTGTTTATTACAAAAATTAGTCTCTTATACGGCAGAATTTCTTTTTTATCTCCGTGGTCAAAATGGCTCTTGAACTTTTATAAAAAAAAACTGTCAATAAACTAATTTTTCTATTCATAACATGTTAATATATCCGATGTGGTTAATCGGGAATGATATATTTATTGTATGTATACAATTTTTCATTGTAAATTTTGAATTCAAAAATTTTATCAGATGAATAACAAAACTCAAATTATTTACGTCGTCGAATCATATTGTTTTTATTCATTATTTTCAATTGTCAATCTGATAACCACAATACATATTAATAACCCTTAAAATTCATTATTTATATATCACATTTAAACGACCATATTTTTAATTTTGAATCGTTCAAATTATGTACAGCCTGTGTGAATGTACATAATTTGAACGATTCAAATTTAATATTGAAATTTCACCAAGCACCTTCAGTCGAAATATTAAATCAGACCATATTTTTAATCACTTCATCAGAGGATTTAATTGGTTAATAATTATTGATGTAAGAAAACAAACTAATAAGAGAAAATAAAACGAATATAATAAAAAATTATTTCTCCGAATCATAATGGACGATTAAAACGTTTTTAAGAATCTTTGCTTTTGGTTGATGACAGCTTTCAGCGTACGCAATATTTATTTTCGTTTTTTTTTATGTTCACAAAGTTTCATACATTATTTTCAAGTCAAGGATTTTTTCATGAATTCATTTACTTTTCTCTTCACAACAATGCATAGTAAAAATATCAAGTATTTTAAAAGCCTTTCTCGGATCTTTCATAACACAAACAAGTGTTTAAAAAAATATATAGTCTCGTCATAATTTGAATAGTTAAAAAAGCATTATGAATCAATTCAAATATTTGTGCTTGGTTATTTTTTTTATAAATATCATATTAAACATTAGTGTCGATCGTATAAAAAGTATCGCCCCTTTGACAAAGGATCGGAAATGGTGGGATAGAAATTTTAGATATCACAAACACCCATGTATTTGAACAAAAAACGATCAAAAATGCTGTTCGTACTGAGACTCGAATCCGTGAGGTCTGGCACGGAAGCCCACAACGCTAACCGTTGGGCTACAGTACCCAACGAATACTAGTTTATGTTTTTTTTTAATTCTCCGTGGGTCATGGTGAAAATGAATATGAAATGGTCGTCTTGTTTTTTTCAAGCTTTTCAATCAAAGATAAGTTTAAACAGTTGGCAACATTTTTTTCAGATGAGTCGTAAAACTGGACGGGCTTCGCAATTATGAGTTAAGCGGTAAAAAATACTTTACCTACAACGGACAATTTGTTTCTGATAACCAATTGAATTTGTTGAAAAGGTAACGTTTTATTTCAGATCTAAGCTAAGAATTTTCCGTACACATTTTTTTGTAGATTTTATACCGTCAAAAGAATTATTCATTGATGAAACAGAATTTAAAACTTAATAAAACATGTTTGCTACCTAATCTTTTAAATATTCTTTTTTCATTTAGAAAAGAAAAGTCTTCTGCTTTTCAAAAAGCAAACATTGTTAAAATTATTATATAAAAATAGCAGTCATTTATACCACGTCAACAATACAATACAATAAACCTAATCTGTGTGAAAGAAAAGGGAAAAATACAATATAACTAAAACGTAATTTATATGAAAAATAAATTTTATAACAGAGATTTCCATTGTAATTTATGTATACAATTGTGTATTCAAGTTTGCTTTTTACGTTGTTTTTCTGGGATCAGTGAAAAATAAAAATCTTGGGGAAAAACGATGGAGGCTCGCAAAAAGCACACGAATTCTGAAGTTTGGAACAAAGCTAATGTAAATATTGCCGGTAGCGTATTGTTTTCAACTTCAAAAATCTCTATTGAATAATGAAAAATAATAAGCGTGGGGATAGAGCGACGAAGTTGAATTCAAAATAATAACAATTTTGTTTTAAGTTCACCCCTTGAAAAATAAATTTCTTTTCGATCTCTTGAGTAAAAATTATGTATATTTTAACGTTCATTTTACTTTGATAGTAAAAAATGTTTTAAAAAGTGTAAGCAATGATTGATGAAGATTGAACAGAGAGAGCCTATTGTTTTCTCTGCGATCGAATAATTGGAGGGTTGGCAAACATCATTGAGTTCATAACTTTTGATGTAAATCCATATATCAATTTAAAAACAAAAGTATCAAAGTTGACTTTCTGGGGTTTATAAACAGATGAATAGTAATTATTGTAAAATTGTAGAATAATAATTACAAATAAAAATCATCAAAAATACCTGTAGATATGGCTGCACTCGGTACTGTGACATCCCATGGCCGCCGGCTCCCCCGTAGCCCATGTTGTTGAGCATTTCCGGTGTGAATCGGTTAAACAGACCTCCCCACGCATGCGCTGCCGGAAGCCAGGCGACCGCCATTGCTGCGACGCACACGGCGGCCATTACGCGGCATCCGGTTGCCATCTTGATGAGTATTTCTTTATTTTATAGAAGCTTTACTTCTATATAAGCCTGGTCTGGCTTAATGAGTTTCTTCGTAATCCGGTAGCCTCTGAAAGAAAACAAAAAATAACTGTTAGTAAAGCTTTATTGTTTTAATTGTGGATTGTATTATAGTTATTATAATATAAGTTCTTCAATGTATTGACAAGAAATTTGATTGACACGCTTTTTGTGGTTAAACATAATATCTTTTTTATTGTTTGAACTTTATTTATATATTGAATCACAGCACCAGACAATAGTATTACGTTGATATTTTAGCTGTATCTAGTACTACTGTGTATCACCATGTTTTTTAGGATATTGATAGACCTTCCAGTATAGTTCCAAAGACATTGTGTAAAATGATGTAGGATATAATAGTTATATAACGCAATCGTGTTTTACTGCGAGAGAACCTATAAGCCTTTGAATTTGTATTGCTCAGATCGCTATACATAGCATGTAGTAAACTCATATTTATAAACCATAGAAGTAAAGAAATTGCTTATTAAAAAACCATATACACTTTTAGTCAGTGCTTTTTTTATTGAAGCAGTGGAACGGTGTTTTAGCACATATTTACAAAAAATAGTTTCATTTTGCTTTGAAAACTTTTGATTTTTTGGGTAAGCGTTGGCTATTTTGGATCTTTTTTTAATGTTTTGGGCTGGGTTTCTTAGCAATCATTAATTAATATCATTATACAAAACAATACAAGGTCCATGGACTTGATTAAGTGCGCTTTTTGTGTCACGCATCCGCAACTGTCACTTTTGTTCATCAAACTCGTTAGAGCATCTTTGACATTTTCATATCCTTTGAATTACGATTACTATTATTCGAGTCACTTCACGAACAGCATTTTTATTAATCGAATTATCAATTACTGTTCGAAGGCATGGGTGTTTGTGATATCTAAAAAAAACTCTAATCCTTCTAATTCTAAAATAACGCAGTAAAAGCAAGAGTTGTTAGTTAACCAATAGCTCTTTCCTTGCCATATTTTTATATTCTTATTCTCCTCTATAAAAATAAGGGTTGAGCAAATGAGTACCACGCAGTTCTTGTAACAAAACTTTTGTTGAGATACCTATATTAATTAAGTAGCCATATTTTACATTCAAGGAACGGGCATGAATTATAAAAAGAAACTAAAGTAAAAAGTTTGAAAAAAAAACACAACTTTTAGTTATATACAGTAAATTTTAAAATAATTAAAATTCTACTCTCTAAAAAACGTCTCACTTACTCACATCAAAATAGAAGAATTAGTGATAGTATTTCAATGAAAAAAAAACTCTACCATAATAACGACTAACTAATTTTCTTCAAAATATAGTTTTATTGTTTTAGTTAGAAAGCCGAATATACACACCAACACGCTGCGAAAAGTGTATATTCATAAAAACATGAAAGTTTTGTAATTAAATTCAACCGACAAATAGGTTTCACCATAAAAACATAACTGCTTGTGGCATTCGAATTATCATTCGCTCACGAAAAACTTCGTTAATATTGTTATAGGGTTTCTAACTATACCCTTCTCGTGTATGATATTAATTTATCAGCGTTAATAATAATTGCTGTCAAAAGAGTTCAAAGGGGCAAGATCAAAGCTGAAATTTACTTGTGATGATTTTCTGACAGCACCCATGATATGGGTCTCAAGGCCTACCGGAATATGTTACATTTGCATAATATTCAGAGTTTCCTAAAAAAACATGAGCTGAAATTAAAATATATTTGGTTTTTTAGATTTCAGTGAAAAGGTACATGTTTTTAATTTACGCATGATTGAAAAAAAATAACAAATATGAATATTTATTCGTTGCGTAAAACCTTAGAAAATAATAACATGTTCGTTTCCTATTTTAAGCATGTTCAATGTGTGTAAAATTCATTATTAATTAGTCAGTAGCGTCACTAACAACAACATCTCATGTCGTGCGTATTCACCATGATTTAACGCCGTCAAAAATTTACGTTTAACTTCCATCCATCATTTATACCTATTTTCCAAAGCTTAAAGAAATTATTTTTTGTATCAAATAATAAAAACGGAATCACGAGTGTGAATCATTTTTGTTTATTAAAAAAAAATATTTTGTATTGATATTATAGCCAACAATTTTTATTTCACTAAATACATATAAACAACTTAAATACTAATATTTTCGATGATTTCTGTGACAGCTTTAATATATTATTAATTATAATTGATAACTTGTTTATTCCACTAGCATTCATGCGTTGGTGGTTCTTTGTATTACTTATTGTAGTAATACAATAAATTTCATGATAACATGAAAGCTATTTCAGTATTTTTTTTTACTTAAGCTTATGTCAATTCTTTATGGAAAGGCCTTATTTTTTCAAATATTTTGAATATTTGGAATGCCGTTTTACGTCCGTTTTTTTAATGAAATGAACTATTGATGCTATCTTGTAGAAAATTTATTAACGTATATTTTTTTATATACTAACACTATCGGAAGAAAGTTTTCTGTCCTTAAAAACAAGTTTATAGAAAGCGTAGTTGAGCAAAAATTACCTAAAACGTACATAACATTTAATTTCTTTCCCACAAAAAATGACTTTATTGAAAAACGATTTCTTTCTAGACATACATAGGTTACAATAATATAGTATTTAAAGCTGGTATCTTGTTTCAAAATTTAATAACAAACAAAGCATTTTGAAATTTTAGTGAATTTATTCGTCGTTTACAAATACAGGCTTTAAATGACAAGCGAGGATTAATATTTTATATTAATTGATTTGGCATTTACTTGGTAGAACTCCATTACAAGAGATTAAAAATATCAACGTATTTTAGTTTTACAATTTAAATAATTTTATGCGTTGTTAGCTATTTCAGCTTGCGCCATCGTCAGAACTATGTTTAAACAGGCGCAAGCCGAAATAGCTATCAACGCATAAAATTATTAAAAACTGTAGAACTAAAATACTTTGATATTTTTAATCTGTAATATTTTAAATTGTTTAACATAAATATTTAGTGTTAACTGTAGTTGGCGCTGGTTTGCCTTAAAATATATTATATTGAATGTGTTGTTAATGAATTAATTAAGGTAGTTAAATATTCATAAATAAAGATTGTGAATCTGTTGTATTGGGTAGATTCACAGGGGAATAAAAAAACTTTCCACTCCAAGAATAACATTAAATTAAGACAAAAACATCTATTTTATTTCAATAGAATGATGAAACTAATTTTTTTAGAGTTTGAATTAAACTTTCATACTTATTGTTGAGATAAAATTATCATACAATTCAAATACGGGAATAAATCTAAAAATCGCCTATATGAATTTCTATAGATCTCTCGCTCTAGTGACATCTTTTCTATATTAAGATCAAAACTTCACTTTAAATCACGGGCGTATAATCACAAATTGTGTAAATTCTCTTAACTTCTAAGCCTCTTCTAATTATTTAACAAGGGTAAAATTTAAGTCACCCCAGGGCATGAAACGTAACAAAGGTTTAAGTGAGAATGAGTGAGTACCGCGCAATATTCTCAATGTAACTTACACGCTTCAGAGTCAAAACATACGTGTCTTGCTTTTACAAAGAGTGATCTAATAACCATAAAAGGGTGTATCTTTTTCGTTTCTCTATTCATAGCTTAGCATATTAGACATTGATTGACTTACGCATCTAATATTATCAAATTGATCTATTTATTTTTTATTGCTAAATTATTTCTAGAAATAAGCAGCTTTCCTTCTTTGTAGGCAACTATTAATAGTTTTATCACATCATTGGTAATGTAATCTGTTTGTTTGGAAAATTTTCATTGTTAAATTCTATAAATTGCATTTATATTGCGATCATTAAAAATGAACTAAAACTGGGCGAAATTTTAACCAAGAAATTTTGTTTCTAAAAACATGTTCCTCGCGTAGGACGTATAAATCGCTTGTTCCAAGTGCTGTTCGACCGATCAACTCATCGCCTAGAAAACTGGACAGTTTCAGTAACAGTATTTGTGAACTGTTTGTTAGGGTTTACTTTTTTATTTCTTGATTTTGTATGTTGATTTTTTTATTTTAATTATATTTGTTAAGTGCATGACAAATTGGCGTCAGCTGTAAAGTCATATACTGTACTTTTGTTTTTTTAATAATAAATAAATAAATCTTAACTTAATTCGATAAAATATTTTTTTATTGAATTGAGTGAAGATTATTTAAAGCTTAACTACTGTACAAAAAAACTAATTAGACTATAATGGATAATATTATAAAGTGTTTCGTTTACTTTATGTAAATGTCTCATCTATATTGATTTAAGCTAACAGCAATTAGTACAGTGTTACCGTGTTCAATTAATTTGAGTGGCAAAATAAGCCATGAACGCTTTGTAGTTTATAATTAATATTCTAGCAAAAATTTGTACGTGTAAAATCTAACCCACAATTTAAACGGAATTTTTAATACACATCACACCCCACGCTACGGGGTATTTAAACACTTCACTCGTTTTGTGTGTAGGTAGACAACAATTAATATCAATTTGTTCTTGACTGTCATTCATAACAAGTAAAATATTGAATTTTATTAATAGTTTACGGAAAATTGGATCGTAGAAAGTCAATCGCGGAAAAAAACGCATTAAATATATGTTGGCTAAGATTTTCCATGCCATTATTTGTTTTCTTTTCCATAATCTGATTCCTTTTTATTATTATGCATTCGTAATGAACTGTAGATTTTTTATTTTATTACTTAGAACGTCAAATATACGTTCTGCTTCATTGTAAATCACGATTAAATTCCTATTCTATATATCATATCAAATAACGTGTATAAATTCAAGTAAAAAATCGACTCTTTTGTTCTGTTGATTATTTTTAAATTATTTAAGCATTGCCATTTATATCCTTTTACATTTAAGAAGCTCATGTGACAGATTCGTGTTTTTAAACAATTATCTGTACGAGTTATCTAAACTAGTACTATTAGGATCTTTCTATGAAAAAATCTGGCCGAAAGTAATCTTCAACATAGTAAAGTAGTGAATTTTTTTTAACTCTGGGGAAAACTCTTCAAAACTTTACAAATCGACTAACGCAAAAACTAGCTCTTATCTCATGCAGTATGTAATTTTATAGAGTAACACTTTACTCAAGTAGAATTTTAAAAAGGTTTCAGATTCGAAAATTAATGTTAAACAAGATTAATAGTAAATAACATGATTTTGTTATGTTCTTATAAACCTTGTATGAAATATGACTTGAGAATGGTTTATGAGTATAAGCAATCATAACAATATGTAAACAACTGTTTTTGTTTATCCGTATATACGGAGAAACAAAACAAGTGGGATGTTAACGTGCTGTTTACCTTAAATATATTGATACTGATTTTTAGATTGACATTATACATTTGACTACACAAAATAAATTCGTTAGGTACATATCGTCATTTTTTTATCAGAAATCGGTAGGAAATTATAAGTTTTGAGTAAACAACAAATGAAAAACTAATTCCATAGAATAAAGCCTCGACTCTTAATATTGTATGTTACATAAATAATAATTATAATATCAAAATTTAGATGGATTAATGCTAATTTGTTATAAATATATAGTAAAATGAATAGTCATGCTCAGTTGCTTGCTATAATTTTGATTTGCATTAAAAATATTTACTGATATAAATAATATTGTTTTTGCCAAATTGTTATTCCAGACAAATACTTGATAACCAAATATCAAATTTTTTACTTAATTTATTTTTGAAAATTTTGTCACTTTCCGACTTCTGCCAGTACGATGATGTATTTAATTTTTCTCAGATGACCAAACATGATTTCAAAAAAATGGACTTCCTAATTTCGCTGGCTTCTTGTCTTAAATCCTTAACTTCTTTTCCAAAGGAAAATACGCCAAACTCAAAAATCGTCGTGATGGAAAAAAAATTCTCAGTAATAATAAAATATGTTCGAAATCATTATGATGAACCAAGATGTATCATTATATATTAAAAAAACTAATAAAATTTTCTAATATATTCGGAATAGATGTTTTGAGTCGTAGACTGTCGTAGCCATATGTAAGCTACGACGTAGCGCGGTAAAGCACCGTAGAATCTTGAAATAAACAATTACTGTTTAAAGCAATTTTTTGAATATACATTAACTTTGGCATTCAAATGGTTGTTTTCGAATGAAAAGGAAACAAGTAAATATAAATAATTGTGTTGTAATAAGTTTTGGTGATTGTTATCTTTTCCTTTCATTCAATGTAATGGGAACATTAAACAATGTCAAATTTAATGTCATAACATTCCATGAAATGAAATAAGACCTATAGATCAATTAGCATTAATGTTTACTAATTTCTGTACGTAATGGACTGTTTTCATTGTATTGAAAATCATCGTCGATATTTTCGTTTAAAAAACAAATTGATATTCAATGTTTATAAAAGTAGAACGTTTACTGTTGTATATTAGTTAAAGAAAATAAGACAATCAAAATATTTTTCAATTGAAAACAAACTATATATTATATTCACTTTGTGAAATATATTATATTTATAATATTTGATATTTTTCAACTATCATTTTATTATTACAGTAAGAGTTGACAATATATCCAAAATCCTTGAGTTAGTATTTTTTATTTACCTAAATGAAGAGATTTATAATCAAAACGTTCTGGGCTTAGTTCCATGCACGTTCAATACAAAGTGTTGATTTTCGGATATATTTTTAGTATGCTTGTGTATTTGCAACGTTTGTTTCTTCTTGGTTAGATCTTAATCAATCAATCAATTAACATAATTTAAAAATCTTGAGTTTCTTTGATCGTGTCTTTTGAATATATTTATATCATTGCTATGGAACTGTAGATGTTTTTTTATACTATTTTTTAGACATTTCAACCAACAATATATTAATAAAAACAATAATCCTTTGTACTTCATTCCACTTTATTTAATATGTCAGGACCGGTTTCGCTCATTGCGAGCATTGTCAACTGATAAGAAATATAATTTAACAATGCTATTTATACAAAAATTGAAAAGTTATACACAACAGTTGGCATTGAAAAGAAATTGTCAATTACATTAAAGTGATTCTAAAATAACACAAAATTAAAATGTTCAACACATCTAACATATAATTAAAAAGTCATCCCAGATTCATAAATTCAGAATGCGATTGAAAGTAATTACAAACATAATTAAAATTTGGGAAATTTTTGACAAAGTGATTGTCAAATTTTAATTATGTTTGTAATTACTTTCAATCGCATTCTGAATTTATGAATCTGGGATGACTTTTTAATTATATGTTAGATGTGTTGAACATTTTAATTTTGTGTTATTTTAGAATCACTTTAATGTAATTGACAATTTCTTTTCAATGCCAACTGTTGTGTATAACTTTTCAATTTTTGTATAAATAGCATTGTTAAATTATATTTCTTATCAGTTGACAATGCTCGCAATGAGCGAAACCGGTCCTGACATATTAAATAAAGTGGAATGAAATACAAAGGATTATTGTTTTTATTAATATAATGCCTTTCCACCAAGTATTGACAGTGAACACTCTAAAGGTGATCAACAATATATTGTTATTTATTAATCTTGAATTAAGTCCATCTGGCATAAAATACTCAAGTATATCATTTAAGCTTCAAAACATCATCTTTATGTTTCATAATGATATATAGCGATTTCACTGAAAAACAGTTCCTGGAAATATCAATAAAAATATTTATAAATCGTATATGAAAGAAAAAAACAATGTATACACTGAAAGTAACATTATTTTCCAATTAACAGTCCAAATATTTTCGAGCGTTACAACAAAATAAGTATTCAAAGGTCATGTTTTGAGAACCGGAAGACGATAGGTAGTGAATATTAAAATTTCTTAGGTCATCGTAATGTAGACATCCCTCCAGACATTATAAATTCTGTCAAGGCACACTTCAATACCATTGAGGATACCTTTCAAATTAAATTTCGACTTAAATTGGTCCGAAACTGTGCGAAGTGTAAATTGAGACAATGTCTTGAATAAATAAATTTTAATCAAAATGCCGTATAAACCTGCGCAGTTACCTACTTTTAATTGTAAGGGATGATATTATAATTTGAACGTGGGTGTTAACATGAAGATTATAAGGTATTTCTCGTTGAATGCACTTGATAATTGATATCTCAAATACAAACTATAATATGTATTACAGCTATCAACAAACATAGTAAAAGTCATTGCATAGTCATAAAACAGCTTGTGTGTCTTCACGTGATGACTATTTGTGAATTTTAAGCTTTTATTATTCTCTCCATATAAATGTATAAACACGTATGTGCTCAGGACTATTTTTTATTAGCCAAATACTCTACGCCTCTACGCTAAGCTATTGACCAGCAAAGGACACGTTCCAGGCGTTGCATTACTTATATCATAAGATACATGTAATATATTAATTTACAAATATTTATATTAAAAAAAAAGTTTTTAACGTATTCAACATGAATTTATTAGTAATTGAAAAAAATAAATAGTTCTTTGTACTAGTACGTATTTCTTTCGCCTTTTTTGTTACATCTTAGTGTTTTTTTTTACTCAACTTTTTATAAATAACGTTTTATTATTTTTTTATTCATCAGCACGTAGTTCTCGTGGTGAACAAAGCTTGTAGTCATATTTTATAAATAATATAAAATTATTACAAAGAGTGTTTTATTTCTTTAACGCAAGTGAATTGAGATAATATAGGTTTGAGTATCGTGCAACAACACATTATCACTGAGCAATGTCTACATGTGTTTTTAATGTGTTTACGACATTTTTATTTTAAATTATTTATCTTTTTTACATAATTATTTAATAATGTCAGCAGTTTATTTACTTAAAGTTGGGAGTGGACATCGATGATACGGAAAGAAATATTATAAATAAAAAATCATTTCTACTCTAGATTCGATTCAACTGAAAACATACAAATGTAATATGGTAAGTATTGTTATATAGAGAAGTGGTAATAAGACATTTTTAGTACTCATGTTGTTTCACGTAATATATATATGGATAAAAAATCTCTTGAGTGGAGCATCTTAACTTTGAAACGTTACTATTTGACTATGGAAAATGGCCGAAAACAACATTTTTTTTGTTACAAAAAAATGAAGAAATCGTAAAATGTAACGCTGTTATAAAGGCTCATTTTTTATTACAAAGCCTACATTACTTCAATTAAATTGAGCAAGCCAGAATACATGACTAAAGTTAAATTTCTGTTTTGGCTTGGGGGTTACTACAGCGTAAAAAGGTTCTAGCTAATTGGCCTCGTTTACACAAGTCTCCGACGTAAGTAATATGCCGTAGAAACCATAACAACCCCGACGGAAACTTGGAGCTTTTTCATTCACAAAAAAACCATAATCAAAAAGAGCTGGGAGCTTTTTTTGTTATACCCTTTCCGAATGAAATTAAGTTATTCGTCATAATGCGACTTCTATTAAAACGGAATACACGTTACGCGAGATTAGTCGGTAAATCTGCTTACCTGTCCAATTTAACGTATCTCCGAAAAAAAATCAGAGTAAGTTATATCAAGCAATAAAAATGATTTTTTAATTATGGTAAATACTATTTTGTGACATTAATGACTGCAGATAGTAAATATTTTAGTGAATCATTTATTATGTTTCTGGCATGTACGCTAACTAGTTTCAAAAACCACTTGTTAGTTAAAAATTATCAAAAAATCTTTTGTGCAAATGATATTATTATATACCTACAATTCGTACAGGAAAATTATTAAATCAATTCAAAATTTTATAATGTATTTATTTTGAAATATTTTCAAAGTATTATTTTTCTTGTCTATCGTTTCCTTCATTTCGACAGATAAAAAAAATAATTCTTCTGAAAAAAGGTGATCTTCCATGCAGCGATAAATGAAAAAGAACAAGACTTAAAATCTGAGCTGAAAAATTGTCTTCTTTTTTTAATTTTGTATTAAAATAAACTTTAAGCACAACAATTTTTCGGCCAAAACATCTACTGTTTAAAATGTTAGTTGTTTCGAGTTGGGAATAAATGTCTATACATTTGACGATCGTTTAACCGTAGAGGTCAGCATGAGCTGTTGTTTTATTGAAGTACCTGTTCCAGGTCCAGCTCGGCCCGGGTCCAAGGTTTTCGTGAAAAATTCGAGGACTCTTTATTAGTATTTTTTCAGCTCTACCGAAACCAGAAAATACATAGTTTAAAAGTAATTATTAATTAGAGTATGATTAATCAGTCGTAAATGAAGGCATTATATCGTTAATTATGTTACTCTGCTCCATTCGGTTTCATAACCTTCTTTACCCGCCAAACCAGATTACTATAATCCTTTATTTTTCGTTTTCGGGGGATCATCAGAAAATTATTAAATAAAAGCAAAAGTCAAATAAATTAAAAATTATCTTATGAATTATTTGTTGAAAATAAATTTAAAACGTAAAAAAAGCAGCATTGATATATATTTAGGCGTTACTGATTATTTTACGAAATTATAAGTACTCTATAATACAAATTCAAGAATAACATTAACAACAATACTAATTTTAGCAATTCTTCTAAAATTTTAACATTAAACAATTATTTTTAACGATTTCTAACACATATAATCAAGTGGAACAAATATATATAAAGGAATTAAACTTACAAGTATGTTATGCTTTTCAATTTATTCGTCAACAAAAGCTGACAATCGAAAGCTTTTAAAGTACCTAAAATAATAGCTAACGCCGCCTTTTGCACAAAACATAACATTACGACACTGCCGTAGCGTGTATTTTTAGCTGGACTTTTATTGTATACGTTGCTATAGTATACGTAAAACGTGCTTTTTTGTTAAAGAAAATATAAACATTATTTCTACTTACGCTTTCAAGTTGCTGATTCTCAGCAAAGCTGCTTAGTACACAGGTTGTTTTCAAAGACGGCTGGTGTGGATATCTGTCTCCAATTCTAATATTTTCTGATAATGAAGACGACGTGAAGAAACTCAGCGTTAGGTCCAACCTCAATGGTAGACCTTTCGTAACTGATTGAAGCTGTTACAGACCTCTTGGAGTTCGATCCATAATTCGCCCATCATTGCGCATGCCTCGGAAATAAACACTTTCAATGCAAAAGCCTGTAATGCTTGACGTCATAACAGTATGAATATCCATTTCGTTAATATTTAAAAGCACAATTTTGCGTTTATAATTACATAAAAAAAACTTCAAATATTTGAAAAAAACATTCGTAATTAATGAAAATATTTCATAAAACATAAAAATATCACGATGCCATATGATTGCAGATAAAAACGAATAACACGTCTCTCATCTTATTGTTTCATATTTTAATTAATAATACAACACCTAAAAATATTAAAAAAGAACAGAAGGTGTTAAACATTGTAGTTTTCTATTTCTTCTTGAGCTGAATTGTTGATTACGCAATTTTACCTGAATCTAAGCTCAAACTAATAAAGATTGTTTTATCAAATAGAAGTAGGATTGATAATTTTTCACAAACATAATTTTTATTACACTTTAAAGTTGACAACGAAAGTATTGATTTTTTATTAAAGTTTTTTTTACTTGCGGATTTAATACAAATTATTTGAACTTTATCCAAACGTATCGTTGACTGTAAGCATATGGAATTTGAGAAATTCAACATCTTATTTTAATTTCTTTAAATACATTTATAACGTATTCTCGTTATACGTAAAAATATACAAGAAGTTTTTTAAATAATTCTCATTCATTATAGAATATTACAGCAACAACCTGTGAACATTATAAAGTAATTCATCTATCAACACGTGTCCTTTAACACTAAATAAATTATTTATACATAAGATAGCTTTAGCTTGCTGAATAATATTTGTTGTTGGATTTCAACTCTCACTAAAAAAGTTATCATCAAAACACATAATGTGTCGTCATTTTAGCGAATTGTGGTATATCTATTATAAATCCAATAGTAATTTTAATCGATATTTGAATTTATAGAATGAAATAATCAGTATAGAGAAAAAAAATCCTTGAATCATTAAAGCTACGTATACACTTAGTGGCAAATGTCGCGGGACATGAGACTCAACATCTACGTTCATATGTCGGGAACAATGTAACGGAAATTTTTGTTTGTGTTCACACAATGACTTACGTCAGACTTCGCAGAAATGTCACCCGTTGATATTATATTAGCCAGTGTACACACAAACGGGCGTTAATTGATTTTATTTAATGCAAACAATGTTTACAACAAGTTAAGTTATATTATAATTTTCATTAGGTTCCTACAAAAAAATACGCTCATTTAGTTTATTTGCGATGGTTAGACAAAACCTTATTTTGAAAAACGTCATAATATAACAAAATAATATGTATTAAACATATAGCAAAACAAAACTTGAAAGAGAAGAGTATAATCGATACATATATTAATGCGAAATACGATTTTTCTTTCAAATTTATGCATTTCACATTTGCACTCACTTCCAGAGTGTCAACATGCACCATATCTCGTGTCACATAAAAATGCCGCACCATGTTGCGTGCAACATCGAAGGACAGTGCTCAATGGGGGAAAGAACGTTGCAGAGCCACATAGACTATGCTGCGCGTTATGTTGAGGAACATTTTTTCCCTTAATGAATACATGCTTATATTTTTCATCTATATTGGTTCAAGATTGTTTGATTCGATGGTTTTTTATTGCTTTTTTTACATTCGAGATTGCAATGAATTTAATCTTTTATCCTTGGTTAATATTACTTTTTAATTTTATATATTTTTTTGTTGATACTAATATGTTATTTTATTCCTGCTTCAACGTTGAAAATGTTTTAGTAATAACTGGTATCTTACACAGCAATTCTCATATCAATGTGGAACATACTAAAGAATAAATTAAATATTTTAAACATATAAAAAAATGATAGAAAATTTTGTGCGACACCATCGCAAGAATATGCGAATGAGATTACCTTATATATTTTATTGCCATGGTTGAACACCTGCCCTGAAAACTCGAGTATGGCTTTTCATCACTATGTGTGATGTTTTCTGTGCCACCCACTCCTTTTATGCATGAGGTCAGAGTTGTGGAAGCGGGACTGCCTCAACGCGCCAAGTAGTAAGAAAGAGATGAAAAACTTTATAAGATGAGTAAATTTCTTGAGAAAACAGACAGTAGTGACGTCGGTGTATAGAAAAATAAAACCTCGCATAATTCTCACTCGGAAAATATTCAAAATTTATTTCTTGAAAACCTATTTTTTTTCTTGAGACATATTTAATACTGATAAGCTCTGACACTAGAACTAATATTTATTATTTTTATTACATGTATCATACTTATAATTTATATGGTACCTTATTATAAAAAAAACCAAATTAAATACAAATAATCTGAAATTAATAATTATAGATAGCACTGTCATTTAGAAATCTTAATCTGAAAATAGTGGTGAAGTTAAATATTTAATCAGTAATTTCTGAATGTTAGTTTATTGCTGAAGGCATTAAAAAGCAAATCCTTTGATTTTTCACACCAATCAACAAAAAAACATTTCTTTTCGATTTTTATTAATCTCATTTTTAGCACATTGTTTTGTTTTTATTTCCTTATTTTTCATTATATTATATATACAATCGGACTTATAACTTCAATCAAATAAAGCATTTTGCTTAATATTAATCAGGGCTGTGGAGTCGGAGTCGGAGTCGGAGTCACGGAGTCGTGGTATTTTGGCCGGTCACGGACTCTGAGTCGGAGTCGTGAAAAATAAGCGACTCGATTTTTTTTGAAAAATATATTTAATGATGTGTACTCAAACAAAATAGACAAAAGTGTGAACATTTCATGCTTGGCTGACTAAAGATGATCTGATGGTAAACATATTTAAGTTAAAATGAAATTATTGAAAAATATCATCGGAGTCGTTAATTATTTTAAAGCTGGAGTCAGAGTCGGAGTCGTCTTTTTTCACGCGACTCCACAGCCCTGATATTAATTTCTATTATTCATTATTTTAATTTATTAAACAAATATCATAAGTTTAAGTACTCCACTATAATTGGATCCATTGTATACAGTAAACGTTTAGTGGACTTGTATGACAAGGGATGCCTTAAACAACTGACGTGTTTTTTTTTTAAATTAATTACCTTTATTTTATGAATTGTATGAATGTTTGAAAAAAAAGTCACCATTAAAAATACGTTGCTAGCAACATAACATATGTTTCTGTTTTGATTTCTAAACATTATCACTCAGTCATAAGAGTGAGTATAATATTCTACAGCGACACCTATAATTAAGACAAATTATGAATTGACTTATTTACAAACATTCGTTTAATGAATAAAATCTAGATTAATAGAATTTTTAAAACATCCCAGTAGAGCTAATCACTCATAATTATAATAATTTATTGTATCTGTAAAAATGAACACGGAATCAGTGGCGTGCTTTAGAAGTGACCACACTTTGTTTAAATAAAACTATTATAATATTTATTTTTGAAAATTTTATTTAACGATAGCAAAAGCATATACACTAATATACTTTTTTATAAATTCTCCATTTAACAGTTACTATTTCAACATTTAGTTAGCTATAAATGTTCAATAAATACTGTGAAATGACATTTATTTAGTAGAAGTACATTGAAATAAGAAAAAAGTAACAAAGTACCTAATTCTGCGATAATTATAAAACATAATTTATACCCATCGACTTCAAGCCATCTTCAGAACTATTAATGTAGTTATAAACTACTACTTTCATATATAAAATTCAATTTTCTTCTGAATCAAATGTTAAAGCTATAATATTGTTTTCTATATTTTTTTCCATATCCGCTCACTAGTCGGAGCATATGGCCACTACATAATTCCTCCAAGATTCTCTGTTCCCCGCCAGTCTTCTTGCTTCCTCGCATGTCATTCCAGCGTCTCATAGCTCCGCCGAGTACATCATATAGATCAGGGTTTTCCAAACTATGTTCCGCGGAACACTAGTGTTCAGTGGTACCTATATAGGTATTCCGCGAAAATTTATAATGTTAATATACACTGCAACACATTTATTTAAGCATCTTCTGATTCGTATTAAAAATTGAGTGATGGAAAATATCTACTGATGTCAAATATCTAGGTACATGTGGAGATTTTTAATTACTAAGAGATTTGTTTCCACATATTTCTATGTAACATGCTTTAAAAATAATAAATCAATAAATAATTAGTGAATTAATAAAGACATATTTTTTTTTAATTTTTACTATGATGACATATTTTACCCGACCTAAAAAATAAGTTGCGTTCCGATAGCATTGTCAGATTTACGAATTGTTCCATCGCACAATACGTTCCACGTATTGTGCAATGTTTGTTGTGTGCGATGTTGTTGCGTTATTGTGCAATTGTTCCACAGACTTCCACGAAGGCGAAATCCATCCTGTTGGGACAATAATCAAAATCCAGGCTTTCTTGAGGCATCCGCAGCAAATGTCTATTGTCCAAGCCAGGTCCATCTTCGCTTTTTCACTTTAGACGTAATTAACGGCTGTTTAGTTTTTCGATTAGTTGACGGAATATTGCCTCGTTTCTTTCTACGATTACTTTTGCTTGTGTCTTTTGGACGGCGCACACAAGTAATGAAACTTTTTGCTGTACGAATTGTTACGGAACACGTTTTTAGCAATCTCACGTTACTAGCATACTAAACTGAATTAAAATTTGCCAATTCGCACTGAGTTTTATTAAACCGATGCTTTTTTGTGCTATTCCCAAAGTTAGTTAATGCTATTTAAATATTATGCAACTGAAGTATCCATTGTTTGTCAAAACCTATAACGGGTTATGGTTATTTCAAGATAATGGCGTTTGGTTATTCCAACATAAATTATTTTGTTTCATAAGCTTTGTCAAATCCTATTGTTTATGAGATTTGCTTCATTTTCATTTTTTTCTTCTCCGCATCAGACTTTTGAATTTGATCATAGGTTTACATTGCCAATAAACACAGATATCGACTATAAATAATTATAATACAACCAACGTAGATGTTTTCAAATAAAAGATATATTATTTTTTACTGTTTATTTGAAAATAAATATTTTATAACAATAAACTTAACAAATGTAACAGCGTTCATTTTTTTATCAAACCAGATTATCAAAAATCTAGATTTGCGTTTAGTTTAACATTTTTTTTCTAAACATACGAATAAATATTATTATTTAAAATAAATTAGTGTCATAAATGCAATAATAAATTAATATTTTTATAAAGTCACTTTACGTTAATAAATAGCTGTAACTTACGCGAAAAATAAATTATTAGTCATATATTATTTTATTATAATTATATTAAGAATTAGTCCACTAAAAACTATTTTATAAATAATATTATATGTCTTCGTAAAAGTTATAAATTGGAAAATTCCTCCGCATTATTGAAAAACTTCTTTTATAGATTTTAGATTCTGTAATAAAATTCTGATTATACAAGTGATAATTCGTTGTTAAATAAGACTGACTCCTAATTTTCATATTTGATGAAACTGTATTTTTATTTTACAATAAGAAAAAAATATCTTGATTTAACCGTGTTAGTGTCAATCGAAGTATAGATAAAGATATTTTTTGAATTGCTTATGACTATATAAAAGTTTCCCACTTACTCAAATATAGCCCTGGTTTGTTTTTTTTTATATCCATAGTATCTTAAATTTTCCATGTAAAGATGTTTACATGGTTATCTCAAAAGCATAAAATTCAATTCTAAAAAGGCTTAGGATATAGTTAAGTCATCCAACATATCATTCATTCAAATGACAATAAGTCCAATAAAAAAAAAACATTATTTACTTATATAATTTATAAAAAAAAATATTTACAGCTTATTAATGATAATAAATGCACTTTTGGGCATATTGACACTTTCAATACGCCACAAATAATCAATCATTTTTTTAAATACTTAAAAAATAACAATTTAACAGTTCACGCCCTCCATTTTTAATTTTCAATAAAAATTAGATGCAGCTTGAAAACAAACATTTTTAAACCGTTTATATTTTTTTCGATTTAATTGAACTAAAGCGTAAAATAAAGAATTTAATATTTTCATAGTTCATTTTTCATTTTTTTATTTGACTGAAACCACAAAAGTTTTATTCTCGGAATCTTAAGCAACTCTTTAAACCAGTCCTGATACGTAATATATATTTAAAAATACGATTCCGGAATTATTTAAAATACATTTCTCTATGTTTTAATAACTATCCAATAAAATGTACTTTCTCTTTCATACAAATATATTTAATTATTGTTTATAAACAGTGTTCTTATACCTAATTCTAACAATTCTATAGTATATTTATAAATTTTCAACCACTGTAGCATTGAAAAGACATTATTTAACGACTATTTGGCAGTCAAATGCTGGTTTTAAAGTAGTAAAATAGATAGCTACTAAATCACAATTAAAATAAACTCACTAAGAAAAAAAACTAATCGCTAAAAACTAAAAATCTTTTAACAAATATGACGATGGCCATTTAATTTTTATCAACCCGCAATCTTAAACATTCATCACTTTTCATTTTGTACACTAAATTTATTTATATTTACTAAAATAATAATGAAGAATATGTATTTTCTATGAAAATAAAACAGAGACTCGCTCACAAAAGAGCAGATAAAAATTTCAAGTATTATTATTCATCTGATTTTAATACTTTGTAATAATAATTTGAAAATAGAATTTTATTTTTAATTATGATTATTACTCACGTGAAACTTTCAAACTATATTCGAAATTCAAATTAAATTTTGTTTTGAATCGATTACGTGTGATTAAAATGATGTATTCCATTTTTAAAATTTCACATTATGTCGTCATCTAATGAAATTCAAGCCGAATTTAAAACTTATAGGAAAGTTATAAAGTTAGATATTCCATAATATTATGTACAATGTTTTATAACGGGGACTACATAACGTGCATAAAATCAATGCACTCCAGTAATGCTCTTTAGCCATGGCTTGTAGAAGGTCGTTCTCATGTATACTCCTGGTAAATATGGAGCGGCACATTTAATCCCGTGGGAAACTGTACCCACCAGCTCCCAGCGACCGTCGGGGCGTTGCAGGGTCAAAGGGCCACCGCTGTCACCCTGGAAGAAAAACAACATTTTGAATTGTGTAAACAAAATTATATACTTATTTTTTAAACTTAGTAGCTCTTAAATATTTTAGTTTATAATATTATCAGATTTGTTTGTTTAAAACTCGTTCTTCTTTTCTCAGAAGGCAAATTAAATATAAATTGGATGCTGGGTTGGATAAAAATAAATATCGTAGAATAAAATATAATATGGCCCACATTGAAATCGGATAGGGATAAAAAAAAATATTCAACCATCACTTTTACTATCACTTTTGAAAGCTGACAGTTTGCTGTGATTTTTAATTTATCCAATCTTCTATAACGTCAAATATCTCAAAACTAGTAGGTTGTGGTTGGGTCTTTTTTCTTTAATACGACCATTTATCATAATGACTATATATTTTGTATTGTCTTCAAATTTTTTATTGCTGATAAAATAAATCAAGACGTTTATCGATCACAGCAATATTAATTAACCAGAAAAAAAACCAGATGGAAAAGCCTCAACATTTACTAAAAATACCTGATGCGTACTATCTGCCAGAGAGTGTGTGTATGGTGTGCGCTTAAATTCACTTATCTGTGAAAATTCACTATAAAACTTACGTTCATACACCCTTTTTATATGCGTATACGCTGACAATAGGAGAGAGACTGTGTGATTGTGTATTGCTATACAGAAATCTAAATAAATAAAAACATCTTTTTCTTTTTTTTTAGTATGATTTTAACCACGATTGATTAAGTGTCAAACAAATTACGTTAAAACGTAAAAAAAAAGAAATTCTTTGTAGCATTGTGAATTTGAAAAAAAAAATGTAGTAAAAAATATGAAACGCGTATCACAATTTTATTCTAAGCATAACCAGTAATATAACATAGTTATTAATTTTATATTATACTTAAAATGATTTTCCTCAAAATTACCGCCAATCCATCATAAATATCAAAAAAAAAATCATCATGGTAAAAATCACAAAACATACCATTTCATTCGACATCGCAATTTTTTATCTTCAAATTTTCTTTCACAAAAATCACGAATATTCTTTTCATCCTCATGCCAATCTTTTGAAGCTTTAAAATACAGTTAAAAAGCAATTCATTTTATTGATTTTAGTATTACATATAAGTGAATCCGAAATTATTACTAAAAATTTCATCAGTTTCTAATTTTATGTTTAAAATTAATTGTAACAAAATAAAAAAATGTTGATGTTATGGGTGATGAGCACGGTTATAGCTTTTTTGCTTGGGAAGTAAGTTTATCAATTTTTTCAACATAAAAATACCACTATTCAATAATCTATAAATACGAATCATGCTCAAGATGCTCAACAATGTGTTGAGCATCTATCAAAATTTTACAATTTAATACGTTGTTGACACTTTGTATTTTTAAGTGCCGATGTTGAATTCACTCTAAAGTGTTTTGAAAACAGTTTGAGGAGAGATGGGCCAAAAAAAATATTCACGACCAACCCACACAGCACTTTTTCATCACATTTCGAGCACTGTGTGTGAATACAAAAATGAACTATTACATCAAGTCGAGTTTCATTCTGGAATAAATATATGGGAAATTGGAAAAAAAAATTGAAAATGTATACGAAGAAATGATAAGCAGATCATAAACAACGAACGATGAAATTCTTTATTATAAACATAAACTGGAATATGTTAAATTCAACAAAAAACATTGTTATTTTCACCATATTAAAATGAAATCCTACTAAATTAATACAGTTTCAATCTATAGATTATTACTATTTTGAATCAGTTACTATAATATAAATTAATTTTCGTCACCAAATTATTTATTTATAAATAACATGTAATATTTTATTTTAAAAAAATCTATCGTGTAATTGACAATACAATATATGGGCCCTCACGAGGTGAAGTGAGTCAAATGGTAAAAAAAAATCTTGGACTTTTAAGTATTATACAATCACGTCTTTATTTGGTGTTTTGGTGGATTGTATATTTTTTTTTACGAATGTAACACTATTGCAATATGTATTATCTGAGGTCACTTCACTTTCACGATACTTTAAAACTTGTAGAATATTACAACATATTTAAAAACAAGTATAAAATACCACTTGAATCACTTAACTTGTAATAGGCCCATATGTAGTTCCGACGATTGCGGGAAACCGAAGTATACATAAATATTATATTAGTTCAATGTCTTTCCAAAATATCTGTTACTTTATATATAGTGTCTTATATATATTTATTCCCGTGAGCAGTTTTCTTCGCTAAAATTAGTTAAACGATTCTGCATGTTGTTCGATTTCACCACAATATTTATATCATCATCACAAATGATACTATAATTCCGTCCCGCTAATTTCATCCTAATTTGTGACTAAACTGCTTCCTTCTCTTTACTACCTTACTCAACCATTAAGCATTGTTAGCTCATTTGCTATTCATAATAATAAATCAAATTTTATAATGTAATATTAAAAATATCACTTTTTATTTTATGAAGAACTACCGAGTACCCGGCATGCTTTGCAATACCACTCAAAGAAAGAAAGTGTTCTTGATTTAATTGTGTTTATTGAAGTGCTTTTGGATACACAATATAGTATTGCATAGGAATGATAAGAAAAACTGCTTGGATATAAAGCGAACCCCATTGTTAACTATTGGCAGCCTACCGCTGGGTCTACTCATTCAGAAACCTTTGCGGGCGTCCGCAAAACGACTCACCAAAGTTTTATCGAAATTGTATGAACGGTATGGGAACGCATACGAGACAAACAAACAATCAAACATTCATTTATATATATATCGACTGTGGAAAGGAAAAAGGACGTAACCCACACATAGAAAATTTTACAGGAGGCGCAAAAAACGTGTTTTGATGATTTTGGGCCATATGCAAATTATGAATTATACACCACCTTGAAGTGCACATAGACTGGTGTTTAATTGACATAATCTAATATTAATTAAAGAAATTGTCAAGGAAAAACCTTTATTTCAGTCTTTTTTCTTGGTTTTAATTTTTTTCAAGGTAATCTTTTTCAAACTTAAAACCTAAATTTAAATAATAATTCAGCATTTGCAGCTTGCATCCTTTTGATAGAACGTGTATCAAGTTTACATTGTGATTATCGAAAAACCTGTTTTCAAAAAAACTGTGGGTTACGTCCTTTTTCCTTTCCGCAGTCGATATATATTTATATATTCTGTACTCTCTTACTCTTACTATAAATTCTTGACTCTTAAAACAACTGTCTTAAATTACAAACAAACAACATCATTTACCCCGTCTAGCCTTGTGGGCGAGGTTTGTGTGTGTAATCAAGTCATACCTGCATTCAAATATATGTATGCTTGCACTCACTACAAACAAACGACAATTGCATCATATATTTCCTTGGCATACTTGCTACCATAGCAAATGAACTTACATAGAATCCTAAAGGAGCACATCATGAGGGGATTAAAACGGAGAAGTGGTTAGAAAAACGCACCCTAGTCACCTTATATTAAAATCGGCTTAGGGTTGCGTGGGAATAAACAAAAATATTACAGACGTTCATATCGATGGCTTTACTAAGCACTATGGGACTTCATAATGTTACTTCTATAAATTTGTTTTCTTTAGATATGGCTGACCAAAGTTTTGACGCATCTAAAGTGCGTCGTAAAAAAGTGATCACTATGTTTGTGTTATCCTTTTAGTGAATCAATTAGTCCTTTATCTCAATTCAATTCAAATTTATTACAACTAGACAAAACCGTACAACGATATTTCAATTTGTATATACATATATGAAAATGACAGTTATCCTTTTGTGAAGCTATATAAGAGATGCATTTGAATATAATGATTATTACATACATCTTAAAACATCAAATCGTTGAAGTATCGTTTTATAGAACTAGGTCATCGAATCCTTTGATACAAATCCATGAATTAATAATTAAATAGTTTCATATCTGTCAATTATTATGAGATGTCTGTATATTCAAGTTATTCTGCATATGAGACACATGTCCATTTAAACAATAGTTTTAAATGATGTTTTTACATAGGATGGAAGTGTATTATTCTAATTAATTTCAATTAAATTAAAAGGAAGCATTTATGTAAATCATTTCCACTTCGTGATCACGGCTGATAAATCACACGTTCAAATGTTGAATATTGCTGGCGTCATTGTTATATAGAAATGATGCTGTTGTGAAGGTTTTAGTCAAAATATCTGTGATACAACTAGGCATCAATATATAATAGCCATTAAATTAAATTAAATAACTATAAAAACTTATCCAATGTTCCCAAAACTATTCGTTTCAAATTCGACTCGCATCCTTTCGAAATGGGACCTAGTTTAATTGGATAAAGCCCAGATATATCTGTGGATTCAAGTAGCCATTCTCGTGTAACTCTGTGTTGAGTTGGAACGGGAAAACTGTTGACGTCATAGAACACCTGAGTCTCCTACAAAGTGCTCCTCTACATAGCTAGCTGCTTACACTTCATACAGTTTACTATGTCTGGTATGAACCATCCCCTAACAATGAGTGTGTATTGATTTAACAACGCTCTCAGGAAATCGTTAAGTGAGAGTAATGGTCACAAAGTATCGTAAAAAATGGATAAAGATCGAAGAGTTGAATGACATATTAAAAAAACAAACAAAAGAAACTGTGTTTAGTTATTTAACGGATTGATTTATCGGTGGCAGCGTTAAATTCGTGTGTTTTTTTGCTGTGTATTTTTATGCATAGAGTATAGACAGGTTTGTGGAAAGTCTTATCGGAAAAATGAATGCAAATATTCTACCTCGCATAAAAAAATACATTTAAGCGAGTATTTTCATCAACAAATTCACAGTAGTTTTTGTATAAATACACACTTTTTTTACATGACAATATCATTTAAAACCCGCCCCTACATTCGTACAGTGGTCCTTTTTTGATGACGGGGTGTTACGCAGTTTTTCAACCTCTATTTTTACGGATATGGTAAGGATACAAAGCTGCGACTATGAAAAGGACAAGTAGTTAGCTTATCGCTCTCGATACGCGCTGTTTGAAGTATTGAATATATATTTGGGAAAGAACACTACAGAAATCCACTCTTTTGACAACAAACCCATCAGAACTAAATCAGTAACTCGTACGAGAACTTCAGCAATATTGCAACTCAAATTCATTGACTACACAGCAATAAGACTGTATACTTATCTTCAATTATTATTCATACTTGAATAATTATCGATTTAATAAAAACTAAACAGAATTAAGCACGTTGCTTCCTTTGAATATTCATTCTGACAAACATAACATGACAGCGTCTTATTACTTTTTTACCATTCTGACGATTATTATCAATAACCAAACTAATTAAACCAGTATACAGTAAGTCTTAGTTACGAGTTACGTGAATTCGTACTTACGCGATAAAAAAAAATAAAAAGTTTTTTCATGAAGCTACATTTTGTTCCGCGACGTATTTTAAAATAAATATTATATGAATGTGTGAGATATGTGTCCATTGTTCAATCAATGGATCAAGGTGTTATACAAACATGTACAAATTTTTTCCAGCGAAATGCAATTAAGCATAATTCTGAAAATAGTAGGAATTTTTTAAAATTCGGTGACGTCTCAAGTGAAATTTCAATATCTTTCATGAGTAACGTATAGAAGATGTTGAAATCTAATTGAACATGATTTAGTTAATTTAATCGACAGTAGTTGTTGAACGGAAATTAGCAATGTAGTTTTTATAGAACTTGAAAACCAAAAAAAATAATACTTTTGCTTAGAAAAGACAGCAGAAGCAAATTAAAACCAAGAAGTAGGCTGAAAAAATCAATATTATCGAATTTGGATTGGTTGACTTAGAGGTCCAATCAAAACCTCGATTTCAAACGGTTTGCGAAAGTGTCGGAAGCAGTGAATGATAGTATTGTATGTTATACGAAAAAGGAAAAAAAGGTAGAAGGCAAACAGTACTAGACGAGTAATTTAATAAGAATAACTAGCTGTAAACCCATTGCCCAGCAACGTGAGATTTTTGTTGCATTGTGTTTAATTTTATTTAGTTTATTTTTTTTTTATTTTTTTTTTTATTATTATTTTTTTTTATTTAATTTAATTTTATTTAATTTTATTTTAATTTATTTTATATTATTTTATTTTATTTTATTAAAAAAAGTGGAGACTGGAAGGTCGAGGACACCCTACACACACTCATTCGGACAAACGGACCTTATCGACTATTAATATATAGATAGTTTGTATTTAAATGTATGTACGTATCTGTTTTATTCTAAATGTCTTCTGACACTAAACACACGTTATTTTAAAAATTGCTAGATTTCATGTTTTATTTGAACTACGCAAAAACATTATTAATCACATTATTCGAGGACTTTATGTAATATATAAATAATCGTTGTTAACTATATTATTTGCAATATTCGAGATAATCCAATTTATATATAAAAAAATTCATGTGTTGGAATTTTCACAAACTCATATTACGAAAAGAAAACTAGTTTTCATGTATACAAATATGTTAAAGAGATTATCTCCACCGGATACAAGAATATTCTTAGGGCATTTACCTACTACATTTTTAAAATAAAAGCTACGCCAATGCGAGAGTTAATTTACCACATTAAAATTCGGTTTATCCTCCTTTGAAATACGAATTTTACGAGAATCCCGGCTCACATGTGCTTCGTAATTACCTACTTATATTCTAAGCCAGTGCTACTCAAACGCCGGCCCGCAGTCAAAGACGTAAAGGCACGTACATATTTTAACACGATCCACGCTAGCGAGGTATGAGATGGAAAATGAAACGAGTCACTAGGTAACGCGGAAAATATTTGCACATCGTTAAAGTTTGAGTAGAACTGTTCTCAGGATTTCTTTTAATTTATTATTAGCGTTCTTGTGTGTACAAAGAGATTAAATTCTTTCGTAATATCTCGCCACATTAGGCATCCTTTGAATAATATATACCTGAGTATCATCATTCACTACTACTCACTATCCACTAGGGCTTGAACAAAAACCGACTTTTGAAAAAACCGGTTTTCGAATGTCAATATTGTTATTTTTACAAAAAAATGGATAATTCAATTAAAATATCGAGAAAATGTTCAATTTTGTTATGTTGTTTATTTACATACATAACAATACACAACAAGAATTTTTTTGTGTAACTGTTCAGAAAATATGATTTAAGAAAACACATAGCTGATCGTTTTGTAACAAAATTTCCTGATATCGAAAATACCTTTTCGCTGGGTAATGGTGTGTGGCATATGGTCTTGAAACCATCAAATAAAAGATACAAATTTTCTGTCCTTTTGTTTATAGACTCGTTTATGGAAAATTCGGCACAACCGAAGCTGAAACCCCGGTTTTCGAATGTCACAAGTTTAGCCAAAGTTTTTTAAAACCGACAAGCTCTACTACCCACCGTATTTGTTCATATCATTTGAGACGCCTGTTGAAAGGGCTGTCCGATCGACCAACTCATTTCATATAAAAAAGTTTAGCTTTTAGTTTTATTGATTGATTAATATTTGCAACGTTTATTTTAACATTTAAGTAATTTAATGTTCAAAGTTTATACCTACATCCATATATTAATAGCGGATAATGTTTGTAGCTTAGAAGAATTTAATTATGATGGATTCCATAAATATTTAAAAAAAAATAACAAAATCAAAATAAGTAAGCGGCAACGAGTTTCGCTGATAATTGAATGATAGATAGTTTGATTTTGTTTTCATTTATTCATTTAGAATTATATAACAGTTAAACATCTAGATATTATGTCAAGATGCGAAGTATAAATTGTTTGTGGAAACTATTTATTCACATAGACATAATTTGTTTTAAGTTCAATGTATTTGTTTTATGCTGTATAATATATTTTTTGTGCGGTGTATTTTGTTTAGTAGAAAGGAATCTTTTAAAGTGTTTATGATCTACAAGCACAATAGTCATAATTATCAACATTAAGACTGAAAGAAAACGTAAAAAAAAAGAATTTGGCATTAACCCCTGAACTTAGGTGATCGGACAAGAACCGGTGCTTTCAACTTGGTATAGCTGTTGGCGAAAGCATACTTTCAGTGCGTATAATAAAATAACGTTAAATATGCATAATCAATTTGAAGATCATCATAAATATTCCTAAAAACAAGTTACATTTGAATAATTAGTAAAGTTTATTCATTCTGATTTATTTGAATCGTTCAAATTATGTACATTTACACAAGTTTTGCTACTAACAACCCGGGATTCGCCTTTCGGCATCTTCGGGCGTTCAAGTGCACGGATGAACTTGAACTGACGCTTAATAAATGAGTTTATCGTGTTTAAATAAGAAATAAATGTATCACTAGGTTTAAAGCCATTGCTGGCTCCTTCAGTCGAAATCTTGAATTAAAGTATGCATTTGATTGTTCATGTCGGTAAATTTCTGATTTTTTTATAATGCGAAAAAATCCTCCCATTGGGGGCAGCGGGCCAACAGCTTTTACTTTGATTAAGTAAAATGTGCTCGAGTATGCGTCACTAATATATATATACATGTCATGAAAAACGAGAAGTGAGCTATTTTTTAATAAACATCAGGAAGGTTTTATTCAACTCACCTCACACGAATCCTTTTGGCCATTAGCATATCCTGCACAGAGGAAGGAATTGAGAATCACTTTTGAATGGCCAGCTGTCTGGAACATCTCTTGACAGACGCTGTTTTCTATCACAGGAACCTGAAAGTAGAACCATTGATTTTCATGTTTGTATTACAATCATAAAAAAACAATCCCCTTACTCTACGTTTCTTTGAGTAAAAGTTTGAAGTCATTACTTACTTAAAACTGATATTGTTTCAGCAAAAGGCTGCAAGTAAATTTTCAAACTAAATTTTTAATAAAATACTAATGAGGTTCAAAAAGTGGACACGAAAAAAATAGTTTTTTGTGTCATCGTTTTACCTGGACTTCTTGTAGAACTGATGGTACTCCTCCTCCATACTTCAACCTTCCCCATCCAGTGACAGTGGCAACTCTTCCGCGGAAGTCAGCAGCATCAGGAGGCATACAGATTGGCACTAAAATGAAGAAGGAAAAACGATTAAACTACCCTATTTATTAACATATCGTAAATCTTTTCCTCTAAAAACTTCAATAAAAATATTATATGAGACACTATTTTTTGACCAATAAAATATGTATGTGCATTCGATCGGTATTTCGACATCACGCCATTGCAGAACTATGTAGTTCTGTCTATGCCGTAAAATAATACAATTATAATTATTGTTATATCAATGTTAAATAGTATATTTGGCTAACAAGGTTCGGCAATTATCAACAAAATAAAGTATTTAAATAAGAAAAATATGTTTTTTAACATTATCGAAAGTAAATCAGCAAATGTTTTCATATATCGACTGTGGAAAGGAAAAAGGATGTAACCCACACATATCAAATTTTACAGGAGGCGCTAAAAACGTGTTTTGATGATTTTGTGACATATGCAAATTATAAATTATACACAACCTTGAAGTGCACGGATACTTCTAAACTGGTGTTAAATCGACATAACCTAATATTAATTGAAGAAATTGTCTCGGAAAAACCTTTATTTCAGTGTTTTTTCTTGGTTTTAATTTTTTACAAGGTCGTCTTTTTAAAACTTAAAAGCTAAATTTAGATACTTATTCGGCATTTTCAGTTTCCATCCTTTTGATAGAATGTGTGTCAAGTTGTATACATTGTGATTAACGAAAAAAAGCTGTTTTGGAAAATTGAGGGTTACGTCCTTTTTCCTTTCCACAGTCGATATAGAAAACGCAGATCATTTTAGCAGTGTTTAAAATGTTTTTTTTTTTATTTTAATAACGATATCAAATATTTCAAATTCGTATTTATATCTCCACTGTAATTTTTACCATTCTAACTTTACAATGGAATTTACATTTTCTTTTTTCAATATTCACACAAAATATACATTGTTATTGAGTTAAAATTATTTTTCAAATCGCAACGACGAAATTATTATTGTCAATATTATGAATAATATAGTCCAGGAATTAAACAAAACAAAAATTTGATCTTTCAGCTTCCCACCGTCGAAATTTTAAATTATATTTATAGTTTCCAAAGAGCTTATATAATAATCATTTTAATACAGGAAGTAAATAGAGCGGGAGTTTAAAGACTGAGAGCACATACCCTGCGGCAAAAATATGACGTAATTCAATTTATTTTACAAGATAAAGACGTCACAGTTTCCGATTATTAATCATAACTGCCTTGTTAACCCCTCATAGATAAGCAACCTGTATTTTTTTATAATTTTATTTAATCGTAGAAATAATGATCCATTAGTATTTATAGTTAATAAGTGTACATATTATAATTTAAGATTTCAACTGAAGGTGCTTTGTGAAATTTCAATATTAAATTTGAATCGTTCAAATTATGTACATTCGCACAGATTCTGTCAGTTCACAGACGAACAGTCAGTTCAAGTTCATCCATGCACTTGATCGCCTGAAGATGCCGAAAGGCGAAACCTGGGTCGTTAGTGGAAAAAATCTGTGCACATGTACATCATTTGAACGATTCAAATTTTGTACATATTATATTCAAAACTGTTTGAGAGACTCTTGATTGTTTACACATGTATAATCAAAAGTCGAGAAATTGCACCCTGTGGAACAATGTAATCACATATTATTTTTTTTACCATCAGACCTGCAGTGTTGAAATTGCTCATTGTAGTAAGTTTATTGGACCAATTTCATTTTTTTTAATATGTCATCTTTTTAATATGTAAAAATCATCGTACAAAGGAAAATGGTCATAAGCAAGGCCAAATCACGATTGAATATGTTTTATTGCCAGAAATTCAATTTGGATCGAAAATCAAAAAAAAAATATTTTGCAAAGATCACTTGAGACCAGTGGCGGCCGGTCAATGTGGCATTGGATCAATGCACCCCTTGTATATGCAGGGGTGGTTATATTTCATAAAATAATATTCAAACATAAAATTTAGACCATTCACTCATTTTAATTTCTTCATGTATAAATATTTTAGAATATTTTATTTTATTTTATTTTACACAATAAAAACATGAAAAATTTAAAATGATTGAATGGTACAAATGTTATGTTTGAATATTATTTCATTAAATATAACCGCCCTTGCATATACAAGGGGTGCATTCATCCAATGCCACATTGACCGGCCGCTACTGCTTGAAACGATTGGTATGGCATGCTTTTTATGTCACCTATACTTGAATTAAGTTGAGATAAATACGAGAAAATCTTTTGCTTGCTGAGAATTGTTCAATTATTGACAACTAAAGCTAGTTGGTTTTCAAAGACCGGGTCTTTAAGCTTGGATTTTCAGTGAAATTTGCGACATTTGAAAGGCGATTTTTTAACATGGTAATCAGGTTTCTAATATAAGATCATTATCAGTTTTATTTATTATTTCACCAAGACCGTTATAAATTATTTGATTTGATACTCACTTGGTAATAAATAAAACGAGATGAAATTCATATTTCATGTTTAATTATCAGTCTATTCACCAACGCGTTGAAAATAATATACATATTTAGTTTAATTTTGTGAATATTTTTGTTGTACCTTTTGACGGAAATACATTTCTGCAGTAGGAGGCAAGTGTAATCATCCCACGACTGAATATGGACGTTAAATAATATTAAAGTACTTTTTAGTAGCAGAGTTTATAATAAATAATAAAAAAGTACTTTTTTGGTGGAACATCGAAAACCGGGCAAAACAGAGTTTTATGATATACATATTTTATTCAGTTTAAAAGTCGGTTTTGAATAAAGCTTGTTGAAAACGTAAAAAAATATTATATCTTTCGATGGATTCGGCGGTAACTTTGTGGAAGTTCGTTTTATTATAAAATAAGTTAGATCATTCCACGTATTGTGCTACAAACTGTGACACGTGTTTCGCTTCTTTCAGAGGCATCCTCAGACTTTCTTACTTTTACAAATGCTTGCTTAAGTACGAAAAAAAAAGTAAGAAAGTCTGAGGATGCCTCTGAAAGAGGCGAAACATGTGTCATAGTTTGTAGCATAATACTTGGAATAATCTAAGTTATTTTATATTAAATATCTGTACTTACAGCCGTAATATTAATTTTCGGGGTCTCATATAAGTTAAAAGGCATTTGAATGTTTATAATAGTAGAGCAAATAATATGGTTTGCCATCATTATTAATAAGTATAATACTAAAATGACTACAAAGGTTACTATATATAAATTACAGTAAATAATATACCGAACGGTGGCCCCCTAGGCAATCGCCTAGCTGGCATATCCCTACAGTACTGTATGTTTTATTACAAGCTTTGATAAATCCCATTTGTATATCAAACAGGCATATCTTACGTTTATAATAACAGATTAAAACCCCACATTCTAGAAATATATATTTACATTTTATATTCTTGATAAATACGATTTTTTTCTAACAATAATTTTAAGAGCTTTACATAATTTCAATTTATCAGATGCCTGTACAAACGAAGCAACATGCCAAGCAAAGTTGAACCATTTAAGATTTGTTTTATTTATAATACCAATGTGTAGTATGTAGACTAATTTTGGAGTTTATTTCGACAGTAGTTTTGCTAAGATAACTGCTTGTTACTCAGGTACTCAAGCCTTTCTTTTTCAAAGATTAGTGATTAACTAATCGCCTGCTGTGGCCCAGTTGGTTAGAGCTTGCTCTACCGATCGCCCAGGTCTCGATTCCCGGTAAGATCACAGTGAATTTGAGAATTATTCAATTCTAAGTTGTGATCGAAGACTGGATGTTTGTGATGTAAATTCACATTATTTCCTCTCCTCCTATCCTTCTGATCCTTTAATAACTTGGTGTAGCAATAGCGATTAGTCAATCATTAGTACTGTTCTAGCCATGTCCTTCTTTCCCTAATACTCACTTTGAAATAAAAACGAGGTCGAGCGACTGAGTAATAAGCAGTTCTCGTGGAAAAAACATCTGCTGAGATACCTCCATTAGGAGGCCATAAGCTTCACATTGGGAGTGGTCATGGATAAAAAAAAATCACTTTAACTACGCTACATTTTTATTATCGTATTTTTAGAATACGATTATAAGCAATTTATGAAACGTTAGCAATGCACCCAAAGCTTACGACATTGACCACTCGAACACGGACCAGTGGCGTAGCTGGAAATTCGCTGTCTTCATGCAAACGTCACACAAGGCGTTCTCTCTTGAAAGCTATAAATTTGGGGGAAAGTTTTTGATCGGCTTTTAAACTTTTCATGACTCCTTTATTAGGTGGCTACGCCGCTGCTACGGACTCGGGACATGATTTGACTAGTATAATAATGTTAATTTTACCGATATGTGTGTCGTACGTAACAGGGCTGTCCAACTCCAGCAATGCAAGATCGTTCTCGAAGGTTGCTGCGTCATACTGCCGGTGGACGATGACTCTTCGGACATTCTTCGTCACAGATCGCTTTGACTCCAGTTCACCGGATATATCGAACTCGCCGAAGACTGCTACCAATGAAGCCAGGAACCTGTGTAAAAGGAAAATATATTTCAAAACATGGTACATAAATATTTTAATTTTGAACTTTTAAATCAGGACTTCACAGAGTGTATCCCGTGTGACTTTTTGATTTGTCCCGCGAGTGTTACGTTAAATCTGTACTTATTTTTTTTTCATGTAGAGCAGCGATTTCCAACCTGGGAGGCGTGGATTATTGCAAAGGGAGGCGCGAACAATCCAAAATATTTATTTACCCTTTTAAACGTGTCTTGACAACTATATAAAATAAAGGATGGGGAGACGCGAAGATATTTTTTTCTTCAAAGGGAGGCACAGTAACATAAAGGTTGGAAACCACCGATGTAGGATATTAACTATTTTAGGCGCTTCTTGGATTTTAAGAAAACTTAAATAAAAATTGAATCCATTTAAAGATCATTTCCGTGTAACCCGGACGCTGTTCTCGTAAATATGCACTTTGAATTAATATATTTCCAAGAAAATCTGAAAGCAAAAGCATCTTATTTTGATAATAATTTTATTGAATTCTACATAGGACTTTCACTTGAGGCAGCTATTTCCAACCTGGGAGGCTTTTTTCCTTTTTCAACCTTTTTCAACATTCAACCTTTTTCTTCAAAGGGAGGCGCAGTAACATAAAGGTTGGAAACCACTGACTTGATGTATATCCAAATACAGTTAAACATGCTCATCAAATGGCTTCTTTACTTGAAAGTACTTATAATTGTGAAAAAAAAATTCTGCAATGAGTATATTAACCACTTGAATGCCAAGCGGACACCGGTGTCCTGAACATATGCAAGCAAATACGGATGCCAAGACATTTAAAAAATCAAATACTTGGTTTTCTAATAGAATATAAGCAATATTTTGATGAATATGTATAGTGCCATCTACACTGAGTCAATATAGTTTTTTAAAATATCGAATTCAAGTGTATATTAGGCAAAATTATTTTTCTCAAAAACATGCAGTATCTCTGGGACATATTAATGATTTATTTGCGCGGTATTCAAACGGTTAATAAATCAAACTTGAGATTGAAATTAACAGACAGCAATATCGCGCCTGTTTTGCGTATTCACACAACAACATTTGAGCCTAGATTTCAAAAATTATTTTCAAACAAACAATTCCTAAAATCACATAGTGAAAAAAAAATTTTTTTTGGTAGAAATAATTATTAAGTAAAGGTAGAGTAATTATAATGTATACATATTTATTATAAATATAAGTTTGAACAACGAAATATATTTTTTATTTTTACTTTGTTTCTTAACAAAAACTATTTCAAAATGGTCTCTTTGACGAAAAAGTTTGTGAACCCCTGATTGAAATCATCACAAATATACATAGTAAATATATTCAAGTAACTCTAACAAGAAACTCAAAATTCAAGCCCATGACACTAAATTCTTCAAATACTAAAAATCATCATTTGACATTGTCATTTAGTAGCACTCAAACCTGGAACCTTATAATCGTTAATCGAATTAGTAACTGGTTACATAATCATAATGAAATAAACGAAATCTTCTCACCCTGGTTGACAATGAGCAGCTGTCGTGACGTATCGATTGGTGATTAAGACTCCACCGCACTTGTTCTTGGTAAACAATCCCAACCAAGTGGATTCCCTGACGAGAACCTGCCAAGGCCAGGATCCAAATGAAGCACCTTTTCCTCCAACTATTCTGCCTGACTTCACCATTGGGCGAACTCCGCACACTGGAAATGGTAAGAAATGTTCAGAATGTAAGGTAATTACGATTGAGAAATGTAAAATAGAAACAGGAATCATTGTTCAAAATATTGATCGTTATTTTATACTTAATTAAAATGTACTCAATACATTTTAACTAGCTACCTCTTCATATTCCAATTTAAATAATAATAAAGAATAATTCAATGAATTATTGATAGTAACTAATAATTATCATTTTATTAGACAAACAGCTATATGTTTCTTTGGGTTACAACGAATTCCTTTTTGTCGGTTGATGTGTGAGACTTAACCATTAGCAATAACTGCAAACAATTATATATTATATAATGGAGTCATAGTGTATCCAAATTTGTTGTGCGTATTGGTTGATTTCAAAAGTAGCTCACACTTTTTTTAAATTCATAAAAAAATGATTGAGTATTTAAAGACAGCTATTAATTAATTCAGAAAATATCTCCATAAACATTTTAAATACTTTTTTATACATTTAAAATAGACCCAAAGAGCTCCTTACATTCTGATAACATAGTTAATATAGTAATAATAATAATCAGTGATGTTCTTCATTTTTGTACGATGGAAAATAACATTAAATATTTTTTAACATCCTACATAAAATAGCAACTGCATGGATTTATAAGTTTATAAGTTTTCATGATGATAATAACTATAATAAATGCAAATCATATTAGGTAACCTGTTTTTTTCAAATATGCAATTCATAATAAGAGGTTTTGTTTCTATATCCTTTTAAAATGATTTGACAGGCCAGTAACTTTACTTAAAAATTAATTTAGTTTGAATAAGATCAAAATTAAAATAATTTTAAGCTCTATGAATTTTATCCAATACTATCTAATACAAGATGAATAGTGTTTGTGTATTATGATAATAAAACAACAACATGTTTCAGTTATAATAGACTTATTAAATAACCATCTGCCACAAACAAAGTGTGATGTTAATGAAAAATATTCTTAGTTTATTGCTGATTATGGCAAACAAAACCCTAATTGTTTATGATTTCATGTGATATAATGATAAAGAATCTTATTGAATAGCTCACGATGCTTAAAATCCCCGGTTGGTGTTTCGGTCGTGTAAGCATCTTCTTCAATAATAGCAGCTTCAGTTGCTATAGTAGTAACTGGGGTGGTCGTCTTTGGTCGTGTTGGTCTCGGTTTTTTGGTAGTCGTTGTTACCTGAAATATTCAATAGATGAATTAAAAGATATCAAATGAATTGTTCCAGTATATTGTGTCACCATTCTGATTCAGCGTTATTTCTTTTGTGTACTGTAATTTTGCGTATCTTTTTAAACAGTGATTACTAATAAAAATCAATTATTTTTCTAAAATAACGTAGATTATATATTTTACTGTGCATATATTTTTAAAAAATGATACTTTTAGACATATATTACAAAATGTATTGGAAAATTATAACTTTCTTATTTTCCAATGATTGTATATAATGTTAGCTTATAGTGACATCTCAGTATGGTTTTTAAAAGTATACAAGAAATAAAGTTATTTTCCTAAGAACTTTACTTTGTAGACATAGATGTCATTTACCACCGAATCATTGAATAATGTTAAGAAAAAGGTTTAAAATGTAATTCTGATAAAGGATTCATAACATACATAAAATTCGTAAAAGTATCCTCAGATGTCAGCGAATTTATTACAAATAATGTAAGAAATCATACATTATAAAAATTTCAAAAATATAATTTATGATAAAACTGCTACAGTTAAATAATAGTTTTTAGATACATTCAAAATTTGTCTCTAATTGTTTATCACAGATTTTCAATTATGTTTGATTTAATCTTAGTTAAGAAACATTAGGAAATACTGACCCTTGTAGGCTTTTTTGTTGTTGTTACTGTTGAAACGGCATTGGGAGAAACTGGTTTCTTTGTGGTGCTACTAGCCCTTACTGGCTTTTTTGTTGTAGTAGTACTAGCTTTTACTGGTTTTTTAGTTGTGTTACCTCCAGGTTTCTTAGTGGTTACACTTGTAGGCTTTTTGGTTGTGGTGTCACCAGTTGGCTTTACTTTATTGCCTCCCTGTTGAGTGATGGTTGTATTCGGTGTTTTATCTAATATGACAATATCATGCAATTCCTGGAAAGTTCCTTGTAGACTTCCAACAATCTTGTTCACAAACAAACTCATTTTATCATCTAAATCTTCATCTTCTTGTAAGAATGCAGGAGTTGTAAACTCAACTTCTTGTAGAATTGTATCACCAATAGTATCCAATGTTACACTACTGTTGAAAGCTGCCGGGTTTGATCCGGTTGCATTCAAATTTGGGTTTCTAACCGGAGGGAAGTTAATGAATTCATCTGGAGAGGTGTGGAAATCAATTTTGTTTGTTGTATCTGGATCGTATTGAGCAATTGTTGGTTTTGGACGAGGTTTGGGAGGTCTATGAGATGATTGAATATTCGTTGGAGTAGCAGATGTTGTGGGCCTCTTTGGAACAGTACTACTGAAAACATATGAGGTAGATGGTGCTTTATTTGTAGTAACTGGTGACACAGTTGTCTTATCTAGATTATTGTAATCATTAGATCCTGGTCTGGTTGAATAATATGACCCTCCAGGAGACGAAAGAGCATTCGGTTTAGGTGTTATTAATACAGTAGGCGCAGGTTTTTCAGATGAAGACACTTGAGGTGAATGTTGTCCTAAATGGATATTATTCGTTGAACTGATGACATTGTTTATTGTCACCAAGTGAACTGGTTTCTTGTGCGGAGGCTCTAACGGAACCTCGATGAAATTTTCATCAGCTTCTACTGGCTGTCTCACTGGATACTTAATCGGTTTCGGTGTTTGACTGTTATAATTCTGAGAATCCAAAGACGATAGTACTATGACTGTTGGAGTTACGCTTGAGAATGTATCCGGGCTTCCGCTTAATACATCATAACTTGGACCGACAACATTATGCACATTAGATAATGGGCGTTTGGTTGGTGTAGCGCTATATACGTAACTTGTTGATGGTGGTTTCCTGTTCGCTGAAGTCGATGAGAGAGTCTCTTGGCTTGATCCCCAATAATCGTCATACGAAAGCGTGGATGAAATAGAGTTACTATTTGTAGATGACTCAACGTCTTCGTCAGTTGTATCTTTGATATGAACTGGACGCTTGGTGAAATAGCTAGAGGTAGATCCATAATTATTTGAGAACTTATCAGTAGAACTGGCATAACCTGGCCGTCTTGTTACTGTAGGACTGTAAACATAGCTTGTCGATGGGGGCTTATAGGTTGTGTATTTATTTGAACCTGTTGTTATATAATGCCCACTTGTCGGATAGTTTTGAGACGTTGATTCGTATGTATCATATCCTATAGGATAGCCACTAGAATATTGTAATGGTGGAGAAGAAGTCCTGTCAACTAATTCTACAGTTGAGTATTTAATTTCAGGAGATTCGGTAACAATAGAAGTAGTTCTATCGTATGTAATAGTTGAAGGATGGGTCTCATTGAGCATGTTCATTATTGATTCAATAGATGCTATCTCTGGCACCGTATCTGAAGCTGTGACGCTGGTTTGAGGCTTGTTGTGTTCTGAATTAAGAGGTTTATTGACAGTTTGAACGAGTACAAACTTATCTTGAGAAATGACAGGTCGCTTAGTCGGTCTTGGTCTAAAGGCTGGCTTTTGATAAATAGGCTTGTGTGTAAAAATGATAGAAGACGGCGTAGTCGAAGGGATCTTTGAATAAAATTGAGTAGCCATCGAAGGTTTCGTTTGCATTGTTGAAACTTGCACACTTTCTCCGGGGTTAATAAAATCGCTCGGTCTTGAAACATCCATTATAACTGAACCATTTCTATCTAACAAAATAGTGTCTGCTTCCTCGTGAGAAATTGTACTATGACTAAACAATCCAGCACTTAACGTATCTATATTTTCTGGAAGAATATCAGCTGTGTCAGCTCCTTCATTTAATAAGCTGTTAGCAATTTGTTCTAAACCACTTGAAGTTAAATCATGGTACTTTTCAGTAGAAGATTCCAAGTGAGTTAAGCTGACAGCCAGTGTCGATGGGTTCTTCACATAATGTTGGCTTACATCCATAACCTGTTCATTGGTCTCATCATCAGGACTTTTGCTGAATGCATTAGTTTCTCTTTCGGTTGTTCTTATTAAGTACATATTAGAACCGCCAATTACATTTCCTACTGCATGAACATTATATTGATCATCTTTAACTGTATCGTCTTCATTTTCTCCTTTGATATGACCTGGCGTTAAAAGACCCTCCGGTTTCTTAATTGCTGCATCGTTGCTGACCATCATAACTACTCCACTTTCCACACTATCTTTCATCACTCCGGGGGTTCCAAATAATTGACAGCACGCACCAAATAAGAATCCATCCATACATGCACCGACTACTTCTCCGTCTCGTTGAGCACATTCATGATTGAACATGCAGATTGCAGGTCCTCTTCTCTCATCCGCTTTGTGTCTTCGAGACGGTCGAGATGGTGTGCAAAATCTGGGTGTTATTCTGTATCCACCAAACATCTTTTTGGGTTCTGGAAAGAAAAATTTATAGCATTAATTTTTATATGGGTATGTCACATGTTATTTTTTACTTTTAACAAGTGAAAGAAAGCTTCACATAAGACAATTTTATTGCATAAAACCTTCATCATAAAAATATTGCAATTTACAGTCACAATAATACACTTTATTTATGCAAATATGCAATAAACAAAATTAAGGATTTCATTATTTATATGTGCCTTCAGAATAACGGTCACTTTCTACTATATAAGAGAGAAATTTTATTAGCATAATAATATTTTTTAGAATAAAAATATACCTAATATTATTAAAACGGTAATTATATATATAAAACTAGGGCAAGAAACCCAATAGTTTTCCTTTTTACAACGAGAAACAAAGGATACTAATTATTTATAATATTTAATGTAGCATAATTTAGTTAAGATAAATTCAATTTCTATTCACTTTTTGATTTTCTACTGCATTAAGTATTTTTTGATTTTTCTGTACATACTTATTCCACAGTTTTGATAAATATCAAGCAATAATAATTTAATAACGGTTTCATTTTTAATGTTGATTGGAACATCCTCCTTCCAAACAGGCAAATCATATCGATTATGAAATTTTGTTGAAACAAAACAATAACGTTAGTTTTGTTTTTACGAATATATTAAAATGTTTCACATTTGACAGTTATCACGAAATTTTTATAAATGTTTCATTTGAGTTTCTCTACGAAAAAAACTGTTTTCTGCTAATTTTCGGTGGTATCATATTATGACGAAAAGTCAGTGGGTGAAGATTATTACTATAATGCGTTTTATAATTGTTTGGATTGGAAAACTTGTTTATGGCCGTCTTACTTTACTAGAAAAAAATACGAATTACCTGACAAAAGTTGAAATTTAACAAAGGATGCCTCTCGGAAATTCAATGTATCTGAGCCGGAAGATCACATAAACACTTTATCAGTATCAATATTCAGAATCAATTCAATCAGTAAATTAAAAAAAATAAGTATCTATAATATGCTTACATGGTATAAGATTTATATTTAATATTTCTGACAAATAATAATACCTATATATGTATGTACTTGTTTCCCGTGTACAGTAGAACCTCGATTATATAATATTTCGTATTCATTTAAGTGTCCCCACTTTATATCATAATGATGTTCTACTTGTAGATTAAAGTAGAACTGACATTTGAAACGCTGGCCGCTCATTCACATAGCTTTACGGAAGTTTCATTTATGTACTCAATTTAATAATTAATATTTCGTTTATGTAAGCAATATGGCGTTTATTACGAAGCAAACTGTTTTTCACATTTAAAAAAACAATGACGAAATAAATTTTCATTAATATCAAATATAGATGCGAACATTAATCCCAGAAAATGATTTTGGCTCAGACAACATACTTTTATATAACGATCTATCACTTCCTCGGTCCGTGATATCGAAGATCTACTATATTTAAAAGTTTCTCCATCTCCTCTTTCAGATTTTTTAAGGATAGCAGGATGGAGTTGGTAAAAGACGAATTGTATTCGCATTGCTCTCCTTCCTTATTGATTACAGTAGGGTTAACACTGGTATCCCACAGAACCTGGGTAGGTGTTTCGCAAACACCTGCATTACTGTTACCGAAAAATTGTAAGGATGATTCCTGGGCTTGGAACACATTTTCCGTAACAACTATACCAGTTAGGGCATCCCGGGATCCCGTTCAATTTTCTGATCCCGAAATCCTGGGATTGACATGGTCGCGATCGCGGGATTTCGGGATTGAGAAATTTTGAGCAAATCCCGAAAATTTATATGATTTTGGAATTGGAAGAGCTAAAACAAAAACGAGATTCTGTGATAATCTGGGGGAAAAGTATAGCAAATTCAGGATTTCAAATTCCTTGGTGGGCTAAAAAAAAAAAAACGACTCACCAAAACTTTCAAACTATACACGATTTCACGTTGAGTGCCCAATCCAGGGATTGAAAATAAGTCAATCCCGAAATCCCGGTAATACAAAAAGGTTTCGGGATTAGATACTCTAATACCAGTAGACTGCATCGCAATAAATTATGAAAATTTGATTGACTTAACAGCTTAACGACCGGACGTTTTTTTTATATATAAAATTTCACCTGGTGAAATAAAATTTTGCGAAAAATTCTCAAATTTTACTGAATTCACCATAATTTGTAAACAAATTGAGATACCTTTACAAAATTTAATTTTCTTAGCTTCCAGATACTTCGCCTATACGCATAAATGAGTCCGCCGGCCAGCAACCTTTGTTTTTCAAAGACTCAAATACGCGTCCGCGGTCGTTAAGCTGTGATTCTGATTTGAAACAAAAATACAAAGATAAGCCATTAGGCTTAAAGGCAGAAAGTATTATTGTTAATTTTTAGAATATACCAGTCATTTGATGATGTGTATATTATTACTTTAATAAGCTGTAATTATTTTATAAAATATTGAAATACCGATTTTGATTAACTCGATTTTAATTGTGATACAAACTACCCACTACCCTCCGTAGTTTTTGCTTTATTTAAACATTTTTTGTAATATCTTAATATTGATATATTCGTTTAGCATTTCAATCCCTAGCAGCAGCGACGGATTACGATATGGGTCGTCGATATAATTTGTTTTTAGTTTTATCTTAAAAACTATAATGCCGTAAGTCTTAAAAAAACAAAATTACGTCACCAAACATCAGCTTTCCTTTTATGGAGCATAAAACATGAAAGACAATGTGTTTCGACGATAAAAATATTGTTAATCGCAATATCATAGACAGGCTCGGAGTAGTTTAGTAAAAAAAACTCGTCCATACTGTTATATTAAAATGTGAATTAGAATTGATAAAAAAAAACATCTTCCGAGTGTCAGAATTTCTCCAATAGTATTTCTAGCTATACTACAAACGTATGAAATTTTACTTACAATATACATCAATCTCTCTAACATGTATAATAAAATATAATACGTAATATATCTAAGTTGTAAGTACCATGTTGAAAAAGTTAAAGAAATCAATTAGTGTTCACGTAAAGTAGATCATATTATGTGACGTAAAGTATCGTTATGTGTGACATATGCATTTACGAACAATTTAAATTAATGCTAAGTCCATAAAACTGTCGAAGCGCTTCGAATTTTTAATTTGGATGTGAAAACTTGTTAATTTTACAATGCGAAAATGTGCCATAATTAGCCAAGACTTTAACTGTTATCTCTTATGTATGAAAATGGCTATGTCACACCTGTATAGTTCTCGTCGTGTATATATATCAAGCCTGTATAATTTAACAGCTTATAGTCGAATGGTTCATAAATTGATTCAATGATCAATGTATGGACTTATGTCTGAAGATATGAACGTGATGTTGTCTCAAATTCCCGATACTTTTGAATACATATCTTTATCTTTATGAGACAATCATTATATAAACTATTATAATGTTGTTTTCAGAGGCCAGTAGCTTTGTGTTGCGAACAAAATTAACTATTATACATCGTTATTACCCAACCTAACCATACCTAGCCTAACAACACAATTGAGTCAACTTTGAACGCAGTCAAAATTCTCTGGCCTCTTCTTGGTTAGGTTAGGTTGACTTAGATTTACCGCAACACCAGCAAATACTTGGGCAAATTTAGATCTTCATTTCGTGATTTCTTTCACAGAACATCTTGGCAGTATTGATTTAAGCCTTGCAAAAATGCCACTTTTTCTTTTTCGGTATACGGTATTGTGAATAGTTAATCAAATTATTTAAAAGCTATTTTTTAATGTATTTTGAATAATGTGTCCATATAACAGGAAAGTACCAAATTCCACCATATCTGATCTTAAAATTAAGCTACTTCATAGTATTTTTCTATGTCCATCATTTTATCTTTATCTTTTCCAAAAAGAGAGGTTGAGTGATTGAAAAACAAACAGTTCTCATAAAAATAGCTTTTGTTCAGTTTTTAGATGATTTACTGTGTGTCAACATAATCTACATTGAGTGTCTATTGGATTAAAAACAAAAATATGTAGTGATAAGTCAACAAATTGCTCTACCATTACGAAAGACAGGCGACAGATTCTCATGTCTTGAATTAAAATTCACGTATCGAATAAAAAAAATCAATTGCATTGAGGTTTTAAATTGCAAATCTTTTTTATTATTATATGTATGCATAATATTAACATTTTATACAGTATTACTAGAACAAAATACAATGAACAATAGCCTATATTTAATAATATAATTCTACTGACAATTTATATAATAAAGATCCATTTCATTTGAAAAGTATTTCCGCATGAAAAAATACAAATTGAGTTTAATCTCAAAGAACAATGTTTTCAAATTGGTTTGAGAATTTTTATCTCTGCATATATTTGACATACTGTGCTGGTTTTAACAATTATTGAGATTATCTAGGGCTACGTTATGATGTTGTTATGAATTTTGAAAGCATGCACAGTAATTATTCAGTAAATGTATTGATTGATATCGAGTTTCATAAAGTTCACACGATGAAAAAAATACATTGTTTATACGTTTAAGAGAATATGCAAATCAGCCGCATGCTTATTTTTATCGAACATCATAAATTCGTAAAATCTAGCAATCTGCCATGACCAATATTATTCTACTGTCAAACTAAAGTGGGTAACATTTCTTCTACTGTTTCCTTCCTTTCAACTGGATGTAGAGGTAGAAACTGTGAAGTCATTAAACAAAACAAGAAAGAAAATTAACACCGAAGTTAAAAAGAAAACGGCTAATCAAAAAACCATTAAAAGTTCAGCGTATTTTCTTTCACGATTAATTTATAATACCATGTAATGTATTGATGTTCCTTATCGTAGTATAATTCAAACAGAAATTAGTCTCAGTCAAGAAATTCAGTCGAAATCTTAAATCATCACGTAGAAAATTTATTATTAAAAGGGTTTCAAGATCTTAACATAAAGTTGGCGGGATGTTTATTTTTTTTATCAGATGAACATTGCAAAAGACTGAAAAATTATCAATTTAAACTTTTTACAATGAAGAAATAGTTATTTAAAATTGGCAAGGAAGTCAACTGAGAAAGCTCCGACAAACTACTTTAATACATAAAAAATAGCATTCGTCGGAACTCACCCAATTCCACGTGGAACATGTCAACATCCGAATAATATCGACTGTGGAAAGGAAAAAGGACGTAACCCACACATTTCAAATTTTACAGGAGGCGCTAAAAACGTGTTTTGATGACTTTATGACATATGCAAATTATGAATTATACACAACCTTGAAGTGCAGGGATACTTCTAAACTGGTGTTTATTTGACATAATCTAATATTAATTAATGAAATTGTCTCGGAAAAACCTTTATTTCAATGTTTTTTCTTGGTTTTATTTTTTTACAAGGCCATCTTTTTCAAACCTTAAAGCTAAATTTAGATACTAATTCGGCACTTTCAGCTTCCATCCTTTTGATAGAATGTGTGTCAAATTGTATACATTGTGATTATCGAAAAAAAGCTTTTTTGGAAAATTGAGGGTTACGTCCTTTTTCCTTTCCACAGTCGATATAGTAATTATAGTGTACGTATATAAATATATTCTTAACCAGTATTTCGATCATACAATGCAAAAAAATCACCACATTTGAATTTTTATAGTTTGGAGAAAATCGCATTCGAATTTGTGATGTTTTTTTTAAAAAAAAAAAACATAAAATACCGCATTTTGGTGTGATTTTTTTAACAGGGTCGGCAGAGTTTCCACTAAAATAAATTCAGAAGGAATATGTTTGCGACTTGTGTTGGTTTATGATCAAAAATATTTTGAATTCATCAATATAGCCGCCTGTGTGGTCGAGTGGTCAAAGTTGTTGGCTTCGGCTACGGAAGGCACGGGTTCAAATCCCGGTAGGGACAGTTTTATAAATTGATTTTTCAATTGATTTCTAAATTTCTGTTAAAAGGCATGGATGTATGTGACGTCTTGAATTCCCTCCTCTCACCCATCCTATCATATAAACGGGGCGTATCGAGAGCGATAAGCTTACCATTAGTCCTGTCCTAGCTCTATCCTTCTATCCCTACGCTCTTTGGAAAAAGAGAGGTTGAGCAACTGAGTAACAAGCAATTCTCGTAGAAATACTTCTGTTGAGATAAACTCTATAAGGAGTCCATATGCTCTACATTGGGAGCGGACATGGTTAAAAAAAATATATAATAAACTACGTAAAATAGTGATCAAATTATATAGCTTACAGATGTTATTTTTTGATGGTAAAATCAAATGAAATTTGTATAATGTTTAACACTTCAAACTCAGAAACGTGATTTTGGCATTCGTAGTTTTGTTAAAATTGTACGATCGCTATAAGTATAATTCTAACAATGGGATGATGCCGAATTCAAGTTATCAACCAATTCCAATCGTAGAACTAAATACTTTAATTATTTAATATGTATACCGTAATATAATTAATTTTTACCAAGTAATTTACAATTTACACCGTAATATTACATTTTGTTAAGCTACCTCTCCGATTGTAAAAAAAAACATAAATAATTACTTTCTACCAAATAATCACAGGTTTTATTGAGGTTATAAAATAGTTTAGCGATTATTAATTTCATTTTTTTATCTTGAGACCATTAATATAAAAAAATATATAATCTAGCCAATATGAAAGATGATGGTAAATTTCCCCTGGAAGCTTCTTAATTTTCGATCAATTGTAAATATGACAAATGTAGGTTTATAGGCCAAGCTAATTTGGTTTGACTTGATAGCATGTACCACTCGACGTAAAAAACTGACAAATTCACATATGTTTTATGATTAATTTTTCAATCTTGTGAGAATATCTAAAAGCAGCGCCAAATTATTTGCTGTAATTTTTTACATTGTGTTTGTTCTAATTATTACTTGCTTTCTGTTATACGCAATGTATTATATTACAAGACTTAACTATACACAGATAATTATAGTGGAACATCAATCATTCTTGTGAATCTGGATCAAATTTTGACAATATCAACAAAAAAAGTGATATTATATTGATATGAATAAAGAAAGCGGTTTTTTTTTGATAATATTGAGTATCATCATTTTGATTTATTTTTAAATCCCACTTTGAGAGATTAATGGTTGAAATCGTTGGTTCCCGTGTCGTATCTCACCAGCTCAAATCTAAGAACGATTTCTAAAACGAAATCTAAAAGTATTTTTTTTTTCAAATTTGATTCAATGACAAAATATACCCCCCCATCATTCACCCCATCTTTGAGAGCGATTAGTTGATTAATAATCCTGTACAACCCTTATCGTTCTATATTTACTCTCTTCAAAAACAAGAGGTTAAGCAACTGAGTAAAAAGCTGTTTTCACACAAATACTAATGTGAAGATACTTCCTTTAACAAGGGTGTCCAACCTTTTTTTCCCTGGGATCGACTTTTCAATCTTAAGTTTTCTCGCGATCGACTTCTTACATGATTCTTATAGGAATTTGTATTTAGTAGGGTTTTTAATCTTCTTCAAACTTAGAAATGTTTCTTTTAAATGCAAAATATATAACATTAGATAGGTATGTGCTTACAAAATTCAATTTTAGTATTTTTGTATGTTTTATATTTAAATTATATATTTTTTCGAAATTCACGGAAGCTATCCGGGTCGACAAAATTTTGCTTTGAGATCGACCGGTCGATCGCGATCTACCGGTTGTACGCTCATGGGCTATATGTTTCAAATTTCAATCGGGCCGGAATAAAAAAATAATCATTTTTACTTAATAAAAATATACATAATATACATAATATTTACATAATAAAAATATATGAATTCAATAACAAATTGCAATTAAGTTTTCATCGTTGTTTAAACAAGTAAGTTTTTATTATTATTTGATGAAATATTGCCCCGTTTCTCATTCTTCTATCCCTACACTCATTCTACAAGACAGGTTAAGCAACTTAATAACCAACAATTCTCGTAGAACAAACTTCTGTCATTAGAAGACCATATTTGCCTCATCGGGAGCCGATATGAATTTTGGCACACGCAGCGTAAAAAATGTTTTTTCAACTCTAACAATGTTTTGGTAGAAACATATACATAGATGTAATTACTGCGGATTTGAATTTGTGGGTGAATATTTTTTGAGTCTAATTATTTAGCGAATATTATACAGCGGTGGGCTGGCAATACGTTAACAAGGGGCTCGCTAATTCTCAAAGCAATTCTTGGTGTTCTGGGGAAGGAGTGATTTTTTTTAATACTCTTATTCAATTATATGCAATACTTAAATAAGTAATCGATTGTTTCTTAATACATTTATAAAATGGAAAAGTATGCAATTTACCGTAAACTTATCAATCTAAAATAGCTAAAAATGTACTGCTGTGTATACTGTAATGTAAGCTGTCGTAGATAATATATAAGCCAAAAATTGCAGTTATATACTAGTTTGATCTGAGAATATTTTTTCTCTTGATTTAACAAGGGGCTCGCTGGCCGTGGACAAATTTAACAAGGGGCTCGCGCGAGCCCTTCCGAGCCCCCTCCAGCCCACCCCTGATATTATACATTTTATTACAAAGCATTTATTAATATAGAGCATTGGGACAATAATTGACAGATAACAACTTTCAACTAGGGCATCCAATCTCGGGATTCGGGATCCCGTTCAAGTTTCTGATCCCGAAGACACGAAATTGGCAAATCGAGAATTTCAGATTCCTCAGTGAGCTAAAAAAAAAAACAAGGTTCTGTGACAATCTGAGAAAAAGTATACCAAATCGAGGTTGTCAAATTCCTCAAGATCCCGGGATCCCGGAAATTGAGGAATTAATCAATCCCGAAATCCCGGGATTGGAAAAAGGCTTCGGGATTGGATACCCTACTTTCAACTTCACTATATTATTATAAATCATTCTGATTCAATAATCAATAGTTTTTGTCTAGTTTATAAAGTATCAACATTGCAAAGAATGTCTGGCATTAAATAAGATCCCAATTATCTTTCTAAAACATTCAAGTTATTACTTATAATCAAATTAAAACATATATCATTTTATATATATTATATATACATACATACATTTATTATCAACTGGTTCTTATAATCGTGTTCAGAAGTTTAAGAAATTTAAGTCTTTCGTTTACTCAGTCAATGTGTACATTAACTACATACATAGTGAAATTTTTCACAAACTTAAAAATAATCACACGTGAGCTCATATTGTTCCCTGCCACTAAACTACTGTGTGCGCGCCATCGCGCAGTTATTGTGCTTAACCATCATCTAACAGTTCAGATAACCTCAATAATATTAACGTCTTGTTGTCATTCTCACTTATTTTTTTATTCAACACACACATCTCTGTAATGTAATTTTGACTTTTATGAACGCTTATCAGTATACCAACATAACCTAAGCCAGGCGTGGGGAACCTGCGGCCTTTTGGCTACTCTGGTGCGGTCTTCTGGCCAATTCTGTTATTCTGTAATTTTATGTAAATCCGTAAATTCTTGACATATTCTGACCATAAATTCCTGTTTCCGGCCAAAGATTCCCTAGTCAATGTTTACTGCGGCCTTATGACGAATCAGAAAAATGAATGCGGCCTTTAGATTTAAAAAAAAAGGTTCGCCACCCCTGGCCTAAGCCGTTATGTTATTTCTACTCTGTCTAACGCTCGTCAGTGTGATTACACACTAGTTAGTTCATACATTGACTAGTCAATCGAATTTGAATTTAAATAATCTAAACGTCAAATAAAATTTCACGTTAATATGGTAATAACTGACGTGACATCACACTTTAACTGTGACACATATAATATATTTAAACACGAACTTAATTTGAGTTCATATATTTTGTTTATATTTTATAGATAGAATATGTAAAAAGTAAACAGTATACTTCATTCCACTTTCCAAAAAAGTGTTGTTTATATTCCAAAATAATTTTCTTATTTCAGTTCATTAAAGTATACAAACTTAATTAGGTACATTAAATAAGCCAAAACATATGTATTCACCTTCATCTTTGTATAAATGGTTATATTTCAATGAATGGATGCCTATAAAAAGAATTGAATTGTCCGTTTTTACTTTCGTCGTTAGTATCTTAAATCAAAACTTTCATTCATTTTCTAGTGGCATATCAGTATACAAATAAAATGGTTTATGAACCCAATTCTACACAATGAAACCGGCTATCATTCAAAATCTCATTTTCTTTGCTCTGGTTTCCATTGTGCTTCAATATCAACACAGGTAAAATATTTTTTTAACGACAAACTTAAAGTTTGTTTTTCGCAACACAAAATAATAATTGTTCATTACCGCTGCTTTAATAATTTCATTTATACATTTAAAATAAACAAGATAAAAAATTACAAGGCTTATTTAAAAAAATAAAAAACAATAAACCTTGCCCTGGATTCAATTGTGTAGTCATCCCTGCTCCGAATGAAAATCATACAATACAATGTAAAAATAATAGAAAAAAACGTAGCATTAAAGATGAAATGGTATTTGACAACGTCGCGATATAATGTATATTGTAAACAAAAACAAAACGACCTTTAAGCAGAACAGATGAAACAATAATTATACGCAGATATTTAGATAGTAAAAAAGAAATATTTATTTGTATAAGTGCTTTTACTCGAGTACCGAAACGTCGAAAATAAGATCAAGGCGCGATGACTCCAGACAAATTTGCGTAATATTAGCATTATAATTATTGAAGTATCATTGTAGATAACAGTAAATATCAGCTAGATTTTATGTCGCCTGCTGTTGATTAGAGCTTGCTCTACCGAACACGCAGGTCTGGGTTGGATTCCCGGTCAGATCACAGTGAATTTAACAGTGAAGACTGGGTGTTTGTGATGTCAATTCACATCATTTCCTCTCCTCCCATCCTTCTGATCCTCTAATGATTGGGTGTAGCGATAGCGATTAGCCAACCACTAGTCCTGTTCTAGCCTTATCCTTCTTTCCCTACCACTAAAAAAGTGAGGTTGAGCGACTGAGTAACAAACAGTTCTCGTATAAAAAATCTTCTGTTAAGACACCTCGATTAGGAGGCCATATGCTCGACATTAGAGAGAAAAAAATATTTTGTTAGTATTTAGCGAATGACTAAAATAACAAGATTTTTTTAGTACAAAAAAATTTGAATGTACCCCATAGGAACCCGAAGACTAAGAACTAACTATAAACTGATCGTTTTAGAAAAAAGACGTACTTTTATTTTAAGTAAACAATCACCAACTGAAATTAATTTTAAACGTGTTTGTGACAGTTATAAATATTTTGTAAATAAATGATAAACAATTTTACGTAATATCGTTGAGAACCGGAAAATTTATATTCAATAATCACGTAAGTATATTATAGGTTTTACCTTTTTCTGTGCTTAGACAGAACATTATCATGCATTTTATTCGTGGTTTGTAAAAGCTTATTGTAAAATACAAAAGAAATCGTTATCTGCTTCGTTGGTCTTGTTATGTACATACAAATACCAAAAATCAAATTTAAGCTAGGATAAACAGTTAATCTTCTTCAAAACAGCATTGTTTTCCATATATTACAAAAAAAACTGCATTCATTGCTCAGGTATACCTCATTGAATTCACTTTTGCCGAGTGACCTAGATCTTGAATATAAAACTTCGCCGGCACTGGTCTTCATACAAGCGCTGGTTAGAAATTTACGGTCTCATAATCAACCATACTAGAATTACCGTACCGCAATCAAAACTAAGCATTCTCCTCCACTGACAATTATTATTTTGATAAGTAAACGATGTATTCTTTTCTTACTTACATATATTATGAGGGTACCTACACTTGTATACTTCTTTGAATGTATGGACTAGTTAATATGCAAAGATAATGGGACTATGAAATATGATTAAACATTTGTTGATTTTGCATGACTGTTAGTTTCTTTCGTAAGTACCGTATTTTAAAAAAATCTTTAAACCATATCGTACCCAATATGACAAAATACACATTTTCTTTTACATCACAGCAGGTATTGTACATATTATTAACACGTTTACCTGCCTGAGCGAAACCCGTGTTAAATTTGACTTAGGCTGATGAGTCTCTTGTTAAATTAAGAAAAACAATATTCTTAGATGTATGCATTGTATAATATAATATATAAATAATAATTAAAATCAAATTGAAGAACGCAGTGATTTACATTTGTTGTTTCTGGCATAAATATACAAAATTATCTACGACTGCTTAATTTGAAAAAGTTAAACATTAAATTGGAGAAAAAATAATATGTTTTTTTTTGTCAATCTTAAACCTCTTCACAATTGAACTCCTGAGAGGTAAAGTGAATCAAATGATATTTTAGGAAAAAATAGTTGGTTGCGTTATATTATTCTACAAAACTGAAAGTATCATAAATACACACTGCGATAGTGTTTTTTGCACAAAATAAAAAATATACAATCCATCTAAATATCATGTAAAAAGTCCAATATAAAAGTTTTACCATTTTATTGCTTGGCTCACACCACCTCTCGGGGGCTAATATTGTAATTAGTTTTTAATTATTTTGTGTGCAGGTAGCTAATTTAAATTGCGTATGTTTAGCACACAAGTCGTTTATTTTCGAATTCATCTCCTGTCCTAAAATTGATAGACTCAAATGCGGTTTTGAGGAACGGTGCAGTGAGTTGTTGTAAATGTTTTGGTGCAAAACTCCGATTTTGTAAAAAATATACACAGCCGATTTCGATGGCGCAACGACGACATGCGTGTTGTCATATGTCATCCAAAGCGTAACTGCTTACACTTAACGCTTTTTGACAGAACGGGTACAATATGTATGCCTAATACACTCTTGCTTCATCGATATGAAATGAAGTGACAGCGCAAAACGAAAATAACGGTGTATAAACTGCCCGTATTGGTTACGACTTCTTATAGATACATTTTTGTAAGGCAGTTCACGACAGGTGAAAGCTGATTAATGGAACCCTGTGGGTAAGTTTTATAAACGATGCAGTATCTGCATGCCAATATCTATATGCTGGCACTGCTGATAGTTTGTGATTATTTAATATTTCAAAACTGCATTACAAGATAAAACTGAAACAATATTACAAAAAAACTGTACAAATGTTTAGTATCTAAATGATACTGGCTCAGTTGTTGGAACTAAATTGAAAAGAGTTTTCCAAATTATCTTATAAAGTCTTCCTACCAAAGGTTTGCAGTGAACCATGTTAAAAAATACATATTTCTTAACAACAAAATATTCTGAATAAAATCACATATTAGGTCTGGACATGTTCAAAAATACACATAATTGAATAAGTAATATAATCAATCAATTGTTGAAAACTATTCTTTGATAAGCGACAGGAAAAAACTCTGCTTAACTACGTATCCATAAGATTTACATGATTTAAAGTTTTAATTTTTTGTTGCTTTGTTGTTTACACGTATCGTGTTACATGTTTCGTCTCTTTAACAACCATCTTCAGACGAAATTCATCACAACATACGTATCTACAACGGTAGTGATTTTAACCTTTAATCTATTCTACGTAACATTAACTCCTCCATGCTCATGATGCATTCATAGCTAGTTGATCCATTAAATCATTCAAGCATTTTAAGCATTTATAAATAAAATGAGAGTGAAAATTAGACCTAGAATATATTTTCAAGCATATATACATTTTTTATTATACATAATTATTTTTAGCTTCTAACATAGGTTTAAATACTGTCAATAAACAGTGAAACTGAGATGCCATCATGGCAGGGAACGTGATTTTTTAGGATGGCATGTTACGGGTTAATGACGTGTTGATAGTTGATAGTAACCTAGATAGTTCTGATGATGGCGCACGCCGAAATAGTTATAAACTAATTTTATAAAAAAATGTAGAACTAAATACTTGGATATTTTTACCGTATTACAATTACCAAGTAAATGCCAATTCACTCAATAAAAGAGGGAAACTTTCCGTTTTTTTTTTGCACACGTAGACGGGAAAGATACAAGCATCAAAAATTAAAATAACTTGTGTGTTTGTCACTCATGATTTATAATATAAATAAACAAGTAATACACGACTTGGAAATTAATCTAGAAATGCTTAGAAATGAATAGCAAGAACTTTTGTATATCAATAAAAAAATTAACCTAAAAATTCATTAAAAAAAACATTAACCTACAGCTGCATTGCGATATACACAAATACTGCAAGAGAGTTTATCAACTCAATGATTTGATTTTATATTTTTTTTTTTTTAAAACCATGTCCGCTCTCAATGTGGAGCATATGGACCCCTTATGGAGTTTATCTCAACAGAAGTGTTTCTACGAGAACTGCTTGTTACTCAGTTGCTCAACCTCTCTTTTTCCAAAGAGAGTAGGGATATATTTATTTATATATATTATATTTACCAATAAATAATACATTGGTGTAAAGTATTTTATTAACGACCAAAAACTTTACAAACAACCATTATTCTACATAGTTAATAGTCGGTCAAACATAAAGGGGCCGGTCGTTTTTGATGCGAAGTTTATTGAAAAAATTAGTCCCTCACCTTTTGTAGTCCGTGATGTGCAAATAGAATCTTCGCAGGTGATAATGGAAAAAGGTCGAAGCAATACGTGATAATACGAAATAGAGCAAACGGTTAAGTAAACTAATTAAACTTTGACTCATTTCGTGGTCATTTAAAATGGTACACTTACTAAAATACTGCTATTTACGTAAGTTTCTAATTGTATAAGAAATATTTTTGATACATTATACTTGCCAATGGGTTACTGATAGCTCTCCATAAGAAGTATTTATTAAGGGTAATAATATTAAAAGACAGTCACTCAAATTTTCACTGCCAATCGTTGAATGAAAGACAAACAAAACAATATTTAGTTAAATTATTTAACATTCATACGGTTGGGGTAGTTTAACATTTAACATTCTGATCAAAACCAACCCTGATAATACTTTCGATGGTTTCGGCGGTAACTTTGTGGAAGTTCATTTTAATAGAAAATTTAAATTAACTTTGATTATTCCACGTATTGTGTAACTAACTGTGACACGTGTTTCGCCTCTTTCAGAGGCATCTTCAGACTTACTATCGCAAAGTTTGCTTAAGTAATGAAGCAAGATTGATTCTAACATTTTAAAATTATAAAATTACAAAATGGATTGGGTTTTTTTTTCTCCTTTTAAGAGGAGCAAGGAGGGGGGTGTAGAATCGAAATAAAGCAAACAGATAATGATACTAATTTTACTAATGAGTTGTAAACAATCAGAATGGGATTTTTCCTTTTTAATGGAAGCAAAGAGGCCTCTGAAAGAGGCGAAACACGTGTCACAGTTAGTTACACAATACGTGGAATAATCAAAGTTAATTTAAATTTTCTATTAACCCTGATAATATTTAAAATAATATATAAATAATACAAATTAATTCATACAAAGTGTCGGTAGAATGACAAAGGATGATTTAATAAAATTTGCTAGTATGATGATATTTTTCATATTAATGGTCAATAATTATAAAATCAATTGGTACTCCATATGCAGTTTTAAACTCTGGATTTCTGAAAAGAAGTGTGTTATGTTGAACCTTTAAACATAATATGTATATATATTTGTATATTTTTCAAACATAATTTCAAAGTGAAATATATAGTTAATTGTATTTTATAGTATTTTTAATAATAATAATAAAGGATAACCTTAAACATTGCCATCATCAAGTAATGTAATGTTTGCTTAAATAATTATAAAAAAAACATACTACAACTATTCTTATCAACATTCAAATGTATTGTTATAAGAAATGTATACTAGTTTCAAGTTGAAATTGTATAGTTTTCAAACTGCATTTCAACAGTATGATTCCTAAAAAATCATTTGATCGTCAAATCGGTCAGTTAAAAAAGTCACTTTAGACAAGACAATGTATAACTGTCTACTGGGTGTTGCTAACAACTTCATCTAAATTTATCTAATTACATGCAAGTTTGTGCGTAACACCTGGTAATACATTACGAGAATAACATTCTTTTAACGTCAATAATAGTTCAAACAGTTTCCACGCATTTACAGTAAACTATAAAGTGGCACACGCATTTAGTTTGTATGGTAAGAGAAATTAGCATGCTCGAGCAAACTTCCCATATTGGAATCATGCATGCCCACATAACATATTGTGGATCTTCAGTAAAACAGTACAAGTAACGATAATTCTAAATAATGTAGGAGATCAAAAAAAAAGCACTTATCGTGTTACTAATGAACGGATTCTAAAGTGTGCGGAATATTCTTTGTACGGATTTTATGTGCACGGAAGAATCTGTGTACAAAAAAAAATGCGCGAAAGATTCGAAGAATTTGTGTTTGAAAGGTTCTGTATGGAAGAATCACAAAAGCGTTGTTACTATTTTATCTCTCGTGGCAGAACGAATTTTATTTTATTATCTATTATAATGAAAATAAACCATGCTTCATAATTCTTCACAAAGTGTTCACAAATGAAAAATATATCGTAGTATAAAATAAACAGATAAAATTATAACATGGACTGTGGAGTATTTCTTAACCAAAGAATAGCCCAATCCAAATGATTACTTTCCACTTTCATTAATTCACCTTATGTGTTCGTACAGTTTTTTCATATTTATTTTATCTATTTTTCTTTGGTGTGCAAAAGTTTAACAGTGTCGAAAAAAATATTTTCAAAACTAACTATAACATATTGAATGAATCATTAGTAGTGCCTTGAAAAATCCATTAATTTTGATTAAATCAAAGATGACTTGAATCACTAAGTACTAAATTTAATAAATATTTATTGTGACACTTCAAATCACTTTTTTTAAGATAATTATCATTAAAAAAAACTCTTTCATTGTCAGCACATGGACAAAGAGAGAGTGTGTGTGCGTGTCAGCTTAATTTTAGGGAGAAATATATAATAGAAGAAAGTTGTTTTTTAATATACAGCACTCAGCACACAAACAACCTCTATTTCTCTACGAATCATTCATTTTAAAACTTTTGATCTAATGCTGACAAGCGACACTGAACATTAGTAATAACTTCTAGTTTACAACGTCCCATTTTAACCAGTAACAGTTTACACGAGGGAAAGGCTGAACATTTTAACTAGTCAATTTACACAGTACAATGTATAAAAACTTGTGTTACCAGCTCCACTGATGAGCGTTCGCAATCACGCAGTTTTTGGTGTTTTACTGGCATCTGACAATTCACATAACCCTAAAAATGTCAACAAATTTATGTCATTCTCGCCCTCTTTCTATTCAACAAATCTAACCTGACCAAACCTAAGACGTTATGGAATTTATACTATATCTAGCGCTCTGAATATTAGTTAACTATGTAAGCTTTAACTGAAACTGCTAATTGAGACCATTATTTGCAAACCCGGCTCGTTCCACAATAGTTAAAAAATAAAAAAATATTTTGTATAACAACATACATTTTTAAAGTATTTTTAATTTTTACATTATTATGGAATTATTACAACAAACATTTTTATAATGTATTTTTATTTACTAAATTACATTCACGGTTCATGTCTCAACAATTTTAAAATGAGCCGGGCTTGCAAATAATAGCTTTAATTAAGGTATACATTGACAGTAAATGTTTACAATGACGAAATTTTACACTTTAACTGACATATATATATATAATGTGTTAATGCTTCTAAAATGTAATATTCGATACCTTTATATTATTAGTTAAACGCAAAATGTATCGTCAAATTAAAACTGTTCTAGAATTTCTTTTTGGAAATCAGTTCATGGATTGAAGTTGCTTCTGTCATGCACAATTAGGAATCTAAAGCAAACTGTCAGTCAATCCGTTACAATCAATCAATTAAAATTAATATCGGTGCTAAATTTATATTATGACAAGTAGTATCAGCCGAGTGTTTAATGCTATCGGACTTCCATACTATTCAGATTTTTAGTCAAGTACTGGAATTCACGAAAAGAATATATTTATTTAATTATCAATTTATATATATATCGACTGTGAAAAGGAAAAACGACTTAACCCACAGTTTTTTCAAAACAGGTTTTTTTTTATAATCACAACGTATCAAACTTGATACACGTTTTATCAAAAAGATGCAAGCTGCAAATGCCGAATTAGTATCTAAATTTAGCTTTTACGTTTGAAAAAGATGTAAAAATTTTAATCCAAGAAAAATGACTTAAATAAAAGTTTTTCTGGACAATTTATTTAATTAATATTAGATTATATCAATTAATTAAACACCAGTTTAGAAGTCTCCGTGCACTTCAAGGTAGTGTATAATGTAGTGTATAATTTGCATATGGCCCAAAATCATCAAAACACGTTTTTTGTGCCTCCTGTAAAATGCGTGGGTTACGTCCTTTTTCTTTTCCACAGTCGATATATATTTATTTGAAAACATGGATGATTGTGATGCTTTTATTTCTCTCTACCTTTTTCTTATCTTATATCGATAGCAGGGATGTAGAAAAAAGGGTGAGCTAATAATTTATAATGCTTTCCAATAACATTTAGCTTTCTATATATTTTTTGAAGAATGAGGTTTGTCATGACCGCCAGTTATCTTTGATTAGTTGGCTTGCTCTTGTCGTCATATCATTCATATTTAAAAATTATTGTTTTCTACACAAGCGCTTCGGTTCATAAATAATATTTGTTTTAATTAAAATTCTGTGGACGCAAATATAATATGTAACGTTAACTAACTTGTTACGCATAGGCGCAGCAGAAATAAACTCTTGTTGGCAAATTTAAAAGACTACCGTCTTACTCTGATGAATATAAATATGACTAACATGTTTTATTATTTTTATAATTAAGGCGGTAAAATACAATCTTACATTGGCGGTAAACCGCATGCTAATTCATAGACAAAAGAGCCGTTAATAAATTCCTTCTTGCCACAAATTAAAAATAAAATATATCGCATTTCATTTAGTGAAATGTCAAATGTTTCAATAGAAATCAGTGCCAAATTCACAATAAAAACAAAAAATTTAGGACCGCCGATTGATTTATCAGCCGGAAAAGTTTTATCGGTGTTTAAATGCCAATCGGCCTCGATCGGTTACAATCGGATTCGTTCGGTTAATCGTGAAATCCAATTCGCTATCTCTACAGGTTGGCAGGAATGCCAAAACGACGAGTGGACACTTCACGTACAAAACAATTCGTTTCACTTGTACTCTCTCGGTAAAGCTCGACCTACAAATTCGTTTATCGTCAAGTGCAACCATATTTTGTTGGTACAAATATATATATATATTTATATATATATAAATATGATAGCTCGAATATAAATTTAACATTTGATAGAAAGAAGCAGTGCTTTTAAAAAAAAAACCGGAATTCTAACTCTTTTTTTTCTAATCTATGTCCGTTCGTAATGTGGAGCGTATGGCTTTTAATAGAGTCATCTTTATCTGAGTTTTTTTTTTATGAGAACTGCTTTTTGTTGACTACACGAATATTATGATCCATCTTAGACGGATTATCACAAAATTATTGACAACTATTTTTTTGAAACTTGAAATTTTGGTATGATTATTCTACATGTAAACAATACAAACTTCTCATCAAAAGCTTAAAAAGAATTGACTTAAAAACATATTGTGAGGAAATGTTGAAGTATTTATCGATTAAACATATACGGAAAGAATGTAAGTTTCAAAAAAGCATGAATAAATAAGACGATATTGTAAACTTTACCGGAAAGTGAAATTGTAGTTTACTTGATGTGAAAATTTCACAACAGTAAAACAATTCAACAAATTAAAAAAATAATGTAACTCTAGGTTCAATAAATTGGTGATTTTGAATAATGTGTATTTATATCTTTTTTTTGTTAATATGATTTTTTTAAGTCTTCATACTACAATATATAACTGCCAACATTAATGAGTGTATTTTTTAAATATTTTTTCCCGATGCTTTTAATGATAGAAATTTCTAATAAAAAATTAAATGAATCTATTATAAATCCTTTGTTATATTTGGGAAATCACGAGTAAAAAAATAATGACATAGAGAACATAACAACAAAACAAATTGAGCCAAATAATAGTGAACGATTTAACTTTCACTTCATATTAAAATTATGTTCGCTTCAATGAGCCGTCAAAATTGTTTCCACTACAAAATATCTTTAAATTACTCTATCAGTCTAAAAAAATATCTAGACTAAATACACGTCTGTATTTATTTGCCAAACAAATATCATTACTTTTGAAGATCGAGTCATTCCATCATTTTTTTATTTGAAAATTGATTAACATTATAATATATTAGCTTTTTTACTTTTCTAGAAGATGTCATGATTGATAATTGGCTCAAGCAATTTTGAATGAAATTTCAATAAATTATGCAGACTTTAATTCTTATCATAAATATGCAAGAATTCGCCAAAATATTTAATCACTTGGCGTGTTTACAAATACTTGTGATAAAATTGTTTAATCTTATTAAGCAAATAAAAATAATATTTATATAGATTCATTCCCGACTATTTAATCATACATCTAATCTTTGGGAGAAAACAAATGAAACATTTTAAAAATATATTAATCCATTTATCAAAATAAATAAATTTCTTGGTAAGGGTTTTTTTAATTTAATCGTTTAAACTACTTCTAAGATAATTAAATCGGATAATTGTCAGCTTGAATAGTATTATTTTACTTGTTATTTGTATTGAAAATTGTAAAAATCTTTATTAAAATCAGTAGGTAAATACTAAAACAATTGTCAAAAAATTTGGCATATAATAATCATGTTTTTAAATCATATTTTTAGAAGCATTTTTATCATTATTTTATTTTACGACTTTGGTCTTTTAAAATATCTTAATGCTTTGGCAATATAAACATTTAATGGATATTAATCCATTTTTAAGTGGTATAAACTTATTAAATTTCATCTCGTTTGTTAAAAAGTTGATATTCTTAAATATCTCACATACAAAACTAGGACATCAAAAAATCAGTACGGAAAAAAATGTTTTGTTTGCTATCAAGCATCGAAAAAAATACTATGTTCTTAGTAATAACACATAAATATCAATAGAATGTTAAAGGATGGTTAACTTTTAATGTTATCATAAAAATGACTAATTTTTTAATTAATACGGCAGTAATTATTTAAGGTCCTAACAATTTAATCACTTATTATTATTCAATAAGACACATCCAGTTTAAAATCTTAATGAAATCATTATTTCGATCTACGTGATAATTTATTTTCAACATTATTCGGTATCTTTGATCCAAATCAATTTAAGTATTGGCAAATTTCTCTTTTGCATTCGTAACTACTTTCATAATATAGTTGCACTTTTTTATGTTAACTTTCATCTCTCAGTTTTATATTTATACTTCTTGAAACAAGCCATCGGTGCACTTACTTCATTTTATAGAGCGTTGTAAAACAATTTTATTTCCTTGTTTTGTTGATCGTTTAATTTTACGCTAAAAGAAAGTTGTTTCATTGACCTAGCTGATATTTCAATATTTACTTACGTATAGTATAGTTGAAAGCTTTACATTTATTTTAATTTCTCTTTATAAAATAACACATGAAAGCATCCTCAGAAGTGTTACAAATTTTATCGATTTTCTAGGAGTAATGATCCTTTCTTACTAATACTTATCAATCAGCAGATAATTACTGTATATTGTTGAGAAATTCAACATTATTAATGACTATTAAACTTTTCAATTACTATGACCAAGTGGTACCGTTTCCTACTTAACATAGTACAGTAAGAAACCAGCTCAGAGTCTATAGTATCACATTTTAGGAAAAAAAATACGATATAACTGAATTTTATCCATTATTTATATATACATTTGACAGAAATTCACATAATGAAATTGTATTTCTTTATTAATGTGTATGTAGACTGAAATCTTTTTTATAATATAACGATCATTTAATTTTGAAAAATGTTCCATATTATCAAATAGGTGAGTAACACGAATAAAACATACTTCATTTAATTTTTGAGTCAGCTAATTTCACAGTTTTTGAAAAAGATAATATGTACAACTTGTTTTCACATTTTTTTTTGGAAATCGAATCTATAAAATAGTAGAAGTAATCGTTCTTTCGCATTCAATACAATGAACAATATATTTTATCTACCGTTGCGTAAAACTTAAGACAAAAATAATATCACCCAAGTTGTAAGCAGATGCGGTTTTGAAAGTAGGTGCCGTATACCAACATGATATGCATAATATTTAATTGACCATAGACAGGATGCCGAGAAGACCGTTTTAAAATAATTTACAATTCATTCATTTCTCTATTACTCATAAAGAATGTGGAGTTTGTGGGTTAATACCGCCTGTAAAATTAAAATGAATCACATCCTATGAGGCTATGTCACCACTTTCTTTACAAGACGTCATTTTGCAATAATAATAATGTTAGTGTTTACTTTCTAAATGTAAATCTTTCGACAGGCTACTCAATCCTTTGAATTCTTTCGAGTTCACACGTCCATCTAATTATATATGCTTAAAACTAATGCGTACGAAACTGTGTTTGTATTATTAATTAATGAACTATGAATATTTCTTTTATTAGGTAAAACACAGATTTATTTTATTTAGTACAAGTGTTATCACATTTATTTTAAATCCATTTTCTCTATCGTTTCTCTAGCTAATCTATTACCGTATACAGTACAGAAACGAAATAGCCGCGTCGTTGAAAATGTATTAAAAAAAAAATAACACTAGCACACAACATCAGGTCAGTACTGCTACTAAATAAGTACGGCTGCTTCGTTTTGGGTATTTTAATGTGTATCGGTTTATTTATATGTAAAAGGTATACATCATATTATTTTCGTACGGCATCAATTTCGACATATTTTAATGAGCAATGAATTTGTTGATTGACTGTTTCTACGGGCTCTCTCAATGTCAATGTTGGATTCATAAAATATGCCAAGAGATGGCTATCCAACTTAAAAATCTTTATTCTAGATTATAAAAGGAGAAATTTCAATAGACGCAAATAATTTTATTTAAAAATAATTAATTTTGCATACACACACATAAAAAAACATAATATATATTTGTTTACTAATATATTATAAAAAGAAAAATTGCGAGCATTGGCTGCCTGTAAATACTTCTCAGGGGGTGTAAATTGCCGTTGTGGTCATCCCCCTAGATCCACCAATGTCCAATGTATAACATTTTTTATTTTATTCGATACTATCTCAGCAGAACTCTTTTTTATGACATCTGATTAACTGATTATTAATAGCTTTGATATTGATCACTTAGCCACTTTTTTATAAAGCATAAGTTTATCACGATTTAATTTCCAAGGGACAATTAGTTAGCCAATCATCGTGATTTTTTGTATTTACTTAAGTATGTAAAAAATGATCAATTATTCCACACAAACAAGTTTCATAATTGATAATTTTCTGGATTATTTAGTTGATGGTTCACACTCATTTTTTGTATCTCGAAGTACATACAATTGATAAAATATTCCGTAAACCAAAAGCTTTGGGTAGAGAAAGCTTTTTTTATCAAAAAAAATCTACAGCGGTACTTCGTTAAAATAAAGTTTTTTATCAATTTCACATAAAATATTGTATGTTATTGAGGTTTTTCGAATAAGACCAGTTGTAACTGAATTTACTCAACAAATTTAAAATTACGTGTACAACTTTTTAAAATCTTACCAATGTGTACTAACATATTTCAAAAATTCAAGGTAGATCAAATCAGTTTCTAAGTAATCAGATGAAACAATTTTCCGCTAAAATTGCATTCATTTAACATTGTCGTACAGAGACTTGGACGCGTGGTCAAAAGCGAAAACTTATGCTCCTCAGTCACATTTTATGCTTTATTAGTTTTGTATTATTTTGTCGGTACTCTAATACATAATTTTATTGTAAACTATTATCATTAAATAAATAGGTATACATGTGAACGAATTTTTTTAAAGATTACATACGTATCAAACAGAAATTTGAAATCAATCAAAACCAATATTTGTAATACCACGCTATAGTAATTAATATAAATATATCAGTAATATGTTTTTATAATCGTTGTATTAAATATCTTTTTCGAAAAGACTAGAGATAGAAGGATAAGGCTAAGACAAGTCCAATGATTATATTAACTCGCTAGCTACGCCCCGTTAATTTTAGTGCTGTAATTTTCAGACTCTACTAACTAACACCCATGCCTTCGAAAATAAATTGATTTAAAAAATGCTGTTTGTGCTGAGACTTGAACCCGTGAGATATATTACGGAAGCTAGCGACGTTGACAGTTACGCCACGGACCCGACGTTTTTTTACCGATCTTAAAATACAAATTCATTAAAAATTTAAAATCAATCATATATTTATTTTTGAAACATTTACTATATATATAAATCTTGGTATGAGTTAAACTTTTATAAGAGTAATATTTCTACTTTAAAGTAAAGTTACATTGTCATTTTTATTTTATTTGTGAATAGGTCTTTTCGTGTCACCATTACACCAATATACATAAGTTCAATAGGACTCGATTCCTTTGCTTTCACAGTGTACATAAACCAAAACAAAGTCACCTACAGAATGTTGTTTTTGGAGAGATTTTTCGTTTCCGAGAAGCCATTCGAGCTGTCGAAAAAGTGTCTCGCCACACGATAAGTGGGTCTCATAAACTACTGTGCTACGGAGACAGTGATTGTAAAGCTTTAAGCGTGAATTTAATGATTTGATTGTCCATTGTGTGCGCATATTATATCATTCAATCGTACTATCACTGCTGTCATTTGAAGTAGTCTTAATTTGATTGAGGTTTTTGCAACACTGTGATTAAAACGAAATTTAACGTTTCATTCTCTCACGATTTACGTCAAAGATATTATACCTGCATTGTAATATTAATGATTATTGTATTTACTAAAAAAAACAAAATATCATCGTTGTGAATTGACTCAATTGAATATATAGTAATGATGCATACCAGTTTTATTTTATTTTTAAGCAATTAGATGGATAGAATGACTAAATTATTATCATTTTTATATCCATGTATACATTTTTGTTTTTTCTTGATTTTGATGAATTAAATATTATATTTTTTTATCGATTTACTTAAATATAATAATAAAAACTTAATTGACATTTAATGTTTTTATATTAGCAGTTAGCACCAACGATATTCAAGACAGAATTTAGGAGGCAAGATTTTATTTCTTTTCCATTTGTTGTTTTTCCTATGAATAATTTTAATTCAAAAGCTTATTTTACCGCACTGAGATGTGTTTAGTATTTATTTTATTTAACCATATATTTTTTGAAAGTCGTAAAATAATTAAATTCGAAAATATTTGTCATCAAAAACTATTGAAATTACCACGGTTTATTATTTTAAATAATTATTGTCCATCACTTAACACAGTTATAAAGATCAATCGTTCATAATCCCAATATAGCTTTTGTATCAGAACAGCCAGAAGTTTGAGAATAGTATTTTTTTAATAATTAAAAAAAAGATAAGGCACAAAAAAATTTGGTATTTCTGTTTAAAACCTTTTCTGCACCATCCTTATCGGTAAATACGTATTTAAGTACTTAAGGGTCAATAAACCATTCAAAATTCTAAAAATAAGTACAAGTTTTCTAAGTGCTTTTTATAACTATAGTTTTAAAAAGATAGATACTATTTATTACTTAACTTTCAAGTTGGGAAACCTTCTCGGAAAAATTCTAAAAACTTGCGGGTATATTATATTATTAAAGCAAAAATAAATACACTTACTTTCTTTAGGACTTAAAAAATATTTTTTCAGTTAATATCAATTCAAGATCTTCTTGTTAATACAGATTTTGATATAATCGAACATATTAATACATTCTTAAGGTATTGGTAACTTTAACAGTAATTTAGGATTTGAAATTGAGTAGTCAACGCTAATGTATTTTTTTATCCTACTCGGTTGCGGAGTGATGTGCTCGAAACGATGTCTACTATATTAAAAAATACTATCATCAGTATTTTTTTTATAAATATACTTAAATTATAGATTCATAAACATTAAAACTCTTTCAGCGGGCGGTCATCAAATTCATATATTTTGTATAGTATAATTCATGTTGACATTTATTTGTTTTTTGATAGACTCTGTTATACGGAATCAATCTTCATCTTCGTTACTTGACATACTTAAGGATTAGCTTATTAATTGACTTGTAAAGATTGACATCCTGTTCCGGGATGAGATTCATATAAATTATAGTCATGACATGTTAATTATATCTTCTTAAATTGTTATATTTTAGAATAATAATGTAAAATCAATCATTAGCTTCATGAGAAATTTACGATAGGATAGCGAAATCGGTTGTCAACTCACAACATTTGGGATACTAAATTACTATTTTAATTATAATATAAATGAGTTCCAAACAATTTCCAATTCAAACAGTAGGTAACATCGTGCTTTTATTTTTACTAGACATAAGATTAATACTATGTGTGTGTGTGTAAAATACTTATTTAGGTTCGAGAAAAATACTAAAGACGAAAATGAAGCCAACGAAGTTGATACCAGATGAAAAAAAACATTTAATTTCAAATATCATTGTTTTCGAGTTTTATATAAATTTATCAAAAATTTTGCTTAACTCGGATATGTATTTTGTAAGCTACGCAAGTGAAAGTCATAATTTTACTTTTTATTTCAAAGTTTACATACATACATATCCTTTCAAAGAGTTCCCATTTTTTTCTAATTTAATAGCACTTTTATTTTGATTTACAAAAAAAACCTGTTTTAAACATCTCAAATGAAATCTAATATATAAATAAAAAATAATTATTAAGACTTTTGTTTATAAAGAGTCTACTACGGACGGAAATGATATGAAAGAGATTTTTTTTATATACATTTTAGTATTGTGTTTAAAATTGATTTGGTTATAACTCGTTGTATTACAAAAATATTTGCATCCTAAGTTTCTTTCTGTACTATCAATTTATATTGAAATTTTTTGAAAGTATAATATATATTTGACGTAAAACTAACGTGAATATTTATATACTATACGAATCAGAGTCGCGGTTTTTTTCACGACTCCACAACTAATGTCAACGAGGTAAAATTTGAAATTTATTACGTTTTCGTTTATTTACACAATTATGGAAGTAACGCATAAGAACTCTTAGAAAATTTGAAGACACTACGAATTACTGACGCACGTATAAATAATATTATTCTATAAATTGTCTGCATAATATGACTTTATATTAATATATTAATTGGATTATTTACCGGATGTTATAATACAAGTTTCCATGGTAGCAAATAACGAACCATGGAGACTTATCAACAAGTTTTATTTTATTTTAATCTATGCCATATCTGTAATTATTGCTGAATTTTTTAAATAAGTTATACTCCATATAAAGAGTAATTAAATAAATTGATCAAAAAAGACATTTAACAATAGGGGTTGTAACAAGTCCCCTATTTATTCTAATGTATTTAACGTTAGAATGTTAGAACACATGGAAGTTATCGGCTATTTTATGTCGTTACTTCTGTGTGTGCCAATCGATTGTCTTTCTATTAAAACCGGTTATGTTATTCAGTTTATTGATTCTCCACGTGATAAAATAAAGAAAATTTACTTAAATGTGTCCAAAATATAGTTTTAATTGAGTTAAAATAGTGTGAATTTAATAAAAAATCATTTTTTAAATAATTAATTTTTCGTTATGTAATTAAATCTGATCTGGTCAATCTGATATAAAAATGTTATTATTTTCAAACATTTTCGGGTGATATTTAAAAACGCAGATCCTCCTAAATAATATTCATTTTGTCAAATCAGACCTTGAATGTCACTTTTAATATAAATCTAAATCACAAATGATTGATTATCTCATAATCACAGTTATGACTGTGGTGCATTTTAAATTCGTTAGTACTTTTTTCATTGATTTTAAAAATATGTATATTAATGAAATTTCTTCTGACCTCTAAACTGCATACTCTTGTCATGTCGACTTCTCGTATTTCCTCCTTCAGATCCTTCGATACTGTCAATAAAATAATTCAAAATCACCAAAAACAACACCATTTGTATTCCGATGAGCACGGCACAACTAGATCTTTTATGAACAGTCCTATTGCCCATGACGGTGGCTTTAATTTTCCCACTCATCTCTTGTGAAGTGTTTTTTTTGTCGAACGAAGAAGACCGGATGAGTTTTCCCTCAATTTTCCCGCACACAACCCTCTTCGATGTTGGCGCTTCCGTAACCCGGTTATTTTTAAATACCGATTTCCGCTTGGCAGCATTTAACACACTTCCGCCCATGGCGTGCGAATGTCAAAAAAAATTTCACTCTAAACAAGCCTTCTCACACTGACATCATTATTGTAATTCTTGTATAAGCTCTACGTTTACAGGATTATTAATTTTAACTACTTTCCTATTAACATAAGTTTGACATAGATAGTTATTATTTATATGGCCCACTTGTGATAACATACATTCCAGAACCAATATAACAAATTTAATACTTCCGCAATATTTTAAACAATATTATCTAACTTTAAATGTATATACCTGTTAAGTCTACTCTAATGATCAGATTAAGATAATAAGATTTCTATCAAGTCCAATTTTAATAATTGTTGAAATATAATATATCTATAATAATCAGTCACAAAATTTGAAATGTATTATCATTTAAATTTAACCTTTCCAGTTAATATTCAAATTAGTCTGTCTTACATATAATTCATTTAATACTACTATAAATATGTTCTTACTGTATTTTGTGCAATTATTCATTTACTATTTATTGATCTATTCATATATGACATACTTATTATATCTGTATTTTAGGAATCACCAGCACTGTTAAATTATGTATAAATTTAAAAAAAAAATACACTATTATGCCAAATTAATATTTAAATTACATTTTAGCCGGCTAGTTATGTTTTCACATCAAAATTTATGCTCACTTTAATTCAAATTAAGAACATTTTCCGTCACAATACGATTGTCTATGATAATTTTTGACCGATATAATTTAGTATGAGCCGCGCGCGGTGTTACACTGCGCATCAGATGTCGACACTCGAAGACCTACAGGCCGACTGACCCATACTGGAGGAATGTTTGCCGTGGTTCAATGTCTGCCGACTACACCTCTTCTTACCTCTTTCTCTTGTAATCAAGCCGATTCTTTCTTTCTTTCTAGTGGTTAGTTTACCCACAGCAGCGGCGTCGTAGTTGTTAGTACTGCACGCATGGCGGGAATGGAATACACACGGTGGCTGTCAAACTACGTTGCACAACGTAAGGCCCATTTAGTATTTGTTTCTCGAATATCTGCACCAAAATTTAATAACGATACAGGTTATTACATGAATATAATTTTATTGTTATTTCTGTATTATGGAAAATAATTATTTACTACGATTAAAATTGTGTCAAGACCTGCAATGATTGTCGCTTTTAATATAATGGACCTTTAATAAAATAATGTAGTGACATGTCTTTTCAATTATTTTATGGTTTTTCTCACATGTTAATTACTGTCAAATCAGAGGTGCAGCGGATTAAACACTTTGGAGGCCCCAGGCGCAATAAATTTTGGAGACCCTGCTTTTCGAATAACATAAAAGTGCTGCAAACCTTTTCGTAGAATAATAATTAATATTGAAAACTGAAATTAAAATGTAAGGTTTTGTATAATATATGCTATGTTTGAGGCCCCCAAGATTTTGAGGCCACAAGCGCGCGCCTCTTGCGCTTATGGGATAATCCGCCACTGCAGAGATGGAAGGCAAATTAAACACATTATTTACGCAAATTCCACAATTGGCATCGTGAAAAAGTCCAATTTCATTGCATGAAGAATAATTTCAGCAGAGAAGTTAAAGTTGAAAATGTTTATGATGAGCTATGCTGGTTCCCAGGGCCGTACATAGGGGCTGGTGAACAGGGCCCTGGGTGCAATGACGCTGAAGGAGCAAAAGGGTCGCCAAAATGATGTCAGTATTTTTTAGAAAAATACCGAAATTCCGACACAAAATCTCGTCTTTTCACTTGGCGACAAATGTTACTCGTTAAATCATATATAATGACTTGAACTGCCGGTTAATGTATGCATAGACTCGTGAATTATTAGATTGACTTTATCTATGTTAATACACATAATATAAAGCTAATTATCTGAATTTGCTAAATATATATTAGCTAAAGCTGATAGAGTTTTATATGTATTTGTAAGATTAACAATACAGTATTCACTGTCAATAATATTGGTAAGGCATTGTATTTAAAACACAAAATTCCTTTGTACTACTTCCACGTTTATTCAGGAAGTTCAGGATCGATTTCGCTCATGACAAGCATTATCAACTGATAATAAATACAATTTAGAAATGTTATATATACAAAATAAAAAGGTGTAATAAACAATTGGTATTGAAAAGAATTAACAGATGCAGTATTCTTAGGTTGAGAAATTATGGTTACCAAAATTTTGAAGTGGGTCATTTTGGTAATGCATACTGGTTTTGTTCTAACATAACCCTCAATTGTTTTAAGTGCAGTATTTTATGGACAACATATCTACGAATGCATTACACTTGATAAGACGACAGTTTGCAAAGCACTACAGCGGGTCTCCGCAAAGGGGACCGTCTCGCAAGTCAGAAGAAGAAATGCCCCTTCACAACAAGTACCGCAATACTAATAATTTTATTATATGTGGGTCGAACACACTCTTTACCCGACGCTTATCATCGGCTACTTAATCGACGATGGACTTAGTCTACACATATTACCGTTTCAAACTCATATGACATCAAAACTCAAATCAAACATGTGCTTCGAATGGTATTTTGACTACCATACACTAATCACACAACTGAAAAGCGAGTCTGACTATATTTTCAGGATATAAAAAATACTCGGTGAAGATTAATATATTAAAAATATGTAAACATTAATGACTTTTTAGAGCGGTGTTTCCCAACGTGTGGCGTTCGCCCTACCGTTGGAAAATTTCAATATTTTGGAGGACAATGCGAAAATCATTAGTATTTGTTACTTTTTTTACAACTCAAATAGCCAATTATGACAAATTTAGCTCGAAAATTACTGTTGCCATTTTCACCATCATATTTAGTTGAATACGACTTTGGTACTGAAAGTGATTTGTTATTGAAAAAAGGCAGCGATGGACTGCCAAAATGTTAACAAGGGGCACGGTTAACATGAGAGATATTTGCGGTGTTCCGGAGAATAGGTGGATTATTTTATCACTCTTAAAGTATGATTCACAATAATTATGAAAGCAATTGAATTTTTACTTAATATGCTTTTAAAAAAAACTCATAATATCTTTTAGTATGAACCCGAAATAAATTTATTTTACAAGAAATTTTCAAATACAACAGTCTTTAAAAAATAAAAATAATAAAACATTTTTAGTACTTTTTCCACATAAAATTTATTAGATCAGGACCGGTTTCGCTCATCGCGAGCATTATCAACTGATAAGAAAAATACATAAACAGTGATATTTATACAAATTTAAATTGAAATAAAAAGGTGTAAGCAACTATTAACAATTTAAAGGATTAACAAATTACATTATAATTACACAAGATTAAAATGCTTAACACCCATAACAATTAAAAAATCATCATCAAAGAATAATAAATCTAAGTGGCAAACGATGTCAATTATGAACACAATTAAAATTTGGGAAATATTTAAGCAAAGTAAATATCCTAATGATGATTTGGTGTTTTTCCCGCTTCCAATCAATGATGTACAAGCAACAAAATCAGCAGTAATGAAGATTCAAAATTGAGTTTGGAAAAACCAGTAGAGCTCAATCCAGCCAAATTGAATCCTGCGAAAAGAATCTTTTCGCAGGATTCAATTTGGCTGGATTGAGCTCTACTGGTTTTTCCAAACTCAATTTTGAATCTTCATTACTGCTGATTTTGTTGCTTGTACATCATTGATTGGAAGCGGGAAAAACACCAAATCATCATTAGGATATTTACTTTGCTTAAATATTTCCCAAATTTTAATTGTGTTCATAATTGACATCGTTTGCCACTTAGATTTATTATTCTTTGATGATGATTTTTTAATTGTTATGGGTGTTAAGCATTTTAATCTTGTGTAATTATAATGTAATTTGTTAATCCTTTAAATTGTTAATAGTTGCTTACACCTTTTTATTTCAATTTAAATTTGTATAAATATCACTGTTTATGTATTTTTCTTATCAGTTGATAATGCTCGCGATGAGCGAAACCGGTCCTGATCTAATAAATTTTATGTGGAAAAAGTACTAAAAATGTTTTATTATTTTTATTATAATGCCATTCCACCAAGTATTGACAGTGAACACCTTAAAAGTGAACAACAGTCTTTTGTTTCATAATACATATAAACCATCTACAGCAATTGCTGTTGACCTGAAAATATTTTTTTTTGTTTTAACAAAGGGCTCGCGCGAGCCTTTCCGAGCCTCCTCCAGCCCACCACTGAAAATAGAAATCTTCTGGATATCACAAACTGTTTAGACTTACAATCAAATTGACCAATTAGTAGCTCAACTAAAAACTTTTAGAAGTTAGTCTTCTCTAAAAAGTTTTTTTCCGATGTGTTACATAATATAGGTAAAATGTATTAAATTATTAAAGTGAAATAAAAAATAGTATTGACCATGTGCATTTTTAATTTGATAGATTTGAGAGAACATAAAGATTTTTGAAGCGTCGAAGTGGGGCTTGGCACACATAAGTTTTGGAAACACTGTTTTAGAGTGTAAACGCTATTTACAAAATACACAATGTAGTGTAATTTCAAATCACTATCGTATGTCGTTTACAATAAATGTTCGGTGGAAAGGCTTAGCAGTTGACATGATGGGATGCAAAGGCAATGAAAACAGTTGATAGTGATTTTCGTGAATTCAACTAGTTATGATCTGTTCATCATGTGAAATTAGTAGAAAAAAATATTTTAGAACAAAATTTCCCAAATTTTTAATTGTGTTTATAATTGCCATCATTCACCAATTAAAATTTATTTGTCTAGGTCTATTTGTTTTAGGTGTTAAGCATTTTAATTTTGTGTAATTGTAGAGTCACTTATACTGTAATTTTTAAATTCTTTTCATTGTTAATTGTTTATATGTTTATATATTTTTCTTATCAGCTGACAATGCTCACAATGAGCGAAACTGGTCCTGACCTATTTAATAAAGTGGAATAAAGTACAAAGGAATATTGTGTCTTTATTAATAAAACACAGATCATATTTGTAACCAAACTGAACTGTAATATTGTAGGTAAGGAGACTCTATAATTATTGAAAAGTGTTGTTATATTAAATTCGATCAATAATTGTTGTTTAATTTATGCGATCGAATTTTTTACATCTTATTTTCGAAGATTTGAATAAGTATTTGAACAAGTCTTTTCTTTCCTTTTTTTATTTCGGCTCCTTTCTAAGTTAAATTAGAAACATTTATGCTTGTAAGACTATTAGACTACAAACGATTTGAAGTGACGGAATTTGACCAGTCGTTGGTGCAGGAGTTGGATTAGCAGTTTTTTTCACGACTCCACAGCCTGTTATTTATAGATAAGAAAGTTCCCGTAACGCAGCTGAAAACATTCAATACCGCTAACATACACGTACAATCAAAAGATATTTGTCATGGGCCAAGTCTATTTTTAAAACAGTATTATCATTGTAACGTAACAACTCATGACCGTTGGAAAAGGTATACCTACGTGGAACTAAGTAACTCAAATATTGTTTAGGATTATTGATTACAATTCACCAAAATGATAATTTAAAGAGTAAATGCACTGCAAGTAAATTAACCCAAATGTGCAGTATCGTATGCAGAAACAAAGCTCACAGCATAATCCAAAATATGGATTTTTAACCACGCTATTGACAAAATGAATATTAATAGCTTAACGACCGCACGTTTTTTTTTATAAAATTTTACCTGGTGAAATAAAATTTTATTAAATTCACTATAATTTGTAAGTAAATTGAGATATCTTTACAAAATTTAATTTTCTTAGCTTCCAGATACTTCGCCTATACGCATATATGTGTCTGCCGGCCAGCAACTTTTGTTTTTCAAAGACTCAAATACGCGTCCACGGTCGTTAAGCTGTTAATATGATATACCGATAGCCTAGTTTAGTGGTGGGAAACCTTTTATTCTCTAAAGGCCGCATTCATTATTCTGATTCGACATAAAGCCGCAGTAAACATTGACAAGGGAATCTTTGGTCGGAAGTAGGACTTGACGGTCAGTATATTTCAGAAGTTTACGAATTTACATAAATTTACATAATTACAGAATTGGCCAGAAGGCCGCATCAGAGTAGCCAAAAGGCCGCACGTTCCCCACGCTGGCCTAGTACATTAGTCAGGCAGCTTATAATCAACTGTGTTTAGGTAGTGTTAAAAGCAATATTAAAATGGTCACCATAAATCAAGTACTTTTCTCCCTCCGAATCTTTGGGGACTCAAAAATGGCTTATATTATATTTTATAATCCATATACTTTTTCTCCTGATTTCTGTCTTTATGTTGTCCGAAAAACAAGGCTTTCATATGTTATTAAGCCCGGGGCCTACCACGTGTTTAACCCGTCACTGGTAGTAGAACGTTAAGAAATATTCGAGTAATGACCCAGATAGAACAAAAATTTCATTTAATTCTAAGAAATTTATCTATGATATTTTATTTTTTTCAATTATCTGTACTTGACGGTCCAGTCTGAACCCGATAGATCGCAAAAATTTACTCATAACTGCCTATTCCAATTTCGATTTTTCGATGTTGTCTATCTAATGCAGTGTCTGCCAAACTGTGTTCCGCGGCATACTATTGTGCCGCGGTGGAATGAGGCTTAAAAATTATAATTTTAAATAATGCCTATGCATTCAAATTTTCTTCAATTTTAAATAAATTCAACATTTACACATTCAAAAAAATATTTGTCACGTTCATACACAGTGGTCAATGCGACACATTTTCTCTTTTGGATGTACATAACCTTTTTTAAAGAATTTTTATTTGATGTGCCGCGGTACAAGCCCCATTCACCAGTTTGCCGTGAAGTAAAAAACGTTTGGCAGACACTGATCTAATGTATTGGGCTATCGATGTACTAGCTTACGAGTTATTTAATTGTATTTTTAACAACTGACGAACCAAAACTAAACATTTAATTAATCATTGAAGCGAAACGCTGCTTTACATTTCGAACACTGTAGATCAATTAATTGTCAAATTAGCAGAATTCGGGAGAATTTAGCGAAATTTTAGAAATCAACAAAGCACAGCTGCAAAATCTTCCGATTTTAAACGAAATATCAAACTTTCCCACATCTCCACTTCTATACCCTATATAACCATAAAATCATATAATCATAAAACCTTTTGTCGACAAACAAATTATATAACTCTTGAAACTGGTCACTACTCAAATCTGTTGGCATTCCCATGGGCTCATCCTTTTCGGCAGCAATGGCTTTGGACTCAGTGATGCATTTATATATTATATAAACACGAAACTTTCATTTGCTAAACATCAGTTCAAGTTTATCCGTGCACTTGAATGCCTGAAGATGCCGAAAGGCGAAACCCGGGTCGTTAGTGACAAAATTTGTGAGAATGTACATAGTTTGAACGATTCAAATTTAAAATAGGGAATTTAACCATTCCTTCGTGAACAACGCATTTTCTTTGGTTTTCTTGATACATGTAGTATCGGTTTTGGGATTCGCAGTCATCAGGCTTATACAACATGTAAATATGTATATAGATCGATGAATTTGAATGCGTAACCTTGAACGTCATCAAATGATCATTCTATTAAGCGGAACGTATAACGGATTCTACAGTATAAACATTTATATCATACACTCAAACAGAAATACATACTGAAAAACGTAATACTTACTGTGCGTCGGTATATGTTTCGTACATGGTGACCATTCTTTAAAAGACATGAGATTTATCACATTAATTTTTATTATAAAATTAAAAATGATAACGATGTTATTCCACAGGTTGTATTACAAATTGTGACACGTGTTTCCCATCTGAAAAGCGTCTCCGACTATCGCAGGATTTAAAAAAAAAACTCTCAAAATTCTCATGTTTAGTGTTTTTATAAGAGGCTGTGGAGTCGCGTGAAAAAAAGCCAAGCATAAAATGTTAACTATTTTATTTTAATACACATCATTAAATATATATTTTTCAAAAAAAAATTGAGCCACTCATTTTTCACGACTCCGACTCCGGCCAAAATACCACGACTCCGTGACTCCAACTCCGACTTCACAGCCTTGGTTTTTATTATGAGAAAACATGTATAAATAACAAGTCTTTGATCTTTTGACCGGCAAAATTAAACGTTTTTTTCCCCTACCCATAAGCAAACAAATTATAAATACATTCTTCGTAATATGTAACTGCTGTAATATGTATTGGTAATAATTTAAAAAAAAATAATATTCCGTACAAAGAAAAAATAGGTGTCTTAGTTAAATCTTATCTAAATCATAATAGACAACTAGAGCATATGGCTGAGAACTGTTTGTTACTCAGTTGACTAGTAGTTACCTAATCGCTCTCGCTACACTTCGTTATTTTATGATTGGAAGGGTTGGATTGGAATTTCAGACATCACAAACATCCATACCTTCGAACAGTTATCGACTGAAAAAATATTGTTCATACTGGAATTCGAATCCGTGAGGTACGGCATGGAAGTGAACGATGTTGACCGCTGTGCTGACCGGCTATTTACGAATAAACTAAAACTCGACATCTTGAATGCAAAAGCATGAGATGGATTTTGCGAAGTGTTCACTCATTTTCTAGGGAAATATAAGACTTTAATATGATTATAAGTAATCTACTTTTAATAAATCCACTTAGCATACAAAGCTGATAACTATTTTTTATTCACCTCTGCCATAATATTTTTTATCTAGCCTTAAAAATATGAAAACTTACCATGATTAACAACTTAATTACGTAAAAAGACCACATACACATACAAAAATTAATTCCGTTCAGAAAAAATACTCCACAGTCAAAATTTGGATTTGTATTATTATTTCATCACTATCAATTCAAAGCCTGCGACTTGTACATATGTATGTATTTATTATCGTTGAAGTACCTTTATAATGATTTATTGTCTTAAAAAAAACTCGGTGACCTGTGGTCACAATACTATCACACATTCAACATATCATTACAGAGATGATATCGTTAATATACCGATGCTATTAATTCACTAACACTGGCGTGAGATAACTTTGTAGACACAGACTAACACCAATACATCTATCTCCCAGACAAATATTTTGATGTGTGCGTGACTTGTTTTAGGGTCACTGTTATAAAAGAAATGCCATGAAGGAACGTTCACACCGATTTTTCATAGAAATACTATTTTATATGGGTGCTAAATGGAATCTTATTTCACAATACATAGTATTTTAGATGGGCTTTCCTAAACTGTATATTACATTGATAGTCAAGATTATAGTTATAGCAATGTTTTAATAACTGTCACATCAAAAAATCGTTTTCAGTTTCGTATGTTAGTTTGTTTTTAAGATAAAAAAAAGTTAAAGAATTACCCATTTCAGCGTAATACCAGCATCATAACCAGTTATTTCAAATTAATAACATTATTTTATTGATTCAATTGACATTTACGTAGTTCAAGTCTATTTTGATAATCAATAAACAATTTGTCCAAGAATAGTGATTATCTTCTCAACTTGTTCTGCTTCATAGCTCTAGCATGATTTAATTTTAGTTATGGTAAAACTAAATATAATTTTTTGCATTATGATGCTAGACTCATTTCAGCTTTATATATTTTGTATTTATTTCTGGCACATCATTTTAAAAACACTATAAATAAATTAAGATTTACTCTAAACGTGATTTCAGCGTCTAGCATTATTTAAGTAAGTCAGATTCTTCAATAAGTATCGTTTCGGAAATCTGGATTTAAAGAAAACTGTTGTAACTGTTCATTTCATCAACGCCATTCATATGCAGATATGTATGGACGGCGCTTTGTTCGTAACATTTCGCGGTTATTCAAAGCGTCGCACTTTCACCCAAATGATTCAAACATTGGCTGTGAACAATTGGTTAATGCAATTAAGAATTTCTTGTACCAGTTATTTTCTTAACACCAAATAAAACAATACAATAATAGTTCACGGTATAGATTATATGAATATTTACTTTTGTGAAAACACAATCTGCCTTTCGCGTCTTGGCCCAGAATGAAACCTATTCAATAGTTATTTGACATTTTACTTTTGATTATTTTAGATACTTTTTATATTAATCAAATTTTATAACAGTATTTGATTAAAAATATATAGGTATTTAAATAATTACTTAATTTGGGAATCCGCAAAGATAGTATAAACTGCTATTTTGTATTCATTTTCAAAATACCAATAATATGGCATCAAATATTTATATATAAGTGAAGTTGAGTATGTACTGTGGTCACTTTATATGTTTTATATTTAATTGTTTTTTGTCATACTTGGTAAGAGAAGAAAACTATATTAGAAGTTATTATAAAACTTTGAGTCAAATGTACACATTAAGTTATTTATTGTTTTAAAAGTCTTGATAATTTGTTTTTAGGCTGTGATTTAAATGTATTTACATAAATTCTAAGAAAATATGGGACTATTAAACATGCTATATAAAATAATTTAAAAATCTGCTGGTAATTAAACATAATTATCGTTACATTACATCAATATATCCTAGTTAATATCAAATATAGCCATGATTAAGTAAAAAATGTTCATGTATTTAATACAGCTATTGTAAGTTGTTTTTTTGTGCATTGTCGTACATTTGTATGTCAACACGTGTGATTGGATTTTTATATATCAACTTTAGAAATGTAAAAGGACGTAACCCATAGTTTTTTCGAAATAGATTTGTTTCGATAATCACAATCTATACAACTTCTATCAAAAAAATGTATGCTGAAAATGCCAAATTAGTATCTAAATTAAGCTTTAAATTTTGAAAAAAGAATGGCTTGTGAATTATAAATGGTAATACTAAAATATATAGCCTGTACGTATACAGCTACAAATGATAGATAATGACATTTTGTAAACATGTGAATACGTGCTATTGATAAACCATCAAGGGTCCCATGCTCCATATTTGTACCGGACATATTATATATTATCAACCGCCAATTGTTACAAACAACTGTAAAATATCGAAGTAGGTTGCAACATTATACACCTGTGTCCGCACTTCTATCTCTCTCCAACGCTTGAAAAACTCATCATTTTCCTTCTCTTTTCATCTCTCATACATTTTCTACTTCCAATTATCAACTCCAGTATCAAATCTAAAAAATACTGATTTATGATGCTATACACAATTTGCCGCCAATTTTTGACACATTGTTAAATCTACGGCGGCCATTTGAGAACAATCGCCATTTTGGTGTATCAAAATACGAACAAAACACGATCGATTGTCAATTTGATAGATATTATTTAAATGTTATTGTAAGTAAAGATATACCACTTTTTATGCATTGCTCCGATTGTTTCATATATTAGATAAACAATTGATAAGCCAGGCAAATTGTATTCAATCAACTACTTGTTTCAAACAAATGGACTAAGACGTGTTTATTAGTAGGCTCTTGAGATATCTCGCTCGAATAAATTAGTTTAACACACTTTTTTATGATTATACACGGTTTTATTTCTTACTATCAGAATACCAATTCAATATTAGCTCATTTCTTTTAACTTCTTTATGATTGTGTTTTAGCTTTATTAATGATTACATATAGTCATATAAAAATCATAAATTAATGTCGGCAAATCATCGGCTTAACATTCAATTAAACTGTGTCAACATTTTATTGATATTATAAGTTTATACTAGCGAAGTATTTAGTTCTATAAGAATTATAAAATACATTTCGACATCACGTCATCGTTTTAACGGATCATTAAATAATAACAAAATTTCATATCTCAAAACATCATAATATCGACTGTGGAAAGGAAAAGGACGTAGCCAACACATATCAAATTTTACAGGAGGCGCAAAAAACGTGTTTTGATGATTTTAGGCCATATGCAAATTATGAATTATACACAACCTTGAAGTACACGAAGACTTCTAAACTGGTGTTTAATTGACATAATCTAATATTAATTAATGAAATTGTCGAGGAAAAACCTTTATTTCGGTCTTTTTTCTTGGTTTTAATTTTTTACAAGGTCATCTTTTTCAAGCTTAAAAGCTAAATTTAGATACTAATTCAGCATTTGTAGCTGGCATCTTTTTGATGCAACGTGTATCAACTTTGATACATTGTGTTATTTGAAAAAAACTGTGGGTCACGTCCTTTTTCCTTTCCACAGTCGATATGATCCACATTTAGATTTATAAAATGTGTGTAAATAAAATCGGCCATTTTTTATTTTTAAGTTTAACATAGAAACATTGTATATCCGACGATTTTTTTTCAATATCCAATGTCATTTCATAAGCATAATTATGTCAACCATGCTTACTCATGCCATAATTTTTTGATTTCATAATTTCAAGGCTTAAAGGATTAAATACCCATATTATGTAGCTTATTCAAAAAATGTCACAGCGTTCATTAATTTAATATAATATATTATGTGATATAATTAAATTTGTCACGCATTTTTGCAACTACTGACAAACAGAGCCTGATTCGGTTGAATATACGTTACTCTTGTTTTTTGAAATAGTTCAATTACGTGTATTTATTATAATAAAGTAATTATACTATTGTATTCTTAAAAAACATTATTTTAATATCTAATAAAAGCCTTCCAAGTTTGCTTTATTATATAGTAGTCATGCTGCATCAATATTTTTTTGTATTTGCTCAAAATTACTGTACGTTATACCCATCACCGCTTGTTAAATTTTTTTCTTACATGACGAATTCCGCAGGGTTAAATTTTTGCTAACAGCTATTTTCGGAGGGAATTCGTAACGAATGACTTGTATTACCTATAGTTTCTATGAAATGAACGAGGATTTAAATAATCGAAAAGTTTCGTGGGTTGGGATCTTATGACTCTCTGTAGGACGTCGTTGATTTACGAACATCTTTATTTTTTCCCTATATATTCAGATAAATACTACGCTGTAACTTTATGTTTATATAGCGATAAAGTCAGCGGTGGGCTGTCAATGCGCTAACAAGAGGCTCGCTTAATCTCGCCCAGGCTCTAGTTGTTTTTCCATAATAGAATAATAATACGTGTCAAAAAGAAACAATAATAACATTATCCCTTTGTGTTTAATTACACGCGGTTTCGCCTAGCAATTGTACTGTCAGTGTATTTAATTTATCCAGGGGATGGGATCGGAGGGGCTTACCCGAGCCACTTGTTACATTTTACTAAGGCTCTTATTAATTTAAGAGAAAACAATACTTTCAGATCAAATTAGTACATAAATACAATTTCTGACATATTTTATCAACGACAGCTTCAGTGTATACACAGTAGTACATTTTTAGCCATTTACATTGATTAGTTCACGGTAAATCGCATATTGTTACATATTATAAATATTTTAAGTGACAATCGATAGCTTATTTAAGTGTTGCATATTGTGATTGTATAAGAGTGATAAAAAATCCACCATCTTTGGAACACCGTGGATAGTTGTGAAATTTAGTAAGCTTGTATTGGCAGCCTTAAATTAAACCTTACAATTGTGTAATTGAAGTTAAATATATTTTTTTTAATCTCTAAAAAGTTATGAATACTTTTGCGGGGCCAATAATACCTGGATGTAATTCTGAATAAAATCATCTTTTATCGTAATGGGTATTCATAATACCAAGAGTAAATAATACGTTATAATATGATTATACTGTAACAGATGCGTTTTTTTGTTTCAATTTTTTAGCTAAGTGTGTCATCCCGCCAGATCAGAATGTTGCTGGACAACTTTTTCACGGCTACATAATCAGATCTTATAAAACCACACATAATTCAATCGATGAAATGCTTTAATATTCAATTTATCATCTTACATACTAAGATCAACATTTTGAGGGACAGTAATCAAACAAAATTGTAGACATCATAGACATACTACAGGAAATCTAGATCGCTTCTAATTCTAATAATAGAATTAATTTATTCCACTATCAAATATGTCAACTTAATAAATATTTACTTTTAATGTGCCCACTGTCAATACTTGGTGTAAAGGCATTATATTAGAAAAAAAACACTCTTTTGTAATGACTTCAGATTTATTTTATAAGATCGTGATCAGTTTTGCTAGTATATATATGATACAATTAATACAGATCTATTTATACTAAGCCAAGTGAATTAATAAGGGCGTGAAAAACAATTGTCAATGTAAATATGGAAGAAGTTCAAAGATAAAGATACAATTTAAAAAATAAGTGACACTAAACTGACTATAATAAAATTAAAATGTTTAAAATATTTTACAAATTAATGATACAAATTTTCGATCGCATCAACAATTAAATCACACTGAATTACAATGAGTTCACAATATTATTTGAACCCTCGAGAAATAAGGTGAGTCAAGTAGTAAAATGGGAAAACTTTTATATTGAAATTTAAGTATAGTCACAGCTTTACTTGAAGTTTTGAAGGATTGTATATTTTTATTTAAGGAAGTTAACACTACTGAGCCCACTTCACTTTTATGATAATTGAAGACATGTAGAATATTATAATGCATTTAACCCATTTTTCCTAAAATACCACTTGGCTCACTTTATTTCGTAAAGGCTTATTTATATCACAAAAAATACTATAATAACAATAACTATAATGAAACTGCTCTCGGGCAAAGCGGGGGAGAATACTTTTTGTCCAATAACCCAACAGCTATGAGGATTCTGAATTTAGTAAATATTACAGATTATTATAATATTATCAGCGTATTTTATTTTTAATGCAAAAACTATCAAAATTTTTAATTATGTTGTTAAATCGTTTGATTTCCTTCTCTTTCCCTGAATGCAGTATGTAAATTTGTACAAATCAATTTTACCTACAAACAAACCTTTTTAGGTTTTTAATATGACAAAGAAAGCCATTTAAAACTCACTCCAATTACTTTTAACTCTTTACATTGTTACAACTTGAACATAGATTATTTTGAGTTAATAATAAAATATTAAATAGCTCACGAAAAGATGCAACTAGAAGAAATGTTTTTTCTTTAATTAAATACTATTAATGTTTAACCTTTAGCATACGCTCGTTTTAATGAATCTCGCTACACCAAATATGAGACCTTATCCAAAAAATTCCACAAGATAAAACGAGCGTTCGAATACGCATAATGTATATGAAGTTATTTGACACTCTTTTCCGTTTTAAACAATAATTGCGAATTCCGACGTATGATCCAACCAAAGAATGCAGTTCGAAAGTTTATCGAAATGCCAAAATTAGTTGTTTCTGACTGCATAAAAGACACTTAAAAACCCAACAGTAACATCGCTGCATCATTTTAGATTTTAGTTATTCGGAAGTTTATAGAATTTTGGAAGGTTTCTTCAAATAATCTGGACCATTCCTTTATCAAATAGTTATATTACGCAGATCGAAGGGGTTAACTTATAGTTCAGTTTATTAGTCCACTCCAGAAGATCGAAATTGTAGTTTTAAATATGCACGTGTGTTAAATTTTGCGCTCTATCTTACCAATAAATAAGATAATTGAAACATGACAAAAAATGCTAATGCCGTTTAACTTATAAAGAATTAAAACAAAATGTTGGTATTGTGTGGATCATTACACCAACATTTCTCAATTTCCTACTACTAACCCCGACCTAATAGATGAATAATACTCAGGGGTGGGCTGGAGATGGCTCGGAGGGACTCGCGCAAGCCTCTTGTTAAATTTCATTAAGGTCAGCCAGCCCCTTCTTAATTTAAGAAAAAATAATATTCTCCAGTGGCGGTTCCTGACCTGAAATCTTGGGTGGGCTAGAGAAAAGCATAGCATTGTATACTATTTACGAAATTTTGCATGCTTCCACTTCATCTTATACATTAATCTACAAGCAAATTAACAAATACTACGACACTACTGCAAAGCATAAATTACTATATAATACAATCAATGCTAATGTAAGTAAGAAATAATAATACGTGACCTTAAATTTGTCTCTTTCAAAGTGAAATAACAAGTAAAAAAAGCAATACAGAACTGTCACTGAGATTCGATAAATGTCACTTTCATAAAATACAAAGATACTGGTATGTTTGTATGGGCCACGGACTAATCCCAATTTAGCCCCCGATGAATGACAGAAGCCAGTAAATTTGAAATACAGTCCTGTGTGTTTGATGACGTTTCCGTACATACAAATACAAACAAAATCGAATCGTGCTAGATTGCGTTCCAGTGTAAAGAAATATTGTCTATGGTTTTGGGCTGGAAGCTTTTAGCCCCTGACCAATAGCATGTACATAGGTGTTGCCAGACTGACGTCACGTTGAATGTTCTCTATGAATTATTTATAGGGTTATTGTTTTTTTTATGCCGGCTCAGCTTAAAATTGTAATAAAAAACAATCGAGAATATTATTGTAGGTAGACATGCCATTGTCTTATATTGATAGAGGAAAATTTAAACAAAGATATTATATTCATTTGGGGAAGGTTAGTGACGCTTATAAATGTATTTATTTTGTTCAGCGGCCGAATTGCTGTTCATTTTTATTCAGCCATCTAAAGTTTTGGGCGAAAAATGCAGGTCGGGCTTAGCCCACCTAGCCCAGTACCTAGAACCGCCACTGATATTCTCAGACAAAATTAGTATAGAACAGCAATTTATGTCTAATGTATTATCTATGACAGCTTCAGTATACACAGGAGTACATTTTTAGCTTTTTGGATTGATAAGTTTACGCTAAATTGCATAATGTTACATATTGTAAGTGTATTAAGTAACAATCTATTGCTTAGGAGTGATAACAAAAAATCACTCCTTCTTGTGAACGCCGAGAATTGCTTTGAGATCAAACGAGCCCTTTGTGAACGTATTTGCAGCCCACCGCTGATAATTCTTGATTTATAATGACTGTTAAAATATTGCTATAATTTCAAAACAGGTTATTTGGAGCTGTCTGCCTTATGAACTGGACAGTCGCTATTTTCAATAAGTATTTGTTTTTTATCAATCGAAAAACAACATTGTATGCTATAATTTAAATTGAGTGTGCTCCTAAAATCATTTACTTAATACCGAGGCGATGTTTCAGTAATTAATTTGACAACATACTGATAAATAATAACAATCTAGGTTGTATTACATTTGATTTTTCATTTCGAGTGTCCAAATTGCTGTGAATGAGCACCCATATATTGAATTCGTCGGTGAGATCATCAAGAGTCTTGCCTACTTACTTTTCTCAACAAGTCTGTATTAAAACTCTGCCGGTAATGCAGGAAACTGTTACCGACATACCATTACAGATCGTAACATTAATGATGACCGATGACATAGATGTCATTTTTTAGACGTTTTTATTCCGCCGTAAGATCGTAAACGCGGTGCCCCGATTGCGGTCGATTACTATTTGCGTTTAAAAATTCGCAAAGAAAGATTGGATGGAACATATTGTTATAAATTGTCAGTTTCTCAGACCAGTACTAATTAATTGTTTTATTAGATTTCGTTCCAATTCTCACGCAGTCGTTTTATGCATTAATGGAGATTGCTACTATATTCATTAATAGTAAAAATGTATCTCTTAAACCAGCGGTCACCAAACTACGACCCGTGAAAAGTTCTGGATTTTTGCATATAAATTATTCATATAAGAAATATAATTTTTCATGATTTAGTTGTGAATTCACGACAACTATTTATTTCAAATCATCAATTGTCATACAACCAACGTTCCCTCTAAGCTGCGCGCGTGCGCGGCCGCGCAGCAGTTGGGAAGCCCCCGCGCACTCATTCCAGGTTGGCGCACACTACAATACAGTTGCTCAATTAATATTTGATCGTTCCGCGCAACCTTTGAAATTTCCGCGCAGCTAACCCTTCAGCTTAGAGGGAACGTTGCATACAACTATCTGGTAGGGGACTCAAAGTGAAGGAAGTTGGATATAAATTAGAGGCCAGACGACTAATTATTCGCTTACTCAAAAATTTCTCTAATATTCTCATTTATTGAAATTCTAAGAAGGGCAAACATTTGTTTACATAATAATTAGAATGTAACCACATAAAATGAAATAATATTCTGATTGGGTTCCAAAAAGAATTTATCTCTCGTCCGGCCCCTTTAGTTTTTAAAAAGTTGAATCCGGCCCGCTTTTCAAAAAGTTTGGTGACCCCTGTCTTAAACAATATTTATTTACATAAAAACTAAAATTATCGCCGGCAGCAGTTTGTCAAACATTGAAATTTGAATTATTGTATAATTTATATTCCTATATCCTTCAATATAACATGCATTTTCAAATACAAAACATTGGATAGAATCAAGAAAAAAAAAATACATATATTTTTCATTTACACAAAAATTGGTATTCAAAGTATTTTTTTACCCGTAGCTGTAAAAATCATTTTTTATTTAAAAATTGGTTGTTATTTAAAAATTGACAGATTTGATAATATATTTTTTGAGTTACAGACCAAATTATAAACATTTTTTAAAATCCATTTCCGCTCCCAATGTGGAGCATGTGGCCTCCTAATGGAAATATCTCAACAGAAGTTTTTTTCTACGAGAACTGTTTGTTACTCATTCGCTCAACCTCACTTTTTTCAAAGTGTAATAGTAGGGAAAGAAGGATAAGGCTAGAACAGGACTAGTGTTTGGCTTATCGCTATTGCGACACCCAGTTATTAAAGAATCAGAAGGATGGAAGGAGAGGAAATGACGTGAATTGACATCATAAACACCCAGTCTTCGATCACAACTTTGAATTGAATAATTTTCAATTTCAGTGTGATCTGGCCGGGAATCGAACCCAGACCTGCGTGATCGATAGATCAAGCTCTAACCAACTGGGCCACAGCAGGCGACAGAACATTAACCATGACAATATTTGTGTTCAAATTATCATACTTACATTTTTTTTGACTGTCAGTTCTTGGTGGAAAGGTGTTGTATTTAAATTAATATACACTTTTTCTACTTATTCTACATTAATTTAATACAGTGGTTTTTAACCTAAGGTGCGAGAAAGCATTTCCGGGGTTGCGGGAGAAGTTTCTATTTTGACATACATATAAATAAAAATGTATTACAAAACATCCTAGTCATTAAAATTTGAATTAAAAGAGTGTGCGAGAACATATCTTCAGATTCAAGAGGGTGCGGATAACTAAAAATGTTAAGTTCCACTGATTTAATAGGATCCGGACCGGTTTCGCTCATCACGGCCATTATCAATTAATTTGATTAATCAGTGGATAATACACGTGATTACCGAAACCGTTTCTGATATTTAGTGAGTAATTTTAAATTGGAAGGGACTCAGATGGGCTCGCGCGAGCCCCTTGTTAATATTTACGAAAGCCGGCGAGCCCTTTGTTAAATTAAGAGAAAACAATATTTTCAGATCAAATTAGTATATAACTGCAATTTCTGACATATTTTATCTACGGCAGTTTCAGTATACACAGTAGTACGTTTTTAGCCATTTAGATTGACACGTTTACGATAAATTGCATATTGCTTTGAAATTAAGTGAGCCCCTTGTTAACGTATTGGCAGCCCACCTCTGATTATAACTCAGTATTGAATATCATCACTCATGTAAATAATAATGATATGAAACCAATCATAAAATGGTTAGTAAAACGTACCACCTCGAATACATTATTATGTTTTGCATGGTTACGCTTTCAGGCTTATTTATTATCTCGTAGCGTAATGGGTTTTTCGATGTTGTCTAATCATTTTATTATTGCCTACGAATGTTAAATATGAACACCTTGTTATGATTCAGAACTCATTCTAATCTCGGACAATTAAGCCACAATAAGATTAGACTAGCCGTTCGTATTCTAAGTAGGACTGAGTTATTGAATATCAGCTGTTAGAAAGCAGTGGTTCTGATTTCATCCACTCGCCACAACACAAAACACAACTAGCAAGTAAATTATAAAAATACGCAACTTTAGATAAAAATACGATTTCTAATCTAGCCACGTCTCATTTACATGTCTCGATTGGTCACCTTGTTTTACCGCTATGGACGCAGTGTAGAACATGAGGTAAAGGAGCATTTAAAGAATTAATTATTAAGATTAAAGATGGACTCTGCATTTCTCTTTATTGAGGTGATACGGTTAAGCGCCGAGAGCCTGGTGGATTGATAGTCTGATGAGAAAAAAGACGAAGAGTCCAACGCGACTTGTTCAATCTCGGATTGATATCAGATCTTTGGCAGTTCCGTCAAAACAAAGGTAAATTGGTGAATGATGTTAAAGATTTAATAAGAATCGCATTGTGATGATACGGAAAATATTCCTGATGAATAAGTAACACGGAGAGACGAAAAGCAAAAGAATTTATTCGATGAATTCGGCGGTAAATGTGTGGAAGTTATTTATGATATTGAATAGCTTTGTTATTCCACTTTTTGTGTTGTAAAATGTGACACGTGTTTCGCTTCTTTGTGAAGCATCATCAGGTATGATACTTTTCAAAGAAACAAAACGCGTGTCACATTTTGTAACATAACAAATGGAATAACAAAGTTATCAAATTTAATTACATAATATTTTTTCATGAGAATTCCAGTACAATTTGCTTTTAACCGTTTGAATACCGCGCAAATAAATCAGTAATATGTCCCAGAGATACTGCGTGTTTTTGCATAAAAAAAATGACTAATATACACTCGAATTCGATATATTAAAAATCTAGGTTGACTCAGTAAAGATAGCACTACACATATTCATCAAAATTGCACATATTGCTTATATTCTATTAGAATACCAAGTATTTGATTTTTAAAATGTCTTCTACATCCGCGATTGAGTGCATTTATATGTTCCGGACACCTGTTTCCGTTTGGTATTAAAGTGGTTAAACTCAGATTCCAATTAGATCTTGAAAAGTTTCAGAAAAAAGTTTAATACATTTTTTTAAAAAATGAAAAGGAATGCTTTAATATGTTTATATTTACTTCTTGAAGCTATGTGGAACCTACAAAAAGGGCTGTCATTTTATTTTGTGTTCGTATTATATTCTTCATCGTTATCCGCAAAGTCTACGCGCTATTCTCAATAATGAAAATATCCATTTCTTTTGATACATTATGAATACTTTTAAAACGGCCGCTCAACCGTGGAAAAAAAACCAGCTCGATTACGTGAACGGTTATTGTTTACCTTATTAGTATGTTTTTTTTTATCCTGCCAATATTTCGAGTCTGTCGCGCCTATGATCGCTTGCGTACCCTGCACCCACTTATTTGTCTTTCATCCTTCAAGAAACGTCTTCCGAGAAGAGAGAAAGTGTTAAAATAGACCTGAGTTGACATTGTCTAGGTTAGCGATATTTCAAACGCAAAATATTAACATAAAACCTCCGTGAAATTATTTATATCGGTTCCGTCAAAAGTGGTCAATTTGGCATGGGCCTTGATGCTCCATTGAGTATACGCGTTTTACCGATCAATTAACTAACTGATTGTTCTAGTTTTCGATACAAGCTTTCAAAAGTTAAATTATAATAAAATATATTAACATGAAAATTGAAAATTTTCACTGATTTTGAAAACAATTTGGGATTTAAAAAGTATAAAGTTCGAATAATATTTCGGAATAATTCATGTCAACAAAGACTACTATCTTTAGACATATTTAGATGAATAATAATTTTTACTTTTTTGAGATGGCCGCAATTGGTCTGCACCGTGTACATTATATAATATTAATTTACAAAGCTTTTATGGCTCTCATGCAGACTCGACAGTGGACCCATTCTCACAGGTATTATTTTCATACTTATTTTTGTATGCATTGTTTTTTATCGGTAATTATTTTTTTATCTCATTGCTCTTAATACTAAAACAGAATAGTTTTATTACGGTTTACTTATTTTATTCAGACGGTATTACAATTTTCTATATCCAGTATACCACTAGAAACAAACAAATTTATCAATTCTCGTAAATCATCATTTAACCATCACTTTCAGATTGGTTTGTCGAATATGCCAAATTTCGTTATTATAAAAGGATCGCTGGTGTTTAACTTACTTAAGAAAATAATAAAAGCATACCACTTTCGTTTTTTTGTTATTTTACATAAATTTATAATACTTGTAAGTGTCACAATAATTTATTTATAAATATAGAAATAAGGTAAGCAAAAAATTAATTCAACTGCACTAAAATATTGATTTAAAAACTCTTCCAACACGTACAGCTTTTAAGGTAATAAAGTACTTTTTATCTGATACATAATAGAAGCTTTTTAAGGTTTTTTTAAGCTTTGAAATGCACTCGTGTTCTTACTTTTATCCTGTAAACAATTAATTAATAACGATCAATTAAACTGTCTTTAGTTTTACAGTATTTATAACAGATTAACTATTTAATTTAATTAACTATTTTAACTAATTAATTTAATTTTAAATAATCATTTTAATAACAGCTAATGCTAATGCGCCAAATATTTGAAGTTGAAGATCATACGAGTAAAACTAGATGAGAATTTTATTGTAAGTCACTCGAGATAAACTTGAGGTAAATTGACATCTCAAACACCCACGTCTTAGGTCTTACATTTAAATTGAAAAACCTAAATTGTACATGGAACTTACCGGTAATCGAACCCAGACCCACTTCATCAGTAGAGCAAGCTCTAACTAACTAGACCACAGCAGGCGACATACTTTATATGAGGATGGATTCCGGGTAAAACTTTATGACGTTAATTACATCGATTAAGAGATAATTATTATAAACAATGCGAATATGTATCCTTGATTTGTGAGAAAAATAAAGTAGATTTTTATGCATTACGGTACATGAGAGCAAATAATAATAAAGCATGACACGGCAGAAGTAAAACGACTAATTCAACATCATTGATAAACAATAATTTCACTTCCCATGCAAAGTCACTTTCGTCGACCCAGTCACCTATTGCTGAGAATATTCAACTTTTGGGAATCTGGCACCATCTGCCATCTGCTTTTCGCAAACGATACTTTATTTATTTTTAATGTCTTGCTTATTTTAACTGCCTATTAAAAATTTACGATTCTACACTAAACTATAAACCATATTGAATTTAAAGATCACAAATTATTTAAACATATAACAAATTGAGTTTTTGGTTTGGTGTATCTTTTGATAACAGATTTAAGTATATGTTTATATAGAAATCAATATGCAAAATAGATATTCTTTGTACGATAAGAGAACATTTTTTTTTATTTTCTATATTTTTTTTCTGTTTCTTAATCGTGCATTTTTTACCTGTCAATTATTGATGAAAAGACATAATAATAACTGTTATAGAAATTGAACACATTCTATTAAGATTTTCAAAGCTAATTCTTCAGTTCACGACCGGCTATGCTCATCGCGACCGTCAGTTGTTAATGTTAAAATTAGTGTTGAGCGAAGAAGGTTTTTAGTAAAAAATGTCGAATTAGTACATGAAATTAGGGTAAATTACTGTAAAACATTGACGGATTACCCCTATAAGCCTAAGAGGCACGCGCTTGGGGCCTCTGAAGCTTAGGGGCCTCAAAAAACGCATATAATAATAAAACCATTCAGTTTCCGATATATCTTTTTATTTTACGTAGACTTTTGCAACAATTTTATGTTATTTGAACAACATGGCCTCCGAATTTTATTGCGACTGTGGCCTCTAATGTGCGTAATCTGCCACTGCTACGAAATTAATTAGTATGTTAGTGTTCATGGTACAGAACCTTGTAGCCGCCGCCACTTGCTAATAATTTACAGCCGTTAAATAGTGCATAATGTTACTTAGTAGCTTTTAAATGATTAACCTAGACTTTATGCAATTCACAAAAAGTGTTGTTGATAATAAACACAATTGATTAAATTTTATATATATATTACAAATAAATGTAGTTTATTTGTATTTCATTCAAGCCAAATACAAGTTAAAATCTTTGAAGATCGGGGCAATAACAATGAAATTACATTCGTCCCGAACCCGATTACGGTGTGCTTCTTGTAAGCAACTTTATTCCTTCATATCATATTATTAAATATATTACGCTTTTGTCATAATTAACATACATATATGATGGTATTTACTCTTCATATATACACTTCTATTCGGATAGAAACACTCTATATGTCTATCTAACGGATCTGGTTTGGTCCAATATAACGATCAATTTCCAATGATGCAAGTTTTAATATGCGTTCATAAAAGTCTAATAATAATGTCAGCGCTATTATGTGTGTTTTAAAGATAACGGGTCTCGGACCGGACTGCAGTTTGAGAAACATTGACCTACAGTGAGGCTACTTCGAGACGGAGTACAGCCAGTCGGTGTAACGCTAGCCTCGAAAGCTACATTCGAGTCGAGTTCGAGACCTTCCACACTCTTGTGCGAACCACTGCTCACTGGGTTACTTCACTTCGATACCATATGGCATTTCTTCCTCGGGAGATGCATCCGATATTAAATACGGTAACCATCGATTGCATAAATATAGTAGCACACTCTTAACAACGATTAGACGATATTGGAAATCATCAAAACATTCTATATGCATATATTATATTTGAGGGCTTTGTAAACAAAGGCCGCAGTTTTTATAATCCTAAAATGTTGGCGAAATCAACTAAAAATTTTATTTGCATAGAAGTGATAAAAAATTCACTCCTTCCCAGGGGTGGGCTAGAGGGGGCTCGAAGGGGCTCACGCGAGCCCCTTGTCGAAATTTATTAAGGCCGGCGAGCCCCTTGTTAACTCAAGAGAAAACAATATTCTCATATCAAATTAGTATATAACTGCAATTTATGATTTATATATTATCTACGACAGCTTCAGTATACATAATAATACATTTTTAGCTATTTACATTGATTAGTTTACGGTAAATTGCATATTGTTACATATTATAAATGTAATAAGTAACAATCGACTGCTTATTTAAGTATTGCATATAATTGCATAGGAGCGACATTTTTTTTGGATGGATCCAGCAGTGGGCTGCCAATACGTTAAAAAAGGGCTCGCTTAATCTCAAAGCAATTCTTGGTGTTCTGGGAAAGGAGTGAATTTTTTATCACTTTTATTGAAGTTGTATGCAATACTTAAATAGGCAATTTACCGTAAACTAATCAATGTAAATGGCTATAAATTTACTACTGTGTATACTGAAATTGTCGTAGATAATACATAAGTCAGAAATTGCATTTATATACTATTTTGGAAATTGTTTTTTCTCAACTTAACAAAGGGCTCGCAGGCTTTATTAAAATTTAACAAGGGTCTCGCGCGAGCTTCTCCGAGTCCCCTCCAGCCCACCCCTGGATGGGTCTCAGAAGTGATCTTAAAGACCCTCTTCATCTAAATCCGGCTCAGTTAAGAAGTGGTTTTATTTAGCAACAATTATTTTTATTCCTTGATGTGTTTAAAATTTAAAAACAACAAATAAATGTTTGTTATACTTCATTTTAAGATATGCTGTGTTCATATGGTATCCTACGTCAGGAAAGTAAGGGTAGTTATATCAAAGTATACTACAGCATATTCACAAATGAATTATTGTTCGGTTGGAGATCTTTACCAACACTCATTTTGAAGTAATGAATTTATTCCATCATGAAATATGGTCACAGTACTGAAAGTAAGTTCTTACTTCAACGTATTAAGATTTATTTACCTTTAAACTCAAAGTAGGTATCCACTCGTCAACACAGGTAATTTATCCATCCTAGACTTCGAACCTGATGACCTCAGGTTCGAAAACTACAGAGCTTTCTAACAAGTATTGATACATATACATATTGAACAAGTTAGTTCACAATGAACGAAAGTTTCTCTTAATTAAGAAATGCATAGTATCTTGTCGTGTTAAACTATTAATTGTATAGTTTAACTAGCTGTTATAAACTTTTTTGTTTAATTATGTATTGATTTAAGTCGCCTAAGTAATACTTTCTCACATTGTTAATTGTCATTTATCATACAAAAAAAAGAGCTTTAAAATCTATATATTAACAGTCGATAAAATAATCACAAATCACAACCCACAAATGTGTGCGTACTGATGTCCCAAAATTAAAAAAATTACGACATCTGTTCTGCTACTACTGCAAAAATTCGATAATTCACGAAATTTCTGCTACTGCGAAAAATGGTTGTTAGCAAACTTAGACATTATTCCAAAAACTAAACAATTTACAAAATTTCTGCTACTGCGAAAAATGGTTGTAAGCAAACTTAAACATTATTCCGAAAATTCAATAATTTACGAAATTTCTGCTATCTGGATATGGATCTGTCGGCCCCGTCGGTCATGCCGACTTGGTTGCATCTAAGGCAAATTATAGGTCATTTAAAGAATTCTCGGATAAATAGTTGAGTTAAATAGATAAAATCTAATATTTTCAACTGCACTTAATTATATATTAACTTTTAATTTCTGCACACTGTAGTGCATGCAACCAAGTCTTGAGGAATTTCTTCTCGGGACATTTCTGGCAAAATTTTGAACACAATTAACGTTGTTACGCTACGGAATACACCCTATAAAAGATAACCGTAACTGTGAAACCGTAGCGGGTGGTGGTGGGTACAACTTTGAGTGCCCTAGGGAAAAATAAAAACGGAGTTTATTAATTATGTGTTATTAGATTATATACATATATACAATAATAAATATGCATTCAATTGTTCATGCCAGTAAATTTATGACTTTTCTATAATGCAACAAAAATCTCACGTTGCTGGGCAACGGGCTTACAGCTAGTGTTAACTAAAAACCTCTTTTTTTGCAAATTGTTGATTCTTACGACACAACGTTTAGAATTTTGTTCTTTCTCTGCCCTAATCGAATTACCATGTTTTAACTTGCTTTAATTTAGCACAGTGTCTGCCAAACTGTGTGCCGCAAGAAGTATCAGGTGTGCCGCGGAGGGAGACGCTCAAAAACGTTAATTTATATTTTCTTCAATTTTAAATAAATTCAACATCTACGTTATCAAATAAATATGTGTCACGTTCGCATATAGTAGTCAACTCTACACATTTTCCACGTTTCCCTTTTAATGATACATTTCCTTTTTTAAAGCATTTTTATTTGGTGTGCCGTGGAAAAAATCTTATTCATTAGTGTGCAACGAAATAAAAAAGCAGACACTGATCTAGCATATCGAGAGTGGAAAGTTAAAAAAAGCTCAATTTTGACTCCAGATGCCATTTTTTTTTTAAACCATGTCCGCTCCCAATGTGGAGCATATGGACTCCTAATGTAGTTTATCTCAACAGAATTGTTTCTATGAGAACTGCTTGTTACTCAGTTGCTCAACCTCTCTTTTTTCAAAGAGAGTAGGGATAGAAGGATAGGGCTAGGACAGGATAAGCGGTAAGCTAATCGCTCTCGATACGCCCCGTTCATAGGATAGGATGGGTGAGAGGGGGGAATTCAAGACATCACATACATCCATGCCTTCGAACAGAAATTCATAAATCGATTTAAAAATCAATTTATAAAACTGTCCGTCCAGATGTCAATACAAATTGTTTATTATATATACAATCTTTTGATGATGAGTGATGCAGTGTCACAGGACCCACAAATTTCGATGTTCCTTGCTGGAATTCCCAAATACTATGATCAACGTCACACAGTGTTGGCGCTACGTCTAGGTGGAGCAGTCAACCGCCTGTAACGGTAAATCTGTAGAGGCGGCCAAATGGGAATTTCATATCTTGTCTGGGGTGACCAAATGTCTAGCGCCGGCCCAGACGTTACATTTTTATTATGTTTTTGTATAATTATAATAAAATTAATTTGTGTGATGCAAAATTAATCATGTACTTGTTTGTATAATTATAGCAAAATTAATTACTGTTATATTTGTTGCCGTATGTTCAAAATAAGTTAACGGATTGTTGGCTCCAATAACGCTAAATAATCATATTTATTATACTTACATATTATTCAGTTGTTAAGCCTTCCAAACAAAAACGACAACATTAATTTATTCGGAATTTACTGTAAGAAAAGATTTTTTCGCTGCATATTTTGCAATATTATTTAGAACGTAATCGTTCGGTGCTATGGAAATCATACAATTGTTAGGACAAGTATGCGTGGAGAATCAAACGAACATAGAGAAGGTTTGAGTTTTCCGTATTATTTGCTATCTTGCCGTAGATAATCTATCTTCACACTTAATCGCCTTCTTCAAAAAGCAGTTTCTCTTTTAAATTCATGACCTGAATCGAGATATGAAATACAATAATACTTTAATTTAGCATAATTCGCTTCTCGAAAGGATTCTTTTATCTTTGTTTTGAATAACTTTCTAGCAAACATCTCGCTCTACGTAATTTAGTTGCTTTTGGTATTTCCAGTGTCCAACGTAGTAATATAATGGATATATAATTATATGAATGCATTTCTTGACATGCATCTGTATTTAAAGTAATAACAGTTGCAATTGTACACTTTTTACATTAAGTTAGGATTAGTTGTCAAAATGATATATAATATTATGTACTTATCATTAAAAAACTATTTTATATTCATTCTTGTTTTTTTTATTGTTGAATTTCACCAATCTGTTTTCAAATAGATTTGGAATGTTAATCTCAAACCATTCCAATCTCAGTCTAAGTGGTGGACAGGTCATGGTTTCACTATTTAACCCACTTTAGATATCCAAGTACACCCAGTGACACCACCCTCAAGATTCGCAACAGTTTGGCAGTATAATTGTGTAAATTGGTATCAAGTGTAACCACCTCAATTGTGTACAAGAGACGAAGCGGACACACCGTTTCATATGAAAAAATCCCGTATTAAATGGTACTAAAAATAGTAATAAATATCTTATAACTACCTTAAAACGATAAAAAAAAAACAAATACATGTGAATAAAGTGAAATAAAACAAGAGCTCTTCTCTGTGTAAAAGATGAAAGACAGTAGTCAGTACTAGATTCTAGAAGCTAAACCATTTCTACAATATCAAATAAATACTAAACCATACTATACTATCCGAAAATAGTTTTTTTTTTAAACCATGTCCGCTCCCAATGTAGAGCATATGGACTCCTAATGGAGTTTATCTCAACAGAAGTGTTTCTACGAGAACTGCTTGTTACTCAGTTGCTCAACCTCTCTTTTTCCAAAGAGAGTAGGGATAGAAGGATAGGGCTAGGACAGGATTAGTGGTAAGCTAATCGCTCTCGATAAGCCCCGTTCATAGGATAGGATGGGTGAGAGGGAGGAATTCAAGACATCACATACATCCATGCCTTTGAACAGAAATTAATAAATCGATTGAAAAATCAATTTATAAAACTGTCCGTACCGGGATTTGAACCCGGGCCCTCCGTAGCCGAAGCCAACAACGTTGACCACTCGACCACACAGTAGTAATTAACTTTTTATCTTTGAAAATTTGTCTCTTTTTTTAATAGATATCTTATTTTGATCACATAGTTTTGAATTATATGGCTTTTTTTAAAAAAAATACATGTTATATGATATAATAATAAAAGGGATGGTACATTAAAGTCGCGGGTGTAATGAAATGCAATCTCTTTTTTTTTTAATCTGAATGTAAGGAAATTCTAATTCAATCAATAATATATTTTTTTACACACATGAAAAATGGACTCCGAATTACAGTCGTAATTGTATTTCGTTGTTCTTGCAGCTTCCATTGACTTTCTAAATAAAACAAACGATTATTCATATTTCAATTTGCATAACCTGGAATTTAGCATATTGGGTTTGTAGTGTTTTCAACCCTTAACTCTCCGGACACTCATTAAAAAGTTTACCTTTGCAGAAGCGATGTGGACATATCGTGGATATTAACTACATTTCGGAAGCGGACATAATTCAAATATATTATACTATAATATATATCTTGAATGTTTGACGCATTGACATTTTCTTTTATCTTAGATAAACTCAAATTTACATGTCTTGTGCTCTTTACGACTACGTCAAACACGGACACATATTTAAATATCGGAAAAAAACATTGCTCCTTCTGTTTCAACATAAAAGATCGAACCGAGTGAATTAGTATGCACGTCAGGTGTTGCCGAAACGTCGCCTCCAAGTTCACACGTGAAGAAATTTCTAAGACATTTTTAGCTTTTCTTTATTCGTATACTGGGATCTAGTTTTAAATTTAGTGTTAGCTCTCGAGTTTCTAAAAACTATGTAAAACATCAAACACGTTAGTCGTGAAAGCACATGTCCGACGTGACCGTCAAATCTTTAAAAAAATACTATTTACATAAAGAATTTCAGATATTTGTATAGATAGATAACATTATATATAATCAGAGGCGGATTGCTCCAAAATTGCAGCCCTGAAAATAACAGCTTATATGTATATCACCCATCTATGCTAAATTCAGTTTTCAATATTTATTTTAATTTTACGACGCTTTCATACGCACCAAAAAACAGGCATACCAAATTATATTGCACATGGAAACTCCAGATGCTAAATTTGTCACTTTAGTCTATAAAAAGATGTAAACAAAAACTTGCGGCGGCACAGGCTTGGAATGGTGATTATTGGTTGGGATTTTCATATAGTAATTTTAAAATGGGTGTAAACTATATAGCAGAATATTTTTGCGGACCACCGGTTGAGAAACACTGTCCTAGACAGATTGTTAGATTATACGGCTGGACAAGGACTCGCTGAATCGACAACATAAATAGTTTCACCGTGTCAACGTACATAAATCAAGTGAATGAACTTGTTGTAAAGTGACCTGTAAATTTCCATAAACTTTGCTTATACTCGGAATCATCCAAGGGTGGTCTGGAGGGGCTCGCAGGGCCCCGTGCTAACCCCTTGTTAGATTGTTTCCTGTAATTTTTGACACTATACTTTACACTATATTTTAACTATACAGTAATTCATCTTCAGCTATTGATAATAAATATTGCCTACTGTTACATAAAATAGGTAAATGAAGTACCTAATATTCGATTGTTTAAATAATTATTGTATAGTAGTCGGAGTATAAAAATATCCGTAAAAACGGACACAACAATCGTCGAGTAGTCATCTAAATATCAAAAACTCACTAGAAAATATCAAGCTTTTTAAATAGTTCGTACTGTGGTACTCTTGATTGTATTCATATTATTTGAGAGATACTATAATATATAGTCGAAGTTTTAGTAGAGAGACGATACAAAGAAGTCATATTTAAGTGTGATTTAGTACAAAGAGTGTCCAGGGCAATTGGCGTAAAAATGAAAGCATTCCAACTGTAAGTTAGTCAGCAATATTTGAAGACTGATGATCATTTTTGCATTAATAAAAGTCGCTCATCAAATTAACACTCGAATTTCACCGATCATCAAGCTGGTATTTCTTTATTCATAAAAGCTATGTGAGATCCCTTTAAACAAAGGTCACATGGTAATTTTCATCTAGCCCAATGGCTTTGCATTTCTTTCGGTGAATAGCAATAAAGCAGTGAATTAAATTAATATTATTTGTTTAAGATACGAGAAAGTTCATGTTTATTTATTTGCAATAAATAATATTGATATATTTGCTATTGACATTGTAATGCTAAGAGTGAGGACTTGAAGAAAGTTGTTCACCTGATTATGCGTCCAGCACTTCACACTTTTACAGTGGTTTATACTTATAAGGTGATTTGAATGCAAAAATAGTATTGACCTTGCTAAATAAAGCGTGTGGTATTTTTTTTCAAGAAGACTCGAGAAGTTTCAAATTTTATAAAATTAAAATGTTTCATTACTTGTATACGTCTAAAATGATATCTGGTGTAAATATTTACAACAGTTTATGTACTTATTAATATTCTGTATAATGTGTAGAATATTTATATCATTTAATTTTTTCTGTCGACATTATTTCGTACCACACATTATTTTTTAAATGCCTTCGATAGTTTAACGATAAGCACAGTTGGTTTTTTTAGCTGGTTGTCTACATAATAACATTACTTTTAGCATTGTTCTACAGACTCGTCGGGCATGTTTGTGTTTAATTTGGTTATCTGAAAAGGAATATATGCTCAGCCATGTATTTGAACTAACTAATTCGAGGCCAAAATGAAAGTTGTCCGGTTCTTTAGAAGGGTTAACTGTTATTTTATGATGATTATCAATAGAATCATAGGCATGATTAATTTATTTCTTCTCATACAGTAGGGCTTTGACATGGTTCAACGATACTCAATTGGATATCTCTATTGAACTTACTTGCTTGAAGCTTTGTGTTTTTTTATGAATCTTAAATATCTGCGATTGTATTAAAAAACTTACCTAGTTCTTGTTTAATTTTTGCAATCATTTCTCTCCTTTCAAGCAACTATAGAGTATTATTCAAAAGCAAATCATTAAAATGAAACATTTCTGACACATTTAAGAGCGTTATTAATAATATAATAACATAATTTGAAAGATTTTTTTGCGGTCGGGCAGAAAGCAGGCCAAGAAAACTGTACCGCGGATAAAACATGCTTTCAAATCTCGTATTTTTTTCTTGCACTTTCTTTCCGTTTCGATGTTATTATTTTATTAAAAAAACTTATTATTTTTAATCTTTTGATAAAGAAGCGGATTTGCAACCAATTGGATTGGTTTTTTTTCACATACAAGATACCCACTGAACACGTATTCAATCAGCGATCTGATATCAAAGTGAATAAACACTAGAAACTAGCATTACTTTTGTTGATAGTCTGAACTCATTTTTTTTTCTGAACGTTTTAATACACAACAATTTATAAATCGATTGTAACTTATTAGTTTAGAAAGGGACCATCTTTGAATTTTTCAGAATGAAGTTGGAGTAACATTAGTAAGAAGGAAATACAAGTTGAAAGCAACAATACAGAAAGACATTTCTATAATAAACAAGTCAATTCGTTGCCCATTTTGGCCACTAGCCCATAATTTATAAAAAATCTGATAAAGTGCCCATTCTCAAAATCGGACAATTATCTGATACGCGAGAATTTCTTAATTGATTTTTGATAACCGTCGCCACAAAGTAGGAACTGTAATATGCATCATTTCAAGTATTTTAGTCTTGAAGAAAAAAGTACCAGGTGTTAATCAGTACTTTCCCTCACGTCGATGTTCTCTATCTCTTATCCAAAATACATAAAATACCCAAAAAAGTAGGTCTCACTTTAGCAGCTAACTGTGTTCATTCTTTGCCGTGGCCAAATTATGAAGAGAGATCCTGTGGATGCCTCCAGAGTCTTAACCCTGCGAATGCCCTCTTCTTTCGACACGAGTCCGTACGGTCGTCGAATACTATCTTTGTGCAGCGATGAGCTACCAATACGTTAACATAGGGCTCGCTTAACCTCACGTTAATCCAGCGGTGGGCTGCCAATATCTTAACAAATGGCTCGGTTAATCTTATCCATTTATTTGTATCCATTTTTGCTCCCAATGTGGAGCATATGGCTTCCTAATGAAGGTATCTCAACAAAAGGTTTTTTCTACGAGAACTGTTTGTTACTTAGTCGCTCAACTTCTCTCTTCAAATAGAGTAGTAGGAATATAATGATAAGGCTATGACAGGACTAGTGATTTACTCGAACACATGATGTCTGGCACAGAAGCCCACAACGCTGAATGAAAAAATGAAGGGGCTACTAAGTCTTGTTTCATAATAAAATTTAACCATCTACAGAAATTTTAGTTAGGTGCTGATTGGATCTAAGACGAATGATTTACCTATCTTAACAAGGGGCTCGCGCGAGCCCTTCCGAGCCCCCTCCAGCCCACCCCTGCGTTAATCGAGGAGTTTTGAGGAACAGTGGTTTTTTTATTACTCTTATTGAATTACGTTATACACAATAACTATGAACTCGAATGTTACTATATAAACGTGTACTATATAACAGTAAGTAAGTAAGTAACAATGTACTGTAATTGAATAAATAACAATCGCGGAAAATGTATTTACCTACAATAGATTGTAAGAGATTGAAACCTTAGGTTATATTCTTTTAGCTCAAATTACATCTTTCATAACGTTATACTTAAGGGTGAGTGTAGCGGTTTTCAGCAAAACCTACCTATCATTAAGTGACTTATTAACAACCATTCGTGTAATTGAAAAATGTAACATAGTAAGATTTGAAAAAATATCGCAGTTGCGTTAAGGGTAGTCGAGTCACGGTCTACAGAGACACCTACAATTAAGATAAAATATTAATTTGCTTATTTACAAAAAAATCGTTTAATTGATAGAATCTAGTTTAATAGGATTTTCAAATCATCCCAGTTGGGATAAGCATTGCTTATTATCATATTGTGATAAAAATGTTTTTAAAAAATGAACAGGGAGCCAGTGGCGTGCTTAAGCAGGGACCTCCTATTTTTTTTAACGCACTATTTATTTTTGAAAAAATATCAAACATTAGCAAAATTAAATACACCAATAATGATGTGAAGTTTTTTTTTAGCTTTTATTGGACATTTATACCTTATTAAGTTTTGAAATAGTTTCTGTCAAACGGAGAATTTAAAAAAAATTAAAAACTTTATATCATTATTGATGTATTTGATTTTAGCTCAACTTTCTAACTTTTAAACTGCCGCTAGGTGTACGTTTGGCGGCACCTAGCACTAGGCTTTCCAATCCCGGGATCCCGTCCAATTTTGCGATCCCGAAAACTTATAGGATTTTGGATTTGGAAGGGAAAAAAAAGAGTCACATTGACATTTTGGGCAAATTTCTGGGTTTTTGAAATTGGAAATGAAATAATAAAAAATTGCGACGCTAAAACTTGTCTCAAATTATACACGATTTCACGTTGAGTGCCCAATACCGGGATTGAAAATAAGTCAATCCCGAAATCCCGGGATCACAAAAAGGCTCCAGGATTGGATACCCTACCTAACACGCCGCGAATTTTATTACAAAAATAAAACCTTCTAAATAGATCGTTATTGAAAATGTACTAAAGTTTATTTATAAAAACTAACCAAATAAATGAAGTGCGCCAATGTTGTCGTGTGTTCAACAATTTTAAAATAATTGATTCTGATAAGTAAAATCTCTTTTAAAGTCTAAAGACGCATTATTTGTATGTCCACAGAAATTGTGCGCCTTAAGACGCTTATGGCAGTTAAAAGGTTAAAACACTTACACTAAAGAAAAAGACAGGAGATACGTTTAATGTTTGTGCAAGTGGGTGGAAAGTAAGGTGTCTCGACAGACCACATCTAAAAATCCATTGATGACGAGAAAAATCAACGATGAACCAGAGACATTCAACCAGTCTACATTCAATACTTACTCTGCCAAGAGTCACAAGAGCCAAGTGCGAACAAATATGGCTTTAAAAAGATGTGCTATTGGGCGGTGACAGTTGTATGAAAATGCGAATCACTGTTTTTTTTCTTCCAAATAAAAATATGGCACATTGACAAGAATAAAACAAACTGTTTGGTTTAATAATATTTTTTAATGTTTTAAGCAAAAAATTCTCATTTGGCTAGCAGGCCGGCGTCACAAATGTGTCCGTGCCCACGTTGACAAAATTTCTCGTAAAATATTTTAGATTAGATGGCAAAGCTATAATAATACATAATAATAAATTGTAATATATTACATATAACAATAAAATATCGTTTCCCTCGAAAATCTCATGTCCACCAATAGCACAGCTCCGATTGGACTAAAACCATTCAAATACATTGTATTATCTTTTATTCATGTAGGTTTTCCACAAAACAATTAACTTATAGTGAAAAAAAAAACTGTCATATTCAAGGCATCACAATGAAGTTTTGTTTCAATTGGAATCTTTTTTGAATTATTCTTTCTGTCGAGTTAGAATATTATTATATTTATGGTGACAAGATGTTCATGAAAATTAAACACAATTTTTTCAACTAGTTCTGCAATGTTTCAATCAGTAAGAATACGTATTTCTCATTGGAGGCATTTTAATCTAAAACTGCTCTGTTCGATTTTAACTTCATCGAGCAGTTGATAATCCTTATAATAAGGGAAATCAGAGTTGATCATTTGATACAGTGGAACCTCTAACTATCATTATCGTTATTTTGTTACTAGTCTTGGCAAATAAATGCATGTAGTATAAAAAAAGGTATTCATTGTTTCCCTTAGAGGGGCCCTTAAAGAACGATAGATCGGGGTTTCACCGTATTGCATTAAAATTTACTTTAAAATACTTTTAACTGGATGGCTGCCACAGACGAGATGTCTCGTCAAATTTTCCGTGCTCAACAAGCCAGAGATGAATTACATTGTCAATAACTAATAAAATTAATAATTGCAAATTTTAGCCGGCCTGCAAGGTACAAACGTACTTTTTCTACGGCAGCCAAAAAAAGGAAAATCTAAGGAACATAAATAGTAGCTGTTATTAAATCAAATGTTATGTCAGGTAATGAACAACTTTATATTACAATATCTAAAAAAGCACAAATCCCACAGACCAAAATCACGAGTGACTTAACTGCCAGCCAAAGATAAAATTGAATATTATCGTCTCTGAATAGTTGAAAATTTGATTGTAGTTAGAGGTTTATTTTCCAGTGAGTTGGTCACCTGGATTGAAGTATTCAATTTTAATAGGAAACATTAAAATATGATTTGAAAATTATGAATGATCTACTAATTTAAGGTGGTATAATTTTTCGAAAAGAATTATTCTGTTACATTAAATAATTTTGCAATTCTCAGTAACGAGACAAGTCAAAAATTAGGAACTATAAATGACAATATTATAAATTTGTCCCCTTTTGCTGAGCTAAAATAAATTATGGTAAAGTATTCAGTAAAAAGACATAGTTTTTATTCTGATAATCTTATATTTTTAGAGGTGATTCCTGTCAATAGAATATCTATATATTTTCAATAATAAAATGTCTACAACAGTCTGCAAATATCTGAATAGATATGAAGAAAATTACAGAACTTCCATATACAACAAGGAGAAACACAAATGAGATATTTTATTGTGCTGTTCTGGTATACTATTAGCGTTTGAAATAATATTTACTGTTACTGTTAGAATCTTATAAATTATACTCTAGGCGGGAGAGTAAATCTATATTGGACATCAATGTAGGAAACTGTTGAAATGGATTTTTACCATGCATACAGAAATAAATTACGATTGGATAATGTTTTTGTCAGTTTTCAATTAAAAGTGCCAACTTTAGTAGAAAAAAAATGTAATGCAGAATCTATGTAAAAATTTAAATCTTTCTTCATATTGTTGAATGAAAATCAATTGTTGTAAAAATAATTATTTAAAAAAAAAATAGTCTCAGATAGACAAGCACCATCTCTCATTTCTTACCTGAAGTTATTAATATTCTACATCACTGCTGAGTTTAAGCTCGGTGATTAATTTACTTATAGACATTTTATATTGGGAATCTTTCATGCTATTCTTTTAAGTACTAATTGTTAATCAAGTGACAGCGAGACTCAGCTTTCAATCAATGCGATAGGAAGAATAAATTTGGCATAAACAATTCCAACTGCTAAATTCTTTCAAAGTAAATCCTTCAATCGGATTTTCGCCTTTCATTTGCTATGAATGTTGAAATCAAAAAACCATGCATTTTTCATGGGGATTTTTATTGGATGAGAATTAAGATGACAGTTAATTTTATAACAATTCAATATGTAACATAACCTTAAATATATATATAGATATATAATGTGTCATTTTCAATTAATCGGCGAAGCTAGACTTAAAAAGAGAAAAATAATCAGGGAGACATCTGTCAATGAATATACAAAGCGATTGTAAAATTTGAGCCATAACATTTAGTATTAGAAACCAAGCACCTGGACTGACAGTAAAAAAAATATAAATAGCAAAGATTCAATACAATAAAAATATTTTTTGTTAATAAGTTAAATAATAATACAAGAAATATTCACATTTCAATATTAAGGCGTAGTGAGAACAATTTTATCATAGGGCAAAAATGGCGTGAGTGACAAGTCCTATAGAACGAAACTGATTAAGTCCATCAAAAAAATGTAACTTACGCTTTTAGCTCCCAAGATTCAGTCACTCAAATCATTTTATACAAAAGCAGCTTTTTACATAATTTATTTATAACAATCATTCTATATAATTATTCCTTTGATAAAACATTAATTCAAAACTAAAATATTTAAAGTTTTCACACCACGACTGTCATGAAGATATTGATCAATTTTCTAAAATCAGCTTTCCTGACGAATAGATAATATTTTCTGTTTGTTTTAAAAATATATTTTTAATCTTGTAAAAGGCAATAAATTTATTTTTAAAACGCATTTTAAATGTTACCTATGAAATACAAACATAAGTTGAGCACTTTTAACAATATTTACCCAGATAACTTTACATTTTCAGTAACAATTTAGATAATTTAAAAATGAATAAACTTTCAAACCAAAATAAACACGCTCAGTTTCGTTGCGTGGACGCAATACAAAACAAACTTTTCATAACAACATTCAGAAAAGAATTAGGAATGCGATGTGAAAGTATTAATCAATTTTATTTTCAGTATTTCGATATTACATTGTTAATGCGTTTTTGCGTTCAAAATATTCACTTACATTCAAAAAGAAGAGGTTTAGAAAGGTACAAGGAAGCTCAAGTAATTGAAGACCAGTTGGAATTGTAAAATGATTAATAACAAAACTCAACTAAATATACGAGACAAAAACTGTTTTAATTTGTTAACACATGTTGTTTTAATTGAATTATTTCATATTAATGAGGTTTCTTTTCGTAACATGTACATGTACAAACACATCGACTTAGTTTAATTGAGACATGCAAAGAAAAAGAATCAAGGTAACATTTAAGAATCAAATAACAAGTCCTGCAAATTTATTGTTTAGCAGTGACCGCAAACCTGTGATGATAACAAGTATACCCTGGCGATTGTTTAGAAATAAAATATATTTTCAATCTAAGCTTTGTATATATTTAAATGTACGATGACATCTCCGTCACACTTGCTGAAAAATCACCAATTAATTACTGTTAACTGTCCAATACAGTAGATAGACTATTTGAAGGTTCAAGTCCAACCGGCGCGTGTAAATTCTCAAATGGTTATAACATCCTGTATTCATTTCGTGTATGATAAGCACGTGATCACACAGCTGAGATAGTTTTAGTGGGTGCTGGCTAATGATTTCACGTGCCCCAAGCCACTTTCCACCCACACAATTATAGAAACATCACTGACTTTGTCTACGAGTGTATTTCGTCAATAAATAAAAAAGTAAATTAAGAAAACCAACTTCTTTATACAACCCTCTCGCACACATTAAACTGTTATACTGAGGTTTTACTGTACATATGCACTGAAGGTTATTAGCGATGCTCTTAAATTAAAATTCTTCGCATGCGTGATCTGGTGATCAATGTGCCATCATGCATCACTAAATATTAACAAAACTTTTAAATACACACTTGGTATCATTTTTTTTTCTTTTTTCAGAAATATTATATCATCAGAATACTGCTTGAAAATGTTATGTCGAAAATTGGGTGTTTTAAGTTATGAATGCTGATCAGATTTAACCCTTTTAATGCCGGACGATTTTGCTATGGATATGCTAAAATTTGCAAGCGTTTTTTATAGAAAATATTGTCTTTTACAATTTTTCAAAAAAAAGTATTGAAAAGCAATTTTTAGGAACTTAAAACAAATACCTGTATTCTCTATGATCCATGGAAATAATATTCGGAGATATTATCTGCATTTTACAAACACGATACAATAATAAAAAATATCAACGTTGATTAAAGAAAATTTAAGACAAATAAAACTAAGTTCCACTTAAAAAAAACAGTTTAAAACCTATTAATTTTGAAACACTTTTTATGTCATTATGTAGTAAAATCTATTAGTAATCATTGAGTGAAAAAAAATGGATATATTTTATTATTATACAAAGCACCAAATTTTTTTCGAATATTTGCACGCAAGTGAAAAAAGTGAGTTTGTCTATAACGTCATGTTACATTGCGAAAAGATTGATACGGGCTGATGGGATGGATTGATATGCCGGGCCAATTTTTCGGCCCTCCGGCATTAAAAAGGTTAAGCACCTTCTATTGTGTAAAAAACAAGCTCACTCATATTACATTTATTTAAAGAATTAATACGAAATAAGTCAATTTCGTTGGCATTTACTACTGGTAGATAATTATAAAGATCTTAACGCATTTAGCTTAACAGATTTTTTATTTCTACATCTACCCGAAGACGATAAGGGGACTAAGCGTTTATGAGCTGTAAACATTATTGTTTATTCATGTCTTATTGTCTACAGCCACGTTACTTTTTCTCAAAGCATGGTACACGTTAACGTTTTCTGGCAGTATACCAACGATATGAGAAAGAAAATATTTTAACAATTGTTTAAAACAAATTTAAGACATGTTAAAGAACAGATTTCTTGAAACCTATTCCTTATTCATAGTGAATCAGGTTATTGTATGGAATTATATGTAACAAGGGGTATTTTATAAAACAGACAAAATAATATTCAATATAGTTTATTCATTCTTGCTCAACTAAAATCAGTCACATAATTTTTGTGTATTTAAGGTGGAATAGATTTTCTTTAAAGTTTTTATCATAGCATTGATGACAAGCCATTTTGAATTGTTTTTTTTTGCCGTCACATGTCATTAAGAATACAATATTACATAATTAAATAAATGCAGAAGACAGTGGTCAAGTGACAATGTACACGGGGAATAAATTTTACATATAATAAAATAACAACCATCATTTTTTATTATATTTTTAAAATTTCCATTTTCGGATTTCGTAGGACTGTAATATTTTTGTAAATCAAAAAAATTAAAAAAAAATATATCAACTGAGAAATTGATTCGACGGCAAAATTATTAGTTCATAAACATTTAATAATTTCACCCACTATAAAAAATAATGTTAGTTTATTTTTAATATACAGATTAACAGTATCTGAAACTTTTTTTTAATCATTAAAATCTAAATAAATGAGGAATATGAATGATTAAAATAAAAATTAAATAAGACATTATTAATGGGTAGGTAACATATTCATATTAATAAAACAAGTATTAAAAAAACACTGCATCTACCACATAATAATATATATCAGAGTGTTATATAAATATTTTACACTGTAGTTATTTATCCCTTTCAAAGCACTAAAATATAGGTTTGAAACCTGACTGTTTGACCTTGAAGGTCACGAAAATTGCCGCAGAGCTAAAAAAGCAATTCCACTCATTATCCGACGGCGCAATATCAACAGGTTGGCAACACCGGCACTTTTTAATAATTCCCAATATTAAATTTTCACTGACCTCGAACACGTATTTGAATAAAAAATTTCATTCACGCACATTCACATTGACGTTATGTGATCTTAATAAATTTCGTCCGTACTTTTTCATTAGATTGATATTATATTATCACAATTAGTAAAATGTTTATGTGAAGTAACACCTTGCGTCAAAATGACTTACAATCAATCACAAGTCGTTTAATTATACGTGATGCATATCTTTTTTAATCGTTTCTTCTTAATCCTCGAGTTATTTTATCATTTTCCTTAAATTGAAAAAGAAGCCAAGCTGAAAGTTTTAACATATAACTGAATATTTAAATTTTGATTCCCATAACATGATTTTTACTTATTGTTAAATAACATTACCGAGGACCACGAATTAAAACAGCAAAATTAATGAAAAATTATGCTATTTTTGACTCGCGACATTTCTTAATTCACCATTTTTTACAATGTTGATATGTATAAAATATTTATGTAAAATCATGTGTAGGTGTTTCGTGAAATAAATCATAGATGTCATTGTACAGAATAAATTACCCTACGAATATCATGAGGAATATTTCATTCAATGTTTTTTTTTAATTTAAATGAATAATGGAAATGAGAATTTACCGGTGAATAATCATTAAAAACATTTTTAACATAAATGTTAATAATTTTGAGCAAAATGAATATTAAAAAAAAAACATCTCAGCAATTTTACGTAATTATTACAATGTTTAAATCGGCAAAAACAAAAAAAAATCATACACGGGATTACAACTGACATGCGAAAACAAATGTATAGATCGATCGCATTAATATCAATAAACTGTCACGCCTTTACGAAATGTGCGCCCAAAAGTGAAAAAACACCGACAATATTCGATTCGTTTCCAATTTTCAAACCGCGATTGCTATCACAAAGCGACTTACAACAATTATAGTGATGCATTTATAAAACAAAGTTTGAGCAAACTAAAAGCATAGGAATGAAAAATCATTATTTTATCCGATGAACTTCTTTCATAGGGAAAAAACATTGTACGAGTGCTCTTTGTTAGATGGCACCGCTTGATAAATTTTCGTGATTTTTTTAATGGATTTAATATATTTCAAGAAATATACACTCAAGCATCGTAATCTTTAGGAGACAGTTATTATAAAAATCCAGCAATTACACAAAATACATTTAAAAAGTTTACAATATTCGATCCACTGCTAATGAAATTTTACCCAATTTCGGGATGATGATGACCCCTTTACTTGGTTAACAATTATTACCGTTAAAAAATTAAGGAAGTTGTCTGTACAAGTGAATATATAATGCAATAAAATTATATGTTCGTTTCTTCGATACAAAAAACGTAAACAGTAATATAAGCTATAATTATATGAGAATCTCATTCTCGTTCGGTCTCTATTTCTATTTTAGATCTTTTCAAAAAAAGTAAGCAATCGAGAATTCCAATCGATAATATTATTAAAACATTTTAGTTCCTCAAGGTTTGAATCACCTCTACGTAGTTAATAATTATTTATATTATTTATTAAAAGATGTCGCTGATTTATTGCGTTTGTTATAATTGTGTAGTGTAAAATGTTGTGTGAATAACTCCGAAGTCAGAGGCAGATTGAGGAGACGCCGGCTAGACTTTGGTATCTCCTTGCCGAGGTGTTTTCTGGGGTGTCGATTGTTCGCCTCTCTCTTTCCTAAGGTAGACCTGATGAAGAAAATAATTTATCAACCGAGAACATTTCACATAATAATCACGACAGGAATAATAAACCATAAACAACAAAAAAAAACTTGTAATCTAAAAACTAATTGCTGCAATAAACAAAACCCTGTTTTTAATATTTTTTTAAGCCATGTCCAATTTCAATGTGAAGCAAATTTACATCTTGTGAAGTTTATCGTAACAGAAGTTGTATGAGGACTGTTTGTTATTCAATAACTCAACCTCTCTTTTTTGAGAGTATGAAAAGAAGGATAAGGTTAAGACAGGCCTAGTAACTGGTTTTTTTTAAGATGAAATGGGTGGGAGGGATCTTTAGACATCGTATCCATCCATCTACATCTTTGAACAAAAATCCATTATTTAATTTGAAATCAATTAATGAAAGTTTTAGGATGGGATTCAAAACCGCAAACATCACATCAGAATAGAATGATGCTGACTAGTTGTCTACAAGCCAATTATCTTTCAGTTCCACTTAATATATTGTACGGTGAAATGTAGATATTGTGTAAATCATAATAATTATCGAGACAAGGAAAGCACAATGAATTTTTTCATACCGGGATACAAACCCTTGGGGCACCACAATCAAATAAGACGAAACTTTCCACTCGGCTATAAAACCAACATATTATTTGGATTTGGAAAGCATAAAAATAATTCAAAACATGAACAATTAAATAATGTCCATTTGAATTTTGTAGAAGGAAATGTGAAATCACATTCAAGAGGTATATCAAAAACATAGGCATATGTATTGCAGGTTGTAAGTTTTCTTAGTACATATATCCTAAACGAAAGAATGACTCATTGTTACCTGTAGTAGCCTATACTTGGAGGCGGTCAAATGCTGCAAATGTGGTCGCATTCGGATTTCACCTGTCGCCAGATGCAATTGCACCATACAAAAGACTGCGGCCTTGCGTACTGGACTGTTGTTATGATCAGCCAACTGAAAAAGGTTTAAGTATAATAATTCAAATACGGTTTTCAAGGGTAACAAATGCGCGGCATAATTTTTCATATTTGATATAAAAAATATGTTTTTTTTGCTGTTTTGATTTTCATAATTGAAAATATTATCATTTGATAATTTATAAATAAGTTTTTACTAACAAGTGTATAATATAAAACATAAGAAATAAGAGAACTTATCAATCAAGCCAAAATTGATAAAATAGATAGAATATTTTAGAAATTTATTTGAAATTTTCTAGTTTTTCATGTCGTCCCTTGCATCTTATCCTCTGATAAGAATTTTATTTTTCGATAAAATTATCCAAATGTTCAATCGTTAATTTATTACATCAGTCAATAAGGTTATTTCAATTTTTTATATATACTATTTGAATAGTTGTATTGGAGTAGTATAGTCCGGGTAGGCGCGCACCCGGAATGAGTGCACGGGAATTTTAAAATGGCAGCGAGCAGTTTAGTGGTAACATCGGTCTTGTCGTTGCGGCAATATACAAAGAGGCTGGGCTATGTTTCATTATTTTTTATTTCGATGAAAGAGTCATGTGCTGTTTCTTTCATCTACTAAAATTATCACAGTGGTATTTTTTTGTAAATAAACGATTCACTGAACTGTGAGTTTGTATCATAACTCTTTCATCTAATAGTCTTTAAAAAAAAAAAATCTTTGTTACTAAATACAATGTTACAAAAACCATTAATTCCACAATTGATGGGTACATTGTGAGCACTGGAGCAAGAGAGGAGCCCAAGAATTGGCAATAATATACAATTAGCACATGAGTAATATTTAATAATAGAGATAATCATACTGCTGCAATTCCAGGCATAAGAGCAGCAAGATGCTCGTCGGTAATATCTTTCGGTCTGGCCCTGGCCAATTCCGTTGCTAATTTCAGGCCGCACAGGTTGTCCGGATATTCACGAGTGCTAATTATCGGCCTCAGGAAGACGACTGTCTTATCTGTGGGCAACGCTCTGGCTAAAGATGGCATGCCTCCTTCTATCACACGGGTTATCTGTCAAGAGAAATGGATACATTATTATAACAATCTTTAGGGCATTAGAATAACATACTTAACCATAGTTAAGTCTAGGTCAGTCAAACGCACGTACGTTAGGGTATATTTATACTAATTTATAATACGTATATTTTTACTAATAAAAAGAAAAATATTGTCGATATCTCTCCGTATTTCCAAAATAAACTAATAGAACAAAACATTTTAAACAGTAAAAAAAATACCAAAAAGTTATTGCAATTTATTACTCAAAGAATAATGTCTTATACTTTGCTGATGTCAAATTTTCACTCGAAACAATGATTATTAAAAACAATTTACTGTCCACAGACAACTGTTTGAATAAAAATAATAAAACATTTTTAGTACTTTTTCCACATAAAATTTATTAGATCAGGACCGGTTTCGCTCATGATGAGCATTGTCAACTGATCAGTTGACAATGCTCATCATGAGCGAAACCGGTCCTGATCTAATAAATTTTATGTGGAAAAAGTACTAAAAATGTTTTATTATTTTTATTATAATGCCATTCCACCAAGTATTGACAGTGAACACCTTAAAACTGTTTGAATGTTTCACTCACTTCTTTACTCTGAACCTTGTATTTATCCATAAGTTTGAGAAGAATTAAATCGAAGAACTCCAACCAAGTGGATTTCATCTCTTCTCTTCTACAAATCTGCACCAGGATTCGAACAGCACCGCCCACGCTCGATTCTTCAGGACAGTCCATCAGAGCCAAAACTGTACGCATTATATTCCTAAAAAAATAGATATTTAAGTAATGTGTATGAAATTTAATAATAGCATTCAACGTTGCTCCACTCGACAAGAGAAAAAATACAGTTAGCTTTCCGGCTGATCATTCATATGTTTCTTGGGTTCATGTAATTGTTTTAATTATTGAAATTCTTCTGCGATACAATCAACGAACATGTTCATTTAAATTATTTTTTTACAATGCTGTAATGCTTTTGTCTGGATACTGGATTTAATTATTGGAGTATTTTTAAATCTGAATCAAGCACACAAACCTGAATTGTTCCTGTGGTTTTTTGCAATTGCCGTATTTAAGTACTTCATGCATAGAACTCATCACGGACAATTTCACAGACTCTTCTTCGGGTCCTTTCAGAGCACCAAACTGTTCCAACACCTGCTGTTCCGTTAGGCCGTCTTAAAAAGAAATTGATATTAAAATGAATATATTACCTGCATTAGTAATCAATAAAATACTGTGTGAACAAATCTTAAGCCCTTTACCGACTGTGAGCGATATCTATGTATGTAGGCTAGCAAATTTCTGAATAGATAAAAAAGTAAAACCTTTAATTTACTAGCGTAATTAATTGATTCAAATGTTTCCGTAGTACTATTCTCCCGAGCATAGCATTTATAGGGTATTTCAGACTGTCCAAAATAAGTACTATCCGCTACTGGTTCTGAACAATTAACATTTACTCAAGGCTTAATTATGTCCCGGTAGTCACAAATGGTCTTCACCCAATAAACCTAGACGAGCTCTGCCATACAAATTTATTACCGTCTCACGATGACGTTATCAATGGTTTGGACAACCTTCATACTATATGTATGATTCATTTTTTTAAAATTATCAAAATTAAAACTCTATATTAAAAATCTGATTTTTCAATCGATTCCACTTCTACACAAAATAGCTGATATTATTTTTTTGCGTTTTGGGAATCATTAGGAGTACAATCGATAATGTTTAAATAATTTTATCAAAATCAAATTTACATTGCATTTAATTATTCATGTATAGATATAAATTTACCTCTCGTCACTATGAAGCCTTCTTTGTCAAATTCATGAGTCTTGACTCGATCTCTAGAGCACCTGTCCCTCTCCTCACTGGAACCATCCCTGAGGAATAAATAAAATTCTATTATTGATCTAACCACGATTCAGTTTTTTTTATTTCCAATAATTTGTATTAAAAAAAAAACCAATTTTGATTGTTTTAAAAACAAATTCTCATACCTGTGATAATAATTCATAAAGTGTGCGGTATTCTGAGGCGTCGGTGACGAGTCTTTAGTGCTACCGGCTTCCGAACTCTCAGCAGAAAGAGGTTTACTATCACACATGTCAAGACTGAAACAATATAATTTCATGATTAGCATGGGAAAGATATCTATAAGCTTTTCGCAGATTTTTCGTTATATACAGGAAAGATATTTTTATTGTTTATGTCATGGGTGTCCAAACATTTTGACTGTCTTGGGCCACATTGATTGAAGAGTAGTACGGTAGTTATTATCAATCACATATTCACCTATGATGTCCATTAATTCCATTGATGGGTCTAGTGATGGCAGCATCAGACATTTGACTGATGCCAGAGTCCTTAGAGGCAGTGTCACCAACAACATCAGTCATACCTAAAAAAAAAATGACATATTTAATTTCATAATAAATATTTAGAAATAAAATTACTCTAAGCTTCAGAGACACAACACATTGCATTACCGTGCGATTGTAGATGGGTATAATTCTGAATTTCTGCTGTAGTTCTTCTCAAACTCCGCATTACTTCTTCTGAGCATGCTGTGGGGGATCTGTTGGCAGATTGACCTCGGCTAGGGCTTTCTCCTCCAGCTGAAAATATACTCAAATCTAATGATATACATCATGGATGTTTAACTGTTGTGAATCACATTAAAGAGTAATTGTTTCAGGACACCCATAAAACATTGAATTCCGAGTAAATATGTGTATTTTTTAATCCTTGCGGAGAGCATATGGTCTCTTAATGGAGGTATCTCAACTGAAGTTTTTCTACGTGAACTGCATTCTAATCAGTTGTTTAAATTTTTGGAAGGGAATTTTAAACATCACAGACAATTATACCTTCGAACAGTTATCCGTAAGACCCGACAATAAATATATTTTGTCAGAGCAGTGATTTTAGGGTCTTTGGCAAATATCAATATGACGCCTCTTTTGGGTCATATTTTATTATGATGGTCCGGTGGCGCCCTTTATAACTTCACCCCTAAACAAATGTCCCTTTGTCAATGTCTTCCTACGCCCACGTTTGGCGGTATATGAAAATATCACCTGAATACAAGAGTCGAAAATATAACAAAATACCGGTGATATTTTGGGACTCGGTATTTTCTATTTTGGGCTACAGGTCGGACACCCCTGATCAACATACTCCAATTATTATTCAATAATCAGCGCCAATCAACTTGAGAAAGTAAACCAAGACCAGTCAAGTAGTCTAGTACAGTGGAACCCCCAATTACACTACCCCGAATTACGCGCCGGCTTGAAATATTCGCATTCCATTGCCGTTACTAAGAGACGGTCGTCTGTGCTTCGCATACAGTTTTTTTTGTAAAACTAAGGGAAATCTTAGTTTTGCGTTTTCCGCGGAAAAAAATCAAATCCCTTATTTTGTATGACATTCACACCCCCAATTACACGGTCCCGAATATAGTGTAAATGGGGGTTTTACTGTAATGGTATTCTACCAATTCGATCGAGGAGAAAATATTATTGGCTATATATAGCAATGGTCTTGTTTCCTATTCAAACAATGTCATTTGAAAGAAAGCAATTAAAAATTAGATAACCAATGAGGGAATGATCAATAAACTTACAAGCGCTATTTTTTCGTACATGCGATTGGATTGTGTTCCATGCAACTTGCTGGTATTCTGAAGGTAGCTCGGACAATATCGATGTAGTCTGAAAAGAGATAAAATCCAATTTAAGATTGTAATCGAAGACAGGAAAATTGCCAAGTCGGATTCGTGATAAACAATCATATTTTTTTTTTGAATATGCAAACACTCACGCTGGAAGGATCTCTTTCGAAGAGTTTGATGAGAGCTTTCTTGGAAACGTATCTAAGTTCAGCATTTCTATTCTCGTGGGTAGTCATAAATATTATTTTCTGCACAGCTTTCGTGGCAGTGCTGCCGGCTACACCCACAGAATAAGCGCTTCCGCTGCTCGGCTGCCAGTGATTCTCCACCAGCTCTATTAAGAAGGTGACCGTCGCCTGCTTCGTCTTGGACGTTGGCTTTTGCACTTGGTCTGCTAGGAATCTGAAGGAAAATTACATATCAGTGTTATGGGCCAGACATTTCAACATCAAGAACACAGAATTATATTATTTAAATATAGTGTGGATTCCACATTATTGCATTGGTGACATATACAACTATTAAATAGAGGCCTCCGGAAACAAAGAATGTTGAAAATGAGTTTGACATATTATCGTGTAGCGCTGACAATTTTGCATATAGTCATTTTTTTTAATTTGCGATTTCCAAACTGGGAGATGCGAACAGTTTAAAATATTTCTTTATCCTTAAAAACGTATCTTTATTATTACATGAAATAGAGAATGGGAAGGCGTGTAGATTTTGTTTTTTATTCTAACATGTAAATTTTTCATTTATATAGCAATTCTGTATAGCAAGTTTTTCAACGGATTTCACAAAAAAATGTAAATCTCTCTTTCCTATATTAAAAATTAGATTTATCATGTAATAATACAATCCTTCTGATTTAAATAAGTCGAAGAGTTAATTATTTATATATAAATGCGGTATCAAGGTGATAACTAGGGAATCCAATCCCGGGATCCCGTACAGTTTTCGATACATTTCAATCCCGGGATTAGAAGACATGATCTCGTATCTTTCGGGATTGTGTTTTAAAACAGAAACGTGTTGGTTTTCAAGTTGGCAGTTCAAGCATATGCAATAAAAGATGCCCATTTTTATTATGAAGACTTTATCTTTGCAATAAGAGCGAGTCGCAGCCGAAAAGGTAACATGATGCCAATCATTAAATTTCTTCAATGCATTATACGCACGTGTACTTTATTTGAATGCATTTGTCGACAATATTTATTGTTTGTTATTATTAAGCTTCACATTTCAATATTTTTTGAATTTATTTATCGAAAATTTCTAATCCCGAAATCCCAGGATCAACATTTTGGCTCGGGATTGGATTCCCTAGTGATAACTGTATTACTATTTAATATCCAAAACTAAATGAGGCATATCAGTAACTCAACAATACCTGAGAACGCAGTGCATTTGAAGTTCCGGAGGGAAAGTGTCATGAATTAGAGTCAAAACTTTCGTGATCTTCCCAGCGACCGATCCCAATAGGTCTCCGCCACTCTTATTTAAAAGCCTGCAATCAATTAAACAAGAAATTAACTGTGAACTCGTTCTTGTTTTGACATGTCAATCTATCATTTGTCAATATTCTCATAAGCATAATAAAGTTTCTTAAATCTTTCATTGAGAAATCGGTGTAAGCTGTGAAAAAATAAACATAGAATAAGAAAGCAATTAACTTTACTTTTATGGTAACTGTAAATTCTTGAAGGAAAGAATTATATTAATAAAAAAGCACAATTATTTATACTACCACTGCAATTACTCTAATTACTTCACAATTTCAAGAAATGATCAGGATCGTCTCAACTAATAATAGTTGAAAACTCTCATGAGTGTTATCGGAAAAAAAATAATATAGCCATATAATGAACATTTTTTTTGAAATATTATAATATCATATTGCAGCGTTCGGCAACCCAAATGCATTGGGGTGCCACAAAACAGGTAATTCAAAGTACTGGAAACAGCGTGCCACTGAAATAAAACTGGTAAATCTATTGTGTATTAACAGCTTAACAACCGTGGACGCGTATTTGAGTCTTTGAAAAACAAAGGTTGCTGGCCGGCTAGCAATCTGGAAGCTAAGAAAATTGAATTTTGTAAAGATATCTCAATTTGCTTACAAATTATATTGAATTTAGTAAAATTATAATGTTTTTCGCAAAATTTTATTTCGCCAGGTGAAATTTTATAAAAAAAACATGCGGTCGTTTAGCTGTTAAGACAATTTTATTTGACTATAATAATACATGCTACATAAAAATATCATAAAAAATACTATATTTAAACATTAGATACTCCCTAGAGGTTCAACTTTGGGAGCTAAAATCTGAATATTTGGTTCATAAAGACGTTCCACAATAAATCTTTTCGCGTGGCATAGGTTGCCGGACGCCGTCACAGTGTAAATTTCGTTAAATTCCGAGTAGAGTAATAGTGAATCTACAAACGTATATAAAAACTTTTATACAGATTACTAACCTTGTCAACAAAATATATAGCCAGTCGTGCATCTGCTCGGAGTGGCCATGAATTAATTCCATAACTGCGTCGAGGAAGACGCCAAACACTTTGGTGTGCGAGTCCACAAACATTCTTGAGAACACCTCCGTCACCTGACGCAACTCAGATGAAGTAAACAAATGACCTCGCTGCATGTAATCAACCTGAAATTTGAATTCGCATGAAGTTAAGCAACTATTTAATTATTTCACACTCAATCACATGTGAGGAATTAAAAAACAACAGCCAATAAAATCTGGTAAATCGATTCATTCATTGATTAACACAATTTCAATCATTGTTTTTGTCTGACTTTTTCAGAAAGCATTTCTGTGGCCCAGAGGTGAATTATCAAAAGTTCTTAAAGGTTGTATAATCAAGTCCATCATTATGATTACTTTTTACTTTATGGCAACGAACCACAGATATAGCATTGTCTTATGACAATTAATTAACCCTGACAACTTTTCCAGGGTGGGTTTGTCATTTGCGATTTTAGTTTATTGTCGCTCTTTGTACACTTTATCGAAAATGTTTTAATTACCAGTTGGTTGAGTCCCTCTTTCCGATCAGACCACAGTGTGGAGGCGCAATGAGAAATAATTTCTTGAACGGAGACTTCGCCGGTGGAATCCAGACGGTTTCCCAATCTGCTTTGGCTGCCACTCCACGACATTGTCTGCGGAAGAAAAATAATTAATAAAGCACCCGATAATTTATTAAAACTGCATTGCAGATTATCCACGTTATGTCTCTTGATAATTTGTCATTTTTTTAACCCAACCAAATCATTTTTTTAAGTTCTACAGGGTCAGAACATTCATATCTCAACCTCAGTTCTCTGTACCAAACTTGAATACATCATACTCACTTACTTGCAACACTTTTTAAATGGCAAGTATTCTATTCAATACAAAAAAAAAGTCATCAAATATATGTTTCAATTATTATCACGCAATCTATTAATAAACCTGTAAATAATCCCAAAAGCACTCAATTATTAGTAGTAGAAAACTAACGATGCATTAACATATGGGTTTTCGATAGGTGAAATGAGCCAACTAGTACATTATTAGTAGTATTAGTAGTAGTAGTAGTGCGTGGTCGCTATAAATGTCGGCACCTCGATATGTGCGAACATCGAGAAGTTCAAATCTATATTTCGTGCTGTAAAGAAGATGGTCAATCTGCGTCTTCGTGCGACCATCAGGAGAGGTCCATGTGTATTTATGGATGTCTTTATGCGGGAAGATAGTTCCGCCAATGGTGGGCTCATTCATGATAGCAAATTCAATCAGTCTTCCACCATTGTCATTTGCGGTGCCCAGACCATGCCGCCCCATCACTGAGGGCCCGAGAGCCGGATCAGCAACTACTTGTTGGCAAAATCTGCCTGATCGCATCGAGGCGGACTGGTGCTGTATCAAACGTGCTATTGCATCATCGGCCGAAGATGTTCTTGGATTCCGGAGGGAGGGGCAACCAAAATGGATGTCCGAAAATACGTGGAGGAGAATTGAAGAGCGGGCCAGGCTAAAAGCACTGAAGGACAGTGAAGCTGACCCTGAAAAATTGAAGAACGTCGCGCTGATTATCGTAATCAGGACAAGGTTGTCAAGAAGTCTACGCGAATTGACAAGCGCCGATTCTTGGATCGGCAAATTGAGACAGCTGAGGTGGCGGCCCGCAGAAATGATACCACTGACTCCCGGGCCCATTCGCGGCCCTAACGGAGCAATAGAGTCAAACGCAGAAAGCGTTAAAAAGATTTGGATAAGGATCATTTCTGCGAGGTGCTGAACCGACCGCCCCCCCAGGACCCTTTTGACGTAACCGAAGAGGCTACATCTATGGACTTCCCCCGAGTGTCTGGTATTTCAGACCATACGCCCACACATGCCGAAATCATCTTGGCAGTGAAGAGGCTTAAAAACGGCAAAGCACCGGGTGGAGACGGAATACATTTGGAATTTCTGAAATGTGGTCTTAACGCCGTCCTACATCCTCTCTATCACCTGATGGCCAAGGTGTGGGACGGTGAGCGTTGTCCTAGGGACTGAGTGGACGGTGAGGTGTTAGCACTCCACAAAAAAGGTGATCCCCTCAGCTGTAACAATTACCGAGGCATTACTCTTCTCAGTATTAGTACAGTACCAAACCTGTCATGACTCTGATAGGACCCTTACCAGCGCGGGACAGATCATCGAGAGGGTTGACAGCTTCAGATACCTCGGCGTACATATCCCCAAAGATGGTAGTACAAAAAACGAGCTCGCCATTCGCTTAGGAATGGCTGGAGCCACATTCAACTCTATGCGGACTGTCTGGGACACACAGCTGTACTCGATTAAAACCAAATGCCACTTGTTCAACGCTTGCATTCTGCCGGTAATGCTTTACGGTTGCGAATCATGGCACCTGACGAAGACTCAGAAAAACCGTATACTGAGCTTCGAGAACAGATGCTTGCGTCGGATAATGGGGGTGAGGTGGTTTGATTTTGTGAGGAATTCAGATATAAGGGAGCGTACAAGACAGCGTCCCGTCACGTCAGTGGTTATGGAGAGACGTTGGAACTGGCTGAGTCACGTGCTGCGGATGCCTCCAGAAAGCCTCTTCTTTCGACCGGTGGGATCCCGGCGTCCTGGACGTCCGTCGGGTACTATCCATAGGATGTACTCGGCGGAACTGAGGGATGCTGGCATGTCATGGGAGGAAGCAAAGCTATTGGCGGGAGAAAGGGAAACATGGAGGTGCCCCGTGGCGGCCATATGCTCCACATAGGGAGCGAACATGGCCAAAGAAGAAGAAGTACATTGGTGGGCAAGCCGCGGCTCACGAGCCACATGCGAATCTTTGCATGGCCGTATGCGACTCTTCAGACACCAACTCTTGAACTAATCACGTTTTTTACCCTAAAAATCGCATTGCACATTTATGTCCAGCTGATACCTTCTCCGTCCTGTTTCCATAACAACTTTGCTCTTCTCACTTAAAAGTTTGCCGACCCCTGAACTAGTAATATAGTAAAACTTTTTTCTTGAACTAAAAAATCACATCTTTATTTGGGACTTTATTTTACAGAGATAACACAGTATTAACTGAGGTTACTTCACTTTTACGATACTTTGATGATGTGTAGAATCTAACTTTTATTTATAAAATACCACTTGGCTCACTTCACATCTTGTGGGCCCATATGATATTTCGAACTATAAACAATATTTTCAATGGATTCGGCTGCAACTATGTAGAAATTCGTCAATACAACATTAAAATTTATAGATCATTTGCTTTCACCACTGAACTATAATTTATTTAAGGAACTACTATTTTTCTATTTGCTATAAAATCATATGTTGTATACCTACACCAAAGCTGAACAAGAATAGTTAAAAGCATTATGATAGTCATAAATGTTATGTTACAAGCGTCACTCACCTCGGGTCTCCGGTAATTTGAATCGTAGCTACGTTCCGAGCAGATACTCGATGCCTCAGACTCATTGTCCACGTCTCGGCCAATTTTAAACCGTGCAAACTCGGCTGAGATGTCGCCAAAGCTCGGATCGTCCGGACTCTGTTAGAGAATGACAAGCAGAAAGGATGCCAACGTTACCAGACTTGTTAGAATTTTATTTTTGTAGCTGCGAGTTTTGGTTATAGCATTTATTTCCGGCCTCTTTTGGACTATGAAAGAAAACGATTTTAACATTGACCGCTTAAGTACTGTACGAAAGTTGACATGTGTATCCCCCCACTTTAGTACCAAGAATAATGCCAGTGTCAATATCAGTGAGCGTTATGCGCAGTGGTTTTCCAAACTATGTTCTGCGCAACACCGGTGTTCCATGGAACCAGAAAAGGTGTTCTGCCTACATAACTCGAAAACAGCTATTTGGCATTCACTTTTAGGGTGTTCACTGTCAATACTTGGTGGAAAGGCATTATATTAATAAAAACAATAATCCTTTGTACTTCATTCCACTTTATTTAATATGTCAGGACCGGTTTCGCTCATTGCGAGCTCAGTTGACAATGCTCGCAATGAGCGAAACCGGTCCTGACATATTAAATAAAGTGGAATGAAGTACAAAGGATTATTGTTTTTATTAATATTTGGCATTCATTTCCGAAAACTAGGATGATTCCTACTTGCTAAACCAGTAGGCTATATCTGAAGTGATTCTATCTAGTGATCTAATTGATTGAATCAGTGATTCTTATTTGAATCAAATAAAAAAAAAGATCAGCCATCAAATGATTTCTGGGCTAGTTTGTCATGAGAGTCGCGCAAGTCAAAACAAGCTATAATTATTTTACTTCTGTTTTCTAGAACCTGCAACCTGCATGTATTTATGCAAAGCATAATTTTCTTACTATGTTGCAACAAAGTCAAAGAGCAGGAATAGGCTCAACACATCACCAGACGCTATAAGAATTCGCCAATATAGTGTCCGACTATCAAGAAGATTTTCGATTCAAGTACTTAAAATTATCAGTCATTAAAATTTCTTTATTTACTCATACTTGTATGTGATCCGTTAAAATTTCTGGATTTGCAAAGTGTTCCATTGCAGAAAAAGTTTGGGAAACCCTGACATAGGGCGACATTGTGACATTGTAACTACATGAATTTACACCAGAAATACTATCTTTATCAAAGAAAAATTACACATTGTTTAAAAGTTGATTGATTTACACATAAAACATCTGAAACATTGCAGTCGATATATTAATTTGTTTTATTCAACAATAATTATAAGGAAAACCGTTAATATAAACCATAATTTTCTTATAACGTATTCAAATATTTTTAAAACAAAACATTGCTGCTTTTGACAAATATCGTGAAAGTGTTCAGCACTAAAACGATTAATCTCCAACAAGGAAACTATTTTCGATACGCATTCCCATAATACTGAAAGCAGTTTTGTGCGTAGCATAATAGCGGCATAGTTTATTATTAATTTCATTAGGATTCGGTGGTCATTAATAAATACGGCATTAGAAATATAGTGCTTTGATAATTTTGGTGCCAGAGAAATTATTGTTAGTTTCATTAAATCATTATTTATATAGGTAGACAGCATCAGGCAGTGCCATATTGATACACCGGTGAATATAAAACTTTTGATACGTTTCTGTTCTACAGTATGCATTAGTGGGTGTCCAACTATCGGACTTTTGTGTTTATTGAATCACGATGTCGATATTTGTATCTTGGAATTGGTTAGGTTAGATAAAAATATAACTGCTAAAAAGGTTGGATAATTGAGCTTCCTTCCCCTCATAAGAATCACTAAATATTCAACATTTTTATAATTTTATAATTTCTTTTCAAGTACACCGCTGTAAGTTACGAAGTGAGACATATGATGCGATATTGAGAATCTATATGTTTTCAATGGATTCTGCGCTAACATTGTGGAAATTAATTTTCATTAATTACCGCTCAAAACGGTCACAGCTATTTTTTATTAGACGATGAACGAATTTCGAAAAATTGACACATTTTAAATATTCTGTCTTTTTTTTTTATTCATCCATGTCCGCTCCTAATGTGGAGTATATGGCCTCCTAATGGAGGTATCTCAACAGAAGTTTTTCTACAAACTCTACTTGTTACTCGCTTGCTCAACTTTTCATTTTTCAAAGAGATTATGAATAGATAGGACTATTGCTTAGCTAATCGCTGTACATTCTGTTATTTTACGATTGGAGGGGTGAAATGGAATTTTTATATATCACAAAAATCCACGCCTTCAAACAGAAATCGACTGAAAAAAAGCCGTCTGTACTGGGTTTTGAACTACTGAGATCCGTCACGAAGGCCAACGACGTTGACCACTGCACTACGAGCCGGATATGTATTCTAATATCATCAGTTTCTACTATTTAGGATGATATCTCTAAAATATGTTATTTAATCAAAAGGACATATTTTGAGTAGTAGAATGTCTATGAGCCTTATTTTGAATCAGGTATACAGTAAAAATTCAAGTACCAGTTATCATTACAAACACCAACGGTTCTGATGAATCTATTCCTTCAAACACCGCGAGAATCGTTAAATCTCAACAATATAAAACTAAAACTTTTTATAGTGTTCATGCCAGAAAAAATATTAAAATGCTGAATTATTCCATTTCTAAAATACTACAATTTTTAAATCTATTAATAAATCAAGAAACATCTATTTAATGTAACTATATTATAGTATTAAATATGCATCAATATTGATGAAAATTTCTATCGCTAATCAGCTAATCTAAGAATTTAAGTATAATGTAATTCCTTTATATTCTATTTCAAATGAGATTTAAAATGTAATCGGCCATCTTGACTTGATATAACTGAGAAATGCTGCTCTATCAAAATAATAATTGTACATAGTCTTACGAGTGTGTGTTCGGCATCTCTCGACTGCTGCAAGAGCCTTTGAGTGGTGCTAATTCGAGGCGGAGGTGGAGGTCTTTCTGCAGAATAGCGTCTAGTTGACAGAGTAGGCAGACCGCGGCCCGAAGGTGTTTTACTCATTGAAGTCCTGAAACAGATATACAATAGTATCAAAATCTACTACAATATGTCATATGATATTGATATGAGAATTATTTGCAGGGGATGCATACCACTAACATGCTGCTGATAAGAAACCAGCAGTAGTCAATGAATGAATTATAGACTATTTGCTAAATTCAAGCTGTTTGTTTTGTTGTGGTTTAGTTGATTTATTGTTTCAGTGACAACCTACATAGCTACTATCTATCTACCTTGCCGAATACACCCATTCGGTAGATAAATAGCGTAATTCGTGAATAATGCAACGGGCTTGCACTTTTCACGAATTAAGAAAATTATTGCCGATTCCGTGAAATAAGCAATTTCGCCAATTCGGTGTAACATATACATATATATATATATTATAGTGTTTTTTTTATTTACCAGACCAAAACAATTATTAAAAATGGAGGTAGGGTTGTGGTGAGTGAGAGTAGTGGTGGAACCAATTCACAAAACAAAAAATTTGAGTTGTTCATCAAAAGTTCCACATTCTTGAAGTTATTCTCATTTTAATAAAAGTTTCTTACCTAACCGGAGAAGTTTCTCTAGATCCTGCGAGTGACCTAGGAATACCAGAAGATCTTCTAGCAAGTCGAGGAATCGCACCACCACTAGAAGGAATTCGGGATGTCGGGGAACTTGATCTGGAAGATGCTGAAAAGTGAAAATTTCCAACATAAACTTCGTGCTCCAAAATTTGTTTTAGTAAATTTTGCTGTCACAAAGATTTTCAAAGAAAAATGTTTTTAGCATGTCAGAATAATTATTATAATACTAACGTTGTGATTGAGATACTCTCGGCCGGGATCTAGTGGCAGCCGTCGATTCTGGGCTACGGGGAGTTTGCATCATCAGACCGTGTCCTTGGGAACCGACAGGGTTCTTTTTCGCTCGAGCTGTTTAATAATATTAAATTAATTCCCATAACAATAAGTAATCACTTGTACAAAAAACATGTAACCGATAGTTATAATAATGTAAATTTAAAATAATGATGAGATGTAATATGATATAAATTAAATAATATTATTACAACATAACTAATGCTATCTAGTTGCTATAAATAAAAAAATCAACATGTAGATTAATCCCAATGGATAACATAGTAGTCTACAAACAAGGTTAAAGTAAAGTAATAAGGGGCCATTCGTAACGGAGATATATTCTGCACACTAAAACTATCATTCCTTTAACTGAAAAGGAGATAAAAAATAAAATAAAAGGAAGCCTGTTTAAGAAATGAGACAGTATTCCATTGTGCTTTTTCTATTCTATCTATGACTATTGATTGGTGCTTTAAAATTTGTACCGAAAAATAAGTATGTCGAGGTTATAAAACATGGATTAATAACATTACACTGCATGACAAAATAAAACGTTATGAGGGTATAAGGAAGCGAACAAAGAAAAATATAATTTGTATTTCATATAGTTATGGTTTTCAATTATTTTAATTACCTTGCTGGGCGGCTTCACCCTCTACCCATTCAGAGATGGCATTAAAATAGCAAACACTCATGAATGTTTAACAGTATCAAGAACACTACCGTACCTAGTGTACATGTAACATAATTAAATATAAAAAAAAAATATATTTAATATATCAGTAAATATTATCATGGTGTATACAAAACAAAGCTACCACAAATTAGTGATTTATTTTTGGATAAATACAATGTTTTAGTAATAAATATGACTTATTTATTTATGATAGTTAATAATTACAATCAAGAATCACAAATCAACTACTTAATAATTACTACCCACAACTATAAACTTCTACAATTCCATACACTGTTCTATTATCTGATAACCCATTGGGCGAATAATTTTCTATGAAATTAGGTTTATTGAATGTATTGAATCAATTTTACATAACTACAAAACAAAAAAATTAACACATTTTTTAATGATAATGTTCAATCTATAATTATGACTATTATTTCTAAAGGGTAAATTTTCAAAATTTTCAATGGCAAAGTAAAAATTATGAATAAAATATCCAGAACTATTTTCAGACTTTTCAAAGAATCGGGCGTAGATTTCTGTTCATTTCACTGTGAGCGTGTGATTCTGTTCATTATTGACGTTGACTTCAGAAGTTTCCTTGTTGAATTTTGTATACAGATTCGTTTTCAAATATTAACTATTTTGTTGTTGTTTTTGTTCATTCGAAACGAATAATAAAAATTATATTATTTATAGTGTTATCGGAAATTAACTAATCTATGTTGGTAAAATTATTCTTTGTCCAATTATGAAAACTATGTATATTTTGACACTGCTACACGTATACGTACACACAATTGTTCGAACTTTTACAAGTCAGATGCTCCTTCTAAAATTTGGGTTTGATTTACATTAGAAATTGTTACTGTTTTATATTTAACAGTCTTAACCCTCCTTAAGGACGAGTGTGACCAGTCACAGTAAACACCGTTGTCTATTGATCCCACCGTTCACCCATTTCTACCTGAATATCGTTGCCTTCAGTTAATTTCGGTTATATTACTGATACTGAATTCAACTATTCATCAGCCTTACTTCAGTGTTAGAATATAAACTATGAATTTCTATATTTTTGACAAAAGTTTATTAATTGTTTCAGTTCACGTTATTATACTTATGATTTTTTTAATTGCAATTTTGTTACCATATTATTTTAAGAGATAATGTAAGAATTATGAACTTATAAGTAAATATTTCCTGTAATTTCCTGAAATGTAACTAAAATTATATTACAATAGAAAACTGCAGGAGCAGTGGATCAAGGTTATGTAATAATAACTCTCACATGTATGATGGATACTTTCATCTGTCAATTAACAAACAAATGATGTTCCAGTGATCCAACTTCAAAAATATGTCTATTAAATTATACTTACGTAAACTAGCCGTTCCTGAAGCGGGCCTATGTCTAGCGAATAGATAAGATGTATTCCTAGCCTTAGCTCGTTGAGCTGCCGCCGTGTCCACAGCTGATACACTGCGACCGCCAAACGACTGACCAGCCATTGCACGATCTGTAACAGTTTGTAAACATGAGAGCATAAGAAATATTTGGATTGAGTTAAACAAAAGGAAACCAACTGCAAGTTTGCAGAATGAAGATATTGAGCTTCAAAGATTGGACATGTTTTTAGATATTTATGTTAATACTGTGAATGTTCACGATTCTGTTTAAATGTTATCAATCCTTCTTACATCATTTGTTAATTAAACGTATATTTTGTACTTGGTTCTTTTTTCATAACAAAAAATATGACTTTTAGACAATTTACCCGCTAAGCTAAAATAAAATAATACAAATAAAACAGAAACTGAAATTTAAATTATTTTGGACTAGTTCCATTCACAACTCAAAATACCTAAAAACGACAGCTGGTTCCTTTTTGGTTAACACAGCCCATTTAAGGTATGCGCAAACAAAAAGCCTGAATATTTTGTACAAGCAAACTGACTAAATTATATTTTCAATGGTCCACAATATTTTTACATTACTTTAGAATACTTTCTAGACCAGGCACAGGCAAACTGAGGCCCGCGAGCAATATTATATTTTTGAAAAAGATTCATGTTTTTATCTTTTAACGCCTTTTAAAAAAAGATTGAAAATAAATATAATAATCTTTATTTTTGGATCAATATGTGAACAAACATTTTAAATCGTAAACCTCAATAAAAACTTGACCCTCCGTCCGAAAAGTTTGCCCGCCCCTGCTCTAGACTGAAGTCTTTAGAGACTTAAGTTAATGAATTATTAGGTAATGACTTTTTTTTTTTATTAAATTTTTTCCTTGATAAATATAAGTGATACGGTTATGATCATTTGAACAAATTGTGTGAAATATTATTAAGAATTTAAATCCATAAAAAATTCAAAGTAAGGTAAATCCAAGACACCTCGTGTGAACAATATTCTGCAGGTGACGAGTAGGAGATTATAGCTGCAGCAGTTTTTAGACATACCAGCAAATAATTTGGCATATCGTATATGACATCAAAAGCTCATTCGAGCTTAATCCCTTATAATATGAGTAATTCGTTCATAGAAAATTCACTAACCATGTGGTTTACTTTGTGTAGATAATATTATTTTCACTAAAATGCATTCAGAAAATCCCCTTGCCTGGATCAGTATATTTATAATAAATAATTAAGGTTTTACTGTACTAAAATTCATTTGCAGAAAAGCTATAAACAATTTCTAATAATAATTTTTAACACTGTTTCTGTTTTCATTACGTAACTGTAATTGTTATCCGTCATCACCCTACATGCAAAGGTACAAAGAAAAATATATAAAACTTCAGAACTTATCTCCCCCATATTCATTTACAAACACATACTTACACATCACATTTTGTTACATTTCTTTGCTAATAAATCACCGTACCTCTGTTCGGAACAGGTATATTGGTCCTGTCGTGTGATAATCTTCGCCTCGGCGACCCCGGAGTTCTTCTCAGAGAACCGGCTCGGGTCAAACATGAACCGGAGCCCCCCGTGCCGGTCGAGCAGTTACTACTACTACCGGTGTTAACTAAAGAGAGATTCTCAGCGGAAGCTACATTTTACATCGTTTATTTCAGTCATAAGTGATAAACAATTTTTAACACAAATAAATTTATTCATTTGGCAATAGTTTTTAAGAATAATGAAAAAAATGCATGACAATGACAAATATGTACAGGGTGCAAATTATATTGATTGAAAATAATTTCAGGGCGTATGTTCAGCAACCGGACAGCAATTATTCATCATCGATTTAAAATGCACACATTTTTATTTTCACAGATTGTTTGAAAATAAAACACATTTTAATGAGGTGAACGAAGAGCATAGTAAAAAAAATCATATACGTTACCGATCCGTTAGAATTTGGCAGGAAACAAAAGAAAGAAATGTAGATTAAAATATTTATTGGTATAAAAGTTTATATGCTGTTCATGTTCCTGATTGGACTAGATTTATAGAAATGACTTCATGACTGAGAGGTAGACTGGTAGCTGTAAATAAAATACAGACTCTCAACGTTCCATGAACAATACATAATTTAAAATGTTCACATTCTACTGATTAGCAAATTAGGGTGTTTTAACTGACCTGTGACGCTTGTCGATGGGCTACGAGTACTTGTCATCATCTTTCTTTCTGCAATTAAATTAAGTGAAATTCATTAATTTATCAAGCATCTGCATTTATAATATTACAAAAAGTTTAATTGTAAAAATTGTCCTTTCGTCAAAGTGATATATCATCCCAGCTTATTATGTGTGATATCATTGTAAAGATGAATTATTGAAATAGGACATTCAATACATACAAAATGAAGAAGATTTATTAACTTAACTAAGTACGATTGTGAACCGAGTATCGCATGAATTTACAAACTAAGAGTGATGCTATCTAAAACATTAAATATCACTCTAAAAAGCTCCAGCCGTCGACTCAAAACAAACGTTTAATTTTTCAGTTGATAACTTTTTCGAGTCAAATCAAATACAATAAAACAAAAGAAGTAACTCAAATTTGAATCTATTCTTTATAGTAGTCCAGTTATTTTAACGAAATCGGCTAACTATTACTGTTATGAATGGAAGATAAAACAGGGCATTATTTGCATGCAGAGCATAAGTTTGTCCCTAGGAGGTGTTTTTGATCCGCGTGTACAATAAGTGCTTCCAAGCTTTAGATGCCTACATCTCGAGTGAATTATGAAGTTAATAACTCGCCAAACTTACCATACATAGGTCTAGAAGCTGCCGAAAGCGGTTGAGCAACAGCCTGGTGAAGTGAATCGCTACTACCGTGGCGAGAAGATGAACCGTCTCTTTCCACAGCCCGCTGAGCCGCATTATCCAGAGATGAGAAGAGGGCGTCTCCGGCTGTCGGGAAGTGCTTCTTGAATATCCAGAATGCCCTGTTCATAAATCTCTAATTAACAAATGTGATTTTAATCTATTATTTAATTTTTATCACCTTTAAGGTGTTCACTGTCAATACTTGGTGGAATGGCATTATAATAAAAATAATAAAGAATTTTAGTACTTCTCCCATATAAAATTTATTGGATCAGGACCGGTTTTGCTCATTGCGAGCATTATCAACTGATAAGAAAAATATATAAACAGTGCTATTTATACAAATTTAAATTGAAATAAAAGGTTTAAGCAACTATTAACAATGAAAAGGATTTACAAATTACATTATAATTACACAAAATTAAAATGCTTAACACCTATAACATACAATTAAAAAAAAATCATCAAAAACATAATTGGCAAATGATGTCAATTATAAGCCCAATAAAATTTTTTAACAAAGGATAATTTTTAACAAATCTAAATAAATAAAATAAAATAAAATAAAATAAATTAAAATTAAATTAAATTAAATTAAACTAAATAAAATCAACACAATGCAGCAAAAATCTCCCGTTGCTGGGCAACGGGCTTACAGCTAGTTTGTATAAATAGCACTGTTTATATATTTTTCTTATCGGTTGATAATGCTCGCAATGAGCGGAACCGGTCTTGATCCAATAAATTTTATGTGGAAAAAGTACTAAAAATCTTTTACTATTTTTATTATTCAATTTTAATTTATTAAAAGATAAATAGGTAGGAGGCACAAATGTAAAATGAATTTGCATCATAGTGAAAATTGAATTAAAAGCGGTCCACAATAAAGCAGTCCGTTTGGGAACCTGGCCTTCTGATTACACACAACACTCAATACACACATACAATGAAATATTAATTCCAACTTACCTTCTACAATTACTTCTGGCAGTATTGTCAGCATCTGAACATCCTTTTTTTATGGCCTCTTTAATAACAGTTTGTTGTCTTTCGAGCACCGATATGGGCCAGCTTTCTAACATTGTGCAAAGGATATCACTGAAACCGTAAAGAAAATATTGTTCAATTTCATGTTCAATGCGATTCATCATTAGTTTATCACAGAGGGCAGTGTAACACACAGAATTTACTGGAAAACTTTGTAGTAAGTTTCATTAAGTTTACTTTGGTTTGTTCTATTCATATTAATGGTGCAAAAATTAGACAAAAGGAAGTCAATCATTTTCCACATTATTTCCCTCATATCTCAATCCGACATGACACTACAGGTACTTTAATTATTATTTCTACCATTTTGGTAAACAGTTGTTTTTCCAACATGGACGGTTAATATGTTGATTTTTATTGTGGGCATGAATGCTAAGTGAGCAAATTTGCATCTTCGGCAGCTCTGCAACACCAGTAGACAAAATAAAATGAATGATGGAGTAGTATTTGGCACCTTTGTTGAAGAGGTTTCATGCTCACCTTAATGTTGCTCTAATTTCTTTAGCTTTGGAAGTGGTCAGGATCTGCGTTAAGACGGGAATGATACGAGGAGCGTGAACATAGCGAACTACATAGCGAATTGTGATTATTCCAGCTGAGGATATAACCTGCAAAAAAAAATATATTTCAAATAACTTAAGACTTTTTTGATGATTTTATACATGTATCGTATTTTCTAGAAAGTAAATTAGATGTTATAATATTGTATACACAGAATTAAAAACCAGCAACACTGAGGCAATATAATATGTATTCCTCTTTTTTAATCTTGATATTTAATGATAATAAAATTTCTTTTCTTAAGAAGTAAGATGCTATAGAGCAGTGCTCAGCAACCTTTTCTCTCCCATGGCACACCAAAATTTTCTCCGATTTCCGCAGCTCACTTCAAATATGCATATCGACTGTGGAAAGGAAAAAGGACGTAACCCACACATATCAAATTTTACAGGAGGCGCTAAAAACGTGTTTTGATGATTTTGTGACATATGCAAATTATGAATTATACACAACCTTGAAGTGCACGGAGACTTCTAAACTGGTGTTTAATTGACATAATCTAATATTATTTCAAGAATTTGTGTCTAGGAAAAACCTTTATTTCAGTCTTTTTTATTGGATTTAATTTTTTACAGGGTCATCTTTTTCAAACATAAAAGCTAAATTTAGTTACTAATTCGGCAATTTCAGCTTGCATCCTTTTGATAGAACGTGTATCAAGTTTAATACATTGTGATTATCGAAAAAAAACCTGTTTTGAAAAAACTGTGGGTTACGTCCTTTTTCCTTTCCACAGTCGATATATATATTTGCATATACATAAGGGTATATGCAAAAATAACATTAGAAATCGTTTTCAATTGTGTAATATATATTGCCACCTCAGTACTACAACTAGGCAATTCTGATTTGATCATTGTTTGAACAAGTTATTTGATCTTTTCTTCACTGAAGTAATGCGTTGGGGCACACTTAGCATCGCCCCACGGCACAATTGTGTGTCGCGGCACAGCGGTTGCGGAGCACTGCTATAGAGAACTTACGATGTCATTTACATTTAATAAGACAGGAAGCGATTTAAAAATAGGCTCAGTAGAATATTCTTATATTTAAAAACAAAACAAGATTCCCAATTTAAAAATAATTGTATTTAATTCACACTAATCAAAACAATCAGAAATCAGCAAACCTAGACTACTGATTACTTCATGTACTAAATATAAATAATTCAAACCTTCGCATAGTGCAATTGTTGTGAATAGCATATCATAAATTAACTGTTTCATGAAAAAAAAATTCATTGGATACATTTTTGAGGCAACACAATTGCACATACAACAAACTGTCTACTGTCAATTTTGTGAGCAGAAACATAAGATGAGCCATAACATGAATATAAAATAAAAGATTGTTATAAAAGAAAACATAGCTGACCTTGGCTGAATTAGGAATGAGATTAATAAGTTCTGTGAAGATATACATTGAGAAAACATCTAATTTTGTCTTGAGAGTCTTTGCCATGTACGCAATCGTGATACAAGCCTCTCGGACGACCTGGAAAATTATTAAAAAAGAAACGGTTATTATTCACGAACAAGTAATGTTGATAAAATTTATCAGCGGAGAATTAAAATCAGGATGGCGAGTATACCTGACTTCTGAGTTCTTTGATTACAGCTAAGAAAGGCACGGAGAGTTCTTTTAACTGTGCTGAAAACTCCACAGGATAAATTGTATGTGCGTTGGCGACGAGAAGTGCTCTCACTTTTTTCAACTGAAATATAAAACAGAATGATCAAGAATATTACATTATTTTATATATATAAGTGCTAATACATATTTAACCAAATTAAAAATGGATTGTTCCAACAAAAATGAAACACTATATATACTGTCATATTTTTCAACCATATCTGCAAAACAATGTGACATTTCAATATGTCCATTTGAGGATTAGAACTCTTAAAATTTTGATCGCCATGTGGGGTCAACCTTGCCTGTCAAGTCCTTGCTTTGACTTGTTATTCGTTATACAGCACAAGCGTACTGTGAATTTTTTATGTGAGGAGACCGGCAATATAATAATAATCGCGTAAAAATCTATCAAAACAAAAATAATTGATACATTTTCATCAAATGATTAATAATTAAAAACAAAGAATCCTTTTAAATTAAATTTGCTTGGAGATCGAGCTAACTACAGTTACTTAAGTCAACAACATTTAAATCACTCAATAAGATTTTTTTAAAGATTAACTCAAGGAGAAAAGACATCGCAAACATACATGTCCAAGAATTCAAATATTTTATTGAAAAAATCTAAATTTGATATTGACTAAGCCAGGACTTGGACCCAACCGATCGAATCACTAGGGTAAATCCACTAGACCAGTGCTTCCCAAACTGGAGAGCTGCAGATTATTTCTTTCAGAATTACGAGGCAGTTGCATGAAAAAGTTTGGGAAGCACTGTATTGGACCACTAGACAAAAAAAATATCTTTTAATTGTCTTGTTTGTCTAGTGTTATTTTAGGATACATTAAAAGAATACAATATTTACCGCATCGATTCTTTTTTCCCAATCTGCTGCCTTGTCGCCCACGACACTGGCAGCAAGTTTGCAAATGTCTTCCAGATCTCTGGCACTGTACATGGCCACGGCTGGAACTGTACAGAATTGCGCTTCAAACGCTTCAGATGTCACAGCACCCGCCGCAGCGTCAACTGATAAAGCCGTCAAGAAAATTTAATTAACACACAATCAATGAAGTTCAGGACACAATCCACAGATCTGATTTCAAATAAACGGTTTAGTCATATGTTTAAATACAGTTTGTTTTTTTCTTTTGACAATAATGATGAATTTCTTTTTGAGGTCTACATTCAATATCCTTGTCAGAAAGACATTGCAATAATAACAAATTCAACAGTTAAAAATGATATCTAGCCAGTAAATCTTTATATATTTAATAATTTAACTAGTGTAAGGTGTTTCTAGTATAACAAAACGGCAAGGTAGAGAAAAAACGTAGCTATGTTTATTTCACTAAAATCTACAAGCATATTAACAGCTTCACGACCGCACGTTTTTTTTATAAAATTTCACCTGGCGAAATAAAATTTTGCGAAAAATTCACAAACATTATAATTTTACTACATTCAATATAATTTGTAAGCAAATTGAGATATCTTTTTTTTTTTTTTTAAACCATGTCCACTCCCAATGTGGAGCATATGGACTTCTTATGGAGTTTATCTCAACAGAAGTGTTTTCTACGAGAACTGTTTGTTACTCAGTTGCTCAACCTCTCCTTTTACAAAGAGAGTAGGGATAGAAGGATAGGGCTAGGACAGGATTAGTGGTAAGCTAATCGCTCTCAATACGCCCAGTTCATAGGATAGGATGGGTGAGAGGGGGGAATTCAAGACATCACATATATCCATGCCTTTGAACAGAAATTCATAAATTGATTGAAAAATCAAGAGATATCTTTACAAAATTCAATTTTCTTAGCTTCCAGATACTTCGCCTATACGCATATATGTGTCCGCCGGCCGGCAACCTTTGTTTTTAAAAGACTCAAATACGCGTCCACGGTCGTTAAGCTGTTAATGAAAAATTGTAATTTGCTAAACCAATTAACATTTTTCAAATTAAAGAATGCAACTTACGAACATTCAATCCAACTACAGTGAAAAAGAAAAGAGGACTTAAATTACTGTGCACCACTCATCATTTCATTTCAGAATACAGAGTGTGGGAAATTGTATACAAAATATTGAAGAAAAACAGGCCACTGTTATCACTGAATTACTTATTCCACCAAAATACAAGTTTACATTACTATTTATATACAATTTAAAACAACACAACTAATTGTTAAACAGACGCATGATACATTATAAAGAAAATCCCATAAACCCAATAGTAAAATAATAATAAGAAAATACATACCTGGAAATGTTAATGTTTAAAAGAAGAAAAATACTTCCATCAAACCTAGTTGCATTCAACCAGGGCATGCTATTTTTTAATACAGGTATCCAATGATTAAATGAACGGGTGAAGATCAAATGTGACTATCACCATCAAATGATAATTCTTAATAATTTAAAATAGAAATGTAACATTGATATGCATTTGCATATTTTCAAAGCGAAACTCCAGTCACTATTAACCTTTTGACCGCGGCTCGGATCCAAATCGGTTCAGATTGGGCTGCTATAGCAGTCATCCGCGGTCAAAGGGTTAATAGTGACTGGAGTAGTAACTGACTGGTTTCGTTTTGTACACAATATACGGCCATAATGGACTTGACAACATTTCACAAACAGTACTATCACTATTTATATCAAGGAAAATATAACGTATTGAACATCACAAAGATAACGACATTTGATCTGCACCAACTAAAATATACATTCAGATGAAATAACCGTTGCATGCAATGTAACAAAAACAATTTCATATTTTACCTCAGACATTAGTTTGTAACAGAATAGGTTTGATGCTATAGAGAAAAATTGATTTCATATTAGCATAACTATGTGTTATATTTATGTCATATTTATGTCGTTGTTTTTGTGTGGCAAAGTAATTTTGGAAATATGCATGTGCAAAATAATGTAAGAAATCCTAATATATTCTAACAAGCATCATGCAAACAAAATATAAGTCGTACAAACAGCACTTGTATGATTTTTTTTTTAAGGACGATAACTACCCAACAATACCAATTTCGATTAGGAAATATTCTACATTACCAGTAAAATTAAACTAAAAACCAGTGTAAAATCGTTACTTAAAAACATATTGTGCTAACACCTAGACTTACAGATGAAATATAATAAGGCCCATTCTCTCTACTATTGAACAAGACAGAGGTCCAAAGGATTCAGTAATTATAAAAATTTTCTAACTTAGTAAATACCACATTCAGAAAACTTTCCAAAAGTATATTTGAAGGGTTCTGCTTTATTCAAGAGACATTCAAAGATCCTCAGGAACATTATGTTTCTATTATTTACTTCAACCACTCGTTGAAATCGAAAGTTTTCATTTTTTGATATATTTTTATTGTTTTCTCTTTCATCAAACTAATTGAATATACTACATATTTGAAATCCTGCAACATGTATTATGGCAATATTTGCAATACATCACAGCAATTAGCCGATATAGCAGATAATTGAATTAATTCACTCGAGATCATAATGAGGATATAAGATACTCACACCCCGAATATCAAATGTTAAATTGAAAAAATTCAACATTCGACATCGACCTTGCCAGGATTCGAACCTGGAACCTTCTGATGCCCAAGCAGGACTCTCTCAAACTGTTTTTTTAATAAACTTCTATGAAAAATGGCAATGCAAAATTAACAAAATAACATTCAATCAGCGAATGTTAATTCAAAAACACAGGACGGTGGGCAAAGCATTGAAAAATATTTTTTGTATCTTAGTATAGTCTTACTGTTACAAAATTATTGCAATCAAATTTATATCGCCACCTCAGTACTACAATTGAGTAACTCTGATTTGATCATCGTTGGAAAAATTAAATTCAAATTTTATTTGATTACCATTCATTCGTCTCATTGTTAAGCTTTAGTCATTGTTTAAAATAAAAATGAAAAAGGTGTTCAATGTAATTGGGAACAATTAAATAATGTAGAATTGAATTTTGTGGACGAAATGTGAGATCATACTCAATAGCTATCTACATAATTATAATATTAAGTTGTAGTATTGAGGTAGTAATACAAGAGTTGCTATTTTTGCCCACATTAGTCTAAAACAATGATAATTACAATGTGAAATAGCTAAGACATTTTGGAACACAAATAAGGATTGGTAGTGACACGAATACTTGGTATTTACTATGTTGGAAAACTTTAATTTTATACGACAACTTAAGACTCAACATAAACGGAATACCACCACCGAGAAGAATCAATTGACCGAGCACTGCCTCCGACCGTTAGCACAAACGTCGCACGTATCTTCTACAGACACATACCAATTTAACAGTACTCGTATGCAAAAAAATTAACTACAGATTCGGTGACAATATCATTAGAGAACAAGGGTGGGTTGAGAACTGACCGCTCGGCAGTCGAGGAGGGGGGGCGGGGCGTCTGGGCATGCCCGAATTCGTTCCGCACAACGCCGTCATCGCTCTGCGATTTACCGATTGCTCCATCGCTGACAAACCTGTGTTTTAGTAGCCACGACACACACAAAATGAAATGAAACAGAACAAGGAATACAATGAATTTATTAATAAATGAATTTTGTACGCCTGAAATGCATGTAATTTCAGAAACAGAAATTTCATCACTTTCAGACGCAGCATATCGCCGTTGAAACTAGAAAATGCTACTTTCCAACAGTAGTCAAGAAAACATAAAATATTATATTTAAATAAAACATAAGATACAAAATTATCACAATCGGGCAAGTGAATGTAAAACATTCACAGCCGCAAATGCACATCAAACAAACGCTATGACAATAGAAATCTGAGCCAATCAAGTTGCATCATTTGCGCCGTCTTCTAATTTAAGAATGCTGCAATGGTTTTAGATGTACGTCATTTACAACACGGATGGATATTAACAACTGCCCAAGATGACATTCAAAGAGTCGAGAAGTTTTTTTCTAATTTCGACGACGATAGCAATTCCGCATATGTTATGAAGTTAATATAGATTTATCAAGTAGGGTTAGTATAAATAAATACACTTCTCTCTTTTTGCACTGTATAGAAGAGAATTCGGCGATAAGTTTATGCAAGTTAATTTTTAATATAAAATGAAACTTGATATTCCTCAGATCGAGTAACAAATTGTGACACGTGTTTTGCCTCTTTGAGAACCGTCTTCAGGCAAACTGTCATACGATAGTTTGTAGACACTCCGCAAAGAGGTAAAACATGTGTCACAATAACAAGGTTTTCAAATTTAATTTTATATTCAGAACAATCATATTTTATACTGAATGTCTTGCTATGATGGGATCGTATTAAAAGTATAAGAAAAACAATTATTTTATTTTCCCTGAGATCCTCAACTAATATTTTTAAGCTTAATTGAATTGAAATCAAAAAAATAACAGGAAAATAAGTAAAAAAATATCATGTTTTTTTTACTTATTTTTTATGCTATGTGGTACCTATAAGGCAGTGTTTTCTACCTGTTTTGAAACCCAAGACAATTCATGAATAAAATAATACACACGAAAATATTAATAGTACAATATTCAGTATTGCTAAAAAAACATTAGATATTACGAGATATATTTCTTTTACTATCAGAATTTCTGGTTTATTCAATAAATAGGTTTGTAATTTATTTTTCACGCCAGTAAATTTTCTGACTACCAAAAATGCAACAAAAATCCCCCCGTTAAGGTCTACGGGCCTACAGCTAGTTAGATATTATTTGTTCTTTGTGATTGACAGCAGCCCGAAAAGTTTTGTTCACAGACCTTAATCAATACAAAAATATTGTATAGATTAAGTTGACAGTTCGAGCTCACAATATGTTAATTTTCAAATAAAATATGTGGAGTAGGTTATAACCTCAAAAAAAATTTGTTATATGAAATTATTTCACGACTCCCTAAATATACCCATCAATTAAATTTTGGGTTGCAACCCATTGGTTAAGAACCTCTGCTGTAATGCATCTCCTGTGCAAAAAGAGAATTGCGTATTTGTAATGAAAAAATGGATTACACTTAAAAATTCAAATGTTTCTTCAACAGACATCATGTCATTCCAATCCAAAACTATGTACAATGCACGATCTTTCATTTAACATATAATTTGATGCAAGACCTTTTAAATATAAATCTTATAGGAAAAAAGAGATTTGACTCTATGGTAGATGGACACTATGTAATGTGACATAATTTTTTTTTTTTGAAATCTAATGATAACGTTTTCCTTTACAACATCATGTTGTGTGTCAAGAAGTGTCAAATAATTAAAATATCAATATTCATAGGTGTCAAAATTTAAATATAAAATAGAATTATTGCATTTTTCACATCTAAATTGGAATGACATTTAATCTGTTTAATTAATTCGTTGTTAGGTTAATATGATTTAATTTTTAAGTGTTTTAACGAATAAATAATAATATCAATGAACTAATATAAAAAATAAACACTAAGACGTGACAGTGTAAAAAAAAATCTTAAAACAAATCAAGTAATTCGGAATACCTACTCGAAGCAGATATTTTTTCATTATTGTTGGTTAAAGACACTCGCTAGGAGAAGAATTATCAATCAGGGTTCGTAGAATAATTTTTATAAATATACATAAATAAAAACATAGAATTTATAATAAGCATCAAAGCATATTTGATTTCTTTAGAGAGAAATATTACAGTCACATAGCAATAGTTTATGAATTGATCATAATGTTTGATCAGTATTTTTAAAAATTTTTGGTTTCAAATCAGCTGATCTTCATACTTTCGATGGTTTCGGCGGTAACTTTGTGGAAGTTCATTTTAATAGAAAATTTAAATTAACTTTGATTATTCCACGTATTGTGTAACTAACTGTGACACGTGTTTCGCCTCTTTCAGAGGCATCTTCAGACTTACTATCGCAAAGTTTGCTTAAGTAATGAAGCAAGATTGATTCTAACATTTTAAAATTATAAAATTACAAAATGGATTGGGTTTTTTTTCCTTTTAAGAGGAGCAAGGAGGGAAAAATAAAGTCATTCCTAAATACATCAATTTAAATTTAAATTCAAAGTGCAAGAGTTTTGCGGCAAACAGTGCATTGGAATTCGCAAAAGTGAAGTGGTTGAAGGGTGAAGTGAAATCATTGTTTGTAGTGAGAGACAATATTAAGCTCAATTTGAAATTTTTACACTCCGAGTTAGTACATGTTTTACATCCAATTGAATGGGATATATTTGATGATAGTGTGAGAACACTAGCTAGCAAATTGTCACATGCAAAGAGACTGACATTAAATAAAAAACTAGATGTTTTGATCGAATCCCATAAAATCCAAACGTTTTCGGTTACACAGACGTCAGGACATTTTAGCTCTCATAAATTCTTTGATCGTGTTAAGAACCTGTCATCACATACATTCAGTGTCTCAGAAATGAACCTTTTGTCAAAAGGCCTTAAATTTAACATCTCCAACAGTATGTTAGACAAATGTGTTGAAAATCTAGCAGTAGATTTAGATGTTGCTCTATTCAAACAACCAGTTGCTTTTAAACATATTTGTGCCCAACAAATAAAAGAATTAGACTTAAACTCATTGAAATCATCGAATTCCGATATGCGGACGGCGAAAAATATCAAAGATATTTTACGTCGAGAAAACCTTACTCTGACGAAAGCAGATAAAGGCAATTCCATAGTAATTTTAAACTCATTAGATTATACATCGAAAGTAGAAGACTTCTTGTCGAAAGGAGATCATTTCCAATTACTTAACAAGGATCCTACATCCAAATTTCAAGATGAGGTAAAAACGTGTGTCAAAAACTGCCCTATCATTTTCTACTTAAATAAAAATAAAGTTATTAATTTAAACCCACAAGCTCCGAGATTATTTGGCTTACCCAAATTACACAAACCCTTGATACCGATTCGTCCCGTGGTATCTTTTTGTAGTTCTCCATCTTACAAAATCGCCCGTGAATTAAATGACGTTTTTAATTCTTACAACGTGTTTAAACCGAAGTATACAGTTAAGAATAGCATAGACTTCACAGAAAAAATCAAAGACATACAATTAACTAGTAATTGTAAATTAGTATCATTCGACGTAACAAATTTATTTACTAACGTACCAACGGAAGAGTGCAAAAATATAGTCAGCGAAATTTTAACTTTTTCGGATATTAATAGCAACGTCGTTAAAGAAATGCTTAGACTTTTTAATATTTGTATTGAACAAAACTATTTTTTGTTTAATAAAATTTTTTACAAACAATCGGTAGGATTACCTATGGGTGGTCCTATTTCACCTTTGCTCGCGGATATTTTTATGGATTATTTTGAGAATAATCTCTTTAAGTCAAATCACACGTTACTTAAAAATGTAAAAACTTGGTATCGTTATGTAGACGATATCTTTTGCATTTGGACAGGAACAGATAGACAGTTAGATACCTTTTTACGTCATTTAAATTCATTGCATACAAATATTAAATTCACACTAGAAATCGAGCAACAAAAAACCTTAAATTTTCTTGACATAACAATAAAGAAAAATAATAGCAACAGATTAGAATTTGCCATTTACAGAAAGCCTACTTATACAGATGTCGTCATTCACCATCAATCAATTCACCCGTGGTCGCAAAAACTCTCATCATTCCATGCAATGATTAATAGATTAGTTAACATCCCTCTCACTAAAGTCAACTTTGAATTAGAGTTAAACATTATTAAACAGATAGCTGTAAATAATGGTTACAACACAGACGTAGTAGTTAACTTACTTAAACGTAAGCAAGTTAAACAACTCATAGTAAATAATATTTTTTCAGGAGAGAAGAAAGCAAACGATAATATTAAAAACTGGCGTAGAATTATTTATTTAGGAGACATCTCGTCAAAGATAGTTAAATTTTTGCCAGACAATATAGAACCCGCGTTTTATACAGTAAATAATTTAGGTAAAATTTTATTGAACAGTAAAGATCGCGTAGATTCATCGTCACAGAGTGGTATCTATCGACTCTCTTGTGGAGACTGTCAAGCGTCTTATGTTGGACAGACAGGTAGAAACTTTAATATTAGAATTAAAGAACATATAAGATGTCTAAAAAGTAACAATTTCTCTGAGTTTGCCAATCATTTAATAGAAAATAATCATAATTTTAATCAGATTTGTAATTTAGAAATACTCCACCGAGTAAATAAAAAGGGTTTAAAGATGAATAGCTTAGAATTTTTAGAAATTAATAAAACTCTTAACAAAAAAGAAATATTATTAAATAATATTCTTAATAGCACAGGCGGTTCCCCGTTACTAAAATTGTTTCCAATTAATAGAGTAATCACAAACCTAGATGATTGATTGTAGCTCATTAGTTTTAATAGTTTGTAATGTTTAACGTCATTAGTAGTATGATTAAATTTGTTTGCATTTTATAATCCCCTCTTTGCTTCCATTAAAAAGGAAAAATCCCATTCTGATTGTTTACAACTCATTAGTAAAATTAGTATCATTATCTGTTTGCTTTATTTCGATTCTACACCCCCCTCCTTGCTCCTCTTAAAAGGAAAAAAAACCCAATCCATTTTGTAATTTTATAATTTTAAAATGTTAGAATCAATCTTGCTTCATTACTTAAGCAAACTTTGCGATAGTAAGTCTGAAGATGCCTCTGAAAGAGGCGAAACACGTGTCACAGTTAGTTACACAATACGTGGAATAATCAAAGTTAATTTAAATTTTCTATTAAAATGAACTTCCACAAAGTTACCGCCGAAACCATCGAAAGTATTAAAATAGCCAGTACGGCAAAAAAGGCGCTTTTATATCGTAAATTGTTTATTAAATACTCCATAATTTGTCAAAAAATCTTTTTTAATCAGAATTGTCTGAAAAATAAAGTCATTCCTAAATACATCAATTTAAATTTAAATTCAAAGTGCAAGAGTTTTGCGGCAAACAGTGCATTGGAATTCGCAAAAGTGAAGTGGTTGAAGGGTGAAGTGAAATCATTGTTTGTAGTGAGAGACAATATTAAGCTCAATTTGAAATTTTTACACTCCGAGTTAGTACATGTTTTACATCCAATTGAATGGGATATATTTGATGATAGTGTGAGAACACTAGCTAGCAAATTGTCACATGCAAAGAGACTGACATTAAATAAAAAACTAGATGTTTTGATCGAATCCCATAAAATCCAAACGTTTTCGGTTACACAGACGTCAGGACATTTTAGCTCTCATAAATTCTTTGATCGTGTTAAGAACCTGTCATCACATACATTCAGTGTCTCAGAAATGAACCTTTTGTCAAAAGGCCTTAAATTTAACATCTCCAACAGTATGTTAGACAAATGTGTTGAAAATCTAGCAGTAGATTTAGATGTTGCTCTATTCAAACAACCAGTTGCTTTTAAACATATTTGTGCCCAACAAATAAAAGAATTAGACTTAAACTCATTGAAATCATCGAATTCCGATATGCGGACGGCGAAAAATATCAAAGATATTTTACGTCGAGAAAACCTTACTCTGACGAAAGCAGATAAAGGCAATTCCATAGTAATTTTAAACTCATTAGATTATACATCGAAAGTAGAAGACTTCTTGTCGAAAGGAGATCATTTCCAATTACTTAACAAGGATCCTACATCCAAATTTCAAGATGAGGTAAAAACGTGTGTCAAAAACTGCCCTATCATTTTCTACTTAAATAAAAATAAAGTTATTAATTTAAACCCACAAGCTCCGAGATTATTTGGCTTACCCAAATTACACAAACCCTTGATACCGATTCGTCCCGTGGTATCTTTTTGTAGTTCTCCATCTTACAAAATCGCCCGTGAATTAAATGACGTTTTTAATTCTTACAACGTGTTTAAACCGAAGTATACAGTTAAGAATAGCATAGACTTCACAGAAAAAATCAAAGACATACAATTAACTAGTAATTGTAAATTAGTATCATTCGACGTAACAAATTTATTTACTAACGTACCAACGGAAGAGTGCAAAAATATAGTCAGCGAAATTTTAACTTTTTCGGATATTAATAGCAACGTCGTTAAAGAAATGCTTAGACTTTTTAATATTTGTATTGAACAAAACTATTTTTTGTTTAATAAAATTTTTTACAAACAATCGGTAGGATTACCTATGGGTGGTCCTATTTCACCTTTGCTCGCGGATATTTTTATGGATTATTTTGAGAATAATCTCTTTAAGTCAAATCACACGTTACTTAAAAATGTAAAAACTTGGTATCGTTATGTAGACGATATCTTTTGCATTTGGACAGGAACAGATAGACAGTTAGATACCTTTTTACGTCATTTAAATTCATTGCATACAAATATTAAATTCACACTAGAAATCGAGCAACAAAAAACCTTAAATTTTCTTGACATAACAATAAAGAAAAATAATAGCAACAGATTAGAATTTGCCATTTACAGAAAGCCTACTTATACAGATGTCGTCATTCACCATCAATCAATTCACCCGTGGTCGCAAAAACTCTCATCATTCCATGCAATGATTAATAGATTAGTTAACATCCCTCTCACTAAAGTCAACTTTGAATTAGAGTTAAACATTATTAAACAGATAGCTGTAAATAATGGTTACAACACAGACGTAGTAGTTAACTTACTTAAACGTAAGCAAGTTAAACAACTCATAGTAAATAATATTTTTTCAGGAGAGAAGAAAGCAAACGATAATATTAAAAACTGGCGTAGAATTATTTATTTAGGAGACATCTCGTCAAAGATAGTTAAATTTTTGCCAGACAATATAGAACCCGCGTTTTATACAGTAAATAATTTAGGTAAAATTTTATTGAACAGTAAAGATCGCGTAGATTCATCGTCACAGAGTGGTATCTATCGACTCTCTTGTGGAGACTGTCAAGCGTCTTATGTTGGACAGACAGGTAGAAACTTTAATATTAGAATTAAAGAACATATAAAATGTCTAAAAAGTAACAATTTCTCTGAGTTTGCCAATCATTTAATAGAAAATAATCATAATTTTAATCAGATTTGTAATTTAGAAATACTCCACCGAGTAAATAAAAAGGGTTTAAAGATGAATAGCTTAGAATTTTTAGAAATTAATAAAACTCTTAACAAAAAAGAAATATTATTAAATAATATTCTTAATAGCACAGGCGGTTCCCCGTTACTAAAATTGTTTCCAATTAATAGAGTAATCACAAACCTAGATGATTGATTGTAGCTCATTAGTTTTAATAGTTTGTAATGTTTAACGTCATTAGTAGTATGATTAAATTTGTTTGCATTTTATAATCCCCTCTTTGCTTCCATTAAAAAGGAAAAATCCCATTCTGATTGTTTACAACTCATTAGTAAAATTAGTATCATTATCTGTTTGCTTTATTTCGATTCTACACCCCCCTCCTTGCTCCTCTTAAAAGGAAAAAAAACCCAATCCATTTTGTAATTTTATAATTTTAAAATGTTAGAATCAATCTTGCTTCATTACTTAAGCAAACTTTGCGATAGTAAGTCTGAAGATGCCTCTGAAAGAGGCGAAACACGTGTCACAGTTAGTTACACAATACGTGGAATAATCAAAGTTAATTTAAATTTTCTATCAGCTGATCTTCTTTTAAAACGCAAACAACCGTCGAACAAAGTACAGTGATGATGTACTCATGGACATATTGTGCCAATTTCATACCAACATTCAAAAGAAAAAATGATTAGTAGATAAATCAATATTAGTGGACAAGATTGTGTTGACAAAATTTAAAGGAAAATTTGTTATTATGGAAACTGCAACGATATAAATATTCAATCAAATTTTGTAACACAGAACTAATTTCACAAAGTTTAATTTTTCTCTAGAGCCTTCAGCGGTATTAAGTCGATGGGACTGTAAAATGTTGCAATGATTTAATATTTGCATTATTATAATATTCTGTTGTTGATTATAACCAACAACAGAATTTTCATTGAATACTTAAATGTCTATTATAGTACAAGTAATATACAATTTTACAAAATGAACGTTGAGCGACTGGATAAAATCAATTCTCTTTAAATGACTTCTGTTGGAGCACTTCACCGGTAGTTGAGAAGAGATATGTTCAAGGAAATATACCACACTGATAAACACAATACATATTTTGAAAAATACTGATCACAGTTACGTAAAAATAAAATTTAATATGCATACAGGACTTGCGGAAGACGAATGCTGTTCGATCAAAATGTGAAGATGTTTTTTTTTAATAATGCTTTCAGTAAAAAAACATTCATTATTTTTCATTGAAACCTTGAAGGAACAATTTGTAAGAAAACCATTTCAAATATTACAACATATAGTTACCGCATTGAACAAAAATGTTCTTCTTATTAAACAACCCCTATAATAATGTTAATAGTCATAAATATTTACACAGTCAAATTATTCAAAATTCCTGATTGAATGAATTAACACAAGAGCCTTTGGTATTCAATTCAGTTTAAAAGAATTATTAAAGGTGATATATTTATATGGTTTAATATGAAAAAGGATTTTCCACTCGTTAATCCTCCGAGATTTTAAGGTTACAAATACAACATCCATAAAGATCGAGCGCCACTAACCTGAATTGGAAGAGCCTGTCAGCTCAGCCGACTTCTTAGCTACAGTCGGAATGCTGTAAGTCCTTTTCACCGGTTTTGCAGGCTTTATCAGCATCACATTATCGGTCTCGTCGCTGTTGCTCGCTGTGCCTGTAGAATAAAATACACAAAATAAATAACTTGCAACACTGTTACTATTCATCAAAATTTTTGAATTCGAAATTTATAATTCACTTATAAACGCAGACGGGTAGAGTTGGTTGTCATCTCTCGCTTCGTCAAACCTGCCTTCCAAGGCACTTAATTTATTTCCGGGAAATTCAGTTTTTTGCTTGCGGAGATCCATTCTTAATTTGTCACCTGAAATAATAAAAAAAAAAGATTAATTTCATTTGAGCCCTCGAGAAGTGAAGTGAAGTAGTAAAATGGTCAAACTTTTCTATTAAACTTTCAAGTAAAATCACATCTTTACTTGGATTGCATATTTTTATTTTATTGAGATTACACTATTGCAGTGTATTTACTGAGCTCATTTGCCATGTTAAAAAAGCCAGTAAAGTATGGTCAGTCTAGAACTATTCACTCCTCTAAAGGCAAAATTTTTTTTTTCATCCATGTCCGCTCCCAATGTGGAGCATATGGCCTCCTAACGGAGGTATCTTAACAGTATTTTTTTTCTACAAGAACCGTTTGTTACTCAGTCGCTCAACCTCACTTTTTTCAAAGTGAGTAGGGAAAGAAGGATAAGGCTAGAACAAGATTAGCGGTTGACTAATCGCTATCGCTATACCCAGTTGTTAAAGGATCAGAAGGATGGGAGGAGAAAAAATGATGTGAATTGACATCGCAAACACCCAGTCTTCGATCACAACTTCGAATTGAATAATTCTCAAATTCACTGTAATCCGACCGGGAATCGAACCCAGACCTGTGTGATCGGTAGAGCAAGCTCTAACCAACTGGGCTACGGCTAGACTAACTGCCGGCAATAAAGTAGATGAATAACAAATATTGTACTTACCAACATGCTTGTACATATCCACCATCGTAGTGCCCGCCTGGTCTCTGACTTGCGAGTTGGGATCACTGAGAAGGGCAACAATGGCAGGCGTTACAGTTTTCAATTGGAGGTCCTGGGTGCCCAGCCTGTAAGTAAAAAAAAAAACAATTTAGATCAATAATCAAATAGATACACTTTAGAATGTAACGCAAACATACAAAAACAGTTTAAGCAATAGGTCAGTGTCCTAAAATACAGATTTCACAGTAAAAATATAGCAGGAGACTTCCATTCGGGGGTCTTGTGGTGGAGATTGAAGACATACATTTGCTGAATTGTTCTCTCGGAAATTCTGATAAACCTGGTATTTGTATTTCTACGCACATCTTGCGGTTCACGCTGCACTGCGTGTGTGTAGGCGGACCACATTGGGTAAGTACAGACAGTCTTATCTATTTTTCCAGATAACAAGCAGCAAATTTCTTAACCACAATGACCAACTATTGACTATTATTTATAATTAATCTCTTTCAGCTTGGCCAGTTGAATAATTAATACACCCAATTTTAAATGTAGCCATAGTAATACAGGATGACGGTCGCATTCTCAGGAAATTTCCAAAATTTCCAAAAATGGACAATAAAAAGCAAGAACTACCGAAGTGGTGCCATGCAGACTTAATTGTCTAAGTACCTCGGTCTACAATAAATGCCTTCGTCTGCGGACAGCATTGCCTGATGCCTGAATGCTACATGCTGCGTGATAACGAGATAATAGTAATTCATTTTCATAGTAAGCATTCATCGATCGTGTACGGCGCCACGCTGTACGCAGCCGATGATGTTAATTGTAGACCAAAGAGGATAAATTACACAGTGTAATGTCATAGAAAAAGTGTGTAAATATCACGTCATAAAAGCTTTCAATTTTTCTATCGTATAGTCCAATGTGTATAACATTTGGGGAGAGGACACACTGCGATGATGCAATCGGACATGTCTGTCAATCATTGTGTGGAGAGCGCAATTATTTCTTTTCTTCAATGTATCCAAATATTTCTACATTAAATACAGTATAATATAAATTATCTAAATTTCAAGTGATCCATTGCATGAACAAAAGTACAATTTGACAATTTATTTTTACTTGGAGTGCGGGCGTAATAAAGTAAATTCAATAGGGTAAGCAACACTTTAGCAACTAATGAATAAGTAGGAAGTATCATCGTAAAACAAAAACTACATGTCTCGGTATATTTTATCTGACAGAACTGGGGTGATAAGCTATCAAGACATAACAAATATTATTGGGATAACATACTTGTATATAACTTCAGAGAGAGATTTCAAAGCTTCCTCCCTCATGTTGGCATTTTTGTGCTTGAAGGCAACAGACATCTTCGCCAAGAGCTGCGGCATGGACATAGACCCGCTGACACATAATTCTGTGATGGCAGCCCTGGCCGAATTTCGAACTGAGTCTTTTGAATCGCCCAATCTAGAAACAGCAAACAAGACAATGTCGATAATTCTGAAAATTCAATACAAATATTAAGAAGCAGCGCCGGCAGAAAGGCTTCATCTTTTCCACTTTCATTTTTTTTATGGCTGCATGATGACTGCATTAAGATCACTAAAAATAATTACTTTCATAAGCACTTAGGATATCAATGGTACAAACATTATTTTTTATTAGATTCTTTTATTCAAATAAAAAGTAGGTGTATTTAAGATTTTTTTTAATCCATTTTTACAGTGTAGTGATTTTGACCTGCAAGTCTGAATTGTTTTTTTAAATAAAAAAAAAATGTATTTGAAATAATATTTAAAAAATATATTATTATTCTGATTCTGCAATTAGGTATGATACGTTTCAACACTAAGCATGTGTTAAAGTTATGAATTTTAATTGAAACCTTTTCCACTAAAACGTTGCTATGACAGACATCAAATTTATAATCCTAATTTTTATTTTAGGGCTTTCAATAGCATTTTATAACGCAACTCCTCCATTCTTTCACAGTTTTCAAAATTATAAAGTCAATTGGATGCTTGCAAGGCCTAGCCTTTACAGTGAAGAGTTAATATAATATAAAAAAGAATAATTTTCACAAAATTACAATAAAAATCCGTTGAGAAAATGAGTGATTTTTTATAAGGTTGCAACATTTTCCTGCCACATCAATTTGACACTGTTATTGTTCAATTAATTTAAGGAAAATTGCAATACCTCCCGAGAGGAATATGCTCATGGAAAAGTTTATTATTCAGAATGGTATGAATGTCAATTCAGTCGCATCAACCTTAAAATTCATCGAGATTTTAACAGATGGCATTTAGACCAGACACATAACTTTTTTTTATCCAAGTCCAATGTGGCGCATATCCTTGTGGAGGTATCTCAACATAAGTTTTTCAACGAAAACTGTTTGTTACTCAGTCGCTCAACCTCTCTTTTTCAAAGAGTGTAGTAAGGATAGAACGACAAGGCTTGGACAGTTATTAAAAAGGATCGGAAAGGGATGGAGGGAATTTTTTAGACATCACAAACACCCATTTCTTCGAACATATAATAGATAAATCAATCGAAAAAAAAGCTGTTCGTACTGGGACTCGAACCCGTAAGATCCGGCATGGAAGCCCACAATGCTGACCGCTGTGCCATAGGACCCGACAATTACTTATTTTTAAAGAAACCAACATGAGTTTGACCAGAGCTCGTCTTGAGCCATATTATATTATACACAATATTATATGCCATTAAGAAGTCAGAGAGTGGCGGTGATCAAGAGAGAATTACAATTAATTTACCTATCGATGACATGAGGCAGCACTGTCTGTGTGTAGCCACCGAAGTCAGCACCCATGCGGTTTATGAGGGCAGTCAGCACATCGAGCCCATTCTGAGATACCTGAAATAATGGAAAAGAGTGAACATATTAGTACTGTCAATTGATTTGGTGGTGACTAAAGAAATCTCATCTGTTTAGTTTCATTCAGCTTATAACCATGTTCAACTGACAAAAAAAATAAAAAAATTCTACCACCTTGACCTATGTATACTCAATCGCAGTTGTTACATAGAAGTTTTGTAAAAGCCGCTACTTATATTTCGATTTATGTTTCCCTAAGCTATTTATTTGTTTTACCAACAAAACTTTCCATAAAATGAAAAGTTTGACAGAAGCTGATGTAGGAAAAGTATAAATAAAATATTTTTCCATGAAATAGCAGCAAAAAAATAGATTCTTGCAAATAAACTCATTTTTTACATCAAATATTACGACAGAATAAACAACAAATACATTTTATTTTTTGACTGAAGATTAAATTTGTAAGGGGATTTAAAAAAAACAAAAAAAAAATATTACAATATTTATTTCTGTCTGTAAAGCACAGCACAACAATGCACTTTCGTGCAATATGGGGAGAGAGAGAATAAAACGTCTCCAACCATAAATTATAACACAACTTCATTTCGGCTCCGATTGTGCTTAAAAAATAGTGAAAAATATTTTTTTTCTCCCTTAACATGGTTTTCAATTTTTTCAATCATTTCTCTTTCTTCTAGTACAACCAGTCATTATTTCACCAATCAATATGATGAATAGGCTTATTTTCAAATAAATTTGACGTACTAATACAGGATGTACTTAAGGATAAAAACTCCCTAGGCCAGGGGTTCGCAGACTTTCAAGTGAGAAGAGCCATATCGTAAAGGAGACAGGATAGCAAAGGTATCAGAGAGCCATATGCAAAATATATCGACTGTGGAAAGGAAAAAGGAAGTAACTCACACATAAAAAATTTAACAGGGGGCACAAAAAATGTTTGTTGATGATTTTTAACCAAAGGCAAACTATGACATATACACATCCTTAAAGTGAATTTAGAGTAATAAGCTGGTGTTTAATTGACATAATCTAATTTTAATTTTATACATTGTTGAAGACAAACCTTTTTTATAGTTCTTTTTTAAAATATAAAAGCTAAATCTAGATTCTAGATACTAATTTATAATTTCCTGCTTACATCCTTTTGATAGAACGTGTGTCAAGTTGTATGTATTGTGATTATTGAAATAAAGCTGTATCGGAAATACTGTGGATTACGTCATTTTTCCTTTCCACAGCCGATATATATCTATAGATGTGATAAGTTCAAGAGTTGATGTCTGAGGAGCCGCGGTTTGCCGACCTCTGTCCTATGTGAATGAGGGTATGAATTTCTTATCTTAGTATTTTATCCCATTATTTCAAAGAATAATTGAGAAATTCTTCCCTGATTTTTTGTAATCTTACAAAATACTATTTATTTATTAAATAATTTTAACAAAATTGATGAGTGAGGTCCTCTAATATTTTTTTACTCTTAACAATTTGTGTACAAAAAAGGAGTCGGAGTCGTTATTTTTTTTTCTCGACTCGCGACTCCACAGCCCTGAAAAAAACAGCTGTTGGCTCCATTCCGAGACCATGTACTCCAGATCGGGATCGGACAAGTTAAAAAAATGATTTTTTTGATGCTCTCTATGCGTCCAAATGAGATTTCTGTTGACCCATGACCTTACATATCCCCCAACTGCCGACTTGCTCAGAGACGAGTCGGAGAATGTGGAAAAATAAATTTACGTGTTCTTCAAACCACTCTAATAAAACAAAACAATGAAGAATAACACCAACATAATTGAGACGACGTTGCGCAAATAAGGCGTGGGTGATATAATGGCGTCCAGTTCCCGATTCGGACTCGGTAGTACAAGTAAGAAAGACGGTAACAAAAATAAAATGGCGACCAATAAAAAAGTAAACACCGCGAGTCCCCAATTAAATCCAAGAAACAGAGACACCCAACATAATCAACCGAAATGTGCACAAGACATCCGTAACATATGATTATTAAAATATCAATAATATAAATACGGCTCCCATATATCACTGGAGAACGTCGTAAAAAAGCGACATCTCTGTGATATGATTTTACCTGGTAAATAAATCTAGGGTTGCCACCCGTGCGTGTTTTTTTGCAATAACCGTTTACCGCGGTTTGTTTGTTTTTTCCTTCATACAAAGTAACGTTCATCTTATTATAGAGATACACACATTGTTTATATTTTGCATTGTGACGTATTTAATCTACGTATTAGTTACATCATCTTGTAAAGACGCTGGGCATAAAGTTTTATAGCGATGCTTTTAAGCATTGTTGCAATTATATGGAAATAAATTAACAATAAGGAGCAGGCAAGACTCTTGAATCATTGGGCACAATGAATAACGATATTACCGTCGTCACGGATAATTAAATCAGAACGTTCATGTCAAAACCGAGTCACAGGGCGGGACGATCCCTCAATTCACGCATTGAAAAACACAGTCGCCCATTGACCCGACACAACATGCTGAGAACAACAAAAATATTGTACGATATGGTCTCGAGATCTTAAAGGTAAAACTACGCCCCCTCCCACTTTCTTGCATTATCCTAACTGTATTTGAATTTGGTTAATTTCTCCGGGCAATTTTTCCGTACTTAATCCGCTGCGTAAAGATTTAAACTCAACAAGGAGTAATAAAATGGATGCTGGTAAGTATTCTTAAAATAGACTTTAAAAGTAATAAACCGCAGTAAAAAAAAAAACAGCAACACATTGTTTGTCAATTGTACTGTTGGACTAGTCCAAGGGTGGGAAACCTTTTCATTACAAAAGGCCACGTTCATTTATCTGATTCAACATAAGGCCGCAGTAAAGAAAACGTCGACACCGCCCCCCTTTATTTCGACTGTGGAACATGTAATGGGTTGATTGCGCTCCTTTTCTAAACGCTTGCGTATAATTTGTTGATCTAAGTCATAGGTTCCCAACCTTTTTCGGGTGGCGACCCCTTTTTATAAAAACCATGTGACTAGCGATCCCCCCCCCCAGGAATTTGAAATCCTCGATTTACTTTTTTCCCGGATTGTCTCCGAAGCTCCTTTTATTTTTTTTAGCTCACCGAAGAATTTGTAATCCTCGATTTGCTATACTTTTTCCCAGGATTGTCTTTGAAACTCCCTTTTTTTTTTTTAGCTCACCGAGGAATTTGAAATCCTCGATTTTATTGTTGTTATTGCAATATTTTTGAAATCTAAAAAAAAGTTGGCGACCCCCAGGTTGGGAACCCGTGATCTAAGTGAATATTTTGATCAAGTCAAAAGACCGCATCAGAGTAGCCAAAAGGCCGCCGTTTCCCCTACATTGGACTAATCACTAGAAGGCACCTTTATTCACGCACCAACTAAAACCCCGCATGAAATATTGAAGCAAGATATTCCGACGAATTAACTTACACAATATAAAAAAATGTATTACCACTCCCCGAATATCGCGGTATAATAAAAAAAAAACGGAAAACTGATAACCTCACTTATCGAAAACATGTTTGCGGTATGTTCAAAATATTAATATTATAAATAAATGTACGTTTATAATAATACTTTTCAAATACAAATACCGTACCATGTGTTCGTAGAACTCTGGCGGTATGTCCAACACATCCTCATAGTCAGATTCCTCGTCTCCGAACGAGGAACCCTCCTCCCAAGACGTTTCCATAGCACTTGTCATTACATAAATATTTTACACTCAAATCACTTTATATATGTGTGTAAAATTTGAATGAAGTAGCTATCTTGTATTGGCCTCTTGTAAGGTTTTCATATATTGTACGCAGCAAGTGCGCACGAATCGACATATAGCGTCAATTGAGAAGAGTACAATAAATATGTAGTTGGTTTTTCCTTTTTTTTTAATAAGATTTGAAAAATACCTATGACAACATCCCTATTTATTCAGCTGTCAACACGCGCCCTCATTGCGTGTACCGGCTTAGCGGGATTATCGCGGATTCGGTTACGGTCGCGATAAGCTATTTCATCCCGGGTTAATAAGAGAAATCTAGACATTATTGGTATGATTTACTCGTCTAGAATTTCGGACTATTTTCCAACAATCATAGATAAGAAAAACACCGTACGCAATGTAATAATATTAACAAACTCAATCTTCAGCGTAAAATAATCCAGTTTCTACAAAGAGTTCTCATAACAATCTAAAATAAGCTATGTAATTGATTTAATTATAACCGTTAATTGAGTTAATTTATGAAATATACCTCATAATTATCATATTATTTAACAATGGTCTTTGTTTGATAAACGATTCCCAACTACAATTAGATATCTTTACAAATTTGATATAAAAACAACACTATAGTAAAAAAAATAATTATGTATACTGGATTAAATGGAAAATACGAGATAAAATCATTTTTATGTTTCACCTAACGAATAAATTCTATGTTTAAAGTAATGACATACATGAAAAGATATATTTTCATTATTAGTAGTGTTCAGATTTTAACCCAAAAGGCGCAAAACAATCGAGGTTTACAGTAACAAAGGATCGAGGGCCAAACTATGATTTATATTTAAGTAATACACAAAAGGGCAAAAATATTTAATATGGTATAATATAACTCTTTGATATATAACAATTATTTTTGAATTATTTATGATTAGCGATAATTAAAAAAAAAAACCGAAAATAAGCCGACAGCCCTCGGTAAACCATTCACGTTTTTCTAATGTTTAAATAAAACCTAGCGGGAAACAAATCTATGTTTCGTTTCAACTCAGAAAAACCGTCTCGTACTTAATTGTTAGTCGAATTCTAAGCACAAAAATAAAAATAATCGATAAATGCGAGAGCGTATTTAAAAGTGGAGCAATATGAAATTAATTTGAAGGCCAAAACCTAAATTAACCTATTAATCTAAGCCGCTTGAAACTAAATATTTTTTGGTATATTAAGCCGGCGACAAATTACAAATTGGTAAAATACAATTCACAGAAAACACAAAAGAACTCGTGTAAAATCCGCGTCGATGTAATGCAAACCACAGAGAACAACTGAACGGCGAATATCTATTATAAAAAAATCACATCTCCGCTCCAGATATAAATAATTTTAATACAAATAGATCGACTTGAAGATCCGACGATCCTACATTATTTAATATGTTAATGTCTTTGGGAGACAATGCAATAATGGTGCCACTAAGTTAGCCTACATTTTTCGATTGGATGATTGTGTTTTGTTATTGTAATGACACGCTACACAGAATGTTCATAAAATACCATAACCACCGTCGGAACTATACCTTATAAAGAGATTGAATTGATAATACATTCAATAACAGTGATCGCTCGTTGGCAAGGATTGCCATAAATATGTGAAGTGTTTCTAACTAAACGAGGTCGGCAATGAAAACAAATGGATCGCGTGAACACTACGGTAGAACATAAAGTCATATCAAATAAATCAAATATGGAAAACGTCTCCAAAAATATTTTATAATTAAGCTGGCGCTACGTACCATTAACCAATTGTCTTTAATATCTTGAAGATCTGATTATTTAAAATTAAATTTAACAGGTGCATTGTCAATATGTTATAGTTCCATATATGAACACTGTCTATCGGACATTCACACCAACACAGTTTTATATATATTTTCAGTTGCAGCTGTTTTAAAATCAAAGAGAAAAGAAGAGCATCAATCCTAATACGTTTTCAATTTGTTAAATACAAGATGTGTAAGTAGATATTATCGATTAAGAACTCCCTGTAGAGAACTCAAAGGTACCTTTGCCAACTCGGCTTCTTCGCGGCTGGTTGAGCTTCGACGCGAATAATCAGGCAGGGTTTTTCAGATCCATTAATTTTGGCAACACACCAGGGCTGTGAGAAAACTGATATATTGAGGGGTTGGCAAAATATTTCGTTCGCCTTGACCTTTCACGGACGACATCGCAAACGGCTTTTGTAACGCGGATACTGCATTAACTGTACTTGTAACCGATCACTCAACACCCTTTTCATGAATGGTATAGCGATAAGACAATCGAATGTAAGTTGGGTAGCATAAACCTATCCCTAGATCTTTGGAAGATGTGGATTGAAGGATGGTGGGCAACGCCAGACGCGCCTATACTTCAGCAGACCCTAATGAATCAGCATCGTAGCATTCATAAAAATAAACTACATCAATATTCCAATATAGCACAAATATCAGACGTTTATTTGTTTTCAAGATTAATCGGCAAACTAGTTAGATGAAAATAACAACAGATCACCAAAAACTATTGAGATAATATTTACTTAGTTAAGAACAATCAAAATTGGTTTGTGTAAACTAACGTTTAATTTACGATTTATTATTTTCAACATACAACTAGAATTCGTTTCCGTTTGGATATGATATTAATTCTATTGGATAAATTCTATTGAAACTGTTCGCCTCCTTTTAATCTGACCGATTAGCTTGTCGCTTTAAACAACAAACTATGTACTTTATTGGTTGAATTGGTATTTCATTTTTAAAACTCCATTATAAAGTGGAAATACATTGGTTAACTACTTGTTCGAGATTTTAGATATTTCGCATTGATAATATGTGAAAGGATGTATAGTAGGTAGATTAAACCACAATGAAACTATACGCATTAACAAACATTTCGCTGGAATAATCTTTGGAAGTTTTATAATAAAAACAGATAAACCCTTTATTCTAAAAAACATGGTAAATTCGAAATTATCAGTTGATAAATGTGTCTGAATTGAGTTAACTATAACATAATAATACACCGAATGATTGATACGTGCACGTTTTTTTAAACATATGCTGATTTTTTTACGCATCTACTTTGTCAATTTCTAAAAATTTGCTTTTTACATTGATTTTTCTCTTGGTGCAGCATAGTCTAGTTCAAGATTTCCCAAACTTATTGTGCAATTGAACACTTCTTGAGCAAATCTGAAAATTTAACCGAAACACAGCTAATTTTTTAGGTCGGGTAATACATAATAGTAAAAATATTGAAAAAAATATATGTTGTTAAATCACTTCACATTATTGATTAATTATTTTTAAAATATGTAACATGAAAATATGAGTAAACAAAGCTCTTAGTGATTAAAAATCTCCGCCTGTATCAAGACATTTGACGTTTTAAACATCACTGGAGATTTACCATCACTCAATTTTTATATGAAGTAGAAGATACTTAACACTTAGGAGTCCGGGCGAACATATGTGTGCATCTCACTTTCAGTGCGCAGGAGTCCGCGCGAACATATCTGTTCGTTTTGCCGAGTGTAAGTTTACACAAAAAAAAGGTACTTTGTGTGATGATTTTTTTTCTTCACATTTAACATCAAGGTTGCCAGTGATATTGAAATTGATAATGTCAAACAAATATATTAAAAATATTTTTTTTTTTAATCGTAAATATAGAAGTAATTCCACAGTATCACCTAGTAAATAATATTTTTTGTATAACGTTTAACGTTTGATGTAATATTATTTTCATGGAAAAATGCATATTTTTTTGTTAGATCTTTTGCTTCGTTTACGTAAAAATGGGTTCAATTTTCGGATAAGTTTATTTATTGCTTCTTTGGCCGCTTCACAATTCTTTACAAAAAAATAAGTGTTTGTTCTATGGGATTTTTACGAAAGTGAAATTAGTCATGACAATAATTATATAACACAGATCCATTGTCTCAGATTCATTTTACATCTGTATCCTTTTTTTCTTTTGTAGACATTTTGCAACTAATTCTTGTTGGAAAGTCAACCCTAAATTCAAAGAAATGAAATCATTATTTTACTTCGAACAAAGCACCGCTTTTACTCAATATATGTTTGGCTTGCCAATAGCAATAAATTATGTAATTCTTAATGCCCTTTTCGAGACGCTGTTGACAAGGAGCTATTTTTTCTGTAAAGTTTATGGCTCTGCTGTGAAAAAAATGTGACCCTAATGCTTCATAATTATTACACATATGAATGGCCACCATTCATTAATAGCATATACCTGCACCATTCTAACAAAAACAAACGATTCTCAAAGATTTAAAATATTTAAATAATTGAAATATAACAAGAATTATTAAAAAATATCTGAGAGTTGCAAATAAAACCTTACGATATAGAACAGATGTTTATTTTCGGTTTTACAATATCTCAAAAAAACTAAAATAGTTGTCGTTGCTGAGAAGAAGGAGATGGGGGGGGGGGTTAGTAACCAGTAACTTTATTTTAAATTAGTGTATATTATTGCAACTCTTTATAGCCATTTCTTACTAAATAACTTTATTTTTAAGTTGTTAAGACTTTATATGAAACCCTCGGTTGAGAAACACTGATTTTATCATATTTTTATATGTATAAAACCATACGAACACTTTTCTGAAAGAAAAAAAAATATACATCAATCGGTTTAATAGTTATCGCAATTTAAACGTGAGCGCAAAAAAAGTTCCATTTCCCCAAAATTCGGCCGGCTCCCGCGCATTTTTTAGTATGCAAATCTGCGGACCTATATGTGTTTTAAATGTGTTGCAACGTATATTACCCACGGTCCCACGGAACACCAGTGTTCCGCGGAACATAGTTTGTGAAACCCTGGTCTAGTTCATGGGTCGTCAAACTTGTCCGTACCGCCCACTAGTGGGTCTTTTGAGGTTTCCATGGTGGGCGGTGGATGTTTTGGTTTATTTTCTGTTATTATCGAAAATATTTGCACATTGTGCCAGGCAGAGGAATCGCTTGAAATCATCCAAATATGAGACCTTCATTTGTTCCTAAAAGATTTAGGATTTCCGGATCATGTTTTTTAATTTAGATTAGGATTGAGGATTTTCCTACTGGGATAAACGAAATTTGGGTCATCCTTAACACTGGATTGAATTACTGCGATGTTGATCGGGCGGTAAGCATTTTTTTCCATACAAAATGTACAAAAGTGGCCGGTATTTATAAAAATGATGACGACCCCTGGTCTAAGTTCGTCTTTTATTTGGTTGAGTGTGGTATATATTTATATTCTATGTTACTATGAGAGGTGAAGTGAGCCAAATGGTATTTTTGGAAAAAATGAGTTGGATGCGTTATAATATTCTACAAAACTCAATGTATCGTTAAAATTAGATGTGCTCAGTAAATGCACGCTGGAATAGTATATCGCTTTATGAATGATTAATTAAGGCACTTTACTTCACCCTATGCATTTTCTGATGCCCGAAGAGACTAACATTTTTACCGTTTTTTAATCTTGATGGAACGACGATTCGAAGTACTATCAACTTTTTTTAGCGATCGTCTCTCGTCTTGCATATGTAAATAAATTATAATAAAGATATTTTTAAAAATAAGCTTTTATCTAAGTGTACTAAAAAGGTAAAAATAATTCCGATATCTATTCCCTCAAAATTATTCCCTCGTCTGAGCAACATCCTGACCACATGACACTCTTCAGCACAGTAAGTCGGATCGTTGACTCTCCAGAGAATTGGGAAACAAACCATCTCTCACATTCTACTATCGCTAGTAGTCGACGGTAGATTAGAGTTATTAATTTCGGAATAATTGTCTCATATGACTAAAAGTAAAAGCGCGCGGCGAAAATATTTATTTATATTGTAACTTTGCAAGCTTTAACAAGCTTTGTGAAAGTAATATTGTCTGAGGATGCCCCTGAAAGAGGCGCAACACGTGTCACAGTTTGTAAAACAGCTTATAAAAAGATCTTATTAAAATTCCGTATACAAATGCAAAAAAAAAAAAAAATATACTTAATTCTTATCATCGGATATGGAATAAATTATTATACCATTTCAATGTATATCGGCTGTGGAAAGGAAAAAGGACGTAACCCATACATTAAAAAAAATACAGGAGGCGCAAAAAACGTGTTTTGATGATGTTGGGCCATATGCAAATTATGAATTATACACAACCTTGAAGTGAACGGAGACTTCTAAACTGGTGTTTAATTGACATAATCTGATATTAATTGAAGAAATTGTCTGGGGAAAACCTTTATTTCAGTATTTTTTCTTTGTTTTAATTTTTTACAATGTCATCTTTTTCAAACTTAAAAGCTAAATTTAGATACTAATTCGGCATTTGATGCTTGCATCCTTTTGATAGAACGCGTATCAAGTTTGATACATTGTGATTATCGAAAAAACCTGGTTTGAAAAAAACTGTGGATTACGTCATTTTTCCTTTCGACAGTCGATATGTTAAAAAGAGCTTATTTACATTCCATATAAAAATGCATAAAAAAAAACATACTTAATTCTTACCATCGGATATGGAATGAATTATTATACCATTTAAATGTATGCAATCGAAGATATCAAGGCGGAAACGACGATGGTCCCAGCTTCTATTATATAAATGACCATCAGTATTCGGTATAGCTTTGATAAGAACGACTTCGACGGAAGCAAGATGACTGTTAAAGGACAAGAGATTCGTGAGTCGCCTACGGAGCAAATTAGATTTATTGTTTCAATGGAACTGTCGCTTTCACGAACTCTTCGAACGGTGAAAGATAATCAAATAAAAAAAAAAACTACATTAAATCATCAATTGAACTAATAAAACAAATTATAGACGACCAATTAGTATAATTGAGATGAATTTGCTGCCGACCAACCACCCACCAACGTAATAAGTTGCTATTGATTAATCAATGATCAGGGTTAGTTAAGTACCCGTTCCATCGGCTTGAACCCGACGCTTTAAATGTTCATGGCGACCACTTTCCCAGCCACCGACTCCACGGACCGCCGTGGACGTGGCGGTAAGTCCACATACCTTCCGAACCATTTGGAGTAAAACATTTGAAACACCTAATAAACATATTCATACATTGGTTTTACAATCGATTAACGAATATACCCAAACCTAAAAATTGAAACTTTCGTGACGGCGCGAGAGATCAATGACAATTACAAACAACTAATTGTTTCCATACATAACATAATTATTTACTATATGAATTGAATCGAAAATCGTTAGTTAGAAATTTCATTACAATTAGGAAAAAATTAGCAGAACATGAAGCTTTATATGAGTCATGTAATGTAGTTGATAGCTGTTTTTTTATCACACCTACGAATTTCAATACCGGTATAGACAAAACAATGTTCAAACAAAAATTTAGATCGCAACACCGGATGATTAAATCAAAATTTCCAATAAAATATATCATAATCATAAACGGGTGTTTTTCTTTTCATAAATATACTACGTTTGCATAAAATAATAATACAATATTGACACAAATCTTGGCGGATGTAAATTAGATATTTGTGTTCACCTCAGAACAATTATATTGAAATAAAAAAAAAATGTTTCTGTACATTAAAATATGGATGTTGAGCTGAGCTCGATTTGCCAATTTTAAACGAGCAATATTATCTACCAAATTCTCCATTGTTGTACCCCTTTTAAATAATTGTCATTTTATTAATAATTCAAGCACTTGCTATCATTAAATATTAATTCAAAGGCTTAAAAACAAATCAACTCATTAATAATAGGTCGGATAAAACCCTAGATTTATTTTAAACATTCCTATGTTATTATCTGGTCATTAATATTTTCAAAAAATCCCCATAATTATAACAAACCCACTTAATCCATTGAAAATTGTATACATTCAATTTTTGCTATTTTACATTTTAATATCCTTTTAACTTAGTGATCTACTTATATTTTTGTTTATAATCGATACAAACTGTTTACTACGCGTCAGTTCAAGTACATCCGTGCACTTGGAATGCCTGAAGATGCCGAAAGGCGAAACCCGGGTCGTTAGCGACAAAACTCATGGAAAAGTACAAAATTCAAACAATTCGAATTTTATATTGAAATTCCATCAAGCACCCTCAGTCGAAATACTTAATTATATCAATATCACAGTATTGAAAAAAAATCCACGAATTCCACGTATTGCAATCAACAACAACACCATCGTCAAAACAACCATTCTTCTTTTCCCCTGTATGACAAAGAAAGTTGAGCAAGTATAATATATTATCTGGTCTCCTTTTTTGGAGCATTTATCAGCAAATAACTTACATTTTAATTTGGTCGTATTCATACAGACATTTTGCTAAGACTTGTTACTATATTAGGTCATAATGTGTAACTATAGCACTGCCAATTGCATTGTCGGTATTGACAGAGTAAACAGTAAACACACAAATTCATTTTATTTAAACTGCGACTATGTGCCCAAACTCTTCAGCTGTATCAATAAAAAGATGTAAAAGGCATGTCGCACATATTGTAAATTAATAAAATTCCAACTTAATTGTTATCAATTATTTGAAGTATTAAAACGATTGTTTTATTAATAATAAAACACACAAATGAAACAATGGAAAAGTTGATTATTGATTTAATTCCCACTAGTGATGACTTTGGCAAGCTATTTTGAAAATAATGATGCTGTTAATCTTCACCGGATATTTGGGTGTAAATTGCAACACAAATTAACAATGAATTGCTTAAATATAATAAAAATAATTGAAAGTAAAGTTTTAAGTAACATTTTTTTTTGTGTTATTTTTCAACAGATTTTTAATGCCAGTAATTGCCAGTCGGTAGAGCTCGGAAAAGCGGATTTTCAAGTTATAAAAATATATCCTAAACACGACGAACTTAGAAAAGAAATATTCATAACACCCATCATATCGACTGTGGAAAGGAAAAAGGACGTAACCCTCAGTGTTCAAAAACAGCTTTTTTTCTATAATCATAATGTATACAACTTGACACACGTTCTATCAAAAGGATGGAAGCTTAAAATGCCGAATAAGTATCTAAATTTAGCTTTTACGTTTGAAAAAGAGGACCTTGCAAAAAATGAAAACCAAGAAAAACACTGAAATAAAAGTTTTTCCGAGACAATTTCTTTAGTAAATATTAGGTTATGTCAATTAAATACCAGTTTAGAAGTATCCGTGCACTTCAAGGTTGTATATAATTCATAATTTGCATATGTCACAAAATCATCAAAACACGTTTTTAGCGCCTCCCGTAAAATTTGATATGTGTGGGTTACGTCCATTTTCCTTTCCCCAGTCGATATTATACCACGAGAAACAGAGATTTAAAAATATGTATGTGGTACAAAGCGTACAGTATTATGTTGACATCGAATTGACTCGAAAACGAGGTGTAATGAATGCGTGGGCAGCGACCTAGCTCTCTTTGCAAGACGACAACAATATTATAAAACTTCTTATAACTGATTCGACATACTAGCAACCAGCACGTTATTAAGGCAAGACTTCTTTAAAACAACTGTTAACTCGGTAAAGCCAACATATTCACGGCATGTCAAAAAAGAATTTCGATCAAGAATATAATTAATGCAGAAATATTCGCGAATAAGTTATAATCACGTCGACGATAGAACTTGACGTGAAACTTGGGAATACCTCGAGACTTTCGACTTTCCACCAGGCCCACATGCTGTTTCTCGCACAAATACGAGACTGAAAACCAAAGTTTGCAATAGTTCAAATTCGGCAATATTTCGACTGGATCTTGTGGGACTCATTCGTAAATTGCTAAGAAGCCATTCGAAGAATTATTATGGTATGATATGCTGCGAAACAAAGTAAGAATTCTTTACCGCGTCATCTTATTATTTGTTATAAACGTATAAATATGCAACGTTATTAATTTCAAAAATAAGTCGCCATCAAATATGAACGCAAATTTCCCATCTTCCCACGTAGTCATGTGGTAACTACGATAATGTGGAGTAAATCATTAGAGGACTGATTCGAACATGAATATACCTGTCACTGGGGCAGCGGTTCTTAGCCGGTGCTCCGCGAGCTTGTTCCAAGTGTTTTACGAAATTATGAAAGCAGATTTTAACATCGCGTGAACTCGGTTTGTCAACATTAACATCGACTAATATACAAACTTGAAAGACTAATGCCACTTTTAGACCAAGCGAGTACGCCAACCGAGTAAAAATAACGACTGAGTAAGCGCCTACACCAGGCTCAGGGAACCTGCGGCCTTTTGGCTACTCTGGTGCGGTCTTCTGGCCAATTCTGGAATTCTGTAAATTTATGTAAATTCGTAAATTCCTGTTTCCGGACAAAGATTCCCTAGTCAATGTTTACTAGGGCTTTATGTCGAATCAGAAAAAATAATGCGGCCTTTAGAGAAGAAAAGGTTTCCCACCCCTGGCCTACACGCATAAAGTTTTTCAGTGATTAAGTTAATTTATACGTGCGATTTGTTAGATTCAACAACATTTGCCAAACACCTAGTCCGGTGATGCACAAACCGCGGCCCTTTTTGAATTTTGTGGCGGCCCTTCAATCTTTTTCTCAAACATATTTTTTTCACGTAAGACATTTATTTCATAAATGTAAGCAAGCTTTTTCTTCAATGAAGGAGAGTAAATCGGTTCATAGAAACAGGCTTACAAAAAGTATGTCAAATTAAAAAAATAGTCAAAAATAAACAAAGACCGAATTTAATGCGTTCTTAACTTATGAATTTCATATAAATGAAACATGAATATTTCACAATGAAACTATTTTTAATAAGCAAGTGCTCATAATCCTTTTTTGCATGGCTTATTTATTTTCGAAATAGCACGGTCAAAATATTATAATGGAACCTATTACTCATTTATCTAAATTCACTTAATCATTTTTACACGGTTTTAAGGCTGTTTTACATGGAACGTATATATATATATATATGTTCTGTATAAAAAAAGATTGAGCGTACTTTAAATCATGTATTTCTTTGCGGGCCGAACCCACAATAGTTTGTTTTATGCGGCCCGCCAGAAGGTAAAGGTTGTGCATCACTGACCTAGTCCTTTAACGTCAAAACCGTGAGGGATGGGCGTGCTACAGGTAGTGGGAGTATCCTCTCGGTCCAGAATATAGAAACGGTTTATATTCACTCGCTCAATCAAAATCACTCGTCGGATTGCTCGGCCAAATCCCATGCGACGCGTTCGGATTAATTTGTATCCGACCGAGATCTGGCGTAAAAGAGGTATTACGAATTTAGACGAAGAATTTAGGTTTGCTCTATCAAATATTCGACCTAATATGTATGTAATCTGTAAAAGCCGACATGCTCAGGCTCGATTTTCGGCATTGCTTTTTCTAAAGCAGTGGTTCTCATGTGCGGCCACCGGAGGATTTTGCTGCTGCCACCAAAAGTTTGTTTTTTTACAAATTAATTTGTAAATTTGATCCATTTTTTTAAGTAAATGCAACTATTTTTATCACATCTTTTCATGATATCATTATTTTGGTGCTCCGCAAATTTTTCTTATAATCAAAAGTGTTCCGTAACTTCGGAAACGTTAATAACCACTGCACTAGTGATTTCAATTCTTACTTATTATTGAATACTATATAGGTATTAAAAATGTGTAGTGTACGGTATTAATTATGGTAATTACCATTCGAGAACCTTATACTAAATTATAACTAGGTAACTTGAACTTCCGAATATTATTGAGAGTCATTGAATATGAGCTTATCCTTTTCGCCAGCAATGGCTTTGGACTCAGTGATGCATTTATTTATTATATAAACACGAAACTTTCATTTACTAAGCGTCAGTTCAAATTCATTCGTGCACTTGAATGTGAGAATATACATAGTTTGAACGATTCAAATTTAATATTGAAATTCCACCAAGCACCTTCAGTCGAAATCTTAAATTAAAAGAACATTATTTAATTGTAACACCATTTTTCATTTATATTTTTATCAATAAGCTAAGACGTACATATGTATGTTAATCAGATAATGGCAACATGTTGCCAACAATGATCAAATCGGAGTTACATATTTGTACATACTATTGAGGTGACGATATAAGCCTGGTCGGATGTCCAACTCATTTGAGGTAATCGAGTTCGAAGACAAAGACAATATAGATTATATATAGAATCGCCAATGTATTAAATTGTATTTTATATTAACAATACCTACTACGTTAAGCATTAATTAAAAAATATACACCATTTGGGGAAGGAGACGGTTCTTAGTATTTGCTTAAGAATTTTCTTCAACGGATAAGATTTCCGGAGAAACAGTAATAAATCATAAATTTGATTAAAGTTTATCGGTGCACACACTAAGGCAGCGATTTCCAACCTGGGAGGACAATAGGCGTGGACTATTGTAAAGGGAGGCACGAACAGCCCAAAATATTTATTTACACTTGAAAACGTGTCTTTATTACTATATGAAATAAAGGATGGGGAGGCGCGAAGATATGTTTTCTTCAAAGGGAAGCACAGTAACATAAAGGTTGGAAACCACTGCACTAAGGTATGTCTTAACCCTCTGAAAATAACTTTAAACAGGTAGTTTAAAATACCATAGACAATGTTATATCTGTTTTTAAAACGTATGTTTAATTGAATTGAGAAATATTAAAATTGATTTGTTCTACATATAGGCAATATATAAGCAATAAAAAATAATTAAAAAGTTGCGAGCACAATGGAGACAAAATATAAAAATGATAGTTCTTCATTTTCAGATATCCGTATTGATATTTAAGAAATTCACCTAGGTTGTGGAGTCGTAAAAAAAAGCCGTGGCTCCGACTCCGGTATTTAAAAAATGGTCTGACTGATTATATTAATACATTTATTCAAAGCCTGACTCCACAGCCTTGGTTTTTAGACGATCAAACCACGATGGTTTCTGGCCTAGTTCAAGCATTCTAATGGCAATTCTAATGGCGTTTGGTACGATTGAAGCCCTGGACAATAAAAACAGGCGGGATGCCGTGATTGCAATCCCTAACCGTGACTAAGCCAGATTTCTGAACATATTATTATCTTTCTTGTAACTAGACGTTTTATTTAGATTGGTTAAGACATTTTTCCGAGTACCGCTCGACCCATTTTGACAGAGATACGAGATTATTCTATCATGGGATAAAATATCTAGGATACGTTGATCGTCGGTACTTTTACCGAGTACTAAGTCCAAATCTGATATAACGGATCGATGTGATCACGTTTTTCAAGTGACCTACAAAAAAATACAAGTAGAAGGAAATTTTTAAAATGGTATGATGAAAAATAAAGAAAATAAAAATCAAAAAAAAAAAAACAAGCAGCCCGATTTGCATTATAGTTTTTAGTCACCTACACCTCGAAAATGCGCCTTCAAGACTCTATTAATACATTTGAGCCATCTTATAATTAAACAAAAACAAACTGTTGAAGCTGCACTTTTAGTATAACTATATAAATGGGATGTCGCAGTATATTTATTTATTCGCACATCAACAAAAATAGAACGGTATAAATAACCATTTATACAACGTTACATAACAAAAAACAAACATTGATAACATAATATATTTGACGAACGCGATACTGGAAAAAATGGAATTATAATATGTATACATATCCATCAATGCATATTTATGACATTTCAAGCAACACGTAAAGATAAAAATATATATATATATATTTACAGTTTGATTACTACTATCTGATTTGCATATTATACATATATAGCCACCTCAATACTACAAGTAGTCAACAATGATTTGATCATTGTTGGGGAAATGAAAATGAAACTTTTAAAATTGTTAATTTTTACTACAATTGGTTTTTTCTTATATATTTCTAATGCTACACACGAAAATAAAAAAAATACGGGATAAAAATTAAATAGTTTTTTTTTTGAATTACAAAACGCATAGTTAAAAGTGTGATAGATATAAATTAATTTACTATTACTTAAAACTGGGGCCTAGATCTTTTTTCGTTGTCATCTGTGTTCATGTGACGCTCTACTGACAATGGAATTTTACACTCAATATTGTACGGCCACCAATCTTTTTACAAATATTATCCATCTTAAAAAAAAATACTTTGTTTATTTGCAAAAAATAATAAAAATAATGTGAGTGACAAAAATCATAGATATAAATGTTTTTTATCCATATATGAAGAAATAATGACAATTCAATAAAAAAATATGAGAATAACAATTGATATTAGATTACACAACATTTGGACGCACATAATATAATAATACATGGCGACACTTATCAAAGGGTTAATCAGCATAAATCAAAGCTCTAAGCACTCTTTAAAATAAAAATAATCTTTTTGGACGTGGAATCAATTGACTTACGTTCAATTGAATTTTATAAAAGGAAGCGAGATCAAATTAAAAAACTATCTAAAAAAAACATTGAAAATCATGTTACCTAGTTGTATTATTGAGGTGGCAATTTATATATAATAACCGTGTAATTATTGTGTATCGCCTTATACACACACGGCGCGGTAAAAAATTGATTCATATGACGTCATTTTAACTTTACTGTCTTATAAATTGCGAAATATTTTTTAAAAAAACTGCGACTCATTCAGAAGTCATCATGTATACACTTGTCAACAATGAGAACTACTTACCTTTAACAATATTGAAAAGGATCCTATTTATTGTATCGTGGCAACACAACAACAAAACAACGACGCGTCTATTTTCCACGCTATGTAAGAACGAAATGGTAAGGTTGGGTGTGAAAATAGTTTTTTTTTTTAATTAAGCAAGCATAAAACGATTCAAACTGCCACAATAAATGTCAAATTGACAACTCTTCAGAGCGAGGTGTAAATAATTTGTATTCAATCGCTTGCTATCCTTGTCACACGTAGAGATGAAGATCTAACTCTTTGCGCTACTAGTTAGCTTTCATAAAAAACACTTTAGATAGGTTTTTAGGCAACTACGGAATAATTCATAGTCAAAATAATATGTATGAATATAAAATAATGGTTCCATGAATAAACAGAACATGATAAAACAGAACACGAGAACATAGAACATAGACAATTCAGAACACGTTCAATTTTTAGTTGAATGATACCTGTTTCTTCACTATTTATTGGAAAAATATTAAAGATTAATTGAATATCATACAAGTAATAATTTCAGAACAGTATGTTATAACGTACAATTTACTTTATCAGTCAATGGTGACTATTATAATCGTCGAATACAAGTGTATTTACGACAATTTCAGATTGAAAGTGTTATTGATATGCACGATTGCTGTTTTATTTATTGTATCTAATACGACATAGAGATTACTTATTGATTGAAAAACATATCAATACTAGTGTTTTCTAAAGATATATTGTACGTTTTGTGATGTTCTGTTTTATCCGGTTACCTAAAATAATATATCATTGAAATACAATATGGAATCAGTTTCAAGTTGTTCACTAGAGCCTTAGACAAAAATCTACTTTTTACGGTTTTTTTATTTCAATACTAGCTGACCCGGCATGCGTTGCAATGCCACTCAAAGAAAGAAAATGTTTGTGTTTTAATTATGTTTATTGAAGTGCTTTTGGATATATTTTGTTTTTTTTGTCTGGTACGTATATGAATAGATCTTAAGGTTTTTCAACGCGTGATCAGGCCAGATACAGCTGTCCATGTGAGAAGCATGGATTTTTAAAATTTAGTCCACACACTTGTAGCGATTGTCCAAATGCTAGTCGCGCTGGAAACTGCAAACATTTATAAATAATTTTCAAAATATTTGCTGCAATTGCAGATGAAGCGATTGCCAAGAATATTGTTTCGTGATCCAACGTTTTGGCTTGTGTTTGATTGCATGCATAATTCTGTCTTACGCTATGCGTTGTTCTGGGACCAATTTCGGAAGATTTGTTTGAACGAATGTACCCAATTTGTCGACATCAAATTGTGTTTCTCGTTCCTAATCACGGTCAAAAGGGTTGTTTGCATATCATTGTATCAGACGATCGGGCTTGAGCAGTGAAAACTCGAACGGTTTCCAAACTTGCTCGTCTGTTTCTGAAGCTCGTAATGCCGTTTTCTTTCGTGCTTGAGGTCTAGATCAACTAATAGCAAGTCTTTTAGGTGGCATATTTTTTTGAAAGCGAAAGAAATCTTTTGTGACGCCTATTAAAAATTCACTTGATAATTGTTTACTATAATACCCTTTGATTGTTTGACGTAATCATGGCACGTATCAAACTTTAAAAGACTTAAGTTGCTGCGCACTTAGCGCCATCTGTCATTCAACAACATAAATAATTTCGCTCTGTTTGAAATACGAACGACGGACGTCAAAAATATTGAAAAAAAAATCGGGATAAGGACATCCTTCACCTAGCGGGATGAAATATACTTTAAAACCTATTCTACTATCTAACAAATATACATTTAAAAAATCGGTCAAGCCTATATAGAGGTAGAGATAATTTTTAGAATAATTGAAATGTTTAAGTTTGCTAACAAATTTATTTCGTAGAAAAAGAAAAAGATCTCGGGATATATAACGATAGTCCTTCAGTATTTAAATTGTAAATTATTTAATTTTTGGAAAAATGTTTAAGTTTGCTAACAATAATTTTTCGTAGTAGCAGAAATAGACCTCAGGGCATATATCGACAGCCCTGCAGTATTTAAATTGTAAATTATTTAATTTTTGGAATAATGTTTAACCCTCCAAGGACGAGCGTCACCATATGGTCACACAAAACACCGTTGTCTATTGATCCCACTATTCATACTTTTTCTACCTGAATATCGTTGCTTTTGCTCATATTTGGTTAAGAAGGGTACGGACTACAGTTAGTCATCAGCCGTGGGAACAGGAACGGTCTCTAAAAGCACATGTGATTTTTTGAATTTCCGTTTTTTTTAATTTACTTTTTGAAACTGTTAGATATTTTTTTATAAAAACATTAAATTATTTACAGTTATTTTGCTAATATATTTGTTTTGAAATTATGTTGATCTAAAGAGGTCAAATTGTAAATATTTTTAAAAAAATCACGTTTAGCTATATTTCAACCCCGAATGTTTGCAAGCCCATACGGTCACTTTTGTCCTTACTACTGTCCGTACTCAATATTACACGGTAATAAAAGGATGAGCATGACCATATAGTCATGCGGGGTTTCTATACAACGACTTTGCGTTTTTTTTTTTTTTAAATTTTGGATAGGAATAAAAGTTATCCGTGACTTCATTATGGCTTAGAAAATATATTTTTTATCGGAAAAAAGCTCTCGTCTCTGGAGGGTTAAGTTTGCCAACAACATTTTTTTGTAGTAGTACAAATAGACCTCGTGGCGTATATCGACAACCCTGCAATATTTAAATTGTAAATTATTTATTTTTTGGAATAATGTTTAAGTTTGCTAACAATCATTTTTCGTAGTAGCAGAAATAGACCACGTGGCGTATATCGACAGCCCTGCAGTATTTAAATTGTAAATCATTTAATTTTTGGAATAATGATTAACCCTCCAAGGACGAGCGTCACCATATGGTCACACAAAACACCGTTGTCTATTGATCCCACTATTCATACTTTTTCTACCTGAATATCGTTGCTTTTGCTCATATTTGGTTAAGAAGGGTACGGACTACAGTAAGTCATCAGCCGTAGGAACAGGAACGGTCTCCAAAAGCACATGTGATTTTTTGAATTTCCGTTTTTTTTAATTTACTTTTTGAAACTGTTAGATATTTTTTTATAAAAACATAAAATTATTTACAGTTATTTTGCTAATATATTTGTTTTGAAATTATGTTGATCTAAAGAGGTCAAATTTTAAATATTTTTTAAAAAAACACGTTTAGCTATATTTCAACCCCGAATGTTTGCAAGCCCATACGGTCACTTTTGTCCTTACTACTGTCCGTACTCAATATTAAACGGTAATAAAAGGATGAGCATGACCATATAGTCATGCGGGGTTTCTATACAACGACTTTGCGTTTTTTTTTTTTTTAATTTTGGATAGGAATAAAAGTTATCCGTGACTTCAATATGGCTTAGAAAATATTTTTTTTATCGGAAAAAAGCTCTCGTCTCTGGAGGGTTAAGTTTGCTAACAATCATTTTTCGTAGAAGCAGAAATAGACCACGTGGCATATATCGACAGCCCTGCAGTATTTAAATTGTAAAATATTTAATTTTTGGAAAAATGTTTAAGTTTGCTAACAATAATTTTTCGTAGTAGCAGAAATAGACCTCAGGGCATATATCGACAGCCCTGCAGTATTTAAATTGTAAATTATTTAATTTTTGGAATAACGTTTAAGTTTGCTAACAACCATTTTTCGTAGTAGCAGAAATATACCTCGTGGGATATATTTACAGCCCTGCAGTATTTAAATTGTAAATCATTTAATTTTTGGAATAATCTTTAAGTTTGCTAACAATCATTTTTCGTAGTAGCAGAAATAGACCACGTGGCGTATATCGACAGCCCTGCAGTATTTAAATTGTAAATCATTTAATTTTTGGAATAATGATTAACCCTCCAAGGACGAGCGTCACCATATGGTCACACAAAACACCGTTGTCTATTGATCCCACTATTCATACTTTTTCTACCTGAATATCGTTGCTTTTGCTCATATTTGGTTAAGAAGGGTACGGACTACAGTTAGTCATCAGCCGTGGGAACAGGAACGGTCTCTAAAAGCACATGTGATTTTTTGAATTTCCGTTTTTTTTAATTTACTTTTTGAAACTGTTAGATATTTTTTTATAAAAACATTAAATTATTTACAGTTATTTTGCTAATATATTTGTTTTGAAATTATGTTGATCTAAAGAGGTCAAATTGTAAATATTTTTAAAAAAATCACGTTTAGCTATATTTCAACCCCGAATGTTTGCAAGCCCATACGGTCACTTTTGTCCTTACTACTGTCCGTACTCAATATTACACGGTAATAAAAGGATGAGCATGACCATATAGTCATGCGGGGTTTCTATACAACGACTTTGCGTTTTTTTTTTTTTAAATTTTGGATAGGAATAAAAGTTATCCGTGACTTCATTATGGCTTAGAAAATATATTTTTTATCGGAAAAAAGCTCTCGTCTCTGGAGGGTTAAGTTTGCCAACAACATTTTTTTGTAGTAGTACAAATAGACCTCGTGGCGTATATCGACAACCCTGCAATATTTAAATTGTAAATTATTTATTTTTTGGAATAATGTTTAAGTTTGCTAACAATCATTTTTCGTAGTAGCAGAAATAGACCACGTGGCGTATATCGACAGCCCTGCAGTATTTAAATTGTAAATCATTTAATTTTTGGAATAATGATTAACCCTCCAAGGACGAGCGTCACCATATGGTCACACAAAACACCGTTGTCTATTGATCCCACTATTCATACTTTTTCTACCTGAATATCGTTGCTTTTGCTCATATTTGGTTAAGAAGGGTACGGACTACAGTAAGTCATCAGCCGTAGGAACAGGAACGGTCTCCAAAAGCACATGTGATTTTTTGAATTTCCGTTTTTTTTAATTTACTTTTTGAAACTGTTAGATATTTTTTTATAAAAACATAAAATTATTTACAGTTATTTTGCTAATATATTTGTTTTGAAATTATGTTGATCTAAAGAGGTCAAATTTTAAATATTTTTTAAAAAAACACGTTTAGCTATATTTCAACCCCGAATGTTTGCAAGCCCATACGGTCACTTTTGTCCTTACTACTGTCCGTACTCAATATTAAACGGTAATAAAAGGATGAGCATGACCATATAGTCATGCGGGGTTTCTATACAACGACTTTGCGTTTTTTTTTTTTTTAATTTTGGATAGGAATAAAAGTTATCCGTGACTTCAATATGGCTTAGAAAATATTTTTTTTATCGGAAAAAAGCTCTCGTCTCTGGAGGGTTAAGTTTGCTAACAATCATTTTTCGTAGAAGCAGAAATAGACCACGTGGCATATATCGACAGCCCTGCAGTATTTAAATTGTAAAATATTTAATTTTTGGAAAAATGTTTAAGTTTGCTAACAATAATTTTTCGTAGTAGCAGAAATAGACCTCAGGGCATATATCGACAGCCCTGCAGTATTTAAATTGTAAATTATTTAATTTTTGGAATAACGTTTAAGTTTGCTAACAACCATTTTTCGTAGTAGCAGAAATATACCTCGTGGGATATATTTACAGCCCTGCAGTATTTAAATTGTAAATCATTTAATTTTTGGAATAATCTTTCAGTTTGCTAACAATCATTTTTCGTAGTAGCAGAAATTTCGTAAATTATTGAATTTTTGGAATAATGTTTAGGTTTGCTAACAACTATTTTTCGTAGTAGCAGAAATAAACCTCCTAATTTACTTTAGTTTTGGAATAATGTTTTAGTTTGCTAACAACCATTTTTCGTAGTAGCAGAAATATACCACGTAAATTATTTAATTTTTGGAATGATGTTTAAGTTTTGCTAACAACCATTTTTCGTAGTAGCAGAAATTTCGTAAATTATTAAATTTTTGGGATAATGTTTAAGTTTGCTAACAATTATTTTTCGTAGTAGAAGATTTAAAAATAAAAGTCGAAATATAGTTCAATAAAATTTCCATACTGTCATTAGAATATTCCTAATGCATGTAAGAAATAAAAAAGATTTTCAAGGCAGGATGCAAAATACAACCATAAATAATCGAATCAATGACACTGATCAAAATTTGTCAAATCAGCTCCAAAAAATCTTGAAATTGTAAATTATTTAATTTTTAAAATAATGTTTAAGTTTGCTAACAATCATTTTTCGTAGTAGCAGAAATAGACCTCAGGGCATATATCGACAGCCCTGCAGTATTTAAATTGTAAATAATATAATTTTTGGAAAAATGTTTAAGTTTGCTAACAATAATTTTTCGGAGTAGCAGAAATAGACCTCAGGGCATATATCGACAGCCCTGCAGTATTTAAATTGTAAATTATTTAATTTTTGAAATAATGTTTAAGTTTGCTAACAATCATTTTTCGTAGTAGCAGAAATAGACCACGTGGCGTATATCGACAGCCCTGCAGTATTTAAATTGTAAATTATTTAATTTTTGGAATAATGTTTAAGTTTGCTAACAATCATTTTTCGTAGTAGCAGAAATAGACCACGTGGCATATATCGACAGCACTGCAGTATTTATATTGTAAATTATTTAATTTTTGGAAAAATGTTTAAGTTTGCTAACAATAATTTTTCGTAGTAGCAGAAATAGACATCACGGCATATATCGACAGCCCTGCAGTATTTAAATTGTAAATTATTTAATTTTTGGAATAATGTTTAAGTTTGCTAACAACCATTTTTCGTAGTAGCAGAAATAGACCTCGTGGGATATATCGACAGCCCTGCAGTATTTAAATTGTAAATCATTTAATTTTTGGAATAATCTTTAAGTTTGCTAACAATCATTTTTCGTAGTAGCAGAAATTTCGTAAATTATTGAATTTTTGGAATAATGTTTAAGTTTGCTAACAATTATTTTTCGTAGTAGAAGATTTATAAATAAAAGTCGAAATATAGTTCAATATAATTTCCATACTGTCGTTAGAATATTCCTAATGCATGTAAGAAATAAAAAAGATTTTCAAGGCAGGGTGCAAAATATAACCATACATAATCGAATCAATGACACTGATCAAAATCTGTCAAATCAGCTCCAAAAAATCTTGAAATTGTAAATTATTTAATTTTTAAAATAATGTTCTAAGTTTGCTAACAATCATTTTTCCTAGTAGAAGATTTTAAAATAAAAGTTGAAATACAGTTCTATAAAATATCCATACTGTCATTAGAATATTCCTAATGCATGTAAGAAATTAAAAATGTTTTCAAGGCCAGATGCAAAATATAACCATACCTCCAATAATCGAATCAATGACGTCACTGAACAAAATCTGTCAAATCAGCTCCCAGCCCTATAATTATAGCTTCAAGAAATCGAATCAGTTTATTCGATTATTTAAAAAACGTCGTAGCGATGCATACTTTAAAATAATGTTCTCTCAATATTATTACGATCCTTCAGTTCTAAGCCAGGAAATTTGAATTTAAAGACGTCCATTTCAATTGTTTTAAATTACATAGCGATTCACGTCAAGTCAACTGTCAAAGTTTTATCAGTCTATGTTATAATGCAATCAACGCCACCTAGTGAATACAACGTCAACCGTAAACAGCATACAACGTATGTTCCGCGTTCGATTTGGAAATTTCAAATAAACAAAATGTATGAAAACATTTATTTTATTCATAATTTCTTTGCCGTGATATTTTTCTGATGTTTTAATGCTTATTCTGCTATTCTAGGCGGATACGAATTTAATAAGACAAAGATCATTAAAATCCGAGCTGTTATTCTCGAGATATACGTGGTGTAACAAACCCCACTTTCTTTTATATATATAGATTTCCTAAACTCCGGTTAAGCCCGGTTTTCGAGGTTTCACATACAATGATAATTTAATTGCAATATAAAAATATGTTTAAATTATTATGTGTTATATCAGTGCTTCCCAACCTGGGGTCCGCAGGTTTTTCACGGGGGTCCGCAAAAATTTTCATTCTTTCAACGTTCTTTGTAATAAAGTATGAACATTTTTTTAGGGGTTCGCAGATTATTGTTTTCAGATTTAGGGGTCCGTGGCATGAAAAAGGTTGGGAAGCACTGTGTTACATAGCCACTAATATAAAAGATACAAACAAATTATCTATTGAAAATAAAAAGTATCCACCGATCTACAACTAAGTAACCTAATTTTGTTAACGAAATTTCCTGAAATAGAAAATACTATTTCGCTGGTTAATGAAGGACCTAGGTTGTATATTATAGTTTTTAAGGCTTTTGATACATGATCCAAAATTTTTTGTTCTATTGTTTTAAGGCTAGTTTATGTAAGATTAAGCCTTCAGGTTTATTTTAGTTATATGTACTGGTGACCAGCTTTCCTTCTAATTTTTCTATAGTGTGTGCGGACCATCAACTTCTGTGAGCAGTAAATTTTCAGCAGAATAAAAAATGTGCGCAAATATAAAATTTTGGTGAAACAAACTTATTTTTACAATATTGCTGTGTGCAGACTTGTGCGGAGATGGAAAAATGTGTGCGGGCACAATTTGGGAGGTGTGCGCGCGCACATGCACACACCTTAGCGGGAACATTGCTGGTGACCTATACCCGAGTCAGAATTACCAACAAAAATATGTTTAACCCATTCATTGATGTATACTGATTATTGAACTAACTATTTCATTAAATTTGAATCGTTCAAACTATGTACATTCTCACAAATTTTGTCATTAACGACCCGGGTTTCGCCTTTCGGCATCTTCAGGCATTCAAGTGCACGGATGAACTTGAACTGCTAAGAACTTTGAACTTTCATTTACTAAGCGTCAGTTCAAGTTCATCCGTGCACTTGAATGCCTGAAGATGCCGAAAGGCGAAACCCGGGTCGTTAATGACAAAATTTGTGAGAATGTACATAGTTTGAACGATTCAAATTTAATATTGAAATTCCACCAAGCACCTTCAGTCGAAATCTTAAATTATAACTATTTCATGTCATTTTATTTGTAACAATGGCCGTTTCAAAACACCATATGAACATTTAAAACAAATAAAAAGATTCTAATATGAAAAACCGGGTTACCATGTTGAAAAAACTGAATTCAAATGCCGCAAATTTTCCAAAAAAAAACTGTCAAATCCGGTATTTAAAACCGGCAAGCCCTAATGTTCACCGCTAAATACTTGGTGGAAATGTAATATGTATACAAAAAAAAAACTTTTTTACTAATTCAACATTTATTTAATAGGATCAGGACCGGTTTTGCTCAGCACGAGCATTTGTTTTTTAGCCTTGCATCGCTTATCATGAGTCGTGCCAGGGCAAAAACGCATATCCCGCGATCAACGGTGGGAGGGGTGGTTACCTGCATTGAATGCTAATCTTAGGGAAAATGGTGCTTAGTTTGCGTGCCGCAATAAACAGCGCTTTGGGCCGCATACGAACCGCGGGTTTCGCATCACTGCGCTGTACAATAAACGCACATCATCAATCTGTTGTGAGCAACAGATCGCCATTGTAAATGTGAACTTTGTGTAGTCCGCCACAGCGCCTTGTACAACGGCCCTGCATTCGAGGCTGGTTGTTATGCAAGCACTTTCTCCGTGCAGGTACGGAATAAATTTTGGAGTGTTTTCAGTTTGAATAACTTGTGGACACGCCAGAAATATTTCGTTCGTCGTCGTCTACGGTTGCCGCATTCACGTGGTCGAATCCCAGCATAGACATTTATTGATTCTTTTAATCGATGTATTCCGTTTCATCTCTAAATGTCACATTAATTGATCTGATTCAACGTAAGGCCGCAGTAAATAAAACGTTGAAACCCCCCCATTTTTTTCGACTGTCGAACACATAATGGGTTGATTACGCTCTTTTTCCAAACGCTTGCGTATATTTTTTTTAATATAGTGAATATTTTGATCAAGGCAAAAGGACGCATCAGAGTAGCCAAATTCCTCACACCTAACTGCTAATATTGTCCAAATATTAACTATATACTCCTTACTATATTAGAAAAAACAGTTGAGACTCGAAAACAAGCAGTTCTCCTATAGCAACTTCTGTTAAGATAAGACCATATGCTACAGCTACACAATGGGAAAGGACCTCTCATTACTCCAGTGACTGACTAAATGGATCCACGTACTGTTGTTTGGTTTCTTTTTTGCATTGAAAACGATCCACATTAAATATGCATTTTATTTTTTATTTACAATATATTTACTCGTTAAATATTTCGGAGACCGCTTGCCTCGCTGGGTGGGTACGCGGGGGCGGGTGCGCTTGACCGCGACCCTCGCATTCCTCCATTTCACATCCTTGCGTCCTGCTCGATCTTGTCGAGAAAAATATCAATTATTATCGTGAAATCAAAAATTTATCAGGCCCTGGCATTCGGTGCTTAGAACTTCTCGGCGGCTTTTACATCTAAAATTGATAACATAATAAATAATTTATCATTCAACTTCGAACCGGTTCAATTCAACGTCGAACTTTACTGCGAGGTGTTGTTGAATCCTTCCGAGTATTACCTTCGCATGATACGCCAGTTGAAAAGGATGTGCGTCTTTGAAATACAATAAGCAGTTACAACATTTTATTTGTAGCAAGTTTATTGCTATCAGATTTGAATATATGTAAGTCGATAAACAAATCAGTCTTATGCAAAAAACCATTTTTATCCACTGCTGGTCTAAAATAGGAGTTTGCTTGCAGCTTGGGAGGAGAGGAATTGTGGCGGGTGAAGATTACAATTGCCAAACAGGTCATATTTAATATGAATCTATTTGTTTTCGTATTGTGCATATTACTTAAATCATACAATTTTACGCGTATTCAAAATGACGAAAAACAATTATTGGCATAACGAAGTTAATTTGCATTAATTTTAAGGTGTCCAATACATGGTGGAAATGCATTATATTGAAAAATAAAACACTAGGAGTAATTCCACAATTTATTTATTGAGTCACGATGATCATTTCCAACATATGATCAGTTGAAAAGTCTATTTTTATGTGCATCTAATTGTTTTACCGAAAGCAGCTTTGATGTAGCAATTAAATTAATGCCGCTATCTTCCTTAAAAATTAAACACTTTACACCCCTGCTCAATACAGAATCAGTTGTGTCTGTGTGCGAAAGGAAAAGGGTGTAAATTAATTCTTCGAGTCAAGACGAGAATTTCGATTATGATAATTTGCTACAAAATAGTAAGTTTCAACTTAAAATTCAGCGGAGTCGACTCAACTGGTCCCTTTTCTCATTAACTCGGCATATTATATTCAGGTCATTTCATCAATTGGTAAGGCCTTAATGCACTTTCGCATACAAATGTAATTTCAAACGCACATTGTAACTCTTGAATTTTTGACAAGCTACTTATCCAATAAATCTACATTAAAAACATTAACTATACATTGTTTAATGCTCTGACTATATAATTTCCAGTGCTGCATTCAATAAAATGACGTACATAGGCTTGACTGCCTATCAGATAACCTTCCACAGTATCAAAATACAGATCGCATATTTGCTTAGTCACGGTTCAGGAATCTAAGACAGCTAACGGTTGTTCCACCAACACCAGCTCTTGGAGGAATTCGATGAATACAACCCGATCCGTCTTACTCGCGGTTAAGCCCATCTTAAGAATAGTGTAGCTATTCCTGAGCGAAGTGAATATAGATGGAAAAAACTATTATCACGTTGTGCCGAATCGTTTATCACCAAATGGTTGCTATTAATCTCGCACGCAACTACATCGATTGATTTTTTCAAATATTCTGTTAGGCACGGATAAATCTCTTTATTTCTTTACGTTAAAAGGATTTTTTAAAATACTGTGTGTACAGCGAATATAAAGTCTAATACCGACGTTAAACATCATGATATATCACCGAACATTTTTGAAAAACTATCTGTATTGCTTTTCGTACACTATAATATGAAAAAGGTATCGGTCGAGCGATTTTGAACTGGATTCTGCGATCGGGGAAAAATCACATTCAGGTATAAGTGTTAAATAAAAAGTTTTGATGTAACGAAGGCTCAAAAAACATTTATCATTTTGTATTTTGTATTTTTTTTATATTTTTTTATTTACAGCGAAGGGAATAGAATTTGTAGTCCGGTACGTATCATATACGTTCTGCTAATCTTTGAATAAACATAGCTTATCGTATTGGCTTACCAAAGGTGTTAAAACTACGTAAAATAAAACTTATTTTGATTACACTGCATGACAAGAGATATAAACCATTTTGGTAGATTTCAAGTTCTCGTAATTACTTTCATGCAGCCTACGTTCGATCTTCTGAGACACCAGTTGCAATTTGTCTAAAACTCATAAATTCTCGGCATGCGAGCAAAAGATACGTCATATCTTCGTTTAGCATGAAAGACCGCGTTAACGCGAAAAAAAATATTTTTTATAACGTTGATTAAAACAAATACCAGTCATTCTGCACTGAAATTCTAAAATGCACACTTACGGAAAAAAACAGATTCAGCGTGGAATTGCATCAAAAATATTTTTTAGTAAATTGTCGGCTACGTGTGATAAATATTTCACTTTTAGGGTGTTCACTGTCAATACTTGGTGGAAAGGCATTATATTAATAAAAACAATAATCCTTTGTACTTCATTCCACTTTATTTAATATGTCAGGACCGGTTTCGCTCATTGCGAGCATTGTCAACTGATAAGAAATATAGCAGTTAACAATGGTTATGCTACGGATATAATAGATCGTCTTTTATTTAAAAAAACTAAAAAACTTGCACTCTTAAATGTTAGCTCTGGCCTGGTGTTGGATAAACCTGTTGTTATAAAACAGTGGGTTAAATTAAATTACTTGGGTAGAGTTACAGAAAAAATCGCTAGGAAAATTGATAGAAATAAATTTAATGTAACCTTTTATAACACACTCAACTTGAGTCGTGTTTTAGTTAATTCTAAAGATAAATTAAACTTTTTGAACCAAAGCGGTATTTATTTACTCAATTGCGACTCCTGTAACGCCAAATATATTGGTCAAACAGGTAGATCGTTTAATATTAGAATCAAAGAGCATTTGAATTGTGCTAAGAAAGGGGATGAACAGTCTTCATTTGGAAACCATCTGTTTCAAAATAAACACACTTTCGATATTGGTAGAAACTTTAAAGTTCTACATTTAAATAACAAGTCTGTCAAACTAGACAAGCAAGAAATCCTAGAAATCAATAGATTCAAATTTTTACCTGATTCAGATCTTTTAAACGATCAAATAATTTTTGCTAGTTCCCCGTTACTTTATCCATTGCATTAGCCCTTGTTAACTATTCTTTTATATAAATTAAAAAATAAAATAAAATAAATATAGATTTCTTTTGTTAGAATTGATATGGTCTTTGAAAAATTTGTTTTTCAGAATCTTCCTGGCTGTCGATTTTGTTTAAGTAATGAATGAACACACCAACTACTTGGAAGCGGGGAAAACATAAAACTATCATTAAGCATATTCATATCATTAAGCATATTCACTTTATTATTGTAACATTTTATCACTTTGTCAAAAATTTCCCAAATTTTAATTATGTTTGTAATTACTTTCAATCACATTCTGAATTTATGAATCTGGGATGACTTTTTAATTATATGTTAGTTGTGTTGAACATTTTAATTTTGTGTTATTTTAGAATCACTTTAATGTAATTGGCAATTTCTTTTCAATGCCAACTGTTGTGTATAACTTTTCAATTTTGTATAAATAGCATTGTTAAATTATATTTCTTATCAGTTGACAATGCTCGCAATGAGCGAAACCGGTCCTGACATATTAAATAAAGTGGAATGAAGTACAAAGGATTATTGTTTTTATTAATGATAAATATTTATTTTTGTTGTACAAGTTACTTTTCGCTGGCAATTTATATTTAGTTTAAACGCCATTAAGAGGATATAGTACCTTTACGCCTGAAAACAGAGTAAATCGATCGTTTGCCATCGACGAAATCTCGTGAACCGTTCACTTAAAAATTTTTTTTTTTCAATAATTACATTTTCCAAACGCTTTTTTACACTATTGCATTTTTTTTTTTATGAAAATAGTAAAAATGTCAAGATTACACGGTAAAACATTGACTTGGATTTTTTTCAACTACTTTACGCGAAGATCGTTTTAAGGTTTATTATAAGATACCGAAGTTTGAAGTCTTAGAAAGAAATACAGATAAAGATTGGTTTAAGAAAGTGATTTGAGCAGAATTTCTAATTTATCGTATATAATGATTATACAGCCATTTGAAATGTACCATTTTTCCCACTTTTTCTGACTGATTTTTAAAGCATAATTGTATCATATATACTTCTAAAAAAAATTGAAATAAAAAACCATTTTATTGTTTACATTAAAAGCAAAAAAAAAAAAATAATAATGATAATACCAATAAATGGTAACCATTTTTCGGAGATGCCTTTTCTTACCTACTATGCTTCAGTTTGAGCTTCAGTCTGAGATCGTACGTGGTATGGAGTGGACGCGTCCAATGTTTTATTAAAAAATATTAAATCACTGGTCAACGAATATTAGAGGTAATCAAAGCAATGTTTTTTTATTCTGCCAAAAAAAACGTGCTATATTGGTTGGGGTTAGGGTTGCCCAAAGCGCTGACAAGTAATATTATTATTTATAATACAATAATGTATTTTTCATTAGCGATGCTTCTAAAGACCTTCTTAAGATGTCCAACCGGTAGATCGCGATCGACCGGTTGACTCCAAAGCATAATTTGTTTGATCCCGAAAGCTTCCGTGAATTTGGAAAAAATATACAATTTAAATATAAAATATACAAAAATTGAATTATTTGTAAGCATATACCTAATATATGTCTAATATATCTAATTGTATGTATTTCGCATTTAAAATAAACATTTCTAAGATTGAAGAAGGGAAAAACCCTACTAAATAAAAATTGTTACAAGAATCATGGTAGAAGTCGATCGCGAGAAAACTTAAGATTGAAAAGTCGATCTTAAGAAAAAAAAAAGGTTGGACACCCTTGCACCCTTTAATGCAGCGATTTCCAACCTTGGAAGCGTGGACTATTGTAAAAAGAAGCGCGAACAGTCCAAAATATTTATTTACCCTTTAAAACGTGTCTCTATGAAAATAAAGCATGGGGAGGCGCGAAGATATTTTTTTTCAAAGGGAAGCGCATTAACACAAAAGTTGGAAACTACTGGCTTAATGGATAAGTATTTTAAAATAATTATTTGGCAATGCTTTTAAACAGAGATTCTATCTATAGATATTTGTATCTAATAGTAATAATAGATGAATAAAAGCATTTTTACATTAGTATTTATGAATCATTTCTATGTTACAAAAGTTTTATGCCGCTTACAAATGGGGAAGATTTTCGCTAAAAAAACAAAGTTCGTCGATAAACGTAAAAAAACACATTATTATTAGAAACAAAAAAATATTGGAAAATATGTTAATATGTCACAACCCTGCATGTCGTCGAACATGCAAATTGGCAGTAAAGAAAGTTCTCAAACATTATATAAAGAAATACAAATATATCTATGCATTCAATATAAATTATTTGAATGACTACTTTTGATCTGGTCTAATATTCATTTAGTTTCTTCCTTATTGAGTTAGACTATAGAATATTGAAGTAAAACTATTTGCATTCAATAAAATATACACCCAATACTTTTTTTACTCGATTATTTTGGATAAACCGTTACGTTTTTTCATACATTTTTGGTACTTTTTTTACACGGATTTGAAACCGATTTATCAAATTATATGAAATGAGCTTTTTTTTACGCGCCACTTTCTGGAACTAATGTATCATCCTGAGATTTTGGATCTTAGATTCAAAAGGTCAATAGAAATATATAATAGAATCCGCAATACATTTTAGATGCTATTAATAAAAAATGTAAAGAAGTCACTGTGCGACATGTTCAATCGATTTGTTAAGAACGATTACTTAACATATAATAATTTAAAAATATCGAAGTTTTTTGTCTCACACGATAAGACATAGTTAAGATAATTTTCGGATTAAATTCATGGTCAACTATAGCGCGAACCAGAAATAACTATCAATTGCAACTTATAATTCTTTTAGAACTAAATACTTTTCTATTTTAATCTTATTATGTCAATATTTTTTATGTTTTAAACTTTTTTATGCAACAAAATTATTTTTCAAAACTGTATTCATCAATATCATAACAAATCAATATCATAAAAAATAGGTTATACAAAATTAAAAATAAAAACTAATTCAATATATAAGAGAAAGTTTGAGAAATTTGTATTGTATGGTTTGTTTAGCGTCTCTTGTTACCTTTAGCAAAAGCCGTCTCATGATTTAATTTATTAGTACGATAGCTTAATGTTGCTTACATGTAGCAATACCTCATATAAAGCATTTTCAAGGAATATATAATTAACGTATAGTTTCAGTTACATATAATTGTTGCAACAGATATTTGGGGAAGTAAATTAGATTGTCAGTCTTGGCTATGAAGATAAATAAATACTTACTGATTTTCGTCGATATCTAATATTAATACAAATTGTTTTATATGAAAAACCTTTATAACTGTCTAAATACCGATTCGTGTGTTAGGTGGTATTGTTATTTTTGTAATGAAATAGAAAAATGTTTTGCTTGTTTTGATACTGTAAAAATACGTATTGTGGTGGTTACTTATTTAAGTCAGTGCAATATTTATGCTGTAGGTCAAATTAAAGTTTTGCATTCCTACTGAGTCGCCTTAAGAGTATGTGTCGATGTTTCATTGATAATCGTATATTTTTTTTGGTTGATATTTACTTTTTATATGTAGAGTCGTTACGGAAGCGGCGGCAATTTTAAACGGTATAAGATATAAGTATTCATGCCAATATGTCAGTCAGGCTAAAAAATCACACTCTCGTCAATGAATAAGTTATGCACACGACTTTGAAAGTCTCGATATGTTTTCAGTTTACCTGTCATCAACTTTCGAATATTTATTACCGTGGCATCAAATATATCCTTACTTTAAGTCGGTCAGAAGCAATACGTGCTAAATCGGTATAATACTTAAACAATGTCACCTAGATATGGTATTTTAGCATGATTTCTTTGTCTTTCACGTTGGAAACGAATTAATTATCGACGACTGTCTTGGAAGATTTTTCTATTAGTTATTACACATTCACACTGGTGTAAAGCTGTTATTCTATGTATCAACTCAAACCTCTTGCTTCTCAAGCTCAGAATTGCTTTGGTTATTCCGACTCCACTCATTACTCAATTGTGCAAAATGTTTGCGATAATCAATAAACATTTCAACATTTTTATATTATTAAAACTATGCGTTGAATTTGTTATAATAATTTAGATATAATTTAAAAAAAAAACCGACGGTGGAACCGTCTTGGGCATGTGCTGCGGATCCCACAAGTCTGAATCCTGCCTGTCTTTTCTACCAACTGGATGGATCCCGTCGCCGTAAAACGCCACTGATGCCCATCTTTAGTACGGGTTCCCAACCTATGGGTCGCGACGGGTTTTCTGGAGGTCGCCAGCTTTTTTCGATTTTGGATTTGAACAACAGAACTAAAACTAGTCAATTAAAAATTACCTTATTGAAAAAAAATGCCTTTTTCGATTGCATCGGGGCCGCGGGTCACATAGCTTTTATAAAAAGGGGTCGCTACCCCAAAGAGAAAAGGTTGGGAATCTTATGATCTATAGAATGTACTCGGTGTAGTTACGTGACGGTAGAATGACCTGGGAGGCACATTATACTAGCGGAGGACGGAGAGTCTTTGAGGAACCGCCTCTAGGACATATGCTCCGAAAAGAGAGCGAATATGGATTTTTTTTTAATTCTACATACACTCGTAATTAATATTTTCACATTATAATTTGAGTGCTTGCGGTGTCCGACCGGTTAACAAGTAAGTAAGTGCCTTTTGTAAATTGCATCGCAATCGTTCGAATGTGTGTTCTTTCCGTACTCAAAGCTTTGTTAGTGCATCCCAATTATTGATATGTTGGTCGTGTACGCCGCACCGGCGAAAGCTGCCATGTCGCACAAGTATTATCAAAACTCCCGTGCACTGTTGCATTTTGAGATTTTCTCATGCGGTGACGTCATACGCAGATACACAGCACGAGTTAGTTATAAATGATACGATATAACCGGCTGTCTGACGGTGGCGTCTCTATAAGGTGCTGAACGACCTGGCCGGCCTCTATAAGGCGCCAGCTGTTTATTCCGCGCATGTATCGCGACAGCGAGGTTCGACTCTCGGCGTTGGCTAACCCGACAGACAATACGATCATATCTGCTCGTTGATTCGCGAATAATCGCGATGAGTGTCGAAAGGCAAAATTTTAAACAAATATGAGTCACACTAATGTGAATATCACAAAGACTGCATTCAAACGACGGTTCGAACGACGGTCTATGCAACTAGCTAAATCATGTGTACGTCAGTGGTTCACAAACAGTGGCAGAAACCCACTATAGTGAATGGCGAAAGACAGTGTGGATCAGGGGTGGGGTACCTTTTCGACATAAGGCCGCAGTAAACATTGACTAGGGAATCTTTGGCCGGAATATATCGGGAATTTACGAATTTACATAAATTTACAGAATTACAGAATTGGCCAGGAGGCCGCACCAGAGTAGCCAAAAGGCCAAAGGTTCCCCACGCCTGGTGTGGATGGTTATTGTATGCTCAATCTAAAATCCTTTTTACTTTTCAAGTAACCATTGTCAATACTTAATAGAAAGGTATTATATATATTTGTACTACACACCTTTTAGTACTAATTCACACTGATGTGGAGTCGGGTAAAAAAGAAACGACTCCGGATTTAAATATAAACCGACTCCGAATTCGAATTGATTGATAGAAATAACAAAAAGGTGCTTACGTTCGCAGTATAGATTTTGACCATTAGAGTCCGAGAACTAATGAATTTGAGAATAGCCCTGCTGAATCAGTCAGCGTGAAGCTACGTCTTGCCTGGGCGAAGTCACTGCGAACGCGATTGGAACACGGTTTAAAGCACAAACTAATCGCGACGTGAGTTTTGTCACGTAGGACAGTGCTTCCCAACCTTTTTCATTCCACGGCCCCCTAAATCTGAATAAAAAGAATCCGCGGCCCTCAATACAAAACATGATCTGCGGCGGCCCCCTGAGAAATTCAATATGGGAAGCACTGACGTAGGACACTCGAAAGCGGCGGAGACTATTTTATATGTTCGTACCGCACCGAGTTGCTTTTCATTTTTCATTCATTTCGTCCACGTAAGACATACAGTCAGCGTTTAGCATTTCTCTAATCAGTGTGACTTGCCTATATTTTGGTTATGTTGGGATCATATTCGTCTCTTAACACATTGGTTACGGATGACTCGTATACGAGTCTTTTCGCCGGTCTGACTTACGCGTTGAAATATATACATCCAATGCGACAAATGTTTTAGATTCTCTATGCAGATGGCGTAACAAATGATTGATGCATCATTTAAAAAATAAAATATTAAAATATATGCACAAATATTTTTTTATTCGGTGATTTCGGCGATGAAAAATCAGCAGACAGTTAAAATAAAACTTTAAAAAATAGGCCACCAAAATATAAGCAATTGTAGGCTAAAAATAGGCTTTTATGTTTTCTAATTTTGTTTTGAAATACAATAAACAGGAGAAAATGTTTATTTGACTTGTTATTTATTACGTTTTCGATGAAATATATAATTCTATGTCAAATACCCGATTTTCTATATTAAAAAATACAAAAGATGAGTATCGCTAATAAAAGCAGGCTAAAATATATAAAGTATTATGCAACAAAGTGTTGCACAACTGGTGTCCAAATTTTTGTTTTGAATGTCAAATAGTTTTAAAGTTATTTTTTTTTTTCAAAAGTACCTAATTTTTTGCAAAATTTCGCAAAAATGCCCCGATGCGAATGAGTTAAGCGCGATTCGCGGAAACGTATGTGCCCGCGAGACCTTGGTTGCTAACCACATCTCTGAATGATGAAATTGGTTATAAACACCGATTTACTGAAAACAAAATGATATAACTAATAACGTCTTACCTTGAAGTTGCCGCCAGATATCCACGGCATCAGACCATCGATGAGCAGGCCCATGTCGTCGCAGACGAGCTCGTTGGAAGTGTCAGTCAGGTGAGCCAACAAGTGCTCGCCGAGCATCTGACGCGTGCGCGGCTCCGGGCGCGACAGGAGCGGCACGAAGCCGTCGAGGTTCGCGGGCCGCGAGTACGCCATCGCGGAACCGACCTACGCCACACTGAAAAAAAATGTCGACATTAATATTCATCAATTGGTAAATATTCACTATAAAAGCAGAAACATTACTTGTCCATCTATTGTATGTCTTTTAACGGTGGGTAAATCCATATTATCCTATACTAGGGCTAAGCTGACACACAGTATTATGGAAAGTGAAAATAAAACAAGCATAAATATTGTATGACTGAGGAGCAAACATTCAAAAAGTGTTTTGTCACAAATTTTGAAAAATGGCGTTTTATATCAATTCTGATAGCCCATAATAAAACCTATGAATAGAAATCAAAATTAGTGTTCAAAAACGTTTTTTTTTTCATATTAAAATTAAATAATAAAGTTGACACATTCAAACGAACCGTCACTTTTGCAACACTTAAATCATCATTTTCCAAGCTTTGTATTTGTGTGACAAAACACTTTTTGAATGTTTGCTCCTCATGTATCATTTACATCAGCGTTGTCCAACAGAAATCGTTTGATGGGTCAAATAAAATATTACCGGTATATGGCGGGCCGCATATTTTTTTTTTATTAATTAATAATTACCATGACACTTTATTTTTTATTTATTATCAATTATCAAAACATTATTTACTTAATAATCAATGTGACGCTTGTTTTTCGATACTATTTGATTTTTTTATATCTATTGGTAACTTATTCGATGCACATCGCAATACTATTTTCAATTTTGAAAATAATGAATCGCAGCGATATGTGGTCCCAAATGCAGCTGCAATGCACATTGCCAATTTTTTTTTTTTTGGAAATTTATCCTCGAGGATATATTTCTGATAAAACTCACGTTTATTTCATTCAAACATTCATTTTAATTCGATGTTTGATTGGAGGTATATTAACTCCATTTGCGACCCATCTGTCATGTGTCTGTCTGTCAATTGGATGTCATACACAAAATGCTGATAAAAATTTGGCAAATTCACGTCACTGCTTTGTTTTGTTAAGATTTATGAATAACAAAATGCAAAATATATTTGTAGAATGGCCGCAGAAAATCTTCAACTGGGCCGCGTGTTGGACATCGCTGATTTACATGCATACGTTTGAAATATACGACCCTCGAAAGTTTTCCCTCAGAATAAAATATATATATATATATTTTTAGAAAATATTTGCATTTAACCTTTAAGTTCTTAGTGGGGTGCATTCACATAGCGAAATCCTTCTTGTATCAACCATTCGCTAAATACCAACAATAACTAGCTGATATTTATTGTAATCTTCAATGATACCTCAATAAATATAATGCAAATTACCTTTGTACCACGTCGCTCCTATTTTCAACGTCTAGGTACTCAAGTGTTAATAACCGTTGGCAATTCTTAAACAATTCTATAAAACTAGCTTTAAATTTACATAAGACGAAGATCACATTACCGTTTGGACTATTTTATGTAAGTACATGTACAAATATTTTGCACTAAAAACATTTTTTGTAAATGTATAATTATTTTTTTCTTGCGTCCTGAACTAATCATATTTTAATATGTTGTGCATGCCTGCCTTATATATTTTGGTCAAGTTTGGTACTCATTATTATATCTACATTAAGGGAAGACCGTATGCATGGAGGTATTATACTCAAATCGTTAACTGGATTTTAGTGACAATGATCCCTGAAAGAAGTCTTCTTAGAAATCATGCGTATTCAGGGATGGGCTGAAGGGGGCTAGCAGGGGCTCGCGCGATCCCCTTGTTAAATATAACTCAGGCCGGCGAGCCCCTTGTTAAATTAATAAAAACTTTATTCTTAGATCTTCGCGTTATATAATCTATAAATATGCAATATATTTAAATAAAAAAAATGTTATGTACATTTGGGATTTCTGAAGTACATTTTTGAACAATTGATATTGATTAAATTACGAAATACTGCGTACTGTTAAAAAATATAAGTGTGTAAAGTAACATTCGATAGCTTCAATAATTATTGCGTATAATTGCATGAGTGATTAAAAAATCACACCTTCCCAAGAACATCACTCATAGCTATAAGATGTAGCGAGCCCCTTGTTACCGCATTGGCAGCCCACCGCTGTGCGTACCTAGTATACGTAAGTATCAAAAATAACAAAAGAAAACTCTTTTCGGTAAGCAAAACAATAAAATAAGTACATATATGTATATAACAAAAAGGTAAATAAATTCTTTCAAAATACACATTTTGGGCGAAATTTTCAGGTCGGGCTCAGCCTACCGTTGCGTGAAAACCATACAGAAACTTTCCAACGGGATGCATGTTTACATTCATGTTCGCGTTTATTTTAAGAACAGTGTATTGCAATATACACATTTTATTTACAACTGTAAACCTTGTCAACCATAATAAAAATACAACCTATGTCACATCCAAACTGATCTTCCTCGGCAAGTCTACATTCATCAGTCTCGAGGGCATGCCCATCCAGAAAAGGAACACCAAAGCGAGAATCGCTATTTTCAAACGATTGCCCGGACAACTGATATTTTTGAAAATCTCAGTCTCCCCATACTATAACCGTGAGTAAATGTGCGACCATGGACCTATCTATGTAACCATGTGCAATATTTTCGTATATTAAAAAATAACATAGAAAATTCAATTTGGTTAAAAGTCGTGATTATAAAAATATGATTGAGTAAGCTAAGGTTGGGTAAGGTTTTGTTTGGTTGTCAACATAAAACTGCCCTTGGGGTAACACTACAGATAGATCAATAATACTGACCACTTAATATTATAATCACTGTCTAAAAGTTGATTTAAATACTGACCATATACTGAAATACAAAAAAATAAAACATTAATATGAATCGTTTGGGCCATATATGTACGTTTAAATCAATAATAAGCAGTCATATTGTTTTATACCTAATATAGTGCTATAAAAAGGTTTATATTTCTACTTGTATGTACTTCAACTTATTTCGAGGTGCCCTCGTGCAAAAGTACCGTTTAAAAATTAAAGTTTCCGCATTAAAATTAATGAACATCGATAAGGAGAAAATGAAACACGAAAAGAAAGAAGAAAAAAAGTACATCCGAAAATGATAACACGATGACATAATGGTAAAAGTTGACGCACGCGACGAATAAATACATTTTTAATCAAGCGTTCTCAAAAGAGGTTTCGCAGCAAATGTGAGAAACGTTGTACGATTTCGAGGAACAGAGAAGTGAAAATTCGACAACAATCAGTTGCAAATGGGTACATTTTCCATTATAAATTCTTCTAACGTTTTGAATAACGGTGCGTGTTGCGACCCAAAGGCCAGCCATATCTAGCTAAAAGTCTAGACTCCCGGAGATGGAGGTCAATGCACAGTGTCGTTTTCTAGGGGTTTTAGAGCCATTTGACCGAAACAAAGTATTGCCTGATCCTATTTAATTATTGCCGAGTCATATGTTGGACATCGAAGATAAAAAAAAAAGTAGGTCAAACGTAGTAATTTTTTATGAAACCACAATTAAAAGGATTTATTAGATTGCATAAAGTAGATGTTGATATTGAATTGAGCAAAAAAATCACAGCAAGCAAATTTTATTTTTGTTTTCATCGATAGCAATAAAACCCAAATTTACTTACAAAATTTCATTCGGAAGTTAATTAACACTTGTTTGTAATACGGATCGAGTATCCCGACAATATAAACCCAGCCGTGAATTAACGCTCATAATTTTTGCTGCAGTATAATATTCTTTAAACACTTTTCCTCGTTTAGAATGTTTAACAAGATCATTCGTCTGTTTAGGGATGGCAACACCAGTAATTTAAAAAAATACCCACACTAGGGCTTGTCGATTTTCAAAAATTGGTAAACTTTACGACATTCAAAAGCTCATTTATATGTAGTTAATTTCATAAAATAAGCAAATTAAATGCGGGCAGAAAACAATCCTTGCCTGCCCATATCACCTCAATGTGTGTGAAGTGCAAAGACAATCTCAAACATTTGATTGTTAAATGAATCAATATTTAAAACATAAATGGAAACTACTTGACTTTTATACACACTTACAAAGCCGTCTTTACTCGCGTGATCAAAGAAAAATAGCTCGCAGTTTTTTCGTCCTTGTTTATTTCATTGCCGATCGCAGTCGGTAAATGTCAAAAATTGCAATACTTTCGCTATTACAAAATACAGTAAAAATCATTAAGATTCATTCGATTTGCGATTCCATGACAGGAAAAACTTTACATATAAATGTATAAAATAAAAAATCCAATAACTAATTTTGAACCAAGCTCCTACGACCCAAACGGCGAATGTGGCTAGGGAATTCGGTCCCGTACCGAGTGTTTTTAGCATCGTCTTCAGAAAGATCAACATAATGATCTGTGAAGAGTTTTCCTATTATACAAGAAAGATAAATTGAATAGTATATAATTAATTATTACGCAAGGGAAATTATTTAAAAAAAAAAAACCTGTTCCCAATTAGTTATATCCTTGGTTAAGTCAACTTTATCAACAAAGGGCGACTCGAGGAGAGTTCGGGGCAGCCCTTCGGGTGAGACCGTATATCGATACGAATATTTAATCAGCTACCCGAGTCCACGAATTATCAAGGAAACATTTTCAGTTTATGTTAAAGAATTCGGGTGAAATGTTCATTCAGTAACATGTTACAATATAAGATTTTCATAATTTAAAATTTCGACTGAAGGTGATTGATGGAAATTCAACGTAAATTTAGAATTATTTTCATTATGTACACTTCCACAAAAAGTGGAAGATGCCGAGAGGCGAAACCCGGGTCGTGTTCGACTTTTTCGAAGATTTTTGTGGAAGTGTACATAATAAAAATAATTCTAAATAAGATTTTCAGTTTATAATATTTTAAGATATCTTAAATATTGCTTAATTTAAACGTGGATATTGAAATATTTTTGTGGATTAGGCTAATTGGTTTATTTAATCTGTGTCTGGAATCAAGATACGTATCAGTTTCGTAATAATAGATTGGGTTCGACCTTTTAATGAATAGTTAAATAAATACATTCTCGGTTTCTTAGAAAAAAATATTTCTGTAGGTGTATCGATTCATTCGGCCGGGCTCACTTAGAGAGCATAAATATATGTTGACTTGCAGAAAATGAAGCATTGTGTGTGATAATATGTATGTATTGTCTGCTGCCTTTGATCTCGCTGTTTATCAACAGGAACATTATAAACAAAATTTACATAATATATTTCCTGGAGCAATGTTTCGCTGTATAAAAAGAGATTCGACAACCCTAGAAAAGGATGAACGACGGCTGTCAATCAGTCAAACTAGGCTGTCTCTTTCGTCCATCACCCTCCCCCTCGTCATTGTCATTATTATACATTCATTCAATTATTATTATACAGACTGAAAGTTATGTATGTTTTGAGACATTTATCTGAGAGCAGCGTTTACCTTCATATACTTAAAAGGTGATATTTACACTTTTTTAATTGTTTGTTAACGATGTATATTTTTGTATAATAATTTCATATATTTTAATAAATATTAGACCTGAACGAGTGATCTTTATTGAAACACGTGGGAATAGTAAAATAAAAGTATTGCAAAACACGTCGTTAACTAATACTTTTTAACATTAAGTTATGTTGTGAATTTAGACCAATCTCATAGTTTTTAATGTAGCAAACGTATGAAGCAAAGTATGTATATAATAGTTTATTAACTCTTTTTGAGAAACACAAGCATAAACACGCGATCAAAATATGAATACTAGCGATTAAATAATGACACAAGCCGTCTTTCCAAATATACAAAAGAAAGTTATCTGACATAAATATATATACACACACGAGTAACATCCGTAATATTTTGCTGTTCACAGATGCATCCATACTTACTTTAAGTTTTTTGGCGGGGGTTTATAATTAAATAAGTGAATTTTATTAGTAAAATAAGTATTTTAATGAGAAAATGATGATTGATAGACGGACAACTAACGTTAGGCACACGAACCCTGTCCAAAAATAATATCCGCCGTAGTAAACATATTATAAGTTGGCATGCGGAATAATATCGGCTGATCGTCAAATTAAAATTTCAAATATGGAGTATTATTTTCGATTTGAGAGAATTAATTCACGTGAACTTCAAATATGAAATTTACTATCAAAAAATACTCGAACGAGAAGCCATTTTGAGGGGAATATACAATTCAATAATAATATCCGATATTTTATATACAAAACAAAGGGCGTTGTGTAATTGAGTCTTCATTGGCTGAGGTTTAAATCTGGTCTCTCACGGTGCGATTTTAAATGATCAGTTTTCAAATAAATTTAATAAGAGAACAAATGAATGCTTGCTATTTATGTTTGACGTACTCTTTTACTCTTGATTCAAATAAATTCAAAGAGTTACAAATGAATGCTTACTATAAGATTAACCGAGTTTAATTGTAAGAGATCGCTAGAAGTGGGCGATTATTAGAAAAATGTCAATGGTAAGAGACATTGCAGTAAGCGGAGGAATCGGATGAACTATTAAAAATGATAACTGTATTCGCAATCATTCTGTCGTTTTACGATCCTTCAAATCAAACCCTTAAGTCTTTTGAGATAGTTACTAAGTCTGCACTTCTATACACATTTTAAATAATCTTCGACGTGTAAATCCTGAATTAATTCATGATTGATAATACGAAGATAAAGTATTGCATATGATTGGGAAACCTTCATAACATGAGAGTTCATCGTTCCAATACCTATAATACAATTGTATGATCATATCCTTCTGGTTTTTGATTGCAATCAAGTTACAACAGATTCTGGAAAAATCAAACTCTAATTTGGAAAAAATTGTTTTAGGGCGATGATTATAATTGGAAATGTGTACCTTAATATCGGAGAGATGTGCAATTTGACGTCATTAAATTTGAATGTTAAATCATGCTTTTAAATGATTTGGGCCCACTAAAAATATTGAATAGATCAGGACTTACAGTGAAATCACTAAATATATCCAAGCAACCATTCTAATCGTAATCGGGGTACGCAAAGCATTTGGTGGGGGTAAACGGGGGTAAGCTCAGCTGCATGATTTAATAGAAAAAGTTCTGAAATACATACTGATTTTTTAAAAAGTAAATTATTGAAAATTATCAACCAGGTAACCAAATTATGATGACCTGTCGTCTCAACATAAACAATGTCATTCTTCTCATTACTGTTATCATGATGAATGTTATTTATAATATAACTTTTACTTATTTCAATATGAAAGATTTTTTTTTGTTTCTTATTGTTATTTTATTTATGCACGAAAAAGTGAAAAAAATAAATAAACTTTGATTGTTAATAAAGTATATGCGTTTTTTTTTGACGAGGGGTAGAGTTAGATCAACTTAACCTTGCCGGCGGGCTCTAGGGTGACCATGATATAATATACATTTTTTAATAATTAAATTATCCGTTTATTTATAACTATATATATTTATACAAGAGAATATCATTTGATGTTAAGTTAAACTAAAATACATAAATAATAGTATTTTATGTATTATGTCGATTTATTGCACACATTTTTTCATTACAATATTTAGGATTGTAGTATACCATAATTGACGAATGTTCAATATTCAAAAACTAGGACTCTCCTTTATAGGATGAGGGCCGGTTTTGCTCACAACTATAAGAATATCTTTTTTTCCTACCTCTACTCTCTATCGAAACTATATGTGACGTCCGCGAAGCGGATACCTAGTTTCCTGGCCAATATTCTTACTAGAGTAGGTACAGACTTAAGTCTTTATTTCCCTTTCCAGTATGTGACTAAGACTTCGTCAACAATGAATGTGAATTCTCTAAATTTATTATTTAATATAGAAAAATGCACTGTATACAGAAATTCCGATCACAATAAGTAGGTACTATCTAAAAACATTAAAAAATGAATTAATCAATAAATATTTACCTAGTCGACATTCTCGTGTAATTTTTTTTATGTACTACTGTGTTATTTATAACCATTCTTTAGTCTAACCACACAGTGCTTTACCTGATCCTAATTTTGTTACTTCTGACATTATATTATGGTCACCCTTATTTTCGAGTGCAAAAAAGCGTGTGCCTGCTACCTTTGCGTCTTTTGACCAATCACAGAAGAAATACTTACTAATACACCTACACATTCTGTGTATTATACATAAAGCGTATCAATGTAGTAAAACGGCGAAGTTATATAAATCTATCTCTACTCGGTGTTACGAAAATTATAAAAGTGGTACGCAGATATAGAAAGTTTTGGAAACACTGTATTAGATAATAAGATACATAATTATTATAATTATCCTGGTAAAAATGTGTTCATAATTAAACAACCAAACATTGTTATTTTGATACGTAATGCCTATAATACAATACATTGGAACCTCCATGTTCGTCTCATTTTGATAAGATTTTTTTTTCAAAATTCGTTAGTTTTTTCCTTATTTTTTTTGTTACCACCATCGGCGCTGGCATTAAACTAAAGCTATGTTCCAAATGTGTTTTAAGTTGACGCCGGAGACTGCACTTAAGCCAGGGGAATTTCGGAAAGATCGTATCAATATTCTCTATTGTGCGAGGATAATCGATAAGGTATTAGGAAAAGTCTCTTCCAAGACAATGATCTCGACCTGAAGGAAACTATGGTCAGAATGTGTGCCGAAAAAAGATATCGAGGATTTTGCGTCACAAACTATTATTGATAAAATTGTGACTGAGCTAGTCTAGGGGTTTGGATGTTGATAGTAAAAATGTAGAGAAATTGGTTGTGGAACATGGAAGAAAACTCATCACAAAAGAACTGTTGGAACATCATCAATACCAAGAAACTGAAACGATGAATGTGACTGCATTGGATGAGGAAGGGTCAGATGCAGGGCTGTGGAGTCGCGTGAAAAACAGACGATTCCGACTCCAGCTTTAAAATAATTAACGACTGCGAGGAAATTTTTCAATAATTTAATTTTAACTTAATAGAAAATTTAAATTAACTTTGATTATTCCACGTATTGTGTTACTAACTGTGACACGTCTTTCGCCTCTTTCAGAGGCATCTTCAGACTTACTATCGCAAAGTTTGCTTAAGTAATTATGAAATTACAAAATGGAGTTTTTGGGTTTTTTTTCCTTTTAAGAGGAGCAAGGAGGGGGGTGTAGGTAGAATCGAAATAAAGCAAACAAATAATGATACTAATGAGTTGTAATCAATCAGATTGGGATTTTTCCTTTTTAAGGGAAGTAAAGAGGGGATTATAAAATCGAAACAGAGCAAACAAATTTAATCATACTACTAATGACGTTAAACATTACAAACTATTAAACTAATGAGCTGCAATCAATCAGCTAGATTGTTGATTACTCTATTAATTGGCAACAGTTTAAGTAATGGGGAACCACCTGTGCTATTAAGAATTAATTTTAACTTATATTTATGTATACTATCAGATCATCTTTAGTCAGCCAAGCATGAAATGTTAACACTTTTGACTATTTTGTTTAAATACACATCATTAAATATATTTTCAAAAAAAATCGAGCGACTCATTTTTCACGACTCCGACTCCACAGCCCTGGTCAGATTTAAAGGTTCCATACATAACACTAATATTAATAATCTTGTCTAATTGGCCAATGAAACCATGATATTTGGGTGCCAACAAAATATGCAACTAAACAACCAAAATATAAATGCATTTAACGATCATGTGATTTTACAAAGGAATGTTTTAAATGGTAGAAAAGCCAGACAACATTAGAAAAGTTTAATAAATCGAGTGCTACTGAATCATCGGAAAAACAGAACGCATGATCAGTATTGGAATTAGCTTATGTTTTAATACATAGCAACTTTTCTTTTAAAATATAATATCCTTCCTACTTTTCAGCCTCTAAAACTTTATCTATTGATGACATTAAAAATCAAGTTTAAACAACCTTTTTTTCATATTCGTACCACTGTTAGCGGCTGGGAACAGATTATCTTTATCTCATTATCGATATTTGTTAGGCCGTCAGAAACAGTTTAATGACGAATTTATATGTTACGCCGTAAATGCATTCATATACTAAATAATAAAAAAATGTGATTATATTAATACATATTAAACACAAATACAGTGGAACCCCGATCTACCGTTCTCGGATTGTTCGTTTTCCCGCATGGATCGTTTATTTTTTATAGTCCCGGCCAAACATCCATAAGAACAATGTAAAATAATCCCGCATTAATCGTTCCCCGATTTACCGTTTTCCTCGATCTATCGTTTAAATATTTTGGTCCCGTCACGAATATTATCCCGATTGACCGTTTTCGTTGAATATTTTTCATAAATAGTTTTGCCTCGCATTTCGTCTCGCGTTTTTTTTCAGTGTAACCCCGATCTTCCGTTCTTGCTATCTTCGTTTTTTTACATGGATCGTTTATATTTTTTACTCGACCAAGACCCCGTCATAACAATATTTAATAATTCCACGTTTATCATTCCCCGATGTACTGACTTTCTCGATCTATCATCTAAATACTATCGTCCCGTCCCAATTATTATCCCGATTGACCGTTTTTGTGGAATATTTTTTTTCGCTCAAATAGTTTTATATCGTATTTAGTTACATAAATAAATAAGTTTTTTTGAAAATTTAACATTTTTTTGGTATTATTTGAAGATTTCCCGCATTATCGGTTTCCCGCATTATTCGTTGAATTATTACGGTCCCTTGGAAAACATAGAATCGGGGTTTCACTGTACCGAGCTGAGCCGGGTGAAACCGGGTGTAACCACTAGTAAATAATGTATATATTACATACGATGAATGTTGTTATTATAATACGAACAATCTAAGAATACATGCCGAAAAATAAACGAGACATTTGCATTTAAAACGAAAACAATCTAACATGAACCACACATTTTAGCATATTAATCGGAATACATTCCTGCTCAATAATTTCATAATAATTAAAGTAGAAAATATTAAACAAAACAGTCATGCATCGACAACTTAAGCGGTCAGTACAAGGGCACGTAATTTTCATACTATTCGTAACGAGAAATTCGCAGTGTGGCGCTTTTAGGCGGCGATCTTCCGACGTGCCCTAGCCACGTGCAATGTCGCTCATATACATCGATGTTCACCGGCCGATTAACTCCCATTTTTTGAACTCACAAGTTAATGCACGATTGCATTTCACTTGGCAAAAATAAAACAGAGGGTGGACAAAATGGCATTCAATGGCAAAACTAATATGGTAGAAATATTTTTTTCAACTCCTTCAAATTCGATTGCATTTAATCTATATATTAATAGTCGATAAAATAATCACAAATCACAACCCACAAATGTGTGCGTACTGATGTCCCAAAAATAAAAAAATTACGGCATCTGTTCTGCTACTACTGCAAAAATTCGATAATTCACGAAATTTCTGCTACTACGAAAAATGGTTGTTAGCAAACTTGAACATTATTCCAAATATTAAATCATTTACGAAATTTCTGCTCCTACGAAAAATGGTTGTTAGCAAACTTGAATATTATTCCAAATATAAAAACTATAAAAATAAAATAAAATAAAATACAATAAAATAAAATAAAATAACATAATAAAATTAAATTAAATAATATGCAACAAAAATCTCACGTTGCTGGGCAACGGGTTTACAGCTAGTAATAATAAATAAACAACAAGGAGTCATTGCTCATTTTATTTCAAAGACAAGAATTAATCAGCAGTCTCGCACAGTAAATAAAATACAAAATAAGGAATTGAATACATCCCTTTGTGTACACATAATTTTACAGTATATCTATATAATTTTAATCTATAATAATTACACAACGTTTTAGTTAAGTAAGTACATAACGCCCTATTTATATCACGAATTTTGGGAAAGAAGGTACTATGGGAAACTGTGTTTTTGTAATATGAGCCTCTGAGAGGTGTAATGAGCCAAGTGATAGTTTGGGAAAAAAATGAGTTAAATGTGTTATAATATTCAAAAAGTTTTAAGCTATAAGTTTTAAGTATCGTGAAAATGAATAGAGCCCTGTAAATACACCTATCCCTCGATTTACACGGTAGATAGGTTCCTGAGAAAAACGTGTAAATCGAAATTGTATATTTCTTAATGTAAAACCGTGTAAATCGAAAAGTACACAAAAAACGCATAATTTGGGTGTTTTCTAAAATACATAAAAAAACAAAATTATTTAAAAGTATAAACATACGTATTCTTTTATTAATTAAATACAGGTAAAGCTTATAGAGTAACAAAAAAATGAAATCCAAAAGATTCATTAAATAAATATTGCAACGGTTGGTGGAGTTTTTATCATTCATCACTATCACAAATCACTGTGACTTGACTTGATGACTTGCTGTGAAAGTATGCTTCTTTTCAGATGAAGAGGAGGATGGTATCTTCTATTTATTTTTTTCATAAATCCGCAATGCTTTATTTGTTATAGCATTGGTATCAATTGGCATCCGTTTTTGAGTTTGGTCCTCTATCCAAATCATTAATGCCTTCTCCATTTTTTCCATTGCAATATCTCTGATATATGACGTTGTGCTCGTACTCGTAGTTCCAGCTGCTACACTCTTTCTAATTGAGTTTTCATTTTTTCTAATGGTTCTTATTGTAGCTTCATTCATGCTATATAATCTAGCAACATCTATTCCTCTTTCTCCGTTTTGTAAAAGATCCAATATTTTTATTTTTTTGCTAACGAAATAACTTTTCTTTTTACTTCTTTCGACATAATAAGGCTACAAATATTATTCAAGATATAAAACACATAATTAAAAATTATGTACTCGTTTTTTACTTACGAATATGAAGAATTAAAATTTTCAAGTTAACTTTTTTAAACCGTGTAAAAGCGAAAACGTGTAAAAGAAGTACCGTGTAAATCGAGGGATAGGTGTACACACTATAATCCACCAAAATATCAAGTAAACACATGATCGTACTTAAAAGTCCAATAGAAAAGTTGTACCATTTTACTACTTGGCTCACTTCACTTCTCATATCAATCCATTAAAATCTTTAACCACACGTTAAACCGGTTATTTTACTAACCATTTTTTCTGGCCGTTAATTTAGTTAAAAGTTTTCGTATTTCTTGAAATACTATGAACACACAATATAAGGAAGGGTTTAATATTTGCCATACATAAATACAACTTATATATAAAAATGAATGTTTGGTTGTTCGTACTTTATGCGTTGCCACACCGCTCATCCGATTGCAATAAAACTTTGACAAAATTTTTGCTCGCACTTCCGGGAAGGTTATAGGCATGGTAAAATTAGCTTACAGTAGGTCTTATATATAAAAATCAATGATTGTATGTCTGCCATACAGTTCATTTTGACAACGCATGCTTGCACTTTCGCGAACATTATAGTACAATTAACTTACAGTAGGTCGCGCGTGTGTCGTACCATAGTCGGCATTTCGGGCTCACGGACCACTAAAATCACAACTTTAATCCACCGGACCACTAACTGGACTTTTGTGTTAAATATTACATATTGAAATAAAAGTGATCAAATGCACCGAGTTCATAAAATAATGTCAGATTTCTCTGCGGACCACCAAAATTTTCCGCGGACCACACTTTGCCGACCGCTGCCATAGACTATCGGCAGCAAACGTCAAACAGACAGAAAAAGAAATTATGCACTTTAATCAACACAATTAAAACACAAACACTTTCTTTCTTTGAGTGGCATTGCAACGCTTGCCCGGGAACCGGCTAGTATATTATAAAATAAAGCCTAAAAATATTATAAAGGGGTGTAATATAAGGAAATTAAAAGATTGTGAAAATAAGTTATACTTACAAAAAAAAACTAATATTCTGCCCCAGCGGCTATGTGTTCAGTCGTTTCAAATAAGATGGTTTGAGCAGTTTCAGAAAAACATTCTTTGATACCAAGCGTCTCATCTCTCCATTCAATAAAATCAATAATTAAAAAAAAAACACTTTCAGCAATTAAAAAAATCGTCACATTACTGGAATTATTATTATATTAGTGGATCAATATTATGAAAGTCGATTTCGCACAACACTTATTTAACAATGGTCGTTTCCTTCTATTTCGCACAGCACTATTTGGTAGTTCACGATTTTATTTTATTTTATTCAGCACTTGTTCGTATTTCGTATGTATTAATAACTGTTTATTTGTCACACAAATTTTGAAAGACTTCTTATGGTTACTTGTTTTTAATCATTAATGTTAAGACCTAAAGCAAGGAAGAAGAAAATGTAGATAATTAAACAAGAGTCGCCCAGGCCCACCTCCAAATTTATTATTTCAACCATGTGTGCTCCCAATGTGGAGCAAATGGACGTCTTATTGAGTTTAGCTCAACAGAAGTATTTCTAAGAGTTTCAGATTGTCACTCATTTGCTCAACCTCTCTTTTTAGAAGAGAGTAGGGACAGAAGGACAGGACAAGACTGGTGGTTAGCTAATCGATAGGAGAGAATTATAGACATTGCATACATCTAGCCTACGAAGCTTACGACGTTGACCGCTCGACCACAGACCCTTCTATAGTCTACCCTTAAAATGAGGATGCCAAAAATAAAAAATTCGACATTTTTTTATTAATTTAATATGCAATATAGAAGTTCTGAAGATAATCAATTGTATATCTCATACAATGGTGAAAGTTTGACGACCACTCGTACCGTATTTCTATTAGGGCAAGGATTATAATGCAAATCAATGAGAAACGTAGGTATACATATATAATTTATAAATGTCACCCTAAATTAGCTCCTGAGATACGTCACCCGTGTTTACTTAACACGTTGCGCACTCCAAGGCCGGCTTTCAGTAATAATTGACTGCGAAGAAGCAATGAATAAATATTATATAAAACTGAATTAATTCCGTAGTTATTAAAATGAATACTTATTGTAAGCAAAAAAAAAATATCTATGCCTTGGGAGTGAAGTATGTATGTGTTCTCAATGGAAATAATCTTTAATAAATTTTAATGGCTAGAAAAATAACACAATAATATTATTAGAAAATATGTACAACCATATGATTGTACAAATGTAACAACTGGAATTCGCTAGCTAGCAAAGAAGCAGATTTAAATACTACATAGTACAAAGACAGTCGAAAAAGAAAAACACGGATCCCGATGGCAGTAAGTATATAATCCAATTTAATTTATCACCAATAAATATGCTAACTACTCATCATCTTTTACACTTTTCAATGATTTTTTTTCTTTTTATTCATCTCCGCTCCTAATGTGAAGCATATGGCCTCCTAATGGAGGCATCTCAACAGAAGTTTTTCTACGAAAACTGTTTGTTACTCAGACACCCAACCTCCCTTTTCCAAGGAAAGTAGTAGGGATATAAGGCTAGGACAGGACTATTGGATAACTAATCGCTCTCGCTATGCACATTTATTGAAGGTTTAGAATGGTGGGACGGAATTTTTAGACATCACACACCCATGCCTTTAAACAGAAATCGATCCAAAAAATGCTGTTCGTACTGGGAATCTATCCCGTTAGATCCGGGACGGAAGCCAACAACGCTAAATATTGCGCCGTAGGACATGACATAAGGCGATAATAACTTAAACTACATAGCTCTCTTGAGGCATGGTCAAATGTGCTATGCCTTATTATCATACAAATATGCATCGTTGAGGGTCTGATATTTATATATATATATATATATTCATATAGCAGTCAAACGACAGAGATCTATTTTATTACTGCTGAGTGCATAAGTCAACAAGTTGGTCACACCTAAATAAAAACAGGAATTCATCGTTACATGTGCTTTATATATCCAATATAATAAAAACAATTAAATAACATATGCCTCAATATACATCCCCCATTATAAAGTAAATATTGATAAGATACCGCTTGGCAAATCTCGTGAGATAAAACAATTGTTTTGTTGGCGAATGACATTGCTAAAAATAAGCCGTAAACAGTCAAAAGCTTATCGTAGAATGGGCATGTTAGTATTAACTAATTAACTAATTATTGTTTGTGTGTGTTTATATAAACCATGTTTATATAAGAAATTATTAGAGCAATTCTTCAGATGCTTAACAAGTGGCTGTATCTCGCTGAACCTCTGAAAATCCTTCTGAAAATGTAAGGATTTGAGGATAAGTTAAGGTAGAGCTAATCGCTTTTTTTTTGTCTCATTTTTAGTGACAGATAAGGTGGGTGGCAACGTATGAAAAAGTGCAAATGTCCATGGCGTGAGATACAAATCCAAACATCAAAGGAAAACTTAATGCAAGTTAGGTGTACAGGTGGTTAGTCAAAACCAATTGAATTGATCGAAAAAGGGTGATATTTCTCCGATTGTTTAGTGGAGCTTCAACCTCTAGACTAGAGTTCATTAAAATTTCTATAAAAATTAGGATTTAACTAACACTTCTAGGCACGTACACTCAAAGAAGATTTTGAATAGCAGCTAATTCATATCCAATGAGCAGAATGGGCCACAGCACACATGAACAAATAAATTGATCATTTCATAAAACATTTTTGGTAGCATTCAGACCAAAAAGAATTGACACCAGTGGTTGACTAGGTTTTTTTTATAACGTTATTATTCACAGAACAGTGCTTTATTGGCACTATGTAGTAACACAAAAAAACTCCAATTGTATCAAAATTACAACTTTTGCTATTATTAATGTGCGTCAAAAGAAAGCACCTGACTAAAAGTTTATTGATTTAATGGTATATTCATGATCCTCCGACACAGAGTTGCCAGATTTCCAAAATCACAGATCAGGACGTTCACTATTTTGGAGATTTTTATACATGTACACATTTTCTTAAGTTGGTACTGTCAAAGGGATTTACCATGTGTTACTTGGGACTTGTTTATTGAACACGAGACAGTCCCGGTTAAATAGGGACGTCTGGCAAGCCTGCTTAGACATGAGGAAAATGGGACTGATACATTATTCACGTGAAAAGACTTGTCAAAGATGTCAAAACGCATGTTCCGGTAATGACAAGTTAAATTGACAGACATTGATATAACAATAAACTTAAAGTAACTCCCGAATCAATAAAAAATATCAAAATTACTTAGCCTTGATCGAAATCTTCCTATAGTTATTAACCCTTAGACCGCAGATGACTGCTATAGCAGCCCAATCTGAACCGATCTGGATCCGAGCCGCAGTCAAAAGGTTAATAGAGATATACTTTTTTCTACAGACGTTTTAATAAAAATTAGGTCAAGAATGAGCAATTTTAGGAGATGAATGACTCATAGATGGTCTTAAAACATCTTTCCAGCCCTCCTACTATACCTTTTCTGATTAAGGGTTGAATCGTTGAATAAAAAATTTTCTTCAGAAAAAATAAATGGAGATTTGGCAAAAATATGTTGTGCTATTTGCATTGTGAGCTGTCACGTTTGACAGCAGTTTGTAATTGTGTGTGAAACAATTTTACACATAGAGCATAAGCTGATCGCAACCAAGTTTTACTGTGAAGTCTACAGAGAAAAAAACAAACAAAATCAATGTATATTAGTATCAAATTAACGAAACTTTAATAAAGTTGAATTAACATAAAAATGAACTAAACTAATACAATTATTTAGACTGAATTATCTAAACATTAATAAGTAGCAAAAATTACTTGTATATTGAGGTATGTTTTTATAGCCCATTAAATTATAGTAATACAATTGAATTACTAATTATTATATTGACTTTTCGGTAATCTTAAGGCAAGACGTCGTGAAGCATTTGACATTTAATCTAACTTTTCCAAGATATTTGCTAGTTTCAAATCAAAAGCCGGGCACGTGATATCAGATTGCCTACTTTTCAATGACACTAGAAATCTTCACATCACATATGACAAAAATCCTTTTTGGGAATTGTATAAAACGGAATATTGTAAAAAAAAATATGTATTATTGTTGCAGAAACGATAAATACTAATATATCTACAATCAGATAGCAGCTTCAATAAGACCGAGGGCGAAATTTACACATTAGCATAAATGACATCAGAGATTGATCAAACAAAATAATTTGGGAAAATTATTTTGGAATTAATAAACAAAGACTTCGATTCCTCAAAAATATTAATGAAATACCAATTTTACACACTGTTCCGAGTACTCATATGTTGTTTTTGAAAACAACGGGACATCAAGGTGAAAAAAGAAGGTTTTTTGCACCGGGCGAAGAGAATTACGTCAATCGCATTGGCAATGAACAACTGTCAAAATAGGAGTCTAGAATGATATACATCAAGGACAAACTACCGAATAAAAGGTAAATATTACCTCCAAGGTGGTAATACAAGACATAAATACAACCTTGCGCAACACGTTTCATGCAATTTGGTTGCAGATTTAATAAAATATCATGAAAATTGCACAAAAGTCGTTAAAGGAAAACATTCGTCAGTAAAAGTGGGCAGGAACTTCCATTTTGAGAAGCTCTCGTTTTATTACATTTAACACTTTCTTAACCTATTTTAATGATAATTCGCAGATTAATCACTTTCACAGTGGTACACTATTAATATGTTAACGCGATATAACAAGAAGTTTTGCGATAAATGTCGTTTCACAGATGCACACAATGATGTTAACAAGACCACAGACCTTCATTTTGAAAATTTGACGACGAGTGCGCATGCGCAAATTAAAGTTAGTCACGTGACTTGAAAATGAACAATCATTTCATTGTTGCGATAGTAAAAAATTACATATTATTTGAAGTCTAAATACATATTACATATATATTTTTATATAATATCATGGCATTATCCTTTTCAGATTATTTTTTTTACCTACCCAATGAACTATAAAGAATATTTTTGAATCAATTGTGGAAAACACCTAAAGTACCAAAAAACATGATTATGTTTTTATTATAACCGAAATAATTGCTTCTTTAAAGCATTAAATCCAATTAAGATTCACGTTTAATAGCTAATATGATATCATAAACCAATAAATAAAGTTTCAATTAGATCAATCAAGTACAAGGCCGCAAGAGTAAGCTCGGCCAAATACAAAACAATTCCACAAAATTTGGTCGATCTATCCGACGAAAGATTTAAGTGAACGAGTGAATAGAAACCGTTTATATTTCATAGACCGGCTGTAACACACATTTTTGACGTGGCGTGAACAGGCGTTTAACGAGAGTTATTGAATCAAATGAAACGCACGTAAAAATTAATTGAATCGATAAAAAAAAATGTTATGCGTGACTTCATTTGAATTATAATGGAGGAAGGCATATGTTTTTATTAATTTGTAGTTAAGGTCAGTGTTATTCAACTTTTTTACATCCGCGGAACGGTAAAAAATAGAAAAATATTTTGCGGACTAGCATCAATCAGATACACATATTTACACACATACAGTTTAATGCCGGTGCTGTCCACGGGCTATAGGTTGAAAAACACTGCTTTAAACTACCGTGAATGTTAATTGCATGAGCACAAAATGTTTTGACTTTATCAATATTACCTGGCTTTTCAAAATGAATAGTATTTAGTAAGTCAAAATCAAAACGGTATAAAATAAAGAAAGATATACGAACATAATATTACAAATTCAACCAAAGAATAGTTAATGAAATGATATACATATGTATTACGTATAGGTACAATTCGACGCGAGGCAACACGTGCGATCGACAAGGCAAAATCGATTTGCCGGTACCGATGCACCAATTAAAAATTACTGACTAACGTATAAGTGGTTTTGGATTAACAGATCTAACGTTTTTTTCAAATTAGATGTTTTACATATTCAACATAAAACTATTGATAAATGAACAATATAAAAAGCTCTTTTTATGCATAAAATGAATACATTAAAAAAAAAGATAACAACCAATTGTTACAATATTTTTTTATTCGTTTGATAGTGAGTTTTATTTCTTTATTCGATATACCTTAACAATTATTTTTTATTGCTTTACCTATATAACCTTGCTATTAAGTGATATATTTTTTAATGCTTTAATCACTTCATGACACTTAAAATATGTTATAAAAAACATGTGACCTCATGTGAAGATTTAAATTTTTTTATTGAAAAAAAGATTCAACATTCCAATTGACAAATTTTTGAATATTTGATAGATTTAAGGTTAAGTAGTGATTATAATTTAAGCTTGTCATAAGTATAGGGTTGTCAGATTTCTTGCAACTCAAACCAGGGCATTTGTCCGATTTTCCCAAACGATCAGCGTGGCTCGTTTTTTTTTTGCTTTTCCAAGACTCGAATCCAAAAACCCAAGAATTTAACCATTTGCACAAAATACCAGCTTGACTCGTAAGCCGGGACATTAAGGCGTCCCGAAAGATTTTTTCGGGATACCGGGACACGAGACTCAAAACCGGTGACAGTCCTGATTAATCGGGTCGTCTGACAACCCTACACAAGTATAAAATATTACTTACCTAAATCTATAAAAACTCCATATGTAATTGATCAAGCATAGCATCTTTCGTTGTCTATGCGCGATAGCATTCGATTCGCGTCATCTACATTATTGTTTATTATACCAACAGCAACTATTCTTCGCCGGAACAGTTGATGTAGTATCAATTTTGATATTTTTTTTGTTAAACTGCATTAATAAATGTGTTTTATTAACAGCGTCTATACACATTCGTCTATTTATAGTATTTATTCCACTGATTGGTAAATTTTTGGTGAAATATTTCTTTTATTTGATTAAATCTTTAAGGCGGCAACTGTTCCTATCACAATGGTAAAAAAAGCCAAAGTTTTTAAACCTGGAGATTATGTCTTTGCAAAAGTGAAAGGCTATCCAGCATGGCCGGCTAAGGTAATTTACATTTTTAATATACTTTCTTAATTATCATATGAACGTAGGACATATAAATTTATCCCAAATGTCGCAAAGTATTGACCAAATTTGCCAAGCTAACCCCAAAGATGCAGTCAATTTTTAATACGATGTATGCAAGCATATCTTAGTTGTTATTTAATATTAACTTTGTATTTCAATACATGGATATTGATGAATTTGTAAACATATTTTTTGAAAGCTTCTCTATTATAATGATTCAAATTTTTAAAAATATAATGTTTGCGATTAGAATATAGTTTTTGTAATTCAATGTCAATACTAAGAATAATACATGAAGCCTCATGGAGTTTATTTAGCACCATAAAACCTTCTTTAAAAGTCAATTAGGTCTGCTGGATTCTTCCCATATGCTATGCGTAATTCCAATAAAATTTTGTTTATATTTTTAGGTGATGCAGTTAAATGGAAAAAAATATAACATACATTTTTTCGGTACTGGTGAAACGTAAGAACCATTTTTATAACTGATTCAAATAATGTAGAAACACTGAAACTTTTAAGGGTTGATTATGATATAAGTCTAACCTTTTAATTTTCTATTACACATTAATTTAACTTTCATTGTACTATTGAAATTATTGAAATTAATTCATACTTGGTATTAATTTTGGTAAATTTGTCTTACGGCTTGTCATGCACTATTTCGGCGAAAACTTCTCAATGTAAGCTAAAAACAACGCCATGATATAGCTTACGTTGTGAAGTTTCTCGCCGAAATAAGCTATGCCACGCTATAAGACAAATTTATATTGACTTTAACTATTTGGTTAGTCTGAAGATGCTTCTGAAAGAACCAAGCATATTTCTTTCATAGTAACACAACAATTTTTAGTTATGGAGTAATCACCTTTATTAAAATATTTAATATAAATTGCTTCCAGCAAAATGCCAATCGGATATTAATCGCCAATATTATAACAACACTTATCTCATTTTTTTTTGCTAAAAGTACTTTTTTTATTTGTTGCAATTTCTTAATCATTGCCACATTTTTGTATTTACACATTTCTTTATTTTCAACGCAGAACACATTAATTATTGCAATACCAATTTAAAGTAAAATATTTTATTTATATTTTTGGAGTAATATTGTTTTTGTCTCCTGTCAAATTCAGTCAAATTCAAGGTAATTGTTGTCACAGTATTAGTGATGATATACTAAGTGGAACAATGTAAAAAAAACATAGTAATACTCCTATGTTATTAATATATATTCAACTGTATATAATAGGTAAATACCATTATTTTTTTCCTTATGCTACTAGATGACCCTATATCATGGATGGCGAACCTTTTTGGATCAGCGTGCCAAAACTCCTCAAATATTATTTCTCGATTGCGTTCCCAAGCAGCTTTTTTTAACAAAATGGAAAAAATAAAAAATGTTTTTTCAGCCTATTTTCGTTTGTCTTGGGAAACATTTGAAAATTAATAAAACAGGATAAATTAATAATTCACGGATTATTTAATCAAATTTCTTTTTTAACTTAAAAAATATATTTTTTGAACTTTGAAATCGTTCGCGTGCCATCTGAATTCTCAAACGTGCCACCTCAGGCACGCGTGCCATAGGTTCGCCATCCCTGCCCTATATGAATGATACTTGATACTTTTCCTCTTAGTGGGAATCACATTTTTCTTTGACTGTCGAGATTTATGAAGTTCACCTTCAACATTATAATATTTTCTACTTGATAAATTGAGAACTTAAAGTCAAACATCACTATCTACAAAAGTGTAACTTAACAGGAGAGGCAATAAACATTTTTTTATTATTTTTTAAAACTTACAAAGCAGATGTTTATCTGAAACCTTATTTTCATATGTTATAATTTGTTGTGTATCGTTAGTTGATTTTACTTTTGGTGATACCTAAAATTTTTATTCGATATCTAAATTTGACTGTTGAACATAAGGAAGTTGGGAGTGACTGTATGTACATCGAATTCGTTAAACTTAAAAGTGATGATTCTAATATTGGCAGATATAGAATATAGGTGAATTGAATACTATCATTTTAGACTACATCTCGGTTAACGTATTTTAAAAGAGGCAATATCTCAAGTATTTGTATTGTCCTTGATGCATGACCGTACATCAAAAATAAGTTATGCCGACAGTATATCTCAAGTAATAGATATTCTGTGCGATTAAACTTGACAATTTTCTACATTCCATTCAACTCACAACCAACGTTGCCTCTAAGCCGCGCAGCAGTTGTGAAGCCCCCGCGCACTCATTCCGGGTTGGCGCGCACTACAAGACAGTTGCTCAATTAATATTTGATCAGTCCGCGCAGCCTTTGAAATTTCCGCGCAGCTAACCCTTTGGCTTAGAGGGAACGTTGCTCACAACTGTCATTTTATTGAAATTCACCATATTCTGCTGTTGGTACATACAGTGTTTTTTTAATATAAAAATATAATGTGAATCCTTAACCTTAAACAAAAAATTCAATAAATTCTTCCTTCTGCATCTGTAAACATAAGGTTTATTTATTTAATAGGGCTCGTAACTTGGAAAAATACGTCTAATCGATTGTTATTGAATGAAAATATTTAGCTGTGTATGATAGTTGTACTTTTCCAGAATGTTGACTGCAAGTTACTCATGAAATGAAAACATCATTTTTATCAAAAATATGAAAAATGAAGTTGTTATGTCATCTAGTTTGGCTATTAATATTAATAAAATGTTGGTGTTTTGTTTAAACTTTCTTATCTCGGATTGCTGTGATTAAAATTTTCAATTGTTCAATGCAATTGAAGAAAAATAAGACAAGTAATAAAAACTGTCTTTTATAGTCCCCTTATTGGTTTCTCCGGCAACGCACGCTTGCTATTAATGTATTATTAATTAAATAACTCGAATTATAGTGTAACCAGACTGATAAATGCTGTACTCTACGAGGCCTTGCTGTGTATAGTTTTTTTACTCTGTTGTGTATTTCCTTGTAGTGGAAACCTTCCGGCAAATGACTTGTTTGACTACTTTGAGCACAAGGCTCAATTTTTGGCCAAGGCTATCAAGCGCCGCGATTACAATGACGGGATGGCAGAGATTGATGGTGAAATTACCGATAGCGGAATTACATCTAACAATTCGAGTAAGAAGGAGGCCGACAACGAAGAAACGTCTAAAGGCGAAGGAGATAACTCTGTCACTGCAGCCAATGACCAATCTAATATTGTGGATAAATCGGCAGATATGAATGACACAATGGTATTATTTTAATATTAAATAAATATATGAGAATCGTAAAGAAAAAAAAAAGATATGATAATTGTGGTGCTATAATGCAAAACGTACTATTTCCAAAGTAAGCGATATTGAGTTAGGTATGCAGATAGGGTAATTCAAACCTAATGAATCGACTGGTATTATTTGTTTTACGATAAAATGTTTAGAACACAGTCGTTTTTCAACTTGAAAATCGTATTTTTCTGCAAAACTTACTATTTCCAACGAGAAATCATCTACCTTTTTTTCCAAAACACACTATTTCTATGTCACGGCAAAGTGGACTATTTCCAATGGAAATTTGAGCAGAACAATATTTATTTTTTTTGCAAAACGCACTATTTGTATTGAGCTGTCAAATGTTGGCAAATTCGACTGTATATTTTAAACATTGTGATCTGCTCTGAAGTCAGTAAAGGAAAGGATAATATTTTTGTTTATTCCTGACAGGAAACCAAATCAGTAAGAGGACCTAAACTAACGACCGAATCAAAATCGATCGGACGTGCGCGGAAATGAGATTTGTTGAAAAATTTGACAGCTGTATTTATCATACATATTTCTGCGAACGTTTAGGGATGACATGTAATTGAATATTCAGGGATGAATTGCAATTGATATGTGAATTCTTCAATGAAACTTGATGTTTACCCAATTATAAGTCACGCAGCTGAGTTGGAAAAAATACTCACACAGAAGCATTCGTTGCAAATCGTCTCTTTGCTTAGGATAAAATAATATTATTTTTCTTATTTTTTACTAACTTGTTTCTCTAAATATATTTTCTTATATTGTTTGAAAAAAAAGAAAAGAATACAAGTTTATTTTCTGTACACATAGTTCCAGGAAATAGTGCATTTTGAAAAAAAATAACATTAACAGCTTACCGCCCGCGTGTTTTCTATTGAATTTGACCTGGTAGCCGGACGATTTTGCAAAAAATTCGCAAAAAACTGCCATTCTACTAAATTCACCATAATTAGTAAACCAATTGAGATATCTTCACAAAATTTTATTTGATAGCTTCCAGATACTTTGGCGCATAAATCAATGCCACTCGAGCAATGGTTCTATATCTGTGGGTTACATACTTATGTGGTGTAGTCAAAATAACTTAAATCTACTGAAAGGTTTTCTTTTAAATATGTAAAATCTACTTTTTCATATTGTTTTTATGTTCAAATATATAAAAAAAATAATTGGATATACTATTTACAAGGTATGATCAAAAAATCGTGAAAAAAGTATGTTTTATGGATAATAACATATTCAATGCAAATATGTATTATTTAAGAATTGAGAACCCCTGCCACTGAGTTTGAATAGGTCGCAATATTATCAACCACCCATTCAAATTTCAAAAATTGTTTTCGACCGCTATAATGACACTTGCTCCATAAAACTGCAGCATGGCCCGCCTCCTGCCCAAGCAATAAATCACAAGGCAATTTGATGTAAACAAATACTACGATACGTGTGTGCGTATCTCTAAGAGGCCCTACAAGAGCATCTGGGAATCATGTTACCCTGCTAATATTACGGATGTATGTCGTCGCTAATCAGAGAAACAAACCAGAAACGATTTAAACAAAATCTTTTACCAGAACGTAAAATAATACTATGAAAAATGACACCTGAAAAAAATAAACGTCTACCATCTTAGGGGTATTTTTACGAAATATTTTAGTATAATATTGATTTTTTTTTTTTGTTAAATATTGCGTCAATGTGTATGCTACCATCTCTCGTTAACATTTACGTTTTGCATTATAACCCCACAATTGTGGGGCTATAATGCAAAATGTACTATTTCCAAAATGAGCGATATTGAGTTAGGTATGCAGATAGGGTAATTCAAGCCTAATGAATCAACTGGTATTATTGGTTTTACGATGTTTAAAATAAGTATTGTAAATAACAGTAAGTGAGTATTTTAAATACATAAAACTTATTTTAAACATTGCGATCTGCTTTGAAGACAGTGAAGGAAAGGATAATATTTTTGTTTATTCCTGTCGGGAAACAAAATCAGGAGAGGTGTATGACCAAACGAAGTGTACTCTGCTATTTCAGATTTTTTAAACGTTCAAGAGAATATATACAAGGATATAAAAATGCCCATGACGTTAAAATTGTTCTCAGATTCCTGTTCTGCTCCAAACAAAAAACTGTTTTTTGATAGTTATCTTGTTTGTTAAAGTTTTATTTTTGGAAATAGTACGTTTTGCATTATAACCCCACAATTATAGGTGTAGACCGCTATACTCACCCGTAAGTCTCTGATTTCAAAGATTTTTGACCTGTGTTCAAGTTATTTGATAACTGGATAATTATGGATACTTGTCGGGTCCATGGCACAGTAGTCAATGTCGTTGGCCTCCATGCCTGACCTCACGGGCTCGAATCCTAGTGCGAACAGCATTTTACAATCTGATTTAATGATTTCTGTTTGAAGGCGTGGATGTTTGTGTTGTCTAAAAAATCCCCCCTCCCCCCTCACAATTCAAATCCCAAAATTATGTTATGTAGCGAGAGTGATTAGCCAACCACTAGTCCTGTCCTTGCCCTGTCCTCTATCTCTACTCTCTTTGAAAAAAAAGAGGTTGAGCAAATACTTAACAAGCAGTTCTCGTAGAAAAAACTTCTGTAGAGATACCTCCATTGGGAGACCATATGCTCCACATTGGGAACGGACATGGATATATAAAAATAAATTGGGGCTCAAACCTGTGAGGTCCAGCACGGAAGACCACAACGCTAACCGCTGCGTCATAGAACCAGACTTTTTTTAAATTTGAAAATTACTCTGTATCATTGTTTTTCTGTCTTTATCTCTATTAATATGGAAGATAAATAAATCATGTAACGAAATTTGTCTTGAAATAGGAAAATGAATCTCAATCGGAAATGGAAACTGAAGATACAGAATCCACTCCTGCGGCGGCTCCTTTGCAATCTTCTGCTACGGAAGATTCAGCTGAGGAAAGTCCACAGAAAGGTGATTATAGTTTTGTTAATAAAGTAAACTCCCAATTATCTGGATTAATGGTGAGAATCAGCTGCATAGGTAATCCCAGCTATAATTTGTAGTCTGTAATGGATGGCTGCCACAGACGAGATATCTCATCAAATTTTTCGTTTTCAACACGCCAGAGACGAGTTACCTCATCAATAACTAATTGAATTAATAATCGCAAAATATAGTGGCGGGCTAGGTACAAATGTACTTTTTTCTACAGCAGCCAAAAGGTTAAAATACTTTTGCACATTTCCAAAGCAGGCCATTAATTTTGCCATGTTTGATATGTGATTATTGATTAAGAATATTTGTGATTTTGGATTGATTTCAACGATTTTATAATACCATTATTTCTTCTTCTTTTGTATCCTCATTCTCTTTCTTTTCTGTTTGGCTGAGATTGCAAATAATATCCGCATCATTTTTTCATTGAAAACCTGAATCCCGTAAAATCATATTTTAACAACTCAACAACTCTTTGCTAATGATTCAAACGTTGCTTTGCTATGGCACTTTATGTCCCAATTACTTCTAGATCCTTTTGAAATTCGTAATAGTGCCAACCCTTCTTGAGGACCAAAAAACATATTTTTTCAATGCTATATTAAAATCAAAGAGCTAATCAGTCGTTAGTGGGTGCCAGTGAAGCTTATATATATTGAAGCCCTGGGTTGCTGTCCATTGACTTAGAGCAGGGTTTCCCAAACTTTTCCTGCTATGAAACTTTGCAAATTTTGAATTTTTATCAGAACATCTAGTTTACTTTGTTGGAAAGGTAATATCAATATAAAATTAAATATTTTTTTTTATAGCCTTAGCACATAGGTTCCCAACCTTTTTTGGGTGGCGACCCCTTTTTATAAAAGCCGTGACTAGGCGACCCCCCGAGGAATTTGAAATCCTCGATTTGCTATACTTTTTCCCCGGATTGTCCCCGAAACTCTTTTTTTAGCTCACCGGGTAAAGTTGGCGACCCCCCAGAAAACCCTAGGCGACCCCCTTGAGGGTCGCGACCCCCAGGTTGGGAACCCGTGCCTTAGCATATAAACCATTCCAAGATATTGGGAATTATAGTTTGGGAAACCGTGGTATAGAGTATTCACAACTATCTACAAATAACGTATGTTTCATGTTTTTCGATCAGCTGCTGATGATTCTGCTGTAGGCTCAGCTGAGGAGATGGATCTTGATTCCTCTGCTGCCACAACCAAAGCTAATACTCCTTCGCAAGTCAAAGGAAAAAAGAACATCCAGCCCAAGACCCCTCAGCCACTAGTAATAGATTTTACAAATATATATTTAACCATGTTCAGTAGGATATTTTTTTTTTGCTTAAAATTTGTCATGCAAACGAAGTGATACTGTTAAATATTGGCTACTTGTAAATCCATGTGATATGGTAATCGCATGTATAGTTTGACTATTGCAAAAATTCGAATAATAGAATGTTAACTCTTAATTAATGTACTTTTGTAAGAACAAATGATTGTTTATCTAAGAAGTGTCAAAATAAAATCAAATAATATCATTGGTAAATATTTGTACATAATAATATATTCATCACAGTTTGAGTGGTGCTTTTTTTTTACAACAATAATATCACATGTGATTTTTTAAAATTTCATTTAATTTTTTTCTTAAAAATGGACTTCCTGGAATTGTATATTTTACTAAAGCTTTCAATTATTTACAATACCTTTTATAATATATTTGCATTCAAATTATGTTGATCTAAAGAGGTCAAATTGTAAATATTTCATGCTTAGCTATATTTTAAGCCCTAATGTTTGTGCACATTAATTATTACACATTGTCTACAGCGATAAATTTTCACAAAACGTTTCAATAAAATGTATTTATGGTATTTTTGTTGCTAGAAATAAAAGTCATCTGTAAATTCATTATGATTAAAAAAAAATATTGAAAAAAAGTCTTGTCTCTGGGTGCTAACTGCTTTGCTTAAAATATAGACTTCTGCTAAGTATTCTTTGTTCTATTGGGTTATATATTTATTGTCAGATGCATATGTTTTTAAATTATTGCATAAACTACACCTATTGCACGTCTAGCTGAACACCTTATTTGGCTTACAATCATAGTTTCTGATTTTGGCAGTAACCAGACAATATTTCGTTATCACGCAGCATACCTGGATTTTTCTTTTTGACATCTTCAGATTTTCAAGTGCAAGGATGAACTCGAATTAAGTTTGATGAATCTTATACAAGTGTAGAAAATTGATATAGAAGTTACATCAGTTACCCTCTGTCTATATTGTATAAAATCTTTTTGATGTCTTGTCAGAAAACACCCCGAAGAGCAGCAAAGCAAGATCCGTTGCCGTCCAAGGTGGAAGCTAAATCACCAGCAATCGACAGTGTCAGCAGGAGTGGACGAAAAATTAAACCCAAGAGGTATTAATGTAAATTAAATGCATTATTATTATTTAATTAATTAAAATGCATCATATCATCATCAAGCATGCAATAATTCTTGGAATATTAGAGAGTAGTGATTTTTTTTATACCAGTGTAAAATTATTTAGATATTGCTTTGCATATCTAAAATAAATATTACATTAATTCACGATAATTATAAAGGTATATGAGTAAATTGACTTAATTGGATAAATATTAACAATCAATAAAAAAAAACCTGTTCCTATGCTATCAAGATACCTTGATGAAGAAACTGAAGATCCTTCTGCTCCTGCGGTGGGAGGTAAGAAAGCAAAAATTGCTTCTCAACTAGCTGATGATGATTTGTCATCGACGAACTCTGCCCAACTTACATCTACTACCACTGGTACTGTAACAACTACCGCCTCTAACGCAGCTTCCAAGGTTTCATCTTCTAAGAAGGCTGTTAATGGAGACTTGAGGAAAATTGGTGGAAGATACCAATATATCAACCAGGTTTGTTTCTACCTCTGAATTATTGCTACTTATAAACGTAGATTTAGGATAGAATCTGAAATATCTTTTTTTTCCGTTTGCTTTAAATTTATTAAAAGTTACCCTGATGCCAATGCAACTCATCAGTTGCAAGGTTGGGAACCCGCGTTCCACAGTATATAATTTATAATGGGTATATTTTTTCCAGAGTGAACTGACAAATATACAAGACCCTTTCACACGTGACAACACTGGTAAGTTTTTCCATTTTAGATTTGATACGAAATCTTATTATTTGTGGTATCTTTTAATTTTATTGATGACATCCCTACATTGTTCCATATTCAAATTCAAGAGAAATTTATTTTTTACCAAAAAGTTGGTTGGTAGAACTGATTTAATTTCTGTTTCCCTCCATTATCTATTTGTCAACTATTGTGTGTCTAGTTAAATTCAGTGATATCTTTTAAAAACCTCTGTTAATAAGCCTTCTATTGTGAGTTAATCGTTATTAAAGATGAATAAATTCAAATCAGGACGTGTTCTACGAAAGAAGTTGAAAATATCACACACACCATTGAGAAAACAGTGCATTAAAAACATAACTTGGTCTGACGAAATCTGTAATGATGTGGAGTATAGAGTATTGAGAAATAGAAAGTTGATTACAATGCCTCCAGAAACGCATAAAATAATTCCTAATAATCATTTGAAAAATTCAAACTTGAGTTATCCAAAAATGATAGTTATTGGAGATTATCAAGTTTATCCTAAATTAAATAAAAGACTTTTTAGTGATGTTGCAGATGATAATGCTTTATGTCATCCCAGTCAAGGCAACAAAACTGAATTTAAAAAAGTTAAAATGATTGAAATGAGAAATGTTCCAACTTTCAACAGTGATGTCAATGGAAAAGGAATTTCTTGTGTTGAAGAAATTAACAAAATAAGCAATGCCAATAGTTTGAACTCTTCAGGTCAATGTTTTGTGTCTATAAACAGAGAGGAACAGGTTAGTGCAATGTATATATACATTCGGGACATCCTTCTGGATATGATTGATGAAAAATTGTTTTGTATAGATACCAATTATTTTAAATATGAGCCAGAAAAGTACAACCCAAAGAATATCTTATCGAGTTGCAGTAATAACATGCCACTAACACCATTGACGAGTCATCCCAGTCAAGGCAACAAAACTGAATTTAAAAAAGTTAAAATGATTGAAATAAGAAATGTTCCAACTTTCAACAGTGATTTCAATGGAAAAGGAATTTCTTGTGTTGAAGAAATTAACAAAATAAGCAATGCCAATAGTTTGAACTCTTCAGGTCAATGTTTTGTTTCTATAAACAGAGAGGAACAGGTTAGTGCAATGTATATATACATTCAGGACATCCTTCTGGATATGATTGATGAAAAATTGTTTTGTATAGATACCAATTATTTTAAATATGAGCCAGAAAAGTACAACTCAAAGAATATCTTATTGAGTTGCAGTAATATAACACCATTGACGAGCCTCGATCAATTTCATGAAACAGTAAACCTTTGTCGCCCTGCCAGTCTGAGCCTGAAAAGGTTGCCAATCATAATGGATTCTGATATAATGTCTAAGAACAATTTTGACATCCGATTCACAATGAAATTGCCTAAAAACTTTGTTTCCCATTCTAAATCAACATTTGAAGAAAGCAAAATGGATCGAGATATTTTTGAAAATTTACAAGCACAAAATGAAGTCATCGACTGCGAAAAAGACAAGGCGTTGTTTCCTGATGTAATAGGCGAGATTAAAATACTTCAGTTATCGAAAACATCATATGAAATTCGGTTAAATAATTATTATGAAAACATAATTAAAAATAATTCTATACCTATGCTTGAAAAATTTTGTGACATAATACCAGATGAAATTTCAAAAATTAAAAACAATTTTGACCGTATTATAAATGAAAACTATTGTAATACTGTGGATAAAAGTATGCCGGTTTTACAGAATACAACTGCATTTGCTGATGTACAAAATGCTACAACATCAAAATTAAATGCCAAACTTTTGCTCTTTGATATGAAATATAGCAGCGAACAAAATTGTTATTTTGGTGATAGCTTCGAGAAGGGTTGGTACTATAATGAGTTTCAAAAGGATCTAGAAGTTATTGGGAAAGATGGTGCCACTCCGAAGAGACAGCTGAATGAAGTAAATTCACCTGAAATGTATGTTTTGCGAGATGACAATATCAATTTAAGAATACAAAGGAATCTTAAAAATAATTCAAATTCGTCAGTCGTACATATTGTCAGCCGTATTGATGGAGCAGTTGAAACGAATATTTGTAAATCTGGAGGAGATTTGCACAATTCACCTCAACTTATTAATACAATCAGCTCTAATGAGAAATTAAATACTAGTTTTGTCAAATCGGCTGGAATGGTTACAAATGATTTAGTTAATCCTAAAGACATTAAACAAAAGGAAATAGAAAATCAAAATGTTAACGCGTTGGAATCGCAACATATTTTACGGAATGAAGATATTATTAACAATGTTATTGAATTTCCAATTGTATTGAATTATACTAACGAGTCTTTGTCTTCGAACTCGGTTGTGACTGAAGAAATAAACCTCAATGAAAATTGTATCAAAACTAGTATTGAAGAAGTTTTAATACATCATTGCACAGCTTTGAAGAGAAATGAAATTGTTGAAAGTGCTCAATTTACTGTCATTGGTGAACTCACTAAAATGCACACTGATGTTGGCATCAATAATGTAGACAGAGGAATTGATAAAGTAACTGAATATCTCTGTTTAGAAACCGATGGAAAAACCTCTAGTGAACAATCCAGTGTAGTCACAGAGAAAATAGCCCTTACACCGTTAAATATTTCGCACACCTTCGACACCTTTGATAAATTACCGCCATTCAACACTTTGCTTGAAAATATTAACTTTGGTTATTCCAATGAAAGAACTGTTCCATACAGAGCATACGACGATGGGTTTTATATTTCCCAAAATGATAATCATACCATCACTAGCAAAAACGTTTCTGACTATTTTAATTATCAGTTGTGTGATAATGTCACGTACAATAGAGAAAATTTACCAAATCTCATTAACGGTGAATATGTTGTTCCAAACAATAGCCTCGAAGCTGACAATAATTTAGGTGATATAATCAGGTCATCGTGGAATGTTTTAAGCCAAAAAAGTATTGAAGTTTATTCTCAGATTGACGAAGTAATACCTGAATGCGAAGAACAAAATATGCATCCTCAGTCTGATCAGCAAAACTATTTCACAAATGACGAATTTTCTAATCGATTTCACAATAATGGATGCGTTGAAATGAGTAGTGAAAATAGATTCAACAATCACAACCGAAAATATCTACCGCAGTACTCCTACGCAGATGTGAAAGATTCAAGCTTAGATTTCGCATGTGACAGCTTTGAAGCCATTACTGAAAATTCGTCGAGTATTCACACTTCTTTGTTTTCAATTAATAATGTGACTTCGATTGACTTCAATTTTTCATCTAACGATGAAACAAAGAAGAACATTTCGAATAGTAATGTTCAAAAAAAGAATCGAGCCAAACGAGGAGAACGCATTCTTAAAGTTATCGCTAATGAAATGGCTTCTTTTATTGTGAAAAATATTAATATGCATTCTGAAAATGATTTCAAAATAAACAGTAATAATTTTCCAAAATATCAAGGAAGAGACAGTAATGTAGGAATTCTTCAGAATAGTGTAGATCCCAGATATGCAGCAGTGTCATTAAAGCAGGTTTCGTATATAAAAATGCCTATTAAAAAGCTTAGAAATTATTCAATTCATCGAAGTAGTAAAAAAAAAATATATTTTGACAAGTATGACTCCCGCGCTTGGATGCTGAAGGGTGGTATCAAACCAGATATGATCGACGTCACCTCCGTGACAATTGAGAGTAAACTGTATGACAAATTGAGAGAGAATATTTTAGAAGAGTTTCCCAAGAAAAATCGTCTTTATAGGAGAATGAAAAGGATTGCCGAGAATAATGACTTGAATCTCAACAGAGGCATGTCTACAGATAGCTCTGAAGATTCTGATGGACCGGGATTCGTAGATGCTCGTAAATATTGCTATTATGTTAGTTCTCATTCAAATACCGATGTGGGCTCTGATGAAAGTTCGATTTTCAATGGCCCCTTTTATGCCATCAGAAAAGATTACAAACAAAAAGTGACAACAGTCAATAATTCAGATTTTAATTTTGACTGTCAAAATGGTAATGAAATTTTTGGATCCTCTAATCATTCAAATGATGTTACACTGTTTTCTTTGGTACCACAGAATGTTGATTTTCTATTTGATGGTGAAATTGCTGGTAAGTCAATTTGTTTGGTTGATAATGCAAACCAAGCCAATGAAAATGTCAGACACGAAACTAAAGTTGTTAATGGGGATGATGACTTAAAAGTAGAAGAAAATTTAATCCACGAAAATCCAAATGATATGACGAGTTTTGTAAATACAGCAAATTCAAACAGCACATTAAAAATACTTGATGTTATTGAACATGAGTCGATCAAATCTGATATTGTCCGGCTTGAAATGACACGTGACTTTGTCATATACATGGCGATGAAAATGCCATGGTACAGAATACCTGATGATATGTACGTTAAATTGATAAAAAAATTCAATTTTAAAACAAATAAGAAAGAGGACAATGAAACAATCAAGAGACCTAAGTACTCACCAAAGAAAAGAGTTATAAAGTCATCAGTCTTTGAATTAAACAATGTTAAAGAAAACTTCATGAAGAAACATAGACTTCGTCGCAATCGTTGTCAAGGTTTTTTAAAATCATTGATCAAGGATAAAAACAAGAATAATGGAAGTGACTCTAAAAATCATCTCACTCCTGTAAGAGAATCCTCAAAGCGAAAGTGTGCTGAAAAGGCGCAAGTCAGCATCAAATCTCTGATAGGGGAATTATCTCACGATGATTTCGATGAGTGGGGAGAATCATCGCACAGTGATGCCAGTGACAATTTTCAGTTTAGCGATTTCGATAGTGATTCCACTGAATGTAGCTATCGAGTGAGTAGAAAAAGCCATGTTTGGTCAGAAGCTAAGATGTCTGTTGATGAAGTATCCGAGTGCAGTGATGTCATTATCCGAGATGATTTGGATTCGTTTGAAGTCTTTCCCAAATCCTGCTTCCTAGGTAACCTAATCCTATGCTTTTTCCTTTTTTTTCCATCCTTTTAACTGTTATTTTTAAGAAATAGAGACAAATTCTATTATTAACGCTGATATCACTGTCACATGACCTATGTCATAATATTTAAAACAAATAATTTCAGATTCCGCCTTAGGGCAACAGCAGAAAGAAAACATTCTTGTCGTGTTTCTTCCGAATGGGAAACCCGTTGGACTAAAATTGTTTTCGGTGAGTTGTTTTTTTTTTTTAAATAATTTAATATTAGTCATTTAAATGTTACTTTCTATAATTTTATTAGATATGCATTACAAGAATTTACAGGCTGTTCGAAACAAGATATATTGAATAGAATGGAAATGAATGCATTCAAATTTAGAAGTAAATATTTTCTGAAATTTAATTTTGTGTTTTTATTTTAGGATCGGCCAGAATCTTTTGCCACACCAGCTATGCGATTGCAATGGGAAAACAAAGCTGCCAAAAACTACATCAAATTGAAACAGCAGCTAGGTATTCTTCATTTTTTTTTTATTCAACTACTCGTATGTCACTGCATTATTGGAGTGTTTCTAGTTAGATAAAAATGATTTAAGGTTGGCATATTATACATCCTGTCTAAAAGATTGTCTATATTTAATTGTTGGTTAAGAGGAAAAAACGCTGAAGTATCAGATAGAGTAACAAATTATTATATTTGCTGATTATCGCATATGGAAAAATGCACTCACTCATCCCTCAATTTATGCCGTAGGTAGGTTCTGTAAAATATCTCGTGTCATTCAAGGCTCATAACACATATGAAATTGGAGAAGAGGTCCAGTGAAAAAAACTTAGTAAATTCTTATAATTCCATGTTTGCATGTGGTACATATTATTTTTTACGTATTAGGTACATTTGAAATTTATAACATATCCAGAGGCGGAACTTCTGCTAAATGTTATTTTTTATTATTATTATTGGTGGATTTATTTATTCCATAATCTTTCTGAATGCAAATCAGGATTTTAATCTGTCTATTCAATGAAATTGTTTTGCTGTGCTGCAATCCTATGTTTGCACATCATCTCGCTATGTATGTGGAATCAAATGTGTTTGATTTGAATTATTTTTTTTAAATGTTTTTTCTTGGTCTCATAAAAGTGAAACGAGTACCACGCTAATCACGCTATTTCATAAACACATGGCTTTTTATAACATAAATTGTTGATGAATCTAATATAAAACATTATAATAGTTTTAAACAGCAGTCAACCGAAGACACATGCTCCGTATTCCACAGTGTTAAAAAAAAGCTGGTCAGATAAGGCTTCACAACAAATAATATACAACACTTCTGTATAGTAAGGTGAATAAATATCTTAGTTCTACAAATATTATTTTATATATAGTTGATAGCTATTTCAGCTTATGCCTTCATCATAACTATATAAAATATTTCTAAAACTAAAATACTTTGATATTTTTTCACCTCGTTACAATGGAGTTGTACGAAGTCAATGCCAATTCAATCAATATACTTATCTATATAGTTTTGTTATTAATAGTTACCTGTCTTTATTTAATTGCAGAAAATGGAGAAATAAAACCAGAATCAATACTGAACCAGTTTGTGCCCGATATAAAATTGACTGATGATGAAATTGCCATGCTTAAAAAGGAAAGAGATTTAGGTAAAAAATACTCAATCAGCTCATATTAGTGATTAGCCTTTTAATGTGCTTATTTTATTATATTATTATTTTTTAAGATGCTCTGTGCGGCATATGTTATGTAAGTCAGGCGTACAAATAAAGTAAAAGATCACGTCACTGGTTGCAATTCCCCCTTCACCAAACAGTTGAGCATTGTGGCTCCATGTCCCTCAGCACAGAACTGTCGTTATCTTGATCAGTTTCCAAGTGCAATTTTGTGCAACATTCGTGTACTTATTGTTTCATTAGCAGTGTACGTATTAACACAAATGTTCAAATCTTACGAAAGAATTTTAAGATTACTCGTAGGTGTAAATAGACAACTATGTCTACATTGAAATCATTCTTGTTTTGCAATCATAAATTATATTTTTAGTGAAGATGTATGTTAATGTTTAATTAGCAACAGGATTTCAATTGCGGAGTATATTCATCATATTAGGATCTGAATAATATTGAAATTGAGTGAATTGCTCAATCGAATTGCCACGGTTTTTCAATTTTACAATAATGCTTTAGATATCCAAAGGAACCAGTTGAACTTCCTGCGAGTGGAAGCTAAACTGTTGGAATTGGAGAATCAAATGAGGTCTTCACTCAGTTTCACGGGAACTGATCCTGCCATGGGTATTAAATGTCTCCAACAGATAAATGGTAAGAAATATTTTTGTTGAAATCAAACCAAATACTCGTGTTTCATATGTGTGGCTGGCCCTCCAATTTACAGTATTGCCAGTTGGCCCTTCTGGCACAGATGCCTAAAATTGATTTTGAATAGTGGCTGATTTTTATCCAATGAATAGTAGAATGAGCAGCAGATCAACAAATAAAATATGTAAAAATTGATTTTTCGTTCTGAAAAACATTTCTGGTAACATTTTGGGTAAATAATTTTAAAACCAGTGGTTGTCAGTTTTTTATTTAAAGTTATTATAACTCACAGACTTGCAATTCATTGGCTCTACATTGGAACTCTACAAACTCAGAGCACAGTACCGAATATTTTTTTTCACCATTTTAAATATTACTTGGGTATATTCAGCTTCATAAAAATAATTCCTTATGAGTTAAAAATGTGTCGAATTCCAAAATTCTACTATCTTTTAAAACATCAATTAAACGTTTTTTTGAATTAAAAAAAATATGATGCAAAGTATACATACATATGTATCTAAAGCTTCAATCTAATTTTTTTAAGAATTCAAGCTATTTGAATAAAATCGGTGAACTTTTGCTATTATAAATGGACATCAAAACAAACCATATTTTTGGCGTGCTGAGCACGTCATCTGGACTTGAAGGGTTTAACACCATTTCTAAACTTTTTGACAATTATATTTCAAAGAAAAAAAATTTTTGGAAGCATTCTGAATGCAAAATCTTTTTTTGATTTTGCAATGTATTACTAATACTCACTGGACTTCTACACCCTTTTGGGCTTTTATCCTTCTTTGATTGTTGTTCAATATCATTTATCATTATTGTAAAATTTCAGCATTAGAAATCCGTCCCCTGATGCTATTGAAGCACCCGAGCATATTAGAAACAATTAAGCGGACACGTCGCTATGTTGGCAAGGGAGATACAGCGACTGAAGAGGAGAGGGAACAGTTTAACACGCAAGCGCATGAGATCCGGAAACTCTCCGAACAATGTTTCGATTCCTTCAAGGTTATTTTTCAATATTTTATTTGACATACGTAACTTAAGGGGTCGATGACGTTAAACAAATACAAAATATAATTTATAATTACATATTGACTGACAGAAAAATCTTTCCTTTCCTTAATAAGATATTTAATTCTTCAAAGCATTCCTAACAATGAATGATAGGTGGTTGAAACGAAGATGATTCATCGTATTTTTTATTTATATCTGTTTCCAATTTTAGACACTAGACAACACCTACTCAATGTAGGTGTTGTTCCTAAGTTTTGTCAATTTTCTTATTTACCTAGTTATCCCAGAAAGGTGATGAATTATGTATAATGATAGTCATTCTTACAGAACTCTTATAAATGTGGTTTCAGATGATGTTTAAAGTCGACGAGGGAAAATCATTTTTGGAAATGTTCTCGATGTTGGTTCTCCGCTTTAAGAACTGTATACAGAACATGACTGAAATGGAGACCATGGAAATGTATGAAGAACCACCAGGTAATGGATCGTCAATATTTTAAAAAGTATACAAATAAGTCAGCAAAACTATTTTTGAACAAATTGATAGAAAATATTAGTGTTCTCAATTGAACAATGTGTCATATATATACAGTTGAACTTGTTTATTACGAGGAAGATCGGACCGACCGAATTTTTTCATTATTTCAGAGAATAGGTATTATGCTTGCAATCATACCCATCACATCTATCTATCTGGAGCAGTCCCATAACACAAAAAGTCGCAATTAAAACAAAAATACACGATTAAAATTTATTGCCGCACCCGTTACACACATATTACATTTTTCTTGTCAATTAACTTTCCTTATAAAATTTAAAATTGATGCTTGTATCATTGTTTTCACTATCATTGACGATATTTTTTCTCCGATTTCAGTGATCGTAATAACTGTGATCGACACATAAAATGTACATTTTTACTAATTCCCACTTTTATTTAATAGTATCAGGATAAATCAGAAAATATTAGTGGGAATTAGTACAAATGTATGTTTTATTTTTTGAATATAATGTTTTTCCACAGAGCATTGACAGTAAACACCCTTATCTTCATATTATATTATTTTTTTGACCATGTCAGCACTCAGTGTGGAGCATATAGGTTTCTAACGGAGTTTATCTCTACAGAAGTTTTTCTATGGCAATGCTTGTTACTAATTTCTTCAAACTCATTTTTGAAGAGTGTAGATATAGAAGAATAAGTCTACTACGAGACTAGTGAGTAGCTAATCGTTCTTGCTACTTCTCATTTTTAGGATAGGATGGATGAGAGGGAATTTTTAACATCACAGATATCCATGTCTTTAAATAGAAATCCATAAATAGATTGAAAAATCAATTTATGACAATGTTCATACTGGAACCACTGCAACCGAAGCTAACATCGTTCACCACTTGACCACATACGAACGACAGCTGATATCATTCATATTGCAGAAATTTGAATCGAGTAATCTGCTCCAGCTTCGTACCCGATCGTATATTGATACTAATATTCCTCTCCTCTTTATGTCATTTTCAGAGATATCGCAGCTAGGCGCTTTTGCGTTGACCCTCGATGAGAATGATGATGAAACAGGTGATAAAGATAGAGAAAAGGGAGGTACTCCTGAGAGAATATTAACTCCGACGCAAGAGAACTCTGTTCCTAAGACCGTGAGTTAAATTTGTACCTAATACATTCATATGTAATGAAAAATTTTGAATAAAAACTAGTGAAACATAAATGAAAAGCTAATTTCTAAACATTTCACATTGCAAATTATTTTTGAATATTAAAAAGTTCACCTTTTAGCAATCGACTAGCATACTTATCTTAAATCAACTTTTTTCACTTTATCTCACAATTATATAATAATATCGCAAAACACGATAATCAGGTATCTCTACACATTAGTGTCGCAAAAATTGAATCGATTTTTGTTCTAGCAAAAAATGGTTCAGCGACAGTCAATATTTGACATGTGATGCCCACATTTGATTAGTATCGCCGTACATCTGCGGGGAAGATCATTATCCATTGCCTATTTCATATTTTTTATCAGTGATTTTTGGCAGTCACATTATTTACAATTTATTATGAACTAAAAAATCTATAAAAAAGTTCATAGTTATAAACAAATCTTTAGTCATATAATATTGAGTGTAAAATTCTCCTCTTGGCATCAGCGTCGGTAGAGAACCACATTTCCGCAGATGAATGCTTACAAGATCTAGGCTGGAATCAGAAGTAATATTCTTTCCAGACTAAACCATAAAAAAAATGTTTCAACATTTTCGTGTAGTAATCAAAAGCTACTCAAAGTGTCAAACTTTATGAATTAGGTAAATTTTAGAGAATTACGGTATAGCTTATTTATAACTGTTTTTTTTTTTTATTATTTCAGCCCACAAAGAAAATTGTTGAGTCATCAAGCAAATCGCCCAAAAAAGACAAACCTAAATAAATATTCACATCGTCTATTATAATCACCAATTTACATAATCATACATAACATGTAAACATATTGTTTATTCCATAAAAGAATCCATTATATTTGAATCATATTGACAAATCTTTTTTCTTTTTATTAATGCCACTTTTTAAATATCAGTAACATTGTTGTGTTTCAGAATATCACATAAATTTCAAATACCTAGACTAACCACTATTTTGCCAATCATTGATATACATTGCTTTCGATTGTTCATCGTTTTATCATTCATTCTATCATTCGTTGTTCAAATGGGAGGGAATTAGAAATAAAAACATGAATGTTAAATAAGGTTTAGTTATAAGATTTACATGTCGATTAGTTTTATAGTGCAGGCATCCATTATCTAATATCTGATGAATTACTTCAAAATTGTTTAGGCTTTAAGTATGTTCATTAAAAATATTAAAAAATTTAAATTTACGAATGATATTCAGATTTTATTTCTATGTTAGCCTTCAAACCCTATAAGATGCTCATGTCTATGATAGTAAAAAACATAGATAAAACGAATATACCGCAAGAGCAAATGAAATTCTTTATACTCATATTCAGGGTTACCATATTTAATTTACTTGCTTAAGGCGGAAACATACTACCGACACCCGACGCCACATAAGCGTGTTGGATGAGATCATAGCTTCATATTTCGCGGCGTCGAGTGTCTGTAGTATGTTTCCGCCTTTACTCTCCACACTTTGAAATATAGCCAAGAAACAGCTTTGTGTTCTATAAGACTAAAAAAATATTCTGATTTTGTTTTGGTTTTCTTAGAACTAACCATCATTATAATTAGCAGTGGCGGATCCAGAAATTGTCCCAGGAGGGGGGGGGGCATTCAATTTGAAAATAAACATGATACATAAATAATACATAATTAAGTATGTATTATAAAAAACAGTAAACTAACCAATAAAAGTGTCCATTTCACAATAAAGTTTTAATAAATAATAAAAATGGAAAATAAATTCTCAGGGGGGCCATGCCCCCCCCAGTGGATCCGCCAATGATAATTAGAATAAAATTAGTATAAAAAAGTAATAAAAACCACAATATCATTGTGGAGATTTTTTCAATGTTGGATTTACCAGAAAACAATAGAAATGTTTACGAAAGAAAATCATGATAAATTTATGCAGGTACCCCTCAAGCAATGTAGTCTGTTCATTTTTGTTTACAACAGTGTTAAAACAAGGTGACAATTTATTAATTATTGTTTACTTTGCTGTGAATACCAGAAAACTAAAATGTGCTTCTAAATGCTATGGATTAAGAATTATATGAAATAAAAAAACCTCTTATCCATAATAATTGTCAAAGCAGTTTTAATTGGATACAACATTTGCAAAAGAATGACAGGTAAGTGATATGATACAAATTTTAAAAAATCTTTAGATGTATTTCCATTTAAGAAACAATATATATTATTAAACAATAAAGGCAGAGGACAGTATGCAGATAATGACACTTTTACAAAAAAATAAATAAGATGCCTTGAATAATAATTGAGTAGCTAGTCTATCGACTAGTTCAGGAGTCGGCAAACTACGTATTTGCCATCTGGCCAGATGGTGTGTTGAGTGAAGTGCAAGTTTTCTTTTTCTGTCTGACGTTTGCCGTCTATGGTACGACACACATGTCACCTACTGTAAGTTAGTTGTACTATAACCTTCGCCCAAGTGCAAGCATACGCTGTCAAAATGAACTGTATGGCAGACATACAAACATTGATATTTATACATAAAACCTAGTAAGTTAATTTTATTATGCCTATAAACCTTCCCAGAATTGCACGTAAAAAGTTTGTCAAAGTTTTATTGCATTCGGATGAGCGGTGTGGCAACGCATAAAGTACGAACAATCAAGCATTCATTTTTATATATTAGATATGACAAACTGTGCCACACATTTGTTTGTTTGACTTGCGCAACCAACATCTCGTCTTACTTACAGGGAAAGTCATTGGTGACATACATTAAAACTGCGAAGGTTCAAACTATAGTGAAAAGGAGTTACTGAAACGATAGTTTTAGTGTTTTTGTATTTTATTTGTGAATAAGGAGAATGTACATGTTATTCTGCGAGATTGCAGAAAATCAGATATTCAAAAGTCTTAAATGAGAAATTATTTGGAAAGTAAAGATCAACATTTCTTAGGCAAATTAAAATACAAAACTTGAATCGACATTTAAATGGTGAGGAAAAATATAAATTAGAATTTCATACTTAAACCATTATTAAATTAAAAGAAATCAATAAAAACTGAAGAAATATTGTTTTCAGTAGAAGGGAATTTCGTAGATATTTTTTGGTGAGAATGTTTTTTAGTATAATTACTGTCAACAATACAAAAATATAAAAATGTTTATTTTTGGTCTACAACCATTTTGAATATATCTATTATTTCACCATATAAATACTTCTAACAGTTTAAAAAGTCTTCAAAAATTGGTTTTAATAATATTGGCCTTCCAAACATACAATCCAAATTTACATTTATAGAATATATAATCACACAGTCTCAGCGTTTATACTGAAATGAGTTAGTCATGTTGTATCTAAAATGCATTAATATAAAAAAGAGGCAATGTAGATACTATTTCTTCCCGGATTTCTTTATTCCACCGGTTACCATTGGTCCTTTTTGTGCGGCTTTTGTTTTGGCATCCTGGAAAAAGATTATTTTTTTACATTACTTGTACATTTCTTTTTCTCATTATGAAAGCAGTGCTGTGATTTCATTAATCAAAAGATGTAGTGAAGGAAATTGGAATATTGTTCATGTTAGATAGTTTGTAATAGGATATCGCATGTTACAAATAATGAATACATAGGTTTCCTTAGTCACTGGCGAGAATGAATGTATGCAGATCTGAAAGACTGTTTAGACATCTGTCTTTTATTGTATTTTGGTGAAATTCCTCACAATGTACTAACTTGTTTAATTTTGTAGGAATTGTAGAAAATGGTTAAGAAAAAGTTCAATTTGACATTATAAAAATCTGGGTCGGATTCTGGAACAATATCAGAGTTGGAGTAGCATTCATTATCTTTTATAAGAGTGACATAATAATTTAGATTTCTTCATGTATTTACACAAGAGAAATTTATTAATTCAATAATTATTTTGGCAAAATGCAATCCAATCCTCTAGTAGATTTTTTCATAAAACCATAACATTTAACAAATTGGATCTATTAAAAGTCAGAAAAATCTTGCGTTCATAGAATCTGATATGAAATAATTCAAAAATTACAAATATTTTAAGATGAGACAAAACACATTTGGCGAGTTAATGATTTTACTTCAAATAAAAATATAAAGAAAATGTTAAAAATGCTAGTAAGTGACAATTTCAATAATACCCACGGTGTCGTAGGATATTTGAAGCAGTATCAAATAATAATTTGCATATGGAAACGAGTATTTATAAAATAGTTAATGAATACTCATTAGGTAGTAAATCTAATTGATAAAGGATTAACTGACAAGACGGTCATTTTGAATTATATGTCAAATAATATATGACCTCACATTGAGATTTTACCGGATTAACAGCTTAACGACCGCACGTTTTTTTTATAAAATTTCACCTGGCGAAATAAAATTTTGCAAAAATTATAATTTTACTAAATTCACTATAATTTGTAAGCAAATTGAGATATCTTTACAAAATTCAATTTCTTAGCGTCCAGATACTTCGCCTATACGCATATGTGTCCGCCGGCCAGCAACCTTTGTTTTTCAAAGACTCAAATACGCGTCCACAGTCGTTAAGCTGTTAAGATACTTCATTTATATCCATAACTTACGGCAAGAGCTTTTTGCTGTTCCTTCATTTTTGCCTTGTTAGCCATATCTTCATCATCCAAGTCCTTCTCTCCTTTCTTTGGTGCCTTCAACGGTTTCTTTTTACCTCCTTCCCTTCCAGACATGGCTGCATATGAAAATTATAACATATTTTTAAAATTAAGGAAAAACACTCATCTTCGTTAATTTAAAATGGTGCCATTTTTAGTTAATGAATTTATCGTCTTATTTTGCGTGAATCTTCTTGGAACCTATCCAATGTGACAGTCGAGAGATAGATGTAGGGGCAAAAACATTAATTTAGCGAGTATTTTTGTTTAAAAGACTTAAATCAAGAAAACATTTAAGGTATTCTGTCATATTTTTAAGGTTATGTTGTATGAAGACTAAAATTTGATAATGTGGAAAAATATCGATTCGAATTTACAGTACATTTGTTAGATTCTTCAACCGATTCTTTATTTAATGTATATTTGAAAAAATATAATAACATATAGTAGATATCATAATTTATATTCCCAAACGTCAATATTAGCAGCAAAAAAACAAAAACTGATAACTCGAGCCGCGGGGTGAATTTTGGACGTAGTTGTAAAATTTTGTGACATAATTAAGCGACGAATGATATGTACTCAATCGGTTATGATATAAAACTAAGACATTACCTGTTTTTTTTGTAGAGCGGGAATTTAGTAGTCAAACTCGTGGTGTTTCGCTAACGTAAAGTCTGCGTAAAATTCAGTAAAATTAAGATTCTTCAATTTTGCCAACCTACTAAGCCGATAACAGTTGGTGTTACCAAGCAAAATGTATTTTTTATGCTGTACCTATGTAGCCGGCAACTTTTCGGATAGTGCCAGAGATAAACGATACAATAGATACGAAAATAAATTGCCCGTAAGTGATTTAAATATTATTCTATTCTCTCAGAGAATATGAAGCGCTTGTGTAATTTCTAGAAAAAATATGTATTAATAAAATAATAAGGAAATACATTAAATATTGTATGTTTTATTGCAGCTGTTTTTCTGTATTTCGATTAGTGGATTTTTTTAACATTCTACATTTTATGTATTTTTAAAATAAAAGATAAATAAAAAGTTGTAGCGAAATTCAATATGTACTATGAGATACCTATCATAACTAATCACAATAATAAGTACTATGTGAGTTTGAGGAATAAGTAAAGGGTGAAAATTGTGGTATATCTTTTCGAGAAGTAAATGGTAAAATTTTATTAGAAAATAATATGTTAATACATACCTAAAAAATAAAAAAATAAATAAAACTATCAATATCGTAAAAAAAATACACAATATGTAGAAAAAGTGATGATTGATATGTAAAAAATGAGCCAAGAACAAACTAAAGTCAGCAATTATTTTAAGAATCATGATAAAATTGCATGAAATATATTGCTCATCTTATGTTAGATAACAAATAAAGATTTTTTCGCCATATTGACCATCAAAATAGCAAACAAATAAAACAAAATAAAGTGTCGACGTCAAAAAGTATGAAAATAAGGCACCCACCTCTTAGAACAAATCAAAATACAAGCGTTCAAAAGAACGAAAAAGTATATCGATAATGATCACTTTTCTTTTAATGCTTCTTTGGAATGGGAAACATTGATCCTCTTACGTAAATTTTGGTTACCTTTATAATGTCTTTGACTTAGATTATCGTGAGATCCAGAACATATCTAGCACGAAACAATAGATAAATGTAGAAGAAACAAAAATTGATGTTTCATATATAATACATATAATAGAAGTGAAACCTCTAGTGCAGTGTTTCCCAAAAAAAATCATACACGGCCCCCTAAATCTGGTAAAAAAAAATCCGCAGCCCCCCGAATACAAAACATGTTCTGCGGCGGTCCCCGGAGAAAACCTCAGGGGGTCGCGGCCCACATTTTGGGAAGCACTGCTCTAGTGGATCTAACGGTGGCTGTTTACATTCTAAATATTATCAAAAGTAATACATTACAAAATGATAACAACAGAACAATATTATTCCTTAAAATTAGTACGGTAATAGTTATGTCTAGGGCTGTGGAGTCGGGCTGTTTTAACTGGAGTCGTGCTAATAAAACTGATTACTTCGAGTCGCTTAAAAAAATGTGTATTCGAATTGCTAAGGTAAAAAGTTGCGCCACTGCATGTTAAGCCTAAAAAAATAATTATAGTCGTGTTTTAAGATATGATCGGAGTAGTCTTATTTCTTCACAACTCCACAGCTCTGGTTATGACTAAGAATATACTTCTACTAAGAATTTGTCCTATGTGCAGAAAATATAGAAAAATATCATTTTATATTAAAATACCAAGAATCATATTACAATAGATAGTTTGAAAATTACTTTACTTTGTTTCGTATTTTTTTTTAACAGTTTTTCTCGATTTTCTCGGAAAATACTTTTCGCCACATATGACAAATTAAATATGCAGCGACGATATGTAAAGTGTTTTCATAACAACCCTATTTCTTTCACTTATAACTACGGATATGGATATATACAGTTTTTGCATATTATTTGAGACGTGGTATTGATATTTAAGTCAAACAGCGACGATTTTTTATGCGTACATATGTAAATTCGAAGAAGAATATAAAGTACTCGCGAACTAAGAAACACTGATCTAATGTTAGCAGTGTCAAACGTCCACCATCAGGAGGGGGTGTTTTAATTATCAATTATTATTTTTATGCGGCAGCTCAGTTTACAGGGCCACATCACACTATTTAAGACCCAGTTGATATTTCATAATTGTGTTATAAAAATCTGACGAAAATGTATCTTCACTAAGCTGATCGTGGTCACAATATTGTAAAAACAACTGTAACTAGATTTATAATTCTTCAGCTAAGCTAATACATTTTTTGGTTCAACACAACCATTCAAACATCACGAGATATTCAATGTAAAGTTTATAACCATTGCAAATCATTCAATTCATTACTCAGACAGCTACGAATAACTTGTTTTGAGATAATGGAAGAAGCAATATTCAAATGGTCACCATAAGTACTATTCATCTGTGCCTGAGATTTATACATATTATCAAAATGTGTTTACAGATTGGGTATTAAGGTCTTTTATTTGCTATTTTTGAGGCTCCTTAGGTTCGGAGGCCCCATACGCGCGCCTGCTACACTTAACTTAACACTGAAACTGCTTGTAATGACCCAGACAATTTTTTTTAAAAATTAATTCTTTATCAGCATTAGCATTTTTCGTTGTCATTTTTTGATCTGATTACTGGACAACGTTTTGCAACTGTATATTTAACTCCAATTCCGTGGTCGAGTTGTCAATATTGGTTTTGGCTACGACAGTGCTCCTAAAACTAGGTGCCGTTTTTCCGATGGCCGCCGCAGAACATGGTTTTTCTTCAGAGAGGTCGCGGACTATTTTTTCAGTATGTTGCATGAACAAGTTTGGGAAGCACTGGGTAACGCTACGGTTCAGCAGATTCACATATCAGTACGGACAGTTTTATAAATTGATTTAAGTGTTTCTGTTCGAAAGCATGAATTTCTGTGATGTCTAAAATTCCCTCTCAATCTCATTTTATAATCACTCGTACTGGTATATCCTATTCTCTTCGATAAAAGAGAGATCGAGTGACCGAGTAACAATCAGTTCTCGTGTAAAAAATGTATAGAGATATACTTTATAAGGAGCCAGTAATATACATCGTGATTTATTTTTAAGCTTAAGAATTATCATTGACAAGATTCAAGCGACTTAATTATTGATTCGTTTGACATTCTCTTGCTAGAAAATTATCATACTTAGTCAAAAATATTTATCACTGCGTACAATTCTGCAAAAAATAATAAAATTATTATTTCTAGTACAAATAGATTTGCTTTTCAACGAATCATCGACCCAGGTGTCTATTATTTTTTCAAATATACATAGAGGGCCGTGACATGAAAAAGCACTGATATTGAGGACGTTTTTCAAAGGTTTGTTTTTTGAATAAGCAACAATTTTTCCAGGGACAGCCAATTTGACACCTGACAGCTGATTTGTGCTCAGTTTAGTTTGACATTTCAAGAACGGACGCCGCTTGACCATCGTGTGCGTTGTGCGTTCAGGGAATGGGCCGAAAGCAAGATGGCACTTTATTCTCATTTCCACCACAAAATTTTGTTCAGTGATACGGCTCATTTTTGGTTAAATGGTTACGTCAATAAGTAAAATTGTCGCATTTTGAGTGAAGAAAATCCACAAGCTACCATTGAGACACCGTTACATCTACAAAAAGTCATTGTTTGGTGTGTTTTATAGGCTGGTGGAATCATTGATCCATATTTCGTCAAAAATAATGTCGGCCAAAACGTTATAGTAAATGGAGAGCGCTTTAGATTCATGATAGCTGACATTTTTGTTCCTCAATTGCAAAAGAGTTATGGTTTCGACAAAACGTCGCAACATACCACACAAACATTTGAAAAATTCGATGAGCGCAACATTTCGCGTAATCGACCGTGAATTAGCCTCCAAGATCGTGTGACTTAACACTTATGAATTATTTCCTGCGGGGATATATCGTTAGTTTAAGCCAAAAACCAGAGTCGATAGACTGCTTTGAAGCCAACATTCGTCAAGTTATTGCCGACATACGTTCTCAGCTGCTCCAAAAAGTGGTCGAAAATTTGACTGCCAGATTGCATTTTCTTCGAGCCAGCCGCGGTGACACCCATATGCCCGAAATCATAATAATTTCTTCATATTAATAACGCTAAATGTATGTCCTGCCGTGAAATTCGCCCAATGATAACGGTTCATTTTGAACCACACATTTTTGAAGTGTCCTTATATCCAATGGGAGCGTCTTATTTATCATAAATACTCAAACACTTATGTTATAAAATTATCTTTACAATAAAGCTAATATGGCTAGAACGACGATTTCGTTTGTTTTATTTTATTTTAATGTTTTAGGTATATTTATAAAAAGATACCCATTATTATCATGATTATTTTCGATTTGGATTCTGAGTCGATTCAGGATTCTGTCGCCGGGGTGCTTGCTGTGCACGTGAAAATAAAATTACATTATTTCTTTACGAACTTTGAGTTATCCACTAAAAATATATTTTTTACACATTTTCCATAATTTATTGCTTTACTTCCATTTCTTTATTTATCTTTATATAAAATATATTTCAAATTTAGCAAAATTTATGATACGGTTCTGATTTTACTAACCCTCCACGGGCGGCAGACGCGCAAAACAATACACGCCTTATACATTTGCCATTAATAATAAATCCTGCAAAATTGGAAAATTGTATTTTATTTGTTTAAATAAACCATCTTAGATGGTTTTACAATTTAATACCCAAAATAAATGTTTGGCAGTGGATACTATAATATATTATTTATTTATCGATAAAAAATATTAAATTAAAATAAAATTCACGTTCAACGCACATGTATTCTAAATTAATAAAAATATGTACGTGAAATATTTTTGCAGAATACCTTCAGTGAAAAACAAGTTCTGAGGTAATCAAGAATACAAAGCTTTTCTTAGCACAACAGTTAATGCTTAAAAAATAAAGATTTATAAATTATAACCTTTTTGGCATAGTAATCATAAGATTATGTGTCAATGAGTGGTATGAATAGATCAGCGAGGAATTTTCCGGGTGTGCGAATGTCAGAGCTCCAAGTGGGGAATCGTTGAATTCTTGTTTTTGAACTGAAACATGAAACTGATTTTATTTGTTCATTATACCTAATATGCTTCAATTATGTTAGTGTGTTAGTAATTGGTTAAAAATCATTTCAATAAATTTATAATAGTATGTACATACACACCTGCATATAAAAAAAGTGACTTCTTTTCAAACATTGACGTAAGTAATTGATCAAATCTATTATAATAGAATTTTTAAAACATCCCAGTTGAATTAAGTATTCCGTACTATTCTATTCCACTAACAGTTATCTGTAAAAAATGAACGGGAAGACAGTGGCGTGCTTAAGCAACCTCTTTTTTTCAATGTTATACCCATAATATCATCAACCAAATACTAAAATTAGCTATTGATTCCTAAAACAGTTAAAAGGTTTTAATAAGGAAAAATGTGTTTAAAAGTATTATTTCATTAAATGCATGAGTTTCATGACTTTGTGTTTATGAATATTTGGGTTAGTTTATTTAAAATCTAAATAGCTTATCACTAATAACAAATTCGTAGTAAAGTAGTATAAATTAACGCAGTGATGTTCCACAATTTTGCACAATGCTAAAAAACACATTGAGCCATAATAACATAAATGAATACTTATTTTAAAATGCTGTATTAGATTTTTAGGGCCTACAGCCGAATGGTTAACGTCGACATCTCTGGTTTCCACAGGTACGAATTCCCATGCGGAATATCGATTTATGGATCTGTGTTCAAAAGCATCCTTACACTTCTCTCATGCCCATTTTTAAAACAAGTCGTCGCCAGAGTTCACTACTAGTCTTTTCTTATCACATCCTATCCGTCCCCTAAAAAAGAGGTTGTGTGATTGAGTATAAATAAACAAGTTCTCTGTCGTACAAAACGCTTTTTGTTGCGATGCCCCATTAGGAAATTAGGAGTGGACATGATTGGAAAAATACGATTATAAAATGTCTTATATAATTGTAGTCGTATACAGTGGGAAACTTTTTTTATTTCCATTCCTTTACGATCTTCGATTTATTTCATGTACCGTATTTCCTCGATTATAAGACGCATGCTTTTTTATATTTCGGTGATTATGAACCCGGTGTGTGTCTTACAATCAATGGCGTAGTACAGTGGTGGGGAATCTTTTTACGCTTACGTGCCAAAAATACCATTTATTTTTGGTTAGAAAAAAATAAGTTTGATGCTTTGTAATATTCGACACGTCTTAAAGTATCGTAAAAGAGAAGTAACTTCAGTTAATGCACATTACAATGGTGCTATCTACGTCAAATAAAAATATGATATCCACCAATACATTAAATAAAGACGTGATTGTACTTAAAAGTACAAGAAAAAAGTTTTACCATTTTACTAGTTGGCTCACTTCACCTCTAATGGGCCCATATAAAAGTAGTATCTAACAGTCTTGACCTGTTGTTACCCCAAATAAATATATTTATTTATTTATTGAATAATCGCAGAAAATCGTTCTTTACGAAAAACTAGCTGTAAGCCCGTTGCCCAGCAACGTGAGATTTTTGTTGCATTGTGTTTAATTTTATTTAGTTTTATTTTATTTAATTGTATTTAATTTAATTTAATTTAATTTAATTTTATTTTATTTTATTTAAAAAAGTGGAGACTGGAAGGTGTGAAATCTGGTCGGACAGACGGACGTACGGACCTTATCGGCTATTAATATAATATAGATATTACTATTTCGAATGCCAACTCGGGCACTTGTGCCCAGGTTCATCAACCCTGGCGTGGTAGGTGAGGCTGTATTACGCTTTTTTTTCAATCATTATTGATGTATAAAACTAAGGGTGCATCCTATTATCGAGAAAATACGATACTTAAACAAGAATATATACTAAATAGGATATAACCTACAATTTATTAATACTTGTACCGAAAATATAATTAAGCCGATGCAATTTCTCAAAAAGTTTAACTTGTATAAAATTTGGTAGTTACATAGGCAGTGCATCGTTTAGTATGTATGTACATAGATGTAAACGGAGAACAGTGGCATCTGTGAATTATTTATTTCGTTTCCGAACAAAGTTGGTGGAAACGTCAGTCGAGCTTCGAGCCGCACCAGTGACTTCCCGGAAATGGGTAGCGGTCAGCCGGAAAAGTAACATATGAGACACAAACTAACATTTTTAAAAATGAGAGCAATTTAGACCTTTTCCATACGATTATATGTTTCATATACACTCTTAATCGGTCACTGTCATTCCACTGTTTCAAGTTTTAAAAACTTATATATATTTTAATTTAAGATTTCGACCGAAGGTGCTTGGTGGAATTTCAATATTAAATTTGAATCGTTCAAACTATGTACATTCTCAGAAATTTTGTCACTAACGACCCGGGTTTCTTCTATACCCTATATAACCATAAAATCATATAATCATAAAACCTTTGCCGACAAACAAATTATATAATTCTTGAAACTGCTCACTACTCAAATCTGTTGGCATTCCCATGAGCTCATCCTTTTCGCCAGCAATGGCTTTGGACTCAGTGATGCATTTATATCTTATATAAACACGAAACTTTCATTTGCTAAGCGTCAGTTCAAGTTCATCCGTGCACTTGAATGCCTGAAGATGCCGAAAGGCGAAACCCGGGTCGTTAGAGACAAAATTTGTGAGAATGTACATAGTTTGAACGATTCAAATTTTATATATATTTGTTATAAAATCTAGTTATTAGTATAATTAAAATGTATTCTGGTATAATTGATAAAATCCAGTAGATGGCTTGAATTTTGAGAATGTCTCAGTCTTTTTTTTCTCGGAACTTTTTTTTTCTTTTATTCTTTCAACATTACTTTTCTCTTTTTACGAGATGTAAATATTTTTCTGTTTGTGCTATCTGTCAAAAAACGGTTGATTCTTCTGTAAATGTTGTTTATTTTTACTATTATTTATCGAAATTTATTTACTTAATTACGTTTCACTTCCATTTACAAACTTTAGCTTAAAAATATAAATAAATAAATCTATTGCCTTCGATGTGGACCATGTTTTCCTGCTTTCCGTGATTTTAAATAGATCGTTTTAGCCTTCTCCTATTATAAAAAATCATCACAGGATTTTATTGAAATATTTTTTTTTTGCTGCACGCTTTTATACGCTGCACTGGCAGACGTCTCTTGCTTTGTCGGCCTGTCCAGACACCTTCTGTGTCAATCTAAGATTATTCTAGAATACTCCGAATTATCTATATTCAGTGCAGAATAGCTTATCCTCCATACAGACCGGAGACAATTTGCAAAATGGCTTGCCGAAATAGCTTGTCACACTGATTTTTTTCTTCAATCATCTCCGCCCTCTATGTTAGTTATATGAACTATTGACGGATCACCTTTTCATTAAGTATTGGTCCGACTATGAGCCAACTCCGATTATAAGTAGACATCTGTGTTTCGAACTGGTTTTTGGAAAAAAAAACAACTTCTATATTTAACAACATTATAACATTATGAAAAATAAAATACAAAATGCTTAGCAAAAAATATCCAATTAAACAAAGTAACCAGATATATTTTTTTAATATTGGTTATTACAGTAATGCCAATGCGTCAAATATTTTGAAGTTCAAAGATCATACGAGATAAACTCGATGAGAGTTTTTTTGTAACTCACTCGAGATTAATTCAAGAAAAATTTACACCACAAACACTCACGCCTCTTTCACGAAGTAGAACATACCCTAAATATTTTCAATTATTGATAACTGCTGAGTAAATAAGTATATTATAAGAATACACTTAATCCTTCTTTTCATAGAAAAAGTTTATGAAAAGTCACACAGCGTATAATTTTCAATTAGTTTACGAGATGGGAGGGGTTGTGAAAATAAGATATTCATATTATTCTTAGATGTACATTTATTAATTGAAGTATCGTAATATGGTTTATGTCAAATTATGTAAACAGCAGATATAACCGTTTTCCATGACTGAATAGAATTTAGCCTTTTAGCTGCCGTAGATAATTAATAGTAATTACATAGCACGCCGACTATAATTTGCAACTATTAATTTAATTAGTTATTGACGAGATAACTCGTCTCTGGCGTGTTGAGCACGAAAAAAATTACAAGATATTTCGTCTGTTGCAGTTATTAATAAAAAATGCCGTACACGTTGCCTTCATTCGATTACGTTTATCGTTGCCTCTCCGAAATCTCCGTGAGGACAATATAGTGAATTGATTTTTCAATCGATATGTGTTTGAAAGCATGGACATAATATGTCTTGAAGATGTCTTAAAGTTAAGAAAAATCATCTAACAAAAACAAAAAAATGTGTTTAGGTTTTTGGTTGATTAATTTATTTTTCATTTTCGGCTACATGATAGCCAAACAAAATTATGTTTATCTTTTTTAGTTTCTTCTTAAATCGCCAGTAAAGTTTAACGTCAACTATGTATATAGAAAGAAGCGGCGCTGTACCTGGCATGGACACGTGTTAAGGATGCCTCAAGAGAGCCTGTCTCTTCTTCCAACCGGATGGATCCCGGCGTCGTGGAAGGCCACTGATGACCATCCACAAGATGTACTCAACGGAGTTACGGGACGCTGGGATGACCTGGGAAGAAGCAAGGAGACTGGCTGGGGATAGAGAATCATGGAGGATCTTCGTGGTGACCATATGCTCCATATAGGGAGCGGATATGGAAAACAATGTATATAAAATTGTCATATTTAAATGTTTTTTAAAATAATACATACAAAAATTAGCATCACCATAAGCAACATAACATTATAAATGATAAAATATTAACATATTTTTTCAATAAACATCTGCTTCTGTAAAGTTACGAAATAATAAAAGTGTTTTTTAGCTTTCTTGAAAAGTTTCAATTTTGTAGATAGTGTTGTTTAACATTAACCCATACATCAGATTATAAAAATAAGTCTTAGCAGGAGTGAGAAGCACAGTTTATTTAAAAAACTGAGTAACTGAGAAATTAGCAGTTATTATTGTTGAAAAGTCTGTTGAAATTAACTCTGCTTATCAGAGGGATTCTTTTCATTGTGGATTTTTTCGCTAATCCTTCCTAGGTAGTTAATTGATCGAAAGAAGCGGTTCTCTTATATAACGTTAGGGTAAGTAAGTTGCCTTGATAGTTTTAATTGTTTTTTATGTAGTAAATTGTGTATCACCGTTGCCTTATACCCGTTATTGATCGCAATATGTATGATAGTCTTAAGTTCATTTTGGTAATCTAAATTATTCATTGGTATTGATACTAATCTATGTATCATGGAATTATATGCCGCCAGTTTATGATTCCACGAGTGGAGGGATTTTGCGTGGATGGCAGTGTCGCAAAAAGTTGGTTTCCTAAAAATTTTGAGTTATAATATAAGTTTAAACATAGTTCTGACGATGGCGAAAGCCGAAATAGCTATCAACGCATACAAATTATTAAAAACGGTAGAACTAAAATACTTTGGTATTTTTACCCTCTGGTAATGGAGTTCTACCAAGTAAATGCCAAATCAATTAATAACTCTGCTTATAGTACATAAGCTCTACATTCAGAGTGTTTTTGACATAAAAAAAGAATAGTATGATTATCACTTCTTTATTTTATACTATATTTAAAAAAAAAATAACAATTGGTTTGTCTGATTGGTATTTAATTGTTTCAGCTTTATTATAATAAGATCGGGTAACCTTCGACACGTCATGACACCATATAACCAATCTAATGGAGATAAACAAATTAATTATTAACATGGTATTTAGGAACGTTAAGTATATTTTTAATCTTCTGCAGATTGATTCGATTATCTAACTGAATTTATTTCACTTATTTAAAAATTAAAGCCATTAAGTTTTATTTGAATGATTTTATTGGTGGTGATTTTCAACCGACAGATGGCCGATTGTCTTTGATTAAGTATGGCGTGACACATTTCAAAGACAAAAGACCGATCTTGAATATCGAAGCATCGAAGTCAATGGGGCAGTTTTTATAGACTTTTTTATATTTGACTTATGTACTATACACACAACAAACCACGTCTAGAAAAAAATAATCTATTAAACCTTTTGTTGATTTTCGTAAATTTCTTTTTCCCCATATCTTCCCTAAATAGCGTATTCTATTCATTACATAATGATTATTAATACAATTTAAAACCTTTACTTCCAGATGAATCGGGATAGAAGATTTAACTAAAGATAACTGGTTGTTATGTGTTCAAATGCTCCAATCACCGTTTTAAAGAAAACCTTATTTACCCATCTTCTTGAATATAAATTTATAAATTAATTCTGGCAATTATAATATTTCTTAAGGTCAATGCCACAATGTAATATTTGTACTACAGTACTTGTGTTTAAATTATTGATGTACTAATATATAAAAAAAAAACATGTCCTTACACAGGAGTTGCACTGAGATTCAAATGAATTTAATTAAGACCATTTATAATAAATATATTGTAATTAATAGATTCGGCGGTAACTTTGTGGAAATTCATTTTTAACATACAATTCAATTTGATAACTTTGTTATTCCACTTGCTGTGGTACATTTTGCGACACGTGTTTCGCCTTTTGTTTTTTGTAAACGTTGCGATAGTCTGTAATATGTAAAACACGTGTCACAAGTTGTAGCACAGAAAATGGAATAACAAAGTTATCAAATTTAATTTTATGTGGTTGTAATTTAATTAAAATCATATGAATGACATTGAAATTGGTTGACTGAATTCGGAATAATGTTTTTCTCTGATTGCAAATTGAAAATATGCTAACAGTTGGTTGGGATATCGAACTTCTGACAAAAATCTTGTCATGCGAATGTATAGAGAGAATACAACAAGGTTCTGGCGACCAACTTTTGGTAGTGAAACTATTTTTTCCACTGTAAGAGCTATTGAAACAATAATTAACATAACACTTAATATTTTCTTTCTCTTACTATATGTGGAAATATGCAGCGAGCGAACGCGTCATTCTTACTGTGAACGTGTTAAATTATCGAAATCTAAATGTCTTTTTTCGCGCCCTTTTTTACTAGATGAAAAGATTTTCAATCGAGAGTTGATGATATAAAAACCATAAAATGCCACTCGAGCCGCTGATTGGTCGACACTCTTTTGTTTTCCGATTGCTTTTGTTTAACGGCGGAGCCGGTGACGCCCTCTTTTATCATCATTGTTATTAATTAATTGTTGATATAAATTATGCTGGCCACCCTGCGGCAGTCATCTAGGGGCGGCCATTTTGTTTAATAGCACTTTTCGTACCTATTCATAATGGCGGATGTTTTATAATAATAGATCGATATTTAATTGTTTGAAAACTGCCGGCAGCCATAGTACACCACCATGGAATAACTTTTCAGTGCGCTATCAATACTGGGTAAAAACCTAGTCTGGACATAATAACACACATTGATTAATACTTATTTAAAATATAAAGACAAATATATCCAGCATTTTTATTTTCCTTGAAATGCCTGATGACCAGAAACATTTCCTATTTCCATTGAAACATAACTTTCACGAAAAGTGAGGTGGAGCGATTCTATAAAAAAAACGACAGTAAAAAGTCTGATAAAAATATATTGTGTGTATTAAATAATATATTTTATAATTCTTTTGATGGATTCGACGGTTACTTTGTAGAATTTTTTTTTACTTAAAAAATACTTGATAACTTTGGCTGAGCCCTTACTTTCAAGCTTTAATAATGAAAGTTTTTATAATATGCATTTTTAGATCAATTTACGGATAATACCCAAAATAATATTATATCGATTTTGTGATGTTTACGTGAGCTAAGTTATCAACACATTATTTTTCTAATGGAAAATTCAAGTAGTTTATGTTCGGTAAAATACGTTATTGAAGACAATTTTTAAAGCATACTAGCCAAGCAAGCTGGCAAGCGTTGCAATAACTTGCAATGCCACCCAAAGAAAGAATATGTTTGTGTTCATTTAAGTGCATGTTTTCTTTTTCTGTCTGTTTGAAGTTTGCTGCCGATTGTCTATGATACGAAACACACTGTAAAGTAGAACCTTCGCGCAAGTGCAAGCATACGTTGTCAAAATTAACTGTATGACAGACATACAAACATTGATTTGTATACATAAGACATACTGTAAGTTAATTTTACTGTGCCTATAACCTTTCCGGAAGTGCAAGAAAAAACTTTGTCAAAGTTTTATTGCAATCGGATGAGCGGTGTAGCGACGCATGAAATACGAACAAACAAACATACATTTTTATATATTAGATTAGTTATCGTTTGTACACATATTATTTCAAAATATTTAATTAATTTCTTTTCTTTGAATCGCAGTGTTGCAAACTGATTGAGCGTCATTGTCGCCAAAATTGAACTGAGTTGCAGTTTCACGTATGACGTTAATATGTAAATTCCCATCGTATTTTCTCACTATAATTGATTTAGCAATGTCAACAGCTGACATATGGTCCATTAGGCCGTCGCCAGGTGAGAGGAGTCGAAAATTCAAATCGATAGACAACACACGGAATTATTTCCCCATATTTGCGTTCAGTACGACAGATGTCAACGTGGATTAGGGTAGACCTATGGACAGGCGAGTTTCGAGTTGACCGCCAGGTTGATTTTACGTGAAAAGAAAAATAATTTCAGCTCTAAAAAGATACGTTTTATTGTTCTCCTCGAGTCTGCCCATTTGTTCATTTTTATATTCCCTATTTCACACGTTTTCGTTTCAGGATTTGAAGAATTTAGGTATTCGTATTTTTAAGATTCGTGATAATAATATCCTAATAATTTTAAAAAAACCAAATATTCCTTGGTATTTTATTCCACTTTATTTAAAAGGTCAAGATTGGTTTCGCTCATTGCGAGCATTGTCAACTGATTGTCAACTGAATGCTCGCAGTGAGCGAAACCGATCTTGACCTTTTAAATAAAGTGGAATAAAGTACAAAAGAATTTTGTGTTTTTATTAATATAATGCCTTCCCACCAAGTATTGACAGTGAACACCCTAAAAGTGATCCTAATCATTGGTGCTTGGATTCTTAACTAGCTGCGGTTTTCTGTCGGTCAAATCTGACAGTTGAGTTTTTAGTTAAATTGAACCAGGCAATTGAAGTTTATTGATAATATTGGAATGACAGTAAATTAAATGAAAAATAGTAAAATAACATAAAAAGTCTGAACAATTTGTTTTTAAATTTCATGGAAGAAACATTATTCAGATATTAAACCATCTTGAATAGTTTTTATAAATTTATTTATTTATTTATTTAATTCACATTGCACAAGGTTGACAAATTATAAATTTAAAACTTTTACAATGAAGAAGAAAAAATAGTAAAATTTAATATTAAAAGCAGTAGAAAAAAATGGCAAGGAAGTCAACTGAGTAAGCTCCGACGAACTCTACTTTAATACATAAAAAATAGTACTCGTCGGAACTCACCCACGTCTACGTGAAATATATCGACATCAGAAGCAATATTTTTGAACACCGTTAAAGCTCTCCCCTGTGGTACCCCCATTGGCAGGCTGGTTCTACACCTTGGGAGAACAAATAATTCTTGTCTTCGATTTCTCAAAAAATAAACAGGAACATTTAGATTCACATTCTCAAATATCTCATAAATGATCGAGGAAAACTAACATCTTAACTTAACGTATAAGAGAATTCACCAAACGCTCGATCTCCCTTAGACCAAGGGTGCCCAAACTTATTTTTTTAGCTGGCTACTTTTCAATCCTAAGTTTTCTAGCGACTGACTCCTAACATGATTCAGGGTTTTTATCCCTTCTTCGAACTTAAAAATATTTATTTTATATTCGAAATAACTTGTTATCAATATATGTGCTTACAAAATAATTCATTTTTATTATCTTTATATTTTTTTAACGTATCATTATTAAAAAACAATTTATTTTTGGATGAAACAAAAAAAAATATTTATAAAAAATACACGCTAGAGGTATGTATTCATCTTTTTAATTTGAGTCTATATAGTGTCACTTATTCATAATTTGTTCTGTAATTTGTAAACTATTTTTAACACCAATAGTTTTTTTATTTTGTTTTGTATAGATAACACTGTTAAATTTGATTTTTTATCAGTTGATAATGCTCGTCTTGAGCTAAGCTGGTTCTGATATTTTTAAATAAAAGTGGAAATAGTACAAAGGAATATTGAGTTATTTTTAATAGATCGTACAGTTATTAAGTCACATTATATATATGTTTTTGTTATTTCGTTTGTAGATTCGTATACGTGAAATTCATCTTTCAATGTTTTTGAGTTTGATGTACATTCTCGTGACTCGGACAACAAAAATATTTTCAATATTTACCTAAATATGTATAATATTACATTTATTGATGTATTGTGACTCTTAAAATAAACATGACTGATGCACGTAAATTAATATTTGTCGCCCGTTGTGGTCTAGTGGGCAAAGGTTTGCTCTACCGATCAGGTTGTTCTGGGTTCGATTCCCGGTAAAGTCAATGTCAAATAAAGAATTTTTCTTTTTAAATTTGACACCTTAGACATGGGTGTTAGTGATGTCAATTATTCCTTAGACTAGATCTCGAGCGATACAAAAATATTCTCATCGAGTTTATCTCGTATGATATTTCAACTTTAAAATATTTGGCGCATGGGCAGTAGCTGTCATGCCAAATATTTTTTATATTTAATATTCTAATATTGTAAAAAGGTCCATATTGAAAAAATCGGCTTTCGAATGTCACAATTTTGTCTACAACCTAGTTTTTGAAAACCAGTAAGCCTTAGCTGTTATACTTAAAATAGAGAAGCAAAATTTAAGATGTTGATAAATAAACTGCGTTTACGGAACGATTAAATTTCGATCTAGATGGTGCTAATTTGACACAGAAGATAACGAAAAGTAGTATAATGGTAAAAGGGTAGATAATTAAAGATACTGTTTTTTAGCTTTTGTTTGCGTATGAAATCATTTGCCGTAACAAACAACACCACAGATTATCGGATTCCATCAAATAATGTAACCGTTTAATTTTACATTAATACAGATCGTAACCAACTTCTTAGAGAGATCTTTATAAAACAGTTGGACAAAGTCATATTAACATATTCTGACTGACAGAAAGTGAACACCTATACTAAATATATATTAATTTATTTGTACGCTTAACTTGAACTTTCTCAGACAGAACACACACATATGTAAAGCAATATAATCAAAAGTTTACACCGAAGTATATTCATTGTGTAACGATGGACTATTTTCCAAAGAAAATTATTTATCTATTACATTACAGGATTGCACTTACATCAAAACGACACATACAAGATATTTTAAAGAAATTACCGGAAAACCCATTTTTTGGGGGCTGTGTTCGAGTGATCAACGCCGTTGGCATCGATTGTGATAGTTGATTGATTTTCAATCGATTATCTGTGATATTTCAAATTCGTTCCTATCTATCCAATAATCCTAAAAACGAGGCGCAATGAAAGCGATTAACTGGCCACTAGGTGTGTCCTACCCCTATCACTTTATCCCTAGTCTATCTAGGTAAGCAACTGAGTAACAAACAGTTCTCATTGAAAAATCTTATAATTTATATATTGAGTCCATATGCCACATTGGGACCGGACATGTTTAAAAAAATAGAAAAATATATACAAAAATCGGACATTTGAAAAAATAATATTTACACAAATTATTAAATGAATAAAGAAAGGAAATTAAAAAAAAAATACATTACATTTTCATTTGATTACAAAAACAAAGAGCTGATCGGTAGACAGCATCATGCAGTACTGCATCAGTTTGGTGGTGTGTAGTGCTTATACAAAAACCGACTTTTGAAAAAACCCGTTTTATCCGGATTTCGAAGTTTTACAAAAAATGGATAATTCAATTAAAATAGCGAAAATAAGTTTAAAATTATTTTTTATTTTGTTTGTTTATATACATAATAAAACACAACAAGAAATTATTTGGTGTTACTCTTCAGAACATATAATTTAAGAAAACACAAAGCGTCCACTGTTCTAAGAAAATTTCCTGATATCGAAAACACCCTTTCGCTGGGTAATGATGTGGGGCATATGGTCTTTAAGCCATTAAATAAAAAAATCCAAATTTTTTGTCTTTTTGTTTGTAGACTCGTATGAGGAAAATTCGGCCTTTAGTGTTATTTTTTTTTTGTTGTGGTTCCTCAAGAAATCTATTTATTGATTCCTCCATGGGTACAACCAGGTACGAATTCAGCAAAAAAACCGGATTTTAAAACCGGTTTTTGAAAACTGACAAGCTCTAGTGGTGTGGAATAATGAACAAGATATTTCCAAGCTTGCTTGTGACGTGTGCTTAAAATTGCACCGCCAAATGATAGTAAACCAATTGAATATGTGCGAACTAAACTTTGTTTATACGATACTAATCGTGTAGAACTACACACAAAAGATTTTAAAAGAGATTATTGTGAATGAGTTATTCTAATGTCACTAGCTAAACCAGTGATTTACAATGCTCAAATAGTGTGTTTTTATGTACAGTGGTAGGTTTTGTATTGTAGATGTTTGAAGTTTTATTTACATTTACTGATAACTTAGAGTTCTGCTTGAATTACTCGTTACAAAATGAACCTTGAATGTAATTTTGCAAAGTAATATATATATTTGAATTATGCCACATTATGTGTCATTCATAAATGACACTTTTGTGACGCAGCTGTCACAAGCATTCGCTGATCGCACGTTTCTGCTTCGCCTGCCTGCACTTGCCAATTCTGTTTTTCCCTGCGCTGGGTTGCCTGCATCTCTGCATTTGCTTACGTTAGGAGTGGTCACAGCGAACGCGAATGGAACACGGCTTAAAGCGAATCAAAATATCGAACAAACTGATCGCGGTGTGCGTTTTTTTACGTTTCGGAGACCATTTCGCTTTGCATTCGCGTTGATTTCGTCCACGCAACACGTATAGTTTATAGTAGACTTACGATACAATCTAATACTTGGTAATGTTTTTGCACATTGACAGTAGGTATATAAAAATGCTGATTACTTTTTGGAATTCTTCTTCTTCTTCTTTGACCGTATTTGCTACCAATGTGGAGCATATGGCCGCCATGCGGCACCTCCATGTTTCCCTGTCTCCCGCCAATTGCTTTGCTTACTCCCACGACATGCCAGAATTCCTCAGTTCCGCCGAGTACATATTATGGATAGTAAGTACCCGAGGTCGTCCGGGGCGCCGGATTCCTACTGGTCGAAAGAAAAGGCTGATAGGATTAAGGCATTCTGGAGGCGTCCGTAGCACGTGAACCAGCCAGTTCCAACGTCTCTCCATAACCACTGACGTGACGGGGCGCTGTCTTGTACGTTCTCTACTCTCCGAATTCTTCACAAAGTCAATCCACCTTACCCCGATTATTCAACGCAAGCATCTATTCTTGAAGCTCAGTATACGGTTTTTCTGAGAATTCGTTAGATCCCATGATTCGCTACCGTAAAGCAGTACTGGCAGAATGCAAGCGTTGAACAAATGGCAGTTGGTTTTGGAATAAGTTGAATTAAAATACGCACTTGAAGTGTTGAATTTTAACATTCAAATTTCTTTAACAATTCATATTGAAATTAGTTACAATATATGTATAATATTACAGACAAAATAGTATCAAATATAAATTTGTTGGTTATTGATGATTGTATCTGGTATGTCTGTAAATTAATTCCCCTTCAGCAATAACGGTTATTAAAATTTAAAGGTAAAAACTAAATTTAATTACACTTGAAAAGTTTGTAATTTTTTCCATTCAGGCCGAGAAGATGTTTAAGCTCCTTGGTTTTTAAAAATCCTCGTAAAATCAAAAACCGCAAAAAGAGATTTACCTGCAAAAGAAAATATTTATATTTTCCCGAAGGGGACTGAGGCTATGATACGGATTCACAACGGTGGTATTATTTGTTTAACTTGTGTTAGTGTATATGGGTGAGGCAACCCGGAAAAGTGTCGTAAATTTGTGTATTAATAAAGACGTCTTTGGTTAAGGTTTTGGTACTGCGTTATTTTAAGTTATTATTTTCATTTAAGTGGAACAAAAATACAACAACATTACTGTTTGACAGTAGGGCTTTTTTTAAACAATATTCAATAATTATAGTAATCGAATAGTTTTCTCAAAAAACGTACATACCTTTCAGTTTCAAATGATAAGATATCGTTGGCTAGATCCAAAGGCATTAAAGATTCGTTGTAATTGTTGAATATTATATGACTTTAGAAAATTAAGACGTGCTTTTTGAAATGGCAATAATTAATAATCTCAACCTAATGAGACTACGTCGTTAATAATTGGACCTTAGTTATAACTTGGAAGAGGTGAAATTAATATGTATATTATATAACGTAATCCAAATAAAACATACAAATGTTTGAGAAAAGAAAATATGACAGGTAGGAAGCAACATTTGTTATTAATTTGCTGTCTCTCAATCTGTTTTTTTTACTCTGTAGGCTTGCTTATACGAATGACTAACGATTAAATAGTAAAAAAGCTGGATGTAAAAACAACTTGTTGAAGTTATTTTATTAGATTACAAGATTACTTTTTCTCATTTATATTATATAATATATTAGTTGATTTACACTTTGCGTTCCTGTATAAAGATATTAATTTAAATGTGTAAAAACGTATATATATGTTATGAAAATTATTATTCTGAAATCACGAAGAGTTTGCCACGATCTTTTGGCAGTTATTTAAAAAAAATATTTAATGCGTGTGAGTGTATATTAATATGTATTATAAAGGGGGCAAGGGGGTTGTACTTTAAAAGGGGAGGGGGTCGTTATACGCTCGAGTGTGACATAGGGCGCGAAAGTGCGTTGGCATTTCATTGAAGGAAGGGTGACTATTATAAGGTACGGAAAATCCAATACGATAAATTTTGAATATTTTTTTTGACTAAATTACATCATAAATATATGCACGATTTCATTAGGAATGTTTAATTGTGTAAAAATGAACTTTTCTACTCTTTTGATGCATATAAAATTATGTAGAAAGTTAACTACAGTTTACTGGTCACCAAAAATATACTTTCAATGCATAAACTGTCAATTAATGAGGACAATTATTTTATAAAATAAATGGCACCTTAAAAAAAGTTTAACTTGTAACATAACTTAAGCAGTGATTATTATTGCAAGAGATATTTTTACAATTTGCAATATACCTATGCTCTTAAAATGACTTGCGATATTAGGCGCTTAATTTAATTTCTGGAAAACTGATTTTTAATACTTCATCAAATTTAAAAACTGGTAAATTAAATGCGCCGGTCACATTACCTTTTGATGAAAGCTTTATTTAAAGACATTAATGATAGCACCGTAATGATTTTAACAACCAATCTTTGATCTCTATAGTCTTATATATTAGTCCTTTGTTGCAACAGGATTCAGCAGCGAATCTTTCATTGCCGAACATGAAAAAATTAGATAATTTTCTTCGTTTTAATTCGTACGTACAGTGAATTATTTTATATTTAAAAAAATGGTCGCCCTATGCACGTCGCACAAAAACACTGGAGCACAATACACCGTGCGTCAATGGGTTTTCATGTACCTATTATCCTCGAACTCGCTTACTCTCCGCCGAGCTAGGTATCGGTGTCTCGCTTTCTCTTATCCCTTTCTGTGCAAGGTACTCACTCTACCTGCACGTGCGTATTGCTTGGAGAGATTTTTAATACGCCGCGCTGATTTTTTAAAGTGGTGGATGATTAATTAGGGAGAGGAAATGATATTTTTTTTCCTTTTTAAGCCTACATTTGTATCTGTTTTTTATTTATGGGGTTAATTAGTCGATTAGATATTAAAATGCAGCGGAAGTGTAGTAGAGCACAATTTTGTAATTTGATGGATTCTCTGATTTAATAGACTTTCCATTTGTTTTATTAATTAAAAGCTTACGGTTTTAATCTTACTTTTTTATAAGAGTATCAACATGGATGGAATTCAACAAAAACAACTTTATTTAACATATTATAATGCTTTAAGAATACCAAGAAGAGAATTTTAAAACAGTATTTTTAGCATGGACTGATTTCGACTTCTTTTTTTAAAGAAATAGAGTGGGATATATATATATATATGTGATTTTAAGAGTAATTATTGATAGCCTCTTGTTATTTACCATGAACTTCCCACTTATTTTAAGTGGAAGTTAGGTTTGAAATCATCCGATTAAAAAATATATATACATGTACAATATATTAATTGAAAAATAAACATAATGCATTAAATGTGAAATTGTTTTGCTTAAATTAAGTATGTGACTCAATGTTTTATAGCTACTATATTTTATATCAAGCTGGTTAACCCTATATGGGCATGGAAAAATTTAGTAATTTTCAAAATCAAGCGGAATATAAAAATTACAAAATACACTCATTACTTTTACTTTTTTATTAAAAATCTAACTAAGACTTTTTATGAAATTTGAAATTCCGTTTGATTTTTAAATTATAAAATTTTGGGATTACTAAAAAAAATTCGAAGTAGAGTTAGCCGGTTTTTCAGATTGACAGTTGATATATCGACCCATAATCGGCAAAGATCTTAAGCAACACAATTAAGTAAATTGTGTTTTAAGCAAATAATTATTCAATATTGCCTAGAGAGGGAGTCAGTGACAACAAATTTAGAGTATTATCTCGTTCGCGTGATATTTTTTAGGGCTTGTGAATTTTAGCGTTTTGACTTGTTATCGTTTATTTCACGTGGACCCCAGTTAAGAAACGCAGATCTAAAGATGATATCAGGATAGGTATTGACCAAATATTACTATTTACTATCTGCATTTAAAAAAATCCTATATCGAACTTAATACGAGAGTAGTTTTAAACAAACCTTCTCCTGTAAAATGTATAAATTTTTGGTTACGATTTTCTGCCTATTATGAGTCTATGTTGTAAGGCACCAAGTAGGGTATTCAATCCCGGAGCCTTTTTCCAATCCCGGGATTCCGGGATCGGGATTTCGGGATCCCGGGATTGGGATTTTCTTACCGAGGAATTTGAAATCCTCAATTTGGTATACTTTTCCCATATTCTCACAGAAGCTTGTTTTTTTTTTTACCTTACCGAGGAATTTGAAATTCTCGATTTGGTATACTTTTTTCCCAGATTCTCACAAAAGCTTGTTTTTTTTTCTTACATCTTGAATTTGCCAATTTCGTGTAAATTTTAGGGTTTTGCTGAAAATTTCTCAATCCCGAAATCCCGGGATCGCAGCCATCTCAATCCCGGAATTTTGGGATCAGAAAATTGAACGGGATCCCGGACCCCGGGATTGGATGCCCTAGTACCAAGATATATGTATATATATTTTATCAAGACTGTAATCCGGGATAGTATTTTTAAATATGTATTTTCCGTAATGGGGAAAATTTTGAATTGATAAACAATGAACAATAAAAACTTATCAGGGTGAATATTGTTTTTTTTATTATTTTGGTCACGTAATTATTAACGTTTTAATTCTTACTCTCTACAGTTAAATTTCCAATTGAATCTCTCCAGACGTGACACGGGGTAAGTATCCTCATGCACCCCTGGTAATAATATTAATGCGTGTAAAAGTCTTTCAAAACAGGGTGTCCATTTACATCCATCTTTCATCACATTCGCATACTTTCACCGTCTTTACTCACATACAAAGAATATCTTATAAAGTTACACCGACTCGTATTTCACACGAATCTTAATTTTTCACTCCAACTATATTGCTTTCAATGGGGAAATTTCCTTTGATTGACTGTATTATAAAATAGCTGTAGATTTTCAACCAAGACTTTATAGGTGTGTTATTATGTTGAAATGTAGAAAGAAATACAGATGTTGCCATTATGAATAAATTATATAATGTTTACAACTGAGTACAATGTTAAAAGTGAGCTTTAAAAAAAAAATCTTGTCTTCCAATCTGTAATATATGGACTTTTAATGAAGATATCTTAAAAGACGTTTTCTCTTCGAGAACTGTTTGTTTATCAGTTGTTTGACTTTTTTTGTTTTTCTAAAACAGTAAGGAAATAAAATACAGGGCTACGACAGGGTTAATGGTTAACTCATCAAGACATCAGGTTAGATATCACAACAATCTATGCTTTCGAAAAGAAGATTGAAAAATTGCTGTTTGAACTGGTATTCGAACCCGTGAGATCCGCCACGGAAGCAAACAACGTTCACCGCAGCTCCACGGATATGGCAAAAAAATTACCGCTAGCAATTCACCGTCAGGAATTTACCGCCAGCATTTTATCGCATCATCAATTGATTGAATAAACAGTGTTTAGTCTACCGCTTATTTCCGTACTATTCCCTCATATTTCATAGAACTTCAAAAGTGAGCTTATTTTGGCTTGAGGCAAAAAAATACTTTTTTACGATTTGACCAAATACATCTCGTAAAATATTTTAGCGATCATAAATATGTAAACAATTGCTTCTAAATGATAAACTGTTGACGGTAAATTGCTGGCGATGAATTGCGGGCGTAAATTTCCGGACGCCGTTATAGCGGATACTACAGCAAAAATAACATGAGTGTGTTTTATGTAAAAACGAAAATGAGCATTCTAATATATATTTTTTAACCACGCATTTAACATACATATGTACATATATGGAAAGCCTAAGTTTATTCTTCACTAACCTACATACAAGACAGTCATTTAATATACAGCGGTGGGCTGCCAATACGTTAATAAGGGGTTCGCTTAATTTTAAAAATAATTCTCGGTGTTCTAGGGAGGGAGTGAATTTTGTCATTCCTATGCATTTATATGCAATACTTTAATAAGCAATCGATAGTTACTTTATAAGTACACTTATAATATGTAACTATATGCAATTTATTGTAAACCAATGTTAATGGCTAATAATGTACTACTGTGTATACTGAAGCTGTCGTAGATAATATATATGTCAGAAATTGCAGATATTTACTTATTTAATCTGAAAATATTGTTTTCTCTTAAATTAACAAAGGGCTCGCCGGTCTTGGTAAAATTTAACAAGGGGCTCACTGGGCTTAGTAAAAAAAAACAAAGAGCCCCCAGCAGCCCACCCCTGATAATATACACCCGTTTTCATAAGCTTTTCTTTTCTATAAATAGTGGAGCGAAAGCGGTTCTGTATTTTTAAATGAAATCTGTTGCATAAATATAGTAATTAAGTATACACTGCGAAACTGTTAAAGATTTATTTTATAACTTAAAAGTCTTATTATTACTTCAAACAAATTATTTAATGTTAATCTAAAGATGATTCTCAATGAGACGTGAAACATGTCACAGCGAGTAAAACAGCCAGTGGAATAACAAAGTTATCAAATAATAATATTTATTACAATCTTATCTAATTTGTAATATAATCAAAAATTAGTTATGTACCTATCACTGTGTTTTTATGTACGTATTCGTGTGTTAATTTTGCTTTTCAACCGGCAAAATATATTCATATAATCTGCCTACATTTAATCCACCCACAAACACTTTGACAATTAACCATGCATGTAACTGCATACATGTAATTACAGATGCAAATGCATGTATGTGATTAACACAGTGTAAGAAGTACGTAGTGTGTTTGAATATCAGAAAAATATGTAAGTTACATTTTACATACAAAATATTATTACGCCATGATATAAATAAACTCGTAATTTCTTTATGATTGAGTTTCATTTATTGTGAGAAATTTCTACTTTTGTTTACGATGTTATACCCCAAGAATAAATTCCCACTAATAAATGTCATTAAGACCAATAACAGTTTGAATGAACTCGACTTAAAACATGTAGGTACAATAAAAACCATCGCTTACATGTTACAAAAACGTTTATTTAGGAATTTACAATCACCAATGTTTAATCACATACAATATTTAGTAGACAAAATTTTGAATTAATATAACCCACAATAACTATTATAAGACCTAGCTTGCTCACACGATTTAATAAAAGTTAAGAAAATTGATGCTTAACTCAGCGCGGAAACAAAATGGATTTTAATTTTTGTCGAAATGGAAAAATATCAGTTCTTTCATCTCGGACGGAAAACCACAAAAGAAAAAAGATACAAGTGAGTTTAGAACTAAACGTCTCTGGAGGCAAGTTCCAGTACCAAAAAGTGTTCCTCACACACGTTGTGTTCGGATCGTGTCCCAAAAAGCAAGAAGAAAAGAAACAAAAATCGCATTGTGTATCGAAAAACAATGTTGCCATTTCAGGCCATACACAATAATACAATTGATATTATGGGTTTCATGATAACAATATTTAAACACAAATAATTTAGTTACAAATTTTAAATATCTGCCAGTTTTCATCACAAGAGTGGTAGTGCAGCGTGTGACTATAAACCATACCGTATAACTCTCTTTTTGTATCCTAAAGTGTAACTCTACTAAAACGCAAATTGCCTACAGCAGCTACATAACGTTTGCTACAAAAGTCTAAATTATGTTTCCTTTTCTCAAAAACTCGAACTACAGCTAATATTTTTTGATTTGTTATATAAAGGTTCACATTCACATCACAGTTCAAATCCCGTAGGTCTAAACTTAGTTCTGACAATTCTTGGAAAGCGTAAGACATTAATACAAAATTTGAAAATTAAAAGTTTTCATATAATTTTTTGTGAATATTGATTTGAAACATTAAAAATGCCAAGAAAAGGGTGCCGGAACGCCATTTCACCACGTTAGATGAAAAAAAGCAATGCTTACAAGTAATTAAACTTTGATATGTACTATGTACCTTTAGGATTTTTTTGATTATGTAACAAAATATCTGCAGGAAGAGAAAGAGGAAAAAATCGTTAGCTTTTTCAAGTAAACCAACGTGCTCCAGGGAATACCAAAGGTATGATTTCATTTATATGCCCAATTAGTAAAAAATACACAAAAGGTTAGATTAATGTTCAATGAATGTTAAAAGTCTGATGGAATTATTCATAGATTGAGTATTTGGAATATATCAATCAAGGCATGCTAAGAACAAAAGTAAACAGTTGAATTGTTTGTATATATTCTTCAACTTTTAGTTAATACAAGACCGATTTCGCTTAGCCTTTCGATTCCACGTACAATAAAATTAAACGCCTTTGAATATTTACGATCTGTCACTTACTATGATGATTCGCTGCTAGCAATCAGTATTCATACACATTGTAGACCAATTATTGAAATTGGAAATTTATGTCGCACGTGAGAATTATCCTTGTCCCGGTGACTAAGTATTCATTGATTTAATTCTTAAGCCTTTTTTTTAAATTTTTCCTAGTCTTGTCATAAGTTACGGACTTAATTGTCATTTGTAGACGAACGACATCCAATGTCATGACTTAATTTGTTGCATTATTAAGTGAATGAATATGAAAATATTTTAATTTGTAAAATTCACGAAGATGACATCAATATTGTATACTTTCAAAAACTTCCCCCGGGATTTTTATCAATATGTTTATCGAGCTATTGAGATGTGAATTGAGACAATTAGCAAAATAGTAAAACTTTTCTATTGGACCTAAAGTAGAATCACGTTATAATTTAGTGTTTTTGTGGATTGGATATTTTTATTTTAAGAAGAAAACACTATTGCAGTATATATTACCTAAGCTCACTTTACATTTACAATACTACGACATGAAGAATATTATATTTCATATAACTATTATGTTTTTCTAAAATACCGCTTGGCTAACTTCACTTCTCAATTATTCTTTTGAACGTAAGTCAAATACTCTCAATCTTTCATCACTTATCTACTAATAATACATTGAATAATTGACCAAAAAATAGTATACCGAACCTAAACACTTGTTCTCAATGTGATATGGGCAGTTGATAAAATAACAGCCCTCGAAAAATATCAACCATTAATTGTATTCATTAAGCATCTATATGCTTTATTGTTTTGACAGTATGGTTTTAAAAAAATGGAGTTATGCCGTACTGATATTTCGAAAAGTAAAGCAAAATTTACTACAACGCGCGGTGGAATAGTGTGCGTTTGAAGTTCCAAAGGATGTTGTATGCACATATCCTAGATAGACGCGTAGAATATTATTTCCCCCATACGTGCATATTATATTTACCATGTCTTTCAACACAGGATATGTTGGGTTAGGTTAAGAAAACTCGTTGAAAGTTTATCATCTGACAATAAGTAGGTAAGTACGTGCTTTAGTCACAAAATGGCGATGTATAGAGTACAACCATTTGTCAGGTTCATCTTTACATTTGAAATTATTTACAGGTATTTACCAGGCATTGATAGATCGTCCATGTTGTCTATGGGTAGTCATTTGCGTTTGATGAACTATAAAAAAATATGACGTATTACAGTTATTGAACCACAAATCAGATTAATGTTGCCACATTTTTTGTTATTTTTGATAATTCATCATATTTTTCTGCGTGATTATAATAAATCGATAAGTTTGAATTAATCTTAATAAATATAGCCCTTACAAGAAAACGAAATTAATTTTCGACGAAATGTTATTTCGAAATGTGAAGAATATGGACTCCTGTGGAAAGGGTTACGAATACTCATTGAAATTAAATGATCGAATATTTTAAAATTTTAAAATTTTACTGTACCATTTTGAATTCAAGACATCACATACATCCATGCCTTCGAACAGAAATCCATAAATCGATTGAAAAATCAATCTACAAAAAACTGTCCGTTAACACTCGACCACGCAGCAGGCATATACTATACCCAACATATGTATAGACATGTGTATGCATACAATACATAAAGAAGTATTATACATGTGTAGCCTGTGTGGTCGAGTGGCCAACGTCGTTGGCTTCGGCTACGGAGGTCACGGGTTCGAATCCCAGTACGAACAGCTTTTTTTGATCGAGTTTTCGATTTGTGTTCGAAAGCATCGATGTTTGTGATGTCTTAAAAAATCCCTCTCACCTTTCCAATCATTCAATAACTGGGCGTAGCGTGAGCGACAAGTTAACCACTAGTCCTGTGCTAGCCTTATCCTTCTATCCGTACTACTCTCTTGAGAAAAAAGAGGTTGAGCGACTGAGTAACAAACAATTTTTGAAGAAAACGTTCTGTTGACATACCTCCATTATGAAACCATATGGATCACATTGGGAGCGGACATGGATAAAAAAAATACAATCACATTCAAAAACAATGAGGTAATAATTTTTGTATCCACGTCCGCTCCCAATGTGGAGCGTATGGCCTCTTAATGGAGATATCCAGTGGTGTAGTGGTAAATAAATAGGTACCAGGTCGGTCATTGATTTCTTCCCTATTTTTTTTATATCCGTCCGAAGTATAAAAAACCACAAGTTTTAGCAATTAAATCATTACAAAAAACCGGGGCTGTGGAGTCGTGTTAAAAAAAACGGCTCCGACTCCGACTCCAGTTTAAAAATAATTAACGACTCCGAGGAAATTTTTCAACAATTTCATTTTAACATATATATATGTATACCATCAGATCATTTTTAGTCAGCCAAGCATGCAATGTCAACACTTTGGACCATTTTGTTTGAATACACATAATTAAATATATTTTTCAAAAAAAATCGAGCCGCTCATTTTTCAAGACTCCGACTCCGACTCCACAGCCCTGCAAAAGACGTTTAAATTAAGTAAAAGTCAAAAAAGTGGCATGGCTAATTTTCAGATGCCAGGTCGCCGACCTGGCCCCACTACACCACTGGAGGTATCTCAACAGACTTTTTTTTCTACGAGAATAAAGAATGCTAATAATAAACTCTTATAAAACAATATATTACGATATTTTTTTATCAACTTCAATAACTATTACTACAATATTTTATATACACAGTTTTGGCTATATTTATTAAACAACATACAATTCGAATAAAATATACTTTTCTTTTTGCCTCACCGTGTACGTATTGAGTTAAGCAATGCATGTTATTTCTGCACGGTTAGTTTAAGTACCCACGTAAAATCCTTTATGAGGTTTAAATATGTTTTTGGAAAATTCTTTTGTTTAAAAAAATCTAGCTTAAATTATTTATTTATAAAGCAAGTCATCCACGATATATTTTCACATCTTATGCGCCAAGGAGAAGCGTCTCATTTAAAGTTATGGCTTATGTAAAGCCACATGTTTTCAAACCATGTTTACTTAGGAATAATAATTAAAACACTTACATAAATAAATGAAATTAACTATTTATTTATTTCGTTCTGTTATAACTACTACCATACATTGCAAATTTCGATCACTCGTGGACTATATAAATAAAAATATTTTGATTATGTTTGCTCTCAATGTGGAGATTTAGACAATTGTTCATCTTTTCTCAACAAACTTTGTTCTTCGAGAACTTTATTGAATATTTCAACTCGTTTTGTCACTAACCACCTGGATTTTTACTTTTCTTATCTCCAAGCGTCTAAGCCAGTGGTTCTTAACGGGGGCGTTTAGAAGTCGGGGTGGCGCTGTAGGATTGCGAATGGACAATTGAGGATTTCAAATTAGTGAGCTAAAAAAAACGAGTTTCAGAGATATTTTAAGCAAAAAATATACGGAATTGAGGATTTCAAATTCCTCGGTGAGGGAGGGGGGGCGTTAGATAATTTATTTATGCAAAACGGGGCGATTCTTTCAATACGATTAAGAAACACTGGTCTAAAATCTAATTGCACAGATTTCACTCGATGAATAGTTAAAAGCTATTGATGATGAACTGGATTATTTAATTTAATTTATCATTAACTATGTTTTCACGTTTTCTTTTTTTTCTATATAGTCCTAATTTTAATACAGACAATATTTGGCATAACGGTTAACGGCCAAGGTGACATTTTTTTAAAACTACAGTTCGAGAAGAGATATCACAAACATCTGCGTGCAAGATTTTGATTGTTACAAAATATGAGAGGAAGAAACTAATTCATTTGTTTACTATGTACAGTAGATATTATACAAAAATATGTACAGAAACAAACTAAGGTACACTTAAGGGGAATTATTTTATTATTAAACATGGTATTAAATCATGAAGTATTAATGTTTGATTATTTTACATGTTACAGAGAATTACGAAATCCCGGGACCGGTTGCTGCATCGCCAATTCAATCGGGATCTCAAGGCTGCAAGCCTTAGTATGGATGCTTTGGTTTCTTGATTTCATCCCATATGATTCAAACAAAAACTGACAGCTTTGCAAAAACTACTAAATAAACTGATTGATTAGAAAACCAGTTCGCGTAAACTTGTACGTGCTAAGCAGTAACAATATTTTCAAATAAACCTAAATTTAATGTTTTCAACGCATTCATTGATGTATACTCACGTTTGAACTATATTATATATCATTGTTTTATTTGTAAAGATGGCGATTTTAAATAATAAAAATAAACAATACTAACAAGGGCTTTTCTGTTTTCAAAAACCCGTTTTTTTGCTAATTTTGTGTCATTCGATAACCGGTTTATCAACTTCGTAACCGATCAGTGGACGCTTGGTGTTTTCTTAAACCATATTTTCTGAAGAGTAACACCAAAATATTTCTGGTTGTGTGTTATTATGTATATAAATAAATAAACAACATAAAAAAATTGAACCTTTTCTCGCTATTTTAATTGAATAATCCATTTTTTGTAAATCTTTGAAAACCGGATAAAACCGATAAAACAATATTGACAATCGAAAACCAGTTTTTTCAAAAGTCGGTTTTTGTATAAGCCCTAATACTAACTCTAGTATGTGAAACTGGATTACCAAATTGATAAAACCGCCTTTTGAATGTCGTAAATTTAATTTACCGACTATCCCTTCTTGTGTCAAGTCAATCGATATGATTCCTTTGAAATCATGCCAGAAATATTAAGTTCCACTAAATATTTTTTCTAAGCTATCTTCTGAATATCTTCTTGCTAGTCTTGGAGTAGCTTTCTTGGTTTCTGACAGAACACAATTTGACGGCCTAGTTCCTAATTAATGAAAAATTGTGTTTTTTTTTAATTCGAATGTTTAAAAGTTTGAGATTCGCATGTCTCTTGCAAGAGATGAAAAGGCCTCATTGCGTGTTTTGTAGGGCGTAAAAGATTCTCAAAGCGTTTCCAAGACATTCTGAAATCCCTTTGACTTGCCTTCACAAGCACCCACTCTTTTTAGACATCTCACATATAAACTTCAAATTCCATTTTTTCAGTCACTCACTTCATAAATACTTTGTGGAAATTACTCAGAAGTTGTAGAAATTCCTTTTACGATTTTTATTCTCCAGTAATAACTGAATTTATGGATATGAAATAACGCAAAGAATATATCCAACGTAAACAACTTATTCCGTAAAGCAGACAATTATTATTGTTTATTTTTCGATTAAAAACAAACTGTTCAAAATGTTTAGCAAACGAATATATAATATTTTGGAATGATTGACAATGTTATGATTCTATTCTAAAAAAAACAAACGTAAATTGTTCATAAAGAAATATTTATTGTAAATATTTAAAATTTTCATCACAGTAAACAAGAAAGATTTATTGAATATTATTGATTATTTATACATATGTTATATCATCGTCTTTGACTTCCATGATCCATTGGGTTCAAGTCTAGTAAATCTAGTACGAACTTAATTTCCAAGGCATAGATGTTTGTGATTTACAAAAATTCTCTTCCACAGCCTCCCAATCGTAAAATAATGGAGAGCGATTAATTAACCACCAGTCCTGTCCTAGCCCTATCTTTTCTATCCAGTATCTAGAGGTTAAGCAACTGAATAACAAGCAGTTATTGTAGAAAACTTTTGTTGAGTTACCTCCATTTGGAAGCCATATGCTCTACCAGTGGCGGCCGGTCAATGTGACATTGAATCAATGCATCCCTTGTATATACAGGGGTGGTTATATTTCATGAAATATTTAATATTCAAACATAACATTTATACCATTCACTCGTTTTAAATTCTTCATGTATTTATTGTCTATAATAAATATTAAAAATTGTCTATAATAATATAAATACACTACACCCTGGTGCCCGCTTAGTTAAATACTGACCGTTTTGTATAAAATACTGACCACATATACACTAGCCGTTCATAAAACTTACAAACCGTTCATTTTGTGTATTACTGATAGCTCATCAAATTTACGCACCAAATAATACTAGTCTAAGCTTATAGTTCAATTTCTAAGCAATAAAGGCTTGACTACCATTTTGATATGGTATTGTGTGCCAGTATTGTCTGCATTTGATTGTTATATGCACCCCACAGTGTGGACAATAAAGCGACAACTTGACCAATGGATTCAGTTCTTGTATGGGAATCGACCCGAGGCTTGTTAATTATTAACAATGTCACCGCTGTGTGATGCCATGAATGATATCTGCATTGAATACAAATTGGTTGATACTGAACAACCCATCATAATATGCTGTCCAGGTATACGCGCACAAGACAAATGCGCACGCGACAATGTACACATAATACAAACGCGCACATTCACGCATGCTTACAGATGCACTGAAGATTATAAAGATATAAATTGTAAATAAGAAAAGTGTCATGGTTAAATATAATGTATTGTCGTCATACAATCAAAAGTGACCAACTGCGAAAATGGTAGAATAAAGATGAATGTCTCAACGGGATTGGATTGTAATATCGATTTTAGTAAGAAATTGCCATCAGCATCAGAACTTAATAAAAATACATACATAGGTTATGACTTAAATAATAATCATCGAATTAAAATTGACTTTTAAAGTGTTCACTTTAAATACTTGGTGGAAAAGAATTACACAATAACAAAATAAAACACTATTCTATAGTATTACACTTTTATTTTATATGCCCAGGACCAGTTTCGTTCATGATGATCATGATGATCAGAAAATACATTTATACAGTTCCAAGTATACAGAACAAATAAAAATAATAAAACATTTTTAGTACTTTTTCCACATAAAATTTATTAGATCAGGACCGGTTTCGCTCATGATGAGCATTGTCAACTGATAAGAAAAACAATAAAACAGTGATATTTATACAAAAGTTAAGTGATAAAAACAAGGTATGACAAACAATTGGTATTACAACCTAGCAAAAGAATTTAAGTAAAATACAAGGAAAATAAGCTATAAATAACAAGTTGAAGACCATTTAGCAATGAAACTATTATGACAAAAACCAATTAGGTATGAATTATCATTACCAAAGTAAAAACCAACAATTAGTGTATATAATAAATAAATCTTAATGTCTGTCAACCAAATTGAGTTTGGAAAATCCAGTAGAGTTTAATAAATAAATTGTATGTGGAAAAAGTACTAAAAATGTTTTATTATTTTTATTATAATGCCATTCCACCAAGTATTGACAGTGAACACCTTAAAAGTGATACAGAACAAAGTAAATTTATCAGGGTGTGACAAAAAAATGCTAATAGAATTTACAGATAAAGTTACAAAATATGAATATGAAGTGGCACTAAATTGACAATAAATAAATGTTTTTTTACTATATATTATTAAATACTTATCATTATAATTAAACTATTCATTTAATTGTAAGTTGAATTAGTACAAAAGAGGAACTTACTGTATGTTAATTTCTTAAGATCGACCTAGGTGCTAAAAATCATTCCTGTTAAAACTTGAAAAATCATGATAAGCATATTGACTTTTTCTGCTTAAGAAGGGCGTAGTTTCCAATATTGATAGTTAGTGAGATAAAAAATAAACAGCTTTCAAGATAAATCTTCTCAATTGCATCATTTTAAATTGAGGCTAGTTTCAATAAATTTAATTCTACGAATGTTTCTAATAACAATGAAAATGACAAAGTGAATAATGCACTTAAATTTTAATTTCATTACCGTATTGGTAAAAGTTGGTAGGTAACAAATTTACGGAAATGAGATTAGTATACAATGATATTCTTAGATATCAATTCATTCTATAACAGGGATGACGAACCTAGACGTGTTGTGGCACGTTTGAAAATTTGGATGGCACGCGAACGATTCCCAAGCTCAAATTTTTATTTAACTGCTTGGGCACGCCACACAATCGAGAAATAATATTTGAGAATTTTCGACACGCGGACCGAAAAAGGTTCGCTATCCCTGGTCTGTAAAAACTCAGCTGGTGTATTTATTGTACCAAAAAGGCAAAAGGACAGTATATTATATATTATTATTAATGTCTCATTTTATTTGTGTCAGATTGGCATAAATATATCTATATTTTGGTATAATGACACGTAAAAAGGGATATTGAAGCTAGAGTTTGTATCTAAAAATATCAAAATTTCATTTGTTGTTTATTACTTACTACATTTTCCCCACTACGGTGACGTTTTTATATTTTCTTCTGGCAGCTTAGATTGTCATCTCTCATGAGTGCATGATTTTCTTATTATTGTCTCAGAACAGTACAAGAAACTTTTGACATGGTTTTGTAGTACATGATAGTAAATATAACAATATTAAAAATAATGTAGTCTTTATTTGAGTTTATAGATTATATTCTTCAAAAACCATACTTATCCCGGTCCAATATTCAAAATATGTTTTAGCTCTACAACAAAATTGCAAAACTCCCGTCTTCAAGGAGACGGAGTGACCGGTGGTCGTGAGCGGTCTTTGAAAGGAATCGACCCCAGGACATTAATTATTCAAACCTTCCCCACAGTGCGTCCTGCGTCTTGTCAATAACGGTGAGTTGGTCATGTCGTATGCCATATTCTATACATAATGCAATATTATATGGATACAGGGGTTTACCTTGTGTTATATATTCAACATTATACAAAACATTATTTTTGCATTGAAAGTGTGAAAACGTGAGCTTCGTTTAAAAGCTGCTTTAAAAATCATAAATATTGCCACAGTCTGTGTTATCGACTGTCAATAATTTGTGATCATAAGAGTTTCAATTATAACTGTCATAGTTAACTCTTAATTATCAGACTTTTCATTAATTGTATATAGTAAATGTCAAAAAACTATGGATTTTGTCACAGTCTGTATTATCGAGAATCGAGATGCAATAATATACGACCGTATTATATAATTCTTATTTTTAAACTTTGTTGTTTAAACTACTTTATGTTACTTACTGTATGTCTTGAGTTGACGAAATCAAAGAGAGTGCAAAGCGACTCGGTACGGCACGAGAATATCAAATGGTGTCCTCCGCTATTGTGTCCGGATTCCGTCCAATTCTGTGATCCCAAAGTCCCGGGATTTCTGGATTGAGAAAATTAAACACGGAATATTTTGAAACACGGTTTTTTGGCAAATCCGTAAATTCTAATGATTTTGGGTTCGAAAATTCTTGAAAGAGCTAAAAAAAGAAAAACGAGTCATGCTGATAATTTGTGCAAATCGGCAAATTTCTGGATTTTTGAAATTTACATGAAATTGTTGACATATCCTATGATTTCATAATCGCTGACTAAAAAAAATGTCAATCCCAATTTATACACGATTTTATGTTCAGTCATCAATCCCGGAATAAAATTTTAATTACTGTTTTATTTATTCGTAAACGTTTCGATGATCTGATGACGCTTCTCAACGAGGCGAGACACGTGTCACAAGTTGTAGCACAGCAAGTGGAATAGCAATCTATCAAACTTAATTTAATATTAAAAATTAAACTACCACAAAGTTACCGCTGAATCTATCAAAGACATTATCACAATTATATCAAATGGGATTTTTTTTACAATACACTTTACAATATCAACAATAAACATAATACATAAATAATTCTGTTAAGCTCTTGTGTGAAGTGGGGATAAAGATTTCTTCCCGATCCGTATGCCCAAGGAATAATGATATCTGAAACATTTCAACAAAACCGATCCTGATCTATAATAAATAATGTGAAATTAGTGCAAAAAGTTTTTTATTCTTTAATATTGTAACTTATCAAAGTTAAAGTTAATAAATGACGTATCTGTGTTTATTTATTACATGCTGCCAGAAATACTGTTTATACGTAAAGACATAAATAATGAATTAGGTCTGATGGCACGTCTTCTTTGTCACGCAATACCTAAACATAGAGCCAATTTCACATACTTATTACTAGTAAATAGCTAAGAAATATCGAAAAAAAAAATATTTAAACTGCTAAGCAGTCTTACTATTTTATTTGTCAGTTTCTACCACGGTTAATTCAATGCAAAAACTATTCGCGATGGACAAGTTGATTTTAATGCCGGACTGTACTTTTGGCCGTGGGACGTTAATCACGCTCTGTAGGCCTGTCCTGAGGTGGAATACGAACGAGCAGAACTGTTTGCTGTGTTCCGTCCTCACGCAAGACCAATAGTCCACACTAACTCGGTTACAATTAAGGCTGTATTTACGGTATTTGAAAAATTGGCTTATTTTAAATTTAAAACTTTGCTAAATCGCTATAACTTTGATTCTTTATTAGAGTCAATAAATTTTACTGAACGAAAAGCTTTCAGTATGAGGATTATACACAGGATACTTATTATCAACTCAATTTAAGTAGATGAGCTAGTTCGTCACACTTTTTTTTGTTTTGTTTTCATTCTCACTTATACATACTTTGAATCTGTCCCGTGCTGTTCTGCTCGGGCTATGAATTTGATGGGTATGGTATTTTTATCTGTAGATTCCGTTGTGGAAGATGCCATAAAACGTTGTCTGCATATATAATGGATGGTGGTTGAAAACCAACATGTTTAGCTGAAGATTCCAACCCCGTACTGCAGCGTAAATACATGATGCAACGATGATTCTATAAGTAAAACGCATAATACATCATTAAACAAGTGTTTAATACCTATAATTACACTTTGTGGTTGAATGGTGATGTTCTAAGTTCGATTTTAAATAAGTAATACGTATGCTGCGTGTTAGGAGCGGACGTGGTTAAAAAACAGCCGTCGCGTAGCAAATAGAAATAAAGCAAAATCTATTTCCAGGAAGTTTACGATTATATGCGTGGGGTAGTTTTTCAGGGGTTGAAATGGTGCTCGCTACAGCCTAGGCTTGCAGTTTTAGAAGCAATCGATTTTTTTATTACGCACAAGCGAGTATCGCTTACATGTTGTCCATTTAATTATTTAAAAAAGTCTATTTTTCTTAAAAGGTTTCTAAAACACGCACATCCACGGTTCATCAATTCCTTATTCATGGTATTCATTGATTTTGTACAATCACCATGCGAAATGGCTTCCTTCTCATTGGTAGGTATATATTTTTTCTCAACCTTATCAATTATTAATTATAATTTCACTTTTCAACCTTATATTGTATTGCCTATGGTAACATACATATAAACCTCGTAAACTGTATCCAAATAAATATCGAGTAAATTCGTGCGTTATATTTTTTTCGATTTGCAACTGCGATCATGTAGTCAATGAATCAATCTTAAATCTTGGAGAAAAGACATTAAAAGTTATATCTGAAAAACTTTTCGTTACATAATCTTTACTCTTTTTATAGATCATTAAAACAAAAACCAGTTTCACTCTGCTGTTGATCATTTAAAATTGATTCAAAATATTAATCAAGCAAAATGGTGAAACTAGTTGGATAAGATATATGAAACAAAAGGATACACATATATTTTAAAGTAACTGGATATACTACCAAACTTCTTTGTGATTTAGACTCGATTATTAATCTTATATGCCGATTTCACTATGTTGGAATGTTTCAATTTTTTCAGCGGATAATTACTATAATTGCTTATCTTTGACGTTTAAATGAAAATTATGTCTGAATAAAAAAAGGAACAGAAAACATAATAACAGAAGAAGGTCGCATAGCAACCGTTTCCATACCATCCGTTGGGAATTAAAATCTTACTTTTAACATAACTTGAGAATGATACGTCGTATAGAGCTTAATAAAAACAGTTAAATTAATTCATTCTTCAGGACTTTTTTAGCACTTTAATTATATTTCATGTTAACAGTAGGGAATCCAATCCCGGGATTCGGGATCCCGGGATCCCGTTCAATTTTCTGATCCCGAAATCCTGAGCAAATCCTGAAAACTAATAGGATTTTGGAAAAGAAATCGACTCTCGGAGATAATGTATGGAAAAAGTATACCAAATCGAGGATTTTAAATTCCTTGGTGAGCTAATCCCAATCCCGGAATCCCGGGGAAAGGCTCCGGGATTGGATACCCTAGTTAACAGAGCTCATCGTTTCTATTTTTTTTGCAACGCGCATATCTTGTCTATTTTAAATTATAATTATATAATAAAGTATACTTAATTTAACATTCGCTTTCATTTGACAAATAGTGTACTGTTTCAAGGCAGTGATTTTTGTGAGGTGTTTTGAGATGTAATTTAAAATTTCAAATAACACTAGGTTAATATAATAAAATGAGATCCATTTTTTGGAAAATTAATGCTAGGTCATTTTTCTATATTGTGAAATCACAATTAAGAGGCTTCAGTAGCCTGAGGCGTGCTTTCTGAATATCATACTGTTTCATGTCTGACCATTCACGTTTACGTCAGGGATGTATGTAATATGCCACAACGCTGTTCTGACCGTGACGTAGTGGTGGCGGTTTCCAGAACTAATATGAAACCAACACTGGCTCTAAGGAAAGGATCAAGTGACGTGACATATCGTTCAGCTTACAGAAGGCAGAGAGTACGTCCGAAATTAAAATGATTGACACATCATTAAAAAAAGTAATGCACCGTTGATTATAATAGTTCAAGAGACCACGAAGTAATCTGGTGCATTGGAGATTTGTGGATAGTCAACGAATTTGTTATTTATGTTACTAGCTGATTAGTCAACTGGTTGTGATTATTTTAGTTTGCTCCCGGAATTACACGTGAATACAGGAAATAAAAAGATACTAAGTACCAAAAAAAGAAAATAGTGAGTATGCAGAAATTTTCTATGTGTCACATAGAACATTTCTGCAAACTCACTTATTTTTGGGTACATGGTTCCATTTTATTTCTTGTATTCTGAAATCACGCCTCACTCTCCTGAAACGTCTTAATTATTGTGATTTTACAACGTAACGTAAGTGACGTATCATTAGTTTTCTAAAAATGTTTCTTATTTCATTATTTTGACCAAGTGATATTGGAAATTTTAGAATGATTTATAATGAATACGCATTGGAGAATTATCTATCATCTGTACTTATTTTAAGCCACTAAAATAAACGTAAAATGTCACGGTAAATGGGCGTACGTCATCATTCGGTTGAGGAGGGCATGAGTGTGTACTAGGGTATCCAATCCCGGAGCCTTTTTACAACCCCGGGATTTCGAGATTGATTAATTTTGAATCCCGGGATCCCGGGAACCCGGGAACCCGGAATTGAGATTTTTTCACCAAGGAATTTGCTATACTTTTTCCCGGAATCTCACGGAAACTCGTTTTATTTTTTTTTTTAGCTCACCGAAGAGTTTGAAATCTCCGATTTGGTATACTTTTTCCCAGAATCTCACAGAAACTAGTTTTTTTTTTTAGCTCACCGAGGAATTTGAAATCTCCGATTTGGTATACTTTTTTCCAGAATCTCACAAAAACTCGTTTTTCTTTTTTAGCTCACCGAGGAATTTGAAATCTTCAATTTGCCAATTTCGTATAAATTTCGAGAATTTGTTTAAAATTTCTCAATCCCGAAATCCCGGGATCGCGGCCATCTCAATCCCGGAATTTCGGGATCAGAAAATTGAACTGGATCCCGGGATTGGATGCCCTAGTGTGTACCCCCTTCCTATAACCTACTACTTTTTTACCATTGTTAATTTTAAACAAATAATATGATTGATTTTGGCCTGACCATGAATATTAATGTTTAATTGAACATACAGTGAATTTTAAACTCGACACATTTTTAAATGCCAAATATACGAATATTCTAAAAATTTGCTGTTTAAAAAAAGTTTTTTTTTCCGTGTGAGGGCTATATACTGAAAACATTTATGCCAGAAGGGGGAAGATATTCTGTTATAATTAAAATAGACAGACTTATCATTCATTCAATATTTTAGTACCAAAATGATAAAAAGAGTTTCTCCGGGAATCGAACCTGGAATATAGCATGTTTGGAGAGGGCAACGTGTGAGGCTGAGGTGTGAGTGTTTTGAGTACCTACTACCAACTTAACGACTAACTACTCACATCTGAGAGTAAGCCGGAAAGTACATTACACAATATTGCGTAGTGACACCACTGATTCTCGAACGTTCTCTAAAGCAATGTTAATAAATAATTAAAAAATAAAATCATTGAAAATCGGTTAGGGTACTTGTCAAATAAAAGTATGCTTACAATGCTTAAAATTGCATTACCAACAATTCATGGTAAACAACGAAAACTTATAGTTCGGTGATTCATCCGAACATAAATTCTCCGAACACGAATTCTCCGAACAAGAATACTTCGTACACAGAATCTTCCGTACATAGAATACTACGTACATTAAATAATTTAAATACAAAAATCATTATTCGGTCTCGGGTTTTGATCACAGAGTAATTCTATGAGCCGGATTGTGTTTTGTATGTAACGGTTAAAATGAAAATAACATTTTGCAAATATTGATTTGAAACATAAAAAAATCAAAGAAAAGGGTGCCGGAACGCCGTTCCACCGCGATACATGATAAAAAAGCCCTGTATACAGCAATATAATTATTTTCTATAATATTTTTAACACTTCTCCGTTAGAAAAAATATATTACACTTACTTCATTAGTAAAAAATTGCAATGGCGTCATTTTACCCTTAAACAAAAAAGCGATTCAGAAAAATGCAATTCGTTCTTGGATATAAAAATCCGATACCGGGGTGTGAGGCCAGAACGATAGTGTAAACTCATTTTAATCAACAACAAAAAATGGGAAACTACATTTGTCAAGTCGTTTGTAACGTAACGTACATAAATGATTTAGTCATATGCGAGTCAAGCTATCGATGATCAGACAGTTATCGATGACTGTCATATTATGTTAAGAGCACTACACTAGATACCTGCCATTTGTGATTATTAAGAGCCGCTGCTGGAGGCCAAAATCTTCAAAATTATGATGATGGCTATACTTTGCTGAACTGGTGTCATTCATTCAGTCATTTATTTTGAATTGAAAAAATATGGTGTATTTTTTGAGGATCGAGGCCGTCAAAGGGTGCTCTAAATAGTTATTATTGTCGGAAAATTATCTATATATTATCAGAGACTATAGAAAGAGAAATATTTATAGTATATGTATTTGTTATAGCTTTGGAAAACTGTGTGATTTTGCGTTATGCGTACAGTGTCGTCGCTGGCGGTAGGCCCTAATGAGAAGGGTTGAATAGTCAGTCACTACTCAATACTACCCCCTACGCCAGGCGGGTATAATCAGAATTTTTGTTATATAAAATCAAGAGCTCACATATTTTTTTAGAATATCAAGTTAATGCCTTCGATTTTATACCAGAAAAGCAATAATTAATGTTGGTGACGGTAAGTTTTAAAAGTAGCAAAGAAAATAAAACCACGGCTGACTTATGTATGCATTTGAAAATGGTCCTTCTTCGACTTTACGATTTAAAAAAAGTTTTTACGTATTTTGACAAATCTACTAAATTACATAACTTTTTTTATCTAAATTTTATTTTAAATAAAGTGATGGAGTCTCTATATTACGTATTACTGCTGGTGAAGGATTGTCCATTCAAGTCGAAAACCGTTACATAAAAGAAAAGGGTTTTGTGTATATTTCTTTCGTTTTTTGAGACTCATTTTTGCAACACCATAATATTAACACTTTTTTAATGTCCAAAACAGAAAGCTTTTTCATGCCATATTGCTCACATATAGGAAAGCGATTATGATAGATTAGAATTTGGTGGTTTAATATTTTTTCATTTTATATGTTTTCCACTATATCGAGTCTCGTATGTACAATACAAATACATATTGTTATTGAAGCGTTATAAAAGATCCATGTCCGTTCTCAAGGTGGAGCTCATGTCCTTCTAATGGAGGTATTTCAACATTTTTTCTCTTCTAGGAAAACTGTTTGTTACTCAATTGCTCAACCTCTTTTTATCAAAAAGAGTAGAGATAGAAGGATAGGGATAGGGATAGAACTGCACTAATAGTTAGCTGATCGCAGAGTAATAAAGGATAAGTGGGAGGGAATTCAAGACATCACATACATCCATGCCTTCAGACAGAAATCCATAAATCGATTGAAAGATTAATCTATAATAACAATCCGTACTGGGATTAGAACCTATGACTTCCGTGTTCTAAGTCAACGACGTTGACACTCGACCACGCAGTCGGCATTTTATACATATTAAAGTATACTTGAATGATTTTAAAATTAAAATCAAAGTATATTTGAATACATATATCGACACCTTTCTCGTAGAAGTTGGTACAAAGAGAATCTTTGTCTTGAATAACAGAAGATGCAATGATTACATCAGTTTTTCAAATAAACATTTTTAAAGGTAATTATTATTAATGCTGATTAAAGGCAGGTTATTGACCTTGTCCCTTGATTTTAAACTCTTATTTGTATCAACATATATATTTTGATATCACTTACCAACTTCTGTCAGAAGAGTGACGATATTATTTGTCATTATTAAGACAGTTACACTAAGAAATGCAAGATGCCCACTTTATTAGATGCTCAGTTACTTTTGGTTGAATAATAAATGATGCAAAAAGATTAAATAATTGACTGCACCGCGCGAGAGAGCAGCCCCCATTGCGTGTGATTTTTCGCACCCCATACATTTTAATTACGGACCCCATTTTTTGTTTCACACTTCCACAAGGAGAGCTCCACAAAGGACAGTGAGTGCGGAAATTCTACCAGTCACTACCCTCGAAAATCTTAGACCTGTGAAATCATTTTTAAATCATCAAATAATTTTAAAATGGTTGGCTTAAAGATGGAAATCATTGTTCATATTATAAACAATATATAAATAGATGTGCGCAATTGTAAGATATTATGATGATAAAATAAATCATTGATGGGAAAAAATAGCAACGTATTTAGTTCTAGAGTTTTTATATTATTAGTTGATAGCTATTTCGGCGTTCGCCATCTTTAAACTTACATTTTGCTTAGCTAATATACTGGCTCCGAAGAGATACACAAAACATCTTGTTATTCACACTAAAATCCCAATTCATATTACAATTATACTATTACGCTTATTAAATATGACTTTAGTGCTTCGAAGAACGATAAGTAATATTTCTTATCGTTCTTCGAGTTAGTTTAAACATAGTTCTGACGATGGCGAATTAAAATAAATACATTGTATTTATTTTTCACCCACTATCCGATCCTAAATCAAGTATCCTAACAAATTGAAAGAGATGTTAAATGAATAAATTACAACTAGTTCTCGCGAACAATTTCTGTTTGGAAGCTTCATTACGAGTCTATACTATCCACGTCATGAAATAGTGAAAATATTTGATTTAATCCAGTAGATGTCAAAGATTTCAGTCCACGGCACCTTATTGTATTTAGCTTTCCACGGTTCCTTGTTGCTATTGCGATTCTGCCGTTCATTACACTATTTCTCAAAATTTGGAATCAAACTAGATTCAGCTGTGCTCATTTTCCACATCATGTTTTCAACGATATTTGTTTTTATTACAGCTGTTGCCAAAAACCCAGCTTCGCGTAGTAAGTCGTGGGAAATGGAATCACTGAACTTTAGCACTCGGCAAAGTATTTTCTCCGTTGATTTTTTTTCAACGCCTGAAAAAATCAGTTTATCACTGGTACAAATCTATCACCGCATGTCTGGGATTATAAAAATTATAAAAAATTCTTTGGTGCTGATGGAAATTAGTTTTCCCCCGAAAACCATACGACCCATTTTGAAAATTATCGTCTTATCTACGTCAAAGAAGTATTTGAAAATGGACCACTATAGACAAGAGATAAAAGCTCCGGTAAGCTTTCAGAAGACTTAGGGCTTACATTTAAGAATGGTAAATAATAAAAATATTTTTTTCAAGATGTTAATTATTTTAATATTAATAGTGCAATGTATAAATTATATTAATCCATAACTTTGTTTGGATTGAAAAAAGAACGCAATGTGTGTATGTAAAAAACAACAAATGCACATACTCTCTTGATAAGTTATTGCTTTTGTTATGAGCATACTAGATTTTTAATTTAAAAAAGCACAATTTTCTTGATTATAATTAAATTAATTTCGTAAAAAAACCTTAACAAGAAAACAGATTTTTAAAAATGAAGAAATTGGGATTTAATTATATCGACTGTGGATATAAATAAATCATCATAATTTTAGGCTATACAGAAATTATAAAATATACTCAACATTAAGTGCACGTAGACTCATAAACCGGTGTTTAATTGACTTAATTGAATATTAATCTAATAAATTCTTTAAAAAGTCTTTTTTCTTGGTCGCAATTTTCACAGGCCCTTTTTTTTCAAACTTAAAAGCTAAATTTAAATAACGTGTATCAAGTTGTATTCAGTATGTCATAGAAAAAAGATGTCTTGAAAAAACCGTGGGTAACGTTCTTTATCCTTTCCACAATCTATATATATATATTTACAGCACAAAAACAGTGTTATCAAATTTAATTTTAACAAAAATGAAAACACTGTAAAATAATGCAGTAGAAAAAAATATATACATTAAAAACTGACAATAATGTCAACCGAGTAGGTTCCGACAGTCTACTGCAATAAAGAGAAAATAGTACTCTTTGAACTCACTCACGTCCTCGCTGAATATGTCGAGATTCGAAGAAATAACGTTAAACAATGTTAAAGCTCTCCCAATGGCAGGCATGGACTCTTACAAGCACAATCAGGAAAATTTAGTTTGATTTCCTCGCATAAATTGTAAAAAATATATATTGAGGTACATATCTCTTCGGACGTTTAAACTATTGAACTCGAGCATGTCTAAAAAAGCATCTATCAGTTGGATAATAGATAACGTCCACAAATAGGATATTAGTATAGGAATTAAATGTCTAAATTTTTAGAATCGTCGTAATCAAAGATAAAAATGAATCTTATCTCCTTGATAAATATAATTCCCTATGTCTTAAATATCCCATGAAGTATTCAGAAATTCATTGAAAGGCGGACCGCGATATATTTTACACCTAGCCCTTTTGTTTGGGGACCCGTTCGTTAACCCCCGTCCTACTATTGTGAAGATATCCCCCTCAACCAGTGGCGATGCATTTTTTTAAAAGTCTTCTACTTGCTAACATATTGCGTGTAAAGTTTCGGAGACATATTGCGTTTGTAGAATTTATGACTAGACGACGTTAATGTCGCAATAATCATTAGGTATTTTTAAGCTAATAATTATTGTCTGTTTAACCACAAATGATTCAGAATAAGATAAATCCGTGGCATCCGTAACATCAAGATTTTGGTGGAGGGACCGTGTGGTAACTAAACGCTCGTTAAAGGCGTTGATGTGGCGAAGAAAAAGAAGAAAGTATTGATTCCAGAATGCTAATTAACAATCAGTTCTCGCTAAAAAAACTTATGTTGAAATACTTCAAGCCATATGCTCCACATTGGGAACGGCCGGTGGAACATAGATTAGAAAAAAAGCTTGACAAGAAGTGAGTTCCGGCACCTTTTTTTTTCAAAAAAAGCACTGCTTCTTACACCCATTTTTTGTATTATATTCCTTTGGATTGTTGTTCGATAAGGGCGCAAAAAAGTATTGTGAAATTTTTGGTATCATTTTAAAAGTGCGCTCTGTGTTTTCAATGACTTTAAACTATTATAACACGGCCTGAAAGCATCCATTACTTACTCAAATGTTTGATAATAAATATTATCTCATTTTTTTCCGTATAAATGCATAATTTGTGATATACTTTTTCTACGTTACGGTTTGAAAAATGTACAATACGCATGTAAAACAATACCAACATATCTTCATTCCATATCATGCAATATTTCATACAGTGTCACCCCACTCTGCGTCATCAGTGGGATCTGTGTAAATTTCATTGAAATGGCTGTATTTTGTTTTAATTCAAAGGGCTGAATAAGATTTCACACGACTTACATAAAGGGCGCATTGTTTATTTGTCAAACGCAAAACGTCCGGTGCTTGATATCGTTTAAATTATTATTATTTTGGAGAAAGATCTTGTTCATCTCAATAATGGATTCACACATCTTTAGAAAATCTCCAGAAAACTTGTGATTCGTTTACGTCAGTGATGCGCAACGAGCTGAACAGTGGAGCCGGGCCAATTGTTCACCGGCCGCAAAGGGTAAAAGTTTTGCGGAATATGAAATGAATATTATATTATTTAGATTTAATAACAATTTTTATATTAGATACTTTAGCCTGTATTCACTCTAAATTACTTACACATAATGTAGAAGTAAATTAAATATAATTGCTTCTGAAAAGATTTACACAAAGCAAATTTTTGACAAATTATTTGTGGAAAACTTACTAAACTAAAATACGTGATTTTAAAACAATAATCTAAAAATACACTATACATGCAGTGCAAACAGTGTAGCATATATTGTTTATTCTCAAGAACTTTAACCGGAGCTGACACTAAAATAAATATCTTTTCCTTAACCTATATTGACAATTCATCAAGGTGTAAACTTTGTATTTAGTCTGTGTTTTATTATACAACAATAAAGGTCGCTTTAGCTGCGAGTTAACGTCAACTGTTTAGTTAGTATATTATAAATATAATAAATACACTCTCAATGTTTGATATTAAATGAAAACAAACAATAATAACTCAGTTTCACTCCACACGCAAGAAAATATAAGAATTTTGCCGTTCTTAGGAGAACGACTACATCTTCTTTTTCCAAAGTGTTGAACTAGCCTACCAATAATGATACTATTTTGGAGTTCTGCGAGACCTCGAATAAAATTTCCCGTAGAAGTGCCTTAATCAGGAGTCCACTTGGTCTATATTAGGAGAAGAAAAGAAACACTTATATTTCTAGATTATTCATGATGACCAATTGATAACTTATATTGATATCAATTACTGATCTTGGCACGATTAGAACCACATTATAACAAGCAAACCATCAAAAGGATTTGAATCGGTTACAAACCCAAAATAATCTGTTTCTATTTATCAATGCGGTATCTTTTTATGAATCATGTTTTTAAAAATAGCGACACACTACTATACGAAAAATGAAACTATTTTATTTTATCTTTGTAACTAATAATTGAATAGAGCTTTTTAAAGAACAAACATTTTATTAAGCTCATAGATAATCGCCTATTTTTTTTTATGTAGAAATTGTTATTATATTAATATTTTTTAATTTAATAATAAAAAATATTCTACATTTGTAAGATATTAATGTTTATTTTTAAAATATTTACTTTAATTCTAGTGAAAGTTCGGCTATGAATTTAATCTTAAAAAAATGTTTTCCCCGAACATATGAAATTTGATGCAAAGTAAACATTTAGCTTTTTGTTGATGCAATTATGTTCTAAGGTTGCCGAAGAATATGGTGACCATTATTTCAAGCAATAGCATCATAAATTTTGGGCTACAATATAGAATAACATTATTGATAATATTTAAATCATTGTTGTCATTATTACATTAAACCTGCTTCCTCGAATGATTGAAACTATGTTCAGAGTACAGTTTTTTTTTTGCGATTTCCAACCCATGTTCAGTTTTGATGAATTCGTCAATATGACTTTTCTGTACTCATCAATATCATGTCGATGCTATATACAAACCTCGCCAACGAGTTATCAGTTTTTCACAATATCATCTTATAGAATACATACAAGGAATAATTAATTTAAATAATCTGACGTTGTGGATTTCAGCTTTTACATACATAATTATAATCACTTGAGATGACCCAAATAAAGTCTTGGATCTAAAAAGCTAATGCAACATTTTAAATTTCTGTTTATAGCATAGGTTCCCAACCTTTTTTGGGTGTCGAACCTATAAAAGTCGTGTGACCCGTGCCCCCGATGCAATTGAAAAAGGCATTTTTAACATGGTAATTTTATTTGACTGTATAAGTTGGCGACCCATAGGTTGGGAGCCCGTGGTTTATAGGAAACATAAGGCAAAACAAAAAAACATTTTTTATATGAATATTTTTTACAAAAACAATTTATTTTTGTTTTTGTGCTGTTTTTGATACACTATTTTTTTTAACCATTTGATTTATGCAATTGTCATCTATTCTCAAATTGTGTGGTGTGAATTAGGGTATCCAATCCCGAAGCCTTTTTCCAATCCCGGGATATCGGGATTGATTTATTTTGAATCCCGGGATCCCGGGATCCCGGGATTGAAATTTTCTCACCGAGGAATTTGAAATCATAAATTTGCTATACTTTTTCCCGGAATCTCACGGAAACTCGTTTTTTTTTCTTTAGCTCACCGAAGAATTTGAAATCTCCGATTTGGTATACTTTTTCCCAGAATCTCACGAAAACTCGTTTTTTTTTTTTTAGCTCACCGAGGAATTTGAAATATCCGATTTGGTATACTTTTTCCCAGAATCTCACGAAAACTCGTTTTTTTTTTTTTAGCTCACCGAGGAATTTGAAATCCCCGATTTGGTATACTTTTTCCCAGAATCTCACAGAAACTCGTTTTTTTTTTTTAGCTCACCGAGGAATTTGAAATCTTCAATTTGCCAATTTCGTGTAAATTTCGAGAATTTGCTCAAAATTTCTCAATCCCGAAATCCCGGAATTTCGGGATCAGAAAATTGAACGGAATCCCGGGATTGGATGCCCTAGTGTGAATACGCAAAACAGATGAGATGTAGTTTCTCTTAGTTTTGATTTAAATGCTCGCTTAAAAAAATGTTTTTTTTGCGAATATATGTACTACCAGCGGATGAGCATTAGATATTAAATTTTCAGACCATTTATTCTTGACGGAGGGTATTTTATTTTAAAAGCATTTTTTAATATTTTGTATGAAAAAACATAAATAATTTGTAGGTTTAACATGAATCTTGCGGGACACTTCGAATAGTCATGCAGACCATAAATGGTCCGCAGGACACACTTTGTACACCCCTGAACTAAACTTACTCAGACTTACTTCTCACAGTAAGTGATTTGTTGTTGTTTGATTTTATTTTTATTCACACCTGATAATAAATATAAATTTAGCTTACCAGATGATATCTTTTGGCCAATTATCAAGTAAAAACAAATGAAAGAATAAAACGTTTTTTATTACACACAAGTTGTCTGAAACACTTGTGGTATTCCCCTGCGGATTCTCGAAAATCTTAAATAAGAAATAAAAAATCTCGAGACGTTGAAAGATCATAACCTCTTGGAAATTCATAATGTTTTTTGAGTATTCAAGTTCTTCAAGAGACAGAATATTTTTATCTAACAACAAAAAAGTTCGATTCGTATTTATTATTTAAGTATAAAAAATAGTATTCATTGTGTAATACTGTTCACACAAAAAAAAATGTATTTTGAATATGTTTTTTGTGCTATTACAATAATTAGTGAAATCCATTTGTCACCCTACAAAATTCAGCTTTCTTTAGCAAACAATGTAGTTTCCGTTTCCTCTGACTGCCTTTTTAAAATGGCCGACAGAAAGTCGTTTAAAAAATACGCGCATACAAACTATGTTTGCGTTTATTTATGTATTGACAATTTGTTGATTGATTGGCGTCTCGTTTATAAACTATGTAAATATGAAATAACCTTCCAAGCCTCGTGCTTCTAAACTGACTGAGAAAAAAATCTTATATCCAGATCAGTGACTCACGAGTATATAAAAATGTTAACAATATATTATTATATTAACAAAGTCTTTAAGGAGTTTTCTATCGTTATTATTTACAGGTCTTTATAAATGTTAATAAAAACACAATATTCTTTTGTACTTTATTCCACTTTATTAAAAAAGTCAGAACAGGTTTCGCCCATTGCGAGCATTGTCAACTGATAAGAAATATAATTTAACAATGCTATTTATACAAAAATAAATTTAAATGAAAAGGTGTAAACAACGATTGACACTGAAAAGAAATTACCAATTACATTATAAGTGATTCTAAAATAACACAAAATTAAAATGTTTACATCTAACATATGTGTCATTAAAAAGTCATCCTAGATTAATAAATTTCAAGTGGTGACTGAAAGTAATTAGAAAAAATTAAAATTTGGGAAATTTTTGACAAAGTGATGAAAAGCTACATTAATAAAGCGAATAGGCTTAATGATAGTTTCCTGTTTTTCCCGGTTTCCCGGAGCGAAACCGGTCCTGACCTTTTTAATAAAGTGGAATAAAGTACAGAGGAATATTGTGTTTTTATTAATATAATGCCTTTCCAGCAGGTATTGACAGTGAACACCCTAAAAGTGATCTTTGTAAATGGGTGTTAGTGAGGTCTGAAAATTTCTTTCAACTTTTCAATCCGCAAATAATAAGAAAGCGATTAGATAACCACAAGTACTGTCCTTCTATCCCCTACTCTATTCGAAAAGTAGAGGTTGAGAAACTGAGTAATAAACAGTTTTCCTTAAAAAAACACTTCTGTTGAGATACCTCCAGTAGAAGGCTTAACTCTCCAAATCGGAAGCCGATAAGGATATTTAAAAAAAGTGTAGAAAATAATCAAAAAGTTATTAAACAAAGATGTGACATTCTTTTTATCAGGACCGTGACGTCGTTCAAAAATATGACGACTACGATCTTAACTTAAAACACTACATTATTATTATTTTTTAACTAAGGAGTATAGTAGGTTTTATACAATGACACTAGGGCATCCAATCCCGGGATTGATACGGCTGCGATCCCGGGATTTTGGGATTGAGAAATTTTGAGCAAATCCCGAAATTTCACACGAAATTGGCAAATCGAGAATTTCATATTCCTCAGTAAGCTAAAAAAAAACGAGGTTTTGTGATAATCTGGGAAAAAGTATACCAAATCGAGGTTTTCAAATTCCTCGGTGAGCTAAAAAAAAAAAAAACGAGGTCTGGAGACAATCCGGGGAAAAAGTATAGCGAATTGAGGATTTCAAATTCCTCGGTGAGAAAATCCCAATCCCGGGATCCGAAAATTAATGAATGCGGAAATCCCGGGATTGGAAAAAGGCTTCGGGATTGGATACCCTAAATGACACCACTTTTGATCATATCGATTTGAATACATAAGGACTCGAAGTTATCAGTTTTCGAAATCAGCTAAAACAGTCCGACTCCACAGCCCTACTTTAAATCATAAGTATGTAGCTGATTTAATTTACTTTATTGATTTATTTCATTAACCCTCCAAGGACGAGCGTGACCATATGGTCACAGTAAACACCGTTGTCTATTGATCCCACTATTCATCCCTTTTCTACCTGAATATCGTTGCTTTCACTCATATTTTGTTAAGAAGGGTACAGACTTCAGTTAGTCATTAGCCGCGGGAACAGAAACGGCCACCAAAAGCACATGCGATTTTTTGAATTTCTGTTTTTTTAATGGACTTTTTGAAACTGTTTACAGTTCTTTTGATAATATATTTGTATTGAAATTATGTTGATCTAAAGAGTTCAAATTGTAAATATTTTAAAAAAAAATCACGTTTAGCTATATTTCAACCCCGAATGTTTGGGTGCCCATACGGTCACGCTCGTCCTTACTACTGTCCGAACGCAATATTACACGGCAATAAAAAAACTAGCATGACCATATAGTCATGCGGGGTTTCTATACAACGACTTTGCGTTTTTTTTTTTTTTAATTATTGTTAGGAATAAAAGTTATCCGTGACTTCAATATGGTTTAAAAAATATTTTTTTTATTGAAAAAAAGCTCTCGTCTCTGGACGGAAAGGAGGGTGATTTTATGGTAAAAAATGGTAGATTCACGTTTGATCTCCAAATTTACGCGTATCTATTTTCATTCTATCAGAGCTTACTATACATGATGTTTTTCTTGCTTAATATAATCATATTGCCAACGATACTTTTATTTGAATTCGATTTATATTTTGTTTTAGTTGCACTATTCCGAAATATTTTTGACGTCGCGATAAAATTAACTTTGTCAATGTGGGAAAATTAAAAAGCCACGCGGCGATCAGGTGGTAAATCGAGACACCGTCAGGGGTGAATTTCATTAACAAGTTATTAAAGTCTGGGCTTTTGAATTAAATTTCTCGCTAGACCGCCTCTGGCGTGCGGCCGATCTTGTGATTTAGAATCACAACTTAGAATATTAAAGGATAGCCGAAATAACATGTGCTTCATTTTCAGCCAGCAAAAAGATTACACGTGTTTTATAAAACCGTTGCTTCAGATTGTTCATAAATTATAATAATAAAAAATCTTCAACTTAAAGAAAGATAGATGATTTTCGCCATAGAACCGCAGCTTTTAAAGAATACCTATTTTTCTAGTAGAGATACGAAATTAATAAAATATTATATGTGTATGGCCAATCATGTATACTTGGAATTTTATGTCAAAATAAACATAAGAGAACGATTTCTTAAAGACTTGTAGGTTTTAATTTTAATATAAATATACATTTTAATAACAATTAAATCAGATCAGATCAAATAAAATATAAATAAGAATTTCGAGATGTAGGCTTTCCGAATCTCGGCAGGGGTGGGCCGGAGGGGGCTCGGAAAAGATCTCGGGAGCCCCTTGTTAAATTTTACCAAGTTCGGCGAGCCCCTTGTTAAATTAAGAGAAAACAATATTCTCAGATCAAATTGGTATATAACTGCAGTTTTTGACTTATATATTATCTACGACAGCGACATTGATAATTTTACGGTGAATTGCATATTTTTTCTTATTGAAGGTGTATTAAGTAACAATCGATTGCTTACTTATGTATTGCATATAATTGGATAGGAGTGATAAAAAAAATCATTCCTTCCCCAGAACACCAAGAATTGCTTTGAGATCAAGCGAGCCCTTAGTTAAGGTATTGGCAGCCCACCGCTGGATGTCGGGATTAACCGATGGGGGAAAAGACAGACATCGAAAGATTCATTGACGGTTTTCACAGATATTTTAAAATGTGAGACTTTTTTTTAGGTCCATAAGGATGGACTTAAAGGACAAAAAGTTACGACTGACAGTGACTCGAGCGCAAAAATATTTTTTTAGCGGATTAAACGGATGTTTCTCAGACGGACTTGCCGCCTGTGTGGTCAAGTGGTCAACGTCGTTGGCTTCGGCTACGGAGGTCACAGGTTCGAATCCCAGCACAGACAGTTTTATAAATTGATTTTTCAATAGTTAACCACTAGTCCTGTCCTAGTCCTATCCTATAGTACCTAAAAGATAGGTTGAGCGATTGAGTAACAAACAGTTCTCTTAGAAACACTTCTGTTGAGATAAACTCCATTAGGAGTCCATATACTCCAAATTGGAAGCGGATATGGTAAAAAAAAACGGATGTTTCACTTGTTATAGTAAATCCCGAAATACCAGGATTGGAGGGGATCCGAGATTGGAGGCCCTAATTCGAGCCCGTGACCTCTGTAACCGAATTCAACGATGTTGACCACTCGACCACGTAGCCGGCAGCGTATCAGCAGACCACCGTCATACTTTTATAATACTTTAACGTTCGATGTATTCATTCCTAATCGCTGATAATTGTGTCAATAAAGTCTCGCGGTAAATTGAATTCCCTTCAAATACAAGCTGCCTAATGCCATAGATATTATATTATTTAAGAAAATTGCTTTGTCAGTATAACAGGTAAGTACAATATGAGAAAATTACGATGGCAAGAAAATTGCCAGGCGTAGGTTGGATCAAATATGAAAATTACGCAGTTTAAAGTCTAGCCAATTTGCAAATCAAATTTAAAGACCCTGTTATTGATTTTGTATTTCAATTGGCCAATCATAATTTAGAATTAGAGATATAATTTTATTATCTTCAAAGTAAACTAAGCTAATTCACAGAACGGTGTATTTAATTATTAACATCGTAAGGGTTGATGACTATTCGATCAGAAAATATTTTTCGAAAAACTCTTCTACTTCAATTAAAATGTAGAATTTTAAATTGACATAAAATCATATAATCATAAAACCTTTGCCGACAAACAAATTATATAATTCTTGAAACTGCTCACTACTCAAATCTGTTGGCATTCCCATGGGCTCATCCTTTTCGCCAGCAATGGCTTTGGACTCAGTGATGCATTTATATCTTATATAAACACGAAACTTTCATTTGCTATGCGTCAGTTCAAGTTCATCCGTGCACTTGAATGCCTGAAGATGCCGAAAGGCGAAACCCGGGTCGTTAGTGACAAAATCTGTGAGAATGTACATAGTTTGAACGATTCAAATTTAAAATGTAGAAGTACAAGTTGTTTTACCGACTTCCAATCTTTATGTAGCCAATCGTTGTGTATATGCAGCCAAAGTTGAAATCATTGAGATAGTATTATATCAGGCACGCAAAACCTGGTTATATTATGATGGTTTCGGGCCGCAAGGAAAAATGAACTTTAAAAAACGTTACATTCTCTTTTTACAATAGGCGGAGGATACGATCCACACCAAACAGCCGTGCAAATAAGATAAAAAAAGGATGTAGTGAATCTTTGGAAATCATCACCTAGATTCTTCCGTAAAACAACAATGATGAACAGTTGAAAGGTGTTGGTTTTTTTGCCGGCTTGTTTTAATTGTGTTTATCTTTATATGGTAAGCTATCGTGTTTTCGATATTTTGACATTGCTTTCTTTTAATTTTAAAAAACATCTGCCTTTTCCACCTAGTGGCTTTTCAGTTGCTTTTTTCTGAAATCTTACCATTTAACTTGTTGTTAAGGTACACATTTAGATTCGGCAAGAATTTAAGGATATAGCAAGGGTGAATAAGGAAGATTAACATGTTCGCTCAAAATTTGGCAAACTAAGTAGCTGTGTCTTATTTATTCGAACAAAAATCTATAAATTGGTTGAAAAATCAATGTATAGAACTCTCCGTACTGTGTGCTTCGAGCCCGTAAGTAGCATACCCGAAGCCAATGACGTTGAACACTTAACCACGGAATCGCCATAACCTGACTAATTTATAGTTCATTATTATACTGTATGAGAACATTAAATACTCATAATAATGCGGCATTTTTGTTTTTTTAAGAAAAAAAAAATTGATATGCCATTTTGCTTCAGTTAATTCAAGCTAGATGCATAATTGCCGGCTGCCTGGCCGAGTGTATAACGTCGTTAGTTTCAGTTACGGAGGTTACAGGTTCGAACTAGGGCATCCAATCCCGGGATGAGATGGCCGCGATCCCGGGATTTCGGGATTGAAAAATTTTGAGGAAATCCCGAAAATTTACACGAAATTGGCAAATTCAAAATTTCAAATTCCTCGGCGAGTTTTAAAAAAAAAACGAGTTTCTGTGAGATTCTGGGAAAAAGTATACCAAATCGGAGATTTCAAATTCCTCGGTGAGCTAAAAAAAAAAAAAACGAGGTTCTGTGAGAATCCAAGGAAAAAGTATAGCGAATTGAGGATTTCAAATTCCTCGATGAGAAAATCTCAATACCGGCATCCCGGGATTGGAAAAAGGCTCCGGGATTGGATACCCTAGTTCGAACCCCAGTACAAATATTTTTATGAATTGATTTTTTGATTTCCGTTCGACGGCATGGATGTATATACTATCTTAAATTTGCTCCCAATATCCCTCGAAATAGACGCAGCGATATAGATTAACTAACCGCTACTCTTGTCTTAGTAATTTTTTCTATCCATACTCTATTTGAAAAAGAGAGGTTGAGCAACTGAGTAACAAGAAGTTCTCGTAGAAAACCATATGCTGAGTTAACCCATATTGGGAGTCTAAATGTTCTTCATTGATATGGTTTTAAAAAATCATAATTTTTAATTGGGTACAGAAAACAAAACATAATTGGTAACCACTGTTATAGAAAAATATAACAGATGTATGTATGTCTAAAGCCTAGCCATATTAAAATATCTGCTCGATTGTTTTTATTTGATTGTTTTCCAAGCTGTTTTTTGTTTAATTACTCAATAATTACTTTTTAATTGAGTTTTATGAGATTAAAAACAAGATTTATTGCTTTAAATAAATATTACAATTTAAAAAACATAGTCTATTTTGTTGGGCAGCTGAGGCAATTCATATATTTAAAAAATGCCAAAGCAAACTTTCCACTGAATATAAAATAATGCTTACACATCGAACACACAATTAACAATAATGTTTACTTGTTCTACTTTAATGTAACGTTATTTATCTTATTTGTTTAAGCTTCGACTGAATACTTGTTTAAATAATAGCATAAATACGAATGCTTTACAGTTTTTATTTATTAAATGATCAAACCAATTTAATTTGAGTAAATATTTTTCATATGTACAATTCAAGTTTACTCTTTTCTAATGCAAATATGTAGATATATGTCGTGGCAGGTTTTTTTAAATACTTAATCGATCTTTTACGGTAAAGAGAGTTAAGTACCACAGACAACTATTATCAATAAAAATATATATTACATATGCCGACAGTGATATTGTCATTTTTTATCTCCAGATAAAATATACGGAACCAGATCGTTAGAAATTATTGTCTCTTCAATATTTTTTAAAAGTTACAAACCTTAACATACAAAGTTACCGTTTGATTTTTCACCTAAGCGTCATCAATGGGTAAAAATTACATGCATCTAAATTTAATTTTTGTTTACATAAGGACATATTTTTTCCGCGCCTGTAACCGGGTGATCTACGTTATCCTCTTTGGTTGCAGTATCCGTTCAGAAAGCTCATCCGGTCGGAAAAAGCTTGGCATTATTTCCTCGCACAATCATTATTACATCCTTACTAACGAATACGTAATGCCTCATTTAGGCAAACATAGAATGCGACCGAGAGAGTGAACTCGGCTGAATACAAAACAATCTGAACGCGACGTACGCGGGATTTAGCCGATCGATCCGACGAGTGATTCAAGCGAGCGAGTGAAAAGAAAAAAAATCTATTTCCTTGACCAAGAAGATATCCCCACCAGCTGTAGGCAGCGTTTAGCGTGTTTAGTGTAGAATTCACTGATAACACTGTGATTATAAATCATCTGTTAATTTCTTTTCATCTCGTAGTAGCTCTATCATCTTACGAATAATTCGACTACATACTCCTTGATTTGTTTTCACTTTACGATGGCTGTTCTTGTTGTTGAACAACATTTATTTTTACTAATTCCACATGCCATATGCCGACGATATATCAATGCTCGTGATGATTGAAATCGTAACTGATCTTAGGAACAAATCGATTCGAAGACACCCATTTTACGATGGCTAAAAATTCCTTCCGATCCTTTAATAACTAGACGTTGCGAGAGTGATTAGTTAACCACTAGTCTTGTCCTAGTCCTTATATTTATATCCCTACCACTCTCTCTGAAAAAAAGAGGTTGACCTATTGAGTAATAAACAATGGATACAAATAAAAAATACAAAACTGTTTTATATTTTAATAAAATGCTTTTCCATCAAGATTTGACAGTGATCACTATGAAGGGTTATAGTAAATCAACAATTGCATATTTTGAGGAATTAAATATAAACTATGGTATTTTCGATGAATTGCGGCTTCTTTCTGTAACGTTACACCAGGACCGGTACGAGGGTTCTGCGCCTGTGTGCGAGAATTAATTCTTACTCATTTAGATCTCGCAAAACTAGAATTAAACGACTTGCTAGTATTAAGAAAAACCACAATATTTCTTTGTAATTATTTCCACCTTTATTAACCATGATCAGGACCATTTTCAGTTGATAATGCTCTCCATGAGCGAAATTGGTTCTAGGTAAATTAAAGTGGAAATAAGTACAAAGGAATATTGTGTTTTTTTTTTAATATAATGCCTTTCTACCAAGTATTGACAGTGAACACACTAACAGTGAGTGGCTTGTCCAAAATTCTTATTGCGGCGCTTGTGCGCCTTTGTGTCACAACCTGTGGAATAACAGATCAATCATATTATATTATTATAAATTATGGTTTTGACACACATTTATAAAACAATTTCAATTCTCAATGTATGCTTGTTTGTTCATATTACGCCGTTCGCTTGTGATTTTACTAATGACGGCAGTGTACGCTACCATTTCGTGCATAATCAATATAATAAAAGCTCTGCCAGTTGATCCAACCTGTAAATGATGCATGCCGAGTCAATCACTTAACCACTGGCCCGCGACTGTCTTCGCGTACGCTAATTCGAGTATTTTAAAGTCGTACGTAATTAAACTCACGAGACATTTATTTATAGGAAGAGAATTTACTACGGGCAGACGCTTTCACAGGACCAAACTGATATTACTAGATTATTTATATAAAATAATGCCTGTTATACAATTTGTTTATTTTCAAGATTTTATATGTATTGTATTGGAAGTTGGAAACTAAAACGAGACAAGAAAGATCACTAACACCCATGCCTAGGGTAACAAATATAAATATAATAAAAGCAAATTTCATATCGAATTTAATGCAATTTGAACACTAACTAGCCTGCTTGTTAGGGTACAGCTCATAACAACTAGACAACGGAGGCCGATATATATATATCGACTGTGGAAAGGAAAAAGGACGTAACGCACACATATCAAATTTTACAGGAGGCGCAAAAAACGTGTTTTGATGATTTTGGGCCATATGCAAATTATTAGTTATACACAACCTTGAAGTGCACGGAGACTTCTGAACTGGTGTTTAATTGACATAATCTAATATGAATTATATAAATTGTCTAGGAAAAACCTTTGTTTCAGTCTTTTTTCTTGGCTTAAATTTTTTACAAGGTCATCTTTTTCAAACTTATAAACTAAATTTAGATACTAATTCGGCATTTGCAGCTTGCATCCTTTTGATAGAACGTGTATCAAGTTGGATACATTGCGATTATCGAAAAAACCGATATTATAATCCCGGGACTGAAGATAAGAAGTGCAAAATTCTCTAAATTATTGAAATCCGCGTGAGACGTAAAAAAAGATCCGAATTTTTTGTTATTTTGGGACATCAACCAATTATTTTGGAAATGGTGAATGTTCAATCCCGGGATGAAAAAAGGGAGCGTGACTGGATGCATAAATGTATAGATTTAAAAATAAATTATCTCTTCTATTTCTTGTTATACCAATTCCATCGTGTTCTTATGAGATCCTGTGGTATTTGAACTTTTAGACTAATGAAAATATAATCACCTTCCCCCGTTATACTGGGTAAAAGTACCACCAGTTTAAATTCGCTCAACACACACGCTCACACATATACATTTATATCTCACTCTCTTCATCTTGTATATTGTGCTTACCACTGAAGATAGGCAATATTTATACATTATGTAATATTTGATTACATTAAGTCCTATCCAAAAGAAAATTTTATAGAAAAACTTTAAATGATATTCACTAACAAGTGATTTCCATTGATCCTTCTTTAAAGTCGTCAAAAGGTGTATGTGACGTTTGAATTGCTTTCCCACCCGTAATAATGTAATAATAGGCCTTATTGGGAGTTATTAACTAAACACTCATTCTGCCCTAGCCATATTCCCCTATTATTACTAGAAAATAACGTGCAGGTTTCGTAGAAAAAACTTCTGTGGAAATAAGCTTCACGAGGAGTCCATATGCTCTACATGAGGAGCGTGCGTAGTTTAAAATTGTAGACTAGATTTTTTTGTATGTTAAAATATATGCATAAAACTTTTTTAAGTGTTATGCATATTATATTTTACAAAAAAAACATCAAATTAAAAATGAATTATTCATATGAAATAAAAAAGAAAATTTATTGCTTGAAAATTAAAAGACATCTCCAATTTGATTCTGCAAAATTCACTACGCAAAGGTCGTCTCGGAATTACTCGCATTGTTTGTCGTCTGATAATGCGTTGGCAACCGAAACCTGGTGGCAACCAGTTGGCTGTTAGTTGACACCGTAGCTATGGAAAAATGGTATATCTATAATATGGATTTAGTACAGTGTGGCGAGGTCAGCTGGTAATTAAGACGCGTGCCACGGATTGAGATGTCTGGACATCGAAAAAACGTGACGTCAATGATTGAGAGTACACCAGATTCATTCATTTTAATTAAACTATCTGCACTATATTATATACTATGATATTATTTCTTTATGAAAATGTCAACGATCAGTCTCGAGCAACACTGCATTTGGATAAAAGCGCAAGGGGTAATGTTATTTTTTTTCTTGGTCGTTATGTGTTATGGTAAGCGATCGTCATGTCAGTTAGGGTATCCAATCCCGAAGCCTTTTTCCAATCCCGGGATTTCGGGATTGATTTATTTTGAATCCCGGGATCCCGGGATTCCGGGATTGAGATTTTCTCACCGAAGAATTTGAAATCCTCAATTTGCTATACTTTTTCCCGAAATCTCACGGAAACTCGTTTTTTTTTTTAGCTCACCGAGGAATTTGAAATCTTCAATTTGTCAATTTCGTGTAAATTTCGAGAATTTGCTCAAAATTTCTCAACCCTGAAATCCCGGGATCGCGGCCATCTCAATCCCGGAATTTCGGGATCAGAAAATTGAACGGGATCCCGGATCCCGGGATTGGATGCCCTAATGTCAGTTGGTAGCTGTATCAATTAAAAATCAACTACATCATTTTCGGAAATGTGGATAGTCCAGAAAAATCGGAGACACTGATCGTAAATAAAATGATTTTTTATGAATGTAGCAATTAGGGTATCCAATACCGGAGCCTTTTTCCAATCCCAGTTGGAAAATTGGGTATACTTTTCCCCAGATTGTCACAGAAACTCGTTTTTTTTTAGCTCACCGAGGAATTTGAAATCTTGAATATGCCAATTTCGTGTAAATTTTCGGGATTTGCTCAAAATTTCTCAATCCCGGAATTTCGGGATCAGAAAATTGAACGGGATCCCGGAATTGGATGCCCTAGTATCAATCAATGATTTGGTTATGTTAATGTTTTCGTATCGTAAAGAAAGCTTAGAAGCAATGAACAGGAACAGTGTCAGCTAACTGTTTTATTTTTTTAATGATTTTAATTTGATTACTACAATAGAATAAATTAAATAAAAAGTCGTTGTTAGTGTGTTGCTTAAATTAACTAGCTGTAAGCCCGTTGCCCAGCAACGTGAGATTTTTGTTGCAAAGTATTTAATTTTATTTTATTTTATGGTATTTTATTTAATTTTATTTAATTTAATTTTATTTTATTTTATTTTATTTTTATTTTTATTTATTTTATTTTTATAGTTAGCAGAAATTTCGTAAATTATTTAATTTTTAGAATAATGTTTAAGTTTGCTAACAACCATTTTTCGTTATAGCCGAAATGTCGTAAATTATTTAATTTTTGGAATAATGTTAAAGTTTGCTAACAACCATTTTTCGTAGTAGCAGAAATTTCGTAAATTAATGAATATTTAGATTAATGTTCAAGTATGCCAACAACCATTTTTCGTTGTAGCAGAAATTTCGTAAATTATTTAATTTTTGGAATTATGCTTAAGTTTGCTAACAACCATTTTTCGTAGGAGCAGAAATGTCGTAAATTGTTTAATATTTGGAATAATGTTCAAGTTTGCTAACAACCATTTTTCGTAGGAGCAGAAATTTCGTAAATTATTTAATATTTGGAATAATGTTCAAGTTTGCTAACAATCATTTTTTGTAGTAGCCGAAATTTCGTAAATTATTTAATTTTTGGAATTATGCTTAAGTTTGCTAACAACCATTTTTCGTAGGAGCAGAAATTTCGTAAATTGTTTAATATTTGGAATAATGTTCAAGTTTGCTAACAACCATTTTTTGTAGTAGCCGAAATTTCGTAAATTATTTATTTTTTGGAATTATGCTTAAGTTTGCTAACAACCATTTTTCGTAGGAGCAGAAATTTCGTAAATTGTTTAATATTTGGAATAATGTTCAAGTTTGCTAACAACCATTTTTCGTAGGAGCAGAAATTTCGTAAATTATTTAATATTTGGAATAATGTTCAAGTTTGCTAACAATCATTTTTCAAATTACCATAAATCGACCTCGGCGCATATATCGACAGCCCTGCAGTTTTTTAATTGTAAATAATGTTATTTTTAGACTAATTGAAATGTTTAAATTTGCTAACAAACATATTTCGTAGAAGAAGAAATAGATTTCGGGACATATATCAACACCCCTGCAGTATTTAATTGGAAATAATATAATTTTTAGAATAATTAAAATGTTTAAGTTTGCTAATAAATATATTTCGTAGAAGAAGAAATAGATCTCGGGACATATATCAACACCCCTGCACTATTTAATTGGAAATAATATAATTTTTAGAATAATTGAAATGTTTAAGTTTGCTAAAAAACATATTTCGTAGAAGAAGAAATAGATTTCGGGACATAAATCAACACCCCTGCACTATTTAATTGGAAATAATATAATTTTTATAATAATCGAAATGTTTAAGTTTGCTAACAAACATATTTCGTAGAAGAAGAAATAGATCTTTATTAGAATAACGGGACATATATCGACACCCCTGTAGTATTTTAATTGTAAATAATGTAATTTTTAGAATAATTGAAATGTTAAATTTTCTAACAAACATATTTCGTAGAAGAAGAAATAGATTTCGGGACATATATCAACACCCCTGCACTATTTAATTGGAAATAATATAATTTTTAGAATAATTGAAATGTTTAAGTTTGCTAACAAACATATTTCGTAGAAGAAGAAATAGATTTCGGGACATAAATCAACACCCCTGCACTATTTAATTGGAAATAATATAATTTTTATAATAATCGAAATGTTTAAGTTTGCTAACAAACATATTTCGTAGAAGAAGAAATAGATTACGGGACATATATCGACACCCCTGTAGTATTTTAATTGTAAATAATGTTATTTTTAGACTAATTGAAATGTTTAAATTTGCTAACAAACACATTTCGTAGAAGAAGAAATAGATTTCGGGACATATATCAACACCCCTGCAGTATTTAATTGGAAATAATATAATTTTTAGAATAATTAAAATGTTTAAGTTTGCTAACAAATATATTTCGTAGAAGAAGAAATAGATCTCGGGACATATATCAACACCCCTGCACTATTTAATTGGAAATAATATAATTTTTAGAATAATTGAAATGTTTAAGTTTGCTAACAAACATATTTCGTAGAAGAAGAAATAGATTTCGGGACATAAATCAACACCCCTGCACTATTTAATTGGAAATAATATAATTTTTATAATAATCGAAATGTTTAAGTTTGCTAACAAACATATTTCGTTGAAGAAGAAATAGATTACGGGACATATATCGACACCCCTGTAGTATTTTAATTGTAAATAATGTTATTTTTAGACTAATTGAAATGTTTAAATTTGCTCACAAACATATTTCGTAAAAGAAGAAATAGATTTCGGGACATATATCAACACCCCTGCAGTATTTAATTGGAAATAATATAATTTTTAGAATAATTAAAATGTTTAAGTTTGCTAACAAATATATTTCGTAGAAGAAGAAATAGATCTCGGGACATATATCAACACCCCTGCACTATTTAATTGGAAATAATATAATTTTTAGAATAATTGAAATGTTTAAGTTTGCTAACAAACATATTTCGTAGAAGAAGAAATAGATTTCGGGACATAAATCAACACCCCTGCACTATTTAATTGGAAATAATATAATTTTTATAATAATCGAAATGTTTAAGTTTGCTAACAAACATATTTCGTTGAAGAAGAAATAGATTACGGGACATATATCGACACCCCTGTAGTATTTTAATTGTAAATAATGTTATTTTTAGACTAATTGAAATGTTTAAATTTGCTCACAAACATATTTCGTAAAAGAAGAAATAGATTTCGGGACATATATCAACACCCCTGCAGTATTTAATTGGAAATAATATAATTTTTAGAATAATTAAAATGTTTAAGTTTGCTAACAAATATATTTCGTAGAAGAAGAAATAGATCTCGGGACATATATCAACACCCCTGCACTATTTAATTGGAAATAATATAATTTTTAGAATAATTGAAATGTTTAAGTTTGCTAACAAACATATTTCGTAGAAGAAGAAATAGATTTCGGGACATAAATCAACACCCCTGCACTATTTAATTGGAAATAATATAATTTTTATAATAATCGAAATGTTTAAGTTTGCTAACAAACATATTTCGTTGAAGAAGAAATAGATTACGGGACATATATCGACACCCCTGTAGTATTTTAATTGTAAATAATGTTATTTTTAGACTAATTGAAATGTTTAAATTTGCTCACAAACATATTTCGTAAAAGAAGAAATAGATTTCGGGACATATATCAACACCCCTGCAGTATTTAATTGGAAATAATATATTTTTTAGAATAATTGAAATATTTAAGTTGGCTAACAAATATATTTCGTAGAAGAAGAAATAGATCACGGGACAAATATCGACACCCCTGCAGTATTTTAATTGTAAATAATGTAATTTTTAGAATAATTGAAATGTTTAAATTTGCTAACAAACATATTTCGTAGAAGAAGAAATAGATCTCGGGACATATATCAACACCCCTGCACTATTTAATTGGAAATAATATATTTTTTAGAATAATTGACATATTTAAGTTGGCAAACAAATATATTTCGTAGAAGAAGAAATAGATCACGGGACATATATCGACACCCCTGCACTATTTAATTGTAAATAATGTATTTTTTAGAATAATTGAAATGTTCAAATTTGCTAACAACCATTTTTCGTAGGAGCAGAAATTTCGTAAATTATTTAATATTTGGAATAATGTTCAACTTTGCTAACAACCATTTTTTGTAGTATATATATTTTATCAAACTAATTTTCAAATACGCTCGAGGACATCAGTACGCACACATTTGTGAAAAGTAAAAAGTAAAAAGTAAAAAGTGAAAAGTGAAAAGTGAAAACTTATTTTATCGGCTATTAATATATAGATTATCTTAAGCTGATTAAGAAAGGTGCATGATTTTTTTATGCGCACGTGTTAGTCTCTCAAATTTGTACAAAAACATTGAACATTTCAATATACTCTAGAAAGTTTTTTCATCTCTTAGCCGAGTGATCAATAAATCGACGAAGTGATGACGAAATTAGGTAAGGTAAATAATTCTTTTAAAGCTGCATTGAAAATAGGATACATCGCTCCCCATAAGAACAATGTTAAATAATCCTACAATTACCGTTCCCCTATTCATCATTTTGTTTTGGTTGTTTTGCGAGACTGGAAGACTGCAAGACTGGAAGTCTTCAAACACCGTATTGTTGTTATGATGCCTCTATGTTACTACTAAACCGCTAATAACTCCTTGCTCGCACCACTCATATTATGAACTCGCAAATCCAATGCATTTTATGAACCAAGTTATGTATGAGTCCAGCGAAGAAAGTGAAATAAACTCAGGAGAAAAGCGCATTGACATAGCAAAACGTTTAGGACTTACATCATTAGCTCGCAACTCAATTGCTGCTAAAAATAATAACACTAGCGAGATTATAGTTAAATAAAGTACGATTAAAGTTTTTCAACGCACCTTTTTTACCACGTGCCAACTGCCAACACATCTGTTAGTAAATACAATTAAAAAATAAATGTTTATGCTAAAAATATATACATTTATGGGATTTGAGACTTTTTCGCATCGTTTAAAAAACGATGAATTGGGATTATAACTATTTATGTAATATTATGAATATATCAGATCAGTCTCTTTGGGTTTGTGGTTAAGTTGAGTAAGAGTTGTACCCTAACTAGAGAAAAATGTGTCTAGGCTTAACCTTTTCAGTACCGCGATGTTTTAAGCTAAAAAACATTCACTCACATACCTACTGCTTTTTTAAAATAATTTTTGAATAGTTTTAAAACATAGTACTGAATTTATGAATATCAAAAGTTTACTTATAAAATGATATATATAGTTTAATATTTTCAAGTTACATTCGTGTTCTTTAGTGGATTTAAGGTATTCATTCCGTTCGTATATAGCGGCCACCAGTGGCCTTACGGTACTGAATTCCTGAGAAAAGTTATAAAAAATATGTAATTTCGAACCCAATATTCAAGATCTTCGACATGGTATTTTTTGATAACTTTTCTATTCGAGTGCCTTAAAAATACATATCTTACGACCATGTCATTCATAAATTACTATGTTTTATATACAAAATTTTGATGTCCCAAATATAGGTTCCGTCTTTGATCACTAGGTAAATTGAGTTGTTTTAGTGTACCACAGACCTGTCCGAAAATTCGCATCGACCAAGTGTTTAAAATAATTCTCACAATGCTAAAGTGTGTCTATAATACAGTTAGCGTTATTTTTTTGTGTAAGATTCGACGTGTCAGGCAATGTTGGCAGGCGTCCCAAATGCGCGAGTAAAATTCCGCCGTAGTGGCATACCAACTTCTAGTAACTCGGTTTTGCTTTTCATTTTCGCCCAAGGGCTGTCACTTTTTGATTTGGTAGTCTGGCAACTTAGCGGTAAAAATGTGACCGGTGACAAATTTTGTGCAGCTTGGGTATTCTAGAATGGCATCTTGATATTGACTCTCAATGTGAACTGCACATGTTTAATTTTGTTAGATTAACGCAGTGCTTTTCTTTCCATGTAACGCGGTGGAACGGCGTTCCGGCACCTTTTATTCTCGACATTTTTAATGTTTCACATCAATATTCGCAAAATTTCATTTTTATTTTCCTTTTAATTTTTAATGCCAAAAGACGTTTGAAAATATTTTTTTAAATCATAAACTCACGAAAAAGTAATAACAGTAAAAAAAACAAATATTATTCCACCCACTCTTCCAATCCTAAAATTAGCTTTATATCCTTATTTTCTTTAAAAAATAAGTTGGGAAACTGACTAACAAGCAGTTCTCGTAAAAAACTCTGTTGAGATAACTATACTAGAAAGCCATATCCTCTACATCGATAACGTACATGATTTAGAAAAAAAAGCTTGACAAAACTTAATTTCCGGTATTTTTTTTCAAAAAAAGTTGAGCATACAAAAATCTATTAATTTTTTAAAAAAAGCAAAGCATTTTTTTTACTAATTCTATATATTGCACTTTAAGACATTTTTATAATGTTACATAGTATTTTAATCAATATACTTCTATATTGTAACAATTCAAAATAAACCGTAAAATAATAAATATCACTGGCTGAACAATTAATAACATCAAGTTGCAATTGTAAAGTGTTCCAAGATTAATGCAAAAATACCTAATTCTTCTCGCTCCAATTCCTTGTTCCAAACTTTATACTCAAACCATGGCAGATAATATATTGGACAGAAATTTTAGTTAGGTTCTGATTTAATTTAACAAAGGTATCGCCGGTCTGAGTCAGATTAAACAAGGAGGTCGAACGAGCCCCTTGTTAAAGGTGTTGACGAGTTCCAAGATTGATGCAAAAATAGTTAATTCTTTTCGTTCCAATTGCGTGTTTCAAATGTTATACTATTTCAATGCTATCGAGCCGACGAGATTCAATTTCTGCACAAACAAGTTTCCAACAAATTCGTTTGTTTAATATATAATTTCAAAAATCATTTTATTATATTTACGTAAAAAGAAATGTTTATCGCATTTTTTTTATATCGTCTATAAAATATGTGGAAGAGCCGACCCCACGCGCCCCGCCCCACTACAGCACAGAATTTTTTGTCACACTTACAAACCAGCAACATTTTAGTGAAATAACTACGACCAGTCATTTTGCAATCAAAATAGTGTTTATTTTCCATTCGCTACATGACATGAAAAAAATACACGTGCCTAGATCTGGCAATGCTACCATTGCACACTATAGACATCATGGTTGAATCATTTAGCATAAGTGTAGTCTCCGATAAAATATTGCATTTTTAAATACTTATTTGGGGATTCAAACCACCTCATTCTATATATATTATAAAGCTATCATTGCACACTATAGACATCAGGGTTGAAGCATTAAGCATAAGTCTAGTCTCCGATAAAATATTGCATTTTTAAATACTTATTTGGGGATTCAAACCACCTCATTCTATATATATTATAAAGCTATCATTGCACACTATAGACATCAGGGTTGAAGCATTAAGCATAAGTCTAGTCTCCGATAAAATATTGCATTTTTAAATACTTATTTGGGGATTCAAACCACCTCATAACATAATGGGGAATATTTACTTCACTACTCCGTTAAGTTGATCAAACATTTCAGTGTATTCATTTTTTTAGTAAATAAATGATATTTATCCAAATGTATAAGAAAGACGGATCATAAGTTTCGTTTGTAAACACAGCAAGTCTTGTGTGAATATATACTGAGGTATGTATAATACATATAATATGTTTATTGTAGTTTTTCGATGTTTGTTTGACTTCGCCCATCACATTTTCTTTCTTTGCGAGGAAATGATTACATATCGACGTTAAGTGCTTTGTGACAGTGTTTCTTTAACGCCGAGAAATCTCCGTAACCACAACTTCAGAGGTACACAAGGCAGTTTGTTGCTGCAATATCAAAGTTTAAAACTACTGAAAAACGATACTAGCATGTGTACGCTGACGAATTGATGATTAATTTAATTACTTTCAACAAATCTTAAAGTAAAACACACAATAATCTTTAAAGAAGACAATAGACGTAGAAGACACAGGTTTTAATAATTGAACACAATAATAAGAATTTATTAACTTTACGAATGTTTTAAGATCGTTTGAATTTGACATAATTTTAATATTTAGTTCTTTTGCTGATTTTTTGTTTAAAATTCCATCCTTTCTTTAAATATGTTTCTATATATGTATGTATACATATAAATGTACAATTTATCTTAAATACTTAATAATTTTATTTACAATACTTTTTTGAGCTTGTGAACATTTCACACTGATAATAATGGATTGCGATTATTTAAAAACAAATACTATGTAATCAAGCATCAAAAAATGTACATGGCCGATAATATTGCGGAAACTATAGTCCGGCAATATCCACGGCTATACTATTGCAATCATATGTCTTGACGATAACTTATGTGTGCCTGAGTATTGCTCGCCATCATTGCTGGGTTAGTGTAGCCGATAATTATCGGCCAATATATTTAATCTATATATTAATAGCCGATAATGTCCGTCTGAGTGTAAGGTGTCCTCGACCTTCCAGTCTCCACTTTTTTAAATAAAATAAAATCTATAATAATCACTTTTTACTTTTCACTTTTCACAAATGTGTGCGTACTGATGTCATCGGGTCTTTTTCTTCTTTTACGAAATTTATTTGTTAGCGTATTTGAAAATTATTTGAATAAAATATATATACTACGAAAAATTATTGTTAGCAAACGTGAACATTATTCCAAAAATTCAATAATTTGCAATTTAAAAACTGCAGGGCTGTCGATATATGCGCCGAGGTCGATTTATGGTACTATGAAAAATGATTGTTAGCAAACTTGAACATTATTCCAAAGATTTAATAATTTACGAAATTTCTGCTACTACGAAAAATGGTTGTTAGCAAACTTCAACATTATTCCAAAAATTAAATAATTTACGAAATTTCTGCTACTACGAAAAATGGTTGTTAGCAAACTTGAACATTATTCCAAATATTAAATAATTTACAATTAAAAAACTGCAGGGCTGTCGATATATGCGCAAAATTAAATAATTTACGAAATTTCTGCTCCTACGAAAAATGGTTGTTAGCAAACTTGGACATTATTCCAAATATTAAATAATTTACGAAATTTCTGCTCCAACGAAAAATGGTTGTTAGCAAACTTGAACATTATTCCGAAAATTCAATAATTTACGAAATTTCTGCTACTACGAAAAATGGTTGTTAGCAAACTTCAACATTATTCCAAAAATTAAATAATTTACGAAATTTCTGCTACTACGAAAAATGGTTGTTAGCAAACTTGGACATTATTCCGAAAATTCAATAATTTACGAAATTTCTGCTACTACGAAAAATGGTTGTCAAACTTTATTCCAAAAATTGAATATTTTACGAAATTTATGCTACTACGAAAAATGGTTGTTAGCAAACTTAAACATTATTCCAAATATTGAATAATTTACGAAATTTATGCTACTACGAAAAATGGTTGTTAGCAAACTTGAACATTATTCCAAAAATTCAATAATTTACGAAATTTCTGCTACTACGAAAAATGGTTGTTAGCAAACTTGAACATTATTCCAAAAATTCAATAATTTACGAAATTTCTGCTACTACGAAAAATGGTTGTTAGCAAACTTAAACTTTATTCCAAAAATTCAATAATTTACGAAATTTCGGCTACTACGAAAAATGGTTGTTAGCAAACTTAAACTTTATTCCAAAAATTGAATATTTTACGAAATTTATGCTACTACGAAAAATGGTTGTTAGCAAACATAAACTTTATTCCAAAAATTGAATATTTTACGAAATTTATGCTACTACGAAAAATGGTTGTTAGCAAACTTGAACATTATTCCAAATATTAAATAATTTACGAAATTTCTGCTACTACGAAAAATGGTTGTTAGCAAACTTCAAAATTATTCCAAAAATTAAATATTTTACGTAATTTATGCTACTACGAAAAATGGTTGTTAGCAAACTTAAACTTTATTCCAAAAATTGAATATTTTACGAAATTTATGCTACTACGAAAAATGGTTGTTAGCAAACTTAAAAATTATTCCAAAAATTAAATATTTTACGAAATTTATGCTACTACGAAAAATGATTGTTAGCAAACTTTTTTTTTATTCCAAAAATTCAATAATTCACGAAATTTCTGCTCCTACGAAAAATGGTTGTTAGCAAACTTGAACATTATTCCAAAAATTAAATATTTTACGAAATTTATGCTACTACGAAAAATGGTTGTTAGCAAACTTAAACTTTATTCCAAAAAATCAATAATTTACGAAATTTCTGCTACTACGAAAAATAGTTGGTCAGCAAACTTGAACATTATTCTAAAAATTAAGTAATTTCCGAAGTTTCTGCTACTACGAAAAATTGTTGTTAGCAAACTTAAACATTATTCCAAATATTAAATAATTTACGAAATTTCTGCTCCTACGAAAAATGGTTGTTAGCAAACTTAAACTTTATTCCAAAAATTAAATATTTTACGAAATTTATGCTACTACGAAAAATGGTTGTTAGCAAACTTAAACTTTATTCCAAAAAATCAATAATTTACGAAATTTATGCTACTACGAAAAATGATTGTTAGCAAACTTTTTTTTTATTCCAAAAATTCAATAATTCACGAAATTTCTGCTCCTACGAAAAATGGTTGTTAGCAAACTTGAACATTATTCCAAAAATTAAATATTTTACGAAATTTATGCTACTACGAAAAATGGTTGTTAGCAAACTTGAACATTATTCCAAAAAATCAATAATTTACGAAATTTCTGCTACTACGAAAAATAGTTGGTCAGCAAACTTGAACATTATTCTAAAAATTAAGTAATTTCCGAAGTTTCTGCTACTACGAAAAATTGTTGTTAGCAAACTTAAACATTATTCCAAATATTAAATAATTTACGAAATTTCTGCTCCTACGAAAAATGGTTGTTAGCAAACTTGAACATTATTCCAAAAATTCAATAATTTACGAAATTTCTGCTACTACGAAAAATGGTTGTTAGCAAACTTAAACTTTATTCCAAAAAATCAATAATTTACGAAATTTCTGCTACTACGAAAAATAGTTGGTCAGCAAACTTGAACATTATTCTAAAAATTAAGTAATTTCCGAAGTTTCTGCTACTACGAAAAATTGTTGCTAGCAAACTTAAACATTATTCCAAATATTAAATAATTTACGAAATTTCTGCTCCTACGAAAAATGGTTGTTAGCAAACTTGAACATTATTCCAAAAATTCAATAATTTACGAAATTTCTGCTACTACGAAAAATGGTTGTTAGCAAACTTAAACTTTATTCCAAAAAATCAATAATTTACGAAATTTCTGCTACTACGAAAAATAGTTGTCAGCAAACTTGAACATTATTCTAAAAATTAAGTAATTTCCGAAGTTTCTGCTACTACGAAAAATTGTTGTTAGCAAACTTAAACATTATTCCAAATATTAAATAATTTACGAAATTTCTGCTAACTATAAAAATAAAATAAATTAAAATAAAATAAAATAAAATAAAATAAAATAAAATAATATAAAATAAAATAAAATAAAATAAAATAAAATAAAATGAAATAAAATAAAATAAAATAAAATAAAATAAAATAAAATAAAATAAAATAAAATAAAATAAAATAAAATAAAATAAAATAAAATAAAATAACATAAAATTAAATTAAATTAAATTAAATTAAATTAAATACCATAAAATAAAATAACATAAAATTAAATTAAATTAAATACTATGCAACAAAAATCTCACGTTGCTGGGCAACGGGCTTACATCTAGTTATAATTTAATGCGCACTCTTTTCTCACCAACTGAGGTATAACAAAATGGCCGACATTCATTGTTTGACAGCTGTCACTTTTTTCGCAGCGTAATACACTCTCAAAAGTGTTTTACTGCAAGTAAAGATAAATTATCAGAAAAAGCACATTTTTTTTACAAAAAAAGCGATGAGAGTCGGCCAATAATTAAATAGATACTTAAGTATTTCGACTGAGGGTGCTTGATGGAATTTCAATATCAAATTAGAACTGTTTGAATTTTGTACTTTTCCATGAGTTTTGTCGCTAACGAGTGTTTTGTCGAGTTTTGAGCATTTAGCCGCTTTTTGCTTAAAAAAAGATACTTCCACCATTGCCAATCATTTAATTCTTGAAAACCATACGTTTAATTTTGACTCAGGTATTGATTTGTTACATACTAACAGGGGCGAGTTTAAATTATTTTACCAAGAAATCTTAGAGATTAATCGAGCTCAGCTTAACAGTTTGTCAATTTTAAACGAGCAATATTATCTACCAAATTCTCCATTGTTGTACCCCTTTTGAATAATTGTCATTTTATTAATAATTCAAGCACTTGCTATCATTAAATATTAATTCAAAGGCTTAAAAACAAATCAACTCATTAATAATAGGTCGGATAAAACCCTAGATTTATTTTAAACATTCTTATGTTATTATCTGGTCATTAATATTTTCAAAAAATCCCCATAATTATAACAAACCCACTTAATCCATTGAGAATTGTATACATTCAATTTTCGCTAATTTACATTTTAATAGCCTTTTAACTTAGTGATCTACTTATATTTTTGTTTATAAACGATACAAACTGTTTACTACGCGTCAGTTCAAGTACATCCGTGCACTTGGAATGCCTGAAGATGCCGAAAGGCGAAACCCGGGTCGTTAGCGACAAAACTCATGGAAAAATAGATACTTAATTAAAACATGTAAATTTTCTTTATTGTACGTTATATTAAATTGAATTTGTAATAAATTGATATTATTAGACTCTATATAAACTGTTTACCAATATATATATTATATATATATACCTACATTTAGTACAAGTGCAGGCCTGATATCGTTGTAAAGTAAATGATAATAGTTTTTGATAGTTTTATTATTCCATTCGGGCTTTAGTAGACGCGTCGTCGAATATGTTGGGGAGAACTGCTTTCCGGGAAATCCCGTCATTTTGACTTATGCAAGGTAGATTATAGGAAAACGTTTTATCGATTTTCTAATTATATGTCTCGCAGTAGATGGCGCCACCATCGATTGAAAGACAAAATAATATAAAAGTCTATGTTATTATGTATTTTGCATCACTGATGTTTTATTCTCTATCTATAATTTATTTCTACACGTTTTTCTGAAATACAATTGTTTTGTTTACAAAAATTTTACCGTTATAAAAGCAAATATGTTTATTGACACTTTTCCAATTTTAAGGAAAAATCAATTTGAATATTGAAAAATCGGAAAAACAATGAGGGTCAAATATATTAAGTCATGAATTACAACAAGTTTTTTCGCTTAACTTTTATGATTTATTTACGTTTTCCTATAGTTCTGTATTTATAAATATTTTTTCAGACCAGAGCATTTGAGTAGTCACTTTATTTCTTCAGTACTGTTTTTAACCATGCCTGCCGCCAGGGCAGGGGGTATAAACCAGGGCTTCAAACCGGAATTGAACCGAAAACCAAAAACCGTTATTTTTGTCGGAAGGAAAACCGAAACCGAACCGATACATTTTTTTTTACTTGAACCGTAACGAAAACCGGAACGAAAGAATCCTTGCATCATTGTTTTTTGGAGAGGATAACAAAAATATTATTTAAAAAAATACTATAATGACGATATACACAAAAAGACCGATATCGAAAATTGTTATCATATTAAAACCAAATAACTATGTAAAAAAATCAATAATAAAAGGTTTTAACATTGCTAAAAATATTTATTTTGTTATTATCTGTCTTTTTCCTTTGATGACACTATACGACCAAATATATTATTCACTATGTGTAATTGATTGAATTGACATCAACTTGGCAGAACTTAGTAGAAATAGTAATGTATTTAAGTTCTACAAATTTTCTAAATATATGTATTTCTATAAATTTGTAAACCTAAAATACATTGCCATTTTTTGTATCTAGTTTGATTACGGTGCCTGTGATTAACGCAAGACCTGTCGGATTAAAAAAAAAAGAAAATGTTTCCATATTTTTTCATTTAGCAACCTTGATTACTGAAAACAAGAAGCTCTCAGATTCACGACTATTTTTTCCCTTATATTGGATACAGACAAAGTTTGATTCGTCAAGATTCTGTCACATCTTTTTGTATAAAATCTCTTTATGAATGCTGATTTCTCTTTGTTCAGTGAAACAAAATATTCCGATATTACTTTCGAGAGTCACTCAAATGTGACCGAGTGGACATTCTATTATAATGATGCGTGTACATTCAAATAATTAGGGCATTATCTGAAGCATCGGTTTTTTAAAGTTTCCATTGCAATGTTGGTATAGTAAAAAATATATACGCACCTACAAAAAGATTAGCGAGAACTGATATACACATTTCCGTGTTAACGTTGTTTCATTGTTAATAAGTAAAAGGAATTTGTTCGCTTTAAATTAGACCTTTACTTATTCATGTATAATAATTATTATTTCTGCGCAAATATGATGTTTCACAGAAACCAATGTTAGTTTAACGAATAATACTTGGATATTTAATGACATATTATATAATATTATTTTTTCTTTAGTATTAATTATATACGCCTTCGTTACTATCCAGTAGCAAACTAAGGAGTTGGTGTTCTGCACATTTTGATTCTGATAACCATTCCGGACAAATATATAATAAAGTTATTTCAGTATTTCTGACTACGTACCGCTATTGCACCGTTAGGTCTATAGGCGAGTGATCAACGTCATCGGCCTTAGTTGTTTTGCTCACTGGTTAGGGTCCCAGCAAGGAGTGCTATATCAAATATATCAAAAAAACATTTAATAAAGAAACTATTTATTGATCAACTAATTAAGCTTCAAAAATTACGCCCCCGGTCATTACCATAGCAATCTTTACTTGCAAGCACTGCTGTAGAAAGATCCGCAAACCATGTGTAGTCCGTTGAATCCCAGCCTTCACTGACAAATTGTATGACGGTTATACCTAGATCCAGTGGCGGATTAACTCATAAGCGCAAGAGGCACGCGCTTGGGGCCTCCAATCTGAGGGGTCTTAAAATAAAATATATTCTATAAAACCCATATAATATTTTCAATTAAGTTTTAGTAATTCGAAAAAGAGGGACTCCAAATTTAATCGTGCCTCGGGCCTCTCAACTGTTTAATCCGCCACTGCGTAGATCGACTCTTAACTCCGCTATTTTTCGTTGAATATATTTTAGGTGCTTAGTATCATAACTCATTATCTCCAAAAATCTAGTTTTGAAAAAATGGCAAAAAAACCACAGCAACATATTTTTTTGTTTTCTTAAAAAATGACATTAATTACCATGGATATTTATTGCAAGTGAAAAGTAGCACTTTTTTTAAATGGAAAATATATTATTACATCATGGAAAACACTGATCGCCGATTTGTTCTTTCTTACCATATCATATTATTAATTTTGAAGTGCGAGCTTAGACACCGATAGTGATCTTTAGCCATGGTTTTAACCGTGTTCAAAGTAAATTTTAATACCAAACCATTTTTTAGTATATATCTAGTGATGTATTTACAATTTTTTGGCATACTTATCCAGTGCTTTTTTTCCTAAAGTAACACGGTGCAACGGTGTTCCGGTAACTTTTTTCTTTGCATTTTAATGTTTCCGATCAAAAGTCGCAATATTTTATTTTTAATTTACTTTGAAATTTTATCACTAGTCATATCCTAGCCATACCTTTTAATCCGTACTCTTTTAAAAAATAGTGGTTAAGCAATTGATTAACAAGCAGTTCTCGTAAAAAAACTTTTGTTGAAATACCTTCATGACGAAGCCATACACTTAACATTGGGAATGGACATATATAAAAAAAAGAAAAGCTTATGAAAAATATCATATTATGAGTTTTGATAACAAGCCTCTCATATATCTCTTGGTTAGAGCTTGCTCTACCAATCAGGTGGGTTTGGGTTCGTTTCCCAGTATCGTCAATGTCAAGTTGGATTGTTTTAATTTTAATTTGAGATCTAAGACATGGTTGTTAGTGAAGTTAATTCTAATATAGTTAATCTCATGTGACTCACAAAAATTCTCATCGAGTACATATATCTCGTACGATCTTTCAACTTCAAAATATTTGACGCATTGGCGTAAGCTGTAATGTCAATTTTTTTTTTAATTCTAAAAAAAAATAATTATGCAGCGAAAGATCCATGTATGCAAATTAAGTAATATTTGATATCGTTGTAAAAAAACAGAAATAAATTGTTTCATATTGATTAGATATGATTTAAAACTTTAAGACTTCAGACCACTCACCTACAAAAAAACAATGTTTTCAACTCTGTAGCATTGCTTGTTACTATAGGGAGCTTTGTCATTACCATTTTTTTTAGTCCACCAGTGTTACGTATAAACTTATTACGATATATGAATTATGTACGTTCAAAAAATGAAACGTAAAATTTTATTTATAGAACGCATAATAGTATAATTTTAGTCTTCCAATTATATCGTACTCCTAAATACAATTTGTGTATTTTTCTGTTGAAATTATTATACTTAAAAATAAGGTATCTTATAAGCCTTTCCTAATAGGCTTACTTACACCCTTAACTTTGATGGTGGAGATCTTTAGCATTGATCTCTGGACCTGTATCCAGAGCAACGCACAATTAGTGTAATTATATTAAATATCTAAAAGAAGATAACCTTTGACTATTCTATTCCGTTCTTCTTCTTCAAATATTGAAAAATTATTTCGGAGAATTTAGATCTGCTTGAGCGGACCCTTACCTTGCAAAGATTTTAACTTTGGTTTCTTGAAAACACGTAACTTTGGTATATGCTTGGTTCCTTGAATATCCGTTTCTATGGGGAGCCGGTAAATTGCTCGAATTACAAATTATTCGAATTGCTTGGTTATTTAAACGATTTTTCACGACTTTTTCTACGAATTTCATTTTTATCTTGTGGGACCCTTGTTTAGAGAGTGAAATATAAAAATAATTTTCGCAAGTATTTATTTTAACCGTGTTCGCTCCAAATGCGGAACATATGATCTTTTAATGGAGTTTATCTCAACAGAAGTGTTTCTACGAGAACTGCTTATTAATTAGTTACTCAAACTGTTTCTAAACATTTCCAGAAAACATACAAGACTAGGGCTAAGACAGAACAAACGGAAACAAATTGATTATCTTGTTATTCGAGCAATTTCCATTCGAGCAATTTACCGGGAACCGTTTCTATGTATTAAATACCTACAGCTAGTCCTTTTGTCTACGCTATTTTGTTTTGCACGATTTTTTCGGACGATATTGTTACCTTTTTACACGGTTTACTCGTTCACTATTGTTTTTTCGTTAATGGTGAATGCATTGAAAACATTATTTTTAGATTTATTTGTAAATATTTTCCGTTTTTAACCGATTTTTGAGAAATATTGTAATTCAAAAATCGGTTTGTTCAAAGTCATAGCTGGGCGGCCAAATGATCAAATGTGCAAGGAGGTTGATTTATAGATTGATCTTTATCAATTTATGAAATTTTATCATTAGATTTAGATGTCTCTCGTTTTAATCCGTTTTCATTAATTTCATTCAGTTTTCTATTAATTTATAATTTAATATAATTTATAAATAATTTAGATTGAAAATTTATTAAATTTTCTCTTAATAGTTTTAATCTCTTCATAAATAATTAACACGGTGACTTGTAAATCAGTAAATGTACATCAAAGGTCTTAAATCTTAACCATTTTAAATTTCTCATTAAAGATGTTCGATTTTAATGAATAAATACCCGTTAAATCATTTTTATAAAGTGTTTTTTTTAACAAATGAAGACATTTTACAAAAGCTATTATTAATCAGTCCAATTTAAATAATCATTTATGAAAATAGCTATCCACCAATAAATATTTATGATGTCTCAATATTGTGTACATTGTTCATTTAAATAGAAATAGAAATCCGACTAAGATTCAAAATCAATTACAAATTATTTAACATAATGAATGCTTTCATGACAAAAACACTTCAAAACATAATTTAAATTAACTTTGCAGGTTTTACAGACATTTTCTTTTCGAGCAAGTTATAGTCCGTTCAGTTGACGAGTTGACGGACGGACGAATAAAGGTGAAATTCATAGAAAAGTTACAAAGTTATTTATTTACTTCCTGTTTTGCCGATTATTTCACATAAAGCACAATGAAAAAATATTGATATTTCCAAAAAAAAAATAAAAATCTTTTTTTAACTACAGAACAAACACAATATCGCCTTCTGTGCCTTGAGGGCTAGAGTTTTCCACTAACGATGAAGTGGATATTGGTTAATGTTCTGACGCGACAAATATATTATATACAGTCCTTTTAAAAAAAAAAAAAAACAGTTGCTGGAACTCAATTTTTGCCAAGCTTTTAACTAAAGTATAAAGTATATTGTTTTCGAATGGAGGTTTCTCAACAGAAGTTTTTTTTTACGAGAACAGATTCTTAGCCAATCTATCTATTTTTAAAACAATATATCAAGCATTAGACCTTTCAAAGTTCTGGTCACAGAGTAAGTCTAAATACCTGGCATTGTTTTGTATTATGAAATTAACTAATGAGTGTTACGGTACCCGTCACATAAAATTCAAAAGATACCTTAGTTGTCGACAAAGAGCCAATGGTTTTCCAAGCAAAATAAAAATAAAATCTTGAGTATTGATTTGAAACATTAAAATTGTCGAAAAAAGGTGCCGAAACGCCGTTTCACCGTATTACATGGAAAAAAGCCCCGTATATATATATGATATAAATTAAAATATTTTTTTCTTTTTTATATATTTAATATAAAAACAAAATAACGACGTTTATTAGCTGACAAACCATGCAATTAAAAGCAAAATAAAATCGTACATACCAGATATCAGAATCAACCAGATTGACAATATTTTGAACCATGAATATATATACCCTTAATTAAATTTGAATTGTTCAAACTATGTACATTCTATGTACGTCAGTTCAAGTTCATCCGTGCACTTGAACGCCTGAAGATGCCGAAAGGCGAAACCCGGGTTGTTAGTGACAAAATCTGTGAGAATGTACATAGTTTGAACAATTCAAATTAAATATTGAAATTCCACCAAGCACCTTCAGTCGAAATCTTAAACCCTTAATTAAGATTTGAAATATTTTTTTTCATAAGATTATATTGAGTTTTGTATCATATACAATTTCTCAGTATAAAATTGCGCTTAGAAAACGCACATATTCTTTTTTCGAATTTGAGAAGATGTGTTTTGTATATTGAAGCTTCAATTTAAAATTTATAAATTAAAATCATACGCACAAATGTATTGAACGATGTAGGCCATACATATTGTTCAAAAATGTTGTACTTTAAACTTATAGGTATTTAGATATTACTTATTTTATTACTCTCAATGTTTTCAGAGAAGGAAGACAATGAATTCAGAAGTGGGCGCAAAGTCGAATAAGTTGAAAATGTTGGGAAGATGGCAGCCGAAAACTCACCCTCCTCGACTCAGTGCGGCACCATAAATAATCGGCGAGTAGGGTCAAAGTGTCAAGACGATATTATGAATATAACTGATGTTTAATATGCAGCTTTGTCCTGTGATACATCTAAGAATTAATTACACAGAAACGTTCTATTTTAACCCTTTGAGTAGTGAGTACATTTTTACTAAATTAGAATTTTTATCATTGATACACAGAAAAATATATTTTTTTTATTGGCCAGTCTGGGAATAATATGGAATAATATTTTATGTGATAAATATTTTTTTTATAACTTAACAATGCTTTTTTACATTATTTTTTAAGAAACTATTACGTACAATTTGGGCCTCTTCTCTTTTTTGCTTTCATCTGTAGATATTGACTGCACTACTGACGTTGATTCCAGGAAGAGAATTGCGCCGAAATGTCATTTTACGCTCAATATTGTACGGCTATCAATTTGTGTAAAAATATTGTGCTTTTAACATATTTGTTTTTGTTAATTTGTAAAAAATAATAAAAATAATACGATTGCTAAAAATCTCAGATCTACAAATATATTTTTTATCCACATGTGAAGAAATAATGACAATTTATTTAAAAGCATGAGAACGTCAATAAATATTAGACAACATAATATTCTGCCGCACGTATGCGGCCATACTCCTCAAAGGGTTAAGTATGGCCACATTTTTAAACTTGTGGGGTGACTTCCTACAGAAACGAATGACGGTGGTTAGCTTTAAATGACAGAAAAACAGCAACAATATGAAAAAAAAAAGTATCGTATTATATATGAGGAGCAAACATTCAAAAAGTGTTTTGTCACACAAATACAAAGCTTGGAAAATGATGATTTAAGTGTTGCAAAAGTGACGGTTTGTATGAATGTGTCAACTTTATGATTTCATTTTAATATGAAAAAAACCTTTTTGAACACTAATTTTGATTTCCATTCATAGGTTTTATTATGGGCTATCAGAATTGATATAAAACGCCATTTTCAAAATTTGTGACAAAACACTTTTTGAATGTTTGCTCCTCATATAATATGTAGCGGTTTGAAATATTTTATTCATGAAAAAGTAATTGATTAGCATTTTTAACACCTCCCATACTTAGTTGTTATTGATTTTTAAATTTCCATGTCCGCTCACAGTGTATAACATATAGACTCTTAATAGGTTGAGGTATCTCAATCGTTCCGCGGGAGGTATAACAATTAAATATAAAGAGTTTGGTTGTGCCGCTCTTAAATAAATTTGATTCGCAATCAAATACTGTAGATACTAACGAATTCTTCAGTAAATATAATCTAGTTGTAACAGATCATCACACTTGTCGTATATTTGTAGAAACATGTTCTATGCTTTTTTAAATACATTCTTTGTCATATTGTGTATTAATGTTTTTTGTCTGTATTTTACATACAGTTTTGTTTTTGGTTTAAATAATATGTAAATAAGTTACAAATCATACTATATAATATAATGAATCATACTAAAATGTATTGACACTGAAAATTCATTGACATTCATATCGATACAATCTTTAATGTTATTAATATAGCTAATATTAAAAATCAAAATGACAACTTTGATGAAAATTGATGTTGAAATACGGGTCCCTAGTGGAAGGCAAACATACATCCCGGCGCAATAATTGAATTTGCGTATAGATAGGCAGCAAGTTGTAAGTGACAATGTCTCTTGATTTGGTAATGAGCAGTACCGAACAGCTAATCAATTAATTAATAAATTCACCGGGAAATTCTCGAATAAAGAATTTAGCCCAATTGTTCATTAAGGTATTTTAGGGACAAGACAAACAGGTGGTGTTCAATAATTGCAATCCCCAACTGAAATACGCTACTGAGGTACTTCTATGTGTAGGAGTTTTGAGTTTCAGTTTTAGTTAATACGTTTTAATATAAGTTTACTTCAATTCAAATTTTAAAACTGCGCGATGTCATATTGTGTCTCAAAATCATTAACATGATATCTTGTATAGCTGAATATTAAGCGTTTTGAACAAAAAAGTGTGGAAGGGTCAATTTACGCAATAAGTTAATGATTAAAACGTATTCTGACGTTTTCTAAGAACTAATTTGACAGTTTCACAAGACGACAGTTATTTTGAATATCCTCCTGATGTTGCTTTGAATCCTATGGCGTGCTATCGTCAGTGTAAATCTTCAATAATATCACAATTTATAAAATAATTATTATATCCCGTTGCTATAGCTACTATAAAAAGCGTGTCCGTTATTTATAGAGGTGAATAAAACATGATAAAGTCAGACTCTGGTATTTTCGAATAGCTTGACTGGAACTCCGATTATAAAGAAATTGACATTACTCGTAATTTAATTTAGAGCGAGTTTCATTTATTGTTAGAAATTTCTACTATTGTTCACGATGTTAAACCCCAATAATAAATCCCCACTAACAAAAGTCATTATGACCGATACCGCTGGTATAAACTTGGCGTTAGCAGGTAGGTAGAAATGAAAAGAAAACATCGCTCGACTGTTACGAAAACGTTTATTTAGAAACTTGCAATCACCGAATCAATTACATACAATATTTATCAATTTTAACAAAATTTTGAATTATTACAATACACAATAACTATTATACAACCTAGCTTGCTCACACGATTTTATAAATGTAAAAAAAATATATTAAACTCTGCGCAGAGAGCAAAATTGAATTTAATTTTCGTCGAAATGGAAAAATATTATTTCTTTCATCTCGAAAAAAAAAAACAAAACCACAAAAGAAAAATAACTGCAAGTGAATTTACAACTAAAGGTCTCCGGAACTACGTTCCAGAGGCCGGGAAGTATCCCACACACACGTCATGTGAGGTTCGTGTCCCAAAGAGCAAGAAAGAAACAAACAAAAATCACATCGGTATCGAAAAACAATGTTGCCATTTAAGGCCATTAACAATAAACAATTGATATTACGGGTTACCTGATAACAAAATTCAAGCACAATTAATTTAGCTACACATTTTTTTAAAAATCCTGCCAGTTTTCATCACAAAAGTGCTAGTGGAAGCGGGTGCCAATAAACCCTACCGTGTCAAAATGTTAAATTTTATATATGTTCAGTTATTACGATCATGAAAATATCGGAACTCGGATGTATTGAGGAAAAATTCGTTGAAATTTTAGTTTATGGGTTTCTCCATACAATTATTCCCTTCTATTACGACCTACTTCTCGTCAAAAAAATCGTCAAAAATCCAAACCAGTAAAGTCGATCTCCAGAGCTCATGATATATTGGACGAGCTTGTCAAATTTTTGCACAGAGCACTGAGACTACCTCAGAGTCTTTTAATGGGTTGAGTGCTTTGAGGGGAAATTTGAGAACAACGAGAGTGAAAACAATGAAACAAGTATCAATTTTAAATTTCATAAAAAACGTGAATTGGCAGAAAAATGTAATATGTGTGTAACGGGTGTGTTAATCAATTGTGTATTTTTATTTGAATTGCAACGTTTTTGTGTTATGTGACCGCTCCAGATACTTAATGTTTTCATGTGATTTGTGTGTTTTTAAGCGTTTAAAAATACCTATTATCTGATATTACAAGTAATGATTATAACGAGTAAATCCAGTCGGTCCCATCTTCTTTGTTATAACCAAGTTCGACTGTATTCTAATATCTACTAACCTGCATTAATTTTAGTATTAATATATATATTTTTTAAAAGCAATAGGAGTCGAAGTATTTACCACGATTTTAGGCTCTGACTTTGGCTTCAAATTCGACTCTACGGCTTTGAATACTCTCAGAAGATAGAGAGTCAATAAGGCTTCACGCGTATTGTATAAAAAGTATATTTGTTTTAAGAAAGTTAAAGAGGTCTTTCGGTTAGGCTCTACCAGACCATACCTTGATACCTTGATAGCATGCTACATCATCTTTCCATATTGGTTCCTTGCAGTTTAAAATTTAATATTGCGTGAAGATTAGCGCGCTTCAGTGGGTGATATAATGTTACTAATATGTTGTGTCACGCAAGCACGCGATACAGGATTTTATTCGCTTACAGGGCCGGATTTTTTTAAATTTCATTAATTAATACACACACACACTGCACTGTTTGAATTTGTCAATTTGCATAAGAGCCTATAATTTGAAGATTTCAAAATATGTCTGGATGCTTAATTTATCGTTTGTAAACGTAAACAATGTAAAAACATGATCTCTTTACAACCGCTATTCAATTGATTTAATCAGAGCTGAAGTCGGAAAACCCAGAGAAAAATAATAAATAATAAAATGAACTCTTGAATGTATTTATGTAAAATAGTTATTGATTTATTTTTAACTCTATTTAATTGAATTTCAATTGATTAAATCAGAGCTGTGGAGTCGGAAAAACGAGAAAAAAATAGTTTAAAGATTTTGAGAAATTATTAGTCTATTGACATCACATTGATTGGTGATTTAAATCTACTCAAATCTACTAATCAAAGATTAAAAAAATGTTTTTTGATCTTGATGAATTAATAATTATTGATAATTTTTAAATTATATGTTATAAGGTGTAAAAGTTTTTAATTTTGTGTAATTATAGAATCACTCCTATTCTTACACTATATCTTTTTAATGCCAATTGTTGTTTACACCTTTTCATTTAAATTGGTTTTTGTATAAATCACACTGTTAAATTATATTTCTTATCAGTTGACAATGCTCGCCATTAGTGAAACCGGTCCTGACCAACGTTCCCTCTTAGTCGAAGGGTTGGCTGCGCGGAAATTTAAAAGACTGCGCGGACCGATCAAATATTAATTGAGCAACTGTCTTGCAGTGCGCGGCAACCCGGAATGAGTGCGCGGGGACTTCTTAACTGCTGCGCGGCCGCGCACGCGCGCAGCTTAGAGGGAAACGTTGGATTCCTGACCTTTATAAATAAAGTGAAAATAAATTACAAAGGAATATTGTGTTGTTCTTAATATAATACCTTTCCACCAAGTATTGACAGTGAACATTCTAAAAGTGAAACTTATTTTATGTTTCACTCTACTGGGCGAATTCAAAATGATCTCCATAGTTAATTATAACATTCTTGTTTGGTACGTTATTAATATTTTGATAATACAGATACTATCAAAAGGGTCATTATATTAAATAACTGAGGTTTGTATCACAAGTGACTAAGCAAGTATACGTGGGCAATTTGAAGTCCCACAACGGTTCTGTCGAAATCGATCATAAGCCCGGTTAAGTGTGAAACGGACGTTGTGGTGTTTTATTTAATAGCATTCCAAACACAATATTTCATGTTCCAATCCCAGAGTCGAAGAATACAAACATATTTTAGAAATACGCAATCAATCAAAACGAATTTCGTGTGAATCGATACACGAAAGCAGTTTTCTAATTCAGACATCATCGGGAAGGATAATTCATTTTCTATTAACAAATATTCACAGAAACTTTTCCCTTGTATTCAACAGTATTGTGTAAATTCATATTTTACGTTTCAGAGTAAGTACTGTCCAATATTAATTTCAACTTACAATATAATATAAATGAAATATTTCGCTGCGCAGTGTTCAGATTTTAAAATAAAGTATAGATATATACAAATAAAACATATTAGCACTTTTTAACAAATTTGTGATTCTAAAACCTGATCTAAAAATCAATATTTACACTTTTTACACATAGTGTATTTGAGTCCATCGAAGCTGTTTCCATGCGTTTCATATGTTTCTATATAAACTATTTTTTGTTTAGTGATTTTGATACAAAAACAAATTTGTGGGATGTTTGCAAAGTCTTTAATTGAATTATTATTTTTTCAATCACTACCATCTGCAAAACATCCCCGATACGATCAAATAATCGATTATTGCCACTGTAAAAATATTAATAGAAAATGGCATGCCATCTTCGGAAATGTCGTATTTTCAGTTATTTACATATACATATTACATATAACTGATATACCTGTGCTTTCATAGAAATTTCAGTTAAAACCTTGTAGCACTGGCGGTTTGTTTGAATTTAAGATGGACACGGTTCTAATAGAAGTTAAGGTATTTCTAATTAACTATGAATAACTATTTTTAACAATATTTTATTAATAATTATTTCATGCCAGTGCCATTGATATATACAATCAAAAAGAAACTTGAAAACATTTACAATTTTCAAAATACAAGCATTCAAAATTTCAAATGCCCATATCTTTTTTCCTGCAGCTGACCACATAGCACTCGGCTCGCGAACTGTTACAGATTTTAAATTAATTTGTTTCTTAACATCTATCTGTATGATATGGAAACAATAAATTGATAATATTAATGTAAATATGACGCATTTTTTTTCTTATGTTTTACCAATCAAGTTTTGCCATTTACTTTCTGTTTATTTATACATCAACCATTTTTTAACGAAATAGAGAACATAAAATAAACAATATTCAATTAACATACGTCTTCAACTGAAAGCGAAACAATATTTTGAATGTTGAGAAAATGGCTTCGTAATTACATACTACGAAAATTATATTAAGAATAAAAAAAAAAAAAAAAAAAAATACCACAACCTTTCTAACATATGTACTTATTTTTATTTATTGTGTATTGCGCTGTGTATTTGACAACTATAATTACAATACATTTTCTAATATAATATTAATAAATAAAATTTAACAAAAATAAAATGAAATCTTGAATGTATTTAGGTAAAAAAGTTATTGATAGTTGTTATAAATGAAAGCCCATCGAAACGAATTTTTATTTATATATAATGTCATAATATTAAGTAAGCTATCTGGTATACTTAACAAAATATTAAATATCAACAAGAAGCTGAGAATATATTGGTGAAAAAAAATCACGACCTCATTTTTTAAACTGTCAAACATGTTTCTCATAATAAAAAAAAACGTGTATTTTACGTCTGTGTAAATTAATACTCCGTCAAACGGTTGCATGAAGACGCATCACGCAGAAACCGCGGAAGCGTCACTAATATTTCTTGCACATCTCCATGCGTCTACATTCTCATATTTTTACGTTGACCCGTCAACGACTGATTCAAATAATATACATTATATTATGTTTTCTCAAAAATAATGTAATAATTGGGTAATAAACTATCACAAGAAGTGTCATGTTTGGATGAGGCATTATATACACATAACTTCTGTGTGACATGGTTAAATGGTTCGACGAAAATTTCCATGTAATGTAAATCCATAGTTTATTGTATACACAAGACAATACAATGCAGAAAATACATATTTTTTTATTATACACTAATAGCAACCATTCCTTACCTTTACTTGATTTTACAATCATTTGTAGGTTGTAGACTTTGATCACTTATTCAGCGATCAAATACTAGTGTTTTTTCTCGAGTTCATATTTCGTTCAATTCCATTCAAAGGAATCGGGAAAAATTTAACACCGTGTTATTTAAAAAAAATATGTCACAAGCATTACATGGAAACTGTGTTATACGTGACTCAATTACCCCATCTGTAACGCGATGGGTTATAATACTCAAACTCACTACCAAAAAAAAACATTTTTGCGATCGCACGAAAGATCAAAATTCATCTTTAAATATTATCAGCTTTATTCTTGGACATAAATGAGTATAGAATGTGTGTAATAAAATAAAGTGCTTGATACCAAAAGACGAAGATTATGCTTAAGAATACGTTTCTCCGTTAGTTATTGTTTTATATAAAATCATGTTTGTAAATACACTAGTTAAACAGATAAGAAAAGCCAGGAAACTGAGAACATGCCCAACTACTCGAGTAGGAAATGTCATCACTTCACACCTGCCTATGAGACTTATTTTTTTGCATTGTGAAAGAGTTTTTCAATTCTATACTTGAATGTTATAGTTGCTGTAAATGAATTTCCCTACAATCAGGCATATTTGTAAATTATTATTAAATACATGTATTTCTGGAAAAAAGGTCAAACATATAATGTACCCATTAAGGGCAACTGTGACAGTGGTGATTTTCTGAACTGCAATAAATCATTCTATATTTCTTTTATTTGCACTTATCTAAAGAAATGTATACTTCCGAAAAAACACTGGCGTCCAACATGTTTAAATATTGTATGTAGAGTTTAAAATACATATAATTTACATCAGTGGCGGCCGGTCAAAGTGGCATTCGATCAATGCACTCCTTGTATATGCAGGGGCGGTTGTATTTCATGAAATAATAATCAAACATAACATTTATACCATTCACTCATTTTAAATTTGTCATGTTTTTATTGTCTATAATAAATATTTTAGAAAAAAAAAACATTGTATAAATGTTATTTTTGAATATTATTTCATGAAATATAGCCGCCCCTGCATATACAAGGGGTGCATACTGATTTACATATGTATTGAAAATGAATTTTTGCTCCCTGAAATACATTATATAAAAATCTTCTTCATTCTAGAGCACAGCAATAAATGTTGTGAGTTTAAAATCATTCAAGCAAAATGATGTATGTGACATGTATGGTTAATTAAAAAGTATTTTACTAATTATTTAAGATGTCTAAAATCAAAAACCAATAAGTACATAGTTTATCAATAGTAGATACATTGCAAACGAAAAATAAGTAGACACACATACTAAAAACCATTTCACACAATACAGAAAACATGCAAAACTTAACAATAAATAGGCGAAATACAATGTTCAAATTCTTAATGACATACAGATTCCGATTGAGTATGTGAAGTGATAATTTCGAAATATAATCATATAGAAAAATAATTCAAAGTTTCAGATTTTAAATTTAGACTCTTCATTTATGTCCATATCATTTTGTCTGGCGCCCACTAGTTTAGTATTAAATCCATTCGACGCTAAATTTTCCAATAGAGCGGTTAATTAGGGAATATGAAGACTTCAAACTGTCACACAGACCCTGAATAAATTTCACATATTAGGAGTAATGAAGCACATAATTAATATTACTAAAACACTACATAATAAGTTAACTAATATTTAACAATTCCTCAAAATAGATTTAAGTTCAAACAAAATACAAAAACAACTATAGGTAAAAAATGTTTGAGATGTACTTTTCAACCACTTTAAGAACTTAGATATCAGGAAGTCAAGAAAATGGCGTTAAGCTTTAAAAAGCTAAGTAGTGTCTTAATCGACTAAAGATATAAATCAAAACTGTTTTATCGACTATCAACTGTCATCATTTCCGTACTAGGTTTATTTTAAGAAACGTATTCTTTTCATAGAAATGACAAAACGATAAAACAGACATTTAGCACTAGTACACATATATCTAAATGTTTTTAGGACTTCCTTTCTTAGATATATTTTATATAAGCTGCCCGATTTTGCCCTTTATGTAAATGAGACACTGCTTTTTTATAATAAGAGAAACTCTTCGGTGTCAATTTGTCGCCATTTTGTTAATCTCAAATAAATAAAAACAAATGATGTCGTATCGATCGAATATAACATATTCGAATTACGAATTCGATATTAATTTGTTAGTGGTTCAATGTTGCCATAATTTGTCACGAACTATCATATATACTGTAGTCAAAAATATTAAGATTATTATTCAAAACTTATCAAGCAGTGTGAGATTATTTTTTTAATGCCTTAAAAATTTAAATATTAATTTAAGATGTATCTATTTTCACTTTAACAACTAGAAATACATAGTCATAATCAAGCCGATGACATCCTCAATGACCAAACAAATATCCTTCGTACAAGAAACGAATACACAGTCACTTAAATTTAATCGAATTTGCTTCGAATAAACCGATTACTAAAGTCAATTTATTAATTTTAATACTATAGTTTTCAATATATGGTAGAATATTACAGTGGATGAGAGGATGTGTTGTATATTTCTTCTACGCATTTTAAGTTAATGTAAGTTTAAACATAGTTCTGACGAGGGCGTAAGCCGAAATAGCTCCCGAACATATTTAAAATGTTATTTGTATAGCTAAAATTCTATGACGTTTTTCACTTTATATTATAATCGAGTTCCGCCAAGTTAATGCCGATTGAATAAATTAAGATGTATCATTTCTAATTAATTAAATTAAATGTACGATGACGTGCTGCGTTTAATTAGACATATTACAAAAATATTGGCAACCCCAACCAACCTATCTAATTTTGTCAATATGGGGTGTAAGGTGTAACCATCAGCCAACTAGTAGCTATTTTATCGCATCCATCAAAAGGGTTGATTGAAAAGGGTTATCATCATTAGATAAAAGCTAAAAAAAAAAATATTAAGTTATTGAGTCTTCATCCGCGGGAAACATTTGGACTGACAAACCTAAGCTGAATTGTTTATTTTATTGATTTGTTTATTTTGGATTAATTGCCAACTAAGAATTATAAAAATAATAGTAATCCGTGAAAAATTATCTGCATATCATAATCTCGTTTTATCTATATTCAATTAAAATACAAAAAATATGTATTTTTTTTTTCATCGGAGTCGGAGTCCAACCATTTGTTAATTCCGGATTCGGAGTCGTTGTATTTTTCACGACTCCACAGCCCTGTTTTTACTAAAGAAAATAATGTATCGGCATTGTTTAAAAATAAATTGTTTCTTGTAAACATAACAATACATAACAGCTTGTGCCAATTTAGAGTGCATTTTCAACTATACGTTTAAATAAGAAAACAATAATATTATAAATCAATAAATACGTCTATAGGTATTATATTTTTTATTAGTAGTAGTTTTATTAAATTCAGGATATCGCGTGATCCCGAAATTCTATTATTGATTTAATAAATTCCCTTCATCGAAAAAACTCGGAACGGAATCACACTCACTAATTCTCGTAGTTTTATTGAAAATTGTACATATTTGGTGTATTATTCTCTTTATAAATTTTAAAATTTCCATTACATGTGAAAAATATTCTTGATACATACAAATTTCCCGTTACCCAAAAACTCTCCCAAAAATATAATTTCTAGCCGAAAACTATGTACTTACCTACATTCAAATTTCGAATGAACAAAGATGGCGGCCGCACGCTGCTCTTCTATAAACAAAGAGACGAGTTGTCTATTATGCTGCATAATTAATTAGCATCTCGCATAAAGGATGGTGCCTTTTGAAAAAGAAACAATATGGCGCGGCTGTTTGTGCGTTATTATTACGTCATGGTGGATATTTAACCTGTAAAATATTGTTTGTACAACAGTGCCAACGAACGCGGTGCTTTGGTCCAGCATCTTTGCCGCCATTCTGAACATCAAATCATCTTACTAGGTACATGCGTAAAAAGTTTTTAAAGGTGCTCTATGTTTTGACAAAACCGCGAGGGTTTTGGTTTTCTGCAACAATCTGTGTCCTATCAAATTTTCTACTCTCGATGCTGTCAGGCTAAACACAATATTGCGTATAATTAAATAGTTAAATATTACATTTATATGATTTGAATGGAAGTTAAAGGCTCGGTAAAGAAGTAAATTATCAGGTGCAGCTATATTTTGACACTTCGCATTATTGTCCCATTATGATAATGGACAAAATATAAATATACCATAAACAAAACTTATGCACGCAGTCACAGATCGATGATTTTCAATGACATTTATGAGCATATCGCAGATTTGAATCAACACAAATGACAGATAATATGTTATGAAGAGAGACCCAGCATCTCAACATGTAATCTCACAGCCTGATCTAAAGCAATACACTCTATTTGACACGGTAGATACGTTCGAGATAAAACCGTGTAAAAAGTAGTAGAATTCATATAAAAATTAAAGATTGGTTCCCTAAATTAAAAAAAAACCGTGTTATTTTAAACAATAGTAATCTAAAATCTCCTAAAAAATGTTACAAAGAAGACCCAGTAAGTGAATTACACAAAATATGATCCATAAAATGTATTTCTACTAAGAAAAAAATATTAACTAAACTTGAATATATACGTGGAGTTTTATGAGGGATTGGATATAAATCGCTTACATTATATTGCGTTAGTATTAAATGAAGGTTTTTATTTGTTATTATAGTCTTGTGTTGCTGTTATTGGGAAGTCCGTTATTCGCTTCTGTATTTTTGTGTCTGGGAACGTTTGAGAAAAAATAATTCGTATACAAATGTATTTGTTATTTTTAGTGAGCCGTGTTATTTTTACAATTGAAGCCCATCGTTTCAGTGCACTATGTCATAGTGCACTGAAACGAAACACTGTATCATAGTGACTATGATACAGTGTCTAGTGCATAGGTTTCCTACCTTTTTCGGGTGGCGACCCCTTTTTATAAAAACCATATGACCCGCGGCTCTAATGCAATAGAAAAAGGTATTTTTTTCAATAATTTAATTTTAGTTGACTGTAGTTTTAGTTTTGTTGTTCAAATCCAAAATCGAAAAAAGTTGGCGACCCATAGGTTAGGAGCCCGTGGTCTAGTGGTATTGTATGGTATGGTTTTAAATTTAAAAAAAATCGGTTTACATGACATAAAATAGTGTCGATCGTTTCTGTGACGTTTTCAACTACAGTTAGTTACACCACTGTCTTTTACCACCGTCTGGGCCGATTGTCTATGTTATTATAGTTTACTATAATAGATTATAATCCCATTCTATATCATAAATGATGAACATTACATGCAAAACAGAGGGAATTCTTAAGATGCCGTTAGACATTGTGCCAAGAAGCACGATATGAAATATAAAAAGTATTAAATATAAAAAAAATTCTGTAGTCAAATGTTTATGATTTTTTCACATATAGGTATATCTTAAATACCTACATATATGCCTAGGATTTTCAATCAATTCTATAGTTTTGCTGTCGTATTTTTTTTTTCTCTAAATTCTATAATGTTATATTATCTTTCCCGAATCGATTACAGTTTTTATAATATGTGATGGTATTTTTGATCTGAGATATATGAGGTGTCTAAAAGCAAAAACCGACATGGCTACAACTAGGGCATCCAATTCCGGGATCCGGAATCCCGTTCAATTTTCTGATACCGAAATCCCGGGATAGCGGGATTTCGGATTGGGAAATTTCGAGCACACCCCAAAAATTGACACGAAATTCTGTGGTTCGAGAAAACGAGGTTCTGTGACAATTTGAGAAAAAGTATACCAAATCGAGAATTTCAAATTCCTCGGTGAGCTAAAAAAAAAACGAGGCTTGGAGATGATCCGGGAAAAAAGTATAGCGAATTGAGGATTTCAAATTCCTGGGTAAGCAAATCCCAATCCCGGGATCCCGGGTTTCCGGGATTGAAAATTAATCAATCCCGAAATCCCGGGATTGGAAAAAGGCTCCGGGATTGGATACCCTAGCTAAAACGGTCGTGTGCTTCATATTATATATTTATAGATAGTTTATTTTTTCCATCGTTTTGTATTTCCAATAAAAAAATCATGCCTTTTTATAATTAGTTAGCCACTTATTGTATGTAATCCATTTAGAACAGTGGTTTCCAACCTTTACGTTACTACGCCTCCCAGGAAAAAGTAGCATCGCGCCTCCACATCCTTTATTTCATATAGTAATAAAGACACGTTTTAAAGAGTAAATAAATATTTTGGACTGTACGCGCTTCCCAGGTTGGAAATCGCTGATTTAGACACATTAAGATTGAATTTATCAGTTTCTGTGATTGATTCCCGGGACATGAGGAAAAGCTTAAAATATTATTTCTTGTATGTTTTATCGGGCTTTGCAAGTCATATATCATTTTCTTTACATACTATTTAATGGCTTATGGTATAAATACGTATTTTTTTTTTAGATTTTGACAAAAGGAGTTTCTAATAGACAACTAAGCGAGTTTAAACGACTTGATATAATATCAAAGATAAGGTGTCGAAGTTGTCTCGATTTGTTTTTTTTAGTATTAATCAATCGCCAAACGTTTGGAAGAAATTACACAATGTATTACAATGTACCAACTAGTGTATCCAATCCCGGAGCCTTTTTCCAATCCCGGGATTTCGGGATTGATCCCCTTTTTTTCGGGACCCCGGGATTGGGGTTTCGGGATTCCGGGATTGTGATTTTCTTACCGAGGAATTTGAAATCTCCGATTTGGTATACTATTTCCCAGAATCTCACCGAAACTCGTTTTTTTAGCTCACCGAGGAATTTGAAATCTCCGATTTGGTATACTTTTTCCCAGAATCTCGCAAAACCTCGTTTTTTTTTAGCTCACCGATTTACCAATTTCATGTAAATTATCGGGTTTTCCTCAAAATTTCTCAATCCCGAAATCCCGGGATCGCGACCATCTCACTCCCGGAATTTCGGGATCAGAAAATTGAACGGAATCCCGGGATTGGATGCCCTAGTACCAACGTTGTATAATCCGTTGAAAAAGGCTACCCCTCGATGTAGTTGGTGAAATGAAAACTGTAAGTAGCAATAAGTTCACGCAAGGAAAAATTAATTTGAGAAGTCGGAGTTGAAATTGTTTGATTTATTAACGACTACACTTTCGTGCTTATAATTTATATTGCAAAGCAAGTTTAATAATAAAATATTATCAATAAATAACAAAAAAAAATGGTGGCTGTACAGAAATGATAAATAATTTAAACAATGAAGTTAAGTGATGATAGAAATATATTTTTTTAATGTGTCATTATTTATTTATAAACTGATTCTAATCTCACCTTAACATTTTGGATCTGTATATTTTAGAAAACTATAATATAACGTCAAGGACAAGAACGCTTTAGACATTCAATTGAAATGGTAAATAAATACAGCATATTGTTCATAAAATATTATTAAGTTTATATATAGGTATATACAGCGGTGGGTTGCCAATACGTGAGCAAGGAGTTCGGTGTTCTGGGGAAGCAGTGAGTTTTTTTTTAACACTCCGATGGAATTATATGCAATACTTAAATAATCAATCGATTGCTACTTAATGCACTTATAATATGTACCAATATGCAATTTACCATAAACTTGTTAATGTAAATGGTTAAAAATGTAATACTGTGTACACTTAGACTGTCGTAGATAATATATAAGTCAGAAATTTGCCGTTATGTACTTAGTTGATCTGAGAATATTGTTTTCTCTAAAATTTAACAAGGGGCTCGCGCGAGCTCCTCCGACCCCCTCCTGCCCACCCATGGGTATATATTATATGTAATATGAACTACATAATTTACATCACTGAGGCTGACTTCATGGACGGTGGTGGAGTCGTTAAATTATAATACACGTATCTTCTGACTTTTTCCACGTTAAACTTGGCGGAATTTTATAATTACACTCGCTCTAGTCTCACTATCGACCATTACGGCGTGGAAGACTTATCGCTGGCTCTAAAATTCGTTAAAGGGTTTGACGCCGAAAATAAATGATAGTGGCTGGGCTCAAAACAAAATATACCTAGCATAATTTTACAAACAAAATCGGTGCAAAAAAAAACAATGACGGAAGACAATAGGAAACAACTGTTGTTAACATTTTATCATAAAGCCAATATGCGATACTTACACAAGAGAGACGTACTTCAATATGGTCGTTCATACATTATATAAAAACTAGCCCAAGAAAAGAATCAGTTAGCAGACCATCAAGTATTGAAAAAAGACATAATTGATTTCAAAGTTGATACTTTCCCAAAATTACGTTTATTTGTCTTTGAAATTCTTTTCGAGCGCGATATTTTCAATTCTCTGTTGGCGTCTAGACTGTTTATGGTCATGCTAAATGTTTTTTATTGTCTTTACTTTAGATCAGTGCATTTGCAACTTTTCTTTTATCTCTCTGCAGTACATTGTTGTGCGATTTTATTATCTCATTAGCATATTTATTAAGTGGCTATTATGCTGTAGTAGCAATACAAAAAATGCGACAAAACATTCTTTTATTTGTTGAATTTTCAGTCAAATCAAACTCAAACGCAAAGAAATAATGTTAATTTTAGATTTTAAGATCAAATTAAATCGATTTTTTATAATTTTGTAATAAAGTATATGAATTTATACATGATTATTACTAACAGTAAATTTTTTCTCCGAAAACATGGATTTATTGGTTTCATGGAAATTGTAGCTTTGTTATTCTCGTAGACAGATTGATTTTTGTCAAACGTACACTAATGTTATTGCATAAAAAAAATTAAAAGGCAATTGTTCGACAGTATTTTCTATTTTATCAATTTTTCGATCCTGTTTCTCTTTTAAGGTTATTTTTTTTTCAAGAAAAACGTTTCACAAGAATTCTATTTTAATCTTTAAAGTACCGATATGATTTTCTTCTTAGAATATTTACAAACACAACTCAAAAAAAATATGCTACGTCTGCGAAATTTTCATCAAGTTTTGCTTTATAAAAAATTCTATTTTTGAGCTTTATCGATCGTTACTAATTCAATATTTATTTGTTTCGTCATCAATAGTACCGCTCTCGTAGTCGAGTGGTAATTAATTGCCTTTAGGTCCTTCTCAATTGCGCGGTAGTTTTTCGCGGCGCGGAAATTTATTTCCTCCCCCCTATTTATAATTAAAATTTGTAACTGCTTTCGCAGAAATTTTTTGTAATAATTTATGTAGCAAATAAAAAAAATGTTAACTTATGAGTTTGGTTGAAACGAAAGTTGGTTGATTTTGGTATTAATTAATTTATTTTCCTTTGCACTATTGCACTTTGACAATGACTGGTTTGAAGATTTTCGGCGGGAAAGATTTTTGACAGAAGTGCGAACATTAACACTCTTTTGTTGTTAATAATTTAAACTTTTAATGCCACTAACTTTTTCCATCACACACCGCATCAATTCTCCGAACAGATTCCATTACTAATTCATCATGTCAATGAGCCGATGATAGCCGTGGAAAAATATTGTGCCCTGGATAAAAATAAACAAAATATTACAATAGATTCTTTCAAATATATTTCGTGTATTTTTCCAGAGCTTTGGTTTCGGAGTCGGTGTCGTGGAGTCAGGGGTTTTGTCCGGAGTTTAAAATATTAATTTGGCATTTGGTTCGTCGTATTTTTTATCTTTGACTATATTTGCTCCCTATGTGGAGCATACATACTAGGGCTTATACAAAAACCGACTTTTGAAAAACCCGGTTTTCTAATGTCAATATATTTGGAAAACCGGTTTTGTCCGGTTTTCGAAGTTTAACAAAAAATGTATAATTCCATTAAAATAGCGAGAAAAATAATAGCGATTTTTTTTATGTTGTTTATTTATATACACAATAATACACAACAAGAAATTATTTGGTTTTACTCTTCAGAAAATATGATTTAAGAAAACACAAAGCGTCCACTGATCGTTTTGTAACAAAATTTCCTGATATCAAAAATACCCTTTCGCTGGGTAATGATGTGGGGCGTATGGTCTTTAAGCCATCAAATAAAAAAAAAACAAATTTTCTGTCCTTTTGTTTATAGACTCGTTTATGGAAAATTAGGCACGACCGGTTACGAAGTTGAAAATCCGGTTTTCGAATGTCACAAATTTAGACAAAAAACCGGTTTTTGAAAACCGACAAGCCCTAATACATACATATGTCCGTCACGCGGCACCTCCATGATCTCCTGTCACCTAATGACTGATTTGTTTTCTGAAATTTCAAAATTCCTTAGGTAAGCCGAGTGCATTCTATGGATAACACGCAATGGTCGCCTAATATTCCAGAGCCCCAGCAGTCTGAAGAAGAGGTAAGCAGGGTTGAAGCTCTCTGGTGTCATCCGCAGCACGTGACCTAGCCAGTTTTAAACTCTCTCCATAACCACTCTAGAAGCAGCACACTGTCTTACACGTTCCCTAATCTTCACGTTCTTCGAAAAGTCAAGCCAACCCGTATCCACCAAATAATCGTATTTAATAAAATTCTTTACACATCCAAACAAAGTACAAAATTTTCAGAGTGAAAACTTCATGTCGATTTTTTCTGTTTGACGTATATTGTATTGTGGCGGTTATGTCACGGGTGTGCGAAATCGAGTTTGATATACCTGGTCAGAAGGAATCGCTTTCTTTGCGCCCTTAAATTGCTCCTAAAACACCATAAATGCGCGCCTGCCGTAAAATATTCATAGTTGGAAAATCACAGGTAAGTAAAGAACGGCAAGTCATTTATCCAGATTCCTGCGAATTGGACACTTAATATACATAATAAATTGTTTATTTGAACTAAATGTGAAATAAAAATTATCATGCTCTCTACGTAATGCCAAAAATGCAAATTTATAAGCGGTCTTCAAATCAAAAGCAGTCACTTGTTACAATAAATTAAAACATATTATTCATTTAACTCACCTTGATCTTTAAAAATAATCTGCCTACCTATTGATGCAGACTAAATAAATACACATTTTTTACCGGTACGCGGTGCCATAGACAAACATAAAGTATCTATTTGCATTTGCAATACTCTGATTTGAGTCGCCCTAATAAAAGGTAGGTAGGTAGGTAAATAAAAGATCTGCCCTTTGTCAATAAAAGAGAAATATGAATTTATGAGTTATAAAAGGTACCTTTTGCGTTTGAATGTGCTCAAAGTGTACTTCAAATTTCGGACAAGGGCACCGAAATTTATATGACCGGATGTCGAAATTAAAATATGATTTCTTCTACTGATATTTGTATTGTTTCTTATCGTAGAATTTCAACCATTACATCTTCGTCTATCTAACGGCGCTCGAAAGCACGAGACTTGTTCTTCACAAATTAACCATTTTATGTTCACGTTAGAAACGCTTCGCTTCGCAGTCAAGGGTTTGAACTTCGGAATGGAAAATTTCATACATTGATATAATTTAAGATTTCGACTGAAGGTGCTTGGTGGAATTTCAATATTAAATGTGAATCGTTCAAACTATGTACATTCTCACAAATTTTGTCACTAACGACCCGGGTTTCGCCTTTCGGCATCTTCAGGCATTTTCGCCAGCAATGGCTTTGGACTCAGTGATGCATTTATATCTTATATAAACACGAAACTTTCATTTGCTAAGCGTCAGTTCAAGTTCATCCGTGCACTTGAATGCCTGAAGATGCCGAAAGGCGAAACCCGGGTCGTTAGTGACAAAATTTGTGAGAATGTACATAGTTTGAACGATTCAAATTTCATACATTGATAATTTGAAAACATACTCATTTTTAAGGTGTTTACTGCCAATAACTTGGTGTAAAAGCAGTGATAAAACACTCTTTTTTTTACTTATTTCACAATTGTTTAATATAATCAGGACCGGTTACACTCGCCACAAGCATTTTCAACTGTAAAATTATATTCGATAACTTAGTAATTCTATTTTTTGTGCTACAACGTGTGACACGTGTTTCTGCTCTTAGAGAAGCATAAAAAGATTATCGCAACGTTTACGAGTAAACTAAAAAATTATTCAAATCTTATGTTATAAATTACAAAATTTGTTTTTGTCCTCTTCTACTGGACACAGGGTGGATTAATACGCAATTTTAAGTATTTATAAGGGTGTTGCAAGCGATTGTAGATAAAAACACAAAATATAGCTAGTTTTGTATTTACTGTAATTAAAGTGTTAAAACCTTTTACAAATACCATTTACTAATTTGCAATCACATTAAACAGGAAAATTTATATCGGTTCTGATTATATTAAATAAATTTTGAATCAGTACAAAAGGTGGTTTATTTTTTGAATGTAAGATAATTCCTTTACACCAAATATTAACAGAAGACACTTTAAAAGTGAACCCTGTATTAATTTATAATTTCATCAGTTGATAATGCTCTCGATGAGCGTAACTGGTCCTGATATCAATAGGTAATATGGAATACTTACATTTTTTGTAAATACGCCTAATTCTCTTTTTGCACAGATTTTTTTAATACGGTTTCGAAATCGCACGGTCCAATATATTTATTTAATGTTAAAAAAAACAGTAAATGACATTACAGCTGACGCCAATTCGCCATGCACTAATATAGTGAGAAAAAATAAATTAACATAACACATCATACTGCACAATATGGAACGTATCTTCAATTTCTCTATGAACACTTCATTTTTTTACACGGTTTTTTTTGCACGGCTTTTTCGCATAGAACGTTTCATCCGTGAAAAAAGAGAATTCGGTGTATACTTGTGGTTGTGGTAGGCACCTAAATAAGCTTCATGTACACTTGAAAGCCAGCGAGCTCCAAATTATCGAGTGTTGCAGAAAAATAACAGATAGTTAGTATAAAAATAACAGATAGTTAGTAGTATTAAGATTTTTTGTTAAGCGTAAAATTTTAAAAAAAAACTCTATTCTCAGATACTATTATAATGTAAAACTCCAATACTTTGTAGGATAAATCCACGTATTACATATATCGATGGCCATACGTTGACAATACGTAACCGACATTTTTCATAAAATGAGTTATGCATATCATTTTCTTTGTGTTTTCAAGCTCTATTAAAAAATTGACATCTCGTAATTTACAAAAAAAAATTTCATTGAAATTATTGTAATGTTGAAAACACGTAACAGAAAAAAAGCCCACCAAACTGCCAGAAGAAAATAGAAGAGCTACATCGTTTTCTTACTATTTGAAAATAGGTGAGAAAAAATTTCAACATGTTTACTGCAACATTTTGTATTGGAGAGTGGACAGTCCGTAACTGGAAAAAAAGATATATTACAATTATGTATAATTTTTCTATTATTATATGGATGAAGTTCAACAGGTGCATTGAATTGATCAAAATACTTGGAATTGTGTCTTCGTATCATTATAAAAGAAGAAACAATATTAAAATTGTTAACTCTTATCAAAAATTCTTGTTAATAAAAAGTTTATTTAATTAATATAGTGTCAACAGATTATTTTAAATATACATAATAATTATTTTACTCCAAAGTGTCATTTTCATTTATTTCCCAATACTTATTTATTTATACAGTTTTTTGGCTCTACTGTAAAATTGAACAAATGTCGGTTACGTATTGTCAACGTATGGCCATCAATATGTCATTCACGTGGGAACGTGCGTACATTCAAACCAATATGGATATTTGTTCATTTCATCCCCGACCTCGTTACAACAAAGTTTATTTGTATTTTATTAACTAGTATAAGTAAGTATTATACATCCGGTAAAATACCCAAGATAATATATTATATTTGGGTTTACAAGAATAACAATTATTTGTACAATAACTCATCGTTTTCGTAAGAAAGCAAAAAGGATATCTTTGTTTGTTTTTACAATTCTTTAGATTCTTCGTTTACGGTAAAAACCAAACACTCAGAGCATTCATTATAAGTAAACATATAAAAGATATCTTGTGTCAATATATGACAAACCGGTGACTGATGGTTGCGGACAATCAGCGTTTAAAATGTTCGTTCAGTAATATCGACTGTGGAAAGGAAAAAGAACCTAACCCACACAACCAATTTTACAGGAAGCGCAAAAAAAGTTTTTTGACGATTTTGTGCCATATGCAAATTATGAATTATACACAACCTTGAAGGGCACGAAAACTTCTAAACTGGTGTTTAATTGACATAATCTAATATTAATTGAAGAAATTGTCTAGGAAAAACCTTTACTTCAGTCTTTATTCTTGGTTTCAATTTTTTACAAGGTCATCTTTTTCAATCATAAAAGCTAAATTTAGATACTAATTCGGCATTTGCAGCTTGCATCCTTTTGATAGAACGTGTATCAAGTTTGATAAATTGTGATTATCGAAAAAAAACCTGTTTTGAAAAAGTGTGGGTTACGTCCTTTTTCCTTTCCAAAGTCGATATGTTTTTGACACATTTTTAAATGTTTTAAATAACCTAAATATTAACTAAATATTAAAAAAGGTGTGTTTACTGTAAAAAAATTATATATACATTTTTATATTATTAAACAGTAGATTAATAAAAACCGGATTCATCGGGAACTTAGATTCTGTTTTTTTTTTATCCATTTCTGCTCCCAATTTGAATCTTATGGCCTTATAATGAAGGTAATGTAGAACTTATTGTTACTCAGTTACTTAAGCCCTCTTTTTTTGAAGGCAGTGAAAAAAGAAGACATTCAAAAAAATACAGCAGAAAAAATATTAACATTGTTAATTAGCAAGGCCTGCCAAGTTTACTTTAATGCAGATATACCCAACCTGTGGCCCGTTCAGATTTTATCATAGTCACTCCTTTTTCAAACATCTGGTAGTTTTGCAAAAAAATACGTAAACAAATGACTATATTTTCTTAAGTCATCATTTCGCGAGAAAGCAATAACAGAGAAAATTTCGAACTGTATAATACAAATTAGCAAAGGAAAATAAACCTTTCATTGTGTTGAAAAGTATTATGAATCTCCAAGAACAAAATGGGTCATATTTTTCATTCTACAAACGATTCGAAGGCCTGGGTGTTTTTGATACCTAAACTTTCTCCCACCCTTCCAATCTTCCAAGAGCGATTAGTTAACCACTAGTCCTGTACAAGCTCTATCTTTCTATCTTTACTCTCTTAAAAAGGAAAAGTTGAGCAACTGATTATCAATCATTTCTCATAAAAAAAGTTCTTTTGAGATAACTCCATCAGGAGGCTATATACTCCAGGTTGAGAACGGGCATAGATTGAAAAAACAATTTATAGTAAAAAGCTTGACAAGAAGTGAGTTCCGGCACTTTTTTTTTAAAAAAAAGCACTGATAATATATAATATTCATCAATTTTATACCGCATAGTACGTCATATTGTTTATTAGTCGTCCATTTTGAATTGTGATAACCTGCGGTTAAAGTATTGTTTAATACTTAAACAATAAGCGTGGTGGTCAAAGCGATGTTTGAAAATATTTATTTAAAGTTAAGTGACTGCGTAATGGATGTTTAATTATTGCGAAATGGTGCTGTATTCAATAAACTTACCCATCATTAACTATGGTGTCATTTGTATAAATGTATTTCATTAAAAGTGACACTTTTAATGTTTCCGTCGATAACCACGAAATGATTGGATATGCCAACTATTTTAATGATTATTGCACCTTTCCGGGAGGCAAAATAATATGCTTTGCCCAAAATATTTACCCATAAACATTCCAAAAGCGAAAGTCCGGCAGCACACAAAACAAAAAATATACTCAAATGTTTATTGTTAACGACAACAGTGAGAGAATATTTTGTTTCGGTGTACATCATATTGAGTCTAAGAAAATTTACCGTCTGCAATTCACCGCCAGAAATAAATTGCTATCAGTTTACCGCCGCGACAATTGATCGCATATACAATCATAGTCTACATATGCTTGCATATTTTATCACCAAGTAATATATATAATACGGGTCGTATAGCCCAGCGGTTAGAGTTGTAGGCTTCCGTGTCGGATCTCACGGGCTCGATTCCCAGTACGAACAGCAATTTTTCGATCGATTTCTGTTCGATGGCGAGGGTGTTTGTAATGTCTGAATATTCCCTCCCACCTTTACTGATAATTTAATAACTAGGCGTAGCGAGATCGATAAGTTAACCACTAGTGCTGTTCTAGCCTTATCCTACTATACCTACTACTCTATTCGTAAAAAAGAGGTTGAGCGGCTGATTAACAAACAGTTCTCGTAGAAAAACTTCAGTCAAGATACCTCTATCAGGAGGCCATGTGCTCCAAATTTGGAGTGGACATGGATTTAAAAAAAGGTGGTAGGATTAACAGTCTATAACAGGGGTGAGGAACCTTTTCTTCTCTAAAGGCCGCATTAATTTTTCTGGTTCGACATAAGGCCGCAGTAAACATTTACTAGGGAATCTTTGGCCGGGAACATGACTTTACGGTCAGAATATGTCAGGAATTTACGAATTTACATAAATTTACAGAATTGGCCAGAAGGCCGCACCAGAGTAGCCAAAAGGCCGCAGGTTCTCCACGGCTGGTCTAGAACGTTTTATTGAATTGTATTTAAATAGGTACATCTCTCAAAATATTTTTTTAACTTGTGTTTAATTTGTGTAATGTTTATCATTCGCACTCATAATAACTATGAAAAACGAACATTTTATTGACTATAAATTGTCGTGTTTTAAAAATTGGAATGTCTGGAAAAAGCTAAAAAAGAAGAAAAAAAAGGTCACACGCCGTTTCATTTTGGAAAATCACAAAATTCCTTATAAAACTTATACATAAATATTACAAACAGGTGTGGGCAGTAGCGGATTAAGCACATGAGAGGCCTCAGGCGCAATGAAAATTGGAGGCTATGATTTTCAGATATCATAAAAAATGGCAGAAAATTACATGTAAATAATTAAATCTTAAAAATAGGTTATATGCAATGTTCCCTCTAATTTTCCGAAGATTATGTGCGCAAAATACATTGGCTGTGAAACTTTAAAGGAAATTAAAAAAATTGTGCGCCCCATAACGGTATTTAGACCTACTTAATGAAATGGCTAATTTTTTATAATGAAAATAATAAACAACACTTTTTTTTTTATTCGATAAACTTTTTTCTTTTCTTTTCTGCATCACACCGAAGATGATATCTCCTCAATGATACAGTTAAGATACATTTTATTTTGGTACAATTTGAAAGGCAACAATAAATAATAATTACAAATATATAGATATTAATAAAGGTTAATTAAATGCAAAGAATTGGTATAATTACAAGTAAAAACAATTAAATAATAATTAGCAAGAATGATAGTTAATGGGACTAATAAACAACTTTTAATTTTGAGACAGATGTGATTAAGGATACTAATAAACAACACTATATATTGACAATTAATTTATTCTGGTGGTCGTATAATTGGTGTAACTTTGTGCGTTCTGTGCTAATGCATGTGCGCGCGCTCGACGAGTTGTGTGCGCGCGCACACGCGCACAGCTTAGAGGGAACACTGGTTATATATAATATAAGCTATTTATAAGGCCCTTAAAATTTGGAGGTTCCAAGCGCGCGCCAAATTCGCTTATAGGATAATCCGACAGTGGGTGTGGGGGCCACGGGCCCAAAAAGGTTGAAAAACTACAATGTACTGGACGAACTATCGGAATCTTCATAAATTCTTTCGTAAGTTAAAAAAACATTTTGAGATATGGACATACAATTAAATAAAACGTTCCAGACTGTTAAATCCTACCACCTTACCAATTTAGAATATCTTATTCTAAATTGGTAAACATTATCAACACTTATTTAAAATTAATTTTGTTCACGTCGGATAAGTCTTAAGTAATTCGCCTAACGCCTTCGGCCGCTTACAAATTGAACTGTTCAATAATGACAACTTGACAAACAAAACTAAAATATAATATACGCCGGATAAGGCGACGTACTTACCAGTATTTTTAAAGATGCAATTAGTACTGCAGACATATTGCAAAATATGTCTACAAATCATAAATTATTTTGGAGACAATATGATTTGGCAATACAATATCGATTAGACCTTTTAGCCCTTGAGGCGAGGTTGAATTTTACAAAAACAGGTGAAAGTAATTTGATCTTTTTTAGAATTATTTTCATTTTGATTTTGTACACCTCCATAAAATTCTTGGTCAAACACGACCCGGGTTTCGCCTCTCGGCATCTCCCGGTGCTAATCAGTGCGCGAATGCAAATTATTATTAAATTTCCATCAAGCACCTTCTGTCGAAATTATAAAGTAATCTTATCTATCAACATTTATATATAATATTTTTGTTGAGGATTGAACGAATTATTTTTTTAATATTTATACTTCGGTCTTAAATAATATATTCGACTGTGGAAAGAACAAAGGACGTAGCCCACATATAACAAATTTTACAGGAGACACAAAAAAAACGTTTTTTGTTGATTTTGGGCCGAAAGCAAATTGTGAAATTTACACAACCTTGAAGTACATGGAGATTGACTTTTAATTCATCTTATCTGATATTAATTTATTACTATTAATAATTTAAGATTTCGACTGAAGGTGCTTGATGGAATTTCAATATTAAATTTGAATCGTTCAAATTATGTACATTCACACAGATTTTGTCTCTAACGACCCGGGTTTCGCATTTCGGCATCTTCAGGCTTTAAGTGCACGGATGAACTTGAACTGAGTCAGTTCAAGTTCCATATTTGCTTATTTATTTTAGTTTATTTATTTCTTCCCTTTACTCATAAGCACAATAAAAGTATTTATTCATTTAAAAAAACATGTGCTTTTAAGCTAAATATTTTTTAATAATAAATACGTGAACGATCCTTTTTTAAACCCCTGATCTGGCTTGTTTGATTCGCCAATATGAAAGTGATGATCGAATAGAGATGGATAGCGAATAGCTTTCCATTATAAAATGGTTTCTTCTGAGATACTCACTGTCAAAACGTTTATCATTTCAAAACAACCAAAGCGCCCTGTTCAAAGGAATTTGCAGGTAGTGGAGGGGTAGTCAATAATATTGAAAATGTATTTTTCTTTCATGATTGATTCTACAGACGTATTCTGAAAATTACTCAGTAAATTATAATCCATTTATTAAAAAATAAAACACACTTTGTGGTAGTCTATTAATTGATCACTTCAAGTTCTCGCTGTGAGCGAAACCGGCCCTGGTCTTAATATGTAAAGCTTTTCCGCCAAGAGTTTTCAGTAGACACATTAAAAATGACGTTTAAATTAAACTTAATTGTTCATAATGCTGTACTAAGAAATACGCTCAAATTTAACATTTAATGGCACATCGAATACATGAAAAATAATCTATGTACATTTATTTTTAGTTTTTAACATTTATCTCCAGTGGCGGATTACCCAAAAAGCAAATGAGGCGCGTGTTTGGGGTCTCCGAATCTTAGGGGCCTCAAAAATAGATTATTTAATATAACCCATATACTTTTGGTTCAAATTGTATGTATTTTTAGTATTTTACTTTAACTCACGTGCTCGAATACCAGTACGAACAGCGTTTTTTTCAATCAATTTATCGACTTCTGCTTAAAGTCATTAATGTTTGTGAAGTTCGAAAATTCTCTGGATAGCAGAAAGGTTAAAATTTATTTACTTTTATCGATTTTCATTCAAATTATTACTACCAAACAATAAAAAATGATCATTTAATCATTTTGTAAATATGTCTACACATGATAATAAGATTATTCCTTGTGTATGAACGATCTGCCGATGAAAAAGTAGGTACCTAACATAAACAATAATAATAATAATTGACATTGCAGGTATTGAAAGATAAGGCACCAGATATTTTGATTTATTTGAATGATACAAGATCCACTCGAATATTTTTTTTTAAGTCATCCAAGATCATCTCGAGTAGAAAAGCCACCATAGACATACATGCTCCGGACCTCAAAATCGTATAAGATTGAAAAAATCTAAATTTTATGTAACCTAATTGTGAGTCGAACCCATACCCATCTGATCACGAGTACACAGTTCTTAACACTGGACCAAAGAGGCCTACTATTTTTATAACTTTGTGAAAGAATAATATAAAAAAAACATAAAAAATTGGATCCAAAATAGATTGAAAAAAATAATGAATATTGCAATACCAATTAGTTTTTTGGTCCCTTTCAGAAGTTTGTATTTGCATATTGGAAATAATATTTTCAGCATGTCCCCTCCACAATAGTTTTTTTGCATCACCGAACTTGTTTTCCTGCTACGTTTAAATGCGTTACTTATTATTGTACACAATATCATGGTAAATACAAACCATTATTATTTTGTAAGCTGATTAAAATTTAGTTTTTATTGTTTCTTATTTGGCCAAAATAATTATTTCATGTCCTTATCAAAATTTAAATTTTAAGAAAGGTGTATTTCTTAAGCCTTGTAACATAAATATTGTTTTCTGAAATTATGATAATGTTTTATCATAATCGTATTTTTTTAATCAACTGGATTTTTTTATGATCTGTTCATACCTACCTATTAAACCTGATGGAGTAAAAAATAAAAATACCCAGGTAAATCAGGGTTGGTCGCGCAGAATTTTTATGCCGCCATGTTGGCAGTAAAATTCTTTTGATACAAAATAACACCGATGCAGCGCCACCGTCAACTTTAGTTCTCACTAACGCCGCAGAGGTTCACAAGTTTGTGCCGACGTCGTATCGCGATCGAGTACAAAGGGAACACTGTGTATTATAAAAATTCATATGTATTGATTATTTTCGATATTCATTTTTCCAAACGTCTATATTAAGTGTTCGGCCGGTGCAGTTGACTGTGTCCTCTCTAATTGTTCGCCAATTTAGACGTTTATAAGAGCCACGTCCAGATAAATTCCACAATTTATCTGTGTATAAAATCTCTTCATGTAGGCTGAGTACATACTTAGGTGTCATGGAGGACTTGATTTTTAGACAAAAATGTCATTATAATATCAATATTTTGTGTTTACAGACTCAAAAGTGGTGATAATACAGTGGTAAATAAGTTTGTAGACAATATTATCGGAACCGAAGCATCGACTCAGTTCCTGCGAGGCCTATTATTGAAATTACACCCTCGTATTTCCGATACAACACCACTGATATTTTGTTGTTATCGACGTCCTTTTATCAACATTAGACCTGCATCTGGAACATTTTTCTTATTATTAATTATCGAAGCATACTTTCGTGCGTTTTAAAATAGTGAATCGAATAGTTTGAGTTTAAAATGTTCAACGATTCTTGAGAAGACTGCAAAAACAATAATGACCCCTTGGAAGACGTCAAAATTTTCAATGGTCCACCGCCATTAGCATTCAGTTTCCGTGAAAAGTTCTACGGAATAGTCCAATAATCCTTAAAATGGTGTGGCCTACGATGTTCGGCAAAGGCCGAGGGCCTTGGATCGTCCTGTTGATGTTTACGGCGATAGAAACTGTGATGGGAAATTACGCCAAATCTTTTTACATCCATTGGAACACCACGAACAGTATTTTTCGAATAGACAACACGGATCACGTATTTGACATGAACAAAGGGAATTCTCCCTTCGAGTTCGATCAGGTCAACATTATCTGCCCGGTTTACTCTCCGGAGACGGTCGACGAGAACGCGGAGAAATACATAATATACAATGTATCGAAGGAGGAATATGACACCTGCAGAATAACGAATCCGAACCCACGGATAATCGCAATATGTGACAAGCCGAACAAACTCATGTTCTTCACGATCACGTTCAGACCTTTCACGCCGCAGCCTGGCGGGCTGGAGTTCTTCCCGGGGAATGACTACTTTTTTATCAGCACCTCCAGCAAGGACGACCTTCACCGGCGCATCGGCGGCCGGTGCCTCAGCCACAACATGAAGCTCGTCTTCAGAGTTTGCTGCCGAGAAGAGGCGAGCACCAGCGCTCCGCCGCCGCCGCCTCCACCTCCCACATCACCTCCGGCGCCACCGCCGCCTCCGCTGCCTCCCGTGATCAGCACCTCCAGGCCGACGCTGCCCCCGAAGGTGCAGTCCAAAAAGCCCCACAAGTATGACAACTCGGAAAATGAAGTGGCCAAAAGCGAGGAGCTGGCGTCCTCCGGAAACCAAGGGAGCGTACTGCTCCCGCTTCTGCTCCCGGTGCTCATAGCGTGGATCGTGCCTAATTTTCTATTATCCGCCGCCCCCCGGTGAAGTGGGCCCGCTGGCTATCGGCTCGCTATCTAAACCGCCATCCGAGTGCTGCTTAGTTATAAATTTAAAACCTAAGTGATCTAACGTTAAGTTGTGACGATAAAGCTGTTCTTCTACTAACAGGCACCGATAAAAGATCGTGACGAATTTAAGCTGTTTTCGTTGCGACCTCTGACAAAGAGTCTCAAGTCGGGCAGGATAGCGGCCGCCGGTCCGTTTGAAAATGTTCCTTTTCATAAGCGGTCTATTCCCAAATATGCTCTCTTCTCGCCTAATAATAATATTCGTCTTCGCAGCGGTGTGCCATATTCTGGTTATTTTTTCTAAAACAGACATTCCTACATAAGTTTCCGACTGATTTGTTAGGGGCAATGATAGTTTGGCCGGATCCATTGCAGGAACACTAACCGTAGACCTGTTTTACAGCTGACAATGTTTATTGTGCAATATTTCCAGAAAAATAAAAAAATACCAACGAAAAATTGTATTGAGATTCCTCTACGTACTCATGGGTTATTTGCAATTTGGGAATTGACAATTTCGTGCTATAAGTACTTGTAAATAATTATTTTATTGGAACTGACAATTGTGAAAGTAAACGTAGTGTTTTGTGCACACAATTTTTTCTAACTTCTGTCGGGAAGTCAACTGCCATGTGTATAGTTTAACGGAAGACCAAGACTTTATTTTGAATGTTCGCCGATAACAATTATTCCTATACATTAATAATATTGTAGTGTTTTCATTTCACAATTAAATTATAAATGTGATGGTTCTATAAAATTAAGTGAAAAAAAAACATTACAAACATGGTATTAAATATGTGTAGGCTATGTAACATTTTTCAGTATTTTTTAAAGAAATTATTTTAACTATTGAAAGTTGAATAGTATTTTTTTTTTTTATAATATTAATAATTACTGTCATCCACTACTACTCTTTTAATTTTACCATCATTAAACGATAATACATGATACACTACTGACAAATAGTGTAATAATGTTTTGCCAATATGATATTATTTTTTTATGCTATGTACTTATTTCAACTGACAGCACATTACAATTGTGTAGTGTTGCTACATTGATAATGCAAATAAGATAAATTTAATTGTTTACTTTTACCTACTTACTGGATATTTCACTCAATCGTAAACCGACATCCCTAGTCTTGCCAATACAGAAATAAAATAATATGAAATTGCAACGTTCAAACTTATATACAACATTCCTGCACATCGACGGCTTGAAGATTGAAGTATTGGATTATCAACGTCGCTGAAGTTACTGTCTGAAGATGCCAGGAGTATGCAGGTGTTGAGATGTCCAGAAACGCCGGTGGGATGTTTTTGGCATAACTACCTTGCAACTGAGGGCAGATCATATTATTTAGGTGAGATATTTATTCTTTATTCTTAAATAGTACTACACTTTTGTATATAAAAAATTCTTGAGTCAGTTTCTCTGTGCCTACAACATACAAGTACAAAGATATTGTCTCAGAATTTTAGTACATTTTTAATATATTGTCGGAGAATATTATGAAGCTGCGGCTTATTTGATATCACAATACTAGCATTCCAGAGGTCAAGGTGCCTTCAATGCCCATATGTCTATCTATATGAGGACACATTGAATTGTTTTGTTTCTAGCCTATTTTGTACAGATTCTTTGACTGCATTTAAAGCAACGTGAGGTGGATATTTCTCTATTCTCTTCACACAAATCCATTTTCCAGGCAAGAAAGAGAAAAAAACACAGAACGCTTCTGGTATAATGATTATTCAGACAATTACAAATTTCAGAAAATTTTTACTCCTAGCATTTTGAATTATCATGTACAGTATATTGGCTTTAAGCTACTGATTATGACTAGCTTCAATAAATTCTTATTTTTCATCGCTTTCATACAAAATTGTTCGCCATATCCCACATAAAAATTATTGGAGTATGCATTGTAAATTTTATCATAAATATTTATATTAAGCTGTATAAATTATCATGGAAAATCTATTTCTGCATGCAAATTGGAATTATTGTAGAATTTCCAATAGACTTATATACTGAAATTCTTACTAAGAACCACCAGTTTCTATGATAGAAACAATTCTTCTAGATAAATTGTAAGCACTTTTTTCACATTATGATTTTGTTATTAAGCATTTTGCATTCATAAATTATAATCGTTTTTTTAAGGGATTTAATTTCAAGAATTCACTACATTTCTTTGTCAACCAATCTTATATATTTTTTTGCTTTTCATTCTCAGTTGGTAGTCATGGATGTTTTCATCTTGCAATTCTTATCTATATATAGATGATTGCTCTTTATTGCTTAATAAAAAAAGCATCAAAGAAAAGTCATTGTTATTATTTATAGCTTTTTGTAATTAATCAAAATAATATACTAAAAATAACAATTATCTTCGTATACCGACATCTATTGTCTCATTTTTGAAAATACATTTCAATTAATTTGCAAACAATAGCTTTAAATTTATTACAAAGCTAAAATTATTTTATAAGCGACGGGTTTATTTTGATTATGTTCGTTATTTTTATTTAATATCATAATAATATTACATGTTTTTTTAATTGACAAAGCATTGTTATTTATATTACAATAACTTTATAACGCCATAAGAATTTTCAAGAGAAGTTTGATGGCTTAAATCATAATAATAATGAAAATTAAATTCCTATAATAAACTCTCTTGAAATTTGAACAGTAGCGTAACTGGATTGGTTCCTTGCAACTTTTGCAGTGGGGTCATAATATCAAATGAGTCGTCTGGTATCAAAAGCAGAACTGTTCCATACATGATGTATGGAACAGTTCTGATTTTGATTCCGGACGACTCAAATATCCTATAAAATACAATCATAAGTTAAACATGCTTCTTGCACTACCTAATACGTATTTCCCACGGTTACTCATCGTGGTACCTACCACCATCCGCAACGAATTAACAGTCTTAAACACAGCACTTTTCAATGATCGCCAGAAGCGTCTCGGGAGCAAATGCGTATGTATCATTTGCTTGGCATGGTAAGCTAACAGTAGCAAGAATCAATTTGAACCCGCATTGCTGGTGCGTCCACCCTTAATTACTATGCCGCTGTTTTGACGAAATTTGTTTAAAAGTTGCACAGCACCGTGTGTTGCGCAATAGGTTTGATCGTATTTATATCGCCTACGAATATGATCGTTAATTCAATCATATCTTGTATGGCGTCGACAATTCAATGGATCGATTTAACGCGCGTTTATGGAGAAATTTCAACGGACAGGGACACCAGAGTGCTGGCCAGGGGCGCGCACCTGAAGCCCCCGAGCCGTATTTGACGTTATGTATTAATTCAAACACATTCGATTCTCTTTTGTTGAGGATTGAGTTGTTCTGCAATTTTCTCCGCACTGGTGATTTCTACTTTTACTTTCCACTTGTGGCATCATGCCACACGGTCCAACAATAACTCAACCATTTACTCGTATTTATTACAATTAAATACATAAAAATAAATTCATAATTACACACTTAATTCGGTTGCCAAATTGATGTTTATTAAGCCATGTCTCATTACCTCACACACCAGGTGCCGTTGTGTTTTTTTCTATAAGAATTATCGAAAAATTGTTAACATTGTTTAGTATTCTGCCGTAATAATTAATGAAAAAATTCCACCAAATAACAAATATTCTAAATTTAAGCTACGAAACATATGATGTGCTTTGAAACATTTTTTCCTTCAATATTTGATTGTTTCGAGTCTTTAATAATATCGTATACATACTAAATAAACCGATTAAATTTTGTATTGTAAGAAAGTCGCAGCTATATATCTGTGCCAACGAAAAAGGGCGTTAAGTTTGAAATATGAATATGAATTATCCAAAATATCTATAGTCCATATTGACAAAGAAGAAAAGAGAACAGTATGCTCTACGGCCTACGCCAGGCCTGGAGAACCTGCGGCCTTCTGGCCAATTCTAAAATTCTGCACATTTTGGATTTGAAAATCCTTGAAATAAAATCCTATGTCGAATCAGAAAAATGAATGCGGCCTTTAGAGAAGAAAAGGTTCCCCACCTCTGGCCTACGCCGTTTAATTACCTAGTATTTTTTACGTTGAAACATTATCACATTGGTTTAAAAAAGCTTTTTCAATTTTTTTTGTTTTCTCTTCCGAAAAGTACCAATTTTAGACACAACGCAGAATACCAAAACCGGCTGTTATAGTCGATGAATCCAGATCGACAGATTTCAACCAGATCGATAGATAGATAGATTATCTTAACAAGATCAGCCATACTATGTCTATTTTTACATAATATAAATAAAGTCAATTCCGTTGAAAGTTATTTTTGACAACAACAAAAAAAAAACTGTAAATAAAACGCTTTTGAATTTGTGAAACTAATTCGTTAATCATCGTCAAATAGTATTGGAGTGAATTGAACGATAAGGAATTCTTATCTTGCACAAATACAAATAGAGATGTTAAAAATTCATGATTATCGAAAATGACTATTATCAGAAAAACAAGGTTTTTTGACAACGCCTTCGGCCAGTATACCGACGGTATATTTCAACTGTTACAGCATTATTATCAGCAACACCTTTTCAACAGAGTCTCGTATTGTATTATAACACTATTGCGGGACGCCTCGAGACGATTTGAGTCTGGCCTCGAAAAGGTTTCTGACCACACATTCCCTGCTCGAGTAAAACAGTACTGAATATTGATGACAATTGATGATGTTTTCGGCACCATTTATTAATAGGCGTTTGTCATGGTTTATATCCCTTAACGTGCGCAGCTTATTAATATCAGATACACTCATCATGTCATTGTTTATTTAAAAGCACCATTTTTTTTTTAATTTACAGCTGTATGTCATTACCTCTCTTTTCGAAGCAAAAGAGGATTGAAAATAAAATTCGTGTTATTAAATTATAAATAATATAAAAAACGCATGGTTACCTTCTAAGAAGAATACACAGACCCAAAAAGGTTAAGAAACTATGTCGTACACAATTTAAAAAAATCGGAATATGGTAATTGCACAGCCACCTGTTATCAATCTTTGGATTGTGATTTACCAAAACTATTTATGCGCCTACACCTTTGTGCACTAGTGACTGTAATTCATTTTTGTTGAGGAATAGACATAGTTTTAAAGAAAATTGTAAAATTTAATTTAAATTTTGGGGTGTAGAAAAGGAATTAAATAACTGTGTTTTTTTTTTTTATAGAATCACGATAGGATTTTTTTCCTCTGATAATTTGCTATAATTAGTTTTGCAAATTAATTAAATTTTTCCTACGTTGATGTTAATTTTTTAATTTTCTACTCTTGGCAATTCTATTTTTCTTTTTTTGGGCACAGTAAGTAGTGTGTGAATTATAACAGCGTCTGCGTTACACAACGGGTGGAGGTGTGAAAATCAACTGGTATTTTATTTTCCTCCGATTGGCACACATACATGCCTTGTAAATTATTTCGTTTGCGATATCCACTGCTTTTTTTTCAATTCCGCAAAGTAAGATATACCTAGTTATTTTAAAACACATTTTTAATAATCTGGAAAGCATGACGTGACAGCTGAAACTCGAACTCCATGAAACGGAAGCTCGACCATCCGTTTGACAGCAATCTCTTACGCCCTAACTTCACTTACGTTGGGAAAGTCCATGAAGTTTTACTATAGGTACTGGAATTGTGAATATTTTTCTTCTTTTTGGTTTGTTTGTTTTGTGGTCGTCATTAATAACGCCCTGACGACCGGATGCCCGCGAATAGTTTCACTGCATTTCGCTCATCTTTGTGAGGAGAGCTCGACATGTCTCGACCGATGAACACCTCTTCCTCGGTCATAAAATGTATAGAATCATAAACACATTGATGATGAGTTTTAACCCTCAAGCCACTGACATGTCATTTTTCACAATATGTTTAAACTACCAAAAATTTCATGGTGCCCCCATATAATTGAAAAGAATCATGATGTTGTAATAACTGTATTTTTTCGGTAAATTATAAAGAAAATATTTCATAATGTGTATGCTTTTACTTCGTTTAGTAAATCGGCGAAACAATTCACATCTCTACTTTGAAGACGTCTGCTCTCTCCTACCAAATCTTGGAACCTGTATATATTTAAGTACATGCGCATGCACAACAATTACACCGGCGCCACGCCGCTGGCGGGTGACTCTGAGATGACCAATTCATTATTTCTGTGTGTTGATTGTCAAGCAACAATTTAAAACTACAAAATAAAGAACAAATGATAATAAATCCAAAATATAAATCAATGAAATGTGGTCACCGTATTTACAACACTGGTTATTTTTTATTCGTTTTTATATCTTAAAATATTAATGTATACATCACAATAAATGTGAGAATATTTTTTGTGCATGGAAGTACGCGAGGGTAACCTAGCTCATTTTCTCCTTGTTCTCGTTTTTCGCCAGAATTGATCGGCATTTTTAATCATTCTTAGTACAATAATAAAAATTTAATTCATATGACGACTAAATTTAAAAAGAAAACTAAATGTATACAATTATTTTAGTTTCGGCAGCATTTTTCCTGGGTGTGATCTACACACACGCTACTATTATATATAGCCACCGTTGTTAGCACTATTGTGTGATATTTTTCGAAATATATCACACGATAAGAGCAATAGGCCGCTGGACCTTAACCGTGAAGCTTTAAAAAAAATCATCAGTGAGACATGACCTTAGATTTTTACAACACCTTTTCACAAATTAGAGATCTATAAAATAAATATATTCTGTGTGAACAACGGTGGATTTTTATTTACAAGAATTTATTTTAAACCTACCAGAAAACGTTGTTTATAAAAGGTGAAATGAGCCAACTTATAAAATGGTAAAAAAAAGTACAAAACTTCTTTATTTGGTGTTTTGTTGGATTGATAAATGTTTGCAACTAGTACTGCTTGCACTGTGACTCAAATGTTTTATTCAACGTAAAATTAGTTAAATATATCGCATTTCATATGTGAAAATATGTAGACTTTGTACAAAATGATGAAAAACATTGATGAATTGAGCCATAAGAAGTCAAATGAGCCGAATAGTAAAATGTTCAATCATTGCAATCGTGTCTCTATTTGGTGTTTTTGGTGGATTGCATATTTTTATTATACGGAGATAACACTATTTCAATGTGTATTAACTGAGGTTAGTTCGCTTTTACGATACTTTAAGACGTGTATAATATTACAACGCATCTAACTTTTTTTTTCTAAAATCATTTGGCTCACTTCACCTCGAATGGGCCCATATGATAATATATTTCTGGGAAGTAATTAAATATATCGCCACAATCTTATAGTATTAATTAATACTATAAATAGTAAACTTGATGTTTAATGGTTTTGAGAAAGCTCTGGAATATGATCTCAGATTAAATTTTCTTCCCCAAATTCAAAATGAAAATTATTTAATTATTACCAATTTTACAAACGTATCATTTTAATTAACAGCTTAACGACCGCACGTTTTTTTTATAAAACTTCACCTGGCGAAATAAAATTTTGCGAAAAATTCGCAAAAATTGTAATTTTACTTAATTCACTATAATTTGTAAAACAAATGAGATATTTAAAAAAAAAAAAAATTCTTAGCTTCCTTATACTTCGCATACACGCATAAATGAGTCCGCCGGCCAGCAACCTTTGTTTTTCAAAGACTCAAATACGCGTCCACGGTCGTTAAGCTGTAAAAAATAATTATTGCTTAAATGTACGCGTGAAATAAAATTTGTTTGGTTATCATTAAATCATAATTACGTGCTGTTGTATTGAGGTGGCGATATGTACACAATGTATGAATTCCACATCAACTGTGACGCTAAAAGCGGTATCAGACTGCGTACAATACACTTTCTTATTTCGTTTGAATATTACGTACTCAATCGGTGTCGAACTTACGTCAAAAGCCATACAAGATCTTATGGCATAAAATTTACTTTCTCGTATCAATCAACTGTGCAAAATATCATATCCAATCGGTAAGATTACCGTCGAGCTACAAGAACCTCAAATACTTACCACGTGAGGTATTCCAGCATGAGGTCTGGTGGAAGCTCAGTTTAACAGCGCTCTCTGTAAGGGTGAGCGTGTCTGCCCTTCATAGACAACAAATCTGACGCGATCGTGAGAGAGCCACGATACTATGAGACTGATAAGGGTTTCTTTTCGCATGCTCAAAACATGCGTGGTGTCTAGGGATTCTGTGTCGAGACGTCCAGGGGCTTGTCAGGTTTTTTGCTGTCTTAAGTCCCGGGACTTTTTTGGAAAATGTCTCGGGACATTAGTGTATATTCTCAAGATCAGTTTTGAAAACAAATGCATTATATTCAGGCTAAAGGATTAAAACCCGGGGTTTTAAACAAAATTATTTATGCACATATAAAAGGAATCTAATTAAAAAAAACAGATGTTTGGAATTTGTAATTTCGTAGAAGTTTCAAATACCATGTGTTTATATATTGTAATATAACTGTAGCAAAAGCAAATTCCAAAATATTAAAATTGAATGTTCATACCTCATGTTGTTTTATGTACAAATGTTTTTTTTTCATTATTATACAAAAGTACCAATGTCTCAATCGGAAAAAAGGTCTAAAAGCTGTATTGTGAAGTTACGGTTATAAATTTACTACTGACGGCGGCCAAATTTTTTGATATTTTTTCATTACATGCACTGTTATCATTCCTTATCAGTAAAAATTAACCGTAAACATTGCATTAGAAAAGACCATTACATAAGAAAAATAATAATTATTAAACATTGTATTTTTTTTTTACTAGTGCGTTCTTTCAAAAGGCGTGTAAGGCATGTATGTATGTATGTAACATACATGCAAACATTTAATTTGAATAAAATTATAATTTTATTGAAGGGGTAATAGAAGTCTCGAGTCCCGGGGCTTTGACTTTATCACGCCTCGAGTCCCGGGACTTGAAAACCCCGAGTCTTCAGAATACCTAGTGGTGTCTGTAGACAAGTGGTCGACAACGCTGGGCGAATTCAAATCTCAGTACATACTGACAGTTTTATAAAATATGGCACGGGTGTTTGTGATGTCAAAATCCAACCCATCGGATCCTTAAAAACAGAGCGATTAAAATACATCATATTCTTCGTTACTTTTTCAATAAATGAGAGGTTGAGCGGTACCGGGATTTTTCCGTACCTAATAGGTACTCTGTAAAAGATAGCTCCGGACATGGACTTCCGTACGTATTAATATGTTAAATATAAAAAATGATTGTTGATTATAATATCGACTGTCAAAAGGGAAAAGGACGTAACCCACACATATACAATTTTACAGGAGACACAAAAAACGTATTTTGATGATTTTAGACTAAAAGCAAATTATGAAATGTACACAACCCTGAAGTGCACGGTGACTGACAAACTGGCTTTTTATTGACTTAGCCTAATATTTATATAGTATATTGTTCAAGTAAAACCTTTTTTTATGTCTTTTTTCGTGGTTGCAATTTTCACGAGCCTTTCTTTTTTTCAAACTTAAACGCTAAATTTAGATACTAGTTTGGCATTTTCAGCTTCCATCCTTTCGATAGAACGTGTGTAGAGTTGTATACAATGTGATTATCGGAAAAAAGCTGTTTTGGAAAAACTGAGGGTTACGTCCTTCCTTTCCACAGTCGAATTATGTCAAAGGTGCCAAATATCAGAATGTAAACAAGCAGATGTTTTAATAATAATAAGGCATTAAATAAGACATTACATATTATAATAAAACGATACGATTTTTATTTTTTTTTAAATATATCGTATCGAAGAATCGGAGATTGAGCGGGGCTGAGTGACAAACAATTCTCGTAGAAAAACTTCGGTTGAGATAAGCTTCATTAGGAGTCCACATGCTTCACTAGTTCACTTCAATCATAACACCCATTACTTAAATTGTTTCCAATTAATAGAGTAATCACCAACCTAGCTGATTGATTGCAGCTCTTAGTTTAATAGTTTGTAATGTTTAACGTCATTAGTAGTATGATTAAATTTGTTTGCTCTGTTTTGATTTTATAATCCCCTCTTTGCTTCCCTTAAAAAGGAAAAATCCCAATCTGATTGATTGCAACTCATTAGTATCAATATTTGTTTGCTTTATTTCGATTCTACACCCCCCTCCTTGCTCCTCTTAAAAGGAAAAAAACCCAAAACTCCATTTCATAATTTTAAAATGTTAGAATCAATCTTGCTTCATTACTTAAGCAAACTTTGCGATAGTAAGTCTGAAGATGCCTCTGAAAGAGGCGAAACACGTGTCACAGTTAGTAACACAATACGTGGAATAATCAAAGTCAATTTAAATTTTTTATCATAACACAGAGCCTTCCCAAAATAATAACTTCACGTGGAAAGAAAATAGAAACACTATTTCCGACGCCGGAATTTAGAGTTTTTCAAGCGTGGCTGAATTTACGATCAGGCTAAACATCCCTTGTTAAAGAAGTATAATATGATGACGGGTATGTTATGAGAAGGCGTGGTTAGCCAATGGCTTAACTCACCAGGTTCAGAAAGGCAAAAAGAATATGTTGAAAAAATTACGTAAACCTGAACCAAACTTAGAAACTATTTGTTTTACTATGTCGCTAGAATCTGATTTAATTTAGGTACATTGGTATTGTCCTTAAAAATCTGACCTTTCTCTAAAATGTTTATCTAGATTAATATAATAATTGAACGCAGTCGGCTGCAATGATATACTGCAATATTATTATTACTATTAAAACAATAATATTGTTCTACTACTCATGTTTCATATTATAAATACCCAATTGGGTATTGATCTGAAGTTTTGCATGCCTGCCTGGAACCTACTAATAGTTTTAACCAGTGGCGTCCTATGATTCGAATTCAAATCACTATTTGAGCTACAAAAGATAATGTGCGTGAACATTAACCGTGGCTATACCCGACTGACTTTCGTACGTTTAATAGTTTGAACGGGGCCAACTGGACAAATATTTCTTTCGGCTTATACATACAAGGTCGACATGAGAATCATGTCGTTGAAAATGTCGAGTTTTACGATCGTGATGATTATCGGAGTAATCGTGCAAATAATTTTTGCTTCTTTCATTCTGCAGAGACGAGTGATACCGCTGAGAGGGGGTTAACTATTCTTCAACGAAGTTGCTTTGTATGTTGACATAATTATTACACGTAGCATATTATGCGTAGATTACGTTTTTAAACTTTACTTCGGGAGATCTTTGCCAATTTGTATTAGCTATACATATCACAATATGCGTTATACATTTCTACGATGCAAAAATAATAAGCATATTTTTTTTATGAAATCTGTTGTACTATGTCATAAGTCAAAATGGCTGTTTTTTCATCTTGGGTGTATTCTCACAATTTGTATAAGATAACCCTCAGCATGCGATGGCGAAATTCGGTATGACATTCATTAATCCATTTAACAAAAAACTCAAATTTGAATCGTTCAAATTATGTACATTCACACAAATTTTGTCACTAACGACCCGGGTTTCGCCTTTCGGCATTCGTTCAAGTGCACGGATGAACTTGAACTGGCGCTTAGTAAATGAATGTTTCGTGTTTATATAAGAAATAAATGTAATATTGAGTTTAAAGCCATTGCTAGTGAAAAAGATTTGGAAAATTTAATATTGAAATTTCATCAAGCAACCTCCACCAACTTCCACAAAATTCTACCAAGCACTTTCAGTCGAAATCTTAAAATTACTATAGATTCAATATTTATTTATTTTTGATAGCTTGGTAATGTTCTTCTCCTGTAAACTAATTTGAAACTGACATAACAGCTTGTGCCACAACTAGAGTATCCAATACCGGACCCTGTTTGTGATCTCGGGATCGCGGGAAAGACTCGTAAAATCGTGTATAAATTGAGATTCGGGATTTTTTTTTTAGCTCTTTCAAGAATTTTCAAATCCAAAATTCCAGGATTTTGCGGATTTACCAAAAATAAGAGTGCGACATTTTTTTTTTTATCTCTTCCGTGTTCCATTTTCTCAATCCCGGAATTTCGGGATCCCGGAGTTGGATACCCTAGCCAACAACTCCACAGAAATTATCTATAGTCTCTAAGTTTAGCTACCGTAAATATACCTATATGTACTTACTAGTGGCATTTACGAATTATCGACTTGCGAGGAAATCTTGTGACTGACATATTATATATTTTTTGTTTTATAAAATATAATAGTATGTATTACCCCGCGTCCCCAGTGTACAATCTAGCTAATGCTGAAAGTTGGAAATATCACCGTGGACCGTACCTCGTGTTTCAGCAAACAAATATAGTTCACAATTTAATTATAATGTTAATAGTTGACAATAGAAAAATTGGTCTAGAAATGGCAGGCAAAATGACGTGTTCGAAAGTTCGAAATCTATATTGCACCGTTTGGGAGGAAATCTTGTGACAGACAAATATAATATCTATTTTTTAGTTTAATAACATAGATTTGACATCTCTACTATGTTTCTTTATGTTTTGAAAAGTAAATCATACATTCAGACATTGGTTTTCAAACAACTGCCAATAGTTACACAGTATTATTGGCATTTACTACGACATAAATAATTAAAATGACGTTTTGTAATATAATCCTTTCTCTGAAAGTTATTTGACACAAGTATGATAATAGTATGCATCAGATAAATACGGTTTTTAGTAAAACTGTTATGTTTAACTTATCAACGCTATGGCAATCTCAACAGTACCAGAAATGTTAAGATATACATTGTCTGGTAATGAATATTGGTTTTTATTTTTTTTCCCTAAAGATTTTTGTTTTGTATTTTTACATTAAATATATAAGTAGCTGTCTTATATTCTAAATAATACCTTTTTTGACCGCAGTTAACGTTTACGGAATAACGTCAAGATTGTCTAATGAAACATCGAATACTTTTAACTGCTCATTTGATGGGACTCGTTTATATATATTGTAGCAATAACCATCGCTGGAAATATTAATTTCTGTTTTACTGCGCGCCGCTGACCGATTCACAAAATAACACTGGTCAATTTCAACCACCCTGTGTCGTGGTGGGGTCAAACTATGCTTTTGTTCTTAACGTTTTTGTTCGTGTAAATTGTGTACATTTTTGCTATGGTCAGAAAGTAGTTGCTTGTATACCAAAGCTCAACATATTAATAAGCTTTTGTTGTCTTTCAAAAATGTTTGCAAACATTTTTAGAAGTGCATATTTTTGCGACCTACATACACAATGTCGTAAAGGGTTTTTTTTACTCGGCTTGAGCGAGCTCCGTCCACTTGACCACTAATAAATAGTGCACATACTATTTGATTTTTTGATAGCTGCGTTTTATTATGCGTATGGGTCTCCTGGTTCTGCTGCTTGTGTATTTTTATCCCCACTTGGTCAATTATTATTATAATATTTATCGATGTAGAGATCGATCGATCGATCTACTAACGTTTTTGAGTTTATTGAAACTGCCACAAAAATATAAAAGAGAATTGCATTCGACGCTTTTTCATCACCATGTCGAAGAATTATTTACTTCGTGTGAGTATGACGTAGACCTTTTATACAATGTCGATATGAATATAGCTTCAGTTATATTTGAATCGTTGAGTTGCAAAAAGCACTGCGGAAACTTTTTCAAGTTTATAGTAAATGACGATAAACTGCTGTGCGTACCTAACATTAAATGTATATTTTTTGGCATTGTCTGTATGTCTTAGCAGACGTAATGTAACCATTTAATTAGTATGGAGATAATCTTCAAATTTTCGAAATGATTTCGTTTACAGATATGATGGAATTTGAAGATTTCACCCACCTTACTCGTCCAGAATGGTTTTTGCAACTCAACGATTCATTTTACAAAATACGATCCAAAATCGTCTGACGTGCGAAATCAATATCAGACTAACATTTTCTTTTTGTTTATCTTTTTCTCAGAAAAATATAGAAATAAACCCACTACCAACAAGTATATAGTATTTTGAAAATATTTTAAATATGTTTTAGGTTAATGTGGCGATCGTTTTAAAAATCATTTTAACTATTTATGTCGTCTCATCGCTAGCATTATAAACTTGTCTAATCTGCTGATAGTATTTGCGATCAACGAAATTGGTCCCGATCTTAACGTAAAAAAATATTTTACCTATTTCACCAAGAATTTAACACATTAAAAATCATACCATGTATTATAAAAAAAATAATTAACATGAGCTTTTGCAACTCAGAATAGATTTTGCCATTTTACTTTCATTTGAATTGTTGATAGTAGTCTTTCCAAATTGTTCGAGAATTATTTTTATTCCGTAATTCAATTTTATGAGCGATTGTTATATTTAATGTTTGTATCGCAAGTTTGCGTTTGCTACGCCGTGCAGCAGCTTGATTATATACCCATTTAGACGTTGTGTACTACAAACGTTTGCCGTAAGTATAACCTGCTGCGATACATTAGTTAATAGAAAAAATGCGATATTAGAAAGTATTAAAAAAAATATATAATGCGACTGGCGTGTTCGTAAAACGAAAATGATAATGTCCGGGTGTGTAGCCGTTAAGTACCAGTACTTGAAGATTTAGTTCGACGATAGGGCGTAGTAAAATTACCCTGTATTAACTTCACTTGTAAGTTTCTGACCCTTCAACTTCGGACGAAGCGCGAACACATTGGGCGTATGGCGCGCTGCAAATCAACTATCATACGCTTCCATCTGCATATATCAGCCCCAACAGATTTGACGTTGCCTCAAAACGTACGATCCCTTTGTCTTTCTATTTATCTTAACGATTTGTGGCTCCGGAGATGTTATTTCTTAATTGAAGAGCTGATGGGATAATCGTTATATCCGATCTTGACTTATTTTAGTTATGTATTTTATCATTATCCCGCCCCAAGGCGTCGTTTCTGTAGTGTCTGGTGTTTACAGTGAAAATCTCTAGTACAGCAACTAAAGATTTGAAACGCCGCAGTAATATCGTTACAAACATCCATTACGTCGTCCAATATGCGTAAACTATGCAAAATAATCTGCTTCAATTTATCTGTCTCGTTAATGAAACGCGTATTTTTAATTTTAAATTAAGGCGTGACGAATTTATGTGTCGATAACTTGAGTTCTAAATCTTACGAAACTTGTTTCAAAGTGTTGATTTTGTTTATTTATTTATGTAAATTACAAACAAATTTAAACGTATTGCTTTTGTAATGTAAACGCATTACGGAAACGTTATTTTAATTCATTAATAATATTAAATTAATTGAGTCCTTAGATTATACTATCATCCCATCAAATTGTTATGTTTTAATCTTGCATATCATCTTCTTGGAAAATCCAACAGAAAAACAGCCACCGCAATGAAATACATGTTTATTTGAATTTATAAATATTAAATATTAGTTACTGGTGGAATAGTTTTAATATATATATATATCGACTGTGGAAAGGAAAAAGGACTTAACCCTCAATTTTCCAAAACAGGTTTTTTTCGATAATCGCAATGTATACAGCTTGACACACATTCTATCAAAAGGATGGAAGCTGAAAATATCGAATTAGTATCTAATTTTAGCGTTTAAGCTTGAAAAAGATGACCTTGTATAAAATGAAAACTGAGGAAAAAAGACTGAAATAAAGGTTTTTCCTAGAGAAATTCTTGAATTAATATTAGATTATGTCAATTAAACACCATTATAGAAGTCTCCGTGCACTTCAAGGTTGTGTTTAATTCGTAATTTGCATATGTCACAAAATTATCAAAACACGTTTTTAGCGCCTCCTGTAAAATTTGATATGTGTGGGTTACGTCCTTTTTCCTTTCCACAGTCGATATATAAATATATCGTTAATGTGCGTATTTTTTTGGTTAGATTAAAAGTCAATATTCCAAGAAACCACTTGTCCAAAGTGATCCCCCATCAATCTAGGCATCACTGTGCGTTCATCAATTTACCGGCTGTCTATTGCACTTCTTTCTCCATCATTTGTGCAACAGTAATTAGTAAACCTTAAAAAGGAGCCTCGGCTAATTCCCTCTTCTCTTTCGTTTCTCCGCGTTTCGGTAATGGTATAAAGTTTTAATAAATATTCACCTTTTTTCTTGTGTAATAAGTAGTAAGTTTTTATTAAAAACGCAAGTTTTAGCACCGATTCTGTAAATAATAATTTTGTGAATCTTAGCCACCGAGACAGTACTGAAAAGATACAGTTTTTACCAGTCTTTCATGGTAGTGTAGGCAGTATTTCAGCAATTGCCAACACACACAATAACGTATCTACAAATTAGCAAGTGTTCAGGAGAGCGGAATTAATATTTTTTTCAGATAAATGATTTGATTTAGAAAAACTAGAACGGACAGTAATAAATTCAATTTTATCCACATGCCATTTTGTAATCTGTCGAATTACACACATTTATACCATGATATAAACGAGTTTTGTGTATTATATTGTATGCGTTAGTATTTAATAAAATAATTAATTTGTCGTTATGCCATTTTTATAAATATTAACTGTATGGGCCGTAAAAAATGCAAATATATATATATATATATAACAATTCCTTCGCAGCTCTATCGATGTATCCTTTTTCTGCACTAATCAAAACTTAGAACGAGCAAGACGATTGTAATCGCGCCAGCACGATCTCATTCGTTTAATCTATTACTAAGCTCATCTTAATATATATTATAGACCGAAGTATTGTATTGCGTATAAATCTCATTCCATTTTTAAAAAACATTTTAATCTATAATCGATCGACAGTGCACCGATTCAACACGCCATTTTCCCACATCGCGAAAAGTTACAACTTCGCCTATTTGGCGTGCCACGAGTCCTCGCCCACTGCTCTGGGTGGTCACAGGTATCACTTACTTACCTGGAATGAATATTAATATTTTACAAAGGAAAACACAAAATAAAATTACAATTTTCGCTCGTTTGTCACGTGTATATTTAAATATCGCATTACACACACAAATAACGATAATTATTTCACTTTGCCCCTGTTCACATGTAAAAACCTCACACTGGCAAGGCAGCATGTAGGTAATCGCCGGTTACGCCGAGTTCTTGATACTTATTAAATATATATTTAACGCTAGTTTTCACTGTTGAATTTAGGTTATTTTATCACGTAAATACCTTTTGCACAGAAACCGGCGGTACATACTTATTAGTCGTGTTAACTAAAATCCATTTCTAAGCTTCGTAATATATTATATTTTAACCATTTACGCTTCGAGTAGGATATATCAAGAAAACATAGGTGTCTGGACTCGGTACTTTTCGGCAGATCCATAACAATATTTGCAATCATAAGAACATAGATATTGTAAAATCCGATGTTTCAATGGGAAATTTACTAATTCGGCAAAGCTGATTTGAGTGGTCCTCCAACCTGTATGTTTTCCTGAAAAGTTTGCTATTTTTTTTGTCGTCATTTTGGTGAACATGAATTGTGTAGGATATTCATATTTTTCAGTCGTGAAGTATAGACGTGGAAAGTGTATTATGGAATAAATATTCGATAAACCAGCGTGTGTTCATCGTAATAAAAACCATGTTATCAAAGATGAAACAATATAATGATTTAATATTGGACAAGAAGTAAATATCCGATCAACGATTAATTTGGTGTTCAATACTGTTTATTTATTTTTTATGTCCTTTTTTCAATCTATATTCTACGTCGGTAAATTAACTCTGAAAAATACCCTTTAGTTTGTTAGAAATAATGTATATAGGTAAGTCGATAAAAGCTTCAGTTAGTGGAGTATATCCTACCTTTCCTGGTTTCGGCACAATTAAAATTACGTCCGTCGAAGGATCAATTTAAATTATTTATAAACCGCCTTTGTAAAAATAAACTTAACGTTTCAAATGCGAGAACCGTGTTGCGGTCTCTCAAAAGCGGCCCGAAATAATTAAAAACAATGTATCGGTACTTCTCTTACACTTTGACACTGAACAATTTCTGCAATGTGAAAAGCAAATTAGCTGCCTATATTCGGAGGCAACAACAGCGGACATATTGAAATTTTACGGCATTATTATTCTCTAGTGTTTTTATTGTCGATTCGAAAGCGACATACGTCACCGTGCTGGTAGTTTTGCTACTCTTAAAATAATTTACAAGGAAAACTACAGTGACATCCCCGTTTTACGTTATTGAAAAGACTTAAAAATATAATCCAAATAGAGGGATAACGTAGATGAAGGCATAGATTTTTTGTTTTACAAAAAATAATTCAAATTGATTAAGCTCTAATTTGTGTGTTGTACATAATATAAAGTCTCTCTCGGCTGATTAAATAATTTATTTAAAGGTTAGTTTTAAAAGTTTTGACGGTTTTCAATTCACCTTAAAATGTACATACTTTCGATTGAATTGTTAATATTTCAGACGCATAGCTCGAGAAAAAAAACTTTAAAGTGGATATTAATTTTACTCTAATAAAACAGGTCTGCGTAAATTGCACTTAAAAACGTGAATTCCGGTCGGTACGTTGAACATGGCTTTGACAAAATTACACGAACATCGTAGAAGCGAAATATTGTTTTATTATTTTTGTCCGCTAACTCAAAGCTTACAACTCTATCTATGCATATGGAAACTGTTGTTCATCTTAATGTATTACTAAGAATCCACTTTAAAGTTATCTGGAATCTATTCTTGATGAAAACTATGATTCTTGATCGTTACAGGGGGCACCAATGCATTGTCACAAACGGTGTATCTAAATACTGTTCGTTGTGATATTTTGATGTTTGAAGAAACTGAAAATTGATTTATTGGTGAATTTCTACTAAAATTTGTCACTATCACCTGTGTTATGATTTCGATTAAGTTTATTTGAATTAATTCCGTATTTATCAAATGGGAATAACTTCCACTAACAATGAATACGGTAAATCAATTAGTTTAGACTGTTTTCTTATTCCTACATTTTTTTTTATAGATAAAGCAACAACATCAAAAAATTGCAGCACACGTATAGATGCTTCTATCGTTTACCGCTCGCCCACGAGACCGGATAGATACAATAATACAGTATTTTCCAACCGTTGCTGGTCCAACGAAATTTTCTGTCGGTATACAAAAACATTTGTAAAAGGTTGGGAAACAGTTAATAAGTATTTCAATTGAGTTAACTATCCAAAGACTTAATTAAGTATTTCGACTGAGGGTGCTTGATGGAATTTGAATTGTTTGAATTTTGTACTTTTTCATGAGTTTTGTCGCTAACGACCCGGGTTTCGCCTTTCAACATCTTCAGGCTTTCCAAGTGCTCGGATGTACTTGCGACTGAGACTCAACTGAGAGTCAGTTCAAGTACATCCGTGCACTTGAAATGCCTGAAGATGCCGAAAGGCGAAACCCGGATCGTTAGCGACAGAACTCATGGAAAAGTACAAAATTCAGACAATTCAAAAAAAATCCAAAGACTTATTGAAAAGAACTTTTCCGACGTGAAATGAACTGATACTGAAAATCCCACCGCCAGCATATAATCCCATTCTTCTTCGGGTCATTCTTTATGTGGAATAAATAAGGTAAACAAACGAATCCGGAAATAATGCAACGTTAATCATCTCCACGAATAAATGCGGAGTCGGCGCGATATTATATTCGCGATTCGGCGGAGGGGCGCAGACGGTCGGACGCCGCTCGTCTGGACGTCCGACGGCCCGTAACGGCGACCGGCCTGGCCGAAAACGACGCTTAATTGAAGCGCCGGGACGCCACCAGCCCTTTGATGTTCCCGCCGGCTATAAACGGCTATAGGGTGTCGAGAAATGATTCGGCCATGTGTCATAATCAGCCGCTGTCGGTGCGCCGAATGTTACCACTATGCTCGTCGAGCCGCTTTTACGCGGATAGTCGAACGCAAAAATCACGATCTTCGCGTCGTCCATATCGTGGAAATCATAGATTTCGGCCATGTTTCGTCACTTTACTGGCAAATAACAAAAATGTAACAAATTAGGTCAGTGCACAATGATATTCTTGGACATTTGTCTGGGATAACTCAAAAAGTGCAATTATTATATCACAGAAATTAATGCAGATTTATAGTTCATCCATTTTTCGTGTTCATTGATTCTCAACATTATTTGTGTCAGATTGGCATAAAGCCGTCTGTTTTAATATTATCTATATCAGTGCTTCCCAACCTGAAGTCCGCAGGTTTTTCGGGGTTGTCCGCGAAAATTTCCAGTAGAAAGTACAAATATTTATTTGTGAACATTTTCTCTGGGGTCCGCAGATTATTTTTACAAATTTTAGGGGGGCCGCATAATGAAAAAGGTTGGGAAGCACTGATATACATTACTTAAAATATCTAGGCTACATGTTATAGAGGCTCAAATTTTCTTTCGCTGTTTCAAAATTGTCAATATGTTACCTAGCAGATTTTATTTCCGTTCCCCTCGAGTACTGACTACTATATCAGGAACAATGGTAAATAAATTTTGTATATTCTTTCGACTGAAAATGATTGTAAATTTTATTTAAAACACATAAATTCTATGATGAGTATTTGTTTTTAGAATTACTAATTATATACAATACAATTTTGCTACACGACCTTTTGATAAAATAATTAATAATCAACAGAGTAAAAATATATTTTTGTTGATAAGACATGTCGTGTGACGGCTATATTCTACGAATAGGGAGCGGATATAAATTTATAGTCCAAATAAAGAACAAACAATTGATGCGCTTATCACATAATCTTGGATTAAAATCCCGATGTCCTTAAACCTTAGATAATAATTTAATTCATAACACACATCATAAATCGCAGCATATCTTTGGAATGTCTATTCTTCGTATTTTTGATACCGCGAAATTGAAACCGATATCATTGATAATACTTATCAGCGGATAACATAAAGGTAAATAAAATCATTGATAATAAAATATTTTAATTCAAACGAATCATCAATTCTGAAATGACTGTACATATAGTGATGTCCTTGTATGGTCATATATTGTTATGCATGTCACTTATCTAAATGTTAATCAAATTTGTTTTAATCATATTCGAACATAGATTAACATTGAATGATTCATATAGCGATTGAGACTAGAGCTGAAAAATACCGAGAAATAGATTTCGACGGATGGCGCTGTGTAAGCTCATCCGTGCACCTAAAAACCTGAAGATGTCGAAAAGTGTAACCCGGTCTTTAATGACGAAACGTATGGCAAATGTGCAAAATTTAAACGATTCACATCTACATTATTTATGCCGAGTCTCGGCCTTTTCCATTTCCCGGGGCGCGAGACGTAAAATTGTCATGTCCCGGGAAATTCTCGTGTCCCAAGACCGCAGTATTGTTATATTGTTTTATGAACATAATATTCAAACGAATATTTCTGTTGGTAGGTAGCTCAAAACGCATGCGAACCTATTTTTAAGTTAAATATTGCAAAAGATGACAATATTGTATTGTACATATTTTTATATAGATTTTTTTATTGCACATCATTGGAGGAATTCGTTTAGCTTTGCCGATGAAAACATTTCCTTCGCAAAATAATTAATCGAGCCAGTAATGTTATGGTTATTATTGGAAACTGGCATCTGTCACACGTAAGTACAAGTGGTCTTATTTAATTTAATAAATAAATGGAAGGTTTTTAAAGTTTCTCACATTTTTAATTGTAGAGATTCTCAAACTATGTATATGTAATGAATGAATAAAATCAACTTCATGTAAATTTTATTAATAAATTTGAAAGTCTCAAGCCTCGGGTTGTTTTATTCAAATTTCCCGGGAATTTATTATCGTGTTGATTTATTAACGCAAAGCTACACTCCAAAATACATTAAAAGGTATTCAGTTTTTAAGTAAATTCCATGCTGTTGGAGTTAATTAATATTGAACTGTAATGTTATTTAACCACTTAAATACCAAGCGGACACAGGTGTCCGGAACATATGCAAGCGAACACGGATGTCCAAGACATTTAAAAAATCAAATACTTGGTATTCTGATGGAATATACGCAATATTTTGGTGAATATGTGTAGTGCTATCTATACTGAGTCAATATAGGATTTTAAAATATCGAATTCGAGTGTGTATTAGGCAAAATTATTTTTTATCAAAAACACACAGTATCTCTGGGACATATGAATGATTTATTTGCGCGGTATTCAAACGGTTAAGAACGGTATAATTTAAATGTATAGAAGAATTTTAAAACTATTGAATATTGTACAAATAAATTTAACAGAATATCATCATACACACATAAACTTTCCGCTCACACTGTCATAGTCATACAAAAATAGAAGCAATAGACGGCTCTCTCAATTTACTTTGAAGTGTTCTGCGTTTTGTAGTTTTACATGTTATTTTTTAGTATTTCCCAAATTCTATTTCATTTTTTATTTCACTCGAAATAATAGTGTATAGACAGACGTCTTTCACGTTAATAGTTCGCCGGGTGAGCATCTGCTATGCGGTTATGACATATTGTCTTTATAGCTCTGTTTTTACATTCAAGATTTGATTGTAATAAAGTCCTCAACACTCTAATTATGTGTGGTGTGTTTTCTCGCTCCGCTGAAACTGAAATTCTCTTTGAAAATCCCTTTCATTACTTTTTAACAGCCGTTCCACTGAAAGTATAAGCGAGGCGGATTATCTGTACAACCCATTGGTATATTAGTATGTAATATCGTTATTGATTTTATTATGTTAAGGTGTGCATATTTTGTTGCTTTAACGGGGAACTCGTGTTTTACTTATCACAAGTTATGTACGAAATTAAACTTTTCAAAACGTTACTAACAATTTTACAAAGACATGGTAAAATATGAAGATATGTATTTGGTTTTGTTTTCTCTAGACGATTATTAATTATCATTGAATGTTAAAACTATGTATTTCCACAAGCTGTGGTCCTGTCTTTATATACTATATATAGACCGATAGTACTGTGTGTAATAAGCTCTACGACGAAAATTGAAATAACCGCTTCGTGTGATTACGGTCAGCTGTTTACTGATATCCCAATTATTAAAATGAACATGATTCAATGGTGTAACGAAAAATCTGTATTATTAAATTGATCGTCCAGTTCATAAATGAGACAGCTCAAAATAACCAGAGATAATGGTAAAATCAATGTTCAAATCGAGTATTCGCCTTTATCCTAGATTTATACATCCTATCAACATGAAATATTCGTGTAATGACCCAGACAATACTATAATTTTGTTAAATTCTTAAGAATTTTATCGGTAGTATTTTGGGTGTCGTTTTTGTAATCTGATGACAAACGTAACTTTATATTTAACTTTAATTTTGATCTTTCACATTTAACTGACTAATAAATTGGACGATCGATATATTAATTTGAACTTTTTTTTCACCGCTATCCCCACGATATACGATAAATTGAAAAGCGTAATATGTTTTCTGCGTTCCTGGCAGCTTCGTCGATTTTAAATCACCGAAGTTTACAGCACAAAAATGTCACGGCATAGCGAATAGTCGTTAATTTGGGAAAAAAATAATTGGAGGAATATGGTATCAAAATCTTGAGCGTGGGGTGTAATTCGTACTTTGGCGTTTATTTTTATGAAAAAGTAAATGGATTTAGTTTAGTTATCGCGTCAGCAAAAAAAAAAGCACATACGATGTTGAGTCATTACGGCGATGGTGTTTAGACGTAGTTCATTCCTTATGCTAAAGCTTTGCGGAGTATAACACTATTTTGATGATAATTGAAGTACGCAATTTGTTTAATCAACACGTCACCTATCTACATTACCAGTATCTGATTTGTGAATTTCCAATGACGTGTCTCTAGAAAATAATGATCGTGGCATTGTTGAGGGTACATTTTAATAATAATGAAAACAACCAGCAATGCTTTACATGACGTTTTAACGATTTTTTTTTTTACGAAATAGTAGATAATAATATAATGTATATTTGGTCGTTGTCGAGTTGACGTTACTTCTTTCCCCTACCGCCGGTTCGGTTGCTATCTCTTCCTTCCGTAACGCGGGTGCGGGTCGCCGGTTCGGATCTCCGGAATGCTTTTAGCGTGGCGGGAGTGCCCCGCTCGCCCTCCACCACCTCCTCCCGCCGATCATCGCTCTCGCAGGGCTGAGAGATTTTGGTGTGCGGTAAGTTTGATTGCAATCGAAAAATTACGATTCGCCTCTCAAAGTCATCGGTTATTGATACACCGCATCAGAACATTCGGTTTGGTATAGGAAATCAACTAGAATGCGAATTTCGCGTTGAGTACAATACAAAGAATGTGATTTAGTAAATATCTGTATTAAACAACCAAACTGCACTTTGCTTCTTACGCCAACTACACATAATATTGATGGTTATGTTATAACGAAATATTCATAATCATCAGAATAAATTCGTCGAAATTTGGTGACGTCACATTTTTTCTGCAAACCTCACCCCCTACCTGTATTTTTCGTCAACACCATTCGTTTATTAAAATCCTTACGTCATATTTCAACGAGTTTTAAATGTTGTTGGTGGTTTTCTTCACGATACACACTAGACATAGATCGAACCCGTCGTTTATAAGTCAATCTTCCTCTGCGATTCGTTATTACTCATTCTTCATTCGATTCGTATCAAACTATAGCGAAAACCAATGTTATTTTTCATCTCACTCCGCCTTCTATTGACAGTATTGTGTAGGAATATAAAAACAAATGACGTACGGTTCAATTATAACGTTGTTCTCGTCGAGTCAGTTGTTTCTGTGGTGGGAATTACAACAGTTTTAATTTAGGATTTCGACTGAAGGTGCTTGGTGGAATTTCAATTTAAATGAAATACTCAACCTACCTGGGTCTCCACTTTTGTACCCTATATAAATATAATCATCAAACCTTTGCCGACAAACAAATAAAATATAGTTCTTGAAACTACTTACTTCTCAAATCTGTGAGCATTCCCATGAGCTTATCCTTTTCGCCAGCAATGGCTTTGAACCCAATGATACATTTATTTCTTATATAAACACGAAACATTCATTTACTAAACGTCAGTTCAAGTTCATCCGTGCACTTGAACGCCTGAAGATGCCGAAAGGCGAAACCCGGGTCGTTAGTGACAAAATCTGTGAGAATGTACATAGTTTGAACAATTCAAATACAACAGTTTTAGATAGAAGCTAACGAGGGACTCGTTCACTACATAGATTGAGTCGTCTGGGTCCGTTCGTTTGTGAACAAATGCATGTCTTACACGGGATATTTGCATATTTCTAAAAATGTGCAATATAACCATACATACCCCCGAAGTGAACAGTTTTCCACTGCGGTAATCTGGACATTAGTTCCGGGTGCTTTGTTTCTAAACGTTTATGTTCTGTGTGGCATCCTTGTTCCGCTGTTCGCACTTGCCCATACATAGTAGGCGGGTACGTCTTCCTCGCGATCGGCGGACACAGCGTACCCAACCTAACCTGCCTATCTCGATTTCTTTCGGTCCTTCTTTCCTCGATTTCTGTTGTTAGTCCCGTACCTTATCTCGCATTGTCGGTCGTGCGACCACATTTTTATGGAGCCTTCCCCGGGACCCTTGCCCTATATTCAGTGCGATACTACATTAACCGTTCTAGGCTAAATGATCTCTCACGTATGAAAAGAACGACATAAACTAATAACCCTAATATATGGCTACTTTTTAACTATTAAGTGTCAGATTTTTTTTGCAACCGTATGACAGCATTTAAAAAAGATATAAAAATACTGAATCGCATCAATTCATTATGGAATGAAAATTTGTTTTTTATGAAAATAAAACAAAACTTCACTTTGTCTTCCAATAAGTAAAATCGTATTTAAATACTCAATTAGGGGTTGAATTCTTCAAATCGAAAGGTGACTAGGGTAGCGCGCTGTCTCGATAGTTTTATTGCCGTTTTATCGTTTTACTTTATAAATTGAATAGAATAGAATAAAAAGCAGGGCTGTGGAGTCGCGTGAAAAAAGGACGACTCCGACTCCAGATTTAAAATAATTGACGACTCCGAGGAAATTTTTCAAAAATTTCATTTTAACTTATATATATGTTACCATCAGATCATCTGTAGTCAGCCAAGCATGGAATGGCAACATTTTTCACTATTTTGTTTGAATACACTTCATTAAAAATATTTTTCAACAAAAATTCGAGCCGCTCATTTTTTCCGACTTCGGCCAAAATACCGCGACTCCGACTCCACAGCCCTGGTAAAAAGTCATGACTCGGTTGCTAAAACGCTCGTTGTTTCCATATAGAGACAGTTTCCCCATTAAGAAAATCATATGGGCCTCGTGGGAGCCGGCTCAAAATATCCAACCTAATGTTTTCTTGTAAACTACACCTTATCTTCTTTTTGCACGGTCCAATGTTATGAAACCTGTCTTTAATTTGTCAATGTAAACTTCATCTTTACATGGCTTTTTTTGTACTCGCTTTGTTTGCGTATTCTACCGATTCCGTGGTTTCGAAAGCTTTTAAACTTTCTTACATTGATTTTGTCCATCCTTTAGTCATATAGTCATAGAGAGGTTGAAAGCCTATAGTTTTTAAGTCAACAAAAAATGGATATCATCCGTGCATCGGGAAATCGCTATGAATCCTCTGGTTTTTTCAATCTTTTATTGAGGTCGACCACAATTTTCGAATTAATAAACATTATTTAATAATTAATTAGACTTAATATTATATATTTTTAATGTTGCTTTTATAACTGATCGAAACTGCGCATTCAACCTGAATGGACGGACGGGTGGGTGGTCACCCTTCCGGACGATGGCTGCGTCGTGGGATGCTTTGTTTATTTGTCATCGCACCTCTGGTACGACACCATTAGCGGTTCCGTTCAATTTCGGAGCTTTTAATAGGTACCACATACATAATAATATCTTCCCCTAGCAGTTTTTTTTCTACTTCTCCCGGAGGTTCCGGGCGGGGAAAAACAATGCCTCTATTCGATTGGGAATAACTCTATTTCGTTGGAAGAAAAAAAAGAGGAAAGGAATTCCTTATATAATTTATATGGGCTGCATTTTTGGGCGGTAAGTTTTTGTAATAGAACGCCTTGGAATGTTTATTACGAATTTTGTTGAATAGTTTTTTCGTCTATTATTTTAAACACGAGTCGGCATGTTCGAGGTTTTTTTTATCGACTCGTTGCGCTATGGAAGGCTGCCGTGGAATATGCGACTTCATTATCAATTTAATACAATACCTAACTTGAAAAATACACCATTGCGCTTGTGGACATTCACATCAAAACTGAACGAAATAATTTGTGGCACGCAGTTTGTGCTTTTTCGTTGTTTGAATAGTTTTGCCAGCTTAGATTTGTACTTGTGATGAGTGACTGGAGTGTTCCAAGTGCCATACTCCATTGTGTACTTACGGTATTCAGTTTTAAAGCGTTGACTGAAAATTAATGGTTGAAAGTATTAAAAAATTAAACACTTTTTTGTGCTAATTCCACATTTTTTTCGTAAAATTTGATACATTATTTTTCTAGCTTTCTCCACTTTCACTAAATGTGCACATACGGTTGTGCGTTTAAAGAAAACTAATTGCATGTCGTCTGCTCCAACGTGGGTGGAGATCAAAAAATATTTGTCAGTTTATTATTATATATTTGCATATTCAAAATATGTTCAAAAGTCATAAAAAAAAATCTAAAATTTTGCGTAAAACTATTTTTAAAAAAGAAACTTTCAATTCTCTGAATATTTCGTATTCCTCTCAAGTATCCTATTGATTGTTTAATATGTAAATATTTAAAAAAAAAACGAAATAAACTCTCAAAAAAAATGTGTAGAAATAATATTGTCACTTACATAGATAGAATTGTCCGTCTAAAATTAATCCTGCGGAATAAATCACTGCGAATTTATTATTATCAATAAACCATAAATACCTCGACATCCAACAACCTTTGGCCCCGTAGCGCAGATTTGACCTTTTTTGCGCATAAAATTATCGGCTATTTTAATGGGATATCCACTTAGTGTTCGCCGGCTTGTGTCCTCAGAAGTGTGAGCTTAGCATAATTTTCCTCGGCCTATGTAGATTTTCACCCGCGCGACGCGTCTGCCATCTTTTCCAACACAATGACATTGATGAAATAATTTAGTGGGTTACGCGAAGTTTTTATGAAAAGCGCCTCGCAGCTTTCCCAAAAATGTTTTTTTAAAGAATTCCGCAATTTATTAACGCTTTTAACTTTTTGGGTTTTTCAAATGTGATTAATTTTGTACACAAGCAATACTGGTTCTGTATTTTTTCTTTTAAATCCGATGACCGCAGGTCATTTTGAAAATCGAACAAACGTACTATGTAAATATTTGTCAGCTCCCATATTTTTTGTACTATTTTAGTATTCCGAATCAAATGCAATCATTCCATTTTCAGCAGCACGGAAGCATGAAATGATTAAAACAATACAGAAACCGAATCCATTGTTCATTTTATATATCGGCTGTGGAAAGGCTGAGGATGTAACCCACACATAACATATTTTACAGGAGGCACAAAAAACGTTTTTTGATGATTTTACATCAAAGTCAATATATGAAATATACAAAACGTTTGAAGTGCACGAAATTAATAAACTGGTGTTTTTTTGTTGACTTAATCTAATATCAATTTGATAAATTATTTAGCCCTTCTTTTTTAAAGTTAATTTATTAACTAATTCGGCGTTTATATGTTACGTCCTTTTCATATGACGTGTATTAAGTTGTATGTATTTTGATTATCGAAAAAACTGTGGGTTGCGTCTTTTTGTCTTTGTACGGTCGATAGATATATTGCTTAAAAAAACTGTTTTGCCGGTAGTTAGGCCACGCTGTTAATATTACTATAGTATGCAAATTACACAGTCAATACTCATAAGGTCTCCGTAAAATGTTACATTAGTAAAAAATACAATAAATTCTGGAAATAACATTCTCTTTTTCGACCTAACTCGGATGTAAGGAATTTCATAAACTTACCAAGTAACATGGCACATTTTTATTGAGTATTTATTGCATCGTATCGTAGATCATAATATAATACATTCGTGTATAATATATATTTGAATTATTCTGCGTTTTTGAACTATTTGACCCCATATTTTCAACGTGCTCATAATGTACCCAAACCGCTCTTTATACTTGTTATAGAATTGAAATATTGATATATATTGTATCTAAAAATGCAATCTTGAAAATAAAATGCTTCGCCTAGCAGAGCTCCGGTCACTCTACCGTTACTTCACGTCTCCTGCTAAAATTCGTGCATTATTCTGTTGTAATATCGAAGTGTCTAAGACACATCTTTTGCTTTTTTTTTTTTTTTTGTTAACACAAGACAACATTGCGACTGATACGCCAAAAAATAAACACCCTCGATGGTGAACCATTGATGGTGAGCAAACAGCTTGCCACTTGCGACTAGGAACGCGGTCAAGCTTATTTATCATGTCACAATGGGGGAAATCAACTTCTGTTTGATGGCCGCACGTAAATCAGATAAGTCCCCTTCACCTTCTCAATAATTTTCGATCGTCACTTCCCTTCTTTCATCTTTTTACTACCTACGCGAAGTTTTTGTCTGAGCCTCTTCGTTGATCATTGCTATTTTATACAGTAATAAATACGGCTACGTATTATCTATAGTAGCATTTGCATTCCACACTAGATAGCTCGCGTTGACACGTACGTTATCTACGTTGCAAATTTGTTACGTAAACCTCAACTGAACAAATCGCAAGTCGCACTTTGAAAGTTTCTCACCCCATCGCTGGGATTTGTCTATAGTAATAACCGAAGCACTAATTTTATATAGCGGTTTGTATCATTGAGATTTTTGAACGGGTCTTAACCGACACAATAAACGAGCAACGTTGTCGCCCGTGCTGTACAACTAGACAAACTTTGACAATGTTTTCGTTGTGAATCGACCTTGAAGACCTGAATCTTGTAGTATTATAATACGTGGGCGTAAACTGCTTCACATCACCGTTTTAAAATTACCGCCATGAGTGTTTAAAAAAAATGACTAAAATAATTGATCAGTCCCTTTTGTCCTAATTTATTCGACCACTTAGTACGGACAAAATAAATGGTATAAAATGTAATAAAAAAAAAAACAACTTCGGTGTTTACTCGTTACTACTTCGCATCTGTGAAAACTTACGCCGTTGCCAGTCTAAAAGCTTGATATAAAAACATATAGACAATTCAAACCGCCCCCCTTTTAAACACGCTTTAGTGAAATCGATACCTATACGCCAGTCGTTTAACGAAAGCATAGGAAGCTAAAGGCATATCGATTTCATGCCCAATCGTCTATCATCAAAAAAGCTAAAACTAAATCTACAATTCATTTCCTTACAATGTGTAGGCGATGTTTTAACGTCACGCAAAGAACGAACGCCCGTACAGTACGGTGATGATTATCGTGGGCAGAAATACTTATCTTCCTTTTTTTTTTTATTCATTTATCGTACGCTAATTGTGTAGATAACAGATATTCAATATACCCAGTCTTAGTTATGTCGACTTACCCATGGATCACCGCTGGAATCTGCAATGCCGCTGTTAATTGATCCAGAGAGGAAATGAACGTTAATTCAGCCACCTTAGCTATTTTCCAAACTATATCACACGTACAAACAAAATAGTATATCTCAACTGCCAGGCATACTGAAAATAGTTGTACCAATCTCGGAATGCCAATATCTACTTTTTGTAGGTCAGGTTAGGTCAGGACAGTACATATTATATTCATCATACTTTCAACATATCAACATGATATAATACGTACACACAACCGCTATTTCGAATACACTATGTTTAGGGTTGTTTTGAGATATAAAGATTTGTTCTGCATATCTTTGCGTCGGCCCCTAATATTGATCCGAAACAACGTCATATCAAAATAATGACCGACTAGCTGAGGTTCTCGTCATATATCATATTAGGCTAAATATACGAGTTTCCTTATTAATTCTTCCAAACATTGCAATTGCCTTTGTCTCGTTGTATTGTATACGGAAAAATAGATCCGCGGCAAGCTGTGATGTTGTAATTCTTTAATGATCATCGTAGCTTTGCACGGACTCTTTTATGCGTTTCAAAAAGTTTTATCCGAGCTTCTTAAAAGTCGTCGAATATTATTTCACGGACTCGTGGGAGCGCGTTCTTTTGGAATCTCTGGTCGCACGGGCCGTTTTCGCGGCACAAAGTGGTATTTGGCAAAGCACCTCCTTGCTTAATCGACCTCCCCGTCCTTCATTCGGCTGTATATTTACAAATTATTTCTATCAAAAAATCTTTGAACCTCACGAAGACAACGTTCAAAAGTGTGCGGTGGTAGTGTGCAGTTTTTTTTTTTTTAATAAAACATGTTATTTGATTTCAAATCCTATTGTGTTCGACTTTCTAGTGTTACATAAAATTGTAAATTTTGTATATTTCACAGAGTCTGGCATTATTTACATGATTCGGATTCTTTTGATCGTTGCTTGTTATCAGTTTTTTTTTTCTAAATGCCTTCGCAGTGTTAAGTTACAATAGTATTATTAATACCCTCTGTGCTTTTGAATAGCGCGAAAGAAATTCTGTGATATTTGGTTTAACGTATCGGATGGTTTTTGTTTGAAATTTATATGTAAAAGAAAATACATGGCTTAGTAAAGTATTCCTCTGTCGAAAAGATACTGGTTTACCATAATCACTTAGTTCGAAAGCCATTGTCAACTTGCTCATCTATTTCAGCTAAAAGAAAAAGCCACCTAACCGCATTGCGACTAAAGAGTTATCTATCCGACTATCGCGGGTCCTTCTCTTGAAATGGAATATTGAAATGTCAAAAGAGATTTTCCTATATCAGCGAATACTGTTCTGCTTTCAACGGGTATGTCGTCCAAAACAGTATCCGTCCAAATTGTGTTATTACAGCTAATAAATAGTAGGATTCAATTGGTTGGATTTGAACACAAAGCAACTCTCACAAAAAACTATCGATGTTTCCGACGTGTGCACATGCTTGCGAATAACATAGATTAGCATGTTATTTGAAACTGGTGTAATTAACGATGCATATTATAACGAATCTTGGAGGAGCATTACAGTGGCCTAATACTTCACAAAGAAAGCGAACTTGGAAAAATATTAAGAATAAGACGTGAATGTAATGCACCACCTTGCTGTTCGTGTTTGAATCGTCATGTTGCCTAATTATTATCTGACGCAGGTGCAGCTTTTCGAGCATTTTTTAAGTCACACGTAAGTTGTGGCGACTTCCGAGGAAATGCGTTTACTCATCCACACACTCATTCATCAGGATAATGAAACAGAACGTGAATTACAAACCCACAAATTAATTCAAAGTACCTCCCTCACTCGACGTATTAAATTTAAATTGCGGTTTACCCGGATTGCCATTGCGTTGACAGGCGATGACTGACTATGGACAGATAGATATAAACGGCACGGAATAACGAGCTTGCAGCGTGACCCAGTATTTAGCCGTTTTGGCAAGTCAGTGGTGACGATGGTAGTAAATTATTAAATCGAATTTTGTCAAGTCACTGAACGGGCAGAGATAGAGATAGTTGAAAAATGTAATGGCGCGCCGGTGGTCGAGGCGGAACTCTGGCTGCAGTTTAATAACCCACCCGTTCAGCGTGCGATCGAGTTATCGGTTGCTGTCGAATTTTCAAACAACCCGACAAAAAATACATTGGCATAGTGTGAGTACAGTAAAGAACATCCATTATTGCATTATATTATGGCCGGCGTTCCCACATATTTTATGAAATACTCGCTTTTCAAACGACATCGGTAATAAATGAAATAATTACGTATGCGCTGTTTTCCCATTTTACACGTTCTGTGTGAACCGCTGTTTTATTAAGATTATTAAACTGATTGAATTTCTTCAAGTAAAAGTAAAATCTCACACACGCCGTTAACTTGCGCGGTTAACGTGACGACTCCCCCCTATTGGCTGCAATTTTGTATTGACTATCGTCGTAGAATCTAATACATTCGTTATTTTTACGTCTTGTAAATTGTTTTTTTTGTCACTTCAATTTTACACTCTTGTCTTATAATTTATTATTGTTTTTTCAATACTCAATATTTGCATTCTTGATAATACCCAAATTTGTCATAGTATTTATAACGTATGCCTATCGGTGGGGGTAAATAGGGTTTATATCGACGATTGTTCCGTTCCACTAGTGTACTCGCGGCAGTCACACACAATAAAAATCGACTTGTACTTAAAGGGGAGGCAAGTAGTTAGCTTAAATAAAAATAATTATTGGCGACTATACTAACACCGGCTAAAAGCGGATGATCTGTATTATCTGTACTTAATTATTTAACGATATTGTTGTAACCCAATCGTCGGCGGTGGCTTACGGCCGCAAATCGGATTATGGCCGGTCCGGGGTCGACTCCCGGCCGAGGAATGAGGGCGCTACTCATTCTAAGCCGCGCGAGTCAATTTCGGTGACAAAATGCTTATTTTTCCTTTGCCCGACCCGTTGTATAATATTTTCTTGTCACGTGATTACCGTCAGATTTCCCATCTAGATACAGACCCAAAATAAACCTTATTATAGAACTGAGTGTGAACTTGTGCGTCTTGCGTGGATCCGGGATTGAACAATTGACAAATTTCGTATAATTAATAACCCAAGTCAAATATTATAAGTTCTGAATAATAAAGTTCTTTAAACAAAATTAGTTGAATAAATGTAATACTTTAAATTTACTTGTAGCTATGTAGTTTTAATTAATTATTACGTAAATGTTAATAACCCTCCAAGGACGAGCGTGACCATATGGTCACAGTAAACACCGTTGTCTATTGATCCCACTGTTCATCTTTTTTCTACCTGACTATCGTTGCTTTCACTCATATTTGGTTAAGAAGGGTACAGGATTCAGTAAGTCATCGGCCGCAGGGACAGAAACGGTCACCAAAAGCACATGCGATTTTTTGAATTTCCGTTTTTTTAATGGACTTTTTATCAAAACATCAAATTATTTACAGTTCATTTGCTTATATATTTGTATTGAAATTATGTTGATCTAAAGACGTCAAATTGTAAATATTTTAATCAAAATCACGTTTAGCTGTGTATATTTCAACCCCGAATGTTTGCGTGTCCATACGGTCACGCTCGTTCTTACTACTGTCCGTACACAATATTACACGGCAATAAAAGGATCAGCTTTACCATATAGTCATGTGGGGTTTCTATGCAACGACTTTGCGTTTTTTTTTTTTTTTTTTTTAATTTTTGTCAGGAATAAAAGTTATCCGTGACTTCAATATGGCTTAAAAAATATTTTTTTTATCGACAAAAAGCTCTCGTCTCTCGAGGGTTAAATAAGTTATCTTAAAATATTCCAGATTTATAATTATAAACAATCAGGTTTAATTAATTGATTATCAATGAGTTATTTGAGAGATCTATTTTTATAATATGCACGTAACGCTTCGTTGTCTTAAGCAGTTCTAACTGTAATAGTAATTTCCAGGCATACAAACGTTTAATAAATTACTTTCAAGTCGACTGCTAAACCCTCCTATCGACAATATAAGTTTGCTAATCTGGCGGGCTAACTTCCAGCCACTTCATAATTCCATACATATAATAACGCGTAATCTTGAATAATATATACATTATATAGAAAGTTTGGTCTTATATCGTAACTTGGAGAATACAATTAACGAATTAATCTCCTGTGCGAAGGTCTCCCGTGTAAATGTTCTGTCATCGGCCGCTCGTGTGATTTTACCGAGTTCGTTTTTATTAAGGCCAATTCTTCGGATCGCAATGAAAGACAGTTTAAAAATTTAATGATAATATTAATAATATCAGTCGTTATGGCCAGCCATCGGCTCGTATTATTATTTTTCAACAGTTCTACGATTAATTACTTAGATTTCTTCTCACAGTCCGGCCTTTTGTAGTCGTACCTGTGTTTTCGTTATCGCGACCGATGATCGAACAACGGCGACCGGCCGCTCGTGATTTTTTTTTTTTTTTTTTATATCGCAAGCACACTGCCAGCGGATCTCTCATGCCTCTTCGGCTTTTGTGAAAGAGGAAGGCGCTAACCGGTACATAGATCTTTTAAATTTACTTATTAATTATTTATACCAAGCCCCGACACCTCTTTATGCGAAAGGAATCTTTAACATTTATTTGCTTACCTGCTTCGGGTAATATCGTCGGATTTTTTGAACGCGCTGCCCCCAGTATTGTTGTGAACCTTTTTCGTGCAAGTGAATCATACTTATAAGTCCGGGTGAGTTTAAATCGTATCGGGGTAACATAATTAATTCATCGGTTTGCGGTTTATACAGAAATTCAACAAACAAATTTAACAGTAAGTGTGTACTATCGAAAATAAAGAATTGCGAACACTGATTTTATTCTTGATCGTTACCGCGCAACTTATCTGTACACAAATTGAGCGGTGAATTATTTTTTAATCAATTAGTTTTTTTTTGATTATTTCTACCATTGCTACACACAAAAATTAAAGGAAAAACATTTTTTACGTATTAATCTGGGACGAATATTTCTCTGAATTTTAAAACGTTTAGTTAAAAGTGTAAAGAAAACTATTATTAGTTTTAAATAATATTTCAGTGGCTATTAATTCGGGATAAAATATGTTTTTGCCTTCATCTGTAGGCATGTGACGCTCTACTGATATTGATTCTAGGGAGAGTGTCTTCCCGAAACGCTCATTATTAAATGGCCACTTATTTGTTAATACAAATATTAAAATAAATATTTTGTTTATATGCAAAATATTAATCTGACTCCTAAAACCACTGATGGTGCTTCGTATCCATTTCTGAAGAAATAGCAATAATTCAATTAATATAGATGACAGAATACCTCGCCGTATCGGTACGGCGATACTCCTCAAAGGGTTAAGCCACGGGCGGGCAACGGGTCTGACAATTACATTTTTTTTTCTTTAATCTTATTTCCCGTTCAAAACAGATAATTGTCTGTCATGTGTATCTTTGAATACGCAAGCACTTGAATTGATTGGCGCCAAAAAAAAAATCGAATTCAAATATTAGTCAAACAAACATCGTTTATTGCATGAGATTTGTCAAAAATGGCAGACTTGTCTTAATTTTCGCCCCGTTGTGAAATATATATTACTACACTCGTACAGACAAATTAAAAATAACTATGATCCTATTAAAAAAAGTTACATTCATTTTTTTATTTCATACTTATGATTTAATAAGAAAGTAAAACAAAATATTTTATGTTTAACACTCCCCATTTTTTCGCAACGCGATGATCTTTTTCTCTTTGCGAGAGAGTTTTTATCACTTGTATCGTGTTTAACTGTCAATTCTTGTTGCTTTAATATTAAAATATCCAAAACAATAAAATATTATTTCGTTTTTCAAAGTAGAATCCACTATTTTTTACATGGTACATACATTCCATAAAAAACCGTGTAAACGTGTTGAGAGTCTAAGAAAAATTAAAGATACGTTTTCTGGATTTAAAAAACCGTGTTATTTAAATCCAGAGTAAATTACACAACTTATTATTTATAATATAAATTTTGATCAAGAAAAATAATATTAATTACCGCTTCTTGATTAAACACCGTGTATTTTATATGGGACTGGACAAAAAATCGCTTCCCTCGCTAGTAATTTCTAACACGACTAATGTGTTAGAAACTATGAAGCTCTAATTTTATTATTTATTTCTTGTTATAAGTAAATACGTTATACGCTTTTGTGTTTTTTTTTGTTTCTGGGGATCGTGTAAAAATATATTATCCGTTCTTTTTAGTATACCGTGTAAAAAAGAGTTGAGTGTATTTATTTGTATTCAAACTAGCAACAATTCGGGGGAATCATTCGTTTCATCAAGGTTTGACAGTTAGCGTTTAAAAATGGTTCATCTATTCTATGTTCTGTATCAGGTTTTCCAAAATTTTTTTCCGCAATGGTACACTTCGAAAATTCGGAAATTTTAACGAAACACTCGGCTTGGTTTTTTAGGTTTAGTTCATAATATTATAAATACAAAAAAAAATATGTTAATAAAACTTAAATGGTGTGGCGTCAAGTCTGTTCTTGCATTTTGACTTTGTTGCAACATTAAAATACACCATGCTTTGCATAAATAGGTTGCATAAAACGGTAGTAAAACAATAATAACTTGTTTTGACGAATTGGGGTATTCTTTTGACAAACTGGCCAAGAAAGAATGTAATGACATTCATATGACAATCACTGATAAAATCAATAAGATTTTCATAGTCACTTGCACTGCAAGCTGGATATGCTGTCGCCGAAAACGGATTCTGAATCAAGGAATCATAATTGCTATTTTTCGGAAAATATTTAAAAATAGTGGTTTTTAAGTTATGTGGGTGTTTGCGGAACACTATTTCAGGTTCTGTGGAACATAGTTTGGGAAACCCTGTTAACTTTCATTTAAGTTTATTCAATTCTATAGTTTGTCGATTAGTAACCATACGAAAATCATAATTTCAAAACAGGATTATGATGATTAGTCGGTTAGTACTTGGAAATAATATTAGAAACATTGGTGAATACATTTATTGATGGAGAGATATAAGCAATTTATTGACATCCAGTTTTTGCTCAAGTATGTAATGCCTAACTCTCTTCACATCGGCCTGGCGTGTAAAACTCGAACTTATAAGTAGATCTAAAAAAAAGTGTTTTGCAATAAAGGCAATAAAATACACAGGTTTCCCATCCCAGACGTGCGCTACACCGCCTGCACACTTTACCGTCGTAAATATTTCGATATTGTTTGACAAATAAATCGCAATGTAATTGTTATCACGGCGTAATAATGTAATGAGAAAAACCTATTTTAAGTCATGCAGACATTTATTTTTAGTACCATTTTTATTGCACATGCGCGAAAATGAAAATTTTCTGAAATATTACCTGACGTATATGCAATACAATGTAAAATAATTATTTTGGCAAAATACCTTGCTATTTCATACTTAAAAAACCATTGCACGTTTCATTATTAAGGTTTGTAATAAAATAATGTGAATAACATGGGGGGGATTTTCATAAATATTGTTCATCTTGTTTGTTATTAGTAATGGAAAAAAAAGGCGTGCGAACATCCCGCAAACATCAACACGCTAAAGTAGACTATCGAAAATTATTCACTACACGTCGTTGACTCGAAGATTTTCGTTTCATTGGTTCGTCTTATATGATTTTAACAGATTCATTAATGTGGCGTGTTTTTAGGCATCCTAAACAGATAAACTCGAAGTTGTCAAAAATGCAGAGAGAGCACTTTTACCTTGGGTGTGACCATCTCACCTTTTCGCCTCGGAGAGTACACAGTGCATTCTTACGCTGTCGATTTAGCACTTAATAAAAATGTCTTGAAATCGTTCCTATTATCGAACGGTTTGTTTCCGTGTATTATTTTTACCATTGAAACGTTTTACCGAGAACCATCGACGTCTGCCTTTTTGGTATTTTAATCATTTATTCGTCTTGCGATGTTCACAGTAAATTACAAGGTATTTGAAAAATTGATTACTCTTTCAAGAAGTAGTGGTGTAATATTTATATGAAAAATTAAAAATGAATTGTCTGTTTAATTTGGCTTTTATGTGATAATAATTAACATTATATCAAACAAATAGCAAAAATTAAACATTACCAGTTAACCTCTCAACGTTATTTAAAAGTGACGCAGAAATTGTATTGACTTAAATCACATGTAGAATTGATTACATTTCATTTGATAATATACAATTACATTAACATCAAATACATATGAAATTACCTGAAACTGACACTTTGTTTATAATGCGTACGTGATTTTATTGAGTCGCAAATTGACACTTATTTTATTATTTATACACTAGGTAACTGAAAAATTTCCTCCACCTTACATCAGTGTAACAACAGATGTTTCTCGTGGCTTAACGAACGTTATGCGTTATTCAGTTTTGTGCTAGGGCTGTCTCGGGAACACGAGACTTGGTGGCGAAAATTTCTTTATAAAAAAAATCCGGAGGTACCATGAGTGTATTTCTACTCTTTCTCCGTATGGCTCCGCAAATTTAGTGAATGCTAAGTGGTTGCTACAAACCGGCGTGGCCTTTGGGTCCGACAGCTGGTCGAACCGACTTGAAAAGTAAATAAATAAAAAATATTTCAATGATTTTTTTATATTTAACAGATTTATGTATCTTTTTTTTTAAAAAGGAGCTTTTACAACATCTCTTTCTTGATATTACGTGTTTATTTTTTGGCTCACAATTTTATACTTTAACAAATAGTTCAAATAAGTAAAGTACTTAACTAAAAATTATAAGAAATTCCTTCAAAAACGGATATTCTTAATTCACGTCTTCAATCTTCATACTTATCGATACACAAGTTCAATAGAGAAAAACTTAAAATATTAAAACTCTTACTTACTATTACCGCCAAGAAAGGTGTTTTCTCCATTATTCAGTGAGAAAACAAAACTAATTTCCATGGTTTTGTTTCGTCATTTACAAAAAATCAAATTGTCTTAATAACAATGATTAAACTATTAAATTTTACATTATGTTACCGTCGTAAGAATATACTTATATAGAGATTTTCAAACATGATTATCTCATAACTGTTTTTTGAGTGAATTCCTTGTACAGTTGCATAAGTGTATCGATGTATACATACAGCTGCTATTTTCACGAACGCTATGTCAATCGAGATTAACAAATAAATATATCCTTTATCATATGCAGAGCTGCACTGAACCGAATATTGAACCGTCTGATATTGAGTTTAGTAAAAATATTATCGTATCTTATCCAGTCACTTAGTAAAAAATGACATTGAGTACCTTGTGTATAAAAATAGATAGACCATTAGTAAAAAAATATATTTCTATAATACCGATATATTGAGCATTATGTCCAAATCTATTCACTGATATCTTAACTGAAACGTGTTTTCGTAATTGTATATGTTGTTCATTGTGTCATGAACGCCCTATAGGCCGTCTCGTCATCACAATATCGGCGTACGTATCTCGTGGTTCGGGCCATTAGCGCTGCGGCTCCATTCATTCTGTGACCCGATGTCACTTTGCCACAATGGAGCTAATTCTTTTTTATCGATACGATGCCCCCCTCCGTATTCCACACCCCCGTGGAGGATCTCCCTCGCGCCCGCCGCGGCCACCCCATCCATCTTTCATATCATACGGGATTTTTTGTTGTTGTACATATATCAAACTTTTATTACTATCGTGTATTTCATAATAAATTTCGCTTAATATGAAGAGCTTAACAAGATAATCGTTTCGCCTTAAATGTTTGATTAATTTTTATTGCTAAACGAAACGAATCGTCGATTCTGTAGCCTCTAACTATTGTGCTTTCGTTTTGGTCATTTGCGTGATCAAAAGTTTGAATCTCAAAGTGAATACCTTTTTACGTTGATTTCCAATCGTTTTTTTAATATTTCTAGGTTTTCAGCCCTTCGCTCTCATTTATCGCTTCCTGAAAATGAGGCGTCGAAAGGGCTATTAGCTAATTGCCAACATTCTCTTTCCTCCTCTCTTCCCTCTCTCTGAAAAGAATGATTGAGTGATTCTCATGCATGTCACATTGAGAGAGGGCATGGTAAAAAAAACGAACAGATTTAATATTTTGCGGCTATCCAGAGAGACTATGTACATCGAAATGTCATAATCTCAATTCAATGTCATATTTGACAATACTAAACTACTTGGTAGTGCTTATACAAAACCTGCTTTATAATTCAAATATTTCATAAAACTTGGCTTAAACTAACCTGATTTAATCCGGGTTTCGAAGATTCGAAATCAAAATAGAGAAATACACTATTTTCTAAATGTTATATTTTATAACACTTTCATCCATGTATACTGACTGAAAAAGAAATATTTTTCGTCTCGTTTGATTTGTAACCAAGGCAGGTTCTAGTCGAAATATTACCGTTTTTAATTAAATAAAGTATGTTATATCAGAAAAGAAATCAACAAATTGAGTGTCAATAGTTCGACTCTAGGGTGTTTGTTATAAGGGTTTTATTATTAATTGTTTTGTAGATTAATTGTTCACAGTCCACTTTAAGGATGGATTACCTTTTACATTAATTGAATACATTCACAGAATATCTTCAAATGTGCGGTGTACAGTATCCCTTCGCGAGACTCATTTTCAGTAATAAGTTTTTGAACATACTTTCTAAATTAATTGAATTCCTATTAATGTAATTTTAAGACTACTTCAGTACTGATAATGTATGTCAAAGTTACATTTCACTAAACCACGATAGAACTACGTCACGTATTTTAAATTCTTATATCATACGGTGGTTTTATCCTGTCAGAAAAGATTATCAGCAGACACGTCGAAATTATAATTATTTTTTAATTATTGTTAGCGGGTTAATTATTTTAATCAGTTTCGACCATGTCCGGAATCATCAGTCATCATTTATTTTCTTTATACTACGTTCTTAACCGCTTTGCAATTCGTAGCCATTGTTTTTTTATACATTTATCTGTCGACACCGTGTACCATAAGTATGGTGGTTTTTATTTAGATATGTACACTTCGACTTGCGTCTAAAATATTTGTATCTTTTCCAATTTTGTAATGTTTCCCAGCATTTACTCCTCCCATAAAATGTTTCGCCGAATAAGATTGATGGTGCTTCTACAAAAAACCAATGCCCCTCCCCTGCCCAGTTAGACAGAAATCGACGATAAGTTCATCAAAATACAATTATCTTAAAAGATTTTTTTTGCTTGAATATTTTACCTGTGTTTATTTAGAGTCGAGTTAACATACCGTAAAACTAGCATAGTGTCGCATTAGTAGATGTAATAGTTTAGTAGTGTTTCATACCCGTACAATCAGTTCAAATTTCATATGTCAAAACTTGGCAATTGTGTAATCGAAAGTTATATTAAAATCAATTTATGATATATATAATCGAAAGAATGGGCAGTTAAGAAAAAAAACACTTACAAGTGTTGTATTAAATATCAGAAGATGCCAAATATTCGTTAAATAGAATAAATGAAATTTATCATGAAATGTAATTAATTAATTGTCTTATAGCGAACTGATTTTTACACAGAATCCGTCCCTCGTCTCTGAGCGTAATTTCTGTGTAAGTCAGACGTTTTATGTTATAAAATATAATTCACTTAACATTCGTTTAAAAAAAACTGTCTACATATTATGTGTATGTTCAAGATCTAGTAAAACATAAAATTGCGAACGTATAATGAAAAAGCACTTGTCTTCAATAATGTCAAAACAAAAACTTGTTCACTAAACATTAAAAAAAAAAAAGATTTTCACAATAACTTAATATATTCTAATTATCTTCGCTGTCTCATCCAATGAGACTGTTTATAAATGCTAAAAGAAAATTTTAATCAATCGCGATTTTGTATTATAATAAACCAAAACCATAGTGGTGGCATACCTTAGTTGGAATTATATTATCTGTTCGATAATAGTTTCGTAACATTTTTTTTAAATTTAATATGCAAAAAGCAAACGCGGAAAATTATTATTTTAATATGGAAATATAAACAGACAAGATGTTGTTTTATTCAACGCGGCGTTGCGCTGAAATGAATTAATTACTGCGCACTCTCATTGGAACACCGTGTATTAAGTAATCTTTTGTGAAATAATCACTACAATAGAATAATATAATTTGAATGGCAAGAAAAGAAAAAAGAAAAAAAAAGAAAAAGAAACATGGCGAGTCGAAGACAAAAGTATCTGTAATGAGGTGTGTAATGTAATATTGTAACCTGCCTGTCTATCGAGGTCCGATTTTATTTATCGGCAACCGCTGAGAGCGCCGCTCGAGAACCGGCGGTCCTCGAAGCCCTATTATTTCTCGCCTGAATGTCATATCTATCTACTCATTTTTTTTTTGTTTACATTTTCTCGTTGATTTGCAGACAAATGTTAAATTGGAGAAAATAAATTATATCGTTACCGTGTGATTTAAATAAAATTAACTTGTGAGCTGTGCCCACGCACAATCATTACGTCGCGTTTTTTGTATGAAAACTCGTGATATTATACGCCCGTCGATGTTTTTTTTTTTTTTTTACTTAAAACGTATTTTATTTTAATGCGGCTGGATAATTTGCACGGCAATTTACTTATTTATTAATTTCGTCCAGCGTTCTGCCTCGTTTATCGTTTTCTAAGCCGTCCGCAACAACCTCGTGGCCGGTGCTTGGGGCATTTGCATGTCGTATTTATATTGAATTTTCAATCAATATTTGAACTTGAAGCCATTGTCTTTGTGATAGCTCCAATTCAATATATTGTTATATCTCGATTTCACTGAATGAATATTAGCCATAAAAACTCAATTTTCAACTCTTCTACCAATTCCCGCTTTCGAAAAATTGTTAGATCGCTTAGCTTGCGATCAGTCCTTGTTGTGGTTATTAATCTTGGAATATATTTTATTAGATGCCTTCTTTATTTAGAACGGGCGTAATTGTATAATTGATAATATAACTATTTGGTAACACAATCGACATTTAGCAAGTATCTTCGCCTATGCTGGGCTTTTAAAACGTGCGAGGAGTTCGCTCATTGCCTGCTGAGTAGCTGGTCAAATTTCGACTGGAAACGTCTTTGCGATAACTTTTCACACGCCAGTCGCACAAACCTTGCTTTATAGAGGAGATGAAAGCAGTAACGGCCTTTTAATAGTCAGTGAATATTTACATACGCACTGTTTTCCAGATCCAACACATCCATTCACTACTTGGACACAAATCCATAAATTTATTTGAAAATCAATACAAGAAGTTCTCGATATCCAAGAATAATTGCTACCGAAAAAATATTCTTAAAGCGGCGAAGATGGGTTTTATTTATTTTCAGCTTTCAACTTTTGCGTTTTCTTTTCTGGGTGGATTATATAGCATAACTTCTCCGCGAACTCTTGATCCAGATCTAAGATATCGTGAAATTGTACACAAATTCGTAACTGCGGAGATTTCACTGCCACCTGTACACGAAATTATTTCACTAGTTTTTTAAACGACTCAATCAGGCAAACGATTACGAAGAGGTACCAGGGTCCTCGACTCGACTTCATGGCGGGTATTGATTAGATGGCAAAAATGTTGACCACCCCATGCGAACATCGATCCTCCGGCTGTCAGATTGTAAAAAATGCGCACATATTGTTATTGGTAGACAATATACCTAACTTATAGTATTGTCAGAGATTGCTGGGCCACGTCGCACCGTCGAACTTGGTGCAGTCATGTTACCAGGCAGTAGGAAACTTCCCTTACTGAATCAAACTAATCTTGTATCATTATTTCTTACATAATATTGCATTTAAATGTTGCGTGGTTCGTTCCGCAGAGGGACCTTTTGTCATTTGTTTTGCATGTCAGCTCCGAATGTTATATTCAATTCGTACACAACGATGAAAAGTACACTGCGTGTATCTATATACATACATCATAAACAGCCAATTTAAGTAGAACTTCACTCAGGAGCGTATAAATAAATACATATAATTAAATTTGATGCTAAAAAAATAATAAATAAAAACGTGATTGTTCTAAATAAAAAGTCCACTAGAAAAGATGTACCATTTGGTTCACTTCACTTGTCAGGGGCTCGGTGATATAATTAAACGTTACATATTTACACGATATAATTTCATATGCTTGTCGAATAATTGGCGACAACTTATAACATGCATTGGTTAAATTGTTATCTATTTTTTTTTTAACTATCTCGAGTATATTTAAATGATAGATAATAATATATTTATTACTTAATATAGAGGTATGATAAGATTTTTCATTCATGGCTTACAAAGATACAGCATAAGCCTATACTTGTATTGAACTGAGGTGACCCAAACCGATTTTTTTAAAAGTAAAAATCATTTTTCTTTATAAATTATCACATGGCAGTCCACCGATAATCTATTCAAGTTTTTCCACACTCGGCACGGCTAGGCCACTAGGCGTATGCCCAACTTGCTTGTACGGTAATCCGTTGGTGTAACCCACTACATGTTTCGGTATTTTACCATTCTGTGTTGTGGTATTCAGCTGGGCTATTTGCATTAAAATATCGAGTTTCCAATTATTATGTGAATTTTCATCTCAAGTCTGTGCCCCCCTTTCCTTCCACCACATCAATTATTTGAGTGAACAGCGGACCCACCCGTATAAACATAAACCATTCCGTCAGTTTTATTTGTCGCATCGGAAGTAGTAGGGCTTTTCGGTTTTCAAGAACCAGGTTGGGAAAATCAGTTTTTCCGAATGCCAGTATTTTCAAACTTGGTAACCCGGTTTTTTATATCAAAATATACATATCTAATTAATTTATTTTAAACTGTCATTACAAATAAAATTAGCTGAATAGTCAGTATCAATGAATGCATTCAAAATATTATAGATTATTTAAAAAATACTTTGTTATACATTTTCATACAGTTTACGAGTACATCAAACTCAAAAGCACTAAAGGTTACATAAACGAGTCTAAAATACAAATGAAAGACATATTTGGATATTCTGTTAGATCCTTTAGAAACTATACGACCTACTTCCATTGCCAGTAATTTCTTTTTCAGTAAATTTCGATAGCAAAATTAGGTTACTAAAATCAGTCGACGTTTTGCGTTTTCACCGAATAAAAATTTATTACTTTTTGTTAGTGTTTTATATTTAATACGAAATAAACAAAGGTTTTAAAAAAAACATTCTTTTGTTGAATTATCAATTTTTCTGTGAAACTTCGAAAACCTGGTTTTATGAAATATTTAAATAAGAAAACAGGTTTTTTTTATAAAAGTCGGTTTTGTATCGCAACAATATATCCGTTGAACATTGGACCTTGCGCATGATAAAATATTTCACTGCAACCGATTCATTCTAGAACGTTATCCGCTCATGAAATTCTTCGTATACCGTACTTCAATATTTCCAGGAGTAATCAGTCGGGAGTACGTTTCGCATAATGTGCTCGGAAGTATTTCATTGCACTGCCTTGTATCCTCGCTCAAGCTTCTTCGTTTCCATGGCTACTTACGCCTTCTATTCCTTCTGCAATAGGAGGTTGAGTTATTGTCTCAGATATTCACGTCTGAAACATTCTTTTGTGATTGATATGTTTCTGGCTATTATTCAAGATATACAAAACATCAAACCCATTCGTGTACAAATTCAAATAAATTCTATGCTTTTCGCATTATATGTTTTTCAAACAAATGCGTGGTTATATGTCTTCTAGATCAGAGAATTGTAAGATCGTCGATCATGGTATATCTGTCGCCAGCACAGCCATTCGTTGTCGATAATGATATTCACCTAATGTAAGAAAAATGTACAGTTAAAACCCACCAAGGACGAGCGTGACCACATGGTCACAGTAAACACCGTTGTCTATTGATCCCATTATTCATCCATTTTCTAAATGAATATCGTTGCTTTCACTCATATTTGGTTAAGAAGGGTACAGAATTCAGTTAATCATCAGCCGCGGGGACAGAAACGGCCGCCAAAACCACATGCGATTTTTTGAATTTCCGTTTTTTTTTAATGAACTTTATGAAACTGTTAGTTATTTTTTTTTATCAAAACATCAAATAATTTACAGTTCTTTTGCTAATATATTTGTATTGAAATTATGTTGATCTATAGAGGTCAAATTGTAAATATTTAAAAAAAATTCACGTTTAGCTATATTTCAACCCCGAATGTTTGCGTGCCCATACGGTCACGCTCGTCTTTATTACTGTACATACACAATATTACACGGCTTCAATATGGCTTAAAAAAAATTTTTTTATCGAAATAAAGCTCTCGTCTCTGGAGGGCTAAAAATAAAGATTTGCCAGATTAACTGTCAGTTCAAGTTCATCCGTGCGCTTGAACCCCTGGTAGTTTGTATAAAAATTGTGTGAATGTACATAATGTGAACGATTCAAATTTATTTCTTACTGTTGTTTGAAATCAGGTTCAAACTAGCACTTCTTGTGACTAATTGAAAAAAAGTACGGACATAATCATTAGTCAAATTTCCATTTCATTCCAAGGATGAAGTACTAAACCTAAGTGTTGTAACCTAACCTAAATGAACAATTTGACGTGGATTCGTTGAAATAATTAATATTTATTCGTAGCCGCGACGTAGCATAGTTTAAATTTCAACTCGTCCATACAAATACGATATTATTTTTGAGAGTTCTCAATAATACCTACCAGGCAGATATCGGTACGATACACACATTCAATGCACGGCAATTTGTTAGATGAAAAAGGCCTCCTCTGCTCTCTCTGTATTGAGGAATATAATACGGCAACACCTAATGCGGTGTATGCAGCCCAGGCATTCTCCAACATTTCGCCGTCGATTGTGCCATTTTAAAACTTACATTATCAATTCCCGTTAGTCGTACTCTTAATTGAACTGAGGGGGTGAGCAATGCTGTAGCTCCATTTGCAGTGCCATCTATTGACGAGTAAAATAAATATATCAAATATGGGTCATTCTAGTAGATCCATCCGTTTGGCTGAAGATACTGGCAGTGATCAGACTCTTGGACCATCCGCAACACATGTCCAAGGTCTCGTACATAAACTGTTTTTTTTTATCGAATGCTTCCGCAATTTATCGACCACGGCTGTACTATTATTTATCCCAATCGTATTCAAATAAATTTTGGAAATCTGTCTACCGCTTTCTCGGAAAAAATCATCTCATTTTCCGTTAGGTAGTTGCAACACCCCTTGGGTCCAGGGTCAAGTAGTCACCCGATTCCATCCCCTATACTTATATTTCTATCTCCGAAAAAGAAAAATTGAGCTACTGAGTAACAGGGCGTTCTGGTGAGATAAGGTCTATTTGGAGTCCATATTATATATGTTACTCTACAATGGGATCTGATCACATGAAACAGGTTTTTTTTCGATAATCACAATGTATCAAACTTGATACACGTTCTATCAAAAAGATGCAAGCTACAAATGCCGAAGTAGTATCTAAATTTAGCTTTTAAGTTTGAAAAAGATGACCTTGTAAAAAATTAAAACCAAGAAAAAAGACTGAAATAAAGGTTTTTCCTCGACGATTTCATGAATTGATATTATATAATGTCAATTAAACACTAGTTTAGAAGTCTCCGTGCACTTCAAGGTTGTGTATAATTCATAATTTTCATATGGCCCAAAATCATCAAAACACGTTTTTTGCGCCTCCTGTAAATTTTTATATGTGTGGGTTACGTCCTTTTTCCTTTCCACAGTCGATATGCATAGCGATAATGTTATATTCGGTAGTTTTTAGATATTTGAATCATAATCTTTATAATTCTATTTTTTTTTTTAATCTTGGCTGTATGATTAATTTTGTATTCATAGGCGGGCAGAATGCAGATTTGAATTGATTATCATTCGCATAAAAACAATTTAACGGGCAAAATTTAACTATAAAAAATACTTTTCTATACATACATGTTGAATAGCAATAACAATTTTACTATTTTTTATGCGTGTCAATTGAAAAGCAAGCCGAATTATTTTGATATTAAGTGAAAAAATATTCCAGGCAGCAATGAGAAGTGTGACTTGAATCACCGATTGCTGTGTCCCTGACAATTCGTGTGTTCGCAATAAGCAATAATATTTTGATTCATCAAGTCGATCAAAATTAAAACATGTCCATTTAATATTATGCAAAGCTATTGTAGATTATAGCTGCGCCCGAAGTCTTTCGAGGTTATTTAAATCTCAAATTTATTCATTTTTTTGTTTTTTTTTTCCGCGAGCCAAAGTTTGACGTATTCCGGCTATTTCTTCTTAGCACACCGATCGCAGTCATCAATCTTCAATACGAGGATATAAGATATAATAATATCGGCGTGAAAAATGTACAACCGAACTTATAAATTCTTCGCTTTGTCTCTTGCATACCTACTCACTACTTCGCCGTATCGTGTTGTTTTTTCTCTTCCTTTTTCATTTCATCTTATTAATACTATTATATTGTTGTGTTATTATATTTTGTTTCACCCGTGAAAGAGACGAAGGTTCACGTACTCCGCTCGGCATTCTGACTGGGCGTTTAGGCTTTTCAATCAGCTGTGGATAAATCAAAATGATACGATGTGCGCGCAGTGATATGGGATAACTCTGTTGGTCCTCCACTGCTAAGCGCCGTCCACAGCACAAATGATACATTATGAAAATTATAATAAAGGCGACGGGATAAATAGGAAACATAGTTTTATGTTTAAAATCTTCATCGGCACCTTTTGAATCTTTGAATTTCATGGGACTTCCATAGTAGTCGCAGTTGAAAGTAATTAGCGAGATATGAATACGTAACTGGGATACGAGTTGCGAATACAATTGCAACTACCATATTAATGTCTATGTTTAAAAACTTTATAATTATTAACCTGAAGTATGGTAGTGCATTTTTATTTTACACAACATATTCAGAACTGCATCTACATCTACTTGTTTTGAGTCTGGCCAATATCATTATTTACCTTACGTTTCAAACCAGAAATTGTGACTCTGCTGCCCATTAGTATAGAAGTTTATCGCCTTTCCAGTTTAGATCTGTGGTTTACTGTTTAAATATAAGACACCTCGAGTAGAATATGGCAGTTATTCCACGCAGCACGGCAAGAAAGAAGTCGTAGGTCTATTTCTGAATTTATGATCGCTACACCTTACCGTGTGATCTGGTCAAGTCCAGCGTTCAGTCAGCGTGAGCAAAGACACTGATTCTCCCGAGCCACACTACGTCTTGGAACTGTATCGTCCTACACGTTGATGAATGGTGTAATGGAAATGATATTCGCGGAACATTTCATAATGGGGAAATCGGTAGCTACAACTTGCATGAAACGAAGTATCTGCTCACCTGTTGTATAGCGGTTTTAATTTAAATTATCTTATCTAATCTAGCTTATTGCTCGAAATTATATTTTTGTTGTTGTAATTACTCGTTTCATTAGTCAGTCAATAACTTTCTGGGTCGATGTTGATTTTGTCTTAGTTTAATTAAATTCGGTCGTAAAATTAGGCACAACCATCGAGTCCATGTGCTCCATCCAAAAGTGCTCTATTTTCGTCTTCGAAAATAACACTTTTGATGTGTACGTTGCACATCATCATTCAAACTTAGTTTTACTATGTAATTTGGCTGGTAGGTAGTCTTGAAACTATGGAAGCATGCGTCCAATATTTCTCGTCATATCTTGATATACATTATTAATCATCGACATGCTAAGAGTCATTGTTGATCTTTTCTCGTGGCAGTGTGACCCGCCCATCGCCATTCTAACGTCTTCATTCCGACAATGAACACGTCGCGTACCCACTTTGGATTTCCATCCCGTCAGACACTCGGCCATCCGAGGGGCCATACTTAGCCTTCGCGGCCGTCACCCGCGAATGAACTATGACACTGGTTTTTTTTTTTTTTTTTACATGACGCCCGTCTTATGTCATATAAAATTTACGCATAGTATTTTTAACACCGCGCCTCCCAGCTCTCACGATTCCGCCAATAAATAGCTTAATCGTTATTCGATTAAAAAAATATTTGTTAATTTGGATGGCACGCGAACGATTTCCAAATTGCAAAAATTTAATTTTGAAGTTTATAAAATGGAAAAAATAATAATCCGTGAACTATTATTTTTTCCATTTTAATCATTTTCAAATGTTCCCTACACAAACGACAATCGTTTAAATAAAAACATTTTTTATTTTTTCTATTTTGTTAAAAAAAAAATACTGCTTGGGCACGCCACACAATCGAAAATAATATTTGACGATTTTTGGCACGCGGATCCAAAAAGTTTCGCCATCCGTGTACTATGGAGTATAACAAGTAGTATGAATATAATGAAAATCTTCGTTTGATATGTGTACAAAAGTATATATTATATGAATTGTCACCGATAGAAATTTGATGTGATGATACTCACGGCTATAGATTTGCGACCGAAATTCGTATTTTAACAATGAGTCACAAAATGTATATCTCGTCAGGCATAATATTATCTAACACATTTACCCTCTGCAAGACCGTGAAAAATTAGAAAATGGATTAATTGGCCCTTTTTTCAAAAAGATTGTGAACCACTGGGCTATAGTGTGTCCACGGGCTCAAATTGATTTATCAATGTGTGTATTTTGCGTGTTCGAACTGTTCGAAGGCATTCATTCATGTGTTAACCTAAAAACGGAACGCAGCGAGAGATATTAACTAAATACTTATTATTTTTTTTATCAGTTCCCTGCTATCCTCAATATTTCCGAAAAATAGTGACTGGGCGACTGGAGAACAGCCAGTTCTCGCAATACAACAAATTCTCCATTATGAATTCAGATGCTTTCAACACGATTTAAAAACATACATATCGGCCAAGTTTATGTCGTATAAGAGAAAAAAACACCAATTGAATGAAAAAACATATTTCAAATACGCCGGCCGTTTCTAACGAAAATAATGTAAATGATTATACCACATATACGGACGGCCTTCTTGCAAATTCCTCGAGTTCGCAGTACTTTTAATTTCAATGATACAAAATTCATCCTTAGTTTAAATAATTCACTCTCATATTTTTCGCCTATATTTTAATATCATTTAAATAAATTATCATTGATAAAATACATATATGTACATTTACAGCAAGCATTGATAAAATATCATAAAATCACTTACTTGTTTTACCATATTTACCGTAGTAATAGGGTTGTAAATTTATCGATTTTCTCGGGATTATATCATAATGTCGAGTGTAACCTTTCTAAAAGTATTTCTATTTAATTTCCAATTAAATATTTAAAGAATTTAGTTATTAACCTTATTGGTTTAATTATGTATACTATTTTAATTGGGAACTCTGAATATAAAATAAATTTCTCCTTCGTTTGGGATATAAAAAAACATGACTCTTTTTCATTATCATTATTTTTTAACTAGCCTTTATAAAAGAGATGATCTGATTCGTTTTTTTCTGTGCGTTGCTAAGCATTCAGTGCCGGGAATTTTTATACATATTTGACACCAGCAGATATGTATGACATTTGTTTACTGGTTGAATCTGTCGATTTTTCGAGTAACATTGTGAATTATTATTTTATGACAGGCCACTCGAAGACTTATCTTTTTGTATATACATGTGAAATAAATTCGGCTGGACTTGAAGCCGTAATGTCAACATCATGCTTTCCGGCTGTGGTATTCTTCGACTCAAATCTCAGTAGGGATAATTTCATAAGTTTATTCTTCAGTCGATTTATGGATGTGTGCTTGAATGAATAAACATAATTGTCTCGAATTGGCTTTCACCCATCCTTCTATCCAAACTCTTTAAAAAAAGAGACGTTAATTGACTGACTAACAAGAAGTTGTCGTGGAACAATTTCTGTTGAGATACTATGTCCATATATACCACATTTTGTCATTGTTACCGGGGCGGAACGGATTTGAATTAAATTTTGGCTTTAATTAAGGATTTTGAAAGTACAGTGGTAACTGGTACAACACGGTTTAAGACATAGAGTAGCAGTAAGTGCAGATAAAAAAAAACATGGAACGTTTTACCAGTCAAAAATTCCCGATTACCAACCAGCCAACAGAAAAAAATATAAAGCACTCTACATAGATTTTGTTACATTGAATTCTAATGTTACCCAAAATGACGTGGATACCAAAACTTTTTGATTCACTTTTTTAAGGTTTACTTTAATTTTTTCTGTGGAAAGGTAGGTATAATATATTTAAAAAAAAAAAACTTTATTCCGATTCTACATTATTTATTTTAGATCAGATAATAATGTTCCTGGTCCGGTAAATAAATACAACAATGACAGAGAAATGTTTGGTTTCTAGATTTTGCGTAATTTTAATTATTTAAAATAAAAAGCTTAGCCCCTCCGAATGTGTGTGGAAATTTAAACTTCTATAACATGGAAATCATTTCCGCGTTATATATAGAAAGGTAGACTGAATGTGTACGTGTGTTTGTTTACACATTTCACTCTTTTGTATAACTATCTCGTGTTTTACATCAATACTGTTTTATGCGAAGGCAGTGAAAGAACCCGTTTCCGCCATGTGGTGTCTTGTAGTCCAAGTGTTAAATCTAACACGCGATGCTGTCCGATAGATGAGTTTTTTTTTTTTGCATATTTTTATAGCCCGTCTTTATATTTATTTATCTCCTCGTCGCGGAATTTCGCACAGAATGCAATATAATAAATTACAACAAAGGAGATTCGCACATAAACAATATACATGCAAAACCGTAGCGCTTATCCCCTGTCCATACAATACCGGTGTAATATGTATTTTTTTTTAAATATATGACCGGCTTAAAAATTACTAATCCTCTATTGACCCCTCAATCTGCGTTTTGTGTTCACCAGCGTCTGCCCATTACTTAGAGACTTGATTTGTATTATTTATTTATTTTTACATGTCGAAACATCGCTAAACGTTAAAAATATTTAATCCGCAGTGCCGATAAATTAATTTTGATGTCATGTTTCGCGTATGTGAGTATCGTTTTTTTTTTACGAGGTCTCGATAACCAATCGTCCAACGTACAGTTTTTGACGTTTATAATATAAGGGTGTAATGATAAGGGAGATAAAAAAATTAAATGAATTTATTTTTCAATTTACCATCAGTGTCGAGTATTTCAACAGTATTTTTTTTCTTTAGCTACCTTGCTACTTTCTTTTTAAAATTTAATGTAATTTTGTGAGGTTTTGAGGGATGGTTGTCAGGAAACGGCAATGACGATTCAAGTGGCGGATAAAATAAAAAAATATTTCCTGTCCAAAATTATTATATTTTGTTAAATAAAATTATGAATTCGTTAATACGCAGTTTTATTAAAAGTGTTGATGGTTTGTCAATCCTTTCGCCGGGGGCCTTTGTATACATGTCAAAATGACGTCAATCGTACCACCTATAATTGACAGTTTTCTTTCATTTGCACACCTGCATTTTTTTCCATTTTTAATCTTTCTTACACATGCGTCCAAAAATGCATTAAACTTCAGTGTGGTAAAATGATCCAGCAGTCGGTGCATTGGATTACAAACAGTTGAATTCAAGCAATAAGCAAAACGCTTCAAAATGTTTCATAGTCTCTTTCTATATATTTGCTATCCACTTCACTAAAAAACTTTTTTAATTGACAATAGTTTTAACATTTTTGCCATAAATCTATTGTAAATCTTAGTAACCAATTTTCTAGCATCGCAAATTTTTTCAGGCTCGCGCGCCATAGGTTGCCAAAAACTGCACTTTATAACCTAAAATAATATTTTTATTTATATACTCAATTTTGCAATAATATTTTTCAATTATTATTTGAAATACAGATCCGATGTGACCAAATGAGACGAAATGAGACCTTAAAATCAATTTGATGGCAAACGATCCTATTTGCATTGAAATATCAAATATCACTGTTGAGCAGTGAATATTTTTTTTCTCAGACTCGTGAAAACAACACCCAACCATGTTAAGCAATACTTAACTATTGTGTGTTGTACCACTCAAAAGAAATCAAATCCAATCAAATTATTTCTGCTCATTTTTATACTATTATTTTGATATAATTTAGATTAGGTATATATTAAATTTGAATCGTTCAAACTATGTACATTCTCACAGATTTTTTCACTAACTGTCAACTAAAAGTTAGTGACAAAATCTGTGAGAATGTGCATAGTTTGAACGATTCAAATTTAATATTGAAATTCCACCAAGCACCTTCAGTCAAAATCTTAAATTAGGTATATATTGTTTATCTTGATATACAATTTGTGATATCTACTGCCGTGTACTGTAGGGGTCACCCATATTTCTATCTAATTTTCACATTTGACCTGCTTATTGTGTGTACATATTAACCATTTTCCACTGCATCAATGTTGATTCGCTTGTCAGTAGATAAGGTAAACTGATGTAAATATGTTATATTATGGGTGCATGTCAATTTAGCATTCGTTATGCACTTGTCTGTATAATCCATCTGTATTGCTGAAAAAACCATTGCCTTCATTATGTCATGTATTTTAAATTATATTTCCCTTAAAACTGAACAAACAATACCATCATATTTGCAGTTTATTGCTCATATTTGTGGGGGGGATTTACAAATAGTTTATCATAAATAAACTGCTTCGTGTATTATCTACACATTGTGGTCGAAAATGTTGGCATAACTTTTAGTTGCAAATTTGCTGATAATTTTACTGTCTTCACGCGGAGATGTGAAGATCTTTTCATTTTAAGTGCCTCTTTATCTTTCGCTGACTGGCCACATAGCCTTTTATGTCTGGCAATTTGTGCCCAGAGTAAATATTTTGTTATACAAAGTTTTTATTCGGTGATATTAAAATATGGCTCGTAAAAATTGTGAATGAAAATTCTACTGCGAGGCAGCAAAGTCACATTGTTTAAATGTTGGTAATTGTTGATCATTTGTATTCAAACCCTCGGGAAACGGAAATATGTGATAGTGTGCGACAAGATGGTTGTGTCATTGCTGCCTGGTATCTTAATAAATTATCGCTTTCCATACATCCTTGTGTAAACTTTTAAATTCTGAGCGTCAATCAATTTCCTTTCCCTTTTTAAATAACTTAATATCATTTTATTTTTTAATTTATTTCATAGTTCATTATTGCTGCTCTGTCATCTTTCTAGAAATCTATTTCAAACGTGATAATTTAAATAAATTAATAATTTGGATAATCTACCCGATAATATGATACAATGAAAAATATATGTATTCATCTTTTATTCCTCTTTTGAAAACTCTAATACGTTTTATCAGATCATAATTTCAAAAGTGTGTCGATTCTTGTCCCTTGTGTGAAATTATTGTATTATAGGAGGACATTCAGACTAATTTAATTACTGGGAGTTTTATCAATTTCATTTCAGTTGCTGTAGATCAATTTTAATATATATTGAAAAGAATCGCCATATTTTAAACACATGTACCTCAATGTAAACATTTAGATTTATCTTTATTTCATGATTCACGTATTTGCCATCTGGTTTCATGCTAAATACGTCAATTTAAACATTAGTTTTCTTTTTATTCTGGGACTATTTGTGTGTACTGGATGCATTGACATTAAATAAACAGTCAACAAAATTTGAACATTAAAAATTATGTATCCCATCCCCTCATCAGGAATGTTATACTGTAATTGTAATCATTTTGCTTGAGATGAATTACACTGGCATTACCCCTGTTTCAAATTAGTCAGAATAATCTGTGGGATAAAGAGAAATTGAAATTTTATACATCTAATACCCATGCAAGTTATCCGATGTTATTTTGACATATTTGGCAAGGAAATGAAAAGAACGTCGAGTCTTTTAACCGCATGTGCCATCACTGTAAATATTTATATCTATCCTGTTTATGTGATTCACAAATTCGCCATCTGTTTTCCCTGCCAAATACACACGGCTAATGTTCGTTTTTCTTTTGATTTCAGGATCGGCTGACAATATCGAGAACTGCTGTCCAATACGAAAAGTGATCGACAAATCTACACGAATAACTTTACTCTTGGTATCATTTCAAATGCATAATAATTGTACGCATTATTTATTTAGAGCAGCTGTTTCTTATCAATCTTACTTATTTAATGTGTAGACCTCTTTACAAGACATACGCAAGCTATATATGTTTATAATTTATAGCAAACATGACTTTATTGTATTATTTTTAGTACAAATTGTGCAATTTAAACAAAAGACCTCTTTCTCGTTGATAAGACTTATCGAAGAACCATTTCATATTATGCTCTCTTATTGATTTTAATATGGAAAAATGATCTTTTTTTACATAAAACAAATCAGATTATTCCAAACTACAGGCAGCTAACGATTGGACAGTATATTTGCAAAGAAAGTCCAACGTTAAACAAAACATGATAAAATAGTCATTAATTAATCTCGTATTAAACAAAATTTTGTATATGTTCAGTAACTAGTGTATTTTTTTCTTATTGCCAACAGCAATTACCATGCGGTTTTTAAATACTAGTATGGGATATTTTTTCCTGCAAATGTTGCATATTATTTTTATCAGTATTAACACGCATCCGTACTAAACTTCTTTTATATCTTAAATCCATTTTTTACTATGTACATATTAAGTTATTGTTAATGTCACCGAAAGTCTAACAATTAAATTTTGAATTTTGTCCACAGTAACATCTCGGAAGATGCCTGATATTGTAATGTATTACGAAGAAGAAAAAAACTATTGAGATTTTTAATGTCAGTATTTTAATGATTGCGAATCTTTTTAAGCAACTAAATATCGTAACAAGTATTCTGAAGTGAATTTCGGCTATCAAAAAAAGCTCTTCACAAAATACCTAACCGATTTCAAGATCAAAAAGAATATCTGTTTGTATGCTTTTTTCTTCGACATGCCTGGAGTCACTATATTATTAATAAATAATTTCATTTACGTTTCAATGAAGAAATAGTAAAATGCTATTGTGATTCTACTTCTTTACGTATTGGCAAACCGGGCAGAACAATAACTGTGGCCGTATTTCTTAAAAATTGTGGCAATAAGATACGAATTCATTTTTTTCCTTTGCAGGAAATTGTAAGAGTTGAAATCTGTACATAGTATCTTTGGAATGTATGTAAATTATTATTTGATTACATAATAATTGTCACTTACGCTAGAATTCTTACTCGCAATTTTTTTTTATTATTGAATTACAAAGACGACAAAGGTATTTTACAAAAGTTCTCCCATTAGAATTCACATTATTTATTACATAAATAATGATTTAACACCGAGTGTTGTTTTCAGTACATGTTATCCCTATTTATCGCTATTATGCTTATGGAAGTGTAGAAGAACTTTGCTTATAGTTTAGTATAATATTTATTGCCCTTTTTATTATAATTAATATCTCGCAAGGAGTCCCTTCTTAAACGCGGACAGATTGTGTTATTTCATTTTAAAAATATCGACAATATCTCTGTTTTGTAAAAATACAACACTAGCAAACCAATTTTCTTATGCCTTTTCTAGCTTGCCATGTTCCTTTCAATATAGCCATTCTCGGGTGGCTTATCAAAATTTATCATGACCGCCAATCTGCCGTTTAATAATGGAGTCCGAACGATGATCACAAATACGTCCTATTTTTGAAATTATTTAATTTTTTTTATATATATATATATATATACGTGAAAGTAAGTTTGTATTTATTTCCACACAATGATATTAAGTATATTATCGTTAATTATAATTGAAAAAGTGTACATAATATAAATATAATGATAATAACATAATGATAACCTACAATTTATAATAATTATAATAGCATAATTGATTAAGTAACACGGACGGACGTATAAAAATATAAATAAACGTAGAATTTATATACAAATAAGAAAAGTATTATTTTTTTTATTTTGCAATTCAGATGGGTGCAGACGGCTGTGTAGTGGAAATTTTCAAACATTGAATGTAATTTTTTTCTGTCTCCTTTTGAGAGACTCCACGATTCTGTTATTTCAAACTCAATTATCAATACTCAAACTCGGCAATTCAGAATTTGTCACCGGACGCGTCCGTACGTCCGCAACTGTCAGGACGGTTCGATCAAATATTTGTGAACGGAGTCAGGCAGATGAGACTGGGAATTCTCGAAGCATAATGATAGCGCTTCTAAAGAACTGCGGATTTTAAGTCTTAGCAATATTATTTTATTTAGCATGATTGACAGGACATACGTAATGAGGTGTTGTGGATATTAAGGGTGAACTCTCTTTAGTACTTAATAATTAGTTGTATTATATAAACTCAAAGATTTGCTGGAAATGTTTACGACCGTTGTAGATTCTATCCCATCGGTTGAATGATTTTTGGCACAATCGAAAGTAACATTAAGTAGATATCCGTTAATATAAGTTTCAAGATTCGTCTAAGGTTTCCGTTGAGTATTTTTGACTAGTCCGTGATAATAGTTTTCTCCGACGTCGTTGATTTCACCCTGAACATCTCCAAAGCCTCGTAATTTTTTTTTTTCTCATTATTCTATCGTCGGCTTGTAAAATAAAATGGACAACGAAACGAAATGTACCCCCTGATTATTTGTCAGTTTATTATTATTTTTTGTGATATTTTAAATATTTTATTTCGGCACAAAACGTATGAAAAGTACCGGTTACAATTTTAGTGTGATAATCTAAAGCCGCCGTCAAAAAAATCGTTTTTAATGATGCATATTTTTTTTTAGTCTTTGATATCGTCACTCATCATCGATCTCTGTCTATTTCGACTGCACGAATGCCTCTCTAAACTTTTTTTTATTCAATGCATACTCATACTTGCTTATCTATTTTTATGCATACGATTATTAAAAATAAACTAGTGCATTTTTTTAATTTTTAATAAATGATCCATCTAATAAGTAATCTCTACTTCCATTTTATTGATTGTCGATTGATTTAAATGAATTAGGTTGATTTTGTGTAACGGCATTCGAAGTTGCTCGCAGCTAACTTTTCTTTAGTCTTGGTACAACAATGTGATATAAAATATGCATTTTATTATTTTTTTAACTATATTAGTAATATTTTTAAAAAATGGGAAAGCGAATTGGCTCCCCTTTACTAGGAATAGTTGTTTTAACGGCCGCTAACAGTGTTGAAGATTTTATATGTCATACGTATTATTATAATTATTATTACATTTAATAACTAACAATGTAAATGATGCAAGAAAATGTGTAAATGAAACTAATCAACGATAAAAAGTTAGTTACTTACAGTTGTACTGGCCATTCAATGTTTACGAGGCCTAAAATGTTCTCTTTTCTCTGATAAAACTATTATTTATTAAAACACAAATTGTGGGGATCCATTACGAAACTGACATTCATAAAATTGGCGAAAATGAGTTAAGTATGCAGCAATTGTGTCAGGCATTGGTTTATAAACATTGTTTGCCAAGTCAATCGAATTGCCTGTGATTTTGCAGCTTTAAATTAATAAATCTAAATCAATTGTATGCATTAGTACAATTTTTTTAAAGACGCACAACAACTTGTATTCCCTATCATAAGCATTCATATAAGTGTATGTAAAAGAAAACCGTGTTTCCTGCAACAGTGCGAAAATGGAAATTGTCAGTTTTGGAAAAGAACCCCACAATTACGCCATTATTTTTTTAATGGACTCGCCATTTTATCATGACAGCTATTTGAATAGTGTAAAGATGTTATTTATCGGTGACTTTACCATATTGCTCAGTTTGTTGACTTTTTTTTAATATGCAATCTTCAAACATACTTATATTTTTCTTATCAAGGCTTATTTTTATAATCAAATTATCCTACTGAATTATTATATTCTGATGAAAATGACTCGATAAACGTAAATTGATAACAGTTGATTCTCTATCTAAAACTGAAAAAAGTGATATAATATTTCATTCATTTATTATATATTAAATTTTGCTACTCCATGAAATAAAAAGTGAATACAAACATGAGCATATAATATTGTGCAGAACAAACAATCATTGTATTTTTTATTTCACACAAAAAAAATGCGACAGTGATTTGTATAAAATTACTTTTGGGAAATATTTATAAACCGATTCGTTGTTTTTGTTCATGTTCAAATCTTGAAAGATTTTTTCACCATCAATGGTGAAGTAGAAATCTTTACTATAGTAAGAAATTCTGTATATATTTGACCAAAAAATCAATCCTGTAATTGTAATTTATTTAAAAATATAACGAAATTTAGCATACTCGATGATTCAAATTAATTTTAGTATGATTTCAATTCAAATTCACAATAGTGGAAATTATGCATTGATAAGTCAGTACAACTGTTGTGAAAAATTAACTCGAGTGTCATGTGCTGATAACTGAGTATTTGAACGATAAGATTGTACTCGCGTGACAGTTACTGAGTTTTCGAATGTGTGTATTATAAATTTGTTTGACTGTGAAATGTCCGGCTGAAATATCGACCCGTAACTGTTATAAAAATATATGCTAGACAATATATTGATGTTTGCAATCACCGTGTCTTAAATGTGAATACACATTTAAAAAGGAAATATAGTTTGACACGATAAATAAAAATAGTTTCTACTTAATAAGTCGCGAAATGCACACTACGGTTCGCCCTCTCGAACCGACCGGTCGACTTGCGAGGTCAATCTGAAGGCTTGACGCGAGTCTATGCCGGGTCTGAATTGACCGAGAGTCGCTCTATTGCCTCGTCTCTGATACGAAAACTGAACTGTAGTTCGAAAGTTATTTATGTTACAACATTATTGTATGTAAATTCATCATTACTGACTACTGACTATATATAAATATGATATATATATGTAATTGTATTGATAAACAAAAATGGATGAGTAATGAATAAAAAAAATATAACAATTTTAATCTGTTATTTTATTTACTTCCAAGTTTTCAACCGTATCCACTTCCAATTTAGCGCTAATGACAGCTAATCATCTCAGGAACAAAAGTAGTTCCACGCTGAGAAAGTGAGCAAGTGAAGTTGCTCGCTGAGTATAATGATAGAAGGATTGGGCTGGGACAGCACTAGTAGTAAGTATACTCCTTCTCTGGGCCCCCTTTAGGACCGGATATGTGAAGGAAAGTAGCCGACGCAGACATCCATCCATTTGAACACAAACTCAAAGGCTTTTGGATCGTGTAGAACAGAGATGCCCAAATGGGCAGATACCGGGATAGGATAATTTGACACGTCGATTTCCAGACGAGTTGTAAGTTCAGTGGTTAGAAAATGATTCTCTGTTTCAAAATGTTTGCAAAGCCTACCATTGGCGAAGTGGCAGTAACATACAAAAAGGCCACGCTGGTTACCCTATATAGAAAAAATCCGTGCGTATGCCCGCCGGTACTATCCGCCGATGCTATGCCGCCGATCGCTGGTAACCCCCATGGCAAGCGGTGAATGAAAGGTAAACGACCAGCTATACCTACATATTTTAATGATACATATTCAGTTTTTTATTACTAATTGTGTAGTAAAAATTAAAAACAATAAGTTTGTTAGACATTTCATAAAAAGTACATAATAGTTATTCATAATACCTACAAGTCAATTAATTACTGAGAAAGAATTATTATTTGATTTTCCCTTTTTTCTTAATAAATAAATGTGATTTTGGTTTATCTCATTTTAATAATAATTTTGAGTATTCACATGAGTGAGATCTGTAATCCCTTGCTTTCAAAAATATATAGATAATAAAAAAAGTCTTCGAAGAGATTCCAGGAAGAAAGAGGCACACGAGAAAGCCGTATGATGAAAGGGGTCAGTGCAGGATGGATGCTGGCAAGGTTTTTTAAAAGTCTAACCGGAAAACGATTTTGTACATCATTGAAAGGCTTATCAATTCAGGAACCTGTCAATATTGATACAACTCAGATAAAAAATATTTTAAATAATCGCGAACAATTTTATTATATGTGATTGATTATACACAACCAAAATTTGATTTAGGTTCATTTTCAACACTGAAAACGGTATTGTTGCATTTTCAAAACCTGTACTTCAGTATTACAATAGTGTTGACGTCAATGAGAGCATTGGACAACTGCAATTAACACAATGCATGATTATAAAAAAGTATTAACCTTTAAACGCCCAGCGGTTTCGTATGAGAACGCAGATTTGGGTCGTTCAGTGCCCAGCGGTTTCGTACGAGACCAGCGATCACGGCGCACTTTGCTATCAGATTACATTGGTTTATAATAATATTATGGAAAATATGAATAATAGCTAACATGAATAAGGACTTCAAGATATCGAATCATAATTTAAAAAACGTTTTTGAAAATTATTTTACCCAGAATGAGTATGCAACCCGTATGCAATTATTTACGTTTGAAATATTACCGCATTATGTTTTTTCTCGGACGGACTGCAATAAATTAGTTTTTATCACCGCCATTCATATATATGTCATTGGGAATACAGATCTTTTTCTACCTAGAAAGTAATTAGCCCCCAAGGGCAAAAAAAAAATCTATTGAACGGGTCCGGGCTTCGATATTATATAATCTTTTATTTGTTGATAGTATATAAAATATGTAAACAAATCTTATTAAAAATGTTGTAAATTTAGAATAAACCTTTTATTTGAGAACCCTTTTTATTTTATTCAAAATAGTTCACTAGTTTTGGAGATACTGATTTTTTTAGACATCTCAACAGCGTGCGAAAAAATGCTCGGGCAACTAGCGACGCCTATTGCGCACGGTGCACAGGCGTTTAAAGGTTAATAACAAGACAAACACATCCATGTAAGAAAATAAAAATAAACAGGTACAGGCTGAATGTGTTGATATGGTAGTAAGGTTATAAATTAGGAGTAGCCTACAATTTGTAATAACATTAACAAACTTAAGATCCTTAACAAAGAGAGAAAGTTTTTTTTTTAGTTTGGCTTCATTGTTTATTACAATAATTTTATATCTTTCATTGTGTGCATTAATTGCATAATATGGTAAACAAATATTGATTTTGTAAGCCAAAAAAACTTATCTTGCTCATAAATTTTTTCAATTTGTTTATGCACACCTTTATTGGAAATGCAATGAAATACAGCATGTTTTTTTCCATGTAGGTATATGGATAAAACAACTCATAGGCAGGGGTGTAGAGTTAAATTAAAAAGCATCAAGGCGCTCCTTATTTTGATTGACCAACCTCTCCATATTCAAGCCAGGTTTCCAAAATATTAAAACACTCTTAAGAGTACCAAACAGTTATTATAGAAAAACTTTCTGCTGGGAGACCATGGATTAAAAAAAATACTACCACTTAAAATAGGCATTCAATTGTATGATAGGTTTACTTGTTCTTATTCCTATTTCATTATTGTTATAAATATATATATTTAAACCATGTCCGCTCCCAATGTGGAGCATATGGACTCCTAATGGAGTTTATATCAACAGAAGTGTTTCTACGAGAACTGCTTGTTACTCAGTTGCTCAACCTCTCTTTTTCCAAAGAGAGTAGGGATAGAAGGACAGGATTAGTGGTAAGCTAATCGCTCTCGATACGCCCCGTACATAGGATAGGATGGATGAGAGGGGGGAATTCAAGACATCACATACATCCATGCCTTTGAACAGAAATTCAAAAATCAATTTGTAAAACTGTCCGTACCGGGATTTGAACCCGGGCCCTTCGTAGCCGAAGCCAACAACGTTGACCACTCGACCACACAGGCGGCAATAGTTATTGTTATAGTCTACATAAAATCAAGTATAAATAACTATGAACACATTAACTGTGAAGGACCAACACAGACAGTCTTACATGACGCCAGAATCCTACTGATTGTAAGAAGAGGTATGAGCTTTGATGGTGGACCGATAGAAAATGAAAATTATTAAATCATATTTGTTTTAATAGGGTAAAAATAGCAACGTATTTAGTTCTACAGTTTTTTATATTTATTAGTTGATAGCTATAGCTAGTTCTGACGATGGCGAAAGTCAAAATAGCTATCAACTAATAAATATAAAAACTGTAGAACTAAATACGTTGCTATGTGTACCCTATTGTAATGAAGTTCTACCAAGTCAATAAATAAACATATTTGTTTTGCCAAGTTTTTTTCAGTTGAAAAGCATTACAGTTACCAAATAAATGCAGAGATGCAACCTTCCCAAGATAAGTGCTTAGGAAAGAAGCATGCTACAAGAAATTTACTTGGCTAAATAATTCCCCTAATTATTTCCTAAGACACTCTGCTGATGAAATGCTGCTACACAAAGAAATTTTCCAGTTATAGTTGTCTGCCATATATCTATTTATTTTAACTCGCTTAGTTCTTTGTTGTTTTAATCAGTAAAATATGTTTCAACTCATTAGTAATGCACATATTTGAGCAATGATTCCGAAGATTGTACATATCAAACAATATTTACTACTGTCATATTTTTTTCAATATTCACAATGACTTGATTGATACTTGACATCCAAATGGGCATACATTTAAATGTACGGTAGTTACAGATGAAATTGATTTGACACCAACTGAAGATTTCTCTTTCAAATGGGCCTAAGTCATTCAATAATTTTGGGAGATAAAGTTTTTTTTTTATTTATTGTCTCATTTTTTAAGCACAGCGATCTATGTATTCGAATTTTGGTAACAACAGTACAGTAGAACCTCGATATAATAGACAAATGAGGGTGAAGGGGGGCCATTAAAGCCTAAAGATAGCCATAACAAAATAGGATTTCTTAATGCATCTATGTAAAAATAATAATATCTATGATTAGTCATATCTACTCGCTTTACGTATTAGAATATTTTTATTGTAATAATAAAAACCCTGTTTTTCTTACTGAATGTGACCGACAAGCAAAATTATCATTTAACAGATCGACAGTGAACATAGCCACAATTATTAAATTTATAATATACCAACCTAACAAAAGCAAGTAGACAGCAAATAAAAAAATAATTACATTCAGTGTTAAGCAGTAGAGACAGACCTTATCAACTTCCAGAAACTAATTAATTGGAGAATAGCCCCACTAGTAATTAATATAAAACAGTGGAATAACAAAGTTATGAATTTTACCTTTTATATCAATAATAAATTTCTACAAAGTTGCCGCCGAATCCATTGAAAATATAACTTAGCTTTAATTGTTTTTGAAATTCATAATTAATTGATGTACATAATATGGTTAATACCATTCACAACTAAATTCTCATCAAACTCAAGAGTAATCTAGTTCGAGGAAAAATGGAAAGGTTATCTTCATAAATGATTTACTTAAGTTCCTGCATTATTCTCTCAATAAACAAAATGTATATTTTTGTTTGATGAAAACGAAAAACTCTTTATATTCATAATAGGCAAAAACAATAGGAAAAGTAATCAAAGAAAAATAATTTACAGTCCAATGTGTGAAAGAAGACAAAAATTGTCATAATAAAAGTGTTGTTTCCTATGTTTAAACAATATTACAGTTATTGCACAATATTTAGTAAATTTACTTTTATCGTGAATGATTGTCATGACATTGTGTAAACGTTTTATCAATTATTTTTGTAATACAAAGTTATCAAGAATCATCACGCCTAGATTGATTCAATGACAATGAAAGAAAGATTTTTTTTGAAGCCCGTATTATAAATGGTAATTAATGATTTTTAAACAATTGTATCATTGATTTATTTTTGTATGCCGAGATTAAAGAAAAACAATCTGAAAAATTTGAATGATGAAATTGGATGATGAATTACTTATCATTTTAAATAGTACAATGGACAATGCATCTTCTTTTGGCAAAGATAAAAATAATCACTTTTACATTTTTGTTTTAAAATAACATAGCTGCCAGCAATGTTCCCTGTTGGATGAGAGGTTTTCAATGCAGAAAATAATATGTTGAGCAGACTAACCTAGCCAACATGGCATGATAGTCGGGGTCGAGGAATTGCGGTGTTTTTGGAAGTAGTAAAAAACCGAGCAACTCCAACCTTTTTTTAAATTGTTTAGAACAAATACAAATACTGTGTAGGTGTATTGTATAAATAATGAATGTGTAGGGTTGGCTATGATTGTAGTGAGAATAAATATAAACAGAATTGAGAAGTATTCCTATGTTAATTCAGTTGGAAAGGTTTGATATTTGACCATTAGTCAAATGCATGTTTCAATGGCTTTCTGTATGTACGTACTTTTTGTTTATCTCTGTTATGTTATTGCACAATATATATATATTGAATTACTTGTGGCATTTGCAAGAATCACTCACATGATTTCACCTGATTTTAAATCCATGTCATACTAATGACATGGATTTAAAATCAGGAATAATAGAAAATTGTTCAGAAAAAAAATCAAATTATCAAATTGTAGGAGGTAGACTCGATTTTTTATTTTATTTACAAACAAAGATATTCTTCTGGATTCTGTATAAACAAAATGAAATAATACTCAATGAATTTGTTATATATATATAATTATATTTTCCTTATATTAAATAAAAGAGATTTACATGCAATAATTTTTACATTAATAAATATGATAATATCAAATTCATTTTAAAAGAGACCATTTGAGTTGCTCTCTGGCTGACTGGATTACCTGAAACAAGAGAAGTGTTTAGTTAATACACAAAATCGATAAATAAAGTTTTACTACAACTCGAAAATTGATCCTTAGCAGATATTATAATAATTGAAAATATCCACTTATATGCCTCCAAATTATGTAAAGATTTTTGTAAAATATTACAAAATTCAGCTTATAAAATGTAGTTCATTACAATGATGTAAGTTAGCACTCAATAGAAAGTATTTCGAGAATTATTTTAGGTAAGTATTTTTCTGTTTTGATCCGTTTTTCGAGCTAACTTAACTTAACCTAACAAACAACCGAGTTACAACGTCTTTTGAGAGAATATTTGCTGAATAAATAGATGCCTCTTTATAGATTACAAACTCTTTTTCTGAAGATCAGTAAGTGACAAGAAGATTGTCTTTCTATTTATGGTTGGAATTACATGACCCAATTAAAGTCACATTTTTGAACATATCCAAAATTCATACATATCAATCTGTTGAAAGAGAACTTTATTATCAATAGATAGGAGCACACGTTTGACAGACAAATAAAATGACATTTAAATGATTTTCATTAATTAAACAAAATCAAAATAATTATTTTAATTTTATTCTATTGCGACAAAGAATTGATATAGTTTCAGTTTCTCTAATGTATTTTGGCATCTGTAATAAAACTTGTTCCTCAAAAATGAGCAAAATGTGACTTACATCATTATAACTTTAACCTGTTCATATGATCATAACCAAAATGATAAGATTTTGTCTGTCAAAGATCATAGGGAAAATTATCAAACGTCAACATTTTCAACAAGTCTGTGGTGGTAAATGTAAATATTGTAATAGAGGTCTGCACGGGCCGAAATTTTACAAAATTACCCGGTTCGAGCCCGAAAGACTCAGACCCGACCCGGCCTGGGCCCGAGTCTAATACCCTAATTGTTACCCGAACCCGACCCGAAGCCCGGATTTATACTCAACAGACCGAAAAAAACCCGTTTTATACAAATTTACAAAAAAATACGATTCTCTATAGAACTAGTAATAATTAAAATCATCATTGATGACTTATGACATGAACATAGTCTGAAATATTTTTCTGAAGAATAAATTCCTTACCCGGGCCCGCGGTCCGGACCGGGTAAGAGCCCGCGGGCCAGTACAGACCTCTATATTGTAATTTCGTATTTGTCGACAGCTATTTGAAAATTAAATGAAACAGCGAACAATATCTATAATAGTGATGTAATCTTTCTAATTATTATATAAATACTTTTAATAGGAAATTTTGATTAAATATTGAGAATTTAGAATTATTTTTCCCGGGAATCAGACCCGAGTTTCGCCTCTCGGCATCTTCCGGTACTAATCAGTGCGCGAATGCACTCGAACTGTCGTGTTCCACCAGGATTTTTGTGGAAGTGTACATAATGAAAATAATTCTACCTAGATAGAAAATAGTCCTCTAAGACCTTCAGTCGAAATTTTAAAATATTGAGAATATTAAACAAAATAATAAAGTGTTTTTTGACTCTCCTTAAGTTTGAATTTTGTAGATAGTGTTGTTTGATTTCAGCCCTCGAATTATATCGAAGTAAAATATTAAAGAAAGCATAAGCTTCGAAGAATTTATGAGCCTCCAATTGATATGATATAGAAAAAGAGTCATCAGACTTAACGCTAAAAGAGCCGAGTTGTCAAGTAAACAGTATAGTAAGGGTATCAGAGAGCCATAAAAATGCAATATGTATATGGATTTTTAAGGTAAAAAACGTGATAAGTTTAAGAGACTATATTAAGAGCTGCGGTCACCCAACGTCTAATATAGGATATCACATTGCTTGGTTAAAAAACCAATCCTGTTCGTGTTTTGTGAATGGTGTTATTTTATTCGGGAGTTTTGCTGGAGAATATTATTAAAAAATGTGAATAATTGTAGTCTTATGCACTGTGAAATACATTCCAGTGAGCTCATGATAAATGCATTCACAGGAATTTGTCATCGGTTATTTCACCATCATCACATTGTGAAACAACAAAAACACTGATAAGCAAAAATGATTTTATTGGAACAAAGAAAAGCATATATTACATATCGATCGATACATACTGATAACGATGAGAAAACAATATATTTTTCTTTATAATCGTAGTAAGGTTTACAATATGCAGGATAATTAAAGTACAGCTGACTCCCAATTCATTAGTAATTGATTAGTTTTTCTTAAGTTACATATTTGAGATTTCAAATTATGACACATGGCAAATTGCCGTAATAGAAAATATGTATTCATTAGATAAACTCAATTGCATATTCACCTATTAAGTTTAGTATTCAGCGAAAGGGATTGCAGTACCAGTATTATCGAAACCAGGATTCTGGTATTTATAGAGTTTTTCGTAAGTGTTAAAGTACCGATATTTCAGTATTGAAAATGAACTAAAGATGTATTTCAAATGTATAAAAACACATTTTGACTTAATGGAAACATTTCAAACCTTCAAAGTCGTATCAATATTGACAGGTTCCAGAATTGATGAGCCTTTCAATGATGTATTATTATATTACGAAACTGTAAAATATTTATAAAAATTCCCCATTCATGATTCGAATATTTTTTTAAGCCAGTATGATACGTATATTCATCTAATATGCAATCCCTCATGAGGATAAAACTGAAAAGTTTGTTAAATATTGCAATCGTCAGTAAAAATTCTTCAGTTTCTTACAGTGTTATAAATATATTTAAAAAAACATTAATTGAGCAATTGAATAATTCAAATACACAGTTTTATAATTTATAAATAACCCTGAATATTATTTTTACTAGCATAAAAATACAGATACTATTTCATTTAGGGGTAAAAACAGGTTGACTGGGGTGTCTTCAAACATCCAAAAGTAATGCTTATTTTAAACATCTAGCACTTTTGACACAATGAACAGTAAGCAGAAATATTATCTCTAAATAATGTCAATTTTTCAGCTGTACAATTCTTTAGTACACTTAAAAGAAAAAAAAATCCTTTTTTATAAAATCAGATCTTATTTTGACTATGCCTAGATCAATCTTGAAATCAGTTAGAGTTCTTTTTTACCATCGATCCCGGTAGAGGGGAGTCCACTGTGGTTGTAATGAAAACCAAAATAATACAAAAATTTCAAATACTCTTTTTAATGTCGTATTAATAATTTTACATCTATGATTTGGAGATGAAACTAAACAAGGTAAAAAAAACCAAACATTCGATGGTGTAAGATATTTTAATATATTCGTGGAAATAGGTGGTATTCACTTACAAATAAATGTATAAAATGCAATAAAAAAATGTTATCTAAGGCCACACAATATATATAAAAAATTCTAATGGCTGACTTTGTTCATTGTGACTGTTAATTGTATATTAAACTAAAATAATTTATGCTTTTACCAGTAAAAAAATTGATCTGTTTATGAAATTGTGCGAACAATGCTTTTTGCTTCAATTTATATTGTAAATTAACAAAAATACATTTTGAGTTTTACCAAGTGAAAGATATTGAGAAAAAATATCTTGGATCATTAATAGAATGATTCAATCATTATAAAAATACTATTTTGTTTTCACTACCCATATTCTATGTTAGCAACTTTTGAAAGTCAATTTTAAAACTATTTAAAGAGATCACAGATGACATCACAAAACATCGGTAATACTGTAAACCAGCCGTTTTTAATTGTGAATCCTTTATCTGTCCTTAGTAAAATATAGTACAATGGTATAATGGAAGGTATGACGCTTTAAACCAACAGTGCGTAACTTCTGTTAAATTTACAGCACTGCAAGCAAGAATATGATGGCAAAGTTTTTTAATCTACTTATCATGTATTTTGTTATCTTAAATTACGTTCATATTGATAGTAAAGCGTCACACAATTATAAGTCATGTAAATTAGATACCAAAAATTGTAAATTTAAAGAATCATTTCACATCAAATGGAGTTTTAAAGTCATGTCGCAATGTATTTATTTCTACAAATATTGTCAAGTCACGCCTTCATCTGGAATAAGCTGATAATGTCAAAAATTAATACAAGTCTAATTTGAACACGAGGAATGAGTAACAGACTTTTGGTTGCTCTTATCTTATCTACTCTGACTTACACAGTTTATTTTAATGTGACATATCCAACAATATAAAAACGAGTTGAAGTTATTGCAGGAATAGATTTGAATAAACATTAAAGACAGATTTATTAAATATGAGCTTTCATTATCATTTAACAGGTGATACATAGTTATTTCTTCAATAAGAAATTACATCTTGGGAATGTGTACTTATTAACTTATGATAACCAACCCAAACAAACCAAATTTGTGCTGCGTTGGGAATCTATTGACGCCCACCACTTCATCTCTTGCTTTTAACTAAACAAAACGAATCCAGTGTTGCTTTGTTTTAAATAATAGTTAAACATTTTAACTATCGATAAGTCTCAAATATGTCAAATAAAAGTAGTTATTTCGCAATGAAAATGATGAGAAAGGGTTCATTTTTGATCGTAGAACTAAACACATTGTATTTTTTTTTTAATTCAATGAACTCAATTCATTTTTGATGTGATCACATATTTAGAGGGACAACTCTTGGAATATAAACTATTATATTTTGTGTTATAATACTAATGTAATTTAATGGTAATAGTAACATAACGAATATATTTATTTAGATTATTCGAATTATAAATAGTCACTGCCTCCGGTATATTACTGGCAAAATTTTATAATATATCTAATCCAATATGGCAAACAAAATTTAGCTACCTAACTTCTAATAATAGTTTTTATTAACAAAAATAGAACCTACGTTCGAGATATTGTCAAAAATAATGTAAATATAGTGTAATCTGTAATCAAAATGTAGTAAGCTTCAGAAGGAAACTGAAAACTTTGAAAACCTAGTTTTCAAGCTATGTTTGCGATATTTAAAAGCCAGGTTTATCAACTTGTTAACCCGGTTTCAAATATTAGAAGTAATCTTCAATTTATTACACTATAGTTCAATTAATAACGTTAGTATTTCAACTTGAAGCTGACTTGGTTATAATTTTAACAAGATGAAATATGTAATTTAATAGTCAGTATCAATGGATGCATTGAAAATGCATTTTGGTTCATTTTTTAAATATTTCTGTTGTGAATTTTGACTCTGATACACTTATCGCGTACGGGGTAGGAACACTGAATAAAAATTTGTTGATTGTGATGTTGATCTTTTTGTTAACTTGTCTTAACATTGTTTACAATAAACGAAGATTAATAAAGAGATTTTTATTGAATAACCCTTTTTGTGAAACTTCGAAAACCAGTTAAAGTCGAATTTTAGAATATTGTAATTTTAGAACTGTTTTTTTCAAAAGTTGGTTTTTATTTAGAAGCCTTAGATTGTTGAAAAAATACTTTTGAATTAAATTTTTCCTATTTTCAATTGAAATATGAGACAAGGCAATATTAAGGATATATATTATTATTGTCTGCAAAACTATGCATTCATCATAACTTCAACGACCGAATCGTAATAAGCTATTAAAATCTTAATTAAATAATCTATGGTCTCTTAAAAACTACATTTTTCTCACTATCAATTTTAGCACACATACGATCTGGCAAATAAGAGCACTCGAAGGAAAAAGAGTTTTTTAATATTCCTTCATTTGACTGATCGATATTAGAAATATTGAAGCATTGTTTTTAGCTTCGATATTATTTAAATTTAACAAAACTTCTAATGATACAAAATTAACAATAGCTGTCTAAACGCTTTCAGGAATGAACTGTTCGGGTCCTCGGGGATGTCTTTTTAAAGATGGCTACCAGAAAATGCTGTGCACTGCCTCGACCATCTACAATAGTTAAGAAAAATAAAACTCGATGTAAAAAGACTGATGTTACACAAACATGATAATTATCTAGACAGAAAGTCATGCACTTTTGTGGAGACTTGCACGAGGGAACCGATATTTAAATATCAATTTTAAATCGACAGATAAATTTAATAATGGTTATTTTTTATTCCTGACTACCGACTGCTAATTTTCTGTAACAACATAAATCAGGAAAAGAATGAAATCACTTTTAAGCTTTGCTTTACGGTTGAGACAAGTTTTGCAGGTTTTATGCTATCAAACAGTATCTAACATAATATGGCTTATTATTGTCATATCACTTAATTAAGTTGACAACAATATGTAGACTAATATTGAGTTTTTTAATTAATATTTTTGTAAATCAGTCTCTTGAAGTATTTTTTCGGAGACGGTCAAGAAAGTTTGCTTATCTCTCTTCCGATTTTTGTGAATCACATGGTCAGCCTATATAAATACATAAATCAATTTTAAAAAAAACTAGTGTACGCTATTGTAGATATTCGAGAATAAAACTCTTGACCTCGCAACTAATAGGGAAAAGGGCACTAGTGTTGCCACATGGCGACAGTGAAAACACACTAACTTTTCAAAATGTGTAAGGTTCAGCTGAACATGTTTTTAAAATAAGTTACTTCAGCTAATATTATTCCTTCAATATGTAATAACAAACATTGAAATATCAATAATTTTCCACAACAATTTGTAAATCACCTACACAACATATCAATACAATGCTATTATCCACGTATAATTTTTTTATATAAATATCTTCTTCCTCTGTCAATACAATTTTACTTAATTTCATTACTCTAATATTATTACTATATTGTGAAAATATTATCTAGTCATATTAAGACACAAATAAAAAAAACTATATGTCAACGTTGATTGTAGAAAGAATATTATAAAAACACATGTCATATTTACAACATAAATGCAATATGGTAAAACAGTTATATTTTTCCTAGTGAATATTTATTTCATTTTTATTATATACAGACAACATAGCACCGCCGTTCCACCACGTTACATGGGGAAAAAAAGCACTGACAATTATATCGACTGTGGAAAGGAAAAAGTACGTAGCCCTCAGTTTTTCCAAAACAGCTTTTTTTCGATAATCGCAATGCATACAACTTTATACACATTCTATCAAAAGGATGTAAGCTGCAAATTCCGAATTAGTATCTAAATTTAGCTTTTAAGTTTGAAAAACATGACCGTGTAAAAAATTTAAACCAAGAAAAAAGACTGAAATAAAGGTTTTTTCTAGACAATTTCTTTAATTAATATTACATTATGTCAATTAAACACCAGTTTAGAAGTCTCCGTGCATTTCAAATTTGTTTATAGTTCATAATTTGTGTATGGCCCAAAATCATCAAAACACAAAACATGTGTGGGTTACGCCCTTTTTCCTTTCCACAGTTGATATATAAAGAAAAATAATACTTACTATCTATTCACTAGTGAAAATATACAATATTAAGTATGATTTACAATTTACTTTATTATAGAACCAACGGCGATATGATTAATGACGAATATAACACAAATAGTCATATTAAACACCATTTGGCACCGCCACTGTCAACATTCGCCCTTCCTCTGTCTCACTGTGCATCGTAGAGGTCTGCACGGGCCGAAATTATCAAAATTACCAGGTCCGAGCCCGAAAAACTCAGGCCCGACCCGGACCGGGCCCGAATCCAATACCACACTTGTTACCCAAAACCGACCCAAGCCGGATTTATACTCCACAGCCCGAAAAAAACTCGTTTTTTTACAAATTTAAAACAATTTCGGATTCTCTATAGAACTGGTAATAATTAAAATCATCATGGCTGACTTATGACACGAACATAGTCTGAAATATTTTTCTGAAAAATAAATTCAAATGCGCTTACCCGCCCGATCCGCGGTTCGGGTAAGGGCCCGGGCCCGTGCTGACCTTTAGTGCATCGTGTCTTACAGGTTGTGCAGACAAACAGATAAATCAAGACAAATATTTAAAGCACACATGGTTAGTAAAAAAAGCCAAGAAATATTTACCTGAGCGACAGTTTGCTCTCCTAAAGGTAAATCGTCCGTTCTCAAGGCCACTCGACCGACAACGGAGATCGGGTCGGCATCTAGTATTATTCTGCAACAGAAAAATCAAAAGTTATTCAATATAGCAGAATGAATTATATCCCAAACAAATATTTCAATGATGTGTCATAGGTTTTTCATATTTGTTACTAAAGCTAAGCTTTTCAATGTCAGCGTCTAACTTATTAAAAAATGTGTGTACTCTGAAAGAAATATGGAATTGTAGAATAAAGTTTAAATATAAAATTTGAGATCTATGAATTGCATTTAGTAAATAATTTTACATAGCAAGCATAACTTTTTCGCTTGTTTCATTATTTTTTTAAATTGCAATAGAAACTATAAAAAGAATTCAAAAAATAAAAAAAATACAAGAGTTTTATGGGTTAAAAATAATTGCACTTGGATTGGATGGTTTTCACTGGCACAAGTGAATTTGACATTTGATTTTGTTGAAAATATAACAAAATACTACATATTTAATGGATATTTTTTATATTTTAAATTTTTTATAACTATCCATGAATATTATATTTTGTTTTAATTCAAAAATAAAATATTGCAGCCAAACAGAGTTATATAGAGAGCAACAATATAAGTGCAAATCATCTATTCGAAAGTTCATTTAATTTTAAGCCGAGTTTTATTATATCATTCAGCGCTGAGCTTATTTCCAGTTTAACTATTGGCAAATATTGTCAATATATATGTGTCGGGTCCATGGTACAGTGGTCAACGTTGTTTGCACCCATGCCGGACTTCACAGATTTGAATCTAAAACTTCCACCATTCTAATCCTAAAATAACGGGGTGTAAGCCAGAGTGATTAGCCATCCACTACCAGTCCTGTCCTGCCCTATTCTCTCCATTCTTACTAGTATCTTAGAAAAAAGGGAGGTTGAACGATTGAATAATAAACAGTTGTCGTACAAAAAATCTGTTGAGATACTTTCAATTGAATGCTATATACTTGACATTGGTAGCGGACATAGATTAAAAAATACATATATATATATATATATATATATATTTGAAATTCAGGGTATGGTTATCTATAATGTGTTCAATTTTTCATTTCATTCATTTAATATGAATTTACTTTAATACCTGCAGCTTAAATACTAGAAGGGGGTCAGACATATTCAAAACTGGTACAAGAAAATTCTATGATATTACAATAGTTAACATACCCGCCGTCGCATATCTCATCCACTGCTAACATGACCGTGTCCAAGCTGTCGATGACTGCTCGTTTCTCAACTCCTCGTCTGAGGATTAGACTAACCGATTCGTAGAGACCGTTCAATACAGTCATTAGTATAACCTGAAAAAAGTTTTTGATTTTTACAATTTATGAACAACAACAGTGTTATAAGCTTTAATTTTTAAAAAAATAAAAATTTAATTTCGTGCAGTTTTTTTGCTAAAAACATTTTCACATATTTTTTAAGCATTTAATATTTGGCCCAACAATAATAATATGAATCGGAATATTTGTCTTTGAATACAAAATATTTTGAATGCGGAATAGAATATTAACCCTTTCACCGCGTATAACCGCTATGCATGTCCTAGCGAACGTGCCCTCAGCGCGCTTGATACGTATAGATGTCATGGAAATTTCAAATCTATTATGTTAAAATTGTATAACTTGGTTGAAAATATTACTTAATGTATATTTTACCAAATTCAATAGATGGCATTAGTCAAAAAATATTCAATATAGGTTAAAATAATTTATTTCTGGAACACGCCGTGAACATACGTCACCAATGCAAGATGGCCGCCGTTGACTCATGTCGTTTTTCGTAAGAACTGCGCCACGTATTTACAAAATATGCATACATCATTATATTATTTGGAATAATGTAAATAAGCGATCGAGTGTGGGTGAAATTGAAATTGTTCTTAGAATTGAATATTATAAGCATTGTATAGTGGTGGCGCAGTGTTCTCGGTCGCGCGTGGCGGTATTTTGCAATATGGCGACGTCGCGCCGCAATTGTATGAAGAATGATTATTGTTGAATTAAACCGAAAATATATTGTAGTTTACTATTGAAAAAGTTACTTTGGGTGGCAATTAACATATTTGATTAGTTAAAAAAATATTACAACCTATATTTATAGTCGAAAACGCGATAACAAAATCCGCAAAAAAGCAGCCGCGTACAGGGCATACTCGCTAAATTTGGTGACGCGGGCAAAGGGTTAAAACAGCTGTAATATAGAAAAACAAACAAATTTTCTTCAAAGATAATTCAGTATTATAAGAATTGACCATTATAAGAGTTGTCTCAGTCTGTAGCTAAATACCCAATTATTTGTCATATGTCATATTTGTTTGCTTTTAAATTGTCCATTAATCACAATTATGGAAATAGGTTAAAAAAAAAAAACTACTTAAACTTATGGATAAAAAAAACATCAATACAATTTGATTACAGAAAAAAATTAAATAAAAATGCTGAAAAAAATTGATACGCATCATAAGGTTGATGGTAAAGTTATTTGTGAGAATCCAAGTGTGTGTAAATGCCAAAACAAATTGTTTGTGTTTTCAATTATAATTATAGGAAGGAAAACAGCACCTACCTCATTTTCATGTGAACTTCCCATTACATAGAAGAAGAGATCAACATTGCTTCTATAAACGCAGGTCAAGCCATCCAACATTATGATTTCTGCATTTGCTCTAGAAATATAAAAGAATCATTGAACTATAACAATAAAAACTTCTTTTAATTATGATAGTTCAAAGTTTGCTCTGTAAAGATTTTTAGTAGTGTCTAGAGAAGCTGGATATTGCTATTGAAAATACACAAGTTTGTCTTATAATTCTTTGTGTATTTTTAAAACACACGCAATATGCAATCTTCTTCGAAAATTTGATTTTTTCAGTATTCTTTCAGTATTTGGTAAGGAAAGTTGTTTCAGTCTGCTCTCCGATAAAATAAAAAAAATGGAAAATGAGAAGAACAAAATCGAGTTACAGTACATTGTAATGCATGAATTTCAACTTGGACATAATGCGAGTTTGGCTGTTAACAACATATGTTCCGCAATGAACAGTGGGGCAGTAACATTAAGTGTCAAATTTGGTTTAAAAAAATCATTCTAGGAATTTGAATGCTGAAGATTTACCAACAAGTGGTAGGCCTCAAGTAAATAAAAGTAAGGATATCAGTGCTATTATCGAGGCAGATCGAAAATTAACAGTGCGAGAGCTTGCTTAAAGACTAGATATACATCCAGCAACAGTTCACAGACATTTCAGAACCTTGGGATACATATTATTTTTTTATGAGACCACTTAAAAATACAAATGAAACTACTATGTATTTGCAAACCCGGCTTATTCCAAATTTGGTGAAAGATGAACCATGAATGTAATTCAGTAAATAGAAATACATTTTCAAAGTATTAGGTGTACAATTTTGTTTTCGCTGTTTTTTTTTCCAAAATTAGAGGTTTTATTGTAAAAAACTCGTTATATATTTATGATTAAAAGTATTGTCCATCATCAGCCATTACTTTTTCTCATCTTTCGGGCAGCGTACGAATCCCGCGTTCATCATCATCATATTTTGAAGTAATTCACGGATCGATTCACTTTCATACTTCTTCATAAGACCGGAAGTGCTGATCAATGGTAAGATATAAGTATTACATACCTATGCGTTTTGGTGAATAGATTCTTTTCAAAAGCTTTTTGCTCTTTGGCAGACGGAAATCTTTGTTTATCATAGTATTTGGCGAGAATTCTGTTGCCGTCATTATCAAGAATGCACAAAGCTTTCACTACATACAGTGTAGGTGGCTAGAAGAGAAAAATAAGCACATTATTTTACTGTAATATCAAGTAATGAAGATCGGTTTGAAAGTATATGTATTAACAGCATAATTATAATGAAAATGAAACAACTAATATAAGTGATTAGCATTTATCAAGAAAAATCCACTGCTTTATAAAAAATGTGCAATGGAGTTTCAAATGTTTTTTTTATTCATTTCTAGAAACGTCTGGATAGGCTATAGTGTTGTAGGTATAATGGATATATTTTATGTGAATTGTGCAATTTATTTTTAAATAAAATAAGTGTATACTTCTGACAGTTTGGAACTGCCGACTTCGTGTCAAATGAAAGCGTCACATTTTGGATAGTAAGTATAAAAAAAGTTGAAAATATGTAGCACAACACTTGGACCTGTCAAAAGATGTTCTCACTTTTTCCTAAAACAGTTGTTCCAAGCATTTAAATATCACCCATTGACCGAGAACAAATAATCTGAGGATTGATTGCAGAGACAATAAAATTCAACGTAATGTAGATTATTAATAACATGACTTCACTTGATATAAAGTAACTACAAAGCAGAAATATGTATTGATATGTTTTTGATGACATTTGAAGCCCAGCGGAAACATGTTTAATACTTTCAACTGTTTCTTGTGACAGTTGACATTACTACATAATAACTAATAGCAACGTAATCATAAATTAATTCTTAAAGTGATGAAACACTGGAAATACAGCCGGTGATGGATGTAATTTTACAAATTAATGACATGTGTACAGTCCGAATGACTATTTAAATGGAAGTCATAGAAGTGAGTGATTCGTTAAAAATGAATTTATGACATAAACTAGTGAAAAACTTACTAAAACGAGACCCTCCATGATAACCAAATTGTTTAATTTGTTGATACCTTAAGCTTTTGACGTGTAAGTTTCAGTGATGCCAATTCACCGATGAGAGATAACTGTTACAGTATTGTAACATGACGGCAAAATAATGATATTACTTTTTTCTACGTAACAAGTCGGCTAAGTATTTTTAAATGCGCTTAAAGTGCAAAGTATACATTATAATTGGGATACTTGACATAGAAAATGAAATTGGAAAACATAATATATTAAGACAGCGATTTTCATCCTAGTAGGCGTAGATTATTGCAAAGAGAAGCGCGAACAGCTTAAAATATTTATTTACCCTTTAAAATGTGTTTTGATTATTATATTAAATAAATGATAGGGAGACACGAAGATATTTTTTTGAAGGGATATGTAGTAACATAAAGGTCGTAAGCCACTGTATTAAGGTATATTATCTCGTCATCTTGATTAATTATTTAAATTTGTCTGATAATTCATAAAATGCGTAGAATCAGTTGTAAATTATAAAATATGGCATTTCAGAATTTGTTATAAGTAAGTAATAACTAATAATAGAAAATAAAAAATAATTTTACAAAAATGAGAGCGTTCTATAAGTATTTAAATTAATATGAAGCTGTCGAATAACAAGTTAAATAAATAAATGTGGTTTTGACAAATTCATATTTATTTACTACATATAATATTATTGAATATACATAAAATAGTGCTGCATCATTTAAAAATGAAACTTACACGGTGAGTGGTAAAAATATTGTTATATGAAATTATCATAATATTATTCATCAACAAAGACTCCATTATATTTTGACAACTTTTTCTCAATACATTATCAACAATCATCTAACAATGTTAAATAAAATTAATCTTTCATATCATCATTATTAAATAAAATATAAATTGGCTCTGATACAAATGAGACAGTAGGTGAATGCTGTTTATCTGAGATAACTCTTTTGGATCCAGTCCGTCTTAGTATAGGTGCTCGTCTAGGGACTGCTTGCTCCAAAAGTAAATTAGTTTGTTGCTTAGTAAGTAGGTTGCTAACAAATGTAGGAATCGCATGAAAGTCCATATCTTTTTCCGTGGTCAGAAGAATATTAGCAGCTTGCATGGCGATATTACTACATTCATCTGGGGATACCTGAAATTAAAGAATATTATAATATATTAACTCTTTATAAGCTTTAGTTAGTATAAATCATCACAAAGGCAACACACCGTTGGGTAGTTAGCGGTAAAGTGAAGTAAATAATGATTTCAATCTCCCTGCAATATTTTCAGTGAATAAATTCTGACTTGAAACAGTTAGAAAATATTCAATTAAAATTGATAACATTTTATTCCACCGGTTGTGTTAACAGCCACGTCTAGTGCGTTGCCTCTTTGAAAAGCTTCTTCGAACTAACTTCATCCAACAATAAAAAAATTGCATACGTAGTAAATAAAAACGTATGATATTTTATATAAGCCTTATACCAAAATAAAGCTTTTTATCGCAACTGAATAATTATTTGCCCAATAACTCTCAGTGGCAATCATTGTTTCGTACTTTCTAGTCTTAATAATATATTGAAGAAATATAATAATATATTGGTACTAACAATATCATATTATTATTTGGAGCAGCCATTTTAAAATGCAGAAAATGTTATAGAGAAAAATAGACAAAGTTTTTTGGTGACTCTTCGATTTTGGCGTTTTCATTGACTGGAATTTTAGACCTATAAGAATAACAAAAAGTGCTTTCATTTTTGGCTTTGCGGCCATCTTATTTTGGTTAATAATAAACTCTTAGTATTGTATGCTAAAAAACGTGTTTATTTAAATTAGTATACACACAATTTCAGATGTTTAAGTTTAGTTGAGTCTTTCGATATAGCAGGCCATCGATGACAAAATACGTCTTGAAGCAATTTTATGATTTGATTTCACAATTCAATATTATCTGCAGAAGCTTTAATTTAAATGTAAAATTTGTGTCTTTGTGTTAATAAATTTGTAATATATAAGTACCTTTGACGCCAGTTGTTTCAAAGAAAGAGCTTGTTTTAAATCCAATTTGACAGGATCTTCCTTTTTCGTACTCAGCCATCTATAGTCTGGTTTTCCATCTACAGAAACGTTTAAAGTTTGTTGTTTCTGTTCGAATTCTCGCATTTGCATTAAATCCTCAACCTATTAATAACAAAAAAAAATAGCTAGGCATGGGCAATTTAATTCTTGTTTGGTGCCATAATTAATATATTCACAATAAAATAAAAGTAAATGAGTGTGATATGGCACTTTTGGAACTCTCTCTATCTGTTTTTTTATATTGATTTTTTTTTAAATATCTACTATGTAAAAAATATCGGCAGAAAAATCTTTGAAATTGTGATAACCTGATCGTATTTGAAAAATAGCTTAAATCTCAGCCACAATGAGGTACTAAAATTAAAGTTTAAAAAGGCATATATTATAAGCTTAAATATACTGAAATTATTCCTGCCCCGACAGTAGGAAACTACACTTGGCTACTCGAAATATTCGATGAAGTCTACGCTAGATGTAGCACTTCGTAAAAAGCTTTTCTGTCTACGACCTGCGAATAATTAAACAACATTATTGTTTGTAATATCGCATAAATGATAGTGAAAATAATGATAAATATACATATGTAATAATCAACAGAACTAAAAATAGTTTTTTAACCATGTCCGCTCCTATTGTGAAACATATGGATTTCTAAAGAAGTATTTCGACTGATTCGCTCGACCTCGTTTTTCGGAGGATGTAGGTAGTAAAGCTTTTGTGGCAGTGGCGTAGCAAGGGGGGTGCTGTAGAGACGGACCGCACCAGGCGGCACATTTTTGGGGGCGGCATTTTCAAAAAGAAATACAATATTTTTCAAAAAATTATATCTATACATAAAAAAAATTAAGCCATCTGTAGTAAAAACTCCTAGTTCATAGATAAAAATTGAAGAAGTGATTTAAAACTAAATTAGAGGAAATATTGGGGGCGGCAGGACCCCTTCCTACACCACTGATTAGTAGGTAGTGTAGGTACATAAAAACTCTTCCTTCGCCACGTTTTAACCGGTTCTCTACCACGGACGTGTCAACACGCCATACAATATGTGCGTGTTTACACGCAGTACTTGAGACGCGTCTTAAAGGCCACAAGAAACGTATTTAATAATTTAAAAATATCATGCATATAGTGACATCTCCTGGCATCATAGTGTGATACTTAAATTTTAAAAATATTGTTTTATAATCTATAATACATCGAATTTAAAAAAGCCTACGCTAACGTGGCGGTAATTTCCGTTTTTGAAACGTTTTTCTGAAATGACGCATCGTGTATTTATATCGACTGTGGAATGGAAAAAGGACGTAGCCCACAGTTTTTCCAAAACAGGCTTTTTTCGATTATCACAATGTATCAAACTTGATACACGTTCTATCAAAAGGATGCAAGCTGTAAATGCTGAATTAGTATCTAAATTTAGCTTTTAGGTTTGAAAAAGATGACCTTGTAAAAAATTAAAACCAAGAAAGACTGAAACAAAGGTTTTCCCTGGATAATTTCTTTAATTAATATTAGGTTATGTCAACTAAACACCAGTTAAGAAGTCTCCGTGCACTTTAAGGTTGTGTATAATTCATAATTTGCATATGGCCCAAAAGCATCAAAACACGTTTTTTGCGCCTCCTGTAAAATTTGATATGTGTGGGTTACGTCCTTTTTCCTTTCCACAGTCGATATGGTAGGTGTTTGCGATGTACTATTATTATATGTCCAAAAAGTACATATCTATTAGGTTTTATTTTTTGAAAGAAAATCACCCCCTATGCACGATCATATTAATACCGCACGACACAGATCAGGTTAATGATCCAATAGCTAGGAAGGGATGTAAACATCGAATACATCTATATCTTTGAACAGTACAAGTACAAACATCGATTAAATATTTCAATCTATTAAATCGATGTTTCAACCGTGGGCACTGGCTGCGACCGAATTGTACGAACGCCTTGTAACGTCGACCACTCAGCAACAGGATCAATTATTAGGTCTAGTAAAAGTGTGAATTTGAATAATGAATATTGGATAAATTTTATAATTCTATACATACAATAATTATGTGATTTTAATATATAATGTTGAATTAGCACTTACGAACGCGACAAACTCGCTTATCTGAAACTGGTTTTCAGACGCAATTCCTCTCTCTTTAAAATACATTTTGACTTTTTTTAAATCAAATTTTATTTTTCTGATAAAACGGTACTGAAATTCAGTTTGACATAACTTTATCTTCCATACTATTGGAGTAGCAAAGCAATATTGAACAGTTGCCAAAATAAAGCAAACGATACTTCGATATTGAGAAATGATTGACATATTTAAACAGCGCTTTCAAAACAATATCTGATTATCATTTTAGTCTCATTTATAACATTAACGTTATCAAAAATGTATCATGATGGCGTAGTAAATCGTAGAAGCATTTTTACTGCAAAGATTAATAAAAAAAAAATGAATCGTTCAAATGTTGTACATTTCCATATGTTTAGTCACTATCGACCTGGGATTCGCTTACGTTGTGAAAACAAACATTTAAATTTGAATCGTTCAAACTATGTACATTCTCACAAATTTTGTCACTAACGACCCGGGTTTCGCCTTTCGGCATCTTCAGGCATTCAAGTGCACGGATGAACTTGAACTGACGCTTAGCAAATAAAAGTTTCGTGCTTATATAAGATACTGCCGACAAACAGATTATATAATTCTTAAAACTGCTCACTACACAAATCTGTTGGAATTCCCATGAGCTCATCCTTTCGCCAGCAATGGCTTTGGACTCGATGATGCATTTGTATCTTATATAAGCACGAAACTTTTATTTGCTAAGCGTCAGTTCAAGTTCATCCGTGCACTTGAATGCCTGAAGATGCCGAAAGGCGAAACCCGGGTCGTTAGTGACAAAATTTGTGAGAATGTACATAGTTTGAACGATTCAAATTTAATATTGAAATTCCACCAAGCACCTTCAGTCGAAATCTTAAAAAACATTTAAATGTTGTGCTTGAATCTGAATGTGCTTGGTTGATTGTCAATATTAAATTTGAACCTTTCATGTAACCTATCAAATGTTTTGGAATCGAATAAAGCTGTTTTGAAAAACAGTGGGTTACGTCCTTTTTTCTTTCCAAATTCGATATAATAACTGTGATTTTAATTGACTTTTATTATTTTTTTAAATTGCTATTGTCACGCTGTAGCTTTTGCATTTATATCATGTCTGTGCAAACTGCAACCCGACGCATAATATATTGGTACGGCCCAAGATCTTCATAGTCTTTACGATATGGTTTAATTTTTAATGGATAGCTTTATCTATTTTAATTTAATCAACAAATAGAAGGCGTAGTCGACCGGTTTTTAAGACTCCGACTCCACCCAAAACACCACGACTCCAATACATTGCAATATTCATAGAGTGAGCCGTTCCAAACTAAAAATACCTGTTCTCAAATTACTAAAATAAAAGAAAATTGTCACATGAAAAACAAAAAAAATACGAGCAAATAGTAAATTACTTAATAGTAAATAATTAGTAAAAAAAATTGTTACGATAACCGCTTCATTTACAATATAATACTTATTCTCAAACCTTTTATTTTGAGAAACATCGTGTTGTCAGAAGCAATACGCGAGTGAGTTTAATTAAATCTACCTATCTCCTAGCAATTGATAAACAAAGTAAATAGGTATGACAAAAAAATATTAATCGTAAATTTACTATGGAGCATATAATCTCCATAGGGTTACCAAAATAATCACAAAAAGTGCATCTGCTTCTAATTCGGGATTAAGGATTTCAGATAAGAGTAATGTGCAATTACTTTTGGAAATGACACTCATACCTAATGCATTATAATATTATACATACTACTTTTTCATGCTTGTTACTAATCATAGGATAACGAACGATTCATTGTTTGACATCTATATATATAAAAGAAAGTGGGGTTTGTTACACCACGTATAACTTGGCTATAACTTGGCTGATTTTAATGATCTTCGTTTTATTAAATTCGTATCCGCCTAGAATAGCAGGATAAGCATTAAAACATCGGAAAAATATCACGGAAAATAAATTATGAAAAAAATAATATTCTCATACAGTTTTCAAATGGCGAACAGCTTGAAATAATGAAAATGTTGTTGTATGCAGATTAATCCGCTAGGTGGCAATTTTTCCTATATTCATTTGTTTCTGCTTCTTTTGCGTACGATTGACTTTTAAATGATTTTAAATTTAGAGTATGGATCAGAATAAAAAAATCGACGATATGAAATGAAAACGAAAGAAAATCGGATAATATTAAAATAAGGTTATGTTTATAATTAGGTATGATAATTTTTTTGACAACAATATTTCGCTGTTTGCACGAACGTTGCTCTACTTTGAGATGCCACGTTATTACACTTGGAAAGCTACATCGAAGAAATTTTAACGTCGAAAGCAAGGCGATGAGGTTCTTGCTCATCCGAATGACTACTGATGCTCTTGGTCGCATGTACACAGTTCATCCGAAAAATGATGAATGCTTCTACTTGCATGTCAACAGCTCAATTTGCTTGAAAATGATACTCATTGGGACATGACAATCGCTAAAGAAATTGTTTCTGAATCTCCAAGTCAGATACGCACATTATTTTCTATCATTATTTTGACATGCTTCCCATCGAATCCCCGTGAACTGTGGAACAAGTACAAGGATGACATGTCCGAATACATTTTACATCGAATTCGTGTCAGTTTGGGGAATCCCGATCTCGAGATGAATGAAGAGATACATAACCAGGCTTTGCTTTTGATCGAAAACATGTGTTTCCTTATGTGCTGCAGTTTATTAGTCAAGCTAGGAATGCCAACGCCAGATCGTGGAATGAACGACGCTTTCAATAGATAATCGGAACGTGAACGTGAATATGATCGAGATGCATTGAACCAATCAGTTTGAACGAATGTACCACTATTGAACCCTCAACAGAATGAAATTTACGATACGTTAATGAAGGTAATTGATGATGGAAATGGTGGTTTATTTTTCCTTGATGCGCCCGGTGGAGCTGGGAAGACATTCCTCATGTCATTGATTATGGCCACTGTTCGTGCGAGATAAAAAAATGCTGTAACAGTTTCTTCTTCTGGAATAGCGGCCACGTAGATAGATCGACCGCTGCTGATGAAATAAACGCTTGTCTCAAATCATTGACTCTGGCGCTATGTGAAGAAACTTCAGCTGACGACAAATATGCGAGTTGCATTGCTAAACGATCCATCTGCCGAAGATTTCTCCAAGCAATTGCTGACTATCTGTTTATTTATTGTTAAAAATTAAAATAACAGTACATGACATAACAGTTGACGCTAATTCGCCATGTACTTGAAAAATATAATAAGACAAAATATAAAATAATACTACATAATACATCAAAATCAAAATCAACATAAAAAATCAAGAAATAAAATAGTGAAATTTTACAAACAGTTCACAAATACTATCACTAAAAATGTCCACTTTTCTAGGCAATGCGTTGATCAATCTAACGGCCCTTGGAACTGGTGACTCATACCTCTTAAGCGAGGTATAAGTTTTTAGAAATAAAAGTTTTTGCTCATAGTTTCGCCCACTTAAGAATAAATTGGGAGCATGTAAATTAATAGTCATGAGAATTTGAGGATTATTAACTCGGCCCCGAAGGAGAAGAGAAAAATGCTTTTATCTTGAAAACAATCTTCGACTATTGTCGGTAACGACCGTGTTCCTGTTGACAAATCGAACAAATTGATTTAGTTTCCGCCGAATTTCAGAAATTTCGTCTCAACGAAGAACGGCTTCATCAACAAAATGTTCCCAAACGTCTAATCACAAAAATCACAATTGGTTGAGTGAATGAGCAATTCTTGCGGCGAAGAACAAAGTTGTGGATCATTTAAACCTCACAATTCAAAATCAAATCGTTGGTCCACTACATTCCTTCAAATCTATCGACCGTTTAACAAACGAAGACGAAGCAACCAACTATCCAACTGAATTTTTAAACTCATTGGATCTGCCTGGCTTGCCACCGCACAATTTATAACTAAAGGTTGGCTCGGTAGTCATCATGTTTCAAGTTATCAAGTTAACACAACACTTATTGATTCTGAGGCGTTACGAAGTTCGTTGGGTCAGCTAGTTTATTATACAAAACATTTTTATTATCAAATTATATAGAACTTATAATATTTTTCACTAGGTGGCAGCTCCACCAGTCAAAAATCGCGCAAAACTCTACTCATCAAAACACTCTTTCTCCATATTGTGCATTATTTATAGAATAAATATGTATCTAATCAATAATTATAATTAGTAATCGAGCAGACAACTGTTAACCTCCTACGGGGGCGACAAAATTCTTAGCAGTTTTTGACAATACATACTTTCTATTTTACTCTGTGGCGGATTAAGCACATGGGGCGAAATAATATTTGGAGGCCCTGTTTTTCGGATAACATAAAAACATAAAATATGTAAAAATCTGAACAAAAAGTATACGAGTTAAATTGGATAAAAAAAAAATTGATGCCTCTAAGATTCGGAGGCCGCCTCATGCACTTATATGATAGTCCGCCATTGATTTTAAACTGCGCGGTAAAATTGTGATTTACCCTCCAAGGACGAGCGTCACCATATGGTCACACAAAACACCGTTGTCTATTGATCCCACTATTCATACTTTTTCTACCTGAATATCGTTGCTTTCGCTCATATTTGGTTAAGAAGGGTACGGACTACAGTTAGTCATCAGCCGTGGGAACAGGAACGGTATCTAAAAACACATGTGATTTTTTGAATTTCCGTTTTTTTTAATTTACTTTTTGAAACTGTTAGATATGTTTTTATAAAAACATAAAATTATTTACAGTTATTTTGCTAACATATTTGTTTTGAAATTATGTTGATCTAAAGAGGTCAAATTGTAAATATTTTTAAAAAAATCACGTTTAGTTATATTTCAACCCCGAATGTTTGCAAGCCCATACGGTCACTTTTGTCCTTACTACTGTCTGTACTCAATATTACACGGTAATAAAAGGATGAGCATGACCATATAGTCATGCGGGGTTTCTATACAACGACTTTGCGTTTTTTTTTTTTTTTAATTTTGGATAGGAATAAAAGTTATCCGTGACTTCAATATGGCTTAGAAAATATTTTTTTTATCGGAAAAAAGCTCTCGTCTCTGGAGGGTTTTAAGTCAATCTGACACTGACACGAAGGTGTTTTTTTTTAGATATATAGAAATTTAAATGAAATAAAACACAAACAATCATCATTCTCGCCACTTTATTGGCTTCATTAGACAGATAACTTTATACCGATAGTGTTTAAGTATGATTTCGGCCATAAGGGCACTGCGGCTTGCTCGAAGAATGTGTAATTTGAAGGTCCGAATTACGACCACTTTTTGAAGCGGTCGGGGCCGTATCTCGGCAATAACACGATGAATGTTGGCTTCAAAGAAGTTTATCGTCTTTGCTTATTGACTTCAAGAATACAGAAAATAATCCAGAGGTGTTAAATTACACGATAAAGCCTTCAAGGCCAATTCACAGGTCCATTACGTGAAATTATACGCTCATCAAATGTTTCATTCAATAAATTTATTGTGGCGCGCGCTGTTTGGCATGTTTCGCAGTCTTATTGAAATGTCTACTCTTCCACATTAATGCCGTTCATTTGGGAAACGAAAATGTCAGTAATCAAGCTCTCCTTTGTCTACAACGATCTGGCCGGCATATTTTTTGAAGATGTATATGGCTGATGATTCCACCAGCCCATAAAGCTCACTAAACAGTGACTTTTTGCAGATGCAACGGCGTCTCAATCTAATAGATTGTAAATCTACTTCACTCCAAACTATCGAATAACCATTGAACCTAAGATGAGCCTCATTGCTTGAATAAAATTTTGTGACGAAAGGTAAAATCCGTGAAATGAATCACATTTTTCAAAATGAATTTGCATGGTTTGCAATTCATGATAAAATTGCAAACTAAACTTAGCAAATCAGCTGTAAGTTGTGTGAAAGAATGAGTGTACGGAGAATCCGTGTTCGAAAGAATCTTATACGGAAGAATCCTGTACCGTTTTTAGACAATTGCTCCTGTCGACGTACTCCTACTATGAATAGTTTTGGACACTCGTTCTTTTATTCCATTGGTAGAAGAATCATTCTTGGAGTAGAGGACCTCTACTGGAATAGAGAACCATACCACGAATGAAGACATTAAATATCTCTTTTGCAATTGCTCTCTCAAAAAATTATATTCTTATACGTATCTTATCTAAGTCCTGCAGTGGATGCATCAGGTGACAGGATAGAACCAATGAATAAAACCAATGTAAATAAAACACAGATTTTTTAAATGTTAACATATAATTTAATACAACAATAAACTTACAAACAATAACACAAAAGCGTTCACTAAACCAATAAATAAATTGCAACAGAAAACAATGTACTTTCAACATTTTTGATTTTTTTAATATTACGAAACACCAATACTGTATCAAAATGTTTTGAAAAATCAATCAAGCCAATAAATTTATAGACCAAACGGTAGTGTAAATGAATTCGTTGTATTGACCGCCGAAATAAACAAAATAAGTATTGAATTAAACGTTTCAATACCAACTTTAGCTGTGTGTTACAATAATTTTTACACTATTTATGACACAGATTTATTCTGAACTAACTTTACTTTACTGACTTTTTCCAATGAATACATGTAATTCAAACGTAAAGCGTATCGACTGTGGAAAGAAAAAAGGACGTAACACACAACAAATTTTAGAGGAGAAGCAAAAAACGTGTTTTGATGATTTTTGGCCATAAGCAAATTATGAATTATACACAACCTTGAAGTGCACGGATACTTCTAAACTGGTGTTCAATTGTCATAATCTAATATTAAGGGAACGTCTAGGGCAGAGGTGGGGAACCTTTTCTTCTTCAAAGGCCGCATTCATTTTTCTGATTCGACATAAGGCCGCAGTAAACATTGACTAGGACGGGATTGTTTAATTTTTAATCCCTTACCCTACTTTCTCCCCAGATTATTTCCAAACCTCGTTTTTTTTAGCTCACCGAGGAATTTGAAATCCTCAATTCGCTATTTCCGAATTTACGAATTATAGGATTGCAGAATTGGTCAGAAGGCAGCACCAAAGTGGCATGCGGCCTTAAGGCCGCAAGTTCCCTACGTCTGGTCTAGGGAAATACTTTATTTCAGTCTTTTTTCTTGGTTTTAATATTCTACAAGGTCATCTTTTTCAAACATAAAAGCTAAATTTAGATACTAATTTGGCATTTGTATTTTGAACCCTTTTGATATAACGTGTATCAAGTTTGATACATTGTGATTATATAAAAAAAAACCTGTTTTGAAAAAACTGTGGGTTACGTCGTTTTTCCTTTCCACAGTCGATATGTATATATGCTCATAGACAGACACTACTGTGCGAGTTAAAAGTACGTCCGTACTCATTTACAGAAAAATGTCACTGACGTCCTTGTACGCCCATACTCCTCTAAAGGTTAATGAGGTTTTAATTGTGTGTCACAATACTTTTATGAATTTAGGTTTGTTATTTTTTCGAATAAACGAGAAACGGAGTGGTATTCAATTACCCGTAGCCCATAGGCAGGGTCTGCAATATCGGTATAACCGAACCGGGATTCCGCTGTATACGATGTTTATATTAAATGACTGACTGTCCAACAAATGTTGAAACGTTGAGATGGCGTTTTATATAGTCGAGCATATTTACACGAGTGTTTGATCAAGATTTACTGATTTCAGCGTTAAAATAAACTACCATGTCTACAATAGAAAAAAAAGATTGATGTCGATTTATTTCAACTTTTAGTATTGTGATTATTTTATATTCACCTCATTAATTTTATTTGTGTAGTATTTTAATGAAATATAATATGTAAAAAGAATATTCACACGGTTACGCGATCTCACAACATACAACAAAATTACATGTTAACCACTTGAATACCAAGCGGACACGGGTGTCCGGAACATATGCAAGCGAACACGGATGTCTAAGACATTTAAAAAAACAAATATTTGGTATTCTAATAGAATATAAGCAATATTTTGATGAATATGTGTAGTGCTATTTATACTAAGTCCATATAAGTTTTTAAAATATCGAATTCGAGTGTATATTAGGCAAAATTATTTTTCTCAAATACACGCAGTATATCTGGGACATATTAATGATTTATTTGCGCGGTATTCAAACGGTTAAGCCTAGTAAACATACGCAAAAAAGAAAACAACCGAAGCGTCCATTGACTAATTTATCAAGAGTAATCAGAAAATCTCACTGAGGAAATACAATATTCATCAATATCGTTTATAATCAAATTTAATAACAATATCAAAGTGTGACATTTTCAAAATTGACACTCAAGTCATCGATACAATAATAATAAATCATTCAAGTATCATTCAGCGCTGTCAATTATAATTCCTAATCTATATAGAATATTGAATATAGCAAAATAAATTGATTTAATACTGGCTGTATAGTATATGCACATATTGTGTATGTACGTCACCCAGTGGCGGATTAAGCACATTTGAGGCCCCAGGCGCAATAAATTTTGGAGGCCCTGCTTGTCGAATAATATAATAAATAATAAAAGTACTGCAAACCTCTTCGTATAATAATAATGAATATTGAAAACTGAAATTAAAATGCAAAGTTTTATATAATATATTTTTTTAGGCCCCCGAGATTTGGAGGCCCCAAGCGAGCGCCTCTTGCGCTTATGGGATAATCCGCCACTGACGTCACCATTATTAAATAAATACTGTTAGCCAATCACACAAATCAATCATACCAGGCCCGCATCTTTAATATGTACACTGTGTTAAAAAAACACGGGCGACCGAACTAAAGAGCAAATTAAAGTTGGCTGAAAGCTATAGTGTAAAACGTTTATATTTTCAATATAATTGACTTGCTGCTATAATAAAATATGTGATAGTTAATCACTTCACCACGATCACGAAATAAAAATTTATCAAGTACAATGAGCTTAAGAGTTTCAAGATCGAATGCAAACAAAATTGGCATCATAATATATATTAACCGCAAGTTTACGTTAAAGGTAAGTCAAAAGCTTTAGATTCGGTGACATATATTTTCTTTGTTTTTATATAACATATTTTTATATATTGAAATCAAAATGGTTTCTTGAAAAATAATAGGTGACTATCGAAAGATGCCTCTGGCCCAGTTTACGGTATACCATCCATACTCAACCTGCGGCCCGTTAAATTTTGATGTACGGCCTAAAACAATAATAGTTACCAGTTGCTTTTTTAAGCATCATGTGTAGATTCAAAGCCTTTAGTAAACGAACGAAGTTTACAATATAATTTGGCTATTTTTGCACGCATATTTATGTACACGAAAGAAAAGAGGAATTAATTACAATATAGACAAATAGAGATATTAATTTTATTTGTATATTTGAATGCAGAACAGTAATTTCTTCACTTACGGTATTCATTAAAATGATTTCAATTTTGCATTAATTTCTTCTTCCTCTCGCTCAAATTATATGAAAAATAATTGAAAAAATATAACTTATATTTTACAGTTTATATAGTGAATATTTACAATTTTAATTTATTTTTATGATGATTTAAAAAACAGAAACAAATTAACTTACTAACACAACTTTGTATGTTCAACAAAGATAATTAATGACATATTTCACATAGTAAGGTCCGCTGAAAAAGATGTTATCGGAATTAAGAAACTAATTATTATCATTTTAAAAAAAACCTTCTATAGCCACAGTTCGATTTGTTGTAGATTTTTCAAAATCAACTCTACGAAAAGAGTAAGTTGAACGAAGAGTACTCATAATGAAACTATATCGGTCACTAAGCATACACCATGATCAACTATACACAAAGGTAAACCCATAGATGCATATTTCGGAACGCATTATTACACTGTGAGCTATGTTGTTAATTCAAACCAAATTAAATTCTTTCTTTTCGGATTTTTTTAAGCCGTCACTTATGTGATACATAAACAACGCTCATGTTATATTATTTTATATATATTTTTGATATTAAATTAAACTTATCTTCTTTCCGCAATGATTATTTACGAATAATTATCAATTTTTGGATCTAAATGACGAATACAAATTTTCGCGTGACATTTAAATTTGGAATAAAGCGATCGCACAAGGACGAATTTATATTACGTTAAAACAGCGCTATTGCAGCGAGTTTGTAGCTAATTAATAAATGAAACGTTTTCTTCTTAATAAAAAGCCACATCCTTTTCTTTGGACCTTTCATCGCAATAATAGACACGACCAGTAACCCTACAATTATCAATTATTTAACACTTAACCCCTACACCATATTGTAAATACATACTACTTTATACAGTTTTATTGTCATTTTCACAACAGTATTTGTCAGACAGTTTCTGTCATTGACCTTAAGTTAGTTATTATCTTATACACAATATTAAAACAATAGGAATATAACAAAACAAAAACACAGACAAATACCACTCTTTGATATCCAGTACATACTGCCACATAGTGATGTTAACAAATTTCCGCGGTTTCAACTATTTTAAATTTGAAAAAAAATATTGTTTATATTTACTTGTTTTTATATCAATAAAAAATGTCTGGAGTGTAAACAATAAAAGAATTTAATGAAATGGGTCGTATATCAAACCTCTATATGTACAATGAAGAAGATTTTTGAGGCGTACATCATAGAAAACAGGGGAACAAATTAATATAACTGCATGTCAAATATATTATTGTTTAACAAAAATGTTCATACCTGTCAGGTTTTCAGGTCATATATACATATATAACCCTAAATATTCCACAGATTTTTTTTGTTTTTACTCATATTTAAGATATGTACAGTAAATGTTTAGAAATATAGCGAGAGATCCATATAAAACAACATTAAATTTAAATCGTTCAAATATTGTACATTTCCATACGTTTTGCCACTTACGAAACGGGTTTAACCTTTCGACAACCAATCATTTAAGTCTACAATATGCTTGAACTGACGTTTGGTAAATAGCTTTTATCACGTATATATATAAAATAATTAAGATAAAATATGATAACTAAGTTTAAAAGCTTGTTAATAGAGTTTTGAATTAACTTTACTATTAATTTGGAGGGAAAGGAATCTTAACTGGAAGAGTTATCGCATAATGAATTACTATCTCTGTAGATCATTCAATCATTAGAATAGATTTTTCTTCGCAATTCTCGTCGATTTTTAGTATGGTAATTTTGACGGCTAAAATTTGATACTGAAATTTCACAAGTATGGTCAGTCGAAATTGTCTCAGAACAACATTATTTAAAAATGAGTTAACAAAAACTTACTACAGTGATCTTCATCAATTTACTGGAAAAAATATTAACACTGCAGAAGAGATCGTCAGAGAGTGCAAAATGTTTATTATAATATAATCCGCGTTCGTATAAGTAAAATAATAAATCAAATTAAATTTATGTTTGTTATACAATTCATCGATCTCTGCGAAACGAACGTACGTATATAGTGAGTGACATAACAACAACATAGAGTAACCTACTTGAATTGAAACACTGATAAAAGAGTGAGGTGAAAATAATAAATTCCTTATCATATGTGCTCTGGAAGTAAAGTTGTGACAGTACAGAGATGTTTGACTGTTGTCCCTTATCTTGATAGACAGATGTCCTAACTTAAACCTGTAATAACTTATAGTCTTAGGGGATAATATGTTGTAAGTTTAATTTAACATCATCAGTACACCCAAACCCCGGTTTACGCAGTGGATAGCGTCCAAAATATTCTGCGTAAAAATTATAAATTAAAATAGAGTATTACACTTTTAAAAAATAGTATTTTTTTTACTACTCTCTTCGGTAACCATTTGATTCCTAATTGGTTTAATGTGACTTTCGTTGTCACTGGGAATAAAGATCACAATGGTCATCTTATTTATTTTTAATTTTCTTGTGAGTTTATTCAGATCTAGTTTTGGATCTATTTTTATCATTTTTCTTAGCCGCGTAAACAGGGGATTTGATATTTTCGCAGCTGATTAGAGACAATGACAAGAACAAAGGTACGAACAATTATGTACATTTTATACTAAGCCAATCATGATTTAATTATTATGTGTGAATATTTGCTATAGCTATTCAATATATAATATAATAACATTATTTTTATTGCCACCAAAAGAAATACACGAATTCAAAAGTTGTCTTTATATACGAAATATTTCTCGACGGGAGATTCTTCGTATAATTTGAAAGACATTAAATATAGATGACAATATGGTACTTCATTTTTTTATAACATTAAACTATTATCAATCAACTATCGTTCAAATATCATTCTTTCAATAATAAATAAATAGTAAATAAAATATTTTCTGGAATTGTCTCCGCGTCATTTATTCAATGTATCATTTATAAGTTTTCACTGTCTAGCGAAATCTGCACTGTTTTTAAAAGTAATTTAAATATGTACTATTTTGTGATACAACTTTAAAAATATGATTTTTATATACATCATAATAACTCGAAATTTAAAGTCATGTTATTAAAAACATAAAAATATATCAATGTAAAAATTAACATGTCTAGTTTTCGACTTTTTAGTGTATTTGTTGATTATTTTTACACTCAAATAAAAGAAGCAAGTTTCGTAAGTGTGTAAATGTATGTTTATAATACAGAGTCAGAAAATAATCGTGAATAACAATCAATCGTTTACATATGCCATTCATTCTTGTATTTAAAATTATATTTAATTTTTTTTACATTTAAAAAATATATACTTTTCACAAACACGCTTAAAATCTAGACAACAATTTATAACTACACCTTTGGAAGCCCTTCGTGATATTGTGTTTTAAGATTATATTCTTGGTTGTTTTACTAAAATTAATCTTATTTTCTACTTTTTAAATATTTAAACAAAAATGAAACTACCCAGCCTTAGTTACAATTTTATATTTATCGTCTGAAAATACACAGTGTTGATTCTTTCAAGTTTACTGAAAATTGACGTCAAACAGATGTGTTTAATTTATTATATTGTGTGATATAATTTGATCAAATTATTTGATTAAGTAACTAACTGCATAAACGGTTATTAAAAAAAAATGAGAATCCTTTATTTCCTACATCATAATTTCACAATAGAAGCTCACACGTATAATACAATCACAACACGTGTTACAGAAAAATTCTACATTGTTCTGTGGCAATATAATAACAACACTGGGTAGTTTAAAAAACAAAGGGATAAAAATAAAACCAACGAAAAGAAATTGAAAATAAATTTAATGATAATAATAAAAATAGTAAATAAACAAAATATATTATAACCTTAATCCTAAATGAATAAAATATGTTAGTAATATAAAGCTGTAGTTATTTTTTTTATAATATAAAAGATATGTTTGTTGTGCATTTGATTAAAATATGTAAAGAAAGCTTTGCCATTTTGCACGAAAATAAAAGATCTTTTTCCAGCGATTTTATTATATTTAAATTATATATTGCACACCCCGACATAATAATACGTAAGAAAATTAACCTAAATATATTAAAAGCAATTTTATAAAATATGATTAAACATTATTTTATACATTATACTGGTAAGTTAAATGCAAGCTTTTTTAGAATTTTCGATAAGTTTCCATGACACCTTAACGGAGTTCTTATGAGAGCAATACAATATTTCGTATGTGAATTTACTTATTAACAGTAAAAGAAAAGTTCATTATTAAACATTTATAAATATATATACGTAGTTATGTGTGTCTAAAAGGGAAAATAAACTAATATTACCAATTGATTTTTTTTTTATTTTAGCGACGTAAAAAAGAATTCAATAATTTGTGAAGTTTTTATTTGTTTTGGTGTTCACATCAGCAATATTTGATCAGTATCATCTTGTATTTAATGATATCCATAAAAAAACGAGATTTTATATGTAACCGCTTTTCTCTTTCACACACACACAGCTATTTTCAATTATTTATATGTGTAATAAAATTTTCAATGCTGTGAATAATGGTAACATATTTTAAATAATTAATTTTTCAAATTTGTATTTTAGAAGAATAGTATATCGTGATCACAAAATTCAAAATTGTGAATTGCCGTACAGCCGATAGATTAGTTAATGTATTTTTTACTTTACATGTCGTTTAAGTTCTTAGGTATCTTCTCTTAATTGGTTTAGGTAAAGTTTAAATTACAGTTGAGGGTTATTGTGACAATTACGATAGACTATGCTTATTCCAGAGTATCTTATCGCTTTTGGTTAATTGATAAATATAATTCAATAAAACAATTCTTGCATTTTAAAAACCATAGCCGATTATGAACCGAATGTAGATCAAACCTGTCAGCAATTAAAACAGCGGTGCTTGATCACAATTGCACGCTGCTCCCCCGTCGCCGCGTTTGCATTGATAGGTACACCACTGCACCCAAGCGTCCGAGTTGTACGACGCAAGCATGAGGTTTTGTTTGATTGGTGTCATATCCTCGGTGTCTTGGCAGGGTGGGCAGCCTTCGGGTCTGTATGGAGACGAGGAGTGGCAGAAAGCGGAGCAAACGGATATCCATGAAATGGGTGCAGAATCTGATGATTTTAGAGGACAAGAGCAGAGCGGTTGACCTAGAATATAATAAATTGTGTTGTTAAAATGACAATTCGAAAAGTAATTTCCTTATTTTCGAAATACATGGATATGTTATATAAAAATAAAACACGACTTTTTGTACTAACTCCAGATATTTTAATAAAGCTCAGAACCGGCTTCGTTCATCGGTAGCATAATCAACCGAAATCAGTCGATAATTCTTGCAAATACTAGGACTTTCATGATATTAGAATAGATAAATACAGGTAGTGCTCCTAATCCCTAATTTTATAGATTTTAGCAATATTTAACTTTCTTTCTGTCATTCATTCAATAAGTCTCATTTTCCAGGATAGCATTGCTATGAAGATATCAAGGGAAAGATATAAAGAAATTATCGTTGTTAGCAGATATTGTTAATATTTTTATCACTGTATTGGAATTAGCAAAAAAAGTTAGTGAATACTTTCGAAGACTCTCAAAGCTCGAAAAGATGCTATTTTTTTCGATCGTAAGTGTAAATCGTAGTATTAATTGATTTGGCATTTACTTGGTAGAACTCCATTATAATAAGGCAAAAATATCAAAGTATTTAAGTTCTACGGTTTTTAATAATTTTTATGCGTTAATAGCTATTTCGGCTTTCGCCATCGTCAGAAATATGTTTCAACTTATATTTTGCTCAGCTATATATACTGGCTCTGAAGAGATACACAATGCATCAAGTTATTCACTCTAACTTCCTAATTCGAATTATAATTACAATATTACACTTATTAAATGTGATTCTAGTAGTCAAAGTCAAAGTAGTCAATTGAAAAAGGGGTGTTAAATATAAAATATGTGTGGAGTTTGCACTTGCATATTCGACCAAAATTATTGACCTGAATTCCATTCCACGGGTCACTTCCACCATTCCAATCATAAAATTAATAGGGCAAAGCGAGAGCGATTGGTTAACTACTAGTTCTGTACTAGCCCCATCTTTTTTATTCTTATACTCTTCGAAAAAATAAAGATTGAGTAACTTAGCAACAAGCAGTTCTCGTTAAAAAAATATGTTGAAACAAATCAATACGTAATCCATATGATTTACATTGAGAACGGACATCGATTAAAAAAATACTTGAAAAGAAGTGAGTTCTGGCACCTTATTTTTTCAAAAAAAGCCCTGCATCTATATATATATATTGAAGCCCTTAAGGTTCGCAGACCCCTTGCGCGCTCCTCGCTCCAGCGAAAACAAATTAATATATATCGACTGTGGAAAGGAAAAAGGACTTAACCCTCAATTTTCCAAAACAGCTTTTTTTCGATAATTACAATGTATACAACTTGACACACATTCTATCAAAAGGATGGAAGCTGAAAATGCCGAATAAGTATCTAAATTTAGCTTTTAAGTTTAAAAAAGATGACCTTGTAAAAAATTAAAACCAAGAAAAAACACTGAAATAAAGGTTTTTCCGAGACAATTTCTTTAATTAATATTAGGTTATGTCAATTAAACACCAGTTTAGAAGTATCCGCACACTTCAAGGTTGTATATAATTTATAATTTGCATATGTCACAAAATCATCAAAACACATTTTTAGCGCCTCCTGTAAAATTTGATATGTGTGGGTTAAGTCCTTTTTCCTTTCCACAGTCGATATGTATATGATAATTAGATATATTAAGAAAACAGAGTAAGCTGACTTACCCATGTCGTTATCGCAAAGCTTTGGGCAAACTTCAAAACGGGGACTGCCAATCTGCTGCACTTCGGTGGTGTTAAATTTGTCGTGGCTATCCACTACATTGTGTGTATTTTTTTTGTATTGCTTTTTGGCTGTAAGTTTACCACTTGAGCTGGATACCATGTTGATAGGAAGATCCTGAAGGATCTCGGCCATGCTGTCGTGGCATGACAGACCGCAAGGGCTGCCGCCCAGCCCTGAAAAAAAAGTCAGAACCATAATATTACTAAAGTTATTTGAATATAATGTTTTACGAAAGCTATTATTCAGCAAGTTTCTACCAAATTTGTCAATCACTCTTTTCGTATGTGGTATAAACTTGTGAATTGTATATTGCCAGCTCATTCAACTTTCAATATCTCAAGAAGTGGATGTTTTAATATGTAAAACTACAAAGTAATGCAATACCAATAATTTATTATAGGAAATGAAAGTTCCAACACTTGAATAATATGAATAAATTTATTTAAAAAAAGAATCAATGTTGCAATCAAAAATAAAAATGTATGACATTATTCTTTCTATTCGAATTTTGAATCTTAATCGCAGAGGATTGAGTTTTGTTTTTAATGAGCATATTTATGGTTCGGTTAAGAGCTGTCAAAGCGTTGTACACTAAATTCAATAATATTTGTATTGATCATTATAATCTCAAGGAAGATCTTATGCGAGAAGAATTAACTACATATTTTTTAAATGTATAATTCACAAATTGTGTTTTTGATACACTCACTGGGTAAAGAATATTTTTCTTTTATAAATGAAAACTATTGTGTCACTTTATACTAAACTGATATTTATGTTTTTATTATTAATTAGATAAAGAATTTTAAGCCGAATGTTTACTATGTTTTGCATCTTATTAATTAAAATTGCATTGTTTTGTCCCCTTAATTTTTAATCTAAAGACATCAGAGGGTAAGTCAATTTTAAACATTTTTTCAATATTAATGCAAATATTTGGGCATTCTTCTCTTCGATTATAGTCACTTTTCAAATTTCCACACCTCTTTATTAATAAGTGTGTTCGATAAATAAGCAGTCATAATAAATACGTACAATATATGTAGATACAAGTGAATGTATGCATTTTGATTTAATATTTTTAAAGAAACTAATAATTATTTAATCAATCAATTTTCCATGTCATAGAGCGAACGGTTAAAGTATATATGGTGTATTATTGTAAGTATGTATATATACATTTAATTTTTATAGATGAAAAATGTTATAAAGGAATAAATATCATAAATGTGTTCTTTAGGTCGACAGTGATTAATTAAGTAAACCTCCGTATTTTTCAAACACAGTTCAATAAATATATTTTTTAATTAAAAATTAAATTTCTGACGGTCACCAAGCTGCTCGCAGAAATCGGAAAAAAAACAATACATACACGTTTGAAACCGCATTATTTTTCATGTCACTTAAACGTTTAATAGTTTATTGGAATTCTAAATGTAATATTAAAGATTTATTTCAAATACCATTTGGGAAATGAAAAATTGATCTAAAACTATTTTTTTATAACATAAATCAAGCTAAAGTTTTAACTTTAACAGATATGTATATATATTTTGAAGTTTTTTGATTTTATTTGTAAATAATTGCAAATGGTTGCTTTTCCAGCATTCTTTAAAATATAAATATGAAAACGAAAGCAATCCACTTTGAACCCTTTTTATTTAAGATATTTTTTTATTTATTCGGCATAATATTTACACTGTGTCCATTGCGTTGAAATGAATAAACTCTAATTTATCATAGTGTGCAATTTATAAAAATGTATTTGTAAATAATTACAGTTTACTCACCAGCCTCACAGAGATCCGTACACAGCCGCCGCTTTTCCGACACTGACGGTCTCCAAGAGTGCGGATATCCACCCCCGAACCCATCCCCTCCCGCCTGTGAAACTTTCAGCTCCTTTATCAACCCACCCTCGTACTGTACACTAAGCAGAGTCTCCAAGGGGTAGCCTGCCACGCCATCTTCGTCTCTTTCCAGCACTTGCGATTTTACAGTGTCGTCGTTGACATGGGGGGTTTTGTAAGGGCGTCGCGGCGTCTTTATTGGATGCCTTGTGAGCGACTGGGCGTCCTCGCTTTGTTGGCCAGGGACTGCGCTTGCGTGCGATGTTATCACGATCGCGAAGACTATTCCAACGAGGAATTTTAGATGCTTTAAATTCATGTTTTTGCTGCTGTGAACCTTGTTTGTTTTTACGTCGATCTGGAATGGAAAAACGATCATAAATATGTTTGCACACACGAAATAAGAAAGTTTCAGTCAAACCTAAGTAGATGGCATAATCTCAAGAACCTAATTATAATTACAAAATATCATTTAGTAAGATGTCATTTGTTTATGCTACCACAAAACCAGAAAGTTGTTTTGTTTATAGCATCTATAAAATTTATAAAACTCTATTTTGAAAAAGAAATATTTACTACATTCTAAAGTGTAATTTTTTTACATTATTAATATCACATGGGTTCAAAACTATGCTCCTAAAATAGAGCGAATCGAATCGAATTAACCTTCTTATGAAATAATCAATTTTTCCCAAAGTTTACATATTAGCAGATTAAAAATAACAAAGTATTTTAGTTCTACAGTTTTTAATAATTTTATACGTTGATAGCTATTTCGGCTTGCGCCATCGTCAGAACTACTGTAGTAGTTATTAGTTATTTTTAATCTGTTATAAATGGAGTTCTACCAAGTAAATGCCAAATCAATTAATAATTTACATATTAGTATATAAAATAAATATGTTTTACATTTCTGCTTATAATAATTACTCTTCAATCGACATTTTGAAGGTTTATTATATTGTTAAACTTTAAATGATCGTTAATAATATAACTAAAATATTAATAAAATTAACAAGCACCCTAACATGTATAGTGTTTCTTCATTATTTTTAATGATTATACATATTGAATTTCTTACTTTACTTATTAAAAAAAAGTCTGGCATTCATTTATATTAAACATGGTGTGACAAAATCAAAGTCAGTCTCAAAATAATTTCACTTATAAAACTATAATAAATAAACATCTAATGGAGATGTTCAACATAACGTGTTTAACGTTGTTGTGCTAATTTCCTAACCTTTAATATAAAAGATGAACGGAAATGGATAGAAAATTAAATTCACTAATTATACAAAGGTAGTTAATCATTATTTAAAACAGTATATTTTGGTAGAAAAAATATGTGACAAACGTTTCAATGCTTCCACACTTGGTTGATTTCGGTAATTATATCTAAATGCCAAATTTTCATTCTGCCATGCACATCTTAGCATTTTGAAAAGATATTCTCAATAACAAACAGTATATGATGTGAAGAAAGAGGTAGAATGGATGAATCAACAGTAAAAACTTTATTACGCCGCAAACTTAATACTGAACTAAAAACTATTTATTGTAAATAACAAAGATTTTTTAAGGATGGTTCAAGCTAGTGATTTATTAAATAAAAAGAAGTAAAAATAGTTTTGAGTAATCAAAAAATATTTCTACTTCATTGTTGACTTTTGTTAATTAGCCTTTCCAATCATAATTATAATACTTGACCAAACTTTAAAGATTGTTCTAGTTCGAAAAAAGATTATTGCAAAGCAATTTATAATGAGATTGTATTATTAAATTGATAACACATTTATTTTAGGGATATTTTTTACCGTAGCCGAGTGGGTAACAGTCATTCTAATCGTACATTTCTTTTTATTGAATTATGGATTTCTATCAAAATGCATGTATGGATTTTTTTCGATATCACACCCATCTCGCAGCTTACCCAGCACTATCTAAATACTGAAAATTGAATATATCAGAGTGATAAGTAAATTACTAGCCCTTTTTCTATCTCATCATCCATCCTTGTATGACTTATTATCAGTTCCTGTTAAAAAAAAATATTTTACTGATTCTCCAATACACAGTCAACATAAGTCAACAAAAATTGAATTTTACATAAAATGCACTAATTTTATTTGTCGTTTCTTAAAATCAGCATGATTCTATACTGGAAAATGTTATACTTTCACAAAATCCAACTAAAAGTGGTTATTATTATAGAGAACTAGCGAGTACCCGGCATGCGTTGCAATGCCACTCAAAGAATGAAAGTGTTTGTGTTTTAATTCTGTTTTTTGAAGTGCTTTGGGTACTTTTTGTTTTTCTGTCTTGTGCGTATACGAATAGATCTAAAAGTTTTCCAACGCGTGATCAGGCCACATTCAGCTGTCCATGTGAAAACCATCGATTTTCAAAATTTAGTTCGCGCACTTGTGGCGATTTTTCCTGATCTTTGTTGATGGTTATTGCAAATGCTAGTCACACCGTAAACTGCAAACATTTAAATCCTAATAGCATATCTGTCGGAATTATTGGGATGCGTGGCAACAGTACATCGTCTCCTTTAAAATTTCCATGTAAAATTGAAGCTTAGATGATATTGTTCATTATCTTGATATTTTTGACCACTGATGATTTTTGTGATTCTGTGCGAAATTTTTCGGAAAACTTTGTGAATCAATTCGCCTCGCCTATGGTTCTTGTAATTTAAGAGAAAACAATATTCTTAGATCATATGAGTACATAACTGCATTTTCTGACTTATTTATTATCTATGACAGCATCAGTGCACACAGTAATACATTTTCGGAAATTTTCATTGATAATTTTACAGTAAATTGCATTGTGTTTCATATTGTAAATGTATTAAGTAACAATCGATTGCTTATTTAAGTACTCCATCAGAATGATAAAAAAAACTCACTGCTTCCTAGAACACCGAGAATTGCGTTTATATAAAGCGAGCTCCTTGTAAGCGCATAGGCAACTCACTGCTGGCTGCAGTAATTCAGAAAACTTTGCGGGGTTCCACACAATAACTCACCAAAGTTTTATCGCAATTATCGGTAACGCAACGGTACCGGAACGCATACGAGACAGACAAAGAAATTAACGTATCGGCACCCCACCGCTGATTTATATACATTCACGGGCGTCCGCACAAAAACTCACCAAAGTTTTATCGTAGTCGGATGAACGGTATAGGAACACATACAAAAAAAGAAACAAATTAACGTATTAGAAGCCCACCGCTGATTTGTATACATTTGCAGACGTCTACACAACACCTCACCAAAGTTTTATCGCAATCAGATGAACGGTATAGGATCAGGAACGCATAAAGAACAAACTAACAAATTAATGTATCGGCAGCCCACTGCTGATTCATATACATTTGCGGCCGTCCGCACAACAACTTACCAAAGTTTTATTGCAGTCGAATGAACGGTATAGGAACGCATACGGAAAAAAACAAACACATTAACGTATTGGCAGCCTACCGTTGATGTATATACATTTTTAGGCGTTCGCACGAAAACTCACCAAAATTTTATCGCAATTGAATGAACGGCTTAGGAACGCTACCAGGCAAAAAAAACAAATTAACGCATTGGCAGACCACCGCTGATTCATAAACCTTTTCTGGCGTCCGCACAACAACTCACCAAAATTTCATCGCAATCGGATGAGCAGTATAGGAGCGCATAGGTAACAAACAAACATTAATTTTTATATATATAGAGTCTTTTGGTATTTTAAGAGTTGCAAGTTTTGTCTCTAAAACTGATGGCTGATGATATATCATTCAGTGGCGGATTAACTTATAAGCCCATAAGGCGCGCTTGAGGGCTCCCAATCAGGCACTAAAAAAAGCTTATATAAACAAATACACATACTTATATACATAAATATTTGTAATTAGCATATTAAAAAAATATTTCGACGTTCTTTTACCAACGGGGACCCTAAATCATACTGCACTTGATGTTATTGAAGTGTTTAATCCGCCACTGATAACATTCATATCTTATAAGCAAATTTCTAACTGTAGTTCGATCCCTGAATCACAGATTCAAAGTCGACGTACGTAACCACTACGCTATGGAGACAAGTTCAACGACAATAAGACGACTATTCATATTTTTAATAAATGCTTTACATATTTGTTTATGTGAGTAAGTAACATTTTACAATTTGGTATTGAATATTTTATGTTACTCTTTTATTTTATAAAAATAAAGTATTGCTTAATCTGTATATGTTCACTTCTTTCAATGTTTCTGATTAAAGAAGGAAGAGTTTGATAGAAAGCCAAGATTATTTTTGATTATAATTACAGTCGTTTTTTAATCTTCTTGTTGGCGCTTTCAAAGATCTTTGCTGAAACAATTGGAAGGGATGAACATTTTTTAGGTCAGCCATGTTGGTTCTTTCTCTCAGTGGTGTTGATTTTTTGTGTGAATATAAACTTAACATGGTATAAGTGTAACCCACTACAGCTGATAGGTCCAAACTTTGCGATATTACCAAAGTTCGTCGTAGATTTTTATGAAACAGAGAAGAAACACTTTAATTCTTTTTGTGATATATAAATATATATTGAGAACAGTAAGTTTTTTTTTAAATTTTAAACGCCCTATAAAAAGCAGGCAATAAACATAGTGTACTAATTTATTTTTAGATATTTTAAGAAAGCTCGTGTTAGGTAAGTGGTTTTTCAGATAGCAGGTAAATAGTAATAGCAGGGTAAAAAGCGTTAAAAATAATGGAGGTATACAATAAAATATATGTCATTCAAATGATTTATTTCTTTAAATAGCATTTCACTTGCGGCCTGCCGTTCCTTTTGATTTTTGGTGTAGCCCTTCGGCTGAAAGTTTGCCCAGGCTTGGTTTATGGTCAATCCACACAGCGCTGAACACACGTGATGGGACGTAAGTAATCATGGCTAATAAACCACTGTTATAAAAAAGCAGCTCGCGGAAGTGCATGTTTTTCTGTTTAAATATATAAATACGGCTAGCTTCAATCCCATCATCATAAATGGATCTATTGAGCATTTCATTACTCAATTTCAATTTAGATAAAAAAAAAAAAAAAATGTCTTCTTTTTTGAGATTTGTGTTTTAAAATAATGACAATATGATATCAGTAATCTTTAAAGTAATACAGTTCTCTCGAATCTAAATGAATAAAAAATACAATTCGTATTTGAAATATAAAATAATAAATTAATATGTTCAACAACTCTGCCATTAAAATATTTATGAGCGTTTTCCTCTGTTTCCGCTAGCCAGCTTATTTTCTGTTTTCCCGATGCTTTTCACAAACTCCCGCCCTTTCCAAACGCAGTGGTCTATCAAAATGGCCGCCGCAATTCAAAATGGCGGATCGGGAGGCTTCGGCGGGAAAAACACCGCTTGGAGTGTGAGAAGGCAGAGAGGCAAAGGCTTGGTAAACAGGTATTGACGTCATCAGCAACAAACAGACGTCAGCGAAATTAAGAATTACATAATGGCGGAAATTATTTCAAGAAAATCACGGCTATAAAGGAAATGTAATTTAATATTCTTGTCACGTTTTCTCCATAGTAAAACGTTTCTTTACTGCTAAATATTAAAGTGTTTGTAACATGAGAGAATTAAGTATTACGAAACATTTTTATAGTATTATTTTAAGTGTATTCGTTGTAAAAAAAAAGAAAAGTAATATTGTGAAAAAAAAGGTTTTGAAAACACTCTATTTAAATAACTTTTAGTTTCTTGCATACTTTAATTTTAACCATTAACATATAGTTGTAATATATGTCTTCACTTGGGTACCTAAATATTTTAAATTACCATTTAAGCCTGATTTATATTTTTATAGTTTTGCTATTTTTTAGAATGTCAAACCTTATTTTTCTGTTTGTTTATTTCAAAATAAAAAAAACAGCTTGCTAATCGTAATTGCGACTGCAATAAAAAAATAAACCTATTGCTATTTTCTTGGTAGAAATGCTTTATAATGAAGTAAGAAATATCACAGTATCTTAGTTTTACAAATAGTATTTTATATCTAGTTGATAATTATGTTGGCTTGCGCCGTCAAACTATGTACATGTGTTTGAACTTACATTAATCTATCTGTTCTTAAATCTTGAATGCAATACATTAACTTTATGTGTTTCATATTTTTTATCGTTGTAAACAACAAATATAATAAATTTATTATACATTTTAATACTATATTTTTCAATAAACGATAGGTTATTAGAACATGCATGTATTTTTTCTAATCCAGTATAATATGTATATAGCTCAGTCAATTTAAGTTTAAACATAGTTCTGATGTGGGTAAAAGCCGAAATAGCTATCAACTATGTGAAACATAATATTTATAGAATTAAAATACTTACGATATTTTTTCACCCTAAATTTTACACCGTTTAGAGATATTGCTTTAACAATATCGAGATTTATTATTAAGCGTGGACATGAGAAAGTGACAAAATAGTCTAAGCTGACAAACATCATCTGCGCAAGCACGGTTAACTACAGTCAGTGACGTCAACAGTCGACGATACACAAAAATCGAAGCTTTATAGATGATGTGTATGTTCTGTGTATACTAGCATAACTATTATGCTTTGTATATTTCACCAGCCGTTAAATATATGTATATTAATTTGATGTATCATGTATTGTATTTCAATATTTGTTGAAACAGTAAGCAAACAACATTATTAATCGATTAAATATGTGATTAATTCGATAATATAATGAAATAAGCGTACAATTTAAAATGCTATGATAATAATCATTGCATTTTAGTAAGTAAAATTTTTAAATGTAATAACTTTTGTCAACCAAACTAATCATTATATCACTTTTAAGGTGTTCACTGTCAATACTTGGTGGAATGGCATTATAATAAAAATAATAAAACATTAAAATTTATTTATTATATACACTAATTGTTGGTTTTTACTTTGGTAATGATAATTCATACCTAATTGGTTTTTGTCATAATAGTTTCATTGCTAAGTGGTCTTCAACTTTTTATTTATAGTTTATTTTCCTTGTATTTTATTTCAATTCTTTTGCTAGGTTGTAATACCAATTGTTTGTCATACGTTGTTTTTATCACTTAAATTTTGTATAAATATCACTGTTTTATTGTTTTTCTTATCAGTTGACAATGCTCATCATGAGCGAAACCGGACCTGATCTAATAAATTTTATGTGGAAAAAGTACTAAAAATGTTTTATTATTTTTATTTTAATCATTATATTGTATTTTTGTTCATAAGGCTACTGGAAAATGCGAAATAAATTTGAAAGTCGGGATTTCTTTAACATCCTTTTTTACGACAGCCTTATGGCCATTTTAAATTGAGTGAAAAAAGTTGCGTGTTTGCATTATAAACATCGTAATTTTGACAGTAAAATAATCTACATACCGTAAAGGAAATAATCATTGAGCTTTATTTCAATCGCTTTTCCGTTGTTTATCAGCAATTATTGTTTTTTACTTGTTTTTATTTTTTAATGATTCAAAGATTTAAAATAATGTTCAATTATTTATATTCGTTGTAGTTATTAAGTACGTCAAAATAGAATTTAACTAGGCTTTATACATCATATTGCTATGAGATAATTTTATTAATTGTAGATCATCTTTCAAAGTGAATTTTCTGTGGCTTACATAAACGAATACGTTTTAAAATCATTCTATTACCACTGCTTTTTAAGCTTAGCGATCAGATGGTTCTGAGATAAGTCAACGATGTGACAATTTAATAAGTATTTTATTACATAAAATGTTCTTTATTTACAACTTAATCAAATTTTTAGTGACTTTATTAACTAAATTTTGTTTATTTAACCTCAAATATTTATCACAATTGGAATTAACTGTAATAATCAATACAGATGTTTTTTTTTAATATATAATATAACATTATCTGCGTACTATTTTCTTCATTATCAATAATCCATATACAATGACCGTAGGCCGTAAATAAGAAAAACATGACGGACAAAATTATATCGTATTTGAAAGAATTCATCCTTTATCTATTCAGACTGTAGTGAGTTTTTATACTACGTCATCATTTTTTTCGATAATTAATTTCTAGGGTAGGCGCCGTTCTTTATATTGGTTTCTCGGGTGATTTTAAGAAATGTCTGATTAAAATAATATATTCTACCATCTGACAATTTTAAATTGAGAAAAATTAAGTAAAACTCTTCACTTATACTTAATTATTTTAAGAAAAGCACAATATTCTTCTGTACTTATTTCCACTTTTATTTACCAAGATCAGGACCGGTTTCTCTCATGACGAGCATTACAAACTTTAAAAAAAACAGTGTTATTTATACAAAACATACTTAAATAAAAAGGTATAATAAACATTTGGCATTGAAATATATTTTAATTTGTTTAGTATAAATAGCACTGTTAAATTGTATTTCTTAACAGTTGATAATGCTCGTCATGGGCCTGGCCGGTTCTGATATTGGTAAATAAAAGTGGAAATAAGTGCAAACGAATATTGTGGTTTTCTTAATATAATCCACCGAGTATTGACAGTGAAGACTTTACAACAAGGTATTTATTTATAATAAAAAAATGTTTGCAATTTGATTTTCAACTTAAAGAGTTAACTTTGGCTTACACAGTCTCTTATTAAATGAAAATCAAAAATAATGTGGGTTTTCATATACTACAACTGTACGTATTTGAGTGGAATAGAAATTACTGAAATTTTCTAAGCTTGACAAAGTGTTTTCTAAGAGATTTAAATAACAGTTTCATTTTGCGTAAATTGCTTCCCTGTGCGTTTTACGAACGAATAGGTAAGCATAAGTAGTTGAGTGCAAAATTCTTGACCCCCTTACAAATAGAGATAAATCAACGTCGCTAACAGACAACACAGAGATTCTTGTAATATGTACGGTATTACATTTACCCTCACACAGTGCTGGCACAGTAATACAATTCAGGAGGGTGAATATGTACAAATCCGATTGTCAAAACGTTATTTTATTCTGTTGAAAAAAAATGATTTTTTCATCATAGGCTAGCATTTTTGCTAAATACTTTCATAATTGAACGATATTCTTTATTCAGTTTCTCAACCGCTCTTTGGACAAGACTTCTTTGACCATATTCGCTATATCGAGCATATGGCGGCCACGCGGCACTTTCGTGTTCCCCTGTCTCCCGCCAATTGCTTTGCTTCTTCCCATGACATGCCAGCATCCCTCAATTCGGCCGAGTACATCCTATGGATAGTACCCGACGGACGTCCGGGGCGCCGGAATCCCACTGGTCGAAAGAAGTAGCAGGCAGGATTAAGGCGTGACGGGGCGATGTCTTGTATGTTCCCTTATCCCTGAATTCTTCACAAAATCAAACCACCTCATTACCATTATCCGACGCAAGCATCTGCTCTCGAAGCGTTGAATAAGTGGCATTTGGTACGCCGAGGTATCTGAAGCTGTCGACCCAATGATCAGCCCCGCGCTGGTCAGGATCCTATCAGAGTCATGACAGGTTTGGTTACACATCACATTGGTCTTACTAGACTAGTGGTTAGATAATCGCTCTTGCTACACCATTATTTTAGAATTAGAATGATAGACGGAAATTTTCAGGCATCACAAACACTCATGTCTTCGTACAGAAATAGATAAATCGATTGAAAAAAAATGCTGTTCGTGCTAGACTTGAACCTCTGACTTCCGTCATGTAAGCGACGTTGAACACTGCGCAACGGACCCGGCATAATTATATATTAAAAATGACTTTTTCACAATTCATGTATATTCAGCTGTTTCTTTTTGCTAATAAACTAAAACATAGCACTAAAACTATTATTACGAGCCGGTATATGAGTAAAAGCAATAAATTTTATCCGAAAGCTATATTTATAATACTCGACAGGAAAGCAATAGCAATAAAAAGAGCTTTAGGATATTTCATAATAGGGCAGTGTACGAAACAATAATAAATTAAAGATAACCGAAAAAGTCATGTCACAGCCATACGCGATTTGTCTGCTGGTGACGTGTCTGTATTCCACCACTTGAGAATTAATGCTACAAAGCAAAGTGGCGTAAATAATTCCTACTAGGCGATAGGAGTTACTACGCGATGAAAAACCGTTGTTGGGCTTTTATACTAACCTTTTTGTAAATAATAAAAAACATTGGACAACGCGTCTATAAATTATATGATACGTTATGTTCTATACAAAACAGTTTATTGCTGATTTTCGTAATGAAATGACTATTAATTAAATTTGTTGATATCAAATTCAAAATTGAGTTAAAATTGAATTCGGTTTGGAAAAAATGTCACCTTTGTGCAATTTTAAATTGAATACTTTTAATGGAGCATTATAACATGTGTTGTTTATGTGGAATGAGTTAAAAAAGTATTATTGTATAGTATTTATGACTCCACAAGATATTAGAATGATTTTCTATATTGCACATTCCGTATTGGAGATTTAAAAATCAGTTACTTAATACGACACATTGAAGTTTTAAAAAATATCTTTTGATATGTTTGTAGAATTTGGTGGTAATTTACTCCTTCCCTGTATCGAAAAGGACAAAACCTCGACTTTTATTCTGTAATAAGTAATTTATAACTAAATAATTAGAATCAATTTTTAGTTTATTCGCAAACCTTGCGGTGTTCTGTCTGATGCTTCTCAAAGAAGCAAAATACGGTTCATATTTTGTAAGAGAAATGGAATAACAATGTTGTTAAATTAAACTCTTTGTATAAGATTAATTTTATTGTACATCTTGATCCAAAACGAAAAAATCTTGACTTGCAAAATATCTAATTGGAGATTTCAATTCCGCATTAAAGTTTATTTATCTTTTGTAACATGCTCTGCTTTTAATTATTTATTTTTATTAAAATTCAATGAATTAGGATATCGAACAATATTTCTCAATTAATTTCATAAATTATTTTTTTATGAATTTTTTAAACATGTAGATCTCACATGTTTCAATGAAAAAATACATCAATTAAGTCCTTTTTCTACCCTGTATAGTGCAGTTTGTGGAGATACGAGTATCGCTGTCTTACAGTGCAGAAAAATCCAAACGTATTTATTTAATGATTTACTTTTGAGACTATGCGTATTACACCATTATAATTTTTATAAAAATTTTATATTGATAAATAAATATTCAAAATTAAAAATGTTTCGCTGTAGACCACTGCAAGATAGAAAATATACCAAGATATAATAATATACTATAGGTTGATTACTTACATGAATTAAATTATATTCAGTTTCGGAAGCAGATGAAGAATTCGTACAAGTGTTTATACTGCTATTATCTCCTCCACTAAAATGTACATTATAGAATCAAATGTAATCAATCCAATGAATGTGGTCAAGTCGCAACCTCGTCCCACTGTTGTTCCACTCGGTGTGTGTTGTTTTTATCAATCTCCCCTAAATGTGGGAAATCAGCTAGATACCAGTTTTGAGGAAACCATATTAACTGATAAGTGGTTCCGTAAATATACTTAAAAAGTTATTGATAGCATAAAATCGAAGGCTGCATTAACTGATAATTTTAGATTGAAACGATTCTATGGATTTTTATTTATTTTGATAATAAATACTTAATTGTTTAATTAATTACTAATCACATTTATATTTACTGCGTAATAATTGATATCATAAAGTCTTAAATGTATAACGCTGACTAAAAGTTTAAATTATGTTTAAAACAACTCTTTGTTTAGAAACTTTACAAATTCTACTAAGCGCTTGTAATTAAATATTAACCGAAAAGAATTGATTTTGTCTTACTTCATTTCTCTTTTTAGTATTTTTATCAAAAATAACAATTTGAGCTAATTTTTTAACTTCTATTACATATCTTAAATATTGCTTTTTTGTAGATCACTGACTAAAAAAATGACGCAATCATCTCATAAAAATATACAAAACATTGTAGTTATTCTCAAAATTATTAGAATCTAAGTATCTGATACTCAAATTTATTGTAATTTTTGCGTCCATAACTACTGTTGTTATCGTCGTGAAGAAGAATGAACAGATTCACAATTGTTACATTTAATTGTCATACCAACCGTACAAACCAATTACAAAAATAAAAAAATTGGATACCTCGCTAAGTTTGTTGTGCTATAATTATAAATTTATGAATAGCTTAGCTGGTTCGCTTTAAATGTAGAGCATTGGTTTGTGGTACTTCGACTAAACATCTTTACCGTGTTTTTTTACTAAGATTTTTTAGTGCGAGAAAAAAACGGTTAAAACAGAAAAAAAATCATATTTAAAGTTTTTTTTAGAAACGTTTTTTTAAAGTGGATACAAACATATAAAACTATGAATTATTCTATTCAGGGATTCAGATCTTCGAGCCTCGCACGAGTTAGATGAAGCTCACGAACATTGACAACTTGGAAACAGAAGCGATTATTACACATTGTTTTCAAATATATAACGCTTTGTGTAATATATACTCGTTTCTTGATACCTGATTACAATTACTTAATAAATAAAAATGAATAATTCACTTTGATATAATAATAATAAAAAAAAACATGGGGTCGGACTAAAGTATTTGAGAACAGTTTATTAAAACAAAATTTTCGGTTCATTAGGCAAATGCGTCTTTTTTCGTATTAAATACTATATATAAATAAGTTTACAGTTGACAAAAGAAAGATACAAAAATATTATTAGGTAAAGAAACACGCATATTTTTAAAGTAAGAAATATATTTTTTGATTTCGTGTTATGATTTCAGATTAAAATTGTATTTTATTCAAGTAAATAATTTAATGTGTCTGATAAAAAATAACGTTTGATTTCCCTGTTCAGTATTTTTTGTATATTGAACAGGTAAACAAAAAGCTTCTACATACATGAGTATCTAATCTTGATTTGCAAATGGAAAACTTCAACGCCATATGATAATTATTATTTCACATTCACCACCTGTCTGAGGTCAAATATTTATTAACTGATATTATGTTCTGACTAATAATAGATTATGTATCTGCCTTTAGAAACAATAACCATAATATATAATCAACGGCTGTGTGTATAGATTTCTATATGATTCACTTTTACGTTTGGGAAAATGTAAAAACGTTGAAAAAGACACTATTAAATCACCACTGTACTGACAGGTGTTGGTAAGTAAAACATGAGGTAAGTACACAATGAGTTTCATGGATATCAATTCTTTGTCTGTTTGGCAGAAACAGCAATTTTAATGTCTAATTATTATTAATGCAGATTTATAGGCAAGCAATTTTTCCTACCTTTTTTTTAACATTATAAATGTCAGCACAGCATAAATTCATTTATACTTTGATAATATTGTATATTTATCGATGTCATATAAAATATCGAAGCGAGAGTCTTTATACTAAAAGCTCATATTTTTCAATTGCTGTTTACTCTAGCATGCAATGGCGATACTTTTGACGTTAGCAAATTAAACATTTTTTTAAACGGACTCGAAGTTATTAGTTTTTTTCGACCACGACTCCAATTAAAAAAGTCAGACTTCACGATTTCGACTACGACTCTACAGTCCGATTGTTTTGGAGCTGCAACCCCTTCTTGGAATTCTCAAATACAGAATTATAATAAAAATCAAATAGTTTTCCTTATTCTAGGATTCATTTTTTCGAAAAATTGAATCGAGATATTTTTTACGAATTCTGCATATAGTTATAACGATTTATTGTAAATAAACTGAATGGATAACCGATGATACTTGGAATGTATTGTGCCAAAGCAAAACGACCTTCTCTTAAATTACAATATTCCTTCAATACTAGATATCCTGTAGAATAACTGATACCACACACTGTAAACTGTGCTGAGCTTTATAAAGTAGCCATAAATTGAATAATAATAACTTCTGTAAATAGATCGCCGTCAACATTATCTTCCATCTATCTCTAAACCGTGAGAAAGTTCATTTTTTTATGCTAGAAAATCAAATTCATCGCTTAGAGCAGGGTTTCCTAATCTATGTTCTGCGAAACACTGGTGTTCCTAAGTGTTCCGCATTTTTTTTTCAACATATTTAAACATCTTCTACTTTATATTTAAAATTGACAGATGGTAAATCTTCACTGATGTTTGAAACGTTAAATGTCTACTTAAAACTACAGGTGGAGATTTTGAATCACTCAGAGATTTTTTACTCATATTTTTATCTAAAACTGTTTTAAAAATAGTTAAATAAAAAATAATAAGTGATTAAATAACATGTATATTTTTTAATATTTTTAATTTTATAATTCGATAGCCGTTTTTTTGTTGTAAAAGTCGGTTTATTTATATTATTTAAGTCCTACTTGCGGTCAAAATGGCATTGTTTATAGAATGTATCAAAGACAAAGCGTACAGTCATTAATCAACCATGACTAACAATAAATTATTATATCAAAATTAATTCTTATAAAAGTTAGCACGAGTTTTTAACGAAATTTAATTTACTTTTCTGTCTAACTTATTTTGTGAATATTGGTGAAAACGATCCAAGCTCTGTATCAATTTATCCTCCCACGCCACATTTAAAATATGTGTCACGAACATTTTGTATTTTCACGTTATAGCATCGTATAATGTAAACACTTTGACATTTACAAACGAGCCCCGTGACATCTGCCGGCGAAATTACTCAACCCGGCGGAAAATCAATTTTCCGAGCTGCGCGCTCACAGGAACGGAATTAGGGCCAAAGTGGTGGGGTTCGGATATTGGGTAAATTTGAATTATTACCACGATGGGAGTTCGCTTCAAGCCACGCCTACGCCGGGAAGCAGACCACGCCTAGGTGGAAAATTTTATAGCAGGCATAACGCTGTGTAGAAGATGCGGTATTGATTTTGGGAGTTTTCCCAAAATAGAGGACTGTGGAAAATTGTTATAGCCATGCCCATTGACGAACATTGTCGACCCGAAAATTCATATAAGTTTTGAAAGAGTTTTTGTATCGAACAACAAAGTCTCAAGATTTTCTTGCCAAAAATATTTGTACATCGATAAGAACATTTCTCTCAGTTTTTACTTTTATATTATTAAGATGAGACACAAAAATCAATATGAAATATTATATGAGACAACGTGATGATTATTCTAGAAACTTATGAGCCATACAAATAACCTTAAATGAATAGAAACGTTGGTGTTGAACTAGAGTTTTTACGTTTTCACGATTTATAGATATATGTATGATTGAATAAAGGCATTTTTTAAAGCTTGATTGCCGAATATAAAGGGTTTTACAGTTTTCTCTTTGTACTGGCTTAGTAGTATTCTAAAGAGGTTATTTTTTAACGAATAATAAAAAATCAATGATTTTTACATTCATACCAATATTTGTAATATGATTAATATTGGGATCGTCCCTTTGTTGTATTATTTTGATACCGTTTTTATTATACATCATCTTCAAGCCTAAATAGTAACATACTCTAATGCTTCATATATTTTTTTACCATGACATAACATGTGGTTTATTTATAATAATATCTTTAATACTATCTTTAGCTGAATATAGTTTTTGTATTCATCATTATACGATATAAATAATTATATTATTTAACATGTATTGTAAAATACATATACAGTCTGTGCAAGAATGTTTCGCGCACCTTACGAAAATTCAGTTTTGTGTTTTAAAATGTCGTTTAAGGGTACAGGTTAATTATATCTTTATAAATATCATTAAAATTTTGTCTAAGAATGTACCCACATCTTAAATATATTTTTTACCGTTTTTAACATTTGGAACAGCTAATAATGAGCTTATGATAAGCAGGGTGGTAGAATTAACAATTCGTTGAATTTATTAAATATTTGTTAATTCAAAGATACACGAATACGATGAATATACGATACACGATGAATTTATTGTTATGTGCAAATAGTTTTGCTCCAAGCGAATTGTAAATTATAGTTAATGCTATTTTGACATCACACCAACGGCAAATCTATCAAATTAATGCAGGAATAACTAACTATCTATCAACGGTATTTCACAATTTTTGCGCTACTAAATAATATCCTTTTTTCACATTATCGAAATAAAACTCTGAAATATCATAGTTATGTCAAGTGAATCAATTATTTGTTTGGTATATTTTTTCAAATTCTCTTCACTGAATCAAATTGGAATTAAAAGTTTAATTTTACTTATTCTTAAATTTAGTATTTCGACTGAGGGTGCTTGATGGAATTTCAATATCAAATTTGAATTGTTTAAATTTTGTACTTTTCCATTAGTTTTGTCGCTAACGACCCGGGTTTCGCCTTTCGGCATCTTCAGGCATTCCAAGTGCACGGATGTACTTGAACTGACGCGTAGTAAACAGTTTGTATCGTTTATAAACAAAAATATAAGTAGATCACTAAGTCAAAAGGTTATTAAAATGTAAATTAGCGAAAATTGAATGTATACAATTTTCAATGGATTAAGTGGGTTTGTTATAATTATGGAGATTTTTGAAAATATTAATGACCAGATAATAACATAGGAATGTTTAAAATAAATCTAGGGTTTTATCAGACCTATTATTAATGAGTTGATTTGTTTTTAAGCCTTTGAATTAATATTTAATTATAGCAAGTGCTTGAATTATTAATAAAATGTTAGCGACAAAACTCATGGAAAAGTACAAAATTTAAACAATTCAAATTTACTTATTCTTCTTGGTTGCGTACACTATTTTGCTACCAAACTGTTAGTTTAAATAATTATTATTTTATTAAACCATGATCGATCACACATGAGGTCGCTAAACATATATTTTCAGAGATGCTAATATAATTTTGATAGTAGGTTGATGAAAATGTTATAGAAATCCACACCTTTGTCTAAAACTCCATACATAGATTACAAAGTCAATCTATGAAAGTGTACTTTCAGCGTTTCAGCCCTTGAACGAGCAATTAAGTAGGCAGAAAGTCTAATAGCGTTTAGATTTTTATTGCAGAACTGGACAGAATATTTATAAATAAACTGTTACGTAAACACAGCGTGGGATGTTTGAAGAAGAATGAAAATGCACTAAAGGTTTTAGTTGACGACGCTTGCGCCTAGAAAAGACCGTGGAAAATCGCATGCTTCAAATGTCAAAGGTCAACAAATACTACGTCTGCGTAGGCAGATGAAAATGTCAACCCCTACGCTACGCTTAGTGAAAAACAATACAGCTACGCCGTCTGAATTTAAAAGTATCTGTATTCTAAGCTGTAGTGATTATATAACTTCCAACTATTGAAATTCATTTAATCTCTCGATAAAATAAGTGAGCCAATTAGTCTAATGGTAAAACTTTTCTATTGCAATTTTGAATACAATTACGTCTTAAAGTACTTGGTGTTTTGGTTGATTGTATATTTTTTATGTTAAGAAGATACCACTTTTGCAGTGTGTATTTACTAAGCTCACTTCACTTTTACGTTACTTTAAAACACTATAACTCATCTAATCTACCATGGTATACTCAGAATACTATACATCTAACACAGTAAGACAGGAGACGATTTTTATTAATAGTACACCAACCAAACTTCATGTATTATGGTATATATATGTATATATAATAATACTGTTATGTATACACAACATTATAGCATAGAGTGCTATGTTAAATTATCTATGACAACTTATTGTAACAATAAACCTATATCGATATCCAATTCTTTCTCTCCAAACCTAGCCAGTTCAAATCGAGAGTTCAAATCGAAAGGTCCATAGCTAAGTGGAAACGCCTCGATACTCATATCGTATCATTTGATTAATAAGATTAAGTGATTTATTTATAAAGTGTAAATTTATGTATATGGAATAATGTTGAACTAACATTGAATAAGTGTTTTAGTAAAAATATATCCATAACAATATTATTACTCCAAAGACGAGATGCAATTTACGTCTTACGTCATGAAATTATTTAGTTATTAATTATTACAAAAACTTTCGGTTATTTTTTGAAAAGGTATTAAAAAGATTTCATTCAAAATTAAAAAAAAAATAATAATAATAACCGCTTAAACTTTATGAACACAATACAACTCTGAAGGTGTATATAAATAGAAATTATACCGACTATTACGAAATATGTGTATATGACATGTTTGATTAACTACTCCATATATCAGGAAACATCAAACTTATTCTAGCATATTTTTACAAGTAAAATAATAAAACATATTTTTTGACGTTATATTTTTATTGTTGTCAGTTTCACTTAAATCTATCATGTTATCGATGATATTATGTTAAGTGATAAATTAAGATGTCCGTTTCAACAAATGCTTAAACATATAATCCTTCACTAATACACATACTATTATTAATATGTTTCTTATTTGAATCATTCTATCTAACTTAAGATTACGTCAAGAGTGGAGCATCCAATGCCGAACCTTTTTTTTAATACCTGTATTTACCATAAAATCGTATAGAAATTTGGTATTCGAGATTGAGATTTTTAAATCCTGGGAATTTACGGATTTCACTAAATGAAACGACGCGAGACTTTTTTCATCCCGAAGTTGGCGGTCCCAGTCAAGACCAATTAATTGTCTAAACATATAAATTTATTAAAATATTAAACACATTTTTCAATATTCATAAAAAAATAATGAATCGGTATCGTATTGTTTTGTTGGAAATCGGTTGCGTTTCTTTTAAAGTCTTCTCGTTGGCTTAATTTTTTTTCGTGCAAAGTTTTCGGTCTAACTGATGGTAGGTTACAAAGAAAGAAAAAGTCTAGCTTTTGCTTTTTGAATAGATAAGATTTTTCATGAAATTAGTTTCACATTTCACCTTGTGCAGGTATTATAGTATATCTCAGGCTATAACTACATAAGTTCGAACCTTTAAACTAAAGATATACTATTAAGCGCTCTAGATTATTAATGGCCGAAAATTATTGAGGTTAAACTGAGCCATTGATCGTATGGCTTAAATCATTTGACATATTGACTAACTGTCGTACTGGGATACTGTAATATAACTTTTCTTATTAAGAAAGACTTGGAAAATATTTGAAACTCTTGAACATCCCACGCACAAGTTCAGTGAATTGGCGAGAGGTGAAGTTTATCATCATTTAAGAATTTCGTGGAGAAATATGTTTTTTTTTTTTATATGCATAGACTGTGTTGAAGTAGTTTCATTACATAAATAATGCTAACTGATAAAAGACAGTTACCATCATATTTTTATATTATATAAACATGGATTGAAAAAACCTAATGTGGAAAAAATCTTAAAAAGGCAAAGAAGAGGAAAACAATTAAAAAACGATCGAAATACATGAGAAGAAAGAGAAATAGATGCTCTTCTCGTTTTAAAAGATCAGTCGGTCTAAACTCGGTATCAAACAGTATTAATAGTTTCATTCTTAATAAGTCGCTCATAAAAATAATTTGCATTATTAACATACTAATAATACCAAAGTTATTTTGGATTAAATTAATAGTATTTGTAAAAGCATTTGTGTTTGTAAAGGGTATTTGGTTATAACAGATTAAAATAACAAAGTATTTTAGCTCTACAGTTTTTAATAATTTTATTTGTTGATAGCTATTTCGGCTTGCGCCATCGTCAGAACTAGTTCTGACGATGGCGCAAGCCGAAATAGCTATCAACAAATAAAATTATTAAAAACTGTAGAGCTAAAATACTTTGTTATTTTAATCTGTTATAAATGGAGTTCTACCAAGTAAATGCCAAATCAATTAAGTATTTGGTTATCTTTGAATACAGCTTCATAAGGTTTTCGCTGTATGCTTTTAACATAGAAATCTACGGCACGTATCCAGTTGTTAAATACCTTCTCAAACATTTTTGATCTTTTTTCCATTGTCTATGATAGTAAAATAATTGATTTCATATTATATAATACTTGATGGCTTAAAAATTATCGACGCGCCGTGTCTTCTCAAATCATATAACTGAATTTTTAATCATTTCATAAAAAAAAATACAAGAAAGAATAAAATACATTTACAGCTTTTATATCTTGCCATTCTACCATTGTATAGTGTGTTTCGAGAGAGTTTGTACTAACGACGTCATAAGAAGAGCTTTAAGGAGGTTTTTACGCTTTCGAAAACTCTAAAAAACGTTCCAAAAATCACATCTGCAAGTCAAATCTGCGAGGCGTGGGCTTGGCATATGCGATTATGCTGAAATCATTACATATTTATGGGTGATAAATGAACAATTTGTTTTTCTTTGAAATATTCTGATATATTGTAAAGCAATATGATTTGAAACGTCGTTTATATAAAGTGGTAGTTGGAAACTTTATACATACCACAATATAAAATCCCACTATACTTCAATTGACATTGTCAAACTGTTATTAAATATATTTCACATTTTATTAGATTAAGCGTTTATATAGTAATAGATTGTTATGAATAAAAAAATCAAAACACAATATTCATTTGTACTTTATGTCCACTTTATTCAAAAGGGTCAAGACCAGTTTTGCTCATGTCGAGCATTGTCAACTGATAATTTAATAATGCTATTTATACAAAAATATGCTTTTCCACCAAGATTAACAGTGAACACCCTAAAAGTGATCAATAAAAAAAATGCAAGATAAAAATATCATACACAATTTGGCTTCACGCCACCTACAGTATTATGATTTAATTCAACGCATAGATGTAAAAATAGAAACTCTATATTATTATTTTCACTATTTCCGCTCCCAATGTAGAGCATATGGACTCCTTATGAAGTTTATCTCAACATAAGTGTTTTCTATGAGAACTGCTTGTTACTCAGTTGTTCAACCTCCCTTTGCTTCCAACGAGAGTAGGAATAGAAAGGTTAGGGTAGGACAGGACAAGTGGTTAGCTAATCGCTTATGGTACGATCTAGTTTTATGATAGGACGGGTAGGAAGGGTGATTAAAGACATCACAAACATTCATGCCTTCGAACAGAAATTCACAAATCGATTGAAAAATCAATTTATAAAATGTCCGCACTGGGATTTGATCGCGAGACATCCGCAACCAAAGCCAACGATGTGACCAATCGGCCACGCAGGCAGCTAGATTTTTATCTGATTATAATGAAGTTTTTTCAAGAAAATTTCTATTCAATCAACAAACCTTTAAAATTCGGTATTTTAAAGAAAAAACACAGATGCCTTTTAGTTTTCATGTATTAATTGGGTACAAAAAGATATTAAATGAGATACATTTCAAGTCGCGTTAATAACATTAACTGTACACAGAATGATTTGTGTAAAACTGTTTTTTTATTAAATACTAGCCGGTTCCCAGCAAGCGTTGCAATGCCACTAGAAGATAGAAAGTGTTTGTGTTTTAATTGTTGTTATTGAAGTGCATGTTTTCTTTATCTGTCTGGTTTACGTTTGCTGCCGATTGTCTATGGTACGACACACCTACTGTAAGCTAAATGTACTATAACCTTCACGCAAGTGCAAACATACGTTGTCAAAATGAGCTGTATGGCATGTTACTATGGCAACCGTTTTGATACACCATGAGGAGGAGATACTACTTTTGACATTGGTGACCATGGCAACCGTTTTGAGACACCATAAGTAGGAGATACTACTTTTGACATTGGTAACCATGGCAACCGTTTTAAGACATTTTACTAGGAGATACTTCTTCCCAGAAGTGAAAGCAAAAAGTTTGTCAAAGTTTTATTGCGATCGGATGAGCGGCGTGGCAACGCATAATGTACTAACAAACAAACATTCGTTTTTATATATTAGAAATGAATGAAAATTATTCTTATATAAAAAATGATAAAATACTTTTTATTATTTAATTGCACATTTTAAACTAATCTTTTTTTAAAATATAGTAAAATAATGTTATATTTTAACTGAAATAAACCACGACACTATAATAATTTTAAGAAGAAATTTCCTATCGTAATTCAGCTGGCATGCAGAATAGTGGAATGGCCCAAGTCGGTTACATAACAGGAATCAATTTTCTTGCATCAGTCCTGAATCTGTGCGCATGCGTCAGAAAATAGTGATAAAAAACATTTTGTCGAGAATTATACGGCAAGAATTCAATAAGCAAACAATGAGCGAATTTTTTCTCACTCCCAAAGACTGATACTATAACTTATTTAATAGGGAAATCAATAATTAAGGACTGGTATCCGACTGTCTTAATTCTCGGTCATTGGACCTATTCAGTAACTGGGACAGAATTAAGTATATTCGGTTTTTTAATTAAATTTACAACATTCAAAAGCCATTTTCTTCCAATATGTTAACTGGGTTTTAAATATTAGAATAAATATTTTTTTATTTTTATTAAAATTAAAAATGTTTATATTTTTAATAAAAACCGCATAAATTGTAGTTTGGGTGTGTAAATATTAAAATTAAAATAATACATGATTCCATTATTTTCTACCACTGACGTAAAGTTTTCCTTCACCCCTTTTGAAGTAATACAACCATGCCACAAACCGTATGTCTACATCAGCTTTATATTCTGCCCAGTTTGAAAAATACAACTTTTATAATAGTAGACTCAAAAAAACATTGAATAATGAAAACTAATTAATTAACGCAAACATATATTCTCACGAAGAAAACTATTCGAGGTATTTCTCATTTATAAATTACGTTTGTGTTAATGGATAAGGGATAATGACTATATTAACATCTGATAAAATAAAAAAAAGCTATTACTCGTAGAGGACCAAGAAGTTAACAAATATTTAAAAATACAATTGAATTTTTAGTAGTTTTTTGATAATTTGAAAATATAAATAGACAGAAATTAAAGCAATGGCATCCATAAAGAAGTGAATATTTATTTTAAAAATATGATAATTAGAATCTACAAATTCTAGATGGTACGAAACTAAACTTACTTCATTGTGATAGAAATAAAAGTAAGCTTTTTCATAAAACATATATGAAGAATAGTCATCAAAAGCATCAAATAAAACCTTGTTAAAATTCTTTATTGAACTGACAGATGTGCGGTTAAAGGGACAAGCTTTTGATGATGATAAAAGAATAAAATTAAGTGGTCATTACCTAATTCTGAACAAAATGGTTCTGAATTTGAGATACCCATTGATGTGGTCTTCGATTGAGGTGTGAAAGGGCTCAAGTACCATAACGAATGCTTTCATAAAATGCTTTTTAAATTGGTTTGTGGATGTGTGTTGATAAGCATATATGTGACGATGAAAATTCTTTCACATCCATTCAACACTAAAAACGTGGCTTAGCAAGAGTTTTTATGGGAGGCTTGAAATGGTATCTTGTGTGTTTCTCGTGCAAGGCCGCCATTTTCTTACAAATAATAGTACTCAGATCAAAATTAACGAGAACAACTCCCTCTCATTGTGACCCGGCCTCGACTCGATTCGGAATCGTCAATTATTACCAATTTGTAATCGCTTACTAAGTAAATAATTCCTGACGGATTTCTGATAGATTCACATCTACAGGTTAATCTTCTTTATCTTGAGACATTATTTACAGTTGACTATGAACTAAGTAAGAAAAGGCTTGTAGAAATTTAAGATATTTTATTTAAAACTTCGTTGCTACAATTTTTATTATATCTCAACACGTTTCACATCTTATTGCATATCGATAGTCCACTTCATCAATCAGACAGCTCCAAATAAGCCATTGTTATGTAATAGAAGAATCTATATTCAAATGGTCGCCATTAATTTATTTATTTATTTATTTAATTAACATTGTACAAGGTTGACAAATTATAAATTTAAAACTTTTACAATGGAGAAAAAAAATAGTATAATTTAATATTAAACGCAGTAAAAAAAAAGTGGCAAGGAAGTCAACTGAGTAAGCTCCGACGAACTCTACTTTAATACATAAAAAATAGTATTCGTCGGAACTCACCCACGTCTACGTGGAATATGTTGACATCCGAAGCAATATTATTGAACACCGTTAAAGCTCTCCCCAGTGGCATCCCCATTGGCAGGTTGGTTCTACACCTTGGGAGAACAAACAATTCATGTCCACGATTTCTCAAAAGATAATCAGAAACATTTAGATTCACATTCTCAAGAATGGTGGAATTCTCATTTTGGCCTCGTATAAGTCGAAAGAAATATATGGCCAGATATATTTCTCTTCAAGTAATATTTATCTGTGCCCAAGATATATACATTTTATCAAGTGGTGTGTAAATATAAGGTGCTTAATACAGGTTAAGTTCACTAAATATTCGCGTAATGACAATATCAACATTTTATATAAATTTATATTTAGCATTTTTTAGTTATCTTATCGGAGGCGATAGATCGTTATTTTACACACAACTGAAGTTTCGATTCATTGCATTAATGAACCGTATAATCGATGTGTTAAAAACAATGTTTCTCGAAGTACACACCGAATCTATAATATAAAAATAAAAGATTTACTTTATTTCAGGTTTCATTCTCAAATGTTTTAGAAAATAATATGAACATAAAGAAGCGATGGGTTTCTTAAATGTAGCTTAACTGTTTTTATAGAAAAAAAGGGTTTATCTGTTTAAATTATTTATAGATCTAGCTTTGGGTTCCGTAAAAAGCTGGATACTGATAATTATTCAAACAAATCCACACATTTACTGAAATATTTTTAGTTGCTTGATGAATTTTCATAAATTCCCTCACTGGGCGCGGAATATTTCTTGTCTAAAAAATAATTGAAATTTGAGGCTTTGCACCGTAGAGGGGCAGATTGCCAGTGATATGGATGTCAGCACCAACGATTGCCTATAAATTCAAATGATTTATTTTCACCGTTCCTTATTTATTCATATCAATTCAGAGATGTCAACCACAGATTTAGTTCATTTAAATATTTAACTAATTAAATTAAATATTATGCGTGGTGTACACCGCCCTTCCTCAATCGACACACTTCCGAACGCGCATGTCCTAGAAATTTTCCAAATCAAGTAAAGGGAGTGTCTTCATAACCTCTGCCGCGTCCTTGCCGATCCATACCCGCGTAGACCCCTCGCCCACTCTCGGAGCCTTCCTCGAAAGCCTCCCCAGTCCGGGACTCCAGCGTCGAAGCCTCCTCAGTGTAGCTCGGAGGGCCGCGTTCACCGCTCATACTTTACTTTCCATTGTGCAAGTGATTCGGGTTTAGTCAGTTATTTTCCCAGTACACTATAGTAATTTGCTTTATTATTAACAATAAATACTGTTCATTTTGTAGCAATTTTATGCATTTTTTATGCTATAATCGCGATTTCCTTTACCTATATGTTGACATCTTTTTTGGGTGTAGTCGCCCTGTTACATAATTTGTTATGAGAAATATCACTATACTCTGTTTACTATGTTTCTTTGTAGCAATATCATAACTATGCATTCTTTCAAGCCACTTTATTTTAATTTAGTAAATTCATCATTTCAGAAATGATGTATCTGTTATAATTAGTTCTTCAATACAATTCACATGCTAAATCTAACAATACACTGATATCAAAGTATAATATATACATACTGTCATTCATTTTTCTTAGGGGGTAAAGTAAGAAATTTTAAAATATTAATTATTACTAAATTTAAACTTACCTTCACTATTGAATTTGTAAGAAATTGTGTTATAAAAACATCTATATTATTTTAATTGATGTAATTGCGTTACAGTTGTTACACTTAACTTCATAAACTAAAGATTCTTTGATATATGTATAATATATCGGAAATATTTCACAAAATGAAATTGTTTTACTTTTATTAGTTTTCTGGGATTAATGCATTTTGCTTTAAGCATTATAAAAGAGAAACTTCTTTACACGAATAAATTAAATTTTAAATCTATAGATTATAAAATAGTGCGTTGTGCACCGTAAAAATATTTCCCCCTAACATTTGAATGTACTATAAACAAATCGTCAAAACACAACTTTTCGACATGCCTCAAATTTTTTTCTAAACATAACTAAATACTACCACTTTTTTACCTTGCCATTTTTGCATCTTTAAGATTTTGATGATATTGATCATTTTTATTAAAATTTTATTACAAAATCTAAAAAAAAATGTTCTATTTTCTTGTATTTGATTTAAATACACAAGGCGGTTTTAAATATGTTAATAGTATATATAAATAAAATAAAAACAATTACTTTATTCGTTAGATTTTAGAAAAGTGCGCTGTTATTAATTCATTGTAAAGAAATAGTAATGTAAATTTTTCTCTCGTCGTAATTAAGAAGATAGAAAACTAAAAACATTTTCTGGGCAGTATGATACTAACTGTGATTTTAGTCATGTTAATCTTAAACAAAAGATATTAATATCAGTATATTTTTTTCTTTTATCAGAAACGCAGTGTCTTTTTTTATTTCCCAGAATATAGTAAAAAGCGTACACTCTTTTTACTTACGACAGCACTACAGGTTCATTATACTTCCATTTCTCCCTCATTTTTCAGAATATGAAACCCTAGTTTTAAAATACAAGCCTATCCATTTCGTATTGCAAACTTACTTTGATTCTCATAATGACAAATTTACTATGAACGCTTGGTCTATGTAGTCTTTGAGTAGTTAAATAAGTAATTTACTTCAACCAAACACCATTTATTATTACGGTTTTGCATCCCATGGCTTCTATTATCAGATTGCGTAATACTTCTATATTGCCTTGATAAAACAAAGAGCTGTAGAGGCTAGCGAACAACAAAATAATAATTAATGTAATTTTTGTAAATTTAAAATCTTATAATCAATAATTGTCGAATAACTACTAATTATATTAATGTGTTTTTTTTTGCTTGCTCGTTTTATTATTTTAATTAACCGTTATTATTTCACAGTTTTCAGTTGCATCTACATGAAAACTAGTAACTTAATAAAACTGAAATAATTAAGATTCATTACGAGTGTGGGGAAATTCGCAAATGTCAGCAAAATACAGTTGGGACTATTTTGTGCACTACTGTAAAACTTTTGCTGACAATATACAACTGGTTCGTTCATGTTTCTTATACTAAGTTTTTCATTTTCTTGTCATTTTTGCATGTCTTTGTAGATTTTTGTAGTACATAGTTACAGAATAATATCAAGTATTCTCTCCGACTATCACCTGTTTCGATTAGATAGTACTTAATTCAATGTGAGCTGATTAAACGTTGAATACTTGGCCGGTCTTTTGGCAAATATCAATTTCTTTCCAGGCGGTATCAAAACAATTATTACGTCGCTATATAGTAATTTTTTTCAAATATTTCAGTCAGACATTTTTATCTTTAATTCGCGATATTTACAATACTCTTTCTGATCTTACATACTCATATCGCTCAACGAATTAAACAATAGTGGAATCAACCGATTCATACTTGCTTAGACAAACATTACTTAAATTTCCGAATCCACCTTACAAACCTGCAAATATTTATAGCGTTATATCAAGAAATATCTCTTGTCCAAATAACAATTCTCTACTACGACAGGCATTTTATTGAGTCCAGATTTTCAAAATATAATTTTGGTCCGTATTATTTCACTTTAAAATAAAGTAAGAATTAACCAAGCACTGCCATTTCTAAATCGTACAGCTGTAAACATTCTGAGTCAGTATGAAGCTTTTTTTATAAAGAAATATTGTCACTAAAAATGTTTTTCGTTCTTTTTAGACCCATTGATATATGTTATCGATGATAATCGAATTTTCTTTGTATTCTAAGTCAGCGCTGTAGAGACAGTATAAATCATTCTATGAAACACTTTTTGTTTCCAAATAATTAATTTCTTCTTAATCTGGTCTCATACTTTTAAATAAACAATATCATCAACACAACAGTTTGAACATAGACTATTACAAGAAAAAAACCAAATCTGAATGATGCTAATAAGCAATTCTGCACGCTGTTCGTCTTCTTTCAAAACTTTGTATATGTTGCTATATCATCTTTTTTACATATCTTGTCCAATATTTTTTTAATAAAGAGTCTTTATTTGATACACATTTAATTTTATATTTTGATACATCTTTTCTGCCGCATAATTTAGTGACAAAATCACAAAAAAAACACGACGCGTTTTAACGACTCCTTTTACCAAAATAAGAATTTTGTTTTTATTTTAGTTTTTTTGTGATTTTTTTTAACTTATATTGTTGTAAAAAAATTGCATGCATTGTCGTCAAATTCTTATGTCTCAATGTCTTCAATCTTGTTTACAGACAGACAGAATGGCTTCCTTTGGATCCGGTTCTTCGTCAGGAGGGTTCCAGCTCTCAGCCAAAACTGGTCAACTAAAATACGATGGTAAGTTTTTGTTAATTATTTAAACTATGTAATATTAGAGAAAACATAATATTGTCAGCGAATTATTAATCTGTAATAGCTTCAGACTATCACGACTATCACGACTCAGTCACTAAAATATCACGATTACGCAATTTAAGTACTTAAGTCTTAATATGCTATACATTTTCCTCTTGAAAAATCTGAATTGGGGTGTTCAATCAATGGTTAATTTTTCTGAAAAAATCATTAATCAAAGCTGATTTTCCAAAAAGAATATATGTACATATATGTACACTAAAGGTCTGCACGGGTCTGGGCCTGGCCCTTGGGCCCCTACTCAGCCCGTTCCGGCGAGCGTTCGAGCGGGTAAGCGCAATTGAGATGCGGGCTCGGGTAAGTAATTTTTTTATTCAGAAAAATATTTCAGACTATAGACATAAGTTATAAGTCAGCCATGATGATTTTAATTATTACCAGTTCTATAGACTATAAAGAATCGTAAATTGTTGTAAATATATAAAAAAAAAAAAAACGGGTTTTTTTCGGGCTAAGGAGTATAAATCTGAGCTTCGGATCGTGTTCGGGTAACAAGTGTTGTATTAGACTCGGGCACGGGCCTGGAATGAGTCTTTCGGTCTGGGACCGGGTAATTTTGTAAAATTTCGGCCCGTGCAGACCTCTAATGTACACCATATGTGTTCCGTGAGAAAAATTTGGTTATCTGAGGGAGTTATTGCAGTAACGTCATTGGACACAAGAATTCATAAACCTAATACAGTCATCCAGCCACAAATATTCCACTTATTTATTTATTATAATCAAACAAACGTTATTAGCATTGCATTAGAATAATGAATCTTTATTATTACTATAAGTATAAACCGTCTTTTAAAAAATCTGCTTTCTGCAGGATTTAAAATTGTCAGTTTAATGGCCCGTGATGATAGAACGGCCAGATACCTCTGTTCTAAATGTTTTAAAAGAACTGACTCACCCAAAACGCTTTTGAATGAGAACTAAAATAATAGACCTTTCTTAATTAAAGATTTTTGAAACTGCTTCCTCCATTGATACCCAAATGGATATATTATCACTATAAGGTTTGGTACAAAAACTGCCTGGTCTAGTAAGCTTCCTTTTCAAAGATATATAAATGTCGTTATCCAACCTGTAGTCCGGTAATTTCTAAGCGACTCGTTTTCAAGTAGTGGCTCGAGTCTGATATACAAAAGAAAAATCCTGCACTTCAAATTGTATCCAAGCGAATAATATTAATTATTTGCTGCGATCACGCTTCTAACAATATGAAGGTGGCAAAAGGTTTTTAAAATTAAATTATGATAACATTTGTGTGATCAGATTTTCATTGCACAAATTACCAGTAATCTAACAGTGATATAAAAGTACAACTTCCAGAATTACTTTAAACAATAATGTATTACAATTGGCTTGGCAAGCAAGTAGACCTGCATAATCATACTCTTGCGGGATGTTGTGCTGTCCCGTGATCCCGTTGGAAGCAGTACTGCGTGAATTTATTTAATATAAAAGTCTACAAATATGCTTATAATATATTTAATTACAAAAAAACTGAACTGTTTATAATAACCATAAAATAGCTCGCTCTTTGGCCGCAATGCGTTCATTTCCAGATGTCATCCATTTTCCGTCCATTAATCAAAAAGTTTGAATGTGGGCAATGGTGTCATTAGCGCTTCAAGCAGCGTTCGTTCAAAGCTCAAAACATGTTCTCGGTGAACAGCGAAATCTATTGTTAGAACAGAGAAACAATGGAAACAATGAAAGCTTATAATTAGTCAAAGTCAAAGGGTTGATATCGTATTCGATGTGATAATCAGCACTGATTGAAAATGTATTTTGAATATGATTAAATATTTAAATAAGAGAGATAAACAAGAAAATTTAGCAGTATATACTCTACTATCATAACAAAAAAGCTATCTCACGCAAACGACAAAATCTGAGCAATGATTACAGTAATTTAAACAATAGTAGTTATTTTGCAAACCTTATTGAACCGTTATAGAAATCTTTAATTAAACAAACCAAAAAAACTTATTGAAGTTACAGCTAATATTTCATCGCTCATATTTGCCGTAAGCTATATTTTAATTATGACTGCAGAGTTTGTTTCATATACGTCATTTGCGATATACTTTTCTTCAAATTTTTTTCGCATACATTTTTCCTTTAATATCGCAACGAAAAAACATTATATTTTTAAAAATAATATTTAGTTTTTATACCACGAAATTCCGTAAGTTTCACAGAACACTGTCTCTTGGACTTTCTTGGATCTCAATAAACAAAGAGTTTTTGATATTTTTTATATACGTTTAAAATCATACTTTATCTTGAAATGCAATTATTAACTTTACATATTTCGACATTTTTTAACTGCGAGAAGAAATTTTGTACTCTCGTAACTGTATGTGAAGATATTAATTATTTTTAAAAGAATCATAGTCACCATCATTGATTTAATTTAAAGATAAATTGTAAACGCCATTTTATGATGTTGATAAAATGGCGACAAGTCGCAAGCACGCCGTCGACATTTCCGGTTGTGCCACACCGGAAGAAGGTGTTAGATAAAGCTGTTACTCATAGCAAGGCATGAAATATATTCGAATTTTTCTAAGCTTAATAAATTAATATAAATAATTAAATAAAATTTAAGCCTACTGCACGTCGAAACATTTTTTTAAATTCCAGATGGAGACGATTCATATAGTTTATTTATTGTTCGACTCGTAATTGGTCTTCAATATATGTATAATAAATATTTTAATTAAACTATAAGAGATTAAACATATTTTTGGAAATGTCTTTATATTATTTTTTTAATATAATTATATGACAACGTCTTGTTTGCAGTAAGTTTTAATTGTGTTAATAACACATTGTGAAATTTAAAAAAAACACTAATTAATCCAGCTGCATAGCTTTAACAAGACCGCATTAAACCAAAAAATCAAAATTATTACAAGTAAAGATTTGTATTTCACAAACGGTATAAGACACAAAACAAAGAGCAAGTTTTTTTATAAATTGTATAATTTTCATTTTAAGGAATCAATTGAAAAATTTTAAGTTTTAAAAAAGCTAATCTGACGAATTAAACTAAAACTTGGGTGGGAAGAATATATACAGTAGACTGGTTAAAAGTTAACATTTTACACATTATAAAAAGTACCTATTACATTATAATAAATTAATTTTAATGATTATCATATATTTACCCGTTTTTGTATATTTTTTCTCTCATAATCCAATAAATATTTATATCATTTTTTTAATTATTTCTTATGTGTCCCTGGTGAAAAGACATTATATTTAGAACAATGTATACTTTTTTAAATGATTAAAAACGGTTTCACTCGACGGTCGCTTGCATTTTCAACTGACTTTTTGTTCAACATATAAACCATTTATAATAATATAAAGCTCTTAAACGTTCAAATCATTCGTTCAAATTATCAGCATGTTAAAATTGATCGACCCGCTTTGAATGGTTTTGATGATTTATTTTATTTATAAAAAGTATTGTAAAATATGTAGGATAACCTGTATTACTGTTTGATTGCCCATTATCCAAATTATTCGATTGCTAAAATTATTGCGATATAAATGTAAAATACTTCAAATTTTCGGAATGTTTTGTTTATCAATAGAAAAAATTCAAATAGAGAATAACAACACAATTTGAAACTCCGATATTATGCACTTGTATTTAAAGTTTGTTAAATGATGAACCCAAAAATAAACATGTACTAAAACAATATTCATATTTTTTGTCTGATAAACCATATGTGTATTTTTTTTAATTTTTCACACCACCAATCTACATTTACAAACATGTGTGGTTCCTTTTGAAAACAAAAATGAAATTTCGCTATATATTTTCAATTAATAATAACAAAGTAAATAATAAAAAACTTTTAATGAAATGACATATTAATATATTTGTTTTTTTACATAAAACATCATGGTGGATAAACATAATATTTGTGTTCAGTCGATCCTGATCATTAAAATGAATGCGTTAACAAATAGACAATGAATATTTAAATGACCTTTTTTCTCGCATTGATTTAAGCAATTAAATTGTAAAGTTTAATATATAAAATACGTCTAGATATTTGCAAAAATTTAATATTCTTTGCAAAGTCATTTTGTTGACATTCATAGACAAGAAAAGTGACAAAGCAACAAAAAAAATCATAGACAAAAGAGATTGGATGTACAAAGCAGAGCTGAAAGATCTACATATTACTTCCAGACCGTTGCTCACATTCCAATTTTGAATATTGTTGAAGCGGACGTTCTAGTAAAAGAGTGGAAAATAAGAACAATGGCGGTTGAATAAAAATATTTAGAAAATGATTGATATATTTAAAAATAGTATTAAAATATAAATTTAGGGTAGAATAATTTTAGTGTTGTATCTGAGTATTCAATGTATAATTGCGTAACTAGGGATTTTAATAACGATATTACAAAAAAGAACAATATAAATTAGACAGAAGGTGCTTGATGGAAATTTAATGTAAAATTTGAATTATTTGTATTCTGTACCCTTCCATAAATATTGTCGATAACGACCCGGGTTTCGCCTTTCGGCATCTGGTTTTATCAAGTGCATTCGTGCACCGGGTCGTTATCGACAAAATTTATGGAAGTGTACAGAATAAAAATATTACATTATATTTCATATTAAATACTGTCTATGTCTATATCTAATATAAAATTTATAATGGGTGTTTTAAATTACTTATAGTTCGGTTCCTATGGCACAGTGGTTAGCGTTGTTGGTTTCCGTGCCGGATCTCAGGGGTTCGAGTCCCAGTACGAACAGAATTCTTTTGATTAATTTATCGATTCCTGGTTGAAAGAATGGGTGTAAAAATGTTTCTTATAATAATAATCAATTATTGAAAGGCTCATCAATTCTTAAGCCTTTGAACATTGGTGTATACGTCTTAGGTGATATAAAATATTTTAATTCACCGCTAGGAATTTTATTGAATTATGTGATAGTTTTTAAACGTTCAATATTTTATTTTTGTTCATTATTAATACCGGTGATTTTGCATTTTGAGAACCGGTATTTCAGTATTGAAAAACACATGAATGTGGGGATCGCTAGTTGCAAAGATTTTGAATTCTCGAAAGGCACATGTTATATATTAATTTTCCCATCGATTTATGGGGCTTTACCTAAAAATTTTGCTATCTTGTGAAACGTTCATTTTACAATAAAACAATATAAAGAGAAAGCGAAAATTATTATGTAACTACCAATCTTTTCTTAATATATTATATTCTAACCTTCTCCAAAAAGAGAAGATAGAATAATGTGTCAAAATAAATATCAATTGTTTATTCAAATTGACCTCCAACACCTGCCTTGCTATAATTGAAGTATTCCCTACACTCCGAATTACTCCATCAACATTATTTAACCCCACAGAAAGAGTGTCGAGGGAGCAACCGACTCCTGTACTTCGCATGTTGTCTGGGGGTATTTTCCCGGTCGGTAACATTAAATTGATTCGAGACTATTTTTGAATACATTTAGGCCCGATATAAAACAATTATCCTTTTACCAACTTGGAGTCGCTGATATCAAATTTTAAATTCAAACTGTAGAGTACATCTATCATCAATCAATCAGAGTTAACACTTATTATTATGTTTTTATCAGTTATTATTTTTAATATATTCTATAAAATGGAATAAGCAAATACTGCGATTGATAAAATCTAGCGCTGATCTAGTTTTTCATGCGTAATCTATTGATAAAGAAAATATACAATTCTTGTAGGAAAAACTTCTGTTGAGATACCACCAATAGGCTATATTGTCCACATTAAAAATTAACATAGATTTACAATGTATATATATATATGCAACCCTCCATCTTTGTATTCTTTTCTTCACAACAAATTGACAAAGCATTTTGCTTTGTCAATTCTTGCAATTTCTGCAATTGAGAAACTATAAGTCCAAATTTTAAACTTGTAATACCTATATTATTTACTGTTGTGATTTGGTGATCAGGTTATCAATAAACCTGGTCAAAAATACTTATTTTCTCAGACTTAGTTTTTTATTAGATATCTAATTTCAAAAGTTATAATATAATATTATATATTGAATGTCACCAGTTTTACCTGTTCTTTTCAAGAACTTGTTCATTAACTTATATCATAACCAATAATCAATTAGTCACAAGATTCTGCGAAGTATTCTAACTTTCATTTCGTCTAACATTCTTACGCACATTTAAAAAAAACCTATCATGGGTTTTTGTAGCCCCCTAACCCTACTTAGATGTAGATAAATGAGAAATTTGTTCCAAATCCCTGTCATAAATTCTACTCTACTCTGTGAGTGTACAAGTACCTACTTACATTTTGGTTTATATTATATATTGAAGAAGAGATAGACTTCTGGATTAGGAGGTGTTCAATCGGTTCCAATTTAATAAAAGAAATACTATAAAATAAATTTCTAGCTGTAGATACGTGCAACTAAACAGCAGATACGTGCTTCTTTGGGAAACTTATGATTAGAATTAAGAAATCAATATTTTGTTTGAAGCAGAATGAAAAATGTTGAAAAATTAATTAACTGTTGTTTAACTTCAGTTGTATTATTTTTATATTATTTCCGCTACCAATGTTGAGCAATCTGAACTCCTAGTGGAGTTTGTCTCAACAAAAGAGTTTCTACAATAACTGCTTGTTACCCAGTTGCTAAACCTCTATTATAGAATAGAGATTGAGAGAATAGTGATTAGCTTATCCCTCTCGATAGCCGCATTTTTTAGGATAGGAAAAGATGTCGGGGGAAGACATTAGAAACATCCATATCTTCGTATCGAAGTCGATCAAAAAATCAATCTATTAAACCTATCTATACTGAGATTTTAACCCGTAAACTCCGTGTGCTAAGCCAACGAAATTGACACTCAACCTCGCTACCGTACTGTAGTAAAATGATACAATATATTCAATAAGAATTTATTCACTTTAAAGAATAAAGAAAATTGGATTTATTGTGAAATGCCAACAATAAAGTAACAGCATTAATAGTAGGCGGGATTTACTTTATAATATTTTGATGGCTCCCAAGACAAATCGAAAACAGAAATAAATTATTATGGATAAGTTTTCGTGGAAAGTGAAAGCCGCGTGGTATATTTGGAAAGAATTTTTATGTACATATAAATTATTTCTATTAAGCACGTCTTATGACGATATTTAAAGCAAATGGTAGTAGCATGCTTATATACTATAAAAAAAAAGTTTGTTTACATATTCTAAAGATATTCGCTAACAGTGTTGTAGATGAAGTAGAGGTATTAATACTTTGTTGTGAGAACTAATGATTGGGTCAATAGCGTCATTGAACAGCACTAAAGCAGGACTATCAAAAAAAATAATATTTTAAAATATACGTTAAGCTTTTATTTTATATAACATATTATTCCATTATGTTGTAGAAGAGTCAAAATAAACAAATATACAGTAAACAGTCAGATATTTTGTGAAAAATATTTACCCTGGATCTCTGGTAAAAAAATATGTCCCTTTGAGAAGGCTATGGGAAGGATTAGATGAAAGTCCCTTTTGTCAGTTGAAATAACATTCGGAATCTCCCCGGGTTTACCACATGATATAAACGCCATTTTTCCGGCGAACACACCTCTCTTTTTTATAAATATGTCGTATGACAACATTATTTTCCGCATTCACCTGTTAATAATTTAACAAAAGGTAGGACGCATGTCAAGATAACAAACAGATTTCAATAACGTTATTTCGTTTTATGACATGTAAATTTATATGTCCCCTGTGTGGTCGAGTGGTTAACGTTGTTGGCTTCGGCTACGGAGGGCCCGGGTTCAAATCCCGGTACGGACAGTTTTTATAAATTGATTTTTCAATCGATTTATGAATTTCTGTTCAAAGGCATGGATGTATGTGATGTCTTGAATCCCCCCCTTTCACCCATCCTATCATATGAATGGGGCGTACCGAGAGCGATTAGCTTACCACTAATCCTGTCCTAGCTCTATTCTTCTATCCCTACTCTCTTTGAAAAAAGAGAGGTTGAGCAACTGAGTAACAAGCAGTTCTCGTAGAAACACTTCTGTTGAGATAAACTCCATTAGGAGTCCATATGCTCCACATTGGGAGCGGACATGGTTTAAAAAAAAAAATTATAAATATTTTTCAAGAAAAAAAACATGTAACATTACATTGAGAATTTAAGTTTTTTCTATGAGAATAATTCAATTACACTTATCATTATTTAAAGGTTGAGTAACTGAGTAACAACCAGTTATCATATTTAAAAATATATATATTGAGATACTTTCATTACGAGGTCACACGCGCCATATCAAGAGCGGACATGGATTTAAAAAAAGTTAAAATATAAAAAAATGTCTGGTATTGCTTTCCGCGATTAATATTCACAATCGAGAACATTGTCTTTCAATCGATTTTTTTAATTCATCCACGAAAACATGGAATTCTTTTACGTTTCTATTCTTTCCCATCTTAAAAATCATGAGGAAGCATGACATACTAACGTCTTCACCTTCTTATTTGGAAATCGAATAAAAATAAGTATTCATTAAATCCTCACTACTGAACGTTGTTTTCATTTTCTTTTTGAATTTAATTTACTACAAACTTGTAAAATTATCAAGTACATAACAGAGGGGCAAATATTTTATAAGGTTTTTATATTTTTTCTAGGATGGGTCAAAATCAACCCCGTTTCAATCAAACAACCCTTTTATACAACATTGTCACATAAGCTCATTTGTGTCTAGCACTGTAATTATCTCGTATGCCAGCATTTTCTGAAAAAAGAAAACAGTGCTTTAAAAAATTATTATGGATCTTTACGAACTCTTTCAAGAATGATCAGAAATTATTTTATTCATTAATAACTTGACAATAATTCTGAATATTCTAATGCATAGTAATGTTTTGTTTTCCTACTCTAAAGCTTTTCAGTTTAACAGTAGACAACTAGATTCAAGAAAAAGTAGAATAGTACTCGGATTAAGCTTTCTATAATAGAAAAAAAAACTTTATTTTCCTTCCGTTAAAAGCTCCCTCTGGCAAAGGGTGTCCTAATGAAAATCCCAAATCTACCCTCATAAAAATATGGTGACCATAAAACATTCCATTAAAAAAGGTTGAACTGCAAATTTATTTCTTTTATAATCCAATATGATACGGTTCTACATAAAGTTATAAAATTTCAGATTATTTACGACATTCTGGATATTACACAATCTTTGAAGTTTTATATAAGAAGACATTAATAAAAACATTGAGTATCTATATAAAAAAAAATAACTTAAAGAGTTTGGCCTACTCAACAAAAGTGTATTTTTATTTATTATTTTATACACATTTTATTTATAATTTACTTTTAGAAAAATATAAAAATTAATTCGTTCACTACACAAATACTTGAATGATTTTACAATAACAATTTTAAAATCACCGGAAAAGTATTTGGTTACATTGATGGTTATTTTTTTGTATAGTACTTTTTAAATTAAAACTATTTTTCATTAAAGAAGATTTAATTGTTGTAAATTTCCTAATTACCAGTTGAATGGTTTTTGATCTGTCTCTTATTATAAGAAAATGTTTACGGTTACCCCACGCACTATATTCTCTTATAGCAATCGACCCTCGACCTTCCCCGAGGCAAGTAGACTGCTCATTAAGCACAGCAGGCGATGCTTTTGACACAATTCCGATGCTCTTTACTTCAGCGTACGGTGATTCCCCTTTACAAATACACACTGCTACTTCCTCGAATTAATCTGTGATGTAGGAACGGATTAACAGCAGACGTAAACATAGATCAATCTACGATTAACTCTTCGCGATGTATTTTCGTATAGTTACTATTTTTGACGTTTATATAACGCACGTGAAATTGTTTCCGCAGTTTTCATAACATTTTTTTTAAGTGCAGTTTTTAAAACTGATATCAATCCACAATTTAAATCAAGTAATCTTCAAAATAAAACAATCACTTACTTATTCTCTTCAAAATATATGCAAATATTCAGACATTTCCAATCGACATGTATGCTACTTATCCTACAATTTTAATGATATGATAACCACGGTGGTTTCATTTAGTTTTCTTCTAGCTTATATACCGATTGTGGAAAATCAAAAGGAAGTAAACCAAACATTTTTTTTTTGCAGGAGGCACTAAAAATGTTTTTTTTTATTATTTTGGGTCAAAGTCAAAGTATAGAATATACACAACCTTTAAATTCACGAATACTAATATACAGGTGTTTTGTTGACTCAATGTTATATTGAATAAGATTGTTTGTAAGACACTTCACAACGCCCATATTTTTACAAATTAAAATACACCTATCCCTCGATTTACACGGTAGATAGGTTCCTGAGAAAAACGTGTAAATCGAAATTGTATATTTTTTAATGTAAAACCGTGTAAATCGAAAAGTACATGAAAAACGCATAATTTGGGTGTTTTCTAAGATACATAAAAAACAAAATTATTAAAAATTATAAACATACATATTCTTTTATTAATTAAATACAGGTAAAGCTTATAGAGTAACAAAAAAATGAAATCCAAAAGATTCATTAAAAAAATATTGCAACGGTTGGTGGAGTTTTTATCATTCATCACTATCACAAATCACTGTGACTTGACTTGATGACTTGCTGTGAAAGTATGCTTCTTTTCAGATGAAGAAGAGGATGGTATTTTCTATTTTTTCATAAATCCGCAATGCTTTATTTGTAATAGCATTGGTATCAATTGGCATCCGTTTTTGAGTTCAGTCCTCTATCTAAATCATTAATGCTTTCTCCATGTTTTCCATTGCAATATCTCTGATATATGAAGTTGTGTTCGTACTCGTAGTGCCAGCTGATACACTCTTTCTAATTGAGTTTTCATTTTTTCTAATGGTTCTTATTGTAGCTTCATTCATGCTATAATAATCTAGCAACATCTATTACTCTTTCTCCGTTTTGTAAAAGATCCAAAATTTTTATTTTTTTGCTAACGAAATAACTTTTCTTTTTACTTCTTTCGACATAATAAGGCTACAAATATTATTCAAGATATATAACACGTAATTAAAAATTATGTTCTCGTTTTTTACTTACGAATATGAAGAATTAAAAATTTTAAGTTAACTTTTTTAAACCGTGTAAAAGCGAAAACGTGTAAAAAAGGTACCGTGTAAATCGAGGGATAGGTGTACTAACATAAGTTAGCATTTGCAGTTTACATCCTTTTGGTAGAACGTGTATTAAGCTGTACACATTGCGATTATTGAAAATAAATTGTTTTTTTTTAACTTTCCGTTACGTAAGTTTCCTTTCTACATTCGATTTGTACTGTATTGTATATCGCACTCCTAGGATAACATCGCAACAAACGTAAAATACCGATTTTTACTAGTGAATGCCAACTCAACTGCCAGTTCAATATTTATAATAAGTCACTATTTATGATAATTTAAGACCGTCATTTTTCTAGTTAGCACAACATTCACGTTATAATAATTATTGCTGTATTGAAATCTCAAATCTATATTCAAACAGCATAAAATTATGTATTTACTTTCCAGATTTATTGCTCCAGTTTAGTTTCAATTACTTCAAATTGTTGAGGCAAAGAAATAAATATGTGATACTTAAAAAATCTTCATTTTTAAATTCTTCTGTCTAAGTTAATAAGTCATTTATATTTCCTGTATTCATATATACGTTGAGTAAAAACAATTGTGACAATTTTATAATTTGTTTTTAAATAACAATCATTAAAACTTACTCGGATAGAATCAATAAACTCCCCCTACACCAGGTTTATATAGCTGCGGGGTAATGTATAGACTCGTTGTAGAGCCGTCGTAGGTCGTAGCACCATATGGCACTCGCGTAGGCAGACGTTCGACTGTCTATCTGTCAAGTTCGAATCCCGGTAAGTCCTTTTATAAAGAGGGCGGATTTACTACCCTTAATATGGGGTGAATGAAAGCATTTAAACCATTCCTCTACTTACATTTACTGAGAGAGTGTTTTTACTAAAATGTTGAATTTCGTAAGTGGTACAAATCCAGATAGAAAAAAGCTTTTAAGAAAAGATTGTTTATATATGCGTATGAATGTACTGAAAGTGTGATTTTTTAAAATAAAGCAAGAAACATTCTAAAATTCCGATTATTCAGCTACTTTATAATGAAGCACCGTTCATGGGTGTCTATTACACTTTCGAACCGCATAAGGCTTGAATGATATTTTTTTAGAGCGCTATCTCATTCAAATAATATTTTTAGGGCCTGTGCATTTTATTGTTTTACTTGTTATTGTTTGTTCCACGTGAACCTCGGTTAAAAAACGCTGATCTATATAAGCAAAAGTAATGAAATTATATTATAATATCAGGATAGGCGTTGATCATATATTACTATTTACTAACCGCACTTAAGGAACTATTTTTCATACATAATTTTTAAAAAACCTTCTGTAAAATTTAAAAATTGTCGGTTACGATTTTATGTAAACAATTTTGACATAAAATTTAATTTGATAACTTTTTATTGCACTTATTATTACAAAACGTGACACATGTTTTATCTCATTCAGAAGAATCATCAGACTTAAAATAGAAAGGTTTACGTAAAAACTGAAAAAAAACCTAATAAGCCTTGCGATGTTAGGTCTGATGACGCTTCTCAACGAATTGAAAAGTGCGTCACGTTTTTTAACCCAACAAGTGGAATAACAAAGTTTTTTTTTTATTAACAAAATAACTTCCACAATAATAATCCATCGAAGATAATTTTGACAAGTTCAAATCATCATCTCTTAACAAAGTTCACCGCTAAGGAATAATTCGTGATATATGTACATAGCTACATTTTTATAAAGCAGCATTGGAATAGACAATGAATGAACACGTATTCCCCCATTTCGCAATTTAATAGATATTTTTCTTTTCTCGTCTGCCATAATCAGTCACTAGGTCTTAACTATTCTCTACCGCTGATCCATCGTAAAAGAGGAAAAAACCATCGCAAGCATTTATAAAGTCCCGGTATATCCCGGATTAGTCTCCGAAGTGAGCATTGAACAGGTCTTTTGGAAAAAGAGCAGGGAAACGTTTTATTTCCTGGATGATTGATAATTAAATATATTTTAATGCGTGGATGTACTAAACCGCTATGAAATGTGGATCGATTTTTGTTAGAAGCTTTGTTTTGGTTCTTATACTTATCTAATCAGGTGGTATTTGAAAATTATAGTTTTTTTCAAACATACCATGGAATTTTAAGATGAATTCATACATATATATTTTTGGATAAAAGCTCTTTTGCAATGTTTTCAGTGGTAATTTAAATATTTTTACATATTTATCAAATCCTGAAAAATGTGGAAAAACAAATAAACACACACCTTGATTTTACCGTGTGTCATTCTTCTCCCTTCACCAATTCTGTAATGAAAGATTGAATATTTTTTATTTTTTTTTAAATTTATTATTTCACTGATTGTGTAACGAATTTTGTCACATGTTTCGTTTCTTTGAGAAACATCTTTAGACTAAATATCGTTAAGTTAATACTTTTTTTAGGTGGGCGAATAAATACTAAAGTAGACGTTACAACTAAAAAATCGCTTTTATGTTGTAAATTGTTTCCTTTATTAATTAATAACCTTACGATAGTTTGTCTGAAGATACTTCTCAAAAAGCCAAAACTCTGGTCCAATTTTTAACACAATCAGTGGAATAACAACGTTATCAAATTTAATTAAAAAATAAAAAATAATTTCGACGTAGTTTTCTATTAGTAGGTAAATATTAAAATAGTTTTTACTGAAAGACTTTCAAAAATACCTTTAATAAAACGATCTACATTATGCTCAGACATGGTAATTGACTCATTTGTGAAATACTCTTTAAAAGATTGGAAAAAACTGTAACACACATTTTTCTTATTTACAGAAATTCTGCCAATGAATGAAGAAGGCTTTCCTCAGTCCAAAGAGTTCCTTACGAAAGTGATTGAAATATTAATGGAATACGTCAAAAACACCAATGATAGAAACGAAAAGGTAAGAAGACTTTTATTATTATTCCTTATCATAACAAACACACAAATTCCTCGAAAACTAAAACATTTATCGTTTGAGATCTTGAAAATTAGACAATCGGAAATTCTAATCGCTCACTTAAATATATATAGATTTAATGAAACTAGCCCTGCACTATTGCACTACATACAGCAAAGCATGTATTAAAATATCAACATTTTTTATTATATATTCGATTAATATTTGCTAGACACTGTTATATGTTGCAACATTGATTTACCAAGAATAGTCTTAATGTTTCATACGTTGAAATAAGTTACTTATCTAATAATTTTCAATATCTGTGGAAATAATAGTACATTCGTTATAATGCCTGTAATTCATTTTGTATCGTTATTCGCGTGCAATTTTTTCTATCCAATCATTTTAGAACATTAAGTACCCGCTTTAATGTTTTTACTTCACGCAATTTGGGTATGAAACATTAAAAATTATGTACGTCTTAAAGTAAACTGAAGATCTTTAAAGCGTTCTTTTACACGACCTAACCTAACCTTCAAATAAATTTATTGAATTGAAAAGTGTTATATGGACAACACAGAAATATATAATAATACGTTTTTCATACTATTTGCATTATTTTCATCGGCCTTTTCAAGAACGTGATAAGGAATTTTCACTGTATTTAGTTTTGCAAGCTGCCAGTGCAAATTCATATCAACTCAGAGTTCTTTCACATTGCTAAAAAATATACATTTATTTTCACTCTGGCGACCTCGTTTGGGCTACTACGAAATCATTCGGTCACTGCAAACCATATCATCATAATATCAAAGAAGTTTCTTATTTTACTATATATATAGATTTTTCATTTATATACAAACACAACTATTCGTCTATCAAGTTACAAGTGTTACTTCAGTAGTTAATTTATAGCAAATAATTATTTTATCCAAAGTACATATTTCGGCTTACGTTTAAAATAATGATACAACTCTGAGCCTGGTTTTATTTTATTTTGAATAACCACATAATTAAAATTTCCAATCTGAAATCAGAATTCTATCAATATTTTTTTTGTAATCAACATGCTTATTTAAATATTACGGTTAAATTTAAAAAATATTTCTACTGACTTCTGTAAAACAAAATTACTATTTCTCATCTATATTGACTGATTTTTTAAAAAGACTTTCAATGACTTCTTTGAATTGAAATAAAATTTATTTAAACTAGTTTTTTGATGCATCGATAATCATTAAATGCTCTATAATGCTGCAAAAATATTTTTTCAATTGCGCAAGAAATTGTAAATTGATATTAAATATTTTGTTTCGTTAAAGGTACTGGAATTCCACCATCCCGAGGAAATGCGGTCGCTGCTGGATCTCGATCTTCCAGAACGAGGTCTTCCACTTCAGCAGTTGGTGCAAGACTGTGCCACAACCCTGAAATATCAAGTAAAGACTGGTAAGTTACAGTAAATACAATCTTAGTATATATAAATACTAATTAATAACTACTAATTAATATTTCGCCTGTTGCCAATTCTTGCACAGTTAAATGTGTAGCAACATAACAAATGGTTCTTTTTTGAACGTTTCATACATTATCATTTGAAAAACTAACAAGGTTTAATATTATTTCAAAATATGCTTAATTTATCGCGACTATTGAAAGTAAACACAGTATAAGTTTAATAATTAGTCATCTTTTTAATATAAAGTATACAAATGAACTTTCACAAATTTGCTGACGAAATTCTTGTAATATTTGCTAAAAGTTCTTCTTGTAATATTCAGTTGTATTTTAGAAAATAATTCAAAAATCAAAATAAAATATACCAGTTTGCCTCAAATGGAAATAATTGTGGACTTGTATACTTATACGTTATACATTCTTCTCAATTCACGTGATGTAATATTTTCATGACAGAAAATGATATACATTTATTTAACTTCAATTTCTGCTTAATGATGTATCATGCAAACTTCATATTTTTATGTGGTTTATATTCCTGAACTTCAGCTGTACAACACTGACGTTTATTGATTTTTTACCCGTAAAATTATATTTGTTGCGGAATTGGGACGCACATAATTGCTGATCTATTGCAACATTCTTCAATATATTGAATAATACAGTATTTAAGTTGAATAAAACTATCCTTAAATGGATTTTTTTATATTAAATAAAATGCCCACTAACTCACTTGGATTAAACATATTTACATTCAACTTTTTTCACATTGTTTTCAACTATTTTGTTTTTTGAAATTGGAATGTTTCTTAAGTGTTGCAATATTATAAATTTACAAATAAATTAACATGTTTCAAAATAATCGATTTAATAATAAAACGTGGATTATTTTAAATAAAAGTATCAATTGTTCAATGGCGATTGATAAATTGATTCGATGTCACATTTTGGTTCCAAAATATGAAAAATATCTGCATATTTCTCTTTGTAAAAATATGTTATATCTAAAAAACAAAATATTGCTAAATCTTGACACAGCAATTAATCGCGTGGAATTATTTTCTTTATTAATATATTATGTATTACTTTCAAATAGATTAAAAAAAACATTGAGACGTTATTTAAGGACAATTAATTATTCAGTTAAAACATACAAGAAAAAGTAAATGCTTAAATAATCTTTTACTCCTTTTTTGTTTATTTTTTTAAAATAAGTATCTATAGAAATGGACACCAAAGTATTCTAAGTTTTTTCCACGGTGGTGAAATATAGACAAAGAGTAATTCGCTCGCCCTTTTCATTTAAAATCAAATACGGGTCACGTGGCACATGTTTAGAAACAGTTTCTTTCAAACCAAAAGAACCTAGTAGCCATAATCTTCCAATAATATATAATAATTGCTCTGTTGCAGAAAAGAGTCACACTTCATAAATTCACATTTCAATCCACATGCACGCTTGTGAATTTTCCAACAGAAATTAAATAAAACGTAACGCTGTTTGTATTTTGATTCATATACTCTCATCACAGTTTATCATTTAAGCTCCCGCACATTTAAGAACAACATCAGGAATATCTAGTGAACATTTAGCTTAATGTTACGATATGCTGTACTGTCTGACGTGGCCTAGTAGAACTTAAATGCCTAATATTTATCGTTGAAACACATTTTCAAATTTCAAAAATGATTAGAAAGTAGTATAGCAAATTTATTGATAATGATAAAATCATATTTTCAAGAAAAAATTAAATCAATTTATTTCGCAACAAAGACCGAATAATTTTTTTTTTCTTGGATCACTCAGAAAAGGTTCTGAAATGGATAATATAAAAAGATACAGGAAACTGAGAGGTCTTTGTTTCTGGCAGATACAAGCAATCGGAAACAATATCTCGCCTCCGTGCTTAGCTGCCCTTTCCGATGTTTCAATGGCCGCTTCTCATCCTTTTTCGAATACTTGTTTCTGTTTTTTTGGCAGTTTTTATTTCGTACATCTTTTATAAAACTTTATTGTAGAATATGTAGCAAATCAAATTACTACTATATTTCATTTTTTTGTCTTTATAATGGAAACATATTTTCTTTAAGCCAGTGACATGTTATACAAACTGTTTCGAGACAATTTGTAGATATCTGTATTTAATGTCCGCGATTCTTCCTGTAGGGGTAGACGCCGAATGGAGTACTAGGGGTAGGGGGTGTTCGTAAGCAGCGATTATTTCGAGCCATTTGTGTAGATAATTGAATGCTTACCGCGATCGGCCAAGCAGTTAATTCGTTGTGTATTATTTGTCAAGAAAGGGGACCCCGATCCGAGCTGTGTTGTGTCCATAAAACAGACGTCAAATAAGAAGAGATTAAAGGATTGTGGAATTAATCAATATTCAGCAATATCATCATCATTATTTTCAAGATGTATATCTTAGAAAATGCAGCTCAAAGTCTTATTTTGTATTCAGAATGATTCTAAATAATCTCTTATGGTTCCTTCGCCATTTTATTTACGAGGCTGAGGAAGTTAATCATTTTAATTTGTACAAAATGGGTAACACTGTAAATTCATTGAATTTAATTTATTCGAAAACACATTATTTTAATTTTGGTAATTTGACTATGTAAAAACTAAAAACAAGTGTCAATAAATTCTAGTAAGGAAGTTGCGGTCATATCTATTTTTAAAAAGTACCAAAGTGTTGATATTTTAGTTTATTAGTCAGGCAACTCCGAAAAATCAAAATTGGAGCTAAATATGTAGTTATGTGTAAGTATCTCGGGCACATTCAAACAATACTTGATTTGTGGTGACCATTTGAATATTGATTTTGCAATTATATCAAAACACGTTAGTTGAAAATGTCTGACTAATGAACTCGGCGATCAATGATCAACGATCGAAAAGAATGTTGTGCCGAAAAATGACGAGAGAAAATAAATGTTCTGATCTAAGTGAGGTCGCCATTAGCAAGCTTGTTTTATACTTTCGGATAAAAGCAATTCATCTATATTCTATATATAAATAATTTGATTTATTATTTATCACAATCACAAAATGAAATTTTATTTACACATAGAAAAAACATAATAATATTAGTATTTTTTTTAGGTATTAATTTGCTATTTGCATTTTGCAGCGACAGTTTAAGTTTAGAGATTTAATATTTTTTAAATTATGTGACAACAACTTTATAAAAAAATAATAATGAAAATTTTAATAAATGAATTTGTGGGGTACTTTAATATTTTTTTCCATCTACACTATCTACAGCACCCCTTAAACATCACAGATTTTATAGGGTCTGCCGGATAGATACTTGAGTAGAATTTTCGATCAAAATCGAGTCCCGTCACCCGCTCGCCCTCATGTCTCTCCTGAAGCGTAGATAAGTCCATAAAAGCGCACAGTGAACTGTAAATAATGCTTTATTTGTTTCGTTTCGACAACTACTACGCATTGCATATTTGAACATCCCCCATACAAAAAAATTCAATGCAAAGATCCAAGCCGCCACCTTCATTTCATTCAAGAAAAAGCTAACACTTTGCTTAGAAATTTATATAGTAGATGTCTTTATTATTGTTTGAAGACATGGTTAGACTTCAAATCACGACTGGATATTTATGTCTTCGTCTCAACCCGAAAATAGAAGTCACAGAAAGTCTTCATATTTTTTTTACTTTTGAATCTTAAAGTATGTTACTCAATCTTTATATATGTGGCCGTCATCCTTACCCATTACGGTTTTGCAAACAATTCATTTGGTGTATCTCGTAAATGTCTACAGAACAATTTCGCTTAGAAATCAATATAGTATAAAAATAATTGCTACGTTTTTGGTATTAAATATTAAACTTTATCCTGTCTTTAAGCCGTTTAGTAAAACTGAAATATGCCTTTAATACACCTAATCCTCTTTTTGCACGGTTTAGAAATTACACGGTCTAATATAATGAAACCTTTAATTTATATATATTCACTTTATCTTTTTTACACATTTTTTTGCATGGAACGTATCTGATTAATTAATACAGTATTGGGTGAAGTCAATTGGTAGTATATGTTCAATAAATTACTTTTTATTTTAATTTGGACGTGCTTTAGAAATGCACTGATGTCCACAACAATATTTCAACAATAAGTGATATTTTTCTGTACTCTGATGCTTTTTCATTACATAAAATACATACTTCAAGCCCTCGAAAACACATAAAAATAAGTTTAATTAAAAATAATTTACGCCAAGTATAAAGCTTTTTCTTTTTTTTATTTTTTTTTGCCGAAGGAGAATTTGCGCGCGGCAAAGTCGTTCAAAGAATTCGGATTATATTAAATTCCTCTTCAAGAATTAATGTTATTTTCACTGTTGGGGATAACTTTGAAATTCCTCAAGGGCTTACAAACTTTTCCACTGCAACGAAATAGTATATATATTTTTATTTACAACATAACAACAATTAATCAATGTAAAATTTTGAATATGTTATGAAGATGACGTATGCATAGCATTTTCACTATATATTTGAGATATGTATAAATTGATTTTTTTTATTTGTCAAGTAGAAGGTGTTTTCAATTGATAATATTATTTCAGTAAGAGTTGAAGAGTAAACAACGGTCCATTTAAAGGTTGTATGAAAATATGTTCATTTAAAAATAGTTAATTATACTATTTGCGATCGCAGATGCATTCGATAATAAAAAAAGTAATGGCGCTAGCCGTTGAAAAAAAGATAAAACAATATCGTCCCGTTATAAATTTGTAGGCCTGTTAGGTAATTTACGAAATAAAAGATTAGTGCTTCGTAATGGATGCATACAAAAAACTCGCCCAGTGTTTAGTACTAGAGAGTCCAGTAGATCAAAGATGAACTGATATTTGACCAGAGCAGTATTTACCACAAAAATAATCGAAACAACACTATATTAAAAGTTAAGTTTTATTTAATTGTTGATTTTTGACACCAAATTAGTAGTTTTAATTGAATAATAATTTAGTCTTAAAGATTAAGAGCCAAGGATTGAAATAGTTAGAATTTTATAAAAAAAAAAATAGCTTTCGAGAGACATTGTACCTGTTTTAATCGAAAGCTCATTTTTGTTGATAACGTAAACTGTGAAATGGGTCATGATTGTAACACGCAGCCACTCACATAAATATCTCTCGCGGCTCGGAGACTAGAAAAATACTTCTCTGCCGATGGGGATCTTTTGTGACCCCAGTGGTTTCCTCATTATTGGCCTTATTCTTATGAATTTCAACAAAAAAAAATAGTCTAAGGGCTTTAAAATATCTCTCTGCATCATTCCTCATACATTTTTTTTTATTAAAAACTGTGTTTTTTTAATAAATAATCATATTTTAAGTTGCGCGTAAAAAAGACGTCATCCCAGCACACATTTTAAATTTCAACTGACAAGTTTAGCCAGCTATCTTACGAACGATCGCTTATCGCGGGCGCTTGTCGCGTCATCGCGTTATCGCGTATTTATATGAAGTACAAAAGGTTAAAAAAACTATGATATAAGAATACCTTAATTATAAACATTGTATCACCCATATTAAAATAGATATTTAAGAAAATGTGGGTATTGGGGTCGCATTTCTTGAGCTTAGAACCGGAAAAAATATGATAGACTTGAACGTTGTTTATGACTAAGTGGTAATGGTAATACGACTCACAGAATGGTAAAGAATTCTTCCAAAAAAATAAAACATTTGTTCATAGTTTTATTATTTCATCCTGTACAATAATTTAACATCAGCAGTTACATAATACACATTATTAATGGATGTGGTTGTTTAATTTCTAATGTACAATAAATTATTCCTAAGTTACTCACAGTTTGAGATTCGAGCCCAAACTCTCAATAAAAGCCGGAGATTTGTGTGGAATTAGCCATCGACCGGGAGGGTAAACGTACTACAGAAGTAGCAGACTATTGCAATTTTCCTACACTTAATACGACACGATCAAAATAAATTTGGTTTTCTCATAATATTATAATTTAAAATGTCGACTAAAGGTTCTCGGTGGAATTTCAATATTAAATTTGAATTGAAAATATTGTTGGTTAAAATAACAACTTTTGTTAAAAGAATGAAGCAAAAGTAATAAAATAAAATATCTTGATTGTGATTCTAAATTTATAAAAAAAAATCCATTCATTACCACTCGTGTTGAAAAAAAAAGCTGAATATTTCAAATTTGATTTTACGTACTGATTATAACGAAATGCTTTGTTAATGAAACTGTTTTTTAATATGATTTGTCGCATAGTACAATCAAAATAAAGAAAACATGATAAATATTAAAATGAATATCACCTATTGTTAAATTAAAATGAGATTTTTTGTGAATTCGTTATTTCTTTACATAGAATTGTGTAAACAAAAACAAAAAAAAAATGGGTCTGTCTTGTATTTAAAATCAAAGAACTTATTTTTTGAGATTTATGGCACACCAATTTTATAGAAGAAAAAAAACTGTATTGTTTGAAATTACACTGTATATGAAAAAAAATCAAGAATAAAGCGTTGGCTCATAAGCCGTGCGATATCTACGCCTTCCTGCGCTATACCATAGGGGAGTTTTGTAACAAGTGCTTTTAATATATAATATTTAGACATTTTTCAATAAACAATAAAAACACACTGTCATATCATATCGTTTTTTATTCATCCATATAGATATAAAAATATTGCAATAATAGACAAATAGCAATTTTAGTTTTTCTTTTTGATAATTTCTAGTATTTTCATGAAACTTTGACCCTTACATTATACTAGGGTATCCAATCCCGGAGCCTTTTTCCAATCCCGGGATTGATTAATTTTGAATTCCGGGATTAAGATTTTCTCACCGAGGAATTTGAAATCCTCAATTCGCTATACTTTTTCCTTGGATTCTCACAGAACCTCGTTTTTTTTTTTTAGCTCACCTAGGAATTTGAAATCTTGAATTTGCCAATTTCGTGTATATTTTCGGGATTTGCTCAAAATTTCTCAATCCCGGAATTTCGGGATCAGAAAATTGAGCGGGATCCTGGGATTGGATACCCTACATTATACCCTTACAAGGACACCACAGCTTACAACTAGAGTGAAAAATCTCGGGATTTTGGGATTTAAAAAAAGATGTGAAATTTCATACAAAATATTTCTTGCCTTTTTTTAATATCCGGTTAAATGCATATTTTTTTTATTTTAATTAAATTTTAAAAAAAGCGAATCGGAGTCGCTTGTTTTTTTACGACTCCGACTCCATCCAAAACACCGCGACTTGATGACTCCGACTCTAACTCTAATTTCAACAGCCCTGATTTTAGTGCAGTTGTCAAATGTGCATTTTTCTTCCGCCTATTTGCTTCATGTACACAATTCATTAAAACAATATCGACTGTGGAATTTAAAAAGGATGTAACCCACACATTACAAAATTTACAAGAGACACAAAAACGTTTTTATGATTATTGGGCAAAGACAAATCACGAAATATACACAAGCTTGAAGTCCGTGGGGACTGATAAACTGGTTTTAAATTGACTTTATCTGATATTAGTTTAATATTTTTTTTATGGAACCCTTTTTTTAAGTATTTTTTCTTGATCGCAATTTTCACATGCGCTCCTTTTTTCAAACTTAAACGCTGAATTTAGATACTAATTTGGCATTTCAAGCTTACATCTTTTTGATAAATCGTGTATCAAGTTGTATACATTGTGATTATCGACCAACGGCTGTTTTGAAAAACTGTGGGTTACATGTTTTTTCCTTTAAATAGTCTTAAATTTTTTTAAAAACATTCGAATTAAAATTTTCATTTTCGTAAGCCATTCAAATTCACGCGGCTACCAGTTACGGCACTGATCATGTTGAACATTGATTTAGAAAAAAACTTATATTCTCCAAATAGCGAGAATGTTATCATTCAATAAGCCACCGCAGAATTGCGGATTGAATTTAACAAGCAATCATAGCGCCATACATCCACTGTCATTGAATTGGCCCCCCCTTGCTGTTTGATAGTGTTTAGGCCACGTGGCGGCACACTTGCCCCTACGATAGTTCCCGCAACAAAGGATTGTTTGCAAAAGTGTGTGGCGCTATCTGGGCTCGATTCCCGGGGGAAAGAGGCGTGTTTCCGTCGACGGACTTCCGACGCACAGAGGGATAAACCTTTTCGAAATAATTTTTGTAGTTGTTTTGTCACCACCGGTCAATTTAATTAAAATCATATTTGTGGTGTTATATTGAATCTGTCCTATTTTTTTACAATATAAAGAAGAAGATAAGACATTGTGCTACTTTTAAAAAAATAATTACAAGAAACAATAAAGCTAAATCTTTTTATTCTTCTGTTTTCACATGAAACAAATATCCTCCTTATATTATGTCAACATGTCTCGCTGAAACGGAGTGAGAGAATAACATAATTATTTGAAAGCGAGAGGCATATACATACGTATATATTCCATGAATCATTTATGGGAGTCTAAATTGGATGTACACCCAAGACATTTAATCTTATCATGTCATCTAAAAAACGATGTTTGCAAACAATTTCAGATTGTGGAAAAAATGTGTTACTTTTCTAAATGCAATTATCTTCTTATTAAAAATTCTACATGTTTTAATTTGAGTAAAGGTTTTAGTGTAATTCTTGAGAATTGTTATAATGGGTGTAAAATCATAATAATCAGATGCACTAACTTCCAATTCATAACATTTCTTCCAACTCAGTAATTTTCTACCCGTATTTTGTTCCCAATATGATAAAGACAAGATTCGCGCATATCCTAAATTTAAATCTTTTTTACAGACACGTACAATTTTATTTCTTATTTTTATTAACGATATTATAGAATGTATACGTGGAATAAAGTATCTGCTCTTTGCTGATGATTTAAAACTGTTTTTACGTATCAGTAATGAGTCTGACTGTACTATTCTGCAACAAAATATGAATAATATTTTAAATTGGTCTATAAAAAACAAACTCGACTTCAACATTTCAAAATGTTTTTGTATTTCCTTCTCTCGCTCAAGATTACCCATCACATATAACTATGTGATATCTAATGATGCTTTAAAGCGTTTGTCTGAAGTTGTTGATCTTGGTATAAGATTTGACTCCTCTTTCACCTTTCATTCACATATAACTTCTATTGCACTGCGTGCAAGCAAACTTCTTGGGTTTATTGTTAGACAAAGCAAACCATTTGAAAACCCAACTGTGTTTCGGACGCTTTATGTTTCTTTGGTCTTAAGTAAGCTTGAATATGGATCCATCATTTGGAGCCCATATGAAAGTTCATACAAGCTGAAATTGGAGAGAATCCATAAGAAATTTCTAAGATATTATTATTTCAAAAAATTTAAATTCTTCCCCTTTGATAATTCCTTAAAGGAATACTACCCCACCAAATTTCTTTTAGGAATGTTATCATTTCACTCACTTGAAGCTCGAAGATCGTTTTCAAGCTTAAAGCATTTTTCTCTTCTTCTTCGGGGCCGAGTTAATAATCCTGAAATTCTCATGACTATTAATTTACATGCTCCCAATTTATTCTTACGTGGGCGAAACAATGAGCAAAAACTTTTATTTCTAAAAACTTATACCTCGCTTAGGAGGTATGAGTCACCAGTTCCAAGGGCCGTTCGACTAATCAACGCATTGCCTAGAGAAGTGGACATTTTTGGTGATGGTATTTGTGAACTGTTTGATAAATTTTTCTTTTGTATTTCTTGATTTTTTATGTTGAATTTGATGTACTGTGTATTTTTATTTTATATTTTGTCTTATTACATTTTTCAAGTGCATGGCGAATTGGCGTCAGCTGTTATGTCATGTACTGTAATTTTGATTTTTAACAATAAATAAGTATATTATAAATACTATTTTAATCATACAAATGGTTTTATTACAACTTTCTTTAAAAATAAGAAATAATCTTTTAATTTTTCTGTTAAATAGATTTTCTTTTTCAATTCAGATTGAAGATGTTAAATGTAGTCGTTTCGTGTCATGCATCTCAAATGTATTAATTTATAATAAAGTCATACACGAATAAAGAAAACTCTCTTTTAAGAGACAAGTTGAAAGTGAAAGAAAGGTTTCGTACGACTGTGATAGATAAAATACCCTGGGGATATCATTTCCGCGTTCATTTTTTGTCGGAAAATTTACAGCAAAGTATCGTTTTACCAAAAATATCTTATCAAACCGAATATAAATGCTTTCTTATCAATGAAATATTATATAACACTTCATAAAAAATGATTATTGGGTAGGTGATGTATTTTACCCTCTGCTACATTTGTTGATTCGTGAATACTTTGTACCTTAAATTATTACTAAAATTAAAGTTAGTTTCGTACAAAATCCATAAATATGTACATCATGAATTAACGATACGTAATATTTTTTTTATTTTTTAACAAAAAATTAACTGTTTTCAACGTGGAATAAAGATAGATAACTTACTCTATGCATGTAAGAAACTTGTGAAATGTGTACAAAAATTGTCGGCTTTCAATAATCCTATGCTATTGTAAATTAATTAATTAATTGTCGATCCATTAAGTCTAAAAGTGATATCAAATTTTAATTGTTTTAATTTTGTACTTTTCCATGAGTTTTGTCGCTAACGACCCGGGTTTCGCCTTTCGGCATCTTCAGGCATTCCAAGTGCACGGATGTACTTGAACTGACAGTCACTTGAGTCATGAGTCAGAATTCAAACAATTCAAATTTGATATTGAAATTCAATCAAGCACCTCAATTGAAATACTTAACTAAAAGTGATTATTCTAAGATACCAGTGAAAATTTTATGTTATCCGACAATCACTAGCCACTCCTGAATTTTTTTTTAAATATATTTAACATTTGGTTATTGTATTAAACGAAAATGTATCTGTCTTTCTAAGTAACTTAAATCAATTGATTTATTGGTTGTACACTTGCGTAACTGTTTGAGATGCTAAAGTATTTGTATATCTATGGAAAACGATGCAGTAAAATTTTTATGGATTTTCGATTGATGTTATTATTTTCGATTATTGTTCTGTCAAAATTTATAAAACTATGTGTTACAATTACGACTTTTTATAATATCTCAAAAATATCACCGCTGACGAAAAGGACCTTACTCAGATGATAAAAGTGTACCCCCCGCATACGTTTGGGGATACTGATTTAATTATGAGCACATTCAAAGTTATGAACCCACTGATTGCATCATTCAGGTCTTTGAAAACGTGGCTGATAATAATTCAATTTTGAACCACCCGAATATCACAATATTAGCTAGCACCTATTGTATCGTATTAATGGTGGTCTTTTTTATAATCATTATTTTGCGGTGAAGTTTCATTTAGTCATCATTGGTTTGGCGTCCTGTTTCTGGCTAAGTCAATATCAACTGTTACTTTTTTAATAATATATTGCAATGAGCTTATTTTTTTTTTAATCCATGTCCGCTTCAAATGTGGAGCAATCAACTTTCTTATAGAAGTTTTTATATGAGAACTGTTTGTTAGTCAGTCGTTCAACTTATCTTTTTCAAATAGAGTAATAGGGATAGAATGATAGGCTAGGACAGGACTACTAGTACTGACTAACTAATCGCGCTCACTATGGCCAGTTATTAAAAGATCGGAAGGGGTGGTAGGAATTGTTTAGGGCTTTAATCGATAAATCGATCGCTCTTCGTACTGGAACTCGAAACCGTTAGATCCGGCACGGAAACCCACGGCGCTAACCGATGTTCCATACGACCCGGCTATAAAAAATAGTGAAAATTAGATTTAGATGCCAATTAAGTCAAGTGAAAACATTTGAAAAATCTTCCTTTGGCGTGTAGGTCCGTTTAAAATATATTTATTTCACTAAAATGTTTCACTTTTATTTTACGATCTTTGATCGTGTATAATTAAACAAAATTTAAAGTTTCCAAAATATTGGATATGGCATGTTTGATTAAAAAAATACCCTGAAATAATTTGCATAGACACAGTATGTTTTTGTGAGTTACTCATATTATTTTGAATAGGAGGGTGAGATTGACAAAAAAATATACAAGGGATTTCACTTCAAATCCCAGGGGACGATTTATCAGTCAGCGAGCATTCGCCGGAAGGGTGGTCGTCGATCTATGGTAACTGCATACCCTATCTACCACATTTTAATATTTATCTGGTACTTTAGAATACCATCAACAAGTGATGATTTCTTAGACATTATATATCGGATGTTGGTTATCCCACGCATACGTCATCACGTAAATCCAATACATTGAATTTATTTGAAAATTTATCAATTAAAATACTCAAGTAACTTTTTTTTTAATTCGAGTCTTTAGCGTGATCTCCTCCAATTTTGTGATCCCGAAATTCCAGGATTTTGGGATTGAGCATAAGAAGTGCAAAAATCCATATTAAAAAAAATGTCCGAAATGTTTTCATTGTTGGCGTTTTGAAATTGGTTGGTGACTAAAATTTGTTGCAATCTACGCGAGAGTTAAAACAAGGTCCTAAATTTTCATTTTAAGAAATCTGTAAATTCCCAGCCAGTGACACAATCCTGAGTCCCGAATTTCTCCACGATTTTCGTTAAATAATCATTGCATTTCTGAATGTATCCATATATTTTCACTCCCGTGAGTTTCTGTCGGATTTTGACTCACATTATTTTTAATTGCATAGTATATAATTTTCAATGAATTCATAAATGTTTATATTCGTACAACGCGAGGGCATGGTAATTCTAAAAAAAAATGTATAGGAATTACAAATCGGCTAATCATCTTGTATTTTAAAATACATTTCCCGTTTTGAATGACACTATTCTATTTCATAAATTGAATTGAGCCAAACACTTTATTTAAAATTTTTGGATAATCTTTTGTCCACAGGTCATCCGCATTTCTTCAACCAGCTCTCATGTGGCCTTGATCTGGTCTCCATGGCTGGAGAATGGCTGACCGCTACGGCGAACACCAACATGTTCACTTATGAGATTGCTCCAGTCTTCATTCTTATGGAGCATGTTGTTATGGAGAAGATGAGGTCCATCATCGGATGGAATACCGGAGATTCAATTCTTGCACCAGGTAAAACTGAACTATCTTTTTGTTTGTTATATCATATTAAATTTCGTTTATTTAGTTTGTATTATCTACTAGAAAAGAGTGTGTAATAAATAACAGTGAAAACCTATTTTTATATGAAGTGCGAAAGCAATATGAATCCTTTTGATTCATAGCTCGGTAAGTAATACTTTCGTCATTGGGCTATGATTCACATTCAGTTAGAAGTGGATGGAGTATGGAAGGTTGGAAATGTCTTGTCTAGGTCTGCAATTAACGCCGTCGGCCGCGTACAGCATTACCTGGCGTTAGGTTAGGTTAGGTGTTTATAGTCAGTTTTGGACGTGGCACGTCAGTATAAGTAAAAAAAAAATATTTGTTAACAATATGAAGTTTGAAGAGTATTTGAGACTCGCAGGAGGTCAGTTTTTTTACTATGTTGACTATACTTGAAGACGATCTAATAAAACCGATATAAAAATATATTTATTTTTTAATTTTTTGTCATACAGCACAGTTTGTTTTAACGGACTTAATTGACAACTCATTCATTTCTTTGTAATATTTGCCAATTTTCGGCATCTAGAAGCTACGTGCAGCGCTCATGCGCCGCGTACAGCGTGATAACGAGACCACACTATTTTATGTAAATAGTAAGCATTCGTCGGTCGCGTAAAACGTCACGCTGTATTTGGATAATTAGGATTTTCTAATATAGCAAGAATGTCCAGAGCGTTGTCGACTCAACGAAACTATCCGATGATCTCTATCTGTCATTTTGAACCTTTTGTTTTCTTTCTAGGTGGCTCAATCTCCAACTTGTACGCTTTCCTGGCTGCCAGGCATAAGAAGTTTCCTCACTACAAAGAAAAGGGTCTAAACAGCATCCCCGGAGAACTCGTGATGTTTACATCGGATCAGGTAAGTGAATCTGTACATTTGTATTAATATTATTAGTTATTATTTTAATATTATTATAAAAAGCTAACAACTTCGAGTCCTTTTGAAAAAATACATTCAAATTTCTACGATCAAAAGTGGCGCCATTCCATGCTATTAAAAAAGTAATAAAATTCGTGTTTTAAGTTAAGGAAAGAGTCAGAGTCGTCTTACTTTTAACGACCTTATAGCCCTGCGAAAGTAATCCATTTTAAATTGTACAAAAAGTCAATTTGTGGCGAAAATAATACATACTATCGATTCGCGATGGCGATGCACACGTCAAATTATTGGAACACTGTTTCAGTTGTATAAACGTGCTGATATGCCCATAAATTATGTTTGAAACGATTTTCAGTTGAACTGAAAATTTCATTTTTTATTTGATGGCTTCGTTAATGTTATTGTATTTTATTTCTATTTAGTCATATTTAATGCAGGGCTATGAAGTCAGAGTCGTGTAGTCGGGTTGTTTAGCCTATAGTCGGACTCGAAAAAAACGAATAACTTCGAGCACTTTTACAAAAAAATGTGTATTCAAATCGCTAGGTTCAAAAGTGGCGCCACTGCACTAAGCCAAAAAAAATGTGTTTTAAGCTATGGTCGGAGTCGGCATCGTCTTATTTTTTGACGACTTCACAACCCTGATTAAATGTACGTTTGTTAATCTTTTTTTCTTATATTCTAGTGCCATTACTCGATCAAGTCGTGTGCGGCGGTATGTGGCCTGGGAACTGACAACTGTGTGTGCGTTCCTTCTGATGAACATGGAAAACTCATTCCCAGCGAATTGGAAAGGTTGATCATCGAACGAAAGGCTAGGGGGCAGGTGAATAAACCCTAAAGTTTCAGTTTCAGTTTAACATTCATTTTCCATTAATTGTTTCATTACTTTTTAGAGATACATACATATATTTTACCAGCCAAAAAGGAAGTTTAGTAAAAAACTAAATACTTTGAAAAACTTTGCTAATTGCAGACATTGACAGACTGAAAAAAAAACAATCAAAAAACTGTAAATTAAAACGAAGTGTAAAAAAATCTGTTAAACCTTTGGTTTTTTATTGAATGGTCAAAAATTTTAAGTTTTCATTTTAGCGGGCTCGAACTCTACACTGAAAACTCTACACATACATTGATGTTGAAAGCCTTTCATAAATTAGTAACCATGCGCATATAAGATTGTGTTGTTTTTAACCTTGCCAATCTATCCTCTACCTGACTGCGAGACTTCTTTTAAACCTATCTTTCATTCTTCACCCTCTTCGAAGGGAGAAATTCAGCAACTGACTTGCAACTATTTTTCGTTGAACAATTTCCGTATAGATGTTCCATCAAAAGTCAAGAATAAGAGCGCATTTTTTTTTAAATAAAATATATTTTACATCACATTTAATAACTCATAAAAGATAGCAATACTATTTTGAAACGACCATTAAAGGTTTCTTATTTGAGTTTACTGAGTCTGTACTATTTAATATCACTCGTTCTAAATCCGCCATAACCAAATAAATTTCTTTATTGTCGCCCTCTTTCAAATAGACGTTTGTTATCGAATTAAAACTATACACAGAAAATTCCATGCTGGGATAGTTGATTGATCGTATATGTATTATTTAAAGGTTAATAAAAATGATCAATATATTTAATTTTTATTATAGATTCCATTCTTCGTAAACGCGACAGCTGGAACAACCGTCATTGGTGCTTTTGACCCGATCGAAGAAATGGCGGACATTTGCGAACGTCACAATTGCTGGCTGCACGTTGATGTAAATATGATATTCCTTTTAAGTCTTTGGCCAGGTTTAGAAATTAATACTCATTTAATTTTACCAGACTGTATTTGTAATTTTTTGGAATTGAATATGTGAATTTCTGTTCCTTTTTTCAGGCTGCATGGGGAGGTGGCATTTTATTCTCAAGGAGGCATCGTCATCCAAGATTGCGAGGAATCGAAAGGTTGGTTTCTAGTTATTTTAATAATTATCAAATCTATTTAATAGTTTCACATATAAATTCTTGTTCAAAATACATAAAAATGTTTTCAACGATATTATCATTGTTTTATTTATTCGTGACTTATCAGAAAGTTTATAAAAAACATTGTCAACTACATAATATTCTTAAAAATTTCTAATAGGTTCATTCAAAATCATACTTTTTTTAAAATTACTTCTTTTGATTGGATAAGATTTTTTCTACAAGATAATATAATATTTTCAAGCGGATCACAGTTGACGTTCACTTTCTAAAAGAGAAGAGATGTACTATTATAATAAGCTATTTTTGATGACTTAATTGTGGAAAGAAAGGAAAAATTATTAACGAAACCACTGAGACCCTTAATCAAAAATAATATTTAGGTCTTAAAAATGTGTATTATTTAAAAAAAAAAATGGAATATTTTCGATTGAAGATTTTCCTTTTATTTTAAAATATGTTTTCGCCGAGGATTATAATATATTATTTAATATATTCACATTAATTTAAATAAACAAAATACTTTTGGTCATATTTGCACATCCGGGAATAAAGCTTAGTAATGTTTGTAAATGATTATTTTTGATAAGATATTGAAAATGAATATATTATACAAATACCGTCATCAGTTTGTCTTGACTATAATTAATTATTGTATAAACCAGAATAAATAATACTTTATAAGGTGTTGTATAACTTAAAACATTGTACTAAAACGTATCTTTTTAAATTGAGATTCGGAAATTCTGAGTAAAAATACGGTTAAGTAGGAAGGAGTCTACTTTAGAGGCGATAAGCCAAGTTCTTTCAAGGGATTTCCAAGGTTTTAGTTGTAGGGAGAAAGCTTTTAGCTATTTCGGTAGATTAGAAAAAATAAACGTATAATTTAAAACTTAAACAGCTTGTGTGAAACACCCCAGCTGATTTTCCAAAAGGAGATCTTTAAAAAAGTTGACCTGTCAACAGAGTAATTTAAGAATTATACAATAGGTTTATCTGTGAGTTTATCATTCTATGATTACTTAATTAAAAAAATAGTATTACAATTTAACCTTACTCGAATTTAAACTATTACTACAGTGCTATTAGGGTATCCAATCCCGGAGCCTTTTTCCAATCCCGGGATTTCGCAATTGATTAATTTTGAATCCCGGGATTGAGGTTTTCTCACCTTTTTTTTTTTAGCTCACCGAGGAATTTGAAATCTTGAATTTGCCAATTTCGTGTAATTTTTTGGGATTTGCTCAAAATTTCTCAATCCCGAAATCCCGGGATTGCGGCCTTCTCAATCCCGGAATTTCGGGATCAGAAAATTGAACGGGATCCCGAGATTGGATGCCCTAAGTGCTATATGTCCACATAGTAAATTAAATATTACATACCAGTCATAGAAATTAAATCAACAGGGATAAAATAATTATTTTAATAACTAAAGTTCTTTGATAATGTTACCTTGAATATAAAAATATAATAATGTCAATAAATGGCAATGTGTTTAGTGATCATTTAAAAAAAGCGTTATTAGTTATTGTATAATTAAAAACTATTTTTCGTAGATATTTTTTAAAAAAATATGACCAAGTTCGCTCAGTTTATTAAATATTGACTATAAAAGTTTTTTCATCACTTTGCAATATAATATCTCTCATGCGTGTTTGATTTAAAAAAATCATTTATGCTTTTTAAATAGTTTTTGTTACATTTTTGGTATAATGCCAACCTTAAACGTAATCGAAAAAAAAATGTGAAGGTAAGCTTTTCTCGTCTCAAAAGAAAAATAAAAGATCTCAATAATCACTCAGCAAAGCTTTCAAAAAATGATTGATATATATTACAAAATAGACTCAATAATCTGCAAGTTAAATATCCCTAACTTACTTAAGCTCTTTCATATTATTTTCAAATCCAAATACAGACAGTTTTTAAAAATCGATTTATAGATTTCTATCCGAAGGCATGGATGTCTCTGATATCTGATATTTCTTCTTACTCCTCCGATCCTATAAACGGGGCGTAGTGAGAGTGATTAGCAAACAACTATTCATATCTTAGCCCTGTTATTCTACTCCGTAATCTCTCCGCAAAAGAGATGTTGAGCAATTTAGTTACAATCATTTCTCGTAAGAAAAATTCTTTTGAGATAAACTCCATTGATAATCTATATGCTTCACATTAGGAACAAATATAGCTAAAAACAATTATCAATTTTCTCTATAAGAAAACAAATAGTGATATACGCTTCATGGATCTTTTTTGATAAATTGTCTAAAATTTATAAACTAAGTAAGCATCTGTGATTGCATAATAAATATTCTCTCCTGTTACGCATTTTTATTTGCCTATTTTCTTTTTCACCACTAAGTCTTTAAAATAGACCGGGCTATAAAATAAAAATACACCCTCTATTCAGTGGCAATCTTAAGCTATCTATAAACAAGGAAATATACTGCTCACATAAAAAAACCAGATGTTACAATTCCATTCATGAATTGTGGAAATTACTTTGTTAATTTTGTTTGAGCGACTCTAAGTTTTAAATTAACTAAATTTTAGAATTCTGAACATTTAAAAACAATCATAGATGCTACATAATTTTCAATTTCTCTATTATTTTCAATTCATCCAAATATTTTTCATAATCTTCAATTTTATGTTGAATATTTAATTGTATGGATAAATCATAAGAACGCATTATACATCCTAACTAAATTGATGAGTCTAAGCCAGGGACTGTTTTTTTGACATGTTTATTAGGTTTGATACAATTTGATTTAAATCTTTAACAAAATAGTGAAAACCTATGTAATTCTATAATGTTTTATTGAATATCTTTAAAATGACATTTATTAAGTTACAAAGTATTTAAATCATTTTTTAGGTATCACAGTTCAATGACGGCTGTGATATAATGAATACTTGCACACCATAATAAATTCAAACAAGCTACACAAAATAATTCGTTTACTATTTTTGAGAAAATTGATTTGGTTTATCCGTTTTCTTGAGTGGCATGGAAATTTTATCTCATTTATTATAAGGGCTTAGGCGGAGGTAATAGATTTTCCTTTAACATGCCTTGGTAAAAAAAATCAAGAGGCTTACCTCATCCGTTTTTAGTTAAGACTTTTTATAGAAAAAATAAGGTTTTTCATTATTAGTTACAACTAATTCAAATAAATTCTCTTACTTTTATTAAGATATTTAAAAATTATAAACATATAAAAATACATAGCATTACGTATAGGCAGTGTTTTCCAATCGTATGGCAACAACTTATCACTTGATTATTCCGAAAAAAAGGCTTAGCAACCAGTTATCTTAGAACTGTTCATATGTGTCATGCGAAGCTCATAAGCTCCACTCTAGTAATTAACATGGGTAAACAAATACTTAATTCCGAGAAGAAAACAGAAGAAAAGAAATTCTCAAAATGCACAATGCTATTATAATTATATATTTCATATTCAACTTAAACCCTAAATCGTCTGCTTATTATGCGTAGTGCTCGAAACAAATATTGTCAAAGTCAGGCATTTATATCAACTTTGCAAATTCTGTGGAAATCGGCGATTTATTTAAGCCATATTTACCCAATAAATTCGTTTGTCGTCATCAAACAGTTACGTTATCTAAATAATTTACTTTATTAAATATAAATAAATTAAAGAACTGGAACATAAAACACACGTATTGTTCTTACATTAAATATATTATTATATACCATCGGGGTTTACTGAAACAGTCAAAATAGTATCATTTATATAGGTTACTTGGTCACAGGTTCTAGTTGGAAAAATGTGTGATACGAACTCATTGATTATTCATGAGTCGGATTAATCAATTGGACTACAGATCACTACTAAGTGATTTGCAATAGACTTACCCAATGCTTTGTGGCCAAACTGAGCGAACTTCATATCATTTGTATACTCTATTATGAGTATAGAATCATCACTTATACTGGTTTTTTTTACAAGATCAATTTCATGAATATTCTTTATTTATCACTTTTAGGGTGTTCACTCTCAAAACTTGGTGGAAAGCCATTATATTAAAAAAAGACAATATTCCTTTGTACATACTTTATTTTAAATTTATTTATAACTGGTTTCGCTCTTGGTGAGCATCTTCAACTGATCAGTTAAGTACAAAGGAATATTGTCTTTTCTTAACTCTTTATTTATCCTTGATTTATTAACACATATTGAAAACAACATGAATCTGTTGGTGTTTTCTACGATTTAAAATATATTTGTAAGACATTGTTTGACTTTGCTTTTTCATAAAATAATTATTCTACCTTTGTTAGTTTTAATTTGAAAATTGGCTATTTTTGAGAGGGAGCATAAATGGATATAATACAACAAAATGAGAAGTCAAAGAACCAATTTACTTTGTGTAATTAAAATGAATATGTAAAATCTATAAAAACTGCTGCCTGTGTGGTCGAGTGGTCAACGTTGTTGGCTTCGGCTACGGAGGGCTCGGGTTCAAATCCCGGTACGGACAGTTTTTATTAATTGATTTTTCAATCGATTTATGAATTTCTGTTCAAAGGCATGGGTGTATGTGATGTCTTGAATTCCTCCCTCTCACCCATCCTATCCTACGAACAGGGCGTATCGAGAGCGATTAGCTTACCACTAATCCTGTCCTAGCCTCTATCTTTCTATCCCTACTCTCTTTGGAAAAAGAGAGGTTGAGCAACTGACTAACAAGCAGTTCTCGTAGAAACACTTCTGTTTAGATAAACTCCATTAGGAGTTCATATGCTCCACATTGGGAGCGGACATGGCTTAAAAAAAACTATTTTGAATCGTTATTCAAATGTTTATTTGCAAAAAACTATTTATTTCAAATATAAATATTTATTAGCAAAAAAGTCTGATCAGAGATCAATGCTAAAATTCAAAATTGAGTAAAATGTATTGAAGCTTTGAGTTTATCAACAAATCGATTGAAGAAAAGAATAAAATAAAAATAAATGCAATAAAACTTGTTTTATTCATTTGTACTGTTCAATAATTGTTTGCCGTGATAAAATTGATATATTTCGTTTGAAAATATAAACTTACAATTATAAAGTCATAAAAATGTCGTAAATTTCTAAATTTCGCATAAATAGTGACATTTCCATTATAAATTACTTCGACTCTACCAGACAGCTTAAAGCTCCGGGGCAAAGTGCATCAGGATTAATCCAAATTGCCATTTAATGTATGTAAGTAGTACGGTTCGCGTAGCAAGAGTTACAAGTTGTGAGAGAGGAACGCTAATGTATATCAGAACAGTTGACAGCTGCCTGCTGGCTGTATGGGAAAGTTCATTGCGCCACTCGACACAGCTTATAGCCGGTGTGCTACGACTGGCGTAGCAATGAAAATAAAAACACGAAAAACAACGTAGAGACGATGCGTTATTGAAATTAATTATAACTGCTTGAAATCTCGAACATATATTTCTAGCAAACATATCATTTTGACATAAACGAGAAATGTAGAATAGATATAATAACTACAAAATGTGTAAATAAAATTTCACTCTACTTACCTCAAATATCGAAAGAAAAGCTATCATTATTATAAATTATTATTTCTTTGTACTGTTTAGTTCTGTGGTAATAAGGTGATTAAAATAAATTGTTCATTTCTATCATAAACATCGAGAGATTATCTCATAATAACTAAATTATTTCGCCATGTCTTTAATTGTTTTTTTTTTTAAATTCATTTTTTAAAAAAAGTTTGATTAACTAGTTAATGAAATTCATCTCTTTTCAAAAACAACTTATAAAGTTGATAATTTAACGGATTTTTCATTATTAAAAATTTTCTGAATTTTGTTTTACGTGTGGGTGCGTGGTACAGAGTGTCGAAAACCGCGTCAGAATTCTCCCCTACATCTTTACCCTCGTGTAGCATATTGAAATAAACTAAAGTCAACATTACTTAAAGTAATCTGGGAGCTGCCGCTCGCACTAAACTCTTGCGTAAATAAGGGTCACCCTAATGTGCGAAAATGCTGAGTGGGTAGTGTAACAATTTGAAAATTCATAATTTATATTGTTGCATAAAAAACGGACCTAATACCAATATGCAGTACAATTTTTTTTTCAAAAAGATACCAGAACTCACTGCTTGTCAAGAGTTTTTTTCTAATCCGTGACCGTTCCCAATTTAATGCATATGGCTTTCTAATGGCTTCCTATCTGAACAGAACCTTTTTTACGAAAGCTGCTTGTAATTCAGTTTCTCAACCTTTTTTCCCCCGAAGATAGTAGGAATAAAACGATAGAATTAAGACAAGACTAGTGGTTAACTAACCACTCTTGCTTTGCTTCGTACTGTGACGCAACCACATTGACAAATGCACTATGGACCTGGCTGTTAGGAAAATGTTTTGTAAATAAGAGATTTTTGCAAAACAAAACAATATATAAAGCATGAGACACCTGATTCTTGTCATAGAGTAAGTCTATAGACCTTTTTTACACATTACAGTCAAAAAAGACTGAAGATAGAAAAAAACCGGTAATATTTTCCATGAAAACAAAATCAATAGTTTTTAAAGCAAAATAAGTTTATTTTATTTTAGCTAAAATAATCCTGTCCGGAATGTATTTTTAAAAAATAGTATAATTATTTCATACTATAATATTTTGTCATTTTTTTCTAATGAATGATAATAAATTGGCGAAAATTGGCTCAGCTTAAAATAAATTTCCTTCCTTAAATCTAATCTCAATCGACTCTACCGCAGGCCTTCTTAAACCTCTATTGGATATCCCGCAAGCAGATAAAACTGCCAGCCCTTCGTTGTAAATCCCTCTATCCCTAAACCTATTGAAATGCTAATTTTTTATCACCCGACCCTAAATAAATTCACACATTCTGTAGGGCTTATAAACCATTAAGTCGCCGATTTTGAGAGCTTGATGTATCTGTTATGAGATTCTTTTTGTGTGTTTAGTGTGTGGTGAGAGTGGACAGAGAAATTTTAAACGTTGATGAATATCGATCACATTTACGGATATGGCGTGCATCTTTCTTTACTCACATATTCTGACATGGATATTTTACAATAACGACCTAAAATAGTTTCTTAAATACAAGAGTTACGTTGTGGATTGTATTGTTGATTCTCAGAACATTGGATTGTACAGTCTATATTATTGACAATATAAACATGCAGCACGGTTCCAGGATTGATTACGTCAGTTCGCTATCAAGCTCTTCAAACTTGGCTAGATAGAAGAAAGTAATGCTTATGCAACCTGATGCAAGATGATGATCGTATTTTCTGGAATAGAAATCTTATACCTTTTGAACGGGAAAAATTAATCAAGTCGGCCAAATCACAGACTACGCTGACTTGGTAGCTGCTAATACAAATTTCTTAGCTTTTAGTAAATTCAAGGCGTCCTACGAAAATAGAATACAAAACCATTATGAATACCTCCGGAGATATTTTATAGGAAATTAAGTGCGAGACTCACACACGAGACAGTCTTAGCACAAAATTAAAAAAACGTTTTACGTTCATTACGCTACGGGACAATTCTACTAAGCCTGAATGTAAAGATATGGTGTAAGGTGGTGGTAACAACCATATTGCAGGTTCCAGGCTGTCAGTTGTATTTAAACTATTTTAAATATACAGGAAAAGGAGCGCTAGGATGTGCCAACTAGTCTTCATAACTCTTTCCAATGTAAAGTTTTAGCATGTCGAGTATTTGGATTTATGAAAAAACAACACGAAAATATCGTGTTTCTATATGTTAAATAGAGTTGTTTTTGTTTTTTAATTATAATGGCTACTACAAACCCGTTCCGCTGAAATCGAATACATATTGAGATTAACTTTTTTAATAAAAAAAAACAATGTTTGAGATTCCGGCAAGGCCGTTATTAAAATTGTGAACAATATTTTAAATTTAAGCTTTAATGTTCAAATAAGTTGACAAAGTTTCGCAAATATCCTTTTTTACCAAAAATGTTTAATTAAATTTATTTCGTACCCCTGTTGGATACTCGTTTAAAGTGCCACAACCATATTGGAGTAGGGGTCCCGGATGATTAATTGAAGGTAATTAAAAACAGAAGCCCCCATTTTCGTTTTCAATTGCCCGTTTCAACCAGACGGGAACCGCGAGATTTATTTTAAAAGAAACGGGGCGTGGAACAATATTAATTGCGGCTCAACTCAGTCTAATTTCGTATATTTATTTGGATTAATTTATTATTTACTGCTTTTGTAATATTATGTCAAACTGAATCGTCAAAATGATCTAGGGGCCAATAAAAGTTTATGATAAGCTTTTAAGTATCGATTTTTCAACTCACTTACAATTTTTTTCAATAATTTATACAATAGAACAAAATTCTTGTTGGAACAATAATAATTGAATGAATAAATCATTTGTAGACAACATTCTGTCTAGTAGTAAACGCTATTTTCTGCGATTAAGTTCCGATGAAGTCAATATCAAATTTAACTTTGAGATCTGGTGATTTGTGATTTCTTTTCTCCTCGAGTTGATTTAGAGTGGCTTGGAATAAATTCTCATTTCAGTTTTAATAACAATATGATTTCTAAATATCACATTGGCTATTAGTAGTAATGCCAGATATTTTTTTTATCAAAAAAAATAACATTTGCATCAAATTGCTGACAATAAAAAAATATTGGTTTAATTTTCTTCATATCTCATACTTAATATATTTTTTATTAACCCCTTTATTAATACGAAATGCGTTGATTAGTTTTTCTTAATTGATTTTTTTTCATATTTAATTAATAATGATTTTCATATATTTTATAGCATCAAGTAAGGCATCCAATCCCGGGATCCGGGATCCCGTTCAATTTTCTGATCCCGAAATTCCGGGATTGAGATGGCCGCGATCCCGGGATTTCGGGATTGAGAATTTTTGAGCAAATTCTCGAAATTTACACGAAATTGGCAAATTGAAGATTTCAAATTCCTCGGTGAGCTATAAAAAAAAAACGAGTTTTTGTGAGATTCTGGGAAAAAGTATACCAAATCGGGGATTTCAAATTCCTCGGTGAGCTAAAAAAAAAAAAAAAACGAGTTTCTGTGAGATTCTGGGAAAAAGTATACCAAATCGGAGATTTCAAATTCCTCGGTGAGCTAAAAAAAAAAAAAACGAGTTTCTGTGAGATTTCGGGAAAAAGTATTGCAAATTGAGGATTTCAAATTCCTCGGTGAGAAAATCTCAATCCCGGGATTCAAAATAAATCAATCCCGAAATCCCGGGATTGGAAAAAGGCTTCGGGATTGGATACCCTAGCATCAAGGCATAAAGTAATTTATAAAAAAATGTATTTATTTATAAAATTAAATTAAAACAAACAAGTTGATCTATAAATTATAATCAAATATCCTCAAACCGTAAATGTTCCACCATTTACACGTAGCAATAAAATGTGCAAAATGTCAGAAGCAAAATAAGTCAGAAACAAACATATGAAATCACTCTACTACATGTGTATCTAAAAAAAATACTGTGATGTTATTGTTCATACATAGTATTTGTAGGTAAAATATAATCTACGCTAAAAGTGCCAAAAATATTCAATGCCATTACAAAAATTCTTTACCTATGGGATTTAATATTTTAAAATTGCCTCAAATAAATACAAAACAAACCGATAGCCGAAACATATTTCCATTAAAAAAATCGATTAACAATTCTGCTGTTTGAGCACAAAGTCTTTATGAATAATTTGAAAAAATAATAGTACATATAAAACACCCTAGCCTTCATAGCAGTGAAGGGATAAAATAATGTAAACATACTCGGTTACTGAACAAACACTGATAACCAAATTCACCTTTGTTTACTTGTCAACTTATTCAAAAGTGACAAATAATATTCAAATTATTCAACCTAATATTTAAATTATAATATATATCACTCGTGTTTTGCAACATAGTCTAGTGGATAAGAATGTTTAGATCAAGGCTTCCTTGGATTAATATTTGCGTATGCATACATACTTTTCCATGCTATTAAATACCTATATTGATTAATTTCTAATGTTACCCTCTTCTGAAAAATAGCATGTGAAGTGATTGACTAACGCAAAAATTTTTGAACTCTTCGTTCTATTTGTACCTTTACCGGAAACGGAAGATTGGTAACTTACTTTAAACTTCAAACATTTTTTAAGATATAATATTGAGTTTTAATTCTTAATAAGTAAATAATATACACTTAACTCTAAGTATCGGACAATGTAAATTAATAAAACAATGTGTATATAGATATAAACTTTTCTCGTGCAGCATTTCATGTAAATTAGAAAGAACATATCAACCAAATCAAATTACCTTAGCAGAAGGGTTAATGATTTAGAGAATTTGTTTAAATAAGTAATTTTGATCATAATAAAATCGTACAATTGGTATTTTCATTTCAAAAAAATATTTCATATTTGAGTAGTTTTAAAATACATGGATTAACCGGAAATTATCGTTTTTTCTACTCTATCTGATCCTACAAAAATTGTGTATGAAAAAAGGCTATGCAACATTAAGACTTTTCCTAACTTGGTGTGCACACAATCACTCGTCATTTTTCATGGAGAATATACCGTTTTAAAACCAGTTCTTGTTTTATTACTTCTGTCAAAACACTCTTCTGTTCTTTTGATAAGAGTGTGTTTGATTTTAAAAAACGTCGAAAATGAAAGGGAAAACTTGCACAGATAATTAAACGGGAAAACTTCACCGCGTCTGGCTTCAGTAAAAATACTTCGTATGCAATAATTACAGTTTTAACACTTCATGAAACATTAACGAAAACCTCTCTTTACACGATACAATATTTAAAAAAAGTTTATGAATAGGTAAGATATACTACAAAGTTTATTCTTATTTTTTAACAACGTTAATTTGTTGTAACTATTGCATATTAAATTCATCGATTGTCACTCCTTTTTCAAAACTACATGTATTTTGAATTGCTATGCTAACTTTCCGAATGTAACTTTTATCTACAAAAATTTTTAATAGGCTTGATTTTAAAAACATTTTTAATAATATGATTTTTTTATATTCTTTTCAGAGCTGACTCCGTTACGTGGAACCCTCACAAGTTGATGGGAACGTTGTTGCAGTGTTCCACCATCCACTTCAAAGAAGATGTAAGTTTTTTTTCTGTACCAGCTAAAAATAATATTTTCCAATATACATTGACATTCAACACGCAAAATATCCAGTTATTTCTTCCAAAATTTGTTACAATATTTATAAGTTTAATCATTTACCATCCAGGATTACCATCAAGAAATGTTTTTATAGTCTTTCAGGAATATTATATTTGATCTCCTAATATTTAGCTACAGTAAACAATAACATATATTTTCATCCACCTATCTCATCATGATATATTATCATTTAATTGATTACCCGGATTTGCTTATCAATATTTAATCATTAGCCAAAAAAATCAGGTTTATAATCTAACTTAATATTATCAGTAATAAATATTTTTTCGGAAAGTGAATATTTAGGTAGGGAAATAGACAATAATAAGGAGTTGATTATTCTTCATATTGTGTGTGTATACTTTATTGATTCGAAATTTGAATAATGAAGAGGGCGTTCTTTAGGACGGACGTGATTGATTGAACCCAGGCCGCAGATGGCGGGAAAAAAGATAGGTCGACGGTATGTATAGCAAAAGCTAGATTGCTATCTTTTAAACGTAGAAAAACCTGAAAGACTTACTTAGAAGCAACAAAAAGTAATGTTTGACTTAAATTATGCGCTTTTCAAATATACTTCTTATTAAATATCTTATTACCATTAAATAATAATACGTAGATTGCATAAATATAATATAACAAACAGAATAGCCATATAAATTATCATCATAAGCTTTTCTTTCAGTATTATTAGACTTGAGTGCAATGTTGATTATTCCAAAATAATGAACATGATTTGCCAAAATATTATTCAAAAAAAAAACTCAAAATGAGATATGGGAAAAATATGTCTATTAGCAATAGACAATTTCTTCGCTTCGCACAAAAGAAGAACCAAAACTAAGCTGCGTTAAAATACACTGGGATAAAATAAAATACTACAATTTATAAAATAAATTCGGGTACATTCCATAGTTATTCTCGTCACAGAACATTTTTTTTACCGCTGAATATTCGGACAGGGTTTTTTTTTATTTTTCCGAGAGCGGTCTGCTTTTGAAAAAAAAATACCATAATTTTACTATGTATGCCAATTGCCAATGATTCTCAAAGAGTATAAAACCTCTCTTTTTAATGGAATATTTCAGGAGATTACTTAATTAAAGAACAATCACAATAGCCATACATCAAAAAGTGTACACTCGACACGAACGGAGTATATTTTGCTTTCGAAATTAACGTTAAATCAATCGAAACATTTTTTTATAAACCTATTATTTATAATTTATATTAACTTTACATTTCCGCTCCTAAAGTAGAGCATATGTGGCTTCTTAATTGGGGTATCTCAAGATATGTTCTTTTTAGAGAACTGTTTATTACTCAACGTATATTTTTCGAATAGAGAACGGATAAAACTACTGGTTAAATAATCACTCTCGCTACGACCCGCTAATTTTTAGAATTGTTAAATGGTGGGTTTCTCAAATCACAAACACCCATGCCTACGAACTGAAATCGATAAATCGATTGAAAACATGCCGGTCGTACTGGGACTCGAACCCGTAAGATCGGTTTCTAAAATCAAAAACGTTGACCACTACGCCACGGACTTACGGGAGCTTTTCTATTTATTTGTTTAAACTTTTTTAAACCATGTCCGCAATATATGGACTCCTAATGGAGTTCATCTCAACAGAAGTGTTTCTACGAGAACTGCTTGTTACTCAGTTGCTCGACCTCTCTTTTTTCAAAGAGAGTAGGGATAGAAGGATAGGGCTAGGACGGGATTAGTGGTAAGCTAATCGCTCTCGATACGCCCCGTTCATAGGATAGGATAAGTGAGAGGGGGGAATTCAAGACATCACATACATCCATGCCTTTGAACAGAAATTCATAAATCGGTTGAAAAAACAATTTATAAAACTATCCGTACCGGGATTTGAACCCGGGCCCTTCGTAGCCGAAGCCAACAACGTTGACCACTCGACCACACAGGCGCCTTAAATTTGGTTAAACTTTTAATATATGTATATTCAATGATATTAAAAATGTATAATAAAAATACATGTGCTAATTCGTCATTGAATAACATGAGAACACACCTTCATATTTTTGAGGTTGATATTACAAGTTTCTGATTGCATTATAAATATCAGTAATTGAAGGTATTTTTTTTCCTATCGTCAGATTCCGTAAATCTAACCGATTTCCCATGGCGATTAAAAACGCATAATAGGTAGGTACATGCTTGTAATATTTTGAGAAGCTCGTGGTCATCCGTCGCATATGGCGCACAACGCCATCTTGTTTTGGCGGGAGGGAACATTCTTTGAGAGGGAGAATTGACATGAGACGTGGAGGGTTGCCAGTTTAATTAAATTCCTGAAAGCTGTTTTGGCATTCGTCTTATAGCATATGTTGCCAATTCGTTTGCTACAATAGATAAGGGTATCCAAATTTGCAACAGATTATAACAAAAAAAAATCTATATATTTCTATATTTACTGTGTAACAACTATCTTAGATCATATTATACTTAAACTATATTTCTCTGTCAAGCGGAAACATGATTACTATTTTAAAAAAAAAACAGTCATCAAGTTGTTTCAACAATGGTAGTAAATGTTTTGCTAAGCCTATGCTATGTTAATTCCATGTTAGTAAAAAAGACACGTTTGCCAACAATACGTTAAAAGCTATAAAACTTTTCTCGTGACTAACAAAACAACAATCATGTCTCACTTTTTAAAAACACCGATGAATCTACAATCTTTTTACATTGTAAATTTTAATAAGCGAAAAGGGGAATGTCTGAAATATGTGCTCGTTGCACAATCGGAATTTTCTAAATGAAAACTAACATACCGTGAAATAATAGGGGATGAGTGTTCAACGCATTCCTTTAGGCATCTATACTATACGTATATTTTCAACGCAATTTCTGGAATTTTTTACGTTAGAGTAAAATATATTTAACCGTATAAACGAAAAATCAAAAGAATAATTCTACTGCAAGAGTTTGATATCACATTGTAAAATAAAGCCGTTCTTAATTAAGCTGTTCTCTGCCCATCTTGTATATATTTGGAATCAATAGGTCGACTTCTCACGCCTGCGGCGTATATATAAACTTTATTTTTCAAATTAAATTTTATTATCATAACTGCCTAATTATTATTAGAAAATTCTGCCGTGAGAGAATAATTCGCGCTTGGCGACTAGCTGGACAGGAATTTGGAATCCCTGATTTTCGAGTTATTTGCAAAATATCACGTAAAATAAAATTATATATCAAAAATTGAATTCAAAATATACAGGTTATAAATTAATAAGCTTTTTTTGAAGCTCCTAAAATTCAGAGATCCCAAACGTACGTCTTATGAGCTGAAATGGCAATCTTCCACTGATTAACTAATATATTATTACGCGATCATCTGTTTAATAAATAAATTTAAAAAAATACAATTTTATTTTCTAATTTATAATCTTTTCGTTAATTTAGTTCAATTAACTTATCAAGCACTAAAATTAAGCACATTCAAAATTATCGCCAGTTTCTATAATACTTTCAGTAGAAAGTGTTCATAATAAGATGATAGCTGTTTTTAAATTATTTTTTTATTCATATTGTGAAAATGCAACTAAATAATCGCTGCAGGCATTTTTCCGTAGCATCAGGTATCATTACTGGATAAGCAAAGTGAAACAAATAATAATTTTTAATTTAGTCATAAGAATAAAAATAATAAAACATTTTTAGTACTTTTTCCACATAAAATTTATTAGATCAGGACCGGTTTCGCTCATGATGAGCATTGTCAACTGATAAGAAAAAACAATAAAACAGTGATATTTATACAAAAGTTAAGTGATAAAAACAAGGTATGACAAACAATTGGTATTACAACCTAGCAAAAGAATTGAAGTAAAATACAAGGAAAATAAACTATAAATAAAAAGTTGAAGACCACTTAGCAATGAAACTATTATGACAAAAACCAATTAGGTATGAATTATCATTACCAAAGTAAAAACCAACAATTAGTGTATATAATAAATAATCTTAATGTCTGTCAACCAAATTGAGTTTGGAAAATCCAGTAGAGTTTAATCCCGCAAAATTGATTCCTGCGAAAAGAATAAAGATAGTTTATAGTTTATTTTCCTTGTATTTTACTTCAATTCTTTTGCTAGGTTGTAATACCAATTGTTTGTCATACCTTGTTTTTATCACTTAACTTTTGTATAAATATCACTGTTTTATTGTTTTTTCTTATCAGTTGACAATGCTCATCATGAGCGAAACCGGTCCTGATCTAATAAATTTTATGTGGAAAAAGTACTAAAAATGTTTTATTATTTTTATTATAATGCCATTCCACCAAGTATTGACAGTGAACACCTTAAAAGTGATAGTCATAAGAAGATGGAAAGACTTTAACCCTGAACCTAACCTAATCTTTTTCAGTATTGACTTCATCTTCATGTTCATTTTACCGATATTAAGGACACAGCGCAATTTTTAATTTTAATATACAATATTTCAACAAGGCGTGCTTAAATTATTCAGCCTTATTATGATGATTGCATTTTTCCACTGCTGAATCATTTAATAAGCACACTGCTGGCCATAAGCATCATATGTATATTTTTTTATATGTACATATTAGGTTGAACAGCGCTTGCATTCTGCCGGTACTGCTTTACGGTTGCGAATCATGGCACCTGACGAAGGCTCAGAAAAACCATATACTGAGCTTCGAGAACAGATGCTTACGTCGGATAATGGGGGTGAGGTGGTTTGATTTTGGGAGATAAGGGAGCGTACAAGACAGCGTCCCGTCACGTCAGTGGTTTTGGAGAGACGTTGGAACTGGCTGGGTCACGTGCTGCGGATGCCTCCGGAAAGCCTCAATCCTGCCTGCCTCTTCTTTCGACAGGTGGGATTCCGGCTTCTTGGACGTCCGGCGGAACTAAGGGATGCTGGCATGTCATGGGAGGAAGCAAAGCAATTGGCGGGAGACAGGAAAACATGGAGGTGCCGCGTGGCGGCCATATGCTCCACATAGGGAGCGGACATGGCCAAAGAAGAAGACATATTAGGTACTAACAAATTCATTGAATATTTTCAGGGCCTCCTGATTAGCTGCAACCAAATGTCAGCTGAATACCTCTTCATGACTGACAAACTGTACGATGTTCAGTATGACACCGGAGACAAGGTTATCCAATGCGGAAGACACAACGACATCTTCAAGTTGTGGCTGCAGTGGAGGGCTAAGGTATGCATGATTTATCTAACCAGATTGTATTATCAAACATTAACGTTAAAGTGCTCAGAAACAGTTTGTACTAAGTAAATTATTTCATATAAATTTACAGGGCACTCAAGGTTTTGAACGGCTCATGGATCGGCTGATGGAATTGACAGACTACATGGTGAGCAGAATAAAAGCACAGCCTGACAAGTTCTACCTCATCCTGGAACCTGAGCTGGTGAATGTCTGCTTCTGGTACGTGCCTAAGAGACTCCGAGGGCAGCGACACGACTCTAGGCGAGAGGAAGAACTTGGAAAGGTAACATTGCTTTTATTATAACTCATACTAAGCTATTGCTTTACAGAAATATATGGCTCTACAAACAGCAATAGGTCGTTATCTGAATACTTGTATTAGTTGGTTACGGTACATTTCTATTAGTTGAGAAATATTTAACTTAAACCGACTTACACAAAAGAAATATATTATTTTGTAAATGGATAAAATAATCAACCACTCATGTGTAAGTATATGGCAGGGGTGGAACCTTTTCTTCTCTAAAGGCCGAATTTATTTTTCTGATTTGACATAATACCGCAGTAAACATTGACTAGAGAATCTTTGGTCCGAAACAGAAATTTACGGTCGGAATATGTCAGGAATTTACGAATTTACATAAATTTACAGAATTGGCCAGAAGGCCGCACTAGAGTAGCCAAAAGGCCGCAGGTTCCCCACGCCTGGTATAACATATAATAGTTTCTGAATACATCTCTAAATATATAGGTTTTAAAACAGCAGTGTGTACAAAGAAAAAGGTGAGTTTATTGAACTAAAGATTTCATTGTAAATCTTTTTAAATAAGTTTGTACAAAAATCCAACAGATACCGGTAGTAGAACTAATATTATAGACAGTGCTTTTTTCAGAGCAGTGAATTGTTTCGATGCTAATACTAAACTTATATAACTAAGTATAATTATTTCTGCTTTTCAGATTTGCCCTATCATCAAGGGTAGAATGATGCAGTCAGGAACAATGATGGTGGGTTACCAACCTGATGACCGACGTCCTAATTTCTTTAGGAACATCATATCCTCAGCGGCGGTCACAGAAAAAGACGTCGACTTCCTACTTAACGAGATGGACAGACTCGGCAACGACCTGTAAATTTAAACAAATTTCAACATCATTCATCATCCATTTAATTTTGATTTCCAGGAACAACTGATTGTTCTCGTCTAAAATAATCACAGTCTACCTAATTTTATCTCATTATATGTGATGATATAATCGAATTATAATACTATCCAAAGCGTATGAAAAAATAGCACAATATTATGTTTTAAATTATAAATTATTGTTGTGAAAATGAATCAATAAATACTGCACTTTAAGCACCCGTTATGCACTTTCAATAATATTTATTTCAAATGTTACAATGCACTAAGAAACGTTTGGTATATTAAATGTTTTCTTACACTTATCACAAAACTGTACGTTTATAAGATATTCGAAACGCAAAATATATTGAAAAAAGAACTAAAGAATAATGTGCTACATTTATTAAAACTTTCCTTCAATTGATTTCAATCATCATAAATTTGTTGATTGTTGTTAGCCTCTTTGTAATAAAATGAGGTTATGTTTCCTTGAATAATAATATTGATGTTCTCGAAATATCTGTTCCTTTCAAATGAATATATTAAAAATGTTACTCAATAAATGTTGTTTCATATTATACTTATTATCCATGACACATGTTATATGGCGTCTATAAACGTATATAAACAATTGTCTAACAATAAACAGCTTTTCATGTGTCTAAATTAACTAAATGTATCCTTTTGAAATGAATGTATGTTTGGGTACACGTAGTAGTTATAGTAACTATAAACACAGAAATTACAATGTATTCTTTAGGATTAATATAAAGTATTAGAATTGCCAAATGAGTGTTGAATAGTTTTTAAAGAGGAGCTGTAGTTGCCATCAAAATCATATCAAATGAGAAATTGTTACATGTATAATGGAGACTATTTTTTCTACCACACACATACTGTCTTGTATTGGAAATAATAATCATTCAACAGATGGCGCAGATATCAATTCCTATGACAGATTTAACTATCAAATTTATGTAACAAGTTATAACATTTCATCATATCGTGCCTCATATTATCTTTTCAACTAAATGAACTGTGACAGTATTGTGTGTGGTTCTATATGTAAATAAAACTATTATAGAGCTATATTTAATGTTATTTTATAGAGGTTTGTATTTATTTGTCAGTATAACAAGAAAACAGTCAGTATTTTAAATATTCAAAAAAATTTCACTTGAATATACCGACAATTTATCAATAAATATACTGAGAAAATAAATAGATGTCTCTTATAGATTGTTGATGTGTTGGCCTATTTACAGAATGAGGAATTGCCATTATTAAAAAAATATATTTAAATTGGTAATTATAAGAAAAAATAAATAGATATTTTTTAGATTTATTTTGCTTCAGAGTTTATATGATGTGTACTTTCGCTGGTGTTCAAGGGATATGATGGTACCGAAAAATTATTACATCTTATTTTTACTTTTTAAAATATAAATCCTGCCATCTATGAATGAATGATTAAAACATTTTGGTAAGGTGAGAATATGATTCTCAAAAAAAATAGTATTTATAGTTCATCATATTCAGTGACGGATTAAGCAATTGAGAGTCTCCAGGCCCAATACGATTCAGAGTCCCTGTTTTTCAGATAATAAGATTCCATATAAATATAATATTCTCTGTTTTGATACTCCTAAGTTTCGGAGGCCCCGATCGCTCACCTCGTGCACTTATGGGGTAATCCGCCGCTGATAATATTATTTTTCTTGCAATCTAATAATATCTCTATGGACACCGTATTTTAAGTATTAGAAGGTATTATTTGATTATTATTAAAGTTGGTTGGGTAAATCGAATGTTTTAAATTCTAATTGATTAGTTTAATAATATCTTCATTTGTCGATCGATGAAGAAACAACATCACTATTTATGTCTCCCATTTTGCCAATTATCAATGTATTATGTAAAGAAATGAATTTTATACGAAACAATTACGTCAGATGCGAACGTCATTTCACAATATCTGACTTTTGTGTGGAAAACAAAGATAGTGGCCGACTTAACTTGAATATATACTGCCTGAGCTATTCCACAGCTATATCGTACTCAATAAATGGCTTTGACAAATATTTGCGAGTTGCAAAAAACAATATATGTTTTCTATTGAATATGTTAAGCTATAAAATATTCTGAAAAATCAAAAGTTATTTTCAAAAATAAGTTAACTTTGTCTTTATCTTTGAATTCCATTCATAGTTTCCATCTGGGCTTTAGTTTTTTTACTGAATTAGAAGCAAATAGATGTGATTGTGTAAGAGATGTGAGATAATAATATGTAATTCATAATTTGTCTTAGTATGTTTTCGTGTAATTTGCTATCGAAAGAATGTAAAAAAAATCAAACGCTTTATATTTTTTTGTATTGCTTATTTTGATTCGTAAAAATTATGGAGCTTTCAAATCATAATATTATATATGCTATAAAAAATAGCATTAGGATTTTAAAAGCAGTTTGGAAATGTGTGAGTGATTATGTGTGTATTTATTTTTTTGGTTCCTAGAGCACTGTCATTTATTCAATAAAATTATGTATTATTTCTTTTAAGTGAGTGCTTTTATTGTATTAGGTATATTTAAACTCAATAATACAAATGATAAACGTGACATACCACTGAAATGATCATGTAATACAATATTAATAATATGTTTAAATGTTTGTAATGGGAATGTTCAATGACTACTCACATTATTTATTAATTAAAGGATATTGGATCTCTAAAATTATGTACGAAACCGTGTGTAAAAATTATTTGACTCAAAGGTTGTGAGTAATTTCATAAACTTTTACTTGTTTTTAACGGGTTATGAAAGAATATTTTAATCTGAACATTCCCATTTAAGCAAGATTTGTTAAACAAAGCCGGTATATAGTCTATTATATATATATTTGATTAAATTATGTATCTATTTTGCACCATATGCATAAATGTTATTGTATGTATTGCTTATATAAAATATATATCAGAGGACAAAATATTTTGCAGAATTATTTTTCTCATACACTTATTTACTTGTCTAGAAGATTATATTTTGAAAAGATTTTTTATGATTCAGGAAAGCACATTTATTTATATATAATATTTGGAAGCTACTTTCTGACAATTCATTTTGAAAATAAAATCAAAATTAAAGCTGGTATCTACGTAAGCAGTAAGCCTAGCTTCTTTAAAAGACATTTTGTGTCACGTCTATTAATCAGCAAGTGAAATAGCAAAACTATCAATCTTGATTTTAATTTTACAGAAAATATATTACATATTTCAAGTGGTTATATTTGCTTATTGGTCTTTAATAAACACCCATATTGGGTAAAATTATTGATTATTATTATAGTGCGAAGCGTCTGAATACAGATGATATAAATGATGACATTTCAAGGAGTCAGGCATTATATTATGTTTATCTATTGGTGATACTTTTTCAATATACATATTTCATAGATATTATATCAATTTGGATTGAAGAAAAAACTCCTATATATTCATCAAAAAGGATTACAGTGTTAACTCAGATTTATTGAATGTTCGCTAATTGTTTTATCTTTTGTAAATAATGACTTTTCAATATGCCTAGCATTATTTTATTATTCACAGCATGGTGTTGCACCAAACTGCATAAAAGCATAAAAAAAATCTAGATGTCTATTTATCAGAACACAATCTTCAAAAAATTATCATTATAACTTTCAAAATATATCATAGATGTCTATAACTAACCTTTGAATCACAAAAGTCAAAATACCAACTAAATAATATATTATTATGTGTTGAGTTTGCGTCATTAATATTTATTAATAATTGCTGAAAGTCTCATCAGATATTTGAAATGTATATGTTACGAACAGTGTACAATAGTCATGTGTAGTCGCGCAATAACTCATAATAGTAAATTAACACTAACTTAAAAATAAATATTTATTGCAATTAGCATAGGAATTAATTAACTACGATGTGTAATTTCATATGTCTCCTCTTATTTAAATTGTATCTAAACGACTTGTTTGATTATTTTTATTTCATATATATTAGTATCTCATTATTTTTGAGCTATTGTAACTGTGTTTTTATGTTGAACCTGCGTTTTCCAAGCGGCGTATTAGATAGAGAACGATTAAAAATAACGTTAAATGGTGGCAGAAGTTTAGTCGATGGTAAGATTTCATTTCCTATTCAATAAAGTTAAGACATCATAACTAGAATCAGAATTTTAAAATTTAACTAATAAATAAAATTATTGTTTATAATTATTTTTGAATATCTTTGGAATTGAAGCTATTTTTGGAAATCAAAGTTCTAAATTTGTAGTAATCAGGTCATTTTAGACATCATAAATTATATTCTATGAATATTTTATCAAAGATCAACTGCATTTTAAAATTATGATTTGTATTACTGATTATGATCATCAACTTTTAACATATATTTGTTCGGTATCCAATTAGGGAATACTTTTATTTCAAAACATTCCTAAATTCATAATTAAATTTAAATAATGTCAAACCAAACAAAAATATCATACGTTTAAGATGTTGCCTTCTCTTCTAACCGTTGACTGATTTTTGTAAATTGTAACCAGACATTTAAAACTTTTCTTCAAAGATACTATTAGAGTTTGACTTTTCTTAAAACGTGAGGAATAATACGAGTAGAATCTAAAAATGCATTTAAATCAGTTTACCACAGCATTATCAGAACGTTTGTAAGCAATTCGCACTATTGTTCCTCTGAATTACTTTATCATTTCCTTCTACTCTATGTGTTCTTTTATTCAAATTATTTAATACTCTCTTGTTTTAATAGGTAATTAATAAATAACGATCTATTGTTAATACGTATGACTTCCTTATTTATTGGATTAAGTAATGGTTCGATTGAAGCCTTTAGTAAAGAGAACTTCTAAATAATGTATTTATCAAATGAATTTGATTGTTTGTATTTAAAATAATTAAATGTAAACAGCACTCATCACAACGTCTTCCATAATGTTTAACAAAATTTGTAAGTTATCAATAGCATAGATATATAATAAATAATAACGTAGTAAAATAGAATAACATGTTAAATTTTAACGAATTAATTCTATCGGTCTTAATTTAAACATTATTTTATTATTATTTATGGAAAAAAAATGTCTATTTTTACCACTACAACAATAATTGAACTCAACATATTTATGAGGAAAAGAAAAGATCATATTCATGCATTCCTAATGACTTGTTATATTAATACAGTGGTAACCTTTACTATAATATAGTCTTGGTTCTAACAAATGTCAATATATCTTAATTTTGCTTGATGAGGGAGTCGGGTGCTTAAAGTTAAATTAAAACACTCTTGTCTAATCGAATCACATTCAGATAAAGTGTGAGCATACACTGCTATGAATGACTAATGTACTCATTGTTTGTTTTACTTGAGGAATACAGTGATACAGATTGATGGGCGAAAATAGCAACATTCACCACAATCTGTAAATAGCTGCTAACTGGACGTTAGCGTAACCCAGTTCTGAAATATTTTTAAAAAAATTGAAACTCACATCATGCTTACGAGCTAAAGTTGCCGACCGCTTTATTAATATTTCAATGAAACATGAAAGCGTGAAAGAATCTTTGCAAAAGAAATAATTTAAAAAAATGATCATATTGCATTTGTTCATAATAATAAAATTCCGAATATTATTTACAGTGATAAAAATTAAATTATCAAGATATTGACTTTAAATGATATTTATTATTAAATTTTAATAAGTGATTTCAACTCAGATTGTTTTATATTATATTTTCTATTTGATATTGAAAAACAATAAAGTAAAAATACTACAGATTATACTTGTAATATTTAGGTGATCGTATAGTATTTTATAAATGTACTTAAAAAGTTAGGGCGCTAATTAGCCACATAGAAAATAATAATCACTGTGAAACAGATGTAAGTCTGCATAGTAAGAAAATATTTCCATCGCTGGCAGAATGATATACCAGTGTGTCACCTTGTTAGACCTTATTGTTGATTATTTTAACGGCTTTATTTAGGGATAGTTTTGTTGCCAGAAACTGATTGTAATGAATGTTGCAATGATTGTGAACATTAAATAAATAAATTATTGAACCCTAACCAATTACTGTTATTATTTACCTTCCAAACCTTACGATCGGTTGCAATACAGGGGATTCTCGTAGCTTATTTCAGCATTCTGAGGTCATGCCGTGCTTAATCAATAAATTTTGCTCGTCTATTACTCTACGAGGGCTTTAAATTTTCCTGAAGAAATGGTCACTGTAATGAACTTCATTATCAAGGTAACTTACAGCATCTTCACTTAACTTAACTTCACTTCACTTAACTAACAAACCTCATTATCATGACAAGGCTCACTGGCTTTCTAGAAGAAATGTACTACATATAGCGCTTTGCTGCATCTTTAGATGAAATAAAATAAAATCGGTCACGCTCGATGGTCAATAAAAATGAGCATTACCATATAGTCAAGCAGGGTTTCTATGCAACGAGTTTGTGTTTTTTAATTTGTATAAAATAATGTAATAAAATACAAAGATGAATGCAAGATTACTGGAAAAAGGTGTCATATCGCGACCCGAGTACTACAAAGTTCTATGTGAAAAATTTTGGGGCCGAGTTTAGTGTTCCTTAACAATATGGTATCTTTGTATTGGGTGGATTTTTTTTCGCATAGATTCCTCCTGTGGTAAAATTGAACCTTTTTCTCTATGGAGTTTGATCAACTTATTCACTGCACTTTTATAATGCCACACTCTTCTGCTATCTTCCCTTGAGTTATTTAAGTGATAACCACAGATAAGGGTTCTATTAAGACAGGGGTTACCACCCCGGTACCCGCGCCGACCGATTTCGATGCTCCCGCCAACTAATTTGGGCGAATCGGTAAATTCCTGGGTTAAAAATAACCTTGAAAAAATGTGGTGCCCACCGCCCTACCAGTATTTTAGAATGCAGTCTAGGGTCCAAAAAGGTTAGTAGCCTCTGTATTAAGATATCCATTATTCATACACATGTAAACTGTCACTAAAAACTGATGAAAACAACCAAACATCTTAGGTGTAACATCAGAAAGTGGAAAAAACCTAAAGTTTACAAATGACTCTGCCAATGATTTGCATATGTGCACAGTTTGGGGTAAGAGGGTTAATGACAGCTTGTCATAGTCTTACTACAGGGAAATCTGAAAAAATGTCTACATAAATTTGCACAAGGGTGTACACATATAGTATTTTATTTCTTTATAGCAACTTCTAGATTTGATTGTGTTCTATGGCGCAGCGGTTAGCGTTGTGGCTTTCGTGCCGGATTTCACGGGCTCAAGTCCCAGTAAAAACAGCATTTTTTCGATCAATTTATGAATTTCTGAGAGGTTGACCCACTGAGTAAAAAAACAGTTTCTGTTGAGATACCTCCATTAGGAGGCCATATGCTCCACATTGGGAGTGAACATGGATAAAAAAAAACATAAATTTCTTTAAAATCAAATAAAAAAACATAAGTAATTGGGAAAACATAAATAATCTTAACACACATTGAGTGGGAAAGGTTCTACCCGCTAGCTCGTCTGCTACTTAACGGCGGGAAAGGTAGTTCTACCTTTTGCGCCGGATCCGCTTTAAAGCTGGATTACATATATCTACTCGAATATTTTATATGGTTATTATATAAAAATCTCTTGAGGACATTTATAGCTTACACATACATCAACAAAAAAATAATAATACTACTATTAAAATGCATTTGAAGCGTATGCCTTTGTATTATGGATAGCCCATTTCACATGTGCGTGTAGAAAAAAACATAATATGTGTGTATCGAATTTGAAACCACTCCGATTTAAATTTAGTTTTGAAATACATCTTTATAATTCGTTTGTGTTTTATTTACACATTTTTTTAACCTTAAAAGGCTTCAGACAATTACGAAAGTGATGACGAAATATTCGCCGATAATTTATCTGAATATTCCGGTGAAGATTAAACCTTAAATTATTCGTTGAAAAACAAATGTAGAAGTAAGCAGCTACATGTGGTAAGTATGCATTCAAAATTTTATTAAAAAAATAACCACTGGTTTGGAAGATAGAGCGATTATTGCAAAATTTGATTTTTTTTCACCTGTCGCTGATTTTCGCCCGCGTTACATAACAGTTAGTTATTAGCAGAGTCAGCTTATAGTGTGTTAATTGAATTTTGTTGAAATAATATAAGATCATATACAATAGCTATTTAAAAAATATTGAAATTCAAGTTAAAAAAGTTGTAGTATTGAGGTAGTAATTTGTACATAGCTATCAATACTTCCAGCTTCATCACTAGTTCAATATCTATTTGATTATTGATAACAGAGCCGCCAGTAGGAACTGGAATCGTGATCTCTACTTTAAACTAAATAAAACAGACCAATAGATTTGACATATAGAGTTGATTCTACAATATTGATTATAAAATATAACATTCGTAAATGAAAAAAATGTAAGAAAGTAAATATATTTAAAAAATATATATATATTAATAAACAGTAAAAAAAACACATGTATAGTAAAAAATAGGAGTGGGCAGTGGTGTAGTGGTGTAGTGGGGCCAGGTCGGCGACCTGGCACCTGAAAGTGAGGAAGCGGCCCTGCCACCTTTTTGACTTGTAACTTAATTTTCAAGCACATACATATATTAAAAATCGTTTTTTTTTGATTGAATTGTTAAAACTTGTGTTTTTTTTTTCAGACGGATATAAAAAAATAGGGAAGAAATCAATGACCGACCTGGTACCTATTTATTTACCACTTCAACACTGGGAGTGTGTAATTGTGGAAAATTAGTCTGTGAAAAATTGAAGGGTTGCCCGGATGCCAAAACCCTTTGCTAAGCCATTGATTCTAATGTTTTACAGATTCGTATGCCCTTATGAAATTTAACAGAAAATTCAAGAAAACAAATTTAAGGTTATAATAATTTTAGTTGCTATTTTAAAATATAGATGTTTTCGTGGTTTTAAGCAATTTCTCTGCTCAAGTCGTTTACACTTCGAGAGATTATTTATTATACTTGAGTAGCATCAAAAGTATCTCGGAGTAAATTGTCTACTCCAGCATTGGTGTTTTCAAAATTTTAAATTTATCCCAACCTATGAGGAAATAAGTATAATTGTGTAATAGAAAAATTGTTGTGATACCTGTGAACAATATTGCAAAACTTTTTCCTTTTTAAAACGATTCGTTAATGCTAGTTACTTTTTATGTCAATAGATGTCTAAAAGTTACTTTTTCTGAAAGAAATAATTTACTTTTCGAAAAAATACCGTAAATTATAATGTTTTGAAGAGTTTTCTTTTCATATCAGTCATTTCCTTTGTGTAAGAAAAACGCGTAATATATCCGGCGAAAAATTTTACTTTTATAAAATCCGTTGTTTTGCAACACTGTATAGCTGACTAAAATTAGATTGAATGAAGGCCTCCCCATATAACTTGCGTATTAAAATTATACTATTTTTTAAATTAAGGAAATGATATTTTTGGTTTATCTTTATATGCTATCGCTATTTATGGAGTATGTACGTCGTTTATTTGCATATTCCATAGAAATATGCTATATATATCTTCAAAATCGTATGAATTATGGAAATATAATCAATGACATATAAATAATTATCAGAATATGGAATATATTGGCACGCCCAACAATTATGAAATGTTATAAAATTATTTGTAATGATGACAAAAGCAAAAAACTAATTTTACACAATTTGTATTAATTATTTTTATATTTATTTCAATAATAATATAAACAAACGCAGGATGCGTTTGGTTGAAAGTGAATACAATTAAAAAAAAAACTATATTCATAACCAACACATGATAAAAGATTTTTCATAATTTTATAAACCTAATAACTACACGTATTATTTAATAAATTATTATTTAATTAAAGTTTTCTTGTATCATATTAAAGAATTAATTAAACCGTGTTTTGAGTCCATCGTTAATAATTTGATTTGGACAATGATCGACAACTTTTTAGGGCGCCTCATAGTGACGTCACAATCCTCCCCACCCCCATAAATATTTCGAATTGGATTCAAAATTAGTAATTTGAATATTATGTTTCTCATTCACGTCACTATTTCCATTTGCCGCGCCGCATCGCGTTCCCAGGGCTGGCAGAAACGTTTACAAAGTTATATATTAACTATTAACAATAAAAATATATGATTTAGATTCTGATCTTGAACCCACCACCATTCGTTATCTTATAGCAGGGTGTATAAGCGGTAATCATGTATCAAAATCCAATACTGTCGTAGGAAAGTTTCTCAATAGCTGGATTTAATTACCTTACGTTGAGTTTGAGGGGTTCGGAAATCTTTTAAATAAAACGGCTATTCCAAATGGCGTGCTAATTGACATGGAACACTATATTAAAATTTTGCCGGAGTAGGAATCTTAGAATTTAAAATAAAAATACGTTTGAACCATGTGGGAGTCCACCCATATCCTGCCATTAATCACGAGTGACCATTGGTTTGTCTAATTGGCAGATTAACTCAAGATTAACGTACAGGGTGACTGGTGAAATGTATACTCAGTGAATCGGAGTATAGATAAGCGCTCACTAGACTGGTCACAGTTTTGTGGTATTTGTATATATTTAATAAATGTCACGTGGTATCAAAATAAATTTAAAGCATATGTTTTTGCCAGGTACCTCGGTACACTTTGAAACCAGCGAGCCAAATTTTCCTAACAACTGCTTTAGTTCTTAGCACAGTTATCGAAATATATAGTATATAATATCGTCACCGTGTTGAATTCTTTCTTTGGCAAAAACAGTTAAACGAGCTACTTCGCTATTGGTTATTATTATTATCGTAGATTCAAAGGCAGACAACAGTTCATATCTATAAATTCTTTACAATATATTCAGTCATATTGGCATAAATCTATCTATAATTTGATATATCTATGTAACATTTACAATATCGTGGCTAAAGTCTTTATTCTAAAAGCTCAAATTTTTATTTGCCAGAACAGTGACAAAATTGTTATGATATTTATTTTGCATGACTTTTTTCATATGCAACTGACAGCAGAATTTTTTTAAATTTAAACTCCTTAAAAAATTAACAGATACAATAAAAAATGCTGAGCAATGTTACGAAATATAATAGACATGCATATTTCATTTTGCAACATAGCTCTGTGAGCGAAAAGAAAAGATGTTTAAGTCTTAAAATAAATAATAAAAAAAATCAATACATACATGAGAAAAGGAGAAAAGGAGAAAAGGAGAAAAGGTACGAGTCAAACCAAAGCCGCTGGATAAGTAAATTTAAATTTGAATGACCTCATTTTTCAGAATATTCTAAATAAGGTTAATCTTGTTGTAGTTTTCCTCAAAATTACTCCTCAAAACCCTTTTACTTTTGAACACAGAATCGTGCACGGAAAAAAATACATAAATAAAATCTTCTATAAGAAACAATACATACTAGTTTGTAATGCAGGCTTAAATTATAACGTCAAAAGAGATAAGAATGATAAGATGGTGCCTTAAAAATCCATAATATTTTAAACATGCTTTTGAAAATTTACTTTTAATATCAGAGCTTCTATTTCTTGAATTTAAAAATTGAGGAAGAGTGATGTGTACAGTTTAATTTCGAATTCTTAACAGTGCTGAAAAAAACTTTCACTTGCGATAATTGTATGACCTGAATATAAAAAGATGCAACACCGGGTGTCGATATCATTTTTGAAGAATGACATTCTGAAACGTGGTATCTCCGAAATTTATATTGAGGTAATCTCACTTTTATGAACACTAAACGGTTTATTTCTTTTCAAGAAAAACATGTTTTGCAATGAAATGAAAGAGTTTTTTTATTGAAAAATATAGGTACATTTAATCCACTCAGATTTCATCAAAACGTATAATTGTGTCATTTTGGACATAGTACATTTTAAAACTCACTTTAATCTTCCATTAGGAAATATCGCTGTTTAAAATGTTTATTTTGTATACATATAGCATTATAAACATAACAACGCGAAATTTATTTGAACAATTCATATGTTTATGCTTTTAAAAAGTGTTGTACATGTATTGTATTCTTAATAAAAGCAGACACTGTGTAAACCAATTTGATATAATCTTTTATAAACTAAACTGAGACAACAATTTGTTAGGTTTGTTTAATTTGTGTGTCAAACGGGTAAACAAATATTTAAGTAATTTCGCATCGTTTCTAATCATGTATTTAATATAATCTGCTCCATAATTGCAAAACAAGGCCCCACAACGTTACAAATGATAAATTATGACCTAACATGAAATAAAAAATAAATACTATATACCTATCCCGGAGGCTCCATATATTATCGGCTCATTGTGTAAGTATGCACACATTAATTTCACTGCTGATATTAAAGTTATATAGATTGTTGTGTACTTTACACATTTTCTTTGTTCTGATTATTTGGCAACCCTATATCGCAAACTTCCCTCCAAAACAGAGGGGTATATAGCATAATAAAACGGTACAGTCGCGGGTATTTCAGATGGAACTCAACTTCAGCTAGCCGGGTATCGCCAGGGCCGTCACTCATATTATGGGCAACGTGTGCAATCTCTCCGATGCGGCAGCCAGTGGGGGCGATATTGACAACAACATCGTCAACATTTATGATATTTTATCGTTTGTATATAATGTCGTTTTATCTCTGTCATTTCTTGAAATCAATTTCAATAGTTTACGCAAAACTATATTCACTGAAAAGGGACATCTCATTCTTAAAGTACCCAATGTTATTTTTATAATCTTTAATACAAGTACTACAAGACTTAAGATAAAAATTAAGTGTACATTTTTATAACATTTCAAAAGTGATAAATTAAAATATTCTTCACTTAAACGTATAAATACAATAATTTCACTATCCCAGAAAGATTTAGATTTTAACGGAGTGAAAAACGTTTACTTTCAATCTAAAAATAGTTCATAAATCATCAAAAAAATATATAAAAAATAGTGTATGTTGAAAAAAATCACATCATAGATTACTGCATTTTTTATGCCCTATTTAAGTTTTAGTTTGTATCCTAAAGCTGCGGTTTGGCTTGAGAACCTCACAGACTACTAAATACAAAACATTAAATCCCGTGGACGCCTTTAAGATTTTTTAAAAGTATTTATGGAAATGGTGACGTATACTATACTATAAACGTATACTATAAAATGCACCTAGTTCATAAAATTATAACATTTATTTGTAAATATGTACACAATTAATAGTACAAGGATTGTAAAAACATAAAAATTAAAGGTGGTTTCACACTTCTCCGCGGACCACCACTTTGCCAACCGCTGTTCTATAGTAATGATTGAAGTATCATAGTAAAATTGAATTCATCATTACAACACTCGATTAAAGTAGAAAAAAATATTTGTAACATGTATATAAAAATGTTTGGATAGGCAATTTTTTCCCAACATTTAAATATGTCACTGAGAAAATATGCTAAATTATGTATTTAAGTTATCAACCATTGTGCGCTAGATGAAAGTTCCATATTGTCGTAATATTTTTTTTTTTAAATTACATGACTTCATATTTCAGAAGTGCTTATCCCGCGTGAATGATACTTATTTTGAACTATCTGAAATAGCACACGCAATCACATTTCGAGTATTCCAGACCATTCAAAAGAAATACTATGTGCGCGGTAATAGCACTACATATCCTCCCAGCACCCATCCATGGCCATTTCGGTGTGCTTTCTTTAACTGTAAACAACTGAGTATGAAGCTGCATAACTCCATTTAGCCAACGACCATGGTCTTTAAATAAGATGTAGCTCTAGCTGTGTTCTTCTGCGTATTTTTGACGGTTTGCTGACGGCTTGCAAACTGTTTTCGAATTAGAATCTAAAAGCTTTCAGTTCGATTCTTATCTGAAAACAGTTTGCTAACCGTCAGCAAACCGTCAGAAGTACGCAAAAGAACAGAGCTTCTATTAATTCAATGCAGAATAGTAAAAGTCATACATTGTGGTTACTCCATCTCAAATACAGTCATAGGAACCGGATTTGAAAAAGTTTTCATTATTATTTTAGAGCTTCAGAATAAGACGTAGTTAGTTGCAATCTTCCATATTGATATATATTTTGTATATCATTTTTGAATTAACTTAAGCTTTACTAGAACGGGTATCGACATTTTTTTTCAGAAAGATTTTATGATCACTTTTAGGGTGTTTACTGTCAATATTTAGTGGGAATGATCAAATGAAAATACTTACCATCTGAGAAAAATATTTCGTATTAAATTTGTAGAATATGAACAAAGTATTATCATGTCCATACTCATTAGAGTTGTATTAAATTGTATTTGACAACAAGAAGAAGTCGTTGCCAGAAGTTTATGTTAAAAAGATGACATTTAATCAGTATCTTAAATTGTTTAACTCGATATAAAAGAACTTGTAGACATATAAGTCTTGAATTAAATCGCACTGTGTGTTCATACAGATTGGATGAGCGAAATATCAATAATCTAAAACATCACCAATGATCATAAGCTGATGAGGTTTTCTTTATGTACCAAGAGCGGCCCTTTCTTCTCCACACACGCTGTGTGACACACCTGAAAAATGCCTAAGGTCGGCTCTGGCTATCCAAGAGGCGAGAGGGGCAAGGAGGGCCGTCGCAGACATTACATAAAAGTGGAGTTAACGCCGGGCGGCCAAAATCAATATTTACGAGTCACCTTTCGCTTGTTTTTTTGCGGTCCGAAGTTTTGCTCGTTTCCCACCCTCCCCCTAAAGCTCACACTGCGCGATCGCGAGACGCATCATCCTTCAGGACAGATTTCGGCTGTTTATGTCTAATCTAATTCATTTATATTGTACAAAATATACCACCATTGTCTCGCAGAAGAACCGCTATTCACACCTTTATTGAAATGATGAAAGAAAACTCTCTCGATTCTTATCTAAGCTATGATTAAATTATATTTGATTCTGACTTATATATTATATATCATAAATTGACCCATATTCTATCGACTGTGTTTATGTAAAAGATATCAACCCTTATTTTTTTAAGTAGCTTTATTTGACGATCACAATGTTTACAACTAAATATACTATCCTTCAAAAGGAATTAGCCGAAAATTTCGAATAAGCATCTAATTTATTTATTTTTTTAAGTTTAAAAAAAGAAGTGCTGTGAAAATTGCAACCAAGAAAAATGATTTTCTTAAACAACTTCTTTTCTTTTTGCACTTCAATGTGTTGTTTATTTAATAATTTGACTTTGGCCCAAAAACGTTTGTCGTTTCTCCTGTAAAATTTGTTCTGTTTAGATTGATTCCTTTTACCTAACTACAGTCGATCTGTAAGGTGTATATATATGAATAATTCTCAGCCAAAACATCCAAATGCAAAATCATTTAGTATGTCATTTAATACTGAAACGTTATTTGTGTACTCCTAAATGTTTTTTGTAGACAATAAAAATTCACTATTTAAAACGAATCACAAAACAAATGAAAAGCAGTAATCCAAAATGTGCATACTAAATTGAAAGGTGCCAAAATGATGTCAGTAATATAAAAGAAAAATAAAATTGATATTTTGTTTTATTATGTTCACTTGTTGACTGAAAGTCTAATTCATTCAAATAAATATACCCTACCATATCTTCCTAGTTATACTGATAAGTAATGCTCAAATGTGAAACTATATTATGTTACATACTCCTGTAATAGTGGTTGGTGGTCTGAAATTTCTTCTAAATAATAATGAAAAAAGTTTGTTGCCACCGCTAGTACACTTTAAATCAGCGGCTCCTAACCTATGGGTCGCGACTAGGGATTCTGAAGTCTCGGGTTTTTCAAAGTCCCGGGACACGAGACGTGATAAAGTCAAAGTCCCGGGACTTCCCGGGACTTGGGACTTTTATTTTCCCTTTAATAAAATTATAAATTTATTAAAATTAAATATTTGTATGTACTTGTGTACTAAAAAGGGATGATAACGGTTCATGTATTGAAAAAATAACAATGAATTGGGTAAAATTATGACCGTTACTTCACAAATCACAATACAGCTTTTATACCGTTTTTATCCTATTGAGACATTGGTAACTTTGTAGAATAGTGAAAAATATTTGTAAATAAAACAACATCAGGTATGAACACTTAATTATAATATTTTTAATTTGTTTTTGCTACAGTTATATTTTTAATACGATTATGAATTGATTTAAACAAATTTCTAACAACATAAATGAAGATATCTTTCTCCCAAACGTTTTTTAATATTTCTTTTCAATTAAACTATTTTTTTTGAGCGTTTTTTACGCAGTTAGACGTATTTATTTTTCATGCGTACTTTAAAAGGGCGGCGAAAGTATGCGTTAATTAAAAAAAATACATATTTTGAACACATTTATTTATTAATAATAAAAATATTAAATTAATTCAATAATAAAGTCACAACCTCAAATCATACATAGTATGTATTATTTACACAAAAGTTAATATTTTATTCTTGCTTATCAAAATATGCTTTTAAAAATAATAATGAATTTAATGACGAATCAGACAGCCGATTTCTTATTTTTGTAATAAACGTTGTTGCTCATCTTCATTGTAAGTCGATGTTGCTTTAATGTTATATATAAAAAATAATCTTAGTTTTCGTTCTCCAGTTGATTTTAAAATATTAAATTCGTTTAGTTTTTAATGGAGAAATCTTTTGTTTTTTTGTAATCCAGTGACAGTTCTGCAATATTTTTCTCATCATCGATAATTTCTTCAGATATCTCGATATCTTTTTCCACGGAAAAAAGACGTTGTAGTAAATTATCTCCGTATTTCAAAAGTATCGTTTTGGAGCATTTGTCAAAATCTTTCGTGTATTATTTTCGAAAATCAATTAGTCGCAGCAGAACGGTTGGTAATAAAAATTTATAAGCCGCCTTGATTTATAACATAATTTTCTAGAAATAACTATTGGTTCCATTAATTCTTGGAATTCTGTGCGATTATCCCATGCTGCAAAAATAGTTAAGCGAACACGTGTCTAAGTTTTTTTTGTATTTCTGCATGTCTCTCTCTACCCATTAAAAATGGTTGTTTTGTATTACAATATATAAATAGGTGTTATTTGAAACTTCAACAATTATAAATCCAAACAGCTGTTTCTTTTAAAGATCCCTGTTATATATGCATACTTAATTTTGTTAAAACCCCGGCCTTTAATCCTTAGCCTAAATATAATTATTTTTTTTCAAAACTGATCCCGCGGATAGATACCAATGTAACTTTATTTTAAATCAAAATTAACTTTTTAGGTCACATTAGCGATTGCTTGCATCCAATTTTTATTTGTTAGAATGGTTTTTTCAAAATTAAAAATGTACAATTTGGTCGTCTTAAGTCCCGGGACTTGGTTGTTAAACGTCCCGGGACTTAAGACAGCAAAAAACCTTAAAAGTCCCGGGACTTTTGTCCCGGGACGTCTCGACACAGAATCCCTAGTCGCGACTACGCATTAACAGTAAATAGACAAACATTGATCTTTGGTAAATACCGGTAATTACAGAAAAATATTTCACTGTGAATTAAGGACAGATACAGGCATAATATAAAAAAAGACTGGAAAGTAGAATTTGTTTTGCATCTCTAGAAACATTGAAACACCCATTGTAATCTAATTGGTCATACTGGTGTCATCTACTTATCAAGTACTTACATATTACATTATTTAGTTATTTGTGTATTGTTATTCTTGTTTAATTAAAAAAATGTATATTTTTTTAATATACTTAAAGTAAAATGATCTGCCGACCAACTGTACTAGAATTTAATCAGAACGATCGTTTTCATATGAGGGGTAAATATTTATAAAATTTAGGATAATTCTTTATGGTGAAAGAAGTTTTCTAAGGGCATATTTTCAAATTGAATGGAATTTACAGTAAGTGTATCTATAATATGTAATTAATGTATTAAATACATTAATTAGCCAATGGACAACTTGTCACCAAATTAACCAAGCTTGACGTAGCATATACCATACCAATAATATATGGAAGTAAGTTTTTATTTAATTAATCACTCATTTATATATCTCATGACGTAATTCATCTGAGAAATATTTAAAATGTGTCAGTTTCTATCTAGAACCCAGCTTTTAGTAAAACGTAGTCACATACCTAACAGTCTTTCTTTTTCTTTTACCGGTAAACCGAGGAATAAGACGAACTATTTACCGGTAACTGAAATTGCAAGCCCTAACCGCGACCCAATAATTGGGTCGATTGGCATATTTAGTGGGCCGCGAAATATACTTAACAAAACAATATGATTGCCAACATTACATCGTGTTATTAAAATAAAATGATTTTTTGTCATTACGGATAATTTTATTAATTTTATCTTAAGTCGCGAATTCCACCCCCCTTCCCTATATGGTTCGAAGATGAAACGGGTTAGGAAACGCTGTTTTAAATAGAAACATGAATATAAACATTACATTCAAAATAATAAAACATTTTCATATCACGTTTAAGATGTTCACTGTAAATTCGTGGTGGATAAGCATTACATGAAAAAAATAAACATTTTTTTACTCATCTTCACTTTATCTGAGAACTGTATAAAAAAATATTTTTCTATTACCCATATGCTTAGTGATGTTGAATTCCCTCTATGTAATTTTCTTATTTAATTCATTTTAATCTATGTACTTTTATTTTTAAATACAAATTAGTCGTGTTTATTAATAAGAAGTCTTAAACTTTTTAAGTACATATTGATAATTTATTGTCATTCATTTATAATTTGTATAATTATTAATAAGTTCTTTCATATTTCTTTTACCATTTATTTGTCACACTTTGTTATTGGTCTCAATTAGGGCATCCAATCCCGGGATCCCGTTCAATTTTCTGATTGAAATTCCGGGATTGAGATGGCCGCGATCCCGGGATTTCGGGATTGAGAAATTTTGAGGAAAACCCGATAATTTACACGAAATTGGTAAATCGGTGAGCTAAAAAAAAAAAAAACGAGATTCTGTGAGAATCTGGGAAAAAGTATAACGAATTGAGGATTTCAAATTTCTCGGTAAGAAAATCACAATCCCGGGATCCCGAAAAAAAGGGGATCGATCCCGAAATCCCGGGATTGGATACCCTAGTCTCAATACTGTTACTTAATTTTTAATAAATAATAATGTATCGTATTCTATTTCATCAATTGATAATGCTCGCGATGAGCGAAATTTGATCCTGATCGATGATTACGAATGTAGAATTAGTAATTATAGTTTTTTTTTATTTACGTATGATTCAAATAATATAAATTCTCTTTCATCAAAATGGAAAACAGATTAACAGTTAAATAAAAATTAACTTTTAATTTTAGCATCAAAAATTGTCTTACTTAGTAAGCAGTTTTGTAGGAAGCAAGCAGGCTTGGCAGTTGGTAATTTTAATTTAAATTAAAACAATATTCATGTAAATGTGATTTTTTTCACGAAACAGGTATGCCATGTGAATCTTTGAAAGGTTAAGAGGGGTTTCAAATTATATCTTATACCTAATTGGCTTCCAATTGGTGTGTAAGTGATGACATTTTCCAATATGTTTCCACACTGTCAAATCAAATAATAGTATGAGTTTTTTGAATCAATATAGGAAAATGATGTATTTTTTGTATGGTTTCTTAAACTGGAATAATTTAAAACTGGTGGTAAAACGTCTTCACACCGTAAAAACACTTAACACTTCTATCTGTAAAAGCAGGAGTGTATTTATTTGTCAAGTGAAAGTAAATAAATCCGATGAAAAATTTCTTTGTAATAATTATCTTATTAAATTCATATATATTTATTAACAGGAAGTTATTGAAAACGCTTTATATAAAATGTATAGGTATGTAGGTATAACGTATTGATAAAAAAGATTTTCTTACTAATTCCACGTTTCTATAAATATCCGATTTCACTCATCTCGTGCGTTATCAAATATCAATATTAAATTTCAATATGGTTATATTTACAATAAATTAAATATGATTAAAAACAACATATACAAAACAACAAGGTATGTATTCAGGGGTTGGCTGAAGGGGGCTCGGAGGGGCTCCCTGAGCCCCTTACAAAATTTTATTTATTTTCCCCTTGTTGAATGAAGAAATCTTGTCCTATTTTAAAGTTTAAAATATTTTTTACGACGGATTAAGTATAATGTTTGAAGCATGAAATTGTAGCAAAAAGAATATTACATATCTTTTAACCTATACGAGTAATTCACCCCTTCACCTGGACATCGTGAATAGCTGAGATTAAGCGAACCCCTTGCTAGCGTATTGGCAGCCTACCGCTTCACATATAATAAAACAATTGGTACAAGAAATATACTAAGAATTTACAATACAAACTATCAACATATCAATTACTAACAGTTTTTAATCTGAAAAAATTCAATCTTTGCGAGTAAGAAAAATATAATGTTTAAAAGTTCTTTAACAATTTGGCAAATAGGAAATTTAGCTTAATTAAATTAAGAGCCACATAAATAATTTCAATAACAATTAACGCAATATCAAACAACGATTGTAAACAGCACTTGGGTAAAGTGGGAATGAAGATTTTTCCGGCCCGGAACAGCCAATGGATATCTGAAATGTTTTTACAAAACCAACAAGGAAGCAAAGCCAATTTTGGTAATGATATTTAGAAATTATTTTTAAACTCGTCATATTTTTTGATGTAGTTCATTTTTTTTTATCACAGATGCGTTAGTAAGTATGATTTGTAAATGATCATCAATTTATTTATAATTTGCACGATTATCTGTAAATTAATGTTACATTTCTTGTACCCAGTGGCGGAATTAGCACATGGGCGGCCCAGATAACATAAGAATATCTGGAAATTTCATGTGAAATAATTTAAAATCTGAAAAGAAAAAAAATAAAGATAAAAATAGTAGCATTTATATAAACTCTACATATTTATCAAACAGTACAAAGCCATAAAGCATAACATTTTTTTTTATTTGCTTTGCGTTTGTCAAGCAAACACATACCTAAGTTGATAAATTTACATTCATAAAACTATGAAAACAACATAATCTTATTTTAGAAATGTAAAAACAAACCTAGTTGTCTAGTAAGTATTTATAAATTATTAACACCATTCAAGCGATCTGTTATTAAAAGTGTTTTAAAAAATTCAAGTACGAGACGAAAATGTATTAACAATACTGAAAAAGCTCATACGCCTATATTCGGTAGATCCTATCTATACCTTTTAGTTACGCCACTGAGTGTGCCCATTGCACCGTTAAATTTTCGATGCTCACCTTTGTTTTACTCTTAAATCCCAATGTATTCACCTCCTACTCCCTCTCGCATTGCGGTCATATGCACTCGCTAGTTTTGCTTCTGATAATATTAGTGGTTTGTAACTGGCGGTACTCGAGACACTGTATTTTTAATAATTTATTTTACATTAAAAACATTTTTTGCATTACAGCTAATGTCAATGAGTCAAATATTTTTTAATTGAAAGATCACACGAGATCAGCTAGATGAGATGTTTTTGTAAGTCACTCGACATCAACCCGAGAATTGAAGGAGAATTGACATCACAAGCACCCATCGATCACACATTTATATTTTAAAAACTAAATTTGACATTTGCCGCCTGAGTGGTTGAGTGGTCAACGTTGTTGGCTTCGGCTACGGAGAGCCCGGGTTCAAAAAACCGGGTTCGGTTCCCGGGCCCAGTACGGACAGTTTTATAAATTGATTTTTCAATCGATTTATGAATTTCTGTTCAAAGGCATGGATGTATGTGATGTCTTGAATTCCCCTCTCTCACCTATCCTATCCTATGAACGGGGCGTATCGAGTGCGATTAGCTTACCACTAATCCTGTCCTAGCCCTATCCTTCTATCCCTACTCTCTTTAGAAAAAGAGAGGTTGAGCAACTGAGTAACAAGCAGTTCTCGTAGAAACACTTCTGTTGAGATAAACTCCATTAGGAGTCCATATGCTCCACATTGGGAGCGGACATGGTTAAAAAAAAATGATATTTACCTTACCGAAACCTGAAGCCAGATCCGTCTGATGAGCAGATCCAAGCTCTTGCCGACTAGACCAGAGCAGTCGATTAAGAGACCAAGTATAAGATTGCATAAAAAATAATGTGCGCGTTAAAGAAATCTTCTGAAGAAAAATTTTTACATACTGCCATAATTTGAACAAATAAATTTAAAAAAAATGTTTGCCGATAATCGACAATTGTATAGTCATTCAAAAGAAAGTGAGAAAGTGCATCTTCGTAAAAATGGACTAAAGAAATATATGACAGCTAATAGACATAACATTTTTACCTGGAAAAAAAATCAAACACAACATTCATATAAAACTAAATCAAAATTGTGAATGAAATATAAGAAGGCGTGTGTTGATAATGCGGTGTGTACTCTTGAACATTTTTCTATTTTACACTTTGTTCCTACTCGTTTATTACGATATATTTATCTATTTTAGTATCCGTGTACTTCAAGGTTGTATATTCATAATTTGACTATGGTCCAAAATCTCCTTAAAAAAATGTGTGTGTTACTTCCCTTTTCCGTTCCAAAATCGATATATAAAAAAACATAATAATTTGAATTTCGAAAACAGGATGCATTCTACATTGGATGTATTTAATTATGAAATTTCAATTGAAAGTTAAATGCAAAACAAAAAATACATAATTATAAAATTTGTTTATGCAGAAATGTAAACACAGCGTAGAAAAAATGATATCAATTAGTCTCTAATCATAAAAATATTTATTCGTGAAATTTCGCGATTCTCTTCTTTCGAGAATTTTTTAAAGAAAAAAACTAGGAATTCCAGTTGTTCTTCTTATTAATCATACAACTGTTCTTTACTTGAATAAATACGGCTAATATACACATTTTAATATGGAACATAGAAATAATTTTACTTTAAATACATTTAATATACTCAAGAACCTAAGAAAATCGAAAACAATTTGAATTCCCCCGAATTATTTAACCGGGAAAATTAAATTTTCAAGTCTCTGTACCAAAGTATCGTATTTGAATATTCTTGTAGGCAAGACAGATATACATATTTTAAATCACCAACCTGATAACAAACGTGAAAAAAATGTGCTCGAACCCAAAACTAAGAAAAAATAAACATTTATTATTCACTCTATGACGTGTATAATAAAATGTTGTGAAGCCCTGAATTGCAAAATATGTTTTTTGCCAATAAGCATCGAAAAGTGAAATTATCAATGCAATGGTTTTATAAATAGTATCTAATGAATGAGAAAAGATTATTTGTTGTAAATGAAACATTTATTTTTTTATATAAAATATTGGGGTGAATTCAAATTCACTAAATTGGAAGTGTACATTCAGTTATTGTGTATTATCTCAGAAGATATAGAGTTTAGAGACGAATTAACTGTTTCGTTGTAAAATTTGGACAATTTCAGTCTAAAATCATGTACCATACGTTATTATTTGGCAGCTATCTGAGGAGAGATAAAATTTTGGCCTATTTTCTTTGTCATTGTTCAGGATGAAGGTAGAGTTAATGTATAATTATTCAGGATATCATTGCTTCGATTGATGTTTTAAGTATTCCGTCGTGTAGATTGGAAAATTTGAGTGCGGAAACATGTGCAATACATCGCCATTCCGCCGATTTCTTTTGTAGTTTTAGTTCCGCGGGAATTTTAGACATGAACGGTTGCTGGGCGCACGCAGCGCAAGCGGTGATATGTACACATACAAATAAATGGCCATTTGAAGCGGCGGCTTTTTCGAATTTGGAACGCGCCCGCTAAAATGGCGGACGGATGGCGTCCTTTCTCGTTGATGGTACTGGGCGCGGGGATTTTGTATGTAGCGAATATCGACTGGCTGAGTCCATTTTACGTGTAATATCGGTGGATTTGAGCCGCGGATGGGATCGGTTGGTCTCTTTGAAGCGACGCGCTTGAGGATTGAGCTTGAGGGGCAAGGGGGAACAGCTCCGTCAGTTTTGTTGCCCGCAGTCCACGGCGGGGTGAAGGGACTTGCGACGCCCGTATTACAAGATTGATTTGATAAACGTGACGATTGAGATGGACGGATATTTGAATGTATTTGATGGCAATTTTAATTATTAAATTGAAAAAAAAACAGAATATTTAAAAAAAAAATGATACACACCGTATAGAAGTCCATAAAAGCTACAGATAAATAATACGAGAGTTGAAATAATTTCAAATTTATAAACAGATTCAAAGGACTAAAATAAATGTTAGAAATTACAATTTGATTATAAAAAATAAATGTATGAAATCATCAAAATACTTTGAGAAATGTCTATAGAGATACTTTCTTATTTCTCACAAGAATTGATAGTGACCACCTTTATGGTTTAATTAACTGTTAATTCTTGGTAGCAAGGCGTTATATTAAAAAATAAAACGCTTCATCTATAATTAGGATTATGATTGCCTTCTTATTACTATTTGACTTAATCAAACATAGTTTTAAATAAAAATACTTTGTAAGTGCTTCCTGTTTTTTAAAAGTTATATTTTATTTATTGAAAACTTTAAATTCATTGTAACATCATCATTCATGTTTAGAACTCATTTTAACAAATAAATAAGCATTTAAATACATAATATAATGAATAAATGTAGAAACTTATACAGTAAAAATGATAAAACAAAATCATATATTCAAAAACAACATAACTGATGATTGATGTCTTTTTTTATTATTATTATTTTATCCATGTCCGCTCCCAATGTGAAGCATATGGCCTTTTTAACGTTTTTCTACGATAACTTTTTGTTACTCAGTCGCTCAACCTCTCTTTTCTAAAGAGAGTAGTAGGGGTAGAAGGACGAGGCTAGAACAGGACTAGTGATTTACTAATCGTTTTCGCTACGCCCAGTTATTGAAGGATCGGAAAAGTGGAAAAGATTTTTTGGTGGAAGGGAATTTTTAGCACCCATTCCTACGAGTCGCAAACACCCATGCCTACGAACAGAAATCGATAAATCGATCGAAAAAATAAAAAATATCGTTCTGGGACTCGAACCCGTGAGGAACGGCACGGAAGCCAACAAAACTAACCGCTACGTCATAGGAACAATATTTAAAAAATATTATGAATGAATAAAAAATAAAAAAAAAGAAAAACTCAAGGATTGTAATAATAAAAAGAATTTTTTAAAATTGTTGATAATTTGAATCGGCTAAAAATATTTTTAATGATTCTGTGAAAGCTTCAAAATGTTCCATCGTAAAATTTAGCATTCTGCACATTGCAGTGAACATACCTGTCAAAAAAAATAATCTCGAATGACGTTTTTATGTACGGCCTTTTTATTGTTATTATAATTGAAAATAAATATTAAATAATTGTAAACAAAGAAAAACAACAATTTATAAATGTTGAATGAATCAAAGAGATCGTAAAAATCAATAACTGTTTTACGCTTCCGCTTTTTGATATCAACATGTAATAGGGCCTTCATGATGCGACCGCAATCATTCAATGACTGATCGAATCGAATGCAGATGACTAAAAATGTTTAAATTGCTTGATTTTGGAGTAATTTAGACGATTTAAAAAGCATCCAAATTGAAAATATCGTTGAAAATGTATACTCAGGTGTTTTATCCCTTATTTGAAGGATTTCGCTTAGAATTTTTAAAAAATTGTACCGTGGTAGGTACTGCGAGACATGCTTTGTTTCGATGCAATAAGGTGGGTTGTGTACAGGGCTAGATTAAGATAATTTGCAACGGAAATATGAGCGAGGTGCATCGGAACACCGAGTCTTAATATCAATTCAAATAATAATGACAACATGTACATTTCTTAATGATATTAAATTGAAACTTCGACTTAAATAAACAAAAATAAATATTTTTTCAATTCTCAGGTATTTCATAATTTTCTTTAATAAAAAAATATTTTACCTATTTGAATCTTGATAATAAAATCATTGAATACCTACTTATTGGTGATTCACAGTATGAGTGAAAGTGATACCCCGCGACAGGGCCGTATGTGGGACTTTATTCTGTTTCAAATAACCAATGAGAAGTATAAATTTATAAGTTGTCCCGCAAAATTTAGGTTTCTGATCAATACTAAAGATGCTACATGTATTTCAATAATTAATAAACTGTAAATAATATAAAATGTTACGATACCATTTAGATAATACATATAACACACTATAGAATATAGATATTTCATACAATCCAGAATAATAAAAGTACTTAGCAGTTTTTTCACCGTCATCATAAAATTATAAAATTTTGTAATTCGGAAGATATCGTTCAGAATGTTTTAAATTATGAAATCAAATTTCTAATAAAAAGGCATTATGTCATTTTTGTAAATAAGTGCCCTAGTTATTGGATTCCCAAATGTTGAATCATTTATACTTTCTAATCTACGTATATAAAATAATAAAATATTTTTAATTTTAGCTACCTCCACAAATTATAAGATATTTTATATTTGATGGATACCGTTTGTTCTTTAAAAAAAATCTAGATTCAAAATTTACTAAACTCAAATGAGTATTTGATATTAAAAGTAAAATATCTCTGGTTCCGGATATTCAATGTTATAAAATAAAAAAAATAATTTAAACTGATTACCGAAGTAGCCGATAATGACACTTTTATTGAATAAATGTGTTTTTCTCAAAAAACGCATTTTTATTGATTTTGATACATCCGCTTTGTCAAGCAAAAAATATAAGTGTGCTTAGTAATGATGTGTACCTACTTTTAAGAATACGTCAATCTTTGTATGTACATTAATATGAGAGATATTATAACATTATAACGTTCTTAAACCTAAAATCAATCCTAAAATGTGTCATTTAAAGGAAAACAGCATAAAATAAAAAAAACCCAAACAAAAATTTGTTCATTTTCGCAGAAAATTTCAACTTTTAATTTAAAAAATATAACATTCTAATTGCAATCTAGTACCCACTCTATTGTAACGAAAATTATATTTTAAATATCATACGAACTTAAAATATCCAACAGTATTTAAAAGTACTGTGAACGGAAGACCAGCGTCAAAATATTGTTTGAATATACATAGTACATAGAAACCCAATCTATCGTTCATCGTTTATCATTTATTGTCATTTTTTATTCCTGGCCAAACATCCATAACAGTTCAGGTCAGTTCAAGTGCGCTAGAAAGCCTGAAGATGGCGAAAGGTGAAACCCGGGTCGTTAGTGGCAAAACTTGTGTGAATGTTCATAATTTGAACGATTCAAATTTAATATTAAGTACCTTCAGTCGAAATCTTAAATTATATCCATAACAGCAATTTCAAATAATATCTCGTAATAATCGTATTATTTGAAATCTCTTCTCCTCGTCATTCTTCTTCGTCGGGTGGCCACACTTTTTACCGCTGTGGGCAACCGTCTACTGAACTTAGTAGTGACGGTCTACTCACTCCAAATGCCCTAATTAATCATAGGAATAATAATGGTTCAAACCCAAAATTAAGCCTTTTTTATATTAAATTATTTTCATACCAGCAATGAATAACAACTTCCGCATCTATGGAACCGAACATACCAAATTCTGGTTTCAGACCGTGGATGTCTTTCTTGGCCAAATATGCTTTATTATGATCTTTCACAAATTTAACATAAATTCATTGTTTTTCGAACACAAGTCGATTTTTCTTTTGTTAAATTTTAAGTTTGGAAACGCACTGTCTTAAGGCTGATGGTAACCGTTCAGCATTTATATTTATCAAGTGTTATATTTAGTATATTACTGACTGGTGGCATCGTTCGCAACATAAATGCTTTTCATAATAAAGCAATTTAGCTAAAACGTTAGCCAGCAGGCGTTATGTGCCCACATACATATTGATGGATCTAATACAACAATCTATTGATAAAATAAGTTTTCTTAAAAAAAGAAATGTTCGTTTTTTGTTTTAACAGTTTCTTAAATTCATTGTTCTTTTTTGAGGGCCTATTAAAAAAACAATGAATCCGGGCTCCCATGTATTGCAATGTACATTATCGCAATGACGATGGAAGATAATATTCTTTAAAATTGAGATTTCATGACAATGGTTTGCAATTTAATTCTACTTTTATGTTATATACATTTTCACATCAATCCAACGTTTCATTTTTCATTTGAATTTATTGAGTGTTTCTCTTTCCTTCGTGTAACGGACAAAAATTGCATTTGTATGTATTAAATTATTTTTATTAAAATATTTCCTTATTTTTAGGCTTGGGAGGAAATGCGTTCGTTACTCTACAAGTTAATGCGGCCCTGCGTGTATCGGTGTGATGTAGTAATATAAATGGAGAAGTGGTGAAGTAGCGAGTGCGCGGTCGAGAGAAGGTAATAGTGACACCCGTGCCCGTGTTGCTTCTCTTTCGCACGCATTTATCAGACAATAGATCTATCCCACTCAACTAGCAAACTGCTCTCACAATATTACATAGAGGAGCCATCTTGCAACAAGCCTCCGACCGCTTGTCTTTGCTCCCAGTGACAATTCCCGAATCGGACAATTTCCCCAATAATCGCGACAAATAACCGCCATTGTAATTGCCAAGCGCTGGCTATTAATCCCGTGCCGGGTTTCATCGCGAAAAATGGTCATCTATCCGTCACGTGTTGCAGGCAATTCGGATACGAATTGTTGACATAATTTATTGTTTTTTCGATGTGTCGCTCCTTGTGTGTGCCGTGTATTCGTGTGAAATACTGTCGGCCATGTACAACCGCCTAGTCGATCCGTTTTGTCCGAAGCTCGAATGCCATTACGACTTTACTTTCTTCAAATCTAAAGATCCGATTTTACAGGTTAGCCCTGGCCAAACACAAGTTTGAATCATTATTCCCGGCTGATTTAGGCCATTAACGTCAATGAATAAGGTGCCTCTTGGAATTTCGGTGATTTCAGTGAATTAACAGTGTCCGGCAAGTTTTTTTCTTCCTATATGACCACAGCCCCTGTGCATTGCTTTGTTTCTCTTGGCCCGTGTTTAGTGCAATAATAATAAATAATAATTGCAAGTGCTCAATTGTATGTGAACATTACTACTTATTCAGTGATTACTTTTGATAAATTGCTCAGTGTGTGCATGATAATTAAAAGAATATATAACAACCGTTCTTCAATACTCAAATACCTTGGATAATATTACTCGATTGCTACATATCCTGCAAGATTATCGGTGTAAAAACTATCGAACCGGTAAGTCAGTTAATGCTAGTTTAATTCTTAGTTTCTATGATTTGTTGTTATGTCAAATAAATACGCGTAATTTTAGAAAGCTGTTTTATATTTTAATTGTTAATTTATAATGACATAACATCTGTTTGCTTTTCTACATAATAACATAATAATACGTTCAATTTTTATTACCCAGTTAGTCGGTTATACACCGAATGATAAATAATAATTGATGCGTACGCCAAATGGCGAATGTTTTATAAACTTTACATGCTGTCGAAAATGTTTATAAACATACCATTAATTTAATTAAAACAAAATTTGATTTACATCAGGCAAATCTGACTAGTAATCGACCATCAGCATAATGACTTTTTGACACATGATGCATATTTTTATTCCGACGTTGTTTTCAGCCTATGAAATTTTGTTTTCAAAATATGTAATTAATGTTAATTTTATGTCACGTTCTTTATTATGAGTGTTCAAACATAATATTAACATGTTAGTTATCTATCAATTATTTTATCAACGTTATTAAAAAATATTGACACACAATAAGCCTGGCCGTATAAATCAATAATAAAATAGATAACCTCTTTATAATATCTTTTCATTATTATGATACATTATTGAACAAGAAAGTCACCGCATTATTGGACATTCTAAATTTCGATCAAATCACTGCCGGCTGAGATCAACACCATCTTTGTATTCAAAACAGCACTAGGTGCAATAATTTTCTTCTTTTCTTGAAAAAATGTTATGGATTTTCTTTTATGAATGTATTGTAAACATACACAGTAATAAAAGGAATATTGTGTATTCATAAATGTGAATTGATTCCTTCTTTAATAGTAGACAATATTATAATCTTATTGTGACCTTATTTCAGGTTATTGTATTTTATTTTGTTACTTTATATCTATGTATATATTATTCTTTATTTCAACACTTCGGTACTTGTAATTTATCCTACATAGTCGCTGATACCTAAATTTAGAGCTCTCTGTAGAAATCAATAGCTTATCACTGGAGACACTTACGTATTTCTTTGTTTGGGCCGAGATCTGTTGTAGAGAAGGATATATGTACATACAATAGTTGGCCGATACTAGTTTTCTTGGAATGTTATAGATTCGCAAATCTATCTTCTTACCTGGATTGTTAATACAGGTAACATTGAAATATGAATCCACAGTGAAACAAATAAAACGCACCTTCTGTGACTTCGATAATTTATTAACTGTTTTATATATCATTATTTAAAAGCATCGAAATACTTGCATATTAATTATATGTTTTCTTTTTATGACAAAACACGTCAAAGGTCAGAAATTATTCATTCCTTTTATTGTAAGTTTACAACATTTAAAGAGCGTAATGACTACCGCTGTGTCTTGATAATAGTGCGCCGTCTGTTTGCAGTACTGTGGTCCCGGGATCGTTTTTTGGTATAAATCTAGTTTTATTTCAGGTTTTATAACAAACGTTCTTTTTTAAATATGTATGCATACGTTTTGGATCCTACTAATTAACGTTTGCGATTCTTTCCTCAACGCTGTTTAATCAAGAAATTTTATGTTTGGTTTTAAAATTGATCAATTTAAATTAATGTTATTCTGTAGGTACGCATGTACACGCAGGTAACACGGGGCTACATTTAAAAAAAATATTTATCCGCGGGCCGCAACAAAAACAATACTGTTGATTTATTAAATTACTTAATATTGGTTAGGTTAGGGTTAGGTTAAATACTTATCAGAGCTATGGAGTCGGGTAAAAAGAAAACGACATCAACTCCGAATTGATTTTTTCAATTATTTCCGTTGAAGTTACATATCGGTAAACCATCAGATCACGATATTTTTATATTAATAATCTAATTGCTTTAGTTTCAGAAATTTATCTTCAAGGATATTTTTTTGATCGAATTGTATTTTATTTCTTTCGAACATGGTTTTCTTTACAATATTTGAATGCAGGTCTTTATGATCCGTTTGTAAATTTGGAGGTGCAGTATCCAAAAATTCGTCACAAATTTAGTAATACATTTTTTTATGTATTTTACTGATAATAAAGTGAAAGTGTATAGAATGTTGAAAACCTCGAAAGAGGAGCCACACACAACTTTCAATTGGGCCACATGTGGCCCGCGGGCCAAGGTTTGGGCATACTTGTTCTAGTCACTGGAATAATTCTAGTACACCAATCAATATGATGAATAGACTAATAGTATTTCAATATCTTTAAATCATTTTTCTCAGATTTTTCCGACCCTGACTCCGATTCTACAACCCTGGTACTACAAATACCAAAAGTATAAGTCATAGGGTTTAATGATTGATGAGTCAAAGGTTGACTAAAAAGTAAAATATCTTGCTCAATATTTTCAAAATCGACCAACCGTTTCTCAAAATCCGTGTTATCTTAAATATATTTTACGTGAGCGGGGAATATGGTATATATTCTCAAAATTCTTCTTTTCTTCAAAATGTTCTTACCAAGTTATTTGTGAATTTTGATTTGAACAGCTTCGATTTACATTACTATTTACAAAACTATTACAATAAGCCCTATAAGGTGCCGATATTTTGTCTTTCGCCCTGCAACTTTAGGTTCAATTCGTTTAAATGTGGGCTCCTGCATGTGATTTTCAAGTTCTTCACATAATATTTCTTTCCCAATAGCAAAAAAACGTTCTAGACATTTCCCGACACTCGGCCAGCAAATATTCAAACGGAGAGCCAAATCGTTGTATGCAGCATCCATTTCCTTCGAGAAATCACGAAACTCATTCCATCATTTAGTTTAATAACATCCACAAAGTTTCCGCCGAATATATCGAACACATTATTCTTCTTCTATTTTGGCGCTTACGGTACTGGGTGAATGTTGGCCGCGTTTATCTGTCCCCTCCGCTCCACAGGTCATCTGCTTTCCTACTTCGCCAATCGCTGACCTCACCTTACTCTTCCTGTCGCAATCAAACCAAGTTTAAGAGATACCCTAATTGCTATAAATAGATCTCAATTATCTCATGTCGTGATAATTTGCTTGCTGAATTTTCTTAAAATACTCCAAAAATTTCGTAAGTATTAGTGGGTATATCAGTTTTCTAAGCTTGACTTAATATGTAGGTATTGGATCTGTGTTTTGGCACATTTAAGTTATATTGTTTGCTAAAATAAGGGAAATGTCGACCGACACGTTAAGCTTTGTTTTTGGTTATTTGTGCATCGAATTCAGTTTTAATATAAGTTTTTATGAACATGTTTTTATTTTAAATTCAGTTAATTCTCATAGTTATTACAACAGCACATAAACTAAGAATATAAGTATTTCAAATGTATTTTTATTAAAAACCCGCACTAAATTTCACCTTTTTTACATCATGTAAAAAGATAGCAATGAGCCCTCAAGAGGTGAAGTCAGCCAAGTAGTAAACTAGTGAAACTTTTCTATTGGACTTTTAATTTTAACCACGACTTTACTTTTGGTGGATTGCATATTTTTATTTTAGGAAGATAACACTTTCAGTTGGTATTTACTGGGCTCACTTCAGCTTTACGATAATTTAAGACATGACATTGTGGAATATTATAACGCATCCAACTAAATTGTCCCTAAAATCCTACTTGGCTCACTCTGCCTCTCATGGGCTCATTTGATTAAGACAAATCAATGTGTAATCTAGGTTCACTAAAAACTCTTAATAGTTACTATAATACATACGTACAAACTAGCCTTAGTTTGTAATGTTTGTATTATACCATACCTGGTCTTGAATTAAGGTTTGTGATGATATTTAGAAACCATGACTTTATATTTTAATGATATTACGTAGTACATATTATGGGCAACCGCGTAAGCCATGCTACATAATTGCTCTGATGCTTATAAAATCTCAGATAATTCCGTGAACCTGCAGAAAAATATTTCGAGATTGGATTATCAACCTCCTCGTTTCAAGAAGCAGTTCGGCGTAAAGTCACAGGCGGAAACGGTATCTTATAATATTTCGTTTATTTTATGTGAATCAATATCGAGAATCGATTAACTCTACATTGTTGGAGGAAAAAAACGTAGCGGTACTTCAAAATAGATTCAGGAAATGCAGCATTAGTCACCGTTTGGTGAATTAGAACGGTTCCGTTGAGAGTCTAGTGAAAAATTATTTCGTGATGGATACAATAATTTAATAACAGTATGAATAGATGACTCGTGACAGGTGGAAGAAGATTCGCTCAAAGAAACTATTCATCTCTTGAATTGTTGAGTTGTTGAACTTGATTTGTAGGTTTGTCATGATTTTTCAGAGCCAAGTCTCGTCTCGACACGAAATAAAAATGACGTGTTTCAGTATAACATATGGACATATTTATATGAAAAAAAATACAGTTAACTGAACGGGATACATACTGGTTAATACACACGCGTCGAAACATTCACGAAGTATTTTTGATTTAAATTAAGAGTCCACAGAGGGCAGCGAGACCAAAAGATCAGAACGTACATAAATATGGCGAGCATTTCTATAACCTTTCTTTCAAAAAATTACCCTCTTTCTCGAACATCCTTAACTCCGAGTTGAGAGGCCTTTTTTTAAAATATGTTTTTTGGTATATTTAATGTTTCGGAAATTCATCTTGCTCTTTATTTTGAAGTGGTTGTTGGTACACAAAGCATAATTATTGAACTCTTGCACCCACGGTTATCATACGTCCCGGTTTTAGACCAGGGTTTCCCAAAATTATTGTGCAATGGAACACTTCGCAAATCTGGAAATGTTACCGGAACACAGCTATTTTTTTAGGTCGGTAATTCATAAAAGCAAAAACATTGAAAAAAATATATGTTATTAAATCACATATTATTTTTAAAACATATTACATAAAAATATGAGTAAATAAATTTCTTTCCTTAAGTAGATTTTTTTCCTTGTTTCCTCTCCTGTCCCGGTTTATAGCTTCATGATTATGGTAAGCCTACTTATCTATCACCTTTGTCAATTATATTACATATTAGTGTGTAGGATGCATTTCGTTACGCTAACATTCCAAATAAGTTGCGGGAAAGTTATAACGTTATTAAAACGAAGTTTAAATGAAAATAATGCTTACGTGTAGAAATGAAAACAGTGGAAAGATTCTTCAATCCTTTTTCATATTTTTTTTGTTATGCGTCAATCTGGAAAGAGTATCACAAGTAGGATATATGTACATTTTTATATATTTTTTTAAAGCACAGTGTAAATGAATTAATTCATAACTTCTAAATAATTTTCTAGAAGCTATTACTTCCGATTCGGGCCTAGATCTTTATTGCGGTTATCTGCGGAATATTTGTTTAGATGTTTACTGGAGTTCATTCCAGATTGGGAGTCGAGGAGAAATGGAGTATAACATTCAGTTAAATTATACGGCCACTAATTTGTTTGAAAATAACATTTTTACAAATTCTATTGTTCATTTGCAACAAATGGTAATAATGACATGACTGCCCAAAATCACTGATATGTGGTGCATCCATATCTGAAGAAACAATAATCAATAAAAAATGTGAGAATGGCAATAGATAATATATGGCAAAATTCTTTACCGTACATGTGGGGGGAACTAAGTATGTAAATAGCTTACGTTGAGGTATTGGTACTTGGCGTAAGTTTTATATAAACCATCTAGGGGTGCAAAGTTCTAAGTGCAAAGTGCAAAGGAAGACGGATGTCATTTTATCGCCAAAAAGTAGACTATGTACATTCTTATTTATTTTTTCTGTTTAAAGTCCAAACTATAACTCTCATTAATTGCTTATAAATAAGGGGTCTCCTAATCAATGTTCCCTGTAAGGCAAGAGGTAAGCTGCGCGAAAATTTCAAAGGCTGCGCGGACCGATCAAATATTAATTGAGCAACTGTCTTGTAGTGCGCGCCAACCCGGAATGAGTGCGCGGGGGGGATTCCAACTGCTGCGCGGCCGCGCACGCGCGCAGCTTAGAGGGAACGTTGCTCCTAATGCAGTGCTTCCCACATTGGGGGGCCGCCGCAGAACATGTTTTGTATTGAGGAGGGCCGCAGATGATTTTTATTAGATTTAGGAGGCTGTGTTATGAAAAAGGTTGGGAAGCACTGTCCTAATGTATGGTCCGCGCAGTGTCAATGGTACTAAAATTTTCCAAAAAAGATTTTTTTTTTGACGATCCAAAAATATAACAATCTTTTTTGCTATAAGCGTCAAGTATTATTGATATATGTAGTTGATATACAATTTGTTCGTGGAAAGCAAGTATTTTAAAGTTAGCCTTGTGGCTATTCAAAGCTTGTAATAGAAAGTACATTGAAATTAAATTGTTCCTACACAGGAACTTATCTCAAGTTTCTGCATTATTTTTGATGATTTTGTAATAAACATGCGTTGTCTCTAAATTAGCGTTTATTTAAGGGTTGTCTTCAATAGTTTGATGTTGCAAACCTTTTCAAGACACGTTAAAAAATATTTTATACTTAACACCAACAGAATATTTTCGTTGCTGAAAATAATAGTGTATATTTTTATATTCCTTCATAAATCATAAATTCACTTATTCGAGCTGATTCATATAAAACTACGATACTTTGTCAACTTTTTTTATCCGCGGTAAAGTTTGTAGATATAAAAAGAAAAGACAATACCCGGATTTGGCCTTTTTTAAATAACATTCGCAACCTCTTCCTATCCAGTGTGGCGGCTTTTCAATTATTTACTCCCAATGATTAGTCTGTCGACAGTACCGTCTAGCCAGTGAATCCAACGTTCAATAGAATCTCGGACATCAATTTATTTTCACTTGTTTCGTCGATTTGAGTAAAAAAGAGACGGCAATTTTGGTAGTATTCTTCAAGTTATAGGCTTATAATGCAGATCGCACTTGCAATATGGCTTGATTATACATGCGTATCAATATTTTATGCAGCAAAAGCTGGCCAATATTAAATCATATGTTATTTGATCCCTGTTTAAATGTGCTTAAAACGTGTCGAATCCATTACTCTACTGTTTTTTTCAAAAAACAGTTTTCCATTATAAATTTACATCAAAACGGAGCATGTTTTTGCCGTGCTGTGCACGTCATCCTGGCTTGAAGGGCTAAATGTGCTATGTTCACTGCTTTAGTCGATCTGTCACGATTAACATAACTTTGTTTAATCCTTTCAATTAGATACGTTATGTCCAATTTATCACGTCCGTTCGCTATACAAATTAGAGTGACGACTATTAATATTGTAATGCGGTTTATATGCTGTTCAACTTGCTACCTGGAGAGCTTACGTTAATTTTAACGGTTTGTCTCAAAATAATCTCTTTCTAATGGACTCTTGATTTCTAATGGACTCTTGATTAGTTAAATGAATTATTGATTACAACAGTAAAACATAACCATGATTATTAAATTTATGTTATACCAACCGTAAAAAATAAATAAAAAAACCATGCACAGTATTAGAAACCCCTCTAAAATAGTGTCTAGGTCTAAATGGTTTCTATCAACATAGATAATATATTTATACGTAATATACTAGGCCTGCGATATCTATTGGTACTTGATAAAGTTACACGACTTTATTCATCAATACCATAAGAAGTAAATCGACTTTGTTTTGTCATTACAATATCGGTCACGGCCATGAAAAACCAGCCGCCAGTCTTGTTTCCATTATTTTATACTTAATTAATAAAAAATAATATTATGTAGGTGTATGTTTGTATTCCGAGTTTCGAATCGAACCACCTAATCTTTTTGTAACTGGCTTTATTCCCACGCTCGAGTCTTCCTGATAGTTTTGTCTATCCAAGTATGTATCGATTTTTTGTTTCACATGCCTGCCCGACTATCGGTGTTTTGGGGTTGGCAGCCCTTCTCGCAATCGACTAAGTGGCGATTCTTCACGAGAGCGCGTTGGATATATTTTTGAATTTGTAATTCATTAAACTGGCGTTTCTCGTGAATCGGCAATGGCGAATTAATTTCTAGTGCGCCGTGATAGCGTGGCAGGGTGACCGTGTGAATTACGTTTGCATTTATTCTTTCATACATTTATCATTATATCTTTGAAAGCAGTTTTTAAGAATATACGGCAATGTCTGCCAAGGTTATTAGATCTTTTGAATATGAATATGTTGTACTAATTATATTGAAAACTTCATCACCGGTCTATGTACATAGATAGAGTTCGTGTAACCTTTAATTACTTAGTCAAGCGATTATTTTATAGTTTTAAGAATTGACAATTTAAATTTGTATAAATATCACTGTTTATATATTTTTCTTATCAGTTGATAATGCTCGCAATGAGCGAAACCGGTCCTGATCTAATAAATTTTATGTGGAAAAAGTACTAAAAATCTTTTATTATTTTTATTATAACGCCTTTCCACCAAGTATTGACAGTAAACACCTTAAAAGTGGTATATTCCATGTGTTAAGTAATCGGTACTTTTGAAACCTTTAGTCTGGTTATTATTTTGTCTAAGTAATTATTTGATTGCATTGACACTTGGTAGAACTACATTACTATTAAATAAAAAAGTATTTAGTTAATCAAGAATATTATAAGAGAGCTATGTAAGCATCACGCCATTGTCCGTTACATACAACCATTAGTCAATAGGGTATAGCCACCGCATTATCTTATTTTCTTTAATATCTAAGGCTTTTAAAAAAAAAAAAATATGCGATCATTTTGATCTTGGTCAGGCATGGCTAATCCGCGACCCAATTCAAGATTCTTTGCGGTACTTTCTGGAAATCGAGAACCCTAAGTTTTATTAGAAATATATCCTCAAAGATAAAATTACAGCAGCATTTGGGATTACACATCGCTGCAAAGTTTTCATTTATAAATTAAATGTATTATATTAAAAATGTGTTTTCTTTCATTGCGGCCCGACATTATAACATAGCATCATCGAGTTCACTAGACGAGGGATGGTGGTTGGTCACTTAGAAGTTAGTTGTATGAAGCAGTCAGATGCGTCCAAGTAGTTTTCCCCCAATACGGTTAGTATTATTACTTTGATGTGCATACAATATTCACTGCTTATTAACATCGTATGTACACCATATTAGAAATTGGGAATAAAAACTTTGACTATATTTTTATATTACCTGAACAGGCTTCAATGGTTCTTTCTATTGTTACCGTAGAAAACTTTTTTTTTCTTTATTAGATTATTTACTGTCAATCCTTCTATAACACGTATGTTGTGGAAATGTGATACTTTTTTTATTTATATAAATAACACACAAACAAGAAACATTTTGCCGCCAAAATTTCATACTTAACGGTCAACCTAAGATCACTAACTATAATTTTACGTATTATATTATTTGTCTAAAAAATATCATTAATGAAGTTTTTCTATTGAAATCGTTGTTATTTGATTTACCTGCACGTGTTTATTATTTGTTTTTTGTTCGGGTCACTTACTGCGTCTACTCTACATTGCTTAAAACGTATTATGGAAGTTTTCACTGTACTGAACATAAAACCCAAATCGATAACGACTGGCATGTAACCAAAACTTTTTGACACAGGGCGAAAACTTGTTCTGATAAATATTATTCCATTTCATTTGTAATCAAAAACTATAAGGTTTTCGAAATATTTATTGGCATTTGTTGAATGAGGACAGACATTGTTCCCCGCGTCTTTCATTGAATTAGTTGGGCCCGCGCGTGCTTCTGGTAGGTATGTATGGTATTATTGACGTGTCGGTGGCTGTGCGGTACATACTAGCCGAGCCTGTGTTGGTAAGTTCATCTCCTGGTTGCGCGCAAAATAATCTCCCCTATTCATCAAGCGGGTGACAGCTTTCGAACCTGGGGACTTCGTCTGGACAGGGTAGGGTTGCCCCTGACATCCAAGTGTGAAAACGAACACGGGTTGGCACTTGCATGAGAGTTCTGAATAACGTTACTCTACTGAAATACTAGGTAACGCTACATCGGTTTTTATGTGTCGTTTTAATAAATAACTTTTTAGAGTTTCTCATCGATTGGTTACAATCATTAATAATGAAATATGCCACGGATTCGAAACGTCTGGTCATTACCACCAATTCATAGCACGGCGTCTTCTTAAAATGGCAATTGCATTGTGTACGAATGAAAACGGTGGGAAATTAAAAACTAAATATAATTTTATGGTTGTGAATAATTTGCGATAAATTGTTACATAAGTACATATTTAATATTCTTCCGATGCTCATTATATTGAAGCTAGAAAAACACGGAACTCCACATATGTACGTTGTGTGCTGAAGCGCGTTTCGCTTCTATATCTATATCTAAGATAATATGGAATGCAAATAAAACTGTCAAATTTCAATAGTTCAATACGTAAAAAATATTATAATTGTATCGATTTTGAACGCATTCTTGAAATACCGAATCTCTAGCTCAGGCGTGGGGAACCTGCGGCCTTCTGACCAATTCTGTAATTCTGTACATTTATGTAAATTCCTGACATATTCTGACCGTAAAGTCCTGTTTCCTGCCAAAGATTCCCTAGTAAATTTTTACTGCGGCCTTATGTCGAATCATAAAAATGAATGCGGCCTTTAGGGAAGAAAGGTTCCCCACCTCTGATCTAGTTCAATAACATGATGTAAACTCCTCGCCCTTGTTTATAAATATACGTAAATATAGAACACGCTATGTACCGATGATTTCGGCAGTGCGTTAGTTTGCTTAGTGAACAGGTAAATTTATTATTTTTTGTTTTCTATTTCGTTGTGTATTCAAAAAGTTTTGATTGACGATAATTACGTTTATTGCATTATGTAATATCATGTTTATATTCCGCAAGTATTTGCAAAGGCATACGTAATTACACCATTTTAGCGGTGTTCTATTGCCGATAAGGACTTTGGACAACCCTCGCCGCGTTGGCTTAGCAACTACCGCTTTTTCATCCCAGAATGCTTCTCTCAGTTTGTTTTTTCCTCCCACTTCGAGAATTAACTCATGCAATGATATCAAACAGTGTTGCCACTCACTGCGCTGAAAATTTTATGCACAACACACATCATGTACGAAAATGCATATCTACAGTAATTCATATGAAAAAATATAGTGAATCTATGTTAAAATTTAGTGATTGACTCAATTATTTTGCAACGCCTCTATTTTTAGCTTAGAGCATGGATGGCTAACCTTTTTGGGTCCGCGTGCCAAAAATCCTCAAATATTATTTCTTGATTGACGTGGCGTGCCCAAGCAGTAGAGAAAATAACACAATAGAAAAAATAAAAAATGTTTTTTTTCTGAATTTTATTTACTAGCTTAAAAATTAAAATAACATTTGAAAATTAATAAAACGGAATAAATTAATAATTCAAAGATTATTTAATCAAAATCTTATTTTTCTTAAACTTAAAAAATATTTTTTTTGAACTTGGAAATCGTTCGCGTGCCATCTAAATTCTCAAACGTGCCATAGGTTCGCCATCCCTGGCTTAGAGGGGTTTTCTTTTAGGTATTGATTACATATTCTGTCTTATGACTCATTTACATTCGTCATGTACATAATTTTATCTGTAATATCAGTCATATATTTAAAACTCATAAGTCTGCCATTGTGAATACCCTTGTCTGAATTATAAATGCATAGAAATTCTACCCGTAATGGACTTAAATCTACCAAAAATGACGAATAATATTGATGAAGAAATTATCACAAGAAGTACTGATGGTCTTTTTACTCCAGACTATGGGCCTGAACGGGCCGAAAACAGAATCCAAGAGCTTTAGCATCTCGGTCACTGCCATCGGCAATAAAAATGCTTAAATATTTCACTGTTATCTACATATTTATAAATGCTGATCATCCTGTCTAAATATTCTTATTTATTAGTTTGTTTGAATTTATCAAATTGTCACTCACCATCCGTGGTTTTGTAGTCTTTTGTTATACCTAGAAAACACTGCGTTAGTTCATCGTGAATTGCATGAAAATTATGGCTTATTTGGCGCCTTGTTTTGCGGCGCCTACTATCGACACCCTGCCCGGACGAGCATGGGAGGAGGCAATCATTTATAAGATTCATAAAAATCTTTGGTGCCGATCGTCATCGACGTTGTGATATGATTCACTATTATTGTAATAATAATAATATAATAAGGTACATTATACGATAGTTAAATAGATAAGTCGTTTATTAATAGTATTTTAACTTTCTTCTGTGTATGTCATTATCAATATAATATAATGAATCACCTCCATTAGCTCACCGTTGACTTCTTAGTCCAGCGGTGAGGAACCTGCGGCCTTTTGGCTACTCTGATGCGGCCGTTTGACTTGTGTAATTTTTTTTAAAAATAAATCTGTATATTTGTTTACGTTTTTAATGCAATATATTTACTTTGATTATAAATTTTATAAAATTTGTCAAAAGGTTTCAACGTGTTCTTTACTGCGGCCTTATGTTGAATTAGATAAATGAATGTGGATTTTAGGAATGAAAAGGTCTTTTGTCTTAGTCTATGGGCATCCGATTTTATTTTTTGATGGGGGATAATCTTATGAGATACAAGTGAAACATGGATGAGTAAAAAATGTACTTGATATGAGCATTCACGCTGCATAGCATGATTTATTATGAAGCAAGAAATATACCATAGAATATCTATGCTAATAATTTTACTAACAAGTTTTTGTATCGATTTATATAATATAATATGCAAATGTCAACAGGTAGTGCTGTGTTTGAACATTTTATTCCGGGATCAGCTAAGAAAAACTTGTAACTTATTACATCCTGACTTCTAAAAGTAACTTTTGGAAACAATGTTTTCCTAGTGTGTATAAATAACCGGGTTTCACGAATACCTTATCTTGAAAGAGCTAATATATATAATTAGATTTTTTTGACGAAACAGTCAATCAAAACAATTCATCAAGATGAATAAACGTATATATTTAGCTGATTTTCACTATTTTTTAGAAATCTCATCTATTTTGGGAAGGTAACCTTCAGTTGACATATTTTTTTTTATTTCAACGAAAATAAAGCAGCGTTAAAAGAAAACACGTTTCAATGATCGGTCAATTAATTTGTAATTGCATATTTTGTTCATTACAGTGTTGATGAGAACCGCCTTTCTACAGTTGATATATAGATTTAATAAATAATCGTAAATTTGTTGAACGTAATAAATAACCCTTTGACCCAGAATTATACCCCCTGGTTGATGGTATTGTCTCCACCCGTATAGCGATTATTGCTGGGAATATTATAAGGGGTGCACGACGTATAAAACTAACATTATAAACTAATGCGTTTTACGTTGTCCCCCACTCTGGATTGATCCTAATAGGAGCTATTTCATTACTCCCTCCCCTCGCTTCCTTCCTGCAGCTTTGACGAACTCATTATGAATATTTTATCGCTACCCTCATTTCCTTTTAGCCCACAACTAGGCAACACAGGGCAATATGCGGTAAATGTTTATGCTACTATTACCCATTATATTACCATAGCCACAATTTTAGTTTTTTTCTCAAGATATTTATTCTGACTGGTATATTACCAAAATTACCACGTATTTTAAGAATGCGTAATGTTATAAGCCCCTGTGTGGTCGATTGGTTAACGTTGTTGGCTTCGGCTACGGAGGGCCCGGGTTCAAATCCCGGTACGAACAGTTTTTATAAATTGATTTTTCAATCAATTTATGAATTTCTGTTCAAAGGCATGGATGTATGTGATGTTTTGAATTCCCCCCTTTCACCCATCCTATCCTATGAACGGGGCGTACCGAGAGCGATTAGCTTACCACTAATCCTGTCCTAGCCCTATTCTTCTATCCTTACTCTCTTTGAAAAAAGAGAGGTTGAGCAACTGAGTAACAAGCAGTTCTCGTAGAAACACTTCTGTTGAGATAAACTCCATTAGGAGTCCATATGCTCCACATTGGGAGCGGACATGGTTTAAAAAAAAAAAATGTTATAAACTTGGCTATCGTGATAATGACGACATGCGTGATTTTTTTTTAAATTATTGTATCATATAAAATCACCGCTTGTCCCCCACTTTAGCTTAATTAAGCTTTGGTGAGTTTTTAAATTACATTTTAGATGTATTAAACATTTTAATTTTAGTCGATTTAGTGTCACTTATTCATATTTTGTACCTTCATTTGTAAATTCGCTTCAATATAATTTTTTTATTACACCTTGTTAATTTCATTTTGGTTTGTTTAATTAACACTAACTATGTATACTTTTATTAGTTGATAATGCTCGTCATGAGACCAACCGGTCCTGATCGTATTAAATAAAAGTGAGATTCAGTACAAATGAGTATCTTATTTTCTGAATATAATGTATATTGTAATTGTTCCAAAAATCCGTTTCGAGTCCATATATTATGCTCCACCATTATGACATGGTAAAACAGTACTGTATTAGGCACATTTAAAAGCTGTCTTCAGTTATTGGTTTGGAACTATTTGTTAGATGATTCATTTTTACCGTCACTTCATTCAGTCACTGGTGGGTGGACCATTAAATTGAATACTGTGCTCTTCTTTTGAGAAAATATTTGAGTAATAATTGCATCGATGGAATACATCGATGGGAAGGTCTGTACCTGCAGCTACAACCTAATACATACAATGTAAATAAAGTTTGAAATCAAGCCCAGCAGATTTCACGCAATATTGCTTCCATGTAAGCGTTGTATGTTCTAGCGAGTGAGTGTATTGTCTTTTCCATATTCGACTAGAAAGGGGTGTTGTGGGGTATTATGATTGTCAAACGCTTTAAAAAAAAAACTAAATTTCATGTTACAAAAGAATGCATGTATTACTTGGTCGAGCAGATGTTGAAAGTTTGCAACGACAGATTACTATAGTTTACACAAAAAATATTCGGGGTTCTAAAGTTTTAGCTATTGAAAAATTCTAAAAGAGTAAATACTTATAAATAGTAACTTTTTTTTATAACAGAAAACGTTATCTCGGTACAACCGTATTTTTAGTTTTATATAAAATAAACAAAAGTTTTTGGTGCCTTTTCTCCGATACTATTTGAGTTCGAGATATGAAAATAGAGCAAGCATTCAAGAATTCAATCATATCCATAATTCAAAAACGGTGCTGGTGTTATCAGTCAATTTAAAATTCAAATATTCCTACATTACTGGTGTAGAATAAAAGTTATTGATTGAATTGGCATTTACTTGATAGAACTCCATTTTAATACGGTAACAAATACTACTAGCCATTGTCAGAACTATTCTTTTTGTTATTCTTATATAATATTTCTGAAGATGGCATACGCCGAAATGGCTAGAACTAGAACTAGAAATTTTGTAGAACTAAATACTTTGATATTTTTTTTACCAAAAAACAATTCCTAATGCATTCATTGTGAATCCTTAGAATTATTTATTAATTTATTAAAAAATATATAGATACTCTCTTTTACATTATGTATTCGCTTCAATTTTCTATGTAAATATATATGTATCAGGAGTACGCAAACCGTATTGTTCATTAAAGTTTGCCAGATTAAAATAATAATATTTTGACATTGTAAACAAGATATGAAAAATCCGGGCATCAAAATCTTATTCAAAATCAGACACTATAAATGGAATCTTCCATGATCTGTAATTTGCAGCAATTTTGTAAAAAAAAAGTAACGAACACATCCTTGGAAAATTGCCAACATGGATGTTATCTGCCTTTTTTAGTCTGAAACATCGGACAATTTCCCGGAATTCTTTAGTCACAGGCATGGTATGTGGTAATTTATTTATTTTGAATGACAATGACGAGAATTTCAAAATTATTGTTTTGGAATCGACATTCTCTACGATGGTATTGCTAACAAATACATATCTCGAATTCTTGTCAATTTGCAGACAGCGCTTTTATACGGGCATCATATTTAGATATTCGGCCAGCGTTTCTGCAATTTTCTAGCTGGGAAAAAGTGTCATCGAATTTCCCACTGATGTGTGAAAATTTTCACAACTTTATAGGTTGCTTTCGGGGGTAACTGATTAGTCAGAACGTATGTATGTACATATTATATGGTTTTAATAACGTGCGCGTGTGTTTCTAATATTTACTTGGGCTTCTTTATTTGGCGAAATTAGTATTTTGCAACTAATTGTACTATTTATTTGCCACATTGAACATAACATTGCTCATATTTGTACCAGATATTATCTTTTGTTTGATAATACCGGTAATTTTTAATGTTATACAACTTACCTAACCGACTCGTCATAACACCGGTAGTTAATGTGTTATCATACTAACACAATGAGTTTGAATGTGTAATATTTTTTTTACTAATTTGCTTCCAGGATTCGGCTGGAAATGTATTTGTTTTCAGTAAAAGTAAGATCGCTGAAAAAATAGTGCGGATGAATGCTCAATGCTTTCTTGTCTTTCGTTCATAACGATCGCCAGCGATTGGTTATGAATTCAGTTTTTTGTGCGTTAATTGTGATTTATATTGTTTTGTGAAAATTCGACTGAAGGTGCTTGGTGGAATTTCAATATTAAATTTGAATCGTTCAAACTATGTACATTCACACGGATTTTGTCAATAACGACCCGGGTTTCGCCTTTCGGCATCTTCAGGCATTCAAGTGCACGGATGAACTTGAACTGACGATTAGCAAATGAAAGTTTCGTGTTTATATAATAAATAAATGCATCACTGAGTCCAAAGCCATTGCTGGCGAATAATATAATCATAAAACCTTTGACGACAAACAAATAATATAATTCTTGAAACTACTTACTACTCAAATCTGTTGGCATTCCCATGAGCTTATCCTTTTCGCCAGCAATGGCTTTGGACTCGGTGATGCATTTATTTCTTATATAAACGCGAAACTCTCATTTGCTAAGCGTCAGTTCAAGTTCATCCGTGCACTTGAATGCCTGAAGATGCCGAAAGGCGAAACCCGGGTCGTTAGTGACAAAATCTGTGAGAATGTACACAGTTTGAACGATTCAAATTTAATGACAAGTATGTTTTGATGGTAACATATTGTGTATACATACATGTCAACAATGCCAATTAATTAAATTATGTCAAGCAGGGTTTTAGGTACTCTACACTTTTTGTCTTTGATAATGGATCATTTGACATTGCTTTACATACTTTTTAAAATATTTGCAATCGTAGCATTAAATTACTGCATATAATATTGTGTTACTATGCAAGCTCTGATGGGTGGTGACAGATAGCTGTTGTTTGAGAGCGCTCGGTCGTCAATCGCAACCGGGCGTCTGCCGTATTGTGGTGTTCGACGGAGTTTGTTTTATTTTGTCGTGTATGCATTTCGGTATTGATTATATCGCTCCGGAGAGGAGTGTGTATTGTTTGTTGCCCCGCCGTTATCCGGTTCTGTTTGTAGCGTGCTCCCCGGCCGATCGATTATTAGGAAAATAATCACAAAAAAAATATAATGCATACATACGTCTATGATTAGACAGACGGAAATGATAGCCCGTAATAGGGTGTACGTTAGTCGAAGTACCTTGGCCAGTATTCACGTGACCGTATTTCTTTATTTTGATGGCTTGTTGCGTCGGATGTTTAACTTATCTGAAGTGTAATGTATCGACTCGTTCGGCAGGGCCAGAAATAGTTTTGAGGAACCAGTTTTAAAAAGAGACTAAATAAAAATTGTAATTTTGATTATTCTGAAATACCTTTTTCGTGTCATTTCATTGCGAGTGATAATCATTTCGCTTCTTTGAGAAACATCTTTTTTTTTATTATAAGATCGTATAAAGTACATTAATTATCAAACTAAATATTATTATAAAAAAAAAAAAGAAGATTTTTAGTACTTTTTCCACATAAAATTTATTAGATCAGGACCGGTTTCGCTCATCGCGAGCATTATCAACTGATAAGAAAAATATATAAACAGTGATATTTATACAAATTTAAATTGAAATAAAAAGGTGTTAGCAACTATTAACAATTTAAAGGATTAGCAAATTATTACATTATAATTACACAAAATTAAAATGCTTAACACCCATAACAATTAAAAAATCATCATCAAAGAATAATAAATCTAAGTGGCAAACGATATCAATTTTAAACACAATTAAAATTTGGGAAATTTTTACACAAAGTGAAACACTACATTACTAAAGTAAATATCCTAATGATGATTTGGTGTTTTTCCCGCTTCCAAGCAATGATGTACTTCAACAAAATCAGGTCCTGATCTAATAAATTTTATGTGGAAAAAGTACTAAAAATCTTTTATTATTTTTATTATAATGCCTTTCCACCAAGTATTGACAGTAAACACCTTAAAAGTGACTAAATATTATTTTTGATGGATGCTAAAAAATATTTAAAACATGGATTGCTATTAATAACATTCAGAAAAATAAATCTTAGTGGTTTTATTATTATGATGGTTGTAGTCAATTGTTAAACGATAATAGGCTTTCATAATATCGTTCAAGAGTTTGAATACTATAATAGAACTTGTGAGTAGTGATTTTTCAATCGGTTTATGCATTCGTTCCCAATTTCATTATTCCCATCCACTTGAAAACGAAGCGTAAATTTTGTGATATAGTTATATTCTTTTCTAGGCGCATTCTCCTATCTCCATATCTGTGTCGGCCGTAATTATAATTTTCAACATAGAATTTGAATATGTTATCAGGTAAAATAATATGTCTTATATAATACGAGTCAGAGTCAACGTTAAGCTCTGAAGACAAAATAACGGTTGTCAGCTTTAGCGAGATGAAAACTGAGATATTTTGTATTGCAAAAAAATTAGTGAATTACTTTACCGGTTAATAAAACAAGTCGTTGGGTCGGCAGGTGAATAAATATATTATTTGTGATCTTAGAATTGTGACACCACAACTTTTAACTGGTATCTAAGATTCAGGGTACGTAATTGTAACTGCCTCTCTCTGTTTATACTATGTGCCACGTGAAAAATGATATTACACATCATTTGTCACGTGAAATTTTCAATATACTTAAACTAATCATATAGTTTAAATTAAGCGTATTATTTATTTTGTTGACTTTCACCGTAAAGTTATGGGCATAAATTATGTTACGGGAAATAATTTATACTAATGTCTGCAGCTGCAAAGAAATGTTAAATCGTTACAATATTACGAGGCTTATATGTACATTATATAACATAGTTAAAACAATAAAAATGCATTTTAATGAAAAGGTATTTTTTACCTGTTTTAAATGTCCAGTAGGAAACTATATCTGTTTATGTAAACATTTTGAACGTATCAGGTATGGAGAAAGATACAAATCAGAAATTAAAACGTTTTATATTGTATTAAACGTATTGTTTTCATATTATATCGACTGTGGAAAGGAAAAAAGACGTAACCCACACACATCAAGTTTTACAGGAGGCGCTAAAAACGTGTTTTGATGGTTTTGTGACATATTCAAATTATGAATTATACACAACCTTGAAATGCACGAATACTTCTAAACTGGTGTTTAATTGACATAACCTAATATTAATTAAATAAATTGTCTTGGTAAAACCTTTTTTTCAGTGTTTTTTCTTGGTTTTATTATTTTACAAGGTCATATTTTTCAATATCAAAGCTAAATTTAGATACTTATTCGGAATTTTCAGCTTCCATCCTTTTGTTAGAATGTGTGTCAAGTTGTATACATTGTGATTATCGAAAAAGAGCTGTTTTGGAAAATTGAGGGTTACGTCCTTTTTCTTTTCCACAGTCGATATTGATGCAAGCCAAAGAATTCTGAAGTGTGAGAAGTCACTAATATATCTGAGAAAAATATCCAAAGATCAATAAACAACTTAGTGTCTCAAGTATTACGTAAATATAAGTTTCTGACTTTTTGCATTTATAGAAGACTTCAAATCGAGTTTTGGAATTGAGAAACTCAATTCGAAAAATGACCGGTAAGTGACTTCTTGAACTAGGCAGACGATATGCACGTGTGTATGTATCATACAACTATGTCATGACGTTGAGTAGAGGCTAGTGAAGGGCTTCATATTGAATATCGACATCGGTATTACGGAAAAAGTTTAAATAAAGCAATAAGTTTTTTTAAATATGTATGCATCGTTGAAAGGCTCAGCTCTCATGGAACCTGTCAATATTGGTACAATACAATGCATATTTTAAATAATTCAATTGATTCCTGTAGTTTGATGAAAAAAAATGTGTGATGGCTTTTATACATTCAATGTTTGATTATGGTTGATTTTTCTATACCGAATTTCCGGTATTTTTGAATAAATAAAAACACCAATAATACTGGGACCAATGCAATGGATCCATATAAGACAAGAAGTTAGCTGCGCGGGGGCTTTCAAAATGCTGCGCGGCCGCGCTTGATTCAATTGATTTATGGATTTCTGTTCGAAGACATGGATGTATGTGATGTCTCAAATTCATCCCACCCATCCTATCCTTAAAAACGGAGGATATCGAGAGCGATTAGATAACCACTTGTTTTGTACAATCCTTATTCGTCTGTACTACTTTCATTGAAAAAAGAGAGATCGAGCAACTGAGTAATCGGCAGGTCTTGTAGAAACTCCTCTGTTAACATTATATTCATTAGGAGTCCATATGCTCTACATTGGTAGTGGAAATGGTTATAAAAGTATGCATATGATTCTTTTATGGTTTTTATCATATCGACTGTGGAAAGGAAAAAGACGTAACTCTCAAATTTCCAAAACAGCTTTTTTTCGATAATCACAATGTATACAACTTGAAACACATTCTGTCAAAAAGATCGAAGCTGAAAATGCCGAATAAGTATCTAAATTTACCTTTTAAGTTTGAAAAAGATGACCTTGTAAAAAATTAAAACCAAAAAAAAAGACAGAAATAAAGGTTTTTCCGAGACAATTGCTTTAATTAATATTGGGTTATGTCAATTAAACACCAGCTTAGAAGTATCCGTGCACTACAAGGTTGTGTATAATTCATAATTTGCACATGTCACAAAATCATCAAAACAAGTTTTTAGCGCCTCCTGTAAAATTTTATATGTGTGGGTTACGTCCTTTTTCCTTTCCACAGTCGATATATAAACACAAACTAATGTAATTTCTGTATATTAGGACATTATTACTTGTGGTGTGCCGCGAAATTTTGGAGAAAACCTCGGTGTGCCTTGGAAGATAAAAGGTTGCGGAGCACTGGCTTAGAGGGAACGTTGCCGGGGACCTCGGTTTTAATAATATCAGTATTTCGATCACAAGATAAAGCGAATACCCATGATTTTAAGGGTTGTTTCTAGGTTTGTCGGGTACTATCAAGTTTGCTTTCATCGTATTATCATATCATTTTGGTGTGTGGGTAACACAATTTGATTATTATTGAAAGGTAAACGGTTATGAAGTTTTCCATTTAAAAAGTTTATCTCTTGAAACGATCAACTGACTTGCATGCGGCTTAAACGTTTCTCGTCGTATAAAATCGGCGTCAAAACCTAACCTAAGCTAATCATAGATAACCAAATATTGATTGATACTTGATGCCATGTCCTGATAAACCCATCTCCCACATTCAGTCAGCTCTCAAATAATAGGTATCTTGATGCAAGAGTACTTGGCGTGAGGCTGTAACTCTCGAGTATGTAGTGTGCTCGAATTTGATTTCTCGATGCATGGTTTCGGTTGGCGTCCACGCACGGCATATAGGGACGTGAGAATCGACCTGCATTCCTCAGGTAAAGGACCCTCGTGCCCCCTAAACGTCCTTCAAAGAAATGTGCAACATTTTGATGGAGTTGTAGCAAGTTTATAGGTTCGCACTGCAATAATTAATTCAGAGCGGTAGTAACTATCAATGGTAATTTCTCGAACTATATTGACGTACATGACGAAATGGATTTTTTTTAAATATATAAATATGGTATAATTTAAGATTTCGACTGAAGGTGCTTGGTGGAATTTCAATATTAAATTTGAATCGTTCAAACTATGTACATTCTCACAGATTTTGTCACTAACGATTTTAAATGAAATGTTAAAATTTCCGGCATCCCACTTCTATACCCTATATAATCATAAAATCATATAATCATAAATCCTTTGCCGACAAACAAATAATATAATTCTTGAAACTACTTACTACTCAAATCTGTTGGCATTCCCATGAGCTTATCCTTTTCGCCAGCAATGGCTTTGGACTCAGTGATGCATTTATTTCTTATATAAACACGAAACTTTCATTTACTAAGCGTCAGTTCAAGTTTATCCGTGCACTTGAATGCCTGAAGATGCCGAAAGGCGAAACCCGGGTCGTTAGTGACAAAATCTGTGAGAATGTACATAGTTTGAATGATTCAAATTTAATAAAAATATGGATTTTACATCTGAAAGTTGTCTATAAATAACTGTTAAACTATTTTTTGTAGTAAAACAAATTCATTCATTGAGTTGATTTAATTTTGTTAAAAGAAACTCTTGGAATTCAAAACGTTTTAAAACAAAATCAAGTACTTTTAGTGACTATTTTTTCGAATTAATCGTTGTATTATAGTATTTTTCCCTCACCGTTTCGTTTGCTCGATATTTCGATAATCTCTGTAGCGATAATCATATTAACAAAAATACGTTCCACCAATCGAAGTGAATTTTTGAACCTTGGATTAAATAATGTGTAATTTGATGTGACCAACGGTATGCACAGACATCATATTATTATTTTATTATCTACGATCTTTGATGGATGCATTGCTGTCTTGTAATAACCCTAGGCAACAATTGAATTAATATTCAACATTGGTTAAAGAATCTGTATGTTTGATGCAATGCGGGCACTGCCACTAAATGGGTACTTCATTATTCATCGTTGTACAATAATTAAAAAAAAACGTACTCTGTTCATAGTACGTATTTCTAAGGTCCCCGTCGTCTTGTAAAATCAAATTTCCAGATATGTATAACGGTTGTTTTGTGATTTGGCTGCTCTCAAAAGTTCACGTATTGTTAACCAAATTAACACGTTTAACATACATCTTAAATTCTCTAGAAAAAAACAATATTTAATTCGAGCAGCCACTTAGTATCACAATTCTTTTTAAAGATATTTTGACGAAGCAATTTTCAAAGTGATAAAGTGTTATACTTATTTAAGTATAGATTTACGAGATTTACGAGATCAGTCTTTCGATGTCATAAAAAGTTTTTGAATTGTTTTGATGCTGTATGAAATTTCTCATCAATTATCCATATTGCCCGCATTAAGAATTATAGGGAACAACGCCGATATGCGGCAACATGTTGGCGGAATTGATAATCGAGCTTGTGACTAAATATATAATATATTTTTAAAAACATTGAAATACTTCGTTGAGTTTCAGGATACTCAAAAAAAAACAATAAAAATAAAAAAGAGATGATAGTAAAATCTCCAAGCAGTATTTCATGAACATCGACCGCTATGCAAGTCATACTTGCTGCAGTGTATGTATAGCGGTCAACCGCGGGGAAGAGTTAATGCTGGCAGATAACAAATAGATAGATCGCTCCGACACACTTATATGGTGAAAGGTGAACTGTGTATGTCGCATTGCGAGGTTAATTGATTTAAATCCTGTATTCCTCTTCCAACTTAATTGGATTATTCGATATTTTTATTGTTATTTACCTTTTTTTAATATGTACATATTCTGAATTAAACAACAATATTTGTAATAGTTTTATCTTCTTTCCGTGTTCGTCTGTATGTTATTTTGAAACATGCGCAGTGTGTTCTTAGTAGTTTTATTTTGACCGACGTATATTGGATACAAATCATGACTGCTTAAATATGTATTTTTGTTCACTTATTAAGCATCATAATAGAAATACTTGTTTGTATTAAATACCGCTATCAATTCCGTGCACCTCTCATAGTGTGTGATTTGCTTCCAAACAAACTCACATTGTTCAAAAAATGATGTTTCAAGTTGATAAATGCAAATTTGTTTGTATGTATTTTTAAATACATAATATGCCCGCCTCCAAAGTAGAACAAATGAAAGAAATACTGGATAATATGTATTTTTTTAGCGTTTGGTTATAACTTTCACTACACTCTTTCACATATGGTAATAAGTATTTGGCGATATAAGCATAGCAGCTAACTAGGGGCTATGTAAAGTTAGTTCATTGATATATAATACCACAATCAGATTAATTATCGCTAGACTTAACTAAAATCTCACAACTCCATGAACTGCATCTTTACCCGAGAGTAAAAACTTTTTTACCTTTTCGCAATTTTCAGTTTTTTTCATCGGCCGACTTCGTGTCGGGCCTATCCTGACGTAAAGTGTCGGCCGTTCATGTGCATTCACTGCATCCGTTATCGGCCGACCGGTTTTGACCGAGTACAACCTGAAGTTAGTAGTAGTCAGTAGTACTATGCAGCCTAGAATTTTTCTATATCATTTTTCAAATAAAAATCAACGATAGTTTCACAGAAAACTACACTATATGTACGATAAAACTTCTGTGGCAATTGTTTGTTAAAGCTAGTCATGGAATATTACGGCGAAAAACTTCAAAAACTAAGCTAAAAACAACGCCACGATTTAAAATTATTTTTTGAGGGCTTGATAATCGCGTTCAAATCACACATTAATATGAAGAACGCTGATAAATTATGCGAAATACGAAATAAATGGCCGGTAAATGTTCTGTCATAATACATACACCGAAAGTAGGCGGCAGACTCGCGAAAATACCAATCTGAAGTTAGTAGCAGCTGATATTCTGTCAAAAGTAGCCGGCAGACGGCCGACCAATCCCAACATGTTTGAATTCGTCGGTTGATCGGTCAGAGACAGCCGTCATCGTACGATGTCGTCTGTGGTAGTGTACGCGCTCTCATTTCTTTACATACGTTTGATTCGATCGGACGACACGGCCGAGCATAGTTCGGACGATGACGGATTAGGTGTACGCGTACCATTATTGGTTTTTTTTTCATTTGTAAGCGTTACTAGGTAGTTGGTATAATATAAATATTTCCATTTTTACATTGAGCTTAATATTTTTTAAATTTAATATTTTACGAAAATTGTTATATAAGCTTTGAAGTGGTATATTTAATATTGAATCACTGTCTGACGATTTAATGACATTTGTTTTAGGACCAAGAAATTTGGATCATTTTTTTGATAAACAATGCAAACATTCTTCGTTCAAGATTTCCTTGATCTTTTCTCATCACTACTTAGAAATCTCTTACTCTAACTTAAATAGCAATTCTACGATACTGGGTATTTTTTTATACTTTAAATTAGAAAAGTACGTTGTTATAATATGTATGGCCGGGATGAACAACCCATAAGTAAAACAGACAATATTTTTATTTGTAAAAAAATAAATATTAGTATGTCTGTCCATATATCGTTGTTACTCAGAATATGGCTTTATCCATCGATATGTGTATTTTTAAAATATGACTACATTATAGTACACTCATGTGTTGACAGGCACCCAGTCTTTAATATTATATACAAAGATATTGCACAATTCAGACAAGAATAATTTTGCAATTTATCACTTTTAACTGTTCTTAGGAGCAGGGCCGGCTCAACGATGCGAACCGCATTCGGCGCCTCGAAAAACTACATCTAAATGAGTGGATAGTGTTACAATCTTATGCGGCGCCTATTCGTCTCTATACCCCGCACGTCCGCATGTGTGCACACGCCACGAGCCGGCCCTGCTTAGGAGTACCTTGATTCTTATATGCATTCATTAAAACAGTTAACTTGAAAAGCATTTGGAGCCAATCCAGATCGGATTAATTTATTATGGGAGATATGCGCTGTGCTGCGAATCAATGTTTATGTAAAAATATAAGAGGGGGTAGTTAAAACTTAAAAATGTTATTCTAATATACTTGTTAATATAATATTATGTATAGACCCAACCAATGTTTCCAATAAGACGAGAGGTTAGCTGCGCGAGAAAATTAAAAGTCTGCGCAGGCCAATCCAACGAATGCGCGGTATAATTTGTTAAAAATAAGATCAAGTGAACATAGATAAATAATTAAAGATTGTTTCTGTCACATTGGAATGTGAAAATTAATGATTAGGTGTCGTAACTTGACGAATACTCGAGCCAAAATTTAACATTTTTTCATTTTTGTTGAAGGAATTAAATGATCGAACTCATTTTTTAAACAACAGAATTGACTTGATTAGAAAATGTGAAAGGTTGTGTAATGTGCTATATTATTTATCGTTTTTTTATGTTGATGGATTTCTAAATACCCCTTTACTTTTTATCGTTACGACTTAATCTGAATAATGACGAATTAAATATGTAGGGTATATCAAATAAATAATATGTTCTTTGCAACACGCCGTTTGTAGTCGGTGGAAAAGAATATGATCAGTCGGAGAAAACTGATATCCAGTTTTATTGTATTTTGCGAAAGCTAGCTTCGTTTTACGCACTGTAGACAAAAGCTACGCAAAATAGAGAGTCTTGAAAATGGCATTTCAGCAATACATATTTTTGTGCCACCGACACAATATAAATTGTCGTTTTGGTAATAACCAAAATCGTATGACGACTCAAAGAAACGTACTATGTACCTGTGTATCGTTTAAATACCAATCTTAAAAATAATGACTGTATGTACTCTTGTTTAAAATTCAATGTGTATGTTTTTTGATAATTTTCATTTAACCCATTTTTGCCCACTGTTCCAATATTGGAACATTTAGTGTTTTTACTTCCACTCCATTTATGCATGACGTAATAAAAGTTAAGATTTTACCAATCTCAATCATTCTACAGCTAACAAGTGTGGGGATCGTTTCGTGAAGTATTTTTTCAGATTTGAATCCGTCTGAGTGAGCAGTGTTTTTTTATTTGCATCAATTACGGGCAAATTAGGGAAAAATTCGGGCAAAAATGGGTTAGAGTCAGTGCTTTTTTCCCACGTAACGCGGTGGAACAGATTTCCGGCACCTCTTTCTCGCATTTTTAATGTTTCATTTTTGTTTGTTTGTTCCTATCTTAGGTCCCTTTTGAATGTAATCTTTCGAATCACAGTACGAAGCAAAGGGAGAGCGGTTGGTTAACCACTAGTCATATTTTAACTCCATTCTTCTACCATTATTACTCTCTTCAGGAAAAAAAGAGATGTTGAGAAACTGACTAACAAGCAATTCTTTTAAAAAAACTTCTGTTTAGATACCTTCATTAAAAAGCTATATGCTTGACATTGGGAAACGGACAAGGATGAGAAAAAATCTTGACAATAAGTTATATTATAGAAGTTACATTATATATTTACCGATTCCACAATGTTCTCCACCGACAACTTTACTTATAGTATAAATACCTCAAAATACGACCTTTTTGATTCTATGTTTGTTTTGTGAGAACGGAGACGATTTTTCATATTATGCCGAGTACTGTTTGTTTTGTTTCTTAATGCTGCTTCGTTGTGATTCTATAAGACACTTTGATGAAATGAACTGCATTCTTAGTTTACTGTGTGGGAAATTTGGCAAACATTCAACTATAATATGTATGATGAACAATATTGGTAAGATACTATTTGTGATGATGATTATTACCCCTAATGCGTGTCTATTATGGTAAGCTATGCTTACACACATATACACACAGTGTCAAACTTCATACTTAATTACACATTTGTAAAAACGTTCCGAAGATAGCCGCGCTCAACTTACTACACTAGGAACAATCTTCCACTCAATAACCTGATATAAATAAAGTTGCTAGAAATTAATCCAAATATTCGTTAAATTGATTTGTTGAATATCGAAAACTAAAATTGTAAAACATTCGCATAATATTGAGTATGTATAATGAAATAATTTTGTAACTTTTGAATAGTGATGATTTTTTTTTATTCCATAACCGTTCCCAATGGAGATATCACCACCAATTTTGTCTACGATAACTGCTTGCTACTCAGTTGCTCAACCTTTTTGTTCGAAATGAGTGGCAATATAGGACTAGTGGTTGGCTAATCACTCGCTAAACTCTGTTATTTTAGTATTCGAATGTGGAGGGGCGAGGGTATTTTTATCGCAAACATCCATACCTTCGAACAGAAATCGATTGAAGAAAATGCTTTTGTACTGGGATTAGAACCCGTGAGGTCCAGCATGGAAGCCAACGACGGTGTCCACTGTGCTATGGACCCAACAAAATATATGAGATCCGATGAAAAATACTCGCCTGGGGTATATTTATTTCATACATACAGTGGACCCCCGATTTTACGTGCTCGGAATTCACGTTTTCCCGACATTTGAGTGCAATATTTGCAGTTCCGTTTGATTTAAGTATATTTTAGACTCGCGTTTATTTTCTGATGTCGCGATTCGCGTCTAAAATAGTCAAAATTTCGATTTATGGTATGTATATTGAAAATTTGCTTATCTTTGAAAAACCTTTAAAATTCTTTGCCCCCAATCAACATATTTCCTCTATTTACATTCCTTTCGTCGGTCCTCAAAACATAAAATAGGATGCACATTTAAACACTGCATCACAAATTTTAAATTGGTCCGCAATCGATTCTGCTATGCTTTTAGATTCTTTGACATCAGATTCGAAATTACTTGACTCATAAATTTCACCCCAAATGGCTCTCGTATATGCTGACATTTTTTGTTTGTTTTTACAACAATGTTTTTAGGGCTATATTTCGTTCATTCGTGTCCTAATGGTCCATTGTGTTTTTATATTTTCGACGTGATGTATAGACCTATACACAAACTAATTTATTACTCATAAATGATTCAAGCGTGCATATATTTGGAAATAAAGCTTGACGAATCAATTTCAAAAAGAGCCGAATATGTTCGAATTAATAATAAAAGTCAATTAGTAAAACATTATCTTTATACATTTTGAATATACTAAACCTTTCCAAATTCAGAAACTAGAAAAAATCAATTCAATCAAGAGTCAATTATTGGTACCTATACAAAAAATAAAAAAAAAAACTTTTACGGACGCTCGACTTTAACTTCCTTTATATCCAGAAAATGTCGTTAATATGTCTTGTTTACAACTCTTATATTTGAGATTACTATGCATTGCAGAGTTTGCGGTGAAAATATAAACTGTTTTGATTTAGTAATAAAATAAATAATCTCATAATCGTAGAAACGGTTTTTTTCAAGCATCGTTGATTTTTCCTTGAACAGTACTCGTGAAATATGCTGTTGCAGCATTGTTTTTAAATGTTATATTCCATTGACTGTCGTTAATTGACTTGAAGCAGAAAGATATTTTCGTAAAATGTAAAATAGAGATGTCCAACTATAATCACAAATGAAATTTTACTAACAAAACTTTAATGTACGCACTCGAAACAATGTCATCGCACACTGCGTGTAATCTCTGATTGAGTGCCTTCATTCATATCGTAACAGGGGGAGTTAAATTAGTTTTTTTTTTTTAAATTTAAAAAATGAATTTTGTTGTATATGTATGTACACAGTGGTTTTTTTCAGGGCTGTGGAGTCGTGTAAAAAAAGACGACTCCGACTCCAAGGAAAATTTTCAATCATTTCATTTTATCTTATTTACATAATATGTATACCACCAGATCATTTGATGTCAGCCTAGCATGCAGTGGCGACACTATGGACTATTGTGGTTTGAATACACATCATTGGATATTTAAAAAAATAAATGGATTTTTCCGACTCCGACTCCACGCCTTTTTTTTTTTATACTCTTGTATAATATATCTTGTACTTCTGTATTCATAAAAAAACTAAACTAGTGAGATATCTAAAATGTTTTTATATATGTATATATATATATATATATATATATAAATGTGTGTTAGTAGATACGTCGTTCTTACTATCGTACAAATTCATTCATGAAAACACACCCACACAACCGCACGGATTCATTTTAAATACATACACTCAAGTATAACTTTTACTGTGCACACATGCATACATATACATACACTAACGAGCTTTACTACAGCTGGCAGAGAGAGTACCTACGTAACTTGTATTTTACGGATAAGTGTTTCTCAACCTTTTTTTCAACTGCATCCAATTTTTTTTTCGATTTTTTCTAATGACGTAATCTATTTTTAATTCCTTTCTACAGGTGTATTTCAGTGAAAAGGATTTTAATGCATTCAATTTATTTAATATCAAGAACATATTTATATAAACGCTTGCAATATACCTAAATGTTGGTATATATTAGATGTTTTCAATCCTGCTATGTGAAATAGATACATACATAAAATAAGCAAAACTTTCATAAAACTTGGGGGATTTATTGCTGCTAAATTTTGAGATAATAAACAATGTTTTTTTTTACATATCATTGAAGCGTTTACTTACATATAATGAACCAAATATTTGGCAACTAAGTTTTAGATAAAGTAGGTCTAAAATATTCCCTAAAAAATTATAATCTCTCAAATCTACCTCATTATTGAGCAGTAATAGTATCACGCCATACAGTTTATCACGGTGAAATTATTCAATGACCCCCCCCCCCCTCCGAGTAATAATTTCACAATAACACCACCATTACCGATTGTAATACAAAAGTTCAAGGATACACGCTCGTGACACAACTTTGACAAAAAATCACTGATTATATTTGCCCATTCGAATTGAAGTACATAGCTCTTTAAAGTGATGAAGAGTAATTCAGTTTGAACAGAACAGTGCCTTTGAGAGATGTTGATGCATTGTCAAATGAACTTATGCCAATCCTTAGATTGACCATCTCTGCTGGTGTTATCTAAAATATAGGAAGTATGCTGAGAGTTTGTCATGTAAGCAAAATAAGTTTCTTTTTACTGGGTCAAGTTCATGGACTCTGGAATATGTTTATTTTGTTATATTTATTATGTCATAATAAAAAATAAAAATAATCCACTGCCATTTCATTTGTTTCCTTCAATTTCATTCAAGTCATTGAAATTGTGCAAACATTTTTATTTATTAATATTTTTGTGTTGTGTTGATTTTATTATATTATTTTATTGATGTTGCAAATATATATATATATATATATATATAAAAAAAACTGTAGACTAATAGTTTTATTCCTATCATACATAAAATTTCACAAAATTATTTGTATATTTGTGGGGGGGGCACATTTGACCCTAGCGATTTGAATACACATTTTTTAAAAAGGCCTCAAAATTATTAGTTTTTTCGAGTACAACTCCAGTTAAAACAGTCTGACTTCACGACTTCAACTTCGACTTCACAGCCCTGATAATATATATGAGGAGCATGGGATCAAAAATTGACCAGATTCACTTTTTTCAATAGTTACTTGACTTAAAAATTATATTTTTCTTTTTTTCAGACTCGCAATCTCTCGCTTCAAGATGAGGTTGACTGTTAAATCAATCACCTTGTGACAGCTCCGAGGATAGTATACCTGTTATCAATCTCCAATGCGGTGATCCATCATGTTGATTATGGTGAGACCGAGATGTCTTTTCGGGTGGATCGAGGCCTGCCTTTCATTCAACCGAATCTAACTGCAACTGTGAGTATAATTTTTTATATAAAACGGAAAGGCTAAAGTGCTGCTGAAAGTGCAACTGTTATTTTAGAATGAAATTCCAATGATGCATAAGCGTGGATTTGAGGCGGTCAATATAACACTACAAGACATTCGCGGTAGTGAGTATCCTGATGTGTGGTTTAATCATCCTTGCTCGTGATTTTTGTCAAATATTACCTGTGATTCTGAGAAGCACAGTGGGTGACCATATCAAAGCCTGTCTGAAATGTTCTCAGCTTTGGAGGGATGTCAAAACAATAAATCTCACATTTAAAATGAAAGTTAATGTTCTGATCATTTTTGTGATTTAAGCTGGGCACAATGGCAATAGCAAAAAATCTGTCATACAGCCAGTGGCGGATCCAGAAATTGTCCCAGGAGGGGGCCATTCAATTAGAAAATAAATATGATACATAAATAATACATTAAAAAATAGATGATTTTTTTACGCGATTTTTTTGCGCGAATTTAAAGAACAAATTTTATTTTTTCATAAATTTTTGATACTTTTTTATGCGATATTTTGATTTTTGGAACCGATTTATCAAATTATATGAAAACGAGGTTTTTTTACGCGCCACTTATGTACCAATGTATCGCGTAAAAAAAGATTGGGTGTATATAAAAATAGTCAAGACATAATTAAATATGTATTCTATAAAACATAGTAAACTAAACAATTGAAGAGCCCATTTAAAAATAAAGTTTTAATATATTAGAAAATAAATTCTCTCAAGGGGGGCATGTCCCTCATGGCCCCCCCTTGGATCCGCCAATGCATACAACAAAGATTTAATTGATGGTGTGTACCCTAATAATGGAACAAATTATTTGAATAAAAAATAACACGAGGTATGTGCGATTCTGACGCCAATTATCCTACAGAATTTTTGATTTTTTATGAATACAAATGGGATTCCATCTTACAAATTAATATTAAAAGTAGGATCTTCTATTGTAATTTTAAGGAATTCGGTTCCATCACATTCATGTTATGGGGTACTTACGGTGAAAGCACTAAACACTCGTGTTATTGAAGCAACCATTCTACACAGATGACTTGAAGGCGAAAATATGCCTATATCAAGAATTCCATCTAATTCAGTATTTTAATTGATGACTTTACAATTCATTGTTGGGCTTCCGTCCAATGTTCCCGCACACATTGTTCCATCCCCGCACAGGCCGCACACAAAAATATTGTAAAAAGAAGTTGGTTTCACCAAATTTTATTTTTGTTTCAATTCTTTTACTAAGCTCACAAAATCTTCCTCATTTTTCTTCCACAAATAGCATCATTGATTAGTTCAGTGAGTATAATTCCTACAAATTTGCGCATATTGGTAAAAATTTACTGCTCACAGAAGTTGATGGTCCGCACAAACAATAGAAAAATTAGAGGGAACCTTGCTTGCGTCTATGGAATGGAGGAATGTTTCTCAAAATCTAAGGACACAACAAAACTATACACTGACTGATAAATATTGTGAATATTCAAGTACTTAAATAATATAACTTACATTACAGTGATTTAAATACACTCATCCCTCGATTTACGCGGTACCCATTTTACGCGATCAGGAAAAAAATCACATTTGAAAACTATTCAATCAATTTACTACGAATATCGTTTTCTTTATGTCGCAAATAATTATGTATTTTTACCCCCAGGAATGTCTATTCGTATTTTAAAGAAGAAAAGAAACACAATCTCTTTGGATATAAAGATTCAAATTCTGGATTCCCTCCAGAAAGGTGATAGTTTTGCATCTCTTGCAAAAACTTATGGAATTAATGAATCTTCTGTCTGTACAATTAAAAAAAACGAAATAACTGTCAGAAGAAGTGTCGCCTCTGGATCCCTTATTAGTTCTAAATGTACCTCATACGTTAGAGATCCCATAATGGAAAAAAATGGAAAAAGCCTTAATGATATGGATAGAAGATCACACACAAAAAAGAATACCAATTTATACTAACGCAATTAAAGAAAAATCTAATAGAATTTATAAGTGTCTATATCATCTGACGAAAAAAAACAAGATTTTACAGCGAGCAAGGGATGGTTAGAAAAATTTAAAAAAAGATACTCATTACACAATCTCAAGATAAAGGGTGAGGCTGCTTCCGCCGACGAAAATACAGCTAAGATATTTTTACCACAGTTTCTGAAGATAGTAAACGAAAATTGTTATTCCCCGCATCAAGTTTTCAATGCTGATGAAACAGGACTTAACTGGAAAAAAATGCCCAGTAGAACATTTATTGCAAAATATGAGAAAACAGCCAGTGGTTTTAAAGCTGCTAAAGATAGAGTAATGTTAATGTTTTGTGGTAATGCTTCAGGAGATTGCATGATGAAACCTCTTTTAATTATCAATTTACGCGGATGTTTATTTTCTGGAACCTATCTTCTGTTTTTGTATGAGCTTGAAGTCTCGATTTACGCGTTTTCTCTCGGAACGTATCTACTGCGTAAATCGAGGGATATCTAATATACGTATTTGTTAATATTACATAATAGAATACATATACTACTTTTATTTACAGTAACGCTAATTGGTGTTATTGTAACTGCTGAATTCATTTAAATAAAAATCTATGCCTTAGTTTGATAAGGATTGACATATTTACATATAAATTATTTAATTATGAAATATTATGGACCAGCCGTTCTTGAGATTGCTGATAAAATATGTATGTTAAGATTGCTCCTTACGTGTTTAGATTTGTGATACGAAAATTAATTTATGCGAGTGACAATAGTTGAGGCAGGACATACTTCAATACTAAAATTGATTTGTTCTAGCGTACCAGATGTGGTATTACCTTTTGGTCTTGACGTATCAGGAAGGAAGATTATTAATGCAAATATTGTTTATATGTTTACAGAAGTCCACTGGGCTTTTTGTTGCGCCATGGAGAAGGAAAATGGTGAGAACGGCGGAGGTGATGGAGTGGGGAGTGCCGGCAGTAAAGGAGGAGGAGGAGGAGAGTCATTGCTTGATGCTGCATCACTCTTCGGAGGTAAACGATTATTAATGTTAATTTTGTATCACTGTAAATTCTCTTGGGCGTCAAGGAAACTATCGACGGGCTAGGAACTAATCCAGATCGCACCGGTTTGAAAATAAACGCAAGTAAGGCCGACGTGATGTGTAACCAAATCTTACACGACTGATAGAACCCTGATAAGCACGGGACAAATCATCGGGAAGGTCGACAGTTTCAAATACCTTAGTGTATAAGAAGTTAAGGTAGAAAAGAAAGAGCTTGCTATTTTTTCAACACTTGCATTCTATTAGTGCTGCTCAACGGTAGCAAATCATGATACCTGACAAAGACAAAGTACATTACAGCACTCGGTTACGTCAGTGGTCACGGAGAGATGTCATTGGAACTGGGTAAGCCACATGCTCTGGCATTCAGGACAACCTTTGGTGACTATTCATAGGATGTGTTTGACGGAACTGAGACGTGCTGGCATTTCCTGGGAGGATCTAAAGCAGGGATGTCCAACCGGTAGATCGCGATCGACCGGTCGATCCCAAAGCAAAATTTGGTCGATCCCGAAAGCTTCTGTGAATTTCGATAAAATTTATAATTTAAATACTAAAATTGAATTATTTTGTAAGCACATACCTATCTAATGGTGTATGTATTTCGCATTTAAAATAAACATTTCAAAGTTAGAAGAAGGGAAAAGACCCTAAATATTTTTTTTTATAAGAATCATGTTAGAAGTCAATCGCGAGAAAACTTAAGATTGAGAAGTCGATCCCAGGCCAAAAAGGTTGGACACCCTTGATCTAAAGCAATTGGCGGGAGACAAAGAATCATGGAGGTGCGGTGTGGCAGTCACATGATCCACATAGGCCGCGAATATGGTTGAAGATGTACACTTTTTGTTGAAACTTTGTTTTTGTTGAAACTTTGTTTTTGTATTAGATCATAGGTTCCCAACCTTTTTCGGGTGGCGACCCCTTTTTATAAAAGCCAAGTGACTAGGTGACCCCCGAGGAATTTGAAATCCTCGATTTGCTATACTTTTCCATTATTTTGTTGTTCAAATCCAAAAAAGTTGGCGACCCCCAGAAAACCCTTCGCGACACCAGGTTGGGAACCCGTGTATTAGATAATAGTCACATGATAATTTATTGTTATTTTACCCACATCATTCTTGATAAGACAAACATAGAGTCGAAAATTGTATTCAAAATTTAAATACACATCTGTTCAAATCATGTCAAAATCAAACTTATAACTTTGCATAAATCAAAAACGTAAGAAGAGGAGAATATATAGAAACAAATAAAATTTAAACAAATCTGCAAACGTACAACTATTGAGGTTATCATTCTATTAATGATTATTGGGAATAATGTTGTATTTTTAAAAAAAAAATTCATTTCCAATGTTCCTATGAAAACTGCTTGTTACTCAGTTGTTCAACCTCTCTTTTTTGAAGAGAGAAGTGATAGAAAGGATAGTGCCAGGGCGAGATTAGTGATCAGCTAATCGCTATAGCTTCATCCTATTTTACGGATGTATGGGTGTGAGTGAATTTTAGACATTAGAGATTAATGCATTCAAACAGAAGTCCACTGATCAATTGAAAAATGAAACTGCCCAAACTAAGATTCCAACCGGTGAGCACCACAACCAAAGACAGCGGCGTTGATCACTCAATCACAGACCCGACTAAATAGCCGTTGTATGGATTTTGACATTGTAGAGATGTGATTGTGAATCCCATTGTTGGAGATACAAGTTGTTGCATCTCAATAGTAGTATTCACAAAATCTACTTTACTTTTAAGTGCTAATGGTGTTTTTTTTTTTAAAGAAATGTGATTTTGATTCAGATCAACCAATTCGTCAAATCATATTATAAATGGATGTCAGCTTTGCAGCAGTTTTTGTGAAATGTTGATTATAAAAAAAACTGTTTTATCATCTGTAAACAGATGGAAACTGATTTTATAAATACCTGCCTATAAATAGAAACAACTGGTCTTGGTAGCTGCTTCCATTATGCTGTATGTATTTGTTGTCTCTAATGAATGTGGTCTATCTAAAGACGTAGTGTTATCAATGAAAATCAATTCCTCAACATAATAAGCCTTTATAAGACAGGATTGAGGTAATTAGGTGATTGACACCATGAAATCAGGGAAAAATCTTCCCGTGCCCGATTTATTTGTGTAAAAATAACTTTATTCTTAATGGATTTTTAAATGGTCTATTACCATGGAAATCCTTACAACTTTATACGATTAATTGAAACATTTAGATAATTCATTTTGTGTGATAATATTGCCAGTAAAATTGTCCTTTATGAAGAGCCATATGGCAAGTTTTGTACATGTACCGAGTACTCACACCTTTATGTTCCAAACGACTTACTTATTTTCTGTTGCTAAAAATATGTTTGTTCATATGCCTTGAAATCCTGCTTGGTAGACTGTACCATAACACGGGTCTTCAGAAGGGCGAATGAATGCTTCAGATGTGTTAAGATGAATCACTTTTTAGTTGATAAAAGCAGTAACTATTTTTGTTGAAAATCATCATGCGACCCTGAGTCGACTCACTGAACACTTGCCACGTGATGGCACGGGCTAGGGCTAAAATGTTAATCAATTATATGAAAATACATACTTTATAGATAAATAGTAGCAAATTAATTCGGAACGGATTAGACCGACGGTTAGCTGTTGAGATACTCACTCAGAAGAGCTTCACTGGATTTCAGGGATCTGAATGGGCAGTAGTGGTTTCCAAAAAGGAGGTATTGTGACTTCTTCACTGTGTAAAGATATTTGCACAGCTGTCACTCTCAAACTGAATTTTGAGTGACCGAGGATATGCCGATAATGTATTCAAAATTGGCAAATGCAATGCAGTTTTTTCATGCATTTTTTTATTCAACAAAATTTACGTTATCTACCTACAATCGCATCTTCCTGGATGCAGACTGCGTTTTGATAAATTAATTACTGGAAGCATTTAGAGAATATGAAAGAAAGCAAAAGAAAATTTTTACTACTCAACTTGCTATACACACAAAAAAACGTATTTTCGTGAGTTGACTATAATATAGTGTTTTTTTAACGCCAAATCCTTATAACCTTCTTGCTTTAACCCAATTTTATACTCCGCCAGCTTGTATTATGAGAGATTGATTTGTGGTGTAAAACTTAAAATTTATTTTCATTTCAGCGTACTGGGGCCGGGACGCCAACTCTCTATTAGGTGCTGGAGCAGGTTTCCATGGAGGCGCTGCCGGCTTTGGAATGTTGGGGGCCGGTGGTGGGGGTGGAGGAGGAGGCGGCGGCGGAGGAGGTGGAGGCGGCGGTAGTGCCAGAGGTGGGGGCGGCCAAGGGCAGTATCCTCCCACCTCTACACTGTCCGTCGCAGCCAGCCAGGCCGCCAGTCTTGGATTGCATCCTGCCGCCAGTAAGCGTCATTGTTTTTATTATCAACTATAAGTGCTTTAGGATCGATTCATCCCTTAGTAATTTAGCTCTCAGATGTATACCTCTTTTATTGAGTAGCTGTTTCGGCGATAAAGGTCTGCTTGGTTTGGAGAGACCAGATATTCAGACTATGGAAAATATATTAATCTACACACCATGGATAATATCCAATATTATTTTTTACTGGTCATAAGTGGCCGTTAATTTGCGAGTTTTTTTTTTCATATCAGACTCAATCATATCAGTTTGGTCAAGTTCAGGTAATAGATCTGATTGTAAAACTTGGGTCTGGACCAGTGTTCCCTCTAAGCTGTGCGCGTGTGCGCGTGCACACAACTCACCAAGTGCGCGCACATACATTACAACATAGCGCACAAAAGTTACACCAGTTATATAATACATACCACCACCATAATAAATTAATTGACATTATATAATGTTGTTAATTTTTATCATTATTAAAAATTTACCGTTGCGTTTAGTAGGTCTAAATATCGTTATGTGGCGCACAATTTTTTAAATTTCTTTATAAAGTTGCACAGCCAAGGTCTTTTGCGCACATAACCATTAGAAAATTAGAGGGAACATTGGTCTGGACTGTGTTCTTTTATAATATTTTAGAAGCTTCAAGTTTCAGAAATCCTCATCGACTTCGATTTTGCGTATCTCTTAAATCCTGTTCATCTAATTACACTACAACATTTTCTACCGCAGAAAACCAATATGAATTGCATAATTGCTACTACTGCCGGCAAAGGGGCATTCCAAATAGTATAAACTAAATACAAAATTAAAATGGATAACATTGTTATAATGCTGGTTGGCTCCACAACTAGTGGATTAAAATGAATTTCCACAAAGTTACCGCCGAATCCAATGACAATATTGATATTATATTGTACAATTATATGAGCTGAATATCAGTATTTACATAAGTTTTTATTAACTAAAAAATATTTGAAAATAACAACTACAAAGTCAACATTCCAGAAACGTTTGTACCTCACATAAATAAAAGAAAACCCTAATGCAAAAACACAATGTGATTAATGTTTAATTTGGAATATAAATTTGAAACAGTCGACGGGTGACTGAATATTTCTATATTCCACTCTGACTCGTCCACTATGTGATCGAGTGTAATCTGATGATATGCCTAGTATTATCTGTTCACTGGATTGTTTACACTATGAAAGCTGTGCAACATTTTGAAAACATAAAAAATTTCATTAAAAAAAATACCTATTTAATAGATAAATATCCGCTTAGTATGATTTGCATGCCTGCACCCTTTTGGTTTCATGCTTATGTTCATGCTCATTATCAAATTGTCTTGATCTGTCACCGTTTTACAATTCTCTCTTACACCAAATAGGTGCAGCGTGGTGGTCGATGGCGTCTCACTTGGCGGCTCAAGATTACCTCGCTCGGCTGCAAGCTTCAGGACTGGGAGGCTTCGCTGGAGCTGCCGACCCTTATGGAGCCGCTCTCGGCGCATTAACTGCGGGCGGTGGACACGGCTCGGCGAATAGACACGGACCGCAGAGAGGACGCCAGCAGGGGCAAGGACAGGGACAGCAAAGTGGCAGTGGGAGGGGACGTCAGCCAAAAGACAAGGGGCAGGGACAGCAGATGCCTTCGCAGGGTTCGCAATCTAGCAGTCAGTCACCGCAGCAGAGTATGCGTGAGTGTCACTAGGCTTATTGAAAAAATATTCTCGTTATTTTAGCGTTCGCTATTAATTAATTTAAACAATTGTTTTCCTCAATAATAATCAATTTTGATATTACCGTTTCCAAGAAAATGCACCTCTTTACCGTGCCTCATTTTCTTCATCATATTCATGAAATAGTTTACAAAAATAAAGTATCTCTCAGCAATGGTGTGTGGCCATATATTCATTGAAAGTTTGTTCGAGAGATACATTATTATAAACCTTTCTAAGCTTATATTGAATAAAATTTTAATACCTCTTCTCATACCTAGAACTAATTTTCAAAGGTAGATTAAGATAGACTACCCTCAAATTGCATTACCAGGCTATTTTTCAACATTAAGGATTTTAAACTGTAATTATTCAAAACTTAAAGATTACTCTACTCATCAGAGAAATGATTTAAACTAAATGAATTTCAATTCTGGGATTCTAAAAATTTTTTACTGCGTATTTTTGAGTTTTCATTTTTTTTTTGTTGATTTGATCAAAAAATGGAGAAGATATGATCTTTATCCTACATGATACATTAGAAATTGGCAAAAAACCCCTTGGCAATCCATTGGGTTGACCCTTTTTTTTAAAATTTTGATTAAAATTTAAAATCTTATAAACGCAAGATCTTTTCACTTTGAGATCACTAAAAACTCAATCTCAAAGTGAAAAGTAATCTATAGCGAGTTGGTATAAACCTCTGCTAGTAATGTTAAATCAATTTTGTTTTTTTGTAAATTATGAGTAAAAACCTTTTTTTCCTTATTGTAGGCTCTTCATATGGTTTACCGAAAACGTCATCCCCATCGATGTCTTCGTCAGCGAATGTGTCGAACATGTCAGGTCTGTTGGGACTGAACAGTTTGGCCGGATCTCGCGCCATGACCCATCCCACGCAGTCGCACCAGTCTTCGTCCCATTCCGGCAAGCATTCAAGTGCGTCTCATCAACGCGGTGATTTTAAATGAGTTTTTCTATAGCATATACCTGTAGTTTCAAAGGAGGATGAATCATCAAAGTTTACTTAATCTGCAGGCACCCTTTTGAAAATGTATAAAATTTTATAGAGTCGAATGAAGATGTTTATAGCTTCTAGACCAGACATCAGATATCAATGATTTTTCTTATTTTTATTCACCTTTAACTGTAAAATTTTTATATTATATTACTTATTTTAGTTTTATTAAATTTTACTAAAATGTAGATTCAAATTTATGTTTGAAAAAATGTCCCTTTGACAAAAATGTTAATGTATGATGTTTTAATTGAATGTTAAACGTTGCCTAGCAAGTCTATTTAAAAAATATATACACTGAAATTTCAGAGTTTGTCTTACACTTATGTTTATTATGAACATTCCTTACAGGTCCAAGTTACATTTAAGGGGATGATAATTCCAATGTCTACAAGGTTGAAAAATAATTTGTCTATTTAAATAATGTAAAAAAAAAAACATTGTTTATTTGGGTTATATACTAAATAAAGATGTTTGATTACTCACATGATTAAACTGTCTCCTGTTCAATTGTCCAAAATTGACTTTTCTCAAGACCACAGATTTTATAGTTACAATATCTATTAAGAAATCAACAATTAATTTCCAAATGATATTAATTTGATTTCCTCCCTAGGAAAATCATCGTCCTCAGCAGCCGCAAAAGCATCAGCACTTAGCGGTGCTTACCTGGCGCAAGGCGGAGCCAACTCTTCAAAAGGAGGCATCCCTTCGTCGTCTGCCTCGTCTATGCCCCAGTCCTCTTCAATATCTGGTTCGAACTCCTCCCTCAAGGACAAAGATCTCGCCATGTTGAGAGGGGATCTAATCATGGCGCAGGCAGCAATGGCTCAGAATGCTTACCAAGCGGCTGTGGCGGCAGCCACTGGCAAAGGAGGGAAGGTAATGTATAAAATATCAGCCCATTTTACTCTTGTACAAAAATATGTGTAACAGAATGATTAAGAATTCTTTCGAGAGCTGTAAATTATTTTTACTTGTACTGTTTCTGATGAAATTAAGAAGTTGTTTTGATGAAAAAAGTATATATATTTTTTTCATTTTTTAAGGTAGACAGTTTTACACAATCCTTAAAAAATCTCTAAAACTAATATAAAAATCTGTCTCTGTCGTTTCTTAGAATTGTATGTCTGAGATGGTTACATCTAGTTACATCTACATAAGTTATTATTAATTCAAACTATTCGGCACGACTTGCAGTTATTATTGATTACTAAGCTTCTTATGTGCTCTTTATATGATTCAGGGTTGATGAATATTTTTCACATACATATTGTCATATAGGATAGAGGACAAAGTTTAAAATAGTATGTTCACAACAATTATTTGTAATCTATCTAAAAACCCCTCATATTGCTGATCCGTTGGACATTTTTTCTCACATGAAATAGTTCTTTAGTCTATTTTTGTGAAAAATGCATTTGGTTCTATTTTGTATGAAGACAACATGCTACTTTATTATATTCTGAAATAGTCACATGTAGCTGGTCCTTGTATGTGTGAAAAACCAGTAATAGTCTGACAAATTTTAGACCGTTTTAATAAACACCACTGTGTTCACCACATTCAATAAAAACCAAATTTGATATACTTTATTTTTTCTAGAATTCTTCATCTCTATTCAATAATCCGTTCGGTCTTCCGTCTATGGGCGGATCGGACAAAGATCGCCACGCCGGTCTAGACTCCATCGCCAATCTTCCGCACACCATACTTAGGTTTGTTATAAATTTTAGAATTTCAAAAGTTGGATATTTAGTTTATAAAATAAAATGTACAAATGGATGATAAACTGGAAAGAGTAATGTTAAAGCTTTTTTTAGAGATGCTATCAATGAAAAAAATCAGTCATGATAATTGACACAATGATATAGATTTTGAAAATGTAGTAGGGTTTTTGTGGATTAAGAAATAATTTCTTGAAAAAATAACATGTAACCGTGTACAGGTTTTTAACATTCTAGCGAGCATGATTTTATGAATAACTTAAATATTGTTCAGTTGCATAAGAGTTGCCTTAATCGATTTATTGAATAATACAATAGTACTGGGGTTGCCAAACTTTTCGAGCAACGGGCTGGATTGTTTTTTCAAAAACGTTGGGGGCCGGACAAAAATGGAATCCTATTAGAATTTTCAAAAAATCAATGTTTCTTATATGTAAAATATTTATTTATTAAAAATCAGGGGCTGGATTGAAGTTTTTGAAGGGCTGGATCCGGTTCGCGGGCGGTAGTTTGGTGACCGCTGCAATAGTGTATTGTTAGCAATTTAAATATTTGTAATTATACATATCAGCACATAATACGTAAAGTGTCCTATCCACTACCGTTTTCAACAGTTTAAATTAAAAATGTTGACCCACTTCGTGTAGTAAATTCAGATGTCGTGTTGAAAATAGATTTAATTTAAGTCTAACTGTACTGGCAAGTTTTATAATCATTGGATACACTTGTTTTGGAAATACTCAAAAATCAAGAAATTGGTAAACAAAAATATTCAATACATGAACAAAAAGTATACAATATAAGCCATTTTTGAGGCCAAGCGCGCGCCTCATTCGCTTATAAGGTAATCCGCCTAATAGTGGAGAGTCAGAATCGTGATATTGTATTTTATTTATGGTGGTGGGTGGACCTTACTTTATTCTTACACCTTGACCCTTCAAGCCCTGTTGATTTTCTGTGCATGCGGATCAAAAACAGGAAAGATAAAACAATGCCGTTTTATCTTCTATTTATAAGAGCTATGGTTAAAGGCTTCACAATGTAGCAGTACGTATAGCTAAGATTTTTTTTATGCGGTTGCAGAAGACTGCATATGTACTGCCTTATTATGTTATTGGAGATATGTTTTTTAATTTTTTTAAAACTGCATAAAACCAATGAGTTATATAAATCCAAAAATTCATAAAATCTTTTTGAAAACTAACGTAACTAAAACTTTTAAAACAGAGACACATAAAAGAGACTTCACTCTATAGCTCTGTTCTTCTGCGTACTGCTGACGGTTTGCAAACCGTCAGAAGTACGCAGAAGAACGAACGAGCTTACGTATTTTAATAATTATAATATTATTTTTATATCTTTAACACGTCTATATATTTTATCATATTTATACTAACACCTTTGTTTTTTGTTGTTGCCCATATTCAGTGCTGCTCTGGAAGGAAGGTAAGAGTCATTCTTGTATTACTTCATTATTGCATCTAGTTAAAAAAAAATTGCTTATTTTTATCACTCTTTTTGAAAGTGTATTTATTAAATTTACACTTTTGTTTGTGGCGGAGGAATTTAATTAGAAAACTTAGAATGCAATGCTTAGAGGCAGCTTGTTACAACTATAAAAAATGCCAGTCTCTTTCACTGTTTATTTATTTATTTGCCTAGTTATTTTTTTTTGCAAATGACTTGCGATAGTAGTTCTTATTTAAAATGGACATCTCACGTACTTCGACTAGTTACAGAATTGTATTTGTATAATAAAAATATACTCACTGATCTTAATATAAGCAGCTGATTTGTTTTATCAGCGAAAAAATATGTACTGTACTTATTTGTATTATAACATTTTAACTCTTTGCACTCGAAAACGCTACATAAGCACAGAATTGACAGCGGCACTTCGATAACAGATGAAGAATGAAAAAATGACACAATCGAATGCAAAGAGTTAATTAAAACCGGGAACTCTCTTTTAGTCAATCATCAATACAAATTAAATTCAATTGACTTGTCACCAATAGTTAAAAAAAAATTATAGAAACAAGCATGCACTGGACTGCAAAGGGTTAATTAAAGCTACAAAAAAATAATGTCATTTACAGAATTGATTTATATCGATAGTTTGATAGTATCATTCCATGTCACTTATTATAATATTTTTCATTGCAGCGACGGTGCATCAATACTGGGCGGAGTGCGTCTCCCGCCGGATACCGAGATCATCAAATACACCTCGTCCATCGTGGGGCCAAAGGTGAGAAAGGTTCGATATCACTTTTCATTACTATTTGCTTGCCAAAAAACATAAACAAAATGAATACTACCCTAACTCTGTTGTGAACCAGCGGTCGGCCGTAGTGCATCCCGATAATCCTTTTCGATGCATTTTAAATTATGGATTGGGGAGTTGCATGTTTTGCCAATATATTGTAGATAGTAGAATTTGTTATTTTGTATTCGTTCAATAGATATTGTTTGATGCCATTATTTGTTTGCTAATTTATAACTATAATTTTTGTACTGAAAGACTTACAAACATAAGCTTGCTTTTATACGTTAATACAATGAAAGCGTCTGCCGAACTCTTCTACCGCTTTGCAGTGTAATTTCAATATAATATTACTGCATCAGAATGTCTCTTACCTCTTCCAATTTGCCGTTTCTATATCTGAGAGTTAAACGCTCTTGGGAGTTCATCCTATTGATTTCATAAACTCTTCTAACAATTAAATAAATATTATAATCTATTTATGGAATGGTGTAAAAAGACATGGATGTCTGTGCCGTTTTCATTGCACCACTAACCAACCGATCAAAAAAAAACGGGCTCGGCGTTAGCAATTAGCCAACTACAACTTTTTTTTTGACCCATTGCTATCTCCAAAATAGAGAGGCTGAGCGTCTGAATCACAAGCATTTCTCACAAAACAACTTCTGTTGAGATGCAGATATGATTGAAAAACAAATGGGAGCGAATGTTACCATGTATGTTAAAATAACTTCGCAAACTTGTATAAGCTTTCTCAGATTTCACGTAAGACAAAAATCAAAAAAATGTCGTCAGCGTCTCTGAATTATTTTCTTAATGATTGCTTCTTCTTACTTAACGTTGCAATTTCTGGTGTAACCGACAACTTAAAAAATTAAGTAATTAATTAAGTAGCAGTATAAATACTACATCCGCCGAACAACAAATCTAAAAGTTAATAGTAAAAGTGCATTCACCTGGTCCCGGTGTTTGGTAAAATTTTCTTATAACAGTGAAAAAGTTGTTTTACTTCCTTTTGGCTGACTTTGAAATGAAAACTGTTTTTTAACACTTATCTCATTCTCATATCTTCCAACTTAACCTTAAACGGAAAACCCATGCATGTGGTTTGAGTTTTGATTAACTTTCAATAATATTTGGATGATTTTGCTCTTTAATCTGTAGCTATTAATATATTATGTAATTATAATATGGATTCTTGCTTTCTGTGCATTCTTATTTGAAGAATATTCAAAAAAAATAAGTCTGCTCTAATATACAAATCAAAAATTCTTTCAAGAATGTATTGAAAAATTTGTTGATTACCACAACTGAGCTTAGTGCTTACACAATAATAATTAATTAGTGTTAATGAATACAATGAATTCAGTAAATTTACACTGTAAATTTGATCTCGTTTTGTGTTCCACTTCAGCTTTTACATATCACTATGGTTTGCTTAAGATCTCTAAATGACTATCATCTTTATTACATTTCTAATTTAGTATGCGTATGTGCATATAAATTAAAATGAACTTGTCGTATGCACTATATATTTATTATTGAATGTTTTATTATTTTCCATGGTGTTTTTAGATGCTTTTTTATTACATATATATACTTCGACTGTTCATACCTCTTGTTGTCTCATTACTTTGTAATTTTCCCAGGTGCCAGGGACTACGAATCGCGGCCGGAAGAAAACGATTTCTCTCGACCCTCCTCATGTGTCCGTCCTCCCCGCTTTGTCCACCACCGGATTACTCGTGGAAAGAGGGGGACCCCCTAAGAGACCCAAACTTGTGAGTTGCCCGTTTTTAAAAAATACATTCAATATCACTCGGCTCATAAAGTAAGCATAAACTGCAAATGAATCGGTGTTGTCGATATTAACTTTTGTGTTGACGATTCAGGATTCCGAATATGGTCATTTACCGATGGCTCATCAGAATTCATCGTCGGCTTCCGGCGGCGGTACGAATTCGTCAGACAGGGTGGAAGTTATTAAACTGCCTTCGAATCAATCGGCATCGCAAAATTCTCTCCCGTTCAGCATTCCGGGATACACCGGTCAGTACATTTTCAACCTCATTAATATTATTTAAATGCGAGTTTGAAAAACTAAACATTGTAATGTGTGCCGATTGAAATTAATTTAGGTCTATCAAAAGAACTTCTACAGTCGATAGCCAACCAGAGCGGTCTGAATCTAGCCGCATTAGAAAAACAATTTGCGGAGCAGTTCGGAGCGTCTTCGGGCTATTCCAGTCGAACGGGAGGTTTGTCTTCATTTGGTTATGGAGGATCTTCTGCCGTCGTCCAGGGAAATTCTTCAGCACATCAGGATGTCGGTTAGTTTACGATGAATCAGTTAAATTGTTCACTTTTAGGGTGTTCACTGTCAATACTTGGTGGAAAGGCATTATATTAATAAAAACACAATAATCCTTTGTACTTCATTCCACTTTATTTAATATGTCAGGACCGGTTTCGCTTATTGCGAGCATTGTCAACTGATAAGAAATATAATTTAACAATGCTATTTATACAAAATTGAAAAGTTATACACAACAATTGGCATTGAAAAGAAATTGCCAATTACATTAAAGTGATTCTAAAATAACACAAAATTAAATTGTACCTAAGCTGACAGGTTAGTCTAGTCTACTATCTCTGATTAACCTTTGATGACTAATAAGTAAGGTCCATTTTTCTTATAAACAACACTGGTAAAATATCAATAGAATGTAGTAAACTTTTAGGGTGTTCACTGTCAAGTAAACTGTGTAGTAAAGTCTAAAGTCAAAGGTAAAAATAATACCCGCATTTCTAGTAAAATGCATTAATTGCTCAACAGTTCGCAGTCTGAGAACTACTTCGTAGTTCGTAGTGTAGATTTTTGACGAAACAAAAGTAACAATGAATACCACGAATGTCCACGTTCGCCGTCAATGCTCAGTGGAAAGGCATTATATTAAAAGTTATTGTAGTTATTTCACATTATTTTATTCAATATCAGGACTATTTTTGCTCACCATAAGAGTTCATCAGTTGATAATGCTTGTGACGAGCGAAACTACTTTTAATCTTATATAAAATAATGTGGAATAAGTACAAAAAAGTTTTAGTTTTTCAATTGATCTTCTTCCATAGGTCTAAATCTTAGCTCGAAACCGTCTCATTCTTCATCAGCGTTAATGCAACGGGAAGAATCTCCCGCCAGTACGGCCAATGATGATGACGCTCCGTTAAATCTCTCTTTGAAGCCTACTGCATCAACGAGAAATGATAATGGTAAATATTGTGATGTGAATTCATTTGAAAATCAATTTACTATTGTGTCAGTGTGTGTGGATAATTATTGCTTTGGTCACATTATTTCAGATTGGAAGAGCTCCAGTTCAAGTTCCAGCGGTCGACCGACATCTCGTGCACCAGACGAGGCAGCTAGCTCTCTGAGCTCTCTCACGAGCATCACGGCTAGTCTCGGTGCACCACCTCCTGATAGAGTCTGTGAGTTAATTGTCTATCTGTCCAGCCCCACTGCAGGAAGCTGAATACTTCATATTTAAATAATAATTTCCTTGCCTAATTATTATGTTTCTTTCCCAAATTGAAGATGTATTCATATTTTATAATGCCATATTGTTATTTTATTTACAGCTCGTCGAAAGCCTGGTGCTAAACCTCGTCGGGTGATTCAAGATGCGCATTCCCCTCAGAGAAATCCCTGCCCCTCTCCGTCCCCGACGCCGTCTCCCTCCCCTTATCATCACTCGCTCGCTAGTATGAATCCTTCCCATGCGCACGCCACGCAGCAACACTACCACTCTCTGCAAATGCAGCATTCTCATGCGCAACAAGCCGAGGCGGGAGCCAGACTGGCACACCTTCTGGGGCCTGTGGCTAGTGAAAGCCCCGGACCAAAGTCCAGTGGCAGCGAAGACAATGATGGTAATTTTATTTCTGCATGCTCTATATTAATTAAACTTTTAAAACAAAGAATTGTTGAATAGATGACAATTTTAATATTTTTTTCCAGCTGGCCCCTGGCACTCTGGGAAAGAAGGCAGACCTCGTAATCTAGGACGAGGAGTGTCAAAGCCAAAAAAGAACACGGTCGCTTCGCTGCTTGCTCAATCCAGAGCGTTAGGTATTCGACCAGCTTTAGCTCATCAATATTTACAAGAAGCAGCTGATCTTGTGAGTTCTATTTATTAAGTGTATTTATCCCACGTATTAAGTTCAATATCTTAATCATAAATAACAAGCGAGAAAAACAAAAGCAAAAAAAAAGCAAGTTGACGGAAAAAAAATATTTTTTTGTACAATGTATGTATATTGTAGATTAACCATTCTATTCTCATGATAACATCATTTTCTTTCACTAAGAAATACTTTATGAAGTCATTGACTTGGGGAAGACCTGACAATAAAGTACATATATTGTAGAACAGCGCCCATATTGGTCAATGTGTCATTAATCAAAAATAGGTATTATAGTAATATTCAATAATGTAAAGTAAACCTGGCGACAAATACTTTGAAAATGATGACATAACTGTGACTTATTAATTTATTCTTTGCCACTAACTCGTGTCATCCTTTTAACCAAACAACGATCCAATGTTTTAGTTAAACCCTGAAATGCAAGAACGTCTGAAAGCGGCAATGGCAGCAGACCAAGCCGGCTTAGAACTCTCGGGATCTGATTCCGACGACGGGGGAGTCGGCGACATGTCGGGAGGATTAGATTCCTGCCCTTCTGACTCTGACGCTTCCGATGCTCTCGTCGCCGGGAGTCGGACGTCATCTGGTTCACGGAAAAGAGCCGCACAAAGAAACGACGAGGCAAGACTGAGACCTCCATTGGCTATGGGTAAGAAACTACACTTGATTAAAAATTGTGACATTTGTAATGAAGCAAATTACACAATAACAGGTGAATTTTCTCACTAGATGCATGACAAAAAATGTGCACCCTAATAGTCCTTCCCATGACTGAAGACAATTTAGTCCATTTCACTGTAAGGTTAAGGTCGATGAATAGTTTCAAAAATATATATTCATTAATTTTTTTCAGGCTGGAAACGTGAAACTTTAATGAAAGGACTTTCAAGAAGTGGCGGAATTAAAGGAGATGTCATTTACTACCCACCTGAACCCCATTCGTCAATCAAATTAAAAAATGCACAAGATCTTGCAGCTGTAAGTTTTTCTAACGCGATTCTTGTTTTAATTTTAAAATAAATTGAAAGGGTTGAAAAAAATTAAAAACATCTGGTGTTTTCAGTATCTAGATAAGAACCCGTGCCCCCCGCTCGGCAAAGACAACTTCAGCTATTCATCTCGGCTCCTAATTGGAACGTTCGTTCAGGCTGCAGTTCTCGGCGAAGGGGGTGAAGTTCTCAGAATGTCCGAGGGAGAAGTTGCAAAAAGGTTACAATTCATTTATTTCGGTGAAATCATTGCTCAAAAGTTCTGTTTGTGTTAATATTGTAAATGTTATAGTTATAATTTATTTTGTTGGTTTTTCATTGATTTGTGATACACCCACTTCCAATAGATAACTCCAGTAGTAAGAATATTCCCTCATTATTGATATTCTCAAACAACATTTCATACAAGCTCTTTTAGAATTAACAGATTTGTTATCGTACTTCAGGTTGGAAGAGGCTCGTCGAGCGCTAGGTGGTTCTGGTGCCGGTCTAGCAGTAGAGCAGAGGATTGAACTGGCTCGACAACAACAAGCAGCACGCGAGGCGCGTAAAGATGCCGCCAAGGGCCGAGAACAGGTTAGGAATAGTAACCTAAAACGGTTATATCTGACAACTTCTTTCAAACCCATTATCCATGTTGCTTAAAATGATTATTTAGGAATGAATTTAAATTACCATGATTTAGATTGGTCAACTAAGAACTGAGGTATTCATGTATACTTTTCGAATTTTTTTGAATCTACTATATTTTATTTTTTTCGATTGATTATTTGTTTTCTGCGACTGATGTGTGCGATAATTTCATTCCCCCCATACACATCCTTTTGAAACTATAAAATTAGGTATTGATACTAGACATTATGCATTTGAACTATCGTTATTGCATTTAGCATTATTTTTTATTATCCTGGCAAACAAGAACAGTGTTAAATATTCCCATGCATTCATTGTATTAATCGAGAATCTTTTGAAAAACAATGAATCGGGGTTCCACTGTAGTTAAATAAATTAATTAATGTCCTGACCACAACATTCGATCTTTAATCTCACTGAAAAAACAGGTCAAACAACTGATTTACGACTAGTTCTCATTAAACGTCTTCACTTCCTGTTCCTTATTGGGAACTTATTTGTTTGTAAAAAAGAAAAAAAAATAGTAATTTTTAAGCCGTTTATATTTGGTAATTGTCTTGAATTGTGGGAAATTATTATACTTACCTGTGTTATCAATTCCATCGATAAAATAACTATCGCAGTCCGAGGCAGTCTAAATGACATACTTTAAAAAAACTGTCAGTATTAAAAAATCCACTGGTATAATATCATCGCTGTTTTTTTATTATGCCTCAGTGTGAGTTATTGTTTTTGACACATTCTTGACGTGTTGTGTTTGCCTGGGCAATTTTCAGGCACGCCTGGCTCGTGAGCAGGAACGAAGCGAGAAAGCCGAACAAGCAAAGAGAGATCGAGAAGTCAGAAATCAGCAACTGCTCGAGGTATGTTTCATCTGCGTTGAATTATTATATTCTTACAAAAAGAATAATGACTGTTCGGTTGAAAACTGATTATTACTCACTGTCAAAATTTTCTCAATGCCGATGTGGCTTTCCATGGACTCTTACTTCAAATAATTGTTGTTTTAATAAATAGTCATCAACTATACGAGGCAACGAGTGATCCATGAGAAGAATGTTCAACTGGACAGTTATTTTTTTTAAATGCATTATTTACCATTGAATACCGTTTTCTTCCCCTGAATTATTTTGTAAATAATTTCTCCCCTTTTCACTGTGCTTTATTATTTATACATACTTAAGTTTGTTTTGAATTCAAATGTTTCCTTTTTTGCATTCAAGATTATGGAAAACAAAATATTACCTATCATTAGATTTTTTTTATAAATATAAATCGTTTTTCATAGACAGCAATATCGAATGTAAAATGATCAATAAGTGTAACTTTAATCTAATTTAGGTTTAAATAGAGACTTTCTTCATACATGTTGAACAAGGAATAATAACTTCTGAAGATTTCCGTATTGGGTCATTTATTCCATAGATATTTTTAAATTCTAGTATTTTATCTTGCGATTATATATTTGGTAATAAGTATTATGAAGTTAAATTTTCGTAATCTTGAATCACTTTTTTTAATTTTCACTAAACCGCTCATTTTAATTGATCTTTATTATTTATTCGACAGTAATAATAAGTTATGCATCGGTGTCTGTTTTCCTTTACCGATGTATGTTATTTTTTCTCGCTTAGAATATTGCCATATGGCTATGGTAGATTTCTAATTTCTACATTTTTTAAATGGGCGGCTTAGTAATAGGCTATTTATTTATATTTAGAGTATTATTTTAATTAACACATAGCTACTAATAAAATTTACCCCATATCATAGTGCTCCTTCCATATTAGGTGTTGTGTATGTTTTTATCTTTTTTTACCCCTAGTTTGAATAAATTTCAATCGAAAGTAGTTACTGACGCTTTTTATGATTCATTGATTGTTTGTGTAGTATGTTTTTTGTTTGCATTTGTTTTATGATTGAGAAGGACTTTATTTTGAATAGATTTCACACGACCGGGGGGGGGGGAGTGCGGTTAGACTACTGCGAATCATGCAAAGCGTCGACTGATAGAATTGTTTTTTCTTGTGATTGAACAGGAGGATTAGAAAGATATGTTGGCAATATTCCAAGTTTCGCTGCAGACTGAGAAACACTTACATGCAAAACATTGAGTATTGATCATCGTAGAATGATCCGATCGCCTAACAAATATGTATCGCTTATTCTACCTCTGATATCTTTTTCTTTACATGTCTGTTCTTTTTTTATATTCATACTGTTCGGTAATAGATAGATTCAAATGATTTTAACATATTTCAAATTCTCGCTTTTGTAATCTTGATAATATTATAAAACATTGCATAATATAATTCTATTCTATGGATGGTGGACAGTGTTAGGTGAATGTAATGGTTCAGTCGTTCAGAAGAAAAAATGGTTCTTGTTTTTTCATTCTAAACCGAAAGAAAGTAAAAGACTTAAAATACATACGTGATAGTCATTTCAGTATCACTTCATCGTCGAAACAAGATCGTTAGCTGTCAACTATTTAATATTACGCTTGCGTAACTAAGATTTCAGTGATCGCAAGGAAGTATTACAAAATCCAAGAACCGGAACGACTTCTCTGTGATTGAATCGTGTTACCGTACAATTGTCAGATCAATTTATTTGTATTAAGATAGGTTCTGTTGCATTTCTGGGAATATTGTTTCAAAATTATGAATTCACTGATTCTATGATTGCGTAGTTAAAAAATCAATAGAAGATGAGAACTCTTGAAGTTTGAGATATTATTATGGATCTTTGTAATCTTTTGCCACTAGTGTGTGCTTTAGCTGCATGAATGGATCAGGCTCTAATGAAAGGTGATACGTCGGCGAGAATGTATGATTCAATTATTGTGAGACATGTCTTGTCTTGAAATTTATGTATTTTTTTTTGTAGTGGTTATAGTTTTCTAAACTATTACAAAATAGTCATTATAAAAATACGATTAATTTTGAGAAAACCCAAAAAACAAACACAGCACCCAATTGTAACAAAACTAACCAAAAATAGTTTTAAAAGTGTAAGTCTTCTTTAATAATTTATTCCTAAGTCAGTAGTAATGCAATAAAAACATTTTGGTAATCTGAAAGTGTTTAGTGAAAAAAAATGTGTTTTTTTTTATTACTTTTATACTGAATATAAAGTTATGGCACACATGAGACTAATTCAAAATAAAAGAAATCTACAACACATTTGAGAGTAAAAATGTGCATTCAAAAGATAGAAATGCTTGAAGAGCTTTATAATAAAATAGTTTTTGCTGTGAAACTTTTTTTTTACAAACTCATTCAGATCACACAAAACTCTAATGCATTGTGCAGTTGCGTTTATTGTTTGTTATTCCATAAATCATTATCGAAATATAAAAACAGGCGACGGAAAATCTGCTCAACGTTGACAAGCAAAGACATCACTCGAACAGCTCAAATTTCTGGAAAAGCATCGAATCCATAGCTTCGTCCGCCGCTTCCGGACGTCCCATCACTGTGCCTTCGATGTCCCTGACTTTGACTCCTGTGCCGTCGAAACCCAACCAGTGGGCCGACAGAGACGACTATAACGCTTTGGATAAAATTGTTAACTTCGCGGAGAACGCTGCGATGGATTTTGCCCCGTCGAAACCGAAATTAGACGTTAAAAAGGATTTCAAACTGACTGTTGTTAAAAACGATCAGAATTCGTTGTCGAATCGTTCTAAAAGTCACGCTATTTCTGTTATAAGAGCTATCAAACACGCAGATAAAAGAGATACGGGCCGTCGCAGTATCATGATGAAGAAAATACTCGAATCTTATTCGAGAATGAGCGAATTCGTGTCGGGCGACTGCGAGTGGTTAGCGTCCGAAGTGAATTTAAAGAAACAAGTGGACCCTAAAACGCTGGAAGTCGAATATTTGAACGCAAAGAAGGATTACATGTCCAGTAATTTAATGCTAATGCCTAGCGTTGCCGTGGAATCCGTTTTGGTGCCGCCGAACCTCTCCGGGGTCGCGAAGAATGAGAGCGCGGAGATCTGTAATGACGTGATCATCGACTTGGACGCTGACGAGGACGACACCGGCAAGACGGATGTTGTTTCGGTACGTTTCAACTTGGCCAAGTTAAATATAAACGGGGTTACTCTTACGGTTCAGGGAATTGATTGTTTGGTTACGTGTATGTCTCGCCTATTTGTGTTATCCTTTTTTCATAGAATGGTTTTGCGTAAATCATTAAACTCTTACCTCAAAGTATTCAAATTCACTTCTGCATTGTTGTCAAATTACAGCTAACATCATTGAAAGTATCGATTCATGAACCTACTACTGTTATACTATAATAATTAAGATTCTGTGGGTACAAATATCAGTGGAAATAGGAGTTTTGAAGGTCTAGTGAAACGGGAAATTTTTTTGTTGATCAATTTCTTTTTCTTTATCATCATCAAACTTGAATTTTAGACACAATTTATCAATTAACATCATTTTACCAAACCTTAGACAATTTTGCAATTTCTTGTGATATAATATATTATTATGTATGTACTGTATGTTTCTCGCTGTGGGAAAATGGTGTTCTTCATTTCTCTGCTTAACAATTGTTACTGTGTGATGTGACGTCACAAGCTTGGGTTTGTTTTTGGGTTTACTAAACTAAAAATCACTAACCTCGTACTAATACGGGTTTTAAATGGCTTCCATGCAACACATCACTTATTTATATACAAACACTTGACCTGACAATGCACGGCTAGCTGTAACATTCAACGAACGACTATTACACGATTCTCAATGAGTACAATTTGCAATGTGAATGTTTGAAATATCTAATATATCTGGGTTAATAATATAACGGTCTGCTTTTGTTGGAATTTTACTGGGGCTAGTTTTATTGTGTAAAAGCTTTCATTGAAAGAATGCTATGTTTAAAAAAAGCACTCGATTTGTTGTCCCTGTTCCCAGTTGTGTTAGTGTAAAATGAATAAAGATGTGTCTTTCTCTGCGTTCATCGTATTTACAGTGCGTATTTTTTTTAAATATTCTAGTCGAATCCGTGCGGTCCGTCTCGCACTACGTCAACCTAGAAAAAATCGGTCTCTGTGATTTCCTGCGTTCATTTCATCAATCAAAATAAATAGAATAATCTGGTAAATATTTTTGAACGCTGGGTTATTGAATGCACAAATTCGCGCATGCAACTCTCTTGATAATATAGAAGACTAGCCATTGAAAAAATGAGTAATGAGAGGAGATAGAAACGGGCTGACATATTTGGGTATTCATCGTCTGCTTTTTACCGTAGTTGATAGACATTAACATAATATGAAAAGCATTAATCAATTTCTTTCATAATTGAAGAATCTGATGTGAAATAAGTTGTGATTGAATATTCTTAAATTTAAGCTTGTTGGCATGTATGAATATCAGAAAAATGAGATTAAATGAAGGTAGGTAAATTTTCATTGATTAAAATGAAATTTATGACTTTTTTTATTGTAAATGTCATTGATGAATGAAGCAGTCAAGGAACCCATTTCAAATGTAAAATTGAAATTAATAATATTATTATTCCACATAAAGTGATCCGTGATTCTTGTGAACAAAATTAAAGTCCAAGAAAATTCCGTACATTGATTCTACCGTTTTTAGACTTATCCCTACACAGAAACTTCCGTGAATAGAAAACTCGGGACACAGAATATACCGTACTACATGTTTTTCAAACATACGTAAAATAGTGATGTACATATTATTTGATCTTTTGCTTTTTTTTTTGCTTGAACCCAACATTAACCTTTTGACCGCGGCTCGGATCCAGATCAGTTCAGATTTGGCTGCTATAGCAGTCAACCGCGGTCTAAGGGTTAAACATATTTGGCACCCCCCTAACTTCAGACGTAAACATTAAAATTGAACAACAATAATATTAATGTATTTTTATTTTATTTTCGGGAGTTTCTGTCTACGGAAAATTCGGTGTACGGAGTTTTCTCCTATGGAGAATTTGCGTACGGAGTATTCTGTATGAAGAATTCTTGTTCGGAAGAATCTTGTTCTATAGAATCTGTCCACCAAATAAGTGAAAGGGATGTTTTGAAAATTTTAAATTCTACCTGCATCTGCATAAGTAATTGACCTGCACTGAATCATTTGATATAGTTGTACTGTTTGAAGAATTAATTATTCTACTGGTTATCTCAGACAGAGTATTGTTAAAAGCTGTTCAAGTGCCACAAGTGTGTTAACGCTGAATATTTCTAATCATGTCAGGCCGGCCACACATGTAAACGCGCTCTGCTTTATATCCGATTAACTACTCACGTTATAGTGTTTAAGATGAAACCAAATATTTACCACCCTCTCGTATCTCAAGAATATTTTTTTTAAATACAAAAGATTACAAACAATATTTACATTAAGATCTTCGTTTGAAATTTCCATACAACTTGCGGCAATTAAATGGTTACTAAAGAAGTCTGTCTACAGTTTTTGCAGTATATTTTTCCAATAATGTTTGATTTCAATTAGAGTGATGGGAAGAATATGAATATATTTTGTTCGAGTTGTATTTGCATATGTGTAGTCCAGCTGCGCCACTCAACTCGAGGATTTAATTTTATTATAATAAATGGAATGATTATAAATTACATTTCCAACACGCTTAGCATGATAATAACGCTACTATGTATATAACGTGCAATGAACATTACAATATCTATGAATTGTAGTTAACTTTTATGGTCGTTAGTGTAATTGTTGAAATCTGGCACTCTAGAATATTGGCAACACCTTAGATGGTATTACTAATAAAAATATCTTTAACACCGTCCACTGCTTAAATGAGTACCACCCTAGGAACGTGACATTTCTTTTATTTCAACCAATTTCTTCATTTCTAATATGTTTGGAAAACTCTTGCTATTTTTTTTTTTAAATTTAACAGTTATTCTCAAATTTGTTAACTCTTTAGTGCTTTGGTGACGTTCTATACAGCATGGTTGTAGGGAGAATTTTATTATTACACATACCTGAATTGAATGAGATGTTACCTACATTCTAGTGAGCTAAATTATAATAATATTTTCGATAATTAATTATTCTCATCAATAGATGTCGATATCTTCAGTGTTGCACTTCCCCTTAATGATCTAATTTGCCGATATCTATGTTAATTCTTAAAAATCTCAATCTTTTATATTAAATATTACTGTATTTTATTACTGTTAAATTATCTATTATTTTGCATGTTGTATGTAGTGCAATGCTTGGCATTTGTTGTAAAAAAAATCCACTCGTATTTTTGCTTTGTTTTTCCAATCAATAACTTGACTCGCTTTGTTGCAATGGGTATAGATGTATCTCAACTGACGGTTTCTATTTTCTATACAAATACAATCTTGAAAACCCTTATATTGATATATTTCTACTATTTTTAAAATCTTCCATGTTAAAGTTTGAAATTTGTAGTAGAACTACTCTGTCCATATGATAAACTGGATATTTTTATTCGGTTGCATCGATCGTTCTTTTAATTGAAGTAATTTATTAGATTCCAGTTTCAAATAAATTTATTTTAATAATCACATCACAGGCCAGGAGAAAGAGACAAGAGGAATTGGAGAAACAGAGACAAGAAGACCAGACCAGAAAGCAGCAGGTATGTATTTATGCTAAAACTTTAAAATTGTCTATAGCGAGTAAGAGATGTCGCACTAGTCGTCTTTTCATTATGAACGTACATTGAAAAGGGGCATTAACTCTTTAACCCTCTAGGTCTACATCAAAGATTGTGTTGATATATCAGCTCTGCAAGCTCTTCATCACAGTCTAGTCACGCCGTTGGGTAAATGGGTCATTCAAGGGTCGGCAAAAATAATGTTCATAGCCAAAATTTAATTTAAAGAATGACAGTTGACGGTTGTAACAAAGATTTTTTTCACTGAATACGCTTCTAATCTTACTCCGACTGCTTTTTTTATACCGAATTATTGAAGCTTTAAGCCCTAGAACAAAAGTAGTTTTAACGAGAGCTGTGTATTATTCAATTTCGTTTTTTTTTTTGCTAGCGGGGTTACACAAGAGTTTTTGAAGTTTTCCCGCCTGTGTCTTAAAGTTGTTGCACATTCAAATTTTTCCAATGAGTTGAAAATTTTCAATTACATTTGAAGAAACATGTATTATCACTATCTTAATACATAATTAATAAGCAAAGTTATTAATTAGCGTGCATCCAACAAAGATGTTATGAACGAGTCATGGAAAAATGTGACTATAGTAGATGCAGGCGTAGAATCCTGTTAATGCTTAATTTGACACCTGCGTCTCCTCACTTCAATCTTCCTATTTGATTCGTAAAATACAAATGTTAAACTACACCACATAATACAACATAACATCCGAAATCCCCGGTAATTAGATCTCTCGACTGACAACAATCTTGCAGTGAGAGCATCTTGTAATTCGATGAGTTGTTGCACTTGCGATGTTGCCGCTCACCCAGTCAGTCGGCTATCTGCCTTATCACTGAGTGGATCTCTTGTTGTGCACCTTTAGTTAATCAAACAAGATGTTGTGCAGAGAAACTGAGTTCCAAATGGCATTTTTTGTATGTACCTACTGAATTTTTAACCAAATTATACACCTATTATTATTTTCTTAAACCAATCACATATCGCCAGTGTTATGTAAAAAAGACCAATTAATCATATTGATTTGTTACAGCAGTAGTGTTTTAAACTTTTCTTGTCTTTATTAACCACACATAGATGATAATAAAGTTATTAAGATGATAATAGGTTAATAACAAATCCAAGATGGAATCAAGAAATTTTGGATAATTAAGAGGAAATTCGAGAAGTAAATGTTATTTTTCCACACCACATTTTGCCTAAATTGTTTGTTCATTCTTTATACAAAACACTGGTGATATTTTAATTAATTAATTAATGAACATTGTTGAGGATTGCATTTTGAGTTTGAGACAGAACAGTGACCATATTTTGAGATCAATCATCAAGTCACAAGTGAGATAATGCATATTTCTTTGGATTTCAAAGTTTTATCGTCTAAAACTGTTGATTATTCTTTTTTATTTTATTTATTTTTAGTTGATATTTTTTCAGGAACGTGAGCTGAAACGCCAGCAAGCCGTGATGCTGAAAGAACAGGTATTTGATATTTTTAATTATATAAATCAGTAAAATACATAATGGAACTAACTAGTTCTCCAGAAACAATGGAATCTTGCCCCCTCCCATAAAGTGGTCTGGTTTGATATTAGGTACACAAAGTGACTCCATGTTTTCTCTTATAGATTAGCCGGTGTGGATGTGAATTAGTTGACGCTTTTTAGGCTAGGTTTTCTTTAGTATACCCATTTTCTATTATGATAATGAAATACCATGCTATGTTACTTGTAGATACAGAGGGTCCTCTTTGTCCGAGTATTATTAATCCGAATCCCTGCAGTTACGATTTTGTAGAAAAATTCAAAAAAAAAAATATAAACACTAGAGTAATAGTCGTTAATAATTTTCAATCTCGCACTCCTACGCTATTTCTGTCTTGCTCCTACCTCTTTCTCTCAGTTCTATTGTTTCCCGTCAGTCTTTTTTTGTTGCTGTGACTGTTCTGTATTTACTAAGTAATTTTATTATCCGTTTCAAGCTGACTCAATGTACTTTTTTTGGTACCGATTACCCTCGGATAACGAAGACGCCATGTATATAAGATATAAATATACATTAGCGAATATGTAGTGCAGAATATTGTATTTCATTATCAGATATACTTTAATTCTTAAGTCTCTTCCAAATTTTTTACAGTTTTTGTTAGTATTATTTATTTTACCATGTTTGTGTATCAGTTGTTTATTTGTATCTTTTTTATTTTTTTCATTGGCTCTTAGTGCTCACGTTTCGATTATCTATTTAAAAAACATTTCAGTTTTGGAGAAAACCATAAACTAAAATGTCAACGAATGTTTTCTCATTACATCCGAGATCTCGCTTTTCCTGTGATCGTAATAATCGAGTTCGACTGTATACTATTTTCATGTTGTCACTGCTTAATTAATTCTTGAAATTTTGAATGAAAGAATAAATCGCGTTTGGCAGCCGGGCATGGAAATGGTTAATTATTTATACATATACTTAAAACAAGTATTCAATTTAGTTTGCTAGAGCAACCCTGGTGTGCCGCAACTGTACATAGTCGAAAAGTCACATCAATTTAAAAAAATCAAAAAGCGAAATTGTATATTGTGCCAGTCCAATGTCAAAAATAATAATGGCCTATATTCACATTCAACTATTTTGTTTTGGTAATAGACTAGAAATGTTTATTATTTTGCTACATTGAAAACATAGGTATTCGTATGCTGTGTGTATGTGTGCGTGTCTAGCTGTATAACCTCTACTCTAAAATTCACTTCAATTCATCACTGAAAAACTTTCATTTTTGTAATCCTTCTATCTTCAACATTTAATTCCTATATCCGTACGGTATTCTGATGAAATGTCAAGTTAAATAAATATGTTCAATATCGTATTATTTCATTTATTTCACATATAACACTGATTGATAGTATCATTGAATACAAGAGTGGGATTAAAATTGTGTTTATGTTATGCATCAACTTGGTGGGTGCAAACTTCGAAAGATGATCATTCATTAATTAGGGTGCAATCATGTTTTAAAAATCAACTCATTAATGTTAAAATTATAGATAGTTGTATCATAAATATTATTTACTTGCTATTATTGACATTGCTGTCGGCTAGACTGCAACTTTTGATTTTGCAACTCTTACTTTGAAGCTGCAGAGGCCGAGAGAAAGATTGAGATACATATTGAAGAAAAATGAATTTTAATTAAATTGATTCTGCCAAATACATTCGAATGCAGTTTATAATATTATTTTTTAATAAACATACTATACATGTTAACAATTTATAACAAAAATAGGTATGCACTTTGCTAATTGAGTCGATGACATGATAGCTTAAGGGTAAGTGTAAGTGCAAAGGTTTAGAATTCGATACGGCGGCATCTTCTATTGAGAAACATTATCAAATGATTTATTTATTTTTATAATGGTTCTGTAAACTTTTCTCTCCTCTCTATTGAATATAAATTGTCGATTATCACACTAATAATGAAATGATACTGATGATGGTGATGTGTGTGTGTTTGTCTGTATGTCTGTCCACGGGTTCAGATGTACATAGCTGAGGTGGGCAAGCAGAGGGAGCTGATGTACACTGTTGAGCTGGTATGTCTTCCTCTCCATCATCATACCATTCATTCTATCGCTCAGTGTGACGGAACGATTTTGTTACGGTTGCCAATTTTCATCATACCGATAGCATGATTTCGTTTTTTTTTTATTTACTAACGCTTTTTTATATGCAAGAAACAAATTATGAAATAATAATATGCAGGAATTTTTATAGCCGTTGCGAAAATCCGTGTTTTTTTTTTTTTAATAAAGCAAGATGCATGTAATCCATTTTTTTTTTACATTTAATCTGTATTCAGACTTTGGTCATAATAACAAAAATTCAAATCAGAAATCACAATAACTCAGAGCTGAAGAAGCAACGCTAATGCTTTTGGGATAGTGGAATCTTGGTGTGATTGATAATTGCATTAATACTTGTGTAATTTTCAATAACTGATTGTTTTCATCAATAGATGTCACTGACAAGAAAGCATCAGCGTGGCTTGTCTACTTACAAAATTCTCATATTTTCTCATGTTATTATTTAAAAAAAAACGATTTTTAAAGATGAAAAAACTATCTTATTTTTTTTTGTCTCTTAGCATTGTGTATCTATCGGTTCATTATGGCCTTGTAAAAATCCCGGCACAGAAACAACACAAACTTAGGTATAAAAAGATGCAATACAATAAAAAAGTAACTTAAAATCATAATAATCCTGATGGTCATTAGAAATGCATTTTGGCTCTCGGTAGGCGATCATTTTGATACTCTGGGAGGATATTGCTTGGCATTCCTAATTCTTAATATTCATTAGCATAGATCATTTCTTTTTTTCATTGAACATTTGTTGGACTGTCAAATACAGTGAACAGTGTACTCGTATATCAGTTATATTTTAAGAGTAAGAAGTTAAAACACAGCATGTAAATAAAAACGGGCGAGATGTGTTTTTTGTGAACTTATGCTTTAGCATGATTGTGTAGTATACAATTGCATGTCTTTCACTATTTCTTAACCATCTTTAAAATCATTGTTTCCTCTAGTAATAGAAGCACCCGTACCACAGTTACAAGTATTTCAATACAAGTAGTTTTACATTATGATTCTTTTATTTCCAATAAGTAAATAGTTATAATACAATATATTTACCCATTTTCATTTTTTTGTTATACAACAGGCGAATCAATTTTTGCGCTTTATTCAATTGATCATTTTAAAATAAAATAGTAAGAGTTAAAATGCTTAATTTTTCCACTTCTTTACTTGATATATTTTTGTATGAATAATATATTTTTTAATTATACATTTAATTTGAAAATTTTATCATTATTGCTTAGCGAGAATCAAGTAAACGATTTTTTATTAAAAACAAACTTATTTCCAGGAACGAGAAAGGCGTCGGCAACATATGGGTTTGGTGAAACAATTGGATGGCCGAAGGCGGTATGAAGACAGAGAAAGAAGGAAACATCGCCTTCTTCTCGACAAACTGGTGCTGAAAGAAAAGCGGATGGAACAAAGGAAGAAAGAGTTGGAACTGCTCGCCGAATTGAGGTATGAGTTTTGGTTCAGATTATAAGACATAATTCTCGATTATCTCCACTAATATAAATCGACTGATTGCATTATTATTTGATTGTATGGTTACAGAAAACCCCAAGAGGACTCCACTTTGTCTGATCAGAAACCTCTTCCGACATATAACAGAATTCCTGGACTGAAGTTGCCGGGGCAGGCCATGGCTGATATACTTATGGTCTTCGAGTTCATTCACAACTTTGGACAGACTCTTGGATTTGGTGAGTAATAAAATAGAAAAACCAAACATTCCTTGTTTAACAAAACCGCACAAAAAAGTAGTGGAAGGTGTGTGTGTTTTTTTACGATATATGAAGAGATCTATTTATGGAGAAATGGTTGGTATACTGTGGAAAGTATTTTGAAGTCGCAGGATCTGCGGGCACCTTAGAGTGACCCTCATCAATCGTATCATCACTCACTTCCAGTGGAATAAAGTCAACTTGATTCATCAACATCGTAAATAGTATAAACAATTTGACAGTTCATTATCGACATAAACCGTGTCCACTTTCACATTCATTTTTATTTGCCTCGACATTTAAATGTGATGGTGAATTTTTTAAATGCTGCAAATCGCTATTATTTTTGAGCTATGTTGACGAGAGTCTCTACTCTATTTCTTTTGTGCGGCACTCAATATTTTAACACTTATCGACCTTAATCAAAAAATATAAATCCACTATAGTTGATCACGACAGTCAATGAGCGGATGCTTTATATACATTTCAGATATGGAAACGTTGCCTACACTGAATACTCTTCAGATGGCTCTACTTCCAGACTGCTGTTGTGACGCCGAAGAAGAATTAGTTTCTATTCTCACACATCTACTCGTCTGCGCTATAGGTAAAGGTTATTCTTTTACTAAATAAGAAAATTTAACTCATCTTCAATAATATTACAGTATTGCAGTTCTGCATTGCCCAATTACTGGTTACATTGAAATTGTGAGATATAACTTAAACATTATTTTATTTAAATGTCAACAGAGGATCCTGGTATTCCGCATCCCGGACGCCACACAACTATTCTGGGTCAGACACTGCGTACCAATGAAATCACTCCTGCCAACCTGAGCGAAGTCCTCAGGATATACCTTTACGCTAATGCGACAGGAGAAATTAAGTCTCTCACAGGTTTGTAACAGTCAATTTTTTTATTTTATTATTGCTATGATTCGTAACATGTGAATATAATTATTTAATTTTTCAATAGGTATAAATGTCGAACGCGACAGAGAAAAGCGTATAGCTGACCATCATCAGTCGGACAGTGACGCTTTGCAAAATTCATGCCACGGCCGAAACTCTGCCTACTATTCGCACCTCCACAGCAATCACACTTGGATACTGGCAGAGAAGTTACGCAATCGCCCCTACCTAGCGCTTAATCCCACGTCTAAGGCCAGGATATTGGCTCTGATTTGTGATGAGCTGCTGCAGAGTAAGGCAGTTTTGAGGCAGATTGATTCTTCTCTCGAGCAACTCAATCAGCTAAGGAAAGAACGTTATCTGATGGATGCTAAGTTGAGAAAGTGAGTTTATTTACTTATTGGTCATATTTTTTACAAGAATTTTAAATGAATCCTTACTCAGGTTGTATTTATGATAATGTGACTGCATTATTTTTACCATTTTGAAATTAATTTTATTAAACTGTCTTTCCAATGTGGAGCATGTGGACGCCTGATGGAGTTGTCTCTATAGAAATATTTCTTATTCAGTCGCTCAAGTGTAGGCATAGTGGGCCACTTTCACTATGCCTCATTTTTTTCAAATCAGCCTAGAAAGGGAACATTAATATGACGACGCTCATGCCTAGTCTTCTTACTTGATTTAGTACCAAGTGTTTATGTGACGGGAAACTGGTCAAAGAACTTCTTTGTATCAATAGTAGATGAATAAAGAGAGAGATCTTTATTGATTAATTGATATGTTTCAGAGTGAAAGTGATGCACGGCCGCAAGCAGCGTATAGAGAACTCGGAGAAGCAACAAGCTCTCGCTTTGGAGCGCATGCAGCGAATGGTTGAAGAAAGCGATCTGGCCGCCCAGCATCACCGTATGAACCAAGAGTCCAACAATGCCAACCAGTCTGACTCGGAACTGAAACTGGAAGGCGATCCGCACAATCTTACTCCTCCGTTGGAGAGCGATCAACACCGGCAAGAGCGAGCTCTCGATGCGGCCCACAACGAAGATCTCCTCAATCATCACATCGATGAGGCGTTGATGGCTGTGATAAACAACAATCAAGACGGTAATGCTGAGAAATTAATCCTGGAAGGTGACGTCGCTCTGACACTGGGATCCGGTAAAGACGACAAGAAGTCGAACGGTGTACCCGGCAACCAAGTCAACCCGGGTGGTGTTTTAAAGGACACGGCCGTGGCCGATAAAGACAGCGTCGCGGGAGATGCAGAACTTATTTTAAGCGATGCCGAGAGCGAAGGGACCCAACCCGAAGAGGTAAGAAATTATTTCTTGTCTTATGTGAATATCATAGCAGAAATGGGTGCGCATAGAAAATATCATTATTTATTAATATTGTTTGTGTTTTTAGGATGAGGACAAAAACTTACCAGCTGAAGAGTTATCTCGTAAATTAGAGAAGCTAATCCGCCAATCGGATGCTCAACTACAAAGCTTGGCAGCCGGAGCTCACGCATTGAGAGCTACTTGTTACGGACAAGACAGGTTATTATTAAATTATTTTTTGCTTGTTTATATGAACAGGGTCAGGTTGGCAAAATGAAGAATATGGTGATAATTGTTCTATGTTACGCACAATGTGGGTAAATTAATAAATAATAAAATTGAGAAATTTAGAAGTAAGCACGTTAGAAATTTGAGTGATCTATTTGGAACATAGCAGAACAGATGAAAAACACATGATGTATGATTTATCGACTATGATGATCACAGCATGGTACATTGCCTAGTGACATGCCAGAGATTGAGATGGATGTTTTTTTATGGATGAATGATTAAGGAATTAAAGCAGTGGTCTCACTGATTCTTTTCATTCCTAAAACAGGTATTGGCGTCGATACTGGTCTCTCAGTAAATGCGGTGGCATATTCATTGAAGGAATGGAATCTACGCAACCTGAAATAGTTTCATATCAAGAAGCAATCGAGGAAGTCGCCAAGCGGAAGGAGGGTGAAGATAAAGCGAAAATTATTGCTCAAGGGAGAAGGCCTAGACCAAAGAAAGGTCAGTATTATCGCTTATTTAGATTATTGGAATTGTTTGAGCAAAATGTAACATTTTTTAAAGATACGTAGAACAGTGAAATAACTGCATTTATTAAGATTAGTAAAAACGATTTCCCCGTTGGTTTTCAAAGGTCAAAAGTGTGATAAGTCTAAAACTGGTGTCAATTCATCAGAAACGTCATCCGATGCACCGGCAACAGGAGGAGATGGAATAAAAACATCTGATCAACTCCGCTCAGAGCTGGAATTGAAAAGTATTAAATCCGAGCTTAATCTGGGCGATCACACCAGGATTATCAAATATGAACCGAATCTAGCAGCCGGCCATGGAAAAGTTGAAGGTAAATTTATTTCACTCTTTTTAATATAAATAAACATGTCAAATTTGCTTATTGCAATTTGTCTCAATTTAAGTTTGTTCATTATTATATTGAGGCATCAATTTATTTTTGAATTGTAGGATCCCCAATCAAAATGGAAGAAAAACATATACAGCAGCAAAAGATGGCTGAAGATCACTACTTGGATATTGAAGATTCGATTCCGACTGCATTCCTAGTGCAGAAACCGCAATCTGGCAAGAATCTCTACTCCGTCATGCAGTCCTCCCAAGACAATTCTGAAAAAGGAGATGCTGCAATCAAAAGCGAACCGGCATCCGAAAATAAAAATGAATCTATTAAAAATGAACTGACAGACTCTCAAATGGCGGCTTTGGACTCTAAGCAAGATAGTAAAGAAGGAATTCTTTTGAATAATTTAGAAGAGTTGAAAAAGATGGCCGAATCTGTGGAGAAGACTGAAAATCTTGATGAAAATAATTCATCTCTATTGGACACGGTGAAAGATGAAAAACTTGAAGTCAAAGATGAATTGAATGACGCAGAAGCGGCCAGCGCTATGTTAGCGCTAAAAATGAACGAAGGTCGATGGTTCTCCATACTTAGAAAAGAAAATCCTTTGACTGGCACGGCTCAATGCCCGCAACAGGCCAACGGCATTGAAAATTCAGGTTTAAATATGCAAGACAATAAGGAGTTAATATCGAAACTATCCGGTGATGTCGTTTTAAACGGCGTGTCTGTCCCCGTCTTCACGGACAATCCTCACACGTGTTCCGAGATTATCATGACCCAGGGGAATAGATGGGATGTCGGAAACAATTTACATCTCTTGACTAATCCAAGCATGGCGATGTTAGCTGGAATTAATATGAGTATGAACAGTCAGCCGCCTGTCCCCAACGCAAATTTGTATTACCCCGATTCCACATTGACAATATCGGGTCTCGATCAGGAGATGATGGACTCGAGCTTGAATCCGAAGCAAGATTTGAGTCAGAGTGAATTGAATGAGACGGTTGAGAATTGTATGAAAGACGTGGCGGCGTTGAATCACGTCAGCAGCACCATGCAAGGCAACTCCGATGAGTCTATATTGAACATGTCCACTGATCTAGAAAGCTTGGATAAAAGAAATTCATCAGGGTCCGCCATAAACAATAACACGAGTATCACTAGCGTCAAATCAAAGTCCTTGAACAACTCGATTTGCGGCAATACAAGTCTCAATAGCAGCGCGAATTGTCTGTCTATTCAGAATTGTGCACTGGCCAATATGAATGTGTCAACTTTGACTGCGTACGTTAGCTGTGACAGTCCGGCACCCATTCAAATGACGCCTGAAGAAAGTGAGCAGTTGGAGTATTGTAAAGTGAATGGACTGCCAAAGAAATTGGAGGGAAATTTCGTATCAAAAGACTTAAGGTAAGAAATACTTAATTATTTAGTATCCTATGTGGAACTTTCACAAAATGTTGTATAAATAATATCTGCATCTGTTATTTGCTTCATAAAAATGAAATGATTGACAATAATGAAAATACCTGATACGTTACTAATTCACAATTTATTGTGCTTAAAATTATTCTTTCGCTTAGAAATAATAAGAATATTGAGATTAAGAATTGCTTTGAAATTTGAATCGAACAGATGATCTCGAACTGACAGTTTGAGTTCATCCGTGTACTTGAATGCCCGAAGATGTTGAAAAATCATGTCGTCGGTTATAAGACTTATGGAAGTGTAAACAACTTGAATGATTCACATTTGATATTGAAATTTTACCAAGCGCCTTCCGTTGTATCATTAAATTGTTTTGGTTTTTATTTAATTCTAAATGAGAATAATTATTCCAATAATCTGAATTAAAAACATTCACAATATACATGTTTCAGAATTTTTACTTTGAGTGTTGAAGTCAATAAATTTCACATATTTTCTTTGACAAATGTATAATAGAGAATGCAGGAATAATAAGACTGGAAAAGAGAGAGGGTTAACCCTTTTCTTTTCCACAATCCATGTGATCTGTCAATATATGCTAGTTGTGATACGATAAAAACATGCTCTCTTTTGATCATTCTGGGTAATTGTGAGAATTCATAGCGATACATAAATTGATTACATAGGCACGGCTGGTGGCGTATAACAGAAACAGATCAACTGAAAGAAGTGCTGTCCAAACTTCACCCCCGAGGTGTCCGAGAAAGAGAATTACATAATTCTTTCCTCGTCGGATTGCAGCAGACCAATAACAAGGTAATGATTTTAAATTCGCTTTTCTCTAATATCCAAACACTTTTATTTGCTAAGTATACTAATATTGTGGAATATTCACAGTTACAAATAGAGAAAGGAGACTTATTAGCGACCGAGCTTTCAATTTCACACCTGGATCGAGTGATAGCCCTAAATGGAGGTTTCCCGAGTCCCGATTCCTGCAACAGCTTCAGCATGAAGACCGCCAGGAGGATTGACACTTTGCTGCTTGAGCAGGTTTGACTTATTTCTATTTTATGATTGGATCCGATAACTCGCATAATGTCAGCCATTATTATAAAGACGCAATCTTAGTTTGATTATCATATATTCGTGAATTATGAAGTACAGTGGAACTCCAATCTACTGTTCTTGCATTCTGTGTTTTCCCGCATGGATCGTTTATTTTCCATAGTCCCATTTAACACCCATAACAACATTAAATTATTCCGCATTAACTGTTTCCCGATTTACTGATTTTTCATCTAAATATTATGTTCCAATCACAAATATTATCCCAATTGACGGTTTTAATTAAATATTTCCCATTTTGCTTACAAAGTCGTGCCTCGCACCTCGTTTTGAAAAAAACTCCTATTCAAAACTAAAATGCACCCGATGAAGAAAACTAGAACTCCAGCTGATAAACTGGAAATAATTTAATATCTAGGAGGAAACACGTGTTGACATAGCAATATATTTTAATTTAAAAATGTTCCTCAATAAAAAAATAACAATTCAATATGCCAGGAGCATCTTGCCTAGCAGTTGAATTTGATGTTTTAAAATAATACTTATATTTGTGAGCAGGTAGAGGCATTGGAGGAGCGTGTAGCAGCAGCCTCCATGCAGATAAAGGGCTGGAAACCACCGCTGCGTGGTACAATTCATTTGAATGAAAGCGCTTGCGCCGCAAGGGAAGCCCGCACTCGACTGGTCACTCTCGAAGCTGCGATCGAACGAAGATATTTACGTCCGCCTCTCGGAGCCGGAAGCGTACCGCCTTCATCGAGCAATAACAACTCCACTACCAATTCCTCATCGGCTTCATGTAACAACAGCAGCGGTGGATCTAACGACGGATTGGGACAGCAGTCGATGAATACATCACAGCAGAGCACTGGTGGAGATATAACACCACGTTCTGCGAGCCCTGTTGATAATGTCAATGGACCCGAAGTTCGAGGTGAATACTATACATTTTTCTTTTAATTCAAACTTGGTCATCTCTTTCTTCGTTGCTTCTGAAAGTCTCACCAGCATTAATAATTACCCGTATGCATTGTAAGCAACTATGTTTAGTATATATTCTACAGTTTTTTTTAGGCCCAGCTTGATTCACAAAATAAATATATGCTGAATTATGTAAAAAAATAAGCAATAGCTCTAATCGTTTTTCTTTTTTAACAGCAGTAGGTGTTCCGCGTGGACTTGCAATATGGCGTGAAGGTGCATCACGATGCCAGACTTCCGCACAGCTGGCGATGGTTCTTCACGCTCTCGAGTCTGCGATCGCGTGGGATAAGAGCATCATGAAAGCAGTAAGAAGTTTACTCTTGCAGTATTTTGTTGCCACACTTCTAACCTTATATAATATTATGTGTAATGAAGCGCAACGATTTGATTTCTTCCTTTCAGAATTGTCAGTTTTGTTTGAGTGGTGATTCTGAAGATAAACTTCTTCTCTGCGATGGCTGTGACAAAGGATACCACACTTACTGCTTCAAGCCTAAAATGGATAAGATACCAGACGGTGACTGGTGAGTGACCACAGTTACTGCTCTCGACTTGCGCATGAAACATTTTGATCATTGCTTCATTCTGCCATTGACTGTTATTTTTTTTGCACCGATGTTACATAAATAAACCATTACAGGTACTGCTTTGAGTGTCTAAACAAAGCTACCGGAGACCGAGTGTGCATTGTGTGTGGTGGTAAGCCCGGCGCTGCACCATCCGGTCGAGGAAGGCTCGTTCCTTGCGCGCTCTGTCCTAGAGCTTACCATCAGGACTGTCACTATCCGCCGCTTACAAAGGTTTGCGTTTTGACAATCGGTTAATTATTTAAACTTCAAAGTATATCATATTCAGTATTTCTTTTAAGAAAAATATTAATGATTTAAATTGTTATTGTAAATTTTGTATGGGAAGACTATCAATTCAATTTAAGTCTATTCGTTTCTCTTTTCTAGATCAAGACAAATATTAAGGGGGTGTCTAATACTTGACATGATTTTTGTATTTCGTTTACGGTTGGTTTGATTTAAATGTAATAATAGCGGCTATTTCACTGTTGTCAATCACTAACGATTTTCATCTGTCTGGTAAATCATGTTCACTCACTATATGTATCTGAGTGATCGTTATGAGATACTTAAAAACATGTTACTTGACAAAGCTTGCATAAATTTTGACAGTTTGTTTAAAAAATAACTCTTTCCAAGACACTCTTGATTGGTCGAATAAATCATAAAAGATCGACTATAACAGCAGTGAACATAGCCGCAATTAATATATTTAGGTTATACCAACGCTAAAAACCATAAAAAATATGTTTAGTATTAGGGAACCCTTCTAGACCCTAATAAATTTCGAATAGGCTCGCTGATGATTTAATCTGAGTAAAGTTATTTACATAAGTAATAACATCCCTCAGTTTAATTGTAATTTAATTGTAGGATATGTTGGCTTGGCTGCTATCATTTGGTGTTTATTTATGAAATAAAATATGTGTACAGGTGCCCCGTGGAAAGTGGTATTGCGTAAACTGCGTTTCTAAAGCACCTCCCAAGAAACCTCGCAGTGCCAAGAAATCTACTGGAGGAAGAAATTCCTCGGCTGCTGGAGACATCTCTTCTGATGCCATGCAGCCACCGAGGTATATACATTGTTGGAAATATTACTTTACTTTTAAACTAATGCTGTCAAACACTCTTCTCACTGGCACACGGTGAGTTTAACCAGCTTTCATTCATGAAGTCAAGTTGACATATAGTTAGATAGCCAGGTATCTGTTTATTTTTTAAATTTTCCCATTTACCCGATGAAAGTTTTAAAGACATTTTTATTTACATAGTCAATGATTAAATTTCTTTTCTTGAGCAAGTGTTTTAAAACTTCTATAAAAAATTTTCTTCATCGTTGTGATAGATGAGCAAAAATGTACTGCACACATTTTAAAACACACAATGTACGCAGAAAGAGTATGATCAATTCCAATTTATAGAGAGGTGTAGTAATAAAGAATAGATATTATTACAACAGTTTGTAAAACCAGTATATTTGTAAACCATGCAATATTCTGTCTGATGATGCTCCTTAAAGAAGCGAAGCACGTGTCAAAATTCGTAACTCAACAAGGAGGATTATCAAATCTAATTTTATAATAACAATGAACTTCCACAAAGTTACCTTTGGTTTTACATTGACAATATTATATATGATTTCAAAGGAAAAAAAATATAATATAAACTAAGATAAAAAATTTACTTCAAACATGTGGTTCCCAAAATACTGTAGGAATATAATTTTCATCATGTTTCAGTCCTGCCCAATCGCAGACATCAACCGCTACTACTATCGAAGACTGTCCAATAACACAGTCTATGCTTAGCCAGTCATCTTTGAGTAGCGTGCAATCTACACCCGAGAAGCATTTCAACCAAGGGTCGCAGCTCCACAACAATCAACAGCAGAATCAGTTGGCCAGCTTGCTTTCGGCTGAAGGAAAACCGTTCTCTTCAGTCAACAGTTGTTCATTGAACGCCATCATGTCCGGAGAAAAGGAGCACCTCGATGAGCTGGAGAATAAGATGGATTGCAACAGTGAAGTGAACGCCATCATGGACGGATATCAAATGGATTGCGCTGAGAGAGACGAAAGTGTCGGATTAGGAAAAGAGTTTTTTGGAGATCCTGAAATTGAAGTGAGTTTTAATATCACTATTCTAATATGTACTGGCACAAAATTGTAATATTTAATTTTGCATAACTATTTGTATTTTTGTGGAGCTTTTTAATTAAAAAGAATTATATGTTATACTTTTATGACGAAATAAATCTTTATTTAATTGTAAATTTAGAATTATAATGCGCTAATTTTAATATTTCCTTTATATTCAATGTATCATTTTTTTCCACTTTTATCTTTTCACAATCAACATGGAGATACATAATTAAATATAAAAAAACCAACGAAAGAATCTTCATAAAATTTTCAAACATCTTTTCTGAATGTCAATAGGGTGACGGATCTGTACCGATGTCAGTGGATCCTGAAATACCCGATCTAGCATTCCCGGATGATTCTGAAACTGTGGAAGAATTTCTTCAGCATACTGATAAGAGATTGCTAAACAACTCCGCCTTGACGGACGGAAGTAAAGCGGCGTCAGTCACATCCTCGTCGCCGGCTCCGTCCGGGGTCACCGGAATAAACTGCATGTCGTCCTCTTCTGTTGCTCCCACTTCGGATGAATGCCAGAATGCAGTGGACGGAGATATCTCCCTCGGTGCTACCGAACTGGACTCGAACTCGGGAAACAACAGTGAAGATTGTAGCAGTAAAGGTAAAATGGCCTGATAATTTTATCTTGTAATATGTAACATTCAAGGATTTCAGTATTTTATTTGTATTTATTATTTACAGGTAGCATTAGACAGCAAGATAAAGACAGCAACATGTCGGTGGAAACCCCTCCGTCTCCTGTGAAGGAACGGGATGCCAAGCATTCAGGCGGCTCTGTCAAGAAAGATAGAAATTTTGCTAAGCGACTCAATAAAGAGCTTGCCACTTGCAAGTGAGTACTGATTTAATATGTTTGCAAAAATATTACTATTCAACGGCCTTCTCTGACAATGGTTTTATTTTTACAGATCCCTGTTAGAAGAGATGGAACTCCACGATGACTCCTGGCCGTTCCTTCTCCCTGTAAATACAAAGCAGTTTCCTACATATAAGAAAGTTATCCGTTCTCCCATGGACCTTTCTACAATCAAGAGAAAATTGCAGGATCTCAGGTAATAAAAACAGGAGCTCGTCAGTGGCAGGAAACATGTGTAAGGAGTGGTGGTTAAATCGAGAACAATCGCGTTAACAATGTCCAGTTTTTAAAAACAATAATTTACTAATGATAAATGATCAGAAATTTAGTTTAGTTTAAGACTGGGTTTGAAATCTCAGTATTAAAACCACTCATTCCTTTGTTACAATTAAAAGACTTATTGTATGGAACCCTTTGTTCACTTTCTCTAAACTTGGTTAATAGCCATTTAGGGTGATGGAATTCTGATTGAAACGTTACTTTGTCAATCTTGGTAGTGGTTTCATAATATCGGTAGCAAATTCAATTTTATAAATGAAAGTATTCCTATTTTATTCTGAGATATTGTTAAAGTAAACGTACTACTACATATCCGGCCTTCCACGCTGTGTCAATATGAAACATATTGTTAATATATTCTTCTTTTTACAACAAACCAGCATCAAATGTAACACCATGTGTTTCACAGCACGATAAAAGATTATACTAAGCGACCCGCTTTAAGCGACTTTGCTACAAATGGCTTATTTCTTTTTCAGTTACAAATGCAAAGAAGACTTCGCTTGCGACGTCCGTCAGATTTTTCACAACTGCGAAGTGTTTAACGAAGACGAGAGTCCCGTCGGCAGAGCCGGACACGGAATGAGAAGATTCTTCGAAGAGAGATGGGCCAACTTCTGAATATCGACGTCGTGTTCGTTATTTTTAAACGATAAAACAATTTGCACGGGGCATACCATATTTTAACTTCGAGTCCGGCTTTTTGATTTAAAAATAATGAAACGTAAGTAATGACAGCGGCCACCGGTCGGCCGCCATCGACTAGCAATAAAATGAAAGTAAAATACTACTTCGCTCGCATACTCTTCGTGTTTAACTATTTTTTTTGAGAAATAATAATTTTTCCATGACTAAAATGATATCTAATGACGTACATTCATGACTGAAATGGCAAAAAGTGGTTATTGATCTATTTCCGTACTTTAAAATGTGTAATTTATTGTATAAAATGTAATAATGACGTTACGCTTTCTGACGGCATCTATAATAAATGTTTAGCATAAAGCCGAAGTGTGAGGCATAATATTTATGAAACGATTTTGGTTCTCAGATGAAAACAATTATAATTTTTTGAATTGTTTCAATTTCATTGTTTAAAACGATTCAGATTAAGGCTTTAAATGATATGATTGATAAATGCTTGGAATATTGGATATATCATTACATTCCGAGTACTTTTAACCACCGTTCAAAAAGAAATAATATCTAACAGTAGATACTGTTACCGGAATTGTGTCATACCTCTAATAAATCAATATCGCACTATTGACCGAGGGCGATCAATTGGAAGAATAAATTTCGACTTAACATTGTATATCCCAGTATGATCCCGGTTATTTTTAGTATTATAGTTAAGAATCAGTATCCCCGTATGTAGCAGGCCATTCTGTATATTTATGTTAATTTTAAATTGTTTACGACAACGAAACGCACATAGAACGGAATCAGTTCTCCTATTCCAGTGCTTGAACAGTGAGAAACCTGCCAAGTATTATATGAAGCATATTATTATTATTATTATAAAAAAATTGACAGAACGTATGTAAACATTTAAAATAAAATTTACGTCCGTCTGCTTAAAGTGGCCGCTCGCTTCTTTGTGATTGCACGTAGTCTGATTTTTTTTAAAACGCTAGAATATTGATATTTTTAATTTTCAGACGCGCTGAAATAGCACACGTCGAAAATTGACAATTTTTTTTATATTTTTCTACTAGAACTAGGCATAATATGAACTTTTTTTCAACAATAATTTTGCTTATCACGTAGACATGTTTTCTTTTACAAGAATCTTCCTTAAGAAAGTTTTATTGGCTATTTGCATTTTTTTAAGCGATGCAACCGTCTAAGATTGATGTCCTCGTTTTCTTCAGTGCACAGTTACACATTCTGCCAAGACCTGACGAATCAGTGTACTGTAAATCTTTTATTTTACTCTTTTATCACTTTCACTGATACTCTGTAATTGCCTATTATTTTAATTAGTTGTATAAATAATTATCGTAAGAGTAAACATTATTTCCCAGTGATGTATGATATAGTTAATAACATATAATTTTCACTCGGAAGAATTAGGTACGTATTTAGGTGATTAAGAAATATTTTGCGAGACTTTATTTGTAATCCAACTACATGACAGTCTTACGGACTAACAAACTACAGGAGCGTGCTTTTTTATTTAGTTATTCCCAGCAGTTAAAGATATATAATAAATCTCCGTTTGATTAGATGGAAACGTTAAAAAATAGTGAGTAAAAGTTGTGTTACTTTCCCGAAATCTTGTTTTCGCATTAATAGCTAAAGCCGTATTATCTATTAATTGCTATACATCAAGAAATATTCAAAATGACAGACCGACTGATTCATGTAACTCTTCTGCGAACACTTCCTTTTAGAATCGTTTGATATGGCCGCGCATCATAAAATTCTTATTTATTAGAATATTTCACTTTCGAAAAAATCCTGGTATAGAGTTTTATATATGTGAATAATTATGTTTTCCAGTTAAAAAAAATTACGGCTATAGCATCATTTTCTATATGAACCCTTCAGGCACGTATGATGTGCGCAGCATGTGTATTAAAACAATACTTTAATGCTGTCGCTGCATTGGATATGACGGGTGCAGCCATCATGCGGCTAAAACAGTCTGACTCCAAAGCCCAAGTATATCGACTGATGTATTAAAATTTATTAGTTTCAATAAAACATATTTAGTGTCCCTACTCAAATGATACTAAAACGATTGTCAACATTGTAATCAAATATCTCAAAATATTTTCGTGACATAAGTTGTAAAGCTTGGTTTTTTTCTATTAATGGTTTACTTATACACACAAATCAACTAGTACTCCTATTTTTCTTGATTTTATTTACACATCTAATTTTTAAGTTTACAGTTGTACTTAAATTTTTGAAAGATACAATAATTATTGCCAATGAAAAATGCTAATATCTTTAAACGTTACATTTGTTTGTTCGATGAGATACATTTTTTGCAATATATATAACTATATACGATAAGTAGTTTTTGTTTCAATATTCAGTATTATGCCGAGCAATTATTATGAATGATAATATGCTTGAAAGTGACCGCTAATTTGAAAACTAGATGCCATTCGTATTAACTTTCATAATGTTAGTTTTTCTTTAATATTTGCCAGTGTACTATATTATAATTTTAAATAGTATGAAAATATATTTAGTCACATTGAAATGATAATTCATACAATAATTTTAATGTTAACCTGATGTCATTCAAATGCTTCGAATTTTTTTAAAATCATTGCTCATCAACTTTAGTCCTCTAATATCCTCAAACTAATATCTCTGATTACTCTTATAACGCTGTCTCTTATTGCCATCACAATCACACAATAATTGGTTCTAGTTTGAATTACAACTATCAAAACTAAACCTCTTCTATTTTTTATCATGTTATATCTGATTACGCATACTTGATAATGCATTGATAATAGCTCGATATACAGTTGAATTTTTAACACTCAAAATAATAACATTCTTCGAACTACGAAGTATTTCGATATTGTCAAGTCGTTTTGTTTTTTAATTTGATGGGTTTCCAAAAAGGAAAATAAGCTTTATATTGAATAGTAAAATTTGATTTCATCACAAAATATCTAGCTCTTAATGACTGTGTACACGTTTAGTCTTTATATATATATATATCAGGCGTGTGCTGTGAATTTTTCTCTCCCTTGATCAATCGCATGTTAAGTAAGGGCGTAAACGAGCTTTATAAGAGCATGCTGCTGTTTACTTTTTTATCTTAGTTGCTCGTATGCAAGTGAGGTTTTGTAATGATGACAGTAACATCCGCAGCACACTGACGAAGTGTATATATATATTGATATATATTTATATACATATGTATTTGAATCATGAATGTTTTTTTATTATTTATCTAATAAACTTCTCTAGAGCTATTTTTAGTTAAAATTTTGAATTTATTAGATTACTTAGTACATCCCTTAATTAATTTTATTGATACGTATTATTATTATAAAATGAATTTGTCGTCCATAAAGAAATTGTGTGTCTGATAATATTATTAAAAAAAATAGTTATTCTCCGCATTATAATGAATTTGTTTTGTACTTTTTTTTTTAACACGGGTAATTCTATGAACAGGAAAAATGTGATGTATGCATTAGAATTTTTTCTTTCTTGATTAATGATTTATTTTCAGTTTGGTCTACCGCCAAGAAGTCAGTTTTGATTTATTATACAAATGTAAATAAATCAAGACTGATTATTTACCATCATATTATATATCTTGTTCATCGGACCTCACGTGTATGAATATTTTTTTACATTTTTTCACGATGTATGTTTTGTTTATATTTTAATTTTTACAAAATATATTGTATCCATACAAGATTTTTGGTTTTTTTATTTTATTTTTTTTCCCTATATATTTTTATTAATCTATCCCAAAACCTTTTTAAGATATTTCTTATTAACATAACTGCACACTGAAGAATTTTTATGTCTGTAAATCTGTCTCAAACATATCCTCGGTTTTCTCAACTCTTTCCTATATAGCGAAACATGATTGCGGTGAGTCTCTTGGGTGTGGTATAATTGTTGTGATTTTGGATATTTCATCTGAGAAAAAAATTGTAATTATGGTGACCATACATCTAGGAACAAATTGTTCCAGAACATGTCCTGGAACACAAAATTCACGTGTTCACGTTGTATCGTGAAACATTTCACGTGACCCGAGATAGGTTTCCATGTTCACAGTCTGGAAGCCAGCGCAAACGCAGAACCCGGGGGCTAGGCCTGGGCCCGTGCAGACCTCTAATACGTTGGCAGCACTCGTCGACATCAACTCATCGGGCGTCATTTTAGAGATCTATTTTCGATTTTAAAATGTCTCCCTATGGTGACAGCTGTCAAAATAAACCATAGATAATAATAAGTTATATTACTCTTTAGAATTATCTATGGTATAAGCTGTCATCGTGGATGATAAAATAATCGTATTTTTGTTGTAGAAAGCTTGTAAACATTAGTAATTAACTTAACTCACATAACGTTCAGTCTGATGTAACACTGACCAACATAGCCTCGACAGGTGACGTTTCCGTGACTTCTCGTGTGTTCAAGAACATAGTTCCTGAGACATTACGTAGATATTCGGGATCATGTCCCAGGACGTTTGTTTCTAGGTGTATAGACCCTTTTAATATTAGATTATACGGCAAAATTCAATCCATTTTACCACTGACATAAGTGCGAAATAGTTTTTTGGGTATAGAGTAAATACTCTATGATAGTTTCACAGAAAAAAAGCTATTTACTCCTTCTGTATTAAAAATTTTTACTTTTCGACTGCACATATTTTGTAAAAATATGGTAAGAGAGGCTAAACCTTCAGGGTAGGCAGAACATTGAAACACATATTTAGTGACATTCGGGCCAATCACTGTGTGACACCAGCAGTTGTCATGTATTTTACCATAAATATCACTCGGCGGTCGACTCCTAGGCTAAATTCCTCTAAAAGGCTCCAATTTATCGGTTGATGACCTTTTCGAATCAAATTAAATACAATAAAAAATAATCACAGCTAAAATTTGTATCTATTCTTTATAGTTATGAAGTTATTTGAACGAAATCGGTTAACTATTGCTCTTATGAATGAAAGATAAAACAGGGCATTGTTTTTGCATGTAGAGCACGTGTCTGTCCCTGGGAGTGGCCTTTGATCCGTGTCAAAAGGGTAGAAGAGTTAATTTAATTATTTTTTGCAAGAATTTGTGTTGTTGGTTCAATATTTTCTGAATACACGAAAGGCTAGTTGCAGAGACAATTTATGATTCAATATTTCATGCTGATTTCATGATCATCGTGAAAAAATCATTTAAATTTATTACAATAGTTTATTATGACTGACATAATAGATAAATAGTTTGCACAAAGAGTATAGAAAGTTGTCTTAAGATATTGTGGTCATGCCACTCGTTTTAATGTCTAGTTTTGTATAAAGAAAGGTTATTTGTGACACAGTACTGTTTGCTATATATTATACCGATCTAATTTGTGATATCAAAAAAAAAACAATGTATATTTGGTCATACTTTAAAATGTCAAAATATGGCTGAAAATTGGATATACGAGTTAAACTTAATTAAAATTGTAGTTAAATCTATGAATAGGGTGTAAATATTTATAGATAATGCTTATAATATTATATTATAGGGTATATGTATTAATTTAACTGATTTAAATCATTGAGTTACTATTTTATACAAGTCTAACCGACCTAGTTCATATATTTCAAGATTATTTATGTGTATTACTTTTGCATCTACGATCGTTTCATTTGAATGTGAAGTTTGTTTTTGGTGTTTAGAGTTTTTAATTATGGGTATGTTATGTCATGTGGATATACAGCATTTATTATTGAAATTGGCTTAATGTTTGCCTTTTTACCAATAAATATGGTTACTATGTCACTAATTCTTAACATGATAATTTTTCTTACAAACGTGCTGGTGAGATAGTTAGTAGCTAAATGGAGTTTGTCCTATTGCTATAAATCTCATTATTTGGAACGTTACTCGTAATGTTAAAAAAGCTATGAACTTCAGATGGTGACTAAATGGTTTCAATGCTTGAATGAAATGGCGAGAATAATGTTGGAGGCATTTGTTATTTATTTTGTCAATTTTTTTCTATGAATCTTGATTTTCTGAAATGAATTCAACAGAGAAAGTCAGATATTATTTTAATAATTCACTTTAAGGAAGTGGTTTCCAAACTTCATGTGACTACGTTTTCCTTTTAAAAAAAGCCGCTGTGGTCTAGTTGGTTAGAGCTTGCTTTACCGACCAGGTGGGTCTAGGTTCGATTCCCGGTCAGGTCAATGTCAAAATTGGATTTTTTTCAATTTTAATATGAGATCTAAGACATGGGTGTTTGTGAAGTCAATTCTCCTTGAGTTTATCTCATGTGACTTTTAAAAATTCTCATCGAGTATATCTCGTATGATCTTTCAACTTAAAAGTATTTGACGCATTGGCGTAAGCTGTAATGTCAAATATTTTTTTTTAATATTTAAAAATAAAAAAAAAATCCTCACGCTTCCTCACACTTAATTTAATATGATGATAGACACTTTTCAAATGGTAAAAAAACCCAATTCACAGAATAATAGCAAGGTTTTATTAAATACATACCTATATATTTATTTAAAATTGTTTTTAATACTATGGGTGTGATTCCTAATTTGCATAATTTTCAAATGCTAAATATTTAAAAAAAAAACAAATCTTTTTTTTGTTAATTTGATATCCATAGCTTCAATATTTTATGCATTTGCAGAGCGTAAAAATGTATACAAAAGTCAAAAAGAATAATGTTTAAAATAAGCATTCATTCCCTGGTGTCATTCTGTTAGTTTATGATACCATGACAGTTAATTTAATGAAAATGACATTACTGTAAATTTTTTGGCGCCTGTCTCGGCTATAGTCCACGCCTCCCAGTTTGGAAATCACTACCTTAAGGAATAGTATACTCATGCTAGTAGTTTTTGGAAATGTTTATTTTAATGCTCATGTAATATAAAATTATGAATATAAACACCTTGCGTTAATTACTAAAAGAAAGATTTTACATGAAATGATTTCTCAGGCATTAAAGATACATATACTTTGTCATTTACTTTGATATGTTTTTTACTATACGAATGAATGATTTTTATGAATTATAAGTATTTAAGAAAATAGATTTAATAAACACACGTAGAATTTGTAATTTTTTAGGATTACGATTTTTGTTTAAAGTCATGGGTCATCTTTTACATATGAAATGATTTTTTTTATGTATAATAAATAAATATTTCTAAATGTGTAAATAATTCAACCACCAATCAATATTATTGAGAAAATCAACCGTCTCAATTATTTTTCAACTGTAGGTAAATGAAATATGTCGAAAGTTATTTTTTGCATTGCATCACCGTTAAATATGAAAGTTTTTCTATCCTTCAATACGCCAAAATTTAATGAGATACATTTTTGTCTACGAGAACATTATTCTTCGTACATCTATCAAGATAGAATTTATTATTCTGTCATAAATGATGCGATGACGGATTGTATGTTTATCAATAAATTATCATTCAATCATATGACAATGTTAAATTACTTCTCTAAACGTAAAAGAGTTGTTAATTGAAAATTATGAAACATAAAAAAATTAAGCTTTAACTGAATACTTCAAAAGAATACACTTTTTGGAATTCAGTTGGAATCTTTTTGGTTCTTGAGATTCTTATACCACTTTGTCATTGTCAGATGTTATGGCAAATAGAAAACAAGTATGTTCAACATCTTTACGCAAGTCTTTCGATAGTGTTACGCATATAAAAACCCCAAGAGCGGTGTTTACATACCTAATCACAAATTATAACTAGTAAAGGCGGTGCCACCTGCCCTGTCAACATTCACTCATCACTCACGCCCGTACGCACTGTCTGTCTGCGCATTGCGTATGAGCGTTGTGCTGTCCGTTACAAACAGACAAATCAGGACAATTTTATATTGTAATAATTAGAGCGAATTGAAACAGGCTATTCGGTATTGGCTGACCATAAACGGGTGATGCACGCTTAACCATCCGAGTGGTCGAGTGCATATTTTATGAACGATAACGGCCTGTAATGTTTTAAAATATTATAATACGTAGCGTAAGTATTTTTTAAGTTGTTAAGCAATTTGGCATGTAAATTTATTAAATTCGCTTCAACGTATGAATAGACAGATGTCATTAATTTAAGAGTTTTTATTAACGGTTTGTGAACTGCTGCAAATTGACTGTTTAATTGTAGCATTTTTGAAATGTCAGTGAAACTTAATATTGAAGAAATCAGAATTGAAATGGTAATATTGCATGTGAGAAAGATAATTTAAGAATATAAATATTGTTAAGTTGTCATAAACAAAAGATATCGAATACGGTTTATGTTTAAGTAATCCTAGACATAAGCAATTTCCAAAATTATTGTGGGTCTAACTCGTGTCAGTGCAGAGGTTTAGAATTATTTTATTTACACTCTCGTACATCAAAATCAATTAAATGTGTGATGTAGGCTACAGACATACTAGTTTCAAATTAAATATTGAGTAACAAAATCAAAGCGTAGCAGTTAGATGAACGAATCGCAATCAATTCTGTTTTCTATTTAAAACAAAACAAAGGTGTGCTTCGACTGTTTTATTTATTTGGAACTAGTGTGTCTGTGGGAGAAATTCTCTGTATTTTTCAAATTATAACTGGAATACAATTTACGTTAATAAATATGTTCGAAAATTTTAAGTGATATGTATTTTGACTTCAAAATAGAAATTTAGTGTTGTGGAAATAGCCATTTTTTAAATTAAAGAAACATTTTGAGTAGATTCTTTTGAAGTTAGAAAATCAACAAGATAGGTTTAGTTTCATACAATATGAATTTTGATAAGACTCGATTGAAGAATCGAGCGATGAATAAAACTACTAACGAAAACTATACGAATAAGCCATGGCAGCAATTATGAAGAAATAACGCTATTTATGTATGTGTAAAAATAATAATTCATAAATTTAAGAAAAACTATATGGTTGTATGTAATGAAATGATTTTGAATTTGTTTGTATTTGAATGAAAAAAAAATAAAGATAGTGATGTATGGAGATTACTTTTGGTTTATATTATTAGCAGGGCTTTTTTTCCCCATGTAACTCGGTCGAACGGCGTTCCGGCACTTTTTTCTCTGCATTTTTAAAGTTTCAAATCAATATTTGCAAAATTTTATTTTTCTTGGAAACCATTGGCTGTTTAAGGTTCCTTTTAATTATTAATTAACGTCATAATACAAAACAATACCAGGTCCATAGATTTAATCTGTGACCAGAACCAAGGGTCTAATGCGTGATATATTGTTTATTAACAGCTTAACGACCGCACGTTTTTTTTATAAAATTTCACCTGGCGAAATAAAATTTTGCGAAAAATTCACAAACATTATAATTTTACTAAATTCAATATAATTTGTAAGCAAATTGAGATATCTTTACAAAATTCAATTTTCTTAGCTTCCAGATACTTCGCCTATACGCATATATGTGTCCGCCGGCCAGCAACCTTTGTTTTTCAAAGACTCAAATACGCGTCCACGGTCGTTAAGCTGTTAAAAAAAGCACTGATTATTAGTAATTATATCACCAATCAAACAGACTTGAAAATGTGTATCCTCATATATTCTTACATAATGTTTACTTATCGCTGTAAATATATTTTCGTTTTATTCAGAAAGACACTTTGCTTAAGACGTAGATTATTGTAGATATTTCTCTGCTTTATGAAAACGATACTCAAATACGCTGAAGTAAATTTGAGGCCATCTTCGACATCCACGGGTTACCTTCTCAATATGGCTCACATGAAAATTTGAGGGTTTTAGTTCAACGGGTTATCAGGACAGTAGAAGGATCTTTATGATCAGAGTAACCCAGTTTTTTAAAATCAGAGAAAATTAATGTTCAAACTTGTAAAATATCTATAAACTGTGCCGTTAGCGATTATTGAAGACCTGTATGCAGTTTGTAAGTCTAAACAAGAATCAAATTTAAAAAAAAAAAAAAAACTGAATGTCAATTTTCCCTCGAGTATACAATATAATAATTACTAAATATTCTTCCTGAAACTTTCAGGTTGTGTTAGTGTATAATTGTATAAAACTAACCATTATTCAAACTGACTAATTAGATGATTTTCATAAAAGGCAAATGCGCCCAGCATGCAAAAATAGTTAAATAAATTTCAATTCATCAAAATTAAAAGTATTTCTCAAACTGTATACATAAAATACATGGGGAGCGGTGATTGTTATTTATAAATAAAGACTATAAAACTATTTCATATAAATTTTATTTACAATAAATAACAGAAATTAAATTCAACAATTTACAATCAATCATACGACGCCTAATTCAAATGAAAAACTGCAACTACTTATCAATGTTGATAATATTATATAATTACTTTTTTTTTATTTTGCTCATGAAATATTCATCATGTACTACATAATATTATGTAATAAAGCAATTTTATGAAGTTCAATAACAATAAGTCACCAAAAAGCTGTTGTCGTCAATGTTGAAGAAATTGCAGAAATTTAAAAAACGAGAGTTCACTTTTTGCCAGGAGTCCATGCCTCGATTTTGGGAGCTGTCGTGCTGTAAGGTGAGTATTGGCCAGTCGTACCAGACATGTTTTCTGTGTGATCTTGCATCCACTTGTATTTTGGCCTAGCTCCATCCTATCAACAAAATTTCCCAACATTATTATTAAAAGCAACTGCAACGACAACAGACCTATTTTACATTTGCCAGATGGAAATTTTTCATAAAACCAATTGATATTCTATACTCGCTACTAACTATATTCGCTGATTTGAATAAAACATATTTTACGAAAATTGCCTGTTATTCAGTAGTTCAACCTTTCTTTATCGGAGGAAAGGAAAGAAGGATGTGACTAGAAAATAATTATTAGTAGTTAGTTTTAAATTTGCATTTTAGAATTACAAAAAGGAGAAAATCGCATAGATCCATGGCATTGAAGACAATCAATATGTGGATTCAAACTCATGGACTCTGCAATGGAACACAACCAGCACACACGTGGCTACAGAACCGACCAAAAAGTTATAAGAGGTGTCAATTTATTTATTTCTCAAGCTTTTGATGAATTTCGGAAACTCTTAAACTCTATTAGAAGCAATGTTGATTTTGTTAACATCACTGTAATGTCGCCTATAATCGAACATTAAAATTGTACATTTGTGGCCAAATGTGGCTGAATATGGCCCGACATCATTGCTGGGCAAGTACGGCAGATGATTTAATGCGTACAATCACTTAGCTAAAGCAACAGTGACTGACAGGCATTGTTTCTGCAGCGTAATATATCGTTCTAAATAATCACAACAATTAATCAATAAAAAAGAGAAGAATTCGGATCCAGTCCAAAATGCGAAGCAATAAATAATACAAGCCAGTAATGATTATTGACTATAATAATTTTAAACTTTACCAGAATGTCGAAAATTTACCTAGTATCTCGAATAAAATGTGTCTAAAGATAAAGACAGTTAGCATAGTTATGAGGGAAGTAGTACCAATCACTACAACGCTGGTAATTACTCATTGTTTTTGGTAATTGTATTTGATCCATTGTAGAGTGATAGAATGTGTAGTAAAACAATAAATACATTATGTGACCTTAACATATATAACTTCTGTTGACAGGTATGTGAATTAATAGACCTCAAACAGAGACCCACATATCGAGCATAGCTAAAAAGAAATAAATATGTCCTATAAAAATTGTTGTACAAGCATCAAATCGTGCTGCGGGTAAGTATGGGCGATATGGGGCAACAGAAGGCAACATATAGCAATATGGCCAGCCAGACATTTTGTGGCAACAGTGCTGTAAAAAGTATGAAAAGTTTACCTGATGCGGGGGAAGGTCAGTCTTGTAATGCATCCAGCCATACCATTCAGCGGAAATCTGAAAAATAGTAAGGAGTATTTTCATTTATAACGATAAATTCTAATTGGTCAAATTCTTACACTTAATTTTCTTTGACTACGAATGGAATATTTTCGATTGCAGGGATAATTAATAAATATTTCTCTAAATTGCTTTTACGAAAAAAAATGTAGAAATGAAGAAATTAAAAATTACATTCATCACAAAAGGGTTATTTAAGCCTCAGTATGTCCAATCAAAGGTTTAGTATGGTTCTCCATTCGCCAAGGTGAAATAAAATTTTCAACAGAGTACTTTCCCAATAAAAGTAAAAGAATATTGTTGACATGTTATCAAATGTTGGAAAACAGCAAAAACATTTCATGGATTCATTGAAGATACATTTACTTGACAGAACTCCGTTACATTTGTGTCAAAAAATATATGTATTATATAATAAAAATAATAAAACATTTTTAGTACTTTTTTTCACATAAAATTTATTGATCAGGACCGGTTTCGCTCATGATGAGCATTGTCAACTGATAAGAAAAACAATAAAACAGTGATATTTATACAAAAGTTAAGTGATAAAAACAAGTATAAATAAATTTTGTATAAATATCACTGTTTTATTGTTTTTCTTATCAGTTGAAAATGCTCATCATGAGCGAAACCGGTCCTGATCTAATAAATTTTATGTGGAAAAAGTACTAAAAATGTTTTATTATTTTTATTATAATGCCATTCCACCAAGTATTGACAGTGAACACCTTAAATTATGTATTATATGTCTAAAATAACTGTCAAATATTGTTAATAGCTACTTTGTTTGAATAACTATACTTGGGTTATGCCTTTTATACATATAACTAGGTTAATTAAATTTAATTATATTTTAACTCAAGTTCAAGGTGTCTATGAAAAATGTCAGATATGTGTAATAATTTGAATCACAAATGTGTAATAATTTGAAACCATAAGAAATTTATTCCCATGAATTTTTACAATAATTATCAAGAAGAGAACATGAAATTTGTAAATACTTTTGATATTTCACTGATTTTTTGTTCTATAATGCTTGCAGTTTAAAACTTTAAGTATCAGCGCTTTTTACCTGACTTCCATCATAGTACATTCCATGATCGGGAGAAAACTCTACCCATCTGTTCCTCGAATAGAAATAGCGAGGGTTTTCAAAATATTTGTTTCCATATTTATCTTCACCAACCAAAGTTCCATCCTTCAGTTCATCTTGCCTGAAAGAATATAACAGTGATATCTTACTATACGTTAATACACATATGGGAAATAGACATTGAAACTGCATGCCAATGGCCTCTTGTTGCATCAAAATTATACAAAGAATGAAAGATAAATCTAATTATTATTGTTAATAAAATTTATCTGTTGAGTTTTATCTTATATGAACTTCATATAGCCAAAGAAGACATGTACATGATTATGGTAAGTTCAGCCGTCAAAATCATATCTCATTAAAGAAATGATGGCTATAACCGTCAGTCAAGACATTTTGTAAGTAAAAAATGGTCATAGCCAACGTGAAACTCATGATTTTATGAGATGGAATGATCTCAATACCGATATATATACATATTATATAGATATTTTAATCGCTTCTTTAGAGTCTTTGTTATCATCAGGTACAGTAATAATTTCCCACTGTGTTAACTCTCGCGGCTCGGAGACTAGAAATATACTTCTCATCCGATGGGGGTTGTTTAGGGACCCAGTGGTTTCCTCATTATTGGCCTTATTCTTATGAATTTCAAAAAAAAAGTCTAAGGTCTTTAAAACATATCTCTGCATCATTCCTCATACATTTTTAAATAATCATATTTTAAGTTGCGCGTAAAAGAGACGTCACCCCAGCATACATACGAAATTGCAACTGACGAGTTTAGCCCAGCTATCTTATGAACGATCGCTTATCGCGTTATCGCGTATTTATATAAACTACAAAAGGTCCAAAAAACTATGATATAAGAAAACCTTAATTATAAACATTGTATCACACATATTAAAATAGATATTTAAGAAAATGTGGGTATTGGGGTCGCATTTCTTGAGCTTAGAACCGGAAATATAATTAAAGTTGATTCATATTGCCTTAATAAGTCCCACAAAAAACCTGCAATTCTCTGGGAAATTTAATTGCGGACACAACAATATAAAAAAAGCAAAACGTTGGCAGTATATTTCAAATTTTATCTATGGTTCGTTGCAAGAAGGTTTGGTAAATATGCATTACAACATGCTACTCTTTTTCTTCCCCTGAATATTAACTAAAACCATTAAAAAAATGAAATTCGCTGGGAAGCTCAATTGTGAATACGAAAATATCAAATAACCCATCTTTAGATTCAAGGAAACTGATAATTCATGCGAATTACGAAATATGTTCATACTTCAAATATACTCTGTGGTTTGTTCCAAGAAGTTCTATTTGACATGTTATTTTGACTTTTTCAGTGATATTAAACCTTTTCTTACTATGCAAAAAAAAACACACGCTCCCTAAACTGTGTATTCGTTACACATAGGGCAAACGTGAGTGAATCATAACATATATATAACACTACTACATTACTACTATTATTGCATTACTCAATGCGTAAATGTATAAGGGAGGAATACCTGAAGTTTAGGCAGAGTATTTATTATATATACAGAGAAATGTATATTATTAGAAGGTATGTATACTAAGTATTTACACAGCTTAGTTAAGAAAGGGTTAAGTTCGTATTTCGTGTAAACAATCGGTCTCCCTGATTCCTATGCATGGTAATGCATTTCCTATTCGTTATTAAATTGCCTGCAGAACTGCATTGTTATTAGGGATATTTAGTTCATTTTCAGGTTGTGAAAGAGTCGCATATTGGAAATCGTATTTACCATTCGTATGAAGGCCCAACCATCTATTGCTTCATTGTTTATTGCTCCGATAAAAAACGAGTTTTTATTGGATTTGTTATGAAAAATGCCATGTTATTATCAATCTATTGTCACTTATTTCAGTCGGTCTTTCGTGAAAAAACAAGTGACAGTTATATAATGTAATGTTTAGAATTCTAACCTGTAGAGTTTATAAAGAGAAGCTCTCAATCCACCGTTTTGTCTTATGATGGTAAAAAGTCTGGAAACTTTATCGAGTGCTAAGTATTTTGTCATTTCTGACGCTTTATTTCGTAATATTGAGACGTTTTTTTTTTTGGTAAATGTCGAATCTAGACAGGCTAAGTAATTTGACAGGAGCATAGACAGTAGATAAAATATTGGTCAAAAAAATAAATGGTGAGAAAAAATAATAGGCATTTTGTCCAATAGATGTAACTCTATATATGTTTACAATTGGTAGGTATTTACTTCTATAAGTTTCTTTCATATGTAGAGAAAATTTCTTAATATTATTTATTATTTTTTACCATGTTCACTTTCAATGATATGCCTAATAGAGCAATTAAATAAAAGCTATTTTATAAGAACTGACAATGATTAAGTTACCTAACTACTCTACTAAAAATAAGAATCCACTAAACATTACAATAGCCCATAGACAATATACTATTGACTGCCTTAATGGCAACAAACAAGCATTTTGACAGATTGCTACTCGACGGGTTACAGTTGCTGATTTGACGTTTCTCTTTTGCCAAAGTGCTCGCACAATAAAATATATGCCAAAATGTCCAGAGAAAAAAGTGTTTGGTTTGCCGAAGAGATTCTTTTGGATGCGAAATTAATAAACTTTCAATTAGAAACCGGAGAATTGAGTGCAGTTGAAGAAATGTTACGCGCTGAGGCGCAGTTGTCGAGAGATTCAGAAACCGGTAGATTTAGACCGTAAGTATTGATAGATTTCTCATTAATCGCATATATTATTCAATAAAACTGTTGTCATTATATCATATAGCTGTAAAAGAAAATTGTCACGCCTTTCTGCTGGAAAATGGCCGTCCACAAAAGATTACAAAATATTTCAAATTAGGGTTAACATATTTTTTGAGGCTATTGTAAGTAGCAAGCGTTCAAACAGTAGAATAATATATTATACATGTAATACAATTTTATTCAAACAGCTACGAAAAGATGACACGTTGTTTAATATTAGAAATAATAGCTGAATAGCACCAAAAATAATACTATGTATTACAACGTGTTACCCGTTTTCTACCTAAATATGTACTAAATGCCGTTCATAAAAATGCAGTTCTACAGGCCATTTAGTTAAGAATAGGAAAATTTCAAGTTATCTTACATGGGAATCGGAAAAACTGGTAATTAATACTAAATACGAATATAATATCAGTATGGAAAAGTCACCATACATGTCAAATGGAACTTCTTAAAACAATCCATAGAGCAAATTTGAAATATAGCGACGAATTTTCGTAATTATTATTTTGTAATTTGCATGAATTATCGGTTTCCTTCAATTAACCAAAAGATTTTTTTTTAATTTGCCCATTAAAAATTCAATTTCCGAGAGAATTGGATTGTTTTTTTATGGAATTTCGTAAATTTTCGGGAAGAAAAAATAAAAGCATGTTTACCAATTTTTGTTGTAATATTTAGTTATAAGGATTAATTACTGTTTCCTTGATTCCAATAACTGTTTTTTTTTATTCTCATATTTGCAAAAAAATCCTAAAATATTGCAAGTCATAAAATTTTCGGATAGAGAAAGAGTACTATGTCCTGTTTACTAAATATAAAATAGTCAACAGAGAACGTTTGCAAATAGTAATTTTCCATACCAATTTGGGTGTAACCACTCAGTTGTTAGTTATATTTTATTCTTTCTCATCATGCTTTCTCCTTGAAAGTACGCAAAACTTTATCTGACCCAATTTCGTTATATCGTTACCTTCTCTGAAAAAGGATGTATAAAAATATCATATGTTTCATTTCAGGAAAAAGGCTTCTGAATACACTCTTCGACTGATAGCAGAAGTTCTCCACATAATGAAATCAGACATCGAACAGCCGTCATACAATTTATTAACCTTAGCTGTCGCAGAGCAATGCCTGCGTCTGATCAGAAGCTGTGCAGCATCTGGAATGAAAATACAAACATACATTTCCAAAGATCTGAGCATCCTCGACGACATGCTGTCAATTTTCACAGAATACCAACACCCCTCAGAAGAGATCATGAACGAGGAGATATCGAAAAAATTTGATTCCTGCATGGTAGTCCTGACGCAGACTTTAGGAAATCTAGTGGTGAACAATCCATTCAATCAAACAATCATTTGGGATAAATTTGGATCGAATATTTTAAATGCGCTCATCGGGCAGAATGAAAAACTCGCTTCTTGCGCCGCAATGATCGTGTATAATATTCTTCTAGGGCAACCGAACGTGTTGCCGGATGATGTCTTATTATTGAACGCTCTCGCTTATATGTACAGCGACGGCAACTCTGAATTTCCACACTTGATAATCGAATATTTGATCGGAGTGGAGAACACTTATATTGAAAAGCTGTACAACAGACTCGAGCCTGACACCCGTCTTTTAATTTTAAACCTGGCTTATAACATTTTGGTGTCCGTGGAGACGCAAGATATCAATGTGTCTGTTAATTTTATTAAATTTATCGCTCACGAGTTTAAAGTGAAGTCAGACTGTATATTGAAAACTGTCGATAAGTATGTGAATTCCATTGAGCCTCAAGAAGTTGTATATCTGCTGGATATAATTGGAACAGCTTCGAGTATGGATACATATATGGACTGCTTACAAAGGGACGCCTCATTATTTATCAATTGCTCGTGTACGTATTTTACTTCAATGTAATATTATTATTTTTACTGTTTGGATATTTTACTGCATACTTTGGATTTCTAACATCTGGTACTTATAAAATTATTATTGACTGGTCCAGGGTTCGGCAAACTGTTAAAGGGACAGATTGTAAACAATTTTTTGCTCAGCGGGTCAGGTACCAAACCGGAACATATTTATGTACACGAGTAATTCTATTAAAAAAATAGGTTCAATATACATACTTTTATTAGTAAGTGATATTTTTACATCATGTTTATACAAATTTTCTTGTACGAAACAGAAATAAAAAATTATCAATGCAAAAAAACCAGTGGAGAAAAAAACACAGCTGTGGAGTCGGAGTCGCGGTATTTTGGCCGGAGTCGGAGTTGTGAAAAATGAGCAGCTTGATTTTTATTTGAGAAATATATTTTATGATGTGTATTTAAACAAAATAGTCAAAAGTGTTAACATTTCATGCTTGGCCGTTCAAAATATGTACTTCCTATCATTAAAATTATTATTATTACATTATTCACAACTTCTCAACTTAACGTGGCCGTTACGTTACTTCAATTGTTTAATTTACGTTAATTGTTTCATATAAAAAACAATATTAACCCGCGGGCCAAATCCGGCCCGTAGTTTGCCGACCCCTGGACTAGACTAATGATGTAATATACTTCATGCATTCAACAAAATATATTCTGATATAAGAAAAAAACTATGTACAAAACAACCCGTTTCGCTTAAATGGTGAGCATAATAAGCGCTCTAGAGCATTTGTCCAATTTGGTCACAAATGAGGGCAATTTGAGAAACTGATTTTTTGATCAGGTTATGGATTTGTGTTCATAGACATGAATGTCTGTGATGCTTACATCCACTACCACCTATGTGACCCATGAAACAGGCGGTAGTGAGATTTATCAGGTAACTGGTTACTTCTATCCTCATTTTCTGAAAAATACTGTGAGCGAATTTCATTTGGTAGAATTATCCTTTTACTGCGTGTCTCTTTTTGTGGGATTGCAAATCTGATAAGCTTTTCAATTTCAAGATTTCACAGGCTGACAACTAACTCTCGCCAAACAGCTTTTATTACAGTGTCCCATTAGGAATCCACACGCTCCACATTGGGAGTGAACACTTTCAACTGATATCAATTGAATGTACTTTAAAGTTACATTAAATTAATGCTATGCGATCTTAGATGCCCAGCTCACCTGCGCACCTGATTGTTTCAATGTTTTTATACACTAAAATAATATATTAACACTTCTTAGTCGGGCGCTTCAAAAAATAGACTCAAGCCTGTAGCGGGCGTTTTTTAGTGATTAGCGCACAAATATATTACATTCTTAAAATCAACACAACTTCTAAACCAAACGATATTTTCGATTGAAATTTAAAAACAAATCATACGTGACATCTAATCATTAAAAATAAAATTAGAACATTTCGATATCATCATAATTTCACTATGTTTCAAAGCTGAATATAAAACCTGTTATCAATTTAGTAGATAGCACTACGCATGTTATAAATATTAAATATTCAAAACATTCTATACAACAAAATAGCATATTTATCAATATTTTATAATTATATGAATAATTATAATATATAATCGCCATTCCTACAACTTGACTACCACTGGAAGTGTAAAATCTAATGCCGTAAAAATTACAGCGTAAATATTCGAGACACATGTGTCACCCTTTTTGTAAATAATAAATACGAACATTCAATGCATAATAACTTATTAGTTTTATTGCTTCTTGTCAAAAAAGGGTCACTTGCGGTTGCCGCAGTTTTTTTGAAGAATTAAACTTATGAACCAATCTACGCAACATGTGTATTGGTTGATAATCATATACTAATATGTTCATGTATCATTTAAATTTATCATGGTGTATGCTTATATATAAATACAATAACAATTGCGTAAACAAACTATAAAAACAATAAAAATACGTCTAAAAAGCAGTGTTTAACTCGTTAAACGACTCGATCTAAACTAGCGATGGAGATCGCAAAATAAATCTATAACACAGTTGATGTTTTGTTTCTTAGCTCAAACTTCCACCCTTATAATCTAGCAAAAAATTAGGACTAATGTTAATTAGTTGCGGCATTTTATTTAACGCCGACAAACAAACCCGTGATATTATGTGTCCCGCAAACAAGCGACGATATAAAAAAAACATATTATGCCGTGATCCGCATTCTACCGACAATACGCTAAAAACGACTTTTGTCGTGATCCGCATTCTACGTACAATCAGCTAAAAACGACTTTGGTCGTGGCCCGCCTAAGAAGTGTTAAGTAGAATTTTATTATTACAATAAATTTGGAAGCAAAAATATTAAACCGTAATGGAAAAAAAAAAAAAAATCGAATCTTTAGTAACTATCAATTGTATTTTTATTATTTTTTCAGTTCTCCTTCACAGTATTCACAAGTTGGGTAAGCAGGAAGACAACTTCTTCTCTTCGATTCACAAACTCTATCAGTTGGCTGGGAAGAACATCCCGGAAAATATTGGAGAGGGTGTGAAAATTACGGAGGAGTCTCCGAGTCAAGAAAAATCTCTACCGGCAGAAGACATGGGTATTTACTTCACATGTTTTTACTTGACATTTCTGATCATTATTCAAAGTCTATTATCGGCCATATTGTACCTTCTGTAGATTTTTGTAACCCTTTTGATCTATTGCGCTCGTCAATTTATTATTAACCAATTTAAAGATGGCGGGAAAATCTAGCTTACATTATCGCCGTTCAAGAATGACTGCTCGGTATCATATTTAAGCTTCAGTCAACGCGAGCCAAGCAACTTAAACTACCCCGCAGTGCGTAAATGCAAACAAAGCTAGGTCTGAAATTGAATTCGTAACTCACGCACAGTCTGTTCATATTCGGCATTCTATGCATTCAAAATATCGTGTAAATATTAAATATTATTCCATTCACCGACCGTCATTGGTATCTTTACTTTTGCAATGGTAACGAGAACAATTAAAAAACACTAAAAATACCGTACTATACAAATAATATCTCGCTTTATATTTTTTTGTGGTTTTATTAATGGTTTTCTTCTTTTAGGTTCTGTGAAAAAATGTGATTCCGCTGACATGCTGCACGGTAATGAGACAGTTTCCGAATGCACCGAGTCAGAGAGCAGCGAGCAATACTTTGAATGCACTGACCAACCGCCTTTCACTGATAAAATAGAATCCATCACCAATATGGAAAGCCTGCAAAATCAAATAGATTTCGTTGAAAACAAATCTCAAGAACCTCTGCCTGTAAATATAATTCCGGCAATAGCAGACAGTCTCATCGGGATTAATTTTACTCGGCAAGGAAGCGTTGACAGAAAAGTGTCAGATTCTTGCAAAATCGATGAAGGATTAATCAAAGTAGCTTTTGCCAAAAACATTAAGCCGGATGTAACACCGATCGGCATTATGGGGGTCGACCCCTCGTTATGTTCAGTTATTTTACCTGGCAGCGGTAAAGTTGATTCTATTGATAAAAATATGAGCAGAAAAGTCAGTTTGGATCATAAAATTGATATTCTGGATGAAATGGAACCTCCGCTTATAACAGATTCCCCAGAAGAAGCCAAACCAGTTGACGCCATAGAAAACGCACCAATTAATCAGCCGGTGATTGCGGATGCTATTATAACCCGTAAAGATAGTCTCGGAGCACAAATTAATACTGCTTTCCCGTCTAGTACGTATACCGATGGTCGTATGAGTAGACAACAGAGTGTCGAGCATGCTGTTGAAGCTTCAGAAACAGTTATAAGAGAAATGGCTTCAGAAATAAATTCACCAGATTCAAATAACACAGACAGTCAAGTTATTGAACAGCCTTTTATAAATGTGCAAAGAATGGAGTCTGTTCCTGAAGTAAATCCCGGCATTTTTTTAAATATTGAACCTCCAATTCCTGTTCTTCCAAATATAGAAGCGGAGCCTCCCGCACCGGTTATCGTGTCACCGAAAGGACCCACTGAACCTATTCCTGTCAAAAAAAGCCAAAACGTTTCGACTGAATTTGATTTGAGCGAACAGTTACAAAAGATATTAGGTATTTCCGCCGATAAGGCGATGAGAGCGGACAGTCTAGATTTGTCCAAAGACGCTCACAGTATTCAAAATACTCACCAAAAAGTTGAAATACAACCAATCCTTTCGCAGTCAGTCAATTTACAGCCAACACAAGTTGCTGAACAAACACCTCCTGTGCAGAAGACACAAAAGATCCGTATGAATATTCCGAATGTCAAAATTGATTCACCCGATAGTCACAAAACAAAACTGGGGGCTTTCGATAGCACCGGACCGAAACGATTGACTTCGGTGGTAGAGAGTGTGGAGCAACATGTCGCTTTCGGCTTCAAAGCGACACTCATTCGGACTCTAGGAAATTTATGTTGGAAAAATGGTATTAATAAACGACAGGTTAGTTTATTCTCTTCAACATTTATCGGTCAATGATTAATTGGCTAATCATAAAAAATAAAAGTTTTAGATATTTTTGTAGGATAATGGCGGAAAGACAAAACGTACGCATTATAGGCAGTATACATGTACATATTAGAACATTCTTTCTGTTTCTTCCAATATTTGTTTTTGTGTTTCATTATTGTCTTTTTCTTCAATTGGGGACGAGATTTTTTATTGAGTCCATTTGTGTTTTTGATTAGCAGTAATTCCTGGAAGATAATCAAAAAGTATTGAACCTTCATGTTTGATATAATATAATGTGAAACATAATATATTTTAAATAGCTTTTCATATGCTTAGTAATTTACATCTCAGGTGTTTGGTATCAAAATCCATTCTTTATATTTTTAAGGTACATTTGTTTTAGTCACTGTTTTGTACAAAATATTTAGAGTTGGTCAACTATTGTGTTGGATGTTTCGATGTATTCAATTATTTGTAATGTGAATAATGAATATTTCCAACATGCAGACAAGATATTCCCTTCAAACATTTAATTCTATGCTTGAATTCAGGTATGTTAACACCGTTTGTAAATTTCAAGGTGCTAATTCCACCTCAACGAATGGAATAAAAAATATATTGAAAATTTCCTCACACATTTACATGTATGAAAATCTGTTTTCAAATGATAAAGTTGAAATGTATAATAATTTGTACAATACTTTATTTTATTTCAGGTTCGTGACTTGGATCTTATCCCCCTTTTTCTAGACTGCTGCAATATAGATGCCAGAAATCCATGTATCCTTTTATATATATATAAATTATATATTATTACTATAGATCCATTTATTTCATTGCTTTTCATATAATCACAAAATATTCAGAAGAACGCTCTGTATGTGACTAGTAACATACTGATTCTTATAGTATTCCATCTAACTAAATGTTCTTTAGATTTAATTGATTTATTGTGCTTGGGTATTTGAGGCTATTATTTGCAAACCCGGCATTTCCCAAAACGGTTGAAAAATGAATCTTGAATTTTATTTTGTAAAACAATATACATTTGAAAATTATTTTTAGTTTTACATTACTTTGGAAATGATATTTTGTATGTTACCGAGCCAGGTGTGAAACTGCTTTCTAAAAATACTTTAAAATCTAATTTTTATTTAAAAAACTACATTCATGGTTTATCTTTCAATAATTTTGGAACAAATAATAGCCTCATTTCTAATGGTACAAATTGTAAAACTCTTGGAATCTGTTTTCTCATATTCAGTGACGGATTAAGCTCGGAGGGACGGAGGCCCCAGCAATATGGTTAAGAGGTCCTGTTTTTAAAAGATGATACGACTTCATTTAAAAACAATATAAAGATTTTTGAGCTGCTAAAGCTCTGAGGCCCCAAGCGCGCGCCTCGTGTGCCTATGGGGTAATCCGCCGTTGCTCTTAAACAACCAAATTGTTGGATACTTTAAAAAACTTTAATTAAAATAATTTCCTTAATATATTTAAAATCATAGTAATCATGCAATGGGTCATTTTGGCTGTGAGGAACTTCTGTGAAAATTGTCCTGAAAATCAAGTAAGTATAGTAGATTCTTTCAACACTTGACTTTCTTTTAATTTTTTTTATCAACCACAATATTGCATAGTCAAAATATAACCCTAGTCCAGCTTCTTATCAGATCAAGAGTGTTACTCTCAATTGACAAGTAACGGATTCTTTTTGGATAACCAAAGTATATATTAATTGATTCGAGTATGTGGTTCAGATGCCCTAGATCATAGTTTCTCAACCTTTTTAAGTCTGTGGCCCCCTTTTGAGTCTCAAATTTTTCCGTGGCCCTCCTATCCATAGTAAAAAAATACAACACAAAATTTTCTACACAAATTATTATTTAAAAATTTAAGATTTCGACTGAAGGTGCTTGGTGGAATTTCAATAAATTTGAATCGTTAAAATTATGTACATTCTCACAGATTTTGTCACTAACGACCCGGGTTTCGCCTTTTGGCATCTTCAGGCGTTCATGTACACGGATGAACTTGAACTGACGCTTAGTAAATGAATGTTTCGTGTTTATATAAGAAATGCCTGTATACTATATGTCCTATTTTCTTTGATGTGGAAACTTCTTAAACCTTTTAAATTATTCAAATGGTTTTTCTTTCATTCCCATGTGTTTTGTATAAAATGGATATTAGTATTAGCGAAGCAAAACATATTAAGCACATGAGTTTCATATTGTCACGGGGTGATGAAAGAAATCCGTGGACAAGATAGTCAATACAATATTGTCGACACTTACTTTTAGATGCAGTTATTATAGTATCCCTAAATACCATTGGAAAATAATAGAAAAAGTATGTATAATACATACATTATTTCTGCTGCAATGTATAATTGTCCTACTGTATTCTATTTCATTTTAATATAATTTTTATTTCATTATATTTTGGGTGGCCGTGGCCCCCCTTAAGTCTGCTGTGGCTCCCCAAAGCTGAAATTTTCTTCTGTGGCCCCCTTGGGACATGCTGTGGCCCCCCAGGGGGCCACATGGCTCCCGGTTGAGAAACGCATCCCTAGATGAGTCTTAGTCCTGTCTTCTTAGTAGAAATTGAGTGCTCTTGTAAAGTTACTGATGACGATTCAAAGCATGTTCTCGGTGGTTGTACGACACTCTGATATATGTCTTAGGAGGAAGCAAAACTATTGGTAGAAAACTGAAATTTCCATTCAAGGACTGGAATCAATGAACACATAAAATATTGTCACTTGATCCGTAAAACGCTACCTTAGGCAGCATTGGGATGTATTTCTGAATATATAAATATAATTAAAACACAATGTAAAGAGTACAACATTGAAAGAAATGATTGTCAACAACCACAATCTAAAAGACTCGTACTGTAACTGAAGAATTAACCTTTTGACCGCGGCTCGGATCCAAATCGGTTCAGATTGGGCTGCTATAGCAGTCAACCGCGGTCAAAGGGTTAAACTTTTGTATGGATGGCGTGTGGAAACATTGTTGTAATTTTTATTGCAAGATGTTAACTTAGTCTGAAGAAAAAGAGTCAATATACAATTATTGGCCATTAGTATTTATATTATTCTTCAAGGATGTTGATTCAAAAATTTTACGTGACTGTTTTTTTTGTATTGTGTATTACGTAGCTTTTTATCAGGGTCAAAATATAAATTTGTGCAAAGAATGTTTAGCAAGTTTCACTTGATTTAAAATAATAAATTTTATTTTTCAGGAAGTTATCTCATCGTTATCCCTACGGGAACCTGTGGACAATGAATTGTTAAAAGAGATGGGACTCACAATGCAGAAGGATTCCGTAACGCAAGGCATTCGAGTTGTTCCCCTGAACTCGAAACATTAAATTCCCTGACAAATAAATATATTTATTCTCCACGAAAATGATTGTTTAATTACATTATCCATCTTTCTCATTTTAACAGTTCATGCTCGGGTGATTGTGCGTTCTACTAGAGGCGTGAAGTGACAATAATTTACCACTAAACATTAAATATAATACATCAGTCTCTTTAGTTAAAACTAATATGTTTTTTCATCTTTACGTTACTCGAATCTGTTGATTCACAAAGGTTGTAACTCCATCGATAACCTATTAGAGCAGGCATGTCAAACTTGTTCACTACCTAGAGCCAAATTAAGTATTGCACATCAAGCCGCAGGCCATATTACAAAAAAATAGGTTCTATACCTGCTTATAAAATAACAATCGTACAAATAAAAGAATGCTGAAAATGAAATATAGTAAGCAAAAGCTGTGGAATAAATAATTAGAATAGTTTTCAATTTTTCGAAGAACTTGAAAAGTTGAATTCAAGCCTAGATACTTTTTCTTTGTGTGACTGTAGCACTATTACTGGGGTCCACAACAGCGATCAACATCTCTTCCAAAAGATCATTCCTGATTATTGTTAATTGGCGTTAAATAATAAATTTAATTGCATGATTGAGTTATTCCTTTTCTCCCAAACGAAGCCGATCCTACCTCTGTCCCTATTTCACAACCTCAACTGTGAACATAAGAAAGTAGAAAGGATGCTGGAGTTGTATAGCGCATCTGAACTCATTAAAGAAAAAATTGGCTGGAACTGTGTTGGAGCCTACCATGATTAATCTTCGGGTTCCTATGGGGTGCATTCGCATTGAAAAATTCTTCTTATTTCTACCATTCACTAAATATCAATAATATTTAGCTGATATTTATTGTAATCTACAACGATACCTCTTATCAATGCAATGCAAATATTAAGAAAAATTGTCTGGTTTCACTTTGTACCCCATCGCTCCTCGGTCCTATTTTAAACGTTTCAGTACTCTATTGTTAATGAATCAGAAACAATAAATGACACCTTGTAGATGGCTGATAAATTAGAACATTTTTTTATGGTAAATGATCCTATAATGGAAAGAAGTTCAAAGTTCAAGAGGAAATTACAAAGGTGCTTGGCTTATCATGAAATACATGAAGATTTATACGCTAAAAGCAAACAATCGCTTATTACACATTTTTTAAAGGCTAAAAATACAAAACTACTCTAGACTTATAAGATAATGAAAACTCACAACGGATCTCCTAAACGAGTCAAATATATAGAATTGTAAATGATAGTGATGAATGAATGATCTATTATAAATTGTCAAAGTTTTTTAGTAAATATCCAAATGTAAATGTATTTGTTTATTAGAAAAGATACAGGCAAACTTCGATATTATAATAGCACGGAATGATTTCGAAGAATTGCAAAGAAATAAAATATTAATAACTACTGCCATCTATGAAGTGCTTAAATAAAAAGATGTAATTTTTAACATAAGTTCGGCTATTTAACAGTAGATGACAAAAATAATTCACATTTTAATGATTCTTAAAATTACATTCGATCTTAGTTTTTGACGCATTTTTTAGTACTTTTTATTTAAAAAGTAAACAATCACGGGTCAGAATTATTTTTCTTGAAAATCTTTTAGGCAGGTTCAAAAATAGGTTTCATGTGACGAAGACGAAAAAATTTCAGAATCTTCTTCAGTACATTTTTTCGTGGAAAGAGCGATCCTTACAGGAAAGAAGAATATTCTAAACAATGGCAGATATGGTAAAAAAACTTTATTTATTACTTATTAATTAATTCCCCTTAAACAGATTCATTGTACTATAGTAGCGTTATAATATTTAAATTTAATTAAATATGACGGTATAAGAAAGTAGAAAGGATGCTGGAGTTGTATAGCGCATCTGAACTCATTAAAGAAAAAATTGGCTGGAACTGTGTTGGAGCCTACCATGATTAATCTTCGGGTTCCTATGGGGTGCATTCGCATTGAAAAATTCTTCTTATTTCTACCATTCACTAAATATCAATAATATTTAGCTGATATTTATTGTAATCTACAACGATACCTCTTATCAATGCAATGCAAATATTAAGAAAAATTGTCTGGTTTCACTTTGTACCCCATCGCATCCATCCATCCCATACGTAGCTTCGTACCGATTCTTCGTATTTATGAGCCGTTAAAAAGCGGGAAAATTCTCAAAACCAACGATATAATGAACATAAAAAAAATGATAAATGCGAAAAGATTATGATTTTTAAAAATGCATATCCGTTCCCAATGTGGAGCACATGCAGTGGCGGTATACCCTGTAACCCAGCGATTTCCAAAATGGGAGGCGTGTACTATTGCGAAGAGAGGTGCAAACAGTTTTAAATATTTCTTTACGTTTGAAATAAAAGATGGGGAGGCGCGAAGATATTTTTTTTTCAAAAAGAGTAGTAACATAAAGTTTGGAAACCACTTCTATAAGCGAATAAGACGCGAGCTTAGGGCGGCGGAATCGAAAAGAGCTTTATTATAAAACCCATATAATTTTTGTTCAGATTTTGTTATCTGTTTATTATTTTACGTTACATGTCATTTTCTGACGTTTTTATGTTAACCGAAAAAAAGAACTTTACCATTATATTGTGTCTGTACTTAATCCACCACTGAGCATATGGCCTCTAAAAAGAGGTACACCAACATACGTTTTTCTACGAGAACTGCTTGTTACTCAGTTGCTAAGTTTTTCTTTTTCGAAAATAGTAGATATAGAAAGGATAAGGCATGAATATTGGTTAGCTGATCGCTTTAATAATTCGCGAAAAATAATATATTTTTGGACACCATAAACACCAATAACTTCGTAAAAAAATCGATGAATCCACTGAAAACATGAATGAGAGAATGATAAATCAAGGCTACACCATATACCTCTTGAATTTTAGTATTTATATACATAATAAAAAAAATAGTTTGATTATAGTTCTGACCAGCGGCGTAAGCTGAGTAACATAACAAATCGCGTGGGGGCCTTGCGTGACGTTTGCATGTGGGCCCCAAAATTATAGCTACGCCACTGGTTATGACGAGGGCGTGATGCTTTAATAGCCATCAACTATTTCTAAAACTAGATACGTCACTATTTTTACCTTATCATAATGAATGATCAAATAGCGCCAATTCAATCGATGAATAGTTTGATGTCAAAATTTGTCGAATGTCGAATTTTAAATAAATGGTTCAATATATGAACATGACCCGTCGATACTTTTTTTATTAAACGGAATATGTGAGATAGTAAGATTTTTATTTACTCAAAACAGAACATGTACCTACTGCAATATAATAAGGCAAATTATTTTCTTTATTATTAAAAAAAATATTAAAGCTACCACTAATGACGTCATGTAAATTCTAGACCGCCCCAAGATACGAAACAAAAGAAAAATCTACGTTACAATAAACATCATTCAGGGTATACATTTTCCAGGTCGTTTCCCGAGACGGGATCGCTGTCTCAATAATTATTATAAAACTTGGGAATATTTTCACTATACGAAACTCTCTAATTTTAATAATAGACTATTATAAAACATGGAATATCAGGATGTTTTTATGTTACCCAAATAACAGAGCCTCCAAATTGTATTCCTAAACGAATGGCGAGCTCGTTTTTTGTACTACCGTCTTCGGGGATATGTACGCCGAGGTATCTGAAGCGGTCAACCCTCTCGATGATCTGTCCCGCGCTGGTAAGGGTCCTATCAGAGTCATGACAGGTTTGGTTACACATCATATTGGTCTTAATAGTATTAATGTTTAGACCAATGCGACCTGAGTTAGTTCCTAACCCATCAATAGTCTCCTGGATGCCCTTTATGGATTTATCGAATATGACAGCATCACCGGCGTATTCAAGGTCACGCAGCTTCAGACCGGGACCAACAGCTACACCTCGATCAGGCGGAATTTACCTGCGAAGTATGAAGTCAAAGATAATAATAAACAGGAACGGTGCAAAAACGCACCCCTGTCTCACTCCGGTTGTGACCCCGAACCATTCGGTATTTGAGTCACCGATTCTCACACAACATGCACTATTCTCATGTAGGGCCAAAGATTGTGGTCATTATCAAATCCCTACATTAAAAATTGTACTCCCATCATATCATACAAGAACAAACTATAAAAGTAATATTAAATTAAATTTGATGACTTTGTTACTTACTCCATATTTTTTGTTGCAAAAGTGTCTCGTGTTTCGTATCTTAAATTATGATCATCAGAAAGAATATCGAAAGGTTAACGATGCTCCCCAAAGAAGCAAAATACGTGTCATACTTTGTTACACAACCTGTGAAGTAACAAAGGGATCAAATTTAATTTTATATTCAAAATGCACCTCCACAAAGTTACCGCTGAAAATGCTTATATTATCTTAAAATTACTACTCAGCTCTCCTGGATCAATTCATAAAAATGTTTCTTTGTATCAAATTTAATGAAGTAAACTTCACTAGACTGTTGTTAAAATTTCAGACTGTACATTTTTTTTTGATACAGCTGTTATAGAAACAGTGCTGGAAGCATTTTAAGATGTTGGAGCTTTTCCCACAAACAAGACGATGAAAATGATCTGAAAAGAATTCTATCACATTATAAGCTTTAGAACTAACGTAAATAAAATGTTTTTGATGTTTAGATAATGTTTTAAAGGGTATTCAAATAGAGGTAAACTCAACCAAGACTTAATCAAAACGTGTCACTTCTCCAGAAAAAAAACCAATTTCAAATTGAAAAACTTTGTCAAATCAAAATGTTTATATATCAATGTCAAAATTTTCGTTTTGTTTCCTGCACAATTGACCAAAAGAACCTAACCATGTTTTGAATTCAACTGACGATATTTGTTGTGAATTTTGACTCGGGTTTTACATTTACGTAATGCCTTCATATAGAATGATGAACTAAACCAGGGTTTCCCAAACTATGTTCCGCGGAACACTGGTGTTCCACAGAACCTAGATAGGTGTTCCGCAAACACCCACATAACTAAAAAAGCACTATTTTTCAATGTTTTATAAAAAATATAAATTATGATTCCTTGGTTTGAAATCAATTTTCCGTAACAGAAAAACCAGCATGCTTAATTCAGCGCAAGTGACTGATTTTATCAGTGATTCTGATATATAATAAATGTTATTAAATTTTTTCTTGGCGAGTTTGTCAGAAAAATACCCCCAATGTGTCGAAACAAGTTGTAATTTAGCTATTTCCGTTTTATACCATCTATTTATGCGAAGCAAGATTTCTTTTTTATGCCTCAACGAAGTCAAAATGTAGGAACCGAATCGACGCCACAATATTAAAATATAATAAGTGTTTTATTAACATTTTTTTTTGTATTTATACTATTATGAATTACCCGACGTAAAAAATAAGCTAAGTGTTCCGTTAAAATTTGAAAATTTGTGAAGTGTTCCATTGCAGAAGAAGTTTGGGACGCCCTGAACTAAACTGTCATCCAAGCTGCCTTGAATGATCGATCTACTAAAAACGGCTTCTGATATACTAATAATGCATTAAAAAAATCCGCGACTATTTTTGTATTAGTATAATATTGTTTATATTAAGTTCATTTTGTTAGGTACCGAAACTAGGCGGAATCATTTCTTATTGAAAAAATATACCATAAAAGCAGTTTATAAAATAACTGTTAAAACAAAAATTCAATCACTAAAGGTGTTTAAAAATTTAAGCATCGTAAAGTTTAAACAATTTAATTTTACAATACACAATAAATAATAAAATATGAAAATTTGGTTAAAAATAAACATCTGGTTTAAAAGACAAACAAAATAATAATAAAAAAAGTTTTTGGCTAAAAAAACGAAATTCTAAAATCGAAAAACTAATCGAGACAGCTATCTCTAAGCGTGTCAAACAGTAGAATAATAATTCTTCTTAATTTAATCGTATTGAAATACGCACTTTCCCTTGTATCTGTTAAATCTGCATATTTAATTTGTAATTAAACACTTTCTGTTATTCTGTCACTGCCACACATTAACAATTATTTTTATCATTGATATTATCTATGACAAATTTAATTAATAAGAACAAGTTTTTTTTGCTGCCGATACACAAATACTTAAATATATTATTTATATCGTCGATATTATCATAAGAATTCAGGTAGGTCATTGACGTCTAATATTTGAATAAAATATCGATTCATATCAGATGTAATATTATTGAATATTGTCGATGTTTTCAACTATCAATATAATGCAAAGCAACTATGCATCTGTGCAATGATTTTTTACTATGTATAAACATTCGTATTGATAACCATAAACGATGTTTTAACACTTTGATTCCTGGAGCCGTGTTTTTATGCGACAAGCTAACCAAGCGTTGAGCCCCGGAACTGCGTTTTCACGTGATGTGATATCCGTTCGATTAGAGCCATAATTGTGGTATTTAGAACATTTATTTGAAAAGAATAATTATAGCTATTATAGCGGATACTTAAATATTTTTAAAACAGTCATTCAATTATAACTTTCATTAACAATACTTACTGATTTTATCAACTACAATTTGATTGTATCACAGGTAATTTATGAAATATACACAAACTCGAAGTACACGGAGACTGTTTAAGAATAACCTTTTTTTATGTACTTTTTCATGGTTGCAACTTTCACAAACTTTCAAAGTAAAAAGCTATATTTTATATACTAATTCGGCATTTGAAGCTTACATACTTTTGATAGAATATGTATCAAGTTGTATACATTGTGATTATCGGAAAAAAACCGTTTCTCAAAACTGCGGGTTACGTCATTTTGCCTTTCCACAGTCGACATGCTTTTTTCTTCTTCCGTTTGAGGAGCAACTCATCAAATCGTATTTTGTCCATCTGAGTACAAAAAAGTTTGAAAATGATTCTTATTATTTTTTTCGATGTCTCGTTGATTTGATAAAATATCATATTTTAGGTCCTATTAAATAATGTTCTAAGTTTGCGAACCATATCAAAATAAGTTTTGTCCTTAGAATGACATTAGTTTAAAATACATATTTTGTTATATAAGTGTCATGTTTATATTAGTTATTTACGAATAAACAGCTACTACAGCAAATTATACATATAAGTGGTTTCATAAAAATGCATTTTTTCCGCCTTGTTTCATTTCAAATTGTATTTTGTCCACGTCGTTGCACCAAAACAAGTTTTGTCCAAAATTATTTCGTTAATATTTCTTATATCAAAATTCATCGTTTTTTCATTCGGTAAATTTTCTAAATGATTTCTTGTATCTAAGTGCTGAATAAATTAAATAAGCTAATGTGGACATAATACGATTGAAAAAGTTGCTCTTCATTTTTCCTTTTAAGTGAAGTATCAACGCTACCGCTTAGTTTTTGGCGGTGACATGTTGAATATAAATATCAAGCATTTAAAGTTTATATAAATATTATTGACCAGATTCAGATCATTGGTTCGTGACTAATTTAACGTTTATTTATACACGCTTACGACTTTTACGGTTATAATTTGATTTTCAATAGGTTTACAAGTTTCTGTTCAAAGGCATTGATGTATGTGATGTTTTGAACTCCCTCCCACCAATCATATCCTAAAAACTGGCGAAGCCAGAAGGATTAGTCAACCACTAGTTCTGCCTTAGTCCAATTCTTATATCCCTACTCTCTCTTAAAAAAAAGAGAGGTTGAGCAACTGTGTAACAAATAATTCACGTAGAAACGCTGTGTTGAGATTCATTCCATTAATAGTCCATGTTTCACATTGCAAGCGGATACGTTAAAAAAAAAACTATATTCTCTGATAAAGATCAGGAGTGACTTCGCTTATCGTGATTTTGAAAGTCATATGATAAATTAAAATTATAACAAAAATTGGAGACTTTTAAATAACACGTTAAATAGCAGATGTGTATTTTCTTTTATGGTCATCTTCGGAGCAAATGGTCGATGCCTCTACCCTCCTCTCCCTTTATCTGTTTGATTATTCCGAGTCATACCAATGTAATATTTATAGTTCCGCCATCTATTATTCATCTTATGGATAGTCATAAGTATGGTAAATTGTAATACAAAAAATGAAAAATATAAGTTATGTAGATGCGACTATTCCTTTACGTCTATATTTCATATGAACAGTGTATTTTTAAACTAGTTCAAGTTCAGATCCAGGTATAAGCAGTCAATCGGTCATTAAAGACACAGAATTTATACACACTTAGATAATTTATGTAAAAGTTGAACCCAGCATTGGTCCGGAGTCAGTAATTTATGACGGAAAAGCAGAGCCTTGCTTTATTAGGAGCTGTAATCCTCTTCCAATGATCCCTTATTTATGGCGCCTTACAAAGAAAACAGTTATACGTTATGCACTTGGACGATTTAAGTTATGGCGAGCTTTCGAAAATTGAGATTACGATAATCCGAGTCTGGACAGTTGGTAAATTAATAAAAATATACACTCCACACGCTAGCGGTACTAGGTTTGAATGAAACGTCTATTTCGTTGATTTTTATTTTAACCCCAAAAACAGTAATATGATGACAAATAAACCGAACCTAACCTAACCACATTTGAAAAATTACAGCTTTGACCGAATTAAAAACCTATAAATACGTTTCTATGCTTGTCTAACCTAACCTAATCAGATTTTTATATACATGGTTATCAATTGACCAAACAACATACTTAGCTATACTATAAGATACAGCGAATAAATATTTATTTATTGTTAAAAATTAAAATTACAGTACATGACATAACAGCTGACGCCAATTCGCCATGCACTTGAAAAATATAATAAGACAAAATATAAAATAAATATACACAGTACATCAAATTCAACATAAAAAATCAAGAAATATAAAAGAAAAATTTATCAAACAGTTCACAAATACTATCACCAAAAATGTCCACTTCTCTAGGCAATGCGTTGATTAGTCGAACGGCCCTTGGAACTGGTGACTCATACCTCCTAAGCGAGGTATAAGTTTTTAGAAATAAAAGTTTTTGCTCATTGTTTCGCCCACGTAAGTATAAATTGGGAGCATGTAAATTAATAGTCATGAGAATTTCAGGATTATTAACTCGGCCCCGAAGAAGAAGAGAAAAATGCTTTAAGCTTGAAAAATATCTTCGAGCTTCAAGTGAGTGAAATGATAACATTCCTAAAAGAAATTTGGTGGGGTAGTATTCCTTTAAGGAATTATCAAAGGTAAAGAATTTAAATATGTCATTAGTCACGTAAGAGTGAGTGTTCAAGATTCAGATTTTAAGAAGGTGACATCTATCATTGAGAAAGATGTAAATTTATAAATTAAAATTTATGTATGACTTCTATATTTAGTTAAATATTGTTTATTTTGTTAAAACTCAACGCCTACGTTGGGCCGGAGTTTGGAATTTAAACCAATAAAATGTCTTACATTTACTACCCCTAAGGGGAGACGAAGCGTTGGATGTCGAGGATGGGGTGTCGAAAGACCTGTGAGTGCTGGATGCAAGCGACTGTTGTAGGAAGGCGGAGGATGGATTGGAGTGGAGTAGATTGATTGAGTAGCGCCAAGAAGACGAAGAAGAATACATTATATATGTCTTTAAAAACCTTCGTTAAATGTGAAATAAACGATCATCTCCTAAGCTAAGGGAAGATTTTAGTGTATTTACGAAAACACAACTTATCAGTACGAAGTTTGAAAAACAAAAACATGTCAAACGAGGTGGGGCATAGTTAATTCAATTGAGCTTTCAGAAAGTCGACAGACAGTGCGCTGTTCAACGCATTCTTAATAACGAACAACGGAATGATTTCGCTGACGAATTGTCAGAGATTCGGCCCTCAATATAGAACGCTCAAAGTGAACGATTTATGTGTACTCTCTGATCCGGTTACTGGTCCAAAACATTTGACTTATCTTGTGAACTTTTCAAATTAGTTGAAGGAATTTAAAATTTTTCTTCATAGGTTACCAATACAATTTCTCTGAAAATAATCAGTTTGCAATAAATGTTTCAAAAACACAAACAATATCACGAATCCTAGACAGGGTACCGGGTTGTAATTCACTAGGAAATCATTTAAATACAATATTGAGTATTTTACTATCTTAATTTTTAAATTTTATTTCGAAAATAAAAGGTATATAATTATATGTTAGCTAACACAAGTAAAAACACTAGATAGTTAAAAAATATTTGTTTAAGGTTATTCGAAATACTTTTACGGAGAAAAGATATCACAAACATTCCTTGAAAATTTTACTAATACATACCTCAGAAATAAGACTGAAAACCTTTTTCAATATTATATTATTATTATTATTTAATAAAACCGTTTAAAAAACCTAAAATTTTAAATTTTAAATGTTGAAATACTGATTTTGTTTTATGCGCCCAGTATTTGGATCCCAATCGGTCGTGTTTTTTTTTTTTGCTTTTTTTTGTAATTCTTCTTTTTCTTTGACCATATTCGCTCCCTATGTGGAGCATATACCTCCATTTTTCTCTGTCTCCCACCAATTACTTTGCTTCCTCCCATGACATGCCAGCATCTCTCAGTTCCGCCGAATACATCATATGAATAATACTCGACAGTCGTCCGGGACGCCAGAACTTCACCGCAGACCAGAATGTCAAAAGAGGAGGCAGGCAGGATTGAGGCTTTACGGAGGCATCCGCAGCACGTGACCCGGCCAGTTCCAACGTCTCTCCATAACCACTGACGTGACGGGGCGCTGTCTTGTACGTTCTGTAATCTCCGAATTTCTCACCAAACCAAACCACCTCACCCTCATTATCCGACGCAAGCATCTGTTATCGAAGCTAATTAAACGGTTTTTTTTGAGTCTTCGCCAGGTGTCATGATTCGCTACCGAAGAGCAGTACCGGCAGAATGCAAGCGTTGAATAAATGACATTTGGTTTTAATCGAGTACAGCTGTGTGTCCCAGACAGTCCGCATTGAGTTAATTTTTTTATTGCAATTTTCGTCCGGTAATGCAATTCATAGCCAAAACGTTATCTTGGGACATCTTCTTTGCTATCAAAGCTCTGACCCTCGAGCTACAGTGACAGATAAATTCACAGTGCATTATATAACACTTTATGTAAAAAAAAACACACAACACCGGTTCGTTGATAAGACATTAATACGTTATTCATTAAACTCATAAAATACTGAATTTATATTCACGTGATACATAATAACACAAATGTTGCCGTCTTGATTAGTATGGATATCTACTATCAGGATGGTTGGAAATGTCATGAAGCATTTTCGCTGCTAATTGTTTTTCCTGCTTAAATGTCTCTGATGATAAGACTGGCAGTGCTGCACAACATTTGCAAGTGATTCAAATACTCAAACGGTCACTTTTAAGGTGTTTACTGTCAATACTTGGTGGAAAGGCATTATAATAAAAATAATAAAAGATTTTTAGTACTTTTTCCACATAAAATTTATTAGATCAGGACCGGTTTCGCTCATCGCGAGCATTATCAACTGATAAGATTTTCTTAAATCTGTGAAATAAGATTTTCTTATCAGTTGATAATGCTCGCGATGAGCGAAACCGGTCCTGATCTAATAAATTTTATGTGGAAAAAGTACTAAAAATCTTTTATTATTTTTATTACTCAAACGTATTTTGTTTTGGATGTACATGTGTTTATACGTATCGGTAGTGCTTTTTTCCCACGGAACGGTGTTCCGGCACCCTTTTCTCTCGACATTTTTAATGTTTCAAATCAATTTTACTTTTATTTTCCTTTGAAAACGTTTGATTTTTTATGGCGAAATACGTTTGAAAATATATTTTAAATCATGATATCCTGAAAAAGTAAAACATAATTATCAGAACTTAGATTAAATCTACAAGATTGATTTATTTTCAAAGGCGTTGGTATTTGTAATATTTATTTATTGTTAAAAATTAAAATTACAGTACATGACTTAAAAGCTGACGCCAATTTGTCATGTACTTGAAAAATATTATAAGACATAAAATAAAATAAAAATACACAGTACATCAAATTCAACATAAGAAATCAAGAAATATAATAGTAAAATTTATCAAACAGTTCAAAAATATCATCACTAAAAATGTCCACTTCTCTAGGCAATGCGTTGATCAATCGAACGGCCCTTGGAACTGGTGACTCATACCTCCTGAGCGAGGTATAAGTTTTTAGAAATAAAAGTTTTTGCTCTTAGTTTCGCCCACGTAAGAATAAATTGGGAGCATGTCAATTAATAGTCATGAGAATTTCAGGATTATTAACTCGGCCCCGAAGAATAAGAGAAAAATGCTTTAAGCTTGAAAAAGATCTTCGAGCTTCAAGAGAGTGACACGATAACATTCCTAAAAGAAATTTGGTGGGGTAGTATTCCTTTAAGGAATTATCAAAGGGGAAGAATTTAATTTTTTTGAAATAATAATATCTTAGAAATTTCTTATGGACTCTCTATATTTATCTTCTTATCTTTCTATCCGAACTCTCTTTAAAAAAAGGAAGTTGAAAAACTGACTAACAAGCAGTTTTCGTAAAATAAACTTTGTTACGATACCCCCATTAGGAAACCACATTTTCCATATTTTTTCTCACTCTCACTCACTCACTCTCTTTTTTCAAAAAAAAGCGCTGCGTTTGGGTATAGTATATGGGGTGGTATATATAATATAATTTGCATATGAATGCATATGGTGTCCACATGAACTGGCTTCACTGTGGATTGCTCACGTTGGTAACGATGGAAAATAAATTCAAATAACTAAAACATCAGCGATGAAACTCGAATAACTTTAACGCTAAGCGCCCGTAAGAATAAATGTTCCATTAATTAGATATATGGAAAACTATACAATTAAATAATCACTGTGTATTTCAAGGTATTGTCAAACTAATTTCCTAATTAAAAATCGATAAAATATAATTGCAAGATTAAAAAAAGCTACTGAATAATATTGCGATTGTAATTTAACCGATTGGTATAGCAAAAGTGTTAAAAACAAATTATAATTGTGACAAATCAAATGTTCTTAAGTTTAAATTTGAATCGTTCAAACTATGTACATTCTCACAGATTTGTCACTAACGACCCGGTTTTCGCCTTTCGGCATCTTCAGGCGTTCAAGTGCACAGATGAACTTGAACTGACAGCACCCGTGCACTTGAACGCATGAAGATGCCGAAAGGCGAAAACCGGGTCGTTAGTGACAAATCTGTGAGAATGTACATAGTTTGAACGATTCAAATTTAATATAGAAATTCCACCAAGCGCCTTCAGTCGAAATCTTAAGTTATTAAGTTTGTGTAAAAAGTGAATTAACGAAACACATAATTTATTCAATAAAGTGAAATAATTCCGTATTCAATAAAAAAAAAGGTGAGATTTATTTAAAAAATATATTTAAAGTTGGTATAATATAGGGATAAATAATTGAGCCCTCGAGAGGTGAATTGAGCCAAGTCATAAAATGGTAAAAAAATCTAATTTTAAGCAAATCACTTCTTCACTTGGTGTTTTGGTAGATTGGATATTTTTACTTAAGGGAGATAACACTATTAAAGTGTGTGATGTTACAGTGTTACAGTGTTACACTATTACAGTGTTTCTTGCAAAGAATTATAACGTATCCAAGTCAATGTTTCCTAAAATACCACTTGGCTCACTTTACCTCTCTTGGGTTCAATTGTTAAAGTGTATTTATTAGTTAATTGGTAGAAATTCATTATTAATACACTAATAATTGTGTAATAATTCACAATTTCAGCCGCCTGTGTGGTCGAGTGGTCAACGCTGTTGGCTTCGGCTACAGAGAGCCCGGGTTCAAATCCCGGTACGGACAGTTTTATAAATTGATTTTTCAATCGATTTATGATTTCTGTTCAAAGGCATGGATGTATGTGGTGTCTTGAATTCCCCCCTCTCACCCATCCTATCCTATGAACGGGGCGTATCAGGAGCGATTAGCTTACCACTAATCCTGTCCTAGCCCTGTCCTTCTATCCCTAATCTCTTTGGAAAAAGAGAGGTCGAGCAACTAACTGAGTAACAAGCAGTTCTCGTAGAAACACTTCAGTTGAGATAAACTCCATTAGGAGTCCATATGCTCCACATTGGGAGCATAATTGTTATTCCATATATATAATTATAACCTGATTATTCCAGTTGCAGTATTCGCGTTATTGTAGTTTCGCAATAAAAAGTTTATTAAAATTAATTCAATGTCAGTTATTAGAATAATCGGTCATTGATTTAGTTAATATTTAACATTTGATACATCATTGCGAAATAATATTTATTCATAAATATTTACTCACCCCACTCAACTGTAAATGAAACAAGGATTATTGTTTTTTTTATGAATACGGAAGTTAAATATAAAGAAAAATATTTAAAAGTAAACAATATCGATAATTGTTGCCAGTCACAACCAAGAGTGCCTCAGATGCAATAATCTTAATCTTTGTTAAAATCAAATACACTGTGCTATCAAACGATTAAATAAAATCTACTCGTTCGCCATATTTTAACACTGCAAAAACCATATTGAAAATTACAATATTTTTATAGTTTTCCTGTCATTAAATGAATACAGCAAGACCCAATAATTTATCATACACTTAATTCGTTTTGGTCGCTAAGCTTAAAGCATTTTTCTCTTCTTCTTCGGGGCCGAGCTAATAATCCTGAAATTCTCATGACTATTAATTAACATGCTCCCAATTTATTCTTACGTGGGCGAAACTATGAGCAAAAACTTTTATTTCTAAAAACTTATACCTCGCTTAGGAGGTATGAGTTACCAGTTCCAAGGGCCGTTCGATTGATCAACGCGTTGCGTAGAGAAGTGGACATTTTTAGTGATGGTATTTGTGAACTGTTTAGTAATTTTTTCTATTATATTTCTTGATTTTTTATGTTGAATTTGATGTACTGTGTATTTTTATTTTATATTTTGTCTTATCATATTTTTCAAGTGCATGGCGAATTGGCGTCAGCTGTTATGTCATGTACTGTAATTTTATTTTTTAGCAATAAACAATAAACAATAATTGTTGCAAAAAAAAAAAAACAATTTCGCATCCTTAGAACAACACCGCCACAATCCAAAATGTCATGTTGTGTGTTTTCAACGTTCTTTATTTCTTTGTCATAAGTATTTATACTTCATAGATAATATGATCATTTTTAAGTCTTATTGTTTATTATGGCAGTGTTGTTCCAGATATTTTGAAAATATGTTATATACAGCAATACTTTGTGTACATTATAAATAATATTAGTCAACGGCTGTGGTCTAGTTGGGTAGAGCTTGCTCTATCGACCAGGCGGGTCTGGGTTCAATTCCCGGTAAGGTCGAGGTCAAATTCAGATTTTTTCAATTTAAATTTGAGACTGAAGACATGGGCGCTTGTGATGTCAATTTACCTCGAGTTGATTTTGAGTGACTAACAATAAATTATCATCATGCTGTTCTCGTACGATCTTTCAATTTTGATATATTTGTCGCATTGGCATTAGTTGAAATACAATATATATTAATTAGAGATATGGCAGTCTTATATTTTCATAAATACTGACCAGGCAATCGATTTGGCATTCACAGCTAGAGACTGTCCCCTTTTCGGTTTGTGTCAGTGTTGTCCTAAGAGTGCGATATGTCAAATTGCAGCTCAGAATGTCAAAACCTGCCACTGTCATGGCTCACCGAAAATGTGCCCATGTTTACTATTCTATAGTCTACGCAATTTCGTTCTCGTATTGTCGTATTAAAATGTTGTCCACGGCTGGTGGTCAGGTGGTGTTACCTGCAAAGCTCGCGGTATTGTCGGATGCTGTGTCAGTTTTGGTCCGATCGTCGAGCGGCGTGCATCTTTCCAAATACCTGTCACAACAGCCTACAGTTTCGCGCTACCAAAGTCGGAACACGATTCGATTATTCGCCCAAGTTTAAAGACGTAAAAAATTAATTACACACTCATTTTAAACGTAATGTCCACAGTTGGCATTGAATAAAATTGACAAACACATATTACGGTAAAAAGGTTATATTTTTTTAAAACTATTGTATTGTAAGATAACAAGTGAATTAATGAAATTCCAGAAATAGAAGAATATATAATTTTAGATTGTTCATTATAATGAATATTTTTAAAATACATACGTATGTATACTATTAACGAATCAAATATTTAAATATTGCTTACTTTGAATGTTTTAAAATATTTTTGTATACATATTTTACTACAATATGTTAAAAACAGTGAAATATTGGTAATATTCACTATTAAGTAATTAAAACATTCACTAAATTACCAGTGTTATATGTGATATCAGTTTCCCATTATTTAACAACGTAAAAACCGGATATTTTATAGTAATATCGGAAGATACGTCAGTATTTCTAACTAAATTTTTGGGTATAATTTATTTAAACAAGTATTTTTAGCAAGGTATATATGTAAATAAAAAAAAAGATAAATTGTTTGATACTTTAGACGTAACGGATTTCTATTTATAAAAATGTGTATGTACAGTCTACGTTTTTGCGTAAATAAATACGTTTTACGTTCACCAAAGTCGTCGTAAAAAACTTATTCCCATAATTTATTCGTATAATTATTCTCCATAAAAGTTATATTGTTTACATGGCTGTTAATACATTAAAGAAACAATATACATACTTTTAAATAGTTCATGATAGTAAGTGATCTAGTTTTAATTAAAATTTACAATTAATCCTTAATTATTGGTGGATTGTATTGATAAATAAGCTATTGAACCAACTTATATTGTTTTTATAACAATGACCGTAATATTTTTTCTACTAAACGTGTGATTAGAGAAATATGCATATATTGGTTTAATTTTTATTCATGTATACTATCACAAAGTGTAATCCTACTCTATAAGTATACATATTGTAAATGATAAAATAATATACTAGCGTATGTATATATTAAAATTCTATTTGCAATGGTTGCATCGCTGAAAAAAGTTGTTTTTTAAAAATATGATAGTTTTTAACTAATGTATTTATAATAGCCTCATGACCAAAGATAGCACTTTTCATTGCGAAGTTCTTGGCATATAAATATATGCTTACCTGGCAGATAAAAAAAATATATGAAGTATTACAATGAAAAAAAAAACAACTGTGACAATCAAATGGAAAATTGTGTTTAATTGAGCGTAAAATAATCAAATAAACAGACTTCCGAGGTACTGCAAAACTAATTTTCCAATGAATAATCGATTACATATTATTGCAAGGTTTCATTAAACTAGTGAACAATATTGTGATTATAATTTGACTGTTTTGTTTTGCTAAAGTGTAAACGTAAAAATATAACTGTGACGAATCAAGTGTTAAATAATAATCAAAAGTGTGATTTACTTAATACCAAAAATAAATATTATTGTAAGAAAAACGCAAGATAATTTATTTGAGATAAAGTGAAATAATTGCAGATCCATTTTCAAAAAATGATGTAGGTAAGTTTGATTTGAACGAAATATTTTAATAAGGTTTTATATTAGAATAAAATTGTTATGTTCAAATTAAGTTAATACATATTTGGATTTGTTACTATGAGAAACATGTAAGTTACTTTGTGGAAAATCATTTTCGAAATAACAATATTTGATGTTGATAACTTTGTTTTTCAAGTTGTATTAGACCGCATGTGACACGGCACGAGGAATAAAATAACAAAGTAAACAAATTGAATTATATGTAAGTTGTTTATTATATTCAGATATTGATTTAATTAATATTTAGGAATGGATATATCACTACTTAATAATATCCATTCATAAATATTCACTCACCACAATCTTTTGCGAATAAAACATGGATTATTATTTTTTATTATTTTAAAATAAGAAGTTGTTTTTGAATTTGAAAAGAAATAGTATATTTTATGGTCAGTCGCTGTTGGATTAATTCTGATTGTCTCTTTGTGATATGAGTGAGCAAAGTTTAACATTGGCAATTCTTTCTGACACTAATAATAAATGCAATTTTGTTCTGTTTCTTTAAACATCTATCTTTAATACTTTTTAGAAAGGTTTATACTAAATATTTATAAAATAGTCACAGATTCAGCTAGAATTCGTTGTATTAAAGCTTTATTAAAAATTTGCATCTCTCTGCATTTGAATCTCTCAATTGTGTATATTCTTCGGGTACTCAATTTAAATCGCGACTAACAATAACATATTTATAGACCGTTATATTGTATGAAATAATCAAGTGATAAACACTCCTCAATAATTATCAAGAGTCTCAGGATAAAATAATTCAAATAAAATGCACTGCTACTCGTTATGTATGTTTTTCCACACAGTAGAAACGCACTGTCTTAATAAACCATATTTAATATCACAATAATTAAATAGTTTTATTTGCATATCAATAGTAGCTATGATTTTTATCATAAATACGTTGTTATCAACTAAACAATAGTGGGCTTGAATTCTACAAATTAAGTAAATTATGTTAAAATAAGAATATGTTTTTCTTTTTATCCCGTGTACTTAATGAATTACTACAATATTTTTGCAATGATGTATTAATTTATACCAACCGATATGACGTTCAAAAGATAAATATTATTGAACAAAACATAAATTGTAATAGCATCGTATGTTTCATTTAGTGTGTTTCTACATGTTTAATAAGTAAAGATCAGAACCGGTTTGGTTCAAAGTAGTTTCACGATATTAATACACGTTGCATAATTATTAATAATTTTACTATTCATTCTTTATAATAAAAAAAAACTGTTAAGGTTACCATGCAACAATTGTAATAATAAACTACAAAATGAAAAATAGTTCTGCATTTATTTTGAGTTTAAAGTATTTTAACGTACTACAATATTTCTTAGTTCATTTTTTCTGAAATATATAAATTAATCCAAGAAATATTGTAGTGGCTTATTTCCATAGTGCTTGCTACAACTAGAAAATAGTAATCTTTAGCAGGGCTGTGGAGTCAAGAGTCAGAGTCGTGAAAAATGAGCGGCTCGAAACATTTAAACAAAATATCGAATGTTGTGTATTCAAACTACAATAGTACATAGTGTTGTAATTGCATGTTTCTCTGACAAAAGATGATCTGATTGAATACGTAAGTTGTAATATGTAAGTTAAAATGAAATTATTGAAAAAATTCTTCGGAGTCGGAGTCGTCTTTTTTACACGACTCCACAGCCCTGCCCTGGTGTTAAGATATCGTTAAGCAAAGTTTTAAAAAGTTTTAAAGTTATAAAAAAGTAATAATATTTATTTTTCTCATATTTTTAGTGAATCATTTAGTTATTTATCTCAATTCAATTCATACTTATTGAAACGTTGACAAAACCATAAAACGCTATTTAGAGTTGAATTTATATGGAATTAAGAGAAGATTGTTTATATTAATCTATTTCCATATAAAAACATTTGCCTTTTTATCCATGTCCGCTCCCAATGTGGAGAATATGGCCTCTTAATGGAGGTATCTCAACAGAAAAAATTTCTACGTAAACTGTTTGTTACTTAGTCGCCCAACTTTTTATTTTCAAAGTGAGTAGTAGGGAAAAAAGCATAAGGCTAGAACAGGGCTAGTGGTTAACTAATCGGTATTGCTTCACCCAGAATCAGAAGGATGAGAGGAGAAGAAAATAATGTGAATTGACATCACAAACACCCAGTCTTCGATCACAACTTTGAATTGAATAATTCTCTAATTCACTGTGATTTGACCGGGAATAGAACCCAGACATGCGTGATCGGTATAGCAAGCACTAATCAACTGGGCCACGACAGACGACTCAAGAGATCTGCCTAACTAGTTATTTTTTCTAGTTGTACATTTGTAGAGCTACAGAATAGAGTTATTCGAATATAATGGGTAATATTAAACATCAAATTTTTGGTTTATCATTCTACGGAAGTAAGACATCGATATAAGTCAAATTGTACAATACCGCTTGAATTTATGCAGGAAAATAGTATATGAAATTAAATACGTTCTTACAAAAACGTTATCTTACGTTTTCACTTTCTCTAAGTATGGTATAATGGCTATAGTGATACCAGTATAAATACGATGTGACGATAATTTATTTACTGCAGAACTTGGGAAATAAAAAGAATATTTTTCAAAAGAAATAACATGTTAATTTCTATTCAAATACTATTATTTGTGTTTGATTAAGCCAAAGAAGAAACAACAAAAACATTGATTATATCTGAGGTATTTTTTAATGCACATGCTATTTAAATCTATAGCAGCGTTAAAAACTTGTTTATTTTTGTGATGGATTGTTAAATCTATAAATAGGTAGGTATTGTACTAAAGAAATATTGTACACAATATTTCTAGCGTACGGCAACTATTTTGTCGGTGATTGAAACAAAGTAAGCAAGAGTTCAAATCAAATATTGTAGTTAAATTTACTCGAAATTGGCTCGAACGAGATAATTATCAAAGTTTACTAAGTCCAGCAAGCTCTTTGATAAATTCAGAAAAAAACAACATTCTCAACATAAATCAGTTCCCAATTGTAATTTCTGACATATATTACAAACAACGGCAACGTAATTATGTATAACGTTTGCACCATTGAATTCACTCTTGCAACAAATATAGGATAGTACATTTTTCACTTATTAGTATTGATTATTTTCAAGAATATTTAGTGTTGTAACATAATAATGCTATGTTAATTATGGAAGATTCGATTGCTTTGATAAGAATTGCTTACACTTGTATAAAAGGATACAAAATTCCTTACTTAGAACACGGCGAATAGCTCTATGATTAATCGAACCCCTTGTTAAAGTACTGACAGCTCACTCTTGAATAGAAGTTTTAAAAAGATTACTCTTTTGAAATAGATTTGGCATAATATATAATTTTTCCTACCGTTAGTTTAAGTTTAGAAACGAATACGAGAGATAAACTCGTAAGTAAAATGGCGTAAATCGATGAATAAGTATTGTTTTGTTTATTAAACGTATACAAAAATTACATTAGAAATTTAAGACTACAGCTACAGATTTATATCAATATTGACAGGTCGCAGAATTGATAAGCTTTCAATGATGTATTATTATTTAAAGAAAAAGTTTGTTAAGATTAAGAGATCGTCTTGAGCAATTTTTCCCGTTCGTTATTCAAGTCTGGAAATTCCCAAAGGATGTGGATCAGCATCCTGAATCATATACCCGCATTTACAAAAAGCAATATTTACTAACCTTAAGGAAGAGCTTGGCAGCGGAGTAACCGTGGCCAGTTATGAATTGTCTTGTTAAGAAATTAGGAGTCAAAACTTTGGTTATCTCCATTCGCCATTTTACATCTGAAAGAATTTTAGGTTTGCCTGCTCTTCGAGGAATTGAATCGAGTCTGCCAAATTTTCATAGCAGCGTATATTGCTACAGTTATTTATTAAAAAAACGTCCGTTTGTAATTGTCATTAAATTTTAAATGACGGGATTTTGTTTTACTTGCCCAGTATTACGGTGGCCGTATTTTTTCAGAATTCTTGTATTTATATTTACATCACTGGTATTTAAAATGAAATACCGAAGTACCGGTATAGCAATACCTAGTGTTGACTAAGCGTTCAACACGGCCAGTGGTAATGTTTCAGAATGTTTATTATTTTCTGGAACAATGTTATTACGAATGAGAAAACCCTCCATGATTCAACCTCCATCAGACCGAATCGGCTATTATATGACGAGAACGGAACAATTGTGTCAGACGCGGCACAAAGCGAAAAATCCCAACAAAACGGAAGTTGGGACAAAACGTTTCCGCAACAACCACTCATTACACTTTCAGAGCTCGGCATCATAATAATAATAATATGTCAGTGGGCATAACCGGCAAAATTACATAATAGATCATATGGTCATAAAAATCGGGCTAATCATAAACTGTTTGCATGTCTAATATTGTAACAGGGGTGGTGCACTATTTTTTTATTTAAAAATACACACCGAATTCAGAACACAATATCGACGCGTAATAAGCAGACAATTGTAACCGACTATTTATACATTTTACAGAAGGTTTTTTAAAAATTAAGTTAGAAAAAAGAATCTTTGAGTGCGGTTAGTAAATAGTAATATATAACCGCCTGTGTGGTCGAGTGGTCAACGTCGTTGGATACCGCTACGGAGGTCCCGGGTTCGAATCCCAGTACGGGCAGTTTTATAAATTGACTTGTCAGTCGATTTATGAATTTCTGTTCAAAGGCATGGATGCATGTGATGTCTTGGATTCCCCCCTCCCACCCATCCTATCCTATGAACGGGGCGTAACGAGAGCGATCAGCTAACCACTAGTCCTTTCCTAGCCCTTTCCTTCTATTCCTACTCTCTTTGGAAAAAGAGAGGTTGAGCAACTGAGGTAACAAGCAGTTCTCATAGAAACACTTCTGTTGAGATAAAACCCATTAGGAGGCCATATGCTCCACATTAGGAGCGGACATGGTAAAAAATATATATATAGTCAAATTTTTATCCATGTCCGCTCCCAATGTGGAGTATATGGCCTACTAACATATTTTTTTTTCTATGAGAACTGTTTGTTACTCAGTCGCTCAACTTCTTTTATTCAGAGATAGTAGTGGGAATAGAAGAATAAGGCTAGGTCAGGATTAATGGTCAGCTAATCTCTGTCGCTACACCTAATTGTCAAAGGATCGGATAAAGTGGGAGGGAATTTTCAGACATCACAAACACACATGCCTTCGAACGAAAAACAAGGAATATATTTAATTGTAATGTATATGAACAGTTTATCTTTTAATGCGTATTTTGGCTTATTAATTAAGAAAAAATGTGCTGTATTATAATGACCGATAATTTTGATGATATTGAAAAGAAATATCATTCATATCTATTGCTATTAATTTAAGCAATTATCAATGAAAGAATTAACAATTGACATTACTTCCGAACAATCAAAAGAAGTAATTAACGAATTAAAGAAGAATTGTAGAAAAAATGCATTATTCTAATTATATTTAAATTAGTACATATGTAAACAGAAGAGAACATATGTATAAAAAAATGACAAATAATAATTCACATGAATCACAGTTTTAATCAAAATATATTGATTATATATAATTAAAGGAATTGCATTTTCATTTAAATTCAAAAATGTATACAATCATTGCAGTTTTTAAGAAGTCCGAGGTCTTTGCTTGTTCCAACATATTTTAGTCATCTGAAGTAACAATTGTAATCAAAATTTTGTTCATAAATAAATCACAAAAATAAGCTGTTCTCTTCAACTATGTTCGTAAATTTTTGAACACGTACACATTTTGTTGAGTTGGGATTTTCAGAGACAATGCAGGACTCGGGATTTACCTGTTGAGCTCGGGATAGTCCCCCACAAATAGGAACGTCTGGCAACCCTGCTTATTTTACATACATTGTTCCTATATCGTCCCTTTGATTCAACTGGCCGAGAGTTTTGCACTAGTATTGAACATAACTTACTATGAACAAAATAATGAAACGTTTTCTTTAAAAATGTTTTCTTCTGTGTACACTGTTTTTTATTAATTTTGATATGGTATTTTACTTCCAACGATTTAATTTAATTTTTAGTTTCAAAATTGTACTGCAAGTGTATGAAAACGAACAATAAATAATGATTTTACTATCGAAAGTATCATGTTATCGGCAAAGTCATTGACAATCGATCAGACTAAACACCAAATGTGCATCACTTTTGTTTTTAATTTTTATTATAATGCATATCTATTAACTATATTATTTGAGAATATTCTTATAAATAGTACTTATGTTATAATACTTATAATAATAAATATAATGTCTATTTTAAAAAAGGGTTTATGCGAGCCCATTCTAGCCTACTGCTGCCCATACTTAAAGACACTTTAGAGTAGTAAAATTTACGAGATCTCTATCAACATTTGTAATACACTGATAGGTATGTACACGAATTGCTGTTAAACATGATTAAATAATTTATTGAATCAAAAGTCTGAATTAGCAACCCTTTGTTTCTGATTTAAAATAAATTGAACTAAATGCTGGTAAGTCTATAATATTACAAAGCCAGGAATACTTATTTACATAGTAGTGGTTTGTAATCGGATATAAATCATAGTAAAAGTCGCTCGCGGTCTGTGCTGCAAGAAAACCGTAGTGTACAAAAGCCAGAAGCTGTCACTGGCAAAATTAATATAAAATAAAATTGACAAATGTTTGAATGTTTCAGTATTGTAATGGCAATGTGTAATAAATGAAGCTTTTATCATATTTCTAAGTTTCATACACAAATGTTTCGAAATGTAACATTCTTTGATATGGAAAATGATTAAATTTGTAATAGTTCACCAATCTTTGAGTCTTAATTTTCCTCAATCAATACATTCGGCTGAATGAATCTTTATTAAAACACTACATAGCAAGAATACATGAGGGAAAAAGATGCCAAGATTTAGTCTGTGCCCACATTCAAAATAAAAAAAATGTTATGAAACTTAACAGTCCGCTTTACATGCCTCATTTGGTTTCAGTAAGTAAATGGAAGGAAACAGTTATATGTACAGCAACTATTAATTGAACAAAAGGAAACCAATTGCAAAATTTGTAGAATGGAGATATATTTTTTTTATTTAGCTACTTTGTACTTGTAAATTTTGTGAATTTAAATGTTTCTGTCAATTAATGTTTTATATCCTTACACCCTTGTTGATTGGGCATACAGGATTACTTAATTACTTTTTTATAACAAAAATATCACTTAAGAGAAATTTCCAGATAAGTCAGGAGAAAATAATGCAAATTAATCTGAAATTCGGTGTTAATCTATTTACCGAATTTGGACTATTTTGGACTAAGTCCAGGGGTGAACTGGATGGGGCTAGGAGAAGCTCACGCGAGCCCGTAGTTAAATTTTACTTAGGCCGGCGAGCTCTTTGTTAATTTAAAAAAAATATTCTTAGATCAAATTAGTACATAACTAGAATTTCTTACTTATATATTATTTCCGATAGCTTCAGTATGCACAGTAGTAAATTTTTACCAATTTACATTGATTGATTGCATATTGTTACATATTATAAGTGTATTACGTAAAAATCGATTGCTTGTTTAATGATTGCGTACAATTGCATAGGAGCAATACAAATCCCCACAACACCGAGAATTGCTTTGAGATTAAGCGAGCCACTTTCTAACGTATTGGCAGCCCACCTCTGACTAAATACCACTCATAACTTAAAATAAATATAAAAAAAAAGTTTAGCTAAAATAAACCTAAATGTTTGATATCTAGTGTAGAAATGGAACGATTGATTTTTACCGTATTTTAATATATTTCTAGTTAAAACAATCTCATTTTTAATGCAATAAAACACACTATTTGTGCAAAATAAAACACGCATTACTCCGATCGAAATATTTTTCAAAAGTTCTGACGTGCGTCAATTATTTTTAAAATTGATGTACGTTCTCGAGCTGTGTGCAGCTAGGACAATGCAAGCGACCGGGCATGCCTGACCAAAGTTATTTATGTGTTTGACAATGATTATTGTTTGCATTATGAAATAAAATGGAACGGAGAACAATGAGTTATTGGGCATTTCGGAGCGGAGATGCACTGCGTATAATATGCTATCTGAAATATTGACCATTATCGAGAGATCCGCCTGTTATAAGGGCCGGTGCACATATTCGACATTCGTACTTTTTTTTTTTTGATATCAAATTTATGGAGCTTTAAGTACCAGGACACGTCAGCGTGAAAGTTCTTCGAGTCTCCTTTAATGTTTTGAAAAGTTGTATTCCATTACTATCGTTACAGACGGAAGGGCGTGATCGAAGAAAGAAACCCCTACTGAAGCCAGTTCACGGGGACTCACTTTGCATTAACTTGCAATCACATTCTATATACTTCCTCTCATACTACATCCGTACATGTACACACAAATGCGCATAAATACATACAGTACACAAAGAAGTGAACCAAAGAGAATCATCGACATTCAAACTAAGGGAAAAGGTTGTATCAAAGGTTGTATCAATCTGCAGATTTGTTTTATTATTTACGTTTTTTGTGCGTTACATTGGTTGTCTAACGACTATCACTAAAATATACGCGTTTTATACTAAGACGCAAATTTCATGCCCACCTTGTAATGTAATATAAATTATGTACATCGAAATATAGATCAAAAATTAGCTTCTAATACCTTGAAGTGATAATGAAAAATAAGATAGTCACCGTAATAGCAGAAGTTGATAATTAGTAAAGTGATGGCTGTAATAAAATAAAATACAGAAATACGTTGTAATACATTATGCAGAAAAAACCTTTTTTGATGGTTTTGTGTCAAAGGAAAATAATGAAACATACAGACGTTTGAAGTGTAAAAAGACTGATAAACTGACGTTAAACTGAATTATATGGGAGCCGGTAAATTGCTCGAATTACAAATTATTCGAATTGCTTGGTTATTTAAACGATTTTTGACGACTTTTTCTACGAATTTCATTTTTATCTTGTGCAACACTTGTTTAGAGAGTGAAATATAAAAATAATTTTCGTAAATATTTATTTTAACCGTGTTCGCTCCAAATGCGGAACATATGATCTTTTAATGTAGTTTATCTCAACAGAAGTGTTTCTACGAGAACTGCTTATTGATTAGTTACTCAAACTGTTTCTATATATTTCCAGAAAACATAGAAGACTAAGGCTAAGACAGAACAAACAGACAGAACAAACGGAAACAAATTGATTATCTTGTTATTCGAGCAATTTCCATTCGAGCAATTTACCGGAAACCGAATTATATATCTTTGATAAATTCGGCGGTAATTTTGTGAAAGTTAATTTTTAATATAAATTAAAATTTGATATCTTTGTTATTCCACTTTTTGTGCTACAACTTGTGACAAGTTTTCGTCTCTTTGAAAAGCATCATCAGACTATCGCAATGTTAACGAAAAAATTATAAATTAATTTAAATCTTATGTTATAATTTACAAAATAAAACTCAGGGTTTGTCCTTTTCTACTGGACGCAAGGAAGAGGTAAGATACAAACATTGATATTCCCTTTTCTTGGTCGCGATTTTCACATACTCTTATTTTTGCTAACTTAAAAGCTAAATTAAGATACTAATTCGGCATGTGCAGCTTACATCCTTTGATTGAACGTGTATTGAGTTGTTTACATTGAGATAATCAAAAAAATGTTTTGAAAAAACTGTCAGCTACGTACTTTTCCAGAGTCGGTTTCATAACAAAGGTAGATAGATTTATGCCTATCTCACACTCATAAAGTTAGGAAATAATAATCAGAGACAATAGCTTGCCACTAAATCTTCATTAATAATAACTACCGATAAAAAATGCACTGGTACATTAAATACACAAACTGAGTAATTCCAGACAAAGAATAGATATTCAAGAATCTCAATGCGAACTGTTTTCAATTTTGATACTAACAAACTTCTGTCGGCACGGTGAAAATATACATAAAAAATAATATGATTGCTTCCTATGCAATATTGTAGTGGATAAAACAGTTACTTGTAAGCTTAAAGTGTGCAGAATAAATTATTATGTGTAAAGAAAATTCAAGAGCTCCGTTAAGGGTGTAAATGATTTTATGTACAATTCACCGCTAAATCAAGTATAAATCAATTTGAGATATAGTGCATGTTTCACTTATTGTTCTGATGATTATTGTTAACCACGTCAGAACCCGATTTTTGATTGTATCAGCTCTTGATGAAGCGTTTAAACAGATGATCTTTAACGTGAACTGTTAATAAAATGTTCAAGTACACATACATACAGTAATTTTTTCCACATGTAACGCGTGGAACGGCGTTTTGGCACAATTCGGAAAATTTTATTTGAAAACTTTTGAAAATATTTTTTTACAGTAAAAAAAGAATTATCAGATTTCAGGTTAGACCCACAAAATCAATTTCTGTTCGAAGGCGTTGGTATTTATGATATCTATCCCTTTCACTCTTCCAATCCTAAAATTAACATGGCAAAGCAAGAGTGATACATTAACCACTATTTCTGTACCGACCCTATCTTTTATCCTTACTATCATTAAAAATGATGCTGAGCAACTGACTAACAAGCAGCTCTCGTAAAAAAAACACTTTTGAGGTACCTCGATAAAGAAACCATATCTTTCCAAATTGAGAACGGAAATTAATTAGATAAAAAAAGCGTGACAAGAATTAAGTTCCAGCACCTTTAAAAAAAAAACCTTCACATGCTAATTAATCCACAACGCCTCATTATCAAATTTAAACAGGGTTGGCAAGGGGTGAAAACTTTGCATAAGTTTGTAACTATGGAAATAATTCCCTAGCCCTGAATTATTGTCTAGGAATCATTCTTCAGAGATAAAAAATGTCGAATGCATTGACTTTCAAATAAAATGCAACAAAAACTTTAAACACAAACCCGCATTAATAATAATTAAATAAACCAATTTATTTAAAACCTATCTCATTAACAGTGGTCTTCAAACTTATATGTAAAGTATGTCAGTTAATTAACTACAGCTAATTATAAAGCCGCCTGTGTGGTCGAGTGGTCAAGGATGTTGGCTTCGGCTACGGAGAGCCCGGGTTCAAATCCCGGTACGGACAGTTTTATAAATTGATTTTTCAATCGATTAATGAATTTCTGTGCAAAGGCATGGATGTATGTGATGTATTGAATTCCCCCCTCTTACCCATCCTATCCTATGAACGGGGCGTATCGAGAGCGATTAGCTTACCACTAATCCTGTCCTAGCCCTGTACTTCTATCCCTACTTTCTTTGGAAAAAGAGAGGTTGAGCAACTGAGTAACAAGCAGTTCTCGAAGAAACACTTCTGTTGAGATAAACTCCATTAGGAGTTCATATGCTCCACATTAGAAGCGGACATGGTTTTAAAAAAAAATATATATAGCTTATAGTAAATACAAGTCAAGAATTTACGGATAAAAACGGTACAATAATCATTATTTATTGTAATTTATTATTTAATAAGTTACTACATTAATAAACGATCGATCAAATTGTATACAATTGTTTTAATTTGTAGTAGTTTTATTATAACCCGGTAAAATCAAATCGGTTTTTTTCAGTTTCATGATAAGGTTAAGTAAGGTGTGAAATAATAAAAAATGTTTTTGGCGCATCACAACAAATGATACCCACTGACACAGTGTGGTACCATTTATAATATTTATTGCCAAAAAAAATGTTTATATTCCGATGAAATCTATAGTATATAATTTGATCGATTATTAATTTATCACATATACAGTCAGACATTTAGTGATGAATTTAATTAATAAACAAATTATGTTTTTTTGTTGTTATTACCAATAAAAATATTTTTCTTCAGTCAGTCGTTTAAAAAAATCGTTTAAAGAATACTAGATAAGAATTTTTTCAAATACGCGCTCCCAATTTTATGCATATAGGTATTCTAACGAAAACAATTCTACAAGAACTCATTTTTACGTAGTGTCTCCAATTCTCTTTTTCAAAGAAGATAGAGATGGGGCTAATATATGATCTCGCTGCACCCCGATATGTTGGGATTGGAAAAATGGGAGGGAATTTTTAGACATCAAAAACATCCATGCCTTCGAAAAGAAATCGATAAATAGACTGAAAAAATGCTGTTCGTATTGGAATTTGAACCTGTGATGTCCATCACGAAAGCCAACAACGTTGACCAATGCACCACGGGAAGTGCTTTTTAATTGTCACTAAAAGTATAACCGATGAAATCACTTGATGATTAAATAAACTTTAACTTTTCAATCGCTTTCGTCTATGTTTTTTATTTTTTTTTTATCGTACACGTGCAATTTGAAATGCCGTATCGCGAGCGAAAGTTTGAAGACCGCTTTTCCGTGATATAATATATTCTATGAACCATACGAAGTGTTCTGTAAATTGCAAATCACTCAAGATGCAATTACAAATTTATTATTATAATATGTGTGTCACTTGACATTATTTCTGAGCACGAGCAATGCGTTTCCCTTTTGTATTAGGCCAAATGCATTTAAAGAGAATTGCATGTTTATATTTATTTCCTTTAGCTTTATGAAAATAACAATGCATCGTGTTTTCAAATTTAAAATATCAATGCGACAAGTGATCTTCGTCTTTTGACCCCTTTAAATATTATCCGTGGAATAATTAACATTAACCAAACGTATGTAGCAAGGATACACATAATTTTAAGCGAGATACCAACTACACTATCAATTTCGTTCAATGTTGTAATTATTATATAAAGGTGACAGATTAATAAATTGAGAGGCCCCATGTAAAAAACGGTTCAGAGGTCCTGTTTTTCAGATATCAGATGTTCATGTAAATACAATATAAGTTTTTTTGAGGACCCTAAAGATCGGAGGCCCCAAGCGCGCGCCTCTTGCTCTTTTGGAGAAACTGTCGATGACTTTTTATAAACCAGAGCTCAAATCCAACTGAAGAGATGCAAAGGTTCTTTCCACAGAGGGTAATGCACCGTATAATAAAAAAAACAACATTTAAAGCGAAACCCAGGGCGTTAGTGACAACGCACGTGGAAGTGTACAAAATTTGATCGATTCAAATTAAAAGGTATTTTTTATATTGGTCTCGATATTTTTTAACACTATCGTGTATTCTACTGTACGAAGTTTACCATTTTAAGCCATGACAGAATCGCTGGGAGATCATAACATTAGTAATTTTCTATCACCTCGTATCTCAGAAAGTACAAGTTTTTAGAAGACACATAAATGTACTTTATTCTACCACAATCGCTATCGCTTTCTATCTCTATAAAACACTACTTTAAAATGTTTTTTTCTCAATATATTTGAAGAAGTTAATAAAGAAGGAAACAAAGATGTTTCCATCCATATCAGCCTCTTATCATGCTTAACATAATAAGATGGACATACTATTTGCTAAAGTTTTGTATTAGGTTTAATAAAGTGTGAAATTTGTATTGATTATGGAATACGAATTAAATGAATATGTGTACATTGAAGTTATCAATACATTGTATCAAAATACTCAAAACAAACAAAACTTGAGATACGTCCTGTAGAAAATAAGCGACAATAATCTGTTTTATAGTTCTTCTAAGCTTAGGCAAAACAGTTAAGCTTTATCAGTCAGCTTTTGATTTTAATGATTACAACTGATTACTATGTTTTAAAAACGAGATGACAATATGTGAACACCTGTCACTAACTTCTTATTTATATGTAAATGTACAATTAAACAAATGGTTGAAGATATCGCAGATCTGATCCTTGATTCAAAGTCATATAATTATGTCTTTATTAGACATCGATAAAATATGCAAATGAAAAAAGGCAGGGCTCGGATATAAAAATATTTCAAACGAAAGGAAAAGATGTTTCCAGAATTACAAAACTGATGCATAGATAAACTTATTTAATTCTTTTTCAAATAAAAAAAAATATTTCGCACTTGCCTTGTGCGATTTTATATTTCTCGGAAATAAAAAAAACACAGCGACGCCTTTTTAAAGTTTCTAGTTGGGAATTTTATCCTCTCGAAAATACTGCGAAGTACGTTGTATAAAAACCTGCAATTTTGACGGAATTTAAATATCGAAAAGGGTAAAAATTTCGTCCGATCGGTTCTGAAATAAAAAAACGAATTCAGGGATAATTTGCATATTAGACCCAAATTAGAACCGCCCGTCGAAGTTATTCAAAAATAAAATTGAGGCATTTATTAAAAAAAAAAAACAAAATGTCTACCGTTTGCAAAAATAACAGCATGTAATCGTAAAACCTGTACGTTTAAAAAAATGTGTATTTCAAAAAAAAAATACTGGCGTTAAAATATATATATTAATAGTCGATAATGTCTGTTTGTTTGTTTGTTTGAGTGAGTGAGTGAGTAAGTGAAGGATGTCCTCGATTTCACACCTTCCAGTCTCCACTTTTTTATTCATACTAAATTCTATATATCGTCGATAAAATAATCACTCGCTTTTCACTTTTCACAAATGTGTGCGTACTGATGTCCTTGAGTCTTTTTCTTCTTCTACGAAATGTATTTGTTTGCGTACTTGAAAATTAATAGTTAATGAAATAAAATAAAATTAAATTAAATTAAATTAAACTAAATAAAATTTAGCACAATGCAACAAAAATCTCACGTTGCCGGGCAACGGGCTTACAGCTAGTATAGATTGAATGTACTTACTTATTGGTTTTTATTTGAATTATTTTTCTTGGTACACAAAGTGTATACATAGTCGGGTGTAGCGGTTAGCGTCGTAGGCTTCCGAGACGTATCTCACGGGCTCGAGTACCCATATAAATATCATTTAAACCAACTAGTAAAATTGTAAAAAAATCTTGGACTTTTAAGTACAATCACGTCTTTATTTGATGTTTTGGTCGATTGCATATTTTTATATTACGGATATAACACGAATGCAATGTGTATTAACGGAGGTAACATCATTTTTACGATACGTTAAGACGTGTAGAATATTACAACGCATCTAACTTTTTTTCTAAAATATCACTTGGTTTACAATGGGTCCATTTTATAGGTATGCTTAAATACAAAAATGTGCCAATGATATAAGAGATCACAACGAACAAAAAAAGTACTTTTTCCAAAAAAGTGAATTACCGTGTTCTTACAGTATTTGGGAAGGTCATATGTTGAATGGAAATAAGATAATAATGACAACAAGAAGTTATTTTTTTTTAGGTTATGTGAAATGTTAGATGACAGTTAAATACGAAAACCGCGTGATTGCGCGCGGACAGCAGTAGATAGTGTTTGGCAACGATATGAGTGCACGCGTGATTATTTTTTTAACTACGTCTGTATAGTTAATTTACACATAGACTAGCTGAACGTTTCATTTTTGTTGTACTGGCTAAAATAGACAATGCATATAATATTATATATACAAAGTGCATACTTATATTGTAACTGACCACCTAAACAAAATAATCAATGTTTTGTGATAATGCGACATTGAATGATTATTATCGGGTTTGCTGGAGTCGTAAAGTTAAACTTTATCGCTATGTATTAAAAAAAACCTTGAAATTGATAAACAAATATATGTATGTATCGCTTTTGACGCAGACAAAAAAATCACTTAACAAAACAATCGATTAGAATTAGGATTGTTCGCATTTTTCTTGTCGATGACATTCACAATGAAGTAAGTGGTACGCATTTTAAATACTCGATACTTTGTTAGTTTTTGCCATCACATTATTTGCATCCAGCGGTGGGCTGCCAATACGTTAACAAGGGGCTCGCTTAGTCTCAAAGCAATTCTCAGTGTTCTGGGGAAGGAGTGATTTTTTTATTACTCTTATGCAACTATATATGCAATACTTAAATAAGAAATCGATTGTAATTTAATAATATGTAACAATATGCCATTACCGTAAAATTATCAATGCGAATGGCTAAAATGTATCGCTGTGTATACTGAAGCTGTCGTAGATAATATATGTATGTCAGAAATTGTAGATATATACTTATTTGATCTAAGAATATTTTTTTTCGTAAATTAACAAGGGGCTTGCCGGAATAAGTAAAATTTAACAAGGGGCTCGCGCGAGCGTCAAAATCAGCATGTGCATTTTCAACAGAAATAAATTCATTTTTGTGGACTACTTAACGCAGACACCTGAAACATTTTCCCTGGATTCGTGAACCCTTGTTTTAGAAGCTGACACACTACACAGGTTAAATAGTTGCGAACAAAAATCTGGTTGTTCGGAAAAATGTACTGAATTAGTATTTTTTTGAAGTGTAATTGAAACGAAGTATCCACTTAGAATCTGTTTGTACAGTGAAGCACCGCACTATCTTGTGACATATTTCCGACAAAATTGTCATAGAAACGTAAATATTTGTCACTTTACACCAGTCGGCCTCAACCTTGTGCACTGTTATATTATTTTTGTTCTATTATATATGACGCCATAAAGCCATATGACTAGAAGACGCATGCCGGACTTATTTCAGAATAAGTGTGATTAAAAATCTATATCTTCCCCTTAAGCCGTGCAAATTGTATTGTTTTACAAAATGCGTGTTTAGTGAGAGTTAATTTAAAGAAATTTTATGAGGCTATCACTTGCAAACTCGTTACAATATTGGTGAAACATGAACTATCAATGTAATTAAGTAAATAAAACTACATTTTAAGAGCATTTTTGGACAGCATCAAGCCTGGCTTGATAACATACAATATATCGTTCCAAACTAATGTAAAACTAAAAATACCTTTAAAATGTATGTACATTGTTTTACAAAATAACGTTTTGAAATGAGCCGGATTTGCAAATAATAGCTTCAATCAGAGGTGGGCTGGAGGAGGCTCGGAGGGGCTCACGCGAGCCCCTTGCTAAATTTTATGAAGGCCAGCGAGCCCCTTGTTAATTTAAGATAAAACAATATTCTCAGATCAAATTAGTATATAACTGTTATTTTTGACTTATATATTATTAACGACATCTTAAGTATATATACACAGTAGTACATTTTCAGCCATTTAGATTGATAAGTTTACGGTAAATTGCATATTGTTACATATTACAAGTGTATTAAGTGGTTCCCGGTAAATTGCTCGAATGAAAATTGCTCGAATAACAAGATAATCAATTTGTTTCCGTTTGTTCTGTCTCAGCCCTAGTCTTCTATGTTTTCTGGAAATATATAGAAACAGTTTGAGTAACTAATTAATGAGCAGTTCTCGTAGAAACACTTCTGTTGAGATAAACTCCATTTAAAGGTCATATGTTCCGCATTTGGAGCGAACACGGTTAAAATAAATACTTACGAAAATTATTTTTATATTTCACTCTCTAAACAAGTGTTGCACAAGATAAAAATGAAATTCGTAGAAAAAGTCGTGAAAAATCGTTTAAATAACCAAGCAATTCGAATAATTTGTAATTCGAGCAATTTACCGGCTCCCGTATTAAGTGACGAGAAGAATCGACTGATTATTTAAGTATTGTATATAATTAATAGAATTAAAAAATTCACTTCTTCTCCAGATCACTGAGAATAAATAGCTTTGAGATAAAGCGAGCCCCTTGTTGACGTATTGCAAGCCCACCGCTGGCCTCAACTGTATGTTTAAAATGCTTATTCTAAGTAACAGACAGTAAGAAATATGTCCTAATAATACTATAACACAGAGCCTGATTTTGTCAACGACATTTTCTGAAATAAGAAATACTCTTCTGATTAGTTATGAAGTAAGTCGTTTAGTTTTTAAAACATTTTACATACCTTTTCTTCCTTTTGTTTGTAGACTTTTTTTAAAATCAACCTTCAGTGCTTTTCAGTTGGATGTTTTCGTAAATTGCATTCGATTCAAAACGCACAACAAAAATACATTTTCCAAAAAAACCTAATTATCTATATATTAATAGTCGATAAGGTCCGTACGTCCATCCGTCCGTCCGGTGTCCCCGATTTCACACCTTCCAGTCTCCACTTTTTTATTCAAACTAAATCTATATATTAATAGTCGATAAAATAATCACTCGCTTTTCACAAATGTGTGCGTACTGATGTCCTCAAGTCTTTTTCTTCTTCTACGAAATGTATTTGTTTGTGTACTTGAAAATTAATAGTTAATGAAATAATTAAATTAAACTAAATAAAATTAAACACAATGCAACAAAAATCTCACGTTGCTGGGCAACGGGCTTACAGCTAGTAATACCTTAAATGCACTCCTTGATGTATACTGACTAATATATATTAAAACTTGGTATTTTTTGTTACAATGGCAGATTAAAATCAAAATAGTAACGTTTTTAAATAAATATTATTTTAAAAAATGGATAAATATATATTCTCACATTAGAGTCTAGGTAACAATGTTGCACCGCCTGTGTGGTTGATTGTTCAACGTTGTTGGCTTCGGCTACGGAAGTCACGGGTTCGAATCCCAGTACGGACAGTTTTATAAATTGTTTTTTCAATAGATTTATGAATTCCTATTCGAAGGCATGGACGTATGTGATGTCTTGAATTCCCTTCACCCACCCATCATATCCTATGAAGGGGGCGTATCGAGAACGATTAGCTAACCACTAGTCCTGTCCTAGTCCAATCCTTCTATTCCTACTCTCTTCGGAAAAAGAGAGGTTGAGCAACTGAGCGACAAGCAGTTCTCGTAAAAACACTTATGTTGAGATAAACTCGGACAGCGTAAATGGTAAAAAAAAACATGTTGAAAAAAACGTCCTTTCGAATGTCGAAAATAGTACATGGACATACTCACTGTGTTTTGTAATAGGATAGAAACTAATTAAAAATACAATGATACAATTCAATCCATAAATTCGTTCAGTTTATGTTTCAATCAAAGAAAATAATTATTTAATAATATGTTACCTACAGGTAGCAACATAATCAGTTTTTATTATTTAATATAAATTTTACATTTAATTGTATGTTTTAATTAAGCAAATCGATCGTCTGGGCCGTGTAAATAAGGTTGACGATGTAAAAAAATATTATCAGTAAATGAATGAATGCAAATAAAAATAGCAAACATTGCGTCTGGGCCAAAATGATTATTCTGCAAATAATTAAAAAATTTTCGATTTTACGGAACGTGCGAAAAGATAAGGCTGCACCACGTTTAACTTGGGCAATTTTAAATACGTTTTAAGACGAAAGGCAAAACAAAATCCGATTAAATATTGCATTAATAATGGTAACGTTTTGTAACGTTTCTCTTCAGTTAGAAGATACTTTATGAAGATTTTATTTTTTATTGATCACCCCACTATAATTTGAAGCCCATTAAAGATGAAGTGAGCTAAGTGGTATATTAGAAAAAAGTTAGATAGTTAAACTATATAAAAAGGTAAGTAAATTGTTATTAACTTTATTGGGGTACTCCTATGCTGGCTTTTGCTTTAAAGGTTCTCAATTTGATTGAGGTACGTTCGCTGAGATCACCCCTTCCAACTCTAACTGTACGTCTTACGTGGCCGAAATCAAAGCGAAGGCAAAGCGACTCGGTACGGCACGAAAATATCAAATGGTCTCCGCCGCTTTAGTGTCCATGTGATAAAACACACACCGCGGTCAGTTTTTTTGATATTTTGATTCGCTTTAAACTGTATTCCAATCGCGTTCGCAGTGACTTCACCCAGGTAAGACGTAGCGTAAATTTAATTACCGATAACCGACTTCTGCGTGTGGGACACGAATTTTCAATCGTACTGTATGTGGTATTTTGTGGAAGAGCCACAATCAAGAGGCCAAAGAACCTCAGTTTGCCAACCACTGTCTTAGCCTTATAGTTTCATCCCCATTGTCTACCAAATAAGAAAGGTTGAAACAACTGAGTGAAAAACAGTTTTCGTAGCAAAACTTATTCTTAGATACCTTTATTAGAAAGTTATATGCTACACATTGGAAACGGACAAGTTTTTAGTTTTCAGTTAACTGAAACTTACGTTTGACAATAAGTATCTACAATAGTTACGAGAAACAATATAACTATTTATTCTTCAATGAGTTCGTGTAGTTCGAGTAAGGTATCATTTACAATCATTTTTCTCTCTAAGTTGCGGCCGCGCAGCAATTTGAAAGCTCCTGCGTTCTCATTCCGTGTTGGCACGCACTCTAATACAACTATTCAAATAATATTTTTAAAATTGAAATAACCATAACTGAGAAAAATAAATTGAACATTGAGATAATTCAACTAGAATAAAAATCAAATATTCTATCAAAACAATAAATTGATGTTAAAAGAGTATATAAAAAGCTAGACAATGTTTAATATATTAATAAATTCATTGGCGACTGATTATTTGTGTTATTCTGCTGATGATTGGCTATATTTTTTATTTAATACACTTATTTATAAATTATCAAATGATAATATTTTTTATAATTGCAAATCAAAAAAAAAAAATGTTTTTATATAGAATATGACAAAATATGCTGGGCATTTGTTGGATTGGCTCGCGAAATGAATTTTCCGCGCGGCTCACCTCTCGCCTTAGAGCAGCATCAGTTACAACGTATATATTTTTTTTGTGACAGCCCTAATAAAACACTGTCAATTAAATAAAAACAATAGTTGAAATTGGATCGCAGTGACATTGCGCTTTTTATGGCAACATTCAGTTTGTATTGTTATAAAGATTTCAATCTAATTAGAATTACACCGTGTTGTTTATAGTTAAACGGTCCCTCATCACGCAACGAATGGGATAACTGGTTTTCAGCCTGTGGTTTAATTTAATAGACTGTTGGACAAGAAGTTAGTGCTAATACCCATTATAAAAATGCGCAATAGCCGGTATGTCTAGTGATACTTTTAAATAAATAACAGTATGAGAAATATTCAAAGAATCCAGTACTATCTGTATTCAAATAGAATTCGGACACGAAATCTATCTAACCATTTAACCATTTATCAATTTAATGGTGTTAACTGTTAATCGTTAGTGAAAAGACTTTATAATATCACATAATTAAACAAATATCACTGCATCAATACAGAATAATTACATACAATTGACAAAAACATGCTTTGAATGCCATTAAAGGCAATATAAAAACCCCTGAGAGTTAAAGTGAGTGTAGTAGTAGAATTGTAAAACTTTTGTGTTGAACTTTTAAGAACAATCACATCTTTACTTGGTGTTTTGGTGGATTATATATTTGTTTTCCAGAAAGATAAAACTATTGCAGTGTGTATTATTTACTGAGCTTACATAACTTTAACGGTACTTTAACGACATGTAGTATTATAACGCAACAACGAATTGTTACCTACAATATCACCTGGCTTTATTCACCTCTCAGGGGTTCATATAATGATAAATTAAATCTGTTGATAGGATAAACTATTATTTTGAATTACGATCAAAACAGATATTTTGTAACAGTGATACTCATAAAAATAGTTATATACATTTAACGCAATAACAACACAAAACACTATATTTGATACTCACATATTATATTGTTTTTTAGTTTGTTTGATATAATATCGTCTCTTTGTTCCAGTCTAATACAACATATGAGCGCCTAAGAGGTGAAGTAGGCCAAAATGTATTAAGGGAAACATTGGGTTACGTGCGTTATAATATTCTTCATGTCTTAAAGTATCTTAAAAGTGAAGTGAGCTCAGTTTATAGTGTTATCTACATAACATTAAAATATGCAACCCATAAAATCATCAAGTGAAGCCGTTATAGGGAACTTTGATCATTTTACTACTTGGCTTATTTCACCTCTAGAGTCATATTACGTACGAAAATACCAGTCAAAAAATAGCAGTAATCTTCTAAAACTGTACTTAGTGAAAAATGCTATAGATTTTCGATAACACTAAACTGTCATTATCTCGAAACTAGGATTTTTTATTTTCTTACTCTTAGATTGATGTAGCAATATGTATATATTTCACACAGAATGGGATTATTTTCGCTCAGCTATTGATAATTTTTCTGAAGCATTAAACGAAGTTACCGTATTTGCATAGTATGCAAGTTTGGTATTGCGTATAAAACATGTTTGGACACGGGCGCTCGACAACGATATTTATAAAACACGTAGATATTACTTGTTTTAAAATGTACAAACTTGCAATTGGTGATATTTTTAAATATTCATCGTTTATATGATAAGTGGTTTTATTATTTAAGGTAAACATATAAAATAAAGATTATGCCAAGCAGAGATAAAATAACAATTATTTTTAAAGAATATAACAACATAAAATTTGAATGTGTTGTTACTCCACAAAACAGCATTATTATAAATGTAGAATAATAAGATTCTATTGCTTTTTTGGCAAGGAAAACTACTCTGTGGTATCATTTTTTCGTTTATTTGAAAGATAACTTAAAATTTAAGAAATTCTCTGTTTTCAGTGAAAAGATACGAGCAACAAATAATTTAAGGAATTGTTCATTATAATCATTTTTTATGTCCTGGATGGGTGTTTACTTTTGACTCCTTCAAACAAGAATAGATCAAAACAAAGAATTATTACAATATATTAAATTTTTTAAACACTCTAAGACAACCCCTAATGCCAGACAGATAAATATTTAATTTTGTAGTAAATACATATAACTAAACTTTAGGTCAGCAAAAATCGTCAGATATTTTGACAGTATCCTGATATTATTTGCAAACACGGCTCATTCCAAAATGGTAAAAAAATGATACTTGAATTTCATTTTGAAAAACAATGTACATTTTTAAAGTAAGTTTAACACTACTTTGAAATGATATTTTGTATGTTATCAAACCATTTTTAGACTGATTTCTAAAAATACTTTATCTACAAAATTACATTCTTGGTTCAGGTTTCAATAATTTTGAAATGGGCCGTATTTGAAAATAATAGCTTCAATTATATTATATTAACTCTGAATTGAAGACCTACAGTAAGTTTTAAATATTTACTAAAGTTTTCTATCTATGCATTAGGTTTACATATTTATTTGTCTCTGTTGGTTTATTTAATGATTGTTTTAAAACGTTATCAAGTTTCTTTTCCAGCTTATAACTGGCTGGTGTTGTATTGAAAACGTTACGCATCACTGTGGCGCGTTTTCAAAAAAGGCTTCTCAAACAAACGCGACATTTTAGTGTTTGCACAAAGTCAATTGACAGGTTAGCAATCAAAGAAAGGATTATCGACTCAAAGTGACAAACTTGTCCAAGTGATAATTGGCCTTAATGTCTTCCATTGATTGACAAAAATGCTTACCGTGAAAAAAAACAGTGTTTACCGTATTTACCAATGGCCTCACACTTTATGTTATTTTATACACAAAACTGCAAATTTTGGGAAGTATAGATATTTCGTTCCAGTAAAAATCGATATCTTAGTGCAAAGATATCGTACGGTCAGTTTCTTTCAAAAGTTAGTTAACGTAAACGTAATGTTTGTCTGAATTATACCTTTATGATGTAAATTTGTGTGCGTTCAAAAAGACTATTTAAGATGATACAGTATTATTCAAATACATAATATTAGGTCCGTTTCATCAATATTTATTCTGCAAAAGGTCGTTAAAATTCGATGTTTTCTAAATATGCATTCTGGACAAAAATATATTTCCATTTAGCCAAAGTTTCCTAACTGATGAGGAATTCTACCTGGGAAGAAAATTCAGAGTTCTAATGGATTGGGGGAGGTATCGTTGGATTGATAGAATCTTGTCGTTGAACTGAAACTTAATTAAAAATTATACTAAAATTTTCGTTCATTTAAATATGCTCCAGTTATTTTAGTATGTTACTACTAGTTAGTAAAACATCAATTCAATAAATTTATAATATTACTCTACAAACATAAATACATATAAAAAAAACAATCTAGACCACGTAGACTATGTAGGAATTATATTATGAAAAAAGTGAAATAGTGAATGGTGATATTAAGGGTGGGAGCCCCTGCACAAAGCCGTCGATATGGCTTAGTCAGAGTTCAACTTCGTCATTCTATAACTAAGTATTCATTTGGCAGATTTTAATATTGATAATAGAATTCTCCTACATACTTACATAAAAATAGCAAATTTGAGTTGTAACACTTTTCTCAAAAAGGAATATGTTTTTCCGTTAAGTTTTATTTTACGTATTAACTCCAATAATAACGATGGGTTATTTTCGCCATCTGTCGCCTGCTGTAGCCCAGTTGGTTAGAGCTTGCTCTACCGATCACGCAGGTCTGGGCTTGATTCTCGGTCAGATCACAGTGAATTTGAGATTAATTAAATTCAATTCAATGTTGCGGTCGAAGGCTGGGTGTGTGTGATGTAAAGCCACATTATTTCCACTCCTCCCATCCTTCTAATTCTTTAATAACTGGGTAAAGCGATTGCGATTAGTCAATCACTAATCCTGTTCTAGCCTTATCCTTCTTTCCCTACTACTCACTTAAAAAAAAGTGAGGTTGAGCGACTGAGTAACAAACAGTTCTCGCAGAAAAAAAACTTCCGTTGAGATACCTCTATAAGGAGGCCATTATGCTCCATATTGGGAGCGGACATGGATAAAAAAAATAATAATTTAAAATTGATATTAAAAATGAAAGGTTAAACTTGACGACGCCTGAATAGCCCGTTCGAAAATGTACACTTTCAATTTAAAATAGAATAAATTAATATATTCACCTCATGCAGTTTCAGCACATTCCTGAAATTGTTCTGCCATTTTGAATGTTATTTCGAAAGACATCCAACGTCTTTCGTCTCATAAAAAAATTCTTATCAGGCTCAATATCTACCAATGTATGTATAATAATTATATACTGCTTATTGAAAAATAGGCGACCTTTCTTAAATTCAGTAGCGCTCTGATAATTTCCTAATGAAGTTTATATTTATATTCTATTCTCATTTTTCAAGTTTCAGATATTTCTAATTCACACTATTCGTCAGAATTCTGTTTAAATTTAATTAAGCATAGCTATGTAATATAAAAATTATCGGCTTATGGCGCAGTGGTTAGCGTTGTTGACTTCTGTACCGAAACTCACGGGCTAAAATCTTAGTACGAACTTCACGATAAAAATAATAGTAACAAATAAAATGCCAAAAATATTTTAAGTGCAAATTTTTGAGTTGATTATAGTATAGAGTAGATTATTAAGTATTTTTCCAATGACCTGGAATGTAATTAATGAAAATAGTTGAACAAATTACTCAACAATAATTTAACTGTAAAATTCGTTGAAAAAATATCCCATATGTCTGTTTCAAATGTATTAAATAGCAAGCATAAAATATATCAAAGTGTGTTCACTATTCTCCATATAATAAAAACATGTACGCTACTGATTGAACAACATTAACGTAGTGCATTAAAAGAAATAGTAATTTTCCTGTTACGGAGAATAATTTTGAATTTGCATTTTTTCGATAGTATTTCTGTAGTTAACGAAAAGAGCTATGAATCGGGTGATGAAATAATTTCTTTAATTGTCGTTTTTATACTAAAAGTTGGTTGAAACTTGAATCATCGCCACGCCACGGTGACCTTTTGAAGAGTCACCGCCCGCATTTAAAAATACGCTTGGTCAAGAATCCTAATTAATTAAAAAAATATTGAATACATATCGACTGTGGAAAGGAAAAAGGACGTAACCCTCAATTTTCCAAAACAGCTTTTTTTCAATAATCACAATGTATACAACTTGACACATTCTATCAAAAGGATGGAAGCTGAAAATGCCGAATTAGTATCTAAATTTAGCTTTTAAGTTTGAAAAAGATGACCCTGTAAAAAATTAAAACTTAGAAAAAAGACTAAAATAAAAGTTTTTTCTAGAGAAATTCTTGAATTAATATTAGATTATGTCAATTAAACACCAGTTTAGAAGTCTCCGTGCACTTCAAGGTTGTGTTTAATTCGTAATTTGCATATGTCACAAAATCATCAAAACACGTTTTTAGCGTCTCCTGTAAAATTTGATATGTGTGGGTAACGTCCTTTTTCCTTTCCACAGTCGATAAAATTTATTTGGCTTTTCATCATGTACAGCAGGGTTTTCCGAACTTATTCCGGAATGGAACACTTTAAAAGTCCGAAAAATTCAACGGAACACTTGTCAAATCTGGAAATTTTAAAGGAACACAGCTTTTTTTAGGTCGGGTAATTCTTAATAGTAAAAATATCAGTCATTAAACCACTCCTTATGTATTGATTAATTATCTTTAAAACATATTACATAAAAATATGAGTAAACAAAGTTCATAGTGATTAAAAATCTTCGCCTGTACCAAGATATTTGACATTTTTAACATCACTTTTACTTTTTATTTTTAGATTTACTATTACTCTATTTTTGATACGAAGTAGAAGATGCTTAAATGTGTTGCAGCGTATGTTAGCATTCCAAATTTTTGTGGAACACCTATTTAGGTCCCACGGAACACCGGTGTTCCGCGGAACATAGTTTGGGAAACCCTGCTGTACAGTCTGGGCGTCAGATATTTTGAAATTTTTTAATCACGTTAGATAAGCTTGACGTGAATTTTTAATGCTACTAGAGACAAAATTAAGAATAATCATATCTGAAATGGTTAATCGAAGTTTACTACAAGGCTGAAACCAAATGTAATTTATTCAATGTTTGTATCTCACCAGTGTTGTTTTACGCTAGCAAATCGTGACAACTAACGAATACTCATTAACTAATATTGAACTTCAACCATAGTGGTTGGCGTCAAATATTAAAAGTAAAGTGGTTTAATCTATAAGACTGTAATCTATAAATCTAAGAAGACTGGAATAACTTTAAAGCGGTGTTTACCAACGTGGGGCAATGAGCAAATCATTAATATTTGTTACATTTTTTGAAACAAAATAACCAATTAAGGCAAATTTAACTCGCAAATTACTGTTGTCATTTTCAATATATTTAGTTGAATACGGCTGTAGAGCTGAAAATGAATTGTTATTGAAAAAAGGAATCGTCAGGATATCACAAACCGTGGAGATTTACAATTAAATTGACCAAATTAGTACCTCAACTAAAAACTCTTTGCAACTCAAATCAAGCTTAAGGTTCATACTTATTTTAATGTTGTTTTTCCCCGAGTTTTACGTGTCTCATAATATGTATATTATATATATATTAACTTATGAAAAGTAGTATTGAAACACTGCTCTAACGTTCGACGTGTTCTTCATTTGGTCACCTTTACTCTCATGTTAGACAGTAAGGGTATACATTTTTAACTACGCCCTGTCATATATACTGTACCTATCAATACTTGGTATCTAATACCGTTTGTAACGAATACTTGAACCTGTATCGATTCAAGTGTAATAATTCGAGGTACAAGAAACGAAAGAATTATATCTCTCCATCGCGTGGCCACATCTTGGAATTATTGTTATCTTTGACAGCTTTAGAAACGTAATATTATTAAGAATGAAATTATTAGAAATCTGTTTGATTGATCTGATCTTCTGAAAGTATGCATTGAGACGTTGACCATGGAATGTGTGCTTTTGACAGATAAATTGATGGTATCAACACATATCTTCCGTTCAATGTAATATCTGAGATATTTTAACAAGGCTAGGTAAATTTAGCTTTGTAAAAGAGAAGTCTGCACAAAATAGTAATTTATAAACGCCCAATTGAAGTTTTCGGCAGCTTATTAAAATTAACCGTTCATTGTGATATTTATACTTTTTAAACCATTGGTTTCAGCAGCATAACAGCTAAACTCAGAACTAAACCCACGAATATTTTAAAAATTGCTTAGGAGTGGCATTTAAAAATTGTAATTTTTAAATATCTTTCAATTTAGAATATTTTATTTTCCTTATATTTAGAAGTAGCAGAAAAAACCGTTTCTAAAGAAGGTGACAGTAGACTGTTTTCAAGCTAAAGGCTTTTGCTACTTACTTTCTTAAAAATAAGTCAAGCTGCAAAAACAACTCTTTTCTGATTCAACGCCAATTGGACGAGTAATCATTAAATACTTGTAACGTTATTTTTAAATCTATATCCAGTCCCAACGTGGATAATATGGAATCTTAATACAGTTTATCTCAACAGGAAAATTTCTAAGATAACTGTTTGTCACTCAGACTCTCAACCTCTAAAAGAGAGTAGTATAAGGCTATGATTAGCGAATCACTAATATCTGTTTTTTTTTAAATAGGTTCGAACAGAAATTCATATATCGATTGAAAAATAAGTCTATTAAAACTGTCGGTACTTGAATTCGAACCCGTCATCTCCGTGTACTAAGCAAACAATGTTGAAAATTAGACCACAAACGTAATACTGGTATTGAAAAAAACAGGTGAATTGCAAGCATACCGATATCAGTAAAAACTTTATTGCAACCCTTAATCATGTTGATCGGAAATATGTGAAACAAATTTAAATAAGATTAATTTATTTTAAACATTGATACATATATAAGTGAAAGGTGAATTTAGAGAGACTTCGTGGTAGCTTAATACCATTTATATCAGGTATTAACCTGATTTGTGCCGTGCGGTATTAATATAGCCGTGCATGGAGGACCGTGATTTTTTTTTAAAAAAAAACCTAATAAATATGTACTTTTTGGACATATAATAATAGTAAATTACAAACACTTACCGTATAAATACACGATGGGTCATTTCCACCATCATTTATCCAAAAATGTTTCAAAAACGAAAATTACCGCCATATTCGCTTAGCCCTGCTAGCAACACATTTGAACACAAAAAAAAGCTTTTTTTAAAAATCGATGTATTATAGATTAAAAAACAATATCTTTAAAGTTTAAGTATCCATACTATGATTGCAAGAGATGTCACTATATGCATGATATTTTAAAATTATTAAATACGTTTTTTGTGGCCTTTAAGCCGCGTCTCAAATACTGCGTGTAAACACACACATTTAGTATGGCCGGCCCTACGAGCACGACATTGTATGGCGTGTTAACACGTCCGTGGCAGAGAACCGGTTAAGAGAGGTACTGGTGTCTTGTAAATAAAGTATAAAGTAGAGCGTATTAATTCGCTCATTTTGTATGGACGGGCCCCTTAAGCACGGAATTGTAGAGCAAATAAACTCTTGAATAAGAGAATTGGATAAGATGGAAAATATATAGAAAATTAAATATTTCTATTATTTGTGTGCTTTGGTCGCTGACTTGATACATTTACTTGTGCGCATATTACAAGTTAACTAAATTTTCGACCCCATAATACGCGTGAAGAGTATCTTTTCTAATCTCATACCATGAGTAAAGTAGAAATCTCAATTTTTTTTTTGTGACTCAATGAAATATATAATTCAATTATTATTCCAGGTTAAAAATCTATTTATTTCAATTCGAAATCCATACATCAGTACTGCAACAGATGTGTTTAGTTTGTAAAGTCATAAAACTACGTTTCATGCACTAAAATAAATAAAAATAACATTTTTTAATAAATATGTTAATATTATTCATCGAAAAATTAATAGCGTTTTTTTTTTGTTTGATTTCAGGTGTTCATATCGTATGAGGTGAATCAACAAAGATTACTAAATAAACCCAAGAAAAATAAAATAAAGCCAGAATATTAATGTTTTAAATTATAATCTAACATTCATGTTTCAAGATAGATTTTATATCGTGAAGTTGATCATAAATGTTGTATTTTTTTTTTAAATTTAATTCTATTACATAATTGCTATTTAAAAATAATATTTATTCAATACAAACCTAAATGCATTTTTTCCATGTCAGAAAATTACAAACAGAATTTATAACTTTTTTATTATTTTTAACAAAGATCTTATAACGTGAGATTTTGTATTATATAAATTTAAAGTTATCATTTGTAACACATAAATAAATTATCATCAAAAAAACTAAACATAATAAAATAAGTACTTTTTCTCTATAAGCTTTTTTTCCGTTGCAGAACATCATTAACTGCTCCGTTATAGAGGTAAATTATATTTAGAAGTGAAAAAGTGGTTTATAATAATAAAAGTTAAAGTTAAGTGAAGTTGAAACATAATAAAGTGTTAATTAAATAATAAAAAAAAATCATTAATCATTGGTGTAATCAAACGTGCTATGCAATGTTGAAAGTGACACAGTCCACGAATTTTTTGGAGATGTGAGTCCAGAATGTTGGAGAGTTGCCACAGGCAGACCAGTGGTAAGGGGGCTGTCCGCGGACTCCCCCTTCGGATCCCCTGCCTTTCCAGCCTTCTTTATCTGGTGCTGCTGCAGGTCGCTTTGTTTACTCCGCAATCCAGGTGAGATTTTTTTCATTGATGATGTGATAACAAAAAATCCGTAATATTGCGACCCGAGTAATAGAATGTTCTCAGTGAATATTCTTGGTGAAACAAAAGTAATAAAAAGGCAGACTTCTAAGTACTATTCATGGTAATCATTGTTTCGATAAAAATTTACACTAATAGCCTATTAGTTCTCGGGTCGTAAAATTTTAGGTGATTGCATAATAAAATATACTTAATCTAGCAACGCAATCTTTTTTTTTTATTGTAGAGTTATACATATGTACTCAAGTTTTTAAATATTTAAATTTAACCTCAAGCATTTTTGTACGATCCCTGTTTTTTCAGGTGCACCCAAATTTTTGTATTTGGAATTCGGTGTCAAATATCTGATTTGAATAATTAAAAAAATATTTTGTATTATTTAAATATTTTTATCCTTAAAAACTTTCGCAATGAAAGAAAAATGTGCACGTTGAAACTTATACGATGATGGAAAAAAAGCACTTTGTGATTTTCAAAATCAATTCTTTCTGAAAAATTTCAACTTATTCAAGATGACGACAATTTTTGCAGATTGATTTGAAACAAGACTGACTTATATTCTTTGATCGTTATCAGCTAGTACACGTTGAAAAAATACTAAGAAGTCATGGATTTATGTGATATCATGAATTCCCTTCTCCCTCCCATCCTATTCTATGAACGGAGAGTATCGAGAGCGATTAGCTAATCACTAGTCCTCTCTTAACCCTATTATTATATTCCTACTCTCTTTCGAAAAAAAGAGAGGTTGAACAACTGAATAACAAGCAGTTCTCGCAGAAATACTTCTGCTGAGATAAACTCTATTAAGAGTCCATGTGCTCCACATTAGGAGTGGACATAGTAAAAAATAAATAGATATAGTCTATTCTTTTATTATAATAATTCGTGCCAATAACTTTTATATACCAACAAACCACTATCAACTTACCCCAGTTACCCGAAGATAAATAGGTACGAGGTACGATCATCTGCCAACAAAAGAAATCTTTCAATTTTCAAGAGCAGTGTTTTGTGTTGAACCAAAGTTCATTCAAGAATATCACAAAAATATATAATTATCCTTTTATTTGTGGGTGTGGCAACATTTCATGGGATATTGAAAGGGTCCATTGTGCTTTTTCTTTTTACACAAAAGGCGTCCATTTAAGTTTTTAAAATTAGGGTTTTTAATAACTGAGAAACTGTTTGTTATTGGTTATTAAGTACATACGTATAATGCAGGTTTTTTGCGCGTTTTCTATGTCTACAATATTCTGCAATATAAAGACGTTAACGTAAGTACTTTTTTTCATACGTTTTGGACGCTATAGACATGAACGCGTGGGAAACATCCTTTTAAAACCCGACATCTCGAGCTCATCTTGTTTTTAAGCATTGTAAAATAAAGTTATTATTTTCTATAACCTGTTCAGTTATAAAGTCGATATTATTATGCATAAATGTATGTCGAAAGTAATACAACAATAGAAACTACATAATTTTTACAAGAATTAAAGCTCTTTTCATAATAGTTGATTGATTATGTTTTATTAGACACTCAAGTCCTGCATTCTATCAATAAATTCTTGGTAAAAAATCATTGTATTTAAGAAAATAAAATATTTTTTTTGGACGTAGTCGTACATTTTTTTTTGCACTACCAGGACTAGTTTCATCGAAAAACGACAATTTTTAATTGATCTAGTAAAACCGTCTACTTTTTTTTATCATGCTTCTTGTCAGCTAGTACACGATTATAAAGTTTTTATAATCATTTATTGATTGAATTGGCATTTACTTGGTAGAAATTTATTGTGATACGCTACAAAATATCAAAGTATTTAGTTCTACATTTTTCTTAAAATCAGTTGATAGCTATGTTGTCAAAACTAAGGTAGAATTATTTTTTACCGTATTTTTATAATCACTTTATGTCTCTTTCGTATTGAAAATTAATAAATTAAGTCGGAAAAAACAAAAAAAAATTGACAAATTCAGGAGAGTGATTTTTAATTAAAAAACATATGTTACATTTGGAAAAACAACAGATAAGTGTAAAAGGTCTGTATAAAACAGGGACACTATGGGTCGCGGACAATTTTTTTTTTACTAGGTGTCACTACATTGATTGTTAATATAAAATCACTAAGTATTCATCTTTTCACGATATTAAATAATTTGTATCTAAAACTAGTATTTTACATTCGGCCCGGCATTCATTTTAATATTTTTATGGCGTTTCAGTCTCAAAAAATGCCTCGATTGTTTAGTAGTCTCTGACATATTATTATTTTTTTTAACTGAGTGTATGTTTTACTTAAACAATATGTCATAGGTTAACGTTTATTATTATTACTGTAATAGAAATATAAACAGTCCATGACACGGCATAATGAGTGCAAATTAAACAAACTGTAAATCACGTTCATTTTGCAAACATTCTCTATGGACGTTTGTTAATCATTATTTATTGTTTATTAATGTCTACAAACAAAATGCTATCGTTAACACGAACTTTACCCATTATTTACATCTACAATACCATGCCTCGTAAAACGGATGCAGTTATTTATTTATTAAAACAAAGATTTAAAAAATGGCGAAATAAAAAGACATGGTTAATTAACAATGTGCATTATGACTCAGTGGAACACACCAAAAACCAAGATAATTTGTTAAAATTCTAAATACTCTTTTTAAGGTGTTAAATATGGTATCTTATATATCTACAAAATATTGATTTTTAAAAATTGAATTGTTTCATAGTAGGCATTCCCATTGTCTATTAACGATAATAACATTTAAGTAATTTCAAAGACCTACAGTAATTCTAATTGTTTATTTATGTGATTTTGTTTTCAATCAATTGAACGTTATTAAAACCAAACAATTAGTCAAATTAATCCAGAGCTTTACACTTAGTGAAAATATTTATTATTATTATACACTTTATAATGTATAAATAAATGATACAACTTTTAACGAAGCGTCAAGATCATTCGCGTACTTGAATGCAATGAAGTACCGGAAGGCGACACACGGGTTAAAAATATACACAATTTGAACGATTTTTTAAAATATTCAAATAATATTAAGTATCTTCAGTTAACATCTTAGGTTATATTATAGTTTGACGTTGTAGGTGTAGCCTTATCTATTCCCGGAATATTACATAACTAGGGGAGGGATTCAAATTTCGGACAAACATACATATCGACTGTGGAAAGGAAAAAGGACGTAACCCACACATATCAAATTTTACAGGAGGCGCTAAAAACGTGTTTTGATGATTTTGTGACATATGCAAGTTATGAATTATACACAACGTTGAAGTGCACGGATACTTCTAAACTGTTGTTTAATTGACATAACCTAATATTAATTAAAGAAATTGTCTCGGAAAAACCTTTATTTCAGTGTTTTTTCTTGGTTTTATTTTTTTACAAGGTCATCTTTTTCAAATTTAAAAGCTAAATTTAGATACTTATTCGGAATTTTCAGCTTTCATCCTTTTGATATAATGTGTGTCAAGTTGTATACATTGTGATTATCGAAAAAAAGCTGTTTTGGAAAATTGAGGGTTAAGTCCTTTTTCCTTTCCACAGTCGATATGTAAACCGGTATTTAGGTGTTTTATATTAGATATCGGTATTGCAAATATCAATATCAGTTTCAAAAATACTCATAATCAAAATGTATTAACACTTGTCTGAAAGCTTCAAATAAAGCTGTATTAACAAAGACGCTGTCTCGCGCAATGAAATTGTACACAAAGGCTTGTAAAAATACAAAGGCTTTGAGGAACAGATTGAAGATCGACACGGTCGTGTTGTGCAGTTAATTAAAATTATACGCATGATAATCCAAAGCGAATTTATAGACTCAACTTATTGTATTTTGACGATTCGAATTGAATATACGCAATGCGTTTCATAAGACTTCTCATTTTTTTTCAACCGAATGCATTTATAAAAGAAAATCATTTTTTCCGTCAAGGTTTATTCCGAAGGATGACAAAATGAAATATCTTAGCAAAGTAATGCACAAACCGTGGCCCGTGGGCCTCATGCGGCCCGAAAGAGCATTTTTTCCAGACTAAAATAACAAGTACTGGATCACCAAACTTTTCATTGAATATAATAAAAATCTGTTTTTAATATGTGAAAAAATTATGCAGTATTCTGAATCGTCACTGTTTCAGATATTTTCCATTGTTTTGAAAATTACAAAAGTAGCGTCACTAAAACCACTGTAACATGCGAACTAAACGTCAGATTGTTATGAAATTTTGACTCGTATTATTTGAAGATTAGTACTTTCTAAAAATTGTAAGGATTTGTCAATAGTGGTGCCATCTATGTGTTATCCTACGAGATTATTGAGTGATGTGTTAATGTATCATTATTTTTTAACACTTTTACTCTCTGCAGCCCGCGCAAGGTTAGAAAATAGATAAACTGGCCCTCCTTTCAAAAAGCTTGTGCACCACTGATTAAACACATCAAATAGAAACGATATTTCCTTAAAGTGTATTCTAATATGATCGTTATGAGCAGTATAACAAGTAGGGCTCCCAATCCTGGCATAGTCTTAGTGCCAATTCCATGATTTCGGGATTCACTGGAACACTTCGGAATTTTGAAACCTAACCTAACCTAACTTTTTTTTATAAACATACATAAAAGAACATCACTGGAATACTTAGTCACTACATCATATAACCAATTAAATATTGGAAACAGGACATAAATGAATACTTAGCTTTTACATTTTTTTTATTAAATTTTTATCCATAATGTGAAATCATTCACTTATGTTACATAAAATCGTTTTATATAAGCAGAAAATTGTATTTGTAAATTGAAATCGATCAAATATACCGTAAAAAACTATATAGAGTAATAACACTGGGCTGAGTCATCTCGTAGTTTTTTTTAAAGACAAAAAATCAACAGGTGCATGTCATAAATAACACAATTTATTTTTATTGAGTCACTTCCCCTATCTAACGGCCCAGTTTTACTATTTTGATAACCCTATACTTAAAATCAATTTAAAAAACATACCAAATACGTTTAGAAGAAGGATAAAAACATCATTCATTATTTTAATTCGCAAAATTGTCTGAATTTACAAAGAAACACTTATTTACTTTTTAAATCATTGTTATTTAATAGCCTATGAAGAATTTTGTTGATTTAAAGCACATCGATAATTCGAAACGCCACAAAGGCGTGACTCTAGACTCATTTCTCAACGCTTTTTTTTCTACAAACATGACGTTTGAATGTGATTTTTGTAATTAGTTCTGAGATCTCAGGCCTACCTGGGAACAAATAAATCAGACTAATGAATGCCTCGTCCACGCTTTAAAGTTTGGACTCGGTTTGGCATTTAACGTTTTTTTTTGTTGTATGAGAGAGTCAATAGGTTAAACACAGCCATTTAGACAATGTAAAAAAAGCGTGATTTGAAAATGCTAAAGACACGTTCGCACTTAATTTAAACCAACCGAAAAAAATGTAATAACGTATGGAAATTTTCAATACATTTATTTGCGTCTTCAAAGAAGAATTATTTAACTATATGCGCCATTACAAAGTATGTAAACACAAAAAGTGGTAATTGTTTAAGTTTCATATAATAATCTGAAATAAGTAAGTGAAATGCATTGTCAAAGATTGCCATTGTTATTGTTACGATACTGTTGTACTAATTATTGTATTTTATCTCATTTTTTTTTGTAAGTGCCTTCATACATATAAATGTATTTTTCTTTCCATGTCCACTCCCAATGTGGAGCATATGGCCTCCTAATGGAGGTATCTCAATAGAAATATTTTTTCGAAAACTGTTTGATACTCAGTCGCTTAACCTCTCTTAAAAAGAAAATTCTGTTTTTCTTACATCTCATGTGTTTGACAGACTGATCTAAGCAACCAAATATAATTATTTATGAAAACAACATTGCACATTTCCACAATTGATGCATTTGGCTTATATTAACTGTCAAAAACTAAAAAAAAATATATTGCAGATCGTTCAAAATAAATTAACAAATTATGATAGAAGAGACGGTGCTTTATCATCTAAATTTAAGCAATATTATATAAAGCAAAAAAGAGCATCGTGTGAGCTGCATCTCAAACTAAAATGTATTTCAAGGTCTTCCAGATTAATTGGAACCCTTTTAAAGAAGTAATTTGTTTCAGCAACCATCTTTTTTGATAAGATTAGCATCTAACGCAAGTCACTACTAACGTGATTAATTATTGTTTACCATTTTTGTTTGTTTATACCCTTAACTCAACTACTGAATACAGGCACCCTTCGTAAGTCACTTCGACGTAATATTATCTTAATAAATAATTAACAATGCCGATTCTGCCATGCCAAGCGTTGTTACTTTGTCAATAAGTCACGGCAACAAAACGACAAAACACGTTGCGATTAGGGTATCCAATCCCGAAGCCTTTTTCCAATCCCGGGATTGGGATTTGCGCACCGAGGAATTCGAAATCCTCAATTCGCTATACTTTTTCCCCGGATTATCTCCAAACGTCGTTTTTTTAGCTCACCGAGGATATTATTTAATTTTTATTACTTGTAATTATATCAATTCTTTGTATTTAATTAACCTTTATTAATATCTATATATTTGTAATTATTATTTATTGTTGCCTTTCAAATTGTACCTAAATAAAATGTATCTTAATTGTATCATTGAAGAGATATAATCTTCGGTGTGATGCAGAAAAGAAAAGAAAAAAGTTTATCGAATAAAAAAAAAAAAGCTCACCGAGGAATTTGAAAACCTCGATTTGGTATACTTCTTCCCAGATTGTCACAAAACCTCTTTTTTTTTTTAGCTCATCGAGGAATTTGAAATCCTCGATTTGGTATCGAAATCCTTTCTTCCCGATTGTAACAGAACTTCGTTTTTTTTTAGCTCACCGAGGAATCTGAAATTCACGATTTGCCGATTTCGTGTCAATTTTCGGGATATGCTCAAAATTTCTCAATCCCGAAATCCCGGGATCGCAGCCGTATCAATCCCGGGATTTCGGGATCAGAAAATTGAACGGGATCCCGGGATTGGATGACTTAGTTGTGATGCATTACTTACAAGAAACGCTACTGGCAATTTATTGAAAAATACATTTTATTCTTTTCCATCTATTCCAAAGATAAAAATAAATTTGAGATATTTTAGCCATAGTCATGTATAATAATTTTAATTAGTGTTTTTCTTTTCCATCTATTCCAAAGATAAAAATAAATTTGAGATATTTTAGCCATAGTCATGTATAATAATTTTAATTAGTGTTTTTCGTAAATGAGAACTACTAACTGTTGATTTGTTTAGAAGATTAAAAGCTTAATTAAGCAAAAACAGTTGTTTTGTATCAATCTAAAAACTAGATCAAAATATTATTTAAGATTACAAACAACGTTACAAATAAGTTACAAACAACTTTTTTTCCAAAAAGGTAAATCTGGTGTTGATATTGTTCTTTTTACTTAAGTAACTGTCTATACCATGTTCACTCCCAAGTAGAAAATATGGACTTCTAATTGGATTTATTTCAACAGATGCTTATCTACGAGAACTAAGTGTTACTCAGTTGCCTCAACCTTTATTTTCAACGAAAATAGGGGATAGATATAATAGGACTAGGAAAGAACTTTTAAGCTAATCACTCCAACTGCACCCCGTTTTTAAAAATCGGATACGTTGAAAGATATTTCAGATGTTACAGACGTTCATGCTTTCGAATAAAAATTTATTTATCAATCGAAAAATAAAATTGCCTTAACTGGGATTTTAATCCGTGAGCACCGCTACCGAAGCTTGTCGATGTTGGTCATTCGACCACGGAGTTGAATACTAATAATTATAATCTAATTCTATACATGAAAACTTGTCCACGTTACAATATTTTGACGACTTCTTCGTATATTAGTCCACTGTTGATGTCATATATCATTAAATAAATACCGGAATAAGTGTATAAACAACATTATCGTTCTTTTGCGACATACTGTATAACGTCATATAGTATGTTCATTAAACACCTTCATAGATAGTCCGGTCGTGTTTAACCGTAACTTTTACACAAGATAGAAAGAGACAAATGTGTGTCAAACAGGCATTTTAGAATAAAAAAGTTCGAAATTAAAAATTTAGGGTTGCCATTAAGATAAAGATTATCAAAATACCTGCCTGAATTAATTGAGAACATTTTGAATGGACGACATTTAAAAGTGACACTTTATGACTGTCAGCTTACAGTTTTTTTTTATTGCATGTGCGTATCTTTTTCATTTTGAGAATGAAAAATATTATAATGCTGATATATTATTGAGAGAATAAATAGTAAATTAAGAATTCTTAGCTCTCATGTTTCCCCTTAGAAATTATCAATATAAATAATACATGGAATATATATAGAAAGTAAAAATATTTTTTTCCAATGATTTATTTATATGGTCGACAACCAGTGGTTCGCGGTCCGCGAGAAAAAAAAAGTAGTTCACTGAGATGTTGAAGTAACACCATAAGAACCAAAAATCCATAAATATTAAAAACACGCAGCAATAGATATGTATTACCGATGGACACTACCAATGTATAGCATATCATGTACACCTTATTGAGTTTATCTTTACAAAAATTATTCAACGAGAGCTGCTTATAACTCAGTTGTTAATTATTTTTTTATCCAAGAGGGTAGGAATAGAAGATATGATTAGTAAATGACCGTTGGTTAGTTTATTGCTCTCGATACGTCCCGCTTTAAGATAATATAGGAGATGGGGGGATTTTAGACATCAAATACATCCACAATATCTTAAAAAACAAAAAAAGCACTTAACTATTATGATTTATATTTTATTTATGAGACTGAAATGTTCAAGATAAAATAATGTTAGTGTTCTTTGGGAATCAAAATTGTTAGCTCAGTGGAGAGTAAAGTTTGAAAGAAAGGCGAAACACTGAGTTATTTATGGAGGAAAAAAGAATGGATAAACATAGAATAAATCCCTGATAATGATTGACAAGCAACCGATTACCATAATTAGTATCAACCCAATCAGCCTGACCTTTCCTGAAAAATTAAGCTTAATAATGATTATTGATATTTTATAATCTAGCCTTCTTTTGTGAGCTTCCCAATATTAATCTTTCAAGCACGTTAACACTACAAAATAACATGTGAATGCATTTTGAATCGATTTTGTTGTATATAATATTATGTTTGCTCCCCGCTTTAAATAATTGTTGGGTGTATCAGTATTTAAAATTAAAGTAAAAACTGTTAGAAGAAAAAAGACATCACGTTCATAAGTCATTACAAACGTTCATGAAAATTAAAAAACACTAGTTTTCTTAAGATAAAACTTAAACATTTATTTAGAAAACTATATTTCATCTTTTTTTTTACCACGTTCGCACCCAATGTAGAGCATATGGACTCATTATGGAGTTTATCTCAACAGAAGTGTTTTTACGAAAACTGCTTGTTACTCAGTTGCTCAACCTCTCTTTTTCCAAAAAGAGTAGGAATAAAATGAAAAGGCTAGGACAAGAAAAGTGGTTAGCTAATCGCTCTCACTATGCTCCGTACATAGGATAGGATAGGTGGGAGGGGGGAATTCAAGACATCACATACATTCATTCGCCCGCTGTGGCCTAGTTGGTTAGAGCTTGCTTTACCGACCAGGTGGGTCTAGGTTCGATTCCCGGTAAGGTCAATGTCAAAATTGGGTTTTTTTCAATTTTAATTTGAGATCTAAGACATGGGTGTTTGTGAAGTCAATTCTCCTTGAGTTTATCTCATGTGACTTTTAAAAATTCTCATCGAGTATATCTCGTATGATCTTTCAACTTAAAAAGTATTTGACGCATTGGCGTAAGCTGTAATGTCAATATTTATTAAATTTTTAATTCATTTAATTTAAATTTAATTTTAAAAATTTAAAAAAAAAATGCTTTCGAACAGAAATTCATAAATCGATTGAAAAATAAATTTATAAAACTGTCCGGACTGGGATTTTAGCCGACGTTGACCACTCGACCACACAGGCGGCAAATCTTTATCAACATGTAAATAGTAAATTTAAAATTAAATAACAATCATAACACATAAATCCTAAACTGTGTGCTGTAGCTTATTGGTGCTTCGTCCCACGTTATAACAAAATATTATTCATAGTTTAAATATTCAAATGTGTGATAATTTATGAGTTTTGTTTTGTTTATTTAGGCACAATTAAAACTTATTTACTCTTTCTTTTCTGTTAATTATCTTTAACAAGAATACCTTAGGGCTATTCAAATGTATACTAATAATTTTAAAACGTATGTGAAAGGTGATTTTTTAATTAACTAACGAAATGAATAATTTACTTATCAATCGATTTATTTGAAGATCTTGTAATAATAAATTGATTTATTTTGTTCCGTATGTACTAGCGTTATTTTTTTTATTGTTTACTAGCAACATTGTTAGAAATACATTATAGGATATTTTAAATAAAAAACTGGGTACATATTATATCACAATAGATTTTTGATCTATAGATAGTCAATATAAAGATCTTAATTCACTTGTTAATTTAAAAAAAAATGGAAAACAGTTACGATCGTCACTATATATATATATATATTTATTTATTTTAAGACTATTAACATATAACTTAAGTAACATCATAATTATTCAGTAAAATAAACACTTTCATATTTTTGTGTTAAGAAAAGCACTCCTGCAAAATGAAAATGATTTCAGAGATACGACTGTATTTAATTAACTTGGGGTGCAATATAATATCAACGGCTTAATTTTTTTCAAATCCCACATAAATGTTCGTGCTGCAGATTATATGTATTGTTTAAAGACAAATATTTAAAAACATATGTTTGGATCAGGGAGTTAAGACTATTAACATATAACTTAAGTAATATCATAATTATTCAGTAAAATAAACACTTTTATAGAAATCTTTCATATTTTTGTGTTAAGAAAGGCACTCCTGCAAAATGAAAATGATTTCAGAGATACGACTGTGTTTAATTAACTTGGGGTGCAATATAATATCAACGGCTTAATTTTTTTCAAATCCCACATAAAATGTTCGTGCTGCAGATTATATGTAGTGTTTAAAGACAAATATTTAAAAACATATGTTTGGATCAGGGAGTCCTACAATTTTTGTTAAATCGGTCTTACGAGGTTTTAGTAGTTAGGTGACGATATACAAGCGTCATGTTCCAATACTAAAATCGACGTAAATAATTGCATAATTTTAATTTTCGGATATAAGAACTTTAAAAATGAGCTTTTTCTCAACAATTTCCATTGGGATGCTGTATTAGAAATTCATATGCTGTACATTGTACGCGTTATTGGATAACTATACGGCTTAAAGCCAAATTTTTTGGCTACAAACATTTAGAATCTTGATGTCTACGCAGAATACTAGGCATAATGAGAAACTTTTTTAGCCTTCATTTCCAGAAAGCATTCCACAAGAATTAATTCCAACATTATTCTAATCAATTATTAACCTCACGATTATAACATATAAATCAATATACGATTAACACCAGTGGCGGTTCTAGGTACTGGGCTAGGTGGGCTAAGCCCGACGTGCATTTTTCACCCAAAACTTTAGATGGCTGAATAAAAATGAACAGCAATTCGGCCGCTGAACAAAATAAATACATTTATAAGCGTCACTAACCTTCCCCAAATGAATATAATATCTTTGTTTAAATTTTCCTCTATCAATATAAGACAATGCCATGTCTACCTACAATAATATTTTCGATTGTTTTTTTATTACAATTTCAAGCTGAGCCGGCATAAAAAAAACAATAACCCTATACATAATCCATAGAGAACATTCAACGTGACGTCAGTCTGGCAACACCTATGTAAATGCTATTGGTCAGGGGCTAACGGCTTCCAGCCCGTAACCATAGACAATATTTCTTTATACTGGAACGCAATCTAGCACGATTCGATTTTGTTTGTATTTGTATGTACAGAAACGTCATCAAACACACAGGACTGTATTTCAAATTTACTGGCTTCTGTCATTCATCGGGGGCTAAACTGGAATTAGGCCATGGCCCATACAAACATACCAATATCTTTGTATTTTATGAAAGTGACAGGTATCGAATCTCAGTGACAGTTCTGTATTGCTTTTTTTACTTGTTATTTCACTTTGAAAGAGACAAATTTAAGGTCACGTATTATTATTTCTTACTTACATTAGCATTGATTGTATTATATAGTAATTTATGCTTTCTAGTAGTGTCGTAGTATTTGTTAATTTGCTTGTAGATTAATGTATAAGATGAAGTGGAAGCATGCAAAATTTCGTAAATAGTATACAATGCTATGCTTTTCTCTAGCCCACCCAAGATTTCAGGTCAGGAACCGCCACTGATTAACACTTGAATTTTATTTCCAGAACACATTTATTTTAGAACATATTTTTATAATATAATACTAGAACAATCATGAAAGAGATCTTAAATGATTAATTTATTTCAAGGTTTAGTATAGTGAATAATAATTATTGATGAAATGCTAATGTCAGCGTGATAATAAAATACACATTAAGCATTCTTATCTCCAGAATCGTCCAATATATTATAATGACCGATTTGGTATAATAAAACCATCTTCCGCAAAAGAAATGATAAAACAGGTTATTAGTTGAAGACTCCATATAGTTTATTTGCTTTTGTAGTTGTTATTTTGTTACACTTTGAAGTCTTGAAAGTATTTTGAGATATAAGATTATTACTAACACTATATGTAATATTCAATACTGAAGTGAGGGTAAACGGAGGGATTTTGAGAGAGAATACGCAGTGTTCCCTTTGGTAAATCAAAATATTCTATCAGAATAAAATGTTTTCATATACAATAATATTGTGATAAATTTCACTCGCTAAATTTAAAGCATTTCTTAGTTATGATACTTAAAATTTAGTTGAGATTAACACTGTAGAAACATAAAGTTTTTTTAACTACATAATGTCGGCACTGTTCTGGCAGAAATTGGTAAGTAATAAATTGATAGTTTTGAGTAAACAGCAAAAAATCAGCTTTTAGGATAAAGTCTCCAAAATTATTTATTTTAAATATGTAATTAAAAATTCATAGTAAAGATGCATTAATAATAATTTAAAATAAATAGACAAGGACAATTTTCTGCATTTAAACCAGCATTTATAATAAAAATAACGTTTACAAATAATTGGTCGGGCGGGTCCATGACACAGTGGTCAACGTCGTTTTATTGATTTTCTGTTCGAAGGCATGGGGATGTTAGTGATGTCTAAAAATTCCTTCCCCCACCATTCAAATTCTAATATACGGGAGTGTAGCGAGAGTGATTAGCCAATCACTAGTCCTGTCCTAGTTCTATCCTTTCTAACTCTACTCTCTTCAAAAAAACAGAGGTTGAGGAACTGAGTAACAAGCAATTCACGTAGTGTTGAGATAATTTAATTAGGAAGCCATATGCTCCACATTGGGAGCAGACATGGATAAGAAAAATAAACAAAAATAAATTTAATGAAGGTGTAAACAAAAATTGACAATGCTCGCAATGAGCGAAACCGGTCCTGACCTATTAAATAAAGTGGAATAAAGTACAAAAGAATGTTGTGTTTTATTAGTGTATAACTGCACAGTGGCGGACTAAGCACATGGGAGGCCCCAGGCGTAATAACATTTGGAGGTTTCACGGATACAAAAAACGTCAGAAAAATCCAACTAAAATATATAAAACCTGAACCAAAGTATATGTGTTAAATTATATAAGCCTAAAAATCGGAGGCCCCAAGCCGCCACTGTGACTGAATTTATGTGTCGCACATTCTTAGCCTTGTCCGAGTTGAATATGTCTGAAAATGTTCAGGCTTCTATTAAAACACAACACGATAAAGATATTTTATTTTAATGTGATTTTTCGCTGTAAAAATATTATTGACAACACCCCGAGATGGCATGTTGAGTCACTCTCGCACGCAAGCTCGCCAGTATATCATCCTGTTTCTATTTTATAGGCCACTAAAGATTTCATCGTGTCCTTAAATGGATGAAAAAAACCTATCTTGGATTTATAAACGACCGCGCGCTCGTAACAAGTCAATTTTATTGGCTGGCTAAAGCTCCCAGACACCCCATTTCATCCTTAAAGATGTCCTCGTGATAAGATTCTTTTTCCGTTCAACGGTTTTGGACGTAAGTTAACCAAGGATAATTTGTATGTTGATAGCATTGAATGATTGCTAATTGAAAAACAGCGTTGGCAGGACGTATTTTGTATTTGTTAAATATTTTGGTATAATTTGTGAATCGTATTTTCCGGTAAAAAATTATATTGAATGGTCATAATATATCGGCCAGTGTAAATAGTCATAATTTAAATGAAATAATAAAAAAAACTAACCTAACCTAACCCAACTAAAATGGTTATAAAATATTCTGACCGTATAATATTTATATTCTGACCGTTCATATTTTTATTCTGATCAAAAATTGATTTAAATTATGACATTTAATTTGTTCCCTATATTCATATACACAGCTAAATAAGATTGATATAAAGTACATTACGTTAAATTGATTCAAAAATGAGTCTATTAAAATCAAATATACTTCGTTTAAAATTGTACCTTTTGCCCAATTTCTTTAGAATCGGTTGTATTTATCTTTCTTCACAAATTATGACACACAATAATAAATTAAATATTTAGTAGAAATATATGAAAATTATATATTATTTAAAATATATGTATATCTCAATCCCAATCAAAAATAAACATTTCCGATGGATTTGGCTATAATTTTGAATTAATTCATTTTAATTACAGTATTAGTTTGAAAGTGTAGTGCAAAATTTACCGCCATTATATGTTATCAGATAGATATCAGTGGATTGTGAAAACGGCAAGGCGACAAAGTAGCATAATATGTTTTTTATTGTTATATTTGTTGCCCGTTATGATAAAGCTGGTTACAGTATTTAGAACATATTTCATTGAAGAACTGCCGGTACTCGATGAAGTGTTTCTGATGGACATCCTGGTGTCTACTCCTTACCTTATGACCTGGATTTCATTGATGGCACCTTCGCAGGGCTACTATTAAGGACCGAGCGATTGTCACTGTTTTGCGGGTTCGGTAGGGATAATGTCATGTACTTTGATTAAGTTATCAAGACTTGGAATTATAAAACTCATTTTATGTATATAAAAAAACAAATTGCTTTGAACTTATTCATTTTTTAATATCACTACAAATAATGCCAGTTAAAAAATCATACGATTTATATTCGATTAAAATTTGTATGAGTCACTCAAAATCAATTCGAGGAAAAAATATATCACAAACATATTTCAAAGATCTCAAATTAAATTCAAAAACATCATTACTTGACATTAACACTACAAAGACATAAACCCAGACACGCCAGATCGCTAGGGTAAATCTCTTGCCAATTAGAATATAGAAGAAGACAGTAATGATCAAAACCACTTTTGCTCTTGTTTTTCATCTAAAAGTGTGGAAACGTATGACAAAATGTGTTGTATAATAATTAATTTCTTTCCACTAAGACTTGACAGTTAACATCTTAACTTTTCCGGTTCTAAGCTCAAGAAATGCGACCCCAACACCAACATTTTCTTAAATATCTATTTTAATATGGGTGATACAATGTTTATAGTTAAGGTATTCTTATATCATAGTTTTTTGGACCTTTTATAGTTTATATAAATACGCGATAACGCTATCAGGCGATAAGCGCCCGCGATAACGATCGTTCGTAAGATAGCTGAGAACACTCGTCAGTTGTAAATTCATATGTGTGCTGGGATGAGGTCTTTTTTATGCGCAACTTAAAATATGATTATTTATTAAAAAACCACGGATTTTTATAAAAAAAAATGTACGAGGAATGATGCAGAGAGATATTTTAAAGCCTTTAGACTATTTTTATAAGAATGAGGCCAATAATGAGGAAACCACTGGGGTCACAAAATATCCCCATCAGCAGAGACGTATTTTTCTAGTCTCCGAGCCGCGAGAGTTAAAAGTAATTAATCAATCAATTTATTTACTAAAGTTTATTTCTTCGCCTTTTTACATTCTAATTTTCGTTTCAACGTAAAACTTTATACACTAAATAATATTTTCAAATACAAGTTTTTAAACGTTCACTCTATTGGGATTAGGGCATCCAATCCCGGGATCCGGGATCCCGTAATCCCGGGATCCCGTTCAATTTTCTGATCCCGAAATTCCGGGATTGAGATGGCCGCGATCCCGGGATTTCGGGATTGAGAAATTTCTAGCAAATTCTCGAAATTTATACGAAATTGGCAAATCGGGGATTTCAAATTCCTCGGTGAGCTAAAAAAAAAAAAAACGAGTTTCTGTGAGATTCTGGGAAAAAGTATACCAAATTGGAGATTTCAAATTCCTCGGTGAGCTAAAAAAAAAAAAAAACGAGTTTCTGTGAGATTCTGGAAAAAAGTATAGCAAATTGAGGATTTCAAATTCCTCGGTGAGAAAATCTCAATCCCGGGATCCCGGGATCCCGGGATTCAAAATAATTCAATCCCGAAATCCCGGGATTGGAAAAAGGCTTCGGGATTGGATACCCTAATTGGGATGTACATATAACTTATAAGCAAGGCTGAGATAAAACTAACCATGTGTTTTTTGTTGATAACGCTTATAACCAGTATGTGGGCTTGAAAGCGTTCATTACAAGAGAAATTAAATCATTCAAAGTTAAGTCACATACTACAAAACTTGATATCGCATTTCAACTAAGGAGTTATTTTTATTTTATTCAATCACCTGTCGCAAGGTTGGTTCATTAACAACTAAAATACTATACACACAGCGAGTTTTATTTATTGTATGTAAGATGTGCAACGCTCAGGGCTTGTCAGTTTTCAAAAACCCGGTTTCAGAACATGGTTTTTTAGGTAAATTTACGATATTCAATATAATTTTATCATCACCTAGCTCAGTGCTTCCCAAACTTTTTCATGCCACGGACCCCTGAACCTTGAGACCACGCACAAGAAACCACTCACTGCTCAAATCTGTGGGCATTCCTGTGGGCTTATCCTTTTAGCCAGTAATGGCTTTAAACTCGGTGATACATTTATTTATTATATAGACACGAAGCATTCATTTATTAAGCGTAAGTTCAAGTTCATCGGTGCACTTGAACGCCCGAAGATGCCGAAAGGCGAAACCCGAGTCTGTACACTCTGAAACAATCTGTGTGAATGTAGATAATTTGAACGATTCAAATTTAATATTGAATTTCCACCAAGCACCTTCAGGCCAAATTTTTAAATTATCATATGTTTATATTTTGCCACAAAGAATGTTGAAAGAATGAAAATTTTCGCGGATCCCGAACAACCTGCGGACCCCAGATAAGGAAGCCCTGACCTAGCTGACTTATTGATTATGTCAAAAAAAATACCAGGGCTGTCGAGTAGGAGTGTTTGTATTTTGGCTGGAGTCGGAGTCGTGAAAAATGAGCGACTCAAAAATATATTGAATGATGTGTTTTCAAACAAAATAATCCGAAGTGTTGAAATTGCATACTTGGCTGACTAAAGATGATCGGATGAGTCGGAGTCGGAGTTTTACACGACTCCACAGCCCTTAAAAATACGAAAAAAACAGAAACATCTTCTGAAATACCAATGGTAAATATGCTTAATAATATGTTACTTTTTATTAAGACTCTAAAAAAACAGTGAAATTCTTTTAACTTTTCCGGTTCTAAGCTCAAGAAATGCAACCCCAATACCAACATTTTCTTAAATATCTATTTTAATATGGGTGATACAATGTTTATAATTAAGGTATTCTTATATCATAGTTTTTTGGACCTTTGGTAGTTTATATAAGTATGTGATAACGCGATTACGCTATCAGGCGATAAGCACCCGCGATAGCGATCGTCCGTAAGATAGCTGAGAACACTCGTCAGTCGTCAATTCATATGTGTGCTGTAAACCCTGTCTTAAACTATAATAAATAGGCTCGTATTTTTCCGGTCAGAATTTATATTAACTTTTCCGGTTCTAAGCTCAAGAAATGCGACCCCAATACCCACATTTTCTTAAATATCTATTTTAATATGGGTGACACAATGTTTATAATTAAGTTGTTCTTATATCATAGTTTTTTGGACCTTTTGTAATTCATATAAATACGCGATAACGCGATGAGGCGATAAGCGATCGTTCGTAAGATAGCTGGGCTAAACTCATCAGTTGCAATTTCATATGTGTGCTGGGATTACGTCTTTTTTACGCGCAACTTAAGATATGATTATTTATTAAAAAAACACGGATTTTTATAAAAAAAAGTGTATGAGGAATGATGCAGAGAGATATTTTAAAGCCCTTAAACTATTTTTTTTTTGAAATTCATAAGAATAAGGCCAATAATGAGGAAACCACTGGGGTCAAAAAAGACCTCCATCGGCAGAGACGTATTTTTCTAGTCTCCAAGCCGCGAGAGTTATAGCTTAATTGTAGAAAAATAAATATCAAGAAAACTGATAATTCATACGAATAACAAAATATATTTACGAACATTCAACGCCGTATTTAAAATATTCTCTGGTGATAATGCTTTTTTTATAATAGATTTCGTTTGACACTAACTAAAACTTTCAAAAAACCATGCAATTCTCTGAAAGCTTAATTGTGGATACAGAAATATCAAAACACAAATCATTTGAATCAAAAAACTGATATTCATGCAAATTAAAAAATATTTACATTTACAAAAATTCATCACCATATTTTAAATACTCTTTAATGATAATGATTTTTTATAAGATGTTTCATTTGGTAACCGGATAAAACAGAACATCACAAAACGTACAATATATCTTAAGAAAACACTAGTATTGATATGTTTTACAATCAATTAGTAATCTCTATGTCATATTAGATACAATAAATAAAACCGCCGCCTGTGTGGTCGAGTGGTCAACGGTGTTGGCTTCGGCTACAGAGGGCCCGGGTTCAAATCCCGGTACGGACAGTTTTATAAATTGATTTTTAAATCGATTTACGAATTTCTGTTCAAAGGCATGGACGTATGTGATGTCTTGAATTCCCCCATCTCATCTTTCCTATCCTATGAACGGGGCGTATCGACAGCGATTAGCTTACCACTAATCCTGTCCTAACCCTATCCTTCTATCCCTACTCTCTTTGGAAAAAGAGAGGTTGAGCAACTGAGTAACAAGCAGTTCTCGTGGAAACACTTCTGTTGAGATAAACTCCATTAGGAGTCCATATGCTCCACATTGGGAGCGGACATGGTTAAAAAAAAACAGCAATCGTACATATTAATAACACTTTAAATCTGAAATTGTCGTTAATACACTTATATTCGACGATTATAATAGTCACCATTGACTGATAAAGTAAAGCGCACGTTATAACATACTGTTCTGAAATTATTACCTGTATGATATTCAATTAATCTATAATATTTTTCCAATAAATAGTTACGAAGAAAAAGGTATCATTCAACTAAAAATTGAATGTGTTCTGAATTGTCTATGTTCTCATGTTCTATGTTCTCATGTTCATGATCTGTTTATTCATGGAACCGTTTCATTTGACATGTTGACTTTTTTTATTTTGACATAAGATTTGTATTTTACGTAAATATCGGTTTCCCATTTTCCTATTCGTAATTACATATCCTACGCAGCTAGCTGTATTGTTATAAGTTGCGTTTAGTTAATTTTCAGGTAGAAAAAGAGTAAAATTATGTAAAAAATATTTACTAAATCAATTCTTGAAAGTGTCTGTACTGAGTTTCGATCCCGTGGTTACTGTAATCGAAGAACATAGCGTTGACTACTTAGCTAACGGTCTAGTAATGCCAGTCAAATAGCTTTCGACGTGTAATAAAAACGATTGTGTTTTATTGAACGCGTATTACTTGAAATGACATTGAAATATAGTTAACACGGTGAACTAAAATGATAACGTTATGATAAAATACAATATTGTAAGCTCTATATAAATCTGAAATCACGTAAAGATGCAGTGTCGAAGTAAGGCATTATAAGACTACGTAGTGCTTGTTTTACGATAAAACACTTAAACCAGATGCCATAAAATCATCATTTAATACAACATTGTAGGCGATTTCATTATTTTTATTGGATTTTTTGTACGTTGAGAGCTTTTACGACAATGTAAATCATCCATTTTGAATAATACGCGCTGTATTTTTATCAAAATCGTGAATCATTCTGCACATTATAAATTATTTTTGAAAGTATAAATCCATATTTATTGTGGATATTGAAGAATGCAAGTTCGCTAAAAACAGTTATGCTTAACTCGATGGCTGCCACAGACGGGATATGTCGTAAAATTTGTCGTACCTAACACGCAATTACGAGTTAAATCGTCAATAACTAATTAAATTAATAATTGCAAATTAAGGCGGGTGTGATAGGTAATTACGTACTTTTTTCTACGACAACTAAAAGGTTAAAAGAAGCGTCGTTTTTCAAAATCTAGATATTGTACACAGGGACACGATTTCTAACCCAGTGCATTTACCAGAATAGCGATGTCAGTTATCTATTTAAAAATCGATTTATTTCATGGTAATTTAAGTTTGATATTTTCAAAAATTGATTGAGCATAGCCAATGAAAAACATCCATATATGTAATCAAAGATTTAATGACGTACATAAAAGATGATAGTAGATGTACATGACAGAAATATGTAATGTTGGATAATAATTGTATGTAACCTAAATAATTATAATATTAATATATATGAACCCATTAGAGGTGAAGAGAGCCAAGTGGTATTTTAGAAAAAATATTTTTGATACGTTGTACTATTTTACACATCTTAAAGTATCGTAAAAGTGAAGTAACCTCAGTTAATACACATTGCAATTTTTATCTGCGTAAAATAAAAATATGCAATCCACCAAAAGATCAAGTAAAGACGTGATTGTACTTAACAGTTCAAGAAAAAAGTTTTATCATTTTACGAGTTAGGTCACTTCACCTCTTGAGGGCTCATATATGATTTAACGCTGAGGTGAGAAAATAAAGATAAGGATTAATAGACATGGACAAATGCCTTAGTATGGCATCTATTGTAATGGATTTTTAATTTTACTTTTTCTTCCTGGCGCTACAGTCCACGGTTGAATCTTAATGGCCTTGATCAGTTTCTTCCACTCTACTCGGTCCTCCGTTCTCGTACGTCAGTCGCTGACCTCCAGCACTCGCAGATCCTTTGACACCCCATTCATCCAACGAGTCGGTGATCTTCCAACGCTTCATTTTCTCTCAGGAATAGCAAATATAGTCAATTTTGTTGGTTTATATTCATCCGTCCGGCTCAGCGTAGACGATGAATTTGAATTATCTGGCTTACCGTAGAGGTTATAAAGCTCATGATTCTTTCAACGTCTCCGGATACCACCCTCGTAGACAGAAAGGTCTTTCGTTCACACCAGCGGTGGGCTGCCAATACGTTAACAAAGGGCTCGCTTAATCTCAAAGCAAATCTCGGTGTTCTGAGAAAGTAGTGAATTTTTTTATCACTCCTATACAGATATATGCAATACTTAAATAATCAATTGGTTGTAACTTTTTACAATTGTAATTTTATGTATAACGATATGCAATTTACCGTAAACTAATATTTATTTATGCATAAGGTTGACAAATTACAAATTTAAAACTTTTAAAATAAAGAAAATAAAAGTACAATTTAATATTAAAAGCAGCAGAAAAAAAAATAGCAAGGAAGTCAACTGAGTAAGCTCCGACGAACTCTACTCTAATATATTAAAAATAGTATTCGTCGGAACTCACCCACGTCTACGTGGAATATGTCGACATCCGAAGCAATATTGTTGAACACCGTTAAAGCTCTCCCCAGTGGCATCCCCATTGGCAGGTTGGTTCTACACCTTGGGAGAACAAACAATTCATGTTCACGATTTCTCAAAAAATAATTAGGTACATTTAGATTCACATTCTCAAGAATGGAAAAACTCTTGTAATCAATGTAAATGTCGTAAAATGAGCTACTGTGTATACTGAAGCTGTAATAGATAATACACAAGTAAGAAATTGCAGTGAAGTACTAATTTGATCTGAGAATATTGTTTTCTCTAAATGAACAAGAGGCTCTCCGGCCTGAGAAAAAAATAACAAGGGACTCGCGCAAGCCCTTCCGATCTCCCTCCAGCCTACCCCTGGTTCACACACTTGTAACTTATGAGATGAATTATATTCCAGGCATCTAATTCGCACGGCAGAACTGGTCTTTTAAGAATTTTGTCGAGGAGAACTTTTGTGTTTTGTGGTGAAGATTTGAATTGTTTAAGCAGTTCCATTAAAGCGAATTGATTGGTTACTAACAATTCACCTTTTGATTAAATTGCACTATCCTGAAAATTAGCCAGGGATCCAAGATACACAAACTGAATTGTACTTTATTTATTTTCAATTATACCATTATTTCTAAAACATATTCATTAACAACCAACCTGTCTACGATTAAAAATATTAATTTTAAAATTATCTCGATGAATAGATGTTTATAATCGACTATGTCTACATCAGCCGTAGGCATTTTTTTTATGTATATGCATATCAATATTAAATAATGCACAGCACATATAATAAGTATAACAAGTTTAGATTTCTAAGTAAAAATCAAAATAGTTTTTATATTTATTCAAAATTAAAATATAACAGCTTTTTAAAAAAATATAATTGAATTTTAAATTATTGCTGACAAGAATAAAATTATTGAGCAAAGATAATGTTTATATCAAAAATAATTTGGTTGAAAAAATCATGGTAATATAATATATTTTAATATTATTTTTCTTCTAAATTGAAGAATTATCTTCAATATACAACTGGGATATAATATTATATATCGGAAGAGACTTGGCTTAATTTGTGGAATTGTAGATTACTTCATAAATGGCATTTTTCATCAGTCACCATCGGAAAAACTTTTTGTAGTAATCTTGGCTCTTTATGACAAATTATGACTTTTTGACATAGACAATATATTTAATAGCTATATAACATATATCCCATTAAAAAAATATATTTGACAACAATCAAATGAAAATTATATCATATGTATGTATATGTTAAGCCATGTAATATAAAGATGAACGAATGAGCTATTTAATTGAGATAATGATGAGTAAGCTACGTTTGAAGTTTGCATAATCTGTTTCAGCATGGTTCGTGAACTATGTTTGTGCGTCCGTTTTCAACACAGCAGAAGAGTAATGCTCTAGTACGAGTTAATGTGTTCACAAGACTGAATAAATATTATTGAATATTTATTTTACTCGTTTTTTTTGGTGGTTTTATGTAGACTTTACTTAAACATAACTTACACGAAAAAAACCACGCACTACAAACTGGAGATAAGACTTACGTTAAAAAACTCTTAAAAGAGAAATAAACACTGTTTTTTTGCCGTCGAAAGGCTTTGATTAATATAATTGGCTTTCACCTGTCGTTCGATTAAACCTTACGCTTATCTTAAAACATATTTTAATTTATTAGCCTCCGATCTCGTTGAAATGCATTTTTAATTTGAATAAACACGACCCGAGTATTCTTAACCTTACCACCGCGTATGACCGCTATGCATGTCTGAGCGAACATGCCCTCGGCGCGCGTGACACGTATAGATGTCGTGGAAATTTCAAACACTATATAAGAGCTATCTATTGTGTTAAAATTGTATAACTTGGTTGAAAATATTACTAAATGTATATTTTACCAAATTCAATAGATGACATTAGTCAAAAAAGATTCAATATAGGCTAAAGTAATTTATTTCTGGAACACGCCGTGAGCATACGTCACCAATGCAAGATGGCCGCCGTTGATTCATGGCGTTTCTCGTAAGAACTGTGTGCCACGTATTTACAAAATATGCATATACCATTATATTATTTGGGATAAAGTTAATAAGCGATCGAGTGCGGGTGAAATTGGAATTTTTCCGAGAATTTAATATTATAAGCATGGTATGGTGGTGGCGCAGTGTTCTCGATCGCGTGTGGCGGTATTTTGCAATATGGCGCCGTCACGCCGCAATTGTATGAAGAATGATTATTGTTGAATTAAACCGAAAATACAAGAAATATATTGTTTTTTATCATTGAAAAAGTTACTTTGAGTAGCAATGAACATATTTAATTAGTTTAAAAAAATATTACAACCTACATTTATAGTCGAAAACGCGATAACAAAATCCGCAAAAAAACAGCCGCGTACAGGGCATGTTCGCTAAATTTGGTGACGCGGGCAAACGGTTAACATTAAAATCAAGTTATTCATTATTCACAACTGCATGTCAAATGAAAAATTCATTTTACCTACTTGCAGACGTTAGTAGTATCTTTACAACAGTTTCCGTTGATAGCACTGTTAATTAAACACTTTCTGTAATTTATGATTTGAAAACTTAAGTAGTTCTAGCACAAGGTAATAATAATAAGTGGTATATTATCGATGATATATTTTCGATATTTTTTTGCGCATTAAGTGCTAGTATGGATATATTTGGCGAACGGCGTAAATTAAGAAATTAACACTCTTTTGTACTAATTTTTCATTTAGGTATTAGTAAAACGTAGTGTTTTATTTTTTAATGTAATGCGTTTTTTGAAAATGAACATTTAAGAAGTAATATGGCGTTACTAGACATGAAGCTAAACTATCAGTGCCATTAGCAGTAACATAATAATGAAAATAATAATATTATCACTAGAAAGAGTACCATATTATAAAAATCCATTTACTTCTATTAAATATTTTTTTTGGTGGAAAAATCAACAAAAACTTATTTATATTTTCATTTAACAATTTACGGTCTACAGCAAACACTCCCATATTTTTTTCATTTCTGGGATTCAGTAAATTTACAGGATTTGAATATCGGCAAACAAAATTTTTTGAAACCTGCCAACGACCTACAATCTCTCAATCCCGAATACCGAAATTTTTCATGATTTTATGATGAATTTTCAATCCCGAGATTAGAAAAAATGTGAATCCTGTAACCACGGTGTTACAAAAAGGGTACGGGATTGGATGCCCTTGTGGAAAGGCATTACATTAAAAAAGAATAGACATTTATACTAATTCCCACTTTTATTTAATACGATCAGGACCAGTTTCCCGCATAACGAGCATTATCAACTGATTAGAGAATACAATGTTACAGTGTTATTTATACAAGTGCTTAAAAAATAATCCGCGGCCTCCCTTAAAAAATAAAAAAAACATGTTCTGTCACGACCCCCGAAGAAAACCAGAGACCCCTTAGGAGGTCGCGGCTCACAGTTTGGGAGGTACTGATTCATACAAATAAAATGAAATCAATATGGTGTAATAAGCAATTGATATTGAACAGAGTTTGCAAATAACTGTACAGAATGTGAATAAGTGACAGTTAATTGATTAAAATGAAAATATCTGTTTTAGACTAACATAAAATAATAAGTCGTTTTATAATAAGGCCCAGTAATCTGTATTTTTTAGTATTTTTAACATTATCAAGATAAAAAAAAATATGGACGCTCTGCATTTGAATCTCAAAATCAAAAAAACTTGTACTTCTTTTAGTTTAACATTGACGGTGCCTTGCGTCTGATTAAAATTCAATTGATTCATATAATTATTTTCATATGTACATATATTATCAAACATATGGACCATTCTCAAAGCCACGCTGACATTTGGAGTCGATGATTAAAAATGTCCAAATTGAACGTTTGTTTAATTAAGCAATTAATTAAATCGATCGAAAGTGAAAATTAATCTCCGAATTACAAATATGGCCGGTTGATATTTCAAAATGGCTCATTCGGCCGATTACCATCGAAATATTTACGCAAATATAATTTTTATTCTACGATTATAAAGCTACGTTAATTGGAGGAAGCGAAGACCAATTAGAATATACACCGAGTGGGATGTGTCTATTTTGAGTCTCGTTATAACAGATTCGAAAACGTATTAACTTGGACGCCATGATGTCATGGTAATTAATAAGCAAGGGATTTATGCCGTATCAACGAAACCTTGTCTAATTATATATAACTAGCTGTAAGCCCGTTCCTCTCAACGGGGGGAGGGGGTTATTTTTGTTGCATTTTTAAATAGTCAGAAAATTTACTGGCGTGAAAAATAAGTTGCAAACCTAGATATTGAATAAGCCAGAAAATCTAAACGTTATTAATTCTCTCTCTGGATATTTTTAGGAATACACCCAATTCTCTAAAAGAACTAAAATACACCGGAACTGCAAAACAAAAATGCAAATGGCGGATATAATAAAATATATTCATAAAAATCATAATTAAGCTGCCCTGCTGAGCTGCTATATCCAATATCGACAGCCCTGTACTATTCATATTTTATCATTTTTAGAATAATTAAAATGTTTCAAGTATGCCAACAAATATATTTCGTGGAAGAAGAAGAAGACCCCGGGATATATATCGATAGCCCTGCAGTATTTATACTATCTAGTTCCCGGCAAGCGTTACAATGCCACTCAAAGAAAGAAAGTGTTTTAATTGTGTTTTTTGAAGTGCATGTTTTCTTTTTCTGTCTGTTTGACGTTTGCTGCCGATTGTCTATGGTACGACACACGCGCCACCTACTTTAAGTTAATTGTACAATAAACTTCGCGCAAGTGCAAGCATACGTTGTCAAAATGAAATTTACTTTATCCATTGCATTGAACCATGTAAACTCTTCTTTTATGTATATTTAAAATATACTAGCTGTAAGCCCGTTGCCCAGCAACGGGAGATTTTTGCTGCATTGTGTTTGATTTTATTTAGTTTAATTTATTTTATTTTAATTCATTTTATTTAATTTAATTTAATTTAATTTAATTTAAATTTATTTTAATTTATTTTATTTAATTTTATTTTAATTTATTTCAATTTATTTCAATTTATTTTATTTAATTTAATTTAATTTTATTTTATTTCAATTTATTTTATTTTATTTTATTTTAATTTATTTCAATTTATTTTATTTTATTTTATTTTATTTTATTTCATTTTAATTTATTTCAATTTATTTTATTTTATTTTATTTTATTTTATTTTATTTTATTTCAATTTATTTTATTTTATTTTATTTTATTTTATTTTATTTTATTTTATTTTATTTTATTTTATTTTATTTCAATTTATTTTATTTTATTTTATTTTATTTTATTTTATTTTATTTTATTTTAATTTATTTCAATTTATTTTATTTTATTTTATTTTATTTTATTTTATTTTATTTTAATTTATTTTATTTTATTTTATTTCAATTTATTTTATTTTATTTTATTTTATTTTATTTTATTTTATTTCAATTTATTTTATTTTATTTTATTTTATTTTATTTTATTTTATTTCAATTTATTTTATTTTATTTTATTTTATTTTAATTTATTTCAATTTATTTTATTTTATTTTATTTTATTTTATTTTATTTCAATTTATTTTATTTTATTTTATTTTATTTTATTTTATTTTAATTTATTTCAATTTATTTTATTTTATTTTATTTTCTTTTAGTTTATTTTATTTTATTTTATTTTATTTTATTTCAATTTATTTTATTTTATTTTATTTTATTTTATTTTATTTTATTTCATTTCATTATCTATTAATTTGAAAATGTACGCAAACAAAATACATTTCGTAGAAGAAGAAGATGTCTCGAGGACATCATCAGTACGCACACATTTGTGAAAAGTGAAAAGCGAGTGATTATTTTATCGACTTTTAATATATAAATTTAGTATGAATAAAAAAGTGGAGACTGGAAGGTGTGAAATGGACGTCCAAACACTCAGACATACGGACCTTATCGGCTATTAATATATAGATATTTATTTCTTTTGTTAGAATTGATATGGTCTTTGAAAAAATCTTTTTTCAGAACCTTCTTGGCTGGTTCACACACCAACTTCTTGGAAGTGGGGAAAAACAGGAAACTATCATTAAGCCTATTGACTTTATTCATGTAGCATTTTATCACATTGTCAAAATTTTTCAAAATTTTAATTATGTTTTTAATTACTTTCAGTCACCACTTGAAATTTATTATTTTAATCTTGGATGATTTTTTTTATTTATATGTTAGATATGTTAAAGATTTTAATTTTGTGTTATTTTAGAATCGCTTACAATATAATTGGTAATTTCTTTTCAATGTCAATTGTTACACCTTTTCGTTTAAAGTTATTTTTTATTATCAGTTGACAATGCTCGCAATGAGCATAGATTTTATTAGTTTTTGTCCTTAGCCTTAAATTTGAATTCATACTTTATAAGCTTATGACAGCTGGTAATGGCGTCATTAATCACCAAACGAAGCCGCTAGAAATCACCAAATGACTGTTGCTCCAGCCAAAATTCTAGGATGTAATTAAGTTTTGAAGCAGAACATATTTTCATTAACATCTCATTAAGAATTTATTTATCAATATTTAAATTTGATAATAAATAACAACACAATTAATTAAAAATTCCCTAGCTGACAAGTTTACTATTAAAGATGTCAAACTGTAAACCAATTAAAAATTAATACAATATTTCAATACAAAAGATTTTCATTTACATACAGAAAATCGTACATTAAAAGTATTTGTGGGTTACTGATGGATTGACAGATAGACACATACATCATGATAAATACGGTTCAGTAAATTTTCTACAAGCTCGTATCTCAATTTTTGTCAGTTTTGAATTTTTTGACGTAATAAATTCAGAATTTCAATACACACATATTCCTTAATCTTGTATCCTAACAAATCGTTGTCAAAATATAATTTGACAAATAATATAGGAGTTTTACCTACCATTAAAACTCTTATTGTGTTTCCAGCAATGTCCAAGATCCAATATGAGAGAGAGGCTTTTCTCTTCAAGCGATACATCTAATTCCTTACACTGGCAATACCAATCCCTGCTCCCCCCGCTCCTTCTTCTTGACCTAACCTAACAAATCGTTGTCAAAATATAATTTGACAAATAATATAGTCATGTGCTTTAAGCATAATAAGAGGGTGGTATTGTTGTTAAAATATTTGCTTCCTTCCTTATTAACTTAATCAAAAATATTGATAAAAAAAAATTCTGTGGTGTTTGGTAGCGATATAAAACGATAGCGGTGGAATAAAGTACATTTACATGCTTTCTGAAAACTTGTACTTTTTGAGATACGATTTTGTAAAAAGTCACTGACAAAATACTCCTTATTAGGGACATAAAGTATTCCGCACACCGACTTTTAGTCAGTTCAGTATGTCCGCAAATTTCTTTGTGTGGAATATTCTATGCCGGAGAATTATTGTGCGCAAGTATCGCGTGGGGATGTATTTTTTTCGAACGAATCCGTTCATCGATAAATATACACGTATTATATTATATTTTACTTTTGTCTTAGATTTATATTAGTCCAAAAACTAACATTGGTACATTAGACAAGCTGGACGTCCGTGTTGTCTGAATATAGCATACAGTACCGGCGCAAGGTTATTTAGCACCCTAGGCAACGATTATTAGCGTGCCTCTTTTTTTTCTTAATTATGAAAAAATAACTCTGGAACATAGAAATATGTTTTTATATATCCATATCCACTTAAAATGTGAAGCATGTGGTCTCTTAATTGAGTTATCTTAGCAGAAGTTTTTCTGCGTGAACTGTTTGTTTATCAGACGCTCAACCTCTCTTATTCGAATTATATATAATACGAATAATAATTACAGCGAACAAATACAAACGTCAAAATAAAATAAACATTGTTATTAGAGTATATAAAAATAATTTTAATACTCCGTTTAAGCGCCTTCCAATAGTTTGCGCCCTAGGCGGTTACCTATTTCGCCTGTATGATGGCGCCGGCCCTGATAACATACCTAATAAAAAATGCAATATTAGATATAATTGCAATAGTATATTTCTACCAAAATAATTATTTAATTAATATCGCAGACAAGTTACAATATATTTTCCATCTAAAAAAATGTGAAACAAAAAACAAGATAGACCCAGAAAAAGGCTATTTAAAATTTTACGTGTGAACGTTTCGAATCGTAAAGATTACATCCCGCGAAAAGTTTGACAGTTAAAACATCATAATAATATAATATTTCGGTTGCAGAACAAGAATTCTGACATGGGGCCCCACATCCATGAAGATGTTGCGTCGTTAAAAGGTTCCCAGCGGGGCACATCAACCATTTTAGGATCACCATCGCTTTATAATGGGATCACCCATGCGTTTTTTTGTATGTGGGTGAACATGAGTGAAGACATACCTGAAGAAGGTGTAAATATAAAGATTTGGTATTAGCAGCGGGGGGTGATCCATATTTTTGGCAAAGAACGTGGTGTATACAAAATGTAATATTAGTTGTTTATTGTAGGTTAGACATTCATTATGAATACTGAATAATATTTATCAGCTATTGTTAAACTTTTTAAATTAATTTATAGCATATTTACGCTTATGATGTTAACTAGTGGTGTAGTGGTAAATAAATAGGTACCAGGTCGGTCATTGGTTCATTTTAAGTTTTAACAAATCAATCAATAAAAAATGCGCAATTAACTATTTTTCAAATCAACGCTTAGATCCTAGAAAGAGGGGTGGTATTTATTCACGTTACATGCGTACATTTTTTTTTTGTAAAATCCGTCAGGTAGATTAATTTTGAAGATATGTATGTACTTGAAAATTAAGTTGCAAGTCAAAAAGGTTGCAGGGCGACGCCTTGCGTAATTTTTAGGTGCCAGGTGGCCGACCTGGTCCGACCTAGCCCCACTATACCACTGATGTTAACTTTTAATCGTGATAGAATGGTTTTGAAGTTATAAAAATAACAAAAAACACTATTTTACACTTAATATTAGGGCTTCTTTTAAAAAAATGAATATAGTTTCCGTATTTTTTTAATATCTACTAAAATGCATTCTTTTTTGTATTATAATTTGCTGGGAGTTTAGCGTGCTCCGTTTTTTATGACTTTACGACTCCCTGTCCTGATAAGTCTATAATTTAACAAATTATCAGGGCCGGTTATATTTATTTTTAACATTCCTTTAAAAGATTGGCTTTGACGGATAAAATAAGATAGTGCCAGAAAGTCGAAAATTGGGTATTTTCCAAATCGGTAGATTTATACACGCTCTATCGTATTAAAAAAACAAGCTCACTAATATTGAATTTATTTATTTCAATTTTTTTTTATAGAAGCAATACGAACTAAGTCAATTTCGTTTACAGTTATTACTGACAAAAACCTATAAATAACTTAATAAAATCTTTTTACTGTGCAGATTTATTATTTCTACAGCTGATGATTAAACGACTAAACACTTTTGAGCTGTAAACATTTTAGTTAATCAATTATACCTAATTGTCTATTGGCACGTTACATTTCAGTTCTCTTCGTGATATTTGAAAAAGTCGATTATCTTAAAACAAGTTTATTTGACTTAACGTTTTCTGGCAGTATACCGACGATAATTAATTGAATCAATATTATAATAAAAATAAAAAATAAATTAAAGAACTAAAATACAATACTATTTTTGACCTCATTGAAACAAATATTGTTGCGCCGTTTTGAAGATATTTCAGTAGCATAAAATACACACTGATCTTGCAAATATTTACCTGAGTTTTAATAGTACTGCCGAAGAACGTTAACATGACAGTGATATGATAATCATGCGGTAGTCCTCTTGCTAATAAAGCTTTAACATTTTAACACCTGTGAAGTGTGAAATGGGACATTAGTATTTGCATCACAATACCTGCTGGATTACACGTTACATGAGCTGTTCGAACAAACTCTAGTAAATACACATATTATATTATTTTACCAAAGTAATGACAAATTATTACAACTTGAATTAGATTAAAAAACCAGATCTACATTTGTATAATATTTGTGTATTTCAAAAGTGAATTTACTCCACTTCAACCATTTTTAGCTAACGACAATACAGGTGTTGATGAGACATAATCATAGTTTTGTTATTTATTATAAAATATCTAAACACCAAAAGATATTTAATGTTTTTTTAAAAAAGCATTTTATAATTTTTCACTTGGAGTAAGTTAATATTGTTTTTGAAGCTTGGAATAAGTTATATTTAAAACAAAAACACTTTAATATAACACACGAATATAATATAATATATTTAAAAAAACATGTTAACTGTTAATCTGAAAGGACGCCATTCGATATGCGCTTTTTCTATAAGTCAATTTGGAATGAATTACATTTTTAACTAACACAAATTTTGAAGTTAAATTTTCTTAATATTTGTATGCATTAATGTTTTACTATACAAAAATACTTTTTTTTTTTTACATTAATTGATTCTTTTTTGTCAAATGATGGAATAAGTCCACTTTGGAAATACACGCCTCTACCCTGCTGTTATCATTAGTCCTGTGAGTAATTATTCATTAGCTAATCGTTGTACTCAGTGGCGGATTAAACACATGAGAGGCCCTAGGAGTAATAAAATTTGGAGGCCTTGTTTTTCGGATAAGATAAATTAAAAATAAATTTTAATCAGAACAAAAAGTATATTATGGGTTATATGGTATAGGCTATTTTTCAGGCCCCAAGCACACGCTTTATTCGTTTTATGAGAAAACCGCCACTGGTTGTACTTAACTCTAATAAATTACTAGTTTTTACAAGGATCTGGTATAATTTTTAAGTATTTTGGAATTTATACAAAACTGACTATTTCATTTAAATACTGTCAGTTTTGTAAAAAATCCTAACCACACGTAAGTCAACTTTATGTATTTAAATTTTGTTATCTAATTACTGATCAAATAAAAAACTGTCATGTATTGTGTAATAGACAAATATAAGTTTCATGGAATTTTCATATTTTTATGTAATTTTAAAAGCAAAATTTTTATGTTCGTAAATACATACCAATCTAAATATTTTCGTTCAAAGAAGAGAGAACGAGACGATGGATTCTAAAAAAGACTAGTTTATACAAATTTACTTTTATCTTTAATTATAAGTGGTTGAAATCATATTATGAATATTTTCAATGGGTTCGATGGTAACTTTGTGGAAGTTTGTTATAAACATAAATGAAATACTTTTAGGGTGTTTACAGTCAATAAATAGTTGATGAAAAAGTATTATATTAAAAAAAACACAACATTCCATTATACTTCTTCCACTTTTATTTAAAAAGATCAGGACCGGTTTCACTCATAACGAGCACTATTAACTAATCAGAAAATACAATTTTACAGTGCTATTTAAACAAAACGAAATGAAATGAACAATTGACATGGAAAAGAATTTACAAATTACAGTACAAAATATAAATAAGTGACACTAAATTGAATTAAATTTTAATGTTTAATACCTCTAAAATGTGATTTCAAAATCAAAATATTGGCTCACTTCACCTCTACGTTCTTATATTATAGGCGTTAGGCATAGTGTCTATGCTCATTATAGTCTCAAGATGGTAGATTTTTAGACCAAATCACTATACGTAGACAAAATAATACAGTTATAACATTTAAAAAAATTAAGCCTAATGGAATTTGAATGGCACTAATTAAAGAATGAAAAATATTTTCCAAAGAAGAGAGTGACCATAAATTAGATATATTAAATATATTCTTAGGTTACTTTGACAGAAGTAAGATTTATTTGTCCCACACAATAAATTATGCATCTTTATAATTGAAAAAATAAACAAGAATAACGATCCTAAGATACTGTGAAAAGGTTATCAATTTTGAATATCTATATTAATTATTGATCATTTCGACGAAAATATTTTCCAAGCCCGAGCACAAAATCCTACAACCAAATATTTGACTAATTAAATGGAAGGCAGCGGGATACAAATTTTAAATAAACTGTCAAGAAAAAACCATAATTCAAATGTTTTGAAACAGGTTTTTAGTGTCCAAATATGTTCCTTCTTATTTCAGAAATCATTCGGAATTGGATGATTTTGTTTTGGTATGTGTTTCAACAGCCGAGTTCAGTATTATTTTATGACTTAACAAGAAAAAAATGGTCAAGATAAATTATATTGTATTTTATATCCTTTTTGCTGTATTAATTCACGACCGATCACTTTTAGGAATACTGCTTAACATTAGATTAGGTTTATTCAGCTCACTTATAACTATCCTAGCCTTGATGTTTATACCAGAACCATTTTAGCGACTTTCTTCATATTTTTCCTCCACTACCGTTTTTATAATCTGTACTGTGGAGTTTTAAATAAATAAGACAACTCCGACACCGACCATAGCTTAAAAGACGATTTTTAAGCTTTAGTAGCATGCATTAGCGCTTTTTTTGACACTAGTAATTTGAGTACACATTTTTTTAGAAGGATTACTCCAATTAAAACAATCTGACTCCACAATCCTTATTATAAAACACTATCTAAGGATTTTAAAACTGGTATTACCGAATTGGGACTTCGGTTATTCAGGGTTTTTATAATGCTGTAATACCTTCTCCTAAAATGCAAACATTACAATATAATTACTGTAAAATTATTCAATGACTGTTCATCCAAAAAACGTTGAATCGTAATGGATTTTTTTGCAGCTGGATTTATTTGCGCGAATTAAAAAGAAATGGTCCCCAATACTGCAAGAACATCTTGGATTTGAGTTAATTTGACAGGAAAGACGAAAATCGATATAACTGCAAAGAACTTTTTACTTAAGCTTGGTATTGTAAACATTAATTAATGCGTTCTGCGTGAAAATAAAGACATGTGTAAGTAAAAAATGTGCTAATGATATACGAGATCAAAACAAATAAAAAAAGTACTTTTACAATAAAATGAGTTACATGCTCTTACAATGTTGGCGACGATATGTTGATATAAACTCCATTATAAGTCCATAGGCTTACACTGGAAGAGGAAATCGTTAAAAAGTATTAATTAAATTTAATATTAATACTTATCTATATATTTTTCAATATTTTTATATTCATTTTTATTGTTTAGTCTAGGTCAGTCGTGGGAAACCTGCGGCTTTCTGGCTACTCTAGTGCGGCCTTTTGTCTGTTCTGAGAATTCTGCATTTTTTTGTAAATTCGTAAATTCCTGAGATTTTGGATGTCAAAATCCTTGGACGACCTAAAAAAAGGTCCCACGCTGGTTGTTTTGGGAAATTCGCAAAATTCTGGGCTTTACAAATTGGCATGAAATTGTTTCTGGTCAAAGATTCCCTACTCAATTTCCTGTCAATGTTTACTGCGGCTTTATGTTGAATCAGATAAATTAATGTGGCCTTTAGAGAGAAAAAGGTTCCCAGCCCCTGGTCTAAGTTGTTCAGAGAATTTAGTAAATATTAATATGATTGAGACAGAAACACAAATTATAGTAGTCTTAGAGCAGGGGTTCTGAACCCCGTGCCCGCGGGCACTCAAATATAATTTTAAAAAATCATTATATTTTTTAATAAAATTATTTTTAATAGATTTATTGAATTCACAAAAATTATATCATATCCATGTTATTTTAAAGCAGCTAAGGGAACAATAATAAAATTAATACATAAATATATACTACTTTTTAATACTATGTATGTAAATCTGTTTTTTTTTAAATCCGGCTTGCGCCCGCCACTTTTCTCCTAAATCTCAAGTGCGCCCGTCACCGCAATAGGTTAAGAACCCCTGTCTTAGAGAATAAGAACTAAACTTTCACAATGATATTTTGTATAATCCAGTAAAGAACACTTTTAATTATCCAATATATACCTCGTTTGAATAAACTATATAGGGCCAGTTGAAAGAATTCCCAAAGAGAAAACCGACCAATGTGTGAAAGGCAATCTAGAATAAATTTGTTGTTATCATTTTAATGTTGTGGCCAACAGGTACACACGAAGTGTCAACGCTTAACAACGAATGTCAATTAGTGCGCCGTTTCAATATTGACAGTCGATAACGACGCAACGCGGGAAAAGGTGTGTCCCGGGTTCGAATCTCTCCGAGGCGGTGCGACGTCGTTACAGATTATAGAAAAACCGTCAATGAATGGGAACGTAGAACTTCGTTATCTTAATGTTCTAAATCCAGTACAAATATCAATAATAATTATTTTTCTCACCTGCCTTAGTACCTATTTGTACTTATCTAGCAATACAGTCATTTCCTACGTCATTTGTATTCATTTGTTCTCAATTCGAATCCTTGAATTTTCGATGTCAAATTTGAAATAATGACGTATTCTTTTTCCAATAAAATTGAATACATTGAATTTTAAATTGAATTTGGAACAATTTACCGGAATGTTTATTCCTTTACTTTTATCTTTTAATCCACTTTTTTTAAATTAATAAGTGAGGATATCTTTACAGATGGCTTTGTTTTTGTCGGATAGCATCGTAATGATAAAAGTCTTTATATTTAATAAAATAAAATTAAAAAATCACAGAAATGGAATTGTGTTATACGGTGAAAATATCGTAGTGTAAAGCAGCGTTTGTCAACCTTTCTGACATCACGGACTACTTTACTCACAATTTGAATCGGGAGAACCACTGAGATGATTTTTTAAAAAGAAATTAATATCCAAACAATAATATATATATTTATATTATAAATGTTTTATTCCGTTCATATAAATAACCTTAGTATTATGAAATGGTAATTACGGTTTTATATTCATCAATAAATAATTTGTGTATAATTTACAGCCGCTTGTTCAAAATATTTCAACGGACTGGACCACTAAAATTTGATACTAAACCACCGTTTGGCGACCGCTGCTGTTAAATGTGTTGTAGGAAAAGTCGAAATTCCATTAAATTCACTAAAACCCAGTTGTGTGTGAGCCCATGAGAAGTGAAATGAGCCAAGTGGTATTTTAAAGAAAAAAAAATGGTTAGATGCGTTACAGTATTCTTAGATGTCGTAAGCATCGTAAAAGTGAAGTAAGCTCAGAAAATACATTCTAGAACACGGGTTCCCAACTTGGGGGTCGCGAGGGGTTTTCAGGGGGTCGCCAACTTTTTTCGATTTTGGATTTGAACAACAAAATAACGAAAAAGTGTACCAAATCGAGGATTTCAAATTCCTCGGGGGGTCGCTTAGTCACATGGCTTTTAAAAAAGGGGTCGCCACCCGTTAAAGGTTGGGAACCTATGTTCTAGAATATTGTTTTCTCCTTAAAATACAAATATCAAACCCACAAAAACACTAAATGAAGACGTGATTGTACTTAAAAGTCCAAAAGTTTTAACATTTTACTACCTAACTCTCATATTACCCATCTACATAATACACCATTGTAAATTACAATAATGATGAAAATGAAGATATAAAATATACATATTATATAGAAATAAATATCAATCATATCTTGAGTAAGTACAGTCAATAAATCCGAGGTCAAATTTAAACATCAGTCTTGTTGTGTATAAAAATAATGACTCTCGAGTACAAGAGTTGTACAATCCCATGTCCACCACGAATCATAAACCTGCCAATTGACATTTTTAATGTTTTAATTCAACTGACTCCGCCCTCCGATTCGATTCGATCCAAGAATGCACTCTTATTAAAGATTCGAAATGGATGCCGATAATGCGTGTTCAAAAATGTCCGTACTTGCAATAATAGCAATACGTATTGGTCGATTCGAAATTGATACGTCATGTCAAATTTAAAAAATGGAACGAGTTTCATTTATTTTGAAATCAACTTGCCATTTTGTAATTTTTGTAAATTACTAACGGACTATATTAATTAAAAGAAACAGTAAAGATATTAGAAGTTAAACATGCTTGACATATCACAGAACGAGTTCATTTTAAAGTTATACATTGTGTTTAATATACATTTTTTTCTTTCTTTACTGACATTGAATTCCATTTAAAACATGAAGGAGTTTTCGGGTGTACTTAAGTGAAAAGCAATCTGGAAGATGTATTCTTTGATGTATAGTTTATCAAACAGTTGTTATGAGTTATGATTAAAATCTTATATTTAAAAAAAACATCGCCAATATTCAAAATTGCAGAATGAGTACAAAATGTATAGAAGTAAATCTCGGACCTTAGCCATATCATCAATCACTTATTTATATGATACGGTAGTTCTTTCAACGATACATGAACTCACTGAAATGTCCGTTACGACATACTAAATGAATTCTGTATTTTTTTTAAAAAATATTTTGATATGAAGCATAAGAGTATTTCCGTTTATATTTACGATGGATTCGGCGGTAACTTGGTAAAAGTTCATTTTTAGTGCCTATACATTTAAAATTTGATATATTTTTTCTCCAGTTGTTCTGTTACAATCTGTGACACGTGTTTCGCCTTATAAAGAATCATCATCACATATAATCTCAGATGGATTTATTTAGAATCATTTTTTAAGTTATTTGTTAACCTTGAGATATTCTGTCTGAAGATGCTTTTGAAAAAGGCGAAACACGTTTCACAATTTGTAACAGTTTGTAACAGGTGGAGTAACAAAGTTATCAAATGTTATTTTGTATTTCCCTTAACTTGACGAAAAGAAATGTTGGAAATTAATGCAAATAACCAAAAAATCAGCGATGCAGAACATTTTAACTTAAAGCTTTATTAATTTGGTACACGAAAAAAACGAATCTTAATGATTACTTTCTACCATTTTCGTAACCCTTAACGAAAAAGATTAGATGAGTGATATTAAAAATGGTATCTCCGATATTCTTCTGTATTTTTTTCGTAACAAAAACTTCCGCATGCAATGTAGAGCATTTTAAATACCCTTAATGAGGATTTTTTTAACAGATATTGTTCCATGAGAACTTATTATTAACCAGTCGCTCAATTCTCTTTCTTGAAGAGAGTGTGGATATGGATCACTGTTGCTATGTCAAATTTTCTAGAATTGGATCTGTGGTTGATATTTATACATCAGATACATCCATGCTTTCCTAAATCAATTGAAGAATCCAACAAAAACTCGGCAATATACCAGAACATATCGACTGTGGAAAAGAAAAAGGACGTAACCCACACATTTCAAATTTTACAGCAGACGCAAAAAACGTGTTTTGATGATTTTGGATCATATGCAAATTGTGAATTATACACAAACTTGAAATGCACGGAGACTTCTAAATTGGTGTTTAATTGACACAATCTAATATTGATTAAAGAAATTGTCTGGGAAAAACCTTTATTTCAGTCTTTTTTCTTAGTTTTAACTTTTAACAAGGTCATCTTTTTCAAAATTAAAAACAAATTTAGATACTAATTCGGCATTTGCAGCTTGCATCCTTTTAACCCTCCAGAGACGAGAGCTTTTTTCCGATAAAAAAAATATTTTCTAAGCCATATTGAAGTCACGGATTACTTTTATTCCTATCCAAAATTTAAAAAAAAAAAAACGCAAAGTCGTTGTATAGAAACCCCGCATGACTATATGGTCATGCTCATCCTTTTATTACCGTGTAATATTGAGTACGGACAGTAGTAAGGACAAAAGTGACCGTATGGGCTTGCAAACATTCGGGGTTGAAATATAGCTAAACGTGATTTTTTTAAAAATATTTACAATTTGACCTCTTTAGATCAACATAATTTCAAAACAAATATATTAGCAAAATAACTGTAAATAATTTTATGTTTTTATAAAAAAATATCTAACAGTTTCAAAAAGTAAATTAAAAAAAACGGAAATTCAAAAAATCACATGTGCTTTGGGAGACCGTTCCTGTTCCCACGGCTGATGACTTACTGTAGTCCGTACCCTTCTTAACCAAATATGAGCGAAAGCAACGATATTCAGGTAGAAAAAGTATGAATAGTGGGATCAATAGACAACGGTGTTTTGTGTGACCATATGGTGACGCTCGTCCTTGGAGGTTTAATATAACGTGTATTAGATTTGATGTATTGTGATTATCGAAAAAAGCTGTTTTGCAAAAAATGTGGGTTACGTCCTTTTTTCTTTCCACAGTCGAATAATATCACAAATCACAATATTATCTGCAAAGCAATAAATTATTTCCTAGAAGTTGACAGCTGAAAGCAATTATATCCTTGTGCTGGTTGTTATGCTTCAATATAAAGTAAATATATATTTACGTCTGTAAAAATCTAAAAAATATATTTTACAGGTATGTAATCGTTACAAAATCCATTGTCAATATAAAGAGAAAGCAGTATCAATCACAGATATGAAACACTATGATGATTTTTTAAACAATAATTTATCCTCTATGTAGTAACGTGTCGACGTACATTATTAAACATAATTAAGGTTATAAATTACCTCAAAAGTTTCACCAAATTGCGATACTATCGATCAAATTTCGAACCACACTGTTCCTTTATACGAGCTATGCTTTTTTGTGAAAACACAACCACTAATTTGTCAAATCAAATTACTAAGTGCTGGCATATATATTTAAAATAATAACAGGTGTCCGAAACAAAGCACTGCGGCCATATATGTGATACGAAATATATATTATATTCGGAGATAACATATTATAATATGAAACGCATAGCAAGATAAACACCCTCATTAGTAATAAAGCGATCACGAGACCTCCCGGAAAGCGAGGTTAAATATATCTGACATTAACTCGTTCGCGCTATGAATGCAAAAATGAATAAATATATTTTTAATTAAAAATATATATTTTTTAAAAATTTTCTTACATATCAACTGTGGGAACGGAATAAAACGTAACATACACATAACAAATTTTAAAACACACAAGAAAACGTTTTATGATGATTTTGGGCCAAAGGTTAATTATGAAATATACACTTTACTTGAATTGCACGGTGAATGATAAACTGTTTTTTTTATTGACTTAGCCTAATATTAATTTCATAGCTTTTTAAGCCCCTTTTCCTGGTCACAATTTTCACAGGCCCTTCTTTTTTTATATTTAAACTCTAAATTTCTACACTAGTTCGGCATTTTCAGCTTAAAACCTTTTGATAGAACGTGTATCAAGTTGTATACATTACGATTAAGGAAAAAAGGCTGTTTTGGAAAAACTGTGGGTTACGTACTTTTTTCTTTCAAAAGTCGTTATATAATTCTTTGTTGCATAATATCCGATGGAAAATCAATACAATGAATTAAACAGTTATAGTATAACAGGTCTTATGGAGCAGCGGTTAGCGTTGTGGGCTTTCGTGCCAGAACTCACGGGTTTGAGTCCCAGGGCGAACAGCATTTCTTCAATCGGTGAATCGATTTCCGTTCGAAGTGTTTGTGATGTCTAAAATTACTCTCCTACCCTTTCCGATCCTCTAATAACCGGTAGTCAAGATCGATTAGTTAAGACAATAAAAGGCATCCTGCAACTATAAATTCAAATTATATATTATCTATAATGTATTACTGTATTATTAATTAAAAAGCACTTCGATATGAGAAAGAACGGCACTATGAGTCAATGCTTTATTTATGTAATGCTTAAAATAAAACTAATACTTGAAGTATGTAATATTGTAGTTGGACTAGATTCCAATGCCTTCTGAGTTTTTTGTGAATTTTTGAGCTATATTTAATATTTTTGATTATATTAGCCTTATCTCTTCCCTCTAAAATTATTGGAATTGCAACCAATAACTAAAAAAATGGAATTTCCTCCTCACATTAACTGAAAAGAAATCTTAAATGATGAGCTAAAAATTCAACTGGACGCGAAGATGTTGAAAAGAACATATTTTAAATTTTCAGTCAATATTATAGCCACAGCAAAAAAATAATTTAAAAAATGCACGAATATATTGAGTCGTAAAACTATCTTTTCGTAAAATTTGAAATAAAAAATATCTTCACAAAACCCTTAACACAGAATTCTTCCAATTTTTCACGCCCTAACGCATCTCGATCTCGAGCTTTTGTAAATGATCAATTTACGAGCTTTTAAAATGGCGTGGAAATGAAAAGGCAAATTTATAATTATGTTCACCTGGCATCACTGTAATAAAAAAAATAGCGAATATAAATATTTTAAGCGGTAATTTTTTAAGAACTTTTTTTGACAGCTGAAATACATTTTGGAGATTTTACCAGGGCTAAAAATATATAATATACATGTATTCTTTGTGTATTTTTAATATCTACATAAATATGCTACTTTTTGTAGTTTTATTTAATTTTAAAAAGGAGTCTTAATCACCCGTTTTTAATGACTCCGACTCTTTCCAAAACACCATGACTTTTTCTCCGACTCCACAGCCTTTGATTTGACTATAGAGCAGTATTTTCTCTTTCTGAAACACTTGTAGGCGCTTAAAGAATAAGCTTTATATTTTAAGCGTGTTGACTTAAGATGATGGTGATGAATTACATGTGAGTAAATATATATATATATTTCATACAATGATGCAATCAGCCAGCTCTGATAATGCTTGTGAGACCAGCGCGTATATTTATTCGCGACAGTGATAACGAGTTCATCTTCATTTAAATTAGTCATCAATAAATTTTACTAGATTTATATAATAAACATTAACGACAGTGTAATTGTTCGGGGGAGAGCTGCGTTTTATTTTTTTAATGTGTAAAAAGGGATAGTGGCGATGACTATGGGAATAAGGTAAATAAATAATAAACACTTAGCAAAAGACTCAAAATATTTCTGTCTATATATCATGTCCACACTGCATTAACTAGGAAGTCCCACTGCAATTGAAAGCCCGAAGGCCCCGCCCCCTCTTTCTCAAGAGTAACCGTTTCATGTTTTCTTCTGATTTGTATGTAGCGAATTTGTTTCCAAAATACGTTTAAAAAGTTTACGAATGACTATTATGAAATTAAGGTGTGCTTGAATACACGCGTTTCATAATTTTATTTATCAAATATTGTTCAGTATTTAACAATAATTAAAAAATACTACAATGTTTTATGTTATAATGTTTGTTTGTTGAAACTGGACGGTTCTGATTAGAAACTCCTACAAACTCTCACCATAGTAAATCACTGTTGCACCTGCACTTCCATTCATTTTTTTTAAATATAAACTATAAGATTTTAAATATTTTACGCAAGGAAACTTGTGCTATTAAAGATATTGATAAAATGTTTTGGGACATCAATTTGATGCAACAAGAACGTCAGAAAAAAAACCTACTTGCCTTAATCTTTAATTTTGTTTGATATAATTTCTTATGATTATGATTATGTGAGGTAATTTTTAATCCATTATAATTGATAGATTGAATTTTCAGTATTATAAATCAATATATATACAGCTTTTCCATAAACAATTATTTTTTAATTTTAATAGTAAGTTCGATTGGAACTTTGGATACTTTTTATTACAAGGCAGCGCTGTGATAAAATATTTTATCGACTTGGTCAGAAAGGTGCAAAAAAAAATACATACACTTGTCGGTATACTAACATAAAGTGTTAAATCATTAACCGACTGTTTTAGATTATATATTTTAACACGCTGCTTCTTCTGAAAATACAAGTTCAGTCATATTTTGTGTATTTTTACATAATTTGAACATAATATATATTACTTCAATTTTGTTCAAAATTATTTTTGGCAAAAAAAACTATAAATAAATTAACGTTTCTGAATCTATCGATCAAATATGTTAATCAGTATCGAATTTTATGAAGTGCTTGGAACGATAAGTTATAGATATCGACTGTGGAAAGGAAAAAGGACGTAACCCACATATATCAAATTTTACAGGAGGCGCTAAAAACGTGTTTTGATGATTTTGTGACATATGCAAATTATGAATCATACACAACCTTGAGTCCACGGATACTTTTAAACTGGTGTTTAATTGACATAACCTAATATTAATTAAAGAAATTGTCTCAGAAAAACCTTTATTTCATTTTTTTTCTTGGTTTTATTTTTTTACAATGTCATCTTTTTCAAACATAAAAGCTAAATTTAGATACTTATTCGGCAATTTCAGCTTCCATCCTTTTGATAGAATGTGTGTCAAGTTGTATACATTGTGATTATCGAAAAAAAGCTGTTTTGGAAAATTGAGGGTAACGTCGTTTTTCCTTTCCACAGTCGATATAGTCAGTGATGTGCTGCTAAAATTCTATCAACTGGCTCGCACTTTGGTTTGCACCAACCCCTAATTTTTTACATTTTTTTTAAATAAAAAAAAATCATACATAAAACGCCCGCATGTTTTTGCTTTATTAATGTCGGATCAAGTATTATGATCGTGTACATATTCGATCTCGGAATTTCGATACTTAAATATAAAACCGTATTTTAAGGACCAGCTTTCAGAACCAAAATTATTTCAGCAACAACAGGCTTGACAGAGCTGGTGCGAACCCATAGCTGCATACAGTACATAAATAAAGATGTGAAAATTTCATGTATATAAAAAAATGTCGATTATCTCGAAACAAGGTTTTTTGATTTATTACCTTCTGCCAATATACTGAAGTATTGTAAAAGATGTAACTAACACCAGTACGGAACTGTTTTGTTAGCAATTTTAAACAAACTCAAGCCAACTTTCAACTGCGCTTTGGAATGACAGCGATAAATCGGTACCAATCAAACAATTCTGTCCGGTAGCACAGCTCTGTCCATTCTCCTTCCCTGCATTCAGATATAATTGCAGGTAATTAACATGTTAGCCGCGAGATGGCGGCAGTAGCAATCAGCGAAAACGCCCGCATAACGTTGCTTCAGACGTCGGATCGATTACTGCCCGAGGCATTCAGAAAAATAATTCTACCTCCTGTAACAACTGTTGAAGTCCAAAGAAAATGAATAGTTTTCAATTAATTTGACACTACGTTAATAAGTGACTCTTAAGTCTTAGTGGATGAAATAGCATATCTTCCCACACGACTTGCAGTCATGTTTAATTTCCTGGACTATAATTAACGGCAATTCTACATTTCGATATCACATTACATTCAGATTGGTTTGTTGAAAACGTCAAATCATAGTTACGCAAAAATATGTTATTTATTTTTTAAAACATGTCTGCTCCTAATGCGGGGCATATGAACTTTCTTTTTTGAAGATAGTAGAGTAGTAGGATATAGCTAGTAGGACACTCTCGTAAGTCGCATTGCCTCATTTTTATTAATAGGTGGTGGAGATAAATTGAGTTTGATTTTGTAAGGAATTCGAAGATTAGGGAACAAACAAGATATCGCCGTGCCACGTCAGTGGTTATGGAGAGACGATGGAACTGGCTGGGTCTCGTGCTGCGGATGCTTCTTCTTTCGACCAGCGGGTACTATCAATCCGTCGGGTACTATCTATAGGATGTACTCGTCGGAGCTGAGGGATGCTAGCATGTCATAGGAGGAAGCAAATCAATAACGGGAGACAGGGAAAATGGAAGTGCCATGTGGTGGCCATATGATCCACATAGTAAGCGAATATAGTCAAAGAAGAAGAAGTAAATAAATTTTATTCCTCACAGACATCCATGTCTTCGAACAAAATTAATAAGCCGACTAAACATCTGTCCGTACTGGGGCTCGAGCCCGTGAGCTCCACTTGCCTACGTGTCCGAATTTATTGTTATATAATGAATTGAAAAACATCATCGACTATTTTATCTAAGACGTGGATGTTTTTTTATGTCAGAATTTTTTTTCGTAGCCTTACAATCTTTAAATAACGTGGTGCGGTGACAGCGATTAGCTTACCTTTGGTCTTATTCTATCCTTATCCTTTCTATCTCTTTACTCTCTTTAAAAAAATGGTTGAGCAGTTTTCATAAAACATCTTATGTTATATATACATTAGGAGCGGAGTTGGATTTAAAAAATTCTCGTATTTTTCTGGTCAGAATTTAAAAAAACATTGGTCAGAATTTATATTAAGTGGTCATAATATATCGGTCAGAATAAATAGTCTTAATTTAAATAATATTAAACAAAAACCTAACCTAACCTAACCTACTAACCAAAATTGTTATTAAAAATTCTGACCGTATAATATTTTTATTCTGACCAAAAGTTGATTTAAATTCTGACCATGTAATTTGTTTCTTTTGATAAATAAATATAAAAACCAAACTGAATACTATGGCCGAGGTGCCAAGTCCGTTGACACATTTATGAGGGCTAACCAGAATCTTTTACATATATATATATATTTTTAAAACATAAGTTTTTCTTTTGAAAAAGACGTTTTGAAGTATCCTTAAAACGAAATGATTTGAATGTTACTGATTTAGCATACAACCAAAAGTTAGGGAGGAAAAAAATATCCGCGTGCTAGTGTAATTAACGAAACCTCGACAAGAAAAAATATTACGCTGCGAACATTCTTTCTGCAGCGAAGATTTTTAACAAGACATCAATTTTAATGGGTCTATATATTGTTTTTAAGAAGACCTTTGCGTAAGTGGAATGCAACAACATCTTTCCATCATTCAATTAAAATTTCCATATTTTTTTAACTCATTTTTATTTTATGTTTAAGACGAAGCCAGCATAACATTAAGAGTATATTCAACGTTGGAACCAATAAAAGTATTAGCTTAACAATACTAATTTTACTTTTTTCATTATTTATGAGTCGCCCATTTCCAAAATTTACCTTTCCCATTTTCTTTTTTAGACATACATACCTACAAAATAATGTATAGGGAACCGTTATATTAAAATAAAAATCATATTTTCTTGAATCAAATTGAAGAATATATTATCTATTTTAATGTGGTTCACTAAAATATGGTTATTTTTCAATTGAAGAAGATTTTCAACACGTTGTTTTGCAAGTGTTTCCAAAATAATGAAAATGGACCCGGTTAATTTTGGAAATAGGCGACTCATAAAAATATTTGACAATCTTTTTCCTTACAATCATTCGGGTAAATATCTTAGCTAGACATGAAAGATGCCTTAGTTCACAAAAGTACTTTTTATAATAGAATGGTGTTGGGTTCATAGATGCAGTTGAAAACGTTGTTGGATTCCATGACGGATCTTACAGGTTCAAGTCCCAGTATAAAAAGCCCTTTAATGTAAAAAGTATAAGAAATTAATGTATGAAAATTCCTTCCCACCATTCAAATCATAAAATAACGGAGCGAAACGAGAGCGTATTAGTTAAACACTAGTCTTAGCCATTTCTTTTTTCTCTTTTTTACTTTCTCAAAAAAAAGAAGTTGAATATCGAAGTAGTTTTCAATACCTTGAAAATTTTGTTCCCTGGCAAATTCAAAATTTTACCCAGGAATTTACGGATTTCCAAATATAAAAAGACGCGAGTCCTTTTTTTTAGCTCTTTAAGCAATTCAGACAATTTCAAACAATTTTTTGACGCTACCCGATTTTAAGAACCTGGGAGTTAAACCCAAAACTGTGCTGTGGCTACCCTACAATTATTTTGCTGTGTATAATTTTATGAGTGATGACAAATCCATCACTTCCACAAAACACCGCACATGGCTCACATATTAAACGTATTGACAGTCCGCCGCTGGCCATATACATACACTGAATACTTGTGAATTATTTTTACGAGTATTATTGAATAAACTGAGATGTTTATTGTGATCTCACATCCATCTGGATTATTATCAATAACATTAATGTATATATGTATTTTTCTCTCTTCACGAATCCTAATTATCACAGAATCTTTAGCACTAATCAGCCCTTTACGGTTTAACCGCTTCAGTACCGTAAGGACACTGGTGGCCGCTACATACGAACGGCGTGAATACTTTAATGCCACTGAAGACCACTAATGTAACTTAAAAATAATTAACTGTTTATATCATTTTATAAGTAAACTTTTAATATTCATAAAATCAGTCCTATTTTTTAAAACTATTCAAAAATTATTAAAAATATGCGGTAGGTATGTGAGTGCATGTTTTTTAGCTTAAAACATCGCGGTACTGAAAAGGTTAAGGGTACAATTATTTTAATTATACAACAGGTATTCATTTAGACTTTAAATAAAACAGATTAAGTCAAAAGACCTCCCAATATATTTTATCATTTAAGTGTCATTTGCATCCATTGCTGGCATAATGGCAGTGGTGATTAATTGCACGCAATATTTCATGTAAGTGCGAAGTAATGAAGTTTCTCGCAATTTACTTCATAGATCATCGCACCATTTACGAACATGGAAATGTCGTGCAGAGTTCTATGAAAAATTTGAGCACGAAGATACGACCGAGGGATTTATGTTGAAAAATTTACTACAGCGCACCTGCCATTAGGCTTCCAATTTATTACTCTCTTTGGTTGACTTCCTTGTGTATTGTATGTAGTGGCGGTCGCTTAATGTGGCATTGGATCAATAACCAAACCCAACAACGTTGACCACTCGACCACACAGGTGGCATGTATTTATTGTCTAAAATAAAATAAAATGTTCTAAAATATTTATTATAGACAATAAATACATGAAGAATTTAAAATAAGTGAATGGTATAAATGTTATATTTGAATATTATTTCATGAAATATAACCGCCCCTGCATATACAAGGGGTGCATTGATCCAATTCCACATTGACCAGCTGCCACTGTGTAGATGTATTTATGCGCATGTGTGTGTACATGTATGGAGATAGTATGTGGGGAGGTATATATAATATTTTATAAGGTGATTTACAAATTAATGCATATGGTGTTCCCGTGAACTGGTTTCACTACGGATTGCTCACTTTTGTAGCGATCACGTCGTTCCGTCAGATACAACTGTAAAGGAATGAAAATAACTAAAACATTAGCAATGAAAGAGACTCGAAGAACTTTGACGCTAACTTGCCCTCGTACTTAAACCTCCATACATTTTATATAAATAAAATCTTTGTTATTATTTATGTTACTTTTACTTGAAACGGTTGTATTCACACGACATAAAAGTTTACTGATGAATTTGAACTGACTTAAACCCGTGCACTTGAACGCCTAAAGGTATCGAAAGACAAAACATGAGTCGCTAGTGACAAAACGTGATAGTGTACAAAATTTGCACAGTTAAAATTTAATATTAAAATCCTACCAACCAATCAGTCACAATCTTAGCCCAGATACGCCCTAGAGATTTTATTAATCTGTAATATAATTTCAAACAATTTCATTTTACAGACAGAAGAATGACATGAACTCATTATATACGTCAGTTTTTTTACATATGATTATTGGATGAATCAATAGTACCATCAATCACGCAATACAAAAAAATTATAGCACTACAAATTTATGTTATTTTCAAAAGTATGCACCTAATTCTACTGTCATACATGTAAGACAGTGGGCATATCTAGGTTAACTTAGACTTTTAATACATCATACATCTCGGTTTCCTAAAACATATTGTTATCAAGTTATTTTTATTTCTGAGTATTTTTCATTAAATATTTTACAACACAAAATATAATAGACGCATTTACACATAAAAAAGCTTAAACAAGCAGTTATTAAAATTACGTCTAAGACGTTAAATAGGTTTTTAAAAAATCAGGGGAGATATTGAAATGGTTTTTATTCCATTTTTATTTATACTATTTTTTAAATTGAATAATTCAGCAAAAAAAGTATAGATTTAGTGGACCCCACGTATCTTCGTGACAGAAATCATTCAGTGACAACCTGAGCATCTGTTAGTTTGAAGATACGTCGCACAGTCGTCATCATCATCAGCCGGCAAACGATAATGAAGATAAATTGTCTGAGCCCTGAGGTGAAACTGAAATCGTGACCTGCATACGGGATATTCAATCCATCTTCTGCGAACCTGGGAACTTGTGGATAAAACTTTACTGCATACCACTGCGCTATCTATATAATTTAATAAGATGCAAGCAACAAAAGGTTTAATTTTGCTAAGGTCCTCCGCATTTTTCGCAGAAAGTCATTGTAAATTTTATAATATATTGCTTCCAAATTCTTTTTTAATGACAGGTCTAACTTCAAATTTTTTTTTTTTCGTTTGCAAACCATTTTAAATATTCTGTCGGGTGATACAGCGCAGCGGTTAGAGTTGTGGGCTTCCGTGCCGGATCTCACGGATTCAAATCCCAGTACGAACAGAATTTTTTTCGATCGATTTCTGTTTGAAGGCATGGGTGTTTGTGATGTCTAAAAATTCCTTCCCACCCTTTCGAACTCTTCATAACTGGGCGTAGCGAGAGCGATTAGTCAACTACTAGCCCTGTCTTTGCCTTATCCTTTTTATTTCTACTATTCTTTTTGACAAAAGAGAGCGACTATCAAACAGTTTCGTAGAAAAAAAATCTTCGGTTGAGGTATCTCCATTAGGAGGCCATATGCTCCAGATTGGGAGCAGACATGGGTAAAAAAAATCGAGTATTCATTGCCACTTCTCATATCCTTCACATTGGGAGCGTACATGAATAAAAAATTATATTCCGTATAGATTTTTAGTGGTTAATTTAAAATTTACTTATTTTTCAGTGACACCATTAGTGTCTTGTTTCAATATCATTGTTAAAAACTAGAAGTATTCTTGTAAATATTGCCGCTTTTTTAATGTTTGCCGATAGGTTCAGATGCTTCCTGATATTCTATCATACATACGAGTTAATAAATATTGTTGTTCACTAATATTAATTATTATTTTTGGCACATATCTTTGATAATTTTAAAAACAATCCTTGAGAGAGAAATCTCTAAAAAAGGTCTTAAGCGTTAATAACCATCGATCAACCATCGTTTTCACAAATACAGACACGGAAATTATAAAAACCTTTCTAGCCTTCCTTTCTATTGTCAAGAAAAAAATGGTATTAAAAATGCTGAGTTTTACTGACATTTATACAATTAAGAGTAACGCAAGATTAAAATAACCAACAAAGATAAAAATAATAAAAGATTTTTAGTACTTTTTCCACATAAAATTTATTAGATCAGGACCGGTTTCGCTCATCGCGAGCATTATCAACTGATAAGAAAAATATATAAACAGTGATATTGATACAAATTTAAATTGAAATAAAAAGGTGTAAGCAACTATTAACAATTTACAATTTACAACAATAGTTGCTTACACCTTTTTATTTCAATTTAAATTTGTATCAATATCACTGTTTATATATTTTTCTTATCAGTTGATAATGCTCGCGATGAGCGAAACCGGTCCTGATCTAATAAATTTTATGTGGAAAAAGTACTAAAAATCTTTTATTATTTTTATTATAATGCCTTTCCACCAAGTATTGACAGTAAACACCTTAAAAGTAACCAACAAAGATTTATGTTTATAATAAATAGTAGGAAAATAAAAGATTACTTTTTATTTATATAATGTATCAAATATTCAAAAAAAATATTTAAACTCGTGATGAATTTAAGCAAAGTCACTCAACGAAGGCATCAAAAACATTCATAAGATCGCAAATTCAATTTAAAAACACTAAAATTTGATATTGACTTTGCTAGGCCTTGAACCTCCAATCTTTTGAGTGGAGTTGTAAGTGAAAGTCTACAAAGACCGATCTAATCGAGATAATAGTTACAGATATATTTCACCAGGCAAATATTTTTAGTCACGAAGTATAAAATTCAATTAATGATTAATACAGAAACTAAACCAAAAATACTCCAATTGATTTTGTTATTCACCTAAAAACAGTGCCCATTTTTCCATGGATAGGGTGGAAAGTTTGTGGAAACAAATATTCAATATGTAAATTAGTATAACCATTGATAGCTTTTTATTCCACTGGTTGTGTTACCAGTTATGACACGTGTAACGCGTTTTCTTGAGAAGCAACCTCAGAATTTCTCTATAGACCGATTTAAATTTTATAGTTAGACTGAAAATGCTTCTCAAAAATGCGAGACAAGTCACAATGTTTCCTCTAAGATGAAAGGTTAGCTGCGTGGAAAATACAAAAGCTGCGTGGGCCAATCATACAAATGCGCGGCATAATTTGTCATATTTGATAAAAACGTAAGTTTTTTTGTTGTTTTGATTTGCAGAATAAAAAGCATTATCATTTGATAATTTATATATTTTTTTTACTAATAAGTGTATTAATTAAAGCATACGAAATGACAGATTTTTTTAGATGAATAAAATTAAGCCAAAATAATGAAAATAAGTAAAATGAAACAAATTATCAGTTAAGTAAGTAACATATTTCTTAAATTAGTAAATTTCTCAAGTCATTCCTTACAAATAATTATTATATACATACTTCACATGATTGTTGGTACATAAGAATTTTACTCTCGTTAAATCGTCTAAGTGTTTTACTGTTTTTACTGTCAATAAGGGTGTTTGCAATTAAAACAAAAATATTATTTGAATGTATTAGAGTGCGCGTTAACCCAAAATGAGTGCGCGGAGACTAGAGGGAACATTAAACATGTGTCACAACAATCAACTCAACCAATGAAATAACAAAATGATCAATCAATTTTAAGTTTGTACTTAATACTCAATTGATAAAAGGTACGATGGTAAATACAAAATAAGAGTGCAAAGAGTAAGGAGATAATGATTTTATTATAAATTAAACTGGTATGACTCCTAGGCAAGTTTGTTATTATTAATAGAAAACATGACAAACGATAATTTACATGGCCATCGACATCACAGCCTATATTGGATATTGAAAGATTACGGATGGTAAAAACAGAATATAAACAGATCTACAGGGCGTTTATAAAGATATTTATTTGTCTATTTGTGTTTATTATCAAGAAAAAATGTGTCTAACTTCGATCCAACGTTGTAAAATATCAAAAAAGTATCAAGAGAGTGTTATCACAGTCTCAGTAATTTAAAATCGGAAGCAACGTTGCCTCTAATTTTTAAATTTCGTGTGAAATTGCGTGTCAACAGTAAATTTTTCAGCAAAATAAAAAATGTGCTCAAATATAAAAATTTGGCGAAACAAACTTATTTTTACATTATTTCTGTGTGCGGTCTTGTGCTGGTATAGAAAAATGTGTGCGGGTTTCAGTTTCGAAAAACATTGGTCGGAAATCTAAGGTTTATCAGTCTTTTTTAATTATACACATTATTGGATTTGTCATTTTAGATGTATTTTTGCCTGTTACAAATTTTAGACAAATCACTTTCCGGCTTCACCCAGGCTCAACTCCATTTCATTATGGTTCAATACTTTTCTATAAAATATGTTTTTAGCCGATGGTTGGTCATCAGCGTTAATTATTTGATAAATCAAATAATTAATGTATTAAAGGCATTATATTTAAAGAAGTACTCATTTGCACTAATTTCCACTTTTATTAAACAAAATACCAGGACCGAATTCGCTGCGAAAAAAATTATTTTCGGTAAACTCGACGATCATTTTTTGCATCTCATTAATAATAATAATACAATTATTCTTCAGGCTGTGTATCAAAATATTCATTTGAACTTATTATTTCATAGGGTGAATGTTAGAATCAAGTTATAGGTTTAAATTAACTTTGATTATTCCACGTATTGTGTTACTAACTGTGATTAAAGAACATATAAGATGTCTAAAAAGTAACAATTTTTCTGAGTTTGCCAATCATTTAATAGAAAATAATCATAATTTTAATCAGATTTGTAATTTAGAAATACTCCACCGAGTAAATAAAAAGGGTTTAAAGATGAATAGTTTAGAATTTTTAGAAATTAATAAAACTCTTAACAAAAAAGAAATATTATTAAATAATATTCTTAATAGCACAGGTGGTTCTCCATTACTTAAATTGTTCTCAATTAATAGAGTAATCACCAACCTAGCTGATTGATTGCAGCTCATTATTTTAATAGTTTGTAATGTTTAACGTCATTAGTAGCATGATTAAATTTGTTTGCTCTGTTTCGATTTTATAATCCCCTCTTTGCTTCCCTTATAAAGGAGAAATCCCAATCTGATTGATTGCAACTCATTAGTATCATTATTTGTTTGTTTTATTTCGATTATACACCCCCCCTCCTTGCTCCTCTTAAAAGGAAAAAAAAACAAAAACTCCATTTTATAATTTCATAATTTTAAAATGTTAGAATCAATCTTGCTTCATTACTTAAGCAAACTTTGCGATAGTAAGTCTGAAGATGCCTCTGAAAGAGGCGAAACACGTGTCACAGTTCGTAACACAATACGTGGAATAATCAAAGTTAATTTAAATTTTCTATTAAAATGAACTTCCACAAAGTTACCGCCGAAACCATCGAAAGTATTAAGTTATAGGTTATTCGTAAATAATCATACGAATGTGATTCTTATAAAGTCAAAACATATATTTATTTAAATTTCCATTCCTTGAGATGTGATTCAAATAACCGACTGCCTCACAGTTCAATTGCCTGTATTTATCTGTACAAGTATTGATTTTTTTAGTGAATTTATTATTGTGTCTATTGATTATACGAAGTGATATTAATTTTAATAGTGCACTGTATAAAGAAACACAGAAACAAGATGGAACAGGTGTCGTGGCTTCTGTGGACAGGTTTTTTCGGCTTGTCGTCTGACAACTTCTTTCAGCCGATTTTAATTATATTCACATATTATCGGACGTTACATAATTAGCTCTGAGAGAAATCGCTGATAACGGCCACTTGAAAAGTGTCCGTTTGGTGTTACTACCTAATCGTGATTTACAATAAATATTCTGTAATGAGCTAGAAAAAAGATAACCAGACACATCTTAGTTATTAAAAAAGAGCTCTTTAAAAGTAATGTGGCTATGCGAGTCGATAATATTAATTATAAAATTATGCTTTTAGAATATTTAGGAATTTTCGTATTATATTATGAATTTGTAGTAATATTATTTTTCCTAATTCAACTACATAAATGATATTACCACATTTTGTCAAAATTAATGTGTGTATTCTACGCGCAATTTTAAACTAAGCGAAAAAAATTATATTTTCCAAAACTTAACATAAGTTTATGGAAGAATATACTGCAAATAATCTATGTAAAGAGTATTTTATGTAAGGAAGAATCGGTGTACGGAGAATTCGTGATTGGAAGAATAACCGAACCGTTTTTAATAATATCAAATCGTTTCGTTGACTTGTCTTTTTACAATTAATGCTTTTCCATATCGACAGTGGAAAGGAAAAGGGAAGTAACCTACAGTTTTTTCAAAACAGCTTTTTTTAGATAATCACAATGTATACAACTTGATACACGTTTTTTAAAAAGGATGTAAGCTGCAAATGCCGAATTAGTATCGAAATTTAACTTTCAAGTTTGAAAAACATTGGGCCTGTCAAACTTGCAAACAGTAAAATATAATTTAAATAAAGGTTACTCTTAATTAAACAATTTATTAACTTATTATTAGGTTACGTCAATTAAACACCAGTTTACAAGTTTTCGCACACTTCAAGTTTGTTTATATTACATAATTTATCTAAAGCCTGACATCATCATTACAGGTTTTTTGCGCCTCCTGTAAAATTTGGTATTTGTGGGTTACGTCTTTTTTCTTTTCCACAGTCGATATGTTAAATGACGAAAGAAAACTAATCAAATACTACGTTGCAAATGTGTGAATCGTATTATTTCACAAAAGCTGTTGAATGATTTATGATGGAATGCTACAAAACCCCTCTATATTTTGACAAATAAAATGTTTCAAAAGCCTGGAGTATTTCTCGGAAGCGTTTGAAGAATTATACTACAATATATAGATAATTGGATTTCAAAAATGGGTATATATTCAATAACTGGTTGTGAGCTATCAATCAGTCTTGTTTTGTTTTTGTAAATCGTGTTCTGAGTGCAAGATAATATAAAGATTCAGGCGTCGTCAGGAGGAGTGGTTGTTGCCGATGGCCTTGCAATGTTAAAAAAAATTGATGGAGTGATAATAAGCCCACTTAAGAATAACACGGTTCCGGATTTTATGAGTCAAGTATGATTTGAGTCATTTACCATTTTTTTCTTTACAAAGCATTTATGTAGTATGCTCCTACCAGTAAAATACTCGTATTTTCATTAAGAATAATGATATAATAATACAATTAGAAAAAAGCCTGTTTTAAGTTTATCGCTCTTTCAAATTTCGTTTTCAAGATTGGACAAGCTGCAAGAAAAGATAGGAATGCATAAATAAATGGCATAGAGCCAAATTAACCCATACAATCAATTTCTTGAACTGATGTAATGTGATTAATTAGAAATTAAATTTTGTATTCTCATAGTGTTACATTTTTTTATGGATTTGTATTTAAAAGGATGGACTTATGTGGTGTCTAGAAAAAACCTTCTAAGATTTGTAATTACATGTTTCAACTATTCGATTATTTTTCATCCTTCTATCCTATTCTTAATCTCTTCAAAAAGAAAAGTTTAGTGACTGATGAACAAAACTTTTATTTGTCTTAAAAATAAACTTCTTAAAATAAAAATAACGCAAGAATTGGTATTTTAAAAGCAAAAAGGTTTCAATATATAATCAATTAATTCACCACGTTTTTATTACGTAAAAAATATTTTCAAAAAAGTTATTCCGTTAAGAGATAATTTTATTTTTATATGATTCCGTTTCGTATAATATTTAGATGCAGAAATCAAAAGAATTAGTGTCAGTTCCATACATATAAAAATAATTTTATATCTAATGATTATTGTGAAATGTGAATGACCAATAATCACGATTGGACATGACGACTGTTTGATAAAAATGTTTTGATTTATTAAACTAGAATCTGTAGATACAGGCTGTCTTCATTTTTATTAAATAATATCAACATTTTTAACTACAAGCATTTAGCAAATCTTTGTGTATTACTTGCTTAGTATAACTAGTCGGTTAAAAATCTTTCATTTGACAATTTACTATATAAGTAATTGAATGAAAGATAGACATGGTATATTGGATATAAATTATAAATAATTGCTTTAAAAAGCAATATACAGATATTTCATTTTAAGTTAAGAGATAAAGTAGTTTTATTTACTAATGATTCATTTTAGTTTGTAATTGTATGTATTTTTAAGAACTTTAAGCTGACTATTTCGTAGAAAGGAGAAATACTTAACATTCATTTTGTATTTTTTTAGTTAGGGATTAAAGTAAAATAAAGTTTCGTTATAAATAAAACTTAGGTTAGTTTGTCTGAAGATGCTTCTTAGAGAGACAAAACACGGATCATATTGCTTTACAAAAATCCAATAATTTAAATTGTACCGAAGAATGTTTAATATTAAACAAATAAAAATTCCAATTATACCTTCACCTCTCATAACTTTTAAAATAAATCTTTAAAATATAAACCAAATTTTTCAATTCTAATTTATAATACGCAAATTGGCATCTTAAAGAATTCTATTGACAAATTTAAGAATAATTTATAGCATTATGTGTAACATTCTCATGAAAAGTTAACGAATAGTTTGATAGTAAATTTTTGTTATTATTACCGTCAAGTCGATTTATTCTGCCATTTGTGTTTTAACATTTACATACATTAGAAAAAAAAATACACATTTTTTTCCACAAAACATACGTTTAAAAAAAACAGTTTAAAAAAGGTGTAAATTGAAGATTGATTCTCAAAATTTAAAAAATCTTGTTATTTTAAAAATACCAATATTGCGGTATAAAAAATCGTGTATACTGACTGGAAATAAATCTTCTTTATCGTTAGTAATGTCTGGATACTTCTTAATCTAAAATAAACTTAAACTTTTTATGAAAACTTTTATTTGTAACTACTGTCTTGAATTTGTTGATATTTGAAAATTTGTTATTCTTTTTATGTTGTTTGTGTCTGAAAATCGTGTAAGAACAAATATATATATTTTTCTTTTAATTGACTGTATTATGTTAATATCATGTAAAAAAGAAATTGCATGTTAACTCTCGCGGCACGGAGACTAGAAAAATACGTCTCTGCCGATGGGGGTCTTTTTTGACCCCAGTGGTTTCCTCATTATTGGCCGTATTCTTATGAATTTCAAAAAAAAAAATAGTCTTAGGGCTTTAAAATATCTCTCTGCATCATTCCTCATACATTTTTTTTTATAAAAATCCGTGGTTTTTTTTAATAAATAATCATATTTTAAGTTGCGCGTAAAAAAGACGTCATCCCAGCACACATATGAATTGACAACTGACGAGTGTTCTCAGCTATCTTACGAACGATCGTTATCGCGGGTGCTTATTGCCTGATAGCGTAATCGCGTTATCGCATACTTATATAAACTACAAAAGGTCCAAAAAACTATGATATAAGAATACCTTAATTATAAACATTGTATCACCCATATTATAATAGATATTTAAGAAAATGTTGGTATTGTGGTCGCATTTCTTGAGCTTAGAACCGGAAAAGTTAAGTACATCCTGTAGCTATACGTAGAGAAAAATGATTTCATTCATACAGCCTCCGCAAATTGAATCGATTGATTCAAATCGAATAATAATATGATTAATTAATTAAATGAAACAGAAATAATTTTATTCACATAACATGTGCCTGTCTGGTTTCTATCTAGGCTTACACTTGATTCATATCTGACCGTGTCTTGATGTGTACAACAAGTTTTTGGTTCAACCGTTCCGTAACTATACTTTTTTTACTTATGATGTGACACATCAATTTCAAGTAACCCCAACCTAAAAAAAGTTTTGCAGATTTTAATGAGTATAAAAATAGTGTACAAAATCAAATTATTTTAATCGGTTACGTTTTATATTATAATAAAATACAATGATGCAATGTAGTAAACCAGGCGTGAGGAACCTGCGGCCTTTTGGCTACTCCGGTGCGGCCTTCTGGCCAATTCTGTAATTCTGTAAATTTATGTAAATTCGTAAATTCCTGACACATACTGACCGTAAATTCCTGTTTCCGGCCAAAGATTCCATAGTCAATTTTTACTGCGGCTTTACTTATGTCGAAACAGAAAAATGAATGCGGCGTTTAGAGAGAAAAAGGTTCCCCACCCCTGTAGTAAGCTAATGTGCACGATACGCTGACAGATGGAGATAGTGAATTTGTGTGTGTGCGTTATGTTTTTCAGTGCGTTACGTCATATATATATATATATATGTTATATCTTGGAACCATGCCTATTCCAAATGTGGAGCACATGACTTCCTAGTTTACAGTTTTTTCTACGAAAACAGATTTTTATTTAGTCAACCTTCTTCTTTCGACAGAGTAGATATAGAAATAATAGAGTTAAGACGATAATTAAAATAGTGATTAGCTAATCACTCTCATTACGTCCCGTTATTTTAGGATTGGAAACGTGGGAGAGAACTTTCAGACAACACTAACATCCATGCTTTCGAACAGAAATTTAATGAAAAACACTGTTGGGACTTCCACGACAAATCCGTCACGGAATCCAACTGCAATGTCCACTGGTCCACGGACTTAACATATTTATGTTATTAATCGTATGTTTTTTTGAAAATGCTGTTCGCACTCGGATTTGAGCCCATGAAATCCGTCACGGCAACCAACGACCAACGATGTCAACACTGCACTATGAACTGAATATATAAGTCAAGAGAATATTGTTTTTTATACTTTTTGTCTGATTTAGATTGACACGTGTTTGGTTTTACCAAAAAGAATCATTACAAATTTGTCTACCACTTAAGTATAATATTATAATCCTGTTATTAAATTTGCTAAAAATAATAGTTGATGGTTTCCAATTGAATAAATGTCATAGATTGACAATAATGTCGATAGTTTTATGACTTACAAGATGTCATATGATTTCGATTTTTTTTACTGAGAAAATAATTACATTTAGGTTGAAGCGATCATGTTTCAAAGGGAAATTATTACCGAAAATTAAGATTTTACAATTAATTATGTTTTCGTTTGCTAGTTCATTCAGCGAAAAAATTGAATTTCGCTACTAAAGTTTATCAGCTTGGGCTAACATGCATAAACTATCACGTATATACACAAAGAAAATTGCTGATTTTGGTATCTACATATAAAATAATGCTTTAAAATGTGTTGCATTACTTTTTTTATAAACATGTTACTTTTTTCATCAATTTGAATTAACCTTTATGGTAAGTGCGGGGTTAAATTATTCCAAACTCCATCAGATAGTCGCCGTTGACAAATTTTCTCTTCTCAATTAGATGTTTTTAATTATTACATCAGATATAAAACGTTAGTTCATAAAATTTAATTAACTTAATAATATAATCTTCAAAAAGATTTTCTTAAAATGTGAATATTAATTTAAAAGAATCAATTAATTTGAGAATGATTATCTCTATGAAGAAATATTCAACTGAATTTAAAAAAAAAATAATCCTATGACTGTTAATAATAAACTTTTAAATAAATAGTCAATATCACGATAAAATACTATTTTTAATATCAATTATGTATATAAAATGTAAGTACAACGCGAAACACACAATATTTTTGATATATTATTTTTATGTTAATCCTTGATATGATGTCACCTAAATATTTATATTTAAGTAATGAAAATACTTTAATTTAGGGCTGTGGAGTCGGAGTCGTAGTCGCGGAGTCGTGTTATTTTGGCCGGAATCAAAGTCGTGAAAAATTAACGATTTTTTTGAAAAATATATTAAATGATCTGTATTTAAACAAAATAGTCCATGCTTGGCTGACTAAAGATGATGTGGTGGTATATTTAAATGTATAATAAAATTGGTTCAGTTAAAATTAAATTATTGAAAAATTTCCTCTGAGTCGTCTTTTTTTACACGACTCTCTGAACGACAGCTCTGCCTTAATTAGGAATAAGTATTTTTTTAAAACATTTATACAGCCAAGATTTTTTATCACACGTTTTGTCGTAAACAAGCGTTTTGAAGCGGATACATCGTTGTTATACAATAGAATGTAAACAAGTACATTTTTCATAAAAATAATCTGAAAACTATTTGGCGTACTGTGAAAATAAAAAATAATAATACGTCGTTCATAGCACGAAAAACTAATTAATAAATGTGAATGAAAATGTAAAGAATCTTTAGATTGATCACAAATGTTCAAAACGTTCTCTTGAATATTTTACTCTTGGCCACTTTCTCATGTATGACGTCGATAAACATATATCATACTTTTAAAGTCCACAAAGTGGCATTGCAGATCATAAAATTTTCCCTACATAAAAAAATAGTTACAATAAATAACACCGTTATTATGAAGGTGTCTTCAGCTTTTTAATCATCCATAAAATATAAAACCAGTGTAAAAGTGTGTAACTTTTTCCAGCAGCATAAAATTAAAACCACTCGTTATAATAAAGTAATGATATTGTCGTTAAACTTTCTAACAGGAAGTTAAAAATTATTAGAACAAAAGTAGACTTTGAGGATTTTAATAATTATAAATTATTGTGATGTCAACGTCCCCAAGTGTCAGTGATAACATATTTTAAATTATATTATACGTTAAGATAACTTAAAAAATATATGATAGCGTAAAGAGGAAAATATTTTTGTTTTATGTTTTAATATTTTTGTCATGCTTCTCGACAGTTGAAGTATGTGCATTGCTTGTTGTGAAGACGAAAAAAATATCGAAGACCTAGCGCACACATTAAGTACATTTTAAATACCTCTCAAAACCATACTTCATATTACACAAATGATTCAAGTGATATTTAACTTATTGTGGTCATCATTTCTAACACGCATTAATGTTTAAGTACATCTATTTTTTCTAACAATAAAATCATTTCAGGTCCAATGGCGCAGCGGTTAACGCTGTTGGCTTTTCGTGCTGGATTTCATTGGTTCGAATCCCAGTACGAACAGCATTTTTTCGATCAATTTATCGATTTCTGTTCTCGTAGAAAAGTTCTGTTGAGATACCTTCATTAGGAAATTATATGCTCTACATTGGTAGCGGACATAGATTAACAAAAAAATGTAACTAAACAAAACGAAGCTCATAATTTTTTATTTAATATCTGCTTATAACACTTAACATACGATAATCGATATTTGAATGTTTTAAGTCTTTTGGCTGCTGTAGAAAAAAGTAAGTTTGTACCTTGCATGCCAGCTATAATTTTCAATTATTAATTTAATTAGTTATTGATGAGGTAACTCGTCTCTGGCGTGTTGAGCACGACGAATTTGACGAAATATCGCGTCTGTGGCAGCCATCCATTTAATGAAAAGGTATTTTTACATCAATATACTGCCCATTTTTGAGTCATTCATTTTTCACACAATTTTCTATGATACGCCATGCTACGCTCAGCAAATTTCACGCATTTGGACACCGCTCCAGTTAAATTTAAGCCCCGAATATAATAAATAACAATTAAAGTGTCTATTGTAACTATCCCTTATATTTTAACAATCGTGTAGGCCAAAATCTTTACAAACATAGATTAAAAGAAAATCCATCAGCCATTAATAATTTCTGTTGAAATCACAAATAGCAGGGCATTTTTTCTGTTATATTAAGGTGAGAAAGAAAAGATGAGCCCGAAAAACCACCTTTTAATGTCACAATAAATTTGTCGAGTGGCATTCACCGTGAATGATATTTGTTATAGTTGTTTCAAGAAAGATTGTTCGATTTGCGATTTATTTTATGAACCATAGTTTGTTTTTTATATATTCATAAAACTTTCTCCGTTAATTTGAAGAAAATGTTAAAATATCGAAAATCATCTGTTTTATAAATAGGTGAAATCTACCACGTGATGGGAAATACTTGTTCTCATATTTGTTCATACTAAAAATATTATTATTATTATTATTAAAACTTTAAATTTGAGTTTTCAGTTGTATTCAGATACTTACAAGTCAACAATGATTTATGTTTTAAATCATAAACAAGGAGAAATTGCATAGCGTATCCATAACTGTCAAAAATCAGTTTTTAGTGTATCCTGAAAAATCAGGTTTTGACACATGGGATATATTTTTGGATTGATGACAATATGCCCAATCATTTCATTTCATAACAGAATTTCTGACAACACTAAAACACAGTATCTCTGCTATACACTAGTACCATTTGCTTAAGATTTTGTGTAAATACACAAGTACACGTAAATAAGCATCATTATAATATTTTTACCAAATACAAAGCTGACTTTCATACCCTTGCAATATTTTAGATGTATTTTTTTTTTAACCATGTCCGCTCCCAATGTGGAGCATATGGACTCCTAATGGAGTTTATCTCAACAGAAGTGTTTCTACGAGAACTGATTGTTATTCAGTTGCTCAACCTCTCTTTTTACAAAGAGAGTAGAGATAGAAGGATAGGGCTAAGACAGGATTAGTGGTAAGCTAATCGCTCTCGATACGCCCCATTCATAGGATAGGATGAGTGAGAGGGGGGAATTCAAGACATCACATACATCCATGCCTTTGAACAGAAATTCATAAATCAATTTATAAAATTGTCCGTACCGGGATTTGAACCCGGGCCCTCCGTAGCCAAAGCCAACAACGTTGACCACTCGACCACACAGGCGGCTTAGATGTATAACGAGTATTTAATACTTGTGTTACCAGTGTCATCATAAAAAAAGCAAATTTATCGATATTCTCAAGAAACAATAAATCGGCAAGACTAAGTATTGTTTTTCTCATCACAAAAGCATCAAAACACGGTTCACAAATTTTCTATAATTAAAGCTGTTATTTTAAAATTTTAAGCTTTTCCAACATAGTTGATCAATCAGCTTTCATGAACTTACTAAAAGAAAATCTATAAGTCTTTATATCATCGCTGTTTCATCACTATTCATGAGGGTTTTAGTAACGGTGTATTAGCCAATACGTCCAACACAAAAGGATAGCATATAACAGGGAACACACTGTCGGCAAAATTTAAACCTTATAATGTCATTATGTTTTGTGAGTTATTGTTGGCGTGGCTATTGTTGTTATTAGTTTTTGTTGCAATAACACGAAATCCGCAAAGCTTTGAATGACTCTATTACGATTCACCATTGTCATACTCGAGTGTGAGTTTGTTGTATTTTTGCGAGCTTTTGTCTGCATTCAATTTATTATTAAACCTTATTTTGGAGTACACGATATGGCATTAGTATTGTTTCGTAATGATGATTTCAAAAATACGATTTAGTCATACTGATATTTATGTTTTTCGGTAAATTCACTGATAGTTTTTCCGTTACATATTATATACAGAACAATTATTCATCAGTTTTTGTTTAATTATAAGTGAAACTTATTTTATAAGCATTAAATTGACATACACATTATATAGCTGCACTCTCTCTAGTAATTGTTTACATTTTATCAATAAAAGTTGTGTGATCGAGTGGTCAACGTATTTGACGAATCTGATGTCCCCCACCCCTCCCACTCATCAAATCACTAAAACAGGATGTAGTGGGATCAATTATCTTACCAAAAGTGTGTCGTTAAAAGAGAAGCCCCGTGCAGCTCTGCGTCGGTTCAAGAATATGAAGAGTATATTCGTTTCTTTTCTTGATCGTTATTACGTTATGGAGAGCGGTCGTGAAAAGCGACTGCACACATATAACGAGTATTGGTGGAACAATCAATAAATAAACTTGTATAAGCACTAGCCATGTCTTAACTCCATTTCTTTATTCCTACATTCTTATTAACTCTCGCGGCTCGGAGACTAGAAAAATACGTCTCTGCCGATGGGGGTCTTTTTTGACCCCTGTGGTTTCCTCATTATTGGCCTTATTCTTATGAATTTCAAAAACAAAATAGTCTAAGGGCTTTAAAATATCTTTCTGCATCATTCCTTATACATTTTTTTTTATAAAAATCCGTGTTATTTTAATAAATAATCATATTTTAAGTGGCGCGTAAAAAAGACGTCATCCCAGCACACATATGAATTGACAACTGACTAGTGTTCTCAGCTATCTTACGAACGATCGTTATCGCGGGTGCTTATCGCCTGATAGCGTAATCGCGTTATCGCATACTTATATAAACTACAAAAGGTCCAAAAAACTATGATATAAGAATACCTTAATTATAAACATTGTATCACCCATATTAAAATAGATATTTAAAAAAATGTTGGTATTGGAGTCGCATTTCTTGAGCTTAGACCCGGAAAAGTTAAAAAAAACTAAGAAACTAGCAGTTTTTGCGGAAAACTTTATGTTGAAAAAATCTTTATTATGAGTCCATATGCTTCATATGAGAAGTAAACTAGGAAAAGAGAAGGGAAATGGTATGACTAGTGGTTAGCCAATTACTCTCACTACGCCATATTTTTGGGAAAGGACGAGTGGAAGAAAATTTTAGACGTCAAAGACATCCATGCTTTCGAACAGGTATCTATAATTCGGCTAAAAAACAATTTATGAAACCGAGAATCGGACCCGTAAGCTCCACAACCGAAAACAATGACGCATTACCTGCCTTTTATACATTTTTGTGCATTAAAAAACACGAATCAACCAAATTTAATTAAGTATGATCCATTTTTTTGTGTGATCAACAGCTGATTCTAAATTAATACATACTTTATTAAGAGTGACAATTGTCAAAAAAAATCAATGAATAAAGTTGACTTCAGTACTATAGTGTTTGTTATATATATAATGCAAAATAAAATGACCTAGTCCGTTTTTTAGCATGACAAAAAAACCTATTGTCCTCCATACAATATGCGAAGCACTATTGTCAATCTGTGACCGCTCCGCGACAGTTAATGGCTTTTACGCCGTCATTATCATCAATGGTGATGACTAGACACCATCAATCACGATTCATGGTGGTGACACAATTTGTTAGTTTCCGTTTAAAAGAATGCATCAGTATATTTAGTATTCCGCACGAATTTTTAAAACAGTTTTACATACAGTCGATCTAAGTTATTACGAGGAAGATGGGACCAACTGAATTTGCTTGTTATAAGCATTACTCGTTGTATCAGAGAATATATATTTTTAGATACTTATAAACATAGCAATATAATGAACACATGAAGTATCTGGAGCGGTAACATAACACAAAAATACACAATTATAATTTATTTACACACCAGTTACACAATTTTTCTGTCAATCCACGTTTCTTATACAATTTAAAATTGATGCTTGCTTCATTGTTTTCACTATTATTGTTTAAAATTTTTGATTATATTTTTGCTCGGCATACCCGACAAGTAACAGTAATTAAATGTATGGAGAAAACCATCAACTAAAATTTCAACGAATGTTTCCTCATTACATTCGAGATCTCACTATTTACGTGATCGTAATAACCAAGTTTCATTTCAGTATGCACTGGATAGTTCGAATGAAGTTGTGATTTAATAAAAATGTTCTTAATTAATTAACAGTGGTAATTAATAAACTCCAAAACGCTTAATGTGAAAAATATTTTTTTCCATGTCCCAAAGTGGATTTTAAATCTTTATATCTTATATAACTTTTGATAGATAGGTTTTGATAGCTACGACGTATAATAGAATATTATTTAACGCATGGGCAAGCGCGGAAACGTTTCTGTTGTTTTTTCATTCCGTGAAATTAAGAGTGATGCAATCAATAAATGTGATTCAAAATGCATTTAAATTAGTCGTTAGTGAATTAAAATATGAGTTCATACATTTATTTACTAAAACACCTCACCTACTAAAAGAGACATAAATATTTAAAAAGTATATTTGTAATTTAAACATAAATAGTAGAAAAAAAACACATCGTGTTTTAAGCTTATAATAACACAGTGTAAATTTTCAGTGGTTAATATTAATAAATTATATTTATGTAAAATACCATTAGTAATTTACATTAGTGTTGTCCATAAAATTATCGTTAATCTTGTAGTAAGGTTTACATTGAATATTTTTTACTTTATTTAAATGTATCTTTTTGTCTTAGTTTTGGTTTATTAAATATCATTTTAGTTTGAATGAATTTGTGTTTTTTGTCAGATGACAAAAATAAAAAACTCAAAATGAAACGTTTCGCCGTTTTTTCGATAGATCGTGATTAATATCCATCTGAAATTAGTCCCAAGTCTATTTCTGTATCGTTTATTCTATATTTGTCGCCCGCTGTGGTCTAGTTGGTTAGAGCTTGCTCTACCGATCAAGTATGTCAAATTGGATTTTTTAAAACTTTTAATTTGAGATCTAAGACACGGGTGTTTGTGAAATTAATTCTCCTTGAGTTAATCTCATGTGACTTACAAAAATTCTCATCGAGTATATCTCGTATGATCTTTCAACTTTAAAATACTTGACGCATTGGCGTAAGCTGTAATGTCAAATATTTTTTGTATTTTTTTACCATGTCCGCTCCCAATGTAGATAATATGGTCTCCTAATGGAGTTTATCTCAACAGAAGTGTTTCTACGAGAGCTGTTTGTTACTCAGTTGCTCAACCTCTCTTTTTCCAAAGAGAAAAGGGAATATAAGGAAGTTAATCTCAAGTGACTCACAAAAATTCTCATCGAGTATATCTCGTATGGTCTTTCAACTTCAAAATATTTGACGCATTGGCATAAGCTGTAATGTCAAATATTTTTTGTATTTTTTTACCATGTCCGCTCCCAATGTGGAGCACATGGACTCCTAATAGAGTTTATCTCAACAGAAGTGTTTATACGAGAGCTGCTTGTTACTCAGTTGCTCAACCTCTCTTTTTCCAAAGAGAGAAGGGAATAGAAGGAAAGGACAAAAAGGAAGTTAATCTCATGCGACTTACAAAAATTCTCATCGAGTATATCTCGTATGGTCTTTCAACTTTGAAATATTTGACGCATTGGCGTAAGCTGTAATGTCAAATATTTTTTTTAAAAAATATTTTTTAAAAATAAAAATAAGATTTAAATGTATTACTTTCAATGTATTTTTTATCGTAAAAATAGTAAGTAAACGTGTAATACTTTATTTAAATAATCACAATCGAAATACGGTAAAGTGCTACATATACAAATTACACGATTATTATGTCTCGTGTTGTCGAGATAAACGATCATTACTTCACATTATTATTACACCGAGTAAGCTTTAAACTAATAAAGTTAAGGATTAAGGAATCGTATTTGTACACAAGAAATAGCGTAATTTTGTATTATTTATTACAGTTAAGCGAGGCAATATTAATAATGAACCAAAATACATAAACATAGTAAATCAGGCTTTTAGTCTAGTATCAACGTTATTGATTCTCGAATCCAAGTACAGACGGCTTAGTAAATTATTTTCCCGTAAATTGTGTACATTCACACTAGTTTTGTCACTAAACGACCCGGGTTTAACCCTGCTGTATCTTCACGCGTTCAAGTGAACGGGTGAACTTGAAATGACGCTTGGTAAATAAGTTTATCGTGTATATAATAAACATAAACATAAACATAAAAAATAAATTTATCTTTAAATTTATCTAAGAAAAAAAACTATTGATGGCAAAATGGATTAATTTGACTATGATTTGATTTTTTAATCCATGTCCGCTCCCAATGAGGAGCATATGGCTTCCTTGTGGAGGTATCTCAACAGATTTTTTTTCTACGAGAACTGTTAGTTACTCAGTCGCTCAACCTCACTTTTGGTTGACTAATCACTATCGTTACACCCAGTTATTAAGGGATCAGAAGGATGAAAGTAGAGGAAATAGTGTGTTATTGACATCACAAACACCCAGTCTTCGATCACATCTTTGAATTTAATAATTTTCAAATTCACTGTGATCTGACCGAGAATCGAACCCAGAGCTGCGTGATCGGTAGAGTAAGCTTTAACCAACTGGGCCACAGCAGGCGACAATTTGATTTTAATGAAGTTTAATTAGTTAGGGAAATATTTCAATTTTCAGCATCAAATGTATAAGAATATGTTATATTAGGAGGTATGAGTCACCAGTTCCAAAGGCCGTTAGATTGATCAACGCATTGCCTAGAGAAGTGGACATTTTTGGTGATGGTATTTGTGAACTGTTTGATAAATTTTACTTTTATATTTCTTGATTTTTTATGTTAAATTTGATGTACTCTGTAGTTTTATTTTATATTTTGTCTTATTATATTTTTCAAGTGCATGGTGAATTGGCATCAGCTGTTATGTCGAAGACTACTGATAACGAATACATAATAATTTAAAATTTCGTTCATCCATCTTCTGCTGAGATACCTCCTCTGGGAGGCCATATGCTCCACATTGGGAGCGGACATGGTTTAAAAAAGATCAAGTTCATCAGTGCACTTGAATGCCTGAAGAAGGCGAAACTCGGGTCTTTAGTGACAAAATCTGTTTGAATGTACATAATTTGAACGATTCAAATTGAATAAATACTAAATAAATTATCTGACCGTTTTCTTACTTTATCATACCATCGATTATTATTTCCGACGAAAAGTTCTCCACTTCTGAATAAAGAGGCACTCGTGTCTTTGTGATCGCATCGCTAGCGGTTTATCGACATTTCTTTCCCACGAAAGCATTTGGGAAGAGAATCGTTTTAAGCTTTAATGTTGTCTGTTCTGCTTCTGGGAATGCTTTGGTCGTCTTATTTTGTTATTATAAACTAGCCTGAATATTTCGCGACCGCATTTTGATAAAAGGCGTGCGCCGGTGACAAATTATTTCACATCACATTTCGTTTATTTATTCTACTTTAGCATTATTATTATTATAATATTATTGCTTCTGGGCCAATAGCCAAGTGATCAGTGCCGTCTTATTCAATTGAAGTATTTATTAATAGGTGAACAGAATCTTCTGAACACGACCTTTCAGTACAACAAAACTTAGTATACAGAATATTCCGTATATATACATATACAACTTCAAACACAATATATTCCGTAAATTTTAAATATAAAGCACATGTGTTTTATTATAGTGTGGAATGTCTCATTAGCCTATTAGCTGCCGTTGATAGTTTATAGTAATTACCTAGCATGCCGGCTGTTATTTGCAACTATTAATTTAATTAATTTTTGACGAAATAACTCGTCTGTGGCGTGTTGAGCACGAAAAATTTTACGAGATATCTCGTCTGTGGCAGCCGTCGAGCTAAATCTCAGAACACGTTTTAAATGATAAATTACTGTGATATGATAAAATAAAACACATTCGGATTTAAACATTGCTTGTTTTTGTTCTGAAAAATACTTGGCATCCTGAAATATTATAAAAAATAATATTTAGAGTATTCTGTGTACGGAGGAATTTTGTTCGTTAAATTCGTGTTCAGAAGAATCACGGAATTTTTAGAATAAATGGATGTATACAAAGATTAAAAACTGACTTTTTTAAACGAGCGGGACTATTTAACTACTAGCCCTATTTATGTATCATTCTTTTATAATATTTCTCTCCAAAAAATAAAATAATGAACAATAAGCAGTTATCACACAAACATTTTTTATTTATTTAAGCAATACGACAAACCAACCGATCATATGTAAAATGTGGCTTAAAATGTTAAAAATAAATATTGAAAGAACCAGATCGTAGTGTCATTAATCGGCAATAAATTCGTTTTTATTTCTTAATTGAAAACAGTTTTAAATATAATACATATTTTGATCATTAGTATAAGAAAAATGTATCCGTCAATACATAAAGTTTTAAAGGAACTATCATAATAATTGTGTTGAATTTGAGTAATATTATAATAAAATAAACCAGGGCTGTAGAGTCGTTGAAAAAAATCACAACTCCGACTCCGACTCTGACATTTACCAACAACACGACTCCGACTACGACTTGACTAAAAAAAAAGTTTAATGTTGTCAAGTTTTATACCTACCTTTCCTATTTATGTGTATTAAATTACAGATGAACCAGTTAATCCGGCAAATAGCCAAATTTTTCATATTATACATGCTACAGGCATAAATAAAACATAATTAAATATAAGTTTGAACTTTATTGGTTTGAATTTATTCTTAAAAATAATATTGCTTCTATTAAATCTGCATTTGTAGAAGCTCTTAAAACAGTTTTAAGTATTTTAAGAGCAGAAAATAACCGTTCTACGGATACTTGGGTCGGCGGCAATGCTGTAACGGTCAATGCTGAATCTTTTATGATAATTAAAAAAAATGCATTTTTTTAAAGTAGTCGGAGTCGCTCGTTTTTCACGACTCCGACTCCGACTCCAACTCCACAGCCCTGAAATAAACATTCAACTTATGATCAACACTTTTGTATGCATTAAAAATTATCTTTATCATCATAAAATGCCTTAACCGAAAACTGTTAATTTGATGTCTTAATTATTTTTGAATTCGAATTGCAAAAACCCATAAATATGGAAATTTCTATAAGAGCTATGACTTTAAGTGCTTCTCCAATAAAAATAAAAAGCTTTTAACTTAAACTACCTTAAGACTATTATTAAATGAAAATTAATGGTATGGCTTATCAAATTACCATTTTTAGTACTTTTTGATAGTAATGTATTATTATATTACAAAAAATGTTATTATGTCGCCCGTGTGGTCGAGTGGTCAACGGTGTTGGCTTCGGCTACAGAGGGCCCGGGTTCAAATCCCGGTACGGACAGTTTTATAAATTGATTTTTCAATCGATTTATGAATTTCTGTTCAAAGGCATGGATGTATGTGATGTCTTGAATTCCCCCCTCTCACCTTTCCTATCCTATGAACGGGGCGTATCGACAGCGACTAGCTTACCACTAATCCTGTCCTAACCCTATCCTTCTATCCCTACTCTTTTTGGAAAAAGAGAGGTTGAGCAACTGAGTAACAAGCAGTTCTCGTAGAAACACTTTCGTTGAGATAAACTCCATTAGGAGTCCATATGCTCCACATTGGGAGCGGACATGGTTAAAAAAAATATTACAAAAAAAGATTTACTTGTTATCTAAATACTCTTTAAAAACATTATTTTCTTAACAGTTATACACCAATGAAATTACGCAGTATACATAATTGATACTATTATTAATTGGCATGACTTTATGTAAATAATTATCAACGCCGGTGTAAATTATCTCAGACGTTTTTATTAATATTAAGTGACGTTAATGTTTTGCAATATATCTCGTTTCCGGTAAGCGCCACCACTGCGGAAATGTATCCGACGCATGCGCGAGAGACACTCTGTGAAATCAGTTGCAAGTGGGAGGAAATGCATGTCGCAGTGTAGCAAGAATGGAGGGAGAATTCGCGGAATCCCCGGCCAATTATTATTTCACTCAGCTCGGCTTTTTTACTTACACTTTCCTTCGCTGGATAATTTAATTAATTTCATCTTACCACTAACATGCTGAGTATTTCAAAATATAATAAAACTTTTTATTAATTTGAATAACGATACCCAATGAAGTCTCTAAGCGCTTCATGGCAATGCTAAGTAAAAGAACCAGAATTCATTTATTATTTCTTTCAAGGCTCATAATATTAGATGATTAACTAGAACGTTATCGTGGTCATATGATATTAGATTTAGACATTAACTGTATAGAGATTTGGACTCATTTCCACCTGATCATCAAGGTACAGCTCATATCACAATACCATAGAAATAATTTACACAAGATATCATCAACCCTTAAAATTACGATCTTACTAAACGTATCGCACTGTTTTATTAATGTTTTATTTTAAGTAACGTGTACTCTTGGTTTTATCTCGAATAAGCTCCAATATTCTTTATTTATTAAAGACTTTAAGGCTGTAGGTGTATCTATAGCAGCCATACTCAATCTGCAGCCCAGTAAACCCTCCATCGGTGAGCTAAAAAAAAGGAGTTTTGGAGATATATTGGGAAAAAGTATACCAAATCGAGGATTTCAAATTCCTCGGTGAGCTAAAAAAAAAGGAGTATACCATAAATATGTTGCAGCCCACGTAGAGAAGCAAATATCAGAATGCGGCCCGGAGGAAATAAAAAGTTTGAGTATGGCTGATCTATAGCATCGTGTTTTGTTAGTGTAATCACTTGATGCTTAAAACTGTTACCAGTTTCGAGGTTGAGTAAATATTGTTTATTAAATAATATAATATGTCATCACTGTTCTGGCAGAAGTTGGCTAGCTAACAGATTGATAGATCGTAAGAAACAAATAAAAAAAATCAACTTTTTAATATTACAAAGATAATTATATTATAAACTTAAATATGCATTAATGCCGATCTAACACTTATCAATAGTCAGAGACAATTCCTGAGTGTTTTTTTTTTTGCAATCTACTGGAATCAATGCACCAATTGAGTTATTCCAGACAATGATTATATATCTAAGGACCTCTTTGTAAACTTAAATCATTTTTGTTTTTTTACTCACCAACTTCTGCCAAAAAGTTAACCATGTAATTTAAACAACGCTTTTTTGTTGGTGTAAATAACCTGATGTTTAAACTGTTGTTGGTTTTGATTTGTCATGTAAATATTGTCTACCAAATAATTCGACTGTGGAAAGGAAAAAGAACGTAACCCGCACATAACAAATTTTCCAAGAGACACAAAACACGTTTTTTGACGATTTTGGGCCAAAGACAAATTATTAAATATAGACAACATTGAAGTGCATGGAAATCGATAAACTGGTTTTTAAATGATTTTATCTAATATTAATTTAATTAATTTTTAAAAAAAAGTTTTTTTTTCATAATTGCAATTTTTGTAGGCCCCTATTTAAAAAAAAATAAAAGCCTAGCTAAGATATTGATTGAATTGGCATTTACTTGGTAGTACTCCATTTAATGGAGTAAAAATATCAGCGTATTTAGTTGTACAGTTTTTTTTTTAAATATTAGTTTATAGTTATTTCAATTTAGAAAAACCTCATATTGTTTATCGTTCTTGGAAACACGAAAGTCATGTTTTATAAATTAGGATGCTAGAGTAAACAACACAATGTAAAGTTTATCTTTTCTAAGGCAATATATATAGCTGATCAAATGCAGGTTTAAACATAGTTCTGACGATGGCGCACGCCGAAACAGCTATAAACTAATATTGATAAAAAATATAGAACTAAATACGCTGATATTTTACCTTATCCTAATTAAGATACATACAACCTGTATCAAGTTGTATTTATTGTGATTATTGAAAAAAAGCTGTTTTGAAAAATGTGTGGGTTACGTCGTTTTTCCTTTCCAGTAGTCGAATATAATGTGTATACAATATTCAGAGAGATGTATATCTAAAAAAATATAATTGGTTTATTTGGCTTGCTTTGAAACTAGTACATATTACACTTTTTATTTAATTTATCAATTAACAATTTAAAAGTGTTAACATTGTGAGTGTGGTGAGTGATTAAAGTGGGGCAGTCCCTGTCTAATGGCGGAGTAATTGCGTTGACGGTGGCCATTAAAGTGCAAAAACAGCTTTTCCTCATAAAATAATCACTCCGAGTCTGCGGTCTCACCCTAATAACAATAATTTCAACCTAATCATATGTAATTTGAATAATTTTGTTAACTGCGTCGAGTTTGAGGCGAGGTGAGCCATGTTGCCGTGCATGTACGGTTGTTTAATGTGTTTTTTTAGTACTTACATCAGTGTTGTAACATGAAAAAGTCAACTAATCAAAATATTAAATTTATAAAATTTGAATCGTTCAAACTATGTACATTCTCACAGATTTTGTCACTAACGACCCGGGTTTCGCCTTTCGGCATCTTCAGGCATTCAAGTGCACGGATGAATTTGAACTGACGCTTAGCAAATGAAAGTTTCGTGTTTATATAAGATATAAATGCATCACTGAGTCCAAAGCCATTGCTGGCGAAAAGGATGAGCCCATGGGAATGCCAACAGATTTGAGTAGTGAGCAGTTTCAAGAATTATATAATTTGTTTGTCGGCAAAGGTTTTATAATTATATGATTTTATGATTATATAGGGTATAGAAGTGGAGATGTGGGAAAGTTTGATATTTCGTTTAATATCTTATATAAACACGAAACTTTCATTTGCTAAGCGTCAGTTCAAGTTCATCCGTGCACTTGAATGCCTGAAGATGCCGAAAGGCGAAATCCGGGTAGTTAGTGACAAAATCTGTGAGAATGTACATAGTTTGAACGATTCAAATTTAATATTGAAATTCCACCAAGCACCTTCAGTCGAAATCTTAAATTATATTAAATTTATACTTTTCTTATTAGTTATTTTTTATGCCAATAAGAAGTTAAACTTGTATAATACATGATATTTATTTTGGTTCATTTCATTCACGAGAACAAAGTCTTTAATAATCAATTTTATATCTGCTATGACAACGGTCGCCTACCGATGACACATAGTTTATAGGTTTACCGCGTAACTTTTTCAGTAAAGTAATTGGAGCCAAGAATTCGTAATTTTATTTTATGCAACATATATTACAATTATTATTTTTTATGATTTACTCGGCGATATTCTTTTTAAAAAACTGTTATGTAATTCATATATTTATAATAAATGCATTTCAGTGTTCTAGTATGATTTCAATATTCAAAATGTTTTTTCACCACGATTTAAATTTGCAACGGAACGTCACTGTTTTTAATTCGAAGTCAACTTCTACTTTCTACTGTAGTTAATGATGTATAAACACATATAAATAATGTGTAAACTGGTAGCTACTAGACATAGGAATTTTAATTTAACTAGATGCCAATTTAATGTACAAAAAAAACTTTAAACTTTCAAAGAAACGTAGCTGAATCTAGCAAGCACAAATCCTGGTTTTTAACAATATTATTCCACAATAAGAATATTATCATTTATTGTCTTGCTGATAAATAGTATATTTTTTTGCCTTTGGATAAAATCCAAGAACGGATAGTTTCACAATTTGATTCTTTAATCGATTTATGGTTTTGTGTTCAAAGGCATGGATGTCTGTAATGACTGAATTCGTTTATACATTTTTGATCCCGTACTGTTTTTTACACACTGACGGTTAATTCCGTTTTGGTTTTTCTCATTTATTTTTTTAAGCAATAGTTTGCATTTAAAATATGTTATAAGCATCTATATTTATATTTTAATATAAAGATTTTTTCTAAATATAACTAAAGTTGCCAGTAATGACACAATTCTCTAAATGAACTGTTTAAATATGAGAGTATCCTTTAACTGTATTTGGGAAAAAAAACTGCCGAAAAGGCCGAGAATATGTTTAGGCAACGGTGGGTAATTGTTTTTAAAACAGTTTGAAATACGCTATCAATTTCAATTTAATTTAAAAACAGCTGATTTGCAAAAGCTAAACAAAATCAGCTGTCTTATAAAATTTCTAAGAATTCTAGCATGCCAAAATAAACTTACGTTTTAAAATATGATATTTACGTAAAAAATAGTCAATAAACTTCAGTTATAAGTATGACACTTACAAATACTAAAATCTCCTCGTATTGAGATTATTATTTTCTTACCCTACAAAAGAAACCCTCATAAGTTTTCGCAAACCTGAAATATTTATCTTAATCATTATTGTCGTATTTTAAATAAGCTCTCAAATAAGTAAAAGCTCTTGGTATAATCACCGGAGCTTTAAGTTAGTTATACGAACGTATAAAGGCTGTAAGTTATTTAAGCTTCGAATAATAATACTGTCAAATGTACTAAGTGGTTGGTCATACAGAATATTTTTATATGTACTATTTAAGATTACAAGATGTTTGAGAGCTTCTTATAATAACTAAAACAGGATTACTTAAAAGCTCTTTAGTAATTTTAAGATGTGTTTATTTAATTGTCTATACTAGATAAACAGCAAACATGGGTTAACCCTCCAAGGACGAGCGTCACCATATGGTCACACAAAACACCGTTGTCTATTGATCCCACTATTCATACTTTTTCTACCTGAATATCGTTGCTTTTGCTCATATTTGGTTAAGAAGGGTACGGACTACAGTAAGTCATCAGCCGTAGGAACAGGAACGGTCTCCAAAAGCACATGTGATTTTTTGAATTTCCGTTTTTTTTAATTTACTTTTTGAAACTGTTAGATATTTTTTTATAAAAACATAAAATTATTTACAGTTATTTTGCTAATATATTTGTTTTGAAATTATGTTGATATAAAGAGGTCAAATTGTAAATATTTAAAAAAAAATCACGTTTAGCTATATTTCAACCCCGAATGTTTGCAAGCCCATACGGTCACTTTTGTCCTTACTACTGTCCGTACTCAATATTACACGGTAATAAAAGGATGAGCATGACCATATAGTCATGCGGGGTTTCTATACAACGACTTTGCGTTTTTTTTTTTTTAATTTTGGATAGGAATAAAAGTTATCCGTGACTTCAATATGGCTTAGAAAATATTTTTTTTATCGGAAAAAAGCTCTCGTCTATGGAGGGTATATCGTATTTTTTTTGTAATTTAATAACAGAAATTATTGTTTTAGATTGTATTCCTTCACAGTCCGTTGATAGTAACAAATTGCTACCCAAAACTGGTTTTATTATTCGTCAATAAAAAGTAATAAAATTTGTGGTCTATATTGTGTGCTACACATGTTTTTAGAAAGATTTTTTTAAAATCTTCTACTAGGTAATATTTTTTTTATAATTTTACTTGTAAATAATTTGAGACTAATGAGATTATAGTTAAACTGTAAAACACGAATTCATTTATACATAAGTGGAGTTAATGCATAATCTAAGAAAACAAAAACATAAATTTACTGAATTATCAAAACGGTCATGAAGTGGACTTTGGTAAAATTTGGTGATTTCTTGTTTAAAAATTGGGTGCTGCATTTTAGGCAGATATATGAAAATCTTGTATTAGTATTTTTTAGCTTCATTCTCTTGAGAATATTATTTAATGCAAGGTTAATCAATTGACTTAGAATTAAATTGTGTATAAACCCTTTTAGTTTTCCATTAATACTTTTGAATAAACAGTGTTTTTGATCGCTCATATAATTATTATGAAGACACATCGTATAAGTTTAGAATCATTTTAAGCGGGACTTACATTACAGATCAAATTTATAGAATTTTACTATCTGCCTTTAAAGATAAAAAACGTTATTTTTATATTATTTCCAAAACAAAGTTATTTTTGGCATGAAGACTTAAAAATGACAGTATTTATAAAATAATTGGCAACACAGTTTGCGGCAACGCGTTTTATATGATTAAATTATTGAATAATATTTAGACGTATGAACACAATACAATTACGGTTAACATCTACAGCTTTGATTCGTTGAAAAATACATAAAAAATAAATCGGTTCTGTGTTTCATTAAATAAAATAAAATGACGATATTGATTATGTAAAGCATCCCTTTTAAAAAGGAAACGTTATAAATGAAAGCCTCTAATCAAAAACATTCATATCTGACATGTTTACGAACTAAGTGTTGTTTTTCTAGCGTGGACTTAGATTTAAAGCAAGCTTTTAAGGTTGGGGTATCGCAAACAAAAGAACCGCTACTATCAAAAGCTCTAGTCATGCTAGGTAGGGCTTCCAGCTTCCACATAAATGTTTTGTTTATCTTTTTATGAAATAGTGTGACATGTCATAGGATTTTTTCTCCGATACTTTATAGATAAAAAAATAGCATGATGATGTTTTTTTATTCTTTGAATGTCAACAATAAAATTTAAATTTAAAATAAATAAAAAAATTATGAGAATTTTTTTTGACAAAAATGATATACTGAAGTTGTTGTTTCAATACATTTTTCTTAATTAATGTAGATTGTTAACCGCGCAACCGAATAGTACAAAAACCGTATATTGCTGCCAGTCGTCAAATTTTTTTTTTCGATCATAATTTAACTGACTGTATCGATATTTAACAAAACACTAACGATCGTATTGTATTCGATGTAAATTTTTGAATTAAAAAAAAATACTAGAACACCCCCATGTGTCAACCCTAATAAACATACATACCTAAAAACGTCATGACTTATTGGTATTATATCATACCTCTTCCCTTTAAGTTAAGAGGGTATCAAACGAATTAGTTTTATGGGTTCATCCTATTACCTGTATACGGTGTATAACTTACATATTTCCTATATCCTATTCATGGAACTTTAAAAAATGTTGCAGTCAATGGCGTAAATGTGTAATATTAAATATTTACAACACGCCATACTATTTTCTTAATTTCCTACAGCACATACTGAAAAAACTAGCAACGCGTCACACTTAAACATGCTTAATTTAAACATTTTTTGTTGTCAAAAGTTTTCCTGTTTGAAATTACCCATCAATTAAGGAATGTTCTTGATTATAATGCAATGATCGTCAGCTTATTTTGTTGGTCAACTAAATGTCTATTTACATTTTTATATTTTTAGATAACAACAGTAATCACTTATTTTTGTTAATTAACAATTTACTATTGCTTGGCATCCAGGAATAAATAAAACAATCGTTATAATTCGTGATTTTATTTTTATTTTAACATTTTGGGACATTGAAATAATGAATAATGTTTAATTTACATAACAGAAAACTTTCCAACACAGATATTGCTTAGTGAATGTCATATTTAAATACCAAATTGGTGTTTATTTATTGGATCTTATTTATAGACTTCAAAAATGTTAGCATAAAACAAAATAGAGATTTTTTATAATTGTTGTAAAATTTGCGTGATTAATAAAGTATTTAATGAAAAACTTATTTGGCCATTTTAATGACTGTCGTGGTACAAATTTTTAAATGTTATGTATGTCTAATATAATCTGTATTGAATATATTTTTTAACTACATTGACTGTAACCAAAACTGGTTTACATTAAAGGGATCACGATTCGTTTAAGATTAGTCTACAGGTGTCCTTGCTCTTAAAAACTCTTTTAACGAAATTAGAGTTATGACAATTGATCACATTTTATTTCAGCTGAAACGCATACTCCATGCATTGAACATCTATAATGTTATAATAATTTTTCACAACAAGATATTGAATACTAATATACACATTTTAAAAAAAAATCAACGAGTCTCATTTCTGAGTATTTCCACAAGCGCGCTGAGATCTGGGGAAAAATTAATGTTGATTTCCTTTTATCCATGTTCGCTCCCAATGTGGAGTATTAGGTCTCCTAATAAAGGTGTTACAGTTACAGTGTTGGCTGGGTCACGTGCTGCGAATGCCTCCGGAAAGCCTCAATCCTGCCTGCCTCTTCTTTCGACCGGTGGGATTCCGGCGTCCTGGACGTCCGTCGGGTACTATCCATAGGATGTACTCGGCGGAACTGAGGGATGCTGGCATGTCATGGGAGGAAGCAAAGCTATTGGCGGGAGACAGGGAAACATGGAGGTGCCGCGTGGCGGCCATATGCTCCACATAGGGAGCGAACATGGCCAAAGAAGAAGAAGAAGAAGTTTTTTTTATTCAAGAGCTGTTTGTTACTCAATTGCTCAACCATTTTTTTAAGAGAGCAGGGATAGCAAGACTATAGACAGGGCCAGTGGTTAGGTGATTGTTCTCGCAACGTCTCGTTAATTAAAGATTGGAATGGTGGAAGGAAAAAAAGAGAGAGGTCCGTCACAGAAGCCATTGATTCTTCTATGGACTCAAAAAAATATGGTTATTAATCGGATATTTTTTAAATTTAAATTTTGGGGTTTGGTTTAAATTGTTTTGTTATTTATTGAACAATGATTGAATTGATGAAAAAAAAAATGGCCATCTCGTTAAATTTTAAATAAGACATCATTTAATATTTTGATACATTGTTTGAATTGCATATATTATAGGTACTTGACGTTTGTAATAAAGGTACTAATCATTAAGTTGGTATAGAAGGATAAACATGCTAGAATAAACATTTCTGATTATTTTTTTATTTCAAATATAAATACTTAACATCCAAAAATGTGAATGTTGTTTAAAACTTAATAAACATGAAGTCTTAAATAATATTATATTAAAATCAAACTCAACGGAAATAGCGGCACATTGTAAAATTCAAATCAGTCCGAAAAATGCATTTTAACGTAATTTCAATACAATACGAAACGCAAAAGAACTTTCTACCTCTCTACCAAATGTTTTTTCTCTTTAAAATATGAAACACTTAAATAAAAATAACATTTTGAGTTTTGACATCTTATATATTGGTCATATATCATATTGTGTGGATTGTTTCACAAAACACGGTAAACAAAAAAAGTGTATGAAATATTTTGGCTACCACGAAAAAAATACAATTTATAGTCTATTGATATAATATATGTTTGAAGAAGTCTAAGAATAAAAAAAAATTGGATGTAATGTGTTTCACATTTTGGGCCTGCAGTAGATAATGATAAAACGTTTAAAAAATTACAAAATGTAATTTCATTGACATGCACATTAATAAACAATAATATGTTTAAACGTTAAACTAGTGTGAGTAAATCATTGCTTTATGATTTTATATAAAATATTTTTTCGATTACTTATATATAAAAAGGTTTTTATTGTTTCGAATAACGTTTTCTCACATATTATAATGTTTAATATCAGTCAGATATAATTTACAGTAATATTATTTTGTCATCATTCTATTATGAAATATCGAAGCTAGACGCTTTATTGGTTCTAAAGCTCATATTATTTCCGATTCACTCAGAACTATCAATTTGTTATTTATTAAATTCTACGAAATTACTGCAAGAAGTATTGATTTTGTTCTTTGTTTTAAAGCACGCCTTGAATAACAAATACTTTTATTTTATTTACAGATGCGGCGAGTCTTTAGGAGGCATTGCAGTTTGCGCCAGGATCCCAGGACTTGGTGCTCGCCAACGTGCGCTTTGCAGGGCGGCACCCGCAGCCTTAGCGGCCGCTGGTGACGGAGTGAGGCTGGCCACCGAGGAGTGTACAAAACGCTTCTCTAATCATCGCTGGAACTGCAGCAGCATTGGAAGTGGAGACGTCTTTGGCCACGTAGTAGTTGTTGGTAAGTGCTCTATTAACAATATTAACCGTTGGAATACCGCGAAAATAAATCATTAATATGTCCCAGAGATACTGCGTGTTTTTGAGAAAAATAATTTTGCCTAATATACACTCGAATTCGATATTTTAAAAACCTATATTGACTATGTATATATGGCAATACACATATTCATCAAAATTATAATAACAAGTATTAGATTTTTTTAGATGTCTTGGACATCCGTGTTCGCTCGCAATTTTTCCGCACACCTGTGTCCGCTTGGGATCCAAGTGGTTAAATATAAACCATTTGATAAGTAAATCAAAAGCAACGAAATCGTTTCGTTTATAATTAATCATTTCCTCTCACTTATAAAAAATTATATCAAACATAAAAAGAGCAATAAATATTGATGATAGGTTTTTTGTAGCTGTTCATAAATATAATTTCGAGATTTTCGTTTAGTATTGCAACACGTTTGGGCTTTATTTAAGATTGTAATTATATTTTAATTATTGTTGAAGTGATGACGGTTACAAAAGTACAATTGGTAAAAGCTCTACCAACTAGTATCTTAACTGTTTTGTAATAATTACTTACTGTAAATATTTTCAAAACAAACTAGAAACATTGCATACGCATTGTAAAAGTTCTCACTCGAGAGATTTATCATTTTAGATAAGTGCTATCGATTGGTTGCATATTATATTATTAGAAATTACATAATATAATACATGACTAAGCAGTATTGAGAAAACCTAATGATCTTCAATACCCATTCTAAGGAAGCTCAGTTGTAAATGCATTCCTAAACATATTTCACAATCAATCACGATCGAGAGGTCTGTGAAAATAAAATTACTCTTTGATCATTTTTCAATAATATTTCATTTACGTCAACAGTAGACTTCCCACGTTTGGTTAAGTATTTGATATCGAAGATGATTGAAATTCCAGGGTCAAAATTGAGTGGAAAATTATCACGAGGCTTTCATCTTGGTAAATTAAAGGTATCGCATTTTAAGCACGATTGAAGGATGAATGTGATGTTGTCACCCTTTCCCACTTACATCCTATCAAATCCTCTGATTTGTATACGACAAACTTACGACTATTATTCGTTTTATTCTTTTCATGAAAAAGAGATGTAACTGTTAAGAGCCTTAACCTTTAGAGGAGTTAATACCTTACTTTAATTTACTGCATTTTCTTAACATGACAATTTTGTGACTTTTCCCAATGAATATATGTAATTCAGAGCATATACATATATGCTTACAGACAGACACTTCTGTGTTGAGTTAAAAGTACTTCCATACTCATTTACATAAAAATGGCGCCGACGTACATGTACGTCCATACTCCTCTAAAGGTTAATTATATATTTATACTGCGTTTATGCATATTAATGCTCAGTTTTTACTTTCAATCATGTAAAGATTGTATTTTATAAAAATATTCACCACTTATCGGCAACAAATAAGTTTTGTAAATATGTTTGAATGAACGATATTGTAAGATAAAGATTTTTAAATGTTTTTTCTATCATTGGTTAAATTAAGCAAAATTGGATTGACGATTTAATTTCTGGGATGGAGATCCCGAGATTGACAATTTTTTCAATGCCGGGATTGAAAATTCAATATAAAATCGTGTATAAATTGAAATTTGGGATTGAGAAATTTTTGGTCGGCGAAATCCTACGATTTTTTATCTCGATTTCAAAAACCCATAAATTTGCTGATTTCCCAAAATTATCAGCGCAAAAGCTTTTTTTTAAGTTTTTTCCAGAATTATTGAATTCTAAAATAACAGCCTGACACCTTTTTTAGCTCTTCCATGTTTTATTTTCTCAATCCCAAAGTCCTGGGATTAGTACTGACGCGATTCTGGGATTTAGGGATCACAGAATTGAACGGCATCCCGAAGTTGGATAGGCACGACGATAAAAAAATATAAGTAAGGCGTAGTAACATTAAATTTGGAAACCACTGCAGTAATGAACAGTTTATTTTAAACTTATAAGCAAATCGCGATTTTCAAATGTATCATGCAATCAATGTTAATGAATTAAGAGTCATTAAAATGTTCAATCAAGGCGTTTGTCTATCTATCAATGCAATCATAAAACCAAACAACAGACATATTTTGTCAATATTAGTACAAACCACATCATAATATATAATCTGAAAGGTTTATTGGTTTCTATGTGAGGTCTATAAAATTTATGATTCACGCCTCTGTCTTTTATAATATATACTTGATGTATGCGATCGAAGGAAGATGTATTGGACTTAAATTAATAGTATAATTTTATGGCATTATTAAGCCATTTCCACTGACAGAATATTGTTGTAGTGAAATCGTTTTATTAGACTTTTACGATGTGTACACCCAGACACCTCCGCGAAGTTGTTTCTTGGCTCTCAGTATCGATATAAACGTCTTAAAACGTTTTAAATAGGATTATCTACAAATTCGTTAAAATTAAACATATTCAACAGGCTTTACTTTTTTTTTTAAACCCATGTCTGTTCCCAATGTGGAGCATATAGCCTCCTAATGGAAGTATCTCAACAACAAAAAAAATCAACAAGAACTGTTTTTTATTCATTCGCTCAACTTATCTTTTCCAAAATTTGATGTTATACTGTAGGCATTCCCAACCCTGTACTCGCAGACGCCATTACGTCCAATGAACGATTTATGTTGACCCGCCACTATTCAACGGTGATAGATTTTTTTAACATATAATTATTAGGGAACAAATTAAATGGTCAGAATTTAAATACATTTGTGATCAGAATAAAAATATTATACGGTCAGAATATTTTATAACCATTTTGGTAAGGTAAGGTTAGGTTAGGTTTTTTTTAATTTCATTTAAATTATGACTATTTACACTGACCGATATATTATGACCATTTAACTCTCGTGGCTCGGAGACTAGAAAAATACTTCTCTACCGATGGGGTCGTTCAGGGACCTCAGTGGTTTCCTCATTATTGGCCTTATTCTTATGAATTTCAAAAAACAAATAGTCTAAGAGCTTTAAAATATCTCTCTGCATCATTCCTCATACATTTTTTAAAAAAAATCCGTAGTTTTTTTTAATAAATAATAATATTTTAAGTTGCGCGTAAAAAAGTCGTCATCCCAGCACACATATGAAATTGCAACTGATTAGTTTAGCCCACCTATCTTACAAACGATCGCTTATCGCCTCATCGCGTTATGGCGTATTTATATAAACTACTAAAGGTCCAAAAACCTATGATATAAGAATACCTTAATTATAAACATTGTGTCACCCATATTAAAATAGATATTTAGGAAAATGTGGGTATTGGGGTCGCATTTCTTGAGCTTAGAACCGGAAAAGTTAATATAAATTATGACCGGAGAAATACGAGCCTATTTATTATAGTTGAAGACAGGGTTTCAAAAAATCGCTTTCAATAAGATATAATAATATTTAAAGATGTGTTTCACCAACCATTCTCTTTTCATCTTAACTACTCAAACTTATATGTGAACATTTTAACTGGTTCAATTTAAAGCATTATAAGTAATTATAATTAAGTTTATTTCTTAATAAAACTGAATGTCTTTAAATTTAAATAGTTTTATTATTCGTAATGACATCCCTTTATTATCGGTATTAACAAAATCCACCCACCTTTGAAATAATATGATAGAAACGAAACGCAATATTCGTGTTATGCAGTAGGTGGAAATTTTTAATGAAAATATTTGGAATAAAAAATATTTATAATGTACTGAAGTCATATAACGTGGTTGTTGGTACGGAGGTGTCAATTATTTTGACATTAAAACACGTACGTTAACTTGTGAAATCCCGTTCCAATGAATATGAATACAGCCTTATGAACAAAGCACACAAAGACAGTTAATCATAAAGAAGTTTTGTCTGAAAGGCGATCTCCCAAATATAACCCAAACAATAAAAAGCTCCGAGCTGTTGACGCAATTAAAACATTTCACAAATGGAAAGAAATTCAACGCGTGGGAAACGAAAACCCGACACTTTTAATGATTGAATCGTGTAGGCCCAAGGCAGTGGCCTCAGTTTGACTGGGGGTCAACAAGCGTTTGTTTTTATCTCGTAATGGGTACAATGATAATACTTTTACTATTGATTATACATCAATGTGTTGGATCGAAATCGAGTCGATTCAGATTAAAATTTTAAGTAATATTCAATGCAATCGATTAGTCAAAAAAATATTAGATTCGCATGTATATATTTCGTGCTATTTAATTCTGTCTGTCTAGTATAAAAAGCTTGACAGTCTTAACAGGTCAGGCGGTGGATACACCTCACCTTTATTTTGTAATTTATAACATAAGAATAAGAGCACTTTTTTCGTTTATTCGTAAACCTTCCGATATGTTGTCTGGTGATGATTTTTAATGACGTGAAATTTGGGTCAAAATTTTTTAAACAATAAATGTTGCAGCAAAGTTATCAAAGTTAATTTTATATTAAAAATTAACTTCCACAAACTACCTCTGAATCCATTGAAAATATGGCCTAAACATGAAAAAAATAAAGTCTTTTATGGCTTTGAAAACATAATTGTCTTTATTTTGCTAATGTTTACTATTGAAGACTTCTTTTAATTATTTTTTTGCCAGTTCAAAATTATTACTGTCTTACGATTGCATACATCGCTTGGCAAAACACAAAGTTTCTTTAAAAATAAAATAAAAAAAAAGTAAGATAAGCGAAACATACAATGTATTTTTTTTTTTTAGTTTGAACCTTAAAACCAAATTTACATACATTTATTAATCAACCGTTTTTACAATTTTGTAATAATGTATTTTAATTTAATTGAGAAGTTTAATTATTGTAATAAATTACAATTTTGTATTTAATGTCGCCCTCTGTGGTTTAGTTATCTTCTCGAATTCACCTTGTATGATTTTCCACTATCAAAAAATATATGGGTATTGGCATAATTCATTTATATAAAACGGCGGCACTACGTGGTGCATCCTTCTCATTAAGATAATTTTATTAATATTTTTAAATAATAATAAATTAATAAATTATCACTGTGTATTATTTATATTATTAATACTACAATGGTCAAAAAAATTGACTACATTTTTTCTGTCAGGGAGTCTGCTGTATAGTTTTTGCTGAAAATGGTGTACTTGGCCAATAAGTTTGAAAATATATGATTTATATCAGTGATGCACAAACTGCGGCCCTTTTTAAATTTTGTGGCGGCCCATCAATCTTTTTCTCTACATATTTTTTTCACGTAAAACATTTATTTAATAAATGTAAGCAGACCTTTTCATTAATGAAGGAGAATAAATCGGTTCATAGAAACAGGCCCTCAAATATTATGTCAGATTAAAAGAAAATAGTTAAAAATTAACAAAGACCAGGTTCGCATTAACTTTTGAATTAAATACAAATGAAACATAAATATTTCACAATAAAACGATTTTTAATGAGCATGTACTCAAAATACTTTTTTTGCATGGCTTATTTATTTTCACGTTTTTGAAATAACACGGCCAAAATAATGTAATGGAATCTATCAATCATTCATCTAAATTCACTTAATCTATTTTAAACGGTTTTTTTGTAAAGCTGTTTTACATGGAACATACATTTGCTACGTATAAAAAAGAACTGAGCGTACTTTAAAATCTTTTTTTTCTTTGCGGCCCGAACCCACGAAAATTTGTTTTATGCGGCCCGCTAGAAGGTAAAGGTTGTGCATCACTGCTTTATATGATGAATGATTGTCATAAGAAGAGTATTAATTCAAAGCACAAAATAATTTGTATGAAATGGAAACAAAAATAATTACAAAATAAATAATAAGAACTAGAATTGGCTACCGCTGTTCTATATGATATCAGCAATCACAGATAGTGTTAGTTAATGTACAAAAACAACGAAATTAATCGCATTGTATATAGTTAATGCATAGAATGTAATCCAAATGACTAGCTAGGGCATACACCACATTATTATTGGTCGCCGTTTTCAAGAAAGTTCTTGTATTTTTAAGAATGAAATTCATAATTATTATTTTTATTTGTAAGACGTTCCGTGGAGACGCTACTGGTGTGTCTTATTTTGGAAACGAAAACAATATAATGTACACGATAAATCAATAAAATAGTCAATAATTGATCGGCGGAAACGAAGCAATACGTAGCATCAGTTAGCGCCCGAGGGCTTCCGGGATCTCTCAATTGTGTCTAAAGCTAATTTAAAACATTTCACTTGAGACGTTGCACACTATCTATTCTTCACTTCCTAAATTCAACACTTCAGTTATGGAGATTTATGACGGGACACTGGCAACATTGGTAGTGAACTGTTATAACAATTATATTGATAACAAAGTAGTTACGGCTTAAACATTGTTAAAAAAAAAACGATTGTAGGAAAGATATTTGGCGTGTTGATATTTTATAATAAAATGTTATTAAATAAGTCATGAGGTGATAAAAGAGCTAATCAATTCATATAAAAAATGAATCAATTTTAATATCAACTAAATGAAAAAAGGTATTAAAAAAACTGATTCATTTTTACAGTGTAACTTTAAACGAAATTTTTAATACAACCTAGAGTTATCCAGTTATTGAAATATTTAATAATCGTAACTGTCCATTTAATTATAAAAAAGCAACAATTTTATCAAAGTTAAATAAATGACAGAAAATATCAATCAAATCTCAAATAGAGAAAAATTCGTTATTAAGCCTACTTTTAACATAACACAACAGAAATAAAGGAGTAACAAAAAATGTCATACAATGTTAACTCATGGAAAAAACACTGACCAATCTTATAATTTGCAAAGCTTTTTTGAGACGGTGATATTTAGACAAGGGTCAAAATTTTAAAAATTTCTGCGAATTAAATTAAAAAGTTCATAACTTTGTCATTTTAAAATACAGTGAACAGCAATGAATCTAATTTTTGATCCTACAGAAAATCAGAACACGTAAAAAAATGATCTTTTTCAAAGAGACAATAATATGATGCGTATAGATTTCTACTCGTAAAATAAAAAAAATGATTTACTGGAGCTTTTCCACGTAAAGCTTTGTTCATCATGAACCATGTCCGACCTTGTCAAATGCCGATGGTGAGTCGTTGTGAAGTCTATTCTTATCATCCTAATTCAATAATTTGCGCTGTAGTTTCTTCAAGATTTATTACAACAGTTGACCGTCACTGTCATCATTGGTGGGCGTTTCTGATTGTTTTACTGTGTGAAGGAAGAGTACTCTTTAGAAGAAAACAATAAGGTAACGAATAAATGTCAGTCACGGTTATAGTGCACACAACGAATCGTGGATAAAAATAAAGTTTTATTTTTTTATACAAAAATCAATAAATATTTTTGCAGTGCCAATCATATATATAATATTGTATAACGGTAACAAATTCAAATATAAAATACCTTTAAACTGTCAGGAGATGTTACACAAAACTCGGTTGAAATACACATAAGCGTGTTTTAAAATAAAATTATTTATACTACGTAAAGTTTCATGCAATTGAGATCTTCTTGCTTTTCACAAGGTGTATAATGTAAGCTTTTTTTATATCGTTCGATCCACTTGTTAGTCAGTCCGGCTTAAAAAAATATTCTACTTCATTTAATGATTTTGAAATAGGTGAAATTCCATTCCGACTTTGGTAAACCGGAATTACAATTACAGTATCATCAACGTATGCTTAATCTTCCTATATATTAAAAATTATTGTAATCTATTCTCTATATTCTTTCAATCATGTTATATGAACGTTCAACTGCCATAACCCGTTAGTTGATCTCTACAATATATCACAGAGTCAGTCAACAGCCTCCTACACATTTCCTCATTTAATGAGACTTATGATGGAATAACGCAAATCGATTCTAAGCGCCGTTTAGTCATCCTACGAACAGTTACCTTTAAATCCAAATTTTTTCAATCGTCACACTTTGCAGTGGAATAAAGTTTCCGTGTTTTTTAAACTCTTTTTACTACATCCACTCTAAAAACTTGACGTCTAAATTGATTCATATATATATCGTCACTGTTCAACTGATGTTGGTAAATAAGAGATTGAAAGTTTGGTTAAAAAGTAAATGAACACTTTTACCTTTTAAGATGAAGCCTATAACATCGATATTTTTTGTTACATAGATAATTATAATATAAAAATATAGATGCATTAACCTTATGGTTCTTATGCGGCACAGTCGCATTTAATTCTTCTTATTTCAACCATTCGCTTAATACCAACAATATCTATCTGATATTTATTGTAATCTACGATGATACCTCAATATATGCAATGGAGATGTTACGCAAATTTGTCTGTGGTCACTCTGTACCCCATCGCTCCTCGATCATATTTCTGACGTTTCGGTACTCGAGTATTAATCTTGATCTGACACAAATAAGAGTTTAAATTAATAAACACAGACAATTGCAAGCAATCAGCATTAATAATAATTTACTATAAAAATAAATGCTTTTTTTAGTCTGGTATAATTAATGCATTAACTGAGTTATTCCAGACAAAAAAAATATATTGAAGAATCTTTGTATACTAAACTTATTTTTCACTTTTAAAGTGTTCACTGTCAATACTTGGTGGAATGGCATTATAATAAAAATAATAAAACATTTTTAGTACTTTTTCCACATAAAATTTATTAGATCAGGACCGGTTTCGCTCATGATGAGCATTGTCAACTGATAAGAAAAACAATAAAACAGTGATATTTATACAAAAGTTAAGTGATAAAAACAAGGTATGACAAACAATTGGTATTACAACCTAGCAAAAGAATTGAAGTAAAATACAAGGAAAATAAACTATAAATAACAAGTTGAAGACCACTTAGCAATGAAACTATTATGACAAAAACCAATTAGGTATGAATTATCATTACCAAAGTAAAAACTTATTTTTGTTTGTTACCATTATTTCTGCGAGAAAAGTGACGAATTACAGCAAGTTTTTGACATTTTACCTGATATTTTGAATTGTTTTTATCACACGAGATTAATACAAAGACAAAACACATCACTAACACTTATAACGTGGATGTCAAATACTAAATTGAATAAAACTACATTTGTATGTGTTCACTGTCAATATTTTGTGAAAAGGCATTATATTAATATTCAGCTGAAAATTCTCTTGATAAGCAAAACCAGTTCTGACGATATTAAATACATAAGAATTAGTAAAACAAAGTGTCCTATTTAAAATTTGTTTGAAGTTGAATCCTGAACAATCTGATTGCTAGGGTAAGAGCTTCTTCCTTATTGGAAGATTATAACTGATACTATTGATAATTTTAGTATAAATTACGAGTGGGAATATTATATGATAATAGAAATAAAATAAAATGGATATTGAACACACAATGGACGTGATGATTTAGAGGAGTCATTTATGTCAAGTGGGAGGACATTTTCTTACCTGGAGGCATATCCGATCGTTTGATCTTAGCGGATATTGTGATATTAGTTTAATTCTGTTGTTTTGTGGTTGTTTATGATCAATGATACCTTTATAAATAAGATATAAATGATATAATCAAATATGCACGACCTGAATCAATTGAATGGAATAAAATAGACGTATCATTATTTGTCCACGTATCTTGAAAACATTTAACAGTGTATAAATCTGTACATGGTAATGAGAGGCAAACTACACTATGTTATAGCTGGCCAAATTGAGATGTCTTTCGAGGATCTTTCGGTAAAGAAATATACAAAATTTGACCCATTCAAATTTGATATTAAAGTTACACCGAACACCTTTAGGTGAAATCCTTATCTTATTGGTTGTAAGTAAATTGTTCTTGTCAAACATTTTCGATTGTTTTTTCAGTGTAGCACAATTTCAGAACTTTTATAATAGTGTTTAACCAGTAAAATTGAATTACAATCAATACAACAATTGTATGGCGTATAAAAACATCGGGTTGTCTAAATATATTATGTGACACTAATAGATTGAAACAAGCAGAGCTGTGGAGTCGGAGTCGGAGTCGTGAAAATATATTTAATAATGTGTATTCAAACGAAATAGTCCAAAGTGTTGACATTTCATGCTTGGCTGACTAAAAATGATCTGATGGTACACATATATATAAGTTAAAATGAAATTATTGAAAAAAATCCTCGAAGTCGGAGTCGTCTTTTTTTTACACGACTCCACAGCCCTGGAAACAAGTCATTAACATATTCAATTAAGTCATTTGTGTATCCATAAATGTAATCTTAAAACTGGATAATAAACATCATTATAATAATGTATATCATCTGAAAGGAATTATCATTTAATCCGTGAATTTAAATGGCAAAAGTTCCCAAAAGACGAAACCAAAATTGTTAGTGACATGGAAAGTCGCATGGAAATGTACACTATTTTAATCATTTCAAATTCGCAAAAATCATTTTATTATTTGTTTGGACAAAGGTCCATTTAGCTTTGACGTTGACTGCAATAAAAAATAAAACAAAGTGCGAATAGTTGTGTTGCAGGATGTCAACATTGCTTGCAATGAAAACATGATCATTATGGAAATTGTTTATGGTGCGGTGACAACTAAACGACCAATAACGAACCCAAAAACACGTAAGCGTGGGAAACTTGTTAGCTGCTACAGCGTGTTACTAATATTATTCAGACGTTACTTATCACACGTGGGGATAGTAATTCCGGTATTACCGAATCCGGGATCTTGATATTGATGATTTTTTTCAATACCGAAAAACCGGAATCGAAATTGCAAATCAGACAAAATCTAATTCAGATGTATAAAAACCATCACATGGTTAAATAACATTGTTTTGAATTTTTTATGAGTTATATCAATATTGACAGGTTCCAGAATTGATGATATATATTTTTTTAACAAGCATAAAGTTATTTATGACTGTATTTTATATAACATTTCAAAACCTCTATTTTGATTTTATCGTCCGGTATTGCAGTTGCAATTAATCGATTTTTTTTGCTGTATTTTTAACTCTTTTTGTAACACCGGTATTATATTAGCAATACAGTTGTTGATAAAATCGTTCGGTATTGCAATCCTTGCTGTTATGATTGAAGTTTTTACAATTTCAGACCTTCTTACAATCTGCACAGATAATAGTATATCGATAGGTAAATGACGATAATTACATCAAATTTGTATATTTTTATTAATTAAGAATCAATTGAGAAAATTCAAATACCATTTTACTTGTAGCAAGTGCATCGTGAAATAGTTAAAACTGAAAAAGATTTTCGTGAAATTATTAAATAATTATTGTAGTGCTCTGAATTTTTAAATATGTTAAAAAGGCTTTAAAAAGAGTAAGAAAAACTACACTGGGATATAATAAATAGCAAATCGTTTTTTCAGCGTATCGTCTTTAGGATCGTATAATACGTGTATGATGACGTATGAAAATACCACAGACGTCTATGTTAATGGATATATAGATTCATAAATCGATAAAAAAAACAATGTTGTGATTAACGTCATTCAAAGTAAATATACTCTACATTGGAAACAAGCATGTTTAAAATAAATATAAGCTTCTAAAATTTTATATTATAAATAATAATGCTTACATAATTTGATGAATAAAAAGTCATACAGTTTTCAATTTCAAGAGTAGAATGGCAACACGCTCAAGCGAAATCTGCCACCAATCACATCTCAGCTAAAAGATTAAAATCTTTCATTCAAACAATAACTTAGTTGAGGCTGAATAAAACTGACTTATGGCGAGTCCGTTGAGTGATCTCACTTTGTCCTGTGATCCTGACCAGGTCACGTTTCGCCCATGAGATACAACAATAATGCGTTGCTTCAAAAATAAAATAAAAGATATCGCCGGCTTTATTGCAAAAATACTACTATCTTTCAAACAAGTTATTTAAAGAATGACCGCATTGAACAGGTGTCATTTTCAGTATGTCTCTTGCTTTATTAGTAAATAATTATTTTATTTCACGTACTTCGATTCTCGGAATAAATCTTCAGAGCAAGTTAATTATTTTTAATTTACCTATATCGAAGATATTGATTAACAATATTTAATTATTTAACTAACTATATAACATTATGGGAGAAGGTTTTGCCGTAAATCGAGCATGCACATGGTAGGACTGTATTTAAGTAATTATTATATTTAATACGTGTTATTTTTTAAAAAATCACTTGAAAAATCATTGAAAAACCTATACGTATCACACTTGCTAGTGTTGTATGACTTTCATCAATACCACATTCAGGTGGTAATTTTTTTTCCAAAAAAGTATCTTCTAAACTTTACATATGAAAAACTGTTTTCAATTTTAAATTGAGCTTATAGACATTATAAAGAATCTTTTTATAATGAAATTATCCCACGAAACTACTGACTTATAAATTTACTTTAACATATTCATTAAAAAATTAAATATACAACTAACCATAGTTATTCCGTCAAATGTTTTTTGTTTCTCCATTCTTTATCATTTTAATTATGATGGTTGTATCGAATTTAAACTTTTTAGTATAAAACTTACTAAACATACTGTTTAAAATAGCATTGTCAACTTTAATTTGGTTAAGTTATATTAATATCGTAAAAGACAGTAGTGATATAATTTAAAAGTAAAATATTCTGAGCAACGAAACAATATTTAAATTTGAATCGTTCAAACTATGTACATTCTCACAGATTTTGTCACTAACGACCCGGGTTTCGCCTTTCGGCATCTTCAGGCATTCAAGTGCACGGATGAACTTGAACTGACGTTTAGTAAATGAAAGTTTCGTGTTTATATAAGATATAAATGCATCACTGAGTCCAAAGCCATTGCTGGCGAAAAGGATGAGCTCATGGGAATGCCAACAGATTTGAGTAGTGAGTAGTTTCAAGAATTATATAATTTGTTTGTCGGCAAAGGTTTTATGATTATATGATTTTATGATTATATAGGGTATAGAAGTGGAGATGTGGGAAAGTTTGATATTTCATTTAAAATTAGTTAGTGACAAAATCTGTGAGAATGTACATATTTTGAACGATTCAAATTTAATATTGAAATTCCACCAAGCACCTTCAGTCGAAATCTTAAATGAAACAATATTTCTTTTACCAGATGTTATTGTTATTCAAAGAATCTTAATAAGTCGCAAACATAATTAACAAATAAATAGTCTGTTTGCAAGTAGTTATAAATGAAAGAAGATGTGTTAACAAACATTCCTATATAAATAAAAGTAAAAAAGATTATGTAATTCGTAGTAAAAATTGTTTAATTACTCTTTACTTTCTGATTTTAAAGCTTACTGTGGCGACAAAATTTTGTCTCTTTATAGTAGCTTCCTTTCGTACATTGATTGTATCAACTGAACAATTAGTATTCAAGCAGCGTACAGCTGTTTACATTCCCCTACAATATAATTTAGTATAAAGGTAATGTAGCTACATCATGGCATTATCTTATCTGGCTGGACCATCTTCTTATAGAAATCTTCAAGAAATGAGAGCTCTGTATAATCGTTAATCGCAAATGAAGCTATAATAGCAGAGTTCTTCTTTATTTTTTTATTTAAGAAATACCATCGCAATATTGACGGACAAAAAGTACTTAAAAATGTTTTTTCAACAACATTTTGTCACTTAACTTGGAAAGAACGATGAAAACGGTTACAAGTCAGATGAAATAGAGAATTTGCGTTAAAGATTAAAAAAAAAATGAAGTGTTACATTTGTATTACTTTTATCGTATTTAATTTGCTTTTAATCTGTTTCTTTCCAATTACTATTTTTTATTGATTGACACCGAAGAAAAAACTACGTTTAGCTACTTGAATATACTTTCAACAACCTATATCATACATAGCTCGTTGGTATTAAATGTAAAATATATACATAGAATAAATTTAATAAACTAACCATTTAATATATTGTATTGTCACTACCCGAAAACGCTACATTTGCAAATCTTTAAGCTTCTCTTTGAATCGCTCATCCGAAAAACGCATTATTATTTATGGTTGTCGCTCTTGGCAACGCGTTGTCTTGCGGAGTCTTTTGTTATTTTTCAGTGATTCCTTCTAGAATTTTCGATGCTGAACAAAAAACGACGAGTGCTTAATTTTACTGATAAGTTTTCACCTTAATATCAAATGTTGATAAATGATATATTGCTAGTGCCCCACAAGCAGTTTTATTAGTTTTTCAATATTTATTTCAGACAATGTTGTGCTACTAAACCATGATGTTAATGAGAAAATAGTTGATTGTATTGCGGACGATTGGGATACTGACAGGTAGATAGCTGCTAAAGAAAGCCTGTAACCACCTGGGATATTACTATCATGATGCTAATGGATATTAAAAGAAACTATACAATACTTTTACCAATAATTTCATATCTTGAAAATGATTATATAAGTGAAAAATATTTATGTATATGGTTTTGGTATCCGACCAATCGTTGACATATTTTGTATTACCCATGTATTATCCTTTTATTTTATATTAAATAAACAAAGTAAGGGTTGAAGGTTGACGTTGTAAGTAGTAAAGTTGTAAGCTTATAGGTTTTTCCGCTTCTTGCTTGAATACGAGCCTCATCAATCAATATTAAAGATAATGTACAAAATTGACAATTGGGATCTCGATTTTTTGACAGCGCTACCAAGAAATCGATAAAATAATTTATAATCAGCGTATTTCTTTGTTTCTCATTCTGCCTTTTTAATGAAAATATGTAAAACTTATTGCTCGATTGATCAAAATAAAAAAAAAAATGCAGTTGCATTGCACTGCAGTATTGTGCAATAAAAATTCTTTCCCGGTGCATGAAAGCGACAACTCTCATTTTGTAAGATTATGCAAATGCGTCAGAGTCTCTTGGGAAGGCTGTGAGGCTGCTACTTCAAAAATTAATGGCCCAATGAAGTATGCCTTAAGACGGGATGATCTTGTATTTAATGTCATATTAATTGAGAATTACAGCTTACTTTATCGGTTATTTATCGACGCTTCGTAAGGCTTATGTTTGATAGAGTATCATATTTTTTTTCTGTTTAATGATAAGTGTAAATATATCACTTGCACGTCAAAACATGCGTAATTAATCAGACTGGTAAATTGACGGTAAAGATTGTAGTTATTATTAAGTACTGTTTCACTAGCAAGTCTGATACCGACTTTCAAATAAAGTCTAGACGAATAACTCAGTTACGTGAAGTATACGACATCGTAATCATCACATCGACTAGACATCCGTCGTTTGTAATCTAAGTGAATACTTATAATTGCAGTGGACGTGTAAATACAAATATTAAAATAGTCAAAAAGTGTTTACTTTCTCATTAAAACACTTGTTTATCAAAAGCAGTCAGAGTAAGAAACAAAATGATGGTACTTTCCTGTTATCCGTATTCATTTGAATATGTTAAAATAAAATATTTTTATTTTTTCGTAACATTTAAATTGACATTCAATAATAAATCTCCTTACTTTGATCATTGACTTTAAAATACCTTACCCAACCTAACAGACAAAAGTTTTATCATAAAATAATCCGGCCTTTACAATATTTTAATAATAAAAACATTCTTTTGTACTAATTCCACTTGTATTTTCTATGATAAGGACCGGTTACGATCTTAACGAACATGATGTTTATACTGAACAACGTAAACTTATTAAGGGTGAGGTTTATTAAATGTAGAATGGTGGAAAGGTAGAATTAATACAAACAATTTATCATTATTATTGTATATATACAAAAATTCTTTCACATTATACTTTTTCATTGTTTTAATTCTTTTATTGAATGTTTAAATTATTATTCATTTAACAAACCACTTTAGATATACGTCAAATGTATTTAATGAGGTATCAATGTTAGACCATACATATTTAAATTTATGAATGATTTTTGATACAGAATTTACAAAAAAAAACTTGTTTTATGAATGAAAATATCAATTAATCACAATTTCTTAAAATTATAATACAGTTACATGTCAAATAGGTTAAATTAATGCAAATTTCATTACGCAGCGGTACGACGGTTATTAAGTTAATTATTAATACATCAAAAATGATCAAGTATGCAATATATCTTTTGTTTGTCGTTTTTTATTGATTATAGAATATCACAGCGTGTGTATTGATAAGCGCTTGATTGAAAAACGTATTTTAATTAAAAAAATAATTATCTACCTGACTTGGAAGGTTTTATATCCTTTTAAAAATGCATATCACGTCTTTAATGCTGATCAGTTTTGGAACACGCCCTTTGAGATAATTGAATGATAATGATTGCAACGGGGTCGTTAAATAACATAAAGTGCATTTAAAAATAACCAACACGGTAAAATGCGCTATTATGAATTGACGATAATATTTTATGCCTATATTGATTTATTCAAATTAATCATTAATGGTACGAGAAAATGTTTATTTTTATACTGATGGTAAATACTTCGCAAAAATAGCGGTCCGTTGCATAAAATTAATTTTATTTGGTAATTAATATTATATTGGAATCTGGCACTCCTTGTGCAACCACACCTCACGAGAGATGTGATATATTTTTTTCAAAATTGTGATTTCTAGATAATGGTTTATAGACCAGGACTGCCTGACTCTTGGTCACTGGTGGATACGGAAATTGTCCCAGAAGAGGGTCATTCAATTTGCAAATAAACATGATACATAAATAATACATTGACAAATAGATGATTTAAAAATAATATATCTATATGAAAAGAGTCAATACATAATCGATTCTCTTTAAAGGGGGTATGGTGGCCATCCTTAGGAAGGGATCCGCTAATGTTCTTTGTCTCCATCACAACGATCATGTTTTTAAAATCTAAAAGAAAAAGTCAAATTAAAATATAAGTATGAATATTAATATATATATATTGTAAAAGTGAAGTAACATCAGTAAAAAATACACATTGCAATAGTGTTATCTTAGTAAAATAAAAAATATGCTATCCACCAAAACACCAAGTAAAGACGTGATTGTACTTAAAAGTCCAAGAAAAATGTTTTAACATTTCACTAGTTTGCTCATTTCGTCTTTTGAGGGCTCGTTAATGATAAGTACTAAATATCGTTACAATTTTTCGGCAGATGTCGACTAACAAATGAAACGATTAGTAAAATATCCGTATCGTTCATAAAAAGATACAACAGTACTTGATTGTATATTTTTAACTACAAATAAACTATTGTTATTTTAAGAACCTTTTGCTTGGTTAAATCAATATTTTTTTTTGCCAAATTATCTTTGTTACAAGTAGATTGAATGTTTGCTTCTCAAATAAGACGAACCGATGAAAATGATTACTTAAGATAGCAGTGGCGGTTCATGAACTAAAATCTTGGATGGGCTAGAGGAAAGTTTAGCATCGTATACTATTTACGACATTGTGTATGTTTCCACTTCACCTTATACATTAATCTACAAGCAAATTAACAAATATTACGACACTACTAAAAAGTATAAATAGCTATATAATAAAATCAATGCTAATGTAAGTAAGAAATAATAAAATAATAATACGGGACCTTAAATTCGTCTCTTTCAAAGTGAAATAACAAGTACAAAAAGCAATACAGAGCTGTATCTTTCATACAATACAACGATATTGGTATTTGTGTTTGAATGTATGAGGCATGGGCAGATTCAATTTAGCCCCCAACGAATGACAGAAGCTTGATATTTTGAAGCACAGTTGTGTGTTTGATGACGTTTCCGTACATACAAATACAAAAAAATCTAATCGTACTTGATTGCGCCCCAGTGTAAAGAAAGAACTCGGGCTTGAAAGATCTAGCCCCTGAGTCGTTAATACGTAGGTGTTGCCAGACTGACGTCACGTTGCCTGTTCTCTATGAAGTATTTATAGGGTTATTGTTTTTTATGCCGGCTCGGTTTAAATTTGTAGTACAAAACATAATCGAGAATATTATTGCAGGTAGACATAGCATTGTCTTATATTGACAGAGGAAAATCAAAACAAAGATATTGTATTAATTTGGGAAAGGTTAGTTACGCTTATAAATGTATTTATTTTGTTCAGCGGCCGAATCGCTGTTCATTTTTATTCAGCCATCTAAAGTTTTGGGTGAAAAATGCAGGTCGGGCTTAGCCCACTTAGCCCAGTACCTAGAACCGCCACTGTAAGATAGGTAAAATTCCGTAAAAAATGTCTGTCGACAAATCAAACACGGCGGCCATTTGCATGTTATTAATTTCGAAGTATAGTTGACATCTACCGGCAACAATTGAAACTATTGTATTATATATTATCGATTATGTTTATTGCGCCTTTTTAACGTATTTTTTGGTAGGGACATTAGTATTCTATATTGTTTGTGATTTAAGAGAAAATGTAGTGATCTGATTAAGTAAATTATATTCACCGAGACGGAGATATGTACGTAGGGATTCTGAGCGGCAATAAAGACATTAAGTGCGGCCTTACTGTTGACGAAATAAATCAAGAAGTCATCCGATCGGACATGGCGAGTTATTCCAGTACACAAGCGATATTAATTGGTCGCCTTATCACAGTCACTCGACAACGTAGCGGCAGAGGCTCGTCTCCTTGTCTACTCAAGACGTTAGCAACCATTTAAGACGAAAGCACAGATAATTTTACTCAAAAATCTCCCCTAATCTTGTAGTGCAAATATTATTTCATTGTTTGCTTGCCTGTGTGGTCGTGTGGTCAACGTTGTTGGCTTCGGCTACGGAGGGCCCGGGTTCAAATCCCGGTACGGACTGATTTATTAATTGATTTTTCAATCGATTTATGAATATCTGTTCAAAGGCATGGATATATGTGATGTCTTGAATTCCCCCCTCTCACCACCCATCCTATCCTATGAAAGGGGCGTATCGAGAGTGATTAGCTTACCACTAATCCTGTCCTAGCCTTATCCTTCTATCCCTACTCTCTTTGGAAAAAGAGAGGTTGAGCAACTGAGTAACAAGCAGTTCTCGTAGAAACACTTCTGTTGAGATTACCTCCATTAGGAGTCCATATGTTTAAAACGGACATGGTTTAAAAAAAATGGCTCAAATATATTGACAGCTCGACATGCTTGCAAATAGTAATAACCGTGGTTTTATATGTTTTTTCGCTCTACAAATAATTTAATATATCCAGGGGTGGGCAGGAGGGGGCTCGGAGGGGGTCGCGCGAGCCCCTTATTAAAATTTACTAAGGTCGGCGAGCCCATTGTTAAATTAGGAGATAACAATATTCTCATATCAAATTAGTATAAAACTGCAATTTCTGACATATATTATCTACGACAGTTTCAGTATACACAGTAGTACGTTTTTAGCCGTTTAGATTGACAAGTTTACGATAAGTTGCATATTGTTACATATTGCTTTGAGATTAAGCGAGCTCCTTATTAACGTATTGGAAGCCCATCGCTGATAATATATATCCAGTGCTTTTTTAATATGTCGGAACTTACTTCTTGCCATGCTTTTAACTAAATTTTAATACTTTCAATAGGTTTATCAAATTCTGTTCGAAGAAATGGACTTTTCCCTTCCAATCCTTAAATGACGAGATGTAGAAAGAGCTATTAATTAAGCAATAGTCCCGTTCTAGCCCTATCTTTAATTCTCTCTTTAAAAATTTAAAGGTTGACCAATTGAGTTTTTTCAGAAAAAGCTTCTGTTGAAATACCTCCATTAGAAGGCCATATGATCCAAGTTGGTAGCGATCATGAACTAAAAACATACTTTATTAGTTTAAATTCTTGAGAAAACAGACAAACATCTGAATTACTTATTATGCTAACTAAATCTTTTGATATAAATAGCAATACAAAATATTGTTTTTTAATTGATGTACCGTTTTTCTGAAACAGGCACCACTGAAGCAGGGAAGTTAATAAACTATAGTTTTTTTTCGTATTTAAATATATTTGTTTTTTTTTATAAAACAAAATATTATATCGTTTACCAATGGTTCTCAATATTGAGTCTAGATTACACGCCAGATCTTCAAGACTCAACTCCAGTTTTACAAATAAGAACCAGTTTGCAAACCGAGATGACATTTGGATCTGGTAGAAGTATTTTATAAAAGACAAGAGCTGTGGTTTTATTCCCATAAAGGCAAATAATTTATTTATTAAAAGTGACATCCGCTTATTGTCGTTTAAAATCAGCGTAATGTACTTAAAACTCAATTAAAGTAATTTAATAGATCCAAAAATTGATTGTTTCAGTGACATAATAAAATTTTATCTTATCTACACAAAATTCCCTCATCTTCATGGCAACGAAATATTATTTTTTCATTTTCTATTATTCAAAATATTACTTGGCGGAAACGCATAATATTAAAAAAAAACACACACTATTTTGTACTAATTCCACATTTTTTTAAATATGATCAAGACCGGATTCGCTCATTACGAGCACTTGAGTATCAATTTAAAAGCTCGAGATTATCGATTCGAGTCCTGATTAGATAATAAACCTGTAATCAATAAACCTGTGAATTTTAAAATGGCTGAAAAACCGGGAATAAGTCCGGAAAATTTAGAAAAAAGCAGAATATTAATTTTTCAGAATATTTCTTTGGTGATATTGTTTTTTATAATATAGTTTTTTCAATATACAGAAGTTCAGGTGTATACATAACTATGTAAGTTTCGCCAAGTGACATGAAAACAAGACCGTTTTCAAATATTTTTTTTCGGATTCAAGTATACTTAGATGTTATTGGTCAAACTCATATACAGAAAATTTTCATTGATAAAAAATATGCGTTCAGTAACACTTTTAAGATTCACATCAACCCCTAATTTGTGGATAAAATAAGTAATACACGTCTTGTTTTTAAATATAAACTAAAAGTTATATCTTATTACGAGTTCAATTTTCCAAAATTTCCCAAGAAGTTAATTCCCACTTCATTTTCCCGGCTTAAGCCCGCAAAAAACCAGGTTTTTTCCGCCTCGCATCACTAGAGATGTACCATTTTAACTTGACTGTGGCAGAACTCAGAACTAAAATTGTCGCCCTAGGACGTGTTGACTATGGCAACGTTAATGATGCGATGGTGGCGCCCTCGCTGGCAGTCAAGTTACGCTGGTACACCTATAGTCTTAATCCTAAAAAATAATGGTGGATTACGTACATAAGAAAGTTTCACATTTTTTTATTAAACATATAGCTTTTCAGCTTAATATTGACAGATAACATCAGGCGGATAATTTTATGGATACCGTTTAAGCTATTTTTGCGCGTGTACGATAGAGGAGATTCATAAGTTTTTAATCCAAGATTTTAAACAGTGTTATCGGTATTTACAGATGTTCTTATAGAAGTCAAGGGATAAATAAATTAATCAGTTTTAATGAAAACTGATTAATTAATTAACTTATGAATCTCCTCTATCGTACACGCGCAAAAAAGCGTAAATGGTATCCATAAAATTATCCGCCTCTTAATATCATTACCATAGACACTTCGAATGATGCACTGCTATAAAAATAATAAATAACTAAAAAGTTTCCACGCATGTCATACTAACCGCTCCAGAAAAGAATGGATTGCAAGCTTTCCGCGGATATGAATCCATAATGTCTCGAGATATGTTAATTTACCGTCATGTGGTTTTACTTTGACATGCTACCTCGTAAATAATCCTGCCCAAGGATACAGCGCGTTTTATTGCCGAATAAAAATGATTTGTGACAAATAATAATAACGAATTGTATAAAGTCTTGCATATTCGGTACTATATAATAGTATGTATTGGTATCAAAAACATATTTTACCGCCCGTTATTATGTCTTCATTCAAGAATTTTATTATGATCCCGTTCAGGAGGTCTACAACAATATATAGACTGATTCTCTATCTATTCATACAAAAATGTTGTAACCATCCTCAGCAGTGTCAGATTTATGATCTTTATTTCAGGGTTTTTTAGTATCGTTCGCCCATACATAGTATGGAATAACAAAACAAAGATAATTCTTTACGATTCACATAATCTTCTTACATTCCTAACATTAAGAAATTAGTTAGTGAAATGCATTGTAAAAGAATACAGTAATTGTGCTTTATTATTTTTTAAAGATATTTTTAAGCTCATTATTGTATTTTAAATCAATTTAGTAAAACCTCTCATATGCATATAAATGTATAATTAACCGATTGACAATATTAATTGAGTAATTATTTCACTATTGAATTTGAATTTTTTAAATTATTATATAAACACGAAACATTCATTTACTAAACGTCAGTTCATCCGTGTACTTGAACGCATGCAGATGCCGAAAGGCGAAACCTGGGTCGTTAGTGACAAAGTCTGTGTGATTGTACATAATCTGATTGATTCAAATTTAATAGTGAAATTCCACCAAGTACCTTCAGTCGAAATTTTAAATTAATTATTTCACATATTTTCATACAATATATTCTAAAATAATATATGTGGGGCTTGGCATCAAAACTAACTGAAGATCAATATCGGTGTCTTACTAAGCTCACATTTTTAAATGTATAATATGATATGCTTAGAAAGAACCAATGAGCGATCAGTATTTTTATGGTGCAATAGTATATTTTTCATCTTAGGAAAGTGCTACGTTACAAACAATTGTGTTTTTTTATGATATGATTGTGGCTTGTCGGTTTTAAAAACTGTTTTTTTTTGATAAATTTGTGAATTAGAAAACCGGTTTTTCAACATCGTAACCGGTTGCGCTAAGCTTTCAATAAACTAGACTATAAACATAAGGACAGAAAATTTGGATCTTTTATTTGATAGCTTAAATACCATATTCCCGACATCATTACCCAGCGAAAGGGTATTTTCGATATCAGGAATTTTTGTTACAAAACGATCAGTGGACGCTTTGTGTTTTCTTAAATCATATTTTCTGAAGAGTAACACCAAATAATTTCTTGTTGTGCTTTATTATGTAAATAAATAAACAACATTAAAATATTGAACTTTTTCTCACTATTTTAATTGAAATATCCATTTTTGTAAAACTTCGAAAACCGGATAAAACCGGTTTTTGAACATTATTGACAATCGAAAACTGAAAATAATAAAACATTTTTAGTACTTTTTCCACATAAAATTTATTAGATCAGAACCGGTTTCGCTCATGATGAGCATTGTCAACTGATCATGAGCGACTGATAATGATCATGAGCGAAACCGGTCCTGATCTAATAAATTTTATGTGGAAAAAGTACTAAAAATGTTTTATTATTTTTATTATAATGCCATTCCACCAAGTATTGACAGTGAACACCTTAAAAGTGATGAATCGATAACTGGTTTTTTCAAAAGTCGGTTTTTTTATAAGCCCTGGTTATGATGCTAAGCTCCTCATACATTATATTAAAAGTAAATATACTACAATAGATGATAGTTTTTTTATTCTAAACATGTGTACATTTTTAAATTGTATTTTGCCAAATATAAACTGGGTACTTAAATATGTGTAGAAAGTTATCATTTACGAAAACAAAATGAGGATATTTTAGTAATTCAGTACCCACTTAAAGATTGTTTTCTGTCCTCAGCGGCTAATTCTGAGTGTGGGATAGCAATGTCCCAATATTTACATATAATTAGAGGTTCCATTTAAAAGTGGAAGACATAAAAATGTAAATTTACAAGTTGTGTGATTTACGGACTCATTGTTCAACGGAAAGGTGTAAAATTGAATCTTGCCCTAATGATATTCTGCCCCAAAATAAAACCAAATGCTTTTTATTTGGTCTCGTTTACTAATTCGTGACACAAATGACAAATTGGTTGTCACATAATCTTGTCGGCTCGCTTCATAAAATATTGGCGACGAATTATTTAGAATAATCTAACCTAGTGTAAATGAATTGCATTCAAAAAACAAAACAATCTTGTACTAATCCCAATATTAGGGTATTCACTGTCAATACTTGATAAAAAGTCATTATATTTAAAAAAATGCAATATTCATTTGTACTACTTCAAATTTTATTTTAAAATATCAGGACCAGTTTCTTACCGAGACGAGCATTATCAACTGAATGTTGATAATGCTTCAGTTAATAATCCTCATCATGAGCAAAGTCGGTCTTGACTTTTTAAAATAAAAGTGGAAGTACAAATGGATAGTGTATTTTTTTAAATACAAATTTAACATTTGTTTTTTAATATCAGAACCGTTTTCACTTATAACTTATTTTCAGCTGGTAAAAATATACATTACAACAAGGCTATGTATAAAAAACCATGCAAGGCTTATTAAGGAGTAACAAACACGTGCCATAGTTGTCATATATTTCAATGAAATACTAACCCTGGTTTCGATAAGCAATAATGCATTTTATCCCAACGAATTGCCGAGGTTTGAACTTGAAAAAATTACACAACAATCCGAGGGCTTATTATCATAAAGGCCTATCTACAAAAATACACGCTTGGATAATCAATACATAATCATATTTATGGTGAAACAAAGCTCGTACAAATAAAAGTTTACAATATACGGTTTTTTATATCTACAAATGAATTAAAAATTTTAGAAACACTAAGTTAAATCACTTGTTATATTATACTTTAGTAAACTTAAAACTAAAATTTTGTTAATAAACTACAGTGAGCCGTAGCTCTCAAATTTTAACGTGATATTAACCCTTAGTCAGAGTAACTAATGAGGTGCAATAACAGTAAAAGTACTTTACTAAAAGTCATCCTTTAGTGAAATACAAAGCTTTTATAGATCGTATATTAAATTAACACATAACCGATGGGTTTCAGCGGAAACTAAATGTTCAATTTGCAAGTTGCTACTTTAAATAAATCGCGTAGGAGTTATGCACCAGTTAAATGATACACATTATATTGAATCCGATGTTAAATTTATGCATGATTTAGTTCGGAGGCTGGACGCAGTTTTATTTCAATGCTCATATGAAAATTAATTTTAATATTTTATAGCACTTCAAACACGCAATAAAATAGCGTTTATTTAACTCGAGAAGATTTAATCGACGAAAGAATTAAACGCAGTCATGTATTTAAAAAATAAATAATAATTGCGGTTGAAAGATCTTGACAAAATGTTATTTGCATCAGTGTTAATTTTAAAATTACACAGTAGTCAAGAATCGTTAACTTAAGAATGACTGAAGAATTTATAATATAAATTTTAACGCCCGCAGTACTAAAATATAAATATTTGATCGTAAAATTGTAAATAGTCGTCTGCATATTGAAACAAAACGCTTTCTTGGTATTTACAGTAATTTATTTTATCTTTGTAATTTGATTTTTGTAGTCAACTGATAAATATAATGGGTTTCGTACCGAAGCCTCGAATTGAAACATTAATGTATTAACTAGCTGTAAGCCCGTTGCCCAGCAACGTGAGATTTTTGTTGCATAGTATTTAATTTAATTTAATTTTATGTTATTTTATTTTATGGTATTTTATTTTATTTCATTTCATTTTATTTTATTTTATTTTATTTTATTTTATTTTATTTTATTTTATTTTATTGAATTTAATTTAATTTAATTATATTTTATTTTAATATATTTTATTTTTATAGTTAGCAGATATTTCGTAAATTACTTAATTTTTAGAATAATGTTCAAGTTTGCTGACAACTATTTTTCGTAGTAGCAGAAATTTCGTGAATTATTGAATTTTTGGAAAAAAAAAGTTTGATAACAACCATTTTTCGTAGTAGCCGAAATTTCGTAAATGATTTAATATTTGGAATAATGTTCAAGTTTGCTAACAACCATTTTTCGTAGTAGCATAAATTTCGTAAAATATTGATTTTTTGGAATAAAGTTTAAGTTTGCTAACAACCATTTTTCGTAGTAGCAGAAATTTCGTAAATTATTTAATATTTGGAATAATGTTCAAGTTTGTTAACAACCATTTTTCGCAGTAGCATAAATTTCGTAAAATATTTAATTTTTGGAATAAAGTTAAAGTTTGCTAACAACCAATTTTCGTAGTAGCCGAAATTTCGTAAATTATTGAATTTTTGGAATAAAGTTTAAGTTTGCTAACAACCATTTTTCGTAGTAGCAGAAATTTCGTAAATTATTGAATTTTTGGAATAATGTTCAAGTTTGCTAACAGCCATTTTTCGTAGTAGCAGAAATTTCGTAAATTATTTAATATTTGGAATAATGTTTAAGTTTGCTAACAACCATTTTTCGTAGTAGCAGAAATTTCGTAAAATATTTAATTTTTAGAATAATGTTTAAGTTTGCTAACAACCATTTTTCGTAGGAGCAGAAATTTCGTAAATTATTTAATATTTGGAATAATGTCCAAGTTTGCTAACAACCATTTTTCGTAGGAGCAGAAATTTCGTAAATTATTTAATTTTTGGAATAATGTTGAAGTTTGCTAACAACCATTTTTCGTAGTAGCAGAAATTTAGTAAATTATTCAATTTTTGGAATAAAGTTTAAGTTTGCTAACAACCATTTTTCGTAGTAGCAGAAATTTCGTAAATTATTGAATTTTTGGAATAATGTTCAAGTTTGCTAACAACCATTTTTCGTTGGAGCAGAAATTTCGTAAATTATTTAATATTTGGAATAATGTCCAAGTTTGCTAACAACCATTTTTCGTAGTAGCAGAAATTTCGTAAATTATTGAATTTTTGGAATAATGTTTAAATTTGCTAACAACCATTTTTCGTAGTAGCAGAAATTTCCTAAATTACTTAATTTTTGGAATAATGTTTAAGTTTGCTAACAACCATTTTTCGTAGAAGCAGAAATTTCGTAAATTATTGAATTTTTGGAATAATGTTTAAATTTGCTAACAACCATTTTTCGTAGTAGCAGAAATTTCCTAAATTACTTAATTTTTGGAATAATGTTTAAGTTTGCTAACAACCATTTTTCGTAGAAGCATAAATTTCGTAAAATATTGATTTTTTGGAATAAAGTTTAAGTTTGCTAACAACCATTTTTCGTAGTAGCAGAAATTTCGTAAATTATTTAATATTTGGAATAATGTTCAAGTTTGTTAACAACCATTTTTCGCAGTAGCATAAATTTCGTAAAATATTTAATTTTTGGAATAAAGTTAAAGTTTGCTAACAACCAATTTTCGTAGTAGCCGAAATTTCGTAAATTATTGAATTTTTGGAATAAAGTTTAAGTTTGCTAACAACCATTTTTCGTAGTAGCAGAAATTTCGTAAATTATTGAATTTTTGGAATAATGTTCAAGTTTGCTAACAGCCATTTTTCGTAGTAGCAGAAATTTCGTAAATTATTTAATATTTGGAATAATGTTTAAGTTTGCTAACAACCATTTTTCGTAGTAGCAGAAATTTCGTAAAATATTTAATTTTTAGAATAATGTTTAAGTTTGCTAACAACCATTTTTCGTAGGAGCAGAAATTTCGTAAATTATTTAATATTTGGAATAATGTCCAAGTTTGCTAACAACCATTTTTCGTAGGAGCAGAAATTTCGTAAATTATTTAATTTTTGGAATAATGTTGAAGTTTGCTAACAACCATTTTTCGTAGTAGCAGAAATTTAGTAAATTATTCAATTTTTGGAATAAAGTTTAAGTTTGCTAACAACCATTTTTCGTAGTAGCAGAAATTTCGTAAATTATTGAATTTTTGGAATAATGTTCAAGTTTGCTAACAACCATTTTTCGTTGGAGCAGAAATTTCGTAAATTATTTAATATTTGGAATAATGTCCAAGTTTGCTAACAACCATTTTTCGTAGTAGCAGAAATTTCGTAAATTATTGAATTTTTGGAATAATGTTTAAATTTGCTAACAACCATTTTTCGTAGTAGCAGAAATTTCCTAAATTACTTAATTTTTGGAATAATGTTTAAGTTTGCTAACAACCATTTTTCGTAGAAGCAGAAATTTCGTAAATTATTGAATTTTTGGAATAATGTTTAAATTTGCTAACAACCATTTTTCGTAGTAGCAGAAATTTCCTAAATTACTTAATTTTTGGAATAATGTTTAAGTTTGCTAACAACCATTTTTCGTAGAAGCATAAATTTCGTAAAATATTGATTTTTTGGAATAAAGTTTAAGTTTGCTAACAACCATTTTTCGTAGTAGCAGAAATTTCGTAAATTATTTAATATTTGGAATAATGTTCAAGTTTGTTAACAACCATTTTTCGCAGTAGCATAAATTTCGTAAAATATTTAATTTTTGGAATAAAGTTAAAGTTTGCTAACAACCAATTTTCGTAGTAGCCGAAATTTCGTAAATTATTGAATTTTTGGAATAAAGTTTAAGTTTGCTAACAACCATTTTTCGTAGTAGCAGAAATTTCGTAAATTATTTAATATTTGGAATAATGTTTAAGTTTGCTAACAACCATTTTTCGTAGTAGCAGAAATTTCGTAAAATATTTAATTTTTAGAATAATGTTTAAGTTTGCTAACAACCATTTTTCGTAGGAGCAGAAATTTCGTAAATTATTTAATATTTGGAATAATGTCCAAGTTTGCTAACAACCATTTTTCGTAGGAGCAGAAATTTCGTAAATTATTTAATTTTTGGAATAATGTTGAAGTTTGCTAACAACCATTTTTCGTAGTAGCAGAAATTTAGTAAATTATTCAATTTTTGGAATAAAGTTTAAGTTTGCTAACAACCATTTTTCGTAGTAGCAGAAATTTCGTAAATTATTGAATTTTTGGAATAATGTTCAAGTTTGCTAACAACCATTTTTCGTTGGAGCAGAAATTTCGTAAATTATTTAATATTTGGAATAATGTCCAAGTTTGCTAACAACCATTTTTCGTAGTAGCAGAAATTTCGTAAATTATTGAATTTTTGGAATAATGTTTAAATTTGCTAACAACCATTTTTCGTAGTAGCAGAAATTTCCTAAATTACTTAATTTTTGGAATAATGTTTAAGTTTGCTAACAACCATTTTTCGTAGAAGCAGAAATTTCGTAAATTATTGAATTTTTGGAATAATGTTTAAATTTGCTAACAACCATTTTTCGTAGTAGCAGAAATTTCCTAAATTACTTAATTTTTGGAATAATGTTTAAGTTTGCTAACAACCATTTTTCGTAGAAGCAGAAATTTCGTAAATTATTGATTTTTTAGAATAATGTTTAAGTTTGCTAACAACCATTTTTCGTAGTAGCAGAAATTTCGTAAATTATTGAAATTATTGAATTTTTGGAATAATGTTTAAGTTTGCTAACAACCATTTTTCGTAGAAGCAGAAATTTCGTAAATTATTGATTTTTTAGAATAATGTTTAAGTTTGCTAACAACCATTTTTCGTAGTAGCAGAAATTTCGTAAATTATTGATTTTTTGGAATAATGTTTAAGTTTGCTAACAACCATTTTTCGTAGTAGCAGAAATTTCGTAAATTATTGAATTTTTGGAATAAAGTTTATGTTTGCTAACAACCATTTTTCGTAGTAGCAGAAATTACGTAAATTATTTAATTGTTGGAATAATGATTAAGTTTGCTAACAACCATTTTTCGTAGTAGCAGAAATTTCGTAAATTATTTAATTTTTGGAATAATGTTAAAGTTTGCTAACAATCATCTTTCGTAGTAGCAGAAATTTTGTAAATTACTTAATTTTTGGAATAATGTTTAAGTTTGCCAACAATTATTTTTCGGATTTTAAATTATTTAACAATTATTTCCAATAAAAATCAAAAGATCAAATCCAATTTTTCAATAAAAAATCAGTTGCACATTTTGTCCAAGTGTATGAAAAAAGCAAAATATTATTCTATCATATATCCATATCATAATTTGAATATTCTTAATGTATTAAAGAATTCTAACAGATTTTCAAGGTCAGACGTGAAAAGATTCATCATTATGATTCAATTGATCAAATCCGCTCCAAAAAATATTAGTCTCACATCGACTCACACGATCAGACGATTCATTTCGATAGCCCTATAATCATAGTTTGCAATAGTCGAATTAAAGTCTTTGATTATTCGAATATTATGATGTATGGTGATACAATACTTTAGCTCTACACCAAGAAATATCAAATTTTCAAACGTGGCGATATCAGAACATTCACGCCCGGTTTAAAATAAGCCGCTCCCATTGGATAGAACAACATTTCAAAAATGTGCTGTTCAGAATAAATCGAAATCATTGGTCTGTACCTTACTGCGGACGTCCTTACAGACAGACCTTATCGGCTATTAATGTTAAGATTGCACAGTGTAATCTACTTAAGAATGTTTACATGAAAACATCGATGTTTTTCTGTCTTCATATCTCTCTACGGTAAAAAAAATCAGACTATATCAAATTTAACGTTAGTCGCCACTTTAACTTAACTGTTTTTTGACGAGTTTTCAAATTATATTTAAGAGGTAATAAAGATTTCAATTATAGACAATTTAATTAATGCCTCTAATTTATATTTTGTATATTACTTTCATTTTCAACTGTTTGTTACATCAGTGGTTTCCAAACTGTTCTCAGTGAAAATTTTCCGATACAAAATATTATTAATTCATAAAATATTACTTGGGTCAATGTTTTAACTTGGGGCGCCGCGGAAAAATTCTGGTATATTAATGTCGCGTAAAAAAAAATAAATAAAAAAAAATAGATGCGTTGTAATAATCTACACGTTTTAAGGTATCGTAGAAGTAAAATAACCTTAGTTAATACATATTACAATTGTTTTATCTCATTAGAATAAAAATATTCAATCCATCAAAATTTAAAATAAAGACGTGATTGTACATAAAAATCAAAGAAAAAAGTTTTAACATTTAACTAGTTGGCTCACATCAAATCTCGAGAGCCTAATTGTTGTAAATAACAAAAAAAGTTCCGTTAAGCTGCTGTAAGAAAATTTAACATGGATTATGACTTATGGAAAGTGTACATACATACGTCTAAAAGAACCTTGCCCAAAGCTGCCTTGTAAACATTATTTAGACAAATAAAAATGTTTATTGTAATAGATCTAACCGTCGGAAAACGTTAAATATACAACAGTTTTTAAGATGCATACCATTTTTTTAGTCAAGTCTAACATTCCAATTTCTTTTTAATTACAACCATCAATTAAGTTCGAAAATCGACGGACATTAAAATGACTTTTACGACCGGTTTTCAATAAATAATTGAGACATTGCACGATACAAAAATATTTAATTTAAATAATTGCGATGTATTTAAACATGATGAATCACCTAATTTGGGAAATTTATTGATTTGCTCTTATGTGAGCACAGAAATAACTTGCCTGTCAACAAATTTCTGCATCAGCTCACACGAAAAGTAATGCAAGTAGTTTTATATTAACTTCGTAAGTGTATCATTTATTAAAACCAGAAGCAGTCTTAGGATTCAGCTTTTTGGACCAACATTTTGTTTTATTTTTTTCATTTTTTTATGTTTTTTAGACATAAAAAACAACGAGAAAGTGAAATTAACAAAGATAATCGATTATAGTTAAATAGAAAACTATTCTGTAGTGTGTCTTTTTTCGATTTGCAATCAATTTTGTCTACAAATTATTACAAAGAGAAAACTACTCAAATAAGAATTAATGTTTAACAAACAAACAAAAAAAATAGCGACTAGTTATACAAATAACAAACGTGGCATTTACAATGTACTGCACGGGCGTGGAGGATTGACGTATATATTTACAATAAATGATAACAAAAGCACATGACTAAGGAAATTAGTGTAAAATTTTGAGGCAAAACATTCGCCCGTTCCGGTAGTGTCGCGAGAGTGTCTACGTTATACACACCGACTGCAAAAATTAATGCATTTACTTTTAGTCATATTGATTGCTTTATCAACCATTTTTGGTCATTAAAAATGGTTATAGCTGTCAAATGTCAGTTTCGAACACTTGTACAAAACAGAGGGTGTCACTCTATAAAAAGTGTTTTCTTACGACACCATCTTGCTTCAACAACAACTAGTTAAAGCTGACTCACAGAAAATAGTGGTAAACTTTAAAACGGGGATTTACTATTATATTTTGGTTTTCCTCGACTTACCACCCAGACACGTTCCTGAAAATTGGTAGTATGTTAAATATAAGTTTCTTTTGAATTAGTTTTCATATATTTTCAATACATTTAGTAAGTTTTCTCATATTACGTATGTGCATAATGAGATGACTTCTTGCCAAGCCTTTCCTTTATTTTAACCGAGCGATTCTTCGTTGATATTCTTATACGGGTTTTAAAACGTTTTTCCCTCATCTAGCGCAATTTTCACATTTAATCCGTTGATCAGACATTATGAGTACGATATATTTATACTATAGAAATTAAATGTCAACTTTCAACAATGAAGCATCCTGATGCAATCTGTATTTTTTTTTAAAATCTGTTTATTTTGTTGGTTGTATTTGGGAAATGCCAAAAACCTCAACTAACCTAACCTAATCTTACAACCTATAAGATTAAGTAAGTAAAACATTAAATGAAGATTTTTGTAAGAAAAAGAACTCGCTAAATTACGAAGTTTTTTAAGAGTATATCCATTTATAAATTAGCATTGTAAAGCTTGAATGATGGGACAAACAAATGGTCAACAGTGAGATTAATAGAGACTATATATGAAAATCTCTTTAAAATTTCGTCACTCTATATTTTAGACTGAGGAAATTTCAAAACTAATAAGCAGTCTTTTTATTCATCCGATGCCAATGCAACAAAAATCAACTTTTATATGTCAAATTGTAAACTGTTTAAAAAATATGAGAAAGCCGTTAAAGAAAATTAGCCTGCGTAATAAAGAAAGTTTTAATCACTGTATTATTTTTAATTATTTAACAAACCACTAAGACTAAAATAGATGATGTAATCTCAATAAAAAAATTAAATTGACCTCACGAAGAGTAAGTTTTCTTTGACTATTATTTAAAAAAAATAATAATATATAAATATACTATACCATCGACTTCAGTGGTCATCTACTGCACATTTAATATCAAAAGCCTGCCTTCTTATGAATATTGTATTTCAATTTTAAATCTGAGAGGCGAGGAGAATGTGACAGAAGGGAAATAAATTGGACTACCTTTTATAAAACGATTCTTCATATATGGACTACTAAACTTGATTATGCATACGAATAAATATACTAGCAATAAATTAAAATAATTGCGTATTTTCAAGAGTCCAGTTTTAAAATGAAATGCAATAAAGTCGATACTTAATTAATTTAGACGTTTTATATAATTGATTACAAACAACAAATGATACTAGAAAATTTAAATTAACTTTGATTATTCCACGTATTGTGTTACTAACTGTGACACGTGCCAATCATTTAATAGAAAATAATCATAATTTTAATCAGATTTGTAATTAAGAAATACTCCACCGAGTAAATAAAAAGTGTTTAAAGATGAATAGTTTAGAATTTTTAGAAATTAATAAAACTCTTAACAAAAAAGAAATATTATTAAATAATATTCTTAATAGCACAGGTGGTTCCCCATTACTTAAACTGTTTCCAATTAATAGAGTAATCACCAACCTAGCTGATTGATTGCAGCTCATTAGTTTAATAGTTTGTAATGTTTAACGTCATTAGTAGTATGATTAAATTTGTTTGCTCTGTTTCGATTTTATAATCCCCTCTTTGCTTCCCTCAAAAAGGAAAAATCCCAATCTGATTGATTGCAACTCATGTATCACTATTTGTTTGTTTTATTTCGATTATACACCCCCCTCCTTGCTCCTCTTAAAAGGAAAAAAACCCAAAACACCATTTTGTAATTTCATAATTTTAAAATGTTAGAATCAATCTTGCTTCATTACTTAAGCAAACTTAGCGAAACACGTGTCACAGTTAGTAACACAATACGTGGAATAATCAAAGTTAATTTAAATTTTATATTAAAATGAACTTCCACAAAGTTACCGCCGAAACCATCGAAAGCAACAAATGATACGTTATTTTGATATACATAGCGCCTGAAAATGGGTGAATAAACGAGCAAAATACATAATTTCTTTATTTTGTGGGAATATAATAGGTTTTCCAATGTTCGTAAATACCTGAACTGTCGCTAGATGCATATTTAGTCGTTGGAAAACTTAATCACCGTTAATCTTGGATCTGATTTAATATTAGCTCTAATATCTTCACTTTTAGTCACATGAGAAAAAAGTTTAATTTCTTTAATCTTTTTTCATGTAAGGATTTGATAATGGCCACAATCTTTGGCGGAATCCCGTAGGCATCCAGTATCCTCCACAAAGAGGGTCTATGCGGACTATCAAATGCCTTCTCATAGTCAACGAAACAACAAGCAAGAGCACTGTTAAATTCATTGCTCTGCTGGAGGAGACATCGAAGATTGTGTATTTGGTCCGCACACGACCTTCCAGGGAGGAAGCCCGCTTGATTTTTCCTAAGTATTTTCATAATGGGACCTCTTATTCTCGCCAAGAGAATGTGTGCCATTACCTTCCCAGGAATACTGAGAAGAGTTATGCCTCGGTAATTGTTACAGCTGAGGGGATCACCTTTTTTGTGGAGTGCTAACACCTCACCGTCCACCCAGTCCCTAGGACAACGCTCACCGTCCCACACTCTGGCCACCAGGTGATAGAGAGGATGTAGGACGGCGTTAAGACCACATTTCAGAAATTCCGAATGTATTCCGTCTCCACCCGGTGCTTTGCCGTTTTTAAGCCTCTTCACTGCCAAGATGATTTCGGCATGTGTGGGCGTACGGTCTGAAATACCGGACACTCGGGGGAGGTCCATAGATGTAGCCTCTTCGGTTACGTCAAAAGGGTCCTGGGGGGGCGGTCGGTTCAGCACCTCGCAGAAATGATCCTTCCAAATCTTTTTAACGCTTTCTGCGTTTGACTCTATTGCTCCATCAGGGCCGCGAATTGGCCCGGGAGTCGGTGGTCGCTTTCCGCAGACCTCGCGCGTGATTTTAAATAACTTCTTGGTATCATTTCTGCGGGCCGCCACCTCAGCTGTCTCAATTTGCCGATCCAAGAATCGGCGCTTGTCAAGTCGCGCAGACTTCTTGACAACTTTGTCCTGATTACGATAATCAGCGCGACGTTCTTCAAATCTTTCAGGGTCAGCTTCACTGTCCTTCAGTGCTTTAAGCCTGGCCCGCTCTTCAATTCTCCTCCACGTATTTTCGGACATCCATTTTGGTTGCCCCTCCCTCCGGAATCCGAGAACATCTTCGGCCGATGATGCAATAGCACGTTTGATACAGCACCAGTCCGCCTCAATGCGATCGGACCCGGATATAGGTCGAACGGAGACACGATCTATTTCCTTCCTTACAGCAATCTCGAGAATAGTGCATGTTGTGTGAGAATCGGTGACTCAAATACCGAATGGTTCGGGGTCACTACCGGAGTGAGACAGGGGTGCGTTCTTGCACCGTTCCTGTTTATTATTATCCTTGACTTCATACTTCGCAGGTCAATTCCGCCTGATCGAGGTGTAGCTGTTGGTCCCGGTCTGAAGCTGTGTGACCTTGAATATGCCGATGATGCTGTAATATTCGATAAATCCATTGAGGGCATCCAGGAGACTATTGATGGGTTAGGAACTAACTCAGGTCGCATTGGTCTAAAAATTAATACTAGTAAGACCAATGTGATGTGTAACCAAACCTGTCATGACTCTGATAGGACCCTTACCAGCGCGGGACAGATCATCGAGAGAGTTGACAGCTTCAGATACCTCGGCGTACATATCCCCGAAGACGGTAGTACAAAAAACGAGCTCGCCATTCGTTTAGGAATGGCTGGAGCCACATTCAACTCAATGCGGACTGTCTGGGACACACAGCTGTACTCGATTAAAACCAAATGCCACTTGTTCAACGCTTGCATTCTGCCGGTAATGCTTTACGGTTGCGAATCATGGCACCTGACGAAGACTCAGAAAAACCGTATACTGAGCTTCGAGAACAGATGCTTGCGTCGGATAATGGGGGTGAGGTGGTTTGATTTTGTGAGGAATTCAGAGATAAGGGAGCGTACAAGACAGCGTCCCGTCACGTCAGTGGTTATGGAGAGACGTTGGAACTGGCTGGGTCACGTGCTGCGGATGCCTCCGGAAAGCCTCAATCCTGCCTGCCTCTTCTTCCGACCGGTGGGATTCCGGCGTCCTGGACGTCCGTCGGGTACTATCCATAGGATGTACTCGGCGGAACTGAGGGATGCTGGCATGTCATGGGAGGAAGCAAAGCTATTGGCGGGAGACAGGGAAACATGGAGGTGCCGCGTGGCGGCCATATGCTCCACATAGGGAGCGAACATGGTCAAAGAAGAAGAAGAATCTTTTTTATTTAAATTAAATTTTACACTATTTTAATTTTATTGCGGAACATATGTTTTGTTCGTGTTTGAATCTATATCGACTGTGGAAAGGAAAAAGGACGTAACCCACACATATCAAATTGTACAGGAGGCGCTAAAAACGTGTTTTGATGATTATGTGACATATGCAAATTATGAATTATACACAACCTTGAAGTGCACGGATACTTCTAAACTAGTGTTTAATTTACATAACCTAATATTAAATAAATAAATTGTCTCGGAAAAACCTTTATTTCAGTGTTTTTTCTTGGTTTTAATTTTTTACAAGGTCATCTTTTTCAAACTTACAAGTTAAATTTAGATACTTATTCGGCATTTTCAGCTTCCATCCTTTTGATAGAACGTGTGTCAAGTTGTATACATTGTTATTATTGAAAAAAAGCTCTTTTGGGAAATTGAGGGTTACGTTATTTTTCCTTTCCACAGTCGATATGATATAATGTTTGTACCAAAAACGGATTTTCAATTGTTCATATAGGTTAAAAAAAAAAGAAAACAACTCTTTTACTTTATACCAAAAGAATACTAAAAATAACTTAAAAAAAAAGAAATAATGTAAGGGCGTGTATAAAAAATATGTAAAGATTTTTGAGACAACCTAATACACCCATTACTCAGAAAAGAGTTTTTGAAATGATTTTAGGTAAATGCACTTTCTTAGACATTGACAAATTCAGATTTTTTTGCTTTTTAACGACTCATATTTAACATGTTTGATGTCATACTATGCATAAACTCCGATAAAATCAAAAATTAGACTTCTCAAAAACTTCTAAAAATATTAGTTTCCAATGTGAAAATTCTTTATTGCTGAGACGTTGTTATTTTTATATTCATATTCACTATCATGCTGCGAGAAAACTTCATTCCCCGTTGCATTTTTATTGACGTGATTGCGGTATGTCCCAATTTACAACATTATTTAAATTCTACTTCGAAACTAAAGAGAATTATAATAAACTTTACATAAAACAATCTATCTAAGATTTGACAGTCGACAAAACAATCCTATAGTGCCAATTTGTAGTGCAGAACGATTAGCGAACTAACTGTCTTCGAACCTCATTAATCTATACTTATATTCGGCACTGATTTATAATTGACTATCGTTAAACTAAATACTTAGCCTCATTAGATGGTTTATTTATACCAGATTACGTAATGACACGTTAAATCAGGGTTTCCCAAACTTATTGTCAAATGAAACACTTCACAAATCTGAAAATGTTGCCGGAACACGGCTTATTTTTTAGGTCGGGTAATTCATAATAAAATTATTAAAAAAATATATTAATAAAAACACAATAATCCTTTGTACTTCATTCCACTTTATTTAATATGTCAGGACCGGTTTCGCTCATTGCGAGCATTGTCAACTGTTGTCAGTTCGATTCTACACCCCCCTCCTTGCTCCTCTTAAAAGGAAAAAAACCCATTTTGTAATTTTATAATTTTAAATAACTGACAACAGTTGACAATGCTCGCAATGAGCGAAACCGGTCCTGACATATTAAATAAAGTAGAATGAAGTACAAAGGATTATTGTGTTTTTATTAATATAATGCCTTTCCACCAAGTATTGACAGTGAACACCCTAAAAGTGAAAAAAATATATGTTATTAAATCACTGTCACATAAAATATGAGTAAACAAAGCTCTCAATCGTTAAAAATATCCGCCTGTACCTTGATATATTAAACATCAGTGAAGATTTTCGATCACTTGATTTTAAATATGAAATAGAAGATACTTAAATGTGTTGCAGCGTATATTACCAATGCAAATTTTCGCGGAACACCTATTTAGGTCCAACGGAACACCAGTGTTCCACAGAACATAGTTTGAGTAACCTTGCATTAAATGAATGTATTGTTAGTAAATATTGTCAATTTTATGTTCTTAATATAATGCAAAAGTATGATAATTAATTTTATACCAATTAGATTATTATTTAGTAGTATTAAACATTTTAGCAGAAGTTGACTTACAGTAATTATGCGTAATCTATCTCTCCTCTGTAAAGATAAAAACATGTGATATGGTAAGGAAAGAACACGCAGTCACCAAAGCTTTTTTTATGCTATTTTTTCAGGATCAGAGACGGTTGTTGGGAAAGGATATACAGCATTTAAAAAGTCGTACAAAACCGAATATCAATTCAAACATAGAACATTTAAATTAACTTTGATTATTCCACGTATTGTGTTACTAACTGTGACACGTGTTTCGCCTCTTTCAGAGGCATCTTCAAACTTACTATCGCAAAGTTTACTTAAGTAATGAAGCAAGATTGATTCTAACATTTTAAAATTATAAAATTACAAAATGGAGGTTTGGGTTTTTTTCCTTTTAAGAGGAGCAAGGAGGGTGGTGTAGAATCGAAATAAAACAAACAGACAATGATACTAATTATACTAATGAGTTGTAATCAATCAGATTGGGATTTTTCCTTTTTAAGGGAAGCAAAGAGGGGATTATAAAATCGAAACAGTGCAAACAAATTTAATCATACTACTAATGACGTTAAACATTACAAACTATTAAACTAATGAGCTACAATTAATCAGCTAGGTTTGTGATTACTCTATTAATTGGAAACAATTTGAGTAATGGGGAACCACCTGTGCCATTAAGAATATTATTTAATAATATTTCTTTTTTGTTAAGAGTTTTATTAATTTCTATTTAAATTTTCTATTAAAATGAACTTCCACAAAGTTACCGCCGAAACCATTGAAAGTATTACAATTACAAACATATTTGCATGAATGCGTTGATTCTTGATTTGGAATCTCATACTGCAATACCGAGCATGACTAATATACGAGAATGTTACTAATCGGCCAAGGTGTCGATTAATTTCAAAATAATAATAATTCGGCCAATAGGAATTGCAATAATGGCCGAGTAAATGGAAATCGATATATCGATATTTTATATAAAATACAGTCAATATGAAATAAATCATAAACGGGTGATTTTCATAAATATCTTACGTTTTTTTAAAATAATAATACAACACTTATAATTCATCAATTCTGAAATCATTTTTAATTAGTCGCGAAAAATTTACTTATATATTTTTTTTATATAGAAATACCGGTATTTTTCATTTAAGAAACCGGTATTTTGGTATTTGAAAAAACCACCATTGAAAACCGGAATTCCGGTTTCGGTAATACTGATATTACAGTCCCTTATAAGATCATTCAAAATCATTGATAAATTGTATTAAATTGTATAACACATAAAAGGTTAACTTTAACGTTACAAGATTTTGTGTTTACTTAATGTATAAATTACTTAAAGCAAAGACACACTGATTAATTGGACAAATTAGAGACATTCCGATGTGTTATGATTGGAATTTTTCCGAGTCGAGAAATTTGAATGTTCTGTCAGCGTACAACAAATTTACAGCTATCCACCATTCATGAATACCATGGACACAAGATAAGGGGACAAGTTATTGCCTACTGAACTGGTTGAACATTAAGTTATTGATAATATTTTCATGCGACCATCGCTTAAAAGTGAAATGGGAATCGACGTATACAATTTGATGTATAATAAAAAAAATAACAATTTATCACAAAAATTAAAATCTATATTTTTTTTTCAATAACGCAATGCATTATGATCGAAATCAGTATTTAGATTTAACTTTTTAAATGTAAAAACTTGTAAAAATTAATTTTATTTCTGATATTTGTTTAATATTAATATTAATTGAATAAAATAAACCGTTCGTGTATCGTTGGGAAGGGAAAGATGACAAGAGACAATCGCTACAAATATAACAAACTTCAACAATTACCGTGGTGTCTTATTAAATACCACAAAATATTGAACAATTTATTTATTGATTTAATTTACATTTACTTGCGAAAACTGCATTACAACAATGTATACATATTAGCCTCTAAGAGGCCTTGAGATTTATGCGCTATAATATTCTATATGTTTTAAAGTATCATTATATGTTAAGTAAACTAAGTAAAAACTCACTACAGTAATGTTTTCTTACTAAAATGAAAATATGCAGTCTACAGAAACACTAAATAAAAACGTGATTGATCTTCAAAGTCTAATAGAAAAGACTGACCATTTTACTACTTGGCTCACTTCCCCTCTCAAGGGCTCATATCAATGTATTCAGTTTTTCAAGTTTTATTAAATAAAGTTGATAGCTTCAATGGACTTAAGGATTTAGGTTTATCCATATTGAACAGTTATGAGTGTTATGAATACTGCATGTGTTTTTTTTATAAGCAGCTAGATATACATTAGGCTCAAATATTTATCAACATTTTCCTATAATTTCTTTAGAAGTGAATATTTACAATCAATAAATACTATTAAAAAACCTAATTGTTGTTTCTGTACGTTTTTAATTATCAAAGTAATCAAATATAATTACACACTTAAAACATGTGAACGGACGGAAAAGGTAAAAGTAATGATTTTTCATTCATTATTTTATTTGAAACCGCAAGGCCAAATACATACATCCAATATTAACATCCCGTGCTTTTATCACGTATTAAAGACAGCGCAGAATCATAAACGATAAAATTTATTTTATTCACTGTATTTTTTTCATTATTAACAGAAACCCGAGTTAATTGCTTCTCTTCAACTCTGTGAGAAAAGTACAAATGTGGCTCTGACCATAAAATAATAATTTGCGATATCGTAATCGCCAAAATTGCTTAAAACCACTCCACAGTAAAATCATTTAAATTGTCGAAAGAGTGTAATTTACAATTAAACTTTAAATATTACTGGAAAATGTAATTATCAGAAGATTTCACATCGATCAATAAGATTAATAAAAGTACTTAATATTAAGAAGATTGTTTATTTTTTGTAACACACAATAAACGTGTGCTTTTATTTCAAATGCATTAAATATTTTGTCTTGAGTTGTCAATTTCGCTATGCTTTTTTAAAAGCATTATGAAAATTTCTTACGGACAGAATAATATAATTATATAATTAACGACATATTTACCTAGTATCTAATACACCTATCCCTGGATTTACACGGTAGATAGGTTCCTGAGAAAAACGTGTACATCGAAATTGTATATTTTTAATGTAAAACCGTGTAAATCGAAAAGTACACGAAAAACGCATAATTTGGGTGTTTTCTAAAATACATAAAAAACAAAATTATTAAAAAGTATAAACATACGTATTCTTTTATTAATTAAATACAGGTTAAGCTTATAGAGTAACAAAAAAATGAAATCCAAAAGATTCATTAAAAAAATATTGCAACGGTTGGTGGAGTTTTTATCATTCATCACTATCACAAATCAAAGTGACTTGGCTTGATGACTTGCTGTGAAAGTATGCTTCTTTTCAGATGAAGAAGAGGATGGTATCTTCTATTTAATTTTGTTCATAAATCCGCAATGCTTTATTTGTAATAGCATTGGTATCAATTGGCATCCGTTTTTGAGTTTGGTCCTCTATCCAAATCATTTATGCCTACTCCATGTTTTCCATTGCAATATCTCTGATATATGAAGTTGTGCTCGTACTCGTAGTGCCAGCTGCTACACTCTTTCTAATTGAGTTTTCATTTTTTCTAATGGTTCTTATTGTAGCTTCATTCATGCTATATAATCTAGCAACATCTATTACTCTTTCTCCGTTTTGTAAAAGATCCAATATTTTTATTTTTTTGCTAACGAAATAACTTTTCTTTTTACTTCTTTCGACATAATAAGGCTACAAATATTATTCAAGATATAAAACACGTAATTAAAAATTATCTACTCGTTTTTACTTACGAATATGAAGAATTAAAATTTTCAGGTTAACTTTTTTAAATCATGTAAAAGCGAAAACGTGTAAAAAAAAGTACCGTGTAAATCGAGGGATAGGTGCACTTTCAAACAATCAAAAGTAGTTATCGTATTAGATATATACAGAATCTATGTTAGTAAAATCCCTTTAATTAACATTTTACTGGTGGCATGATGTCATGATTGATGTTTTATAAAAGTGTAGTAAACAAGTTTTACAGAAGGCTAAAATATAATGGTAAATTTAATATTAATTAAATTTTGATAACTTTGTTATTCCACAGATCGCGTAACAAATTGTGACACGTGCTTTGTCTCTTTAAGAAGCATCTTCAAATTTAGTTTATTTAAAAAAACTTAAAATTGTTTCTTATAAATAATTTATAACTTAGTAACAATTTAATTTAAAGTTTTTTTCCTTTTAAAGTATTTATTACAAATAAATTAGTACTAGATGACGAAGGGTAATTATATAAATAAAAAAAATAGCAACGGTAAGGTGCCTGTCAAATTTAAAATTTTACATATATAATGAATAGTTAGTTAATGTCAAAGATGTATTTAAAATAAGTGAAACGATGTGTTACACAATCTGTGGAATAACTATTTTATCAAACTTAATTTACATTGAAACATATTTCTACAAATTAGCCTCTAGATTTATCGAAAATAAATAATGTTAAAACGTCCGGCTCGAATTGATGCTTAAAATGTAATTTGTGTCCAGTTTACGATGCCGCACTGGTGGTTACAAAATCATGTTTGCCAGACTAATAGAAAAAAATAACAGAAGATAATAAATTGATTCTTGTTAACGGTCTGATTTATTGAATTATACAATACGCCAGTTGAGTTGATAGTGCCTGTTGCAGTGTCTTGTTTTAAACGTGAGTAGATAAGGCTTAACTAAACTCGAATAGCCAGTAAAAAAATATAACCATACTTCATGTAGCGCGTAGAAAGTCATCAGTTTTAAAATGACTAGAAAGCCGCAGTTTGCACGATTTTGCATTTAATATGAACAATTAAACTGCCGTAAGTACAAGAACAAACTGGCTAATTACTAACCTAACCATGAAAATAAGATTGACTTTTATCTTCATAAGGATTCTCAGCGCATAGTTTGCTCATGCAATCGCTCAACGCATAATGAGCCTATAAATAATTTTTGTTGAGTAGAATTAACTGTGTAAACGTTATGACGTCAAGAGTAGAGCATTCAATCCCAGACCCTTTTTTTAAATCCTGGGATTTCGGGATTTACATGTTTTCAATCCCGAGATTGAACATTAGCCATTAATTTGGGATTTCAAAAAAAATTTGGTCGTTGATTTTGAAATGCTGAAACTTTTGTCTGATTGCCTTTTTTCACAAACTTTTCAACAATTTTGCACTTCTTATCCTCAATTCTGGAACCCCAAGACTAGTAATGTCACAATCCCGGGATTTAGAGATTTGGAATCCCAGAATTGGAAAGTTTGTATAGATCAGTTGAAATTTTACAAATTATTGAATTGTATTTTGTGCCTTATTACGTTTACATATTATAAATATAATAATGTGTTATTTAATATAATGCGGTTACTACTCGGCCACAACATTGTTGATAAATACGTCAAAAAAATTAAACTGTTTATAATCAAACTTACTACAGATTAAATATTCTATACGTAAGAAAACTTAGTGAAATGTACAAATGAATTGTGAATTATACATTTAAAATACAATTTATAGATATCGGACCGAAACGTCACGATAAAATGACAAGTAATAACTAAGAGGTCCTTGTGAAACTAAATAATCAATACACGACTTAAAAACGACACAACTTAGGTATATTGATAACAGCGGAACGTTGAATCGTTTTGCCAATCGTAAAGTAGTTACTCCATGTTGTGAGATATACAAATCCTTATTTAATTAATGAAGGTTTTCGGAGACTTTTAAAAGTCTTTTTTGATGTTTGAAAATAAAATTAATTGTTGTAACGAGGACCCTATTAAAAACAGTTTTTAATGAAAATTAAAATTTATGGTTGATATCACATTCTGGACACATTAATAAGCTGGTATCCATATTTCATCGGTGAAAGCTCTGCTAAACTTTCAGAAGTTTTAAGGCAAGGGTGTCCAACCTTTTTTGCCCTGGGATCGACCTTTCAATCTTAAGTTTTCTCGCGATCGACTTCTAACATTTCTTATAAGAAATTTTATTTAGGGTTTTTTCCTTCTTCAAACTTACAAATGTTTATTCTATATACGAAATACATATAATTAGATAGGCATGTGCTTAAAAAGTAATTCAATTTTAGTATTTTTGTATATTTTCTATTTAAATTATATATTTTTTTGAAATTCACGGAAGCTTTCGTGATCGACCAAATTTTGCTTTGGGATCGACCGGTCGATCGTGATCTACCGGTTGGAAGTCCATTAAAAGTTTTTTTTAAAACAAATTAAAATATTAAAATTTTACCAACTTCATAATAAAAAGAATATTCCATTCAACATTTTTTGCTGTTGACATTTCAGTAAAAAAATAACACACAAAAATAAGAAAACCATGTTTCGATTGATTTACGAGAGATTTTATAATGAAGTCGTTCAATCTCTGTTTTTCTGGAATACTAAGAATTATGATGGCAAAGTCTTGTTAGTGAGTTAATTTTTATCTCAAAGTTTAAGTTTTCAGAAACGAGTAAGTAGAGGGTGGGGAAGAATGTAAACATCACAATCATCCTATTTATATTGAGAGCAATGCATAGAATTACTCTTATGTGTAAAGGTACTAGAAAATAAACTAGTTTCTTTTTCATTCATCTTATATCCCCTTTTCAAGAATGTATATAAAAAGTCAACATTAGAGAAATTCCATTAAATAAATAACAACAAAATTATACATCGATGTATTAAAGTATCATTTCCGGGATGCGAAACCGTAACTCTACAACCGATGAATACGAACACCCAAGTGCGCTTAACACTCCGCTACACGACCGAAAATAATATACACGTTACTTTGTCATACACATTGTTTTGAATATTAAAAGCAAAACATACTATTTAACAAAAATAATAAGCCTGAACGGTCATAACATAGCGAGCTTACTGTACTACATACATAACAAGCAAGCGAATGACACATCTTAGATACAAATTATATATTTATTATATATTTATTGAGACCCACAGCGGAATTCTGTGTTCACTTTCCTTATTAATAATTATTTTCCAAGCCAGCTCCATTAATAAGATACCTTAACAAAATATTGTCAACTGCCTGTGGCGTATAACCAATGTAATGGACGATTTTCTAATGTTCGCTAGAACTCTGGAAGTTGATTCCAATAAAATATGTCAACATACCAATATGAGAGAATGTAAGTATTGTATTGCCGTCATAAGTAAGCAATTAACGGCAAACGGCATATTTAATGAAATTTGAAGTATATGAACTGTGGTTTAAACGTCAGTATTTTTTTCATTATTTGTTTTACTACAATAATATTTTTACACATTGTGAAAACCATACTCCAAACATTACTTCTGAGTGTAAAAAACTACCGATTGTATAAAACTAGTAAAACTATTATGTCGGCTCCCAATGTGGAGAACATGGCCTCCAAACAGAGGAACTTCAACAGAAACTTTTCTACTAGACCTGCTCGTTAAACAGTTGATCAAGCTTTCTTTTTTTTCGAAAAGCACTTGTGGTTTTTTGAAAATTTAGCAAACACTTCGGTGTGCCGTGGGAGAGAAATGGATACGGAGCACGGTTACAAAGAATGTATTTCGGTGACAGGTTCTGTCAAAAGAACTGTCAGAATAACCATCTTAAACGAGAATAGCGAATGTAATGTGAGGAGCAAACATTCAAAGAGTAATTTGTTACACAAATACAAGAGCTTGGGGAATGATGATTTGAGCATTTAAGAAATCACGGGTTGCTTGAATGTGACAACTTTATGAATTAATTTGTTAAGGAAAAATCTGTTTTTAACACTAATTGTGATTTACATTCCTAGATTTTATTATGGACTATCAGAACAGATATTTCACTTTTTGAATGTTTGCATCTCGTATTAATATCAATTTTAGACAAAAGCTTTATATAGTATTGTGAATTAGTGGATAAAGATTATTTTATGATTAATTAATTAGTCTCATTAACACAAAATGCATATGCTTAAATAGCAACTATATTCAAAGATTGATGTCTGACAATATCGAATAAATGGTTTTTTTTTGTTTATTTTAATAACAAAAACAAAACGTCACGGCACTAAATAATAAGCCCATTTCTTTTAAAATAATATATACAAATTTTTATATCCATGTCCGCTACTAATGTGGATTATATAACCTCCTAATAAAGGTATCTCAACAGAAGTCCTTCTACGAGAACTGCTTGTTACTAAGTCGCTCAAACTCTTCTTTTTAATGAGTAGAGTAAGAATAGAAGGATATGACTAGAACAGGATTCGTGGTAAACTAATCACTCTCGCTACGTCTAGTTATTAAAGGATCGAAAGGGAGGGGTGGAAGGAGACACCCATGTATTCGAACAGATATCGATAAATCTGTACTGGGACACAAACTCGTTGGATCCGGCATGGAAGCACACAACGCTAACCACTGCCCCACAGAACTCGTCATTGTACATATATATATGTTCAAGGGAAACTTTGAGAAAAAATACAGAACAAACAAACGCCAATATTTTGCACAAACTTGAATAATCAATGCTTAAAAATACATTTACGATTAAAATGTTAAAAATAACTGTTATACTTACGTCTGTGTGGATTCAATATATAATATTAATTAAATACATTGATTGAGTTTCGCATATGAAATTCTTAAATTGAATTTTTTTAAAACAAGCTAACTAAAAACAATACAGTGGATTCCAGATCATATCATTCATCATTAGATAATCTCATTTTCATCGTTTTTTATGCGCTTTTGACTCATTTATTCAAAAACAATATCACGTTGATTATACCATATCATGAAAATTCGTAACTTAAAATACACAAAATTTAGAGTGCAGATGCAAAACAGCATTATAATTGAACTTCCAATTTAACTGCTTCGTTAATTTAACATAAAAGTAAGGCAGTGATGCTTAGCCGATGCACCAATTAAAGTCATCAGCAAACGACGCAACCTGCCCTTGCTTGTAATAACTTCGTCCACTATCTGATCCCCGGCACGAAACCCTTCAGCATCAGGGGCGTTAAAAAGCTTTTAGATTTATACAAAATCAATAAAAATAGGCCATATTAGTCAGCCGTATGATTGCTATTTGCGAAAATAAACACATTTTAATGTTTAACGTCATTAGTAGTATGATTAAATTTGTTTGCTCTGTTTCGATTTTATAATCCCCTCTTTGCTTCCCTTAAAAAGGAAAAATCCCAATCTGATTGATTGCAACTCATTAGTATCATTATTTGTTTGCTTTATTTCGATTCTACACCCCCCTCCTTGCTCCTCTTAAAAGGAAAAAAACCCAAAACACCATTTTGTAATTTCATAATTTTAACATGTTAGAATCAATCTTGTTCTTATTATTGTTCTTGTATTAATTACTTAAGCAAACTTTGCGATATTATGTCTGAAGATGCCTCTGAAAGAGGCGAAACACGTGTCACAGTTAGTAACACAATTAGTAACAAATTTCACTTATTTAAATTTATAGAAGATATAATTATAATAAAGATATGATTCTGAGCTCAAGCCCCCTAAATTTGCTATCATTGTTCTGAACAAGCACTCATTTCAGCACCTCCCAGCAACAGAGTTGTTTTAAAATCTGATTAAAGTTTCGCGCATCGGTTTTTAATATGTAAACCATTAAATTTAAAGATGTAAGCGAAATTAAAATCTGGTTTGATATTGCGCTCGCACGCCACTATGGTGTTTTTGAAATTTTTCTCACAGAAGATAACGTTCGATATCATGTGTATTTCGGCATTTACTGCTATCAGTGGTCGATCCCAAAGACTTGCAGCCAATTAAGCCTTATAATTGGCATTATTAAATATTATTTTACACCCCAATTAATATAACATTCTACTTTCACATATCGACAAGCGTGAAATCTTGATTTTAGCACAGCATCAAATCGACGGTTTTATAAAACGACTGTATTAATGAAGCATCGTTCATTTTTATTTTATTAAATTATAAAAGTTTTTCGAACGACTTTAATCGAGTAGATATCAATAAAATTATTTGCTAAACATAAATAAAAAGAAAGAAAATAAGTAGTTATTATTTTTCATTTATATAATATATCTATATTATAAAAATTGATTCTCCTTACAATGTCTAGGTGTTAACTGCTAATTCTAGGTGAAAAGGCATTATATTATAATGTATTAAAATGCTATTTTGTACTAATTTCACATTTATTCAATTTCAATATAATCAGGACCGGACTCGATCATGACGAGTATTTTCAACTAATAAGAATATACAATAAATCCAGTGATATTTATACTGAAAAAGTTAAATTATCAATGGTGCAAAAGCAATTGTTAATATAAATACGAAAGGAAATTACAAATAAAAAGACAAAAGATGAATAAGTGATTTAAATTAAATTGTTTATTTCTTACAAATAACTAAAACTTATATGCAATTCTGTGATGTTTTCATAGTAGTGCAAAATATTATATTAAAACGTACGTTTTAATTGAATATTACTTAACAACAATTGACCGTTTTCGTTGGGTTGTTTTATTTTTAATAATTATAAAAATCCCCTTAACAACACGGTAATATAAACAGTATAATCTGTAAGCTCAATAAAAATGATGAACGTTCTGAACTTTTATCATATCTTGTGCGTGATTTTTTATGATATTTAGCTAACGAAATACGTTCGTACATTTTATCCATTTATCATTTTTGCACATGGAATTTCAACAGATGACTTCTAAAATAATGTCTCGGTTTTAATTATAATTCAATAGTCATAACATAAATTTGAAACACGTAAAGATTTACAATCTTGTTGTTAAATACATTTATTTATTCAGAATAGTAGAACACTTAGTTCATCTAATATAAAATTACACTTAAACCAGTGTTTTGTTTCGCATTATACGCTAATTAATTACATTCGAAAGGATAATTTTATGCCATCAAGAATTACTAATTTATCCATGTTACTAAGTATAAGATACAGCTCCGTGCTTGTGATATTAATTTCTTAATAACGTGTATTGAATAACAATTCGATTCAAGATAAAGGTTAGTAAGTCATTTTGAAAGATATGTTATCTCGCGTTACAAGAATCTAATGTTAAATCGTTGTTATAACATGATTTATATGAGACAAGTCACGCTTGAGCTCAACTTACCTGAACAAATAATAAGCAGCGTACAAAAAGTGACTTAGCAGTTGTTAACTCTTTCTGCGCCACAGGCGTTTGATACAATATATAACTACCGGAAAGGAACATTGAGATAAAATTGACGATTTTGTGATAATTATGCCAATCATTGGCTGAAAGGTAAAACTAATCAATGAAACACTGATTTATAAAAAAAACCATTTATATCCATTCAAAATTAAAATCATATTGTTATATTAATTGAAAACTTCCCCGCATCTTCAAAGCATCGGTATTAAAATGGGATAATTTGATACAAATAAAAGTATACAACAAATCTAACTTGTATCGTCTGTCATAAACTGTAATAGAAACATAATTAAACTCTACTAAAAATCAACTGTGAAAGTATTTTTTATTTAACATAAACTTCTGTATTCGTTTTAAATTTGCTAGTTTTTTTTTTAAAAATAAGTAAAACCTGTAATTTGATTCATCTGAAATTGTCAATTGTAGTTTTTGATATTTTTACATAAGGTAGTTGAGCGAGTAGTGGTTTAGCGAGGTCGCGTGAGGAATGTTTTTATAATACTTTACCTATCATGGCCACCACGCGATTCAGATTTATTATATTTGTTCTGAATTCGGTCGGCGGCCATGATATAATGATCAATCAGCAATTTTAGGGTTGTTACAAACAAAATTATATTTAAAAAGATGCAATACCCTGTCAAATCACATTATAACTACTACTTTATTAACAAAATAACCCTAACAAACAAATGTCAGCAGAAAATATTAGAACTAGGTGAAACTTTTCTTGACAATATTTTCGTATAAATTAGTTTAAAAATAAATGCAGCAGAAATTTATTACAGAATATTTCGGTAGATTTTAAAATCGTTCATACCATCATATAAAGACAAAATGTACATCCTCGAAGTCGGTATGAGATATCTTGTATCAGGCCTCACGCACACGATCTAGCGGTAGAATATATCTCGTATCTGGCACAGAAAAGGTTAACGATGCTAGAATTAGTAATTTAATGTAAATTATAATTATGTTTACTTTAAGATGGCGATGATAATATAATTACTATGTAATTTACATTAGAAATTGATTTAAAAGAATTTGAGGGTTATGTAAGTAAATTAATGTTTTAAAGGAAGTCAATTATTACAGTTTTATTAGTGCGATCAAAGCATTTACCTATTCAAAAACACAATTGTATTACTAATTTAAAACTTATTGGACAATGCAAACCGTTCGCTACCCGTCAGTTCAAGTGCATTCGTCCATAAGGTAAAATCAAAATATGCCGAAAGGCGAAACCTATAGATGTAAAGAATAAAAATAATTCAAATTTGTCATTAAATTTCCATCAAGCACCTTCAGTCGAAATTATAAATTAAAAACTTATGTTAAAATACTCCATTACGTGGCCTTATGCTCCACATTGGAAGTGGGCATGGATAAAAAACGTATTTTTGATGTAATTTTATACTTATTTGACTACTGGAACCAATAAAATGCAAGCTTTTACATCAATGTATATTCAACTAAAATTTAGAGTTTTCTGTTTGGATATTTACTCTCACCATTTAATTCTAAATCATTAGTAAATTACCAAAAAAAGTGTTTTAGTGTATTTACTACTTACTAACCCGTATATGCTAATTAACCATAAATTCATTTATAGTGATATTTTCAACACATTCATTAATTTCTCAGTAGGCGAATTCGCGTGAAAACATAACATCAATAAGCAGCTTCAAATGTTATAACTTAAAGCACTTAAATATGCAAGCGTTTCATAATAGTATGCATAATTGCAAGTGCCATAAACGTGTCATACACCGACTTTAACGAATTGTTGTTAGTTCGTCGTAACTGGATTTATTTTTATTTTTCAAACTTCAAACCATTGAACCCACAACAGGTAAAGGCGTTTAACTTCTGTACCATAACATAAAAAAACGACTCATCCTTCAAGTCGACAAAATTTTCATTGGGTAAATTAGTTTACATTGTTATGATGTTTAGTTTACTATAACGGCTCACAATCTATGATTTTGATAAATATCCTGTCGCCCACTATTATCTATCATAGTTCAGGGTTTCCGAGCCCGTAAAAATTATTAATGGAAAACATGTAGGAATGAATGATTTACAAATACATAAAAAGATAAATTCAAAAAAATTAAGTTATTTATTTTTGGAAATTTATATGTACATATATGACAAGCAAACATTCAAAAGTGATTTTTAACACAAATACAGAGAAAATTTAAATTAACTTTGATTATTCCACGTATTGTGTTACTAACTGTGACACGTGTTTCGCCTCTTTCAGAGGCATCTTCAGACTTACTATCGCAAAGTTTGCTTAAGTAATGAAGCAAGATTGATTCTAACATTTTAAAATTATGAAATTACAAAATGGAGTTTGGGTTTTTTTCCTTTTAAGGGGAGCAAGGAGAGGGGTGTAGAATCGAAATAAAGCAAACAAATAGTGATACTCGCCTCTGAAAGAGGCGAAAAACGTGTCACGGTTAGTAACACAATACGTGGAATAATCAAAGTTAATTTAAATTTTCTATTAAAATGAACTTCCATAAAGTTACCGCCGAAACCATCGAAAGTATAAATACAGAGCTTGGGAAATGATAATATGAGTGTTGGAGAAATCACAGTTTGCTTAAATGTGTCAACTTTATGATTTATTTATAATAGGAAAATACTTTTTTTTAACACTTATTGTGATTTCCATTTGTAGATTTTATTATGGACTATCAGAACTGATATTATACGGCATTTTTTAAAAATGTTGACAAATCACTTTTTGAATGTTTGCTCCTCATATATGTTAAAATCTTAGTAGGTATTTCGAAGCATGTTTGAGCTGTTTTTTTGAATAATCGAAATTATTTTTTCTTTTGGCCTTTTTGCTTTGTTAGCAGTTAGATTCTATTTCAAAAAATATGCTCGGAAAACTGTAAGTGATGAAATGTACAATTTAAATTGATGGCTCTGTTGTTTTATTGTATGAATTTTTCCTTTTTGAGGAGCATATTTTAATGGGCACGGTGAGGGTTAAACATAAAAAATAACAGTACATATTAATTACTTGTGCTATTTTAATCTAATTTTTTTTCAATGAGTCAAAACATTAAACAAGCCATCAAAACATCTTATTACAATTAATTCTATCGATGTTTTTCAGGGCTTGTGCATTTCAGTGTTTTGATTTGTTATCGTTTGTTCCACGTAGACCCTGGTTGAGAAACGCTGATCTAGAGAACTGAAAGTATTCAGATGGTTTTATTATAATCAGGATAATATCAGGATAGGAATCGACCATATTTTACTATTTACTGACGACACTTCAGGAGTTCTTTTTCCGAACATAATTTTATAAAACTTTCTTTTGTAAATTTTATAAATTATTGGCTAAGATTTTCTGTCTTTTACGGATCTCCTAATGGAGGTACCTCAACAGATTTATTTCAAAGAGTGTAGGGATAAATGGATAGGACTAGCTGTTAGCTAATCACTCTCGTTACGCCCGTTTTAGGATAGGATTATTGCGAGGGTATTTAAGACATCACATACATCCATGCCCTCGGACAGAAATCCATAAATCTATAAAAACTGGCCTTACTGGTATTCGAACACGTGGCCTCTGTATTCTAAGGCAACGACGATCACACTTAACCACGCAGCATAAAATACCAGACAGCTGTTTAATATCAAATTAAAATTGATACTATTAATTTATAAGTAATTATTTCATTGTTTTATTAAAACAAAAATTCATATTAATAAAAATTTAGCAAAATGATTCTTTTGTTTATCAGCGTTTAAACAAGCCTTAGCATTTGTTTGACATATTAATTATTCTCTATGTCAGGGCTTCTCAAACTATGTTCCGCGGGACTTCGATAAGTGTTCCGCGAAAATACGCGGCAACACATTTAAGCATATTTTACGTCATATTAAAAATCGAGTGATGATTAAATTCCACTAATGTTTAAAGCGTCAAATATCTAGGTACAGGCGGAGATTTTGAATTACTGAGAGCTTTTTTTACTCATATTTTTTTGTAACATGTTTTAAAAATAATGAATTTATAAATAATATGTGGTTTAATAACAAATTAAAAAATATATATTTATACTCTAATGCAGTGTCTGCCAAACTGTGTGCCGCAAGAAGTCTCAGGTGTTCCGCGAAGAAAGACATTTCAAAACTGTTCATTTTAAATAGTGATTATTCATTTAAATTTTCTTTGATTTTAAAATATATTCAAATGAATATTTGACACGTTCGTCCATAGTGGTTTTACGCGACACAGGAATAGTGACGATGGTATATATGCAGCGCAGTCTTATTTTCCATCACTTGGTAATTAAATTTACTCAGTGGGTCATCAACCATTCGGAAAATTAGACGATACTCACCTGACACTTAAAGAAGAGGAAGTTTTAATAGGTTTAAAAGACGGCTCTGTGCACAAAGCCTCCTTTTCTGAACTAGATTAGTCAGTATTTTGGATATCGCTATTGAGTCAATATCTTCGATTGGCTACACCAGCAATTAAATCTTTATTGCCGTTTGGATCGTCGTATCTTTGCGAATTTGGTTTTTCAGCCCTCGTGGAAATGAAATTAAAAACAAATCTATATTCATATTAATAAGTTAAATTACTTTTTTTAAATGCTTTTTTATTTGGTGTGCCACGGAACATATCCCATTCACCAGTGTGCCGCAAAGTAAAAAAGATTGGCAGACACTGCTCTAATGTATTATTCGACTTAAAAAAATAAGCTGTGTTCCGGTAACATTTCTAGTTTTGCGAAGTGTTCCATTGCACAATGAGCTTGGAAAACTCTGCTCTATGTCGTGGTTGAGGTGTACAGGGATTGATTAAGAAAGCAATATATCCAAGTGACGGAAGTATGTAATCAAAGTACCGCAAAGTGACGAGATTTCTAGACAAGGCGTCAAATTAATGCGAATTTATCTCTATTCAATAACAAACACCGGGTCGTTCATTCATTACAGTAACGGCAAAGGCTGTTATTAAAATTAATAAAGTCGTCGTAAAGTTATTTAACGTCAGAATAGTTCAGCTATACGTCAGAGCTTAGGAAACAAACTCATTGATAAGTATTGCAGAAGTGTTGCATAATTTCGATTTTGAAGTCAAATACAACGTGTCAAGCATTGTTGTTTTAATATCAAAACGTCCTACAAACGAACGATTGAAAGTATTGGAAGATTTAAATTCTCATTCACAATTCTAATGTCAATCAGCTGAAAACGTTCACGCGATTAAACGAAACTGGTATTTGAAAGCTTTAGTCTTATAACTTGTAATCTCCAAAATCAAATTTTTGAGAAAATCGCGAAAAAATACAGGAGCACAATTTTTCGCAACCATAAAAAGTGTTTTAAATTACCACTAATATTAATCACAAGTGAAAAGTAGCATTTTTCCTAGTTGCAAAATTTACTATTGCACCATAAAAAATACTGATCGCCGATTGATTCATTTTAATCATATCATTTAAAAATGTGAGCTTAGACACAGATCGTGATCTTTAGCCGAGGTTTTTACAGTGTTCAAATTAAATTTTGATACCCATCTATTTTTCGATGTACATATGTATTATAGTAATGAATTTAGATTTTTTTGTCACATTTATCTCAAAATCATCAAACATGGACATTATGAGTTTTGATACTAAGCCCCTCATTTATCATATTATACAATTGTTAAAAGAGTGTCAGAAGAGATACCATAGCCCAGTGGTAAAACGCTATTATGCTTACGTTCATTACCGAATAGGATTATTCATACGTTGTTAAAGATCTGTATCTTAAAAGTATGGATGTGTTTGTTGTTTTCATCTATTTCATTTCACTATATCTAATCCTGAAAGCAATACATATATGCCACAGCAAAAGTGTATATAAATTGTCACTTCATTTTAATTGGTGTTAATATATTTTTGTTAACACAGCCAGTGAATATGTATCATACAATGGATTTACAATTTCACTGCTCAATATCAGTGAAATAGTAGTACATTTACCTATGTAACCTAACCTAACTAAACAGTAGAAACTTGTACCTATAGACAGCAGTTAAATTTCACATCTGCGAAATTTATTTTCAACGAATGTTTGAAGAACAATATAATTTCATTACTGATAGTGAAAATATATAAGAATTCGTAAAAATATTTTTTGATATGATTTCACTTAACCGCCAGTAAAAAAATCAGTTTCAATTAAAATAGCCTTGGATTGTAATATAATTATAAACGCAAATCGACAAGCTGAAGATCATTCCTCGTTTGTTCAAATCATTAATGATTATCGTTACAAACATACACGACGACGTACAGCGCATACATACACTTAGATTAATTAATGGTCCATATATTAAACATGTTATTAAAAATGATGATAGAGCTTGGCGAATTATTAAAAACATTTATATGAAGATGTTTATAAGTCTACATATTATCAATTTTTCACTACTAGCCATTTACTAATGACTTACTTACAACAAGTTCATGTCAAATCAAAGTATGTTGAGATGTATAAAGCCCATGTACTGCGCATCAGTAGTGGACATGGTAAAAAAGACAGTATCTTAATAATTATTCGGTTTAATTAACTGTTGTTTTTAAAAAGGATGAAAGTTTATGACACTAACGCTAGATGCTGCCAATAGAAACGGCTTTGAAAAAGAACAATAAATTGAAGAAGTATACATGAATAATTACGAGGCATAGCTTTGTACGATATCATTAAATTCAATTTATTAACATCGTTAGAAATCCGAGATTAAAATACAATTTACTTGAAGACTCAGGTATGCTTATCGTGTCGACTATACTCCTTTGATTATCTCGTTGAGATGTGGAGATAATCTGAAATTATCATGCTTTTTCTTCCTTGGGGCGAGTGCAGAGTTATTACGATCGTAGGGTTATGGCAAGGCGAGTACTACTAAATATAGCTTGTCGAAGTAAAACACCTCAATTATATGGATCGTTTCGCACTGAATCAATTCGCCATTCTTTCTTATTCAATTAAATCAAATTGCGGGATGAAAATACGACACGTGTGAGGTGAATGTGGATGATAAGACTCTTTCTTCAGCTGGGGTATTGAATAAATGATGGATATATTTGTAGCGCTACTTCTTCTTCTTCTTTGGCCATGTTCGCTCCCTATGTGGAGCATATGGCCGCCACGCGGCACCTCCATGTTTCCCTGTCTCCCGCCAATAGCATTGCTTCCTCCCATGACATGCCAGCATCCCTCAGTTCCGCCGAGTACATCCTATGGATAGTACCCGACGGACGTCCGGAATCCCACCGGTCGAAAGAAGAGGCAGGCAGGATTGAGGCTTTCCGGAGGCATCCGCAGCACGTGACCCAGCCAGTTCCAACGTCTCTCCATAACCACTGACGTGACGGGTCGCTGTCTTGTACGCTCCCTTATCTCTGAATTCCTCACAAAATCAAACCACCTCACCCCCATTATCCGACGCAAGCATCTGTTCTCGAAGCTCAGTATACGGTTTTTCTGAGTCTTCGTCAGGTGCCATGATTCGCAACCGTAAAGCGTTACCGGCAGAATGCAAGCGTTGAACAAGTGGCATTTGGTTTTAATCGAGTACAGCTGTGTGTCCCAGACAGTCCGCATTGAGTTGAATGTGGCTCCAGCCATTCCTAAACGAATGGCGAGCTCGTTTTTTGTACTACAAAAGCTTTGTAGCGCTACTAGGAGAAACAACACTCTGGACTGAGTGTGCCTAACGAAGTTCCACTAAGCACCGCGTACAAAATGATAGAATATATTACATAGAAAAATTGAAGATTGGTTCTATAAATTTAAAAAACTGTGTTATTCAACAAAAATAACAACATCATAGCAGCGAAAATTATGTTAAAAAAGGTAATAAGCGTCGAGTTCATGGCACCGCGGTCAACGTTGTTGGTTTCCATGCCGAGTCTCATGTGCTTGAATCCTAGTATGAATAGAAAGAAAGTGTTTGTGTTTATTGAAGTGCATGTTTTCTTTTTCTGTCTGTTTGACGTTTGCTGCCGATTGTCTATGATACGATATACGCGCCTTATATAACCTTCGCTCAAGTGCATACATACGTTGTCAAAATGAACTGTAAATTTTTATATATAAGTCGTACTGTAAGTTAATTTTATTATGAGTATAACCTTCCTAGAAGTGCAAGCAAAATTTTGTTAAAGTTTTATTTTAATCAGATGAGCGGTGTGGTAACGCATAAAGTACGAACAAACAAACATTCATGTTTGTATAATAGTGAGTGCTTGCTTACACGTAAAATGAAATAATCAGAAAATCTTCTCAAAGGCAGAATTTACACAGTTGATTATTCAATGTTTTTTGAAGTAATCAAATGAACTTTTAACGTATACTTCGTCATAACCATAAACTTTAAAATAAAAACAAAAAAAAATATTATTCATTATTTCATGATTATTTACAATCTTAAAGCATGCAGCGCCACAATAATTCAAAATGCATCGTTGTTTATATTCAGTTCTTAATGAGCACCATATGGCTAAATAAGGAAAGACGTAATTGGCAATTTAACCGAATAAAAGAAACGTGCTGTATAAAGCAAGTCGATTCAAGTTAGCTTAGTTATCAGTCCCGTATTAAAAAGCCTTCGTGGGCCCAGAGGTGCTTTTAACAGAGGGCGGAAGTTTCAACGTATACAACCGATAAACTGTATAATGTACCAGTTAATCGTAAATAAAACAATGTAATAAAATCGTAGAAATAATGTATCGAACATAATTCATAAATGATATTCTAAGCCTTTTGACTGCCGTAGAAAAAATTACGCCGGCTATAATTTGCAATTATTTATTTAATTAGTTATTGACGAGGTAACTTGTCCCTGGCGTGTTGAGCACGAAAAATTTGACGAGATATATCATCTGTGGCAGCCATCCAGTTAAAAAGAAGAATGCTTCTAAAAAAACTATTTTTTTTTACATTTTTTTGTTGATTTGAAAAATAGTTTTTTATTCTATTAATAACCTTATCTTTCTGTTTAATTATTTTTTTATGATAATTATTCATTTTACGTTTGTTTATGGTAGGTTTTATCTTTAGGTTTTTATTTGGCGAATAAATCATTTTTTAAACCATGTCCGCTCCCAATGTGGAGCATATGGACTCCTTATGGAGTTTATCTCAACAGAAGTGTTTCTACGAGAACTGCTTGTTACTCAGTTGCTCAACCTCTCTTTTTCCAAAGGGAATAAAGATAGAAGGATTGGGCTAGGACAGGATTAGTGGTAAGCTAATCGCTTTCGATACGCCCCGTTCATAGGATAGGAAAGGTGAGAGGGGGGAATTCAAGACATCACATACATCCATGCCTTTGAACAGAAATTCATAAATCGATTGAAAAATCAATTTATAAAACTGTCCGTACCGGGATTTGAACCCGGGCCCTCTGTAGCCGAAGCCAACACCGTTGACCACTCGACCACACAGGCGGCTATCATTTACTGATATTTTTCACAGTGGCGTAATGCCGAAATACTTATCAATAATATTTCAATACTGTAAGCGACTCTTATAATTAATATCCCTAGTAGATGCAGAAATTTAATGTTTAATTCATTGTGTCAATACATTGCGTGTTACGGCCCTGTTATCAATTGAATAGAGAAGATAACAGAGAAAGAAAGAGGAAGAGAAAAACGCGGAGGAGTTTTGATTGGGCAGAGTCGTGAGAAGACGATGGCTCGAGTCGAAACTACGAACCTATTTTGTTTCAACGTCATCAATTAGTGTTTTATTTTCCTTCAACTAATCACAGTTAATACCCTAAAGAAAATAAACAAAAGCTAACTATAGATTAAGCCGATTAAGGTAATGAACAACATTTTCAATTATTAATTTAGTATTAATGTACTATTTATTCCGTGAACGTTCTCCGCCCATATTGATACCTAACAGGGTCAATAGACGATATCAATAATTTCTTCATTTAAAATCATTTAATTTTGTATAGAAATCATAGACAATACATTATTCGGAGACAAACTTTCAACTAAGATAGTTTTAATAAATGTTAGAAATAAAAAAGTCAAATATTACTAACTAGGTATCAACGTTAGACTATTATATAGTATTATCGAAAAAAACGTCTTCTTCTTGTTTGACCATAGTTGCTCTCTGAGTGGATCGTATGGCTGCAACGCAGCACTTTCATGTTTTCCTGTCTCTCGCGAATTACTTCGCTTCCTCCCATGACATGCCAGCATCCCTCAGTTCCATCAAGTAAATCTAAGGGTAAATAGTAACAGACGTTCAGGTCACCAGAATCAGCCAGTTCCAACGTCTCCCCATAGTCACTGACATGACGGGTTGCTGTGTTGGACATTCCCTGATCTCCAAATTCCTTACGAAATAAAAAACACTTCACCCTCACATTATCCAACGCAAGCATATTTTTTCATAGTTCAGTAAAAGGTTAAAATGAGTCTTCGTCATGTAGCATGATTCGCTATCGTAAAGTAGCACTGGTAAAATGCAAGCGTTGAACAAATGATAGCACGGTAGAAGATAATGTAATATACTTAAGTGTGCAGAGTTAATTTTTGCGAATAATTCTTGTAAGAAGGAATCACTTATATCAGGGGTGGGGAACCTTTTCATTTATAAATTCCACGTTTGATTCAACAAAAGGCCACAGTAAAAAAACGTTGACACCCCCCCTCCCTTTTTTTTCGACTGTCGAGCATATAATGGATTGATTACGCCCTTTACCCGAACTCTCTTCGTATAATTTTTCGATTAAAGTGAATATTTTGATCAAGTCAAAAGACCGTCTCAGAGTAGCCAAGAGGCCGCAGGTTCCCTTCAACTGATCTAACTGATTCATACCCAACCTCACATTCAAACAAAATTCCTTTCAGTGACGCAATAAAATAAATACTTTACTTTATTGTGGGCAACCACTCAATATTGAGACCAATAAATAGTGATAAATTTATTGCCTTTCCGACCCTTGGCGAATAAAAATATTGAATAAAATTCAATATATTTACAGTCCTTTGTCATGTTTGATAATGGCTAAGAGCCTCCGAAATCGGCAGAGCTGTTTTTTATTACGGAGGGAAATGATATAAAGAAGAATTATCAACAAGAATGGGGACGTGGGAGGACATAATATTATTGTAAAATTCGGGCTACTGCAACCGTGCGGAGTGCAGTGACATCACCTGGAATTAGAATCATATCGATATGAATGACCTTATAAAATACTGTAACATAATATATTTTCCACAGAAATTTTACCGCAGCAAGAATAGTTTTATTTTAAATTTAAAATATAGGTACAGTGGAACCTCTCATAACGAGTTTAATTCGTTCCAGAATCTTATTCGTTATGCGAAACAATTTTCCTCATATAAAATAATGTAAAATACAATATTGCGTTCCATGCCGGAAAAAAACACAATTTTTATATTTTTAACGTGTATTAAAGGACAATTACTTAAAATTTACTATTTAAATTAACTTTGATTATTCCACGTATTGTGTTACTAACTGTGACACGTTTTTCGCCTCTTTCAGAGGCATCTTCAGACTTACTATCGCAAAGTTTGCTTAAGTAATGAAGCAAGATTGATTCTAACATTTTAAAATTATGAAATTACAAAATGGAGTTTTGGGTTTTTTTCCTTTTAAGAGGAGCAAGGAGGGGGGTGCAGAATCGAAATAAAGCAAACAAATAATGATGCTAATGAGTTGCAATCAATCAGATTGGGATTTTTCCTTTTTAAGGGAAGCAAAGAGGGGATTATAAAATCGAAACAGAGCAAACAAATTTAGTCATACTACTAATGACGTTAAACATTACAAAATATTAAACTAATGAGCTGCAATCAATCAGCTAGGTTGGTGATTACTCTATTAATTGGAAACAATTTAAGTAATGGGGAACCACATTAAGAATATTATTTAATAATATTTCTTTTTTGTTAAGAGTTTTATTAATTTCTAAAAATTCTAAACTATTCATCTTTAAACCTTTTTTATTTACTCGGTGGAGTATTTCTAAATTACAAATCTGATTAAAATTTAGAATTTCTATTTAATAGAAAATAATCAAAATTTGGTTAAAATATGACAGCATTATCTTTGAATAATTTTGTAAAACGCATAACCACCTCCTTATTAGAGTGATGCTTCTCAATGTACGATGCAACATGCTTTCAGCTTTTCTCTTATTGCGCCAGAAGATTGTTGCTCGGCTACTTCTTCCTCCACCACTAACATACTCTCCTCCATAACTTCTTACTGTGAAAAATAAACTTTGATAATAAGATTGTTACTCCATAAAATTTTCGGTGGTCAGCTCTTGACTGCACTCTTTCACAAGCTCATCAATATTGTTGTTATCCACCTCCAGTCCCATGGTATTGGCCAAAGATACAATCTCGTTGACTGTAGACTTCACATGTACTGTTTCAAACCCCTCAAAATCACATTCGACAACGCTCCTTGGCAAAGCTTCTTCGAAGTTGAAGTGAGGGTTCTCTTGGTAACCCCTTTCTACGCCTTGTTAATCATCTTGAGGCAAGCAACGATGTGAAAGTGATCTTTCCAAAACTCTGCATCACTCGTTATGCGAAATATCGCTCGTTAAGGGAGCATTTTTTTCACAATCTGTTTTGCTCGTTATGAGAATTACTCGTTATAAGAGGTGTCCGTTTTGAGAGGTTCCACTGTAATATATTTTTATTTATAAATACCATACACAATATTTATTTTTTTACCATGTCCGCTCCCAATGTGGAGCATATGGACTCCTAATGGAGTTTATCTCTACAGAAATTCTTCTACGAGAACTGCTTGTCACTCAGTTTCCTCTCTTTTTCAAAAAAGAGTAGGAATAGAAAGATGTGGCTAGGACAGGTCTAGTGGTTAGCTTATCGCTCTCGATACGCCCGTCCATAGGATGGGATGGGTGGAAGGGGGGAATTCAAGATATCACATTCATCCATGCCTTTAAAAAGAAATTAATATATCAACTAGCTGTAAGCCCGTTGCCCAGCAACGGGAGATTTTTGCTGCATTGTGTTTGATTTTATTTAGTTTAATTTATTTTATTTTAATTCATTTTATTTAATTTAATTTAATTTAATTTAATTTAATTTAATTTAATTTAATTTAATTTAATTTAATTTAATTTAATTTAATTTAATTTAATTTAATTTATTTTAATTTAATTTTAATTAATTTTAATTTATTTTAATTTATTTTAATTTATTTTATTTTATTTTATTTTATTTAATTTAATTTAATTTAATTTTATTTTAATTTATTTCAATTTATTTCAATTTATTTTATTTTATTTTATTTTATTTTATTTTATTTTATTTTATTTCAATTTATTTTATTTTATTTTATTTTATTTTAATTTATTTCAATTTATTTTATTTTATTTCAATTTATTTTATTTTATTTTATTTTATTTTATTTTATTTTATTTTATTTTATTTTATTTTAATTTATTTCAATTTATTTTATTTTATTTTATTTTATTTTATTTTAATTTATTTCAATTTATTTTATTTTATTTTGTTTTATTTTATTTTAATTTATTTTATTTTATTTTATTTTATTTTAATTTATTTTATTTTATTTTATTTTATTTTAATTTATTTTATTTTATTTTATTTTATTTTATTTTATTTTATTTTATTTTATTTTATTTTATTTTATTTTATTTTATTTTATTTTATTTTATTTTATTTTATTTTATTTTATTTTATTTTATTTTAATTTATTTTATTTTATTTTATTTTATTTTATTTTATTTTATTTTATTTTATTTTATTTTATTTTATTTCATTTCATTATCTATTAATTTGAAAATGTACGCAAACAAAATACATTTCGTAGAAGAAGAAGATGTCTCGAGGACATCATCAGTACGCACACATTTGTGAAAAGTGAAAAGCGAGTGATTATTTTATCGACTTTTAATATATAAATTTAGTATGAATAAAAAAGTGGAGACTGGAAGGTGTGAAATGGACGCTCACTTCAAACAAACACTCACCCATACAGACACTCGGACCTTATCGGCTATTAATATATAGATTAATATAAACTGGGATTCGAACCCGTTACCTCAGTAACCGAAACCGACGTTGACCGCTCGACCACACAGGCGGCACAATAATATGAATAAGTGGGGCCGAAACTCTATGGTGATCATCACATATTATAAATCCATTTTTTGATGGTTAAATCAATTTTCACCCGCAGCGCTTGGTTTGTCGATGCAATTTAATGTTTCCAAATTATTTAAAATTCTTGACATGATAATATTTTTTATATATATGCACAACCAATGAAACATAAAATAATATCAGTTTTAAAAATACATATTACGATACGTATTTTTAAAACTCACTTATGCATATCAAAGAAGCATCACACGCGCCTACCAGTTACACAACCAGTATAATAGCATTAAAGTTATCATTTTAATGTCAAAAATATCATGTTAATTCATGAATATTCAAAACGGTTTAATTAGGTAAAGTATTGGAAAAAACGACTAGGCAAATAAATGATCGAAGTAATTTAAATTTAAGAAAAAATAATTTATTAAATAGAATAAATGACGTAAAAATAATAATCAAAACGCTAAAAGCGTTTTATTAATTAAGATCCTAAAACAGATAAAATGTGTTTCCAGTCGAGATGAAAATTGTCCACATGTTCAAACCGGATGCCATACATATTATAATAAAGTGTTGCAAGGCTTGCAAATGATTATGGAAGGCAATAAATTAGTGATTGTTAATAGTCGTATTTAAATTTTGTTTTAATATTTACACTGTGAATCAAAAATAGCGATAAACGAACAAATTGGCTACATGTTTAATTGCTGTGACGCCTTGATGCTGATCATTAATATTTGAGACATTCAGAAAACACCAACATGAAAATATATTCAGTGGATTCACTAGTAAAAAAATGCTTCCAAATAGGGAATAGTAATGGTATTGTCTCTGGAAAACACATACATTAGAGTATGGCGTGAATTCAGTTTCAATAACTCGACATGGCACATACTTGTAAGTAGTATGCATAATGTGACTGTCCCGTTTTCAGGCGACGTATCCTTAAACACAACTTCAATGTCCCGTTTTCGAAAAGAGAAAAACTAGCAATAAGAATTTAAAAAAAAACGCATAAAATCAAAATCTTGGCGGTAGAATTTGGACTAATAGATGAAAGCGAGGGCGTGCACGCACATTAAATAATACAATTTCAATGAAAATACTCTGTGTTGAAAATGTTTGTATAATATATCTAATATGATAATAAAACATTACTTTCCAGTTAATTGTATTGTATGAAAGTGTGAGACGTTTAAAATGGCGCCGAAAAGTATCATTTTGTAGGTGTCCTGGTTTAGGAGAAAAAGTAAATGTTCACGTTAAGTATGCACAGTGGTTTGTATTCATTATTCGTCCTAAAATAATTGAATATATCTAAACTTCAAAAATCAGTATTTTCAATTTAATTATTCTGACAACTCTATATTATGTGCAAAACAATAATAGAAATAAATGCATTGTGTTTCTTGAACTATCAAAATCTTCAAGGCATGCACGGGAATTGTTTACTTCAGCCAATGCTTCTTATAATATCACTAAGATGGTTTCATGTTCTCTATGCACCTCTCATTAGGGATCAAATTATAAAGGACCAATTAGCGTTTCTGATGTTAGACAAAAGTTTAATTTTAAATTGACTTTAACACACTTGTTTAATAATGTTGAAATTTGATTATTTCGTGAGTTCTCCTGACAAAGTAATCAATTTTACTGTTGGCTTTCACTTTGCCCAAATCGTCCAGACAGGTTTTTCTCTAATAACAATGCGACCCTAAATAGCAACATTCATTTTCACTAGATCGCGAATAAAACGAGAAATCATTTTTACAACACCATTTGTTTTAAGGAAAAATCATTCTTGTAAAATAAAAATAGCACTGTATTTGGTCCATATTTATTTTTATTGAGTTGATAGTTATTTCATCACACCCTCTTTAGAAATAGATCGTGAATAGTTATGAAGAGGGCAGAGCGTGAAGCCCTAAATAGCTAACAATTGAATAAAATGAAATATGGAACTAAATACATTGTTTTTTAAACTTTATTGTAGTACAGATCTATCAAGTAAATACCAATTTAATCAAATAGTAATGAGCTATAATTGGGATAATATGACCTCTTTAGAGTGAGCCAAGTGGTATTTTAGGAAAATAGTAATGGATGCGTTATAGTATTCTACAGGTCTTAAAGTATCATAACATTGGTCAACTCAGTAAAAACACACTGCGTGTTATCTCCGTAAAATAAAAATATGCAATCCACCAAAACACCAAGTAAAGACGTGACTGTACTCAACAGTCCAAATGAAAAGTTTTATTATTTTACTTCTTAGCTCAATTCACTTATGGAGGGCTCATATGGTATTTTATCAAATGTTTTTGCGCAAGAAACACGTGGTTTACAATTTCTGCAGGTTATCTTACATCTCTGTTTGAGTGCAGAGTTTTGGTTTATCATTTTGTTTCACATTACGCCCACGTGGGATATTTTCGCAAAAAAAAATATCGAGACTCAAAAAGTCGCCGACGCCATTATTTCAAGAAGATTTATATGCAATAACTTAATGGGATTTAATGGCGATTCAAATAAAGCGATTTTAATTATTGCGAAATGCATGAAACCAATATAATAAATCAACAATCAAACACGTTACATTACTAAGAGCGAAAATATAATAATAATCATTTAGTGTGGAAATTTCAAATGACATTCATTAAAACACTTACAGCCCCGGTCCAAATCAGGTAAAACTATCCCGTGTGCCCGGCTTATTTTTGAAGAATAACATATTTTCTTAAGCACTTACTAAACGTGCTTTAACTGTTAAACCACATAGTCAAATCAAATAAAACTATAATTATTTATTTATGTATGGTATCATTGCCAGAATTTTCTGCTATGGAAAGCCATATTACAATGATTGCACATGTACCGACGCCTATAAACTATTTTTCGAGGAAATTTTAAAAAGCGCACCGATTTTGAATGAGCAGGTAAATCTGCCAAATTCCCCACTCTTATACTCTAAATGTGAGTAAATATAATCATAAAATTTCTCCGACAAACAAAAATAAATATAATTCTAAAAATTATCCACCGTTCAAATCTGTAGGCATTGCCATATGCCATGGGTTAATCCATTTCGCCAGAAATGGCTTAAAACTTAATGATACGTTTATTTCTTATAAACATACAATACAATTATTTACTGAACGTCAGTTCAAGTTCATCCGTGCATTTGAACGCCTGAAGATGCCGAAAGGCTAATCCCGGGTCATTAGTGACAAAACTTGTGTGAATGTACATATTTTGAACGATTTAAATCAGAATTTTATCCGTATAAAAACTCGCTTGATATAAATAAAATAAACGTTTCAAAAACTTCAAATAAAATCACCCACGACAACATTTTCTCTGATCAGTGTCGACAGTAGCAAGTAACATGGCGTGACGATATTATACTACCTTACTGTTTAATAATTTACTACACACTTAACTTCTAGCACGATCTACAAAATAATGGCAAGAATTTGCCAACACTACACAACAACTCGAGTGTTTTTTAAACAGGGTCAAAACCTTTCCACTCACAGCGTGATCATCTTTATAATAGAGAGATCATGTTTTATTGTAAATATATACTCTCACAATATAAAGGTCATCATATACAGTCAATATTTTTGTACATAATTAATTTGTTCAAATTATTGACCGTTTATGGGATTCTTTAAAGTTTACAAAATTACAAAAATGTTTTACTTAAATTTTATAATATATCAGCTAAGGAAAGGAAAAAAGACGTAACCTACGGATAACAAATTTTACAGGAGACACAAAAAGTTTTTTCATTATTTTGGGCTAAAGGTATATTATGAAATATACACAACCTTGAAGTGCACGATGACTGATTAACTGGTTATTTATTGACTTGGCCTAATATTAATTTCATAAATTGTTCAAGAAAACCCTTTTTAAGTCCTTTTTCCTGGTCGCAATTTTGACACGCGTTTCTTTTGTTCATACTTAAAATTTAAATTAAGATACCAATTCGACATTTCAGCTTACATCCTTTTAATAAAACGTGTATCGAGTTATATAAATTGTGATTATTGAAAAAAAATCTGTATTGGAAAAGCTGTGAGTTACTTAAAATTCCCCTTGACTCACTTCACCTCTCAGAGGCTCATTTCATACATTGTAAACAACTATTGATTCACAATAACGTTGTTCTATTTTGTGAAGTACTCAATCATTACCGTGAAAAGTCGTTAAGTGAGTTAGCGATTTTCTCACGGTCACAATGCAAGCCAGCTACTCTTATTGGGTTTTGACCGCAAATAATATGATATTCGCCTGCTAACCGCATAAGTTGGCATAACTAGTTTTAGCAGATACAACTAACTGAAAAATTGTGTAACAGAATAATAAATCCTATGCATGACAAATGTTAGTTACTTGTTTACTGGCATGTCTTGGCAAATGAGTTAGTATCAACAAGGAATGCAATTTAGAATAATATAATGATGCGAATTTCACAGCTTCCTGTATAATATTGTATAATAATTTACACGTAGAATAAAGTTTAATGTTTGTAGCTCAGCTAAAATTTTCAAACGAAGTCACAAAATAATTATTATGCCCTGCTAATCCGTATGAATTTCCCCTATTGCCAGGTCACTGGGTCTTTCTTTGACTTGAATGCTTTTGTTATTCGAATTTTAACTACAGGATTGAAATAACAGTTTATTTACAAAGTCTACTTGTAACCAATGCCAAGACAAGAGATTAGCTGAGTGGAAAATTGAAAGCTTGCGCTGGCCAATCCAACGAATGCGCGGCATAATTTGATATAAAAAAATCCATTAAGATTAATTTATTGTTCTTATGAAAGATTATAATTTAATTGTAGATGAATTATCTAAATGTTCAATTTCTAATAAATTAAGGTAAATTAAGGTTATTCTAATTAAAAAATATATTGTTTGTTCTATTGTAGTGTGCGTTTACTCAGAATGAGTGCTATGGGGTTTTCAAACTGCTGTGCGGCCGCGAGCGCGCGCAGCTTAGAGGAAACGTTGCTTGTAACTCAGTTGCTCAATCTTGCTTTTTTTTTAATAAAAGTCCTTTACTGAATACGGACAGTCAATTTTTTTTTTTTATTTAGGCATTTCAATTTCATTATTTTTTTTCAATTTATTGATTTTCTTGTCAGAGCGAGCCAGACCAATTACTTGTTCTATGTCGTTTAGTTGAATGTGCCTCTTTAAATAAAGATATCAAATGATAGTAATTTAAAAAATGTGCACTTTACACTTTGAGTGTGTTTTCATTACGCTGTAGTTGTAATTAGGGCATCCAATCCCGGAATCCCGTTCAATTTTCTGATCCCGAAATGCCGGGATTAAGATGGCCGCGATCCCGGGATTTCGGGATTGAGAAATTTTGAGGAAATTCTCGAAATTTACACGAAATTGGCAAATCGGAGATTTCAAATTCCTCGGTGAGCTAAAAAAAAAAAAAAACGAGTTTCCGTGAGATTCCGGGAAAAAGTATAGCAAATTGAGGATTTCAAATTCATCGGTGAGAAAATCTCTAAAAAAAAAAGAGATTGGAAAAAGGCTCCGGGATTGGATACCCTAGTTGTAATATTATGTTGCAATAATTAATATGTGCAAACATTATATTACGCAAACTGTATCAAAAAGCTATTCATTATTAAATAGCCTCACAGCAGGAACTAACAGGCTTGTGAAATGAATGATGTCTGCTACGGGTCTTTTAGATTGCCAGTAAAGATATTATTTTAGTACAGTCTTACTTTTCTCTTCATAATTACTTCGAATTGTACGAATGCACTTAGACATTTAGTTTGTATTTTATTTGAAAACCAATTATTTTACCAAACTGTTTTGCGTATAAGTTTTATTTTTATTTGAGAACTGCTTGTTACTGAGTTACTTAACCTCTTATTTTTGGCCGTAGCCCCGGTGGTGGATTAATCACACGAGAGGTGCAATACAATTTGGAGGCCCTGTTTTTCGGATAAAATTAACGTAAAAAAAATCATGTAAAATAGAAGAAAAAGTATATTTGCTATATAATATAAGCCATTTTTTAGGCGTCTATGTTTCGAAGGCCCCAAGCGCGTGGTCTCATTCGCTTATATGATAATGTACCACTGCGTGGCCCTCTTATAAAAAGCTGTGGCCCCTGGTTGAGAAACCGTGCTATATTAGACTAAGAAAAAGCACTGATAGATTATTAATTTTAATCACGGATGCAGTCGTCTTAAATACATATTTAGGTAAACATTTCTCATGTCGCACTGAATTTTTTGATAGTATTTAATAACATACCTGTGTGGTCGAGTGGTCAACGGTGTTGGCTTCGGCTACAGAGGGCCCGGGTTCAAATCCCGGTACGGACAGTTTTATAAATTGATTTTTCAATCAATTTATGAATTTCTGTTCAAAGGCATGGATATATGTGATGTCTTGAATTCCCCCCCTCTCACCCATCCTATCCTATGAACGGGGCGTATCGAGAGCGATTAGCTTACCACTAATCCTGTCCTAGCCCTGTACTTCTATCCCTACTCGCTTTGTAAAAAGAGAGGTTGTGCAACTGAGTAACAAACAGTTCTCGTAGAAAACACTTCTGTTGAGATAAACTCCATTAGGAGTCCATATGCTCCACATTGGGAGCGGACATGGTTAAAAAAAATAATTAATAACAACTTTATAAAAAAGCACATCAGATATAACAATAGAATTAATTCATAATGTACGTAATGTGTACTATTTTGATCAATGAGTAATCCGCTAAAGCACTCTGTAGATTATCTATGCATGTCCCATAAATCTCTACCACATCTGACATTTCATTAGCATTATTTTTTGTTACAAATCAACCTTTTGTGTGTCCAAAAATAGGTTCATGACTCTGAATAAAATTAAAACTTTAAATCTGGCTTTACGCATCATCGGATAGTGCTTTTAACCAGTATAAATAATTTGCGAGCTTTGTTTGTTTTAAAAAGTTATTTTAAAACATTACTACGCGTAACGTTGTCATATTTGATGTTGGTTGTGAAAAACATGTGACGCTGATAAAATTTTATTTGACAATGTAAAACTTTTTTAATCAAATATTTGAACCATTTTTTAAGTTACAGTTAAGCACTAAAAGGCATAAAAAAGAATATTTCGCTTTTCGCTTTTCATTTTATAAAAATAAAAATATTTAAGTACTCCATAAAGTAAACTATAATGGGCTAAGAATGCTTGTAGTTTTTGTAAATCAATAAAGTCATTAAAAGAAAGAAAACATTTGTTAATAAAATTTAAAATATGATAGGTGGATCACCGTTGTTGAATTTATTTCCATTGGGATTTACCAAACCTAAATCTCAGTAATTTGTTTATAACTAGTACATACCATCAAATCAAAGTTTTTGAGTCACCCTCTCCCTCCAATAGAGAAGGACAAGCCCCGATTTTTTTTGTAATCTATAACTAATGAATTATAATCAATTTTTAGTTTATTAATTTGCAAGTCTTGCGATGTTAAGTCTGATGATGCTTATCAAATAGGCAAAGCATGTGTCATATTTTGTAACACAAGAATTAGAATAAAAAAATAACAAATTTTATTTTATTCTACAAAGTTAACGCCGAATCTTTCAAAGATAAAAAGGCATAACATTTGAATATGATCTATTGCACAGCGTACAAACTACAATACTATTTACTGACCAGAAGACTATGTAATCTACAGGCATGTTAATTTTTAATGAAAACTAAACTTATGTTGTTTTATTTTATGTGAGTCAAGCATTTGCAATATTTTATTTAAAGACTGTTTAAAACTTCCAAAAGCGAGAAATATGTTAACATTTTGATTTTGTTAATAAACTTTATAATTGAATGTTGACAGCAAAAATAAAAATATGGCTTTTACAAAGAACAAATCATTGCTTTACAATTTAAGCTTTATTTCGGTTAACATATTATAATTGAGAAAAATCACTTTGTCCGTAACAGCGTTTTGGCATAATTGTCTAAGTCTTTGTTGTAGAAAATTATTAACAAAAAATATTGATTTTTATGGCATAATTATAAGATCAAAAGGAAATTTACATGCATGCAGTAATCTTTCACTAATTTGTACATAAATTCTCTCAAAGAAGATCGAAAGATTATTCAAACATTCACTTTTAAAGTGTTTACTGTAAATACTCGATGGAAAAGCCCTATATTTAAATATAAACATTCTTTTGTACTAATTTCACATTCTATAATGTATTCAACTATACAAAACAATGTAAGGATAAAACAAAAAAATGTTTCAAATCAGTTTTCACTAAAAGAAATATTTTCACATTTGAAAATATTTCTTTAAATCATGATCTCCCGAAAAAATATAACAGTAAAAAATGAATTATCAGAACTTAGATAAGACCTAAAAGATTGATTTCTTTCTTGATTGAATGATTGATTTCTGTTCGAAGGTGTTGGTATTTGTGATATCTATCTCTCTCACTCTTACAACCCTAAAATGGACAGAACAATGCAAGAGCGCTTAGTTAAGCACTAGTCCTGTACCAGCCGTATCTTTCTATCATTACTCTATTTAACCCGTAACATGCCATCCTAAAAAATCACGTTCCCTGCCATGATGGCATCTCAGTTTCACTGTTTATTGACAGTATTTAAACCTATGTTAGAAGCTAAAAATAATTATGTATAATAAAAAATGTATATATGCTTGAAAATATATTCTAGGTCTAATTTTCACCCTCATTTTATTTATAAATGCTTAAAATGCTTGAATGATTTAATGGCTCAACTAGCTATGAATGCATCATGAGCATGGAGGAGTTAAAAAGGGAGGTTGAGCAACTGACTTACAATTAGTTCTCGTAAAAAAAACTCTGTTGATATACCTCTTTTATTAAGTCATATCCTCCACATTGAGATTGGACATGAATTAGAAAAAAAGAAATTCCGGCACATTTTTTTTTCAAAAAAAGCCCTGGGTGTAAAACACACTTAATATTGGCAATAGAAATATGAAAGAAATTAAAAAAACAATGATACAAAATATGAATTAATGACAATGAACGGACTATAATTAAAATGTTTAAAACAAATAAAAATAAAAGCTACTCATTTCCAATTACATTAAAAACAATTAAGTAAGAAATTTCACTAATTGAAGCTCAGTATAGATGAAACTAAATTTGACAGACGTGAATGGCTTATCAATTCATACAATCTGATGAAATATTTATATGGAATATGTTTTTACTGATGCGTTAGGTTAGGTTAGGTTAGATAATGTAGACATGTACATGTTACATTTAGTATCATGTATATCAGTAAAATTGTAAATATTTTCGAAAATATATTTGCACAAGTGACAATGAAGTTTTACTGTAACATATACATAATGTTTATATTATTTAAGAATAAGATCGTCGTTTGTCGGTATTAATGCGCCAAATTTTGAAGCCCATGATAAGAATGAAAAAAAATGAGACCTGCAATCGTAACGAATCTTCCACCAAACAAAAACAAAAAAGTATTGTAATAACTTAAATTTATCACATATCCTTTAATTTTTTAATCTGTTTGAAAACGGATAAGATTTCTAGAACAAATTCTCTTGAGATAAGCTTCATATTAGAAGTTTAATATATTGTCCACATTGGGATCAGATTTATCAGTGGCGGTTCTAGGTACTGGGCTAGGTAGGCTAAGCCCGACCTGCATTTTTCACTCAAAACTTTAGATGGCTGAATAAAAATGAACAGCAATTCGGCCGCTGAACAAAATAAATACATTTATAAGCGTAACTAACCTTTTCCAAATGAATATAATATCTTTGTTTAAATTTCCCTCTGTAAATATAAGACAATGCCATGTCTACCTACAATAATATTCTCGATTGTTTTGTATTACAATTTTAAGCTGAGCCGGCATAAAAAAAACAATAACCCTATAAATACTTCATAGAGAACATTCAACGTGACGTCAGTCTGGCAACACCTATGTATTGCGGGTCAGGGGCTAACGCTTTCCAGCCCGCAATCATAGACAATATTTCTTTACACTGGAACGCAATCTAGCACGATTCGATTTTGTTTGTATTTTTATGTACGGAAACGTCATCAAACTCACAGGAATGTGTTTCAAATTTACTGGCTTCTGTCATTCGTTGGGGGCTAAAAAGATTTAGCCCATGGGCTATACACAAATACTAATACACAAATACCAAATCGATGTATTGTATAAAAGTGACAGCTCTCTGTGACAGCTCTGTATTGCTTTTTGTACTTGTTATTTCACTTTGAAAGACAAATTTAAGGTTATTATTTTATTATTTCTTACTTACATTAGCATTGATTTTATTATATAGTAATTAATGCTTTGCAGTAGTGTCGTAGTATTTGTTAATTTGCTTGTAGATTAATGTATAAGATGAAGTGGAAGCATGCAAAATTTCGTAAATAGTATACAATGCTATGCTTTTCTCTAGCCCCCCCAAGATTTCAGGTCAGGCACCGCCACTGTGATTTATAAAACCTGCTAAATAATTATATATTATAGTTTCTTTTGAATTTTATTGTCATTAAATTTGTGATTGCAGGGAACGTAGTGCTGAGTATTGTGTTTATAGTAAAAGTACACAAAGGTTTTACTGTGCATTGCAATAATGCGAAATAATCCGTGGTTTTTAACAGTAGGAATTACAAAGTCGCCAACAAAGCTAATTTCAAAACGCAAAATGCGACTGTCAACCTGTCAGCTCAGAAAACAATAATTCATCGCAGGATTCATACACCGTGGCTTCGATTTTAATAGTTATTTATTGTTTTCCAGTTTGTATCGCGGGGGAAAATATTTAAATCCGAAAATCCCACATATCTACTTCGCGCGGAACATTCAAAACTAGTCCATGTTAACTCATACGAAAATAAATCAAATTAAAGTTGTCATTTATTGAAATAATAACAGAAGTCAAAACGCATGATTTATTCTACTATTATAATGTATTTTGGTTTCAATTGTAAATTAAAAATACAGCTTATTAATAATCGATTTACGGTTAATGATATGGAATATAAGATAGTCAAAACTTTTTAATAGAATTGGTTTTCCATGCGACTCCATTTCATGACACGATGAAAATATTGACACTAATGTAACACTTAACTACTCATAATCGTAAACAATTATTGATTTAACCAGAGTATTTGTACTTTCGATGGTTTCGGCGGTAACTTTGTGGAAGTTCATTTTAATAGAAAATTTAAATTAACTTTGATTATTCCACGTATTGTGTTCCTAACTGTGACACGTGTTTTGCCTCTTTCAGAGGCATCTTCAGACTTACTATCGCAAAGTTTGCTTAAGTAATGAAAGTTCCATTAAAAAAGAAAAATACCAATCTGATTGATTGCAACTCATTAGTATCATTATTTGTTTTCTTTATTTCGATTCTCCACCCCCTTCCTTGCTCCTCTTAAAAGAAAAAAAACCCAAAACTCCATTTTGTAATTTCATAATTTTAAAATGTTAGAATCAATCTTGCTTCATTACTTAAGCAAACTTTGCGATAGTAAGTCTGAAGATGCCTCTGGAAGAGGCGAAACACGTGTCACAGTTAGTAACACAATACGTGGAATAATCAAAGTTAATTTAAATTTTCTATCAGAGTATTTGTGTTTATTCGAAGAAATAATATATGTTTTCTCAAAATACCTAAACTGAAATCGATCACTTCAAGAATATAAAATGTATTCTCATGTTAATTTTCGATGTTATACATCAACATGGACAGTTTATTTTAAAAGAGACTGCTTTTGCATTCAAACATATTATACAACAAGGCCTTTATTAGGTATTCTTCCCCCTGTTAGAGACTTGGTGGACTGCTGTTAACTACAATAATTATCAAAACTATGAAATATTTTTAAGCGCTTGTTTTTCTGCTTCGGTCTGTAAGCTTTATAGCTAAAAGCAGTGGTCCACAACCGCTGTGTTTTGAGATGATGCTAGGTGTACTGAGAAGCATTGCTTCGTAGCAAGAAACAACAAATAAATTGCCTTTTAACGATTTAATTATCTTCTCAAGCATTTCATTATTTAATCAAGTGTATAAATAAAACGAAAATCTACATCTTATGTTAACTATGAGATAATTATTTTTTATATATATTTGAAGCTGTGGTGTGCCACGGAACTATGGCAAAAATGGTATGCTATGGGAGGGAAATGGTGGAGGAGCACTGTCTGAGACTTACCTAACTTAAATAAATATAAAAAATTAGGCTTTTAACAGGACATAAGGAGTGGATTTATACTGCCCTTACTTTACTTTATTGTTTTTTTTTTACATGACAATTGTGTAATATTTTTCCAATGAATATAGGTAATTCATACTTAAAGCATATACATACACTACTGTGCAGACTAAATTAACAATACATTTGTACTCTTTTAAAAAAAATGGCGCCAACGTACATGTACGTCCAAACTCCTCTAAAAGTTAAAACATTTTTCAGAGGGAAACACAAAAAATAACCAGGAAGTATTTTTTTTATTTCGTTAAAACAACAACAAAATAGGTGTTTCTTCAAATTCAATAGAGGGAATTAGAGCTTCCCTGCCATTTAATGACGTCCTTGCTTTAAAGTACTAAATTAACTATAGAGTAGCATATTGCAATAAAATACGTAACCAATTAAACTCACTCACTCCATATGTTTACTTAGCACACGCTCCGATACGAAAGAGTTGGCGTGAGAGATTCTGTATAGAGATAATGATATGAAGAACCGCCCCGGTCGTGGATTCAGACTGACGAGAGTGAGTCCAGCCCACGTAGATTGGGCGCCACTAAATTTAATATCGGCCTGCCAAAATGTATTGGAGCACCGTGATTTGTTGGCAAAGCGGTGTAGATTTTATTTCGCATCATTGTCCTGGACCTACCGGAAATATTAAAGAATATTTACGTATTTATTTCAAATGTATATGTATTGATTTTAAAATTGTAATACATATTAAAACAACTGATGTTGATACGTAATGTATTTGAGATATATAATGTTATTAAGCAAAAAAAAAATGAGAAAAACCGAATACGTAGATAAACATTATTCACGTAAATACTCGAATAATAAAAATCAAAAAAACAATACAGAAAGCTCTGTTATGAATAAATCGCATCTCATTATCCAAAAAGTCCTTGCAAATGGGGTCTCATATGATTTTAAATATGAAACAAATATTCACTTTAGATTCTTTGTGTTTCCGGTAAAGTTGATGTAAAATGTTGTTTAATTTCATTATTTTAACATTTGAGATCTTGTTTGGGATATTTTCTACTGCAACATGTTTAAGTCATTTTTTAAAATATCTGTTGCATTGGCAATAAAATGCTTTTTCGAAAAAATACTATTTATGATAATTGATTTTCACTTACTAACAACATTGATTAGTAGTCATTATCAATTTGCTTTTTTTAATCCTGTGGCCTAGATGGTTAGAGCTTGCTCTAGCGATCCAGTGGGTCTGGGTTTGATTCCCGGTAAGGTCAATGTCAAATTGGGTTTTTTCAATTTTAATTTGAAATCTAAGACATGGGAGTATTTGAAGTTAATTCTCCTTGAGTTAATCTCATGTGACTTAAAACAATTCTCATTGATTATATCTCGTATGATCTTTCAACTTCAAAATATTTGACGCATTAGCGTAAGCCAGCGATTTTCAACCTGAGAGGCGTGGACTATCGCAAAGGGAGGCGCGAATAGTCCAAAATATTTATTTACCCTTTAAAACTTGTCTTTATTACTATATGAAATATAGAATGGGGAGGCGCGAAGATATGTTTTTCTTCAAAGAGTAACATAAAGGCTGGAAACCACTGGCGTAAGCTGTAATGTCAAATATTTTTCTAATAATTTAAAAAAATATATAAAATATTTTATTTTACCGTTCAAGAATACATTACCAAATGTTTGTTTATAAAATGTTGCTTAGTTAGGCAATAAATGTTTACGGTCTTAAAATTATGAGCTCCGAGTCCTTTGTCGATTTTTCAATTTTCAAGCTAGTGAGCTTAAAGCTCTACGAGTGTCTACGAGAGCTTTTTCATGATGACTCATGAATCAAAAGTGGCGTTGGTTACTGAAAGCTAAGTGAGGTAGCCGATAGTTAGTATAATAATTCGTAAGCTCGCGGCGACATTCTCTTATACTACAACGACCACGGTTAAAATAACACAGAATAAATTTGTTTGTCAATAAATTCTTGTAGAAAACAAATAATGGCACTACATATTTAAAGAGTTGAAGTTGTCATTTTTAACAGGTATTTCAAAAAGTATTTTACTCGCAAATAGGTCATCTAATCCCGGACTTCTTTTGCGATCTCGGGATCTCGAGATTCATATTAATCATAATTAGTCCCGGGATTTTGGCATTGAAAGATTTATAATGAAAGAAATATTTTTTTTTATGAAAGCACATTGCAATTCCTAAAATTGTTTCGTCAATTTATGAAATTTTAATTAAGAATTTATATTAAGTGTATGTAAAGTAACTAAATACATGAATAAGTCAACGGATAGCGTCTTACCAAATTAAACAAGTTCAACTTGGCATATACCTTTTTTTTATCCATGTCCACTCCAAATGTGGAACATATGGATTCCTAATGGAGGCATCTCAACATAAGTTTTTCTGCGAGAACAACTCGTTATTTACTTGCCCTTTCTTTTTATCGAAGATAGTAAAGATAGGAAGGATAAGGCTAGGACAGTACCAGTAGTCGGCTAATCGCTCTCGCTACACCGCGTTATTTTAAAATTTTTAGACATCATAAACATCCATGTTTTCTAATCGAAATCGAATCGATTGAAAAATGCTGTTCGTCCTGAGATTCGAATCTGTGAAGTTCGGCATGGAAGCCAACGAAGTTAAACAATCTGCCATAGACCCGACATAAACCAATAATATATGAAAATAAGTGACTATTGAATCACTCATTTCCAGTGGCGGCCGGTCAATGTGGCATTGGATCAATGCACCCTTTGTATATGCAGGGGCGGTTATATTTCATGAAATAGTATTCAAACATAACACATATACCATTCACTAATTTTTAATTCGTCTATATATTTTTTTTATTATAGACAATTTTTAATATTTAAGGGATGCATTGATCCAATGCTACATTGACTGGCTGCCACTGCTCATTTCCATATCACAGTAAAAACAGTAATAATAATAATTAAGACCCAGCTTTTAATAAAACGTAGGCACAAACTTAATATGTAACATAGTCTACTTTTTTTCTTTTACTTTAAATTACCGGGAGGAATTATTTAACGTTTACCGGTAATTGAAATTTGACAGGTAATTAATTGCAAACCCTAATCCGGGGTGAATAAAAATAATATACAAGATTGTCTTTATTGTGTTATGTATGGATCGTCAGTTCATAAAATAATTGTAGGGTATTTTGATGGCAATAAATAATGTAAGGGACTTAAGTCAAAATTAAAAAATCCTTAACGTACACAATATTACACAAATTTGAATTTATACGAATATCAAAGTAAGCACGAATAACTTTACTATGCCAATTCATTAAATGATTTTACTGGTATTGCCATGTGATTTTTATTTCATCATTTTCAATCATATCTACTTTATACTGTTGTTATTATTGCCACGTTATTTATGATATCAGCACCGGTTTTGCTCACCTGGAGTATAATCAATCGTTTCATTATTATTTATACAAATAAAGACTATGTGTGATAAACAATTCTTAAAATAATTATAAAAATATTTTATAAATAATGATACAGATCATAAATAAACGACAAGAAATTATCTAAAATAAAAATGTTTAAGATCGCATACAAATAAGTAAAAATATCTGAAATTTTGAAATATCGAAAGCCCATATCAATTCTTACTAGTAAAATGATATGAATCAGATGTAACAAAGGTGAAATCAAATTAGGCAAGAATTTGTATTTTTCAGTTTCTAATATTTCTTGTTTATCGACATTTAAAGATTTGTTCTTTAAATGCAGGATTTTGTTTTGTTACGTCTAATGTCTGTTTGTTTAAAAACAAATGGTTTCCAAATAACGATGTTACGGTGTTCTTTAATAATCTAATATTAAAAATCTATCTTAAAATAATAAAACATTTTTAGTACTTTTTCCACATAAAATTTATTAGATCAGGACCGGTTTCGCTCATCGCGAGCATTATCAACTGATAAGAAAAATACAAAAACAGTGATATTTATACAAATTTAAATTGAAATAAAAAGGTGTAAGCAACTATTAACAATTTAAAGGATTAGCAAATTACATTATAATTACACAAAATTAAAATGCTTAACACCCATAACATTTAAGTTAAGCATTTGTGTTAAGCATTTTAATTTTGTGTAATTATAATGTAATTTGCTAATCCTTTAAATTGTTAATAGTTGCTTACACCTTTTTATTTCAATTTAAATTTGTATAAATATCACTGTTTTTGTATTTTTCTTATCAGTTGATAATGCTCGCGATGAGCGAAACCGGTCCTGATCTAATAAATTTTATGTGGAAAAAGTACTAAAAATGTTTTATTATTTTTATTATAATGCCATTCCACCAAGTATTGACAGTGAACACCTTAAAAGTGAAAAATCTATCTGTTTGACCAGTGCACTTAGCTTCATAGGAATCACAGTTAATTAATTATTTTTTAGAAAAAAAATATCTCAAAATTATACACACTAATTGTTACTTAATTATTATCCAATACCCGACTTAAGTTACTAATCTTTAGATTTAGAAATCTTGGCTGTTAATCTGTAGTAACTATTTGAATATTTATTTAACCATTATCTTAAAACAGACATTTAGAATCTGTCGGAGCAATGAATTGGACAAACGATATATAAAATATATTTATCTTACTTGAATGTCATCAAAAAATTAAATATTTTTTCTATCGCTTTGTTGTGTTTTGAAACGTTTCGTACCATTGCATATTGCGTAAACTGATGCAATAAAATTCATAAAGTATGAATCACAATACTGCCTATAGTTAAAATCACAATAATGCCTGTGACGCACTGGTAATGTCACTTTTTAATGTGTTGGTTTTATTATTTCTATGAAACAATACACTCGTCGTTTTTGTGGTGAATATAGAAAATTCTAGAAAGAATAACATTTCAATCAACGCGTTGCCAAAGGCGACAGCCATAAATATAAAACTTTTTTCGGAGGAGCGATTCATAGAGAAAATTAAATGTTGCCCGGGGACATTTAGGCGTATGCAGAAGTTTCAGGTAGAGACAGCACAAAGTGAAACTTACTAACACACTTGTCTTCTCTGTATCACAAAATATTTTTTTTTGTGAGAATTGACTATATACTATTAATATCATTTTCCTGGAAGTGATAAAATAGTAAAATATTATATTGAATGGTAAACAAATCACACTTTGCCTTCTCTAAAGTATCTTTACAAATACAAAACGTAGACAACTGATGCCCATACACGTATATTTTTTCATTATCTCCTTTAATATCTTTCTGCCGAGGATTAACAGTAAACAGTATTCAATTTATTATTGATAATATGTTTGTGGAAATGATATAATAAGATTGGTATGTTGTTCGTTTGTATTCAGCTTAAGATCTGTAAGCAAAACGTTATGTTCTGAATGAGCATGCTTTCAGATATTTATGCATTGGAGTGATCCTCTTTGTTGCGAGAGGCAGGTGCTTCGTTCTTCTGCAGGGAAAATTCAGTATACTTAATATTCAGAGGCGGATTCATCATAGTAAAGAATTCTATCTAAAATATATTTTAATGTTGCTTGTAATTTTTCAAGCCATGTCCGTGCTCAATTTTTCATTTATAAAATCTCAATGGAACATATAAACAGTAATTATTTTATCACAACTTACTGCAAGTCTGTTTCTCAGCTTTCCAGAGAAAGAAACGTTTTTAAAAGGATCGAATCTCTTAGTTTTTAAGATTTGACAAAGATTTAAATACTTTTTTCTTTTAAGTGGAAAGGCATTGAATGAAAAACAAAACACTATTTTTTCCAATTCCACATTTCTGTGTTACGATCATAACCGGTAGAGCATAGTAACGAGACCCCGATACCATCCCTTAATAAATATATACACTTAATATAACGAAATCATTTTTCAATATTATTGAGTTATAAATTTAAGAAATCTTCCAACTTAACCACTGACTATCTATACCCATTTTAACTTTAAACGTATGGTCACGAAACATAAGCTGTTTTTTCGAGAACTGATCTGTCACTAAATATTTTTTTTCGGAGACGGAGACATAAGATAGACGCAACTAGGAAATGACTAACTGCTGGTGTATTGCTCTCTACGTTCGAATTGAGGACCGAATACAAAAAAGGTGTGATGGAAAAAAGCGTTAACGATATTTAGGGACTCAAATCCATGTCAAGTAAATACAACGACAAACGCATGTAAGCGTTGTCTACTCGGCTTTTAGACCGGTAACTTACAATAAATATTATTTATTTTTTTAATAAAAAAACTATCAAATATTGACTATGTTTTTAATCTCTTCTTAAATAGGGCATGAAAAATACTTTTGCAATACTGAAATGTGACACTTATTAGTTATTTGTGAAATTGCACTAAAAATACTGTTATATTTCGCATTGCTCTCAATTCACCTCTGGCAAGTCTTTACTTTATTGCTCACTCTAAAGAACTTTCATTTGGACATCAATGGCAAAGCAGAGCAGCGAAGCCTTCCTCATTCAATTTATGGGCCGGAGATTTTCATGAGAGCCTTTATTGCAACAGAAACAGAAACTGAAACGTTCAATAAAAATACCTACATTCACTTTAGTGTTCGTAAAGCAGAATCATCCACAACTCATACATCCATTCAATTCACTGAATTGCATTGATTTGTTGAAACTATTTCGTAAAATCAATTTTCAATTATATATTTACAATGAGTTCATTTTGACCTAAATTCAGTTATTCGATTTCTTAAGATATAAATTTCTTTTCATTATAGATTTATATTGACAGTATTGTGCACACTTTCAAGTATTTTGTATCGTAAAAGCTATTTTCATACTCGTTTTTTAATTCATTAAAAACAATATTTTACATATTGTCTTTCATATATTGATCTCTTATACCCTACATGTTACTACTATTATATATGTAATATTTGATGCCATAACTCATATTTTTGCTTTCTTTAATAAGGTTGAAGTAATTTTTCATTCTTTTTAATCCTGAAGAATATAAAAGATGTCATTTTTAGTCACCTCACATACACTTAAATCAAGAGAAAATATGTTTTAAAAAAAAATAGTACATATTGAGACACTTTCATCTTTAGATACATTTGGTCACAAAAAAAATCTTTCTGTAAGTTTTAAAATGATTATTTTAACGTTCTCATTTAATTAAAACTTTAGCAAAATTTTGTAATCTCAGTGTAGTGTATTTCATTGCACACTTTTTTTACAACCCTTCTTTTCATTTCGTCAAAAGTCTGTATGCCTACCTTAATATAATACATGAATGTTTACGCCAGTAGATTGACGCTTTGAGGCTTAAAAACTAAAGTTATATCATTTTGCTTGAATTTTGAAAAAAAATGCAATAAAACGATAAGGATGTAGTCATACAAAGAGCAAACATTCTTAGTTTGAAAAAAATAATTATTTTTCATAAAACAACCTATCATGTTAATATAAGACTCCGCAAACTGAGCTTTAATCAAAAAAACACTACATACATAAATGAATTACGAAAAACTGACAGCTCACCAAGTAAGCTGCCATTAATCTGACGATTTATTTGTCATTTATATTGAATCAAAACTGAAAAGGCGCATTAGAAAAAAATCAACTTACTTATTTACAAAAATGTTAAGTGCACCAAAACTCAAAAATGCTGTCATGCACGCTCAATTAAAACCTCTTGTAACTAGCTTCGTGTATGATCAAACTTGAATTGACCTTTTGATAGAATCGATTTTATTAATATCTTCTAAGATGGCAGCCTCACGATATTAACAATGTAAGAGTATTTTACAAGTGTCTACAACGAGTGGGATTCTTAATAATCGTTTTGAAATTAACTGAAACCCAATTATATTATTGTCTGGAAGCGTGGGAGTGAGAAAGGAGAATCGTTTCGTGTAAGAATGAGATGCATAATGTTGTGATGCACTTTATAACAATTTGATGGGATTAAATCCAATCAATACACGAGACGAACATCACGCCTCTTTTTGCAGTGGCACACAGATTGTTATATTATTATAGTACACATTGCGCCAGTATCAATTTAGTTGCTAAAAAAGGACTAACTTAATCGTTTTATGTATTCTATACATGGTTTACAAAGAAAACTTACTTTGGGCAAAGAATAAGAACAAAAGTACTTGAATACAATACCGTAATTCGGAGTATAGCTCTGGCTAATGGTGGCACCTATATGCAACATATTTTACATGAAATTTATACCGTATGGCAATTTTGATTTGATGTGAATAATAATAGAAACAATGACAGTAAATTAATTTTAATAAATTGACAAGTAATGCCTGATTTTGCTCTTGTCAGTAGATATGATTAAAATGTGATAGTACATATTTGATAGTGAAAAAATATTCTAATATGTCAATCTGTCATCTATTTGGTAACTTTACATAAACCATACTGATCAAATAGAACACATTTGAATCCCATCGATATTCATTTGTTTTTTTTTTGTATTAAGCATTTCTCAATGCGGTTATGCATCGAACACCAAAAATAGAACTCGTGTATCACTCACAACTGGATAAAATATAATTATTACATGATACGCCGGTTACTATTAATTAATATATCAACTTTGAAAAGACAAAAGGACGTTTTCCACACATAAAAAAATACAGTAAAGACAAAAAAAGTTGAAAAAATGATTTTGAGCCAAAATCAAAATAAGAAATATATACACAACCTTTAAATGCAAGAAGACTAATAAACTGATGTTTGATTTACTAAAATCTAGTAATAATTTAATAAAATCCTTTTTGTAAGCCTTTTTCTTTCGTCGGAATTTTTGCAGGAATTCTTTTTTCAAACTTTAAGGGTAAATCTATATATTAATAGCCGATAATGTCCGTCTGAGTGTAAGGACGTCCTCGACCTTCCAGTCTCCACTTTTTTAAATAAAATAAAATCTATAATAATCACTTTTTACTTTTCACTTTTCACAAATGTGTGCGTACTAATGTCATCGGGTCTTTTTCTTCTTTTACGAAATTTATTTGTTAGCGTATTTGAAAATTATTTGAATAAAATATATATACTACGAAAAATGATTGTTAGCAAACGTGAACATTATTCCAAAAATTCAATAATTTGCAATTTAAAAACTGCAGGGCTGTCGATATATGCGCCGAGGTCGATTTATGGTACTATGAAAAATGATTGTTAGCAAACTTGAACATTATTCAAAAGATTTAATAATTTACGAAATTTCTGCTACTACGAAAAATGGTTGTTAGCAAACTTGAACATTATTCCAAATATTAAATAATTTACAATTAAAAAACTGCAGGGCTGTCGATATATGCGCAAAATTAAATAATTTACGAAATTTCTGCTCCTACGAAAAATGGTTGTTAGCAAACTTGGACATTATTCCAAATATTAAATAATTTACGAAATTTCTGCTCCAACGAAAAATGGTTGTTAGCAAACTTGAACATTATTCCAAAAATTCAATAATTTACGAAATTTCTGCTACTACGAAAAATGGTTGTTAGCAAACTTCAACATTATTCCAAAAATGCAATAATTTACGAAATTTCTGCTACTACGAAAAATGGTTGTTAGCAAACTTGGACATTATTCCGAAAATTCAATAATTTACGAAATTTCTGCTACTACGAAAAATGGTTGTTAAACTTTATTCCAAAAATTGAATATTTTACGAAATTTATGCTACTACGAAAAATGGTTGTTAGCAAACTTAAACATTATTCCAAATATTGAATATTTTACGAAATTTATGCTACTACGAAAAATGGTTGTTAGCAAACTTAAACATTATTCTAAAAATTAAATATTTTACGAAATTTCTGCTACTACGAAAAATGGTTGTTAGCAAACTTAAACTTTATTCCAAAAATTCAATAATTTACGAAATTTCTGCTCCTACGAAAAATGGTTGTTAGCAAACTTAAACTTTATTCCAAAAAATCAATAATTTACGAAATTTCTGCTCCTACGAAAAATGGTTGTTAGCAAACTTAAACTTTATTCCAAAAATTCAATAATTTACGAAATTTCGGCTACTACGAAAAATGGTTGTTAGCAAACTTAAAAATTATTCCAAAAATTAAATATTTTACGAAATTTCTGCTCCTACGAAAAATGGTTGTTAGCAAACTTGAACATTATTCCAAAAATTCAATATTTTACGAAATTTATGCTACTACGAAAAATGGTTGTTAGCAAACTTAAAAATTATTCCAAAAATTAAATATTTTACGAAATTTATGCTACTACGAAAAATGGTTGTTAGCAAACTTTAAAAATTATTCCAAAAATTAAATATTTTACGAAATTTCTGCTCCTACGAAAAATGGTTGTTAGCAAACTTGAACTTTATTCCAAAAATTCAATTATTTACGAAATTTCGGCTTCTACGAAAAATGGTTGTTAGCAAACTTAAACTTTATACCAAAAATTGAATATTTTACGAAATTTATGCTACTACGAAAAATGGTTGTTAGCAAACTTAAAAATTATTCCAAAAATTAAATATTTTACGAAATTTCTGCTCCTACGAAAAATGGTTGTTAGCAAACTTGAACATTATTCCAAAAATTCAATAATTTACGAAATTTCTGCTACTACGAAAAATGGTTGTTAGCAAACTTAAACTTTATTCCAAAAATTCAATAATTTACGAAATTTCTGCTCCTACGAAAAATGGTTGTTAGCAAACTTAAACTTTATTCCAAAAAATCAATAATTTACGAAATTTCTGCTCCTACGAAAAATGGTTGTTAGCAAACTTAAACTTTATTCCAAAAATTCAATAATTTACGAAATTTCGGCTACTACGAAAAATGGTTGTTAGCAAACTTAAAAATTATTCCAAAAATTAAATATTTTACGAAATTTCTGCTCCTACGAAAAATGGTTGTTAGCAAACTTGAACATTATTCCAAAAATTCAATAATTTACGAAATTTCTGCTACTACGAAGAATGGTTGTAAGCAAACTTAAACTTTATTCCAAAAATTGAATATTTTACGAAATTTAAGCTACTACGAAAAATGGTTGTTAGCAAACTTGAACATTATTCCAAATATTAAATAATTTACGAAATTTCTGCTCCTACGAAAAATGGTTGTTAGCAAACTTGAACATTATTCCAAAAATTCAATAATTTACGAAATTTCTGCTACTACGAAAAATGGTTGTTAGCAAACTTAAACTTTATTCCAAAAATTCAATATTTTACGAAATTTATGCTACTACGAAAAATGGTTGTTAGCAAACTTAAAAATTATTCCAAAAATTAAATATTTTACGAAATTTATGCTACTACGAAAAATGGTTGTTAGCAAACTTTAAAAATTATTCCAAAAATTAAATATTTTACGAAATTTCTGCTCCTACGAAAAATGGTTGTTAGCAAACTTGAACTTTATTCCAAAAATTCAATTATTTACGAAATTTCGGCTTCTACGAAAAATGGTTGTTAGCAAACTTAAACTTTATACCAAAAATTGAATATTTTACGAAATTTATGCTACTACGAAAAATGGTTGTTAGCAAACTTAAAAATTATTCCAAAAATTAAATATTTTACGAAATTTCTGCTCCTACGAAAAATGGTTGTTAGCAAACTTGAACATTATTCCAAAAATTCAATAATTTACGAAATTTCTGCTACTACGAAAAATGGTTGTTAGCAAACTTAAACTTTATTCCAAAAATTCAATAATTTACGAAATTTCGGCTACTACGAAAAATGGTTGTTAGCAAACTTAAACTTTATTCCAAAAATTGAATATTTTACGAAATTTATGCTACTACGAAAAATGGTTGTTAGCAAACTTGAACATTATTCCAAATATTAAATAATTTACGAAATTTCTGCTCCTACGAAAAATGGTTGTTAGCAAACTTGAACATTATTCCAAAAATTCAATAATTTACGAAATTTATGCTACTACGAAAAATGGTTTTTAGCAAACTTCAAAATTATTCCAAAAATTAAATATTTTACGTAATTTATGCTACTACGAAAAATGGTTGTTAGCAAACTTAAACTTTATTCCAAAAATTGAATATTTTACGAAATTTATGCTACTACGAAAAATGGTTGTTAGCAAACTTAAAAATTATTCCAAAAATTAAATATTTTACGAAATTTATGCTACTACGAAAAATGGTTGTTAGCAAACTTTTTTTTTATTCCAAAAATTCAATAATTCACGAAATTTCTGCTCCTACGAAAAATGGTTGTTAGCAAACTTGAACATTATTCCAAAAATTAAATATTTTACGAAATTTATGCTACTACGAAAAATGGTTGTTAGCAAACTTAAACTTTATTCCAAAAAATCAATAATTTACGAAATTTCTGCTACTACGAAAAATAGTTGGTCAGCAAACTTGAACATTATTCTAAAAATTAAGTAATTTCCGAAGTTTCTGCTACTACGAAAAATTGTTGTTAGCAAACTTAAACATTATTCCAAATATTAAATAATTTACGAAATTTCTGCTCCTACGAAAAATGGTTGTTAGCAAACTTGAACATTATTCCAAAAATTCAATAATTTACGAAATTTCTGCTACTACGAAAAATGGTTGTTAGCAAACTTAAACTTTATTCCAAAAATTCAATAATTTACGAAATTTCGGCTACTACGAAAAATGGTTGTTAGCAAACTTAAACTTTATTCCAAAAATTGAATATTTTACGAAATTTATGCTACTACGAAAAATGGTTGTTAGCAAACTTGAACATTATTCCAAATATTAAATAATTTACGAAATTTCTGCTCCTACGAAAAATGGTTGTTAGCAAACTTGAACATTATTCCAAAAATTCAATAATTTACGAAATTTATGCTACTACGAAAAATGGTTTTTAGCAAACTTCAAAATTATTCCAAAAATTAAATATTTTACGTAATTTATGCTACTACGAAAAATGGTTGTTAGCAAACTTAAACTTTATTCCAAAAATTGAATATTTTACGAAATTTATGCTACTACGAAAAATGGTTGTTAGCAAACTTAAAAATTATTCCAAAAATTAAATATTTTACGAAATTTATGCTACTACGAAAAATGGTTGTTAGCAAACTTTTTTTTTATTCCAAAAATTCAATAATTCACGAAATTTCTGCTCCTACGAAAAATGGTTGTTAGCAAACTTGAACATTATTCCAAAAATTAAATATTTTACGAAATTTATGCTACTACGAAAAATGGTTGTTAGCAAACTTAAACTTTATTCCAAAAAATCAATAATTTACGAAATTTCTGCTACTACGAAAAATAGTTGGTCAGCAAACTTGAACATTATTCTAAAAATTAAGTAATTTCCGAAGTTTCTGCTACTACGAAAAATTGTTGTTAGCAAACTTAAACATTATTCCAAATATTAAATAATTTACGAAATTTCTGCTCCTACGAAAAATGGTTGTTAGCAAACTTGAACATTATTCCAAAAATTCAATAATTTACGAAATTTCTGCTACTACGAAAAATGGTTGTTAGCAAACTTAAACTTTATTCCAAAAAATCAATAATTTACGAAATTTCTGCTACTACGAAAAATAGTTGTCAGCAAACTTGAACATTATTCTAAAAATTAAGTAATTTCCGAAGTTTCTGCTACTACGAAAAATTGTTGTTAGCAAACTTAAACATTATTCCAAATATTAAATAATTTACGAAATTTCTGCTAACTATAAAAATAAAATAAATTAAAATAAAATAAAATAAAATAAAATAAAATAAAATAAAATAAAATAAAATAAAATAAAATAAAATAAAATAAAATAAAATAAAATAAAATAAAATAACATAAAATAAAATAAAATTAAATTAAATTAAATACCATAAAATAAAATAACATAAAATTAAATTAAATTAAATACTATGCAACAAAAATCTCACGTTGCTGGGCAACGGGCTTACAGCTAGTTTAGATACTAATTCGCCACTTAGATTTACATCCTTTATATAAAAAGCGTTTTAGTTTTTTATATATATAGTGATTATCGAAAAAGGCTGTTTTTAAATAACTGTGGGTTACGTCCTTTTATCTTTCCAGAGTCGATATTAATATAATATAATATTTGCCCGCTGTGGTCTAGTTGGTTAGAGCTTGCTTTACCGACCAGGTGGATCTAGGTTCGATTCCCGGTAAGGTCAATGTCAAAATTGGATTTTTTTTCAATTTTAATTTGAGATCTAAGACATGGGTGTTTGTGAAGTCAATTATTCTTGAGTTTATCTCACGTGACTTTTAAAAATTCTCATCGAGTATATCTCGTATGATCTTTCATCTTAAAAGTATTTGGCGCATTGGCGTAAGCTGTAATGTCAAATATTTATTTTTTTAATTTATTTAAAAATTCAATAAAAAAAAAATTAAAATGTGTACAGTCTTTGATTCTATTGAATCTTGTGATAAACACACATTCGCTGTCTATTGATGAAGTAAAGACTGGCAAAATCTCAGGAAAACTAACGTTTATGTCGATAAATTAGTATTCTGAAGATATTATGGGTTCTGTTAGGCTTTGGGGGTGTATGCATTTTTTTCTTATGATGTAGTTACGTGTGAATATGACTCTGTTATAAAATGCATAGCAATTACAAGATTTCAAAGAAACGTGTTAATCCAGTGATTTCCCCCATGTAACACGGTGGAGCGGCGTTCCGGCACACCTTTTTTCTTAGAAATTTTAAAGTTTTAAATCAATATATTCGATTTTTTCGATTTGAGTCTTTGACACCTTTCGATCCGTTAAAATACTTTGGTCAGTAATCGCTTGGATAAAGACGAAGCTTCCGTGATGGACCTCACAGATTCGTGTCCCAGTACGAAGAGTATTTTATGACTATCAAACAGTTCTCGTAAAAAAAAACTTCTGTTTAAATATCTTCATTAGGAAGCCATATTTTCCACATTGGAAACGGACATGGTTTAGAAAAAAAACTTAACAAAAAGTGAGTTCCGCTACATCACATAAAATTTAAGCTCTGCAAATCTATTATGCATAAATGTTTGTGCCCTTTTTAAGGAAACGTCTTTGTATGCCACTGACTGATTCATTTTTTGTTTCTTTAATTGGTTTTCTCGGGGCGTTTTCACTCAAGGCTCAAAGTTTTTTTTGAATAACTAAAGTTTTGCGTGTGTGGAATTAGTATGTTAATTGATCTACAAATGAGTTTTTGCAAATCGAATGTGGATGTCTTCATACAATTTAAATTCGACGCAATTGAATTTAAGACATACTTAACGAAACAAAAACGTCGTTTCTTTTATTGGTGACGTGGAATTTGTTTGCAACTTACAATGAATCAAAGAAAATCTTGGTAGTGTCTAGGTCAGGTGTGGGGAACCTGCGGCCTTATAGCTACTCTGGTGCGGCCTTATGGCCAATTCTGTAATTCTGTAAGTGTATGTAAATTCGTAAATTCCCGTCATATTCTGACCGCAAATTCCTGTTTCCGGCAAAATATTCCATAGTCAATGTTTACTGCGGCCTTATGTCGAATCAGAAAAATGAATGCTTCCTTTAGAGATTAAAAGGTTCCCCACCCCTAGTCTAGGTTATAACACGAATATTTCTTAATGTTATACTAATGAGCCTGACCTAAGTACCAGGTATGTAAAACATATGATGATAAAAATATGTACAAACTTCGAGTACCTAGAGATAAATTATAATTGATTTACGGTGACCATTTAACTCAACACAGGTTATTTGGAACTGCCTGACTAATGAATTGGATTATCGTTATAATTAATCTTTTTTTACACTAACGTCTTGGCCATGTCTTTTCCCAATGTAGAGCATACAAACTCCTCGAGAATAGTTTAAAAATCACAATGCTACAAATGATGCTGAAACGAATTTTACCGATATTTGTAACTCAACGTCCGACTAAATTTAACAGCTAAACGTTTAAAAAAACATTAAAATAGGAATGTTTTATAAATCACAAGTAAAAAACGAGCGCCCATAAATAAAATCAACGAAAAAACATTAAAATAAGATTTCCATAGACATATAGTCTGACTTTGAATTAATTACATGAGATCGGCAATCAAAAATCACCGATGCGTCAAATATGAACTGTCAGTTGTGATTTTACCATAGAGGAGTTTTTTGAATTTCGAATGCAATATCATTTGACAAGTGTGTAATACAAGACGCTGACGTGAAGCTAGGCGGCGCTGGTGGGCCGATTTCTATCACAAGCATATTCGGGAGGTAATCGCTTGGATAATCGCCCAGAAAAACTTATACTGGTTTACTAGTTTAATATAACATAACCTCAAAATTATTTCGACACACTAATATGGTTAATCGCTCCCAAGCGGAAAATATTAGACTGCGCACCCACGCGAAGCGGTTTGTATTTTTCTGCTTCATACGTAACGATAATTAGTAAATAGACGTTGATTTGTTCGAAAATAAATACTTCTTTCATTTTACATCTCATCATTGTCAGCTGCGGTCGATTAATACTCGAATGAAGGCATTCTCAGTTTTAATGATTTCAAACAATAAGCAAACATTTCACAAAAGATTTTTTTAAATATGTCTTCTCCCAATGTAGAGCATATGGCATACGTGGGCAAATGCGACTCTTCATTGGGTTAAGTGCGGCTCCCAATGATAAACATTGATAAAAATATGTTTTTTATACTTTTTATAATAATTACGATTTGTGTAAAAATGTGATTGAATTTGAATTTGTATATTACAAGAACTTGACTACAATGTGGTTCATTCAGTATATGAAAATGCAGAATTTGGATTCATTAAATTTTATGTATGCCCATTATTGACACATGGGCTCTCATAAAAGAAGTATTTAAACATATTTTTTTTTACAATAAGTTATTTAGTTTCTCAACCCTTTTTTAAAGATAATTGGAATATAAGGCTAGGGCAGGACTAGTAGTTAACTCTTTTTGCCGTCATTTTAGGATTGGGACGGAAAGAGTTAATTTTTAAATAACACAAACACGCATGCCTCCGAACAGAAATAATTGGAAAAATGCTGTCCGTATTGTACCCGAGAAATTACTTTGACTTTGACCACGACCACTTTGCCACGGACCCGACTCTAAAGTTTAATGTACTTAGCAATAATTACAACATATTAACAAAAAATAAATTCAACTAATTGACTATCAACAAGTTATTGGCTCATCTAAGCAATATGCACATAAATTTTATAAATAAATGTTTATTTCTCACAGTATATTTGGTTACTTTATTTTAAACTTTTACCACTTATACGTTCTTATTCAAAAATAATATATTATATAATCATTTTTTTATATATTTTCAGGGTCCAAGGAGGCTGCTTTTACATACGCAATAGCTTCAGCAGGGGTTGCGTACGCCGTGACGGCTGCGTGCGCCAGAGGGGATATTCCAGCATGTGGCTGCGACAGAAGACGAGAGCCTCACCCACCAGGTAAAAATACACAAATCATTTTTTTCACAGAAAATATATTCGTGCGTCTATACTGTGGAAAGGAAAAAGGACGTAGCCCACACATATCAAATTTTACAGGAGGCGCAAAAAACGTGTTTTGATGATTTTGCGCCATATAAAAATTAAAATTATACAAAATTATAAAATTATGAATTATACGCAACCTTGAAGTGCACCGAGACTTCTAAAGTGGTGTTTAATTGACATAATCTAATATTTATTAAATAAATTGTTTAGAAAAAACTTTATTTCAATATTTTTTCTTAGTTTTATTTTTTTACAAGGTCATCTTTTTCAAACTTAAAAGCTAAATTTAGATACTAATTAGGCATTTTCCGTTTGCATCCTTTTGGTAGAACGTGCATCAAGTTTGATACATTGTGATTATAGAAAAAAGTTTTTTAGAAAAACTGATGGTTACGTCGTTTTTCCTTTCCACAGTCGATATATTTTGACTGTGGAAAGGCAAAAGGACGTACCCCACAGTTTTTTCAAAAATCTTTTTTCGATAATCACGATGTATGCAACTTGATAAACGTTCTTTAAAAAAGATATAGCCAGAAAAAGTCTTTTGAAAGAATGAGTATTTTAGCCTAAAATTTATTGTTCTTTGATCTTGACTTGACATAGATTTGTAAATACTTTATGGCGTGATGTTTTAAATTATTTCAGTGTCAGCAGGTGGGTGGCGCTGGGGAGGCTGTAGCGCAGACGTAGCATACGGGGCGAGGTTCGCTCGAAGGTTTTTGGATGCCAGAGAGCTCGAAGGAGACGCAAGGAGTCTCATGAACCTCCACAACAACCGAGCTGGGAGAAAGGTAAAAAATTATGTAGGTTTTTTTAATGCACTAGGAAGTTACAATGAGATTATTATATAACGCACTTTTTCCACGCTCAATCTAAAGGGTATGAACTTTGTATTGAGGTTTCAGCAAGAGTTGGACGGTGTTGTGCAAAAAAATGTTTTGCTTTTTTCGTCGTTGAAACTCTAAAATTAATATGGATTCTACGGCTCACTAAAACCATTGTCGAAACATTTAATCGGTATTGTCACCACAGAATTCTACAAAACAATGCTTATTTTAAATTCAGTTTATGTATATACATTGATTTGTTTTAATGTAATTTATTAAGAATCAGACACCTGTTTATGAAGTAAGATAAAAACTGATTAAATTTATGTTTTTTAGTGAGAGTTTTAACTACTTAGCAAAACAAACAACCGTCGATTACGACACAGCAGTTTCACTCGCGAAACACTACTGATCTCGCTCCAAAACAGATTTTTTGTCTACAATTATTGAAAAAAAACAATGATTTTTTCTCTCCTGTCACAATTATTTTGTATGTAGGTATTATACAAAAATATGAAAATAAACAAACTGAGTGCACTGTCGGGAATTATTTTATTATAAAATATGGTAATAAATCGGAAAATATTAAATATTTGAATTAGATTTTTTTACATGTTATAAAGCAGCGTTTCCTAAATGATGGGTCGCGACCCGGTACCGGGTCACAGAAAGCAAAATGCCGGGTCGCTAATTTCCTAAAATAATTCTGTATATAAATTATTGGTACATTTGATTTCTATATAGGTTTATCAAAGCAAATTATTTTTTATTATAACATATAAAGACTGTATGGACATATTATATTTACATACACTGTTTTATTTTACCCATCGGCCGGTGGTATAGGCCATAAACAAATTCAGTGAGTCACGAAGGGGAAATATTAAAATAACCGGGTCACGGAAAATAAAATTTGGGAAACGCTGTTATAGAGAATCCAGAAATTGCGGATCTGTATTCAATCAATCTCGGGATTACGGGATTATCAAATTGATCGGGATCTCGGGATAAGAAGCTCTAATTGAATAATTTAAGATTTACGATGAGCTCTTTTTCCAGGAAATTTTGGAAATAAACAGAGCGCAATTGAACAGCCTTCCGATTTTAAATGAAATCCTCAACATACCGGGATCTCCACTCCTATACCCTATATAAATATAATCATAAAACCTTTTCCGACAAACAAATAAATATGATTCTTAAAACCACTCACTACTCAAAGCAATGGCTTTAAATTCGGTGATACATTTATTTATTATATAAACACGAAACATTCATTTACTAAGCGTCAGTTCAAGTTCATCCGTGCGCTTGAACGCACCGAAATGCGAAACCCGGGTCGTTAGTGACAAAATCTGTGTGAATGTACATAATTTTAACGATTCAAACTCTAAATGGATGTTCTTTAAAAACAATACAAATATTACGTCGGTTTCTGTTTTTTTTATATTGACGAATTATGGGCACTGTTGTTAATGCAGAAATCATTAAGATCGTTAGTCCCATCTGTCAGCACCAGGAGAATTACTGCATCCAATCTGGCATTTTCAATAAATGCAATTAAAATGTCGACGAGAGATTTATCGACAAAATTTACTGTCAATTTTATAGCGGTCATTTGCAAGAAGGCATATCTTATACCAACTGCATTAAAAGATTAAGTGAACGTTAGTGCTGCAATTAGTATATTTTAAAACGCAAATAATGTAATGATATCTAATATTATGCAATTAGTGATTTTATAGGGTCAAAGGTTTAAGTAGAATTACTATAATAAAAACAGACAATTAAAAGAGTAATAATATATTATTTTCTGAGTAATTAAGAATATATATATTTTTAAAATGTTTTCAATGTATTTATTCTGAGACATCTTTTTGTTAAATCCTAAAAATGACCATTCACGCGCATGCTTAAATAAGGCCGCGCTTTCTTTATTGATGAATATTTGAGAAACGGAAGTTATTTTTCTTTTGATTCAGCGTAAATAGGTTAAACCAGGGGTGAGGAACCTTTTCTTATCTAAAAGCCGCATTCATTTTTCTGATTCGACATAAGGCCGCAGTAAACATTGACTAGGGAATCTTTGGCCGGATACAATTTCATGCCAATTTATAAAGCCCAGAAATTTACGGATTTGCTTAAATTCGAGGCGAGGCACCTTTTTTAGGTCTTCCGGGAATTTTCAAATGAAAAATCTTGGGTATTTACGAATTAACCAAACTTTACAGAATTAAAGAATTGCCCAGAGTAGCCACGCCTGGGTTAAGCTCTGAGTATATAACATAAGGTATATGTAGTATATTCATATGCCTTTTCACTATACCCTGCTGGTATTTTTGCTTTCTCCCAAATAAGCCCACCTTCTCGTAGCTTTTTCAGTTATATTATATGAATGGTTATCAGTGGACCTCCACGGTGACTTAATCCATCCGCATCCATGATAGGTCAGGCGGGATTCAGACTCCATTGGGGCATATCATTCCCAATACATATCCAACCAGAGTCTAGTATACGGATACATAAGTGACTGAGAAAGTCACAATGCGCTTTCTTTATTTTTATTTTAACAATAAAAAATCATTATTATAATACCGGAATCGCTCAGCCCTGCATCGGAATTCTCGGGTAATCCCGAGATTTCAGAATTTACAATTTTTCCAATCCCAATTGAACATTCACAATAAAATCGAGCAGAAATTCGGGTTTCGGGATTTTGAAATCCAGGGAATTTACTATTTCCTAGAATGTTAACATATGAAAGTTTTGTTTTTTTAAATCTCGTGAGATTTTTTTTTTTAAATTTAAGCACTGTCTTTGAGTAAAAAAACGTAGCTTATTTTTTGGCTTTTTTGAGTTATATGTAACACTGAATATAAAACAACATTCTTCATAAAGTAACAGAGATACATATCAATCGGAGCAGTATTTGCAAAGATATTTTAATACTCATCTTCTGAAAAAAAAATTTTAAAACACATCAAAACTCTGAACACAATTTATAAAAAGTTTACAAAATTAACAAATAATTGCCAAAGCCAAAGCATCAATCTTTCTTTAAGATAATGAAGAAATCATTGAAATAATTTGTAGTTAACTGTAGTAATCTGGTTTTCAGCTCTCCGAAAAAATAGAGAAAACTGAAAAACGTTTCTTTGACCCTAAAGGTGTGTAAAAACGCTTAAAGCGCTATGTATCGGGCTAAGGGGGTCCATATTAACTCGCCTAGAATCAATGTGATAAGATTGATCAAACATACAAAGCTCTTTATATTTAAGCTTCTGATTCAAGTTGTGAAAAGCATGTTTTCGAATTCCATGCACTTAAACGAAAATCATTTGAATGCCATAAATTGTTTATTCGATCAATGGATAGGTAAAAATTGCTTTGCTGGCGGTATATTTTTTAAGAATCTGTCCACAGACTAGTTACGGTATACAAAAACATTTATAATTATATGTTATTGCTTAATAAAGGTTCGCGATTGTTAAGATGTTAGCAAGCACTGATATGCAACACGGTAAATATTATAATACAGCTTCTGCATGTAAACTTCACAAGTGCATTTTCACAAATAAGTTCACGTAAATGCGCAATAAACATGCCACAATCATATTTTTTTTTGATCTACGAGCTAGATAAATAAATAATGATCATAAATGTACACAATTTAATATGTGACATCATTTATGTCACGTTCCACTCGTATATACTATTTCATGGGAAGTTGGTACTTTATCTCAGATGCAAAAGATAAAATTTCCAGTTATTTTACAAGGTTGCAATATCTTTCTGGAAATTTCAGATTTACATCTTCGAATAAGCATTGCTGGATTATTTACCATGTATATAAATGGTCAAAAACAAGTATCGTTGATTGCTGAAAGTCCGTTAAGAATATTATAATACTTAATCTACTCGATTGTATGCGTATAATGTTTTTATTTAAACCACTATGATGGTACACCTGAATTTTTTAATATGCATTTAAAGAATGATCAACTTAGCTTCTTTCTTCAAAGAAAGACTAAGTTTAAGTCGTTTATGAAAACTGTCCGTGCAATGTCAAAAAGTATTGATTTAGTCGTCTGGTATTTTGATGCTTACTTTACTGTCTTCATTACTATTTATTTTTTTGTAAACATAACCTGAACCGTAATGTCATTCCCGCTCTGTCTACTGCTCGTCAAATAAAATTGCCAGTAAATACATTAATATAAACATTGTCTTTTCAGAAATGACATTTAGTCAATGGTTTCAAATGTTTTACTTCTAATACGACAGGCCAACTTATAAATTTAAATCAGTTTCCATTTCAAAAATCGAACATTTTATAGTTACCATAAACAAAAAGTAGCAAACATTTAACAGCTACCTGTATTGACAAGTAAAGATGAAATTAAAAAAATCTTATAAGGTCAATTATTACTATTTCCACTATTAAGAACCGCGGAGGCGTTTACGATAATTTTAACTTGATAACCAATTTTATTATTCTGTCATGAATAAAGATTGAATTATTCTTGACATCTCGGTGAGAATCCAAATTAGGTTCAATATAAAATGGCGACTGCCGCTTGAATAAATTGATGTTTTATTACATCAATTTTACGCCCATCCAAGAGATGAATCGTCAGCCAATTAAATTAAATGCCTATATCTAATCACCGTGTGACATTTATAATTTAGAATTAGTTTAAAACACTGTCATTTTGCTGTATATGTTGACATTTCAAAATAGACAGTTTTTCAGTAGCTATTCTAAATATGAAACAAGTTCTTTCGAATAATTCGATGTATTGATTGATCACGCTTAAAATAAATTTTAATACCAGGAGTTTAAAAAGATATGTTTTTTTACAGAAACAAAATCGTTCAATAAATTCGTTTATAACTGCGAACAAAATTCTTTTGCAAAATTGTCAAGATAGTGTAGTATTTTAAAGATATTTTTTTATGTTTTATACATATGCAATCCCTCATGGCCTTCTTCTTTCGTGTTTCAAAGATTGGCAACCTAATCAATATGCTTCACTCAATTAGGTCGGATATTGGTTTTACAAGATAATGTTGATGACTAATGTTTTCCCATCGACTTTCGCCATCCCAGAAATCTCTTTTTTGCTTCAGTTTTGCCCCCTCTCCTGACAGTACCCGTGAATCTTTTACCCATCACCATGGATATGAATCGACTTCATAGGATTTTTTAACACAAACAAGACTGTCTAGAGTAGGATGTGGTAATTAAGCTACGCAACGGCCTTAATAGATTTTTGTACATGTCGATAATTCAGAAAACGATAAAAATGAAAAGAGAGTCACAATGATTGATTACTTACTATGAACTTTTTTAAATTAATAAATTTTTCATACTAGAAATTAATTAAAATTGCTCAAAAATGCATAAATTGTATTCTTCAAATATATTTATGTATATCGCCAATTTTAATAATTGGGCATATTAGAGGTGCAGTGAGCCAAGTGGTATTTTATATTTAAAAAAGTTAGACGCATTGTAATATTTTACACGTCTTAAAGTATTGTAAAAGTGAAGTAACCTCAGTTAATACATATTTCAACAGTGTTATCTTCGTAAAATAAAAATATGCAATCCACCAAAACGCCAAATAAAGACGTGATTGTAATAAAAAGTCCAGTTTTTTTTTACCATATTACTAGTTGGCCCAATTGTTTTTTTTTAATATATCACCACCAATATTTTTTCACATCTCAATTATTTTTTTGCTATTAGCAGTTTTTTTACTGAAGCAATTATAATTCTCGTTTTGCAGTTTATTTTTCAGGCTATAAAATAATACCGAAATATTTATTAAAGCAACAAAATCGTTCAAGAAATTAAAATAAGCAATTGTTTTTTTACAAAATTTAATACAAACAATGCAAGATGCTTCAGGCAATTTGTATTCCTTTTTCATGTAGATACTATCAAAATAATATTACGAAAATATATGCAAGTTTACAAAATTTATATCTGAAATAATCTTGACGAAGTCTATACGAAACTGTTTTATTATTTTATTTTTTGAAAATCATGCGATATTCATCATTCTACCTCGTTATTAAGTTCACATACATTGAATACCTAATATGCCCTTAAACGGACAATAAAGCTCCCGGACTAAAGATTATGGGTATATCTACAAAGCGATGTATATGTTGAAGTGATCATGGGTTTCGGTCGTGCATCGTTGAACGTGCAAAAAAGGGGTTTTTGGATCAAAATAGTAAGCGTAGCGTGGCATCAAATTGAAAGGCAGGGGCCAATTGGGAAATAATGCTACTATACAAATTAACATCAAAGATTATTTTTAAGTTTATTATAATATCAACTGCGGAAAGTAAAAAGGAAGTAGCCCACAAATAGCAAAGTTTACAGGAGGCACAAAAAACGTGTTTTGATGATTTTCGGCCATATGCAAATTATGAAATAAACACAACCTTGAAGTGCACGGAGACTTCTATACTGATGTTAAACTGACATAAACTAATAGAAATTTTAATTAACTTTGACTATTCCACGTATTGTGTTACTAATTGTGACACGTGTTTCGCCTCTTTCAGAGGCATCTTCAGACTTACTATCGCAAAGTTTGCTTAAGTAATGAAAGTTCCATTAAAAAGGAAAAATCCCAATCTGATTGATTGCAACTCATTAGTATCATTATTTGTTTGCTTTATTTTGATTCTACACCCCCCTCCTTGCTTGCTTAAGCAAACTTTGCGATAGTAAGTCTGAAGATGCCTCTGAAAGAGGCGAAACACGTGTCACAATTAGTAACACAATACGTGGAATAATCAAAGTTAATTAAAATTTCTATTAAAATGAACTTCCACAAAGTTACCGCCGAAACCATCGAAAGACATAATCTAATATTAATTTAAGAAATTGTCTAAGAAAAACATTTTCTTCGGTCTTTTTTCTTGATTTCAATTTTCACAAGCTTGTCTTTTTTCAAACTTAAAAGCTAAATTTAGATACTAATTCGGCATTTGCAGCTTACATCCTTTTGATAGAACGTGTATCAAGTTAGATACATTGTGATTGTCAAATAAAAGCTGTTTAAAAAAAACTGTGGGTTACGTTCTTTTTCCTTTCCACAGTCCATATACAAATACATCTGTTTAACTACTACAAAAGTGCAACCCGTGATGACATCTAAATATTAGAAGCAGTAAAAAAAAATGGGACTTTATCATAAGACTAAGACTTGATTTTGTCGGGTCCCACGGCGCAGCGGTTAGCGTTTTGGGGTCCCGTGCCAGCCTCACGGGTTCGAGTCCCAGTGCGAACAGCATTGTTTTCCGATTCTTAACCACCATTTCCGATTCTTTAACAACCGTGCGTAGCGACAGCGATTAGTTAACCACTAGTCCTATCCAGTACCGGCGCGAGGTTATTTGGCGCTCTAGGCAACGGTTATTGGCGCGCCCCCTTTTTAACAAACTGTGGACTTTTTTTATATGCATGTCCGCTCTCAATGTGAATCATATGGCCTCCTAATGGAGGTATCTCAAAATAAGTTTTTTACGAGAACTGTTTGTTAGTCGGTCGCCCAACTTACCCTTTTCGAAGTATATAGAATACGATACATAATTATAACGAACAGATACAACTATAAACAATTGTTTGTTATTAGAGTATAAAAATAATTTGATTACTCAATTTATGCGCCCTAGGCGATTGCCTATTTCGCCTGTATGGTAGCGCCGGCCCTGGTCCTATCCTAGTTTTATCGTTCTATCTCTACTATTCTCTTTGAAAAAATGAGAAGTTGAGCGACTGAGTAACAAACAGTTCTCGTAAGAAAATCAGCTGTTGAGATACTTACATTAGGAAGCCAAATGCTCTACATTGAGAGCAAACATGGATCAAAAAAATGCTTAATTTTCTTTTGTTTTTGTATATCGATAATATCAATTAACTTTTTTATTTTTCAAATAATGTTTGCTCTTAAACTTTTTATTTAAATATGCATTCTCGCTTATTGTTACTGTGCATATTAGGAAGTAAGGTTTAATGTTATTATGTAGTATTTTACATACAAATCTCACATACACAATTCGCCTAAGTTCTGTGAAAAAAATGATCGATTTGCTAATAGTAGAGTTTGTATACTGAAAAACTCTTCATCGACCAAAATAAAAATTAATTGAACTTAAGCTGCCAACAACGATCATGAAAGCCATCGAAATACGATTTAAATTTAATAATAGGAAGTAAATCAAAACTTAATAACACTGCTTAATTAATGCATTCACTGATCGACAGTAAATACTAGTTTTGCGACATCGTAACAATACCTTGTTAAAATCTATATTGTGATTGAACACAAATTATATTCAACACTTCAAAGTTTCCGATATTTTTTTACCTTATATCCTTCTTATGTCACATCGCAAAGTAATTTAAAACATTGATGTCTTTTAGCACTTGTTTTTAAACCATTTAAGTTGTTCTTACCGTTATATTAAACTATAGCGACAGTTGAATCAATAATACAAATGTCGTTTGGTATTTTCTCAAGCAGATTCGATTAATCAATTACTTCTTTATACTATTCACACTGAAACAACGTATTTTCTTACTTGCACGCCTCGACGTATTATTTGCCAAGAAGCAATGAGTGATGGACGCGTCCCAAGTTGTGACATCGACAATAAAGTAGCGTCAATTTTATGATCATTTCAACTTATAATGGGACCACAGCGAGCACTCGAACCATACGTTATTCCCCACTGAATGGAACAATTTACTTTTTTTAAATTTTGGTTTTGTTTACGACAGAATAACAAACATTATTTTAAACTGTAAATACTTGGTGGCATACTTCGAAGACTTAAGATCACAGGGGTATATCTACATGAACATAGTTTTTATGTTCACTTAGGTATAACAGGTGATTTAGTCTTATGCTTCTAAAATTATGTTTTTATCGTATTTTGTAAACTGTTATATGCACAATACATATCGACTGTGGAAAGGTAAAAGGACGTAACCCACGGTTTTTTTCGATACTCACAATGTATCAAACTTGATACACGTTCTGTCAAAAGAATGCAAACTGCATGCCGAATTAGTGTCTAAATTTAGCTTTTAAGTATGAAAAAGATGACCATGTAAAAATTAAAACCAAGAAAACGACTGAAATATAAGTTTTTTCTAGACAACTTCTTTAATTAATATTAGATTATGTCAATTGAACACCAGTTTAGAAGTCTCCGTGCACTTTAACGTTGTGCATAATTCATAATTTGCATATGTCCCAAAATCATCAAAACACGTTTTTTGCGCCTCCTGTAAAATTTGATATGTGTGGGTTACGTCCTTTTTCCTTTCCACAATCGATATGATTATGACATTTCCAAAGCTGAGCTTAACTTAAGAACTAAATATATAGAAAAGTAAATGTTTGAAATTGTCTGATCTAAAAATGCATAGAAGCGTTTACCTACAGCATTCTTAAAGCAGTGTATGTATTCCACAGTTTTTTTTTATTTAAAAACCACTATTGAATTTTCTCAGACGCTGAGCATATTTAATTGAAACAAAACATTTGTGCTTGCTTTATGAAACAAAATAAACTAAGTGTAAAATGAATCAGGATAATGGCAAAGTTGCAAATAAAAAACGCACAAAATAAATTTAACTGTAAAAACCAAGTTGAAATATTATAACGAGTCCGATTTAAGCACCATAGATCACAATGCCGAATTGCCAGCCCTGGTTTTAGGACTCATTGATTCGTATAACGAGACTCTCGAATATGAGTAGGTAACTAAACTTGAATGCAATACCATCACAAATATGGTATATTCATTTATTCCGGTATTATGCGTTGTATAGTGCGACCGTAATTGACTTGTCCGATGGAATTAATGATAACGTAACGGATCTGAAACAACGCATTGCTTCACTAACGTATCATTCCTGTGTCTATTCTACACGTGGGTAAGTGACTTGTGAATAATTATGAATGGAGAATTCAAGTGGAATATGATGAATTGTTTGTGTATGTAGTTAATTTTTTTGTAGATGACAAATCATTATTGATCGCTTTTGATAAAAATTGGTGTATTTTTCCCATAAATTGAACCAAGATTCCAAAATTTTAGTGTGTTGTTTTCGCAGTGTAATAATGTTTAAGTTCATGTAATGTCGGATACGTAGCGTAGTGGTCAACGTTGGTGACTTCTGTGACTGATCTCACAGGATCGAATCTTAGTACGAACAGCATTTATTTCAAATCGTTTTATCATTTTATGGTCCAAGGCATGGGTATTAGCGATATCTAAAAATTCCCTCCCGCTCTTCTATTCCTAAGATAGCGGAATAGCGAGAATGATTACTTAACCACTAGTCCTGTCCTAACTCTACTTTATTCGAAAAAAATGAGGTTAACCAACTGAGTAACAAGCAATTGTTGCAGAAAAACTTTTAAGATGCCTCCAGTATGGGGTAATATGATCCACATTGGCAGTGGATATGGATTAAAAAACGACTAATAGACTTACTTACTTACTAAATCAAAGTGTTAAAACAAATAGCCAAATGATGTTGCCAGTGGGAAGCACACAAATATTAATCAACAATTTCACAAAAAGTGATTCACTGATGCAAGATATAAAAACATACGAAATGGCGAATAATTCTATCGAACAAGATTTGAAAAATCTACTGTAAAAAGGTATACAACAGTTATAGTTAATGAGTTAGATTTGACGTTAAGTATACTTGATATGCTCCACATATTACCATACTATGTAGTCATGGTAATAATAAAGTACGTAGCCATTTATGAGCTTTCATTTTATACATAAATCGTCCATCTTGGCTCATTGTCACCTGGTGCAATGTAGGTTTTCTCTTACCAACCTTTTTAACGACAATCTTATAATACAATAAAGAAAAATACTCACATTCAAAATAAGCCTTACCAATTCGCTCCTGCCATTAGCCCTGGAGGTACTGGCCGTCTTTTGGCATGATCAGACCTCTAAATCTGGCAACAAACGATCTCTTTCCCCATATGACTGCCAAGTGTTTTAGTATACTGCATTGATAATATAGGGCTACAACAAATATTTTGCGTTGTTTGTTAAAGAGTTATGACATGGTCAAAGTTGTATGACATCAATTAAAAGTGATAAAAGATTATGATCACATCGACTGTGGAAAGGAAAAAGGACGTAACCCTCAATTTTCGAAAACAGCTTTTTTTCGATAATCACAATGTATACAACTTGACACACATTCTATCAAAAGGATGGAAGCTTAAAATGCCGAATAAGTATCTTAATTTAGCTTTTAAGTTTGAAAAAGATGACCTTGTAAAAAATTAAAACCAAGAAAAAACACTGAAATAAAAGTTTTTCCGAGAAAGTTTCTTTAATAAATATTAGGTTATGTTAATTAAACACCAGTTTAGAAGCCTCCGTGCACTTCAAGGTTATGTATAATTCATAATTTGCATATGTCACAAAATCATCAAAACACGTTTTTAGCGCCCCCTGTAAAATTTGATATGTGTGGGTTACGTCCTTTTTCCTTTCCACAGTCGATATTCAATTTATATGACGAAGATCTCTCGGCAAAGTATTATTACATTAAATATATGAATTTATTAGGAGACAAATCACGTTGGACATGACACTTGACAATCTATTTAGAAGCCCTGTTTTTCGGATAACATAAAAACGTCGAAAAATTTCATGTAAAATAATAAAAATATATAAAATGTAAGCCATTTTTGAGGCCCCAAGCTCACACCGCATTCTCTTATAGCAGCGGTTTCCAACCTTTATGTTACTCCCCCTTACGCCTCCCTTTGAAGAAAAAAATATCTTCGCGCCTCCCCATCTTTTATTTCATATATTATTAAGACAAAAGAGACATTTAGAGTAAAAAAATATGTTGGACTTTTCGCGCCTCCCTTTGTCCACGCCCCCCAGGTTGGAAATCGCTGTCTTATATGGTATTCCGCTACTGAGTGTCGCTGTCTATTTTTTTTGTACAATGGAGTTATTAACCGAACAGTTGGACGCACAAAAATCTATAGTTTTCTCAGTGCTACTCTATATCTATTCACATTAGGCGGAGTGAAATTAAATTTAGCAACAAAAAAGGTTATATTTGTAACACCAGCTGCAGAAACGTTTTGTCAACCCTAACATTCCGACCACATATCATTAAAAGATTAGACATAGTTGGTAAAAGAGACTTGAAGAATCTCCAAATAACCAGCTAACCGTTTGAAGAAAACTGCCTGAGGGATGAATAATCGAAGGTTCGCCATGAGTATGTTATATTTTATTTGCTTTAAATTCGCGAGAGATAAAATTGACCCAAAATGGAAATTAGTAAAAAGTAGCCACTGACGTTGTTACGGAATACTGAAAAGGGTTATAAATATCGCGATCTTTTGCTACATTGTTTTTTTCTCGCTAAGGAACGTGCTTTGTGCTTTGAAAGACAGTAATATTGTAAAACATTTTTGATAATAAAATATCTACAAGATAAAAATAATAAAACATTTTTAGTACTTTTTCCACATAAAATTTATTAGATCAGGACCGGTTTCGCTCATGATGAGCATTGTCAACTGATAAGAAAAACAATAAAACAGTGATATTTATACAAAAGTGAAGTGATAAAAACAAGGTATGACAAACAATTGGTATTACAAACTAGCAAAAGAATTGAAGCAAAATACAAGAAAAATAAACTATAAATAAAAAGTTGAAGACCACTTAGCAATGAAAACTATTACAGCAAAAACCAATTAGGTATGAATATAATAAATAAATCTTAATGTCTGTCAACCGAAACCGGTCCTGATCTAATAAATTTTATGTGGAAAAAGTACTAAAAATGTTTTATTATTTTTATTATAATGCCATTCCACCAAGTATTGACAGTGAACACCTTAAAAGTATCTACAAGATGTTCTTCTCACTCGTCTTGATATGTTTCCATAGTAAATAATTGAGTAACTTTATGATACTGTTTTTTTTTTATTTTATACTGGTTTTTAGTTTCGAAATTGCGGCGAATTTTCAATGAACCAGATAATTTTGAGTGTTATTTTGTTGAACTTTTTTAGTTGAAGAATATAAGTTTAGAGCTTCGTGCTTGTGTCACAACCTATGAACATTTGCGCGCTGAAATTAGCGCGTAAAACGCATAACTTTTACATTTTAATAAAAAATAAAATCTGTGGGCATTCCCATGGGCTAATCCTTTTCGCCAGCAATGGCTTTAAGCTCTATGATACATTTATTTCTTATATAAACACGAAACGTTCATTTACTAAGCGTCAGTTCATCCGTGCACTTGAACGCCTGAAGATGCCGAAAGGCGAAACTCGGGTCGTTAGTGACAAAATCTGTGTGAATTTACACAATTTGAACGACTCAAAAAATAAAGAATAGGTTAGGTTAGCTTATATTTCCCGACCACTGGGTTAAGCGATTGACTAATCATATCAAAACTCAAATACCTATGTATTCTAAATAAATTTAGAAAATTTCACATAGTGGAATGTTCTTACTTTATAATATGTTTTAAAATCGATACAATTTCCTCAGATATGTTTTTAAAAGTACCACTTAATTTTAAGTAAGACGTAATTTTCGCAGAAAAGTTATCTTAGCTAAGTATTTTTTTTTTAAATGCGCAACCAACTAAACAAAATAATATTATGTTGCAAACTACTATCGGCGCTCTAATGTCGTGGTGCCCTATGAATTAAGTTTTACTGATATTAGACTCTTAAAAGGTAAATCCATTAGATTTATATGAATTACTAGTATTATAATTGCCACGTGACAGTGCTACGGTAAACGGATTCTTCCGAACACGTATTCACCGTGCAAGGAAACTTCGCACAAGACAGTTCCGTACATAATAAACACAGTAGAAATAATATTGTGTACATTGTAATATTTTTGTTACTAAAAATATTATTGTTATATTTTATGTCCAATCCAATTAAAAAATATCGACTTTTATACAATACAGCACAATTTTTAATAAATAATTATCCAAAGCACCTATCTATGTATATAAAGTATTTCTCACCTTTTTGGCAGACATTAAACAATATGATAAAATAACATTTTTATATTTAAAGTATTAACATGTATGGGACATTCCACGTCCGAGGCTTTCTATGTACGAAAGTTTCTGTGCACATAACGATTTTGTTCAGAAGAATAGATGTACGAAGCTTTCTTGCACGGAGAATTTATTCATGTTCGGAAAAATCACGGACATTCAACATTCATCAACATTCATCCAATGCGCTTGATACGCAGACATAGAGAGTGTTGTGTTGTGCAGTGCATACCTTTGGCGTTAAGCACAAGATCATAAATATATTGTAAAGCAAAATGAGTAAGACATTTGCGAGCGCATGAATGTTGAGGATCTTTTTGAATAAACTAAAATGCTCCCGGCAAATCGCAGTAAAAAATCTTCGTACTTGCGTCCTGGGAAAGATTTTAAACAACTATGTAAGGATTTGAAACTATGCATTACTTGGTGCTTTGCAGCTTGGAAACACATCATTGATATATCTCAAATTATACGATTGAAAGATTCCAAAAGCTCTTCGGGCGGTGGGAAGGTTTCTTCCGGGCTTTTTTTTGTAATACACTTTTACAATCTTGATTAAGAGTGTCATCGATGTGGACGAAATTTTTTGCTATAGAATTACGTAAAATACAAAATTAACGTTTAAGCTTAAGCTGTTCAACTTTTTAAAGTGATCAAAACTCTTCAACGTCCTCACTTTTTGTTCGAATTAATAGATTTTTGCTATGTTTACTTCTCCAAATTTGTTTCATCTTAAAGGTAAGAGACACGTTCTACAGAGACACCCCATAATGAACACAAACTATTAAATATCTTATTTACAAAATTGACGTAGAAAGCAATTTAATATTTCTGTAGACAGTGACTCTCTACCCCTAAAAAACAAAGTTTAGTAAGTTCGATCAGCCAACTGTTTTGTCCTTTCCTATTCATTTCCTGTCCATATTCTTTAGGTAACTGAATAACAACTTAAGTTTTCGTGAAACAACTTTAGTTGAGATTTGAATAAACATAAGTGTAGCATTATTTGTATTTAAAAGGCAGCATTGGTTTAACAAAATAGCTATTTTTATACACTGAATCTTTCACTATAAATTTAGTTCGCATAAACCATTCTTATGTTTTAGATACCCCACATTGTTTTTTACATTGAATAATAATATTTTATCAATATTACACGATCAAAAAAATGAATTTTATGTTTTCTTATTGACATGGGATTTTTTAATTCAACTAAATTATAACTGCAATGAGGTAATCCTTGAATTTTCTAATGGTGGATTGTCGTCTCTCCAAAGTGCTGTCATACATATGTGAATCAAGACTATGGTGCTTTGCATGATTACGTTGAGAGATTCATAACCCGTATTAAAGACGCAATAGGCATTGTAGACTACCACCACGTTGAAGACACGCATGTTGTGAATTCGCTTCACATTGAAACATTACGCAGAAGGTCTTATATTAATATAAAAGATGGTAAAATATTTTTTACGAGTTTTATATTAATACAAGACCTAATATAAAAGACATGGTATTTACTTTAATAATAATTCATCCTTGGTTTGCAGATAGTGAAGTCTTCGCTCCGAACAGAATGCAAGTGTCACGGGGTTTCTGGATCCTGCACGATGAAGACTTGCTGGAAGTCACTCCCACCATTCACACAAGTTGGCGAGGCTCTCATGAAGAAATATTTACGATCGAAGCACGTCACAGGGGTTCTAGTGCAAGGCTCGCTTACGGAATATCAGTTGATGTTGAAGAGGTAATAACGGTATACTTAAAAAAAGTAGATGTTTTTATCGAAAATCGAAAGAAATCCACTTTTGTACTATATTATAATATTTTTTTATTCTACAATGTAAAATTCTAATGATCTTTGTTAGTTACATAAATAATTGAGGAGCAAACATACAAAAAGTAATTTGTTACACAAATACAGAGCTTAGGAAATGATGATTTGAGTGTTGCTGGAATGTGTCAACACTGTCAACTTAATGATTTAATTTTTATAGGGAAAAAAACCTTTCTTGAACACTCTTATCTCTGAACACGAAATATTACTATTACAAGCGTATAGAAATAAAACTTTTCGAAAGTATCGAAGTCAAATGCATCTTGTTATCATACATGCCAAGGCATTGAGACTTGAGACCCAAACAAATAGCAAGATTTAAATAAGCTGACTGAATGTCATTCAGTATTTTTTATGTAAAGTACACGCTTAACGTTTAACCCGCATTAAAAGTTCGTTAAAAAGTTGTCATACAAACACTCGGCTCTCTTAAATAATACAGTTAATTGACTTAGCCGTGTTTGATACTGGACGCCTAAATTTAATTGACGCACATTATGTACTCTTGATAACTGTTGAATTCTTCTTCTTCCAGACCACGGCCTCATCAGCCGCAAAACAATAGGATACCAAAGAGGTCTGATTTGATTTTCTTGGAGGATTCTCCAAACTACTGCGAGAAAAACACGGCAACCGGATCACTGGGCACTGTCGGGAGATTCTGTAATAGGACATCTCGAGGTAGAATATGAAATCATTCAAGAGTCAATTGCGTGCCATTATAATAATTGTAATTTAGGCATCCTAAGTGTTTTCTTCATTTTTCCCCCAGTCTTTTTTCATATCCATATCAATGTGACACATATGTATGTAGAACACTTCTGCACAATCATTTTTTTTTTTTTGTTATTAGTGTCTTTTTTATCTCCTGTATTCAATTATTCCTCAAACTTCAATAGGTGACTGGTTTTATAATAAAATAAAAAACATTGCTATATCATAGTAAAAAAACTTAAGAAGTCTTTCAACATATTTTATTCGATAAAATTCCATTCACAAATCGAAAACTTTGGCTTGTTATAATATTATATATAGGTTTGATGGATTAAAAAATATGTATGTAAATTATGATATATGTACACATTTCTCCTATCGATCGAACATAAATGAAGGCAAGTGGAACTCACGTCATCTGTGAAATAAATAAAATAATAATCATCACTTTTACATGGTTTTGGATTATTTTTATAGATGGCAGTATAAAAAGATTTAATAAATAGTTTTTTTATTATTACGTGATAAGAATTTTAGTGCAATATTAATATTATTTAGCACATAGATTGTTACGCCTGTACATGGTACGAACATAATTTTTCTCTAAAGACGATATCATCGTATATAGTACAGACATTTCTTAAAATAGTTATAATTAAACATAATAGCCGAGCACAATTGGAAATTTTAAAAAACCAACACTAGCATATCCCACAGGATCAGTACGACTACTAAATACGTACAGTATTTCAAGTGCATTAGTGCACATTGGTTTACATCGACTTAGAACAGTTCTTTAATATACTAAAATTTCTTACCACATTATCAATGTTGGTGTATTTTCATGCACGGAGAAAATTTTAACTGACAATCACTTTAAAAACATGATAAATTCATTATTAGTGATTTATTTTTAGCTGTAGTCAGAATAATGTTTAATACTTTTATTATTTATTTCTAGCAACAGATGGCTGTGACTTAATGTGCTGCGGAAGAGGTTACAACACCCATCAAGTTGTTCGCACAACACAATGCAATTGCAAGTTTCATTGGTGTTGTTCCGTTAATTGTGATGTTTGTACAGAACGAAAAGAAGAATACACTTGTAAATAATAAGTATTTAGTATAATATTATGAAATCATTTCATATTATTCCTCTGTGGATGAATACAGCTAGTGTGAAGGAATCTGCTTAATGTGCACTTAATCTTTTAGTAGTCGGTCTTCTTTTTTGCACGTCTATTTTGCACGAAGCGAGGTTGGGTGTACATATTATCAAACAGAAGACAGTTGTTCAGTAGAATTCAATAATTGCAGAAAAGCAATGTTATTAAAAATAAAAATACTATTAAAAGGGAATGCAATTCAGTTAAGCATCATTACCAATTGTTACAGAAAATATGCTCACTGACAATTTTTTTGCATATTTTAAATGATAATTAGTAAGTTTGTCCAATTTAGCTGATAGTTTTCTCCTTTGTCACCCATTTTTCTCAATCATAACTCATCATAACGCAATAATAGACTGCACTAGCTCTGGTAGGTTAAAAGGCCCAGTATATCAGCTTATATGAGTGAATCTGAACCAGACTTGTTTAATGTACAAAAACTTACACAAACATGTCGTCACTATTAAATATTTATTTTTTGTCAGGGCCAAATATGACTACCACTTTTAATTGTCATCTTATTCCACTGTCATCATGCAAAATTTGTTAAATTAAGTTATTAATATCATCTGATAGATAATTTTTAAATTTACACAATGCTGATTATTGAGCAGAATAATCACTAAAATTTTGTTAAAATCACTAGTGAAATAATAGTCATCTGATAAAATTATAGATACTTCTTTGTTAAAAGTCAGCAATAATATGTTTTTCAGCAAAAGACAGTCAATCCATTTACCATCAACTAAAACAATAACATTTTAATGCTGGATACTATATACCTTTGCTGAAAACCAAAAGCGATATTATCCAAAAAACCGTTTTATTTTGTCTGATGCTAGAAAGATTATTTAGGCCAGAATTTGTACGCTAGTTTAACTATTACAGTAAAAGAGATTCTTGGTATAGCCTCAGCACTAGATATAAATAAAATTTGGCCAGGACCAGAAGATTTTCTGTTTAACAGTGTCATATTGATTTTTTCTCACCTTTAATTCATTTATTAATGAAATGATACTATGTAATACATGATTTTAAATTCACGAGCATGCACACTTATTATTTTCATCTTGATTTTGACGCTGACATGAAGACGCCGTGAAAAAGAATACGGACTAATTTAATATCTTTAAATCTAGATTTGTACAAAAGTAAAAATAATCGTACTGTAGATAAACTTTTCTTAAACATTTTGTAATAGATATAATATTTATTAAAAATTGCATTATAAGTGTCATTTAGGATGTTTAGTTGATATTCTATATTATAATTCGGGCTGCAATTGATACATCATATCATAAAATCATGTTTTTGTAAAATTGATTTCATTGAAGTACATTATTAATTATTTATATAGGTATTTTATGAAATGTTTCATGCAGATTAAAATTTAATGTCAATATTATTATAATATTATACTGCCATCTACAATTGAAATAGCAAGACTCTCTTTTTTATGAAACAGAGATGGCATTAGTTATTTATCATTCAACTGGAGAATTCTATAAGAGAACTTTTTTTAAGCATTTGATGATTACTTGAAAAAATATTAAAGCATAATCTTAGGTAAATATTTTGTAAAAATATATTCCATTTATGTATTAAATGACTGATAGATTCATATCTACTAAATTAATTCATTTATATTTATTAAATACTAGTGGTTCCACCGGCTTCGTTCGGTATTTGTAATATGTATTAATATAATCAAATTTTCTTAATATTTTATATTTAAAGTACACCCATAGTTATGAATGCTTATCGCTACATCAATGTGACAGTAGAACAATCGACAAAAAACATGTTTTGAGCTATGAATGCCATAATGTTAAATATATTATAATGGTGAATCTAATGTAATGAATGGTATAGGATGCATTGTAATTTTAAATAGCGAACTACGCAAATATTATCATTTAACAGGACGTTCAAGAAAAATATCAATATACTATTAATGTGTTACACAAATTATTTTAATTGATACACAATAAGTTAATTGTTTTTAATATGATTGATAAAATATGCTCTCTTTCAGGGTTTCTCAAACTATGTTCCGCGGAACACTGGTGCTCCACAGAACCTGAATAAATGTTCCGTGTACACCAACATAACTTAAAAACCACTCAATATTTTCCGAAAATTAACAATTATGATTCCTTGGTTTGGAATTCATTTTGAAATCGGAGCAAAACCAACATGCTTAATTCAGCGCAAGTGATTCTGATATGAATGTCATTAACTTCTTTCTTGGCGAATTCGTTTGAAGAATCTCCCAATGTCTCGAAACAAGTTATTATTGTTTTACTTCCGTTTTATACAACCTTTTTACACGAAGCAGGATTTCCTTTTTATGCTGCAACGAAGTCAAAGTGCAGGAACAGACTCGACGCCGCACCATTTTAAAATAACAAGTGTTTTATATTTTGTACTCATACTATTCTGAATTACCCGGCATTTAAACCAAGTGGTCTGTTAAAATTTCCCGATTTGCAAAGTGTTCCATTGCAGAAGAAGTTTGGAAAACCCTGATCTACATCTTATACACGAAAATACCAGTCAGAAATCAACAATTCTCAAACTCTTTTGTAAAACACTAAACTGTCATTATCTCAAAGCCAAGATGTTCAAATTGTCTTATTGATGCATTGTTGTAGCAATATCTTGTATAATATTATGTGATTATTTTTAGGCTTGTGTTCTAATAAAAATGTTGTTCGTTTGATTCAAATTTGTTTATTTATTTACCATAATAATAAATACTTATTCGTAACCAATTATCTAATATATACGTGTATTTTAATTATTATGAGTTATTTATTAACTTAATATTTTGAGTTCTCCCATGAAAATTAAAACTATAATGAAAATTTTGTTGGGTGTTTTGCTCTTGATATTTTTACATACAGCTGTCCAGATTTTTTTTATTATTATTATCCCAGTACCACCCGTTATATGTATGCAGCCGCTGTTTCACGGCCGCCTTCCATAACGCTTCGAAACGAATTTACTCATCATATTATTGGTCCGATACAGAGCTGCACGGGACTTATCTTTAACCATGCACTGCTGTGCTTAGAGACAAAGATAGAAAGAAATAAAAATAAAAAATGTGACTTGCTCAGCCATTTAGTTAAAGTCAGTGGTTTCCAACCTTTGTGTTGTCATGCTTCTCTTTGAAGAAAAAAATATCTTCGCGCCTCTCCATCCTTTATTTCATATGGTAATAAAGACACGTTTTAAAGGGTAGATACATATTTTGGAGTGTTCGTGCCTCCATTTTGCAATAATCCACGCCTCCTCAGGGAGGCGCGCTTCCCAGGTTTGAAATCGCTGGTTAATGTGATATTAAATATCCTATGTATCCGTATACTTAGAGTCCGCTGTGGCGGAAGGGTTAAATATACTTCTCGTTGAGTTTAAAGAGGAATCAAGAATATCCTGTTCCCCATATGATATTGCAAATTTATCGAATGCCTCAAATTTGCCCTTTAGATTCGAATTTCTATGTTTGTATATGTTTTCCTAGAATAATTGGAAATAATGAAAAAATGTCACATCGTCTGGCCTTAAAAAATTCATTTAAAATTTGAATCGTTCAAATTGTGTACATTCGCACAAGTTTTGTCACTAATGTCACTAGTTTCGCCTTTTGGCATCTTCGGTCGTTCAAGTGCACGGATAAACTGTGCGAATGAACAAAATTTGAACGATTCAAATTTAATATTAAAATTCCACCAAGCACCTTCAGTCAATAGCTTACAAATAAAAAAAATATTTCAAAAAATTGTAAGGGCGGCATGTTATCAGTGGCGGATTACCCCATAAGCGCAAGAGGCGCGCGCTTGGGGCCTCCAAATCTTGGGGGCCTCAAAGATAGCATACAGTATATAAACCCTTGTATTTTAATTTCAGATTTAAATATTTATTATTATTCTACGAAGCTTTGCAGCGCTTTTTTTGTTATTCGAAAACCAGGGTCTCCAAAGTGCTTAATCCGCCATTGCATGTTAAAGGCGGCACATATCCTAGGAACGTTACTGATTACTACAATTTTAAATATTAAAAGAAACTATTGAAAAATGAATTATGTTTTGTTTTATTTATCAGGTGAACTGGGTTTGCGACTCGGTAACGTAAATGTAAAATTTAGGGTGATTGGGATATCAAATTCTCATCGAATTGATATCAAACGACTTAAAAAATCCTCATCGAGTTAAACTCTTTTGATATTTTAATATCGTTAGATTTGGCGCATTGGCATCAGCTGTAATGTAATGCTAAATATTAAAAACAATATCGACTGTGGAAAGGAAAAAGGACGTAACCCACAGTTTTTTTCAAAACAGCTTTTTTTCGATAATCACTATCTATAACAACATAAAACACACTATCAAAAAGATGTAATCTGAAAATAATAAATAAGTATCTAAATTTAGCTTTTAAGTTTTAAAAAGGACATGTGGAAATTGCGATCAAGAAAAAGACTGAAAAAAAAGTTTTTTTTTTTTTTTTTTAATATTTTATTACAAAAATTAAATAATTTACGAGGTCTATTTCTTCTACTACGAAAAATAATTGTTGGCAAACTTAAACATTATTCCAAAAATTAAATAATTTACGAGGTCTATTTCTGCTACTACGAAAAATGATTGTTAGCAAACTTAAACATTATTCCAAAAATTGAATAATTTACAATTTAAATACTGCAGGGCTGTCGATATATCTCCCGAGGTATGTTTCTTCTTCTACGAAATATATTTGTTAGCAAACTTAAAAATTTCAATTATTCTAAAAAATATATTATATATAATTTAAATACTGCAGGGCAGGGCTGTCGATATATTTCTATTACATTAAGAATTTCTGACTTATTCAATAAATAGGTTTGTAATTTATTTTTCACGCCAGTAAATTTTCTGACTACTTAAAAATGCTACAAAAGCGCCCCCCCCGTTGAGGTCAACGGGCTTACAGCTAGTATTTTATTATCAGATAAAGTCAATTCAAAACCAGTTTATCAGTTTCCATGTACTAAAAGTTTGTGTATATTGCATTATTTCCCTTTGGCCCAAAATCATCAAAAAACGTTTTATATATCTCCTGTAATTTTTTTTATGTTTGGGTTACGTCCTTTTTCCTTTCTACAGTCGATATTTATTTATACATTGCTTTTTTTGTGAAAAAATTGTGCGGAAATTTTGCTTATTTTTTTGGTTTATAGTTCAAAATAACCGATGCAGATTTATGAGGTCAAATCTTATCTCAAAAGTGACAGTTCTCAAATTGATAAAACACTGTTCACAATATTTTTGTACTGATAAAGTTTTGATATTTGTATTATTGTAGATCCTCTTTGTTATCGTATGGATGATGCAGTTCAAAGAAAACCTTATGGTTAGTATTCGTTATCATTATAATAAAGAAACAGATAAAAATAATAAGAAATATGCGAGACCCAGCAGTCACGACACGACAAGCAAATGCTTCAAAACAGTAGATAAGTTGTGCAGTACATATTTAGATGAATCACTTTGGACAGCTGCATTTATCAACACGTATGTGTGATATGACCCATTAATTGAGCCCTCGAGTACTCAAACAGTAGTTCGAAAACTTAAAATATCTTTGTCTTCACAAAAAGTATTGCTCTTTATAGTGTGCAACAAAATATTGAAATTGGAAATTCTGGGTGGAGCTAAAGAGGTCTTTTCATTTTGGAATTCCGTAAATACCTGAGTTTTTAAAATCGTGCAGCGAGTAAAAGTTTTTGAAAAACCCCTACGAGCGCTAAAAAAAGATCTCATTTTTTTCATTTTAGGAAATTCGTAAATTCCCAGTATTTAAAAATCGCCGAGCAATAACTTCTCAATCTAGAATCACGAAATTCTACACGATTTTATGGTGAATGTTGCCTAGGGTGCCAAATAGCCTCGTGTCGGCACTAGTAGTAAGTACATGTAAAACAGTGATGCACAACCTTTACCTTCTAGCGGGCCGCATAAAACAAATTTTCGTGGGTTCGGGCCGCAAAGAAAAAAAAGATTTTAAAGTACGCTCAGTTCTTTTTTACACGGAGCAAATGTATGTTCCATGTAAAACAGCTTTACAAAAAAACCGTGTAAAATAGATTAAGTGAATTTAGATGAATGATTGATAGATTCCATTACATTATTTTGGCCGTGTTATTTCGAAAACGTGAAAATAAATAAGCCATGCAAAAAAAGTATTATGAGTACATGCTCATTAAAAATCGTTTCATTGTGAAATATTTATGTTTCATTTGTATTTAATTCAAAAGTTAATGCGAACCTGGTCTTTGTTAATTTTCAACTATTTTCTTTTAATCTGACATAATATTTGAGGGCCTGTTTCTATGAACCGATTTATTTTCCTTCATTAATGAAAAGGTCTGCTTACATTTATTAAATAAATGTTTTACGTGAAAAAAATATGTAGAGAAAAAGATTGATGGGCCGCCACAAAATTCAAAAAGGGCCGCATGCGGCCCGCGGGCCGCGGTTTGTGCATCACTGATGTAAAAGATGAAACACCGTATTTTTTTCTAAAGCGTGTAAAAAATAAATCAGTGTATGTGTAATTAAATTAATCAACTTAATGGTAATCCATGGAGTAGTGGTCAACGTCGTTGGGTTTCGTGACGGTTCTCACGGGTTCAAGTTCTACAGCGAACGTATTTTTTTTCAAAATCGATTTATCAATTTCCATTTGAAAGAGGCTTTAGAACTAACAACGAAAGCTTGTAAAAAAACTTATGTTGAGATACTTTCATTAGAAGGTTATATGCTCCACATCAGAAGCAAAAATATGGAATAAAAAACATATTTTGTTTAATTCTTTTTTTATGTCAACGATACAAACTGTTTACTGTCAGTTCAAAGCACTTGAATACCTGAAAGCGTAGCACAGGTCGTTAGTGACGAAACTTATGGACATTGTAAAACACTTAAACTATTCAAATTTGATATTATCTTTCGATCAAGCACCATCAGTCGATGTAGTGAATTACAAATAAATGATGCTTTTTTAAAAATCCATTTCCTCTGCTAATACGTATACGATATTTCAACAGAAGTTTCTTCTACGAGAAATGCTTATTACTCATTTGCTCAAAAATAGGGTTAGGAAAGGACTATAAGTTAGTTAATCTCTATCGATACGCCCTATTATTTTAGGATTAGATAGGTAGGAGAAAATTTTTAGACATTTATAACATTTCTTGGTTGATAAAATGCTGCGCGTACTGGATTTGAACCCGTTTGATATGTCATGGAAGCCGACCACTTTGATTACCATGCTACGGACCCGACGTGACTGTTTTGTTTATTATAATATAAACACGTTTCATGAAAAACTCAAAGCGAAAAATGGTCATCATATAATATTCTCTTTATATAAGGATAGTTTTTGAAAACGCCATTTTTCGAAAGACTAAAAAAACTAATCTTACAGTTCACAGTCAAGTGCTTCTTTATCTCCCCATAGTCTATGGTCTTGTCAGCCATTATGTTAATATTTTCAAGAGACCCTCATGCAACTTTCAAAACGACCCTTTTTCAGAACACCCGCTAAAAGTTTCGTAACCTGATATTAACCCTACGTGTGCTGGTTAGTATACAATTCATAAAATAAATACTAAATAATATTTAGTAAGTAAGTTTATTCATACTTTGGAGAAAGCGATCTACTTTTGTTTACGAAATTAATTAATTTCGTGTGTATGAATCAATGATGTAGGTAATAGTACGTTCTGAGCATAAACACATTGAATTTATAATCATCGAAACTGTTTTTTGAATAGCGTTAATAATTAAGAAAATGTATAAGTTTTATGAAATACCTGTATCCACTTTTAGGATGTTCACTGTTAATTCATTGAAAACATATCATAGAAACAATTGCTTTGTAATAATTCACATTATTTATTTAAAAATCAGAAGCGATTCCGCTCATTTCGGTCATTATCAACAGTTCGTAATACTTTCAAAAAATAATGTGGATTTTTAAAAAAACACTTTTTTTGATAAATTTCTGTTTAATCAAATCGTTACTATTTTGCACAGATTAACCATTTATGAACATATTTTTTAACCATACGTGCTCACAAGGTGGTCAAACGTGTGATTGTACATAATTAGACCGGTTCAAATTTAATATTGAAGTTCCACCAAGTACTTTCAGTCGAAATCTTAAATAATATTTTGTTATTGAAAAAACACCACGAATACCGGGTTCACGATTTCTGTAATTCCGGTATTGCAATCCTTAACTGTGATGGAAATTCAACAAACTTGAACCATAAGATGAATCTATTTGGTATGAGAGAAGGAATTATAATGACTATTTTCTGACAAATCAATTGTTGCCAAAACATGGGCTCGTGCCGTATAATAAATTAGTCGTTAAGTATCGGGAAAGAAAGAAAAAAAAGTCGACCGCAAGAATGTTGAATGCGTTTGCGTAGTGTACACACTCTTATATATTGTTATACTGGCCTACATCTCACGACTGTAGGGCGACCGTGACGCGAGGGAATCTTGGGAAAGTCATAAAAGTATCTATTAAAAGTAATACTAGTATTAGCCTTTAATATTTCGAATACAAAACAAATGTAACACATCTCACATGAACTAAGATTTATTTATGATAGCCCATTTTGAAATTGACAATATTACATAGGGTTGTCGACGTCTAGTCGATGGTCATGTATCAACATCGTTGGCGTCGATTGTCTACGGCTTCGAAACCCAGTACGGACAGTTTCATAAATTGATTTTTCATTTTTTTTACAACCATCCTCGACAGACTATTATTTAATATCCGTTAAGAAAAACGGTTGAGTTCTAATTCGTTTGTATGACTTATTCGTACAGAAGTGATTAGTGTAAGACCCAAGGCTGTGAAGTCTCCGACGCGGAATAATTTTTTCAATCATTTCATTTTAACTTATATGTATGTAATACATGTATTCCATCATATCATCTTTAGTCAGTTAAGCATGCAATATCACCACTATGAACTATTTTGGTTTGAATACACATCGCTAAATAAATGTGTTTTTTAAAAGGGTCGCTCGTTTTTCACGACTCTAACTCCGACTCTAATTTCAAACCTTTGGTTAGATTAACCAATTAATGCGTAATTGTAAAGCTTAAATTTTTTTATGAGATGTTCCAAGTACTTTTCAAAATTGCATGCAATTTTTCGAATCATACATAAATGAAAATATTATGCATATCACATTTTTTTAACAATGTATGTTTTTTTGAAACTTAATCAATACTTATCTTGTATTTAAAACTTATACGGGTCATTGTATATCTCAATTTTAGGACAATCTTACTGTCGGAACAATTTCGAATACAAATAGTTATTAACAATGTGCTTAATTTTAGAGATAATCGTTCCATTTTTTCATTTAATTAAATTATTAGAAAACATCAAATATTCGACAGCATTGAATGAATTTCAAATATTATAATGTAGACATTTTTTTTATTAATCTAATGACTTTATTAATAAAAACAGAATAATCCTTTGTACTTCATTCCACTTTATTTAATATGTCAGGACCGGTTTCGCTCATTGCGAGCATTGTCAACTGATAAGAAATATAATTTAACAATGCTATTTATACAAAATTGAAAAGTTATACACAACAATTGGCATTGAAAAGAAATTGCCAATTACATTAAAGTGATTCTAAAATAACACAAAATTAAAATGTTCAACACATCTAACATATAATTAAAAAGTCATCCCAGATTAATAAATTCAGAATGGCAATTGAAAGTAATTACAAACATAATTAAAATTTGGGAAATTTTTGACAAAGTGATAAAATGTTACATTAATAAAGTGAATATGCTTAATGATAGCTGACATATTAAATAAAGTGGAATGAAGTACAAAGGATTATTGTGTTTTTATTAATATAATGCCTTTCCACCAAGTATTGACAGTGAACACCCTAAAAGTGACTAATGACTTTAATTTAACTGAAAGAGTTATTATTATATTAAAATTTATCGCAATTTTAGTTTGTGTAAAATTAAAATAGGAAAGGGCTTAGTTATTATCTTATTTTGTTTTACCGTCAACCGAAATTAAATATAATCAGCACGTTGACAATACAGCGTAATCCGTATAATATCCCGGATTGCACCAGAATTAATTCGGTCACCACCGAAGTGAGTACATCCACGTCCGCCCGCAGGACCTCGCGACGTCGAGCGGAGGATGAGGAGGAGACCGGCAAAGCGAGGGGGCGCCCTTCATTGATCAGCCGCCGGCGGTGGCCCCCGCCTCCGTCCCCCGCCGATGGCGACGCGCGCACAAAGCTTCGCACCGACTCGACTCAGTCTTTCAGAACCGCTCCGCCGCGAAGCTCGCACACCACAATTTCCTAAAATACATCGATCGATACACTCCAAATAAACTATTTATAACCGGCTACAGAACACACAAATAAAAACTTAATTCAAAATTTTTCCCCAGTTATAACTTGCCAGTGAGTCAGAATCTAAAGTGTCGAGAATCAGTGGCGGGCGATTCGGTGAAAGAAAATTCTTTGGGAAAGTCGCGAGAGAGAGCGCGAAGGCTGCGGCGGTCGGTGCGCGTGCGTCGCGACGTCGGTCGATGCCGCCGGGAAAGTCCCCCCGCGCACGGACGCCGTACTCCACTCCGCGAGATACACTTTTACTACACCGTTTTTCGCGGACGCAGGGTCGCAGTGAATAGTCCGCGGGACCGGTTCGCCGACGCGATGACTGCAGCCCGATAGTCCCGAGTCTGCATCCGCAGCCAGGGCGGCGCCAGGCGACGTTCCCGTTCCGCCGGTCTCGTTAAATGTCGTGAATGAAAATAATGCCGTTTGGCGGCGGTCAAAAGAGTCCGAGTAGTGCACAGGGAAGCGGAGGAGAAGGGTGCTTGGGGGCGCCATGTCTCGCGAGCCTTACGGCCCTTCCTCCGTAGGAGGCAGCCGTTCGCCCAGAGGGCGTCGCGCGGGAGAACTGCCCACGGTGGACCGCTCGCCTTCGCGGGGTTACCCGCCGCCCGGGAGAGTCCGGCAGGCTCCGAGCCCGGACCAGGGGTATCCGCCCCACCACAGAACGATGGGGTCCCCCTATTATCACGACGAGCCTCCGAGTCCCGAGGAGCGGCGGGGGCACCGATCGAGAAGTGCCACCAGGCCGTCGCATCCGTTATCGGTGCGATACCAATCCCTAGACAGAGAACGCGACAGGGACCGCGAGTTTTTACCCATAAGAGAACCGCGAGAGCGCTCCTTGGAAAGGGGGGCTCTCCGAGATAGATCTCTGGAGCGAGGGTTGTTTTTGGAAGAGGAACTATATGGAGCGAGGTCCGCCAGACAGTCTCCCGCTCTTCGAGAGCCGGGAGGGGTATTTATCGGTGAGCTGCAGCACCAAAACACGGATCTGCAGCGTGAGCTCGGGAACCTCAAAAAGGAACTCGAGCTTACCAACCAGAAGTTGGGATCGAGTATGCACAGCATCAAGACCTTCTGGAGTCCGGAACTGAAGAAGGAGAGAGCTCTGAGGAAAGAAGAGAGCGCCAAGTACAGTCTCATCAACGATCAACTGAAACTGCTCAACAATGAGAACCAGGTCAGTCTATACTACATTAATTTAACAGTGATATAAATAAACTTCATAATATTGTTTCTCCCTGTTAATTCTAAGCCACGTGCAAAATGTGACAGATAATTTACTATCTTATCTTGTTGACACGGCTAAAGCTTCGAATCATTTATCACTGCCGGGTTCCCACAATTAAGTATAATATAAAGCATGACATAATAAATGAATTCAAATTAGCTGTCGTCTACCGTTATCTTATCATAGTATAATAGATGAGTTAGTTATAAGTAGTATAATATATTTTAGTAAAAATTATACGCCTACGAAAGATTATCGGTCATGTTTTAATCACTTGAATGAATTAACGAGTTGCTCTTTCAATTTATTATTAAGAAGGACAAAGAAATGTTTATGAGATAATAATTGATACAAGTTATTCTCCTCTTGCGCCCGACGAATGATTCATCCAATTATGCGGCTGATTTTATTTTACTTCACATACTTAGCTTAAATTGCCAACCGCTCTTGTAAAATATTGCCACAGCGATTTGAAACAGCTTTTTCGTCATTATTATCGATAATTATATAGTCTACTATTGATTGCTAATATTCAAACTATTATAGTATATATTTCTGTTATAAAAATTTTAAAAGCTTGAATAATATTTATAAGCTTATCCTGGAATATTTCTTCAACTGTCATACTCTATTAAGAAGTTATCTCAAACGGATATTGCATAATAATAATTAGACATTAATTAGTTTGGTGCAACATGTAATTTCCCATAGGGTAAAAATAGCAACGTATTTAGTTCTACAGTTTTTATATTTATTAGTTGATAGCTATTTCGGCTTTCGCCATCGTCAGAACTATGATTAAACTTACATTTTTCTCAGCTATATATATATATACTGGCTCCAAAGAGATACACAATGCATCATGCTATTCACTCTAACATCCTAAGTATCGTTAGGTTTAGAAAATTGATGCTTTTGTCTATTTCTACTTCTAGCGTGAATTTAATTTTACTATATATCAAGTTAGTCTTAAGTAAAAAAATACTTTCAGTCTTTCTGTTCCTAGACAACAAATCAAGATATTGCCTACATAGCGGTAGTAATATAGAATATTTTTCACATCTTTTTCACCTTGTCAAGCGCGAACTTACCGGCTGCTGTAGAAGATTTGGTCTTGATTAAGCTGAGAAAAATTTAAGTTTAATCATAGTTCTGACGATGGCGAAAGCCGAAATAGCTATCAACTAATAAATACAAAAACTGTAGAACTAAATACGTTGATATTTTTACCCTATTATAATGGAGTTCTACCAAATAAATGCCAAGTCAATAAATAAATGTTTCCCGTCTTCTATTCTAAGCTAGCTTAAAATATTGCAATTTCCGCCGTTATTGGACCATTTTTTAATTTTATATTCAACAAGAATTACTTAAGCAACTAATGCTCGATAAAAATATGAAATCAAATCCTCCTTGAACATCTTATATAAGATCGATTGAAGCAATTCTCTAATTGCAAATTATGTTTCAATAAGAGTCGAACGTTTATTTCGGTTTTTGTATATTTCAGCTACTATTTAAGTAAGTTTAAAATTGTTTAGTTGATAAAAATGTGTTTGGACTAATTACTTTTAGATGTTTTAAGCTTAAAACTCTTTAAAAACAGTATAATAAATCTATTCTGTACAAATAAAATTAACATTTTTTTTGAATTCGGTGCTAACATTGTGTAATTTCATTTTTATCATAAAATTTAAATCGATAACATAATTATTTCACAGGCTGTGTTACAAATTGTGACACGTGTTTTGTCTATTGGAAAATCATTTTCAGACTCTCTGTTTAAATTTAAATTTTGTATCAATTTTCAATTATATAATTAAGCTGGAATTTTGTCATCTTTGTTGATCCTTAATAATATTTTAATTGTATATGATATTTGGAAAGGATTTTTATAAATAAACTTTATTCGGCAATTTTAAAACATTTCAAAAAAAACTTGTATTGAGGCATCTAATTTACAATAATAAGGTAAAAAAGGAAAAAAAATATTTATATCACATAATGCCGAAATAGATATCAACAATATTATGCAATTCTTGTATTAAATTGCATTGAATAGTTATACCGGCATTTCAATAAACTCGATTCTCTCCGAGAACTATTATTTATAATATTAGATTTTAAATTATTGGGTTTTATATTATATTTTAATTCATTTAAACAATCAACACTGGACAGTTAAAGAATCTGTGTTGCATCTAATAAAACATTCATAACTACTGCAAATTTTTCAATAAACGAATTTCTTTACTAAAGGCAACAATTTGTTGTTTTAAAATGTGTCTTTGATATTTTGACATTCTATGTAAATGTATTTTTTCGTATTTATTAGTTTAGCCATTGCACAGTACCATTTCAAAGACACCTTGTTGAATGACATAAATAAAAACATACTATAACTGTAGGGTGAAATTTAACAGAAACAAATTGGCCCTTACAAAAGCTCTATCAATCAATTCACTGGAAACGCAACGAGTCAAATATTTAAGTTTTTTTTTCTTCAAAGCTTTGGGGTAAGTGAATCACGAGATCTACGAATTAAACTAATGTGGCGGCTCAAATGGGGTATTTTATAAAAAAAATACTTTAAGTCCGTAGTATTAATCGATGTTTTATTGTTTTCATATATTATTTAGGAAATACTTTATCTGCTTTTTTAATGATTTTGTATCTCACGGAATTCTACGAAAAATACTAAATTACTTGAAACATCGGAAATAATCATTTTATAAATTGTTCGTAACCAATTTTTTGTATGATAAAAACTGATTATTTTAGAAACTTAAATAGCACTCTAGAAAGCCAAATATCGCAGGAAACGGTGCAGGACAACGTAATTTTAAAAATAAAAAATATAATCTTTTTTACCATCGCAAAATCGCAAATATGATTCTTAAAAATTGGGATCAAAGATGCGATTTGACTCTTCCAGTATAGTTACTGTCTGTTACTAAAGTTGAGAGAGGGTGTCTTTTTGTGAGGTCGCTAGGAAAACGTTAAAATTTAAACACACATAACCTTACCATAATTTAATATTATTTTAAGTGAACTTCACTTAAATACAAACCAAACTTTGAGTAACTGCTCCTGAGACTCTGCTGGGCATCGCTCGATGTCACTTACCGCTATATTATTGTGGAAAGCATTCGCGGCTTGTTCTGGGTACAAGATATTACATATAATATTTGGTATTTTGTTAAAAAATATTATGTTGTCCAGTCGAGATAATTATCCTGATACAAAAGTTCGTTGACTAGAGTTTTACATAAACTTTTTAACTATTTTACATATGAACACAAATATGTCATTAGCTGTACACAAGAGCGTAATAAAAAAATGTTTCATTATGATACTTTTCAGAAAAAACACCATAAAATTCCATTCAATAGAAATTATGTTTTAGGGTGAAAAAATGCTCTGTGTGTCGAACACGATGGGGTGGAACCTTTATTGGTGTAGGATAATGAAGAAATAGCCTGAAAATAAAATGGGAATTTTGTATACATAATGAGTTTTTCACGCATGCGTTTCAGCGTGATGAAACTCGCTTTTATTTCCCGAAACACAGCATTGACGGCTCATAAAGCGCCATGTAACACACAATCGATAACCGATTCCTGCCACATATTTACGTGCTGTAAAGTAATTGGGGAAAATGCTCTTTTCACGAAAAATATATATGTTTTTACATACGGCAATGGAGGAGTTTTCCTCGATTATTCGAACAAGCACAAACAATATTACGAACGACGTGCTTAATAATTCACTGCGTTGAATAGTTAGAAGAACCTGTGACATTGTCTACCTTTTCTAATTTTAGCAAACAAAAACGAGTAAAAATGTAAATGTAGGAGAACCATTATTCTGAATAACAGTGCTGAAAAAAATGTTGATATAAACCATTAATGAAATAATTATTGTAGTAAAATCAGTTAGCAGCATATTAATTTGGTCTAGTCAGTAAGTGTTTTGCCAAAGCGAAAGGTCCCAGCAAGTTCAATATCACATTTAGTTTTTTTTCTATTTAAATTTTAGATCTTAGACACGGTTGTTTATAGTGTTGTCTCGTTTCCTTGAATTGATTTCGAATGACTTATAAAATTCTCTTCGAAATCATTTCATAACATGGTTTCCCAATTTCAAAGCAATTACATTCGAGAACAAAACATAAATGAAAAACTAATCGTTTCTGACAATTTTCTGAAGATTCATGGAACTGTATGATTTCTTCTGACAAAGTGTATAATCAGACTCTTCTGGTAATAATTTTAGCTTCAGATGTTGACATATTCCACATGGACGTCAGCGAATTGCCTTGTGACTTGCTCGATGAAGTCTCTTGTTTTAGTATTTGAAATATATAAGAACGATTTTTGCAAATTATTTATTAAAATTAATTGATTACATCTTTTTTCACGTCATTTATATTGACTCATATCGGAGCTTATCTAAGCAGAATTTGTTCTACGTGTTCTGCTTTCTCATTATTAAGAGAGTAAGGTTATAAGAATATGGTTTGGATATGACTAACGGTTAGCTAGTCCTTCTCGTTACACCACGTCCTTTCAGGAGTTGAATCGTTGGAAGGCAGTCAAAACATTTGAATAAAAATCTACAAATTAATTGGCTTTGAAAAACCGATTTATGAAACGGTTCATTCTGGTATTCGAATCCTTAAGCTCCGCAACCAACGCCGACTAGTCGGCTACTGGCCTGATCGCAAAATAATTATATAAAATAATGGTTTCGATAATTGACTTGCTTTTACGACAATTGCGTTGATGTAACAATCACAGCAGGCAGTTAGTTCCTAGCATTCCTTTAGCACATACATTACAATATTCATGGAAACTGTAGTATTACGAGATTAATCATAGATGGTGAGGTCATAACTTGTATAGTAGCGACCTTCTAACGGTTTTGACCTATTTAATTTTACTCGGCTATACTCAACGCATCCCAGAAGCTATTAATATAATAAATTCTGATGAGCATACGAGATGCATTCATATGTCAACCTAAAGGAAGGCGGAACGAATTAATGTATTTTTACGCGGCTGTACTTATTTCAGATCATTTACTTCAATTTGTCAAAGCTTGTATAGCTCGCGGTATCATAAATTTAGCTGAACTTTTCATATTTTATTTAAAAAGGGTAACGTTTTTACGGTAACTGCTTCTTTATTCTGAAACCGCCCTTGTCAGAGTATATACATTGTAGAGTAAGGAAGCAGATAATAAGTTTGTGAAAATTGTGCTGTCGTCTGCGTTCTGAAAAACAGATTTCAAATGAATTAAAATTAATGTTCTGCGAATATTAAAAACTTATTATCCATTTACTTAAAAAATATTATTTACGAACTTCGTATAATTTGATGCTTGAAGGAACGACAGACACTCGCCGGATATTAGAACTAAAGCAATACGGTTATACACAATTATTTTTTGGACTCGAATATGAATCCATCGCATTATTTTTCCATAAATGACTTTAATTACATAATTTAAGATTTCGACTGAAGGTGCTTGGTGGAATTTCAATATTAAATTTGAATCGTTCAAACTATTACATTCTCACAGATTTTGTCACTAACGACCCGGGTTTCGCCTTTCGGCATCTTCAGGCATTCAAGTGCACGGATGAACTTGAACTGACGCTTAGCAAATGAAAGTTTCGTGTTTATATAAGATATAAATGCATCACTGAGTCCAAAGCCATTGCTGGCGAAAAGGATGAGCCCATGGGAATGCATATAATCATAAAACCTTTGCCGACAAACAAATTATATAATTCTTGAAACTGCTCACTACTCAAATCTGTTGGCATTCCCATGGGACGTAGCCTACACATAACAAATTTTAAAGGAGATACAAAAAACGTTTTTTGATGATTTTTGACCAAAGGCAAATTATGAAATATACACAACCTTAAAGTGCACGAATACTGATAAATTGGTTTTAAAATGAATTAATTTAATCATTTTTATTTAAAAAAATAACTTTCTTTTAAAGTCTTTTTTCATGATCGCGATTTCCATAGGCCCTTAAAAGCTAGATTAAGATTCTTTGTCGGCATTTTAAGCTAGCATCCTTTTCATAGAACGTGTATCAAGTTGTATGAATTGTGATTATCGAAAAAAACTGTTTTGAAAAAAGTGTAAGTAACGTCTTTTTCCCTTTCTACAGTCGATATATAACACGAAATATTCTTTACAATTTACGATACTATATTATATAACAGACCCAATGCAAACGTATAAATCATGCAGATGTATTTAAGTGGTTTTGAAATTGACAAAACATTCCAACATTGAATAAATCACATATTTTGAATGCTGTAAGTAAATGATCGCATATGGTTTATCTCAATAACAGATGTTTGAAAGTAATCTTTATGTAGCTCAGCTTAAATTTGTATACATCACGCACTCCAAGCAACTCAACAAAGTTTAGAATTGTTTCGATAAGATTAAAACAAAATAAGCTGCTTTGAATTGAAGTGGATTAATAGAAATTTAACAAGTGCTGAATTTCTTTGAGTTCATGAATAATTTAAATTAATTTAATATTGCGGGATAAATAAACGTATTATCGTTGAATATGTTTGATGAGAATTCTTCATGCGTATCAAAATTGTATACATTATATTAGTTTGCCGTCACTTAACAGATTTTTAGCTACGTTTGTATCGGATTTTATTAGGGTTGTGGAGTCGGGAATCGTGGAGTTAGTGGAGGTGGAGTCGGAGTCGGAAAAACCGGAGAAAAATAATTTATTTCATATTTATTGGTGAAATCTACTAGAATTATTCGATGGTATACAGATATGTTAGTGTAACGAAAATATTATAAAAATCAATTCAGAGTTGTCATCTTTTTTACCCGATTCCACAGCCCTAGATTAGATCAATCATTACCAAATAGTTATAGAGGCTAAGAGCACAGCTAAATATTCGTTAATTGATGCAAAAAGATAGTTGAAAACTTACTCAAAATAGCGTAATTGTTAACATCCAATTTACTCACTTTTAAGGTCACTAGCTATACATACTTGGTGGAAAGGCATAATGTTAAAAAATAATAAGTCGAAAAGATCGCGATGAACGGAATCGGTTCTGATCTTATTAAAGAATTGTGAAATAAGTACAAATGAATGTTTTGTTTGTAAATATAAATACAGTTTACTATTGAAAACGTGAGACGACAATTAAGATATTATTTTTTTTACGATTTATTTGACCGCTGTTGTATAAAACAAATACCGCGGTAGTAGCGCCACTGATTAAATTAATTATTCTCAACAAAGCGTTTTACTTACGTTGGAGAACAATCTACATATGTCTATAATATATTGAATTTAAACAAAACTATTTACAAAATTATTACTTCTTTTTTCAAAACTTTTCAATGACTTGAAAATAACATAAATATTAATTTCAATATCACTTTGTTTGCTCATTTTGTAATGTAATAGATTTTAGGCACATGAATTTTATCACCGTCTGTCTAATCATGACAATAAGTAAGATGAGGAATTTATTTATACTGCAAGTGTATGGAGAAATCTTGTAATTTCACTGATATATATATATTCCTTTAAAATAATTAGTTTAATTATAGATAAACTGTTTTGGCGAGTTAGTACCTACATATAAATTGACAGGAAAGAAAAATGCCGGATACACGATAAGTCTGATAAAGGGACGTGGAGTTGTGATAATGGACTTCTCCGATGAAACGAAATGACATTTGAGACTTTGGCAGAATGTCAGCTGCCTCACAGTTTCAAGTGTCATTCCAAGACGGAGTTGAGTACTTACAACGCTAGAGACAGGGGTCACAGACAACAAGGAGTGGCCATTTAATATATCTAACACTTATATATTGATAAGAATATATGTATCCGAATTCCTTATAAAACAAATACGTTTTAAATTTCAAATAAGACGCTTCTCAATTTTGAAACATTAGTTCGTCTATAAAACAAAAAAAGAGAAGTCGAAATTCAAACATGGAACTTAGAGTGTTTATTAATCGTTCAATAAGGAAATTAAATTACTTTATTTTACAAAATAAATAAAATTGAATTGAATTGTTGTAATATCGCTTTTTAGGCAAACGAGAACAATATACCGATTATGATTATAACTACTTTACGTTATACAATATTTTTTTGATTAAATACGTTTACTGTAGTGTAAGCAATTAACTATGTGGCCATATAAATCGGTTTTTACACATCAAGTATATAGGTAAGCGCCATATTTTTTTAAGACACATCAAAACGTATTGGAAAATATGCACATAAACATGTATTTTTTTTTTTGTTCATTCTAACCTTCAACTTTATTCTAATTATTTAAATATTTTCCTACTGTCAAATAAAGCATTACCGAATAAAAAAAATAGGAGATTCTTACTATACTTTTTGGCTGTCTTTAACTGTTGACAATTAATTTGAAGTAAAACATCAACTTATTATTCATGACAAAATGCGTCAATTGAAATATAATATATCGAGACTTGGCGAAAATAAGTAATAATCTAATCAACTGAGCCGTTTTCAACATCCATGTGAAACAGATTTTATCAATAATACAAAAAAACTCATATTACTACATTTTCGATTTGATTTTTCATATTAAAAGGTGATGCTATTATGGAAGCCTCAACGTTTCTCTTCCCCTGAAGTTAAAATGATGTGAAAAAAAAACATGTTTAGAATCGAGTAATACACCATGTTTAGTATCACTATCTTCTGTGTTATAATAGTTTCTGGGAGCACATTAGAGTGAGGTGAAGATGTCTCGAAGTTTTATCGTTCAAAATTGATGATTAGGTCTCCTTACATCGTATAAGTTACATATTATATATCATACTTGTTGCGAAGTTGTTTGTCAGTTAGTTAGATAAAAAAAGGATCTGAATGACAATTCTACAATTATTTTTTATTAGAGTTTTAGTTGATCAATAGTACATAGCTTGTTAAGTTCTAAAATATTATCCAGGGCTTGATTGCACCCAAAACCAACTTTGTAGCACTTGATAAATTTGCAGCATCACCGGGGCTGGTGCTATAAGTCTTGCAGCAATCAATATTTTTTCTGTTATAATGAAAAGCTAAAATACTTTTAGTTGGACGTCACTGGCGTGCTATAAGAAAAATGTACAGATAATATATTATAACCAATCAAACGAATTTACCAATTTCGTATCGATCTCACTTTCACAGAAACTTTAGCATTTCCTTTACACTTAAGGTAAGCCAGCTACTCGTTTTTCTTTATAAGTTTATTATAACTATTACCACTCTGACTATGGAACATATGAATTTCTACTGAACAGGAATTGGTTTACGAGAACTGCTTGTTTCTCGTTAGCGCACAGGGTAAGGATACAATAAATATGTGGTTACAACAGCTTATCACTCTCGTTACAATCCGTTTTTAGAATCGGATAAGTAGGGGAGACATTCGCCATCATAATGACTGTGTTAAAACAAAAAGGATTGACCCTCAACCCGTTTTTATGGTAATCGCAAAATACACTATTAAATATAAAACATCATCTGTCAAAAGGACTTTAGACACAAATGTCAAATTATTATGGAAATTCAGCTAATTCTTAATCATGTAACTTTGAATACAAATAATATATGTACACAAATCAGTAACAAATTAATTTCTGTAGTCACTAATGGCCTGTGTTAATATTAAAGTAGGTGAATCCATTATTTCATCGTGAAATCTTACTATGAAATCAACATCCACTTACGTATATGATATTACACTTTAAATACATAATTGATGACAGTTGGAAAATTAAGTTTTAAAATAAATTATTGTTCGACGACATACTAAACTTTTTTTCACCGATGACAATTAAATAAACTAAACAAGTATGGAAAAAATATAACTTAAAATTTTCCGATTTTAAAGATAAAATCAGCCATTTGTTGGTTATAATTTGCTTAAAAGCCGGGAAGGGCTAGAATTGGTTCTGATGACCTCGCAAAAGCCTCTTGTAAAATTTGACTTAGGCTACGAGTCCCTTGTTAAATTAATAATAATAAAAAAATCAGATCTATAGATGTACCAGCGTAACTTGACTGTCCGCGAGGGCGCCACCATCGCATCATTAACGTTGCCATAGTCAACACGTCCTAGGGCGACAATTTTAGTTCTGAGTTCTGCCACAGTCAAGTTAAAATGGTACATCTCTAGTAGGTACACTACTGCAATGTCTAATGAATATATTATAACGTTTAAAGCATGCAATTGAAGCGAAATCAATAGTATCTACTTCTGTGTCAATCTTACCCAATCTTCTTTCTTCGTTCTGCATCAATCTTCACTATTTTAATCTAACGTACATAGGTTAGCACATGTTTCAGCTGGGTATTGATATTTATATTGTTTTGCGCTTAATTGTGTTTTATTACATACTACAATTATATTAAGTAACACTCATTTTTTAAATAACTATTAGTGTATAAAAGTGTAAGAAGCTAACCTCTTTTGATTTTAGACTAAATTGTTTTGCCTAAATTACGTATTACAAAATTATTTCGTAACTGCTACTCCTGATATTCACATATCGACTGTGGAAAGGAAAAAGGACGTAACCCACACATATCAAATTTTACAGAAGGCGCTAAAAACGTGTTTTGATGATTATGTGACATATGCAAATTATAAATTATACACAAGCTTGAAGTGCACGGAGACTTCTAAACTGGTGTTTAATTGACATAACCTAATATAAATTAAAGAAATTGTCTCAGAAAAACCTTTATTTCAGTGTTTTTTCTTGGTTTTAATTTTTTACAAGGTCATCTTTTTCAAACTTAAAAGCTAAATTTAGATACTTATTCGGCATTTTCAACTTCCATCCTTTTGATAGAATGTGTGTCAAGTTGTATACATTGTAATTATTGAAAATAATCTGTTTTAGAAAATTGAGGGTTACGTCCTTTTTCCTTTCCACAGTCGATATGATAACAGTTCATGGTATATTATAATGAAGATATTAATAAATATCATCTAAGCTGTGAAACCTCCCTTACTCTCAAAGCCTGTGCGGTCGCATATGCCAACATTAATTTCCAAAGTTTCTACCCTCACACCCTACAGATATAATTTTATACTTTACCCAATAATCCAGACAACATTATTCGATAGGGAGGATGAGGTAAATGGTGTTTTATGAGTACCTTTTAGATCGTACACCTTATAAGTCTAAGATATGAGTTATACAATTCTCAATATTTGGTATTGGTTAAGCTTTATAATAAGTAACTGTAGATAGCACATTTATCTTTAATAAATTATTATTAGTATTAAACGTAATCACAAAAATATTTAAACAGGCTTTCTTGACCACACCGTATAATTTAGTAGTCAATATTATTCGTTTTCGGCGAAATAAATAGCATTACAATTTTGAAGAGTAAAAGCTCGTTTTCTTATAATGTATACATTATTAGAAAAACATTAATAGCATAGTACACTTGTACAGCAAGTCTGTACATTGACTTGAGAGAGAGAATGGATAGAAACTTCAGGTTTATAATATAAAATATAGCCAGTTCCATGGTCGATGTGTATAATTTACCCTCACCTGCCGATTTTATAAACAGAGTGTAGCGAGAGCAGTTAACTGACAACTAGACTTTTCCTAATCTAGGGGTTGGCAAACCGCGGTTATTTGTGCAGGCGTTTTCGACTCTTGAACTTATCACATTTTTTTGCCCTACAAATCCATGTATTTATGGCTCTTTAATACCTTTGCTATCCTGTTTTGACAACTTGGCTTTTCTCAATTGAAAGTTTGCCGACCACTATCCTAGTCCTACCCTTCTTTCTCTAATCTTTTCAAAAAATAAAGGTTGAGAAAATAAGTAACAAACTGCTCTTTTAGAAACATTCCATATTATGTTCCACATCGTGAAATGTTCTTTCAAACACATATCTTGCGAGAAAATTTTAATAATTGTCTTTAATATTATACGTTTTTCTGTCTTATTCTTTTAATCAAATCATTGTAAAGAAAATGATTACATCAGAAATTTACATTATGATATCGTAATTTTATTATATTTTGTTTTAATTCTGTGTTCAATACATATTTTAATTTTTATGTTTCTTTAAACGCTGAAGAAATTGGAATGTTTCAAATACATATAATACAAAATTGATTTATTATAAATTGGCATTACGATATGCTATACTGCTATTCGACTTAGCGATGCTTTCATTAATAATATCTGACAGCTGATTGTGCTGGGTAAATAATATTAATATAACATGTACGTTAAACCTTCGCATCGCTTAATAATCAATTTATATGTATGGTTGACAGCGATCAACGCTACGAAAAAGTTTATGAGTTAATGGGAAATTCGTGTAGCATTATGTATGGCGGATTTTGTGATTACTTTGGTAAGTTCTCAGGCTCATATCACATTATCTTGGATATCGGCGATATTTACACAAAACCCTCTCATATTAAATCGACTCAACGGTATTATCATATATTTTCTAGAGAAGAAATATATTTTCAGTCTTAGATTTTCAATATTAAAGAAAAGAGACTTAGGAGCTTGCGTGATCGTGACGTATTATATCGCTTTCCGAAGCGGAAAATGCGTATTTTATTTTTTTCGTTATCGGGTTTTGGTTGGTTGCATTTAATTAATACATTTATTATTCAATTTCATAAGTAGCATGGCAGTTATAATTAACAATGTAGTGGTGCTTGTAGCACATTAAAAAAATATTCTTTAAGTTGAATTTCTTAGCGGTTTTTTGACTTAGGAACAGTGCTTTTTTAAAAAAAAAAAAAGATGGCGGAACTCAATTTTTATAATCCATGTACGTTACCAATGTGAAGAACATGGCTTCCGAATGGAAGTATTTCAACAGAAGTTTTTTTATGATAACCGTTTGTTACTCAGTTGCTCAACCTCGCACCTTTTTTCAAATAGAGTAAGGATAGAAGGTCTGGGCTAGGAAGTTTTTCGCTTTACCCTATTTATTTTATGATTGAAAATATGTGAGAAAATATTTTAGATATCACATAATCCTACGCCTTCGAACAGAAATCGATTGAAAAAAATGCTGCTTGAATCTGTGAGATCAGTCATGGAAGCTTAGTATTTCTCTGGAGACCACCTATCAAAGTATTTTAAAGGATTGAAAAGTGTCAAAAGTGCTACGGTAAATTAAGCAAATTAAAAATAAGAAATTTCGAATATTGATTCAAAAAAATAAAAATACCAATAAAAAAGGTGCCGGAACGCCGTTCCACCACGTTAGATGGGAGGAAAAACACTGCTTCTGATGTATGTGGAAAATTGACGCAAATATCAAAGTAATAAATTGATAAAAACCACCTCACTAGAATATTGAAAACGTATCAGTAAATTGTGTTACTTAATTAATATACTATATACAGAATTGATAAATCTATTAAAGACATACTAGCTGTAAGCCCGTTGCCCAGCAACGTGAGATTTTTGTTGCATTGTGTTTTGTTGCATTGTATTTTATTTTATTTTACTTTATTTTATTTTATTTTATGTTATGTTATGTTGTGTTATTTTATTTTATTTTATTTAATTTAATTTTATTTTATTTAATTTAATTTTATTTTATTCTATTTTATTTTATTTTATGTTATTTTATTTTATTTTATTTTATTTTATTTTATTTTATTTTATATTATTTTATTTTATGTTATTTTATTTTATTTTATGTTATTTTAATTTATTTTATTTTTATAGTAAGCAGAAATTTCGTAAATTATTTAATATTTGGAATAAAGTTTAAGTTTGCTAACAACCATTTTTCGTAGTAGCATAAATTTCGTATAATAATTAATTTTTGGGATAATTTTTAAGTTTGCTAACAACCATTTTTCGTAGTAGCATAAATTTCGTAAAATATTCAATTTTTGGAATAAAGTTTTAGTTTGCTAACAACCATATTTCGTAGTAGCCGAAATTTCGTAAATTATTGACTTTTTGGAATAAAGTTTAAGTTTGCTAACAACCATTTTTCGTAGTAGCATAAATTTCGTAAAATATTCAATTTTTGGAATAAAGTTTAAGTTTGCTAACAACCATTTTTCGTAGTAGCATAAATTTCGTAAATTATTTAATATTTGGAATAATGTTTAAGTTTGCTTACAACCATTTTTCGTAGTAGCATAAATTTCGTAAAAATTCAACTTTTGGAATAAAGTTTAAGTTTGCTAACAACCATTTTTCGTAGTAGCATAAATTGCGTAACATATTCAATTTTTGGAATAAAGTTTGAGTTTGCTAACAACCATTTTTCGTAGTAGAATAAATTTCGTAAATTATTTAATATTTGGAATAATGTTTAAGTTTGCTAACAACCATTTTTCGTAGTAGCATAAATTTCGTAAATTATTGAACTTTTGGAATAAAGTTTAAGTTTGCTAACAACCATTTTTCGTAGTAGCATAAATTTCGTAAAATATTCAACTTTTGGAATAAAGTTCAAGTTTGCTAACAACCATTTTTCGTAGTAGCATAAATTTCGTAAAATATTCAATTTTTGGAATAATGTTTAAGTTTGCTAACAACCATTTTTCGTAGTAGCATAAATTTCGTAAATTATTTAATATTTGGAATAGTGTTTAAGTTTGCTAACAACCATTTTTCGTAGTAGCATAAATTTCGTAAAATATTCAATTTTTGGAATAAAGTTTAAGTTTGCTAACAACCATTTTTCGTAGAAGCAGAAATTTCGTAAATTATTGAATTTTTGGAATAATGTTTAAGTTTACTAACAACCATTTTTCGTAGTAGCATAAATTTCGTAAATTATTTAATATTTGGAATAATGTTTAAGTTTGCTAACAACCATTTTTCGTAGTAGCATAAATTTCGTAAATTATTGAACTTTTGGAATAAAGTTTAAGTTTGCTAACAACCATTTTTCGTAGTAGCAGAAATTTCGTAAAATATTTAATTTTTGGAATAATGTTTAAGTTTGCTAACAACCATTTTTCGTAGTAGCATAAATTTCGTAAATTATTTAATATTTGGAATAATGTTTAAGTTTGCTAACAACCATTTTTCGTAGTAGCATAAATTTCGTAAAATATTCAATTTTTGGAATAATGTTCAAGTTTGCTAACAACCATTTTTCGTAGAAGCAGAAATTTTGTAAATTATTGAATTTTTGGAATAATGTTTAAGTTTACTAACAACCATTTTTCGTAGTAGCATAAATTTCGTAAATTATTTAATATTTGGAATAATGTTTAAGTTTGCTAACAACCATTTTTCGTAGTAGCATAAATTTCGTAAAAAATTCAACTTTTGGAATAAAGTTTAAGTTTGCTAACAACCATTTTTCGTAGTAGCATAAATTTCGTAAAATATTCAACTTTTGGAATAAAGTTCAAGTTTGCTAACAACCATTTTTCGTAGTAGCATAAATTTCGTAAAATATTCAATTTTTGGAATAATGTTTAAGTTTGCTAACAACCATTTTTCGTAGTAGCATAAATTTCGTAAATTATTTAATATTTGGAATAGTGTTTAAGTTTGCTAACAACCATTTTTCGTAGTAGCATAAATTTCGTAAAATATTCAATTTTTGGAATAATGTTTAAGTTTGCTAACAACCATTTTTCGTAGTAGCATAAATTTCGTAAAATATTCAATTTTTGGAATAATGTTCAAGTTTGCTAACAACCATTTTTCGTAGAAGCAGAAATTTTGTAAATTATTGAATTTTTGGAATAATGTTTAAGTTTACTAACAACCATTTTTCGTAGTAGCATAAATTTCGTAAATTATTTAATATTTGGAATAATGTTTAAGTTTGCTAACAACCATTTTTCGTAGTAGCATAAATTTCGTAAAAAATTCAACTTTTGGAATAAAGTTTAAGTTTGCTAACAACCATTTTTCGTAGTAGCATAAATTTCGTAAAATATTCAATTTTTGGAATAAAGTTTAAGTTTGCTAACAACCATTTTTCGTAGTAGCATAAATTTCGTAAATTATTTAATATTTGGAATAATGTTTAAGTTTGCTTACAACCATTTTTCGTAGTAGCATAAATTTCGTAAAAAATTCAACTTTTGGAATAAAGTTTAAGTTTGCTAACAACCATTTTTCGTAGTAGCAGAAATTTCGTAAATTATTGAATTTTTGGAATAATGTTCAAGTTTGCTAACAACCATTTTTCGTAGGAGCAGAAATTTCGTAAATTATTTAATATTTTGAATAATGTTCAAGTTTGCTAACAACCATTTTTCGTAGTAGCAGAAATTTCGTAAATTATTGAATTTTTGGAATAATGTTCAAGTTTGCTTACAACCATTTTTCGTAGGAGCAGAAATTTCGTAAATTATTTAATATTTGGAATAATGTTCATGTTTGCTAACAACCATTTTTCGTAGTAGCATAAATTTAGTAAAATATTCAATTTTTGGAATAAAGTTTAAGTTTGCTAACAACCATTTTTCGTAGTAGCATAAATTTCGTAAATTATTTAATATTTGGAATAATGTTTAAGTTTGCTAACAACCATTTTTCGTAGTAGCATAAATTTCGTAAAAAATTCAACTTTTGGAATAAAGTTTAAGTTTGCTAACAACCATTTTTCGTAGTAGCAGAAATTTCGTAAATTATTGAATTTTTGGAATAATGTTCAAGTTTGCTTACAACCATTTTTCGTAGTAGCATAAATTTCGTAAATTATTTAATATTTGGAATAATGTTCAAGTTTTCTAACAACCATTTTTCGTAGTAGCAGAAATTTCGTAAATTATTGAACTTTTGGAATAAAGTTTAAGTTTGCTAACAACCATTTTTCGTAGTAGCAGAAATTTCGTAAATTATTTAATATTTGGAATAATGTTTAAGTTTGCTAACAACCATTTTTCGTAGTAGCATAAATTTCGTAAAAATTCAACTTTTGGAATAAAGTTTAAGTTTGCTAACAACCATTTTTCGTAGTAGCATAAATTTCGTAACATATTCAATTTTTGGAATAAAGTTTGAGTTTGCTAACAACCATTTTTCGTAGTAGAATAAATTTCGTAAATTATTTAATATTTGGAATAATGTTTAAGTTTGCTAACAACCATTTTTCGTAGTAGCATAAATTTCGTAAATTATTGAACTTTTGGAATAAAGTTTAAGTTTGCTAACAACCATTTTTCGTAGTAGCATAAATTTCGTAAAATATTCAACTTTTGGAATAAAGTTCAAGTTTGCTAACAACCATTTTTCGTAGTAGCATAAATTTCGTAAAATATTCAATTTTTGGAATAATGTTTAAGTTTGCTAACAACCATTTTTCGTAGTAGCATAAATTTCGTAAATTATTTAATATTTGGAATAGTGTTTAAGTTTGCTAACAACCATTTTTCGTAGTAGCATAAATTTCGTAAAATATTCAATTTTTGGAATAAAGTTTAAGTTTGCTAACAACCATTTTTCGTAGAAGCAGAAATTTCGTAAATTATTGAATTTTTGGAATAATGTTTAAGTTTACTAACAACCATTTTTCGTAGTAGCATAAATTTCGTAAATTATTTAATATTTGGAATAATGTTTAAGTTTGCTAACAACCATTTTTCGTAGTAGCATAAATTTCGTAAATTATTGAACTTTTGGAATAAAGTTTAAGTTTGCTAACAACCATTTTTCGTAGTAGCAGAAATTTCGTAAAATATTTAATTTTTGGAATAATGTTTCAGTTTGCTAACAACCATTTTTCGTAGTAGCATAAATTTCGTAAATTATTTAATATTTGGAATAATGTTTAAGTTTGCTAACAACCATTTTTCGTAGTAGCATAAATTTCGTAAAATATTCAATTTTTGGAATAATGTTCAAGTTTGCTAACAACCATTTTTCGTAGAAGCAGAAATTTTGTAAATTATTGAATTTTTGGAATAATGTTTAAGTTTACTAACAACCATTTTTCGTAGTAGCATAAATTTCGTAAATTATTTAATATTTGGAATAATGTTTAAGTTTGCTAACAACCATTTTTCGTAGTAGCATAAATTTCGTAAAAAATTCAACTTTTGGAATAAAGTTTAAGTTTGCTAACAACCATTTTTCGTAGTAGCATAAATTTCGTAAAATAATCAATTTTTGGAATAAAGTTTAAGTTTGCTAACAACCATTTTTCGTAGTAGCAGAAATTTCGTAAATTATTGAATTTTTGGAATAATGTTCAAGTTTGCTAACAACCATTTTTCGTAGGAGCAGAAATTTCGTAAATTATTTAATATTTTGAATAATGTTCAAGTTTGCTAACAACCATTTTTCGTAGTAGCAGAAATTTCGTAAATTATTGAATTTTTGGAATAATGTTCAAGTTTGCTTACAACCATTTTTCGTAGGAGCAGAAATTTCGTAAATTATTTAATATTTGGAATAATGTTCATGTTTGCTAACAACCATTTTTCGTAGTAGCATAAATTTAGTAAAATATTCAATTTTTGGAATAAAGTTTAAGTTTGCTAACAACCATTTTTCGTAGTAGCATAAATTTCGTAAATTATTTAATATTTGGAATAATGTTTAAGTTTGCTAACAACCATTTTTCGTAGTAGCATAAATTTCGTAAAAAATTCAACTTTTGGAATAAAGTTTAAGTTTGCTAACAACCATTTTTCGTAGTAGCAGAAATTTCGTAAATTATTGAATTTTTGGAATAATGTTCAAGTTTGCTTACAACCATTTTTCGTAGTAGCATAAATTTCGTAAATTATTTAATATTTGGAATAATGTTCAAGTTTTCTAACAACCATTTTTCGTAGTAGCAGAAATTTCGTAAATTATTGAACTTTTGGAATAAAGTTTAAGTTTGCTAACAACCATTTTTCGTAGTAGCAGAAATTTCGTAAATTATTTAATATTTGGAATAATGTTTAAGTTTGCTAACAACCATTTTTCGTAGTAGCATAAATTTCGTAAAAATTCAACTTTTGGAATAAAGTTTAAGTTTGCTAACAACCATTTTTCGTAGTAGCATAAATTTCGTAACATATTCAATTTTTGGAATAAAGTTTGAGTTTGCTAACAACCATTTTTCGTAGTAGAATAAATTTCGTAAATTATTTAATATTTGGAATAATGTTTAAGTTTGCTAACAACCATTTTTCGTAGTAGCATAAATTTCGTAAATTATTGAACTTTTGGAATAAAGTTTAAGTTTGCTAACAACCATTTTTCGTAGTAGCATAAATTTCGTAAAATATTCAACTTTTGGAATAAAGTTCAAGTTTGCTAACAACCATTTTTCGTAGTAGCATAAATTTCGTAAAATATTCAATTTTTGGAATAATGTTTAAGTTTGCTAACAACCATTTTTCGTAGTAGCATAAATTTCGTAAATTATTTAATATTTGGAATAGTGTTTAAGTTTGCTAACAACCATTTTTCGTAGTAGCATAAATTTCGTAAAATATTCAATTTTTGGAATAAAGTTTAAGTTTGCTAACAACCATTTTTCGTAGAAGCAGAAATTTCGTAAATTATTGAATTTTTGGAATAATGTTTAAGTTTACTAACAACCATTTTTCGTAGTAGCATAAATTTCGTAAATTATTTAATATTTGGAATAATGTTTAAGTTTGCTAACAACCATTTTTCGTAGTAGCATAAATTTCGTAAATTATTGAACTTTTGGAATAAAGTTTAAGTTTGCTAACAACCATTTTTCGTAGTAGCAGAAATTTCGTAAAATATTTAATTTTTGGAATAATGTTTAAGTTTGCTAACAACCATTTTTCGTAGTAGCATAAATTTCGTAAATTATTTAATATTTGGAATAATGTTTAAGTTTGCTAACAACCATTTTTCGTAGTAGCATAAATTTCGTAAAATATTCAATTTTTGGAATAATGTTCAAGTTTGCTAACAACCATTTTTCGTAGAAGCAGAAATTTTGTAAATTATTGAATTTTTGGAATAATGTTTAAGTTTACTAACAACCATTTTTCGTAGTAGCATAAATTTCGTAAATTATTTAATATTTGGAATAATGTTTAAGTTTGCTAACAACCATTTTTCGTAGTAGCATAAATTTCGTAAAAAATTCAACTTTTGGAATAAAGTTTAAGTTTGCTAACAACCATTTTTCGTAGTAGCATAAATTTCGTAAAATAATCAATTTTTGGAATAAAGTTTGAGTTTGCTAACAACCATTTTTCGTAGTAGCATAAATTTCGTAAATTATTTAATATTTGGAATAATGTTTAAGTTTGCTAACAACCATTTTTCGTAGTAGCATAAATTTCGTAAATTATTGAACTTTTGGAATAAAGTTTAAGTTTGCTAACAACCATTTTTCGTAGTAGCAGAAATTTCGTAAATTATTGAATTTTTGGAATAAAGTTCAAGTTTGCTAACAACCATTTTTCGTAGTAGCCGAAATTTCGTAAATTATTTAATATTTGGAATAATGTTTAAGTTTGCTAACAACCATTTTTCGTAGTAGCATAAATTTCGTAAATTATTGAACTTTTGGAATAAAGTTTAAGTTTGCTAACAACCATTTTTCGTAGTAGCAGAAATTTCGTAAAATATTTAATTTTTGGAATAATGTTTAAGTTTGCTAACAACCATTTTTCGTAGTAGCATAAATTTCGTAAATTATTTAATATTTGGAATAATGTTTAAGTTTGCTAACAACCATTTTTCGTAGTAGCATAAATTTCGTAAAATATTCAATTTTTGGAATAATGTTCAAGTTTGCTAACAACCATTTTTCGTAGAAGCAGAAATTTTGTAAATTATTGAATTTTTGGAATAATGTTTAAGTTTACTAACAACCATTTTTCGTAGTAGCATAAATTTCGTAAATTATTTAATATTTGGAATAATGTTTAAGTTTGCTAACAACCATTTTTCGTAGTAGCATAAATTTCGTAAAAAATTCAACTTTTGGAATAAAGTTTAAGTTTGCTAACAACCATTTTTCGTAGTAGCATAAATTTCGTAAAATAATCAATTTTTGGAATAAAGTTTGAGTTTGCTAACAACCATTTTTCGTAGTAGCATAAATTTCGTAAATTATTTAATATTTGGAATAATGTTTAAGTTTGCTAACAACCATTTTTCGTAGTAGCATAAATTTCGTAAATTATTGAACTTTTGGAATAAAGTTTAAGTTTGCTAACAACCATTTTTCGTAGTAGCAGAAATTTCGTAAATTATTGAATTTTTGGAATAAAGTTCAAGTTTGCTAACAACCATTTTTCTTAGTAGCATAAATTTCGTAAATTATTCAACTTTTGGAATAAAGTTTAAGTATGCTAACAACCATTTTTCGTAGTAGCATAAATTTCGTTTATATTTAATTTTTGGAATAATGTTCAAGTTTGCTAACAACCATTTTTCGTAGGAGTAGAAATTTCGTAAAATATTTAATATTTGAAATAATGTTAAAGTTTGCTAACAATCATTTTTCGTAGTAGCCGAAATTTCGTAAATTATTTAATATTTGGAATAATGTTCAAGTTTGCTAACAACCATTTTTCGTAGTAGCATAAATTTCGTAAATTATTTAATATTTAGAATTATGTTCAAGTTTGCTAACAATCATTTTTCATAGTACCATAAATCGACCACGGCGCATATATCGACAGCCCTGCAGTTTTTAAATTGCAAATTATTGAATTATATTTTATTTCATTTCATTATCTATTAATTTGAAAATGTACGCAAACAAAATACATTTCGTAGAAGAAGAAGATGTCTCGAGGACATCATCAGTACGCACACATTTGTGAAAAGTGAAAAGCGAGTGATTATTTTATCGACTTTTAATATATAAATTTAGTATGAATAAAAAAGTGGAGAAATGGAAGGTGTGAAATGGACGTCCAAACATACCTTATCGGCTATTAATATATAGATTGTTTGTACTGGGAATTTAACCTGTGAGTCAACGACGTTGACAACTGCGCCACGTAGCCTTCAAATACCAAATAGTAATTCATCAGCAATAACAGAAAATTAATATTCATAGAAATATTAATTTTATGTCGTTTTTGTATACTCCAAAAAATACTTACCGGATTTAATTAAATACACTATACATATTTAAGGGAAGCGTGAAACTTTACACCGAGTGCATTGTTGTGAATATATTTGCATTAAATTGTGAAGATATTATACAGAAATCATAGTGGTTTAGTACAAATAGCAGCTATCTCCTTAACAAAGCTACCGCATTTAGTCGTAAGTTTCTTCGCAAATTATCGCAGAGAACACTTAAATGTAAATGGAGCTCATTTGTGCATACTCTACCGCGAGTTAAAATCAACTCGCTGACTTATGAAGCAGCGCCTTATACGAATGTAAGATAAAGTTTTAAGTTTTATTAATCAATAACAAAATTTACGCCATCCTTTAAATACATTTTAAACTCAAATTAATTTAAAACTTTTCGATGAAACGTTATATCTGCGTTTCCCAAACTAACTGTGTAATGAAACACTTTGTAAATCCTGAAATGTTACCGGAATACAACTTATTTTTAGGTCGGGCTGGAAATATAAAAAATATATGTTATTTAATAATTTTTTTTTTTAAAATATCGACTGTAGAAAGGAAAAAGGACGTAACCCACAGTTTTTTCAAAACAGGTTTTTTTCGATAATCACAATGTATCAAACTTGAAACACGTTCTATCAAAAGGATGCAATCTGCAAATGCCGAATTATTATCTAAATTTAGATTTTATGTTTGAAAAAGATGAGCTTGTAAAAAATTTAAACCAAGAAAAAAGACTGAAATAAAGGTTTTTCCTACACAATTTCTTTCATTAATATTAGATTATATCAATTAAATACCAGTATAGAAGTCCTCATAAAACACTGAATGCTGATATGCTCAATTGGGATAAGATATGCGTTACATCGGAAGAGGAAATGGTAGATTCAAAATCTATTTAAATAACTTTTCTAAGCGTCGTAATTTTATTGACTGTTTTTTTTATCTTACATTTAATTAAAACACTTTCAGTACCGCGATGTTTTCAGCTAAAAAAAATTCACTCACATACCTACCGCATTTTTAAAATAATTTTTGAATAGTTTTAAAAAATAGTACTGAATTTATGAATATTAAAAGTTTACTTATAAAATGATATCTATAGTTTAATATTTTCAAGTTACATTCGTGGTCTTCGGTGGCCAACAGTATTCACGCCGTTCGTATGTAGCGGCCACCAGTGGCCTTACGGTACTGAAGCGGTTTTAACTTACAGTCATTTGCTTTGCTTCAATGATTTAATTTATTGAAATTATATAATACATTCAACAAATGCTATAATTAAATTTCAATTAGTTTAAAATAATGACTCCAGAGCACACAAGACGCGCGCACCCTTCTCTGATACCAGAGCTGAATTAGGTTACGGAAGATTAAATTAATTTTCAGTCCCGTAGGAAATACGGAGCAAACATTCTCGAGCACTTTTAATTATTATTATAAGCTTTTGTCCCATTAGACAGCTTTGGCCAGTCATTTTACACGTAATTAAATGTCACTTTTTCACGACTGTTATAGCTTTAAATAGTGCTTTCAGTTAACTGTAGTTATTTACTAAGCATCTTAGCATTATAAAGTGATCAACATACTCGGTAAACTAAACTGAACATGGTTTATAATCATTTACACCACAACGATTTTTGATAATATCGAGAATGATAAACGTAAAATTAATTATATTATACACGGATTTCTCGGATTCCATCTACGATTGAAATAATGTATATTATTTTATAAATATTATCGTTAAACTAAATGGCTTACACCAATGGAGGGGAAGACTTTATCAAAATATTCACTTTGATCAAAAAATTATACGCAAGCGTTTGGAAAAGAGCGTCGTACTCAAGACATTATATGTCGAAAAAAAAGGGGGGACGGTGTCAACGTTTTTTTTACTGCGGCCTTATATTAAATCAGATAAATGAATGTGGCCTTTTGAAATGAAAAGGTTCCCCATCCCTGGTTTAGACTATGCTCCCTCTTAGACAAGAGTTCAGCTGCTCGGAAAATTCAAAGGATGTGCGGGCCAATCCAACAAATGCGCGGCATAATTTGTCATTTTTTAAAAATAGTATTTTTTTATTTTCATTATAAATAATATTATCATTTTACTAATACGTGAATTGAATAAATCATAGGAAATAACAAACTCATATTTTTTTACATTAAATAAAATCAAGCCCAAATTTAGCAAAGAAGCAGAATAAAACGACTAATCAGTCGCTAATAAATTAATTAACATGTTTTATAAATTTTAAACAATGGGGGGTTTCAACAGTTGCGGAATACCCATATCGCCATGTTGCCTGATGACAAGTGGCCCCACTCTATGTTAGACAATGTGGACCCTCAGTAACGACGAAATGAAGGAAAAAATTCTATATGGGGGAGGGGATTTAGATTTGCTTTCGGTGAACCCCATTTGACCCTGGCTGGCAACCAATATTTTCAGACCTAGTCTTACACTAGATGTAAATGTTTATACAAAGCTGTTCACCATGTTCAACTGTAAATGTTTGCATTGGTCCGTATTCCGTACTCGCTTGACACCACAATTATATATTGTATTAGGTTATTTTTTGGGTGTCACAGTTGGTGAAAAAGCATCATGTTAATAAAAACACAATATTCTTTTATACTTATTTTCTCTTTTATTTAATAAAATCACGACCGGTTTCACTCATGGCGAGCGAATTGCATCAGTTGATAATGTTCGCCATGAGCGAAACTGGTCTAATTCTTGTTAAATAAAAGTGGAAATAAGGACAAAGGATTATTGTGTTGTTCTTATTTGTATTAGGTTGTTTATTAATAATTGATATTATAATTAATGTGAACATTTAATGCTGCTAATCATCATCAAACATGTTGCTTTCTAGCTATAATTAAGAAAATACTTTTTTCTTGATAACCTCTTAGTAATTAACAGTTGTCCATGTAATTTGAAAGTTCCCCATAAATTATTAATAATGCTAACTGCAGTTCTAGCGTTTTACATGAATTTTTCTAACTATTTTCGTAATTCAAAATATCACTAGGTTACTTTTCGCACTGAAAGAGATTTTATAAAAGATACTTTTTTGCAAATAAATAATTCTTTTTGCAAAAAATGTTTGTGAACCATTATTCACATTATAGGTACGATGTACATAGCTATGATGTTTTTACATCTTTTTAAATCCGATAACGCGATGAAGAGGAAAGAAGATATTTTCTACTAGTTATTTTAACACTCAAAAATACTTTTTTCGTTTTTACTCTCTCTGCAATGCGCACTAAACGATTATCAAAGTTCATATAGAAGAGAAGACTTAAAAGAATCACAAGATATATTTGTTTTTACTGATTCATACGATTTTCTCCTAGAATATACTTTTCTTTTAAAAAAAATATCTTGTATATTGGTGTTATGGATATATTTTTACTAAAACATTTATTCAATGTTGGTTCAACTTTATTCCATATATAATTTACACTTTAAAATAAATCACTTAATCTTATTAATCATTAGATACGATATGAGTATCGAGGCGTCTCTACTTGGCTATGAACCTTTCGATTTGAACTCTCGATTTAAACTGACTAGATTTGGATATCGATATAGGTTTATTGTTACAATAAGTTGTCATAGATAATTTAACATAACACTCTATCCTATAATGTTGTGTATACATAACATTGGAACTACAATGAATTAGTTAAGTTTAGTTACAACAAATTAAGTGGGGTTATGTAGTTTTTTATGCCTTATAATCTTGGAGTTTTTATTTATTTAACGGACCAAAATGTACGCAAAATAATAATTTAGTGTCAGTTTTATGTTGACGATTAGCAGCGTAAAACAAAATGAAAACGTCTGACCTTTAAAAATTTAATTATTCCAGATTTTTTTACTCACTTTTTTATCTTTAGGTAACATTAAAAACTGTCAAATTCGGTTAAACCTGGCGTAGAACTATTAGCGACATTAAATTTTATAAATTATCGGCGTAGCTGGGAGCCATCCATTGTCAATATTTAAAATTCGGGTGTAGGATATTAAATTCAACCTGCTGAGGACATCAAAATAATGAAGCGTTTATAAAACCGCTAAATACCAGCATTGTATAATATTTTTATAAGCTGAAAAGGTTCAAATATTAAAATCCCTCTTAAAAATATCGAAGTTTTAGTACTGTACATGATTGATTCTGTGAAAATGAAATGATAATAATGACCCCTCAGGAGGTAAAGTGTAAGTAGTGGAATGGTATAACTTTTCTATTAGACTTTTAAATACAATCACGACTTTACTTGGTGTTTTGATGAATTGATTTATTTTTATTTTAGAGAGATAACACTATTGCAGTATATATTTACTGAGCTCACTTCATTTTTACGATACTTTAAGACAGTGCTTCCCAACCTTTTTCGTTCCACGGCCCCCTAAATCTAAAAAAAAAATTCGCGGCCCTCCTCAATTAACTCTCCGTAACTCGTTTTTTTTAGCTCACCGACGAATTCAAAATCCTCGATTTGCTATACTTTTCCCCCAGAATCCAATTTCTATCCAATCAAATCCGGCGGCCCCCAATATGAGGAACACCGATTTGATAGACTTAAATTTATAGATTTTTGTACTTTCTACTGAATTCCGCGGCCCACAGGTTGGGAAGCACTGCTTTAAGACATGTAGAATATTGATTTTATTTTGATTTTTGAGCATATGGCCTGGCCTTCCTATGAAGGTATCTCAACAGAAGTTTTCTACGAGAGCTGTTTGTTACTTGGTCGCTCAACCTTTCTTTTCCGAGAGTAGTAGGGATATAAGGATAAAGCTAGGACAGGACAAGTGGTGAACTAATCGCTTTCGCTGCACCCAGTTATTAAAGGATTGGAAGGGTGGAAGCAGAGGAATTTTTATACATCACAAACATCCATGCCTTCGAATACAAATCGATAAATCCTGTTAAAAATGGGACTTGCACCCGTTAGGTCCGGCACGGAAGCCAACAACGCTAACCGCCGCGCCGTAGGACCAGACTAGAATTTTATAGCGCATACAAATATGTTTTTCCTAAAATACACAAATTGATTAAAACATTTTTTTAACTAACGTTTATCGAGCATTTTTCTGACGTGTCTGTCACAAGATGTTGTATTGGACTATGCAGACGAAAACCAGATGTTAAAGGAAGATTTCATCAGAATAATAGAACTTTCAATGTTAGACTTATTGCCTTACAATGGTAATTTCTCGAACCATTCACGAATTTAGGAGGAAAGAACTGTCAATAAGCTAAGATTCTTAGCGTCATTGTTATTCCATCAAAAGTAGAAAAGCACTATATTTCGGTTACTTTTCTTGTTATGTTTCATGACTTAAGAATAAATAATGGTCAACAAGTTCATGGATAAATGAAGTAAGCTTTACTTCTTAGCTTATGTGGTTGTCTCAGTATTATAAAGCTGCTGGTTTTCAAATTCACTATATGTTAAATCATATTATCTACTTTCAAAGTTAAAAATACATTAAATATTTTACTATGATCGGATCTTAAATCAACCATCCATATGTTGATAATACGCTTTATAATAAAATAGGGTTACGCGAATTGATCATTTGAAAATCCAATTGTACCTTGTCAGAAAAACTACACCGAAATCTTATCGTTAAAGATAGTTTTTTTTCTTTTACGTCTGGAGCGCTGACGAATATGTTTCGAGGTAGTTTTTTAGATTCAACCGGAAAATTTATTGAATAAAACATGAAAGTTTTTATTCCACAACAACAAAAAATGCTGATTCATCCATGCTGAATTCGTGATTAAGTTTATATCAAAATGCGTAATTTTCTTTAATTTAAAAAACGTTTTATATAAATTTGGTTCTAGTTTTCTCAAATGAAGTTACATAATAATTTGTAGATAGACAAACTGGGGCTGGATCATGCCTGGTATAACAAGAGTCTTCATTTGTCTTTCTGTAGAAGTTGTATTCCTTTTCTGACTACATCCTGACTTCATGTTTCCAACGAAGTATACATATACGCTCCAAATCTTGTACCATTTGGAGTACCAGTTGATCAAGCTCTGTTTCCAGATTTAGTATAAAATAGATCAAGAAACTAACAACAAAATAATTATCACTCTGTGATTGTACTGGACCACCATGGATGAAAAAGGTGAAAACAATCAATGGCCACCAAACTTTGGCTACAATTTCTTAAGCTTTTACGATTTTAGTCTTATTTTATCGACGTCAAAAACAATTCACATTTTAAAAAATTGTTCACTGACTAGAAGAAATATAAAATATAAAAATCTACACCCCTAGATTTGTTTCTTTTTTAGTTTTTCATTTTATTAATAAATAAATATTCTACATAAAATTATTCGCAATGAATTTGCTTATTCATCTCTTTTTAAAAACAAGCTATTTTTCCATATTTTGTCATAAATTTTTTGATGGCTTACGTGACTTTTAAGCTCCGCTCCGTTCGCAAAAAAACACGCTGAATTTAAATAAAGCTTTCAAGTTTTTCTACATAATATCTTATTGTCATGTAAATATTGGAGAAGCAAAATGAATTTTGCCAACGTTCATACTATTTAGTATGTATATTTTTAATTATTAACATAAATAACGTAATGCTTTAATAACACGTCATGTCTCGTTGCAGCAACGTGTCTAAACCAATATAACCCATGGTTTCTATTTAGAAATCCAAGATTCTCTTTGGTATCTTTAGATCGTCACTCAATAGTGATACTGACGCATGCTTAAACTAAGAGAAATGATTTTAAGGATATTCTTTATGATTGTTTTTCTAAATTAGTTGTAAATTGTATTTGATTCAAGCCTTGAAAGCTATAATGTAAGTAGACTTTTTTATTGATCAATTGATATTTAGGGCTTTTTATATTTAATTAATCAATCACAAGAGTCACACTAATTGAATACGTCAATGCAATTAGACCTTCGCGTGGGGTTTCAACTAGCCCCAACGCCTATCAATAATGTTTTAACATTTAAACCATCGTTAATTAATAAACTAGATTTATTTATGTCTAACAAAAGATTTGCCAAAGCTCTCCGCTTAGAATTTAAAAAAGTTTTATTCCGGAGATTCGAGCATACAAGTTTAATTCCTTGTAAACTCTTAAGCAATAAGTTTTAAAAGCTTTTCTCTTTGTATTATGGTTGTATGTAAGCGTGACGTTGATGCAATCACAAGAGTGGCTGTATAATCCACCCAATGCGACGGATGGCTGTGTAGCAGTGTTATATAACGAATAGGCTCATTTTATCGAAGCTTTTGCAGAGCTTTCAAACACAGTTTAGCTACAAAAGTATCTCACAGTAGAAGGTTTTATACATCGAAAAACACGACCCCTAGCATCATGAAAATGACCATGTTTTCCTTAATTGTATGTGCATATATATGTTTATATTTAAATATGAGTGTTGTATATACAATATGGCATGCATGCAAATGCATTGGTGCCCAAGTCTGGTTTAACTGTAAATTGCTCACCTCTGTAACGATAGAAAATTAATACAAATAAACAATAGCATAACCGATAAAGAACACGCGAATAATTTTGACACATATACACCATAAGATTCAAAGCTTCGTTAACTTGATATCCAAAAAATATTCTTACTATACTACCACCATCAATCACAATTTTTTCAATCGATTTACGTATATTAGTTAGAAATCTGAATAAATATTAAGATTAATTAACTTCACACATAGTAAATTCTAAATACGTGGCATAGCGATATTTATTTACTAGCGCAAAGTCTTCTCCTAGACTTATCTTCTGTTGAAATGATCCATAAATAAAACATTTTTTTTATATATTTTTGGTACAACATGTTACTGGATAGGAACATAACATAGGCTGGAACGCGTACGGTAAAAATATAACTCAAATTCTTATTAAACGAATATTTCAACATTGCACGAGAATTCCCTCTATATTTTAAGGGGACTTTCCGAAAAAACACGTAAACGCGTGAATACATGAACATGTTTGCAATATGTACCGCTTTTTTTTCCTGTCTCACGCAAATTCTATTAAGCAACTTTTCCAAATAAAAATTGTATATTCATGGTAGAAATGATAAAATTAGTTTTTACAGAAATCCTTTCGATTCTATGTTTAAATTGATACAACGGTTTTTAATTATATACATACGTTTGAAACATGATAATTTTTAGTAAGCATTTAGGAAAATTCGTGTCAAATTAATAATACATATCGACTGTGGAAAGCAAAAAGGGCGTAACCCACAGTTTTTTCAAAACAGATTTTTTGCGATTATCACAATGTATCCAATTTGAATTGTTTGAATTTTGTACTTTTCCATGAGTTTTGTCGCTAACGACCCGGCTTTCGCCTTTCGGCATCTTCAGGCATTCCAAGTGCACGGATGTACTTGAACTGATGTGTAGTAAACAGTTTGTATCGTTTATATACAAAAATATAAGTAGATCACTAAGTTAAAAGGCTATTAAAATGTAAATTAGCAAAAATTAAATGTATACAATTTTCAATGAATTAAGTGGGTTTGTTATAATTATGGGGATTTTTTGAAAATATTAATGACCAGATAATAACATAGGAATGTTTAAAATAAATCTAGGGTTTTATCCGACCTATGATTAATGAGTTGATTTGTTTTTAAGCCTTTGAATTAATATTTAATGATAGCAAGTGCTTGAATTAAACAATTCAAATTTGATATTGAAATTCCATCAAGCACCCTCAGTCGAAATTCTTAATTAACAATGTATCCAACTTGATACACGTTCTATCAAAAGGATGTAAGCTGCAAACGTCGAATTAGTATCTAAATTTAGCTTTTAAGATTTAAAAAAAAGATGAGCTTGTGAAAATTGAAACCAAGAAAAAAGACTGAAAAAAAAGGTTTTTCCCAGTCAATTTATTAAATTAATATTAGATTATGTCAATTAAACATCAGCTTAGAAGGCGTGCACTTTAAGGTTGTGAACATTTCATAATTGGCACAAAATCATCAAAACACGTTTTTTGTGCCTCCTGTAAAATTTGATTTGTGTAGGTTACGTTCTTTTTCCTTTCCACAGTTGATATGTACATCAAAACGTTGTAAAAATCGTGGCAAAACCACATTGTCATACAATAAAACATACAAAAAACTCAACCTGTATAATTAAAAAAATCATATTAATTAAATTCGAGTAGTCGAGTTGTAAGCACACAGTTTTTTAACCTTCTCAGCAGTGCAGTCAGTCTTCACAGAATCTTCAATTGGACAAGCTCTTACCTTGCTTAACTCATTCGCATCGGGGCATTTTTGCGAAATTTTGCAAAAAATTAGGTACTTTTGAAAAAAGAGTATAACTTTAAAACTATTTGACATTTTAAAAAAAAATGGACACCAGTTGTGCAACACTTTGTTGCATAATACTTTATATATTTAAGCCTGCTTTTATTAGCGATATTCAAATTTTGTATTTTTTAATATAGGAAATCGGGTATTTGACATAGAATTATATATTTCATCGAAAACGTAATAAATAACATGTCAAATAAACATTTGCTCTTGTTTATTTTATTTAAAAACAAAATTAGAAAACATAAAAGATTATTTTTAGCCTACAATTACTTATATTTTGGTGGCCTATTTTTTTAAGCTATATTTTAACTGTCTGCTGATTTTTCATTCCTGAAATCACCGAATAAAAAAAATATTTGTGCATATATTTTAATATTTTATTTTTTAAATAATGCATCAAACATTTGTTACGCCATCTCTGTAGAGAATCTAAAACATTTGTCGCATTGGATGTATATATTTCAACGCGTCGGTCAGACCGGCGAAAAGACTCGTATACAAGTCATCCGTAACCAGTGTGGATAATATATTGATTTGTATTTTTCACCGCCTGGTAACTTTATTTTAAATTTTATACACAATCTATTAGTACGACCACTTCAAAATGGATTGTGTATAAAGGCGATTAGCTTCTTCCGCGAAAGCGAACCTGGCAGTCCTTTCTTTATCCCATTCCTCTATCCTCGCTCTTTCTGAAAAATCAAAGTTAAGTGACTAATACAAGCAGTTAAATTCCTTATGTTGAAGTTATTCGGAAATATATTTTTCAAAACTTTTAAACAGCGATTTACTAAATACAATATATTATATTACATTTCCATATCACTTTTAAGATGTTCATTGTATATTTTATTCCGTATACAATTATATTTATATCACTTAAAATGTTTTAATAAAAACACAATATTCTTTTGTACTTCATTCCACTTTATTAAATATGTCAGGACCGGTTTCGCTCATTGCAAGCATTGTCAACTGATAAGAAATATAATTTAACAATGCTATTTATACAAAAATGAAAAGTTATAAACAACAATTGGCATTGTAAAGAAATTACCAATTACATTAAAAGTGATTCTAAAATAACACAAAATAAAATTGTTTAACACATCTAACATATAATTAAAAAGTCATCCCAGATTAATAAATTTAGAATGGCGATTGAAAGTAATTGCAAACATTATTAAAATTTGGGAAATTTTTGACAAAGTGATAAAACGCTACATTAATAAAGTGAATATGCTTAATGATAGTTTCATGTTTTTCCCCGCTTCCAAGCAGTTGGTGTGTGTTCATACTTAAACTGATACTTAAAATGTGTTAACTTAATTTCGTGAATTTAAACGTTTAAATACGTGTTCATACTTAAAATGTGTTAACAATTCAATTCTTGTTATTATTTGACAGAAATTATATTAGTTTTATAAATTGATTTTTCAATCGATTTATGAATTTATGTTCGAAGGCATGGATGTATGTGATGTCTTGAATTCCCCCCTCTCACCCATCTTATCCTATGAACGGGGTGTATCGAGAGCGATTAGCTTACTTGTAATCTTGTTCTAGCCATATTATTTTATGCCTACTCTCTTTGGAAAAAGAGAGGTTGAGCAACTGAGTAACAAGCAGTTCTCGTAGAAACACTTCTGTTGAGATAAACTCTATTAGGAGTCCATATGCACCACATTGAGAGCCGACATGGTTTAAAAAAAATAGAGTAAATAGTAAAGATGAAAATATTGACGTAGATAAAATTCAGTATGAATGATTTCATAATGTGACAAGAAAAACTATAATCCAATGAACATTGGCTTCACTTATTGAGAGTTCAAAGTAATATGATATATGTTTATTTTTTCTTAAATCTCTTGCAAAGTTATTGTGTAATATTTTTTTATGAGATGCAATGTCTCTCATAAACAAGCATTGTAACCCTGGATAAAACTTTGATCACAAAAAGTGATTTATTTGCCCAAAAAATGGTAGTACTTATATAAATATGCAAATGAAAGCGTTCAGTATTCAAATAGAGATATTACGATAAGCTTTTCCCGTAAAGGAAAATGCGTTACGCTGGTGTGTGTATTTAGTATTGATCGCAAACGCTTAAGGTGGAATTTCCTGTGACATAACGTCCGCTGTTTACTGCCTTTTTATTTATTTATCGCTCGCTGCAGGATTTTGTACACATGTAATAATTTTCCCATTTAATTTAAGCCTAATCAAAATGGTGGTTTGAAATTTATACAAACTTCTTGTATTGTTTAGTGCCAATCTGTAGAAGAGTCGCGCTGTACATCGAAGTCAAATCACAAGCCTAAAATATAATATAAATTTTCCATAAACCACAGATTCTCTCAGAATATATTTTTCAATAAATTATTTCAAATAATAATGTACATAACTACTCAGGTTTTGAAATTTTATATTAGTACTAATGTAATACACTACAAAAATCGTTTTAAATTTCGAACTTTTAATGGAAATTCAATTTACAATATGTACGGCCGATAAAAATAATTTTACTAGAAAATTTATTATCTTATATACGGACCAAATTTTATCTAAATAATTTACAATATGAAGTATTATAAATGAATATTTTGGCATTCAAATGTAAAATTTACATATATTTAAGAGTATTATTAATGTATACGACTAAGCAAAATAAGTATTCGTTTCATCCCACTACATTAATTATTTATCACCATTATTACCGAACTAGTAAGTAATATTATTATATTTTAGAATAAAATATCTTCCTTTACTGATATTATCCAAAATAAATTGTCAATGAACCGTTTTGCGTTACATAAATAGTTTTTTTTTATTATTATGCCATAATACTGTAAAAGAAGAAGACGAATTGCTCCAATCTGTCAGGAAGTTTGTCGCCACCCAGCGGATGTATCGCGAAGCATTAAATCCAGTGCAATAAGTGCGAACTTCACGACGCTGTTTCGCCATTACGCGAAGCCGCGAACGGATGTGCATTGTCAGCAGGCGACAGGAAAATGAAAAACTTCTCGCTTCTGGATTGAATCAAATGCAATTAGGGTCGTGCTGCATTTGAATAGAATATAAATTCACCCATCAATGGACATCGCTTGCACTAAATAAATTGGATTTTGTTTTGTTTGCTTGTATTCAAGACACACTATAAGTATAAAATCCATTGGTTCTACTATTCAATGGAAAATTGTGTGCAAATATCAGTTTAATATAATGTTATCCATATATATTATAAATTTCATTAGAAAAGACAATATTTTAACTCATTGTAATGAAAATTACGTTTGAAACGAAACCTCCAATGCATCAATTACGGTGCTTTAAATAAAACTTACAATGTACAATCCATAGACAAAAAAAAATACTGTAGATAATTGTAAAACTGTTATCTATTAAGTTAGAAGAGTCACTATTGAAAGGTGATTGCGTATAACGAATAAAATTATATACATAATTATTGTTCTAGGATAAATTAAGATGTGCATTTTCAGATCTTTACCGATTTTAATATTCTGTACGTTATTCTGTTTTTGTCATGGAATTCACAACTCGTCTTACTTGATCCAATGTAAGAAATATAATTAGCGAAATAATTTTTGCCGTATGTAATATATGATATAATAAATAAAATAAAATTGTAGAGGTTTATAAAAACCAGATGTCTTTAAATGTTGTTCAGTTCCATAATATGGTTGTCGCATACAATTAAGTTGATAAACTCACGGTTGTATAAAATGCATTTTTTTCTAGAAGCTAAAAATAGTTTTATTTTTTATCAATAATGACATTTGTATCCACTTTTACGGTAACATGTCTTTCTCCGAACGTCATACAATTTACAATCAATGAATCTTAAGTACAATAGTCAAAGTACCTATATTTAAAACAGATCTTTCAAAGACTATTGTTAAAATGTTCCCATCGCCGTTCCTATAGCAATGTAGGAAATTGAATAATATGGAATACATTTTTGAAAAGACTCTTTTAGTTCCATTATTATTTTCGCAGATCTCGTTCGTGTAATGTTCGTATAATGAATGTTTTATAGGAGACACCACGGAAAAAAATAAAACAAATTTCAATGTACACGAAATGCGATGAAGAATATGTCAGCGTCGTAAAATTGCGATGCGACCGATGCCGAATTGAACGGATTCCAAATTTTCAATGGTGCCACACCTTTTTCACGCCTCTCGGCATAAACCGTTTCTTGGAAGAAAATATGTGTTTTCCATACTTCACATTTTTATTATTTAATCGTTTCTTTACGCGTACAATAATAATAAACTTCATAAAATTCCAATCCATGATATGATGACCATTAATATTTATTACAGTTTATTGAATTATGCTTGAAAATATACATATCGACTGTGGAAAGGAAAAAGGACTTAGCCCACAGTTTCTTCAAAACAGGTTTTTTTCGATAATCACAATGTATCAAACTTGATACACGTTCTATCAAAAGGATGCAAGCTGCAAATGCCGAATTAGTATCTAAATTTGGCTTTTAAGTTTAAAAAAATGAGCTCGTAAAAAATTAAAACCAAGAAAAAAGACTGAAATAAAGGTTTTTCTTAGAAAATTTCTTTAATTAATATTAGATTATGTCAATTTAACACCAGTTTAGAAGTCTTCGTGCACTTCAAGGATGTATATAATTCATAATTTGCATATATCACAAAATCATCAAAACACGTTTTTACCGCCTCCTGTAAAATTGTATATGTATGGGTTACGTCCTTTTTCCTTTCCACAGTCGATATGTAATATCAGTTCATACATCAATATATTAACAATATTAATAAAATTCCGCGCTTTATAGTTTTCGGTGACATAAACCTAATGATTATGTTTATATATAAAAAAGTGATAACTCGATTTGCGAGCTTTTTGTATCTGTACGAGAACGAGTATCATATTGAATATTCTTAACGACCCATTCGTGATGTGATCTTGTAGATATAATAAAAAAATTAGCTTCGATTAATTTGTGACGAGAATTTTTACCATAAATAATATGAGTTAATTATAATCATGCTGCCGAACAAAAAGCACGGTTTTATTATTATATAACACAGTATTATATCCGCCAAGATAATATAATAAGATATTCCGACGAAAAGGCGTAACATACTTAATTGAACAATTTCGTAAATGAGTGGAAAATTCACGCTTACAAATTAGTTATTAAGGAGAAAATCTACATCCCTACAATGAAGATTATGCAAAATCAAATCAGAAACAAAATTGTTAATGCAGGAAATAACTTTATTAATTAATTCAAAGATCTTTTATCTAAGCAGGGAAACTCACTGTTTGTAAATAATATAATTATATCGGTTACAATGTCACGTTTGTTTTTCGAGTCTAATTCTTTATGCTTCTTTAACAATACAGATAATGATAAATTCCTTATTTGCCCTACTCCATCTACTACTGCTTTCTCATCCGATTATTTAATACATCAGTATCTAGTAACAAAACATCAAGCGTCTTATGAACCACTGCCCAAGACTTGGTGGCGTGCTCTTACGTCTGCAGAAAATCAATAGCTCAAGATAAATGAAAAGTATAGATTAGTTGAGTTTTAGTCGCTCTGCGTATAGCCAAGTGTATTTATTTTAAAAAATGTAATTGACCTTATTATCTACCATGTCAGCGTAACCGATCGGTCCAATTGACGGTTGGGTCAGCTTCATTTTCCTCGGGCATGACACGGTACTCCCAAAGGATGTATTCACCATTCTAAATTATAGATTCACATGTGCATGTTGGCCTTTTTAAACATGACATTGAAAATTAGTTACCTTATTACTTTATATTCGCTCACACTACCTTAATGCTCTCCGAAGTTCCATCGATGATATCCTATGGATGGTCATCAGTGGCATTCCACGACTGAGCCCATCAAGAATTGACAAACAGAATTTAAAAATGACAACACAAAAATCCATTTATTTCGATTTTTCAGTCCATAAATCTATTGAATCGTTTGTGAAAAGTGATTCTGACACTTACCGCGCCTTCTAGCAGAAAAATACAGACAACTCGGCTTAACGAGCGTTAATATACTAAAGATTATAAGAGAAACTGAAGTTTTATACTTTCAATTCTGCAAGACAACTAGTTAGATAACCCATTGATTTTTACTCCCATACCATCATTCGTTGTAAAAAAAATACGTAAGTAAACAATTTATTATTGTGTATCAGCGTTTGTCATGACAGTTCGCGTTTGCTAAATTATTCATTAAAATGATCAGGCGAAGAATGACATCTTGAAATTTTCGATCAAAATGGAATTCTTGAGTAGGCGACATCAAATTTAAATTTACGGCACTTGTACGCGCGTTCGTCGCCGGGAGTTGTTTTAAATAGAAGATTACTCATTGAGGATATTATTCTGCTTTACATTTGACGTTGTGTTTCTTTGACAAAATTCTGGCAACACCAACGTTGTTATTGTTGATACAATGTGTAATTGAAACAGAACCTGATTTTTTTAAATGCGAAATGAAAATTAACTAAATTTCAATCAAAACAATCCAGTTGAGTTGGAAATTAGATTAGGAATAAAAACATTCCAAATTATCAGACATGGAAATTAGAGAAACCAATAATTTACGTAAAATACGAATATAATATCACTATAACATGTCAAATGGAACATCTTAAAACCAACCATAGAGCGAATTTAAAATATGGCGACGATTTTTTATAATACTTCTTAACTTGCATGAAATATTGATTTTCTTGATTCCAACGTTAGGTTTTTTTATACTTTCCTATTCAAAGCTAAATTTTATAGATAATTGCATAGTTTTTTGCGTGATTAAGTTAATTTTCACGGAGAAAAACAGTAGCATATTATAAAACATTGTAACTTTGATAAGACTGTGGTGTAACCGATTGGTAACAAAAACCCTAAAGTGAACATTAACAAATATTGTACGTTTATGATTATTAGTCGAATTGTGCTCAAATTTATATTTGAATAGAAGTCCTGAAATAACATAGAAAGAGAAAATCATATACTTGAGAATTAAGATACTAACAAACAAACACTTTTTGTTCAATGCCTTCTATTGGCTAGAGGCAGCTTTGATTTTTTTCCAATGACTCATTTAGTGTTGTGAATTGTGAATCATAACGTGGAAGGTGACCGTGATGAAACACCAGGTGATTGTGGAAAAACCGTTTAATAATCTAAGAACCAGTGAATCAAAAGTCATACTTGATATAATTCGTATAAGCAATATAACTGTCGTTAAAGTAATCTATTGCATATAATATTCTTCAATTATTTTATAAATTCGTTAAGTATATCGCGACGTGACGAACGACACGCTTTGCGAAATTACTGCCAGGCTATCTGACGATAAAACTTGGCAGATTTCCAGCAGAATTTTTGAACTTTATAAGCGAACTCTTCTGACCTTCAATCATTCTCGCTTGCAGTAAACTTAGAAACACTTACTTTCAACTACCTGTTACTTGTTATTTTGAAAAACTTAAATTGTTATACGAATAAAGAGAAATAATATGTAGTGTAATCAGTGACTTTCCTAGGTTATGTGTTTAAAATAGCGCCCTTACTAGTCTTACATGTGAATCGAATAAAACCATACAAGTATAAGTGGCATACAATATATTCTATTCATCTACTAAAATCTACTAAAAACTCGCCTATATTAATTTACGCCAAATCCGCCGCAATCGGTAAATGTCACTTCCAACTTCAAAATATGTTATTTTTGTGTTGACTACAAATTAAAAAATACATATTATCAGTTATCCCTTATCTATTAGTGGGATTAGACCCTTCAACCATGAAGCCACTTTTCTCTTTCGTCGCACACTTCTAGAAAAATCAACAGTATCATCAATCCGAAGAAGTTATTGAACGCTTTTTAGGTCCGTAAGTACCTCTTGGGTACCATTATACGACGAGATTTGTCACTCCCGAGAAGAGGCCACCCCATCACCATTTAAGTAGCTCGGTGTAAATTATTATTTCAGCCACTCTCGTTTGCTCCCTTATCCATTTATTTCGTTTACGATATCTGTGAGCTTTTTTCCCCCAAGAAGTAGGTTTATTTCAATTAAGAAAACTCTATGTTGCAATATACCTTTGAAGATTTGAGCCTTCGTTTAGTACATGGTAGACCTATATATAGAAAGTACTCATTGGTTTCAACATTGTGTTTGGTATGTGATTTAAATTAGGTGTTGAAAGAGGCTCGGAGAGCTCGTGTGAGGTAGAGCATCCAATTCTTGACCTTTTTTGTGATTTCGGGATTCACAATCTTTCAATCCTAGGATTGATCATTCACCATAGTATCATGCCACAATTGGTTGAGATCATTGCCTAAAAAAGTGAATAATTGATAGATTCCACAGTTTTTGTCAATTCGAAGAGACGAATTAACAGATTCCACAATTATTCAGTGAGTGTCAGACTTTTTTTAAACTCCGTCCTTTGAAAAAATTACGTCTGGCAGTAAGTTCACCGTTGTTGAGCTTTTTTTAGCTCTATAGTGATACCGAAATACCTGTATAAGTATTCGGTTAAAATAATATAAATTGGTTATCGGTATAAATTGGTTGGGATCCCGGGATTGGAGGCCCTAGTGTGAGGATCTTGTTAAATTGAAGAAAATGCAATATTCTTAGAACTTTAAGTTATACTATGTATAAATATCGACTGTGGAAAGGAAAAAGGACGTTACCCACAGTTTTTTCAAAACAGGTTTTTTTCGATAATCACAATGTATCAAACTTGATACACGTTCTGTCAAAAGAATGCAAACTGCAAATGCCGAATTAGTGTCTAAATTGAGCTTTTAAGTATGAAAAAGATGACCTTGTAAAAAATTAAAACCAAGAAAAAAGACTGAAATAAAGGTTTTTTCTAAACAATTTCTTTAATTAATATTAGATTTATGTCAATTAAACACCAGCTTAGAAGTCTCCGAGCACTTTAAGGTTGTGCATAATTCATAATTTGCATATGTCCCAAAATCATCAAAACACGTTTTTAGCGCCTCCTGTAATTTTTTTTATGTGTGAGTTACGTCCTTTTTCCTTTCCACAGTCGATATGCATTATAATAAAAATTTAGAACGTAGTGATGCATATTTATTGTTTCTGACATATTCTATATTGTGTATAACTGTACGATCTTTTAAAAATTTAAGCGAAAAGACTGTGCATGTATTTATGTGGCAATCTTGGAACTCTTGACTCTTGCAATATATGGTAGGAAAGTACATTTTCTATTATATTTTATCTTTGAGATTAAGCGATCTCCTTGCTAACGATTAAGCGCTTTGTACGGTAAGAATTATGGAGTAACAATCATACTTTGATATCCAAATGATCTCCAAAAGCTTAATATACGTACATACAGATTATTGGCATTCTTATTATTCAAATCAAAGAAACGGTAAAAGATGATTGTTATGGTTTCAAAGATTTATTTTTGTCCACACTTTTTACTCATATATAATCTAATGCAGAATATAAGATAAAATAAGAATGTATTTTGTAAGCTCTTATTTCACTTAACTAAGTTGAAAAAAACTGGGAATATTTTTTTCAGTAATTGGGCAGCTTAAACTGGATAACAATACATTTAATATCTTGAAAATTTGTTAGCATGAACTAATAAATTCACAAAACGCCTTTTTGTTAAGTGTAGAATTTATAAACCATGATTTTGGAACGTTTATTGTATGTATAAAAAAAACCTTTTGTTTACGATCATTTCACATGATATTAATCTGTTAGGGTAGTGTAAACCTTTGGTTACAATACAATTAACTTAATAAATAAAATCATTTTAACGTTTTGAAGGTAACAAATGTCAAATAATTGAAATAAAATTTACTTCTGAGGAAGCATTCACAGCATACTACGTTATATTAGAATACACGTGTAAGATACGTCTCAAATAATTTGTTTCCTACGTGTAGATATGAAATATATTTCCATATTTCCAATTGCTTGCAATATTAATTAAATTGTGTTCTATTTTTTTTTTACATATTATTGACTGAATTCTTTTTTACTTGGTTGAACTCCATTATAATATAGAGAAAAAATACCGACGTATTTTTTCCACTAAGTACATTACATTTCTAAATGTGTCGGTTCTTATGGTGCAGCGGTTAGCGCTGTGAGCTTCCTTGCCCGATATCACGGGTTCTTTTTCGATCAATTTATCAATTTCTGTTCGAATGCATGGTTGTTTGTGATGTCTAAAAATTATCTATATATTAATAGCCGATAAGGTCCGTCTGAGTGTATGGACGTCCATTTCACACCTTCCAGTCTCCACTTTTTTATTCATACTAAATTTATATATTAAAAGTCGATAAAATAATCACTCGCTTTTCACTTTTCACAAATGTGTGCGTACTGAATACTGATGATGTCCTCGAGACATCTTCTTCTTCTACGAAATGTATTTTAAATTTGAATCGTTCAAACTATGTACATTCTCACAAATTTTGTCACTAACGACCCGGGTTTCGCCTTTCGGCATCTTCAGGCATTCAAGTGCACGGATGAACTTGAACTGACGCTTAGCAAATAAAAGTTTCGTGCTTATATAAGATACAAATGCATCACCGAGTCCAAAGCCATTGCTGGCGAAAAGGATGAGCTCATGGGAATTCCAACAGATTTGTGTAGTGAGCAGTTTCAAGAATTATATAATCTGTTTGTCGGCAAAGGTTTTATGATTATATGATTTTATGGTTATATAGGGTATAGAAGAGGAGATGTGGGAAAATTTGTTATTTCGTTTAAAATCGGAAGATTTTGCAACTGTGCTTTATTGATTTCTAAAATTTCTTGGAAAAAGAGCTTATGACTGTCCGTATTTGGGTGTAACATTTTTATCCCTTGTTCCTGATTGAACACGTGTCCTTCCGAAATTAAGTGATTAGCAAAAGTAGACGTGTCTTTTTTCAATCTAAAGGCTGCCATATGTTCTAAAACTCGGATGTTCAATGTTCTTTCTGTTTTGCCGATATAAAACTTTGTACAACAAGAGCATTGCAATCTATAAATCCCGGATTTATTTAAGTAATGTATTTTATCTTTATTATTAATTAATAATTTGCCTAAAGAGTTTTTACAGTAAAAAGCAGGTCTAACACTATCAGCTAGCTGTTTTTTAATTTTGAGACTTGTATTTCCTAAAAAAATGATTCTACGCCAATACCTAGTATGATCTATGTCCTTTGACACTATACCTTTAAATAACATTTTTTCTGCAAGTTTAGCTTGTTTTTTTGATAAAAGATTGTCTATAAGAGACATATCGTATCCATTGTTTATGGCGATTTGTTTGATGATTTTCAATTCAATATTAAAGTTTATTTCGTTTAAAGGAACACTCACAAGTCTATGTATTTCTGAATGAAAAGCGGCTAGTTTATAAGAAAATGGGTGCATTGAATTTTTATGGATTACAGTGTCAGAGAATGTTGGCTTCCGAAATATTTTAAACTCGTGAGAATGATTTTCAATGTTAATATTTAAGTCAAGAAAGTTAATATTTTTGCCTCCGACTTCTAGAGTAAATTTAATATTTTTATCTAATGAATTTATAAAGTTATGAAAGTGAGTTATTTGTCTATCTGTTCCATTAAACAGGCAAAGAATATCGTCTACATATCGGAACCAATAGACTATAGGTTTGGCTTCTGTTTTGTTTCTAAAAATTGTATCTTCTAAATAGTTCATATAAAACTCAGCTAACAACGGTGATAGGCAGTTTCCCATTGCAAGGCCTTCTGTTTGTTTATAAATTGTATTGTTAAATTGGAAATAGTTCTGGTCAACGCAAACGTCTAATATATTTAATAACTCTTTTGTTACTATCGGGTTTACTCTACGTGCATTTAAGGTATCTTCGATAATCCTTTTGCATTTGTTGACTGGTACATTAGTAAATAAACTGACCACGTCAAATGAAATTAATTTTGAATTGCAAGGAATGATTTTATTTTTAAGTTTTTCAACTAATTCTAATGAATTTTTTACGCTATATGTCGGGTTGAATCCACTATGGTTACGAATGAGGGAGTTAGCTTTTTTCGATAATTTATAGGCTGGGGCATTAATATATGACACTACAGGGCGAATTGGGATTGAAGGTTTATGAAGTTTCGTAAAAATGTTACACCCAAATACGGACAGTCATAAGCTCTTTTTCCAAGAAATTTTAGAAATCAATAAAGCACAGTTGCAAAATCTTCCGATTTTAAACGAAATAACAAATTTTCCCACATCTCCTCTTCTATACCCTATATAACCATAAAATCATATAATCATAAAACCTTTGCCGACAAACAGATTATATAATTCTTGAAACTGCTCACTACACAAATCTGTTGGAATTCCCATGAGCTCATCCTTTTCGCCAGCAATGGCTTTGGACTCGGTGATGCATTTGTATCTTATATAAGCACGAAACTTTTATTTGCTAAGCGTCAGTTCAAGTTCATCCGTGCACTTGAATGCCTGAAGATGCCGAAAGGCGAAACCCGGGTCGTTAGTGACAAAATTTGTGAGAATGTACATAGTTTGAACGATTCAAATTTAATATTGAAATTCCACCAAGCACCTTCAGTCGAAATCTTAAATGAAATGTATTTTGTTTGCGTACATTTTCAAATTAATAGATAATGAAATGAAATAAAATAAAATAAAATAAAATAAATTAAAATAAAATAAAATAAAATAAAATAAAATAAAATAAAATAAAATAAAATAAAATAAATTGAAATAAAATAAAATAAAATAAAATAAATTGAAATAAAATAAAATAAAATAAAATAAAATAAAATAAAATAAAATAAATTGAAATAAAATAAAATAAAATAAAATAAAATAAAATAAAATAAAATAAAATAAAATAAAATAAATTGAAATAAATTAAAATAAAATAAAATAAAATAAAATAAAATAAAATAAAATAAAATAAATTGAAATAAAATAAAATAAAATAAAATAAAATAAAATAAAATAAAATAAATTGAAATAAAATAATATAAAATAAATTAAAATAAAATAAAATAAAATAAAATAAAATAAATTGAAATAAATTAAAATAAAATAAAATAAAATAAAATAAAATAAAATAAATTGAAATAAATTAAAATGAAATAAAATAAAATAAAATAAAATAAAATAAACTAAAATAAAATAAAATAAAATAAAATAAAATAAAATAAATTGAAATAAATTAAAATAAAATAAAATAAAATAAAATAAAATAAATTGAAATAAAATAAAATAAAATAAAATAAATTGAAATAAATTAAAATAAAATAAAATAAAATAAAATAAATTGAAATAAAATAAAATAAAATAAAATAAAATAAAATAAAATAAAATAAAATAAAATAAAATAAAATAAATTGAAATAAATTGAAATAAATTAAAATAAAATTAAATTAAATTAAATTAAATAAAATAAAATAAATTAAAATAAATTAAAATTAAATTAAAATTAAATTAAATTAAATTAAATTAAATTAAATAAAATGAATTAAAATAAAATAAATTAAACTAAATAAAATCAAACACAATGCAGCAAAAATCTCCCGTTGCTGGGCAACGGGCTTACAGCTAGTCGATATTTATTACTTACTAGCGAGTACCCGGCATGCGTTGCAATGCCACTCAAAGAAATAACGTGCTTGTTTTTTAATTCTGATTATTAAAGTACTTTTGGATATCTTTTGTTTTTCCGTCTGATGCGTATACGAATAGATCTGAAGGTTTTCCAACGGGTGAGCAGGTCACATACAGCTGTCCATGTGAGAAGCATAGATTTTATAAATTTAGTCCACACCCTTGTAGCGATTGTCCCTGTGCTTTGTTGATGGTCATTGCAAATGCGAGTCACACCGGAAACTGCAAACATTTAAATTCGAATGGCATATCTGTTGGAATTATTGAGATGCTTGGAAACAGTACATTATCCCCTTTAAATTTTCCTTTTAATTTGTTTAGCTTCAATGATATTGTGCATTATCTTTTTCACTGAATGTATGGTACCGTTGCAAAGTGGTGGATTTATATTTCGGAGAAGAATGATAGGTACGCCAATTTTCAAAACGTGTAACGGCATGGCTGGCAAATCAAGTGAATTTAAGAATTCAGAAGAATTAATTGCGATATTTTTGGGAAAACTTTGTGAATCAATTCTCTTATTGTTTTTGTAATTTTACAGAAGTTTGTTGGCAATGTAATACATTGTGTGGATTCATCTATTTCCAATGTTCCATTCCCAATATCTAACAACTATTTTGCGAAACGTTCAGCGGATGTGTCATATTGTAGTTCTACACGCATGCTGGCCTTGAAAACCAATTTCTGCACGTGTCGCCATAAAACTGATGATTTGAGACATGCATTTAATTCATCAACAGCTGTTGAACGTGGTATAACTGGTAGGGTTTGTCGAAAATCACCAGACAATAAAATAAGTGCGCCACTAAAGACCACTATTCATTTCCTCTCAAATCTTTTAGTGCATAGTGTAGAGCTAACAATGCCTTTTTGTGCGCCATAGTACATTCGTCTCATATTATGAGTTGGCATGATTGAAGTACTTCACCCATTCCGATTTTTTTGTTGTTGATATTCCATGTTAGTGTCTCAGTGATTTGCATTAAAATGCAATTTCAGTGCTGAATGCGCTGTTCGACAACATCCAAAAATGTTCACACCAAAGGAACGCGAACTGACGCTAAACTATATGAAATACACACATTTGTTAAATTGATAAAAGTCACCAGAAAAGGCGATAATTATTAGGAAATGCGCCACAGAGAATCCTAAAAATAGCCAATCAACGGGTCCATGAAACTGATAGCCGTGGCACGCAGGTCGCTTTATTCGGCGAAATTTCTCATTGTAAAATGGCTGCACTCTGGGGTGGGCTGGAAGAAGCTCAGAGGGGCTTGCGCAAGCATTTTGTGAAATTTTGCTAAGGTCGGCCAGCTCCTTGTTAATCTAAGAGAAAACAATATTCTCAAATCAAATGAGTTCATAACTGCAATTTCTGACTTAAATATGACATCTATGACAGCATCAGTATACACAGTAGTACATTTTCGGCCATTTAAATTGATGAGTTTACAGTAAATTGCATATTGTTACATAATGTAAATGTATTAAGTAAAAATCGATTGCTTATTTAAGTAGTCCATCAGCGTGATAAAAACCCCACTTGTTCCCAGAATACCGAGAATTACTTTGATATAAAGCGAGCCCCTTGTAAACGTATTGGCAGCCTACCGCTGGCTGTGATAATTTAAAAAACTTTAAGGGCGTCCGCACAACAAATCATCAAAGTTTTATTGCAATCGAATGAACGGTATAGATACAGGAACGCATAAAGGAAAAACTACAAAATTACCGTATTGGCAGCCCATCGTTGTATGTTTTGATTCAAAAACCTTTGCTGGTGTCCGCAAAGCAAATCACCAAAGCTTTATCCCAATCAGATGAACGGTATAGAAACTCATACGGAACAAACAAACAAATTAACTTATTGGAAGCTCACCGCTGACTGTATTTATTCAGATACCGTTGCGAGTGTTCGCACAACAACTCACCAAAGTTTTATTGCAATCGGATGAACGGTATAGGAATAGGAACGCATAAGAGACAAACTAACAAATTAACGTATTGGCAGCCCACCGATATACATTTGCGGCCGTCTGCACAACAACTCACCAAAGTTTTATCGCAATCGGATGAACGGTATAGGAACGAATACGGTAAAAAACAAAAAAATAACGTATTGGCAGCCCAACGCTAATTTATACACATTCACAGGCGTCTGTACAACAACTCACCGAAATTTTATCGCAATTGAATGAACGGTATAGGAACGCATACCAGACAAACAAACAAATTAACGCATTGGCAGCCCACCGCTAATTCATAAACCTATTCTGGCGTCCGCATAACAACTCCCCAAAAAAAATTATCGCAATCGGATGAGCGGTATAGGAGCGCATAGGTAACAAACATACAAACATTCATTTTTATATATATAGATAGAAGATAAAAGCGATTAGTTTACCACTAGCCTTTTCCTTGTCTTATCTTTCTATACCTTCTACTCTCTTTGAAAAAAGAGAAGTTGAGCGAGTAACAACACAGTTTTCGTGATTTTTTTGTGAAGATATATATATACTGTGTATTGGAAGCGGACATCGATAAAAAAAAAAATTTATATGTGGTTGATAGCTTTTTCGGTTTACGCCTTCGTCAGAAAAATGTATAAATTTACATTGACTTAACTATAATATATATACTGGCATAGAAGATATACACAAAACATCTTTTCATCTATACTTCGTTTTGGTCATATAAATACGTAATGCCAACACTGTTGCCGAATGATCAACGTTGTTGGCTTCGGTACCGGTGCCCACAAGCTCGAATCCTAGTACAGTCAGTTTCATTAAATTGATTATTCGATCGGCTTATAGTTTTCTCTTCAAATGCATAGATGCTTCCAGCCTTCTGATCACAAAAATTTAATGAAACTAAATCCATCAATTAGCTTTAATATATAATTACTCTCTTCGATAAAGAGATATTGAGTAAGAAGCAGATCTTGTAAAAAAAACTTTTGTTATGATAAGCTTAATTAGATGTCCATATGCTCGTCATTGGCATCGGACATGGTCAAAAAACGTATTACGCACTGTTGTATTATATTTCAATAGTAATACCTGTAATAAAAAGAAAATCGTGACCGAAAATAAATTTTACAAGAGAAGGTTCTTCTAAAATTAAGTTCGAAAAATAAATTCCTTATGTATCGTTAGTAAATAGTAATTTATAGTCAATGCCTATCCTGATATTATATTGAATACTTTCAGATCTCTAGATCAGCGTTTCTCTTCTGGGGTTCGCGTGGAATAAACGATAACAAGTCAAAACGTTAAAACGCAGGAGAAATACATAACGCTCTAATTTTTTTGTCACTGATACGTTACGCGATATTGAAAAATTATTGGCTCAAAACGCATTTTACCGAATCGTATCGCTTGAGTTCTTTATCCGATTATGTTTATGTTTTTAATTAAAACTAAATTCTGCTCTCTAATAATTGTCCTTAACTAACTATTGCACCGACAAATCAATGCACTAACAAACTGAAAACCACTATCGAGTGAAAAATAATAAATTTATTTGATAAAAGAAATTGTTTTGCACCCCTGTTATAAACAGTGAATGATTTTTATGTACCGTGATTATTATGGTTGGCTTGTTAGAATTTTTGTTTATAAAGAGCTTTAAAACGTTTTCACTACTTTTTATATTGTTTACTTTATATAGCTTTCTTGGTTCAATCAAATCAACTCGAAAAATAAAATTTCTGTTTTCATTAACCAGTTGATGTTATTTCACAATAAATAAGTTATTGGCTGTTTGGTTTCACTCCCACGCATATATGACTTGAAATTTGGTTTTAACAATTTCATTGCTTAGTAATAATAAATCAAATAAAAAAATCCCAACGGTTAATTTCAAATGAACTCGTAGTTCGCATGTTTATTGGCATCTAGGTTTTCGCAGTCATAAGATTTCGCAGTTTGTGGGGACAAAGGTTCTTGAAAATATAGTTAAAGTTTGGTACGCTTTCACTATATTTGCATACTTCTATACTGGAAAATCGATCGAAAAGAATACATTTGAGTAAAGTTGTTTTACAGTTATTTTTTGCACATTTCTCTGCAACAACATAATCGTAATATTATTAAAATTCGCTTGAAACAAAGCGATAATTAATTGAACAGATAGAGATTTTCAACGAAAAACAACACTTGTAATGCTAATAAATAAAAAGATTTTCTTTAAAATATTATTTTAAGCTTGCTATAATTTTCTGATCACATTATGTCGTGCAACAACAGCGTGTGCTTTATTTTTATACTATACATCAATCTCAGAGGATTTTTAGTTACCGGACAGATGATCATACAAAGGTTTTTCATTTCAATAGCCTATTATTTTTATTATCAAATTACCAAAGGCAGCTTGACTCTGATGGTAAACGTTTGTATCAGTATCCACAATTGTAGTTGGCTTTCCCGCCTTGCATTACTAATTGTGATTTATGTGTTGGCTTATTAAAAATAAATAAGCATTACCAGAATATTGTTTTGGTTAAAAGTTATCAGAAAACAGTTCTGCTTTGACGACAAGTTTACTGTTCCTCAGAAAGAAAAATGTCTAGGAAAACATAGACATTATTTGTATCTTTGGTCGATTAAGCGTTCTAAATCTTATCTAATATTGTATTTAAAGGTGACATAACATAATAAAAACGACACATCAAACAGATTTGGTTTGCTAACTGTCCGTTTCGTCAATGTCGTGCGAAATTGAATGAAATTCAAGAATCGACACCTAGATGGTTTTGTCTGTCCTTTATTCAGGCGGGTGATTTTCAACTCACGCGCCAGAATTCTCGCGGCAATTTTTTATGCGATTGGCGAAAGGATCAAAGTTGAGGAAAACATCCGAGACCGCAAAATGTCGTCTCGCATAAATTCAGCCCCTTTTCATCCCTTCATTGATGACAATATGATACGTGTGCGTGGGAGAAGGCCGCGGAGGGTGTGAAGAGTTTTTTTTGACAAAGTATTATTTTAACTTCTATAGCGTTTATTTAGTCCCGGTAAACGAGTGAAAACACCATTATTAGATGTTGTTAATTCATTAAACCGTTATCTGTTTTGAATGAGCTTAAAACATGTGAAAAACCACCAACACGCACAAAACGTTATCTGGTATCCGCAGAGTAGTAAACTTTTTTTAAAAATTACTAGCTAAAATTCTATTGCTATCAATAAATAAAGAGATAAGTATTTATGTTTAGAGTTAAAGACTTCAGCCTTAATAATTTTATTAAAAAGACGCAAACAAATATTCTTAAAATACAATATATAATATTCTTATAGTACAAAGACAATGATTATGGAAGCAGAAATGAATTTTATAAAAATTCTTTTTGAGTTGTTTTACGTTGGAATCCGAGGTATCGATTGACATGTTGACCAAATCATGATTTTAATTTGAAACACGTACATCCAAGGCATTACCATTTTTTTTTAAACCTAATTCCCAAAAACATAACCTTCCATTTAACAGTATTTTTTCCTGCGTTTAATTCTTAATATTTAATTCGTTGGTTAGTGAAAAAACCTTGTTTTACGATAATCATCATTTTCAATAATTATGAAAATTTTATGCATTATAATTATTACTTATCGTTTTAAGCACTTAATAAAACTCGGTAATGTTTAGCGAATTCGATTTACATTAACTTTTCCTTTAATCGGAATTGAATTGTGTAATAATACACAACATATGAGTTGTTTTTAGAAGATACAGCGTGTTAAAATCTATCCATCTGCATTCATAACTCAAAACAGCTGGTTTTTGACATAAAACTTTCTGTCATCGACTTACTGCTGACGAGTATATTGTACTTTAAAATTGTTATGAGGTTTTCTCAGTTCACTGACCATTAATATGAGTTAAATGGAAACCCCCTTCGATATTATATAATACGTTAGTATTTATATGCGTTCTATCGGCCGACGTTATTAAATCACAGTATGGATATTTTGTACGCCGTTTATTTGAATAGTTTAACGGTCTCACGCAAAACATATAAAGTATAAGTAATACTAAACATTTCTTTACTATGGTAAGTATATAATCCGTATGCCAATACGGCTTCTTTGTACATTAAAATATATCATTGAAAATAAAAAAATTATGACCAACACATACATATTATGGGTCTGGAAACGATGACGGCAGTTTCCGTGTTTTTTTTCTCAATAAGTTAACACTAGTACACCATTGTAGCGGCAGAATATCGACACAAGTGCAAATTTTGCGTTAACTATGACAAAATTACTGAGATAATATGATTCAATTGTATCTTATGTGATATCACTTTCCCACTTGAATACCAACCATATGCAAGCAAACACGGATGTCCAAGACATTTAAAAAAATCAAATACTTGGTATTCTACTAGAATATAAGCAATATTTTGATGAGTATGTGTAGTTCTATCTATACTGAGTCAATATAGGTTTTTAAAATATCGAATTCGAGTGTTTATAAGGCAAAATTATTTTTCTCAAATACACGCAGTATCTCTGGGACATATTAATGATTTATTTGCGCGGTATTCAAACGGTTAAACGTATTCGTGGTTCGGCAGCTTTAAAAACAACAGCTTTAATAAAAAATCAATAATGAAATTTCCAACTAAATAATTTAAAACTGAAGCTTTATTTATAATAAATCTAGATAAATAAAAATTATTCATACATCCCCATTAATATTTTCCTTATTCGGACTACCTTTATCCCGAATTAATCCGGATAATCGAGGTTCCACTGTAGATATATTTGAAAATATTCTGGAATCAATATCAATTGTATTCATAACATATTTACTTAGCATGTATACTCAATGTATCAGTGCATTGTATCTAGTAATCGAATGCCGCTTGTTTTTCATAGCTGTTAATAATGGGTTTTGAAATATGGGTACTTTGAACACGAGGCTTTGAATGCCCGTCCAACGTTCGGCATGAAAATCGCTCGATAAAATACACAACATAATAAAATATAAGAGGGAGGAAATGTCTACACACATAATATACTCATAACCTTTCTCATAAGGGTGAGAAAAGGCCTGCCCACCTACTTGAGGAAGTTAACTATAATGCTGTTTGGTATTATATTACGCATTGGTAAGGTGACCATATATTTTTTTAAGAAAAATAAAGAAATACCTATTCGAGTTTGTGTCATTTGATTCCTACTCAAATATACCAAACGCTTTGATTAATACACCCTCGATTTGCGCGGTATAAAGGTTAGAAAAAGAATGTGTTTAGTGACCTTATACAATTACATGTAAATTGTATGTATTTACAATTATTGTACATAATATGTACTCTCTCTCATTTTAAGTGTATGTATAACAAAAAATGGAAGTGAGAGTTAAAAATATTATTTATAATTACTTTACAATTGAAGTTATTATCTAGCAGCAGATTATTCTGGGATAACTCTTGTTAAATAATTTGTTATCTATTTTTCGTTTTATTTAATTATTATTTAAATTATGTATTTTTCTTAACAGTGTTAAATTTAAATAGTGTAATACGAGTCAACCCATTGTTCTACTTCAAGAAATCCATTCATTAATACCAGTGGTGGACTACCGTATAAGAGCAAGAGGCGCGCGCTTGGGGCCTACGAATCTTCAGGGGCTCAAAAATATCATATTTGATTCATTAAAGCCCATGTATTTTATATTTAGTTTTCAATATTTATTCTTATTTTAGGTATTTGTTTGCATTACAGGGCCTCAAAATTTTATTGCGCCTGGGGCCTCGCAAGTCCGTTATCTGTCACTGATTATTACCAGTTATTTTTCACTGTACACACAGTCTGAAACATATATGTATCTTTATACAGACATTATCGGCACCGGCGCCGCATAAGTTGATATTTATATTGGCCTCATGCTGCGTGAAAATTTTGAATCAGTTCTTTCAATTCTTAAAGTATACAACAAAATGACCAGCTTGGTAAATCTTTAGTTTTTTTAAAACCATGTCCGCTTCCAAAGTGGCGCACATGGACTCTAAATTTATCTCAACAGATTAATTTATACAAAAATTGCGTGTTGCTCGACATGACATCTATTTTTCTATGGGAATATTAAAATAAAAATAGAACTAAGACAGTACATACCAAGGGTAAGCTAATCGCTCTCTCCATGTTATTGCCATGTTTTATGATATGTAAAGTGGGAGTAAATTATTAAACATCACAGATATTCATGCCTTCGAACAGAAAACTATAAACTGATTGCAAAATAAATATATAAAAACTGTACGTTCTAGGACCAAAGCCAGCGACGACAATCACTCGACCACGGACTCGACAATTTTTTTATAATAGCTTTTTTTAAATATTCTATTACATAAAGGGCGTATGGTCACCCAATGCACAAGGGAAGCTTATTTTGTAAGCAAACACAAGTGAAGCAGGTATAATGATTTCATATAACCCAACAAATAATATACAAGTCTCAGTAGTCAAATATCATTATAATAATTATGTGTTATTGATAGTTGAAATATGTATTGTAGATATTGAAAGAGAATGACATTTTCTTGAGCTTAAAACAGAGAGTTCAAAGTAATGAGTTTTAGCGAGCGAAAATTGTTATAACAGTACATAAAAATGGCCAAACATTTTATTTTAATGACCGATAATTATTATTCTTGAGCCGAAAATATGAAATAATATATTTGTAGAAACGTTGCCCAACTGTGATTTGCATTTAAACATACCTAGTTAATCATAATATAAAAAAAAGTTGGCTTTATATGTATGTCATAATTTAAGTACATATTTTATGTTTGCGAATGATTTTCATTGTTTTTTTTGTCAGCAATTGCTGAAGGAATTACTATTTTTTTCCATCAGTACTTTTTTGATAGAGATAGAAGGATAGGGTAAGGACAATGGTTCGTGATTAGATAATCGCTTTTGCCACTGTAAAGATTTGTGTATCACATACACAAATGTCTTAAAAAAAAACTTCATAAATCGAATGAAAATGAGTGTTGAAAAGGAGAAAACCTGTTATGTTTCGTTATTTTTATCAGATTCGTAATCAGTTTATAAAAATATAAATTACACACGTTATTATTCCAAGCAGTTAAGTTACATACAAAATACAAGTTGGTTGTAGATTATAACAACACCACCCGTTATGTGTATGCAGCAGCTGTTTCATGGCCGCTTTCCATAACGCAATACGATCAAGAAAATAAACGAATTTACTCCTCATATTGAACCATGAACTGTTGTGCTTTAAAAAAAAGATTTAAAAAAAAAATGGTGATAGCCGATGATTAAGCTACGCCAGGAAATACACGATACCCGCACAAGCAGGAGGAATCCGGAACCGACCAATCTGGATGGATGGACGAAGTGATAGAACACTGTCTAGTCACAGAATTACAAACATATGAGGCGAAGTTAGACAGTTCTGCCGACACCTCGAAGCGCGTCTACGTTCTACGTTTAACACATAAACAGTACTGGCGCGAGTTCATTTGGCGCCCTAGGCAACATTCACCATAAAATCGTGTAAAATTTCGGGATTCGGGATTGAGCCCCAAGAATTTGTGGAGTTGCCAAAATGAAAATATGCAAGACCTTTTTTTAGCTCTATCCAGAGTTTCCAATTTCAAAAACCCAAAAAATTGTGACACTTTTTTTTAGATCTCGCTCAATAATGCTGCGCTATAAAAAGCAGTTGTATGGATTTTTTTTAAAAAGTTTTTGAGCAATTGCTTCAAGCAGTAGATATTTAATATTATTAATAGAGTATTAAAAAATTATTCCTCTTCATATAATTTGCGCCCTAGGCGATTGCCCATTTCGCCTATATGGTGGCGCCGGTCCTGCACATAAACTATAAAAACGAATGAATTTAAGTCGCTAATATTCCTAGTGACACCTAGATGATGAAAAGTATTAAGGGGCGGTCCATGCACCGTGTAAACAGGGGCGTATTAATATATATATAATGTATCAAAGGCTTAATTTTCAAATTACAAAAAAATTTAAATTTTACAATATGACTAAAAACAGCTTTCTTCCATCAAAAAATCATTCTCAACACGACAGATTAGAACTATTCAACTTGAAAACTGTCAATATTGCCAAGAGAAGCCGGTCCATATCACATTATAATTTGACATTACTTTTATCGTAAATTTAATATTAAAAATTTCAAAACATGCTTTATAAAAGGTAAAATAAATGATTATTTATTTAAAATGGTCTTTTCACTTATTTTCTATTATTGAAAAACATTGTACAAAAAATCATATTTTATTGTATTAAATTTATTTCATTAGAATATTAAAAAATATTTTTTTCCCAAATCGAATGCAGAACATATAAATTGTAGAAATTTATATTATATTTTCCTTTTCATTCATTATCCTGATTATGTTTTCTTTGTCGAACAGGTGTCAGTTAAATCAAATAAATCAATGTTGGAACAGTATTGGCTATACTTAAAGTCAAGTAAAACAAAAAACGATCAATTTTTTTCTGAAACTTCCGAATGGTTCCAAATGATTGATGTAAGTGGTTATATCACACCAGACTATTTCGATATCGAGTCGTTAGTTTGCAAAACAGTCTATAATAAAAACCAAAATTCATTCATTGAACTAAATTCAATTTTATGTGATATTATTGCAAACTAATATGTAAATATGAAGTGAGCTTTTTGTTTGTAATTTATTTTCAAAGAATGCATTGTATTTTTTAAACCGTTATTTAAACGACTGTCGCCATCACGTGTATTCGCGTCATCATGTCACCGTATATTATTTTTAGTGAATAAAATATTTTTAAAACAAAAGGTCTACCCTTTTTATACAGTAAGATTAAAACAAATATAATTGAGAGAAATAGCTGTGTCAAAATTCTTTCATGTAACAGGTTGACATAACCATAGACAAACATTTCTTTCAATAGGGTAGTAGGTAGGTACTTTGGACCGAAGGGTATCGATGTAGATGTATCTAAGACGATTTTTTAGACGATAAGAACAATGTGTACTAATCAGGAGTAGATTGGGGGACTCGAAGGGGCTCGCGCGAGCCTATTGTTAAATTTTAGTTAGGTCGGCGATGCTCTTGTTAAATAAAGAAAAAACAACATTTTCAGTTTAAATTAATACTCAGCTGCATTTTCTGATATGTATATAATATTGTCTTCAAAACTTTAAGTATAATTTTTGAAACATACATTATAATTGAAGCGAAAAAATCAGTACCTATTCCTGCATCATTACTTTTGAACTCTTCTCTCTTGCAATCTAAGTTAAGTAGGTAAATTTTTCAGCTGTTGATGTTAACTATTTTACGGTATATTTCATAGTTTTACATTATATTGAGTATATTTTTATAAGAATGATTATGAAAACTCGGCCTTTCTTCAGAACATCGTTAATTCTTTTGAGATTGGGTGAGTCGCTTGTTGACGTTTTGGCAGCTCACCGCTGGGCTTACAGCCAGCAATTGACTCACAATGTGATCTTTTTTCTTACATTGTTTCATATATAATACAAGAGCAATTTACTGGGTTTATCCCAAGCTTAAAGCGTAATATAAATATACGATTCCATATTTTTATACTTCATTTTCGAACGTGCATGGTGAGCACTGCTGTAAGCGAGTTTTTTTTTTTTAATTTGAAATAAGAATAGGTTAATTTCAGTTGAAATTTTTCTCGCCCAAAACTTGTCAAATAACGCTTGTCAAAAAAACCAAACATAATTTCAAACGGCGTCATTGATAAAATTGCTAACATCGATATTCCATAACTGCAAATGACATGTTTCGAAAGCAGATTCCCGCCATGACGTATCTGGGATGAGAATTTTCGCCATGTTGCTATTTCTGTACGATCCAATAAAGATTTTTCATATCTCCGTCTCTTCCATTCCCGCATCTTATCGAAGATGACATCTCGCTCGCTCGCGTTCTAACTTTTCTATTTTGCTTTAAATTCACAGCTGTGTTCCGAATCTTTCTCCCTCTGACTCTTTAAGAACGATCATGCTTTATCTCTTTTACTCGTAGTATTACTGACATGGAAAATCTCGTTTTTTTCTCTCTATTCCGTATTTTGGTCACATCTCTTTTTCTCGCAGCTACTTTATGTTTTCTTGTCCTTTTCTAACACAATATGAAATAGAGTGAACCACTTGCACTTCAATAAAGACACCTCAATAAAAATATTTGTTCTATTCTTTTCAAAAAAATCGTTTATTGTCATTCCGTTACACAACTGGCTAAATAAAATAAACGTTCATCTACCTTATGACATATATTAATCGAGTATCTTTACACCGTAGGAAGTTTTTATATTGACCATTATCGGTGGAAAGATGTTATATTAAAAAATGTAACATTTATACAAATATATCAACCGATTTGGTTCTCACGCAGATTTCAAAATAGTTGCCTATTTTAAAAAAAAATCAAGAATTTTACACTTCTTGTCCTCAATTCCGAAATCCCGGGATTAGAACTATCACAATCCCGGGATTTCTGAATAACAAAATTTTACGGAATCCCGAGGTGGAAGGCCCTAGTTCAAATAATGAGAATTTAATGAATACGTGAGGAACAAATAACTGTGTATTTTATTCAAAAATTAAAAACAAACAAACTATTACACTATTAATAAAAATAATAAAAGATTTTTAGTACTTTTTCCACATAAAATTTATTAGATCAGGACCGGTTTCGCTCATCGCGAGCATTATCAACGGATGATAATGATCAGTTGATAATGCTCGCGATGAGCGAAACCGGTCCTGATCTAATAAATTTTATGTGGAAAAAGTACTAAAAATCTTTTATTATTTTTATTATAATGCCTTTCCACCAAGTATTGACAGTGAACACCTTAAAAGTGATATTACACTATTTTTATAATCCAGTTGCTTTTTCTTTCTCGGTGAGGCTTAAATTTTTACGCTTACAAACATCATATTTTCTTCCGCTGTTATTTCTATCTTTAATCCACCTTAAAGGAGATGTTAAATAGGGCATCCAATCCCGGGATCCCGTTCAATTTTCTGATCCCGAAATTCTGGGATTGACACGGGTGCGATCCCGGGATTTCGGGAATGAGAAATTTTTAGCAAATCCCGAAAATTGAAACGAAATTGGCGGCAAATTCAATTCAAGATTTCAAATTCCTTGGTGAGCAAATCTCAATCCCGGGATTGAAAATTATTAAATCCCGGATTGGAAAAAGGCTCCGGGATTAGATACCCTAATGTTAAATGATTGACTGACCGCTAGATTTAAATAATTTATAAACGCTTAAATACTTTGTCAGAAGTTTACGAGCTCCATACCAAAGGTCGAAAACTAATTTAAAAAATCGTATGATAAAAGCAATGAGTAAATTAATCTGACTTACTAAATTTATCCTATTATAACAAGCTAGTTATTTTAAACACACAATAATATTATTAACCACAAATAGATAAATTTATATTTACCGTGGAGTCTTCAAATAAATTTGGTATAATAACTTTCAAGTGAGTGAATTATTTCAAATTTCATCTCTTTGACTTAAAGTTTCTCGACAAAATATACCTACTCAATACCACCACACCAATATGCTACGATAATTATCATTATATCTCCCTCGCGTGACGATACTTTTCCGAGTACGTCTCTTTCGCACCAATAAAATTCTCCAGTAACCGAATGCAATGCAAATACTTGTTTTGCCTACGACTGCGAAATGCTTATTGTCTCTTTCGCACTCGCAGATTTTCCACCAAATGAAACGAAAATTCTTGATACCGATTCCAAAGTTTTGTTTGGAATCCCAAAACTTTTCTCGAGAGAATTTTGTTTGGTATTAAATTTATATTTTAATAATAAGACGATAGATAGATGCTATAAAATTAATTTGTGGAAATCGAAAAGCAAATATCTTTGTTATCGTATTTAATTAATTAATAATGAAAAATCTTATTTTTCATTAATTTTCTAAAAAAAATATTGTATCAACCAAAATAGCTGTGGATTTTTTTTTATTAATACAACAATTTTTTAATTGAATAATATTCATCCACGTGCATGAGAGTGAAGCAAGCATGAAACTTTTTTTGAAATAGGTCGTAGAAAACCCAAAAAACTTATCGGGGACTAATTAAACAATCTGTCTGATGTATTTATTTTAATAAAAAAAAAAGAAAATTAATGCATTTTCACTTTGCTTGTTTATTTGTATGCAGCGTATGAAAATATTTGAATAGAAAAACTATAGCTGACAATGTAATTGAAATCGAATAGAGAATAATTTTGATTTAACAAAACTCATATTTTATTAAATTTTAAGCGTATTTTTCTATAAAATAAAAAAGTACAATACAAGCTCAGTGAGTTGGTTTACAGCACTTGTATAAAACTTATGCTTCAAGTATACTTTATAAAACGTTAAATTATATCAACGACAACAATTATTCTTTATAGCCATGAATTTCCTGAATTATATTTATGTTGGTAATAACGGAAATATTCTAAATTCAAAAACGCTGTTCCGTCCGCGTTGTGATTGATTTTGCTCATGTAATAAAAATAGCGAATGCTACAAACATCGTTTTGCGCTCGTTCCGTGCTTTTTATTATTTTGAAATAGGGTAAATATTTACGTTTTTCGCAGAAAAAAATATCACACGGTATATTTTCAAGGTGAAGACTTTTCTATTATCGTAGTAAACGTATTCCTTTATTCAAACATTCTGACGGAAAACTTCAAATTAATGTCAACATAACAGTGTTGCTCGTAATTCAAATATGAAGCGAATAACTGTTCATAACAATAAAAACACTACATATGGCAAAATTGACACTCTAGTGTTATTAGTAGTTTAATTAATTGGTACCACATAAAATATGAATAAGTAAATATAAGTAAAGTCGTCGTTTTTTTCATGCTGTTGAACCGATGTATCGATGGAGAACATTGACAACTTTATTCTCAGATTTTTTCTGATATACATACTTATAAATATCTCAGTAAAGTGAAAAATCTCGTCAATGTACATTCAACAGCAGTTTGAGTTAAAGTTTACATTACTAAAAGTCTTATTCACTTTGACAAGTCAATGTCAAATTCCGGTAAACTTTTTTTGCGATGTGTCATACCGGAAATACATGCAGCGCCACGGTCTTCCAAGCACAAGTATAGCGGTAGCTCTATACGCTATATCAAAGCCCCCTATAGTGAAAGCCATGCTATGGAGCTGAAAACAGGTACTTTTTTCAGATAAGCGGGCCGGCGTTATAATTTTCAAAGTAATATCACATCATTATGAAGCCATTTGTTTCTGATATATTGTAGGAAATACATATTTATATTGTAATTATATATCTTTTCAATTACATATTTTTCAAAATAAGAAAAAATCACATTTTCTAAGGGTTTTGAAGAAAAATCTCGGAGAACAAAGAAGGCAAATCATTTTATTAAAATTATTTTTTTTACAATATTTCAATACAGAATATGAGGTTGGATAGTTCATTAAAAAAATCAACGTCATTATTGGGATTTTAATCAATTAATAATTAATCTCAAAATTTATTTGTGCACACTGGTTCGTTACTCAATCTTTCCATAGGATTTCTCAAGTCATATCAGTAATCAAAAAATCAGTAAGTCAAACTAGGGTAGCACATTTCACTTCATTATTTTTTTAATATTATTATTGATTAAATCATCATTTACTTGGTATATTGCCATTATTATATGATAAGACGCAGCATTTATTTCATAATATCACAATAGGCGTCAAAATCGTATATAATATAATATGGATTCCGCTTGTTACTGTGGTTTTATGTTATTAATAATCAATATTTTATATAACTGTGATATTTAATAGTGGGAAGTTAAATTTTATTTGTTTTACCACACATCGCATTTCTTGCCATTCGCTATATTTCTTACAATCATTACTTAATTTGCATATATGACCCTTCCGATGTATCGTAAATTGTAAATTAATAACACCAAAGAATCACAGAATATGCATACAAGAAATCTTTCAATTATACATGTTATATTCAACGAAAAATAAGCTCATTAATAGGAATTTAGAGTTGATCTACGTATAGCCAGCATACAATTTGTTAGGAGCGGCTGGGATTTAACGGCCCGGTCTTTTTTGCTGTTTTTTCTACGACACTGCATGGAACTTAAGACTGCTATGGCTATATACAATTATTATTGTATATATTGTAAAATTATTTGTAAAATAATCTTTTGCTTTATTATGTGATAGTGATCATTGAAGAATTATTTTTTAAATCTTTTTATGGATTTTTCTTACCTTACACATTTTCAATCTGACATTCTGTTTAGTTAGAATTGAAAACTAAATATAAATTGCAAACGATACTATTAGCAAATAACCTCAATCATTTTGAATGATAAGACCAAATATACACACACCATGTTAATTACAATTAATACAATATAATTACAATACACACACCATGTTAATACAATAATAGATAATATATATTGTTATTATATAAATTAACATCATATAATACATACTTCAGCAGCTGTTGAATAAACATTTAGTTATTTTAATTAAATTAAACACAAAGTGTATTTTTAAGTTGAAATATACATAGTATATTATATTATTTTTACGAAAACAATAGTTATGTACAGATTGGTTAATGTGAGGTAATACATCTGTCGAGATCGTGTCCTAATCGCCTTAAAACCTCATAAATTAATGTCGCCATTAAAATCGTATCCGGAATGTAGAACGCTGAAGAGGTAGGAGATCTGGGATGTTTATTTTTATCGCAGATCGTGAGAAGTGTCCCTCGTTCCAGTTGTTTAATTTACTGGCATCAATCACTCGCCCAGAGAGGACGGTGGCTGCCAGCTACTAGACCGAGCACTATTTACCGCCGAGAGTTTTATTACTCTATAAAGCAGGGAACGTCAAGGAGTTGCGAAGTGCTTTTGTAATTATTTAAGTGGGGCACGCAATAACGTCCTGCGACACGGTTTTAAAATCGTCCTCAAGGAACATTTTAACGGGGTATATTTATACAACACTTAAGATAATCAGTACAGTGGCGTAAACATTTCGATTTATTGATTGAATTGGCATTTACTTTGTAGAACTCCATTATGCGTTGCTATTTTTACCCTAACATTAAACATTTCAGTTTTAGATATTTTGTAAAACATCTCTGTTTTTACTGTCATTGTATTAATCAAATCTTTACCGATATTAAAACAAACATTACTGATCGATTCCCTATTTGTAATATGTTCGAAGAAAAAAAGGGAATTTCATTTTACTGAAAACTAGTCAATAATGGATACTTTAAAAATAAATAAAAATGACTTACGAATTCAACGTTCGCTCTAAGCTGCGCGCGTGCGCGGCCGCGCAGCAGTTGAGAAGCCCCCGCGCACTCATTCCGAGTTGGCGCGCACTACAAGACAGTTGCTCAATTAATATTTGATCGGTCCGCGCAGCCTTCGAATTTTCCGCGCAGCTAACTCTTCGGCTTAGAGGGAACGTTGCTTATGATATAAAATAATAATAATTAGGAGTTAGTATGGAAATACGGCTGTAATTTAGTTCCTTTAAGTACAATCCGTTACTACGACACTATTGATAGTGTGTGTTAGCTGAAGTTACTTCACTTTTACGATACTTGAAGTCGTGTATAAGTCGTGTTTAAGTTTTTTTTATAAATAAAACTTGGCTCATTTCACTTCTAATGAGCCTCTAAATTCAAACGCCATTAATCTATAATGCTAGTCTACACACGTGTCATTTTCCAATAAATAAATAACTGTGTTTAACACTGAAGCAAAGCGATTGGGTCAAATTTAACCGACCGACCAGCGATCGATTGCGTTCCCAAACTTGACAGTCCTGCAATTATATAAAATCACCAAACCGAATCAGATGGCTTACCCCAAAACCTTGGACGTATTTATAAATCAATGCTCGTACGAGTTCGCTTGATTGAGTGGGTGATTTTCGGTTTGGTTGGTCCGCCAGAAAGGTTTGCTTTTTGACCGTGCCATTCCCAATTTACTATTTCATGGTGGCTTTATCTTTTTTCTGAATACATTTTTGGATTAGATGCTTTTGTAGGGGTTTGCGGTCAAAGAAATATTCGCTTGTTTATAATGGCGAGCGAAAATGAAATACTTCTTGTGTACAATGTGGAAAATATTTACAAAGTTTACCCTTTTGCCCGCGGACAGATAAATGAGGAGCAAACATTCAAAAAGTATTTTGTCACACAAATACAAAGCTTGGAAAATGATGATTTAAGTGTAGCAAAAGTGACGGTTTGTATGAATGTGTCAACTTTATGATTTCATTTTAATATGAAAAAAAACCTTTTTGAACACTAATTTTGATTTCCATTCATAGGTTTTATTATGGGCTATCAGAATTGATATAAAACGCCATTTTTCAAAATTTGTGACAAAACACCTTTTGAATGTTTGCTCCTCAAATGTTGCCATTCCATCTTTCATATCATTTGGTTCGTTATTTGTGTTTCGCAAACATGAATTTAAAAAAAATCCTCAACGGTATCTGATTCTTTTCTACGGAAAAAGTAAATTAAAATATCAATAAAACGGACTAATATGGACGAGACTTATATCTGTGGCTTTGTTCCATAGAACCAGAAATTGGCAGTTTTGAGATATGGCTGACTAAAGTTTTGAAACATTTAAGCTGTGCTATAAATAAGTGATAATAATTATTCGTCTAATCTTTTTAGTGAAACATATAT